>OY829114.1:9880000-14880000 GCA_963691645.1 Pelosia muscerda | reverse complement strand
AAATCGGTCCAGTAGTTTCGGAGCCTATTCGTTACAAACAAACAAATCTTTCCTCTTTATAATAGGTATTAGTATAGAAGATAAATGGTTTTTGAATTTTGAACTGCTATGCCATTGAGGTTGCAAGCCTGTGTACAGTCAGCCTTAGATCTCAGTGTAGAGACATCGAAATCTTACCGTCTTTTTGGGTGCATGCTCTGAAGCTATCGCAGTCACTTCGACCCTGTTGGATCCTTTATGTCGACTCCAACTTGACCTCTACGTTTGAGGAGGGATAGCCCTCTCAATTACGGACTATTTCTCTTATACGTAGAAATGCCCAGAACAATGTAAATATTTCAATTCATGATCACAAATATTTGCACTGAGCGGGAATCGAACCCACACCTCGTGTGTAGTCGTCGCGTTCACTATCATATATACACACAAACTCACACACACACACACACACACACACACACACACCCACGCACACACTTAAAAATATCAATTATACATAAACATTGAACACAATATTACACACATTACACATTAACAGAATAACAATGCAAAAATTAAATATTTTTGTTTGTATAAAAAAAATTAATGTTTGTTATTTCTTTTGGCTGAAAATGAAAATGTCAAGCTATAAAATCGCCCAAGAAAGCTGTCATATTACTAAGACGTCCCTTCCCTAGGGATTTCATCGGTCGCAGTCGAACTGCGATCGATTTGCAATCATCTTTAACGTTACGGGAAATTAGACCTTGGTTTTCTAGTCAGGAATATCTAGTTCTCTAGTTTATATAAACTAGTGTTTGCTGACCCGCGCAACTTGGTCTGCGTTACCCCGTTTTTGCAATTTTCTTCACTTCTACTCCACAACAGTTGGTTGTAGCATGATGTTATATACATATAAACCTTCCTCTTCAATCACTCTATCTATTAAAAAAAACCGCATCAAAATCCGTTGGGTAGTTTTAAAGATTTTAGCATACATAGGGATATAGGGACAGAGAAAGCGACTTTGTTTTATACCATGTAGTGATACCTATATCATATTTTTACTTCACCTCGCCTGATGGTAGGTTGAAGGCAAAGTCTCAGGAAAGAGCAAAACCCTGCTTTGCAAAAAAAGCATATAAAATCTTTTATTTGTGCGTAAAGTCCCCACAAATACCACCGCCACCGAAACCGGTGAAGCTTAGCTTATGCCGACTAAAAGGCACACTGTCTTTGGGTCTTTAATTGACGAAGACATATATCTTGCACACCAGCAGACCCGGAGCCATCTATTTCGAGATGACTCCCTTCCCTTGGTGTTGCAAACGTCCATAGGCCACTGTAACTTATTTCTGTCGCGTGCACGGAGGACCGAACTATATAGATGACGGAGATGTAACAGTTAGATTTCTCTATACAAAAATGCGTGGCCAGTTGCGGGTGTGAAGGGAGACGCGCGGGGACATGTAATCACACCCCTCCACCCGCGTGTTTGTACCCCTCTGTTTAAACCCCTCCTACTTCCAAGAAATCCATCTACCAGAACATAGCGAAACTGGAAACAAACGTGACATGCAATTTTCATTGTAGTTTGACTACTGGCCACTAAGCGCTACAAAGAATTCTAGAACTATCTATGTTATGAATGTTTATTTCCTTAAACTTAACTCGGGGGAAGATTCTTGGGCCCAAATTATAAATTACTCGCTCAGCCCATTTTTGAAGAATAAATATTGCATTTAGAAGTAAATATAGAAGTGGTCTCGATATAATAATAAACAACACTTATTTTAAATAGGGGTATTGTTTTTGAAAATTGGAACATCTGTTGGTATAAGGGCAAATCATTTAGTTTCTCTACATGGTTTTGTCATAGCCCGGTAGATGGCCTAGTTAACTTTATTTAAAATTTTAAATTTCAGTTAAATTAACTATTTATAAATAAAACGACATTTTTGAAATCATTAATGAACTAAGACAAAATGATTGTGCTGAAAATTTCACAGTATGCATTGAGTATTATTACAACTACGATACATGAAAGACAAGATTACTTACATCTATTCTCCACTAGATGGTTCTATTAGGGTATTTTTTTTATAAAAATTAAAATATAAATCCAGGGGACTTACAGATAAAATGTTATACCATCAGTATGTTTAGACAGTTTACCTGTACAATTTTTACACCCTGACACCACACACTTCATGACGGAACACGATGAAATAGTTATTTGTGCAACAAGAGAGCAAAACTGTTTTTTGCTGCGAGTGCTGATTTTGAATCCTGAGCAAGCGAGGGATTCTAGGATTGAATCACGAGCGTAGCGAGTGATTCTACTGTAGAATCCTGAGCGTAGTGGGGGATTCAAATGCACAAGATGCAAATAATTTTGCTCTCGTGTGGCACACATTACTTTTCACTTCAGCAGCGAGAACACATAAGAAATATTACTTAGAAGATAATGCAACACTTATTAACAGAACAGAACACCTATTATTAATTAAAATAATGCTGAAAATTTTAAAAGTTAATAATTAATCTAATTACTTATTGCTGTTCTGCAAAGGACTATATCCAAAACTGGCCTTCCATGGACACGATGTACGCAAATGTAGCTATTGATCGATAATCATATTTAATTTTTACCGAACTAACCATGAATTCTTGGAGTATCAAGATATATCTTTAAATAATTAGTATTTACTCTATTAGCTCACTGAAATATAATATTTCTATACTCTTGGAACCATCTTTCTCTTTTCCCCAAAGATAAAATGTTGCCAGTTATAATAAAGACCATAATCGATTTTTTTATTTGAGACATATTAATATATCGATTCAGAGTAATGTATATGACACCAGAGTTTCATAAGAAATTGATAGGATGACTTGATATAAGTATTGATTTGAAACCTATGACTTATTGATACTTAAAAAAAGATACATAAACTAAATGATATTGAATACGCGTCGAATGTGACTCGAATGCGAACGTGAAGTGATTCGATGTGATGTGAAGGATTTTCATATTATAATAGCCTTCCGCGCTGGAGTGGAAGTCGGTTCTACTCAACGGTCAAACATAAGATTTTTAAGAACGACTACGAAAACGTAGAGATATGTCAGTAATTATGTATTATACTCGGTTAATAAGCTTATTTATTTATTTATTAGACTTAATGTACAAGTAAGTAGGTATAATATAGATATTCTCTACTGTCAACTTAAACTAAATAGTGAATGTAAAAATGAATATTACTTGAGTAAATAAACAGTTGCCAGGACATAATTAGATATAACTAAAATATAAAATAGCCATTCTAGACATTCGTTCGGCATTGATATCAATATTTTGCTTATATCACCGGTTTTTAAGCGATAGGGATCACTAGAAGTATTATTTAGAAGTATTTGATCGCTAGAAGCTTTTTTTCTTAAAAAAAGTTCAGTATCGTTAATATATAATGTTTTTTAATACCGCCAATGATCATCGTACATGATATTGGAGATATTTATTGTGTAATAGTCGATATAGATACGAAAAAGTAGTAAATAATAACAATATTTTAATATGGTCTCATCTTTGATCATTGTTTTATAATAATGGAGCTAAAACTGTTTCTACGCGATTCAAAGCCGAATTTATTTTTAATCGATTGAGTTTGTGTTTGTTTATGGCAACTGGAAAGAAATCCGTTATAAAAATGTCATTCGTTTGTCATCTTGATTTGTGTTTACATTATTCTATTTCTCGTGAAAGCTGATTTTATTTTTCATTGGAAAATGAACCCGGATAAATCTTTCATCACCGAGCCTGGCGAGCCTGCCGACTTTGAACCCGTTCATAACGATAATTCTGGCACGAATATGGGAACAGATCCCACGATGAGACAATGTGTGAATAGTGGCATCAACTTTTTCCAAAGACGAAGACATGTCCTCCGTTTGCAAGAGTTGGCATCTGTTATAGGGCAATAGATTGCACCGCAAGTGCTATGTAATATGTTTACTGCTGTTATTGTATTGTCGGACGAAGAAAAGTACCTAAGTAAGTTGCTGTGCTCTTGTCATGGCAATAATTTGGTTTTTGAGCAGGGCACGGTACCAAGATAATGTAAATCCACCTGCCTAATTCCTGAACAAGTTATGTATCCCAATAATAAAGAAATAATGAATACAGCTAATCTTAAATTAACAAAAATTGACTAAATGCTATGGTCAATATATAATATAAATGATGAATTCTGATACAACCATATGATGTTATTTTATTTCTTCCTAATATGAACTACCAAACCTGTATCATATTTGCCCAATTATTGTATGTCCATATCAGGCCAAGTGCTTATACACGTTGGACACTGTCCTTTAAAGTTGAAAGTTAAAAGTTAAATTTTATACCCGTTATTTTTAAGGTGTGTTCAGAAACAGCGTACGTGACATTTTATTTTTCAAATGTTGATAATAGTAATCATTATAAAACCTTATGCATTACTTATTTTGGTACCTATTCAATAACATTACATACCTAATTATTAAATAATGTAAATAAAATAGGTACATGGTTATTCTTTTACAAATATCTTTCAAATTTAGAATTTCCAAATAGGACCTTTGACGTGCCATAAATTAAAAAAAACCTTCAAAATACTTGTGTTTGTCACTCGAACTTTTTTATGGACGGCCAAGAGACAGAGTGCAGTGTATGTAATTCGAAAGTTATAGTACGAGAGCCCACGACCAAAATTTTTGTCTCATAGCAATACGGCCAAAACCGCATCAAATCGATAGATACGATTATTCTGAACTCGAAAATACCAATATCAGACATTTTCCGCGTAGCGTTTGATCTGACCGAATTTTCAAAATTGTCAAAGAATTTTACCGAACTGCATCATAGCAATATGTCTGATTTGCAGACTGTAGTTGAATGATAGTTCTGAGATACCGGAAACATATTTTTCAGACGTTAGTGGTGTAGCGCAAACCCGTAAAATCACTTAAAAAAATTAAAAATGAGACAAAAAAAATGTCTCATAGCAATACGTCTGAAAATCTTTTTTATTGGTTAATTTTGTTTATTTGATGCGAACAAAACAATTTTCAGACGGAAATGTGAACGCAATAAATTTGTAGACCGTTTTGAATATGTTAACAAATTTTATCGATCGGTATCATAGCAATATGTCTGAAAATTGTTGGACATGATAAAATAAGTTGTCCACATGTGCAAAAAATTTATATCAGACAGATTATGTGTAGCACCTTCTCTATCAGACAACTTTTCGATACTCAGATATCATTTAAAAATCGTATTGAGGCATCTTGAATTTTCTGTTACAAACCAATGAATACGTTGCGACCCTGAATTTATTAGATGATAATTAACAAAGAATTTACCCGAAACCGTAACATTGAACTTGAAGAACTGAAATAAATCGCACAAAAGGAAACTGGGATGAAGTTGAAAAAAAAACGGTTTATTCAAAGTTACAAAATATTCTCGTATTCAATCGCTGTCGGATTCGGAATCGTCGTCGAAACGTTAAACGTTATTTTCGTTTTTGGGAGTATATGCTACACTTAAAGTGTCTGAAAACAGGTTTTTCTTAATCATGGCAGCAATACGAAAAGTTGAAAAAAAAAATTATCCGTATTGCTATGATACAGGTCGGCTAAATTTGTTGACATTTTCAAAAATGCGCTCAGCCTATATGCTACGCGCAAAATGTCTGAAAACAAACTTTTTCCTCATACAACTATAAAATCTATGTACATTTTCACTATCAGACGTATTGCTATAATACCGACTGTCTTTTTTTTTTGACACAGCAGAAATGACCTCCCACGCAGTTGCTACACTTTCGACCGTTACTACACACCTAGTCGGGTTCAGAATCATACAATCTAACGATTTTATAGGGTTTTTGCCGTATTGCTATGAGACATGGTTTTGGTCGTGGGCTCTCGGGCTATTATTAGCGGAACAATTCTTTTTGAATCTATGGTTGGCACTCTTTATTGAAAATTAAAAAAATAATAATTAAAAAGCTACTTTGTCTCACTGAGTGAGCAAAATCGCATTTTGCACACTGTTTTTACGCAGCAAAACTCACTTGTTTGAGCTGCTGTGGTGAAATTTTCACCACAGCAGCTACAGCTACAACCATGTATGTATGTATTTTATTTACATTATTTAATAATTATGTAATGTTATTGAATACCAAAATAAGTAATGCATAAGTATTTATAATGATTTGAAAAATAAAATGTCACGTACGCTGTTTCTGAACACACCTTAAAAATAACGGGTATAAAATTTAACTTTTAACTTTCAACTTTAAATTAGCAGAGCAGCAATAAGTAATTAGATTAATTATTAACTTTTAAAATTTTCAGCATTATTTTAATTAACTAGCTGTTCCCCGCGGTTTCACCCTCGCTGCTAAGCACCTGTTGGTCGTAGCGTGATGTTATATAGCCTATAGCCTTCCTCAAGAAATGGACTATCCAACACTAAAAGAATTTTCCAATTCCAATTAGTAGTCCCTGAGATTAGCGCGTTCAAACAAACAAACAAACAAACTCTTCAGCTTTATAATATTAGTATAGATAATAGGTGTTTTGTTCTGTTAATAAGTGTTGCATTATCTTCTAAGTAATATTTCTTATGTGTTCTCGCTGCTGAAGTAAAAAATAATGTGTGCCACACGAGAGCAAAATTATTTGCATCTCGTGCATTTGAATCCCTCACTACGCTCAGGATTCTACAGTAGAATCACTCGCTTCGCTCGTGATTCAATCCTAGAATCCCTCGCTTGCTCAGGATTCAAAAACAGCACTCGCAGCAAAAAACAGTTTTGCTCTCTTGTTGCACAATAGTTATATATAATAGTTATTCAAATGCACGAGATGCAAATATTTTTGCTCTCGTGTGGCACACATTACTTTTCACTTCAGCAGCGAGAACACATAAGAAATATTACTTAGAAGATAATGCAACACTTATTAACAGAACAGAACACCTATTATTAATTAAAATAATGCTGAAAATTTTAAAAGTTAATAATTAATCTAATTACTTATTGCTGTTCTGCCATGCAAATTTAAAGTCGAAAGTTGAAAGTTAAATTTTATACCCGTTATTTTTAAGGTGTGTTCAGAAACAGCGTACGCTACATTTTATTTTTCAAATGTTGATAATAGTAATCATTATAAATACTTATGCATTACTTATTTTGGTATTCAATAACAATAACATAATTATTAAATAATGTAAATAAAATACATGGTTATTCTTTTACAAATATCTTACAAATTTAGAATTTCGAAATAGGACCTTTGACGTGCCATAAATTAAAAAAAAAATCAAAATACTTGTGTTTGTCACTCGAACTTTTTTATGGACGGCCAAGAGACAGAGTGCAGTGTATGTAGTTCGAAAGTTATTCGCGGACCAATTCTTTTTGAATCTATGGTTGGCACTCTTTATTGAAAATTAAAAAAAAAAATTAAAAAGCTACTTTGTCTCACTGAGTGAGCAAAATCGCATTTTGCACACTGTTTTTACGCAGCAAAACTCATTTGTTTGAGCTGCTGTGGTGAAAATAACTATTATTCTGCAATTTTTTTAAGAAAAATGACATCCGTACCCAATGCCGTGACACGAGAACTGATGAGTGACGTCAGAGCCTAAACTTCGTCCCTTTCTAACATTACCCCGCCCGTTCGACTCGACTGAAAGCTTATGACTCAATTGCCTTTGCAACAACTCCGCTTACTTCAATTCTCCATGGTCGCGTGTGTGTGCTTATTTGCCACCAAATGGTATAAAAATAACCCTGAATCACTGAATAAATCAGTCATTTCAATTGCTCATTAATCATTCCATAGCAGCCATGGGAAATTAAGAGTATGTCACTTAGTGACGACATTATTCATTTGATTAATTAACCTTTATCCATGAAGGTTATTAAATTTTCGACGCGACCCGGTCCTTCAAAGTTCGTGTTTCACTTTATTATGGCTGTGATAATAATATAGATGTATAGTAGCCTTTGTAAGGTGGCGGTAGTGAGCCACGGTTACGCACGAGACACGGGTTCGATCCCCAATCAGTGCAAATATTTGTATGCATGAATAGGTATGACTATTAACACTGGTCTGGTCGTAAAGCCGTCGGTCCCGGTTGCGAACATCTATGGCAGTTGTTACGGGTAGTTGGAGCCCTCAAAGTCCGACTAGTCTAACTACAAAATTTCAATATCGCCAATTTGGTTGTGGAGGTCCGTTGGTAGTCACTTCATGGAAAATATCGAAGTTCAGCCGCATCTTAGTTAGACTAGAAAACCCGACCCCAATTGAGTTGGGAATAGGCTCAGAGAATGATGATGATGTAGATAAGGTACGTAGATTCGTATTGATAGCAGAATACTGAGCCCGCTTTTCATAAACCATTTTCTTTGTTTGTTTGGGATTTGATAACACAAGAATATTGTACCTAAGCGCGAACGTGCGGACACATAAGGACGTGCGCTGCGTCGTGCGTTTGCTGTATGCGGGCGCCTGTATCATAGTATGTTTCGTGCAAATAATAGTGATATGATATTATTTCGTGGAAATATTATTATCCTCATACCAATTGCTGTAGCTTTTAAATTTTGACATACCAAAACTCCTAATTTAAAAAATAATTTATTTTGTATAGTCGAGTAAACGGCACTTACGAGTACAAAACTTCAAATCAATAACATAATATTTAAGCAAGTTAACAAATGGACCGCCGTGCACCGGTTCGAAACGTCGAAACGAGTCTTTTTTATACCACTGCCACGTAAGTGCATACAAGCACACGGCCCACCTGAAGCGGTGGGCTCAACATATCATTCTCCTCCACATTCCTGTTTCCATCCTGTCAGATATCATTTCCTAAGTCACTCCTGTCTTTGTCATATCTTGTTTCACACAGTTTGTTTTACTGGCGAACGCATTCAACGTGTGAATCGGGCGTTAGACGCACGACGCAGCGTAGGCCCTTAGTGAGCTGGTCTACAGTCAACTTGTAATCCAATTTGCGAGGAAGGCTTAGTCACTGTCTGTGGGTATGTAGGATTAATTCCGTCGTGGTAGTAAGAGTTAAGCACAAGCTTAGCAAGCAAGTTTCTGTGCAATCCAAAGATGACTTTGGTTTGAACAGAAACAAAAGGTACGTACGAAAGGAATAGTGGTAGAGCGTTCGACTGCTACATTAAAAATTGCGGGTTTGATTTCCACTTGGTTTGATTTCCATTTGTTCGTAAGAATTTGTCTATTGAAATTGGGTTAGACGTATTCGTGAATAAAAATGTATGACACTTATGTGTGTATATATGTATTTATGAAAGGAAATGTACTCGTCTGCGTATTAAGTGAAGTTGACGTTACATGATGTTATAATGATAATATAGAGATACTTCACAACGTTGAAAACAAATTTTGAAAGCAAATTTTGAAATCAAGTATACCCTTCCACGGTTTTCCCAAGCGACTACAATATGGGGTTATTCAAGAAGGGCATTAGAAGGTTTCTACAGGGTAGGCAGCACGTGTGTGACGCCTCTGGTGTTGCAAACGTCCATAGGCCACGGTGACCGCTTCCCATCAGGTGAGCCGTGTGCTTGTCTGCCACCTAAGTGGTATAAAAAAACAAAAAAGAAGTATTAAAAAATTTATAAGTACTTATCAATAAATAAATTTAATTTGTGTATTATATAATTAGTAACTATTACCACGGTCTGAAAACGTGACCAATCACAAGATTGACACATTAACGGGCGAAACGAAAACGAAACCAATTCATTTTTAAGTACCAAAAAACATAATTTAGGTTTTATGGAATAGGTTAAAATTGTTTATATCGTAAAAGTGTCGAATAAATCCCGATTGAATTTCAGTACAATATAGAAATCTATATTGTAAATACAAAATTATATTCTATAAACCATTTATAAGAAAACGTTTTCAAAAGAAACTCAATATAAAGGAAATTATATTTACTCGGAGCGTCACACAATATTTAACGATTCAATAAAAAATGAGAAAGAACTTTTAGACGGACAAACAAACGTGAAAGGAAGTTTTTATTAAGATAAATCAACAACAACAACATAAACTCACGCCTATATCCCCGAGGGGGTAGGCAGAGGTGCTAGCACCCACATTTCGCCAGTTTATGTTTAGGTTCCAATGTAATGGTAGCGAGTCTATTGCCATTAACCGGGCACTTATAAAGCTGCGATAAATACACACATAAATCTAAGAGTCATTGGGTGTGTGCCATGCCAAACCTGGGACCGACCCGAGACCTCGTCTCAGCAGTCCATTACCCATACCACTAGGTTACCGCGATTAGTTATATCAAAGTAATATTATTTCAGTTAAGATAACTTTAGGAGACAGGATACTTTTATACATGTATAAGAATTGACGCAGACGTTACACGAAGGAAATTACAAGAAAATATATGGAGGAGGGGGTACCCACAGAAAATTGTACGAAGGCGGACTTAATGCCAAAGGCATTATCTGACAGTCAACTTTAGGGTGATGCAGAGATACTTTGAGGTAGGTGCAGGTAGAAGAATTAACTACAAATTATAATACATTATTTTCTCTCATATTATAAGTCATTACGGGTAGTTGGAGCCCTCAGAAGTCCGACCAGTCTAACTTAGAACTTCGATATCGCCATTGGTTATTGGACCATTGGTTGTGGAGGTCGGATGGCAGTGGCTTCCGAAAAATATCGAAGTTCAGTCGCATCACAGTTAGACTGGAAAGCCGACCCCAACTGACTTGGGAAAAGCTTCAGAGAATGATAATGATGATGTAGATAAGGTACGTAGATTGCTATTGATAACAGAATACCGAGCCCGCTTTTCATAAACCACCTGATAGGAAATTTTCCAAGAATATATTATTGAGGTTACCTTTGTTGTGTTTAAATTCAAATTATGTTAGGTATATTGTGAAAATCAAACGATGTTAGCAGCATATATCT
The DNA here is from genome assembly GCA_963691645.1 of Pelosia muscerda. Lineage (NCBI taxonomy): Eukaryota > Metazoa > Arthropoda > Insecta > Lepidoptera > Erebidae > Pelosia > Pelosia muscerda. Next base: position 14,868,978 of record OY829114.1, on the reverse strand, counting down.
GAACTGGCCGGTTGAGTGAACATTTCTGCAAATTGAAATGATATTTGAATGCTTATAGTTGAAATTATTAGTGTGCCACCCGAGATGTCCCCGGGTCCACCGGGGTGAGAGGGATATGTAGGTTACAGTCTCACCCCAGACTTAAGTGCTCTCTGAGGTACGACCACACTTATGCAATATAATTATGCATAAAAATATTTGAATTAATGAAAATCGAACTCGCGCCTCCTGCGTAGCAGCCGCCTTCACTACCACCACGTCGTCGCCAATATTAGTATAATACTTAATTAATTACATGCATGACATAAGCTGTATTAGTATATTTTGACATCATTATTTATAATATTTTTACTGGCCAGTGGCTCCACCCACGTGGAATTCTGATCCCATTCCCGCTGCTTGGACTTTTGATCCCGTTCCCACTGCTTCATAAAAACCTTGCGTTGAGTGCACACACAAGGAACAAACAAAAAAAGTATTACACGAATTGGTCTAGCTGTCTTCGAGATATGCGCTTACCAACATATTTCGTGATTCATTTTTATATAATACTAGCTGTTGCCAGTGACTCCACCCCCGTGGACTTCTGATCTCATTCTCGCTGTTTGGACTCCTGATCCCGTTCCCGCTGTTCCATAAAAACCATCCTTGAACTTCAACGAACATTTAAAAAAAAAGAATTGGGCGAATTGGTCCAGGCGTCGCGCGTCGTTGAGTGATACGCTTACAACACATTGAGCGATTCATTTTTGTATAATATTCCTATTTAAATTGTAAAAGTAAATATTTTTACATCTATTATGGTAGAATATTATGCATGACCACTTCACTAAGACCTCGATGTACCATATTCTTAGAAATAAATAAATTCATTTATTAATTCATACTTAATTCGGGATACTCACCTACTTAAATCGAACACATCTCATCTAATCGTATTTACACTGTACCTAATCTGTAATCTGTAAGCACATTCGATCTCACTTAAAATTTCAACATTTGCAGCAACAAAGTGACTTCATTCTAACTTTTAACTTATCGAATGCACGTCATAACATAAAAGTGTTTTCAAAAGATATTACTCAGAATGCGATTCTATCGTATTAGGTTATAAATCGACCATAGATATCGAAGTCTACAGATCACTGATTCGCAATAATATTTGAGTCTCAGCATAAAGTTACACTACTATATATGTTTATATAATAATTAATTATTATACAATACAGAATATTCTGTTATATTCTATTCTAAAACCATAAACCATGTTTCTCGCAAATAAAGATTTATTATTATTATTTCCTTTATTTATTTTTAACACATATAGATTACATTTTTAAATACATTTATAAAAAATAAAAAAATCTAAATATATTTAAAAATATAAAAAATAGTAGCCCACCGGCATCGGGTACGGGGACCAAGCTAGTGGTTAGGGCTCCAAAGAAAGGAACTTCCTCACAATGCGTGCCGTGTCGAGGAGTACCGCCTTTTGCATCAGGCCCTTGACCCAGCTGCCTAACGAGAGCCTCTTAAGGTGTTGGTCGAGGCTCTTGGCTATCAGCCCATGGGCTGATACGACTATCGGGACAATGATTGCCGAATCAACATTCCACATGTCAACAACCTCATGAGCCAGATCCAAATATTTTATTTGTTTATCTTTTTCGGCTTTCATGAGGTTTTCGTCATGAGGAATGGTGACATCAACAATCATTGCAAGGCGCTCTAATCGATCTATTACCACTATATCGGGCTTATTGGCGACTATAGTCCTGTCAGTGATAATAGATCGATCCCAGTATAAAGTGGCACGACTATTTTCGAGAACTGGGTCGGGCACATACCTGTAGTATGGCACCTCTGAAGTCACAAGATTGTATTTGAGGGCGAGTTGCTGATGTACTATCTTGGCCACTTGGTTATGTCTGTGCAAATACTCGCCGTTGGCAAGACGAGAACAACCGGAAATAATGTGCCTGAGTGATTCTCCGGGGCGGTGGCATGCCCGACAGATGTCCACCGTACCGTCCTTCAGGATATACTTTCGGTAATTGTTCGTCATAACAACTTCGTCCGTAATTGCAAAGACAAAACCCTCGGTTTCTCCGAAAAGATCACCGAACCGTAGCCAAGATACGGACGCTTTTAAGTCTATATCGGGCCCATATAAGGCCCGATAAAACCGTCCGTGTAGCTCTTTGCCTATCCATACCTCCCTGCGATCTGCAGTACTAAGTACTACAGGTTTGCGCCAGTTCTCTTTAGCCAACGCAAGAGGGGTTAAACCATTGTCCACTGCAACCACATCACGGTGCATATCCGTGTTGGTATGTAAAAAATATTCTCTGAGGTTGTATATCTCACGGTTATGGAGGGTCTTGACATTCAAAAAGCCACGTCCCCCCAATTTCCGTGGGATATACAATCTCATTACGGAAGATCTGGGGTGATGCATCCGAAATGTGGTTAACAGTAAACGAACTCTTCTATCCAGGGCATCAAGTTCCGTCTGAGTCCATCTGAGTATGCCGAAGGAATACGTTAGAACTGGCATGACCCATCCATTATAGGCGCGCACCTTATTACCGCCCGAAAGAAAGCTTTTTAGGACTTTCTTCAGGCGGCCAAAGAAACGCTCCCGCAATGCCTGTTTCATGCCAGTCTCAGGTATCCCTAATGCCAGCGACATACCCAAATATTTATAGGTTTCGGTTGAAGAAAGAGATTTAAGCTTAATGGAATCCGAAAGAATCAGGCTCTCGGATTCCACTATTCCACCTTTTTCTACATGCATGACCGCACACTTGTCCAAGCCAAATTCCATCTTGATAGAATTACTAAAGCTTTCAGTCATCTTTAGTAGTTTTATCAATTGCGTATTGTTTGCAGCAAGTAATTTGAGGTCATCCATGTAAAGAAGGTGGGATATAACTCGACCCTCTTTCTGCAATCGATAGCCTAGCCCTGAATTCTCCAGTATTGTACTTAAAGGATTCAGTGCTAGACAAAACCATAGGGGACTCAGACTGTCACCCTGGAATATACCCCTCTCAATTTTTATGGGTGCATCGTTTGTCTGGCAACATCCTGGATAGCGAAGTACCGTCTTCCATTGCCCCATACATGACCCTAAGAAGTTCACTAGAGTTGTATCAATTTTATACAACTCTAGGACTCTCAGTAGCCACGTATGCGGCACAGAATCATAGGCCTTCTTATAGTCTATCCAGGATGTTGCCAAATTCTTGCGTTTACGACGCACCTGTTGACTAATGGTCATGTCAACTAAAAGGAGCTCTTTAGTACCACGGCTCCCCTTCCTACATCCATTCTGAGAGATAGAGATTATTGAATTTTGTTCTAAATGAGAATTAATTTTGACTCTCAGAATGGATGTTAGAAGTTTATAGACCGTCGGTAAGCAAGTAATTGGTCTATAATTTTTGGGGTCCGCAGCACTGCCGGATTTATAGAGTAAGTGGGTTATACCAGTTGTTAAGAAGTTAGGTAGTGAACCCGAATCGAGAGCTGACTGGAATTGAGATGCCAAACAAGCATGTGAGTTACGGAGCCACTTCAGCCAAAAGTTTTGCAGTCCGTCCGGACCTGCCGACTTCCAATTCGGTAGCGAACGGACTGCACTAGCAACATCATCAGATGTTATAATTATTGGCTCCATAGTCTGTATATTCTCACATGCTTGCTTAACCTCTCTCATCCAGCCATCTTCTGTGTGGATGACAGGTGTCGACCAGATGCTACGCCAGAATGTATTCGTAGCGTCAGCATCCGGTCGAGCAGTATCATCCACATTCAACTCCGGTTGTTCCCATTTTCGGTACACCCACTTCTCATCCTTTTGGAAGATGCGATTCTGACAATATCTATCAACGCGTTTTTTATAGCGACGGATTCGATTGGCCCATGCATAAACTTTCTGTTTCAGAAAGTCGATGCGCTCTGTGACACATGCCGCATATTGTTGAGGATTGACATTGGTTCCTAAAAATGCCTGTGTCACAAAGCGCATCACCCTCGGGCGCGTGTTGCCCGATCTGAAACAGATTAGCTTACCAATAAGTGTCCTAGCCTTGGCAATACGACATTCTATCCTATACTGCCAGGCCGGTACTACAGGTCTAGGACGGGTAACAAATCTGTCAGTAACAAATTTGACACCCGCCACTCGACATGCTGCAACGGCCGCACAATACAAAATAAAATGCGTATTACCAAGGTCTTCGCTATTTTCTAAATAATTAGATAATAGCGAATCTAAGGCACATACCAGCGCAATATTGCGTTTATGCATAGGCAAACGGGGTAAGCGAGGTCGATTGCTTGGAATCATAGATCGATATTCCAGCATCGCATCTTCCAAAGCGCTCCTTAATAGTTCATTATACTGGGTACTTACTGATATAGTCTCACGTTCCTCCACATCATCAGCAAGAACGAGCTGTGGTGTGCCTACACTCATAGCCACATCGTTTTCTATTGGAGTAACAGCTTGCGATGAAGTAGGTAGAGCAAGACTATTCTGTATGTCAGAGCGCAGCCTCTCAAGTACGGAGTCATCCAACAAATGACATCGCTGGATGGCCCGCACCTGATCCGATAACCGTTGCGTCGATACATTGACAGCCGGTTCAAGTTCCTGGAACAAAGGCAGCATGCGATCACGGTATGCAGTGAGGTTGATTCCTCCCTCTGTAGCCGCAAAATATGCCCGCATGACATTTTCATTCATGGATGAAGTCCATCGCATGCGGCGCACATTACCACCGGTAGCGGGGGCCCTATTTGAGGCAGGTGGGCCTCGGGACCCCAAGCTGGACGGCGGTCGGCCTCTCCCCGGCCGACGTACAGGTGTTGGCGACGTCGGTGGGGAGAAATACTCGTCGGAGCTCGACGCTTCAGCAGCAGATGGTCTTGTAGTGACGTTCTCTAGTGGCTGCGAAGCGGAGCTGCACGACGAGTCCGTGGTGGTTGTTTGTGCTATGTCTTGTGCTTGCTTTTTTGATCGAGTCAACATTATTAGATCTTGTATTTATTGTTTGACATTTTTGTTATGTCATGTCATTCTCTTTTTTGTGGTTTTTCCTTATGAAGTATTTTATAGTATTCATGTTTTATCTTTTATTGTATAATTTCAATTTATTATTATTATTATTATTTCACTCTATTCGTATCATTTTCATATTTTTGTACATTTTTAAATATTATAAAATAATAAAAAAACAATACACCTTTAAAAATATAAAAATCAGAGTGCCACCGGTATCGACCACAGGGACCAAGCTGCTGGTGGTTAGGGCTCCAGAGAAAGGAACCTCCTCACGATGCGCGCCGTATCTAGTAGCACAGCCTTCTGCATCTGGCCCTTGACCCAACCGTCTAATCCGAGCCTCTTTAGGTGTTGGTCGAGGCTCTTCGCTATCAGTCCATTGACTGACACGACTATCGGCACAATGATTGCTGAGTCAACACTCCACATGTCAACATGTCAACTTCTCTCATCTCAAATTTATTATTATTAAGATTTTAATCTCATATTTGTGAGACCTATTTTTCGTCTTCATGGATCTCTTAGGGGATCCCACGCGGTGTAGATTTTCTGTTTAAATCTTCTTTTAATCTTCATTTATTTAGGAGCTTTTAGCTTACAAAGGCATAGACCAGCTCCATCGTATCCAAAGCTAAGAAAATGAAAATACTTTAATATTACGTATATTTGATAACTTATTAAAATTCATTTAAATTTATTATTCAATAGATCATGAAGCATGAAGCTGTCAGCTTCCGAAAGAGGATTGACCAGAATAGTAATGAAACTTCCAGTCATCATTCTCTGAACCTTTTCCCAAATCAGTTGGGGTCGGCTTTCCAATCTAACTGTGATGCGGCTGAACTTTGGTATTTTCTATAAAACGACTGTTATATGACCTCCACAACTAATGGTCCAATGACCAATCCAATTGAAATTCCAAGTTAGACTGGTTGGACTTTTGAGGGTTCCAACTACCCGTAACGACTGCCATAGATATTTGTAAGTCAACCGGGACCGCCGGCTTAACGTGCTCTCTGATGCACGACCAGACCAGTGCAAACAGCCATATTCATGCATACAACGTTTTGCACTGGGATCGAACCCGCGCCCCGTGCATAGCAGTCGCGTGCACTACCGCCACGCCACGGAAACTCCCAGTATTCACCACTTTTACATTTCATATCCACAGTACACTAGTTCTGTGGCTGTAACTACCAGTCTCCCTGGGAGTGATGATCGCACTTTACTTGTTAGCGATTGATACAACAAAGTTATTGCGCGGTCTTTCTTCGATTTACGCCCTTAGCCGTGTAGCCGTGTTAGTTTCATGTTTAGTGTTAAGTGAGTATGAATTTTTAAGTATTTTGTATCATTTTGTACCGTCTGATACTCTCCAAGATTGGTAATGCTTGTGCTAAGCACGTAAATTATTTCCTTGTCCAGATAACCTGTGTAATTAAGTTCCAGCTACCCATGTCATACAAATGAACGTATTTCTAATTCTTTTATTTCTATGGATATAATGTATCAGATGTCGTGCATTACTTGTTAAACTTCAATACGGATAAACGGCGCCATTGATAAGCCGCAACGGGTTTTTTTAGAAAATTCGCTTTTGGAAAATGGCTATTCTGGGAAACTTATATATGCGAAAAGGTTTTTTTGAAGTGGTCTTTTTAGGAACGGATGTTCTGGGAAACGGATAGGACGTTCCGAATGGAATTAAAACAATAAACAATTACATCCTTAATATATCTACACCACGGTACGCTGTATAAGTAGCTGCAGTCTGCGGTCGGCTACGGAATCATACCTTTTTCTGTAGACAGTATCAAGTTACAGTCATATATATATTCAGTTATTTCAGCACAATTAACAAAAATTCAAACGTTTTCACCAATTAATTCTTAATTCTTGTTTAATCTATAAAATTAATTAACGCTTGCACTTTAATTAATCAAAACGAAAGTGCTTCTAGCGCTCAGACTTATTTAATTGTTATTCTAACTACTTCAAGGGTCACTACCACTTCTTATAAGTATTATTATTCCTTTGTTGCCCGTGGTCCGATCATAGAGTTCACTGATCGAACCGTGGGCAATTTTTTTTGGCAGTGGTTCGTTCAATCGAACCACAGGAAATTTTGATTTACCGTAATCCTATCGATAGGACTAAGGGTAACTTTGTTTGCCCGTAGTTCTACTAACTAAAATTATTATTATCATTGGACTCGGGCAATATGGTGAAAAGCAAAATTATTTAAAGTTATAAAAATAAACCGCAAAAACGAATAATTTCTTTAACTGCAGCGTTACCGTTATTACCGTCTGAAGTCATTTCTGAAGGATGGGAATATATAGGGGAAACTGGGGACACTTGATCCCTATGGGAGACAAGGTACACCAATATTTTTTGAATTATTAAGTGTATTAGAGTATTTTTTAGTCTGGCAACACTAAGTAAACATTATTACCCTTAGTGTTACCACATTGAAAATAGTCTAATACGCTTAGTAATTCCAAAAATATTGGTGTACCTTGTCTCCCATAGGGATCAAGTGTCCCCAGTTTCCCTTATAATTTACTTGTACAGTGTGATGGAACATCACTGAAGCCCGCCTCGAACTCCTTTCGTCGACAAGGCTACTGCCTGTACATGAGCTTCCCAGAATCCGGGGAAAGTCCCTGAACAGACTCCGAATACAGGTCCGCTGAAGCAAGGAGAACCGGTCTAGGTGGGGACCGGACCTGTGGCGTGAGTGCAGAGTTGCTTCACTGACCATGGCTCACCTACTGGAGCGTGCTGGATGTCCGTATAACTGTACACCGAAGGACCTAATGAGCGCCTCCAATAACGCAATCCAGTACACAGGGAATACAGAAATTACCAAGAAAGAAAGAAGAAGAAAGAATGAAAGAAAAAATTATTTGGCACAAAAGTGGTCATAAACAACTTAAGTACACAAAATTACGTTGAATGGAAACTATAAGAGTACCTATTTCTTCTAGTCCCCAAGCACAAAACCTAAAAGTTGTGGCACACAGAAGCGCCAAATGGGTGTCCAGTTCAGCACGTGCTGGGTACAAACCTGGCGCTTTATCAGGAGTGGAAATGCCGTCGACTCAACATATAGTGTGATTCGGACTCGGACCGTAATTGTCTGTCAATATTTGTGTAAGTTGAGACAAGTATAGACGGTGCCAATCGGTTTCGAATATTGTTATATTGATTTTGGCAATCGCTACCACTTAGGTACATTTACTTTCCCGAAGGGGGTCATCTCGAGAGAGAGGGCCCCGGGTCTGTTGGGGTGTGAGGGATATGTTGTCTACTATTTCACCTCCATTAGAAACTAAAGACCCAAAAACGGCGTGCGTTTTGGTCGGTTCGAGTCCTACATAACCTCCCTAACCGGCTCCGGCGGGGGATGTATCCGTGGGGATATTTGGACGAAAAAAAAGAAAAAAGGTCCACTTACTCTGTGGTCTGCGTATCATCTCGTGGGCATTTCATTATTTTTTGTATTATGTGTTTCATATTGTGTTTTTGTATTGTTATTATTATATTGTGTAAAAACAATTGTCTTTCTTTCAACCCAATACGGAGTAAGAGATACTGTTTGACCCATTTTACCATATTAAACTAGTATCCAGACGGCCTCTAACAGTCCGAAACTCATTATGGAAGTAAAGTCAAATTGAAATAATTTACTTTTAATAGGTGGCGGTGAGTCTCCAGCTTTTAGTATCTAATATTTCTGCAATTTGACACTTTTGAGGTGAACCGCCTACGGAACGGGGTTATATCGAATTCCTCGTCTATTCTCTACTATTATATAGTTTTAAAGTGATCGTGTTACACACAGAACAGATAAAGCTATTAGAAATGGGACACGACAGATTCAGTAGGCTTATAGAAACTTTAGTCATTTAACTTTATTCATTTCCAAAATCACTTAGAATGAGATAGGTACATTGATATACCTATCTCATTATAGGACATACATACATACACACAATATACAACTGACTTGTGTTATGGGTTCTAGAATGGGTTCATTAGGAAACATAACACACTTAGGTACATTTTACAAGCTTTTATAAAATGCATACATATTATATATGGAAACATCCACACCAATGCAAATATTCATAACACATAAGCCATAATTTGCACCTATGTATGTAACCGCGGTAGCCTAGTGGTATGGGTAATGCGACAAGGTCTCGGGTTTGATCCCAGATTTTACCATGGCACACAAAAAGGTCCTTTTCGATGCTTTTCGAAGTTATGTGTGTATTTATCGCAGGTTTATAAGTGCCCGGTTAATGGCAATAGGCTCGCCACCTATTACATTGGGACCTAAACATAAACTATTGAATTGTGGGTGCTAGCACCTCTGCCTACCCCTTCGGGGATATAGGCGTGAGTTTTTACTATGCTATGTTATGTAAATATTTGCACTGAGCGGGAATCGAACCCACACCTCCTGCGTAGTAGTCGCGTTCACTACCGCCACACCAAGGTAGTCACAATCATAAATCATAATTCTAGGGTAATCTTTCTCGAGGTCATCTAGACCCATAGTATGCATAGTTTAACTAGCTTGTGTTATGGGTTCTAAAATGCGAATAATCATACTTAGGTAGAGACACTTTTTTTTTGTAAATACATACATATCGTCTACTCCCACCTGTTCTGTTGAGTAGTTCTGTTGGCAGAACTACTGGTAATTTTTTTCCCATTAGTTCTGTGACTTATAAGACTATGTTTTATACCGGATTTGTCTCACTTTTCCCACTAGTTCTGTGCGCGTGCGTTATTGTACATAGAAACACCCAGACCAATACAAATATTCATATTCATACACACAAATATTTTACACTGAGCGGGAATATCGAACCCACACCTCCTTCCGTAGCAGTCGCGTTCTCTAACGCCACGCCACGGAAGTAGCAATCATTATATATTAAAGCTTGTACGTATATCAAAACAAGTACAAATTATATGTTCTCCCGTGCATTTGGTACATCATTAACGTATTATTTGCTTCACAAATTAACCCTAATGATGATAATTAGGAATATGTTGCACGAGGCTCTTGTAAACAACATTTGTAATTACATTACCTCAGAGGTTGCGGCGAAAGTTCGGATGTAAAACATGTTTTACATGTCGAAATTTCGGAGTTGAATTTCAACGTACACATAAATACATCACGCCTGTATCTCATAGGGGTAGGTAGAGATCATGGATCTCCATTTACTCCGATCCTCGCTATAATACTCTCGCTTCATTCACTCTCGTATTTCATTAGCAACCGAAGTTACTAATATTCCCTTTAACCCCTCCAGCTAAGCTCAAAGACTTGTGTTAGGAGTGGGTTCACGTCGGTAGTGTAATAGCCAGGATTTGAACCGGGTTCAAATCGGAGAGACCTCTCGATCGTAAGGCCGACTCCTTAATAATAATAATAATAATATGAAAAGTCTTTTGTCAGGCGGTAACAAGGTGCGAGCCTACAATGATTGGGTCATACCCGTCCTTACCTACTCCTTTGGTATACTCAGATGGACTCAGACTGAACTGGACGCCCTGGATAGAAGAGTCCGTACACTGCTTACTTCATATCGAATGCACCATCCACGTTCTTCAGTAATGAGATTGTATATCCCGCGGAAGTGTGGGGGTCGTGGTTTTTTAAACATTAAGACTCTACACAACCGCGAGATATGCAATCTTAGAGAATACTTTCTCAATGTTGACGTGGATGTGCATCGAGATGTAGTAACTGTGGACCATGGGCTTACACCGCTCGCTCTTGCGAAAGAGAACTGGCGCAAACCTGCAATACTCAGCATTGATGATCGCAAGGAGGTATGGAGGAGCAAGGAGCTGCATGGACGATTTTATCGGGCTTTATATGGGCCCGATATAGATTTAACAGCATCGGTATCCTGGTTACGATTCGGTGACCTTTTTGGAGAAACTGAAGGTTTTGTCTGTGCAATTACTGACGAAGTTGTAATGACGAACAACTATCGGAGATTCATCCTGAAGGATGGTACGGTTGACATCTGTCGGGCATGTCATCGTCCCGGAGAATCCCTCAGGCATATTGTTTCTGGTTGTTCTCGTCTTGCCAACGGTGAGTATTTGCATAGACACAACCAAGTGGCCAGGATCGTTCATCAGCAACTTGCTCTGAAGTACAATCTTGTAGATTTGGAGGTGCCGTATTACAGATATGTGCCCGACCCAGTTCTTGAAAATGGCCGTGCCACATTGTACTGGGATCGATCAATCATCACTGACAGGACTATTGTAGCCAATAAGCCTGATATAGTGGTGATTGACCGATCAGAGCGTCTCGCAATAATTGTTGATGTTACCATTCCCCATGACGATAATCTCGTGAAAGCCGAAAAAGATAAACAAATAAAATATTTGGACTTGGCTCACGAGGTTGTCGACATGTGGGATGTTGATTCAGCAATTATTGTGCCGATTGTCGTATCGGTTCACGGACTGATTGCCAAGAGCCTCGACCAACATCTCAAGAGGCTCGCGTTAGGCAGTTGGGTCAAGGGCTTGATGCAGAAGGCAGTACTCCTCGACACGGCACGTATTGTGAGGAGGTTCCTCTCTCTGGAGCCCTAACCTCCGGTAGCTTGGTCCCTGTGCCCGATACCGGTGGGCTACTATTTTTTATATTTTTAAATATGTTTAATTTTGTTCTTTTTTATGTATTTAAAAATATAATCTATATGTATTTAAATGAAATAAAGAAAATAATAATAAGAGAGGTTAAGCAAGCATGTGAGAATATACAGACTATGGAGCCAATAATTATAACATCTGATGATGTTGCTAGTGCAGTCCGTTCGCTACCGAATTGGAAGTCGGCAGGTCCGGACGGACTGCAAAACTTTTGGCTGAAGTGGCTCCGTAACTCACATGCTTGTTTGGCATCTCAATTCCAGTCAGCTCTCGATTCGGGTTCACTACCTAACTTCTTAACAACTGGTATAACCCACTTACTCTATAAATCCGGCAGTGCTGCGGACCCCAAAAATTATAGACCAATTACTTGCTTACCGACGGTCTATAAACTTCTAACATCCATTCTGAGAGTGAAAATTAATTCTCATTTAGAACAAAATTCAATAATCTCTATCTCTCAGAATGGATGTAGGAAGGGGAGCCGTGGTACTAAAGAGCTCCTTTTAGTTGACATGACCATTAGTCAACAGGTGCGTCGTAAACGCAAGAATTTGGCAACATCGTGGATAGACTATAAGAAGGCCTATGATTCTGTGCCGCATACGTGGCTACTGAGAGTCCTAGAGTTGTATAAAATTGATACAACTCTAGTGAACTTCTTAGGGTCATGTATGGGGCAATGGAAGACGGTACTTCGCTATCCAGGATGTTGCCAGACAAACGATGCACCCATAAAAATTGAGAGGGGTATATTCCAGGGTGACAGTCTGAGTCCCCTATGGTTTTGTCTAGCACTGAATCCTTTAAGTACAATACTGGAGAATTCAGGGCTAGGCTATCGATTGCAGAAAGAGGGTCGAGTTATATCCCACCTTCTTTACATGGATGACCTCAAATTACTTGCTGCAAACAATACGCAATTGATAAAACTACTAAAGATGACTGAAAGCTTTAGTAATTCTATCAAGATGGAATTTGGCTTGGACAAGTGTGCGGTCATGCATGTAGAAAAAGGTGGAATAGTGGAATCCGAGAGCCTGATTCTTTCGGATTCCATTAAGCTTAAATCTCTTTCTTCAACCGAAACCTATAAATATTTGGGTATGTCGCAGGCATTAGGGATACCTGAGACTGGCATGAAACAGGCATTGCGGGAGCGTTTCTTTGGCCGCCTGAAGAAAGTCCTAAAAAGCTTTCTTTCGGGCGGTAATAAGGTGCGCGCCTATAATGGATGGGTCATGCCAGTTCTAACGTATTCCTTCGGCATACTCAGATGGACTCAGACGGAACTTGATGCCCTGGATAGAAGAGTTCGTTTACTGTTAACCACATTTCGGATGCATCACCCCAGATCTTCCGTAATGAGATTGTATATCCCACGGAAATTGGGGGGACGTGGCTTTTTGAATGTCAAGACCCTCCATAACCGTGAGATATACAACCTCAGAGAATATTTTTTACATACCAACACGGATATGCACCGTGATGTGGTTGCAGTGGACAATGGTTTAACCCCTCTTGCGTTGGCTAAAGAGAACTGGCGCAAACCTGTAGTACTTAGTACTGCAGATCGCAGGGAGGTATGGATGGGCAAAGAGCTACACGGACGGTTTTATCGGGCCTTATATGGGCCCGATATAGACTTAAAAGCGTCCGTATCTTGGCTACGGTTCGGTGATCTTTTCGGAGAAACCGAGGGTTTTGTCTTTGCAATTACGGACGAAGTTGTTATGACGAACAATTACCGAAAGTATATCCTGAAGGACGGTACGGTGGACATCTGTCGGGCATGCCACCGCCCCGGAGAATCACTCAGGCACATTATTTCCGGTTGTTCTCGTCTTGCCAACGGCGAGTATTTGCACAGACATAACCAAGTGGCCAAGATAGTACATCAGCAACTCGCCCTCAAATACAATCTTGTGACTTCAGAGGTGCCATACTACAGGTATGTGCCCGACCCAGTTCTCGAAAATGGTCGTGCCACTTTATACTGGGATCGATCTATTATCACTGACAGGACTATAGTCGCCAATAAGCCCGATATAGTGGTAATAGATCGATTAGAGCGCCTTGCAATGATTGTTGATGTCACCATTCCTCATGACGAAAACCTCATGAAAGCCGAAAAAGATAAACAAATAAAATATTTGGATCTGGCTCATGAGGTTGTTGACATGTGGAATGTTGATTCGGCAATCATTGTCCCGATAGTCGTATCAGCCCATGGGCTGATAGCCAAGAGCCTCGACCAACACCTTAAGAGGCTCTCGTTAGGCAGCTGGGTCAAGGGCCTGATGCAAAAGGCGGTACTCCTCGACACGGCACGCATTGTGAGGAAGTTCCTTTCTTTGGAGCCCTAACCACCGGTAGCTTGGTCCCTGTACCCGATGCCGGTGGGCTACTATTTTTTATATTTTTAAATATATTTAGATTTTTTTTTTTATAAATGTATTTAAAAATGTAATCTATATGTGTTAAAAATAAATAAAGGAAATAATAATAATAATATGTCTTTATTGTACACCAAAGAATTAAATCATGTTATGGACATGCAGATTTTTAGGTACATACAATGGGCGGCCTTATCGCTCTGTAGCAATCTCTTACAGGCAACCATGGGATGGAGAGAAGTATTTGGAGATAAAAAAATTCGGGGCCATTTGGTGCACTCAAATATTTGTCGTAAATACAACACAACACACATATACAATACAATACAATTACCTTACCCACCTTACCTTACCTTAACCACTAAGCTACCGCCGCTTGTATTCTAATTATAGGTCTTTACATATGAAATTGCCGAAATGTTTTTACAGATTCATGAGTTCGTTATTCCAGTAATTTATTAGCTATTTCCATTATTTATATTTTGCTTAAAAGTTGATTTTAATAATTTAACTGTGTTAAATTTTGTTTTTATTGACCGCTTGATAAATTAAATTCGATCTTCAAAAATAGTACTTCCTAAATGCTATCCATTTTAATGTTTTTTGTATTATTTTTTTACAGCTGTCACTTTTCAAAAAATGTAATAATAGTTGCTGTTAAATCATAAAATTTGTCATTCCTAAAAAATTGAATAATACTGAAAATTAGGTTTCCTCCAATTTCTTCAAACAAAACGGCAATCTCATATATGTAACGACCTAATATTCATACAAATATTTGCACTGAGCGGGAATCGAACCCACGCGTCCTGCGTAGCAGTCACATTCCTAACCGCCACGGCATCCACGAGGTGGTGATCTGAAATCACCCTTAAGCGCTGCGGTTAAATAAATAAAAATACTTACATTTTATACGATTTTGTTGCGAGCTATAAAACCAAGAACCTTTTATAATACCTTCAAAGAAAATCTCAATCAGTTTATATAAGACGATCGTCATAAAAAGGAATATTAGAAGATTCCACTTTTTCGGCGTTCATTGGTCGAGGATTCGTGACGTCATTATATCTATGATGTGTGTTGCTAAGCGGGGTCTCGGTTTACCCTTTTCGGGTATTTTTTAGGGAAAAATATGTGATAAATCTTTAGTTTGAATACATTAATAGGGGATGCGTAAGCATTGAGCTTTTATAAAGTTTAATATTACTTTTATGAATAATTAAAAAAAAAAATTGCTTGTATAAAATAGGTATCAAACTAATGACATCATAGTAGCCGTAATTGCTTATCAAAGTACTTTTTCAATTTTTATTTATGGCACGTCAATTTGACTTCACCTCGCTTGATGGCAAGCTGAAGGTAAACTCAGGAAAGAGGGTACCAAATAAATGTGTAAATAAAATGCAATCCTTGAAATAACTCGCATAGGTGTGCCTTTATATATACCACAAGCACAAACTAAAAAGAAATTATTAAAAAAACGAAACAAATAGTAATACAAAAATACAAATAAAAAAATACAACTCGTTATCTATAAGTGTAGTCTCGTAGCGTCAGTCGCTACCGCGTAGCTGCGTAGCTCGGACGCACTCTACGTCGTAGACGCAAGCGTTTACATTACGATCGCGTATTATCAACAACTTTGTGAAGAAAGTGATCGGTCTTTTACGAATAAAAAAATACGCTAAAAATATTAATAGTGTAGTATTTTAATAAGATATTGAAAATTTGGTGTTTACAGTGTTGTGAATAAGTAATACGAACACATTTTTCCCGTTTGAAATATTATATTTAAATAATTTATGTATTATTAATGAAAATATTAAAAAAGTTTAAAATAGTTTCAAAGTGTCCTAAAAAGTTTTATGAATGTGAAAATTTAAAATTATAAATAGTGCAGTTTAATAGTGATAGATATAATTTACAACGAAATTGGTTTACTCATTAAAATATATTTTTTATTTTACTTTAAATACATCGAAATTTATTTCACTGTCTCTATGGAATAAAATAAAAGAAAGATCGTATTTATTAAAAAAATTAATTTATAACAAGAAGTAACAAAATGTTTTAAAAATTACCAATAAAAAATGTTGCTTAACAATTATGATTACGAAGAGGAATTCCTCAAAGTAACTACAACTTCAATAGACAGACAGTTTTGGGACTACTTTGATGTGACAGCGACCACTCCGACCAATATCACTGAGACCACATCGGTGTTGCGCGACCAAAGTCCAGTGCTTATCACGTACAGTATACTGTTGGCTGTAGGCGGAGTTGGCAATGTGGCGGTGTTGGTCGCGCTGGCCCGGTCGAGGCGGAGGAAGTCAAGAGTGGATCTGTTGATGACACATCTTGCTCTGGCTGATGTTTGCGTGACGTGTGGAGTTATACCCTTGGAGGTGAGTTATTTATTTTATTTAGGGCACGTCAGTTTGACTTCACCTCGCCTGATGGTAAGCTGAAGGCAATGTTTCAAGAAAGAGATACATACAACTGTGTCTGCTCAGCTTGACAGCCTCATTAAATGATTTTTCACGCTCTGCTTAAAGGACGTGGGACTGTAGGAAAAAGGAAAAACGTGCGCTAGTAAGGAATTCCAAGATTTAATGGTGCGGTAGATACCACTAGGCTACCGCGGCTGTGTAAATAATATGGTTAGTATAATTATAATTAATGCAATTTCTTAATTTAGCTATACCACAGTTTATAATTTCTATTAATAGCCTTTTTACACATACTTTTAAATTGCCCAAACTTATGTCATGCGAATTGATTTAAATACAAAACGATGTCAAGGTTAAAAAGAAATGAGAATGCACTCCATCAATAAGGGTAATCGTAAGAGTATCAGTAAGAGGTTTTTTTTATAGAAACATACGTACACTAGGCAACTGAAGTCATGAGTTTTAGTGACTATTTTGAAACCAAAACGCAAAACCCGACATTCGAAACACGACTTTTGCGTCTAACCAACCAATCAGCAGCTTTCAAAAAGTGTTGGCAAGATGGCGGCGGATACCATGGATTGTTCGAAATTCAATTTGTTACCAAATTGACAAAACTACCGTCGCGTAATGGGCATCTTCTACATCAGTTTTTTTTCTAGTTGCGTAATGTAAGAAGAGCCTAAGATCAGATTATAAATTACGACCGAACGCCCTATGCGGTATAAAAGGAGTTTAATTCCGCGCACGTTCAAAATGTGGAATGAACTCCCTGCCGTGGTTTTCCCAAGCGACTACAATTATGGGGTTCTTCAAAAAAGACTTTAGAAGGTTTCTACAGGGTAGGCAGCACGAGTGTAACGTCACTGGTGTTACAAACGTCCATAGGCCACGGTGTCCGCTTTGCTTTCCATCAGGTGGGCCGTAAGCTTGTCAGCCACCTAAGTGGTATAAAACCCAATCTTGACAATATAATAACCTTGTGTTGTGTTGTCGACGGTGAGTAGGGTAGCCAAAGCTCACTGGAGAGGTTTTGTGTTGTTAGTTGGAAGATAGAAACCTTTCTTTATCTTTTGCACTTACAACATAGAGACTCTCTTAACCTTCTCCCCTCACCCCTTCCCCTTTCACCCTCTTCTCTATATGGTCAGCGGCACGAAAGTAACGCCCCTGGTGTTGCAAACGTCCATAGGCCACGGTAACCATTTTACATAAGGTGGGTGCTTAGCAAAATCAGATTATAGCAAAGTAAGTACGCAAAAAGTTTTTATCTACTTGTCTTTAAGATCTTTTTGAGTATCTAATTTTAATTCACCTTCAAAAGTACCTGGACAATTTGAAACTAAATGAATGAAGTGATGCCACTACACAACTACTCATACTAGTCTTAGACGCTACTCAATAAAAGCTCTACTTATTAATGTAATTTAGTTTAGCCGGTGGCCGTGGAGACTCTGGGGAGTTGGAGCAAGGAGGCCGAAGTCTTTGTGCAGGAGCTAGGACAAAGACTCAATAAGACAACAGGGGGACTATCGTTCCGGCTCGTTCCTGGTGCAAAGGCTGGCCATCGCAATCCAGCGGACTGCTTAATTCATTTTGACATAATATGTAAATCATCATTCTCTGAACCTTTTTCCCAACACAGTTGGGGTCGGCTTCCCAGTCTAACTGTGATGCGGCTGAACTATGATATTTTCTGTGAAGCGACTGCCATCTGACCTCCACAACCAATGGTCCAATGACCAATGGCGATAACGAAGTTCTAAGATAGACTGCTTGGACTTTTGAGGGCTCCAACTAACCGTAACGACTGCCATAGATGTTTGTATGGCAACCGGGACCGACGGTTTAACGTGCTCTCCGAGGCACGACCAGACCAGTGCAAACAGCCATATTCATGCATACAACTTTTTGCACTGAGCGGGAATCGAACCCGCGTCCCGTACGTAGCAGTCGCGTGCACTACCGCTACGCCACGGATAATATGTATAATGTATTGTAAATGTATTGTATTGATATTCTGAAATAAACTATATAGTATAATTTATTTAGTTTAGGCAACTACTTGCAATAGTTTACTTATTAACTAAACCGATTGCAATTAAACAAACGTAAGAATTAAGCTGTACCAAACCCCTTGAAACAAAAAAATCATATCGAAATCTGTTCAGTACTTTTTGCCTCCATCGAGGATAAACATAAACTTTTTACAATTATATATTAGACGTCGGTATCTAACATCCCAATTGATGAGTAGGGCAGCCAGAGCTCAGCTCAGTTTTTAAGCTGTCAATGGGACAAATTTGTCTCTTACGCTCGTGGCACATTAACTCTTTTAACTTTCACTACACCGGACAATACACGGACGAAAAGGCTCATTTATTTCCGTACTCAATCTCCAAGGATGCCATCCCCCAGCAGAACCGGTGAGAGTGGTTATGTCGGACTTGAACCGACTAAAACGACGCCGTTTTCGGGTCTTTAGTTGCCGGAGGTGAGATAGTAGGTATCACACCCCGACGTGAAACAAGCCCATAAAAAGTAATGGATGTGAAATGGGAATTGGAACACGTAAATATCGGATTGTTCGTAACTACTATACATGACGTCAAAATGGTTTATGAGGTAGGTGGGCCTTTTTGAAATGTGTTACGTCCATAATTTATATGGGTAACCTACGATTTTACTGTATGTAAAAAAATGTATGCATACTTAAACATAAACTCACGCCTGTATCCCCGAAAGAATAGGCAGAGAATTGCTAGCACCCACATTTCGCCTGTTTATGTTTAGGTCCCAATGTAATAGGTGGCGAGCCTACTGCCATTAACCGGGCACTTATAAACCTGCGATAAATACACACATAACTTCGAAAAGCATCGAAAAGTTATTGGTGTGTGCCATGGTAAACCTGATCGAACACGAGACCTTGTCTCAGCAGTCCATTATCCATACCACTAGGCTACCGCAGTCATTCCGCGCATACTTATATACAGTCAATTATTTACTTATATCATCATTTTTGAGCTGGGGGTCAGTTCGGGTCGGCTTTCTCTTTCGCAAATCTCCCATCTATCTATACTATTATATAATTGTAAAAAGTTTATGTTTGTCCGCGATGGACGCAAAAACTACTGAACAGATTTCGATGCGCTTCTTTTTTGTTTGTGTGTATCGGTTGAGTAGAACCAGAGTTATGATTAGTAATTTAGAATTTAAGGTTGCACAGATGGCGCTTTGGTCACAATAACCGACAGCCACGTGGGCGGAGCCGCGGGCATAGGATAGTACAAAATAATTGTACAAAGGTGGACATAATGACATGGGCATTTTCTACCAGTCAACCTTAGGGTGATGCAGAGATTTGTCAATGTAGGTGCTAAAAGTTTCCACTCTATTGTGGTACAATTAGCAAGCTTTTGTAGACTTTAATAAAGTATATATACTTACTTCATTTATAATTAACTAGCTGACCCGCGCAACTTCGTCTGCGTCACCCCGTTTTTGCTACATTTTTCATTCCTGCTCCGCACCTGTTTGTTATAGCATGATGTTATATACTTACATATAAACCTTCTTCTTTAACCATTCTATCTATTAAAACAAACCGCATCAATATCCGTTGCATAGTATTGAAGATTTGAGCATACAAAGGGACAAGAAAAATAGGGACAGAGAACGCGACTTTATTTTATACTATGTAGTGATAGTGATAGTGATATTATTTGAGACATGCTTTTCGGGTTCAAATTTTTTTTTCACCTTTATTAAAATTAAGCTTTTGTGACGTGGCGATAGTGAACGCGACAGCTACAAAGGAGGCTCGGGTTCTATCCCCGCTCAGTGCAAATATTTGTATGCATGAATGTGGCTGTTTGCTCACGTCTGATCGTGCCACGGAGAGCACGTTAAGCCGTCGGTTTCGGTTGCCATACGATCATCTATGGCAGTCGTTACGGATAGCTGGAGCCCTCAAAAGTGCGACTAGCCTAACTACAGAACTTCGGTATCGCCAATTTGGTTGTGAAAGGTCCGATGACAGTCGCTTCACGGAAAATATCGAAGTTCAGCTGCACCTTAGTTAGACTAGAAAGCCGACCCCAACTGAGTTGAGAATAGGCTTAGAGAATGATTTAAATTAAAATTTCAATGGAATTTTAATTTAAATCATACCTTTGGAATATATATTTTTTTACAAAATAAAATATTTGAATAAAACTTCAGCGAGCAAAAAGTTGCCAAATTAATATTTATTTGACCAAGTGATTAAAATGCGAAATATAAAGTTAAAGATTCTTTTAGGAAATGAAACCTCATTATGTGATTAGGACTAGTAGAGTTTATATATAAACTAGCTGGCCCGCGCAACTTCGTCTGCGTCACCCCGTTTTTGCAACATTATTCATTCCTGCTCCGCACCTTTTGGTCGTAGCATAATGTTATATACATATAAACCTTCCTCTTTAACCATTCTATCCGTTGCGTAGTTTTAAAGATTTAAGCATACAAAGGGACATAGGGACAGAGAACGCGACTTTATTTATTTTTATACTGTGTAGTGATTTGACGAAAAATAATTGCTAAACGGCAGGCTCCCGTCAATTTCATCTGAATAGAGTTATTCATATGCCACGTATTCGCGCTCCCTTGTCAACGAATCAGCTAGCTTTTACATACACTCAAATCCTCAGTGGTGTCATTGACACGTCCCTTTTCCCATTTTTATTTATCCTTACTTCTAAGAGCAAGGTTTATAGATAATAAAAGGTTAGCGTTACACTCGATGGAGAATCCGATGCCGAACTTTCAACGCCTCAAATCTTTTAGACATTATATTAGACCGAAAAGGAAATTGAAAAAAAGAGAAGTCCGTTGAGTTTCTTGCCGGAATTTTATCAGGCCGGACCGCGTTTCAAACCGGTGATAAATTATGCTAACTAACTTATAATATATTCGTAATGTTGACGTTTTTTAAGTATTTTATCACTACATAGTATAAAATAAAGTCGCGTTCTCTGTCCCTATGTCTCTTTGTATGCTTAATTCTTTAAAACTACGCAACGGATTTTGATGCAGTTTGTTTTAATAGATAGAATGGTTAAAGAGGAAGGTTTATATGTATAACATCATGCTACGACTAACAGGTACGGAGCAGGAATGAAAAATGCTGCAAAAACGGGGTGACGCAGACGAAGTTGCGCGGGTCAGCTAGTACAGAATAGATTAATTTTGAATTACCTACTAGCGTAAGTAGAGCCACAGATTACTTTATTACAGAGCGTTACTGAATTTAATATTTTTTGGCAGTGAATTGTGACTTTTAATATACGAGTACAAAAAGCGTTACCGCAATCAATATTTTTATGGTTCGTATATTCTATCACCGTTTCACGTCTAGGTTTTGTGTAATGATACATTGTCACTCGCACACTTTGTTCCTTTGAGGATAAAGATCTGGTGTTACACTCGCCCATAGGCCACGGTAACCACTTACCATCAGGTGGGCCGCGTGCTTGTCTGCGACCTAAGTTGTATAAAAAAATAATAATATTAAACTCGATACTAAACATTGCAGTCACACTTGACAGAAGCTGACGAGAATCTTCCACTAAGATTCATCATTATCCTTGCGTGAGCCTCGGTCGCATCCGAAGCTTTCGCCTCGTAGTCCGGAGTCCACTATCTGTCCTTTTTCTCTTCCACTTAACACGGTCTTGCGAGTCCATGATGGTAAGCCGATTGACATGCTTGTCATCCTCCACTATGCCAAGCTAGCACTTTTTGGGTCGAACCCTCTTCCACTGATATTGTATCTTATGAACAGGCGAGGAGGTAGGACACGACGGTATCTCCCGTCCGAAATGAGCTGTCCAACTGGGGAAGTACCTCCGCCCTACAGAAGACCGCGGTCATAATAACGTGTTGTGTTCCCGCCGGTAAGAGGGTAGCCAGAGCTCACTATACGCCTCCTTCCCCTCCCCTTCCTAGCCTCCCCACCCCTTCCCAGCTCTCCCCCTTTCCCTTCAGGGTGGGCAGCGCGTGTGTGACACCCTTAGTGTTGCACACGTTCATAGGCCACGATGGCCGCTTTCCATCAGGTGGGCCGTGTACTTGTCTGCCACCTACGTAGTATAAAAAAAAGGCGAATAAGATTTTGACATAGAAACAATTCCTAGCAACAATTTTTTTGCTATTAGAATTCCTTGAGGTCGCTACTTGCTGTCTATAATTTAGTTTTTCGAGGTATTCAGCTAGTTGTGTTCTCCGCCATCTTGGGTTTATGGGTGAATCTTTGTTTTACTTTGTAGGTTTTTGTTTCTTAGGTTTGATCCGTAATTGAAATAGCTTAATTGGACTAGTTAAAATATCTAAGGAATGCGACGCGATACACAAAATGGTTTGGCTGAATGCGTGCGTCGTGCACGTACCTATATTATATTTTTTATTTAATTATTTACTTCATGAACTCTGGCTTTTGCATAATTTTGAAAGTTAGGGTAGTGGTGCTGTTAGCTGAAACAAGTTGTGTAATCATGACAATATTTTCTGGATAATAAATGAATGAATGAACATTGTCCATCTTATATCACAAGGAAGTAACGTCAATAAACTTGTGAATTAAAACCATGTACGAGCCCCACAAATCGCATTTAGGGAATTCAGAATCTGTAACCCTTTACGTAGCAGTTGAATGATTTTCCTTTAAACATATAATTGAAAGAAGGAAAACGCTATTCAAGACCATGTAATCAAGGACAAAGGATACGTTTCCCTGGAGACAGAATTACAGAAAAACAGTTCAAGAATCGCGCTACAGAGCTAACGACATCGTATGGACTTCTAATACCCCAGGACATGCGTTTTAGTCCGTTCGAGTCGGAAATAACCTCCACAACCGGCTCTGGTGAGGGTTATCCGTGGTGATTTTTGTCCAACAAAAAGGAGGTTAAGCATTAAATCAATAAATCTTACAAATATTATAAATGTGAAAGTTTTGATTATGGATAGATGAATGGATAAATGGATGTATAGATGGATGTTTGTTATTCTTTCATGTAAAAACTACTGAATGGAAATTAATTACATACATACATATGCTCATGCCCGTAGTCCCCGAAAGGGTAGCTAGAGGTGTATTAAACACCCACATTTCGCCAACTATGATATTCGGTCTCACGTAATAGGGGAGCGAGAATATTGCCGCCAATCGGGCACTTTTTACAAAAAAATAGGTATATCGGAAATAACACACACACACTGCTCTCGATACTTTCACGTTATAAATTCGATAGTTGTTCGTGCTCCTTGTCACGATAACTGTAAATCACGTGTGCACGGATCCGCAGGATCAGCTAGAGCTTATTAATTCTTTGTTATATCGAGACGATTGACATAATTGTTTGACGTATGTTCTTCAATATCATTTTCATATTTGTTATTCCTTTATTAATATTATCTCTTTATTCTTTGCAAACATTATGTAATTTGTTTACTATCAATTCAATGAAATAGATCAGAGTCGGTGATTTTCCTGACATAACATAACATAAACTCACGCCTATATCCCCTAACGGGTAGGCAGAGGTGCCAGTACCCACAATAGGCCTATTTTAATGTCAATTTCTAACGACCCTCTTCTATTTTTTCTATAATATTATGATATTATCTATGACATAAACAGTAGTCGTTCTAAAAACTGGTCACATGTGTCACTTTTTAAAAGTACAAAAGTAGTATGTAGACCTCATATTTTTAATATGATAAGTTACTATATAGACCTTAACAATATTAACCTATAGATCTGTGTCAGTTTACACTATGTTTGCTTTAATGAGGTCTCTTCTTTAAAGGTACCTTAATACGTTAAATTACGCTCCATTCGGCTATCTTACCAATATCTTTGTTTGACTCTTGTACTTTCACGTCTCTTCAAAATTAGAACAGTAAAATAATTAATATACAGAATATGTACATACAATAACGACCAAAAACTGAGTTGATGGCGTAGGCATTGAGATCGCCAAGAAACAAAAAAAAAATAGTATGTAGACAGCAACAATATGCATTTAATGGTTAAAATAAAGATGATATTCTCGAGACTACTTATACAAATGAAATGTTTAAGGAGAATACCCTCTTTGACATTTCCAAGAGTAAACATTAGGAATCAAAAGTGGTGGTTAAAATAAATCATCGCAAAATTACTGAAATAAGACCTCAATATTAGTAAATATAAATATGTCTAGTCAATATGGGGGCGTCCATTAGGTAACTACGTGAGGTTTTTTTTTTTAATTTTCTGTCCCCTCCCTTCCCTCCTGGTGGACATGTCGCAGTAAGATAGTTAAAACCGTAACATAGTTATATCCCCAGGGATATAATTATATACCGGAACATAGTTACACGAAAACGATTCATTACTATCTCACTAGAAATATAGATATATATAGATAGATAGATAGATAGATAGATATATAGATAGATAGTAAATATAAATATGTTTTATGTTTCTTAGAACCTTCGCAAAATAAATGTAGTTTCCACTTCGTGTCACGTACGGTCGGGAAAAGCCCGTGTGAGCCTAGTCTGACATATTTCTTAGAATAAACATTCTACATCTTTTCTATACACGTAATATTGAATATAATATTATCTATAGTGGACGCTAAAAGTTCCTGGACACATTAAGATCTATAATCCTTTGAGAGCCTCAGTGTTTAACCAAACGTAAGATATAGGGATTATAAGATAAACTAGATCTATGTCTTATTTCTTTCCAAGAAAATAAATAAACTCATGCTAGTAGTATCCTAAGTTTAATTACATTAATAAGTAAATCTTTTATCCAGTAGCTTCTAAGACTAGTAGTTGTGTAGTGGTATTTTAATTTCAAATTGTTCACTATTCGAGCCCCCTGTACCTATGGAAGTAGTAAGTAGTCAATCCTAGTCATCTTTACTCCATTCTTTCCATCTGTGGTAAGGCCCCAAAATTGTAGACACATAATAAAATTGTAAACGCTTTATCACACTTTTTATGACTTATAAGATTGCACCACAGATTAATAAATGTTTAATACGTAACTTGAACTATCTATATATTATATTTATAAATGAATTGTTGCTCGTTAGTCTCGCTAAAACTTGAGAACGTCTGGACCGATTTGGCCAATTATGGTCTTGAATAATTTGTGGAAGTCCAGAGAAGGTTTAAAAGGTGAATAAATATGAAAATGCTCGACAGCGGGAACGGGATCAGAAGTTCACGCGGGCGGAGCCGCGGGCAACAACTAGTTGTATATAAAAATTGTATGTGAATGTTTGTTTCCTAAATTAATAAAAAAAGAAAGTAACTTACACCCAGTTTCCCGAAGGCTATTTTAGGCTAATTGGCTGTTGATCTTTTTTATTATGGGCACGTCCATTAGACTACACCCCGCCTGATGGTAAGCTGAAAGCAAAGTCTCATGAAAGAGGGTCACCATTGCAAACACGTAGAGTGCTACAATGGTGGTAGGTACTCAGCTTGACGGCCTCATCAGTTGCTTTTCCACGCCCCGCCTAAAGGATCCGGGACTGTAGGAAGAAGGAAACATTGTGAGTTGGATTGCTAGAAGTATGGTTCAATAGTTTATTTGATCATCGTGTCAGTTATCATAGACTGTCTAATGTCACTCGAGAATCCCTTCTCGGGTTCTCGAGTGAGTGACCCATCTGTCAAACGCCATTTTGGGTTTCTGAAACACTTATCAATCCATGATCATAGGTTTCCTTATTCATTTTATTCGCTTCAATTCTGTTGTACTCGTATTATTATTGGTTCAATAGAGACGAAAGTCAAACGCTTCACTTTGAAAAATCAGTCTATAAATGGTTAGCGAAAGCCGGGTATTAACGCGATCATATGGAAAATACAATAATTTAGCTTTTGATTTGCTTGACGTTTCGGCCAGGTTGCACTAGCCGTGGTCACAAGCTGACTGTAGGCAAATTGTCGTATTGGGACCTTTTTTTTTTTTTTTTTTATCGTGCGCAAAATCCCCACGGATACCACCTCCACCAAAACCGATGGCGGTGATTATGTCGGACTCGAACCGACCAAAACGCACGCCGTCCATGGGTCCTTGATTGCCGGAGGTGAGATTATACAAGACATATCTCTCGCACCCCGGCAGAACCGGGGACATCTCTGTTGAGATGACCCTCTTCCCCCAATATGGGGGGACCATGGTCAGGTGTCCCCATTCTAGCCCCTGGGTATGGGGTGGCATTTTGCGCCATCACCGTGGCCTGCTTCTGCTAGGGTGACCGGCGGCTCCACCCGCCACACCCAGGCCCGCGCTCATGGGGGACGGAGGTCATTTTGCGACCTCCGACGTCCGAGTCGCCTCCGCTCATCGCGGGCAGTGCGGGCCCGGAGTCTTCTCCGGACCCGCTTCGCCTCCTCCTTGTCGTATTGGGACCTAAACATAAACTGACGAAATGTGGGTGCTAGCACCTCTGCCTACCCCTTCGGGGATAAAGGTGTGAGTTTATGTTAATACCTGGGTTTCGCTAACCATATTCTTATGCAACGCGAAAGTGAAAAAGGGTGTTACTGTCAATAAGGCGACAATTAAAAACAATTCGCATGTTAAATCTATATAATCAAAGATCAGTTAATTTTGGCCTGATCAACGTTTTAGAAACTCAAATTGATTTGACAAATGTCATATTAACACCAATATTAGTTGATCAATGATTTAAAAAGGCTTTTTATAAACAGCCTGTGTGTCTTGGATTTCTTTTCTAATACCTCAGCAATATCACTTACTTAAAGTGTGCCATGAAAAGGTATATATTATTTTAGCCGCCGAAAGGAAGGCCACTTGAAGCATCAATCAATGTTGGAATGGTGCTTTTAATTTTTATTATCCTCTGACGTAAAAACGACAGGGTATAATTAACCCCTGACGTAATAACAATGGGGTAACGTGTTATAAGTTTCACGTGTCACTCTCTCTCTTTCTGTGTGTGTGTGTGGCATCGTAACTCCCGAACGGATAAGTCCCCTGTCTCCATCAATCTATATTATATAAAAATGAATCGCGAAATATGTTGGTAAGCGCATAATCCGAGTAATTCTTTTTTTATTTGTTCCTTGAACTCTACGGAAGATTTTTATGGAGCAGCGGGCACGGCATCAGAAGTCCGCGCGGTCGAAGTCGCTGGCAACAGCTAGTATTCTAATAAAAGTTACTTAAAAATTTGTAAAAACATTTTGTTAACAATTTGTGACGTCTATTAAATATAAAAAAAATATTATATAAATAAGATATTATTATAATGATTTAGACTTCTCGTGTATTATATAAATGTAGATAGATGTTGACTTAATAGGCCCCTACTTGATCTTATAATAACGTTAATTTAGGAATAAATAAGTAAGTAGAAAATGTTGAGAATAAAGCCTCCAGGGCGCGCAGATATTTCTTCACATCTCTTCGTAAAATGTTTCATTGTTTTATTTTAATTGGGATAACAGTACCTACCTAATCGTTTTCAGAACTTCTGAAGATGATAGCTCGCACTAAGCACGAAAATCCTATCAAAAATTTTCAACATGAATGTACCTTTGCCGTACTAAAAGAACATTGATCAAACATATATTTTTGTGGGTCCAACACATACTCAAAATAAGTTCGATCAAGGACATGTTTTATAGATTAAATTTTTTAGGTCAAATGCCTACCTAAATAGGGTCGTACGAAGAATTTTGACTGTGGGTCCAAACTCCCGGGTCGTACGGTGGGTACGTAGCCATAAAAACATTCGTGAAGTAAACGTATCGAGAGAGTGTAGCATAACGATAGGTAGCCTTCCTAATACAAAGCTTTGTCCCCTTGAGACCCACCAATCGCCTTCTCTTCATTCATACACAATACAATACATATCTTGGTCGCATCCGAAACTGTCACCTCTAAGTCTGGGGCTGGAATTTCATATTTTTCGTGAAGCGACTGCCATATGACCCCCAAAATCTATATATTATAGCCACGCCAGAGACATTATCTTCAAACCTTTGTATCGCATCTATATTTATGAATTTTTAAAATATTTTATTGGCATTTAGAATTACTACTTAGCCTATAACCTTTCTCGATAAACGGACTATTAAAGAGAAACAATATTTCAATTCAAACTTCTAATTAGCAGTCTGACTGTTGAAGTACCTCCGCCCTATAGAATACCGCGGTTAATAATAACCTTGTGTTGTGTTTCCGGCGGTGAGTAGGATAGCCAGAGCTCACTGGAAAGTTTTGTGTTGTCAGTGGGAAGACCGAGAAACCCTTCTTTGTCTTCTGCCCTGACAGCAAACTCTTTACTCTTCTTTTATTCATATAACACTCCGATTCACAATATTCCTTCAAACACGAGATAGGGTCTCTGATCTCATATACCTATTTCATAAACTGAAATACATCAAAACCACATCGTATCGCAAACACTTGAGATATTTAATTAGGATTACACGTTAACATTACAGGTAATCCTAGATTTGAGAGAAACATTTGTGACGTGTGTGCAACCCGTGTCACGGTAAATTTAATATTCGTACACAAGTTATAGAAACACCTAGTTGCTATGATATAAATTATGATTAGTCGATTTAAGATTGCCCAAAATTCAAAATTGATTTCCATAGTTTACCGTTTTCCATGTGGAATTTTTATCCCATTTTCATAACCATCGGGAAACTATTCAAGACATAAGTTACCTTATGTGTGAAACCATGCATAGACAGTCAGGATTTTTTTAATAACTTTATCCTTATAGGAACTAAGTGCGAGATAGCGAGTGACATACTTACACAAAATCTAGGCATGGTATAGTGACCGAATATACTTATGAATCGTGAAATGATTTTTTATAGCTAGTTTTAAAACTTTGACAGAAATAAATGCAGTGAAACAAAGTTCAACATTGATATGACTTCAATGTAAAACATAGAGGTCACTGCCACCGATATTTTAAATTCGGTTTGGAGGAGGAGTCTGTGCGTCTATTTAAGCTAGTAATTTTAATATCTATATGTGATACAGATGAAATCCTGCTTCTTTTTCAACGATGAATTACCTAAGTAAATTATTGTCGATTTGAATTAGCAAGCTGAAGTGGCAGTGGGCGGGGCACTTAGCAAGAAGAACAGATGACCGTTGGAGCCGAAAGGTTCTCGAATGGAGACCGCGTACCGGTAGGCGACGTGGGACAGCCTTCTGCGAGGTGGACAGACGACATAGTCAAAGTCGCGGGTACCCATTGGATGCAGACCGCCTCCAACCAGTCGAATTGTAGGTCGATTGGGGAGGCCTATGTTCAGCAGTGGACGTCCTGTAGCTGACATGATGATGATGATGAAGTGAGCCAGTGCACACGGGTCTTGCACGTTGTCATGTTATTCTTTTTTCGAAAAACTGACATGTCTGTGCTTATTTCAAAACACATGTGAACAACTACACGCGAACTCTCTCGGCCGAGTAATAAATGCAAATGTGTTCTATCGGCTGTACGAAAATTGAACCGCAATTGCGAATGTTTCACTATGATATCTATGAAGCCTAACATTAATACCAACATTGAGGTCTACAGATATGAAAACTAACATTGATACCAGGTATGGTGAAGCATACTTTACCGTTTTACGTTTTTTAGGATTGTTTTTTATTTTCTTACCGAAAAATGTTGCTTCATAGCGTAAATTTTGTCGTATCTAGAAAGTGAGCGGTGTATGGGTAATGGACTGCTGAGACGAGGTCTCGGTTTCGATCCCAGGTTTTACCATGGCACACACCAACACAGCAGTCCTCGTCACAGCAGTCCATTACCCAAACCGCGGTTACTGAAGAAGAAAAATCAAGTATATTAAATATTCGTACATTTAAAGATACGATTACCCTATTCGCAGAAATTCTGAGTGTGCAGGAAAGGGGCATATTGCTTCATCAACTACTGTAATATGTTCTACAAGTAATTTCCGAGACATTCGTAGGAAAATCTTCAGTAGATTTTGCTGAATAGGGATGAATGATGATCAAATGTTATTAAACCAATTAGATGTGTACGTACTGTTTTATGTATTCAGTAGTAATACTATCATTATTAGATATTAGATAGTTTATATCTGACTAGTTTATCCGCGCGACTTTGTCTGCGTCACCCCGTTTTGGTAACATTTTTCACTTCTGCTCCGCACTAGTTGGTTGTAGCATGTTATATACATATAAACCTTACTGTTCTATCACTCTGTCTATTAAATTAAACGCATCAAAATCCGTTGCGTGGTTTAAAAGATTTAAGCATACCAAGGGACATAGGGACAGAGACAACGACTTCATTTTATACTATGTAGTGATCAATCAATCTAATAATTAGCCTTACGCACGGCTGACTGCTGGCTTTAGTCTACTGTCACAATAGCTATATAGCTAATAATATATAATAGCTATATCGATATCAATGGGGAGCAATATTTCGATGCTTAAGTTGCAGTCTCTCCACTTTTTATTTTTGTATACAGGGTCCAAGGGGAACACTCCCGAAGTCGAAGGCTCCTGGTAATACTTCTGGTACACAACATATTGGTATGAAAACTACGATTTGGATGTATTTAATAGCGTTTAACCAGCGTTTTTCCCTTGTTAGTAAAGTCAAACTTAACAAAAAAATTAGGTATGAAAAATCAAGAACTTACATTATGACGACATTGTTTTTTTTTGAAATTATCGTTTAATTTAGCTTTTCTGATACGATGTTGAGTAAATAAAGCGGAATAAAAATCGACAATTTTTGTATGATAATAATTTTTGTATTTAAATTGTATTCCATTACACTCTGTATAATAATAATAATAATTTATTTCAGACAAAGTTCATATGTATATAAATTGTAATTAGTATAAGTTTGTATATATTTCATACATATAAGGAAAGATCTTATGAATATATATTCTGTATATATATATTAGTGTTCAGTAACTTTTGAAGTTTACTGTAGTTACTTCAATCTTATTCATAGTGTTACGAATGTCACCACTCATGACGTAAGCCGTCAATGATTGAAGCGTTTGACAATTTCAACTAGAATAATTGTAAATAAAGAGAATCGAAATTACGATCGTAATGACGAACGAAAAGACTAGCGAAATTAGGATTTCCAGAAGATTCTGCATGGTATATAAACAGCACCAGGAGCGCCAAAAGGACAGTTCAGTCTCAGTGGTTGAAGTGGAAACAAGAAGAAGAAGTAAAGTGAAAAGTACAAGTGAAAGTGCTAGTGGTGCATGTGCAATACTGCATGTGCTGTGAACTAAAAACGCTCAGTGAACGTGGACGTTCTAGGACTGTGTGTAAAGACAGTGCGTTGCAGTACAGTCCTCTAAGTGTGTACGAGTGCCTCGGACAATACACTGTGTATACGCTAAAGACTGTTGTGAGTTGGTGGCTTGAATAAAGTGTAAAAATCGCTAGAGGTTGTTTACTTCCAATCCCGAAACCCGCTTCCCGTTACAATAGTAAGTTCGTGTATCGAATACGTAATGAGTTCTTAATCTAATAGATCCAGAATGTAAATATTTGTAGGGAAGATCGATAAACCGAAATGAGATTATCTGTTAGTACTTAACTAACTTGTCAAACGAGCTTTGCGTAGTTAAGATTAGGCGTTACATAGCGGAAATCTTAATGAAAATAATATTAGGGGAGGGAGGGGAACCCTTCACTCACCCACGGTTTAACAATCCGAACGAACGTAATAGCAAAATATTACTAACTAGCTGTTGCCCGCGGCTCCGCCTGCGTGGATGTCGGTTATCGCGTAGTGCAATAAAGCCTATGTTTCTGAGGGTGAATGTAGCTTTCCAATTTTTGAAATCGGCGCAGTAGTTTTTAAGTTTATTGATTAAAAACGTACACACACACGCAAATATAAAGTTTCCTATTTATAATATTAGAACTTATAGAAGTAGAGAACAAGCGTTGGGCTTATATATATATATATATATATATATATTAGTAGTTTACGCGAAGCTGTTTTGATGATGCTCTCGATATAGTTCTTGTTGTTCAGTTTGCAGCGCACGTCCATACCGAGTATATTGAGGTTATCCTGTAATGGCAGTGGTGTGCTCTGAAGAGTGGGAGGAGGAAGGAAAGGAGATGTCTTTGCTGAAAACGCGCATGCCTGCGTCTTCTTGGCATTGAACTCGAGCAGGTTCTCAGATCCCCATTGGGAAACGTGATTGAGGATCCGGTCAAGCCCATACGGTACATACAATTCCATCAAGAACTAATCGGTTCAGCGACTCTTTTCTTTGGCGCACCATTAAGTTCTGGAATTCTCTGCCAGTCCAAGTGTTTCATTTATCCTACAGTCTCGGGCCCTATAAGCGGGGCGTGAAAACACAACTGTCGAGGCCGTCAGGAAGGGAACCGCCGCGCCGTTCCAGGAATAGTACTTACAACGGTGGCCACCATCATTTGGACTGCACCACAGCATAAATACCATCAAACGAGGTGCACTTAGTTTGACAGTCTAAGTGTAAAACATAAACTGCCAGCCAAAAAGAGCGTCCAGATTTGTGACGTGAACTGCGGCCCGGACAGCGTGACATCAAGACAAAGCGTTGAGTGTGGACGTAACAATTTGTGGCACATGGGCACACAAGTTAGAGTTGTGCTGACACGGTCACCAGTCGATCGATGGTTTCATTTTAGCTCAGCTATCACGCCGTTTAATACGCGACGGACACGTATCTGACACGGTCACGGCAAAATGTTACGTTAATGTAAAGGCGGCAAAAGATTTCCGAAAATACACCTTGCCTGATGATTAAACGAAAACGAGGGTAGCCAGAGCTCACTGGGTAGGTTTTGTGTCGTCAGTGAGATTACCGAGAAACCCTTCTTTGTATTGACAGCATGGAGAGTCCCTTAACCTTCTCCCCTCCTCCTTCCGCTTCCCTGCTCTTCTCTATATGGTCGGCAGTACGAATTTGAAGCCCCCCGTGTTGCAAACATCCATAGCCCACAATAACCACTTTCCATTTGATGGGCCGCGTGCTTGTCTGCCACCTAAGTGGTATAAAAAACATTCCTTATATTACAGACAAAGTTAAATCTTCATTCCATATTTCTGCGTTTAAATTAGTAAAACGACCATGGCCGCAGCTTATATGAAAATTCATGTCCATTTTAACATTAAAATAAAATGGCGCTTCGTTAAGCCGTATTATCTTTGAATCTTAATTAGGTATTTAAAAGGTATTTTAAAATGAAATGCAATAATTTAATAAAATGGTTACATGAAAAGTGGCAGCCTCTTTGAAAGCGATTGCTATTTGATTTTGTTCGATTCGCTCAGTACTAATATTTGTATGCGTGTGTATGGCAAATTGCAATGACCTTTTTTTCCGTGCGCCAAATCCCCACGGATACCGCCTCCAACTAGGAAGGTAGGTGAGACTCGAACCGACTAAAACGCACGCCGTCTATGAGTCTTTGATTGACGGAGGTGAAATTATACAAAATATATCTCTCGCACCCCGTTAGACCCGGGGACATCTCTTGAAGATGGCCCCCTTTCCCTAATGTGCTGTTCATTCAAAATGCTACTCAAGCAAATTACTGAATCTAGACTAAGTAAATGTTTGTAAATAGACAAAAAAAAGAAAAGCTTGCTGAGTTTCTAGGCGGAGTCTTCTTAAGCCGGGGCCGCGTTTCGAACCGATGGTCCAGTTATATACCTACTCACTAACTTATAAAATATTGTTCAAATAGACGTTTTGTTGTGGTTCATACAGAATATATATAATTTTTGAATTTGAATTTGGAATTTCGAAATGACAGCTTCAGATACGACCACAATTGACGCAAGGACTATGATTATAATAGCAGGATATTCAGACTGTTCAGTAGGTATAGCCTGCTTGTTATAGATTGGCCATTAGTGCACGTTGAGCCGTGCTATTGCCAATTTGTCACACGCTTCTGCACATAACGTTCATTCTAAATCACGGAGTAAAATTTATTCTGAAAAAAAAGCATAAGACATATAATATGATGGAGATAGTAAGCGGTTTTATCAGCAAGGCAATTTTTTAAACATATATGCGAACATTTAACAAATTATATATCTGTGAACAAGGGGAATTTTCTGACTCATAGACATTAATATTAATAGTGTAAATAGACTCACAGACTCCTTAATCACCGCGTTATCGAAATCAAAATGTCAGTGGCAGTGACTTCTGACTTTTATTATAGAAAAAAAAATATTGACGTGATTGCAATATATATTTCTGTCAAAGTTATATACATATATATGCTCACGTCCGTAATCCCCGAAGGCGTAGGCAGAAGTGTGATAAACACCCACATGTCGCCAACTATGATTTTCGGTCCCACGTAATAGGGGGCGAGCTTATTACAGCCAATGGGGCACTTTGTAAAAAAGGGCATGCCAGAAAATAAATTCTTGAATGAAAAAAATTTTTGACCCAATCTCTTGCTATGTGGTGTGAATCGCAAGGAAATTAATTACGTGCTTAGCCGCACACGCACTACCAATTAACGTCTTGGAGAGTATCAGACGGAAATTATTCAATGTTATTAACTTGATTTAAAAAAATGTTTCACGGTTTGTATGTTTTGTCGATTACTCACGCCTAGGTTTTGTGTAAAGATTCGTAATGTCTCTCGCACACTTTATTCCCCTAAGGATAACTTTATACTCTGACTGCTGAGCTTTGCCGTCTTCAGCATTCAAAATTCTCTTATTCAATCATCTTGGGGCGATGGTGGCAGCCGAACCCACGATCATAAGAATTATCGGCTACCTGAAACGATGTTACAATTTTTTTTTATGTTTATGGCACGTCAATTTGACTTCACCTCACCTGATATTAAGCTGAAGGCAAAGTCTCTTGAAAGAGGGTCACCATTGCAAACACGTTCAGTACTACAATGATGGTGCTCAGCTTAACGACCTCATCAGACGCTTTCACACGCCCCGCTTAAAGGACCCGGGACTGTAGAAAGAAGGAAACACGTGCGCCGGTAAGAAATTCCAAGACTTAATGTTGCGGCAGAGGAAAGACTCACCGAACCGCTTGGTTCGTGATGGAATATTCTGTACCGTATGCGGGTGACATCTAAGCACTTCACGTGTTGTCCTGTGTAGAGGGGAGGGTGGGATTAATTGGAAGAGCTCATCAGAACATTCACCATGGTAGAGACGGTAAAATACTGCCTTATTCTTATGTCGAATCGATGGCAGTTTTAGTTGCCATCGTTAAAATACTGCCAGGGACGCAACATTTCTACGCATCTGCAAAGGTTCGAGGGTATTTGTGACCTCAGGACTCCCAATAATGCATTTTTTTGAATATTCTGCTCATTGTATAGGCGAATTGGAGAATTTAGAATGCTCAAGATATATTAAAGCTGCGGTAGTCTAGTGGTATGGGCAATGGACTGCTGAGGCGAGGTTTCGGGTTCGATTCCAGGTCTTACCATGGCACACACTAATGACTTTTCGATGCTTTTCGAAGTTATGTGTGTATTTATCGCAGGTTTATAAGTGCCCGGTTAATGGCAATAGGCTCGCCACCTATTATATTGGGACCTAAACATAAACTGGCGAAATGTGGGTACTAGCACCTCTGCCTACCCCTTCGGGGATATAGGCGTGAGTTCATGTTATGTTATGTATATATTAAAGCATTCCCCTGTAAGGGTCTGGTCTGATCTGGTAGCGGGTTTCCTCGGAGCGTTTACTTTTTCTGATCTAAATTTCAAACTGTTAGCATACTAATTGCTACAAAAATTTCATTATACTCTCGAGGGATTACGTAATTGAATAATTAACTAAAAATAATGTTAATACCTTTGCTGACTACTTATTACAGAAGTGCCAGGCGAGGTCGTAATAATAAAAAGTAATTGTTTTGAGCTATTTTTCGTTGAAACGCCCGGCCAACGTCAAATGGGTCAGATTGGGTGCGAGGGAAATGTTGGATACTATCTCACCTCCGACAACTAAAGACCCATAGACGGCGTGCGTTTCTGTCGGTTCGAGTCCGACATAGCCTCTCCAACTAGCTCCGTATCCGAGGGGACTTTTCGCACGATTATAAAAAAGGATAATAAAGACAAAAAGTGTCTGGACAGTGACCAACAAGGCATTCTTACCAACCTACTTAGTTCAAAAACTTTACATTCAGGAAAAGAAGAAAATAATTTGTTTTGCATGCACTTAACAATAGATACACCAGTCAGATGGATCATTTACGTAATGGATTAAATACAAAAATGTATTTAAAGATTATGAATAAAGACATATAAAGAAGACAGCCTCCGTGGCGTGGCGGTAGTGCATGCGACTGCTACGCACGTTGCGCGGCTTCGATCACCGCTCAGTGCAAAAAGTTGTATGCATGAATACGGCTGTTTCTTCAAGCCGTTCAGGCTGTAGGACGTGCCAAAGATATGAGCCTACATACATACGAAAAACATTACATTCCTTTCTTCGGCAGTTGGTTAAAAAGATCAAAACTCACGTATATTTACATAATACATTATTTAGATCAATAATCGTTTCTATATAATTGAAATAACCTTAATTCTGACCTCCATTAATGAAACCCTTTGTAAATGAGACAGATATTTATCTACGCCTGGATATCTGAGATACTGGGTAATTGAGTTACCTCTTAAGTGAGATAAATTTGTAGGTCAATGTACTTATAAGTGTGTAACTAACAGTAAGATCGAATATCACTAGTGGAAATCTTTTTATTATACACTTACTTTAACAAAACTGGGTTCAAGTTTCTTTCAACGAAATTCAAAGAACATGAAACGTATTCAGTCTTTATACCTACCTAGTACTATTATAATAATTTATTATATTATAAAGTAAATTGTTGTATCTAGACTAAGTATATGTTTGTACGTATTCGAATTTTCGATTGGTTTTTTTTTTCGAATAACTAATTCCCAAAAATGACTGAATTGCAAAATGACCTATTTTCTTAATGACTGAATCTCATAATGATTTTTGAGTACTATTAACTATTTCTTCGTTATCATTATCTGAGTCTATTCCTAACTTTGTTAGAATCGGCTTTATAGTTTAACTAAGATTCTGCTGAACTTTTATATTTTCCGTGGAGCAACTGCCGTGGAACCTCCACAACCAAATTGACAATATCGAAGTTCTGTAATTAGGTTAATCGAACTTTTGAGGGCTTCAACTACCTATAACGATTGCCTTAGATGTTTGTATGTCAATCGAGACCGACGGCTTACGTGCTCTCCGAGGCACTACCAGACTAGTGCAAATAGCGACACAAATATTTGCACTGAGCGGGGGTCAAACCCGCACCTCCTGTGTAGCATTCACTACCGCCCCACCACTGAGGCTTTCAACACATAACTACTTCTTATCCCGAGATAATGTTCCAATGAGCTGCAATCAGGATCAATATACCACGCAAGCAAAACGTTCGCATCAGCTAGTATAGAAAATATGTTTTACTAAATATATAACACGTAAATAAAGTATGTACAAAGGCGAGCGTTACTTTACAAGATTTTCTAACCAATAAACCTTTGTGTAAGAGGCAAAAAATTTCAAAGAGCACATACTCGTAAATATACAATGTCTAAAATACACTTCACTTAAGTATCATAACCATAATCGAACCAATTGTGCTTACTTACATTTTCCCCCTGTTCCACATATCCCTACTGACGTATCCCCACTGGTAGGGATACTTGGATCCCTTGGATATGATAAAGTACCTAGCTTAAACTATTACTGTTTTATTTTACTTTAACTCTTTCAGTCTTGTCGTTAGTCTAACTAACATAAAACTTACTTGGATTCTGAGAGATCCAATACATTTATTTTTTTTCGTAGCGGCACACTTCCAATATTCATTACCATTCGCATATTCTTTTTTTCTGTGATATTGATAACCATCGTTAAGTAAACAAATACCTCGACCCCTTTTTAAGAATATTATGTCACTCATTACTGCAAAGTTGTAACTACAAGCGGAAAATAAATAATAATATTTCCTTGTATTTATTTATTCTCTTTAGTAATGCCTAAGTAATTACGTAAAGAAAATTGACAATGTCACAAAAACAATTTACTTCTTTCTGCGTCAAATAAACATAAAAAGTTTTCACATTTAAAAAAGGTTTTATTCAAAAAAGGTTTTCATGACTCGCGTTTGAGGCTTTTATGAACACTCCATACCCGTCCTATTATCCCTACTGGTAGCGATAAATGGAAATAAAAATCCAACTATCCCCACCAGTGCAAATCGGTGGAGATATATGGAGAAAACGATTCCATATATCCCTACCGGTAGCTATAATTGGAAAAAAATCCAAGTATCCCTACCAGTGGAGATACGTCAGTAGGGATATGTGGAACAGGGGACATTTTCTACATATTTCTGAATATAAAATAAATTCCATTGTATTCAACATTTCATTCTCTGAGTCTATTCCCAACTTAGTTGGGGTCGGATTTCTACTCTAAGATGCGGCTGAACTTCGATATTTTCTGTAAAGCGACTGCCATCGGACCTCCACAAAAATATAGGCGATATCGAAGGTCTGTAGTTAGGCAAGTCGGAATTTGGAGGGCTCCAACTAACCTTTATTAGTAATTTAATTAGCAACACAAACTACTAATATTATCTAACCCCTTCAACTAAGCTCAATGGCTTGTGATAAGAGTGGGTCCACGTCGGTAGTGTAATGACCAGGATTTAAACCCGGGACCTCTCGATCGTAAGGCTGACTACTTAACGACTAAGCTACCGAGCTTCAAATTAATGTATTTACATACCATATCAACTCCAACATCTTGAAGTTGACACGCAATGCGTAGTAAACAAAATGGCGCCTACAGCTTTTATTGTTCGTTGACACAAGGTTGAAACGCTTATAAATAGTCTAATTCAGTTTCGTTATAAGGGATCACAAGGGTTAACTTTATGAAGTTATAAGTTGATGAAGTTTAAATTCATGATGTTCATGGTGTTATGGCTATGGGATCTTATCACAAGATTAAACAAATTATTTAAATAATATGTAAATGTACAATGGGCTCCAAGTGTTCCTGGACACCTTAAGATCTCCTTTGATAGCCTAAGTTTAATTTAACCAAAAGTAGCATAGATATCGTTAATATAATAAACAAGAATAATGATTGAATGAATTTGGATAAGAATGTCCAAACTTAATTACATTAATAAGTAGATCTATTGTCCAGTAGCTTCTAATATTAATAATTTATATTAGTATTTATTTTATTATATAATATCATGCATTATATCCCCGAAGAGGTAGGCAGAGGTGCTAGCACCCACATTTCGCCAGTTTATGTTTAGGTCCTAATGTAATAGGTGGCGAGGTTATTGCCATTAACCGGGCACTTTTAACCTGCGATAAATACACACATAACTTCGAAAAGCATCGAAAAGTCATTGGTGCGTACCATGGTAAGACCTAGGATCGAACCCGAGACCTCGTCTCAGCTGTCCATTACCCATACCACTAGGCTACCGCGGTGTACTTGAGTTGAACTCAAGTTGAATTAAGTCTAGATAATAAATTACAATGGGATTCTAATATCACAGCCTTAGCAGGAGTACTTAGCTCAGTTGCTTATCCGGTTAGAAAGATAAGGTCATTGACTAATGAGAAAACGGCACGATTAGTTTATTTTAGTTACTTTCTTAGCGTTATTAGATATAGGTATGGTCTTCTGTTGTGGAGCTCATTTGCCAATATTGATACTGTATCAACATTATTGCCTCGAGGTAGGCATACGCGCAATCTACAGCCTCGGAATTAACCGTGACCGTGTCAGAAGTGCGTGTCCGTCGCGTATTCAGCTGCGTGATAGCTGAGCTTAAATGAAACCATCGATCGACTGGTGGCCGTGTCAGCACAACTATAGTTTGTGTGCCCATGTGCCACAAGTTGTTACGTCCACACTCAACGCTTTGTCTTGATGCTACGTTATCTGGTCCGCTGTTCATGTCACAAATCTGGACGCACCTTTAATATGTACGGAAGAACATAGATTTCTTCAAAAAAGTTCGGCCAAATATATTTTTTACGAGAAATAAAAATAATTTTGCATTGCCAGAACTCAGGCTCCATAAAGTTGGAAATTCGTTTGTGGGCAAATGTATAAAAATATTTAATAAAATTCCTCAGGATTTGTTTGACCTGCCTCTTAATAAGTTTACAATAGAAGTGAAAAACTGTTTGATGAAAAAAGGATAACTATTATAAAGTAGACAAATACATATCTTAATGATAAAAATGCATGGTCATCTTAATCTCTTGCTCTCGAACATATTTATTATAAACTAGCTGTAGACCGCGGCTTCGTTCGTTCGAGCTATGCGCTTAGCAACATATTATTTCGCAATTTATTTTCATTTATATACATAAACGAAACTATATTAAAAAAAAGATAACGATAATCTACCTAAGTTTCTTGCTGGTCTCTTTTCAGTCGATCCGACTACCGAACCAGCAAAAGAATCTTTTTCAAACGATTTATATTTTTTAACAAACACAATGGTATAACTTTGACATTCACATGTGTTCTTTATGTGCCTAAACTAAATAAACGAATTTTTTTTTTGATTCCTGATTCCTGATGGAGTTCCCTC
Organism: Pelosia muscerda; assembly: GCA_963691645.1. Lineage (NCBI taxonomy): Eukaryota > Metazoa > Arthropoda > Insecta > Lepidoptera > Erebidae > Pelosia > Pelosia muscerda. Next base: position 14,827,615 of record OY829114.1, on the reverse strand, counting down.
ATCAAAATGATTTCATCCCTATAAATGTTAAGATTGAGTGAAGTTCGATATTACGGTCCATCGTATCTAACGTAAGCGCTAAGTAAAATTTGTACACTGTTGTACCCAGCGAGAGATCTTACAAACGAGTTCTGGGAATTCATCGGCGAGTACCTATTGTTCTACGGCTAAAAGGAATTGCCAGGAGGTACATTTAATAACTCAGGGTCCTACTACAATCTCTTAGATGTAATATTAATTCAATATTAAAAGTAATAGGACAATACATACGGTACAGAATATTCCATCAAGAACCAAGCGGTTCGGTGAGTCTTTTCTCTGCCGCACCATTAAGTCCTGGAATTTCTTGCCGGCGCTCGTGTTTCCTTCTTCCTACAGTCCCGGGTCCTTTAAGCGGGGCGTGAAAAAGTATCTGATGAGGCCGTCTAGCCGAGCGCCACCATTGTAGCACTGAACGTGTTTGCAATGGTGAACCTCTTTCATGAGACTTTGTCTTCAGCTTAACATCAGGCGAGGTGAAGTCAAATTGACGTGCCATAGATAAAAAGAAAAATATTATATTAGATTCGAGATTCGGACAGTCATTATCCGTGAGGATACTTTTTTTTCTCGTGCGCGAAAACACCACTAATCCCATCGAACTTCTCTCCGTTATGTCGGACTCGAACCGACTAAAACGCACGCCGTCTTTGGGTCTTTAGTTGCCGGAGGTGAGGCAGTAGCGAACATATCCCTCACACCCCGGCTGAACCAGGGTCTTCTCTTTCGAGATGACCCGGCCTTCGGGTGTACGGACCACGGTGTCCCCGTCTAGCCCTCGGATATGAGGTGGCGCGCTTAGTGCCGACGCCGCGCGCCGCGCCGCCAGTAAAGTAGTGGAGACTTTACTGAAAGCTTGTCTTAAGGACATTTTGACACCAACACGAAAAATCACAATTCTCTATGATACTCCACTTTCCTACACTTGTGCGCTAAGCCGCTATGTCTAAAACTCTGCCATTTTTACTCATAAAAATACTCGAATTGACACCAAATTTAGAAAACGAAACATAGAAGCGATAAAACACTTCGCGTTCCTGTCAAAATCTAACAAAAGGCGCGCGATCGTGTTTTGTTTTTTACGTGGTAAAATACACCACAGATAAAAAAGGGTAATAGATGATATCAAAAAGTATTTATGTGGCCTCATGTTGTAATATTGTACATTCAGACTTACCGACTTGATGTAAGCACTGTGAGGACCTATAACTCGGCGTAAATTAACTTGATTATTCAGAAAACAAAAATGCGACTTCAAAGTAAAAATACAAGTGAAAAGCAAATAAAAGGCCTTATAATTCTTTTGGGACTTTCTTTAGCTACTAACTGTTTGTTCTTACTGTGTCTTCTAAAGGTCTTTGTCGTAAGGGGGGTGCCTTTCTCCCTTAGCGACTTGAAAAGCCTAAATTTAATATATTTTCTTACAACACCATATTACTAACGAATTTTATTGTTGTGAGACTTATAAATACAAATGATGAAACCTTTGGGAACGCCGCAAGGCGAAATCGGTTGGGTATAAAAATAAATATCGTGGAGAAATACAAGTGTGTACATAAATGTACCTGTGTAATGTACAATTTGTAAAGAATTATTTAAATATGTAACAAGCTATGTCTAGTGAGAGGCGGGTTACAAAATAGCTAAATGTTGAGAAAGTATTGTATTTACAATACAAATATTTTAAAATACAAAGTACAATACGAATGAAATGACACTCCGCATGTCAAAATTTGTCAAGCCATTCAGACTGTAAGGCGTGCCAAAAAAGGGACATACATACATGCATACATAGTTCCGAAAAACATTACCCTAAAAAGAGGTAGGACTTGACGGTATCTCCCGTTCTAATTGCGCAGTTCAACTTCAAATTTATACAAAACTAGCTGTTGCCCGCGGCTCCGCCCGCGTGGACTTCTGATCCCGTTACCGCTGCTCCGCTGGGTATGAAAAATAGATGTTGGCCGATTCTCAGTCCCACTCAATATGCTCACAAAATTTCATGAGAATCGGTCTAGCCGTTTCGGAGGAGTATGGCAACGAAAACTGTGACACGAGAATTTTATATATTAGATTATTATTATAACGAGATGCCGCTGTCAAGTTTTTCAAGAACATTTCGAGTTGTGTCTCGACATAATACATACATCTCATTATCCCATTACATGCAAACTTTGACAGTTTAAAAAACAAAACATATTTACATTAGCTTACTCACATACATATATCTACTGCGTGTTCTAGTCGTTTCTGGCGATGTATTCTGTTGGCAACGCTGTATTTATAACTTTATATATTTCATTATAATTTACCTTACTTATTCCCAAGGGCTAGATGGGGACACCATGGTCCCCTCATTTAGGGAAGACGGAAGAGGGTCATCTCAACAGAGATGTCCCCGGGTCTGCCGGGGTGCGAGAGATATGTCTTGTATAATGTCACCTCCGGCAATCGAGGACCCATGGACAGCGTGCGTTTTGGTCGGTTCGAGTCCGACATAATCACCTTGGTCATCGGTTTTGGTGGAGGTGATATCCGTGGGGATTTTGCGCACGATAAAAGAAAAAAAGTACCTTACTTATTTGAAGATATTCTAAAGTGTTTACTACAATTACAATTCTAAACATAATGCCTTAATAGTAGATTTTAGACGAAGAGATTTTAGACATCAAAATTTACAATAATAATTTCATAATTATAATCTTAAATATACATAATTTACAAATTCTAATAATTATATTAACATAACTTCTCAGTATTTGTTAGAAAATTTAGAACTTCGCAACAATTCAACAGTGTATTAAGTTTATGTTTATACACTACCTACATTATTATATTATGGTTAAAGGTTTGGTTCAAATGGGTTAAATAGTATCTCTTACTATAGCGAATATATATTTTTTATTTATTAATTGCATACATAAAATCGGTTCGAGTGTAAATCACGAGCTGAATATAAGAATCTAGTTATAAGAGACTGTAGTAGGCCTCCTAATCGTAAGTAGGTACATTCAAGTATTGCCAGATTCAAAGTGTTTATAAACTTCAGGTAAGGCTTTTAATATTTGGAATCCGTTTTGTCGCGGTGATGCTATAGGTAGTGTCTTACCGTGGCTTTGTCTACATTTTGTTGCAGATTGTTATATAGACCTCACATAACATAACATAAACTCACGCTTATATCCCCGAAGGGGTAGGCAGAGGTGCTAGCACCCACATTTTGCTAGTTTATGTTTACGTCCCAATGTAGTAGGTGGCGAGCCTATTGCCATTAACCGGGCACTTATAAACCTGTGATAAATACACACATAACTTCGAAAAGCATCGAAAAGTCTATATTAATACAACATATAATACAACAATGTTGTATGTGGTCATCATTACGGGTAGTTGGAGGCCTAAAAAGTTTAACAACTGATGTAGCTACAATTCTTCGACATCGCTCTCTATCTAGCCAGACCCCCATGATGAATCTAATCGCAGTAGTAGCTACGGTGTGCTCTGCGCGAACCCACACCTCCCGCGTAGCAGTATTGAGAATCGGTAATTTTATAGAATTTAAAATGTTCTCTGCGAATTTCAATATGGCCGCCTCGCATTTTTGCCACTCACACCGCGATATAGACGGTTTTTTGTCAAATATTACGTATCATAAGGGTTTCTCGTTATTTTTATAATAACCAGCCTTGTAGAGGATTACATGCCCCACAACTTTTGCTTTAAATGTTTTTAAAAACGTTGAATCGTTTTCGACATAGATTGCAGATCATATTTTTTTAGGCAACTCCATTAGCCAGACATTTTATTCGTTAAAATATAATTTTCAATTGTTAAAGACGTGGGCGTGGGTCTTTCTGCATTTGGATTATATTTTTTTTTTTTTTTTTATAACCTCACGCCTATATCCCCGAAGGAGTAGGCAGAGGTGCTAGCACCCACATTTCGCCAGTTTATGTTTCGGTCCCAATGTAACAGGTGGCGAGCCTATTGCCATAAACCGGGCACTTATAAACCTGCGATAAACACACACATAACTTTGAAAACCCTCGAAAAGTCATTGGTGTGTGCCATGGTAACTTGGGATCGAACCCGAGACCTCGTCTCAGCAGTCCATTACCCATACCACTAGGCTACCGCGGCTATTTTTTATTATATGCCATAATTAATTAATTGTTATTCAATGAATGAAACTGTTTTAATAAGGGCAAACAAAAAATTAATGGAAGTGTGTTGTAGTCGCGTTTCATTTGTATGTGTGTGTATTTATGCAACGAATGGAAAATTCGAAAATATGAACCGTTTTATAAGAATACATCTAATTTTTTTTGTTAATATTGAAGCGTTAATATGCAGAGGCTATTTTCTATCTATCTATCTATATTATTATATAATTGTTAAAGTTTATGTTTGTCCGCGATAGACGCAAAAACTACTAAACGGATTTCGATTTGTTTTTTTTTTTGTTTGAATTGGTGTGGTCCAACTTAAAATCTTACGTTTGTTTGATTGCAATCGGTTAAGTAGAAACAGAGTTATGATTATACTTTGTAAAATATAGCATGGGTCCTATGACAGATGTCAAAATGAGGTACATAGGGATGTCCGAAATTCGATGAAAATATCGATACTACCAGCTATTATTGATGCATGTTACATATAATTAGGTTTAATTTAACTGTATGTATGTATTTAATTGTAATGAGAACGGAATATACGTAGCATACAAGGCGTCGGCACTCGTACTGACGAGAATGAGTGGAGTGGATCAGTGGAAGTTCATATCAAACAAGATGTTAACGCGTGTATCTTATGCCTATATCATGGCCCAAGAGCCAAACGCGGCTTGTCTTCTTACAAAATCCAAAAACAGGTTCAGGGCGTTGATGGATTGAATGTAGGATTTTATTTACTCAATATTATTTAGGATCAAGTATATTGAAATATAAATATTACTATGATGTTAAAATACCTAAGCAATAAGATTAAAATCTAATTAATTTTTTCTTATATTAATTTCAATTTTAAATTAAGCTTTATTCAAAATATGGATAGTTCATAGTATGTGGTCACGATGATTCATCGCCCATCACTAATTAGCTCGGTATGCCCATAAAGTATGATATTGAAAGCTACTACATTCAATACTAGAAAATTCAAGACTTCATGTGCGGGATTTCACTGACAGCTGTCATAGGACCCAAGCTATATTTTACAAAGTATAGTAATACAGAGTTTCAGTTGAACAGATGGCGCTTAAGTCGCGATAACCGACTGTCACGCGGGTGGAGCCGCGGGCATAGGCTAGTAATGGAATAAGCTTGATATTTAACTACGACTCAAAAATTGTTCCAGCATTTTTCACTTTTCTTTAATTTCACCATACGGTGTACACCATTATACAAACCTATCATTACACGAGTTTGTGTGTATATTGGTCACCATAGCGCCATAACTATATTCAGTAATTATACCTTTGTTCAGGCCCACTTGGCATTTTTATGGTTTTTATGTAAAACCATGTTTGATTTTAATAATATGGTGTAGGTATAAATCGGAAGTGATTAAAATAATTTTGTATACCACTATCAATAGGTATAGATATAATAATATGCTTATATAAGCTCATATATCTTCATATGACATATGACGTGTTTCCTTCTTCCTACAGTCCCGGGTCTTTTAAGTATAACATAACATAAACTCACGCCTATAGTCCCGAAGGGGTAGGCAGAGGTGTTAGCACCCACATTTCGCTAGTTGATGTTTAGGTCCCAAAGTTGCAAGCCTATTGCCATTAGCGAGTGCTTGGGCAGCCGCCGCCTCCTTCTGCGAGCAAGTAATGCTCGAAAAGGAGGTGGCGGAGCGAGTCCGGAGAAGACTCCGGGCCCGCACTGCCCGCGATGAGCGGAGGCGACTCGGACGTCGGAGGTCGCAGAATGACCTCCGTCCCCCATGAGCGCGGGCCTGGGGGTGACGGGTGGAGCCGCCGGTCACCCTAGCAGAAGCAGGCCACGGCGATGGCGCAAAATGCCACCCCATACCCAGGGGCTAAATGGGGACACCATGGTCCCCACATTGGGGGAAAAAGGGCATCTCAACAGAGATGTCCCCGGGTCTGCCGGGGTGCGAGAGATATGTCTTGTATAATCTCACCTCCGGCAATCAAGGACCCATGGACGGCGTGCGTTTTGGTCGGTTCGAGTCCGACATAATCACCTCCATCGGCTCTGGTGGTGGTGGTATCCGTGGGGATTTTGAAAAAAAAAACCATTAACCGGGCACTTATAAATCTGCGATAAATACACACTTAACTTCGAAAAGCATCGAAAAGTCATTGCGATAGAAAATAGCCCTTTATTCAATGCAAACCTTGGAGAATATCGCAAGGCGAAACTTTGGTTAGGTTAGCTACAATAATAAAGATAGTGGAGAAGAACAAGTGTGTAATCAATCATGTATAGCCGAATTTTGTTACAATCGTCGGATGTATCTCTGATTATCGTATCCATACTGTTCACGTAACACTCCGTATAGTACACAACGCGCTTAAACCACAATATAAATATTTCTATACCTACTGTGCTTAAACCTCATAACACTTTCCCGCGAACACGTATTCGATTTGCAAAAGTTTATTCGCGCGAGGGAAAAAATATTACCCGCATTTTATCACAGAGCGTTCAGTAAATAAAAGGATTTTATATAAGACTAGGTGATTTCCTCGGAGTCACTCGCGTGGATAAATATTCGAAGGTTGCTATTTTTTTTTTCGGTTTTTCTAAACTAGTTGTTATCATGCAGTTTAAAACCTGGACCTCTTAGTAAAGTGTCATTCTATTGATGGAATCGTGTTGAAGCGAACCGTTTTCGATTTGCTATTTTTTTTATCGTGCGCAAAATCCCGACGTATACCACTTCCACCAAAACCGATGGAGGTGATTATGTCGGACTCAAGCCGACCAAAACGCACGCCGTCCATGGCTCCTTGATTGCCGGAGGTGAGATTATACAAGACATATCTCTCGCACCCCGGCAGACCCGGGGACATCTCTGTTGAGATGACCCTCTTCCCCCAATGTGAGGACCATGGTGTCCCCATCTAGCCCCTGGGTATGGGGTGGCACTTTGCGCCATCGCCGTGACCTGCTTCTGCTAGGGTGACCGGCGGCTCCACCCGTCACCCCCAGGCCCGTATCAATGGACTACTTGACACTGCGGTAATTCTTATAATAAAAATATTTGAAATAAAATATTTCGAGCCCAAATATTCATATGACAGATTTATGTCAATCTCATAGTTTACTTAGCAATTTTGCTGGCGTCTTCGCCAGTAGAATGTCATTTTGTCTAGAGGCCGTGGAAATTTGGAATCGATCCATTTATGAAGATAATGCCATGGAGCACTTTGGCCAAATGATTATAAAAAACCCTGATTAGTATCAGCCCTATTAGTAGCGCATTGTTGGTAAACAGGACCCCGAGTTTACGAATTGACAATCATTGTCAAATCATCGAAATTACAAAGTTCAAAAATTAAATGAAAAAGCTCCCTAATGAAATTATATATTTGCCTACACAAAAAAATAAAAATGTTACTATACTTTGTAAAATGTAGCTTGGGTCCTATGACAGCTGTCAGTGAAATCCCGCACATGAAGTCTTGAATTTTCTATTATTGAATGTAGTAGCTGTCAATGTCATACTTTATGGGCATACCGAGCTAAATAGTGATGGGCGATGAATCATCGTGACCACATACTATGAACTATCCATATTTTGAGTAAAGCTTAATTTAAAATTGAAATTAATATAAGAAAAAATTAATTAGAATTTAATCTTATTGCTTGGGTATTTTAATATCATAATAATATTTATATTTCAATATACTTGATCCTAAATAATATTGAGTAAATAAAATTCTACATTCAATCTATCAACGCCCTGAACCTGTTTTTAGATTTTGTAAGAAGAAACGCCGCGTTTGGCTCTTGGGCCATGATATAGGCATAAGATACACGCGCCAACATCTTGTTAGATATGAACTTCCACTGATCCACTCCACTCATTCTCATCAGTACGAGTGCCGACGCCTTGTATGCTACGTATATTCCGTTCTCATTACAATTAAATACATACATACAATTAAATTAAACCTAATTATATGTAACATGCATCAATAATAGCTGGTAGTATCGATATTTTCATCGAATTTCGGACATCCTTATGAACCATCTTTTTGACATCTGTCATAGGACCCAAGCTATATTTTACAAAGTATAAAAGAAAGTTATGCCAAAAATGCTACTATAAAATCCAGAATTATTTGGATGATAAATCAGCCTGGAAATAAACTGTTCATTCAAGTAAATTAAGTAGGCTTCTCAAGTAAATTACTGTATCTAGACTAAGTAAATGTTTGTAAATTGACCAAAAAAAAGAAAAGCCCACTGAGTTTTTTGCCGGAGTCTTTGCAGGCCGCGGCCGCGTTGCGAACTGATGATGGTTCATTTTGCTTACTAACTTATAATCATTATTGATATTGACGTTTAGTCGTATATAATGATTTTTGAATTATCAATTTTTTGAATTTCGAAAATGATTTTAGGCACAGTTACGATAGCTAAATCCTCTTGAAGTTTTAAGCCTACGAAAATAGTTATTTGTTATAAAAGAGGGCAAAGTTGCCGTTTAATCGCCGCGCTGCCGCTGGCTCAATTTTCATAACTGAGCAGATAAAAATAAATATTCTTAAATTAGAATTAAGAAAAAAAAGTACACCAAAGAGGTTCCGAGTTTGGTCTTTTAACAAATTAAAAAAGTTGTACAATAAATTCGGCACTATGGAGGTAGAAGCTCACACGAACTAAGTGCATACGATGTTTTTTTATTTTTATTTGTGGCACGTCAATTTGACTTCACCTCGCCTGATAATAAGTTGAAGGCAAAGCCTCAGGAAAGAGGGGCACCATTACAAACACGTACAGTACTACAATGGTGGCGCTCAGCTTGACGACCTCATCAGAAGATTTTTCACGCCCCGCTTAAAGGACCCGGGACTGTAAGAAGGAAACACGTGAGGTGAGGATTCCAAGACTCAATGGTGTGGCAGTGGAAAACTCACCGAACCAATTGATTCTTGATGGCCTATTTTGCACCGTATGCGGATGACATCTAAGCCCTGCACGTGTTGTCCTATGTAGGGAAAAGAGAGGGTGGGATTAATTGGAAGAGCTCATCAAAACATTCACCATGGTAGAGACAGTATAATAATGCTAGGGACGCATACTTTGCGGAGCCATCCCAGAGATGCGAGTTGTTCTAAATTCATTTTACTTTATCTCATATATTAATAGTATATTAATTATACTAACTACCTCTAGCGGATAAAAAGACCTTTGCCCTCAGATATAATCAAAGACTAACAATACTGTTTCTGACTACAAAAAATATTATTTTTCATAAAGTAATTTTTTTATCCATCGCCACTTATGAATAAAAAAGTTGATTTTTATATTTTTTGTAGCGTGTCTATTTTAATAACTAAGAAACATGGCTACGACGAGATGGACGCTTGTTTATGTATCAAGCCCTTTATAAAAATAAAGCCTAAAAATACACATTTATAACGGTTTCTATATTATGTAGCTATGCCCGCAGCTCCGCCCACATGTCAGTTATCATCACAACCTAAGCGCCATCTGTGTAACTTAAATTCTAAATTACTAATCATAACTCTGGTTCTACTTAACCGATTGCAATCAAAAATAGGTAAGATTTTAAATTGGATATAATCGCTTAAAACAAAAAAACCGCATCGAAATCTGTTCAGAAGTTTTGCGTCCATCGCGGACAAACATAAACTTTTTACAATTATATACCTAATAGTATAGATTATTCAATGTTACATATATTATTAGATTTATTCGATTTATATTCGATTCGATAGATTTATTATTAAATAATTCAAGTGGCAAGATTAGTATACCTAAACGATGGAAGAATAACAGGTTTAAATGAATATTATTCGCGTAAACTTCTCTGATATACTCGTAAACTTAATAAAAAAAGACAGAACAAAAATGTGCTAAAATTACCTTGTCCGCATAGAATTTGGCTGATTTCCTATGATCAAGTGAGGTGAAATCAAATTGACGTGCCCTACATTAATAAAAAAATGTGAGCAATGTACCGTTGAGGAATGAGGAAACTTGACAGCGGAAATATTGAAAGGCAATAAATGTATGATAGAATGGAGCTTTTGCTGGTAGGGGACTAGGAGGGGAGAGGGGAGGAAAGGTATGAATACTTAAATGACAAATGTATAGAATAACAATTATAATTATATATATGTATGGGTAATGGACTGCTGAGACGATGGCTCGGGTTCGAGCCCAGGTTACCATGGCACACACCAATGACTTTTCGATGCTTTTCGAAGTTATGTGTGTATTTATCGCAGGCTTATAAGTGCCCGGTTAATGGCAATAGGCTCGCTACCTATTACATTGGGACCTGAACATAAACTGCCTACCCCTTCGGGGATAAAGGCGTGAGTTTATGTTATGTTAATTATATATTAATTAAACAAATCGTGTAACAAACCTTTGCGGCGGGAACGATACGGGGTGGGTTATTTGACGCGACATAATCATTGCTACGTTCGATGAGTTTATGTTTAATTAAGTTTCAACATGATGTATTCTTTTGATTATGCAAATAAAAAAATTAAACAAATATGTTAATAATATAGTGTTTATAAATGTAAATTGGAATTGAAATGGACTAAATGTATTTTATATGCCACCATTATAGCAGAATATGAATGAACTTTATTATACCTTTTGTATCTACCATATGCGAATAAAATTAATTTGAATTTGAGTGAAGATTAAAAGAATTTCTGTGCTGTCAGTGTAGAAGACAAAGCAGGGTTTAGCTTAAGTTATCACTGTATGATGGCACATACAGTGGACACAACTTAGGCACTCGGTTTTCCCAGACTGACAACACCAAACGATCTATATCTAGTTTTGATCAGCCTTTCTGACGTGAATGTTATTTTTTTTAAATATATTTTACCTTCATGGAAGTATCCAATTCTCTCTTGTAGTGTGGAGAAATTACTATCCTAGTTAGGCGTTGTAGTAATAAAACATTCGTGCTCTACCAAATCGATAGTGTATTTGTATTTTTTTATCTCCAAGCTACAAATTATATCTTACTTTATCAATCTTTATCTTACTTTACCTTCTATCTACATTCTTTGAACCTAGAGCTCAGTTTGGGTCGGCTTTCTAGTAAGAATCGGCTGAACTTCGATATGTTTCGTGATACGACTGCCATCAAACCTCCTCAACCAAATTAGCGTCGAATTTCTGTACTTAGGCTATTCGGACTTTTGAGGACTGCAACTACCCGTAACGACTGCCATAGATGTTCGTAAGGCGACCGGGCCGACAGCCTAACGTGCTCTCCGAGGCACGACCAGACCAGTGCAAATAACCATATCCATGCATACAAATATTTGCACTGAGCGGGGACAGAACGCGCGCCTATTGCGTAGCAGTTGCGTTCATTACCGCCACGCCACAGAGGCTGTATTAAAACAATACAAATAATCCATCCTTTTCGTTTCCCACCTTGCCCATCACCAAACTCTTCTCCGCTTGATTTTTTTAAAGACCATTATAACATTGTAAATGAGGTTTGTTATTCAATAACTCCTTTAAATATTATTTATGTTACAAAATCATTAAACTAGTAAGATTATCCTGAAGAATTAAGTAATAAACAATCGTACATTTCACTTGGGTCAAACCCACCCTTGTCATTCTTACTTAGAATAAATGTCACTGGGGTGGACAGCAATAACAAGGAAATACTCCCTATTACTGCGGTATTTTACTTTAGTCAGCAAGCCGTAATTAAAACGACCACAGGGCAATTACTTGTTGTTTGATAACTGGCCATTTTTTATCATTTTTGTTTATATTTCTTAATTAACATACAAATAAAGTGGTTGCCTGATTTGAACCTATTATTGCAGGTTTGTTGTTTATCGAAATACAAACGTTTGTACAATTTTTATTTTTGTATTAATTATATTATTTATTTAGGTACTCGAAGCAGAAATATTAGGTAGCAATTTTTGATCACACTCTCGATGCTAAACGAGGCAGGCAACCAGCCATTCTGTCGGACACGAAATATTGGTTAGTACTACAGTATTTACAAAATGTATTCCATTCCACAACAATGGTTTTTAAAAATATCTACTACAGTTGAAATTCTCAAACGTACGTTGTATTGCAAATCAAATACAATTTACTGCTATTTGATAATATTGAAGGAACGGCGTTCTTCTTTTGATAGCCTCGTGAACGCAACTGCTACGCAGGAGGTGCAGGTTCAGTTTCCACAATATTACTTTGACATCGGTCGTGGTAGAATGACACCCGTACTCCATGAGCGAGGGTCTGAGGGCGTACCCTCAGACCTCGCTCATGGAGCGTTGGAGAGCTTGACATCCTAGCAGAATCAGGCCGCGGCACCGGCGGCCGCGCAAACTGCGCCTTCCTATTCCCGAGGGCTAGACGGGGACACCGTGGTTTCTACACCCGACGGGCGTAATCTTGAAAGAGGGCGTCCCTGGTCTGCCGGTGTGCGAGGGATACAAGTATGTTGGCTACTATCTCACCTCCGGCAAATAAAGACCCAAAATGCGTTTGCGTCGGTTTTTTTTCCGTGCGCAAAATCCTCACGGATACCGCCCCCACCAAAGTCGGTGGTGGTGATTATGTCGGTCTCGAACTGACTAAAACGCACGCCGTCTAAGGATCTTTGATTGCCGGAGATGAGATTATACTTACAAGACATATCTCTCGCACCCCGGCAGACTTTCTTTTCTTTCTTTGAGATGACTCCCTTTCCCTAATGTGGAAACCATGGCGTCTGCATGTAGCCCCGGAAGTGGGGAGGCGCATTTTGCGCTGCCGACGCGGCCTGCTTCTGTTAGGGTGACAGACGGTTCCACCCGTCACCCCCAGATCCTCAGTTTTCGTCGGTTCGAACTCGACATTACCTCCCCAACCGGCTCCGGTGAGGGAAATCCGTGGGAATATACGCACGATTAAAATAAAAGGGGACAAAAAGACAAAATTAGGCTGTGTTATATTACTTAAGGCGCTCACTATCCCTTTTATTTACAGATTGGTTGGAAGTATACCAACGCGTGGCTGGTAGGCAACTTCCTCTGCAAGCTGTTGCTGGTCATGCGGGCCTTCGGTCTCTACCTGTCCTCCAACGTGCTGGTCTGCATTTCCCTTGATAGGTGGGTAATATTACGTACATCATCATTCTCTGAACCTTTTCCCAACTCAGTTGGGGTCGGCTTTCCAAGCTAACTGTGATGTGGCTAAACTTCGATATTTACCGTGAAGCGACTGTCATCTGACCTTCACAATTACTGGTCCAATGACCAATGGCGATATCGAAGTGCCAAGATAGACTGGTTGGACTTTTGAGTGCTCCAGCTACCCGTAACGACTGCCATAGATGTTTGTATGGCAACCGGGACCGACGGCTTAACTTAATGTGCTCTCCGAGGCATATTACATACAATTATCGACATAATTATAATATTGCTAATTCAGTAATTTCATGGCTTGATTCAACAATAGTGCCCGGAATACGGTAATAGGTTCACGCTCACCTCTGTTACGTGTGAAGACCGAATACAATGGTTGTTATATATTAGTGTTAATTAACCTATCTACACCGCTGGGAATTTAGGTTTGAGCATATGTACAAATATATCACTACATAGTATAAAATAAAGTCGCGTTTTCTGTCCCTATTTTTCTTGTCCCTTTTATATGCTTAAATCTTTAGAACTACGCAACGGATTTTGATGCGGTTTATTTCAATAGATAGAATGGTTAAAGAGAAAGGTTTATATGTATATAACATAATGCAACTAACAGGTGCGGAGCAGGAATGAAAAATGTTGCAAAAACGGGGTGACGCAGACGAAGTCGCGCGGGTCAGCTAGTATTATATACATGCAGAGCTGTCTTTGGCTATGGCAGGAGCCCTGGACACACGAGACTTAAGAGGCCCTTTTGGAAACTTCATAGTATAGATCAAATCAAACCGATGCGTTATGTTGTATTAACGATATTCAACCCTATTGTTTGTCTGTTTTTCAAAATTGGACACAAAAACTACAAAACTAATTCTTGTTAGAAATGTATATGAAATTCACAAATAGTATCTAACATCAAATAAACATAACATAACATAAACTCACGCCTATCGGGTAGGCAGAGGTGCTAGCACCCACATTTCGCCAGTTTATGTTTAGGTCTCATTAAGTGGCGAGCCTATTGCCAAAGAATAAAGAATAATCAATCTCTATTTAACTTATAATCTTTGGTTGCACTTCATGTCTGTGGATAGACGTAGATATCTTTTTGATTTTTTTTTTTTTTTTTTTTTTTTTTTTTTTTTTTTTTTTTTTATAATATCACGCCTATATCCCCGAAGGGGTAGGCAGAGGTGCTAGCACCCACATTTCGCCAGTTTATATTTAGGTCCCAATGTAATAGGTGGCGAGCCTATTGCCATTAACCGGGCACTTATAAACCTGCGATAAATACACACATAACTTCGAAAAGCATCGCAGTCATTGGTGTGTGCCATGGTTAACCTGGGATCGAACCCGAGACCTCGTCTCAGCAGTCCACCACCCATACCACTAGGCTACCGCGGTTATTTATTTTTTATTTGACATGATATCTTTTTTATTTGACAAATATATTTCTGTTCATTATTAGTTCTCACAGAAATATTTTGTTTTATTAATTTTGATGCTGTATGTATACTTTGTGAGAAATGTCTTGATTAAAATCTTACGTTTATTTGATTGCAATTAGTTAAGTAATAATGCTTTGACCACACGAACCGAGCTGAGTGACGAGTGAATACTCGGCCGAGTCATTGACGTCAGCGAGTAGCGGTTCACTCGTGTTACAATTCAGTTCTATTAAAACTCTCTTCCAACTCCTCTTCAGACTCAAATGCTTCCCACACACGGGCGCTAAAACGTGACGATACAAAGTTAGTTCACTTTACACCCTTAACCCAAAGTTCAAAATACAAACTACTCAAAAAAAGACTTTGTGTTTTAAAAGCTCTGGGCCCTGTTTAATGAAAGTTACAAATTGTAAATAGCAAATTATATTTTACAGACTACAAGTCTACAAGTTTCTGTTTAATAAAGATTACAACTTACAAATTAACCATGGTGAAAAATTCACGCAATTGTTAAATTGTAGCTACAATGGCACATAATATTTCTGTTCCATAAAGATTTAGGTACTCTCTACAATTAGTGTTATCGAAATCTACAGGCGTTTTCTACAATTGTAAACGTTTTTTTTTTATCTATGGCACGTCAATTTCACTTCACCTCGCCTGATGTTAAGCTGAAGGCAAAGTCTCACCTCAGAAAGAGGGTCACCATTGCAAACCCGTTCAGTGCTACAATGGTGGCGCTCAGCTTGACGGCCTCATCAGATGCTTTTTCACGCCCCGCTTAAAGGACCCGGGACTGTAGGAAGAAGGAAAAACGCGCCGGCAAGGAATTCCAGGACTTAATGGTACAGCAGAGAAAAGACTCACCGAACCGCTTGGTTCTTGATGGAATATTCTGTACCATATGCGAGTGACATCTAAGCCCTGTACGCGTTGTCCTGTGTAGGAAAGGGGAGGGTGGGATTAGTTGGAAGAGCTCATCAGAACATTCACCATGGTAGAGACGGTAAAATACTGCCAAGGACGCAACATCTCTACGCATCTGCAAAGGCTCGAGGGACTTTGTGACCTCAGGACTCCCAATAATGCGGACCGCACGTCGCTGCAACCTGTCGAGAGCATCTAATAAGTACTTTGCGGAGCCAACCCAAATATGCGAGCAGTATTCCACACAGGAGCGAATTTGTGTCTTATAAAGAAGACACCGCTGCTCCGGCGTGAAAAAACGTCTCACTCTGTTCAGGACTCCCAGTTTACGCGAAGCTGTTTTGATGATGCTCTCGATATAGTTCTTGTTGTTCAGTTTGTAGCGGACGCATACTGAGTATATTGAGGTTATCCTGTAATGGCAGTGGTGTGCTCTGAAGAGTGGGAGGAGGAAGGAAAGGAGATGTCTTTGCTGAAAACGCGCATGCCTGTGTCTTCTTGGCATTGAACTCGACCAGGTTCTCAGATCCCCATTGGGAAACGTAAACAGCAGTTATACTCGCAATATTTGTAACATTTTTACTTGTATAACTCTTTTACATATTGTAAGGTTTATTAAACAACACTTGTCATACAACTTTACAAAATATATAAGTAACTTATTTACATAATTGTTGAACTGTAACGTTTATTAAATAGGGCCCTGTTGTGTATTTCGAACACCGTTTCATTTTGATCTTTGTGCGTTGAACGTAATGCCTATTCTTCAATATTTTTTTTAACGTCACGTTTTCAGGGTTCGTGTGAATTAAACTATAGGGTTGTACAAAGATTTTAGGGTAGCAATGGCTGTGAGGCTTCGATATCGCCATTGGTCATTGGATCATTGATTGTGGAGGTCAGATGGCAGTCGCTTCACGTAAAATATCGAGGTTCAGCCGCATCACAGTTAAACTGGAAAGCCGACCCCAACTGAGTTGGGAAAAGGTTCAGGGAATGATGAATGGCTTTGAGGCGAGCGACGAGTGAAGTGACAATGCACGTTAAATCCAACTCCACTCGGGCATAACCCACGTACGTAGGTACATTACGTTGTACCACAGATATTATATATAGTAGAGACTTTTGACGTTGTACTGTTATTTATTCTGTGGCCTACGTAGAGTCTACCTTTATATTATGATAAGAAAATCTGGGGGCTTTCAACAGCGCTTCGATATTTTACACATTTATAACAAGCTTTTTGTAACGTGTAACTGAAAATCGCCCCTAATCCATACTGTACCTTATCTATTTGCTACAGGCAGGTATTCCCATTTGCTTTCAGAAAGATTGAAACAGAATTTCTTTTTACTAATAAAATTATCATTCTCTGAGCCTATTCCCAAGTCAATAAAATAATAAATATAATAATTATGAATAAATATTCTAGGTCAATCTACACAACGCCACCTAGACCCACGGTAAGCATAGCTTAACTAGCTTGTGCTACGGGTTCGGATAAACATACTTAGATACATTTTCTTTTGTAAATAAACACCCAGACCAATATTCATAGGTATTCATGCACACAAATATTTGCACTGAACGGGAATTGAATCCGCGCTTTCTGTGTAGCAGTCGCGCTCACTACCGCCGCGCTAATTTGTCTCAATCATCATCGTTCTCTGAACGTTTTCCCAACTCAGTTGGGGTCGGCTTTCCAGTCTAACTGTATATATTATATACACAAACATAAATCGAAAAATTATAATATGTTTAGTAAACTGCTCACACCAATGGCTTTTCGATGTTTTTCGAAGTTATGTGTGTATTTATCACAGGTTTATAAGTGCCCGGTTATGACAATAGGCTCGCAACCTATTACATTGGGAACTAAAACATAAACTTGTGAAAGTGGGTGCTAGCACCTCTACCTACCCCTTCGGGGATTTATTTTTAAGGGGATTATGTGTAAATTTTCGATTTTCACATTATCAATCACTATCGTACATTAAGATACAATTGTAAAAATATATTAATGAATAAATGAAATGAAAATGAAATTAAATGACTTTCTAGTATGATATCATTTAAGCTAATATCGATAACCTGTCAGCCAGCAATTAAGTGCCTTTCACGTAGTAGACCACTCACGTTTGACCGTGTATCTGGTATCTGGTATGGTCCTGACAGTGATAAATGTAATTGGTATATTGATACTAGCTACATAAGTACAATACCTTCAAGATTCAAAGTAAATGTATCACTTTATACTTTAAATGATTAAAAAGTCTAACCGCGGTAGCCTATTGGTATAAGTAATGAACTGCTGAGACGAGGTCTCGAGTTCGATCCCAGGTTTTACCATGGCACACACCTATGACTTTTCGATGCTTTTTGAAGTTATGTGTGTATTTATCGCAGGTTTATAAGTGTAAATGGTAATAGGCTCGCCACCTATTACATTGGGACCTAAACTTAAACGTTGTTAAATGTTACGGTCTTATCAACAACAGTTGGGGATTTTTTTTTATTTAATTACACACCTTACAATACCATTACAGACAGGCCAATGCGATAGTGAAGTGTCATAACATAAATGAAATAAGTATTTAACATAGCAAACAAAGTTTTTCAAAAATAAAAATAAATTAGAATTTAAATTACTTTTAACTTATAACATTACTTATAATTTCGTAGTCTATTAATTCCCTTCCTTTTCATACCCTAGATACTCGATAATTAGAAAGACATTTTCAAAGTTTTCATTTTGGTGCAAATAATCCGCCATTTTGTTTCTCTTGCAATTTTAATTTACCTGGTGTCACTCATACAATCACAACGAATCAAATGACACACTCGCATTTCAAATTATGTCCAGCCGTTCAGGTTGTAGAGCGTACCAAAAAAATGGACATACATTCATACATTTATAGTCTCGAAAAACATTACCCTCCTATCTACGGCAGTCGGGCAAAAATGTAATTTACTCCACATCAACTCTATGAAATTCATCTATGCACGTACCAAATGCTTATAAGAGGGGAGTGAAGGTTAAGAGAGTTTCTGTGCTGTCAGTGTAGAATACAAAGCAGGGCATTATACCTTCACATGCTACAACTGATTTATTTATTTGTTTTATTTATTTATTTATTCATTGCAAATATGGGTTACATAAGATGTTACATTTATACCATATAGTTTCGCCATATTCCACCATAATAGGCATGCAATTTAGTAGGTAAATTAGGAACAAAATATTAAAACAATAGTCTGATATCTTACTTCTAGAAATTTTTGTTACTGTCAAATTATTTATATTTATACATTCCAGAATACAAATCAAAATGTCATGGTACCTTTGGCTACTTAATAATTAAAATTAACAATGTCATGATGTAATATTACAATTGCATTATAAAGCCCTCCGTCTTCCCACTGACAACACAAAACCTTCCCAGTGATATCTGGCTAAAAATAAGATCAGCTGTGTGCATATTTGCCATACCCGTTATACAGGACGTAGATTATATTGAGTTTGGCCACCAGGAAACTTTATTCCTCGTGGCCAAATCAGTTTGGCCAGGAGGAAAAACCCAGTTATTCGTAGACTGTTGTAAGTTGGTGGTTATTAGAGCGGAAAATGTATTCATAAGCAGTTGCGTCAACACGTCAAGAGACATTAGGAACGATGTTATGGTTTTATGGACGGGAAACACAAAAAGCACAATGGAAATTTTGTAGTCATATTATAAAGAGGCAAGATCTTTTTTTTTCTTGTGTATTCTTTTAATAAACTTATTCGTGTATTCATTAAAAAAAATATACTTGCATGTATTCTTGACACTAAATATTGACATTAATGGACATTTAATTGACATTTTATTTGTATTCTAACTTTAATTTTAGTTTTATTACAATTGAATCATCATTTTATTTGCTTGTGCGTCTAAGCACATAATTAATTTCCTTACGATTTACACCGCATAGCAAGGAATCGGGTCAATTTTTTTTCCAAATTGATTTAGTTGCTACATTTTCGAGTAAGAAGTTATTTTCGGCATGCCCATTCCTTTACAAAGTGCCCGATTGGCAGTAATAGGCTCGCCCCATTACGTTGGACCGAAAATCATAGTTGGCGAAATGTGGGTGTTAATACACCTCTGCCCACCACTTCGGGGATTACGGGCGTGAGCATATGTATATGTATGTAATATGTATGGGTTTGTATATATTTTTTATATTATAGTTATTAGAGGTGAACAGTTAAAGGTACTTATCTAAGTCATTAACAAATACATTTCATGAAACTCAATATAAAGTTATTATTAGCCGCGATATTCTGCAGGGCGGAGCTACTACCCCAGTCGGACTGCTCCATTAGGAAGATACCGTCATGTCCATGTTTTATTTAACTAACGGTTAAAACGGGGTGAATAGATATCAAAGGGTGAATAGAAATAAAATGGTCATCTAAATTATGTACTTATTTTCTGTCAAGCGAAACTTTATACTAGTTCATTGTAATAACAGATTCATCAAATATCTGACATCACAACATAACATACCATAACATAAACTCACGCCTAAATCCCCGAAGGGGTAGGCAGAGGTGCTAGCACCCACATTTCCACCAGTTTATGTTTAGGTCCCAATGTAGTAGGTGGCGAACCTATTGCCATTACCCGGGCACTTATAAACCTGCGATAAATACACACATAACTGCAAAAAGCATTGGTGTGTGCCATTGTAAAACCTGAGATCGAACCCGAGACCTCGTCTCAGCAGTCCATTACCCATACCACTAGGCTACCGCGGTTTATAAAGAAATTATATTAAAATTTCTATTAACCGTTTTATCTCTATCCCTGGATCTCTATTCACCCCATTTAACGGTACGCCTATTAAAGAATGTTTTCAACTGTTTCAATAGGTATAAATAATACTGTAACAAACTATGCCTACATTAGCATCTGCTAATACCTGGAATGATTTCCAATTCGTCTGTATCAAAGCTTAAAATGAACTTGTACGAACGAACCAATTACAAACATGGCTGGAAATAATCGAAATTGGATTTCTAAACGCTGTTATGTCATCCTCATACCGATTTGCACTTTACTGGAGCTCGAGATAGATCATTATTTTCATCATTTCAGCCACAAGACGTCCACTGCTGAACATAGGCCTCCCCCATCAACCCCCATTCCGACCGGTTGGAGGCGGTCTGCATCCAATGGGTACCCGCGATTTTGACTATGTCGTCCGTCCATCTCGCAGGAGGCCGTCCCACGCTTCGACTGCCGGTACGCGGTCTCCATTCAAGAACCTTTCGGCTCCAACGGCCATCTGTTCTTCTTGCTACGTACCCCGCCCACTGCCACTTCAGCTTGCTAACCCTGTAGGCTATGTCGACCACTTTCGTTCGTCTGCGGATCTACTCATTTCTGATTCGATCTAGCAGAGAGATTCCGAGCATAGCCCTTTCCATAGCTCGCTGTGTAACCTTGAGCTTTCTTATATATGAGCGAGATAGATCGATTAATCTTTATTGGACACTAAAAAAATACTCTAAAGACAATTAGTAATTCTTCTTCTGTAACACACTTGTACTTCTCCACTGTATTTATTATTGTATTTAACAGGTTTCGCCTTGCGGCAATCTAAAAGGTTTACCTTTACACTGACAGTTATGAAAATTCCAATTCCCAAATATTACACTAATTAACAATTTTTCAACATGTGGGTAGATTAAAGACAAGTATACTAGAACAAACCTTTTCCCAGATTTAGGGTAAAGGTGTCTAGTTTACCCTAAAGATTTTTATTTTATTTAAGAATTAATAATACACTATGTTATAGGATACCGCGGTAGCCTAGTGGTATGGGTAAAGGACTGCTGAGACGAGGTCTCGGGTTCGATCCCAGGTTCCATCATGGCACACACCAATGACTTTTCGATGCTTTTCGAAGTTATGTGTGTATTTATCGCAGGCTTATAAGTGCCTGGTTAATGGCAATAGGCTCGCCACCTATAACATTGGGACCTAAACATAAACTGGCGAAATGTAGGTGGCTAGCATAGATATAGGCGTGAGTTTATGTTAAGTTATTATGTAGGATTAAAATGTCATCGAAATAATTATATTATAGGTAACAAATGTCAAATGAAAGATTAATCAAGGGTTTCGGTGGACATGATTAATCTTTCATTTGACATTTCTAACTTATACCTAATATTATAACTAGGTACAATAATAAATACAGTGGAGAAATACAAGTGTGTTATCAATTATGTATAACAGTGAATTCCACTAAGTTCCATCAATCAACAGTGTAAATAATAATTCTTCTGTCAAATCGACGGCATTTTTGAGTTGCCATCGGTGTGTAGTAATTTGTTTCAAGGCAGCGCCGGTAGGTACTCACGGAGAGGCTCCGAGCTTAGGTTGCGCTCTTTGGGAAGGCTTCCTACGTCGTCGTTTACAATTAGTAATAAAATTAATAGATTGGAAGATAATGAAACCAGTTTCCAAGGTTCTTACCACTGCCTCTTAAAAGTAATATTATTTCAATCTTACTTTACTTTCTTAGTGGGATTCGGATTCGAACCGTAGTCTTCCATCGATATTTGTGTACTTTTTTTAACACAACATATGTTACACATACACAATTTTTTTTGTACAAACACGCTACGGCCACCTTAACCACTTTCCATTAGGTGGGCTATGTGTTTATCCGCCACCTAAGTTGTATTGAAAAAAACCTGCGAATTCTGTTGCTAGTATTTAATATTAATATTTATGCGATCTCCTTTAAATTTTATTGCCACACATATTTATTATGCATGATATAAAAATACGGTTTCCTTCGTGTTCTGTATTAGCTTAGAATAATTTTAGTTATGCAAACATGTGGTATTAGTTTAGTTTGAAATTCAAGTCTCACAGATTGATAAAGTGAAATGAGTTTGAATGTACTGTTTGACTAGTCTCAAAACTTTGTATGTTAAGGAGCTTCCGAAGCCGACCGTAGACCGCAGTCAGCAGCATATACAACGTGCTGGTATACCTATAAATAATGAATGTGATAATATTGTTTATTGTTTTGATTCATTACGGTTCCTCAATATTGCCGTTCATTTGATTATATCTAAACATTTTTCGCACACATTACTTCTTGTCAAACATCGCTATGGCGTCATTGAGGCCCGTATTGTAAAATCTTGTTCAAGCATACGTAGATTATATTTTCTCCAGGTACAGAAAGTTGAATTCCTAAAATGTTGAAATCCCAAAATGATTACTTTCCCAAAATGATGCCTTTCGAATTTGAGTGGAAATCTTTAGTTATCAGTAATGATGTGATGATAGAGATTGTGAATCAGCCGATCTTGTTTACACGTAACAGTGTAATTGACACTTAAAAATCCGAAAATAGGTATAATAATTGATTTATTTAGGTCAATAAAAACTATTTCATAATAAAGGCTTTTTGTGGTAATTTGTGTCTCAAGGTATTTTGTAGGAAATATGATATTATAAATAAAACGGAACGTGTATTTGTCAAATAGAAGACGGAGTCTGTGTTCTGTTTACTGGCATAACTGTTCTCCGATTTGCTTATGAATCGAGTCCTAAGAATCCACAATGAATTAAAGAAATAAAAAATATTAAAACATTGTAAGTTATTTCATTGTATCAGCTGCATGCGTTTGCAGTTGTAAAATGCGGTCGACTACTGAATCATACTTTGATTCTTTATAAATAAAACGAACGAAGCTGATGTGTACATATTGTCTGTTCCTATTCTGTGGTAAACACGTTCATTTACTTTGAGATTGACTAATCCCAAATGAGGTGCTCGACTGCCATTAAACCCGGTTTTCAGTTTGATTAGTGCGAGTGCGAGTGTTTAGTAGATTACTGAATTTGCGAGTGTGTGTGTGTGTGTGTGTGTGTGTGTGTGTGTGTGTGTGTAGCGTTCAATACTGAGTACTATTTGTCTATTGTGTTTAGTATTCGCAAACAACTATATTTGATGAGATATCGTGTTCCTGATTACAAGAGAATTGTTAAACACAGTTTTATATTGTAACTTGTAAATACAACTATTAATTTCAGTTCACTTTTTTGACACTTTTGATTGGCTTGCTTTCTTCTTTGCCCATAATGAAGTCCTTTATTTTGTGACTTTATTAATGATGTAATTTATTTTTAACCTTCCGACGTAAAAACGAGTCTTTGTGTTTGTGTGTGTGTGTGTGTGTGTGTGTGTGTGTGTGTGTGGCATCGTAGTAGCTCCCAAACGGATCAACCAACTTTGACCTTATTTATTTTTACTTTTTGAAGTTATTTTTGTGTCGGGGGTTTATTAATTCTAATGTAGGTACATCTATGTACATTTGTCAAACAATTTATTTTAATCATTCATACAATACTTTTACCAAAATATGAATAAAAGGCAAGTCAGGAGCACTCGAAACCACCGGGTTCGAATAATAAAGTCAATGACCATAGAGGAAACTCGTAAAGTACCAGTATGTTAGGGCGCACGTCAGAGGCAGATAGCGGTTTGCAAATTTTGCACCCGGTAAATTGCACTATTAAAGATGATTATTCTTCATTAAAATATTAAAAAAAATCAAGAGTTTGTGACAGGTATAACATAAACACCAGACACAAAAATAATCTTGTTGACTGTAGACACCAAAAATAGTAATTTTTCCAGTGTAACTGTATTCGCTTTTTAACAAGCTTTTTTAAAGATGTAATTAGTTGACATGAACAGGTAATAACTTGTGGCACATGGGCACACAAACTAGAAATGTGCTGACACGGCCACCAGTCGATCGATGGTTTCATTTAAGATCAGCTATCACGCTGCTGAATACGCGACGGACACGCACTTCTGACACGGTCACGCTAAAATGTTACTAGAATTAGAAACAGCATAACGTGCTCTTTGCGGCACGATCAGACCTGTGCAAATAGCCATATTTATGCATCAGCAACGTCTCCTGCATAGCAGTCGCGTTCACTACCGCCACGTCACAGAGGCTGTCTAAAAGATCAACTAATATAGTACAATGTTTCCAGGTTCTTTGCGGTGATATATCCGCTGCGGTTACCGGTGGCGCGCCGTCGGAGCAAGCAGATGCTGTACTGTGCTTGGATAGTCGCTTTAGCCTGTAGTTTGCCCCAGGTAAGTTGCCATTTCAAATAAAGACTATATTCATTCGAATAATGCTAGGAGTATTACCTCCCTAGTAGCGTTTTTCCCTGTGCGGAAATCCCCACGGATATCCCCCGACAAAGTCAGCCAGGGAAGTTATGACAAGGTGGCGGCGGCGCGCAAAGCATTTTAGTCGCTTCGCGTCCGACATAATCACCTCTACCGGTTTTGGTGGAGGTGGTATCCGTGGGGATTTTGCGTACGATAAAAAAGGGAGGTTATGTTCGGCGTCGGTAGTGGTTAAGGAGTCGGCCATTAAGCTTAGTGAGAAGGGTTAGAGGGAATATTAGAATTGTCGGTTGCTAATATTCTTTTTTATTAAAAAAACCGCAAGGCCGGTTTGGGTTATCTTTTACCGAGGGCGAGGTAGCCTCTGGCATATTCCTTACACCTTGACTGAACCAGGGCAAGTGAAGGTCCTAGGGTGTGGGACTACGGAATCCACATCTTTCCCCGGATAGGGAGGAACGCGCTTCACGCATCGTTAACAACGCATCTCTGGTGTAATACAGTAGGTATAAGCACGTCTTTATAAATCTTTCTTCGCCGATATAATTATTTGACGTATATCGCAGCGTTGTTCAATGTATAAAACCCACGCTCTTTCAAAGCAGCGGACGGCTTTATGTGTATCAAAACCACAGAACCGAAAAAATTAGTAGAAATGCGACACGACAGTTTCAGTAGCGGAAGCGATGTCGCCAAATACACACATACAACCGTTAATAATACCGTGCATTACTAGTAAATAATTGCTTTGTTTGATTGTACTTATTTATATACTACCTTTAATGCCATAGTAGCTCAAATCATACGTAGGTACTACAAAATAAAAACACACTAACCTTTATCGTTTTTTATCGTTCCAAATAGCGATTATTTTACTTTAGATAAAAAAAATCGAACAAGCTTAAATATTTACGAAATAATTTAGACGTATTCTTATCAAAAAGGATCATATTGTCAAATTTATCCTTTGGTGCGAAATACTCACACCAAAGACACGCGGGCATCGTCTACATCACACTTCCACTTGTTTTTTTGTTTTCCATGATAAAGACGCCTTAGGAGCACGCCATGATCTTGTCAGAGAAGGGTTTAACTGCAAAACATAAAATCCCATCATCAAAGCGATATAAATTCATATCTATATAAATTCTCTTTGAAGTATTCAAAGCTCATAACGTAAGCCCAACAATTTATTTTTCATGAGAAAGTAGTCTTACGCTAGTGAATACTTAATATTTTCATGAATAACATAATATTTCTTAAATATTCACATGAAAATATTAAGTATTCACACAAAGAAAAAATTAACTGTTGCAGTTTTGTAGTAACACGGGTAAAAACCCCAGGTAATTGAAAGGTGACAGTCAAGCTAGCATCAATCATCATCAAAGTCAATCAAGCAATACCACCTAAGAAAAAGTAATACAATATGTTCATCATTCTCTGAACCTTTTTCGATATTTTCCGTGAAGCGACTGCCATCTGACCTCTACAACCATTGGACCAATGACCAATGGCGATATCAAGTTCCAAGTTAGACTGGTTGGACTTTTGAGAGCTCCAACTACCCGTAACGACTGCCATAGATGTTTGTATGGCAACCGGGACAGACGGCTTAACGTGCTCTCCGAGGCACGACCAAACCAGTGCAAACAGCCATATTCATTTTATGCACTGAGTGTACATGCTTCATATTTCATTTGCACTGAGCGGGGATCGAACCCGCGCCCGTTCGTAGCAGTCGCGTGCACTACCGCCACGCCACGGAGGCTGTCGCACGCACGCTAATACAATATGTTCAGTTATGGAGTGGAAAACCATCATCAGAAAATAGACCCCACCCCACCTCGAGTACAGAAAAGGCTCAGAGAATGATGATGACCCTATCATCAATCTTGGAGCTTTTTCGGCCGGTTCCGCTTTCTAGTCTAACTAAATTGCGACTGAACCTAGAAATTTTCTGCGAAGCGACTGCCAACTGTCCTCCACAACCAGCAGCACAGCAATGAAAGGAGAGCCCTAGAAGTTTTTTTTTTTTTTTGGGTAAATAAACTGTAACACAATACAATATTTACTTAGCTAGTGTGCGTACTTATAAATGATAATAATATTGTGTTACCTGCGACATTTACCACAGCTTTTGAAGTAACTCGAGCGAGTTAGATACATTTACGAGAGAGAATACCTTAATATTGATAAGTACCTCTAGTTACTATGAGCTCCTGATATAGGGGCGTGCGCAAAAAAGAATGTTCAACGGATTTACACGTACGCAGATAAGGGGGTTGTTTGCTAATCCAATTTTGCTTACCTCAAGATTCGAGTAATCTAATGGCATGGAAATGTAGCAAAGTTGCAAAAAACTCTTTCTAGATTTACTCACGCGCGGCCATTTTTTTATTTTATTTTAGAGGTTCTGTGAGATCGAATCAGAAATGAAGAGATCTGTAGACAAACGAAAGTTGCCGACATAGCCCACCAGGTTAACAATCTGAAGTGGCAGTGGGCGGGGACGTAGAATGGTGAGATTTGTCTTAATGATAGTGTAAACTGTAGAGAAGTGCATAAACTTAATAATTTCTTTGAAACTATGCAATAAAATACATTACATAGTTTTGTTAAAAGAAATGTTACGCACACTAAAGCCATTTCTCACATGCACATATATTTTTTTGGGCTTTAGATAATCTCACACAGTCTATTTTATTTTTTTTACAGCAGACGGATAAAAAAAGTGATATTAAAAAAAAATTAAGGAGGTTTTATATACTTATTCAATGAACAGTATTTTTCATTACAATAAAAAATAAATTAAAAGAGGCATTCTATATTTGAAATATTATTTAATTTCATTTCAAATGTTGCCTTTTTGAAAGCATAGATTATAGAAGTTTATGACAATAGCATTTTAATAATGTTCGAAATTCGAAGCTTCTAAAAAAAAAAAAAAAAAAATAAACTCATTTTGCATACATTGAAACCCATAATTTTGTAAGTCAGAATCATCTGTACGCATAATTTTTGTATCCATAATAATCACAATGTATAACCATCACATCGCAGAAAGTTCAAAACCAGATTCATCTATTGGTATATATTTCTTATCCATAACTATTTAAAAGTAGAACCATCATTTCGCATAATGTTATGTGGATTTAAAACCTTGCCTATGAGAGCATGCTCGTTTCTGGCTAAGGGGTCACAGTTCTAACCTAACCTAACCTACCCATTTTCAAAGACGAAAGTAACCCAATCTATATTATTCTAATTGAAATTCTATGCTCTTTATAGTATGCCTAGTCAAATTATGCCAAATAATCTGTACTCTAAATGAACGTTATGCTAAAT
Organism: Pelosia muscerda; assembly: GCA_963691645.1. Lineage (NCBI taxonomy): Eukaryota > Metazoa > Arthropoda > Insecta > Lepidoptera > Erebidae > Pelosia > Pelosia muscerda. Next base: position 14,799,262 of record OY829114.1, on the reverse strand, counting down.
GAAGTTATACAAAATTTTAACTATGCCAAAGGTAATTATGCCAAATAAAATTCTACTATCTGAAATGTATGCCATTCTAAATTCGGTCATAAGCACATTATGCCTAAAAATATTTATGTCAAATATTTTTAATGCCAAATAAATGATCGATTAAAGAAGTTTCTGCGAAGTGAGTTATCCCAAATAGGTTTCGGAGTATCAAGTTTCTACCAAATAGACGGCACCCTCTAATTATTTGTGGTCGAATTTCGTCCACTGGGCAACCACAATAGTTGTCATTTTCCACTTGAGATATGACGTCAGCAGTCAACATCGAACTAAGTCGAGACGGTCTTTCATTAGAAGTTGTTTGTCGATTCAATTAATTTATTGTTCAACCTTGCTATTGTGGACCTAAGGTGTTCACTGTCACTTCAATACTCAAGTACATTTCCATTACCTTTAAGTGAATAAACGCATTACGGTTTTTCATTGAAGGTTCTTGGGGCCTTACCGCTTAAAAAAATATCTAGGTCTTTACATATGAAATTGTCGAAATTTTCTTACACATTCATGAGTTCGTTATTCCTGTAATTTAATTATTATTATTATTTATATTTTGTTTGAAAGTTGATTTCAAGATTTTACAACTCTGTATTATTGGCCTCTTGATAAATTAAATTCGATCTTCAAAAACTACTGCCTAAATGCTATCCATTGTAATGATAAACGTATTACTTTTTTACATCCGTTACTTTTCAAAAATGTAATAAAAGTTGCTTAATGTTGTCTCATTCATACACAAAAAAAAGATAAAAATCGGATTTATCATTCCTAAAAAATGCAAAAATGTTAGTACTGAAAATTGGGTTTCCTCCATTTTTTTCTAACGAAACTGCAATTTCATATGTAACGATCTAATATTACGTATATTTAAGAATATTCACTACAGTGCATAATTACATTATGTTAGACGGTCACGAAGCAATTTGCCAAATTACGTTTCGGACGTGACGTTACGCCCAAGTTCTCGAGAGGCGAAGTATCGGTATACCCGTAATTGGTCTTTGTTTTTTTAGTTCGCTTGATGAGCATCATTTGAGCCGACACACAATTCAGATATCGATGGATTATAAACGCACTTTTTATGTAAGGTACAATGAGCTCCAAAAATTTCTGGAAACCTCAACATCTGTAAATTCAATAGGTACATTATTTTTATATTATGTTCAAAAAGTTAAAAAAATAAAAAAAATGAAAATTCATATCTATGACATGAGCATGCGGCATAATATAACTACTAATTGTTATTATACGTGTGAGTAAGTGGACTCAGAAAGTTGTAGGTATACCTTCCGATTCCACCCGTCCTCACTTTACATGAATGACAGCACAATTGTCCACACGAAACCCCATCTTAATAGAATTACTAAAGGTTTCGGTTACCTTCAGTAAAGCCATTAGTTGAGTGAATAATTTTGGGCGAAAATTTTTAAATCATCCTTGTAAAGCAGGTGGGATACCATTTGACCCTCTATTCGTAACCTATAACCTAACCCTGAACTCACTAGTAAAGTACTAAGTGGGTTCAGCGCTAAGCAGACCAAAGTAGTTTTTTTTTGTACAACTTAGGTCTTACTTAGGTGGTAAGTGGTTACCGTGGCCTATGGGCGAGTGTAGGTAACACCAGAGGAATAACACTCGTGCCGCAACCCCTGTAAGAACAGAGACATTCTGTGTCGTCAGCGCTAAAGATGTAGGATAAGCCTTTGGTTTTCCCACGGACAACACAAAACCTCTCTAGTAAGCTCTGGCTACCCTAATCACCACCGAAAACACAACACAAGGTTATTAAACTGTTAGTGTCAGTAAAGTGTAACAAACTGTCTCCCTGAAAAATTATTATTATTATAATATACTTCATATTTATATAAGTACCTATATTATATAAGTACCTACATTTTAGATTTTAATCTGATTACCGTCCAATACCTATTGGAATTCAAAAGCTCTCTGTTTAAACGAATTCAACTTCAAATACCTCAAAGGCTTGAGATTTAAAATCGGTTAATATCTCTAAGAAATTATAGAGTTTGGTTTATTTAGTTTATGTAGATGAAGTATAATACTTCATCTACATAAACTAAATAAACCAAACTCTGTAATAATTACAGAAATTCTACTAATAGAAATTATCTATCATCACTTGAAAGATCACACTAAAGGTGCGTCCACATTTGTGACATGAACAGCGGAACTGTAAGATTATTTAAAAGGACACTATTTGAAATGTTATTAAATAAAAATTAGTATGACGTACATGAATATCTGAATGACAAATTTATAGAATGACACTTGAACATTAATAAATAATTATGTTAATTAATAATAATAATGAATACATAATGGCAATGATTATACATTCAATGTAGATGTAAAAAATTGACAAATGTACTAACCATCACATGGCAGAATATGAGCAAACTACACTATGTTATTATAACACCTCTATACACCATGTTCTAGCAAATAAATTAATTTGAATTTGACCGGACAGCGTGACATCAAGACAAAACGTTGAGTGTGGACGTAACAACATGTAGCACATGGGCACACGAACTAGAGTTGTCCTGACACGGCCATTTAACCTCAGCTATCACGCAGCTGAATACGCGACGAACACGCACTTCTGACACCGTCACGGCAAAATGTTACGTTAGTGTAGCCGCGGCATAAGAGAACCTCTGTGGCGTGGCTGTATTGAACACGAATACTGCGCAATTCAATTCCCGCTTTGTTTAAATATTTGTGTACATGAATATGGATGTTTGCATTGGTTTCGGTATTTCACTCTACTCTACTCTACTCGATTCTCTACTCGCCTATCTACTTCTCCTTGTCATGACAACGGAAATTGTTAGCGATATTAGCACCAATGTATAGAAATCTACCGGATTTATTGGGATTTATGATAATGCTTCATTAGAGGATAGTGTGATGATATATAGCCGATATTACTCCTATATATTGTGGCTTTATACAGGTGAAAGAATGATTGAAATCAGTCCAGTAATTTCGGAGCCTATTCGTTACAAATGTAAAATGTAAGCAGTGAGATTCGTATTCTTATTACCCACTAGCTGTTGCCCGCGGCTCCGCCCGCGTGTATGTCGATTATCGCGTTGTACGACTCTACTCGATTCACTACTTGCCTCTCTATACTACTTTTCCTTGCTGTCATGACAACGGAAATTGTTAGCGATATTAGCGCCAATGTATAGAAATTTACCGAATCAATCGAGATTTATGATTATTACTCCGCTCCCTTGTATGGTAGCGTGATGATATATAGCCTATGTTACTCGTGGATAATGTAGCTTTCGAATGGTGAAAGAATTTTTAAAAACGGTCCAGTAGTTTTTGAGCCTATTCATTACAACCAAACAGACAAACAAACAAAGTTTTCCTCTTTATAATATTAGTGTAGATAACACAAGCTAGTTAAGCTATGCTTACAATTGGTCTAGGTGGCGATAATAGTTATTATTTATTTATTTTAATATGGACACACACACAAACACACACACTCGGACACACACACACACACACACGCACACTAGGACACACACACGCACACTAGGACACACACACACACACTCGGACACACACACACACACACACACACGCACACGCACGCACACACCGGCGCACACGCACACACCCACAGAAAGTACGTAAATATTATTACACGCCGTCATTTCTACGTCGCGTGTAGCTAGTGTGTATAGGGCCGGATCTAAGCGCTATAGTTGCTACCGTTTTAGTTATAGTACAAATTCGGCAGACAGGGATCATAGTTACTGGTTATTAATATGTCTAAGCTATTTTAGGGTTATTTGTTCCTGTTTCACAGCTTATCCTTCATCTTTGTTTATTTGTTTCGTTCAAATGCGCTTGACCTATGCCCCGCTACACGCTTAATATTATGTTAGGTACTTTTAAGTATATCTTCCCTTTGCTCTGACTTAGCAGTCGAGCGCTCAACGGATGTTTGTTACATCGAATATATTATTTGTAAATTCCCAACACATTTATTTCTGTTATTACAATACATGTTAATAAAAAAAATCAAACACCATTATATTCGAAATTCTCTTTGTGATCAGTTAAGTCTTTTGATTGCGAAGTCTTTAATAACTTCACATTCGAAAGACTTTGTGAATTTTAACGAAGGAATCAAAAATATAAATTGTATACTGTGTATTGTACTTTATTTTTACTGTTTGGGAAAATGTTCTAACTTAATATGGGTAGGTGAATAGCACGAAAAGTGATCGAATGCGTATCGCAAACATAAAGTTAGGTAAGTAAGTTAGTTAGTTCAGGTTGAGGTGACAGGTTTAGCCGTCTCTCGCCTAGCAGTAGTGATTTTTAAATCCTTTTATTAGCATATTTCATGAATATAAGTATTGAAATACAAAAAGTAGCCCAATTTTATTAAGCTGGTCAGTAGTAGGTTAACCGAAGGGGCAGGCAGAGGTGCTAGGCCTCACATCTCGCATTTCATATTATGTATTTATTTCGCCTATGCTTAGGTCCCAATGTAATAGGTGGGCGAGCCTATTGCCATTAACCTGCGATAAATACATACATAACTTCGCAAAAGCATCGACAAGTCATTGTTGTGTGCCATGGTAAAACCTGGGATCGAACCCTGAGACTTCGTCTCAGCAGTCAATTAGGTACCCACACCACTAGGCTACCGCGGCTGCATAGTATACTTATTTGTTTATTTTATATAAAAAGTGGTTTGTTCGCCAATGACTTTTGAATTTAATTGCCACGACGTATTTCCCACTCTGCTGCCATGTCCCAGTGGAACTGGGTCACATGGTCTCAGGTTCATGTCCCCGCGCCCAAGATTATTTCGACCATTCGTTTTTATATACTACTTTGGTGACAGACAAGCACTCGATCCACTTGCTGGAAAGTGGAAAGATTTTTTGAGCTGTCGGTACAGAAGCCAAAGCATGATTTCTCGGCATACAAAAACTTTCCAGTGAGCCCTCGTTACCCAATTTCCAAGAAAATTCATAATAATTTCCTAGAAAAATAGACAGTCCTCACTGGTTAAATAAATCAATTTGCCTTTTAAACATATTATGTGAAGGTCTATTTCCAAGAACCAATAACAATGTCGAAAGAGAGACCATTGTATTATGAATAACATGAAAAATAGGTGAGCACTGTACTGACTTTGTAATAAAAAGAAATTCAGGAGGTATATTTAATTATTATTATTATATTAGAAAAACAACAATTTACATCTACAGCCTTTCTTTGTAATATTGACACTTTACATTTTTTACATTAATTATTTTGTTACTATCGTTTTACTATGCTATTATTTTATTTCTTCTATTACAACTAATTTATATACAGATAATTAATAACTATATACAAAATGTTTTAAATTTACACACCTATACTAATTATAATATAAAATCAATCAATCAAACAATCAGCCTATCGCAGTCCACTGCTGGACATAGACCTCTCCCAATGTACGCCACTGCTCCCTAACCTCCGCCCTCCAAAACCAGTCTGTCTCAGCCGCCTTTTTCAGGTGATCAGTCCATCTAGCTTGGGGGCGTTTAACCTTCCATTTGCCTTCTGGTCTCCACTTCTCTTTAATTTTTTAAAGACAACTCCCACATTAGGAAACAAGCCCTGTATCGCGGGTGACTTTACAAACATACAACTAACGGACACAAAGTACACCCACACTCAGAAAAACTATTTGTAGATCACACAATTTTTTGTCTTGTGCGGGGATCGAACTCACAACCTCGTGCACAGCCATACACTACGCCCACTGACTGAGGCAGTCGTTATATAGCCTATACATTTATTATTTGTTCACAGAGCGTGGTCTTCAGAGTGAAAAGGCACCCAACTGTGGCCGGTTTTGAGCAATGCGTGTCTTTCGGAGCGTTCAGCTCTGACCAGCAAGAAGTTGTATACAACGTCTTCTGTCTGTGTGCCATGTACTTCTTGCCACTGGTGGTGATCACTGTGTGCTACGTGTGCATCTTCTGCGAGATACACAGAAGCAGTAAGGAGTTAGATGGTGAGTAAAATCATCATTCTCTGAACCTTTTCCCAATTCAGTTGGGGTCGGCTTTCCAAACTAATTGTGATGCGGCTGAACTTCGATATTTTCCGTGAAGCGACTGCAACTGACCTCCACAACCAATGGTCCAATGACCAATGGCGATATCGAAGTTCCAAGTCAGACTGGTAGGACTTTTGAGGGCTTCAACTACCCGTGACGACTGCCATAGAGGTTTGTATTGCAACCGGGACCGACGGCTTAACGTGCTCTCCGAGGCACAACCAGACCAGTGCAAAGCATTCATATTCATGCATACAACTTTTTGCACTGAGCGGGGATCGCACCCGCGCCCCGTGCGTAGCAGTTGCGTGCATTACCGTCACGCCACGGAGGCTGTCAGATCTGCAATAATATACCTACTTAGGTAATTCATCTTTGAGAAACAAGCAGGATGAACATACTGTTTCACATGTAAACATTAATATTACTAGCTTAAATAGAGGCACAGACTCCTTCATTACCGTGTGACTGAATTTAAAATATTAGTGGCAGTAACCTCAATTTCCTACGTTAAAGTCATATTCAATGTAGACTCACTGCATTATATATTTTTATCAAAGTTATCAACTAGCTTTATAAAAAAACCTTTCACGTTTCATATACTTGGTATGTCACTTTCTCACGCCTAGGTTTTGTGTAAAGATACGTAGGTATATATGTCACTCGCACATTTTGTTCCTCCAAGGATTACTTCATGGTCTCGCCACTCCATTCGGTGCATCTGATCAAGACATTAGGCTTTCATCTCATTTTTGTTTCAAAAAAGTCGTGACTGTCTATGAATAGATTCAAACATAGGTTACTACTTATCTCTGGAATAGTTTCCCGATTATTATGAAAATGGGATAAAAATTACACATGGAAAACGGTAAACTATGGAAATTAATTTTGAATTTTGGACAATCTCAAATCCATCATTCATAATTCATATCATACCAACTAGGTGTTTCTATAACTTGTGTACGAATATTAAACATCGCTATTGAACACTACCCACTGCATTTTTCGACTGAAACGATCCCGATTCGCCTCTATCTAGTGGCTGATATTTAAAATATGAGATGACATATCACAGGATATGCATATCTCAAATTCATGGATTAATAAAATAAAATCTGATTATGGCTTCTGGGCTGCTTGCAGATAGAGGAAAAAAAACAAACATACGTAGTTAAGTACCTACATATATTTACACCTATTTCCCTCTGGGTTAGGTAGAGTTGAACACACCACCCACATTTCACCAACTATTGTATTATTTGGTCCCACGTAATAAGGTGAGCCTATTGTCGCATTCCGAGTACAATTGTTTAACCGAGTCATGCACTTCAAGATGAGTCCGGGCAAAAGATATTCGTGGTCTGGGCTATATCTATCTGTCTGATGTTAAACAACCCTATCCTTTAGTCGCCTTATACGATATCGCATGTGAAGAAATATTTCGGCCCCACATTCTACTGTATCTAGAACCAATAAAAGGATATTTATCTAATCGCTAAATAGTCTAGACGTAAAATGAATGAGATTCTACTGAAAACGGTGCTAAAAATAGAACGATCAGAAAATGTTGCCCTCGTCTCGAAGGTACCCAACTTGTGTGGAATTCGGCCGTAATTCGATACTTCTAACGGAATTCGAGTGAGCGAATGAAAGGAATTCTTGCGTCATTATTTGAAAGATACGAATTGCCTACACACAACCTACACCTAGTTCTGAACAATGATACAACATATTTATATTTGTACACGACTAGACAAATTGTGTACAACATGACGTTATCCTTAGATGAACTAAGAGTGCGAGTGACATATGTAGCCATATACAAAACATAGGCATGAGAAAGTGACAGAATATAATGAACCAAGAAACGTTTTTTTATAAACCAGGTTGATAACTTTAACGGAAATAAATATTATTGTGACGTCAATGATTCTACAATAAGGTCACAAGTCACTACCTCTGACATTTTAAATTCGGTTACGCGGTAATGAAGGAGTCTAGGTATGAGTATTTTACACTAGTAATATCTATGGTTGGAAAAAAATGTATCTAGGTGTAATACCTAGATACATTTTTTTCCAATTCCTGAGTGAGGTTGCAATAGGAGTTTTGGCGGGAACGTGAAAAGTGTCATAGCGCTGCAGTGTTTCATTTTCTTTTGGTGTGCATTCGAGTTTTTATGTTTAAAAATGATGGAGTTTTAGATATAACGGCTTGGACAAAGCACACAAGTGTAGGAGAGTGGAATATTGTAGTGAAATGTGTATCACAAAATAAAAGGAAATTCCCAACTCGACACTGGCACGATTGTCCCCTAAATTGACTTGATATGTTGCCATCTAAGAAAAAAAGAAGAGTTTGCAATAAAATTTGAATTTCGAATGTGAAATATTTAGTACGCAGAGACACAGATTATGATAATACTTGACTATGCCAGAGGCTAGATATCTTCTAGATATAAATGAAATGTCAAAACTGACAATCTGCATCTGACATTTCTTTTTTTTAAGACGCAGCAACTAGGCCACAACTATCTTATTCTGCCGTATGAGTTGAAATATAGAATGTAAATTAAAACGTTAAATGAAAGAAAATATGGATTTACTTTCAATTGCGTTAATAATGTCAGCATGTTAAAATTTTGGAATGTTGTGAATTGAGTATTTTTACCCAAACCCTTAGACCCAAAAATTGTTGAAATGAACACCTTTCAACCGATTTCTTGTTTATAAACGTAGTACGAGTTTTTAGGTGTCTCTTGGGGATAGCACGGATTGCGATAATGGCGGTAGACGACCTGAAGCCCGCCAAACTTAGGTTATATCTAAACAATCCACGCACGCCGAGGGACTTAGTTTTTATCGCGACTTCGGTTCAAGATATCTGTCATTGTTACTAGTCCTATGGTCGATGACGGTCAGCTTCTGTTACCGTCCGAACTTTTACGAAAGCCGAATAATTCACAGCTACATTCTGTGCCTCTAGCATGAACCACTTGCGAGAAAGTATTCGAATCGAATTCAATAGCAATTTATTTATTTATGTTACGATGACTAGTTGATTGAGTTACTAGCTAGTTCTTGCAGCTAGTAACTCAATAGTATATAATAGTATTTCGTGCTAGTTATTGCTATAATAACTAGCACGAAATACTATCGAATTCGTAATGTAAAGGTATCGACAGAACGGAGCATGCTAGTGCTAGTGGTACCGTAAACGTATTACTCCGTTATCATATCGAGGACTCGAAACCTTCAAATTACGAATTCCATAGTGGTTCGTGCTAAAGGCACTGACTGTAGCCATATTCGATTGTCAGACAAAGTTTAGATTACATGGCATTCCGACAACTAATGTCACTCCCATACATTTTCGACCTTTAGCAGCATGTTACCGAGCACGAACACCCAACGCTGGTTTTCAACTGGTTCCTCAAGGAACTACCTAAAACTTTTTTATTAAAACAAAAAAATAAACTGTAAAGGCATAAAACTGTTCAGAACAGCCCTATCCATTAAGCAACAAGGATTAAGCAGTAAATTCTTCCCGACATCTCTTGTAAAGAATCTATTTTCTGGGCAATTTGCTGTGTGTAGCAATTTCCTGTAATGTATGCCACACGAAGTATTCTTAAATTAAATGAATATTTACGTGAATAATCTTCATGTGTATAACAAACAAACAAAATAGATGAAAGGCAGCTTTTCACGTGAAACTTATTAATGAGTTTGATATAAATTTCAGCAATTAAGATCATTTGAGTTTTAGATATTTGAATGGGTGTTCGTTAGTCAATCGCATTACGGAAATTGTAATTCTTAATGCTCTGTGAAGAAAACATTTTTGTAAACTTCGCATATTTTTATTTTTAGCCTCAGTTTAAAAAAAATATGGACGATGTTTATATTAGGCTTAAAGGTCCATATGAAGTGATATCATTTCATTCATTCTACACAATGCCATTTAATTTTGAACTTTAACGGTGTAAGGGTATAGTCCATAATTAAATGTAATTTTTTGTAATCTCAGTACCTTGACCATGATTGACAATGAGTAGAATCGAGGCTCAGGAAGTAAGTAGCTATTAGAAAATATGGGCAATTCATTTACATTTTTTTTCTTCTTACAGAAAATCTTACATAAATATACACGCAAAAGTTTGTAAGTATGGATGGATGGATGTTTGTTATACATTATTGATAACACACTTGTACTTGTCCACTGTATTTATTATTGTACCTAATCGGTTTCGCCTTGCGGCTATCTCTAAGGTTTACATTGACAGTTACGAGCATTCCAATAACAAATTAACAATATTGCATATATGTGGGCAGTAGGTACTAAAATTAAGTATACCAGCACAAACTTTTTCCCAAATTTTTTTTTGGGGGTTTACCATAAAGATTTTTATTTTAGAATAATTACTACATTATATAAAAATAATGTTTGTTACTTATTTGTTCACGTAAAAACTACCGAATGGATTTTAATGAAACATTATAACATCATCGAAGGAGAGAATTTACAACGCGATAGCCGAGAACCACGCGGGTGGAGCTGCGGGCAAAAGCTAGTGTTCAATAATATTTGATTAAGCGAATTCCTCTGAAGTCTGTAAAAGGCAAAAACTTAAATTATCTAAATGAAACATCAAAGTAAATTGTACAACTTATAACTAAATAGTTACCCATCAAAACAAACAATGTTTTTAAATTTTGATCGAAAAAAGTTCTTCAACGGTATTCGAACCCACAATCTTTCTCTTCTACTAACTATCGGTCATTCTTGTATGTCGTTTCTAACTTCTATTGTGACGACATCAGTGGCGTAGCAGTGTGGTTCAGTGGTTCGATTCCCGCTCAGTGCAAATATATTGTGTGCATGAATATGAATATTTGCATTGTTTTGGGTGTTTCTATGTACAATATGTATGTATTGACAAAAGAAGTATCTCAGTATGTTGATCCACTTTCTAGAATCCATAACACAAGCCAGTTAAACTATGCTCGCCATGGATCTAGGTGGCGTTGTGTAGATTGTCCTAAAATATTTATTATTATTTATTAAACTAATTGCTGTAGAAAAAATTCTGTATATAAATAAGTTAAATTGTTGATTTTCCAAGCAGTGAATCATCTGCCAAATATTTTATAATCTACTATCTGTTGCCCGTGGCTCCACTCGCGTGGACTTCTGATCCCATTCCCGCTGCTCCGTTCCGAGCATTTTCATATTTGTTCACCTTTTATACCAAGTCTGCACTTCCACAAATAATTCAAGATCAAAATTAGACAAATCGGTCCAGCCGTTCTCGAGTTTTAGCGAGACTAACGAATAGCAATTCATTTTTATATATATAGATAGATGTCTACGGGCTGTATGCAATCAAATATCAACTGTCGTACAATAAACATTGAACTTCAAAGATCGAATACTCAATTCATAGAATGAACATGAGACTACTTACAATGAATCGATCGACTGATCGTAACACCACACCCCACTTCAATTAATTCTGTTTGTCAACTTTGAGACGCTTATCACGATATATTATATTGGTTTTTAATCTGTCACGTTCACATTTCAAATGTCTAAATGATTAGAAAATTCTTTACAAGTCAAATAATTAAAAAGAATTCTTTTGATCCGGGTGAATTGAGACAATTTTTTATGTCTCCTCGACCGAAGGTACCGATCGCGCTAGCGGCGTTTGACATCTCTTTATGAACAGTTTAGTTAGTATGTCTCTAATACCCTCGCGCATAATAAAAACCTAAGCTACGTGAACAGTCGTCTTACATCCGACGGGTGTGTCAAATCCACACTGGGTGATCACACATTACTATTAGATATATCGGCATATTTGCGCACCCCAAAATTTATGAAAGAAAGACAGAAAGAAAGAAAACTCATTTATTGGGAATCAGCGCAAAATGGCACACAAAATACATAAATACAACCATTATCGACAGAGAAAAAAAAACGAGTAACAAGACTAAGTGCTGTCGAGAAATCTGACAGTTCTCTGAATGTCAGTGTCACTCGGCTGTCAGCTATACTATACGTCACGGGTCACGCAACTATATGTGTGCGACACGACGTGGCACACAATACGTGGCAGATATTTGAACGTAGCTTTTCCTCTCCGCCCCACGGCGTTACACAACTTAAACTAAGTCATGCGCAAGTGCACTGTGTTTCCAAATGATGAACACTCAGCATACACTGCGATGGGTCACCACAGCACTGATTTTCAGTGCCACCCTTACATTAAGTGCATACATTATATCAACGCAATATATTATCTGCTTGATAACTAGGTACATAATTTTGATTCAAATAATTATCTCCTTTCAAGAATCATGCAACAGCATAAATTACCTAAATTATGCCACAGCATTAAGTCTTCGGATTCCTTGCCAGCTCACGTGTTTCCTTCTTCCTACCGTCCCGGGTCCTTTAAGCGGGGCGTGAAAAAGCGTCTGATAAGGCCGTCAAGCTGAGTGCCACCATTGTAACATTTTACATGTTTGTAATGGTGACCCTCATTCCTGAGAGTTCGCCTTGAGCTTACCATCAGGTGGGGTGAAGTCAAATTGACGTGTCAAAAATAAAATAAAAATGACATAACATAACATATATAACATAAACTCACGTCTATATTCCCGAAGGCAAAGGACCCGAGACTGTAGGAAGAAGGAAACGCGTGATGTGGTAAGGAATTCCAAGACTTAATTGGTAAGGAATTAAGACTTGATTCTTGATAGAATATTCTGCACCGTATGTGGGTGACATATAAGCCCTGCACGTGTAGTCTGGTGTTGGAAAGGAAAGGGTGGGATTAATTGGAAGAATCGAATATAATTTGTCATCTATACTATATATAATTGTAAAAAGTTTATGTTTGTCCGCGATGGACGCAAAAACTACTGAACGGATTTCGATGCGATTTTTTGTTTTAAGGGGTTTGTTCCAACTTAAAACCTTACGTTTATTTGATTGCAATCGGTTAAGTAGAACCCGAGTCATGATTAGTAATATAGAATTTAAGTGGCACAGATGGCGCTTAGGTCGCGATAACCGACAGCCACGCGGGCGTAGGGGGGCATAGGTTAGTGCGAAATAAAATAGATCGAAACTAATATCTACAGACACATTGATCTCCAATTCCATAGTCTACATCAATAACATAAAATAGATAGCATCGGTCTGAACAGCTGTGTTCCAACGCTAATAAAAGTAATGTCGTCGGGGATACTGCAAAACCGCTTATCTAACATTGGCCACGACCACGTATCTGCATGACACTAAACATTAGAATAGAATGTAAAACCTTCATCTCTTTATTATTTTCACGACCGCTTCTTCCATTTTTATATATAATAGCACAGTAGCCTAGTGGTATGGATAATGGACTGTAGAGACGAGGTCTCGGGTTCGATCCCAAGTTTAACCATGGCACACACCAATAACTTTAATACTTTTCGAAGTTATGTGTGTAGTTATCGCAGGCTTATAAGTGCCCGGTTAATGGTAATAGGCTCGCCTACCTATTATATTGGGACCTAAACATAAAGTAGCGAAATGTGGGTACTAGCACCTCTGCCTACCCCTTCGGGGTAAAGGCGTGAGTTTGTTATGTTATGTTCTTCCATTTTTGAACTGAAAGCGTTGATTTTATGTAATGCTAGTTGTTCCCCGCGGCATCAAGTGCGTGGACTTATGATTTCGTTACCGCTGTTCTATAGAAACCTTCGCTAGAGTTCAAGGAATGAATTTAAAAAATAATTATTCTAATTGGTCTACCCATTTTTGTGTTTGCCATTAGCAAACATCAATACTATAATATTATCAGTAGCAAATGGACCACCGTTCGAAACGCAGCCCTGGCCTGAGAAAACTCCGGCAAGAAATTCAGCGAACTTTTCTTTTTTTTTTGGTCTATTTAAATACATTAACTTAGTTACTTAAGCGGGTTTGCAGTATCTCTGACGATATCAATACCTATTGAAACCTTTTCATCTGACGTGTAATAACTCGTATAAAGGATCACAAAGCGTCTATATAATTAAATATTTTGACAGATTCATCTATTTGAAAAGGATGTCTTTATATCTTCGTGAGCGTTTTGAATAGCTAGAAGCTAATATTCAAAATAAGACAACATTCTTTATTTGAAATCATTTTATTAGAATTGGTCTTGAAAATCAATCGTTTTATATTATGAAACTCATGCATACATAAAGTTAGGTACCTAATTAATATGCATGCCAAAACAAAGGACGTGCTTTATCAATCACGTCCACACATGTTATCGATGGACAATGCGAACAATGGCCCTTGAGTCGATGGAGTGGATGAATCCCGGCCTCGGTATTTAGATAAACGCTTTTGACCATTTTTCTCTTCGTCTCTGATAAGCTAACGTTTGACCGCCATCTTACTTTTTGTAAAGAAACTAGCGTCCTCGATAAGTTCAAGTTCGCTAACAGATAAAATAATATGCGATATTGATGATAACTGCTATGTAACTTAAGATTTTACCTTAATGTTATTGATAAAGCACTTGTACTTCTCCACGATAATTATTATTGTACCTAATAAGTTCTGCCAAGTGCCATTAATCAACAGAATAAATATTTTACCCTAAGTTTATCCAACTTTTTTCCATTCAGATAAAATAAATTTAAATTTGATGGATTTATCATTCAAGCACAGATTAAAAAGAAATTATAATAGAGTAGACAAAAAGTATACACTTAATGTCTCTACATTAAAGTCACAAGCATAAAATGTCAGTCATTTTAAATTCGGTTACGAGGTAATGAAGGAGTCTGTGTGTCTTTTTAATATTATCATCATTCTCTGAACCTTTTCCCAATTCAGTTGGAGTCGGCTTTCCAGTCTAACTGTGATGCGGCTGAACTACGATATTTTCCGTGAAGCGACTGCCATCTGAACTCCACAACGAATGGTCCAATGACCAATGGCGATATCGAAGTTCCAAGTTAGACTGGTTGGACTTTTGAGGGCTCCAACTACCCGTAGCGACTGCCATAGATGTTTGTATGGCAACCGGGACCGACGGCTTAACGCGCTCTCTGAGGCACGACCAGACCAGTGCAAACAGCCGTATTCATGCATACAACTTTTTGCATTGAGCGGGGATCGAACCCGCGCCCCCTGCGTAGCAGTAGCGTACACTACCGCCACGCCACGGAATTAATGGCGATACCACATATACGCAGCGCCATCTAGCGACAGCAAGAGTAACTACTACGTCACTACGGATCCTGCATCGCGAAAGTGAAGTTCTCGCGCTAGTATAACATATAATATGTAACAACCGTTTGGCCGCGGCCCGCCAGGCGTGATCACCTTGCCTGGTCGGAGGATCCTCCCTTTGTGTTGGAGGGACATCACATCCCGTTCCTCCACAATGACTAATAATGACTAAAAAAATTGATGTAATTTTTGTTGTTTAGAAAAATGCAGTCAGCGCCCCAGCGTGGGTCCTGTGCGCTTGCGTCGCTCAGACCGCCGTGTGTTGGAGCGCGCGCGCCGACGGACACTACGCATGACGGTTACCATAGTCGCCGTGTTCGCCCTCTGCTGGCTACCTTACGTTACTATAACCATGTGGTAAGTAATTGTAAAACTATCGACATTTTTCCTGAATCTAAATCAGATTTCATCAGGAATCATTCGGTTGCCCAATCATTGCAACGTTTAGCAAATAAACAGTTTTGACATTACATAACATAACATAAACTCACGCCTTTATCACCGAAGGGGTGATAGCACCTACATTTCGCCAGTTTATGTTTAGGTCCCAATGTAATAGGTTGCGGGCCTATTGCCATTAACCAGGCACTTATAAACCTGCGATTTGCAATCCGCCTTCTAGAACACAATCTAGTTAGAATACGCTTACCATGGGTGGCGTTGTGTAGATTGTCCTGGAATATTTTTTATTTCCTGTAACACTCATAAATAATGCCCAAACAACCTCACAAACTCACAAATCATATCAAAGTTAATCTATTGTTTGTTTATATAAAAAATTGTAATTTTTGTCTTATTGTGTACAATATAGAGTTATCTATCTAGCCAATCTAATTCGGTACATTCATTATTCTAGAAATGTGGCTAAATGTCGATATACCTAGCACCTATACATTTCCACTGACTTTTCAAGATCCGCGAGATTCGTGATAATGTTAAAATTATACAGAGATAAGTTATCTAACAAATTTCATTAAGAGTATTTTTTTATCCAAGATTAAAGATTCTATCTTAATTATCTTCAAAATTGTGGTTTGTACAAGCTAAAAAATGATATTAAAAATCTTTTTAATCTGTTTAATTTTTAACTCCTGAAGTAAAACTGACAACAATGTGTTAAAACAACTTTCTCGTGTCTCTGTGTGTGTGTGTGTGTGTGTGTGTCTGTGGCCTCGTAGCTCCTTAACGGATGAACTGATATCGATGTAGGTTTTTTTTATTGAAAGGTGAAATTCACCTCTCTCTAGTCATGAGTGTTTTAGCTATGTTTGATACGCCTTTAAAAAGTATGAATCGTGAGCTTTTTGTTTAAGCACGAGAGATATTATAAAGTAATACAACCACAGATTACCGCGTAGCTCCCGGCATAGTAGAAATTAGACCACCACATTTTTTCCCATACGGTGTCGTACAAAGCAACTAAGGGATAAGGCTGTTTAACATCAAACAGATATTATACAACCCAGGCTCAGCTTCAGATGCACGGTTTAAGCCAACGATAGTGCCCGGAATACGGCAATAAGCTCACCCCCTATTACGTGGGACTGATAAGTTATTGAAAATCAAGGTCGGCTACATCTACAGAAGGACCGATGGCTGCTGGAGCACTAGCATGAACTCCTATCGAATTCGTAATGTAAAGGTTTCGAGAGAACGGAGCATTGTGATTGGCAGTCTGCCTCTTGTGAACCTGTGTGCGTGTGTACCGGGCTACACACGCCAATCGCAATGCTCCATTCTGTCGATACCTTTACATTGCGAATTCGATAGTATTTAGTGCTAAGGCTACAGAAGCAAACGAGTCCTTGAGTGGAGACTGCGAGAAGGCAAACGGAAGGTGGGACGCCCTTCAGCCAGATTGACTGATGATTAAAGAAGGTGGCTGGAACAATCTGAACACTTGAGGCGGAAGATCTAGAACACTGGCATAAATTTGGAGATGCCTAAATCCAGCAATGGAGTGCAATAGGCTAATTGATAGATTGATTGATATGTAGGTGTTAATTTAACTCTGCCTACCTCGGAGGGATATACGCATGAGCTTATGTCTGTATGTATGAAGATTACTTCAGTTCGCTTAACTGTTTTAAGATAAAGGGAACACAACATAGTATATATCCAGTTACGAGTAGTTGTATAATATGAAAGAGGTACTAAAGATTTTTTTTTAACAATAAATATTCTAGGACAATCTACACAACGCCACCTAGACCCATGATAAGCATAGTTTATATATATATATATAATATAACCAGGTTAAATTTATCTGTTAATAATCAGTGAACAAAATACTTAATTAAATTCATGTCAGTACAGGGCGAGTTAATTATCAATCAGAAACATATTGACTTCAAATATAATGTTAACTTATATCAGAACCATAATTAAACTGATATTAAAGTTTTCTATAAATTAATATCAAAAGCACAAAATATCAATCGATGCTTTTCGAAGTTATGTGTGTATTTATCGCAGGTTTATAAATGCCCAGTTATTGGCAATAGGTTCGCCACCTGTTATATTGCGACCTAAATATAAACTGGAGTAATGTGGGTGCTAGCACCTCTGCCTACCCCTTCGGGGATAAAGACGTGAGTTTATGTTATGTTATTTTATACATTTACATCAAAGTGCTGTACGTATATAAAGAAGTACTTATTATCGCTGTCCTGAAGCAAGTTACAATCTTCTTCGTACATGTCCTCGCAGAAAATATTGACAGCTAACGCTCTTGAAGTTTCGTATTAAGTTACGTCATTCTCTTAATTTTTTTTTTTTTATACTACGTATGTGGCAGACAAGCACACGGCCCACCTGATGGAAAGCGGCCACCGTGGCCTATAAACGTGTGCAACACTAAGGGTGTCACACACGCGCTGCCCACCCTGAAGGGAAAGGGGAAGGCTGGGAAGGGGTGGGGAGGCTAGGAAGGGGAGGGGAAGGAGGGGTATAGTGAGCTCTGGCTACCCTACTTACCGGCGGGAACACAACACGATGGTTATTATGACCGCGGTCTTCTGTAGGGCGGAGGTACTTCCCCAGTTGGACAGCTCATTTCGGACGGGAGATACCGTCGTGTCCTACCTCCGTCAAAATACATATTTTATGACACTTCATGTGCAATAGTGATTGAATTTAATCATGTCAATAACTGCTAATGTAAAGAAATTATTTATTTACATCGATAAAAGACACTTTACATATACATTTGAAAAGTATCTTTTTGTAAAGAATCTTTTTCTGTCATTGATTTTCTCCACCGGGTGAAACGGGGTGAAAAGAGATGAAAGGGTGAATAGAAATAAAATAGTCAGCTACATTCTGTAGTTCATTGTAAGAACAGAATCATGAAATATCTGCTATTGGGCTCGTAATCTCAATAACATCTAAAAATATTCAAGGATATTTCACACAACGCCACCTAGACCCATGGTAAGCATACCTTAACTAGCTTGTGTTATGGGTTCTAAAATGCAGATAAACATACATAGATACCTCTTTTTTGTAAATACATACACATAAACACCCAGACCAATGCAGATATTCATATTCATGCACATAAATATTTGCACTGAGCGAGAATCGAACCGAAAATTGAAAATGTTTAATAAATAATTTGTAGAATCGAGGTCCTGTTGTAGGAATCATCTTTGCATCTTCCCTCCGGAAAGGAGGGGGGAGGGCAATTCAGGGCTCTGCCTCGGCCTGCAGCTGCCTGCATTACCTCAGCATCAGAAGATCAACATCTTACTCGACCTATCTTAAACAATAGTATATCCCATCCAACAGCAATTTATGCCTTCCAGGTACATGATTGATCGCCAATCAGCCACCCGGGTCTCTCCAAGAGTGCAAGACCTGCTGTTTGTGATGGCTGTCTCCAACTCCTGCATGAACCCGCTTGTCTACGGCTCCTACACGCTCGATATCCGAGGTGTACTAGGACGGTTGCTGAAGAAAGCCTGTTGTAATTCTTCAGCTGCTTCTGATACTATAGGTGAGTGGTTCAGCTCTGCAAGAAGACTCATCATCATTTTAGTGCTGCTCCCGGCTGTATCTGAGGGCTTTCGGGTAAAGTTGATTTGGTTTCCCCCCCATCGGCTACCAATCACACCGGAGCTGGTGAGAGATTTTCAAACCGACTAAATTGCAGGATGTCTTTGGGTCTTCAGTTGCCGGAGGTGGGTTATTAGCGAACATATCCCTCGTACCCCGGCAGACCCGTCTCTTTCGAGATAACCTCCTTCGAGTGTAGATACCATTGTGTCCCCATCTAGCCCCCGAGTAGGTTGATTTGGCCTTCAAAGTCTTCAAATACCGAGCTTTGTAAGATGTCTAAATCTGTTTACGATTTTTCAATATTTTGAACTCCTATGCTTTCCATGTATATGTTACCGGCAATGTGTAATAATCCGGTATTCTTTTGTTATACCACTGACAGACAAGCACACGGTCCACCAAATGAAATACAAAATAATCAGTCGTTACGGGCTCCAACTGGAGCCCCCAAAAGTCCGACTCGTCTAACTACAAAACATCGATATCGCCTATTTGTTTGTGGAAGTCCGATGGCGGTCGCTTCACGGCAAATATCGAAGTTCAGCCGCATCTTAGTTACACTAGAAACCAATCTCAATGAGAATGAAGAACGATGAACGATGTCTATGTACTCCTGCAATAACGTAGTTGTAATGCAATAATGTCAAATTGAGTTCAATTTTGTGAGGGAACTATAAGGAAAATTTTCTAAAAACATTCCACTCCCTCGGGCTCCAGTTTTAGAAATGAGAGAGAATTTTATGAAATAACCGAGTATTTTCCTACAGAACTCCAGAGTAAACTTAAAAAAAAACTTCTGGTTTCAATCAAATTTCGGCTGGACCAAATGTTATTGAAGCCCTAAATACACTTGACTTCGATTTATTATCAAAATGGTCTCATGATGCTGGTCTCGATTTGAATACTAAGAAAACCAAACTAATGTATATTAGAACGAGTCAAAATATGAAAAATCACTCGCCTAGCTTCATAGCACATTCTCATGATTACTTACACAAGAACAATCAAGTTAGATAAAGATAAAGATAATTTATATGCAGAGATATTATGTAGGTACAGATGGTATTTTATAATATAATACGTTACAAGTTTCAACATGTTCTGTCAAAGTAGACGTACAAATTTTTTGAAGCTCGTAAGCTGTTGTAGTAGCTCGAGATACAGGTTCCCTTCACATCTAGGACTTATTATTGACGACCGGTTTAAATGGAAAGAAAACATAAACCAAATGCAACAAACTGAGAATAATTCTTGCAAAATTATCCATTATTAGATATAAAATACCCTACCAAACTCTCTTGTTATACAAATTGCTAGTAGAATCAATTATTTCATAATGGACTGTCAAGTTATGGAAGGACATATAAATCCCACTTTGACCAAATTTACACATTACAGCTAAGAATGCTAAAATAAATAGTTTCTTATAACATTGACTTATTTTACCCTTCTTCATCAACAAAATTGACTGTCCCGAGCTACTGGATAAACTATCATTTAACGTGCCATCTAAAGGTGGGAACAAATTATCGGACGAGTCCGTAAGCCGCGGCTGGCGGACGCGGCTCAATAATGTGCACGATTGTCTTCGTATGTGACAGAGACAACACACAGACGCTCCCCGTTCACACCGTCCGCCGCAGAAGCAAAAAAATATCCAGCCGGCCAGATTCTATTCGGACGTCCGTGCGCTCAAGGACGGCTCAAGGTCACGTCCGCTACTTATGACCGATAGTTTGCACAGTTTCGTTTATTTGTACTACTCAGATTGCTTGTATCAGCCGCGGCTTACGGACGCGTCCGATAATTTGTTCCCACCTTAAGGCACTACGCTACAACCCCTCTCTTCACGTTAACCACTCTATAACAAATTACTGACAGAACACCTAACCGGTGCGAGCAAGTAGAAACTTTAATAACGTATGTAAACAGCATGACATTAATCCCTTTTTGGTCAGTGTGCCCTCAGCAAGAAGACTTATAGTCTTAATTTCTTCATATGCGTAAAGTGTAACATGTGTTAATACTGGATTTTAGTCATTTTCGGCACAGTATTGTCTTTTTTTTTCTTTACGGGCTAATTTACTATTCTGTAACTAGAAGTGAAATCTTTTAATTGGCTTTCATATGCTTATTTTATGATTTTTCCGATGTAATAGCTGTACATTTTCCATGTGAAAATAGATAAATAAATTATAATAATATTAAATCGATCTGTTATTTCCGATAAAAATCTATCCTGCACCAAATTTCAACGAGATCTGTTTAGCCGTTGAAGCATATTTAAATAACAAAATTTCATATTGATTATTTTGTAGTCATGTGTGAATTCTCATGAAACGAATGATTTCCACAGGTAACTCCGGGTCCAGTACAATCAAGAATAAAAATATGAACATGGACCAGCCTGCAATGAAAACTATGAAGGTAAGGAGTTTAGTTAAGAAGTCGGCTCTGGGATTTAAGCAATCTGGGTTCAGATCCTGGCGATTAAATAACCGATATGGTAATAATAGGCTTATTGATCTATTGATAACAACTTCTGTCTGATACTCTCCAAGATGTTAATTGGTAGTGCTTGTGCGGCTAAGCACGTAATCAATTTCCTTGCGATATACACTGCATAGCAAGCAAGGAATCGAGTAAAACATTATTTTTCCCAAATTTATTTAGCTGCAACATTTTCAGTTAGGAAGTTATTTTGAAACTGCCCGATTGGCGGTAGTAGGCTAGCCCACTTTTCCGCGGGACCGAAAATCATCGATCAATCTCAGTAGATCCATTGACCAGATCCATTATGGATCTAGTGAGAGGGATCGTTCTCACTAGATCCAGTTTATTAAAAACAGATCTACGGAGAAAAAAAAATCTCACTAGATCCATCATGGATCTGGTCAATGGATCTACTGAGATTGATCGAAAATCATAGTTGCTGAAATGTGAGTGTATAATGTAATACGCTTACTTTTAAAAGTTAAAGAAGGCACCTTTTATTTCAAGAAGGTTTATATATTTTATTTTATTTACGTTTATTTTAAAGGTTAACGTACTATCTGTGCAGAAGATAAAATAAAATTTCTCAGTCTTCCCACTGTCAACACAAAACCTCTCGTACGGAGGGTTAAAGAAGCCTCTGTGCTGTTAGTGTAGAAGATAAAGTAAGGTTTCTTGGTCTTCCCAATGACAACACAAAACTTTTTTAGTCAACTCTGACTACTCTACTCACAGGAACACAACACAAGGTTATTACTAGCCGCGGTATTATGTAGGAGGTACTGCCCTAGTCGGACTGCTCAATTGAAGGTAGCGTTGCGCGTAAGGCCCAAGGTTTAATAAACAAACTTTTTTTCGCGACCTTATTAGTACCCGTGTGCCGTAAGCCTTAAGATTACGTGAATTAACCTTCTGGTAATTAAGCTCAACAAGACGCGGTGTCATAAATTCTCATGTACATTGTAGATCGTCTACGAGGTGAAGGTTTCTTGCCGGCTGTAATGTGGTCATACCGCAAAACGCACGTAATTTATTACAAACCTAAAATGTCCCTGTAAATGTGCACGAGGAATCGTGACGGCTAGATTGTGTCACAGATTATATACTTATACATAACATAAACTCATGTCTATATCCCCGAAGGGTAGCACTCACATTTCGCCAGTTTGTGTTTAGGTCCCAATGTAATAGGTGGTGAGCTTATTGCCATTAATCGGGCACTTATTTACTTATACAGCTTTGTAATTTCGACAATGTATTAAAAATTAGGTGGATGATCAGCACATTGACAGATGACTATAACCAGCTCTGTGGGTGTTAATACCTAGCCCTTTGGGGATTACGGGCGTGAGCATATGTATGTACCTAGGTATATTTAAGTACAAATACATCTGACAACCTGATAAAAAAAAATTGAGAAACGGACTTTTTATTCCGGGGATATGGTTATGTGGTTTGCGCAATACCGTGCAAAGTGGAAGAGAAGAAGTTGGAAAACAGACTCCGGACTGTGAGATAAAAGCTTCGGATGCGACCGGTACTAATTCAAGGATCATAAATTAATGAATGATCGAATGAATGTATAATAGTATGAATGAATGAATGGATGAGTGAATGAATAAATGAATGAATGGATGATCGAATGAATGTATAATTGTATGAAAGAATGAATGGATGAATGGATGAATAAATGAATGAATCTTGTGGATTATGGGGACGCACGCATACGGAGCCTTGTTAAATGATAATGTATGTCTAATCGCGGTCAAAAGTTAGTGTAGTCCAGAAATTGAGTCGGTTACATTTCAACCAAAATATATACCAGGGTACACGACAGGGTGAAATAAAAACGCAAAAGCCGTCTGCGTTTTATGACCCTGAGGTGTTAGAGGTCGAATTATTTATGGAAGCTGTCGAAATTGTGGTTCATTTGAAAGCATCGTATATTATACTACTAGCACATATTATTTTCGACACTATTATTACACAACTCCTATTAAGAAACGTGACACGTTCTTCGTTTATTAAAGAAGTTGGAGACTGAGACTAGGTCGTTTTATTGCCATTCTTAGAGTATACATTAAGCACAATACACACTGAGCCCGCCGCGCCGGGCCGCCGCCGCCGCCGCCGGTACACCCCGAAAGCCTATAGGTTAGCGTGTTGCCCGCCGACATGTTGGCGGTTTGCGCACGCCCGCGCTATGGTGTGTATTTTTCGCAATGAAGTGTATTTTTCGATATGGAGTGTATTTTTCGACAATTCTCATCTGAAGCCAGAAAAGTTGGTTTGAATAAAAGGATAAATCCTACACGTAGGAATTATCCTTTTATTCAAACCAACTTTTGTTGCCGGGCTAGTTGTCGGCTTCACTTCACTTATTGCA
The DNA here is from genome assembly GCA_963691645.1 of Pelosia muscerda. Classification (NCBI taxonomy): domain Eukaryota; kingdom Metazoa; phylum Arthropoda; class Insecta; order Lepidoptera; family Erebidae; genus Pelosia; species Pelosia muscerda. Next base: position 14,774,885 of record OY829114.1, on the reverse strand, counting down.
AGTCGGAATTTTTTTTCGGTGGCAGTCGTCGGCTTCACTTCACAAGTATAATAGTTGTGCAGTAGTTGTGTACCTACTAAGGTACGGTATCAGTACGGGACTAGTTAACCATAGGTACCTTTTTTATACCACTTAGGTGGCAGGCAAGCACGGCCCACCTAGTGGAAAGTGGTTACCGTGGCCTATGGACGTTGGACGTCATTATATGTACCTAACAATATCAATAGCAGACTATCTACATTTTCAGAAAGTCTTTGAAATAAATTTCCTTGTATATTATTCCAACGAAAAATGAATCTTCCTTTATTTATCTCGCCAAAACACCACGTTGTTATCTCGAGCACGTGACGTCAACAATGTTCAGCCACGTCCGATGCGTACGTTTTTTTCTTAATCATATTACTACATAGTATAAAACAAAGTCGCGTTCTCTGTCCCTATGTCCCTATGTCCTTATGTCCCTATGTATGCTTGAATCTTTAAAACTACGCAACCGATTTTGATGCGGTTTTTTTAATAGATAAAGTGATTGAAGAGGAAGGTTTATATGTATATAACATCATGGTACAACCAACTGCTGTGGAGCGGAAGTGTAGTAAGTGGGGTGACGAAGTTGCTCGGGTCAGCAAGTGAAAATCAAATAGTCAATGATAGCTCGCGTGTAACGTAACGCAATGTGATTTGAGTTTAAGTACAGATTATAAATTATTATAAATAATATATTTGTATTTGTTTATTCATTTAAAAATTTTAAATGAATTATATTTTTTTAATAAATAAATAAATAATTTAGGACAATCTATACAACGCCACGTTGACCCGTGGTAAGCATAGGTTTACTGGCTTGTGTAATGAGTTGTAGAATGCGGATAAATATATTTCGATACACTTTTTTTCTAAGTATATACATTTAAAAAAACCAGACTAATGCAAATATTCATATTCATGCACACAAATATTTGCACTGAACGGGAATCGACCCGACGCTCCTGCGTAGCAGTCGCGTTCACTACCGTCACGCAACGGAGGTCGCCAAGTCAGATTATAATGAATGAAATAATCATAAAATATGGTATTTATATTATCTAAGTACATAATAGATTATATTATGATTGCTGACCCATTCCCTATTGTTTCTCTGTTAGAATAAATTATGAAACATGTCATGAAGGCACTAGTGAATTGACGAGGGATTTCACTTTATCTTCCCTCCCATGAGAAATCTACTCTACACCTCTCTTCACAAGATAAAAGGGTAGCACGTTAAAGCATTATTTCAAAACTATAGTTCACTAGCTGTTGCCCGCGGCCCCGCCCGCATGTATACTACGGTTAACGCGCACTGTATGGTATGGTATTTATGTAATTAAAATGACATGCCAAGTATTTAATTCAACCTAATATCGGAATTATTTATTTTTACATGAGATAGAATATTAATAACTATATACCAAATACATGGGTACACATCTATACTAATCCTAATCCTAATAATAATGAGTACCTAAATCTGTGGGTAGTTGTGAATCTCTATTGGTTGCTTCATAATATCAGTATTATATTGTTTTGTTCAACTAAACTAAATGTTCGCTGTACTTTATCATTGTATAGGTACCTATAAGAAAGGTACAGCAATCCAGACAAGCTCAAGTAGCTTATGGTTTGCTTTCTACTTATTGAAAATGTATGTTGTGAATGATAATAAATAAATAAAAATAAAAATAAAAATTAACTAATTATTGTAATAAAATTAAAACTAAAATGAATAAAATAATAGAAAGAAAGAAAAAGAAAAGAAAGAAAAATGTATTTATTTTCAAATCTGCTGCAGCACATAACACGAAATCACAAACCATAAACACTATGAAACCAAAAATCCTTATAAAATAAAAATAAAATAAAATTTGCAACGGCAACACTGCCCATAGATAATCTACGATGTAACTGTTGAGGTTGACATAATGTTTTTTCTTTTTTTTTCATTACATAATATAGGTATACATTTATATAACATATTTAATTTAATAATTTAAATGCTTTTGCTGTGCCCAATAGGGCTTCATGTTGGAACTTGAAACACAACACATGGATTCAAATAAAGATTATGACAATGACTACGACTGTATGGTACAGCATGTATTTATTTCTAATTAATATTTCAACACAAAATGTTTTTGATCAGAAATAATTTGAAATGAATTAAATAGAATCCATAGTCGTCAATGGAATTCCTTACCAGCTCACGTGTTTCCTTCTTCCTACAGTCCCGGGTCCTTTAAGCGGGGCGGGAAAAAACATCAGACGAGGCCGTTGAGCTGAGCTGCTCTTGTAACACTACGTGTTTGTAATGGTGACCATCTCTCCTGAGACTTTGGCTACAACTTACCATCAGGCGAGGTGCGTGCATTGACGTGCCATAAAGAAATAAATAAGACTCAAAGAGAAATCCCGACCGAGTTGATACTTGTTTACGTACAAGATAAAGGAATTGAGTCAAGATTTATATGATATCGAGCTTAGATAAGAATATAAATAGGTACTAAAGATATTGGACGCCAATCGACTGGTGTAGCCGTAGGAAATTAAAGAGATTTATACGGTACTAGCTGACCCGCGCGACTTCGTCTGCGTCACCCCGTTTTTGCAACATTTTTCATTCCTGCTCCGCACCTGTTAGTCGTAGCATGATGTTATATACATATAAACCTTCCTCTTTAACCATCCTATCTATTGAAACAAACCGCATCAAAATCCGTTGCGTAGTTCTAAAGATTTAAGCATACAAAGGGACAAGAAAAATAGGGACAGAGAACGCGACTTTATTTTATACTATGTACCTAGTGATTAGATTTGTTATACGTAATGCTATTGGAAATATGCGATAATTGGTTTTTATACGTTATTATATTACTACGTTAAGCATAATTCTAGTTCGAACCCGACGTTTCGTGTACCTCATTATTATTTTTGTGACAACCCCAGACATATCCGAAGCTCACCTCGAAATCGTGTCCGTCAGAATGGCTGATTGCCTGCCTCATTTAGCATCGAGACAGTGATTAAAAATTGTTACCTAATTGCTACTATTTGCTACCTACAATGAAATAATTGCTACTTCATTAGTTTAGAAAATTTATGGAATATCAATGTCACCAGCCATTCTGACGTCAGAATGGCTGGTCAGCGCTTAGTTCTGGTAAACTAAACAGAGACGAGCTATTGTTTTTGCTTCAATAATTGCTACCTACTCACCTTTCAATTTCAGCCTTATTAGTATATCAGTTGGAAAGTTATGACTATTTATTTTTAACTTACGAGTGGTTATCTACGGTTGGTAAAAAAAATTACGGAAATCCGGCGAAATCTGAGGTTTGCTTTTTTCAGTCTAACTGCATGGCGGCTGAACTTATGCCTATGCCCGCAACTCCTCCCACGTAGCTGTCGGTTATCACGACCTAAGCGCCATCTGTGGAACTTAAATTCTATATTACTCATCATAACTCTGGTTCTACTTAACCGATTGCAATCAAACAAACGTAAGATTTTAAGTTGGACCAAACCACTTCAAACTAAAGACCGCATCGAAATATGTTCAGTAGTTTTTGGGTCCATCGCGGACAAACATAAACTTTTTACAATTATATAATTGTAATAGATAGATAGATAGATAGGTGTGCTATTACATATAAATTATAGATTAAAATCATCACACAGAGTTCTCATAGTTATCTAAGAATATCTTGTAAATTACTGTTGGTATTACGGTAATTCTGAAGCTGCCAAAGCCATTAAACCCATTGCAAAGTCAATTATACGGTGGTATGAAGGAGAGTAATAATGGTCATAACAATTCGGAAATAGGGGAGTCAAAATGAATTATTATTCTGGTGAAGTTATTGGACCTTTATTGTCCCTTTTATTCGCATTTTCGCAAGTGAATTGTGTTAAATTCATGTTTAATTACTTTTACAATCTTATGGTGGGTCCAAATTTGTGACACGAACAACGGATTATTACAAGACATGATGTTGAGTTGAGTTTAGAAGAAAATATTCAGGATAAAGTACATACATAACATAACATAAACTCACGCCTACACGCCAGTTTATGTTTAGGTCCCAATGTAATTGGTGGCGAGCCTATTGCCATTAACCATGCACTTATAAATCTGCGATAAATACACACATAACTTCGGAAAGCATCGAAAAGTCATTGGTGTGTGCGATGGTAAAACCTGGGATCGAACCCGAGACCTCGTCTCAGAAGTTCATTACCCATACCACTAGGCTACCGAGGCTGTTTATATATAGATGGCTGATGAAGATAAAGTACCTATGGATAATGATAATCTGAATGCTCTTTATATAGATTTGTTCGGAGAAATGATATTTGAGTTTGATAAAACGAGTATTTTCAATGAAAAGCAATAAACTTCAGTGAATTGAAAATTAAATTTACTGATTAAGCTTCACCTGGAATCCATAAAAGTAGAAACAAATTATACGAAGATAATTCTAATTAAAAAGATACAAAGGCAAATCTATTAGTGAGCCACAAGTAATTGAACATTTAACAAAGTACTCGAAACTATTCAAGAAAGTTTGTTCGATAGCCAAATCTATTGAAACAACTAAAATAGAAAAATCTGAAAATAAAATTATAGCAACATGGAATGTTATTAAGAAAGAAATCTGTAAAACAATGTCACGTGATCGATCATTCGAGCTAACAATAGTTGATCAACACATTAATACTGATTCTACAGTGGTCCATGTATTTAAATATTTTTTCACATTATATTTCAACTACCACTACAAGTAAATTAAATTCGCTTAGAAATGTTCGGTAGTTCTCCGACCAGTAGTTTTTAGACCAGATTTGGTATTTTTAAAATAGCATTATTCACTCTCTATCTTATTCAGTCCATGCAATATATACATTTGGAAATGCAAATGAACCGAGTAAGCCAAATTTTGGATATTACGTGCTAAGGGCTAGAAAGATGGCGGAAAACCCATCAGGTTATTTTGGTCGACATTTTGAACTTAGGCTTTTCTAGCCCTCCCCCTAGTAATATCCAAAATTTGGCTTTCTCGGTTCATTTGCATTTCGAACCCGATTTTTCCGACGTAATGACTAGTAAAGCGAAATGAAACAATAATTTCACAAAAAAAAACATTAACTCAATGACGTGTTTCGCTTACACGCTGTTTATATGTATATATATGTAAATAACTATACAATTGAAATAGTTTTATAATACTCGATAGAGACAAAACAAATTATAAATTCTAATGCAGGACAGAACGACTCACAGCGGGGCCCCTTGGGAAGATTTGATTGGTAAAATTTGAATGGGCCCCGACTGTGAGTCGTATTGTTTTGCATTAGAATTTATGATTTGTTTCATGCCTGTTTCAGTTATAAAAGTATTTCAATTAGAGAAATGGAGTATAGTTAGCATAATAAGTGTAATCATCATTCTTTGAACCTGTTCCCAACTCAATTGGGGTTGGCTTTCCAGTCCAACTGTGATGCGGCTGAACTTCGATATTTTACGTGAAGCGACTGCCATCTGACTTTCACAACCAATGATCCAACGACCAAAGGCGATATCGAAGTTACAAGTTAGACTGGTTGGACTTTTGAGAACTCCAACTACCCGTAACGACTGCCATAAATGTTAGTATGGCAACCGGGGCGACGCGACGGCTTCGAGGCACGATCAGACTAGTGCAAATAGCTGTATTCATGCATACAAATATTTGCACTGAGCGGGGATCGAATCCATGTCTCCTACGTAGCGTTGTGTTCACTACCGTCACGTCACAGAAGCTAATTTAGCTAGATTCAATTCGAATCAAAAATATGTAGGCATATCATGTCAAAAACAAAATTGAGAGTTATATAAGGAATTTTTTATCTGCAAGATATTTTTTTCTATCCTAACATTTTATTATTTACTTCGTTCAGGAATTGGTGACGGTGACACAATAGTCCATTTCGTTTATTCTATTACGTCAGTTTATTCTATTACTCATATTCTTTATTCTACTTACATTCGAGATTGGTTCGCGCCAAAAATATAATATAATTCGTGCCTTTTGTACTCTCCGTTTGGAGGATCAGATGAATTTTCACACGAGAAAAAATACTATGTTGGCTTTTTTTTATTTAATTATTTATTGTACACATAAATTACTTTCACATAACAGAGGAAAAATGTGTATTTTGTGTCTGTGTGTGTATGTTTGTAATAAATAAACTCAAAAACTGCTGTGCCGATTTCAAAACTTCTTTCGCCATTGGAAAGCTACATTCACCCTGAGTAACATAGTCTATATTGATTGCAAAAAAAATCCTTACTTAAACTTAAGTAACGTAACCCCAGGTGTAAAATAGTCCCCTAAAACATCTTTTCTTTCATGTGCTGTTATGAAAACTTGATAAGACAAAAAAGTATGTGAGTCGAGTGGAGAGGCGAGTCGTGGGCAACAACTAGTTGAATATAATTCGTCTAATTTCGAACACAGGACAGAAAGAAAAAAAGAAAAAAATATTTGCAGAGTGATGATTATCATTACATAACATACATAAACACACGCCTATATCCCCAAAGGAGTAGGCAGAGGTTCCGCCAGTTCATGTTAAGGTCCCAATGTAATACGAAAAGTCATTGGTGTGTGCCATGGTAAAACCTGCGATCGAACCCGAGACCTTGCCTCACCAGTCCATTACCCATACCACTAGGCTACCGCGGTTTTTGTGATGTAGTGATGATTATATTACAAAATTTTTTTCTTCTTCACAGGATGGTCGCGTCCGCCCTCGCCTCGGGGTAAGGTTCGCAGAAACTTCCCTGACCGCACTCCCCGACCGGCTGGAAGTGCCCAAGAAACCTCGGGGGCCCGCCTGACATCCGCCCCCAAGGCTCTTCTGTGCGGAGCATGAGCGGTGCCGGGTACTTCACGAGTACTACAGGGATAAAATTGTGACTGTGTAAATGAACTATGACATAATTACTTATCTACTAAATTGTTATTTTTATAGAAGTACTTAATATAAAATTTGTTATTGGCAACACTGTCGCTGGTGCGGAGTTTAAATTTTTGAGGAAGTGGTGAATAAAAATCCCATGGAAGGCTCATTTAAAATCTCCATTTTTTATGATGGTAAGCTCAAGGCAAAGTCTCAGGAAAGAGGGTCACCATTACAACTAATCATCATCATCTTCATCATCAGCATCATTATCATCGTCATCATCAAAAAAAAATCAAAATCAAAAATCATTTATTCTGCATAGACCAGTAAACGGCACTTACAAAACGTCAATATCAACAATATTTTATCAAATGCAAATGGACCACCTGTTCGAAACGCGGCCCCGACCTGAGAAGACTCCGGCAAGAAACTCATCATCATCATCAGTATCATCATCATCATCGCCATCATCATCATCATCATCGCCATCATCATCATCATCATCGCCATCATCATCATCATCATTATGGAGACATATTGTCCTGATTACATCCCAGGTGTACTCGAAGCTCAGGGTCTGTTCGTTCAGCTTCTTCTCCTCTGTCTCTGATGATCATGAACGTCTATGATGATAACAAGACTTAGCAAGCCAAGACTTCTTTTTATGCCAGTATGTGATGTACAGTAGAACTCAAAAGTGCAGTAGCAATCCTACGCAACTATAGCGTCAACATTCTAACGCTACTTGTGACCTTTTTCTTTTAAGACAAGCCAGCGTCGCCTCGTATTGCATAGTAACATTACACACACATATAAGCGCGCCGGCCGCACGCTAAACCATTTTGAGCCTTGATGTGCTAATGCACTTATGAGCTCTGACTGTACCTGGAGAGTGCCCATGTGCCTTCGACTCCTGGAACGTTTGCCTAACACTCTATAAGTTGAACTGTACTAATATACTAGCTGTTACCCGCGGTCCCGCCAGCGTAAAGGTCGGTTATCGAGTAATGATAAAAATTTTAAAGCTCTACACAATTTTCGACACGCCTCTCGACTCGTTGCTCCACACGACTCATATTCTTTTATTCTATCATCAATAGTTTCCTGCAACCAAAGCTGTTTTGGGGCACTTTTTACACCTTGGGTTACTTAAGTTATTACTATACTTTCCAATAGTGAAAGAATTTTTGTAATCGGTACAGTAGTTTGAGTTTATTCATTACAAACAAACACACACAAAAATACGTCAGCAGTCATTTTTGTTAAATCAATGCGTATACAAGCACTTTATATTGAAATAAGACTCTGTTTGTATTAGGCTGTATTTGATCAGTGTGTGGTATACCAACCCAATATATATTGACCAATACTCTGCCATTTCCACGAATTGTTATGAATTGAATAAAACAATGAAATGTGCAACTGAATATGGTTCATTTAATCTGGTGTGTTAATCAAATAAAAAGTGTACACAAGGAAGGGGTGTGTACGTAAGCTTTAGCTGTTATAAAAGGATTTAACATTGTAATGAAACAACCTTTCATCACTCGCATTCGATCAAAGGTTGAATACAGAAATCCGAAATGAAATAATTATTTTGAAACTTATAATAGACATCATTTACTATTTTATTTTGCACGTTCGTGGTTCTCGGCAGTCAATTTAGGCCAGTCCATTTTCTTCCGATGCCGTGTCGTACAATGCGATTAGGGCTGTTCGACATCAGATAGATTAGAGGAGGTAGGACACGACGGTATATCCGTCCCAATCGAGCAGTCCGACTGGGGAAGTACCTCCACCCTACAGAATATCGTCGTTTAATAACCTTGTGTTGTTTTCGATGGTTAGTAGGGTAGCCAGAGCTCAGAGGTTTTGTGTTGTCAGTGGGAAAACCAAAGGCTTATCCTACATCTTTTGCGCTGACGATACAGAATGTCTCTGTTCTCACAGGGGATGCGGCACGAGTGTTATTCCTCTGGTGTTACACTCGCCCATAGGCCACGGTAACCACATTAAGTACCTGGTTGCCTGGCAGAGATCGCTTCCGTAGTCTTACACTTTTTATACATAATTGATACACTTAACATGGCACACATCAATGACTTTTCGATGCTTTTCGAAGTTATGTGTGTATGTATCGCAGATTTATAAGTGCCTGGTTAATGGCAATAGGCTTCGCCACCTATTACATTGGGACCTAAACATAAACTGGCGAAATGTGGGTGTAAGCACCTCTGTATACCCCTTCGGGGATATCGGCGTTTAATACACTTTGGTGTACAAAAAGGTGCAGTATTTCCAACTTTGCCCAAATTCCTTTGATGTTTCATTTGTCATCAGATATGGTATCCACTGTGCGGTTAATTGGTAATAACTCATATTAATGAGATTGATGATGACGAGAGCACTTCCTCTATTTTTATATTCCGTGTCTAAACGTTATAAGTACATTAATATGCACAATAAACTTGTATTTCACCATATTTTTATGTCTAGAAAAAATATATTGTGTTCATTTCAGATGATGCTAAATTAATAAGATACAGACATACATACGCGCCACTCCCCATTGGACCAGGCAAATACAGTAGTCAACATCCCTATTCTTATGGTATGTTTATAGAAAATAAAAAGACGTAGTCAATATCCCTATTCCTAAGTTTCTTTTCGAGAATTAAAGGAAGTAGTCCACATCCCCATTCCTATGGTGTATTTTCGAGAATGAAAGGAAGTAGTCAATATCCCTATTCCAACGGTATTTTTCGAGAATAAAACGAAGTAGTCAACTTTCGTATTCCTATGGTTTTTTTTCGAGAATAAAAGGAAGTAGTTGACATCCCTATCCTAAGTTTCTTTTCGAGAATAAAAGGAAGTAGTCAATATCCCTATTCCTATGGTCTTTTTCGAGAATTAAAGGAAGTAGTCAACAACCCTATTACTATGGGTTTCTTTTTGAGAATTAATGGAAGTAATCAACATCCCTATTCCTACTTTTTTTCGAGAATAAAAGGAAGTAGTCAACTTTCATAGGAAAGAAACTTTCATAGGAAAAAAACCATAGGAATAGTCCTATGGTTTTTTTTCGAGAATAAAAGGAAGTAGTTGACATCCCTACTCCTATGTTTTTTTTTCGAGAATTAAATGAAGTAGTCAACATCCTTATTCCTATGTTTCTTTACGAGAATAAAAGGAAATAGTTGACATCCCTTTTCCTACTTTTTTTTCGAGAACAAAAGGAAGTAGACAACATCCCTACTCCTACGTTCTTTATTCGAGTATAAAAGGAAGCAGTTGACATTTTTATCCCCACGTTTTTTTCGAGAATAATAAGGAGTAGTCGACATTCCTATTCCTCCAATCCTGGCACACGCCATTCGCTCCTTCCACTACCATAATTGTCATAATGTTCGCCAATATTCTTAACACTGTTCATCGCTAAAATGTCAATTTTAATTATATTATATTTGTATTACAAGATTATACTTCAAAAGATAAGCTAAATGCATTTGTAAAAACAAAATAACTTTAAGGCTTTTCATATAAAATGTTATAAATGTTTGTCATACTTAATGAGGAGATCGAAAATAAAATTGATACTTATTAAATTTGATGTTTTAATATTTTGTAAGTCCACTTTTTACCCCACACCCCAATTTTTACTAATTATTAAACATTGTCAAAGCTCTGAGATTACAAAAACTGCCATTAATTTTTCGGCTTTAAAATCATGAAGTTGAAAATGTAAGTCAAACTTAAAAATAAAATGAAAAACGAGTTATTAACATGGTTTCATTCACTGTACTCTGTACTATATTTTTTTAAGGCTTTTTTATATTAATTAGGTGGCAGACAAGCACGCGGCCCACCTCCCGGAAAGTGGTTACCGTGGCCTATGGACGTTTGCAACACCAGGGGCGTTACATTCGTGCTGCCAACCATGTAGAAAAGAGAGGGGAAAGGGAAAGGGGAGGGGAGGAGGTTAAGAGAGCCTCTGCTGTCAGTGTAAAAGACAAAGAAGGCTTTCTCGGTATTCTCACTGATAACACAAAACCTCTACAGTGAGCTCTGGCTACCCAACTTACGCCGGAAACACAACACAAGGTTTCTCTGATTTAAACATAAAGAGTGTATCCAGTTTTGTGGACCAATAAAAAAAAGGTTACGAGTAGGTATTATTAGCCGCGGTATTCTGTAGGGTGGAAGTACTTTCCCAGTCGTATCTACTGCTCAATTAGGACAGGATATACCATCAAGTCCTACTCTGTCAGACTCTTTGCGACAACAGCCCCCAGAATAAGAACATTTGCAACTGGAATTACTAATATTCCATCTAACCCCTCCAACTAAGTTCAATGGATAGATCTGGGTTCATGTCGGTAGTGTAATGGCCAGGATTCAAACCCGGTAAACCCTTTTTTTCTTTTCATCTCGGTGAAAAAAGTAGAGTTCCGAACTAAAAAAAAACAAAGACAAATGTTTTACAACGGGACGAACACCAATAACCTCGTTGGATCCCGTCTTGAGAAAACTATGACAAGAATCTCAGCTAGCTTTTTCATTATTGTCAGAGGACAAAATATGTCAAAGATATTTTTGAATGAAAAAAGACCCATGGTGAGCATAGTTTAACTAGCTTGTGCTCTAGAATGCCGATAAACCTACTTAGATACTTTTTTTGTAAATACATAGGTACATGTTATACATAGAAACACCCAGACCAATGCAAATATTCATATTCATGCACACAAATATTTGCACTGAGCGGAAATCGAACCCACGCCTCCTGCGTGACGTAAACTACGGCCACACCACAGAGGTATTACCGGTAATAAATTAAATGTAATAAGCTTCGAATATTTTTATCGTTGGCTACACTTATTGTGATCATCCAACATAATACACTTGTCGGTAAGCGACATCCTGACAATGAAATGACAATCGCGATTGAGGCAACCATTAAGTCATTTAGAACCTTCATTCTCATTCTAAAAGCTTAATAGTGAGAGGTTTCCTTTTGGTAATAGTTGTAAAGACAAAACATTCGGAAATGAACTAACTATTAGGGTACCCATTGACGATACGTCCAACGATTCAAATGGATTGGAGGTTGGAGGTATACCAAAATTGTTTCGTGAATGTAATAAATGTATGACAATGAAATGGACGTCTTCCAGATTTGGAATTCCAAACGTATAAAATCCATGTAACCAATTCAAATAGACGTATTTTGGAGTACAGACAATAATGTTTTTGTCCCTCCATCTCGCAAAGAGTTCTTTTGCTCTTTGATGTCTAAGTGAATTTATAAAGTTTGTGCAATAAAAAGGCTTTCTTTTTATTCGTACTACGTTTGTTAATACAAAATTTTATTAAACCTATTTATATCTACCTCTATGGTGCCGAATTCATCATATAACTTTTTTCATTTGTAAAAAATACTCTAACTCGGAACCTCTTTGGTGTACTTTATTTAATTTGCTTTGCGCGCGCCATTTTCTTTTTGTATTTAATCATTTCCTCGTGTATGTGTGGACTGAGAGCCCATTTTTATTTTAATTATATTTTAGCAATTCGCATTTGCATAATGTGTGAACTGAGGGACCACCAACAAAAACATTAAATTTACAGTTTTTACCACTATTTGTGATCTTTCTTTAGTTTTATAAGTTTCCTTCCATTTTTTACTAACGATTGGCTGATGAATTATGTTTAATGTTCGTGTTATATTCTATTATTTTGAGTAAATACATGTGCTCCCTCAGGGACCACATGTAAACGTTTGTAATTTTTTATTATCTATTCACATTAAGTTTTTTAATGTTGTATAGATGTTTATTCATGTTTTACTAAGAGTCTATAACCAAAATTTGTTGGTGAACTCATTAAATATCTAGATTTGAGAGCTTACGTGTGTGAACTGAGGGACCAACTAAAAGCGATATATCTTTTGAATGAGGTCTTTACAAACTCTAATATTCATTTTACAAATATTTCCACATCTTTTACTAAGGAATATTGTTAGTTTAACTGCAAAAATATGCAAAAATAAAAATGGGCTCTCAGTCCACACATACACATTTCCTCGCTGAGGTGGGATCATAGACAAGTTTAAGGATAAGCTGAAAGTTACGCGTTGCACTGGAGTGTAAAGATTTTTCACCTTGTGCTCTTTTATTGCCTCGCTGATTGCGATTTAATTTGAGAATCCTTCGCACCCTTGTATTACACACAATTATTTTCTATCTAAGTACTACTACTATCATACGTCTATCGAATAAAGTGTTTTAATACAGAATAGGACTTGACGTATAGACCATAGTTACCATGTCAAAGAATCATCAACTAGCAAAAGTCAAACATATCAGGAGAGTTGAAAAGATATAAAAACTAATCAAAGAAAGAAGTTAAGTTAAGTTGAGTTAAGCTCGCCTTTGTACATGATTCTTGCAAAAATGTTATATGAATTATCTCTGTACTTTGTGTGTGCAATAAAGAATAAAGTAAAGTAAAGTAAAGAAGTCTGTAACTTACCAAATAGGTACATGTTTTAAATCTTAGTGAAAACGAGAAAAGAACCATTTAGTAATACTAATGTCTATAGTAAGAACATCCTCTTTTGACATATTGTTGAAAGGTTTTGTTTCAAAAATAATTGTTACCAGCACACAATTTCAATTGGTTCCAAATTTAAATGCATGAGAACGTATCTCAAGATGGCACCGCTCGTTTATTACATTTGATAAAGAACTTTTTGCAAAAGCATTTATTCGTAGATACGATCGCAAACAATTCCTTAGAACACGAGCATTTATTTAAACTGTTGGAAAGTTTTCCAACATTTTCCTTTATATTGGCTCGTGGCGGTCGTGGCTCGTGCCCTGAGGCTATATTGGTTTTGTAGCAAATTCGTCTTTAACTACAAGGATAACGGTTGTTTGTCGATATTTAATTTTCTGTGACGTCATGGATAGCATGCAACTACAAGTACAAATCCGACTGGGGAAGTACCTCCAGCCTACAGAATATCGCCGTTTAATAACCTTGTGTTGTGTTTTCGGTGGTGAGTAGGGTAGCCAAAGCTCACTAGAGAGGTTTTGTGTTGTTTCTCTTTGGTTTTGGCTTGTCTCTGTTCTTACAGGGGTTGCGGCACGAGTGTTATTCCTCTGGTGTTACACTCGTCCACAGGCCACGGTAACCACTTACCATCAGGTGGGCCGCGTGCTTGTCTGCGACCTAAGTTGTATAAAAAAAACAAGTTGTGTAAACATAATGAATTTCGGTTATTTTTTCTTGCAAGAAATGTCTGATCTTATAAAGACGTCAAGCTGAACTTCGTGTTTTTATACCAGTTATGCCCACTTTATAGAAAAGGGTTACCGTGGCCTATGGTAAAATGATGGTAGGTGAGGTTTATTTTTGTACCACTTAGGTGGCAGACATGCATACAGCCACCTGATGGAAAGCGGTCACCGTGGCCTACACATGTTTGCAATACCAGGGGCGTTACACTCAGGACCCTGATTCTACTATATTTCAACCATAGTCAGACAACTGAGATTGCAAAAACCGATATGGAATTTTGGCTTTATTGACATTAGCTTAAAGTTGAAAATTAAATAAAAAAGCGTTTATTACGTCGTTTCATTCACTCTACACAATGCCATTAAATTTTGAACTTTAACTGTGTAAAAGAAGAGTCCAAAATTAAATGGCACTTTTTGTGATATCAATTCCTTGAAAATGGTTGACAATTATTAGTAGAATCATGTGAAATAATGGAAATAAATGTTTTTTTATATCCTTCTTGAAGAATTCATATTGTAGTCACTTGGGAAACATCAAAAAGAATTTTAAAAAATGTATTATATCAACATGTCTTAAATAAAAAGAAAGACAGAGTCACAATAGCTGACAACCACGCGAACAGAGCCACGGACAACAACTAGCTAGTTTTGTATATAAGTCTCGTTTTTATAACTCCCGGCGCAAATAATTGAATCAAACAGAAAAGTTCGACATAAAGGGAACGAAAGTGCATTTAATACGTTCAGCAGAGCATTTTATTCAAAGTAGAAACTCAAAGGAGGTTCACTCTTCATCATAAAGGAGATTGCCAGCGCCTGTCTGCAATACGAAAAAAAAAAAAAGAACTGGTTTATTTGAATTTATTTTGTTGTCGTAACTGGCGCGCTTTCTCACAAATATTAGGTACAGTGGGCTCTAAAACTACCTTAACAATATAAAAATTGAATTGTATGAAATTATGCCACTACACAACTTTGAAGTCTTTGAAGCTACTGGATAATAGATCTACTTGTATGATTAAGTTTAGGATACTACTTACATGAGTAGGTACTTATCTATACTAATATTATAAAGAAGTAAAGTTTGTGTGTGTTTGTGTATTTGTTAAATTGTAAGGGGTAATCTCGGGATCTACTGAACCGATTTTAAAATTTTTTGCACCAATAGAAAGCCAAATTATTGCTGAGTGTCATAGGTTATATAAAAACCGAAACATAGCAAGGTTTTACGTGGTAGTCCGTTTTACAAGAGAATCGGAGAAAAAACGGTCGAATGAAAGCGTTTCTTAAGAATGCTGCCTTTACTATGAAAGATATATTTATGAGTTCTAGAGAAAAATGTGGAGTTTGAAAATGCCTACATTATGCCTAATGATGTGGGCACGGGTCAGCTAGTTTTCTTATAAAGAAACAAAACAGTGAAAGTCTAATTCAACCAAAAGTAACATAAATAAACTAGATTACATTAACTCTATGTTCCTTTTGGTTAAATTAGACTTAGGCTGTCATAGGATCTTATGGCCTGCGGAGGGTCTAGACCGGATATCTGTGGTCTAGACACAATGCATTTGCTCCGAAGTCTATCCACAGCTACATTCGCCACCGCTCTGTGCCACTAGCACGAACCACTTGCGAGGAAGTATTTGGAAAAAGTATTAAAGTATTTTGAATAGATTGATCGCGTGATAGATACCCCCGGTTCTAAGGAGAATAAAAAGTCTCATTGGAACCAAAATGGATCCAGCTACTTTTTATAGTTCCCTGTAGAACCGACACCTTCATATTTGGTCCTAGAGGGAATAAAAAGTCGCGGTGGCCTAGTGGTATGGGTAATGGGCTGCTGAGACGAGGTCTCGAGTTCGATCCCAGGTTACCATGGCACACACCAATGACTTTTCGATGCTTTTCGAAGTTATGTGTGTATTTATCGGAGGTTTATAAGTGCCTCGGAGAGCACGTTAAGCCGTCGGTCCCGGTTGTCATACAAACATCTATGGCAGTCGGGTAGTTGGAGCCCTCAAAAGTCCAACCAGCCTAACTTGGAACTTCGATATCGCCATTGGTCATTAGACCATTGGTTGTGGAGGTCAGATGGCAGTCGCTTCACGGAAAATATCGAAGTTCAGCCGCATCACAGTTAGACTGGAAAGCCGACCCCAACTGAGTTGGGAAAAAGGTTCAGGGAGTGATGAGGGAATAAAAAGTCTCGTTGGAACCAAAATGGATCTAGACTATGGTTCTAAGTAGATTGATCCGTAAATTCAATAGCACTTATTCACTTATTCATTTTAGGAAACTTAATTCCTCGTGGCCAAACCAGTTTGGCAAATCAGTTTGCCCAGGAGGAAAAACCCGTTTTAAGGGTCTGTGTCTCAAAAGGACAAAAGCAGAACCCTTGGTTGTCCGTCCGCTGTCTGTCTGTCAAGACCTTTTTCACAGGAACGCTTTACAAAGTAAAAGTAATGTTAAGTTTGGTTCCGTTCTCCAGTGATTTATATTACTTGGTTTAACTCAATGCCGCTCTTAATAAATCAATTCTGAATTTTCCATTCTTAAAAAAAAAATTCAGATTAAAGTTCGGTCGATTTGTAAAAAAAGATGTAACAATTTGAAACAGGAATGTACAAATAGCACGTAGAAACACATAAGATATTGATTTAATGGTATATAATAAGACAAATTTCCTATAATATGATAAATGAATAGATAAAAAAAACTTAAAATCTAACAACAGCAATCTCTCTGAGCCTATGCCCGAGTCAGTTGGGGTTGACTTTCTAGTATAACTAAGATGCGGCTGAACTGCGATACTTTCTATCAAAATGTCCACTGTATCGAAATGTCCACTGTACCAAAATGTCCGCTGTACCAAAATATCTACTGTATCAAAATGTCTACTGTATGTCCCGTTAGTGCAGCAGCTGGTATTGAACCTGCAACTTCGCAATCGCAAATCCAATGTCTAATCAACCAGGCTACTGGTCTTATATAATTATTTTAATTATAACGCAAAAGAAGTAATTTATATTTAAGTAGGAAAAGCGTGTATAAAGAGAAACTTGAATCCGCGAGCAGAATTTACATGTTATAATTCTCAAACGGTTTTTACAGAAAAAAAAACAAACCGTCTAGAAACCCGGAGATTATAACGTTTGAAATAATTACAAATTCGAATTGACACTGTATATAGCTACACATATTTCCGCTCTGAGATTAATTTTGCCCGTATATTTTATGAGACATAACTTTGCCATGGCTTTAGCTTATATTCTGATTATTTTTGATACCCTCGCTTGGTATTTTTTATAATTAAAATTAAGTAATAAGGCAAGATATTGTCCACATTGTGACTGTGTTACTTAAAAGGAAATAATATAAATTACATCGACACATTAAAGGAAAAATTGTTCAATTCACAACTGTTAGTAAAAAAATGTCTCTCAGCGCAGAATATGAAAGCTATGCTTAGTTATGCTTATTGAGGTGGGTCCAAAATTGAGGATTTTAGAACAATTTGACACTTAAATAACGAATTCTTTGAGAAATAAAATTAAATGTTTTAGTTATTTCAGTTAAATTTAAAAAAATATGTGTTAGTTTAGGATCATATCTGGTGAAAATCGCTTTCATTAACACGAACCAACAAACTTTATTCGATAAAAAAATGACAAAGTTACCCTTTTTTCTTGTATTCTTTTTGCGGGCATATCTACCCTTAATATATTATGTAGGTTCTATAAAAAAGTACTTAATTAAGTACAGTTAAATTTTTGTATATGTAAGTGGTCCAATTTTGTTAAAATGGTCGGTAGTAAACCCTGTTTTCGTTTTCGGGAGCGTTCCCCTCACATCCCGTATATCATACAAGGCGAAAGTTTAAAAGTGAATAAAACCGGTATTATGATTTATGTAGTTTAGCTTCAGGTTACGTTCTTTTGAATTTCTGTTTTATATTCAAAACAACGTAAAATATTGCAATATTGGTAACTTAAGTAGGTACAGTACCTATATTTAGATTACATACGAAATTGCCATGTTCTATTCTGGATAATGATGTAGTTAACTATTGTATATTCAGACACAATTCTAAAAGATTGTTATTGAATTGAATAAATAAAAAAATAAAAAAAATATTTCAAGAAATTGGTGAAAACCCAATTTTCATTACTAACATTTTTGCATTTTTTTAGGAATAACATATCCAAATTCTATGTTCTTTTTGTCTATGAATGAGACAACATTTAGCTAACAGCAGCTTTTATTACATTTTTGAAAAGTGACAGCTGCAAGAAAGTAATGCGTAATGATAAATTTCGCATTACTTTTGTGCAGCTGTCGCTCAAAATGGATAGCATTTATGAAGTATAACTGTTTTTGAAGATCTAATTTGATTTATCAAGCGGCCAATAAAAACTTTAATACATACCTAGTTGTAAAATCTTGAAATCAACTTTCAAAGAAAATATAAATAATGGAAAAAGATATTACATTACAAGTATAATGAAAAATGAATATGTAAAGACGTATTATTTTCGAATAATATGTTTAAAAAATCTTCGAGACATTCACTTAAATTATATACTGGATAATCTAAGAAATAACTGAGATATTGTTCCCCCCCGTGTGGTAATCCCCACGGGTACCCCCGCCGAGGTTAGCGAGGGTGGTTATGTCGGACTGGAACCGACCAAAACCGCAAGGCCACCTTGTGCCATCAATTGCCGAGGGTGAAGTAGCCTCGGGTATATCCCTCACGCCTCGGCTGACCTAGGGCCAGCGAAGGCCCTCTCGGGTGTGTGACTACGGTGTCCACTTCTTTCCCCGGAAAGGGAGGAGCGCACATCACGCTGCCACCCCGGCCTGCTCCTGTCTGGCGGGTATATTCGTATTAGTGCCTAATATGGTTCTGTTTTTGGTGTTATGCTTTGGTATATGTATATTGGTATAGTGCTTGTGCGGCTAAGTACGTAATCAATTTCCTTGCGATTTACATCGATTGCATCGCAAGGAATCAGGTATTATTTTCCAAACTTATTTAGCTGCAACATTTTCGGATAGGAATATATTTTCATCATACCCATTTTTGTACAAAGTGCAATCAGCAGCAATCGGCTTTGTCTCTCCCTATATTACGAGAGACCGAAAATCATAGTTGGCGAAATGTGGGTGTTTAATATACCTCTGCCTACACCGTCGGGGATTATGGGCGTGAGCATATGCATGTATGCTTAAATAGATAGACAGATAGATAGTATAACTCTTTATTGTACCTACACCAAAAAAGTAAAAATACAGTAACGAGCAAGTATTATACGTATACATAAATATTGCACGTACCTAGGTACAATGGGCGGACTTATCTTTTGAAAAGATCTCTTCAAAGCAGGGCAGGTACTTAGTGAACATTCGGATATTAGGGAATCAAAATCTGAACTTAAGCCTAGACATTCTGCTTAGCTTTATTTATTTAACTTAAGAATAAGTCTACAATAGATTAAGTAAGCACTTAAGTCAAGATCTTTACTCAAGCAGCAAATTAGTCTGTAGAAGAAAATAATCTAAATTGTTTCATTGTAGTCTACATTACTGCTTACCAGCAAATATGTGTGTGTATGTGTGTGTGTGTATGTGTGTGCGTGTGTGTATGTGGGCGTGTGTGTATTTATCCTATGGTCGCGTTAATACCCGGGTTCCGCGACACATACAAGGTCTTAGGGCAGCAAATTTATGTGTGTGTGTGTGTGTGTGTGTGGGTGTGTGTGTGTGTGTGTGTGTGTGTGGGTGTGTTTTTTTTTTTTTTTTTTTAATACCACTTAGGTGGCAGACAAGCACACGGCCCACCTGATGGAAAGCGGTCACCGTGGCCTATGGACGTTTGAAACACCAGAGGCGTCACACACGCGCTGCCTACCCTGTAGAAACCTTCTAATGCCCTTCTTGAAGAACCCCATATTGTAGTCGCTTGGGAAAACCACGGCAGGGAGCTCATTCCACAGCTTGAGCGTGCGCGGGATGAAACTCCTTTCATACCGCACAGTGCGCACCGATTCCGGTCGTAGTGTGTGAGGATGAACTCCCTCCCTATGGCGAGCGGTGCGATGATAGAAAGTAGATGTGGGCATCATGTCAAACAATTCCTCTGAACACAGGCCATTATACAGGCGGTAGAACACACACAGTGACGCGAAGTCCCTCCTGATGTTCAGCGGTTCCACACCGCCTGAGAGTATGGGATTGTCGACGATCCTCAGCGCCCGCCGTTGTACCGAGTCAAAGGGGTCAAGCTGGCATGCAGGCGCCCCGGCAAAGAGGTGACAGCAGTACTCCATGTGGGGCCGAATCTGTGCCTTATAAAGAAGGAGTCTTTGCTCCGCAGTGAAGTACTGCTTCGCCCTGTTGAGCACTCCTAGTTTCTTTGATGCCAGCCTAACCTTGTCCTCCAAGTGACTGCGGAACTGGACATCGCTGGAGATATCGACACCAAGGATCCCGATACTCGAGGAGATGGTGAGCGGTGTGTTCAGGAATTGGGGCGCCACAATAAATGGGGTTTTCTTAGCGGTGAATGCACATACTTGTGTCTTGGTGGGGTTGAATTGGACCAGGTTTAGTCGTCCCCAATCGGATACTCTGGTGAGAGTAGTCTCGATTTCAGACACAAGTTGTTCGCGACTTTCCTCCACCTTAGAGCGAGGGATGTTTGCACGGCCCGTGTAATATGCGTCCCCGGTACTGTCGTCCGCATAGCAATGAATGGCGTCATCAGACAGCATATCATTGATATGCAGCAGAAACAGGGTCGGGGACAGGACGGAGCCTTGTGGGACACCAGCGTTTATGTCCATGCGGTCCGAGCAACTGCCATCGACGACGGCTTGGTGTGTGTGTGTGTGTGTGTGCGTGTGTGTGTGTGTGTGTGTGCGTGTATATGGGCGTGTATCTGCGTGCGCGCGCGTTTGTATGTGTGTGTGTGTCTACTTAAAGATATTTTTTTCTTTTTTTTTCTATGTAAATAAGTTTTTCATACACAATCAAATAAATTGAATATCCACTAGAATATACAAGACATTTATAATTGAATCAATTAGTCAGAGCATTTCCCCTCTAGGGACGAGTTACGAGTCCAAGTGCTATCTTGGATGGCCTTGTCCCTGTGACATGAAGTTGTACCCTAAAGTAGCAGAAATTTCCACATATAACATAACTCATTTCAAAATAGAACACTGTATTAAAATTAAAAAAAAATCTAGAACACTATTTTCAAACTACCGTCGAATGAACTTCACACTCGGTTGGGGTCAGCTTTCTAGTCCAACTAAGATGCGGCTGAATATCGATATTTTCTGTGAAACGACTGCTTTCGGAATTCCACAACCGAATTGGTGATATCGAAGTTCTGTAGTTAGGCTTTAAAAATAGAACACTGTTTTAAAAATTAAAAAAAAAACTCTGGAACACTATTTTCAAATTACCGTCGAACGAACTTCACAACCACGGGCTCAGCAGGCCGTATCAATAAATCTGCCAATAAAGCAGGTCTCGCTCCTTTTATATGAGGTAGCACTCTGTAGTTACTGCAGATGGCGCTTAGGACGCACTTCATCTCTAACATTGCGAACCGTTGACCTGTGAAAGAAAAAATGTTTTAATGAGTCGTATTATGGAACCTACTCTAGTAGGTAAGTAAGTAGTAAGTGAGTAAGTAGTAAAGTAAGTAAGTAGGTATTAAGTAAGTAAGTAGTAAGTAAGGAAGTCTGATACTCTTTAGACGATAACTGGTAGTGCTTGTCCGGCTAAGTAATTAAGTTCCTTGCGATTTACACTGCATAGCAAGGAATTGGGTCTAGTTTTTTTCCAAATTTATTTAGCTGTGGTTAGGAATTTATTTTCGGCATACCCATTTTTTTGCCCGATAGGCGGCAATAGGCTCAGCCTCTAGTTAAGCTATGCTTACCATGGGTCTAGGTAGCGTTGTGTAGATTACTCAGAATATTTATTTATTTCGTTTGGTTTTCAGAAGCGATAGTTCCGAGTTAACTGTGATGTGCTAATATGGTGGTCCCTTTATGTGTTAAAGTATAAAATTAGCTCAAAATATCACTATACTTGGTTTTACACTATACTTTGAAATCGCGTGAAAATAAATAAATTTCCAATCTTTCAGAGCAGAATATTCTCTATTATAAAGCATTGCGACGCATAAAGATTAGGTAGTAATTAGATAAAATATGCCCGCATGGGTGGGCATTAGTATACTCTTCATTTGTCTAATGAAAATGGAAACACGTGCCTTATTTCCTATTCCTGCTAATAAATAAACCCCTACACACACGAGTTTATAAGAATACTAGCTAATGCCCGCGGTTGCACCCACGTGGAGTATTTATCCAGTTTCTATTGCCCTTGGAAAACTTTTGCCAGAATAAAAAACAGTTTCTTTATCTCTATTTGAGTAACATACATATAAACATCTTCACGCACTACTACTATTATAATATTAGTAAGACTGGTAATATTCCTTTTTTTATCGATCGAAAAGTCCCCACGGATACCTCCCCCGGTTGGGGAAGTTATGTCGGACTCGAACCGACCAACGCCGTCTTTAAGTCTTTAGTTGCCGGAGGTTTACAACATATCGCTCGCACCCCGGCAGACCCGATGCCCTCTCTCTCGAGATGACCCCCTTCGGGTGTAGAGAGACTGGTAATACTCCTGATACACAACATATTAGCATGAAAAATTGTATAAGTATGAGTTTTTCCCTCTCTATGGAGGAAAGCAGCATTTTCAACCTAATAATCAGATAAAAAAACAGTACTTCCGTATGAGAAATGAAAAAATATTGATCAACATTTTTCACAGAAAATAAACTAGAATGAAAGTGAAATGAAAATAAACTTGTCAAATTAAAATAGAAATATACATGTCAAAATAAACTTGAAATAGACATGTCAAATAAATAAAATTAAACTTGGGATTTCACTTAAGATCTTCACAAATCTCTGCGATAGATTGATTGATTTATTGAAAGTGCTAAAAAATTGAAAGAAAATTTAATCTAAAATGGATAGGCAAAACGAAAATCAGTTGGCGAGAGAAAAGTGACAAGTAACCTTCTTAAACACCGATGAACGAAATGTCCCCTAAATATTATATGACAAAACTCCATTGCGTGACTTTACCCAACTTTGCCAACTTAAATCAGGGCAACTTGGGCTTAGTAAGACTTCCACCGTATGCACGAGTTCTAAACTGTTGGAAGGTCTTCCGGAATTACATAAGTTGAGTTAATGAGAACTTATCGAAAACTTGTCAGAAGTAATTAAAATTACCTCCGAATAGTGTTCGATGACGTGAATGAAGTTTTTGAAGAGTTAACTGACTTTTTACTGCTTTTTAGGCATTACAAAGGCTGATTGCCCATGACCTTCTTAAACACATTGACAAACCTCTTTTATTTTCATAGTGCGAAAAATTCCTCGCGGATACCCCCGCCAGAGCGAGTTGAGGAGCTTATGTCGGACTCGAACCGACTAAAACCCACGCCGTCTTTGGGTCCTTACTTGCCAGAGGATAGTAACCAACACATCCCTCGCATCCCGGCAGACCCGAGGCCATCTCTTTCGAGATAGCCCCCGTCAGGTGTAGGGACCACGGTATCCATTCTAGCCCCCGGGTGTGGGAAGGCACATTTTGTACCGCCACCACGACCTGCTTCTGCTAGGGTGACAGGTGGCCACCAGTTACCTCTAAGCCCGGGCTCATGGAGGACGGAGGTCGTTTTGCTACTGCGATCTCCAACCCACCGTGTCTGTCTGTCTGTTTGTTCCGGTTAATCTCTGGAACGGCTGGACCGATTTGGACGGAACTTTCACTGGCAGATAGCTCATGTAATAAGAAGTAACTTAGGCTACTTTTAGAATATTTTTTATTACATTCCACGCGGACGAAGTCGCAGGCACAGCTAGTAAAAAATATATTTTCTTTAAGGTTTGTATGGTACTTATGTGTGTAATACGGTTTGATACGCGGCACCAGCCTGAGAAGACTTCGGCAAGAAACTCAGCGGGTGGACATGCATAAATACTTTTTTTTTTGTAAATACACACACACATATTATACATAGAAACACCCAGACCAATGCAGATATTCATATTTGCACTAATGGGGATCGAACCCGCGCCTCCTAGGTAGCAGTCGCGTTTACTACCGCCACGCCACAGAGGCTGTCAAAATATTTGTTCTTAATATATGTTCCTTAATTTAAAAAATAAACAGTTCTTACCTATGCAATTCCTGGGTCCAGCACTGAAAGGCACAAAGGCATACGGATGTGTGACTTCGTTGTTCAAGAACCGATCTGGTCTGAATGCCTCAGGGTCTTTGTACAGGTCTGGTCGGCGGTGGAGGTCGTATATGTGCACTGCTACCTCACTACCCTTCTTCACTGGAAGGTCATCTGTCAAAGAGAGTAAAATTTCAGAAAGTACTTTTATGGTAAGAAGCATTTCAAACACTGGTACATGGTACTTTCGAACGTAAAATCCCCACGGATACCCCCTTCCCCGCCGGAGTTGGTTGGAGAGGTTATGTTGGACTCGAATCGACCAAAACGGCCGGAGGTGAGATAGTTATCAACAAATCCCTCGCACGTCGGCAGACTCGGGGCCGTCTCTTTCGAGATGACCCCCGTCAGGTGTAGGGACCACGATGTCTAGTCCCCAGTTAGGAGGAAGCGCTTTTTGCGCCGCCGCCGCGGCCTGCTTCTGCTAGGGTGACAGGCGGCTCCACCCGTCACCCCCTGGTACATGGTACTGTGACACTGCATACCATGGAGAGGTGGAAAATGACTGTACCTAAATGAGCAGTCCGACTAGGGAAGTACCTCCGCCCTACAGAATACCGCGGCTAATAATAACATTGTGTACCTATACTTTGTCTAATATAGGATGATAATTTTGACAACTCTTAGTAGGGAACCCCATACAGTGTAATCGTAAATGAATCTATTCGATGTTCGATTATCGTTGCCGTAGAATATGGAATCGATTGTAACAAAAACATAAAATCATTTATTTTTTATTATTGTAGGTAATTAGGAAAATTTAATTTTATAAATATTTGCATAATTAAGGTGACACTGCAACGAAGAGGCGCGCAGCATCATTACCTAACCGCACTGTACCTACAGCGAATATAAAAGGCTAATTAGCTATAGTTACAGCTATTTATGGTATAATATTTATGTTTTGTAATAAACTAAGCTGATTATATTACAAAAAAATGTAGTAGATAAGTACTTAATAGTTTTAATAAATCAACATAAGTTCGATTTATTCGATTCATTTGTCTATAGTCAATTATGCTGTATTCTTGCAAGACGCTTCACTACGATAAGTGGGCGGTACTTGTCTATGAGTTACTATAACTAAAAAAAGGTTTGAAAATGAATTGTGTTGTATGCAATAGAAAAATTGATTCGGTGGAGCTGCTCAAATGCATCGGATGCAAGTCTGCATATCATTATAAATGTGCGAAATATACGGCAGCTGCGTTCAAAGAGGGGCTGGTACATATCAGAAGTAGTTTCAAGTGTGATTCCTGCGCCAACGTGACCCAGCGCATACGAGTTACGGATGACACTCCTGTACGCTCCCAACGGGCGATGATGATGGATTACGATGAAGATCAGACCAAAAAGGTAGATCTTTCCCTTGGAAACAGTGGCACTAAGGAAATACCGTGTAAAGAAACAGACAAATTAGTGGGTATAATGGAAAAGGTGAACAAAATTGTAATGGAAAAATTAAGTGACCTAGAATCAAAAATTATAAAGGAAATTAAGGAAACAGTAAAAGTTTTGGCGCTGGAGAATAGTAAATTAGCACAAGAATTAAAGGAGGTAAATGAAAAATGCAAGTCGTATGAGCAGGAAATCAAAACCTTAAAAAGTGAGAAGATTGAAATTAGAGGAAACCATACTAGCAATAACACTGAGAACAAGACAAGCAGTCAAAGTCCAACGGTTATCAGTGTCCCAAAGAACGCAGTGGATTACGGGACATCACCAGTGAATGGCAATTCAGTACGTGAGCGCGCCAACCCTAACCAGCAGACACAAGTGAAGCCGAGGTCTAGCGATAGTTATGCTGCGGCGGCGGCTAGAGAAGCAACGGACACTGATAGTGATGTAAATAAGCAGTACAGCTGGACAGAAGTTAAAAGTAGGAAAAGGAACAACCCCATAAGAAGGGGGGGTAACGTGTCGACTGTACTCCTGAAATCAGTAGAACGAAAAAGATTCCTTCATGTATGGAGACTTGATACAAACACGTCGGAAGACATGTTAAAGAATTATATTAAAAATGTACTGGGCAACGATTGCGAAATAATTGTAGAAAAATTGAAACATAGAACCGAAAGGGACTACGCTTCGTTTAAAATTGGTGTTACAGAAAGTAACTACATTAAGCTCTGTGACTCACAAGTATGGCCGCTAAATGTTGAGTTTAGTGAATGGATATTTTTTCGTCGCTCAACCATCCCAGTCCAACTACAAAACAAGTAGATACATAAATATTCTATATCAGAACGTGGCGGGACTTAGAACGAAGACTATGCAGTTTCTATCTTTTATTGAGTCATCGGAGTATGATATATTCGCTATCACCGAAACAGGTTTGAACGAATCTATTGAAGACGCAGAGTTCGTGCTTCCCGGTTACCGAACATTGCGCTGCGATCGGTCGGACGGGCGTAAGCAGGGCGGAGTGCTTGTGGTGGCCGCGCCGCGGTTCGAATTGCGACGAGTGCCGTTGCCTGATAATATGGACACACATGTAGGTGGTCACGCGTTCGAAATGATTTGTGTATCTGTTAGTGTACGCGATCGTTATTTGTTTACATGCTGTACTGTATATATTCCGCCAAATACAGATGAAAATGAATACATGATAATGTTCAGCATATTGGAAAAATTGTGTATGAAATATAAACAAAACTTAGTAATACTTGGTGACTTTAATCTGTTTTCGTGTAGTCAAAATGTAGTTAATTACTATGATTTTTTTATGGCCTTTTGTGAATTCATTCAATACAATACAATACCTAACTCTAACGGTAGAATGCTGGACCTCGTATTGAGCGCGCGCGGTGGCGTGTCTGTGGGCGAGGCGCCGGCGGACGACAGGATGGAGCCGGTAGACCGACACCATCCCCCGCTCGCCGTGCGCCTCGAGCTGTGCGCGCGGGCGCCGCGTGACGTGCTTGAGTCCCCCCCCTTTCCCATGCAGAGCTCGCCAAAACCGTTAGCACGTAAACAATGGAATTTTAATAAAGAAAACTTTGACCATTTATATGATTTGTTTACAAGAATAGATTGGAGCGATTTATATTCTTCTAGTGACCCGGAAATTATTTTAGATATATTTTATGACAAGATTTACGAAATATTTGATATATGTATTCCTTATAAAAGTATCAACGCAATAAATAGGAATAGGTATATATATCCGGTATGGTATACACCGCACATTATTAGGGAATTAAGACTTAAGCATGCGTTACATAAAATATATAAAAAAACGGGATCACGTAGTGATTATGAAGCTTTTAGCAGGTGTAGGGCAGCAGTGAAGGTGGAGGCTGTGCGAGCACACAACCAGTACCGTGAGCGCGTACAAAGTCACTTGGCTGAGGACCCACGAGCCTTCTGGAACTACATGAGAAGTAGAAAGGCCAGCACTGGTAAACCCAGATTAGTGAAGGATGACAGGACTTTGTCAGAGTTGGAATGCGCAAATGAATTCGCTCAGTTTTTTCACTCAGTGTACAACCAGGAACCTGCTGAATTGAACGTGGCGGCGGCCAGCTCGGTGGGTACACCGGCACCGGGGGCGTGGGTGAACCTTACCAGGCTACGTTTGGGTGATGTGAAGACCGCGCTGGCTCGTCTGCCTCCCAAGCGCTCCATGGGACCGGACGGCATACCAGCGTTCATTTTCAAGGATTGTCGAATAGTACTCACGGAGCCTTTACTGCATTTATTCAACGCCTGCATTAAGACTGCACAATTTCCAGAGCGCTGGAAACTTACGCGTGTGATACCCGTACCAAAAGGTAGTGGAGGCCCAAACCCGAGTAATTACAGGCCTGTGGCTGTGCTTAGCACCCCAGCTAAGGTGTTTGAGGCAACCATTCACAGCTGCATATACGGACAAATTAAAACCCAGCTATCTGATGCGCAACACGGGTTCCGCCCCGGGCGGGGGACTGCGGGCAATCTGCTTCATTTAATGTCGAGTTTGGTGCCGGCGGTGGACGCTGGTCTACAGGTAGATGTGGCGTACTTTGATTTTCAGAAGGCGTTTGATACTGTTGATAATGACGTTCTTTTATCACGACTAGCTAGCGTTGGGTGTACACCGCATACATTGTCCTTTTTTTCCAGCTACTTGCGTAACAGATGTCAGTACGTTGACTGTGGGGGACACCTATCTGAGCCATATTTCACGAGATCGGGAGTGAGTCAAGGCAGTAACTTGGGGCCTCTTCTCTTCATACTCACAATAAATAGCTTACCAGAGGAGGTCAATCACTCGGTGCCCTTGCTTTTCGCAGATGATCTCAAGTTGGTGCGGGTAATCAAGGGCCACATAGATCATGAGGAACTTCAGCTGGACGTGAATAGGATTGTGGGATGGAGCCTAAAAAATAAACTTTCCTTCAACGTGGCTAAGTGCTCGGTGATATCGTTCAGCCGTGCCCACAACCCAAGTCACTACCAATATCACATGGAAGGGGTCCCTCTGCAGCGTATAGCCGAGGTCAAGGATTTAGGCGTGCGTTTCAGCGCGGATTTACATTTCCGAGACCATATCACCGGTGTCTGTAAAAAAGCGTATAGAAATTTAGGGTTTGTCTTACGTCAAGCAAACCAGTTTTCAAATCTTGCGGCTTTAAAGGCGTTGTATGAGGCTCACGTGAAGAGTCACATGGAGTTTAATGCGCTTATCTGGTCTCCACACGAAGACAAATATAAGGTTATGTTGGAGCGTATCCAGAATAAGTTTCTTCGATTTTTATATTGGAAACAGTATGGTGTCTACCCGGGCTATCCGTGGTTGTATCCTACGTCGTTTATTCTGGGTATGACAGGATATTATAAGCTGGAAGTTAGGAGGGAGGTGTCTATGGCCACCTATTTGATTGAAGTGTTAAGGGGGCTTATACACAACCCAGCTATCCTACAGGAAATGGGACTGTGTGTACCACAGGAGTACGTAATGCGGCGGCGGCGCCCCCCGCTGCTGCATGTGTGTCGCGCGCGTACGAACTTGCTGCAGAGGGCACCGCTGATGCGGGCGCTGCGTGCGCTTAATATTATGGCTGACAGATTAGATTTGTGCTTGTTTTCATGCTCCTTGAATGAATTCACAAGGGCCAGTTACTGTATTTTGAGCGAAGGATTTTAGAATTGTTATAATTTGACATTAAATAATTGCGAATTTGACATTAAATATGTAGGTAATTTTTAAATTTGATTTGAATTATTATTTTGACATTGTAAATTGAATTATTTTTTGACATAATTATTTGACAATATTAATTTAATTTTTGACCTTGTAAATTGAAATATTTTTTGACATAATTAGTTGACAATATTAATTTAATTTTGAGATTATAAATTGAATTAGGTATTTTTTGACATAATTATCTGACAATATTGATTTAATTTTGACATTATGAATGGATTATTACTTTGCAATTGAATAATTAATATTTCCTATGATATGCATGTGCATGAATTATTCTGAAATGATAATTGTATTTAATTTTTAATCATTAATAGTGTGTGAGATTTATTATTTTGATTTTGAAGCATGAGGCATATAAGAGAAATTGTTTAGTATAATTATTGTGTTGCTACTCTGTCGTATTGGGTTTACCTGTTAGGACAGAGTATGTATGAAATAAATAAATAAATAAATAAATAAATAAATAAATAAAAAATTTTTGTGTTATTAATTTCTGAATAAAAAATACGTTACTTCATAGACGTGAACTGTCAAAATTATCATCCTAAATTAGACAGAGTATAGTGTTTGCAGCTGTGAGTACTTTCGGACTGCGCAATAATCATGTCATGTTTCATAAATACCTACTTACTCCTTAGCAATTTAGTGGTAAAATAAATAAAAAAAAACCTTGTTTAAACAATTAAAACTTAAAAATATTAAACTGAAAAAGCGGGATTTCCAAACACAAGCTTCTTTATTTGCTCGGATAAATTAAAATATTTTGTATGCATGAATATGTATATTTGCATTGATCTAGTTATGACTCGGAGAGCATGTTAAGCCGTCTGTCTCGGTTACCTGACGCAGTATTCATCTATGGCAGTAGTTACGGGTAGTTGGAGCCCTCAAAAGTCCGACTAGCCTAACTACAAAACTTCGATATCGCCAATTTAGTAGTGGAGGTCCGTTAGCAGTCATTTCACGAAAAATATCGAAGTTCAGCCGCATCTTAGTTAGACTAGAAAGCCAACCCCAACTGAGTTGGACATAGGCTCAGAGTATACTGATGATGGAATATCATTCTGAAATAATTGTACCTATTGAAACTGTGAAATTAAATAACTGTTTTTTCGAGAGTAACATCATTTTCATAAAATAACACTGTCCTATAAAAACCTCGCTTGTGATAGTCAAAAGGGTAGCAAGAGTACACACCTTGAATAAATACAATACTATAATAATACACGGTGTATTTTTGATAACGGGTCAGTGACCTTTGAAACCCACCGTACCACCGGCCATACCACTGGTGGTATGGTGGGTCTCATTGGAGGTAAGTACCTCAACCGTTACAGCTACAGTTACGTTCTTAGTAGACTAAAACATAGGAATATTACATCAATAACTAAGCGGTTTAGTGAGTCTTTCCTTTGCGGCACCGTATTTCTTGGAATACCTTACTAGCTCACGTGTTTCCTTCTTCCTACAGTCCCGGGTCAAAACGCCGTCAAGTTGAGCGCCACCATTGTATTTGTAATGGTGACCAGTTTATGATGTTATCCAGCTCTTGACGGCCTTATCGCTACAGTACAGTAGCTCTTACAGGCAACCGTGGGTTGGAAAGAAGTATTTGAAGGATTAAGAAGTATTAAAATACCCCCCGCATATGAGAAAATAATACACAGCCTCCGTGGCGCGGCGGTAGTGCGACAGCTACGCACGGGGCGCGGGTTCGATCCCCGCTCAGTGGAAAAAGTTGTATGCATGAATATGGCTGTTTGCACTGGTCTGGTCGTGCCTCGGAGAGCACGTTAAGCCGTCGGTCCCGGTTGCCATACAAACATCTACGGCAGTCGTTACGGGTAGTTGGAGCCCTCAAAAGTCCAACCAGTCTAACTTGGAACTTCGATATCGCCATTGGTCACTAGACCATTGGTTGTGGAGGTCAGATGGCAGTCGCTTCATGGAAAATATCGAAGTTCAGCCGTATCACAGTTAGACTGGAAAGCCGACCCCAACTGAGTTGGGAAAAGGTTCAGAGAATGATGATATGAGAAAATATTACTCATACATATATCTACAAGTTCACAAGTAGGAACGCGGTCAGTAGGCAATATGTTATGTACGTTCGTTCTACACAAAGAATTTTCGTGGACGAAAATCTCTTGTGAAGTATTTTTGGCTGGCTATATTTCTTCTTTAATGTATTTAGGCACATATATTACCTACTATTTTGGGAGCACAGAACTTGTGTTGGCTGTACAATAGTAGATATTAATGGTAATAATATTCTATCATATATTTATAGAAGATATACCTAGCTATTTATGTCTCGACTGATCTAACTATAGAACTCGAATATCACTATAATCTGTCTAATTTAGGCTTAGTTGCACGAACTATCTGTCATGGTCATGGTCAAAAACAACGGTCACCGTCAAATTTAACAGTTTGATAGTAATGGTTTGGTTAACTCTATGGTTAGTACACAGAACAGAAAAACTAGTAGAAGTGCGACGCGATAGCTGCAGTAGCGGAACCGATGTCGTAAAACTCACACACATAACCGTTAATAATATCGTGCTCTACTAGTAAATAATTGTTTTTTTGGCCTACCCTTTCCGGGATATAGGCGTGAGTTTATGTTATGTTATAATACATTAAAATATTAAATAATTTAAATAAAAAACATGGTTATTCGTTTTACAAATACCTTTCAAATATAGAATTTCGAAATTGGACCTTCATATTTTAAAGAACTTTCTAAAGGACGGCCAAGGACAGATTATGTAGTTGGAAAGTTCATCGCGGAACAATTCTTTTTAAAATTTATGGTTGGCACTGTTTATAGAAAAAATAAAAAATATATATTAAAAAGTTACTTTGTCTCACGCAGTGGGCGAAATCGCATTTTGCACACTGTTGTTATGCAGTAAAACTTACTTGTTTGAGCTGCCGAAGTGAAAAAAGTATTTATGGCATTTCATACTTTGAATTGAAAAACTTGAATATTTACGAAAAAGTTTAGACGTATTCTTATCAAAAACGTTCATATTATCGAATTTATCCTTCGTAGCATAAATACGCCAACCAATGGACACGCGTGTACCGACTACATGCCGCTTCCACTTATTTTTGTTTTCCATGATTTTGTAGCTCTGTTTTTGACAGAATTTGACGTTTGAGCGTGGCTGGTCATAGTTACAACCAAGGCTATGACGTTTTATACCTGACCGTACCGGTCAACCAGCTTTGTCACGGTCAAAGTAAGATCGTGCAACTAAGGCTTAGGATCATATATTTGACAGTTCACGTCTATGAAGTAACGGATTATAATGCAAATCGTAAAATGGCGGGATCACTTTCTTTGTAGTATATTTAATAATTTTATGGATGTAGAATTTTACTATGAAAGTATGAAATAGTAGATAAAATGTATTAAATCGTTATCGCATGATATTCACAAAATCTGGCAGTGTCTCGCCAACTCACGACCTGGCGGTAGTGAACGCGACTGCTACGCAGGAGGCGTGGGTTTGATCCCCGCTCAGTACAAATATTTGTGTGCATGAATATGAATATTTGCATTGGTTTGGGTGTTTGTATGTATAATATGTATGTATTTACAAAAAAAAAGTATCTAAGTATGTTTATCCGCATTCTAGAACCTAGTTAAACTATGCTTACCATGGGTCTAGGTGGCGTTGTGTAGATTGTCCTAGAATGTTTATTTATTTACGCCAACTGAATCTGTCTTCATCGCGGGTAAAGCCACGGATGACAGTTAGTATAGTGTAAAATGTAAAAATCGATTCATCTATTTGACGACTCCGTAACTGCTGGCGTCGCGTTTGAGATAAAATGGTTTATTGCAAGTCGTTGAGGTTATGAGTGACATTAGGATTCAGATTGGATACCTAAGGCTGTTATAACTTTTAAAAGAAATTGCGTGAGTTAAAAAGTTGGCGTCAAAATAATAGGTTTTGTTTTTTTTTATTAAATGGCACAATAATTTGACTTTATCAGTAAGTTGAAGGTAAAGTCTCAGGAAAAAGGGTCACCATTACAAACACGTATAGGTAGTATTGCAATTTCAGCAGCATTTTGTCAGCAAATAGAAAAAATAGTTCAGTGAAAGTTTTGTTTGTTAAACATGTACAAGTTGAATTTAACCATTTCAATATTATGTTGCATGGAATTATTAAACAACTAGCTGTTGCCCGCGGCTCCGCCTGTGTGGTTGACGATTACCGCGTTGTACGACTCTACTCGATTCTCTACTTGCCTCTTTATACTACTTTTCCTTGCTGTCGATATTATCGCCAATGTATAGAAATTTACCGGATCGATTGAGAATTATGATTATTACTCCGCTCCCTTGGATGATAGCGTGATGATGTATTAGCCTATGTTACTCCTAGATATTGTTGCTTTTTAGAGGTGAAAGAATAATTATTGAAATCGGTCCAGTAGTTTCGGAGCCTATTCGTTACAAACAAACAAACAAATGTTTCCTCTTTATAATATTAGTATAGATAAGTCAATTAATATTTAGTTGTACTATTGAAGACGATCCTTAGTGCACCGAAACTTTTTTAAAAACAAAGAAACTTAATCAATAAATCTCGCCGAGGTGAAAGGGATTATGTTCGCTACTATCTCACCTCCAGCAACTAAAGACTCAAAGTCGGTTCGAGTCCCACATAACCTCTCTCAACCCACTTTGGTGAGATTGGATCCGATGTATTTTGCGCATGAAACAACAAAAAAAAATTAAAAAAAAGCCATAATTCACTTGAGGTATTAATGAAAAAGTTTCAGTTAGATTATTATACAGATGTTATCACGTGTCTAATTGCAGTGAAATAAGGCAAGTATGTTTGGGGGGGCGGACACACGGAAACAAATTACTGGCGTGGCTAACGTGACTCTAGTAGACTTTTTTAAAACTTGACATTGACGTCTCGCCATTAATTTTATAAGACATTTACATTTACTAGAGACTGGCAAAGAAGCCATTTTAAGAAAAGAAGGAAGAAGGCAAGTATGTTGAAAAAAATGTATTTAACGTGCAGGGATACAAATATGGCTGGCCCGGCAAATTCATAATGAACGCCTACTCACCACATTACGTTAATAAACAAGCCAATACCACACCACACACCCATTCACAGAGCAAATAACGAGACCCATACAAACAAAAGGATATAAATTCAATTCATTGTGAATGTTAATTATATAAGGAAAGAAAATCTCCAGCGAGAAAATCCTATCTGAAACTCAATATATTATGTGGTTTTACTACATTGTGCCATAATTTATATGTTTTACGTAGGCTGCCATATTCTTTTTGATATTCTTAAGACTTAGGCTTAGTTGCACGAACTATCTGTCATGGTCATCGTCAAAGTCACGGTCACCGTCAAATTTAACAGTTTGATAGTAATGGTTTGGTTAACTCTATGGTTAGTACACAGAACAGAAAAACTAGTAGAAGTGCGACGCGATAGCTGCAGTAGCGGAACCGATGTCGCCAAACTCACACACATAACCGTTAATAATACCGTGCTCTACTAGTAAATAATTGTTTTTTTGCCTACCCTTTCCGGGATATAGGCGTGAGTTTATGTTATGTTATAATACATTAAAATATTAAATAATTTAAATAAAAAACATGGTTATTCGTTTTACAAATACCTTTCAAATTTAGAATTTCGAAATTGGACCTTCATATTTTAAAGAACTTTCTAAAGGACGGCCAAGGAATAGAGTGCAGATTATGTAGTTGGAAAGTTCATCGCGGAACAATTCTTTTTAAAATCTATGGTTGGCACTGTTTATAGAAAAAATAAAAAATATATATTATAAAGTTACTTTGTCTCACGCAGCGGGCAAAATCGCATTTTGCACACCGTTGTTACGCAGCAAAACTTACTTGTTTGAGCTGCCCGTAGTGAAAAAAGTATTTATGGCATTTCATACTTTGAATTGAAAAAGCTTGAATATTTACGAAAAAGTTTAGACGTATTCTTATCTAAAACGTTCATATTATCGAATTTATCCTTCGTAGCATAAATACGCTAACCAATGACACGCGTGCACCGACTACATGCCGCTTCCACTTATTTTTGTTTTCCATGATTTTGTAGCTCTGTTTTTGACAGAATTTGACGTTTGAGCGTGGCTGGTCATAGTTACAACCAAGGCTATGACGTTTTATACCTGACCGTACCGGTCAACCAGCTTTGTCACGGTCAAAGTAAGATCGTGCAACTAAGGCTAATTTGTAATAATGTCGCATATTTTACAGTGGGCGACAAAAGTTCTTAGACAATTCGAAACTAAAATTCTATTGTATATTATAGTGTTAATTATGACATTTCTGTATGTTAGTTTCTTGTGGTGTACAATTAAGAACATAAATATCTATAATTTCTATCTCTGAACTAAATTTCAGTCAGATCCTTGTAATTCTTTGATCATGATTAAGTGTAAACATTCAAACATTTAACGGAGGTAGGACCCGACGGTATCCCCGTCCACATTGAATAGTCCGACTGAGGAAGTACCTCCGCCCTACAGAATACTGCGACAAATAATAACCTTGTGTTGTGTTCCCGGTGGTAAGGACCCAGTGTTCACTGGAGAAGGTTAAAAGAGTCTCTGTGCTGTCAGTACAGAAGACAAAGAAGAGTTCTCGGTCTTCCCACTGACAACACAAAACATCTTAGTGTGGTTTCCAATTGCATTCGAAGTTCACGCCTTATTATCCCTTTACTTCTTATCTTCATTTGTTTTAATTTCGCCTTCTTTGTTATTATCCCTTTACTTCTTTCCTCCCTTCTGTTAATTTCGCCTTCTTTTGTGAAAGGAACTGCTGCTAGGCATAAAAGACTCTTACCTAACATGAAGTCCTCTGTGATTTCTCTGGCGATGAATGGTACGCTCGGGTAGAGTCTTAGGGTCTCCTTTATAACCGCTTCCAAGTACTTCATTTCAGCCATGTCGGACATGGTAGGAGCTCGATCGGACTCGCCTAGGATATTACGATTCTCCTCGTAGATTAGATCCTGATGTAAAAAAATATTTTGATTAATAGACATGTTTTCACTATCATCACTATCACTATCACTACATAGTATAAAATAAAGTGGCGTTTTCTGTCCCTATTTTTTCTCGTCCCTTTATCTATGGCACGTCAATTTGACTTTACCTCGCCTGATGTTAAGCTGAAGGCAAAGTCCCATGAAAGAGGGTCACCATTGCAAACACGTTCAGTGCTACAATGGTGGCGCTCAGCTTGACGGCCTCATCAGATGCTTTTTCACGACCCGCTTAAAGGACCCGGGACTGTAGGAAGAAGGAAACACGTGCGCCGGCAAGGAATTCCAGGACTTATTGGTACGGCAGAGAAAAGACTCACCGAACCGCTTGGTTCTTGATGGAATATTCTGTACCGTATGCGAGTGACACCTAAGCCCTGCACGCGTTGTCCTGTGTAGGAAAGGGGAGGGTGGGATTAGTTGGAAGAGCTCATCAGAACATTCACCATGGTAGAGACGGTAAAATACTGCCAAGGACGCAACATCTCTACGCATCTGCAAAGGCTCGAGGGACTCTGTGACCTCAGGACTCCCAATAATGCGGACCGCACGTCTTTGTATGCTTTGTACGCTTAAAATAAACAGAGCGTTTGTATGCTTAAATCTTTAGAACTACGCAACGGATTTTGATGCGGTTTGAATAGATTGATAGATAGAATGGTTAAAGAGGAAGGTTTATATGTATATAACATCATGCTACGACTAACAGGTGCGGAGCAGGAATGAAAAATGTTGCAAAAACGGGGTGAAGCAGACGAAGTCGCGCGGGTCAGTAGTATTCCTATACTTTGTAAAATGTAGCGTGGGTCCTATGACAGCTGTCAGTGAAATCCCGCACATGAAGTCTTGAATTTTCTAATAATGAATGTAGTAGCTGTCAATGCCATACTTTATGGACATACCGAGCTAATTAGTGATGTACGATGAATCATCGTGACCACATACTACATACTGAAGTGCCCGGTTAATGGCAATAGACTCGCCACCTATTACATTGGGACGTAAACATAAACTGGCGAAATGTTGGTGCTAGCACCTCTGCCTACCCCTACGGGGAATATAGGCGTGAGTTTATGTTATGTCTAAGTTTTATTATATATAGAAACACAGACCAATGCAGATATTCATATTCAAGCACACAAATATTTGCATAATATATACACACATACATAATTACACATACCTATGCTTTATATGTGTAAAGATTTTATGAGTTTTATACCTATAATAGGCGCCACATCGAATTTTGCAGAAAAAGATTCTTAATACTTAATATTCTAAAGTTTTTAGATCTCAGTGAGCTCACTGAATTTACATAATGAAAGCACTTAAAGTAACAACTTCTTGTTCAAGTTAGGCAAGTTAGGCACGTCACTAGGCATCTCAATTAGATTTAATACCTTTAAATGGTATTTCATTGGACATAGATAATCGGGTGATATGAAAGTTACAGGACGCGTGTAGAATTGCATTAGAATTTGATTTTATATCTCCAACTCCGGTATTATAACGGCATCTCCCGACCTAATTGAGTAGTCCGACTGGGGAATTTACATGTACCCATATGAGTGTCAAAATTTTAATTAAAAATAACAATCACTACATAGTACACACCTATATAACAAAGTTGTGTTCTCTGTACCTATATCCCTATGTCCTTATGTCCCGGTAGGTATATGCCTCCACATTTTTGTGAGACATAAACATAAAAAAAATGGAAAAATAGGAGTACCTATTGTGTATAATGTTCATACTACTCCATTCATTTTTTAATTCGGAAAGTCGAATCGGACTAAAAGTCTCAGTCCGAAGATTTAAAATCATCTGCATCATCGGACTACTGAGCCGAAAAATTCTCAGTAATTCGATCTTCGAACTATTTAATCGGACTACTGATACAACGGGGACAAAAAAGACAAAAAAGATATTTTTTTTTTATACCACTTAGGTGGCAGACAAGCACACGGCCCACCTGATGGGAAGCGGTCACCGTGGCCTATGGACGTTTACAACACATTAGGCGTCACACACGTGCTGCCTACCCTGTAGAAACCTTCTGATGCCCTTCTTGAAGAACCCCATATTGTAGTCGCTTGGTAGTGTATGGTTGGTAGGGTAGTGTATAATTACCTGAACATCTTCATAATCTGCCAACAGCATCAGTGCAAACACTAACGCCACGGCTGTGGTGTCGTGACCCTTTAACAAAACAGTTTTGATTGCATCAACTTAAGTATGCCTCTGCAAATAATGAACCACCTATTGTCATATTCACTATTAAAACGATCGGGATATTTACCATGTTTGTTGGTTTCATTTCGTAACCGATATTTCGGCGCTGTTACAAGCACCATGATCACGGTTTACTGACGACCGCCGAGCTAGTTCTTATTGAGGCCAACCGTATCGGTCTACCCTCTTTCTCACTCGTTTACTACACGCGCCACATGGTAAATATCCCGATCGTTTTAATAGTGAATATGTAAATGACCATGTCAATCTAAAATCATACACCTAATGTCATGACCGCTGAAGCAACATTATTCATTATCAATACTGAATTGATTGATGTGTTTACATCATCCACTATGTTCCCTTAACGTTAGCTATGTTCCATAAATGCCCACCAATATTTTATTCACTGTGTTAGCTTTGGGGAACCCATCATACCAATTTTCTTAACAGGTTTGAAGAATGGCCAACATCGTTCCTTAACTATGAACGTAGATACGTTTGAAATTCGGAGAGTTGAATTAGGGCCACCGAATCTCTTCTTATTTGGTGTTGTACAAAGGGACCAAGGGATAGGGAACTATTTAATATCAGACAGATGCATGCATGGCCCGAGTCCACAATAGTGTTCCTAATACAGCAAAAGGCTCACGCTTGACAATTGTAAATTTTTAATTATTAAACATGACTATCACATCACTATTTAGTGAACAATATGAGTAAAGTTTATTTTTTTTAATTTTTTTAATATTTTTTTTTTAATATATATATTTATTTCTCCTCAAAAAACAAAACAAAACAGTACAATGGAATGAAAACAATCAATAATAGATAAATTTTGCTCATAACTTCCTTTTACATATTTCTTTCCTTTTGTTTATTTAAAACTAGCTGTTCTCCGCAGCTCCGCTCTCGTGCCCTTCTGGTTCCGTAATACATCTTCTATAATATAAAAATGAATCGCGAAATATGTTGGTAAGCTCGTAACTCAAAAACGGCTATACCAATTTGAGTAATTCTTTTTTATATTTGTGCCTTGAACTCTACGGAAGGTTTTTATGGAGCAGCGGGAACGGGATCAGACATACAAGCAGTGGGAACGGGATTACAAGTCCACTGAGGCGAAGCCGCTGGCAACAGCTAGTATGAAATAAAATTACTATGCGCTTGGCAACATATTTAGCGATTCATTAATATTTATATACATTACAAGCTAACTTAGAAGGTAATTATGAAAAAATCTATTGTGATATAAAGTAAATTTTACTTAAAAATAATCACGTAATCATTAATGTAAGCCTAAAAGAAAAAATCAAAATCTAAATGTCACAACTGGTTCTTATAGACATGAACCGTTGAACTGGCCATCAGAGTTATTTATATGATATTCAGTACAAAAACAAAATACTAACGAAGGTACAATAGCCCAAATTAATTTGAATGACAAAAGATAAACGATGAAGGTAGGACTTCATGGTATCTCCCGTCCCAGTTGAACAGTCCAACAAGGGAATTACCTACACTACACCCTACAGTATACCGCGGTTAATGCAAGTGTTGTGTTTCGTGCGGTGAAACCCAGAGCTCACTGGAGAGGTTTTGTGTTGTCAGTGGAAAGAGTTTTGTTTATGTTGACACTGGTTTTCTTTTTTATTTAGGACACTTCAATTTGACTTCACCCCGCCTGATGGTAAGCTCAAGGCAAAGTCTCAGGAAC
This sequence comes from Pelosia muscerda, assembly GCA_963691645.1. Classification (NCBI taxonomy): domain Eukaryota; kingdom Metazoa; phylum Arthropoda; class Insecta; order Lepidoptera; family Erebidae; genus Pelosia; species Pelosia muscerda. The sequence goes on along the minus strand of OY829114.1, from coordinate 14,734,030 downwards.
GAGGGTCACCATTACAAACACGTAAAGTGTTACAATAGTGGCACTCAGCTTGACGGCCTCATCAGATGCTTTTTCACGCCCCGCCTAAAGGACCTGGGTATGATGGTGTGAAACCCTGCTTTGTCGTTCATTTTCATTCAACTTACCACCTATTCCGGCCTGAATTCTACAGGGCTGGCAGTACGAGTGTGACGCCACTAGCGTTGCAAACGTCCATAGGCCAATGTAGGTAGGTAAGGAGACGTAGTAAACCGTAGAGCGAAACCTTACTCGGGCCCTCTTTCCCTCGGAGTAGCGGTGCTTCCGTGAAACAAATTAATATACCACGATGGCAAAAATGCCGAATGTAAAAAATACCGATAGTCCTACCACAGTTTAGTAGGACCATTGCCCATACAAAATAATGTTGTTTTTGTCACAGTCCTACTGAATAAACTAGGGGCCAAAAAAATTATCCGTAGTCCTACTAGTAGGACCAAGTAGTAAGACACGGACAATAAATGATCGATCCAACAGAAGAAAAATCGCTTTTCACCAAAAAAAACGAAATCCAAAACCGCCATAAATTACTAACATGGATTTAGTAATGATTACTTTATCGTCTGCAATAGCACAAAGGCTACTACCACAGAATCCTTGATAGAACTTGTAGGCAATAACAACAACGGGTACATTACAAGTCTTACCTCAAACATAAAAGTATTGACTTCCTCTCTTATTCCTTCTAAATCGATTTCTCCTTTGTTCTCCGCTTCCAGCAGAAGATCTAACATGGCCAATCTCTTCTTGCGTCCTGTATCTGCATCACTGAAATCCTGCTCCCCAGATTTCCAATTATTCTTCCTCTCTATAATAACATTGTCAGCAAAAGAGTGGACAGTCGACAAACACTCAGCGAATTGCCAACCGATAGGGAGTATCCTGAATAAGAATTCGTTATGGAGCCAGATTCTGGTAAGGCGAGATAGGAGCAAGGAACCTATTTCCATAATGGCGGATTTATATTTTAATGTTGCTGTACAATTATCGGAGTCTAGCTGCGTCCCCATTGCCGTTTCTGTAGAAAAATAAATGAATAAAAATAGTAAATAAAGTATTTTAGGATATCCTACGCAGTGCTTAGTGCTAAGCACTGAATGGATAATAATCGTATTCAAAGTAAAATAAAATATCTCGTCTTGCAGGTTTTAGATTGTGGATAAATATTAAAATAGATTAGTAATCGAACGCTCTACGCCACAGAGGTCATTCAAACGTAATAAAATGCAAGGAGATTCACGTAGCGGATGATGAGAGACCGCGAGCTTGAGGAGTCATAGACACTCCTTCCCGTAAGGTGGATCATACATAAAGCAATAAGTTAGAAAACCGCAAATTCCTCAATTCAAATTCCACCAATCCAGAGGGATCCACCATCTTGCCGATGCTGGTCGGCTACAGAATTTTACCTTCACATACATGACTCTTTCATGTAGACATGCATTAAAATATGTGATATATACCGATAAATAAAAAGAGCAGCGCGGGAATATCTAGTATAAAATGCTATGTATAATATACAGTACCTATAAAAATCCTTACCACAGATAGTAAATAGTGTATAATCACTGATTAACGGCATCAAGTTGATAGCAGTCCCCTCCGTCACCTTCAGCTTATAAAGAAGTCCATGGCTCCGTTCCTCCATGATAGTGACGAAACTCTTTAAGATATTGAAATGGAAAGTAGGAGTAAGGATCTTGCGACGATTGTGCCATTTTGAGCCTGTTAGAGGACATATGTCAGGTTATACAATCATCATTCTCTGAACCTTTTCCCAACTCAGTTGGGGTCGGCTTTTCAGTCTAACTGTGATGCGACTGCCATCTGACCTCCACGACCAATGGTCCAATGACCAATGGCGATATCGAAGTTCCAAGTTAGACTGGTTGGACTTTTGAGGGCTCCAACAACGACTGCCATAGATGTTTGTATGGCAACCGAGACCGACGGCTTAACGTGCTCTCCGAGGCACGACCATACCAGTGCAAACAGCCATATTCGTACATACAACTTTTTGCACTGAGCGGGGATCGAACCCGCGCCCCGTGCGTAGCAATCGCGTGCACTACCTCTACGCCACAGAGGCTGTCTTTATTTACGTTATACATACGTTATAAAAACATAGGTACATTATTTTCCAGTAAATCCACAAAGTGGTAGGCAGGGTTGTATTAAGGTCTTCGGTGGGTATATGAGTCTCGTTTAATAGAAAGTACAGCGGGCACAGAATCATAAATAAACGTAAAAATTAAAAAGAAATGAATAGAAGATGCAGCGTGAATCGAATGATACTTTTTTCTTTTCTTTTTTTTTATCGTGCGAAAAATCCCCACGGATACCCGGACTCGAACCGACTAAAACGCACTCCGTCTTTGGGTCTTCAGTTGCTAGTAGTGGCCAACATATCCCTCGCACCCCGGCAGACCCGGGGCCTTCTCTTCGAGATGACCCCCGTGAATCGAATGATACTGGTACTCCCGTGGTACCCTTATAAAGCACCCAGAAACGGCGCGTAGGTACTAAGCGTATAAAACACATTTTAATTCAATATAATATGCCTAAGGACAATCTCTGGTGAGATGAGGTCCCAAGTAAATATTTAAAAACGTTGCCCTAAATCTATTTAGATACGTGCCGTCACATTAACCTTGGCCCTTTTTTCCGAAATGAATTTTCCGGGAGCCGTACTAATACAAGGCCACCCCAACTCTTTCCACGGATATCTTTCAAAGCTACTTAAACGGGTCTATTCTTCATTGCAATAAATAAGTGTCGGCGCAAAGTGTGCATTCAGGACAGGACAGCTAGAATGACCCCCGTCCCCCATGAGCGCGGGCCTGGGGGTGACGGGTGGAGCCGCCTGTCACTCTAGCAGAAACAGGCCGCGGCGGCGGCGCAAAGTGCGCCTCCCCATACCCGGGGGCTAGTTGGGGACACCGTGGTCCCTACACCCGACGGGGGTCATCTCGAAGAGAAGGCCCCGGGTCTGCCGGGGTGCGAGGGATATGTTGGCTACAACCTCACCTCCGGCAACTGAAGTGCGTGAAAACTGACGGCGTGCGTTTTAGTCGGTTCGAGTTCGACATTACCTTCCCAACCGGCTCTGGTGGTAGGGTATCCGTGAGGATTTATCGCACGATGAAAAAAAAAAGGACAGGACAGCTTACGAGGATACTTTCCAATTAATCTCACCCTGTTCTCCATTGCGACACGTGCAGGCTAACATGATTACGTGTCATCTGTAGCCTTAGCACGAAATACTATCGAATTCGTAATGTAAAGTTATCGACAGAACGGAGCATTGCGATTGGCGTGCTACACACGCACACAGGTTCACGAGAGGCTGACTGCCAATCACAATGCGCCGTTCTTTCGAAATCTTTACATTACGAATTCGATAGGAGTTCATGCTAGTGCTACAGTAGACATCTTATTCTAAAGAAATGTGATACACGCCAATCTGTTCCAGTTATGGCGCGATTCTTCGCTATATTTTTTGAAAGATTTAAAATACGAGTTGTATGTATACTAATATTATAAAGAGGAAAGATTTGTTTGTTTGTAACGAATAGGCTCCGAAACTACTGGGCCGATTTCAATATTTCTTTCACCTCTAAAAAGCTACAATATCTAGGAGTAACATAGCCTATGTTACTTCTAGATATTGTAGCTTCATATATAATCACGCTACCATCCAATGGAGCGGAGTAATAATCATAAATCTCAATCCTGTAAATTTCTATACATTGGCGCTAATATCGACAATAAGGAAAAATAGTATAGAGAGGCAAGTCGAGAATCAAGTAGAGTGGTACAACGTGACAATCGACATCCACGCGGGCGGAGCCGCGGACAACAGCTAGTATATAATACAATGAGATTGTATCTAGGACAAAGTGACATTCTATTAATGGAATCGCGTCAAAACGAAACGTTTTCAATTTGTTATCGATCGATTACTTGACACCGCAATAATTTACTCCTAAAATGGCGATGCTCTGATCTTAAAAATATAATACGTGGTTATTATAAATAAATATTATAGATGTAGTCCGGTCATTTTAGACATAAAAATAGTGATCAAATAAAGAAAATTCCGACAGAGCCAAATTTTAGTAGAGACCTTAGGTTTACCACAAGGAATAAAGTGCCAAAAGTCCCCATCAATCCCATGTGAGCTTAGAGACTTATTCGGGGCCCAAGGTCAAAATTTTGGGTCTTTTGGCCCCGGATTACACTTAAAGTAATTTTTTTTATGGCACGTCAATTTGACTTCACCTCGCCTGATGTTAAGCTGAAGGCAAAGTCTCATGAAAGAGGGTCACCATTGCAAACACGTTCAGTGCTACAATGGTGGCGCTCAGCTTGACGGCCTCATCAGATGCTTTTTTTTAATTTAACTGCTTAATTTAACTAGCTGGTGTTATACACTGTAATTTGTCTATCAAGCTCAGGTTACTGACGTCATTTACTCCTAAATGTGACTTACAGCTGGAGATAAAAGACATAAAAATCCACTTAGCTTTGTCTTACTATCGCGGTACCCATAGAGATATACTTTTATTGTGCGTTCGTCTTTGTTCCCCTGATTACGATTTATATCCCTTCTACAACAGCCCACGCAATTGTAAATTTGAGTGGTTTGTTGTATCATAAGTTTCGTCACGGGTCCTGGTTCCGCTTGCTACTTGAATATGTCATAACAGCCCGCGATGAGAGAAGGCGACTCGGACATCGGATGTCACAGAATGACCTCCGTCCGAGCGCGGGCCTGGGGGTGACGGGAAGAGCCGCTTGTCTCCTAGTAGAAGCAGGCCGTGGTGGCGCAAAGTGCGTCACCCCATACCCGGGGGCTACATACACGAAGGCAGTCATCTCGAGAGAGGGCCCCGGCTGTTTCTTACTCGTAGTCATGAAATAACATATATGTTGTCAGGAACTTATGCATGTATTTTGAGATTTTTTTTTTGCAAATTGATGATGACATTTTGAGATTGTTGTTTTCTATGGTTGAGTATTTGTATTTTTCATATAGGAAGATATGTATAATATGTCATTTTTGTAACTTTTGCCTCCATTTGTGTATCACGACCTTCAATCATCAATGCCGTCTTTACCATAGGAGCACGGGCCAGCTCCCCCCCTCCTCCCCCCGCCCGCGAGGTAGACAATATCTCGCACATCAACTTAAGAAAAATCAAAATCTCTTAACTATCCATAAGGGCCTCCAAATTCTTATGTGCTAAGGGCCCGGATTATTCCACTTGAGTCACCCAGGTGATATCACCTGGGTGATCAAATTCCACATTTGTGTGTCCTAAAATCACCTACCAGCAAATCACCTGGGTGAACATAATCCACAAGATTTTAATTTATTTATCTTGTTTAATCAAATCACCTGGGTGAACATAATACACAAGATTTTAATTTATTTATTTTGTTTAATCAAATCACCTGGGTGAACATAATCAAAATGTTTAAAATTGGTTTCTTATGACAACAATTTAACGCATTTTATCTAAAAAATGTCCTATTGAAATTTTACCCTAAAGTAAAGACAATTGGTTATCTAATATATATCGGTCTTTTAATAGTTTTTGCATTGATTTTTTATTATTAATATTATGATTGTCAAGTTCTTCTGTTAATTGGCGACATCGCACCGTATAAAAGGCCGCGTCCTTTCGTAAAGCATTCAAAAGTGCACAATGTTGTTATTATTACGTCGCATTACGCTGTTAAGTTTGTGGTGCCAACCTTCCAGGCAGTTGGTAGTGCGATGTCGCTCACCCAACATACACCAAATTGGAATCATGGATTCTTTCATCCAAGTCTTATGGAAATATTCCAAAAAGGTACGTACTGCTGGATATTCCTCATATTCAGTAGTTATATAGTTCCATCCTTCCGTAATTAAATCAAGTGGAAGTAATGGTAAAGAATTACATAGCGACGCACAGCGCCGACTATGCTTATCTTTTTTTAATTTTAAATATTCCAGTTTTCGCCAGACACATCGCTTAAAGTGAAAAAGACACCCTTTTACAATAACGCCTGGAAAAACAGCAATCACCGCTTTCATCACTGATACTTCTAAATCACTTGTAAATTTTGATGGCTTCTAATTCGGGAATTGCGATTTTAACATCTCAAATAGTATAATATAAGATTCACGTGTTTTATGTGTCATAAGTACGTAAATTATCGGCACAATATTTGAACACGTTGAAGTGTCATCCACATCGCCGTGAAGAGTGTATAACTGCAAAAAGGGCGTCGGGCACACTTTGAAGGTTCCATCGCCAAATATGTGTTTTATCTGATTAATTTTCATCTTAGCTTCTTCCGAACAAAATAATAGTACTCGAATACCATTGCAGTTATAATCGGCACATAGGAATGCAGCAAATTGGTGAGCTATTGTTACTTTGGCTGCATCAGTATGAATAATTTTATTGACTCGATAGTACTTATTTCTGGCTTTATAAAGTCCAGATCTCACTTTATTAAGTGATGGGATATCACAAACAATATCTAAACCGGCATCTTCGAGTTCAGCTATTGTTTCATTATATATTGTGGGTATAGGTACGCAATCAGGATCTATCACTCTTTTCTTACAAATGTCTATTTTTTGTGCTACAATGTTTTCGCTATGTAATTGTCGCTATGTAATTCTTTACCATTACTTCCACTTGATTTAATTACGGAAGGATGGAACTATATAACTACTGAATATGAGGAATATCCAGCAGTACGTACCTTTTTGGAATATTTCCATAAGACTTGGATGAAAGAATCCATGATTCCAATTTGGTGTATGTTGGGTGAGCGACATCGCACTACCAACTGCCTGGAAGGTTGGCACCACAAACTTAACAGCGTAATGCGACGTAATAATAACAACATTGTGCACTTTTGAATGCTTTACGAAAGGACGCGGCCTTTTATACGGTGCGATGTCGCCAATTAACAGAAGAACTTGACAATCATAATATTAATAATAAAAAATCAATGTAAAAACTATTAAAAGACCGATATATATTAGATAACCAATTGTCTTTACTTTAGGGTAAAATTTCAATAGGACATTTTTTAGATAAAATGCGTTAAATTGTTGTCATAAGAAACCAATTTTAAACATTTTGATTATGTTCACCCAGGTGATTTGATTAAACAAAATAAATAAATTAAAATCTTGTGTATTATGTTCACCCAGGTGATTTGATTAAACAAGATAAATAAATTAAAATCTTGTGGATTATGTTCACCCAGGTGATTTGCTGGTAGGTGATTTTAGGACACACAAATGTGGAATTTGATCACCCAGGTGATATCACCTGGGTGACTCAAGTGGAATAATCCAAGGGCCCCTGGTATATGTAAAGACGGCTCTGTCTTATATCACTTTTAGACTTATGTTGTTTATGTTATGTGTACGTCATATGTAGTTTCGTGAGTCAATAAAAAATGTTTCTCTTATAGTTAAAAGCTAGTGGTGTAAAGTTCTCTAACCTGAACTCAAAAGCAGTCCAGTCCCAAGCCAGGTTTGCAAGAAAGTGTATGGCTTGCTCTTCTTAATATTCTTTGAGTGGGATAACACAATCTGTGAACAGAAAATGATTTCAGTAATAAAGTGATTCGTCTCTTTAACAAATACCGTAAAACAGGGTGAATAGAGATCTAGGGGTGGATAGATTAAAATGGTCAATGGAATATTTTTGAATAATTACTTTGGCAAAATATTAATTAAGCCCATTACCAGATATGTGATTATTCTATTGTTACAATGAACTGGTTCAAGGTTTCGTTTCAAAGAAAATAACTACAGAATTTAGCTGACCTTGGTATTTCTATTCACCCTTGGATCCCTATTCACCTTTACCAGTAGGTACAGTACCGTTGGGGATATTACAAGGCAATTTCAAATTCCCGTAGGAAGGTGGCAACTTGGACATCGGAAGTCCCAGAATGAGCTTAGAGCGACGCAAAGTGCTTCAGCCCATACCCGGGGGCTACACGGGGAAATCGTGGTCCTTACACCCGAAGGGGGCTATCTCGAAAGATGCGATGCCGGGGTTGCGAGGGATATGTTTGCTACTATCTCACCTCCGGCAACTAGAAACCCAAAGACGGCGTGCGTTTAAGTCGATTCGAGTCCGACATAATCTCTCTCATCGGATTAGTCGTATATTTTAATAATAAAAATTCATGGTCATCCTAATGTTTTGCTCTTGTATCTATTTATTATAAAATACCATGTAGGTACTAAAAAAGAAAAGAAGGGATAAGTAACGAACACCTGAGTTTCTTGCTGGTCTCTTTTTAGTAGATCCAAATACCGAACCAGCGAAAGAATCAATTTTTAATGATTCATTTATTTTATTTTCATATTTTTGACAAATAAAACTACAAAGATTTGACATTAATATGAGCTCAGTATTAACCTAAATAAACAAAATTATTTCTTTGATTCTTCTCTTTGATAAAGTCATTCCATTTTCACATGTACTTCGTATCTTGATGTTCCATGAAGACAGCAAATATTCAGACCAATTCCTACGAAGCGTAACGGAATTTAACTATTTTAATTATAGGTACAATAATTAATTCCGGAAACTGCTTTGCGGTGTTCTAAACGAAAAAATCGTCACAGTAGGATTAATGGGAATAGCTTCGGTAAAGAGCACACATAAAATGATTTTTTACACGACTTAGGTGGCAAACAAGCGGCCCACCTTATGGAAAGTGGTTACTGTGGTATATGGACGTTTGCTACACCAGAGGCGTCACACTCGTCCTGCCGATCATGTAGAGGAGAAGAGTGGGGGGTCTGTAGGGCGGAGGTATTTCCCCAGTAGGACTGCTTAATTAGGACGGAGAATACCGACAGATTCTCCTCCGTTAGAATATATATTGACCTAAACATAAACTGGCGAAATGTGCCTACCCCTTCGGGGATAAAGGCGTGAGTTATGTTAGTTTATATTTTTAATGATGTTGTCCACTAAAACTTGAACGTCATATTAAAATATATGAGTTTCCTTATATCTATGTATATATGTTGAGCTTCCGAGACACATATCTAAATACGACCCAATGATTTCCCATGGGAGTAAGTGTAAAGTCAACAGAAAATGATATATCTTCAATAAGTACAGTGGACTCCAAAAGTTTCTGAACAATTTACGAGGGCTCAAACTACCCGTTACGGCTGCCATAGATGTTCGTATGGCAACCGGGACCGACGGCTTAACGTGCTCTCCGACCACGACCATCATTTCAGCCACAAGACGTCCACTGCTGAACATATGCTGCTGCCCCCTCAGCTTGCTAACCCTGTAGGCTATGTCGACCACTTTCGTTCGTCTGCGGATCTCCTCATTTCTGATTCGATCTAGCAGAGAGATTCCAAGCATAGCCCTTTCCATAGCTCGCTGTGTAACCTTGAGCTTTCTTATGAGGCCCATAGTGAGGGTCCATTCACTAACGCCACGCAACAGAAAATTACAATATGGATATAAGCAAATAAGTAGGAGAATGTACAATCGGCGGCCTTATCGCCAACGGCAATCTTTTTCAGGCAACCTTGTATTTCCGGGTGAAGTTGGGATATGGGTCGCTAGTCTATATATAAATAGGCAAAGACAAAACGTTTCAGTAGATACCTTTGTCTCCTTTGTTTGCCGAACCATTTCCTTTTTTATTTGTTTAGTAACTATTGATGAGTTTTACCGCCAGTTGCTCGTATTACCGTTTAAGGTGGGTCCATATTTGTGATAACGGACCAGACCGCGATCATATTTTTTCCGGTTGCAATACATACATCTATGGCAGTCGTTACGGGTAGTTGAAGCCCTCAAAATTCCAACTAGCCTAACTACAAAACTTCGATACCACCAATTTGGTTGTGGAGGTCCGATGACAGTCGCTTCACGGCAAAAGGTCGAAATTCACCCGCATTTTAGTTAGAGTACAAAGCCGACCCCAACTGAGTTGGGAATAGGTTCTGAGAATAATAAACAATTATATCTCCAGTCTACCTATGGTTCACAAAACTGTTTAAACAGTTTGCCTGTGAACTCGATTGAGTCTCTGTATTGAATATTGTTTATCTATTTACATTATACATATATATAAGTATTTGTTCACGAATGATGCAAGAGAAATTTCCTTAACGGCTTTTTATTATATATTCTTATTTGTTTCCCGTCTGATATTCACATTCAAACTGTTCAGTAAATACGGTACTCGTTTGCTTATATATCGGTACAGAATATGACGTAGAGTGTAGGCGAAAAATCTCGTGGGTATATCAGCAACAACGAAAATTGTGCTGACACCACAAGTCGGTCAATCGTTACGTTAAAGCTCCGCTATCACGCAACTAAATACGTTAAGTTCACATTATCGTACTTTTTTTTTTTTTATCGTGCGCAAAATCCCCACGGATACCACCCCCACCAAAACCGATGGAGGTGATTATGTCGGACTCGAACCGACCAAAACGCACGCCGTCTGTATAAATCCTAAACATTCAACTTGAAACTTGTTACCCCGTTACGTCACAGATGGCGTTGTCCGAAAAAATTACATGTCGCAAGTGACCAATTTTAGCTAGTGTATAAGATCAATCAATACTTCAAACTAATTACAATCTTTACGGCTACAACCGGCTGTTTAATTTGACCTCCTTGGCTACCTATAGTACGAGTTTGTACATGGTAGTCCTGTGTCGATCGATCAATCTTCGCGAACCGGGTCGATCGCGACCCGTCAACAAAATGATCGAATCAAAAGACTCGATCGTTTGGCGGGTCGCGAGTCTTCATTATCACGATTTCATTCCTCAATCAGGTTCCCGAGGTTTAAAATGCCAATTTATTTGAATCGTACCTATTAGGCTGGATTAGGATAATGTTTGTCTATATTTGTCGATATTTACACGAAATTAGAATCTGTTTATGGTTGGAAACCCGCTCATAAAATTAAATAATGATGATCATTTTACAAATAAATAATATGTCGATTTGATAGGAATATATTAAGATCTAAGGAATTCATAAAGTTACCTACTAGTATTTATCGCAATCACTCAATGTTTCTTTTATAGACCTGCAAGCCTTTTATTTCTAGAAAATAATTTAGATATAGTATAATAGGTACCAAGGTAAACAATACGGCCTACGAATTCATTGTTATTATCCTACACGTCTCGTTCATCGATCGTGAACCGCGAAGAACCAAACGATCGACGGATCGCGAAACGATCGAATCTCTTCGAGATCGATGATTGACTCACTCGTATATCGCTCGCGACCCGATCATTTTGATTCGATCAATCGCGATTGACACAGGACTAGTACATGGTCCTTGTGAGCCGGATGTCAACCGCGATATCCGCGTTTTTTGTGAAAACTTCTACTTGCGGGCAGTGGATCGCTGTCGCTAAACGCAAGTAACAGGAGCCGCCGAGGCTAAGTGCAGCATCGGCGAGCTTCAGACCGTGTCGTCAGTGGACGACGCTGGTCAGGTCACGGTGGGCGGCGCCCATCCATCATCATCACCAAGTAGCGCCGGTACTTTACCTGGACGTCGCAATACAGGATCTGAGGTGGAAGGGGAGTCAGGGCTTGCCTCCCTCAAAGTGCATCGCTTCAGTACGTGAACGTGAACGTTAGCGTTAAGTGAGGTGTTATCTAGTGAGTGTAAAGTGCGTCGCTTCAGTACGTGAACGTGAACACGTACGTCAACGTTAAGTGAGGTGTCATCTAGTGAGTGTGAAGTGCAATCATCGTGGTAGTGTGAGTAAATCTTGGAACTAAACCTTGGAAAAAACTGTAATTACTTTGAACCTTATTTGTTAGAGAGAAAATAACTTGAAGAATTTGGCGATAATTTTAGAACATTTGAAAGTGTGAACAATCTTGGGACTTAGAAAAATTTGTGTTAATTTAAACTTAGTCATAGTTTGTATAATAGAAATTAGGACTTAGAATAATTTACAAAAAAACGAAGGTACGGGGAACCTATGCCCGATTTCTCTCAGAGTTCATTTGCATTTTAAAACACTTGTAAAAATTTAAGATTTATTTCATTCTGTTAAAGATTCATTGTAAAAACTTATTAATACTAAAAAGAGTTAATTTTATTCATTTTATAACTTAGTAAAATTTAAATTGTAACAATGGAGAACATAATTAACTTTCAAGAAGACTTATATCAACGAATAATTAGAGCAGCAAAAAATTTCAAAAAATCACCCATAGATCGTATAACTAAAGAATATGTAAACGGTAGGATAGAAATTTTAGAACAACTTTGGTTTGAGTTTTTAGCCGGACACAAAGATCTAATGAGAAATTATCCAGCTACAGATATTAAGTCCTCTTCATATGTAAAGGAAGAGGTCTATGATAAAGCAGAAGAAGTTTATTTTAATTATAAATGTGAACTCAAAACTTCATGTAACAAGTTTGAATCTAATAAGGTAGCTCAAAGTAATGAACCGATTTCCTTCTCTTCGAGTAAAACAAATGCGAATTATCCAAAAATAAACATTCCACAGTTTTCTGGTAACCATCAGGAGTGGACGTCATTTAGATCTCTCTTTAAGTCTCTTATTATAAACAACGAATCTTTCGACGACGTCCAGAAATTACATTATTTGAAAGCATATTTAAAGGGGGAACCAGAACAGTTAATTAGACATGTAGCTATAGAAGAGGGTAACTTTGATCGATGCTGGGACATTATCAATGAAAGATACAATGACAAAAAATGGTTGTGCCACAATGTTTTAAAACGATTCATGAGTCAGAAAAACTTGACTGCAGAATCTGGCAATGGGTTAAAAGATCTGGTCGATACCACCAACGAATGTCTTGCATCGTTTGAAAGCTTAGGTGTGAAAACTAGCGATTGGGACGTTATTGTTATTCACATTATAAATTTAAAATTAGACCCAGAGACACGGCGACAGTGGGAATTCCACGTCACCGCGAAAACAACTTCTAATGAATTGCCTTCTTACCAATTGTTTGAGAACTTCCTCAAAGAACGATTCTCCGCTATTAACCGCCTAGATTCAAAAACAGTGTCAAATAACAAATCCAATGTAACTGCTAAGATTAAAACATTACACATTGCAACAAATAGTTGCGCTTTCTGTAAAAGTGATCATAAAATTAATCAATGTACTAATTTTCACAAAACAAAGGTGGATGACCGCCGCAAAGGAGACAGAAATGATTTCATACAATCTTGGGCCCAGGGTGTAAGAAGATGAAAGTGGTGTCAATTAATAGCTTATATATATTATCAACCTTTTACTGAATATTCTGCGGATTTTGTCAATCTGAGAACAGAGATATAAGAGATTATGTAAAAGTGACATTATGTTACAATCTTTAACAGCTGATTCTTGAAGTGCAAAATGTGTTCTTTTGCACTCATAATTATTATATTTACTAGAAAATGTTTGAAAAATCATATGAACTTCAAGCTATAGGTAGGTAACAGGTGAAAAGATAGGGAAAGGATGTCTAAAATAAAATAAAAAATCATTTAATATAGTGTTTTATTCGCCTTATATTAGTCGTCTAGAATATGAGCCCAGCAGCCTATAGGTCGTTTCCCTACAATACAATTCAGTACCAGTAACGCATTACTATAGCCTCCCTTCTTCTACGAGAGCCGTCGACTAAAATATTAATAAAATAAGTTTTATTAACCTTCAGCTACATTAAACAATACATAATTAACTGTTCCGTATTAGGGTAATAAAACATTGTTTGATAAATAAATAATTCTTTGCCATAACTGTAAACAATCTCCATAGGCCTTCTAAATATAGAGTCACGTGGGGTAGCTGTACGCAGTTTTTAAAAAACTGTCTCTGACATAAAACATGCTTATAATATGAATCAAACCCGTATTTATTCACATCTATTAGACTATAAGGAACATTCACCAATCACTCTAAGTAATTGAAATTAAACAACTTTTATATACCATTAGGTTTTTTAAAACTCGGGAAATGCGTACACTTTCCCCACCCCTGGGTCAAGTGTCCGCATGTGGCAGGTTAAGTATATGCACTGCGGATACTTAGTCTTCTACACAATTGTCACAAGTAAATACACCATTTATACAATTAGAACACTCTTCGTGCCACCAGGCCACGATATTTGCAAATATGGCATTCTATCCACTCCTCGGTAGTCTTCAAATCTTCAAATTTTTCTTTACATAGTGGACAAAAATATTCCTCTCCTGTGTGACTTAATGATATCTGTGTACTAGCACTCCTCTTCTTGTTTTTCCTTTATTATCTATCTGTATATTCTTTTGAGTTTTTTCTTTGGTTTTTTGCTATTGTCATATTCAGTTTCGTTTGCTTTTGCCTTCTTCCATCAACTTTTTTGCTGCTTCAATCTGCTCATTGGTACAAACCTTACGATCTGGACATTTTCTAATATATTTGCGGGGAATTTTAGATCTAAAAGTCCAACACAATAAGATAAAATTTACCTATATTTCATAAAACAACGAGGCGGGGCAAGTGCACGCGATTTTTACTCTGCGGACAGTTACCCACGTATACTTACCCCATCAAACAAAAAAAAAGGAAACAAATTAAGTGTTGATATGACGTACCTGCAGCGAACTGCTTCGATTCAAATGAAATATCAATTAGTTTTTCTATTCGAAGACATCACACAATCACAGTTTGGCCAGCAATTTGACCAAGTGCCAAGCACTTTTACTTGGGCAAAAACAATAAGAAAACGACCAAAAAACTTCTCTTTCCAATTTTTTTAATTTACGCCGCTAAATGTAAATAGATGTCACGCCACTTTTTCTCAGTGAATGAATGCTCGCGTATTTCACTATGGTCCGACCCGCGATTACGAGCGAGATTCGCACAAAGTGCACTGCGGACACTTAGGGTGTAACCACATTAATCGACGCGGAATCGGCTTAAGCCGAGTGCGTATCACCACACTACTCGGCTTATCGCCGATTAGTTGTTGCGACGGCTGTTGACATGCGATCGGCAGTCGATTTCTCCGAACGGCCGTCACGACGGCTGTTCACTTACGTTCGGCAGTCGACTCCTCCGAATGGCTGTCACGGCCTCTGTTCAATTACGTTCGGCAGTCGACACCTCCAAACAGCCGTCGCGACGGATGTTCGCAAGCGTTCGGCAGTCGACAGTCGTGATCGTGTGAGACCCCGAAAATATCAACAAATGCTTTCATCGCAGATTTAAGTTTAACTCTGAGCTGTACGGACGTTCTGGCCTTTCATTTGGAGATGAAGGCACGCAAGCGGATTCATTCGACTGCTACCCAACGCCGATCGGCCGTCTTCGGCGCCATTCGGCCACCGTCGTAGATGAAGGCATGCGAACGGTTGATTCAACTGCCGTTCAACGCCGTTCGACCGTCTCCAGCGCTGTTCGGCAGCAGTCGGAAACGTTCCGCTGGATTCAGCGCCGTACGGATGCGATCAGCTAATCGACAAACGGTTCGATTCGCCGTCGGCCGATGCCGCGTCGCGTCGTCCGAGCCGAGCCGAGGCGAAAGCTATTAGTAACACTCTTATTCCGTCGGCATAAAGACTTTTTTAACCGGCTTCAGCCGATTCCGCGTCGATTAATGTGGTTACACCCTTACTCGCCGCGTACGGTTACCCCACGTGACCATATATGTATGTATTTTACACCTGCCAGGATGGTAGCTGGTTAGATGAGGTTATATTTACTCACAGACTGAGGTGCAAGCCATTGCCGGATCATTCATCGTGTAAGGGTGGTCTACCCAGTGTATTGCAATGAGCAGTGGATATCCCACAATTCACACAGAAATCCATAGTTTCAATAATATCCAATTCACAAGCCGGCGGTAAAATCCAAAATAACAATCAAAATTAAATCAAGTCAAACGTGTGAGCGATCTTCGGTGTCCAACGTAGTATAAGGTAGGCAGGGTCAGAATCCGTAAAATACAAAGCAGTGGTCGTAAAAAATTACAAATAATCGGGAAAGCAATCAAAACGCATTGGAAAATACGAAACTAGAGTTGAAGTGAATATATTAATATTAGTTAAAAGATTACTTTCAAGATTCAGGTATTAGTAATCCGACCGACTATGATATGGTAATATTGCTGATATCAGTAATATTTCAGATCTTGTTTACTATCTGACATGGTCGTGTAATATCATTCTGTTTTCGATTGGTGAATTAGTCTATGGAATGGATTAGTGTGTGATGTATTCGCTCGGATCGTATTAACTTCGTTGCTGATTGGTTGCTGACTGAGAATAAATATTCATTACTTGGTACCATTTTTATAAACAATAATTTGAAACTTGCCATCGCAAACCATGTTGGTTAGACTATTCTTATACACAGACATAACTCTAAGTATCAAGCAAGTCTTATATTGGAAGCCGAGGGCAACAGCTACTAGAAACTAATTTACTTACTTACAAAAAGAAACACAACTGGTCCTAACCTACCTATATCTGTATTTAAAATATAAGAAAAATGTGCCACCGACTTCAAGTAGGTACTGTAACTATGTTTGTTATTATTATTATTCCAGTCCTCAATCACGATGTGTTAAAGTATGCTGTACCTACTATCATACATAAATCAAAATCATTATTAAAAATATATCAATCTTTCATATCTTCAGCGATAATAATAGGTACCTACCTAATCAGTCTATTCAGCGCAAGAAGATTGACCTATATTTATTAGTGCAATAATATGTCAATATTAATACGATCATAGATCACCGCGGTATTTGACGATTGGTTGTCGGTAAAATATTACTAATATTCAAATATTAGTTAAGATATTATAATATCATGAAACTAATATATTAAGATTAGCTAATACCAACGAATATCGGTACTAACCCATCTCTACACGAAACGAATGAGCAAACAAAACGGCAACTGTCAGTGTCAATGCTATTATTATATTTTTATTTTTTTACTGTCATGCCAGTGACAGCCTAAAAATATAAGAGAGATTTGAATCGATATTAAATCGATAATCTTTAATATTGGTTTTTCAGTAATTAATTGATATTTGGTTTAATAATATGACTGTAATTATATGCACTATATTGCATGTACCTAAGTATATTATAGTGCATTTAATTACTTTGAGTTAATTATTTACTGCAAATGTGTAATCGATTACTTAATCGATAATCTACCGAAAACTATTTTCTCATATTTCTCCGCTTCCAGACTGAGAATTGAGGTGATTTTTCATATTCTAAGACACAAAAATATGACTGATTTTTTAGATCATATCTCAACTTATTCCATTTTGGGCCCACCGATTTCCGTCTCCTTTGTATTGGAAAATAAATTGTGCTTCAATTGTTTGGGCGGCAATCACTCTGTCAAAGAATACCGCAGTAAAGTAAAGTGTAGAGTGTGCAAGCGCGCACACAACTCACTCTTGCACCCCGGGGGTGAGAATCCAACCGTAACGAGCGATACAGATGAGAGTGTTGCCTCTTCCAGTCAGACTTCAACACAACTAGTATCATGCGTGGCATCAAGTCATAATAGAGTCATGCACCAGCGGGTACTACTTGCGACGGCATTAGTCGGGGCAGCTTCTCGAAGCGGAGAGAACGTCATACTACGAGCCTTGATTGACCAGGGCTCACAAGCCTCTTTCATCACCGAATCAACGGTGCAGTACTTGGGGCTGAAAAAGGTGTCGGCCGCAGGACGGGTATCAGGCTTAGGGGGTGGCGCAGCCGTCATTTCGAAGGCCATAGTTGACATTCAACTAAGGTCCCTTCATGATCCTAATTTTACCATGACTGTGAAGGCATACGTGATCAACAAGTGTATCACCTCCTTTCTACCCAGCAAAAGAGTAGAAATCCTACAATGGGACGAACTACAATACCTAAACTTAGCCGATCCTGAGTACCACACTCCAAATTGGGTCGATATACTTTTGGGCGCAGAAGCGCATGCGCAAATCATTCAAGACGGTATAAAAAAGGGTCCACTTGGTACACCACTTGCTCAAGCCACAAGCTTAGGGTGGATTATATCCGGTGTAATCAACGATTCTGAAAATGCAAGTGCTCAGTTAAAAACATTTCATTGCTATAGTACCTCAAATGACGACAATTTCTTAAAGAAGTTTTGGGAACTTGAGACCGACATTCCAATGCCTAAGCAACGATTGTTTACAGACGAAGAACAATATTGCGAAGAACAATTTAGAAAAACAACTCGCAGAGATGTCGACGGCCGATACATCGTTAGGCTTCCATTCAAAACTGAACATCCTCAGGTCACGTCGTCTCGAGAAATTGCAGAAAGAAGGCTGAAAGCATTAGAAAATAAATTGAACAAAGACGAAACCTTAAAACGCAAATATACAGAAGTAATTGAAGAATACATAACACTAAATCATATCGAACTTATTCCAGACAGTGAAATTGACACAGAAAGTGCAATTTATTTACCTCATCATGCAGTCGTACGAGATGACAAAACTACGACAAAGGTGAGAGTCGTGTTCGACGCCTCCTGTAAAGGAAAAAACAACTTGTCACTGAACAACCAATTGTTAGTGGGACCAACTATTCAACCAGAACTCAGACACGTCATCATGAAGTGGAGAATGTCACCTATTTGTCTGTCAGCTGACATCGTCAAGATGTATCGGCAGGTGAAAACAGATGAACGAGATAACAACTATCAGAGAATACTGTGGAGAAGAAATCCTAACGAAGAAATCCAACATTACAGACTTACTAGGGTTACATTCGGTACAGCTTCCGCACCATACCTGGCCGTTAAGGCACTTCAACAAGTCGCTCACGATCACGGTGATGAATACCCTGCGGCAGCTCAAAAAACATTAAATGATTATTACGTAGATGATCTTATGACAGGAGTTCAAAGCGTAGATGAAGGGATCAAGCTATTTACTGAAATGAACGAACTACTAAACAAAGCAGGATTTGAACTACAGAAGTGGAATAGTAATAATGATGAACTCATGGAAGTAATGAAAGGGAAAGGAATGGATAAAGTGGCAACAAAGGGAAAGGATAAAGATATAAGAGAAGATGAATTAACTAAAATCATGGGACTTACCTTTAACCGCAGCGAAGACAACTTCCGTTTTGTCGCAAATCTTCCTCCATTACTGGAACCTGTAACGAAAAGAAAGATTATATCAGACATAGCACGTCTGTATGACCCACTAGGATGGGTAGGACCTAGTATAATATTAGCAAAAATAATGATACAAAAGCTATGGCTTGCAGGCATAGACTGGGACGAAGTCGTGCCAGACCATTTACTAAAAGAATGGTTAACTTACCGTGATGAGCAGATAAAACTTTGCGAAATTCGAATACCCAGATGGGTTAGCGCTTCCAACAGCGATCGCTTAATCGAATTGCATGGTTTTTGTGATGCGTCTAAGTCGGCTTTCGCAGCAGCTGTGTATATTCGAACTATCAATTCCGAAGGCAAAATCAACGTTTCATTAGTCACTGCTAAAACCAGAGTAGCACCTGTTAAACAAGTGTCAATACCAAGACTCGAACTGTGCGGCGCAGTACTACTTACCAAATTGTTGATGGAAGTCGCAACCTTACTAAACATCCCCAAAAAGAACATACACGCTTGGACTGATTCGACGGTCGTTCTGGCATGGTTAAACAAACATCCCAGCAAGTGGAGTGTGTTTGTTGCAAACAGGGTTTCAGAAATCTTAATCCAATTAGATCCACAAAACTGGTCTCATGTCACTTCAAAACATAACCCTGCAGACTGTGCGTCACGAGGTTTACGTCCTTCAGAAATGGTTAACAATACCATGTGGTTCAATGGACCAGAATTCTTGTATAATGACACTATAATCTACAGTAAACCTAAATCAATAGATACAGAACTTGAAGCTATAAAATCTCATTGCACTACTTTAGAAGAAGACAATCCATTGAACAGATTTTCCACCTTAACAAAAGCAAAGCGAGTAATGGCTTATTGCATGCGATTTATAAGGAACGCTAAGAGGACTACTACTAAAACTACAACTACTTACCTTAATACCACAGAACTAAATGAAGCATTAAACATATACATTAGAAATTGTCAGGCTATTAACTTTAGTGAAGAGATAAAGAAAATTAAAGAAAAACACGACTTACCAAGAAACTCTAAAATCAGGTCACTCACTCCATATCTTGATGATTACGGACTCATGAGGGTAGGTGGAAGATTGAACCAATCTGATCAGCTGACATATGAACGGAAACATCCTATTTTGATTGCTAAACACTGTCAGCTAGCTCGGCTTATTATAGCTGATGCACACAAAAATACCTTTCATGGCGGACCACAAGCCACTTTAGGCTATGTTCAGAGAAGGTACTGGATTATTGGTGCGAAACAGTTAGTCAAGGCACATTATCGCAACTGCGTAATATGTGTCAAAAACGCTGCCATTGTCAAATCGCCTTTAATGGGTCAGCTACCTCCTGCTAGAATCACGCCATCGCGACCATTTAGCAACAGCGGTGTCGATTACGCAGGTCCGATCCAAATTAGGACAACCAAGGGTAGGGGTCACAAATCCTACAAGGGATACATCGCTTTATTCATTTGCATGGCAACAAGAGCCATCCACTTGGAAGTCGTCAGTGACTTGACTTCAGAAGGCTTTCTACAAGCATTTAAAAGATTTGTGGCCAGACGTGGTCATTGTTCGCACCTCTGGAGCGACAATGGCACAAACTTCATTGGAGCATCAACGGAGCTCAAAAGGCATTGTATTGCAGAGCAAAAACAAATGCTCACCGAAGTTGCCGATGCATTGGCAAACAACCATTGCGAATGGCATTTCATACCGCCTCACTCTCCCAACTTTGGAGGATTATGGGAAGCCGGGGTCAAGTCAGTGAAATACCATTTGGCCCGGGTCATCGGTAACGCTACATTGACGTATGAGGAAATGTCTACAGTCCTTTCACAGATAGAGGCCTGCCTCAACTCGCGCCCGCTGTCCGTTGTCATGGAAGACCCAGAAAATTTAACCATTCTCACACCCGGTCACTTCTTAATCGGAGAAGCTCTCTTGACAGTGCCCGACCAAAGTTTTGAAAACTCAAATGTGAGTTCGTTGAAAAGATGGCAACACACTCAACGTGCATTCCAATCGTTCTGGCGACAATGGTCTCAAGAATATCTCACTAAGTTCTTGCAACGGTACAGTTCAAAGTCGATAAACACACATCAACCCCAGGTCGACGACATAGTGGTTATAAAAGAGTACAACATGCCTCCATGCCGTTGGCTCTACGGCAGAGTGACTGCCGTCCATCCGGGTTTAGACCAAATAGTGCGAGTAGTCACTGTAAAAACCAAATCGGGTTCTTTTAAACGACCCACACGTAAACTGTGTATCTTACCAATTTCCACGGAATGATTCACAACATCCTTATGTAATGTTCTTTTGTTAAATTAGATTTAAGAAACCTTTAAGTATTTAAAAATTGTTTGTATTATGCAGCTTGCACGATAGATGTATTGTAAGCTTTATACTTTTATACAGTCCATTTAACTTTAAGTAATGCATCTATGGTGTAAGGTCAAAGGTCAACTTTGCCCTTGGTGGGCGGTATGTATAAATCCTAAACATTCAACTTGAAACTTGTTACCCCGTTACGTCACAGATGGCGTTGTCCGAAAAAATTACATGTCGCAAGTGACCAATTTTAGCTAGTGTATAAGATCAATCAATACTTCAAACTAATTACAATCTTTACGGCTACAAACAGCTATTTCATTTGACTTCCTTGGCTATCTATAGTACGAGTTTGTACACCGTCCATGGATCCTCGATTGCCGGAGGTGAGATTATACAAGACATATCTCTCGCACCCCGGCAGACCCGGGGACATCTCTGTTGAGATGACCCTCTTCCCTAAAAGTAGGGACCATGGCGTCCCCATCTAGACCCTGGGTATGGTGTGGCATTATGTGCCATCGCCGTGGCCTGCTTCTGCTAGGGTGACAGGCGGCTCCACCCGTCACCCCCAGGCCCGCGCTCATGGGGGACGGAGGTCGTTCTGCGACCTCCGACGTCCGAGTCGCCTCCGCTCATCGCGGGCAGTGCGGGCCCGGAGTCTTCTCCGGACCCGCTCCGCCTCCTCCTTTTCGAGCATAACTTGCTCGCAGAAGGAGGCGGCGGCTGCCCAAGCACTCGCGCATCGTACCATCGCCGTGAGCAAGGTGGCGAGCGAGACAACTCCCACCCCTAGGGCTGTCACTAGGGCCCGCCTTGGCGTCTCCCACGCCGGGCATTCGGTCAACGTGTGCAGCCCCGAGTCCTCGCTCGCATCACAGTGATGGCACTCGGACGTTGGCTCCTTCTGAATCCGACGCAGGTAATCCCCGAAGCACCCGTGCCCGGTGATTACCTGAGTCAGCCGGTACGAGAGGCTACCGTGTGGCCTCTCTAGCCAGTCCGCCATGATGGGTCTTACCGCCGCTAATACAGCGTGCCCTGCGCGTGATTGCCCAAGTCGTCGTTCCCACTCGGATACCATGTCCCCGTGGAGCTGGGACTTCATGGCCCGGAGCTCACCAGGCTCGGGTTCATGTCCCCGCTCCCGCGCCTCCTTTCGATACCGATATAGCACCGAAAGGGCTCTCGCATCCAGGATCCATGGTATCGATCCGGCGAGGAGACTCGCTGCGTCGAAGGATATCGTACGGTACCCCCTGATGACCCTGATGGCCATCGTGCGCTGCGGGGCGTGCAGTTTCTGCACATGTCTGGCCTTCAGGGTCTCCGCCCATACTGGGCACCCATATAGGGCCATGGACCGTACGATTCCCGCGTAGAGTCTCCTACAGGAGTCATCCGGCCCCCTCATGTTGGGCAGCAGCCGTGCCAGAGCATTAGCTGTGCTCTTCAATTTGGGGGCCAGACTTCGGAGGTGTTCCCCGAAGTCCCACCGGCCGTCCAGCACGAGCCCTAGATACTTCATCTGGGGCTTGATGCCGATGGGGATGTCTCCTACTGTAAGGCTGGATGGCGGCGCGCGCCGAGGCCCATGAAAGAACATGGCCTCGGTTTTATGTAGGGCCACCTCGAGACCCAACCGCCGGATCCGTTCCACGACTTGGGCAACCGCGGTCGTGGCCTTCAAGGCCGCTTCGCGATGTGTAGCACCGCTTGCCGTCACTAATGTGTCATCCGAATAACACGTGACGGCAGCACCGTCCTCGAGCTCACCGCGAAGCGCCCAGTCGTATCCGATGTTCCACAGGAGCGGCCCCAAGACCGATCCCTGTGACATTATCGTACTGACACGCGCTTGTTACGTTAATGTGGACCCGCCATTAATTGTCATTTTAATGCACTAGATACGCGTGTCATGTCTATAAAACATTAATATTACCAGCGTAAATATTATATAGATTCCCTCATTACCGTGTTCCCGAATTTAAAATTTCAGCAGTGACTTGAACTTTTATACCGTTTTATTTATTTTTTGTACCGTTTAGGTGGCATACAAACTCACAACCCACCTGATGGATTGCTTACCGGAGATTATGGTCGTTTGTACCACCGAGGGCGTAGACCGCCGACAACTTTTTATGTGAGAAAAGAGTTCTTAAGTTGGTGTGCAAGAAATTTTCACTCCTTTCGATGCCCCCTCCCCCCCTCCCCAACGCTGTGGGCCCTGGGCACGTGTCCCAAGTGTCTCTGTGGCAAAGACGTCATTGCCCGTAACGACTACCATCCATGTTTGTATGACAACAGGGACCGACGGTTTCATTTATTCTCCACGGTATGATCAGATTAATGCAAATAGCCTATTCATATGAACAAATATTTGCACTGAGCGGGGATCGAAAGCACGTCCCCTGATCGATTTTTTTATTTTTTTTTTAATTAAGCATGTTCCCAAATGTCATAGGTTATTTTCCGGTAATACAATTCATTTGCTTATTAGTCACACCGTCACAAATTCACCATTTGTGAAGTTGTGACTTTCATAATTATGGCGGTTTATTATATGAAATTTTGGTGTTAGTTTATTATGAAGAGAACCATTTAATGAATTGAATGATGATTAGATAACTTTAAATGTCTTTTTGTAACGACCTGCGTTGTTAGTTATAATTCGTATTTGGAAACCTGATTAACTACAATCATAACATGACTAACAGAGTAAAACATTTAAATTTTTTTTTGTTTGTTTTTTTTTTATAATATCACGCCTATATCCCCGAAGGGGTAGGCAGAGGTGCTAGCACCCACATTTCGCCAGTTTATTTTTAGGTCCCAATGTAATAGGTGGCGAGCCTATTGCCATTAACCGGGCACTTATACCTGCGATAAATACACACATAACTTCGAAAAGCATCGCAGTCATTGGTGTGTGCCATGGTAAACCTGGGATCGAACCCGAGACCTCGTCTCAGCAGTCCATTACCCATACCACTAGGCTACGGCGGTCCTTTTTACTTAAAACTTACTACTTACTACTTAAAAATAAAATATGAATAAAAAATATAAATAATAAAATATAAACATACACAGCGTGTAAGGTAAACCCTTCCGAAGCCGGAGGTTCTAATAGTACTCCTGGTACACAACATATTATTGGCGTTAAAAAAATTACGATTTGGATTTTTCTTTTAATTTAAAAAATATACATAATATATCGTACAGTTATTCACTCTCCATAGTGTTAGTAAAGCTAAATGAAACAAAAATTTAATGAAAAAAATAAACTCGCATTATAGCGAATAAATAATGCGTAGAAAGAAGTAAAAAATAAAAAATGCCAAATTGTAATATTTTATGCGATATGTTGTGTACCAGAAGTAATGCCACGGGCCTCTGGCTTCGGGAGTGCTTCCCTTACGCCTTATATATTTACCTATAATATAAATAAAAATTATAATAAAAAATAATATGCAAATGAAAAAGAACTAAGAATGCATCACAGAATTCTTCCGCATCGCATCCCGCTTTGAGCAAATATTTGTTTGCATGAATATGAATATTTGCATTGGTCTGGGTGTTTTTATGTACGTATTTACATAAAAATATATATCTAAGTTTATCCGCATTCTAGAAATCATAACACAAGCAACAAAAAAAATATTGTATAGTGTTATGTTTACCTAAGTGCAGAGGCATAAGCCTATTACCGTCAAGCAGACACCATTTTATAGCCTTTAGGTTGACTGTCGGATGGAGACTGACTTGCCGACCGACAGCCGAACACACCCACGAAAAGATATGGGGTAGGTAAACTTTTTTTATATATTTATGGCACGTCATCTTTTTTTGTCGTGCGCGAAATCCTCAGGTGGGATAGGGTGAAGAGAGATAGTATCGAACATATTCTGCGCACCCCGGCAGACCCGGAACCCTCTCTTTCCAGATGACCCCCTTCGGGTGTAGGGACCACGATGTCCCCGTCTAGCCACCGGGTACTTTGCGCCGCCGTCGCGGCCTGCTTCTGCTAGGGTGACAGGCGGCTCCACCCGTCACCCCCAATATGTATAATACCTCGACATCCTTCACGCCGTGTATGTGCAAGATCCTCCTCTTCATAATCTTGACGACGTACCGGTCGCCGTACAGCTTCGCGTACTGGCGCATTTTCACAAACAATTCATCTGTAAATAATGAAAATAGTTAAAATAATCTATCTGATACTCTCCAAGACATTAATTAGTAGTGCTTGTGCGGCTAAACACGTAATTAATTTCCTTGCGATTTATACCGCATAGCCAGGAATCAGGTAAATTTATTTAGCTTCAACATTTTCGATTAGAAATTTATTTTCGGAATACCCATTTGTTACAAAGTGCCCGATTGGCGGCAATAGGCTCGCCCCTAATACGTGGGACCGAAAACCATAGTTGGCGAAATGTGGGTGTTTAATACACCTCTGCCTACTAGAGTGACAGGCGGCTCTACCCGACACCCACAGGCCCGCGCTCGTGAAGGACGGAGGTCATTCTGCGACCTCCGACGTTCGAGTCGCCTCCGCCAAAGAGTAAGTCTGGAGCTGCACGTATCGTAGTTTGCGCATTAGCTCTTCTCCCTTACTCTCATGTAAAGAATCCAGAAAGAAATTGATGAATCCTGGCAAATCAAATCAGGATAATCGGATATTTTAATTGAATTATTGTCTTGACAGGTGAGCAAAGTTTGAATTAAATCTGATCGCTCAAAGTAGGGCAAAATGAAGCCCAAAAGATGAAACTAATAAAACCAGGTTAATAAAAATCTTATTTTGATGAAAACCGCAGTAGCCTAGTGGTATGGGTAATGGACTACTCAGACGAGATTTTGGGTTCGATCCCAGGTTTTACCATGGCACACATCAATAACTTTTCGATGCTTTTCGAAGTTATGCGTGTATTTATCGCAGTTTTATAAGTGCCCGGATAATGGCAATAGGCTCGCCACCTATACATAAACTAGCGAAATGTGGGTGCTAGCACCTCTGTCTACTCCTTCAGGGATATAGGCGTGAATTTATGTTATGTTATGTTATGTTATTTTGATCAAAAATGATATGTGTATAACTACCAGCATATAGTTTGGACAATAATTTACTCTTTATGCGTGTGTCTTATAATGGCAGGACCAAGTCTTGTATTCTGTCAATTCATATTACAATGTTTAGTACTAAATTGTTACTATTTGCTACCTTTCGTAAAAAAAATTGTACCTCTTCTATTTCAAAGTTATATTTAAAACAGTCTGGTCCCGCCATTATAACGTTATAATGGCGGGACCAAACTCGTGTCGGCCATTATTAGCTACGATTATTTTATGAATATTTAGTACCTATTTAGTACTCTTGAAAAATGCTTAAAACGTGTGGCTGGGTGCAGCATGTACTAGGCTGTTGTATTAAAACACTGATCCCGCCATTATAATGTTTGGTCCTTTCGTAAATAAACGTGTAACGGTCTATTATTTATAAACTTTATTAATATAGATATTTAGTACCTATTTGCTACCTTTTTAAGACAAGGTTCACAAGAGTCGGTCTTTCATTAACATTAAGTAATTAAAATTTTAATGTATGTACTAAGTACAATTAGTGATGGGCGATGAATCATCGTGACCACGTACCATAAACTATGCATATTATTTTAAATAAATATATTTTGATATTATTTTAACATTTAAGTTTATTATGTATTTTAAAATCATACATAACATTAATATATATTTGAATATACTTGATCGAAAACGTTGCCAGACATAACACAACACAGCCTTTCACGGCAAATAAAATGTTACCTATATTTAATAAAAAGTGCGACCGACAATGTATCTGCTGAAGACTGGAAGAAGGTAATAACCAAATACAAAAAAGTTATGGAAGATGATTGGGAGCGGGATGTCCGGATTTGATTGTATTTGCGAACAAGGATTGATATAATAAATTTACGTTGACATGGTTTTGGGGTGCTCTCGTTTAGGAGAATAAAATTATATCATATACTAAAATATTCGTTCAAATTACTAACGTTTATAATTGAATTAAACCCAATTATACATTATATTAGCATCATTGTAGTAAGAAACATCGTAATTACTATCGACAATTTGAAATATCCGACACAACCCTAGGAATGTCAATTTGACAAATGTCACAGAAATCAAGCTATATTTTAAGGAGTATAAACAAGAATGAAAAAATTTAGAAATGTGCTGGTATTACTAATTAAAACAAAATAAATCGGAAATAATGTACCTAAATAATGAAATCACAAATACTAATTTAAAACAATATGAATTCATCAAATTACTAAAAATCGTTGGTTTTCATTTTAATATACATAATACAATGTGGAGTCACATAATTTTGACATTTATCAATTCGTGTTTTCATATCATCGTAGCACTTCCATTTGTTATATCTTAAACAATTAGCTTTGTAATGTCCTATGTCACCGATAACCGGTGGTGTATAATCAATCACAGATGCTAGTTGATATTGGTGTTTGTTTAAAGTTATAGTTTTGGGTATATCGTTTATTTTTATTTTTGTAGTTTCGGTGAGCTCCAAAAAAATTACTTTTGATAATGTGTATGATATAGTTTTAACACCTGTAAGGTTCGCCAAAGTTTCCTTATTATTTCGTATCACTGGCTCGACAATGCACACACCACAACTGTCACTACTCTCACTCCCGCCAATGGCTCTCGTGTTACCAGCGTAGCGACATTGTCCATGGGCACCCGAGACAGTGTTGCCATTATCGCATACACTACATCCCTCCCTTATTAAAAAGTAAACAATTTGGTTTAACGGTATTTAATCATCAATAAATCAACACATGCTCAAATTACTTTCAATTACAATTTTCATCCAATAACTCGTTCTCATTTAATTCTGTCCCGTCATTCAGATCTTCCTCCGGTACAGTTGTCCATCTTCCTTCTACTCTTTTTAGGTGCACCACATTTCTTCTCAGTACTTGCCCTGTTTGATCGTTTCTAACTGTTATGTCACCGTCTTTAGTTTTCTCAACCGTGTGTGGTGTTGGGTTAAAATTAGGGGATAACTTATTTCCTTTTTCCATATCTTTTACGTATACTTTTTCTCCTTCTTCAAGACGAGATTCTTTTGCACCTCTTCTCGTATCACCATATTCTTTCCCTTTCTCTTTTTGTATTTTATCTTTGTCCCTTACTTCTGTATCAACACCTTGGTTTTCCAGTTTGTCAATAGATGGGATTTTATCTCTATTCTGACGATTAAAAAATAATTCAGATGGTGACTTGCCAGTTGTTGCGTGGGGTGTACTGTTGTACATTATAAGATATTCCCACAAACTTTCTTTCATATCTTTCTTTTCCAAGTAGTTAATCTTTAATCGTTTGATGATGTCTCTGTTTTGTCTTTCAACTTCACCATTTTGTTGCGGCCAGTATGGAACTGTGTTGAAGATAGTGATATTACAGTCCCTACAAAATGATCTAAATTCTTCACTCACAAATTGTTTTCCATTATCCACGGTAATTGATACCGGATAACCCAATCTACTGAAAATTTCCTTAAGTAGTTTTATAATTTGAGCGCTGGTAATAGACTTTGTTATTTTAACTTCTTTATAGCGACTGTAGTAGTCCACTACAACAAGTACATATTCGTGATTTGGTAAAGGGCCGAGTAAATCCATTGCGACATCCATCCAAGGGGCCATGGGAAGTTCACGTCTCTTCATCGGTGTTGGCGGATTCGGCATGCCTACCAGGGTGCAACTTTTGCATGATTTAACTAGATTCTCCACATCTTTATCAATACGTGGCCACCAAACTTTTGATCGTAACCGTCCCTTCATGGCTACGATCCCTGAGTGGCCTTCATGCGCTGCATTAAGTACATCCTTACGTAACCCTTGGGGTATCACTATTCTGTTGCCCCTAAGTAAAATGTTGTCGTAAAAACAAAACTCGTTTTCGAATATTTTATAACTTTTTACGGTTTCGTCCCAATGTTGGTCATAAACTCCTTTTCGAATCATGAGTATATCCTTATCGTTGTTTGAATATTCGATTATCTCCTTCATTGAAATAGCCCTGGGCCGAGATTGTTCTATGATTTGAAGGACATGGTAATCTTCCCCTTTAGGTGGATACTCCGAGTGTACACACAATCGCGACAAGGGGTCGGCAATGTTGGTTTTACCGGGTTTATAAATTACTTCGTATTTATAAGATTGTAGCCTAAGCACCCATCTTTCAATCCGCGCACATGGCTTTGATTTCGGACCAAACAGCACTTCCAACGGTTTGTGATCTGTGATGAGATCGAATACTTTCCCATAAAGAAATATGTGAAAATGCTCTACAGACCAAACTAGGGCTAAGGCCTCTTTCTCGGTTTGACTATATTTTCTTTCACACTCAGTCAATGTCCTGTTTCCGTAAGCGATTATGCGCGGTCCATTTCCATCAACTTGAACCAGAACAGCCCCAAGTCCGACCGGGCTGGCATCTGCTACTACTTGGGTCTTATCTTTTACATCATAATAGCCCAGTGATTGTATACGAGATAGTACCCCTTTTAAGTCATCAAATGCTTTAGCTTGCGTATCCGTCCAAAACTGACGAATATCAACGTTTTTTCCGAGTTTTTTGCGAAGCAATTCCTTAAGTGGCTCAGTCTTGGTGGCAAGATTTGGTATCCACTTGTTGACATAATTCACGAGGCCCAAAAAGCTTTGCAATTCTTCTATCGTAGTAGGTATTCTGAAATTGTTGATACTATCGATGTACTTGTCTAATGGGCGCACACCACGTGGGGTCAGTTCATGTCCTAAGAAGTTTATTTTATTCACTTTAATCACGCATTTGGTTTTGTTTAGCAAGACGTTATGTTCCTTCAGAACATCTAACACTTTTTCAAGTCTTGAATCATGTTGTTCCTCATTGTGACCATATACCAGGATGTCGTCTATAAAATTAATAGCTCCATCGCATTTAATTAAAATCTTTTCCAAAACCTTTTGAAAGAGTTCTGGCGCACAATTTATTCCGAACATTAATCGTTTATATTGATATAAACCCTTCGCTGTGATGAATGTAGTAATGTGCCGACTCTCTGGATGTAACTCCAGTTGGTGAAAGGCATCTTTAATATCAAGTTTGCTGAAATATTCGGCTTTACCTATTTTCGGTAGGAATTGATCCATGTGTGGCAATGGGTGGTTTTCTCTGTTGATCGCTTTGTTTGCATTTCGCATGTCTACGCAAATCCGAAGATCTCCATTTTC
The DNA here is from genome assembly GCA_963691645.1 of Pelosia muscerda. NCBI lineage: Eukaryota > Metazoa > Arthropoda > Insecta > Lepidoptera > Erebidae > Pelosia > Pelosia muscerda. The sequence continues at coordinate 14,703,139 of OY829114.1, read as the reverse complement.
TTTTACTATAGGCACCATACGAGACACCCATCTTGAAGGTCCACGGACCTCTTCGATTATGTCACGGTCAAGGAGATCTTTTATTTTCTTCTCCACTTTTTCTTCTAATGGTAACGGAATCCTCCGATAAGGCTGGGATATTGGCTTAACGCTATCATCAATTGGGATCTCAATTGACACGTCTTTGAATTTGGGGAACGCCTTAAGGATTGTGTGTTCTCCGATCACGTTGATACCGACTCCGATTTTTAGAACACCTATTTTCACGGCTGTGTCTTTGCCAAGTAAGTCTCGAGTCCCCCCCTCTACGACGTAAACAGTAGCATATTCCTTGTGGTCGTTGATCTCGATCGTGGTCTCAAAGGATCCTTGGATATTAAGAGGACTAGTACTTCCATAAGCAAACAGAGTTTTTTCAGGCTTGCTGGACTGACTCTTGATGACAACGCCTTGATTTTTCAAAGAATTCCACGTCTCTTGAGTTATTAAGTTAACTTTGCAGCCAGAATCGATGAGCATATTTGTTTTGATACCACCTAGTAAACAATCTACAGTTGCATCATCATCCACATTAAATACGTAATCTACTTCTATTTTCTTCTTTTTATTATCATTATTATGTCTTACGTTTCTGGATGAGCCTTCGAAATTCCTATTTTCTTCAAATTTCCTCTTTACAGGTCTGTTCGCGGATTTGCAGTACTGGCGGAAATGCCCACCTTTCCCACAGCTGAAACATGTTATTTTTTTCGCTGGACATTCACTATCATCTGATCTGTGTTTATTGCTTCCACATCTTCCACAACTTCTCCTATCATTTTTCCCATAGTTTTGTCCCCGTTGTTTTAATCCCTCCCGATGAATAGTATTAATTTCGTTGCTTTCTGTTATCTGTTTCTTATTTCCGTAATTTTCTAACTGGCTGCTTACTACTTCTAGTGTATTAGCTTCAGTTACTATTTTTTCTAGTGTAATACTGTCTCCAATAGTTAAAATCTTTTTGCGTAATTCAGCCGATGTGCACTTTTCCGTTATTTGGTCAATCAAATGTTCTTCCTTTTTGTCAAAATTGCACTTATCAGCTTGCTTTCTGAGTCTTACCAAAAATCTCTCAAATTTTTCGCCTTCTTCTTGTTTGATAAGGCGAAACATGTGTCGTTCATATACTCTGTTTTGTTTTGGAAGAAAGAACTCATCCAATTTTTCAACAGCAATTTTGAATACGTCAATATTATATCCGTCTGTTGCATCCACATGTGCTCCGGGTAGGTTATAGTATATTTCTTGAAGACCTGTCCCTCCAAAATGCAGTAACGTTGCTCTTTTTCTATGACGCGATTTTATGTCGGCAGCATCAAGATATACACTGACGGACTCATAAACTGCATCAAAGTAATAGACGACTTTGAAATAAATATTTTAACCAAGTATGCATACTTTCTATACAGATTTAAATTGAAACCTCTAGATTGGTTCGTGAACTTTAAAACAGCGTAGGGTCATATCTTTAAGTTTAAGTTTATGTACTGGAAAGGACCTTAAGACTTTTTTTGAAGAAAAAACAGAAATTTAAGAAAAATTGGTTTAATTAAAAAATTGGTTTTAACAATAGACACAAACTTTATGCAAGGGTTTATTTGTGTTTTAATAAGGTGTATTACCCCCACGTGCCCTTATTACGGATTCTAATCGGTTCCGCATAGATTTTATAAGGGTTTTTAAAAGATCTTGCGGAATATTGTCCCATTCTTCTGAAAGTGCTGTTCTTAGTGCTGCCACTGTCGTGGGCGAAGGGTTTCTCGCATATACAGCTCTTTTTAAATTGTCCCAAACATGCTCGATGGGATTAAGATCCGGGCTGCGTGCTGGCCAATTCATTGTACGTATCCCAACCTCTTCGCAATAATGTTGAACTTGGGCAGCTGCATGCGGCCGGGCATTATCCTGCATTAAAGTAAAATTTTCGCCTATGAATCCCATGTAAGGCACCACGTGATCTTCTAATATCTCTGTTATGTAGCGATGTGCTGTCAAACCCCCTCTATTACCGTTTTGACGGACCATGTCTATGAACACAAGTTCTGTTCGCCCGTTCATCGATATGCCACCCCAGACCATACATGAACCGCCTCCAAAAGGAACACGCTCCTCAATGCAACTTTGAGCATATCGCTCCCCACGTCGACGATAGACTCTTCTGCGACCATCTGCACCATATAAACATGTCCTACACTCGTCCGTGAACAATACAGAGGCCCACTGCTCTTCTGTCCAATTCAGGTGATGACGCGCAAATCTTAAGCGAGCTTGTCTGTGAGCTGTAGACAACTTTGGACCATTTGCTGGTCTAAAAGGGGTGATATCCGCTTCCTTTAACCTTCTTCTTATTGTTCGTGCACACACGTTTACTCCACGCACTTCATTAAGCTCGGTTTTGATGTTAACTGACGTGAGGAAACGATTTCGCAGGGAAGTTATAACAATAAATCGGTCATCACGACCTGTGGTTGCTCGAGTTCTGCCTGTACCACGTCTCCTCCTGTAAGAACCTGTCTCTACAAACCTTCTGTATATTCTAGAAACCGTAGACTGGTTTAAATTTAAATTTCTACCAATCGTTCGTTGATCCAAGCCCTCCCGCACCAATGCTACAATTTGTGCCGCTTGTTCGGACGAAGTATCCATATTATGGTTCAAAAACTCTCGATGTGTTAAAAAACTAACCCAACAATTATGCTGGTAACAATAATTCAATTGACAAAACAAAAAAAATCAATGAGAATCAATTTAAAACTTTGCTATAAATAACACGCAAATCTGATACTACAAGTAAATTTTCTTTTCCCGGCTATATTCATTTGTTTTACTGCAGTTCTATTTTTAAATTTAATTTTTTTTTAAGATTAAGAGCCAGTCTTTCCATATTTATATAATTTAATCTAAAAAGTTTGCATACTTATTATAAAAAATCCTTTTAGAGTAAACCTGAACTTTGATGCAGTTTATGAGTCCGTCAGTGTATAAGTAACGCCCTCTTCCATTTTTCCCATCTACTTCCTATAGAAGCATTGTCACCTTCTACATCTAAGACTTCAAGGGGCGTCAATGGATGTGCCATCGTAGATTCTCTAGCTCAACTGGGGCGACCTGTAATAATGATTTATATTTTTTCATGTAACTGTTTCCAATTTTGATGGTGGTAGTATAACCAAAACACGTGTAACATTCATTGGCTTAATGCCAAGTCACCATTTCCAATTAAATGGAGGCATATTGCCAAATTATTATTCCGAAGTGAATGGAGGCTTATTACCAAATACTATTTCCAATTTAATGGGGGCTCGTTGCCAAATCATCATTCCCAATTGAATGGAGGCTTGTTGCCAATCATCATTCCCAATTGAATGGAGGCTTGTTGCCAAACACTAGGTCCAATTTAATGGAGGGTTATTGCCAAAACTTTTTCCAATTAAATGGGGGCTTATTGCCAAAACACTTTTTCCAATTGAATGGAGGCTTATTGCCAAACACTTTTTCCAATTTAATGGAGGCTAATTGCCAAGAGAATTTTTCCAATTGAATGGAGGCTTAGAACAAACACTTTTTCAATTTAATTGAATAGGCTCAATACAACTTTTTTTTTTTTTTTTTTTTTTTAGTGTATGTCTATGCTGATACTACCTATAGATTTCTATTTTTTTTTTTTTTTTTTTTTTTGTTTTTTTCAAACCTCACAACTACTGAATTAATATCAAAATGCTACAATGTAGACAAGTTATGGGTAATGGCTAGTATAATTATATGCTTATTCCGCAGCCATTATCACTATGCATAATTGAACGGAACTTACCGTTGTAAATGATTATTTATTTTTTACCTAAAATATATGTATTGTATGTACCCAAAAGTATCATTGAAATAAATCATTAATCATTGCAGCAACTTTAGATTACCAGGTAAGATATAGGTAGGTCGATATACATGTTATTTCTATGTTCCTACCTGTATGACAATATTATTACCGACTAAGTAGAACCAGCGACGTAAACATAGGTACTTTGGTAGCAGGTAGGTTTCCTAATAAACTTAGATACGAATTATTACTTATAATTGACTGTGTTTGTCTCGTTTATATTGTCATGTTATATTAGGTAGGTACTAATAGTAGTTAATGATAAGAATATCCGAAACAAAACGTTGATTGATTGATTCTTTGATTGAGATACTACTTTGAAATAACGTACCTACTTGACAAACATTGCATTGTGTTATTGTATATTATCGCGAAAAGAAAATCCACATTATAGGTACAGGTACATTGTAGGAGTAAAGTACCTACTTTATAGCTGGCAAACACATTGTAAAATTTTGAATGAAAACTACATTTATGTTTAGAATTCATTTGCAAAATCGTTAGGTAGTTTTTACACGCCTTCCCTGGCGGCAGATAACTTTTTTTTTTTGTTTATTGTTTATGTAAGTAATAAGATTATTTCTCATTTACCTATTTTCCTCGTCGCCACATGTAAGGTTCGCCAAAGTTTCCTTATTATTTCGTATCACTGGCTCGACAATGCACACACCACAACTGTCACTACTCTCACTCCCGCCAATGGCTCTCGTGTTACCAGCGTAGCGACATTGTCCATGGGCACCCGAGACAGTGTTGCCATTATCGCATACACTACAACACCGTTGCAATTATTTTGGTTACAAATAGCTATGTTATCATCTAACATTGATTGAGCAGACTCACCAAGTGCTGTTATACCTTTATTGCTTAGTATATTTATATTTAATGGTAAAAATGGACAATGTCTTATATAATTTTGAACAGAGCATTCACTATTTGTGCAGGATTTTGTTTCATCAGCGCTATATAACTTGTCATATAAAACATGTTCGACGATATATGAAATATTACAATCACATCGTATTTGTACATTGGGACCGACAGTAATAGTTTCGAAATTATTCTTTAATATATCATTTCGATCTTTGTTGATTTGGTTTTTTGGTACATCATTGGCAATACTTCTTATCAACTTAAAATAGTCATCATCGCACTTTAGATCAGCATCACTAAGAAGGCCATCCGTATATGCTACGGCAATTGACTGTGTTAAAGAATCAAAAGCACATGTGTTATTCGAAATTATGTTTTTCTCAGCATTTACAAGAGATCCATTTAGCAAGACCGGGATCTTTTTCAAGGGATTTTTTTTTCGTTTCTTTTTTGGAATTTCTGTAGCTTTGTTCTTCCAATTTTCAATTAATGTAGGCCTATCAATAAACACAGAGTCATCGTTCTTGTTAGTCTTTTTCATGGAAACGGTTGATTTTTTCTTTTCAAATCTGCTAGTTACGACCTTTTTTGGTTCTATCATATTACCAAATGCCAACTTCGTTTCTCCTGAAATGTACTGCTGATGTTGCATAATAAAATCATCTACTCTAGATCTGTGTGATTTTGTTTTTCCGCCACACATCAATGATTTTATATTTTTAAAATAAGACTCTACATTTGAAGATGTTGGAGTACTATTATTGCTGTTATAAACATTATTCATAACGTTTGACCAAAGGGGAAGCCGGCTAATTAATCTAAGAATTGTGTCTATGAGCAGAGGCAGATAATATAAATTAGCAGTACAGTCGTAATTGTTGGAGCTCAAATCATGAACTAATTTCTCTTTGCTTATATGGTCAGATAGCCATTTCAGATTTATAGATTTAGTAGCTTCCTCTGTTGCCTGTATCACTTCAACATATTCTGGAATATCACTAGAGTCCACTTCAGTCATACTATACTTTTGTTTTAATACATCATTATCATCTGCTCTTTCTTCACTTCTATCTTCATTATAAAATATACTTGTGTCACTTACAATATATTTGTTTTCTTTGTTTTTATATATTTCCATATCAGCTTTGTCTTTGTAAAATACTGGCAAATTCTTTAAGCGCCTTATTGCTTTTTCCGTAGATGTAATTTTATTGTTTTCTTCGTATCCGGCGTACTTAGATAAACATACGCTTACCATATCCTTGACAATTTCTTTAATAGTTTCATAATCTTCACATGATTTTATTCCTTTCAGACAATTTACGTAAAAAAAAGTTACTCTTTTATCCAAATGTTTAAAAATAGTTAGATTATATAAAATTTTAATAAAATGGCTCGTGTCTATTCTAATATAACATTGTGTAACATATGTTTGATTTTTTTCCAGTAGTTCGTACGAGTCATTCAAATATTCTCTGGTTGAACAATGTTTAGTAAAAACTTGAACAGCTGCACCTATAAGTGCAGCTGAATCATCACAGATCAGTTCGTCGGGTGCTTTTTTCCCTTTATACCAGGTTTTAAGCCATCCTGCAATAGTATCTATCGTTTGGTTTTCCGAGATCATTTGTGAAATAGGAACACTGCTTGTATTATCATCTGATCGCATTACGCAAACGTATAAGAATAAATGTTTTGTCATTTCTGCATCAGATCGAGGTCCAAATTCTTTAAATATGCTTCCTAAAATGAAATAAAACAAAAATAACTTTAACAAACTTTTTAAGAAATAAAATAATAAATTAAACGTAAGTAATTCATATTATTAACGCCAAATAGTAACGACAATGAGTGCTAATACACATTCTGCTTGGAGAAAAGCATTCATCAAAGTCAAATTTATTAATAAACTAAACCTACATCTTACCCTTTAAATATAGAACTAAAAATAAAAAATTACCTGTGGCATCAAAACTCATTATTGCTCGATGTTTCTTTACAAAGTTGTTGTAATAAGTTTCTTGATTTTTAGACCAATAGTACATGATAAAAAAAGGGTGTATTGATATATATCTTATGAAATCTTTATACAAGGAATTTTTCGCCATAAGCCAGAGTGATACTATTTGATTATTATCAAAATGTGAAGATTTTTTATCATCATATTTAATTTTATGTAAAACTCCTAAATTCGGTACATGTGTAGGTTCAATGTCTCCAGTGTCCATTATGGAATCAACAATAGAATTTCGAACAACAACGGCAGCATTTTTTTCTAATTCTTGACTGAGGTCCCGACGTTTACGAGGAGATAGTTTAACTTTTCGACCTCTAATGTGTACAAAATCTTTATTCCTATTTTTTATTGTGCATTCACATAAAACAATTTTTTCAGTTGGCCAAAAAATCTTGACCTCTATATCTGCCTTACATTCTTTACAAGAACCATGGCAGATAACCAATTGACTTGGTTTTACTTGGGATGATTTAAAAATCCAAGTACAATGATTTTTAGTCTTCTTCCATAACTCTTCTCGTAACAGTCCAGCCCATTCATGGGTAGATAAGGTCCATTTTCTACGATATTTTGAAGAAGTAAATTTCAGGTCATTTCTCTTGACGTATTTTACAATTGGCTTAATTTTTTCCCAAGTGTAAATATCTAAATAGAAAGTAACATACTCAGAATCACTAGGCTTTTCAATTTCTGTATTTTCAGAGGCACTACTGTCTTCGCTATGGAAACTATCATATGGTACATCGTCATCATCTATACTTAGTTTTAAATTTTCACATTTATTCGCAAAAAATAGGTAGTAATTCTTCTTCAAAGAAAGATATAACGCTTTCACAGACATACGATAATTTAGTTGAGAACTTAAATTCATATAAATTGGGTCATTAGGAGAAGGCAACGAATCGATGTCACAGAAAACTTCTTTGTATTTTAAAAACACCTTTTTTTGTTCATCAACGGATACTAAAGCTTTTCTTCCTCTCTTCATTATAAAACAATAAATTCACTTCTTGTAATGTCCACGAAAATAACAGAAAACGAACACCTTAATGTACCACCATAAACGAGTGCTGAGTAGCATTTGACGCGTTGACAATAATAAGTAAATTTTGAACTACCTACATTTTAATGAGATTTTGATACAGAGTGTGACCAGTACAAGAAGAGTATAAATGGTCAGTTATGAATAAATATGTAATATTATTAGAAAATTTTATACTAAAATGATTATAGAAGGAAACTACGACCTAAGGTTTTACCACAAACTGTACATATTAATATTGTGATTATAGGACCTCATTGATAACTTTTCCTTATAAATATGACTATTTTCCTATTTATTCCTCGGTTTAAATAATTGTGACATTTGTCAAATTGACATTCCTAGGGTAGTGTCGGATATTTCAAATTGTCGATAGTAATTACGATGTTTCTTACTACAATGATGCTAATATAATGTATAATTGGGTTTAATTCAATTATAAACGTTAGTAATTTGAACGAATATTTTAGTATATGATATAATTTTATTCTCCTAAACGAGAGCACCCCAAAACCATGTCAACGTAAATTTATTATATCAATCCTTGTTCGCAAATACAATCAAATCCGGACATCCCGCTCCCAATCATCTTCCATAACTTTTTTGTATTTGGTTATTACCTTCTTCCAGTCTTCAGCAGATACATTGTCGGTCGCACTTTTTATTAAATATAGGTAACATTTTATTTGCCGTGAAAGGCTGTGTTGTGTTATGTCTGGCAACGTTTTCGATCAAGTATATTCAAATATATATTAATGTTATGTATGATTTTAAAATACATAATAAACTTAAATGTTAAAATAATATCAAAATATATTTATTTAAAATAATATGCATAGTTTATGGTACGTGGTCACGATGATTCATCGCCCATCACTAATTGTACTTAGTACATACATTAAAATTTTAATTACTTAATGTTAATGAAAGACCGACTCTTGTGAACCTTGTCTTAAAAAGGTAGCAAATAGGTACTAAATATCTATATTAATAAAGTTTATAAATAATAGACCGTTACACGTTTATTTACGAAAGGACCAAACATTATAATGGCGGGATCAGTGTTTTAATACAACAGCCTAGTACATGCTGCACCCAGCCACACGTTTTAAGCATTTTTCAAGAGTACTAAATAGGTACTAAATATTCATAAAATAATCGTAGCTAATAATGGCCGACACGAGTTTGGTCCCGCCATTATAACGTTATAATGGCGGGACCAGACTGTTTTAAATATAACTTTGAAATAGAAGAGGTACAATTTTTTTTACGAAAGGTAGCAAATAGTACCAATTTAGTACTAAACATTGTAATATGAATTGACAGAATACAAGACTTGGTCCTGCCATTATAAGACACACCTTTATGCGCAATATTTGAGGATAGGACATATAGATTACTAGCTGACCCGGCAAACGTTTTTTGCCTTATAAATTTTAAGGGTGAACAACCCTTATCACTTAGGGGTATGAAAAATAGAAAGTATCCGATTCTCAGACCTACTAAATACGCATATAAAATTTGGTAAAAATCGGTAAAGCAGTTTCCTAAAATATCAAATATTCTCAAATACATTTTTAACAAGATGATACTGAGAAATTAAAAATAGAGTTCACTCATTAAGGCTAGAATAATGGAGGATAATTCCGGCAACAATTATATATCACTACATAGTATATATAATAATACATAGTATAATGTTTCAATAGATAGAATGGTTAAAGAGGAAGGTTTATATGTATATAACATCATGCTACGACTAACAGGTGCGGAGCAGGAATGAAAAATGTTGCAAAAACGGGGTGACGCAGACGAAGTTGCGCGGGTCAGCTAGTACTTTATAATTTGATGCGGATGACGCAGAAACATACTAATTTGATGCGGAAATCCCCTTTTCAATTATGGAAATAACCTTTAAATATTTTCGACTTTACGTAGGTGTCATTCGTTGATGCAAATGATACAAGAATATTAAAAGAGTTTTGCATTTTTTTTTTTTATTTTTTTTTTTTAAATATCACGCCTATATCGCCGAAGGGGTAGGCAGAGGTGCTAGCACCCACATTTCGCCAGTTTATATTTAGGTCCCAATGTAATAGGTGGCGAGCCTATTGCCATTAACCGGGCACTTATAAACCTGCGATAAATACACACATAACTTCGAAAAGCATCGCAGTCATTGGTGTGTGCCATGGTAAACCTGGGATCGAACCCGAGACCTCGTCTCAGCAGTCCATTACCCATACCACTAGGCTACCGCGGTCTTTTTTTTTTTGCATCCCACACAGAAATTAAGAACAACAAAATTCAGGTCACGAAAGTTGGTGAAGTGTGATTAACTTTAATTATCTACAGTTCGGAAGCGATTCCATGTAAGCGGAGAGAATTAAAATAGTGAAACCTAAAAACACAGTGCCGCCGATGCCGTCTAAAACTGACATAGTGAGTGTGGTGTGTCGCCAGCCTTACATTCAATATGAAAGTAATGGAGGGTAGACACACAAAAAATGTTTCCTGCACACCGCGCGACGCTCGCAGGCCAGTCAAGTCGTGACCACGGGTGCTGCAACGCACCCGAAACGTCGACAAAAGTAAGTGTTCGAAAATATATCGCGTGAAGTCCTGAAACTTATAAATACTATGAGTAAACGCCGCGATAGTTTAAAAGTTACATTAGCAAGCGGAGAGAAGTCAACCAATGACATTGAAGTAGTACCTTTGATTCTATAATATAGCGTAGATAGAGAATTCTTTGACAGATGTGCGTGTATTAGCGCCAATGTATAGAAATCTTCCGGATCTACTGAGATATATGATTATTGCTTCACTCCCTTGGATGGTAGCGTGATGATATGTAGCTTTAGATTAGTGAAAGAATTATTGAAATCGGTCGAGTAGTTTCGGAGTCTATTCGTTACAAACAAACCAAAAAACAAATCTTTTCTCTTTATCATTTTTATTTATTTATTTATTTATTTTCATTCATACATACCTACTGTGTCATTACAGGTATTGCCCTTGCGACAGAGTAGTAACATAATAATGATAATTGGATTTACAATACATCATGCTTCAAAACTAATAATGGTTCTTAAGTATACAATATTATTAATTAAAAATAATAGTATTAGTGTACATATATACGAATATACGAGTAGGTATATTTTTAAGTGAATACAAGTTCCTTAAATTCAATCATTCTTTCTACAGGTTGCATTTAATTATAGAAGTTAACTGAAAATTAAATTACTTTCTTGTAGTATCTGTGGATTAACTATGGTTGAGAGTAGAATCGGGGAACTGTTAAGTATTGATCACGTGTTCAAATCCCGTCGGAGCATTCACTTTTGAAAACGACGTTATATATTCCATTATTTTTTTTTAATTTATGGCACGTCAGTTTGACTGCACCTCGCTTGTTGGTATTCTACGGCTTTTTGCCCATGTCCCGCTTATGCCTTAATAGTACTTTGCTACTAAAATATCTACTCGGCTCTGTTCCTCTTCACCTTAATTTAAACACAGCCTTATATTTCGTGTATACGTGAAAGGAATGTTAATTGTTAAGTTGCCTTTTCGTATATATTTCTTATCACGAATTATTGAAATGTACGCATGTTCTTACATAGTATTAACCTTTTTGGTATATACATGTACAATATATAGACGCTTTTACATTTATATCAACCGAAAGGGAACTTATTATGAGGATAATTAGCAGTGCGTTAGGCTAATTAATTGAAAACGAACACGCAGGTTTCATCTCGAAAGAGAGGGCCCCGGGTCTGTCGGGGTGCGAGGGATATGTTGTCTACTATGTTAAAGACCCAAAGCTGAGCACCACCATTGTAGCACTGAACGTGTTTGCAATGGTGACCCTCTTTCATAAGACTTTGCCTTCAGCTTAACTTCAGGCGAGGTGAAGTCAAATTGACGTGCCATAAATAAAAAATAAAAAAAGAGGGCGTGCGTTTTAGTAGGTTCGAGTCATACATAACCCTCTCGGGTGTGGAACTTACTGTCTTGTTTAAAAACTCAGAATAAAAATACTTTGCTGCTTAGTAACGCACTATGAAGACTAGAAACCTGTATCGAACCACCACTGCTTAGGGTGGGAGCCAACGGAAACTTCTTTCAAAATGTAAAAATTCTTGTTTAAAATTATTTTTATTTATTTTTTTATTTTACTCTCTCCGGATTCAGCGGGCGTGGTATCCGTGGGGATTTTGCGCACGATAAAAAATAATGTCTGCCTATATTCAATCGCTAATTAAGGTTCTCAAAGTGCTTTAATATACATAAAGTAATTTAGGTAATACGAGGACGGGTAAGGATGACGACGGTTATCAATAGCCATTTTATGTCCAAGAATTTTCATGAAAATCCTTCTGTAAAACACATTTCAGAATGTGAATATTACGATCCATTAGTGCCTATTAATAAAAATAAAATTCATAGAGCTGTTTGTTATGTCTTTTAATAAATACTATAATTATGATTTATGATCAATACAATACATCATTTGCAGGCGAAAGTACAATAAAATAATCTATTTATCTATACTATTATATAATTGTAAAAAGTTTATGTTTGTCCGCGATGAACGCAAAAATACTGAACGGATTTCGATGCGGTTTTTTTGTTTGAAGGGGTTTGGTCGAACTTAAAATCTTACGTTTCTTTGATTGCAATCGGTTAAGTAGAACCAGAGTTGTGATTAGCAATTTAGAAATTAAGTTGCATAGATGGCGCTTAGGTCGCAATAACCGACAGTCAAGCGAGCGGAACCGCAGGCATTGGCTAGTATTTGATAAAATTCCTCAGGATTTGATTGACTCGCCATTTATTAAGTTTAAAATAGAAGTGAAAAAATGTTGAAGGGATATTGGTTATTATTAAGTAGACGAATGAGTGATGAAAATCGCCACTTCTACGCAGGAGGTGCGGGTTCGAAGGGGGTCATCTAGAAAGAGAGGACCCCGGATCTGCCGGGGTGCAAGAGATATGTTCGCTACTATCTCACTTCCGGCAACTAAAGACACAAAGGCGGCGTGCATTTTGGTCGGTTCGAATCCAACATAATCTTCCTTACCGGTTTCGGTGAGATTGGTATCCGTGGGGATTTCGCGCACGGAAAAAATAAAGGAGGTGCATGTATATGCAAATATGAATATTTGCATTGGTCTGAATGCTTTAAAGCATGATATTATGTTCTAGCATATTATACTAGTTTACAAAAAACATAATCTAAGTATGTTTATACGTATTTTAGAACCCATAACACAAGTTATGGGTCTAGATGGCGTTGTCTTAAAACATTAAAAAAGTGCATGGTCATACTAATCTTCTTACTCTTGCACATAATCATTACATATAAAGAAAACCATATTTAAAAAAGAAAATCAAAGGATGACGTTAATCTATCTGAGTGCACGAACAACTCTTTTAGTAAATTCAACTAACAAACCAGCGAAAGAATCGTTTGCAAATAATTAATTTACTTCATTTTAAAATATTTGACAAATAAACATTCATTCATATGTGCTCTTTAAATTGAATATACGAAATTGATTCTTTGATTAGCATTTCAAATCAAATTCACCAATAAATAAAACAGAAATGCGATGACATTTTCTTTGATAAACATAAATTTATATGGCTCATTATTTAAACGTTTAAGTATGTACTTTCTTACAGTGGCTGTGTCAATGAACTCCGCCGAAAAGACTGAATAGTTTTACATATAACTAATACTTATACTAGCTACAAATAATTTGTGTGTGTGTGTGTTTGTAAAGAATGTAATACTGACCTTTATGAGCGAGCTGTGAATATTTATATTTTGTGACTAGAGAGATGTTGCGTCCCTGGCAGTATATTATCGTCTCTACCAGAGTAAATGTTCAGATGAGCTCTTCCAATTAATCCCACCCTCTCCTTTTCTACACAGGACAACACGTGCAGGGTTTAAATGTCACCCGCATACGGTGCAGAATATTCCATCAAGAACCAAGCGGTTGCCCGAGGCTTCCGCCCGCGTGGATGTCGATTATCGCGTTGTACGACTCTACCTCTTTTTCTCTAAATCTTTCCTCTGTTTTTTCTTCTGTCGAATCGACGGCATTTTGACCGACCCACCATGCCCCGTTAATAGCTGGGTCGTGGTGCCGGCTATCTCCATCTTACGGACGGTTCTGTACGCAGCCACAGCGCACGGAAAGAAAAGCTTGGTACCAGAAGCAGTCGTACCCGTTTTATAGCGTCCGTTCCACTTGTCAAGCGTGATCTGACGCAGGCCATGCTTGACAAATGAGACGGGACACAGGTCATAGTTCAGCCTCGTCTTCGACCTCCAACAGCCAGAGGGTGGAGGGCACGGGGGTTGACGACCGTTTGAAGAGGGGTTATGTCGGACTCGAACCGACTAAAACGCACATCGTCTTTGGATCCTTAGTTGCCGTAGGTGAGATGATTCACCCAGATGGAGAACCTAGATGAAGCATGCAATTCTCTGCTTTTGATTTGACATATCCCGCACCGAGAAAAAGACTGTCTGGGGGCTCTATCTGAAGGTCAATTTGCTAATTTATATTATCACCGACTTGTAATTTTTTCACACTTTGCTGATATTTTAGTCTATGTATAGTGTTGAAGTCATGACCAATTAGGATATCGCAGTGTCAATATAACGTGATATGATTCGATAACAGTCTTTTTATTGAAATAATAATAATGTAATTTACTAAATATCGCATAACTACATATCAATAGTAATATAATTTTATTAATATCTTATATCTTCATATTAGGTATATATTATTTGATAGCACACTTGTACTTCTCCACGTGAACCTTTGAGAATGCCGCAATAATAAATATCGTGGAGAAGTACAAGTGTGCTATCAAATAATATATACCTAATATGAAGATATAAAATATGACAATGAGTTCCACTGACCTTTATCAATCAACAGTGTAAATACCCTTCATATTATTTACTTGAATTTACACGAATGTCACACATAGACATGAAACTACTTATTAACTAATTTTATCCCGATTTAAGACCGCTCGCTATAAACTACTGCCGTTTCTCTGCGTATCTGATACTCTCCAAGACGTTAATTGGTAGTGCTTATGGCTAAGCACGTAATTAATTTCTTTACGATTTACATCGCATTGCAAGGAATTGGGGCAAACTTTTTTCCCCCAATTTATTTAACTGCAACATTTTCGGTTAAGAATTTATTTTCGGTATACCAATTGTTTACAAAGTGCCCGATTGGCGGCAGTAGACTCGCCCTCTATTACGTGAGACCGAAAATCATAGTTGGTGAAATGTGGGTGTTTAATACATCTCTACCAACCCACCACATGTTTCGTAATAATAGAATCATAAAACTTTTCTTTTAAGCCACTCAGATGACAAGGAAGCACAGAAGAGTGGAGGGGAAGGCAGGGAAAGGTTAAAGGTTAAGAGAGGTTGTATGCTGTCAGTGCTGGGTTTCAAGTTTCAAGTTATCACACAGCAGTCTCAACTTATGGCCGCCATAGACGTTCAAGTAATTAGACCAAACTGGCCGGTTCCAATTGTTTATTCAAATTCAAAATCAAAGAACCGCGGTAGCCTAGTGGTATGGGTAATGGACTGCTGAGACGAGGTCTCGGGTTCGATCACAGGTTACCATGGCACACACCAATGACTTTTCGATGCTTTTCGAAGTTATGTGTGTATTTATCGTAGGTTAATAAGTGCCCGGTTAATGGCAATAGACTCGCCACCTATTACATTGGGACCTAAACATAAACTGGCGAAATGAGGGTGCTTGCACCTCTGCCTACCCCTTCGGGGATAAAGGCGTGAGTTTATGTTATGTTATGTTATGTTGGCATGGTCTTTCAAGCGAACACGCACCTTTGTGCAGGTTTAAAGCGGTATCAGTATTGTAAGAATTCTTCTTAATACATCGTGGTTTGATTGTCGTGACATTGTGCAATGTAATACGTCCGCATAAGAACATTTCCGCAACAACAAGTGCATAAACTGGGCTCACAAAACACACACACTCAAATGTTTCATCAAATAAGTTTATCACATAAAAATATGAAAATTCATATTTTTCTTCAAGCCATTTGATTACTCATTAAATTTGATAAAATTTAGCCACAGACATTCATGCTAATTTGGTCAAAATGTTTGAAATTGTCAGTTTGATCAAATTATCTGTATGTGTATGGCAGGTCTTAAGATCTCGGTGTTCCCACTGACAACACAAAGCCTCTCCAGTAAGCTCTGGCTACCCTACACATCGCCGGGAACACAACACAAAATTATCTGTCGACGGGAAGGCCTATATTTTTCTACAGATAGAGATTTATTTGAAAACTCGAAAGAACTTTTGACAGTTATAAGTCATAAGATATAGAGGTAGGCGTTACATGGCGGAAATCTTTTACAATAAATTATATTGCGGGAGGAAGAGAAACCCACCATTCAACCACGGTTCAATAATTCCAACGAGCAAAATATTAAACGTCATGATCCTCTGAAAATTTTCCCAACTCACTTGGGGTCGGCTTAGCAGTCTAACTGTGATGCGGCTGAACTTCGATATTTTCCGTGAAGCGACTGCCATTTGACCTCCACAATCAATGATCCAATGACCAATGGTGATATCGAAGTTCCAAGTTAGACTGGTTGGACTTTTGGGGGCTCCAACTACCCATAACGACCGCGCCATAGATGTTTGTATGGCAACCGGGACCGACGGCTTAACGTGCTCTCCGAGGCACGACCAGACTAGTGCAAACGGCCATATTCATGCATACAACTTTTTGCACTGAGCGGGGATCGAACCCGCGCCCCGTGCGTAGCGTTAGAAAGGAAAGCTAAACCCGCACACCTCAAAGCAAGTAAAAAGACTCGAGGAGAAATATTGTCGTATGTGCAATATACCGCAAGTGCGAAGAACAAACTTCGACATGTGTACAATTACAACTTACAATTTATTTTATACTTCTAAGGTAGCAGATAAGCACACGGTCCATCTGATGGGTAGTGATGGTTGGTAACACCAGGACCGTCCCACTTCTGCTGCCGACTTTATAGGAACCATGACAAACCCAATATTTTTCTTTTATTTCGGGTGCAAACTCCCCACGGATAGCAAAATCGGTGGAGGTGATTATGTCAGACTCAAACCGACTAAAACGCACCCCGTTTATGGCCCTTGGTTACCGGAGGTGAGATTATACAAGACATATCTCTCGCACCCCAGCAGACTCGGAGATATCTCTTTTGAGATGACCCGATTCCCCTAATGTTGTAACCATGGTGTCCACATCTAGGCCCCGGATATAAGGAAACCCAATATTATTCCTGTAAGTACTTGAAATGAATAGCTGTTATTCCCAGAATCACATTAAACGGTAAGTAAAATCGTTATTAGAAATGGGATAGAATAGACGCACAATGAAAGACTTTAGATAATCCAACTCAATCCGGGCATCACCACTCGTATAGAAAATGTTCATCTATTTTCAGACAGATAAAGGGGAAGCCGTTTTTATTGCGTTCATTTCGGTTTCATTTGTGTATACTGGTTTTTATTATGTACTAGCAGCACAACTTCGTCTGCGTCACCCAGTTTTGCAACATTTTTCATTCCTGCTCCGTACCTGTTGGTCGTAGCGTGATGTTATGTACATATAAACCTTTCTCTTTAACCATTCTATCTATTAAAAAAAACTGCATCAAAATCCGTTGCGTAGTTTTAAAGATTTAAGCATACAAAGGGACATAGGGACGGAAAACGGGACTTTGTTTTATACCATGCCATGTAGTGAAGCTAAGTTCGTTATTGAGCAGTAACCTGTTTTAGATTAAGTGACATTCTAACGGCGAAAACGTCAGTGGAAGCGATTGACATAAATCTATACTAATATTAGATAGAAGAAAAGTTTGTGTGTTTGCATATTTGTTAAATTGTAAGGGGCAATCTCGGGATCTACTGAAACGATTTTAAAAATTCTACCACCAATAGAAAGTCACATTATTGCTGAGTGTCATAGGTTATATAAAAAACCAGAAAATAATAAGATTTTTACGTGGTAGTCCGTTTTGCAAAATGAATCGGAGAAAAAACGATCGAATGAAAGCGTTTCTTACGAACGCTGCTTTAACTACGAAAGAAGAAGAGCTCTAGAGAAAAGATGTGGAGCTTTAAAATGCCTACATTATGCTCAACGAAGTGGGCACGGGTCAGCTAGTCTGTAATATAACTATAAAAGGTAGCCTAGTGGTATGGATAAAGGACAGCTGAAACGAGGTCTTGGGTTCGATCCCAGGTTTTATCATGCCACACACCAATGACTTTTCGAGGCTTTTCGAAGTTATGTGTGTATTTATCGCAGGTTTATAAGTGCCCGGTTAATGGTAATAGGTTCGCCACTTATTACATTGGGACCTAAACATAAACTGGCGAAATGTGAGTGCTAGCACCTCTGCCTACCCCTTCGGGGATAAGGCGTGAGTTTATGTTATGTTTATGTTATCTACTAGTTGCCATACAAACATCTATGGAAGTCGTTACGGGTAGTTGGACCCCTCAAAAGTCCAACCAATCTAACTTGGAACTTCGATATCGCCATTGGTCATTGGACCATTGGTTGTAGAGGTCATATGGCAGTCGCTTCACGGAAAATATCATAGTTCAGCCGCATCACAGGTAGACTGGAAAGCCGACCGCAACTGAGTTGGGAAAAGGTTCAGAGAATGATGATGGGGGTGCATCTACCTCTATTTCCCCCTGTATGTATACGTGGGTCTGAAAATAATACCTACCGAAATATGGGTGTTAATATACCTCTGCCTATCTCTTAGTAGATTTTCAGACACGAATTATATACGTATGTCTAAACAAGGTGAATGTATCACCGTCAACGAACACTAAAAAAAAATAATTAGAAGAAAAACAAGAAACCCGACTGCGTAAAAACTAATTTTGAACATTACGTGAAAAAATTAATTAAATAAAACTAAAAAGAAAGAAACAAGCCCAGTAGTTTAAAATTCATACAATACTCACAGTCGGGGCCCCTTGAGAAGATTGATTCGTAAAATTTGAATGGGCCCCGACTGTGAGTATTGTATGAATTTTAAACTACTGGGCTTGTTTCTTTCTTTTTAGTTTTATTTAATTAATTTTTTCACGTAATGTTCAAAATTAGTTTTTACGCAGTCGGGTTTTTTGTTTTTCTTCTAATTATTTTTTTTATTTTATACTTTTTAGTTACGATTCATTCAAAAGTTATTTTTTACCAAAAATATTTTTATTTGTATATCGTTTATACTTGAAATATAAACTTTAATCAATAAGTAAGAAAATTAGCGAGAATGAATGCTTTGATAAACAACTTTAAATCGTTATATATCCTAAACTGTTATTTAAAATGAAAAATGGTAAAAGGAACCTAACTATGATTTTGAAATACCTAATCAATGATACCCCACTTGACATAGTTTATCGACATTTTTTTTTTAATTTTGACAATATGGCGT
The DNA here is from genome assembly GCA_963691645.1 of Pelosia muscerda. Taxonomy (NCBI): domain Eukaryota; kingdom Metazoa; phylum Arthropoda; class Insecta; order Lepidoptera; family Erebidae; genus Pelosia; species Pelosia muscerda. Next base: position 14,683,734 of record OY829114.1, on the reverse strand, counting down.
CTGGTTGTCGCCGTGGTGAATTTTGATTATTTTCACGTCTTTAGTGACACCCGCAAGGTCAAGACGAATCGATTGACGTAAGAATCATCAAAATCGGCCTATGCGTTTAGCCTCTAGAACGCCACATAGAAACAAACATACATACATACATACATACATACATACATACATAGACTGATAAACACAATACCCTCCTTTGCGTCGCGCAGTCGGGTAAAACTAAACCGTCGTTAAGGTACCGTACGCACAGTTCCAATAACGTTTTTATATCTTTATGAACCCCAAAACTGTTTATCAGTAAACATTCTAAGCCAATGGAGCAAACGTGAACCCCTTTCGAACATAGCGCGATTCACACACAGCGCGGGTGCGGGTCGGGCGCGGGTGTTTTTGCCATCCATCGCCTTTTTCTTAAGAAGGTATTTTTTTACTTTAACTTGTAAACGGCGATGGATTGCAAAATGACCCGCGCCCGACCCGCACCCGCGCTATGTGTGAATGTGTGTACAGTCAGCGATAATATTGTTCCAAAGAGATACATCTGTGTATTTTCTTATACTAAAGTGGGTTCATTTGCGGCGTAATAGTCGACATCGATCGATAGTAATGTTTTTTGTACACATTATGATTGATGATAATAGGGCACCCATTTTGTAGATTACTAGCTGACCCGCGCGACTTCGTTTGCGTCACCCCGTTTTTGCAACATTTTTCATTTCTGCTCCGCACCTGTTAGTCGTAGCATGATGTTATATACATAATAAACCTTACTCTTTAACCATTCTATCTACCGCATCTATAAACCGCATCAAAATCAGTTGCCTAGTTCTAAAGATTTAAGCATACAAAGGGACAAAAAAAATAGGGACAGAAAACGCGATTTATTTTATACTATGTAGTGATAATTCGTAATGACGACCTCCGTGGCGTGGCGGTAGTGAACACGACTGCTACGCAGGAGGCGTGGGTTCGATCCCCGCTCAATGCAAATGTTTCTATGCATGAATTTGAATATTTGCATTGGTCTGGGTGTTTCTATGTATTATTTGTATGTATTTACAAAAAAAAAAGTATTTAAGTATGTTTATCCGCATTCTAGAACTCATAACACAAGTTAGTTAATCTATGCTTACCATGGGTCTAGGTGAATGACGTTGAGTCGATTGTCCCAGAATATTTATTTATATTTATTAACTAGGGATAGTGGACTACTAATAGAAGATTTTTTAAATCACTTGGGTGGCAGATAAGCAAACGGGCCAACTGATGGAAAGTGGTTACCGTGGCCTAAGGACGTTTGTAACACCGGAGGCGTCACACTCGTGCTGCCACGTAGAGGAGAAAGGGGACGAAGGGTTTAGTGTGAAGGTTAAGAGAGTTTCTGTGAGGACAGTGAAGAAGATAAAGGAAAAGTTTCTCGGTCTTCCCACTGACAACACAAAACCTCTCCAGTGAGCTTTGTAACTGCCCGTATTGAGATGTGCTATAGATGTTATTATGGCAACCGGGACTGACAGCTTAACGTGCTCTCCGGGGTACCTGTGAAACTAAGTCTAATTTAACTAAATGCAATATGAATGAATAGGTCTGTTTGCAGAACCAAAAAGCATATATGACACATAGTTAGAATCAGATAAGGAAAGAAAGATATGCCTTTATTTACAGTAGGTATATAACCTTTACCTTACCAGCAAGTCAATGTATTGTGAAGTGTGTGACACATAATGATGTTGTTGTACTTAAATAAATAAATAAATGAACCTATAATCTTATTTATGTTATCACTCACAGGTATAAGTTACTTACTAGATATCGTGTGACGTCATTTCTACAATTTCTTCTTCAGCCAACTGTATAAGATTGTTTTACAAGAATGTTTAGAAGAGGAGGTAGGACACGACGGTATATCCGTTCCAATCGAGCAGTTTAATAACCTTGTGTTGTGTTTTCGGTGGTGAGTAGGGTAGCCAGAGCTCACTAGAGAGGTTTTGTGTTGTCAGTGGGAAAACCAAAGACCTACATCTTTTGCGCTGACAACACAGAATCTCTCTGTTCTTACAGGGGTTACGGCACGAGTGTTATTCCTCTGGTGTTACACTCGCCCATAGGCCACGGTAACCACTTACCATCAGGTGGGCCCCGTGCTTGTCTGCAACCTAAGTTGTATAAAAAAGTACCAATATGTACAAAAATCACAATTAGCAGATTACAAACGAGAATATTGTTCGCGTTCTTAATTAAGACATTATAATACATAAAAGATTAATTAGGTACAATGTTCAAGTAATGAAACGCAAATATTTTGTAAAACTTCACTGGTTGGAAACTCGGCGCCTAGAGCTCACAGCTCTGAATTTTGACTTAAAGGATTTATATAAATATACACGTTGATTTAGACTCGGGAACATACTTATATAAGTGATATACAGGTTGTTGGAGAAACGCTCCCAAAAGCGAAGAGAAGATCATTTATGTATGATTTTAGATTGACATAGTCATTTTTATATTCACTGTTAAAACGATCGGTACACCGTGATCATGGCGCTTGCAACAGCGCCGAAATATCGGTTACGAAATGAAACCAACAAACATGGTAAATATCCCGATCGTTTTAACAAGATTATTTATACTGTTGATTGATAGCACTTGGTGGAACTTATTGTTATACATTATTGATAACATACTTGTATTTCTCCACTGTATTTATTATTGTACGTAACCGGTTAGGTACAATAATAAATACAGTGGAGAAGTACAAGAGTATACAACTAGCATTATGGCGACATTTAATTTTTTCAAAGAGAGTAACATTTCATTTAGCTTTACTGATACGATGGAGAGTAAATAATGTTACTTAACCGTTTGCTAATTAGGTACAAAGTCGTAATTTTTAATACGATTTGGTGGCTTAATCTAGCCTCCGAACTAAGTAAGAACTAACTAAGTTTCCGAAAGGCTGATCAATGCTAAAATTTACTAATCGATTGTTAAATCTCTTGTCAAGTAGCATTTGGGTTGCTAGAAGCATGTTTAAATAGTTTAATTAGATCATCGTGACAGTTAACATAGTCTGCTGTCAAGTTTAACTGGAGAATGTAACGTCTATTACGTCTTGAGATTGTTGAGATTGTAACTAATGAACAACAATGAGCAGTGTAGCCACCATTACAAACAAAACCGTATTTCAAATAAAAGTAATCTTAGATCTATTAGTTAATTTTGGCCGGATCAACGTTTCAGAAACCCGAATTGATATGACATCCTTGTTAAATTAACAGCAGTGTTATTTGATCAATGATTTGACAGGCCTTCCAGAAACCGGCGGTATGAAGGGTAGAAGGGTACCCGGTGTACAACTTACCATGTCCCTTTCGGCTTAGGGAGCGTTTACCCAACACCCTGTATATAAATGTTTTCAAACGTCTCTAAGGTTCAGTTCACTCCGACATAGGGATCACTTTGGTACAAACGATGCGTGTCGGGGCGCGGCGTACGTGGGTAATTTATACAAATTTAAGTACCCATTATATAACTTCCAATACTTAAAATAACATCCCATACATAACATAAACTCACGCTTATATTCACGAAGGCGTATGCAGAGGTGCTAGCACCTACATTTTGCCAGTTTATGTTTAGGTCTCAATGTAATAGGTGGCGAGCCTATTGCCATTAACCGGACACCTATAAACCTGCGATAAATACACACATAACTTCAAAAAGCATCGAAAAGTCATTGGTGTGTGCCATGGTAAAACCTGGGATCGAGCCCAATACCTCGTCTCAGCAGTCTATTGCCCATACCACTAGGCTACCGCGGTCCAAGATTTTTAAACTCTTTTATTAGTATAATTCACGTAATAATATTATTTAAAGGGTTTAAAAGTCAAGGTCGAATGCACACCAAATTTAGAAAATGTTCATTCGAGTTTTCATGTGTAAAAATGGTGGAGTTTTAAACATAACGGCTTGGACAAATCACACAAGTTTGGATAGTGGATTATTGTAGTGAATTGTGTTTTTACGTGTTGGTTCTAGTAAAGTCTCCACTACTTTACTAGGGCAACTACCATCTGTCATCGTCATCATCATCATCATCAACAATCATTCCAATTATACTTATCACAAAATAAAAGGAAATTTCCAACTCGACACTGGTAAACTTGTCCCCTAAATTGGGTTGATATGTTGACATCTAAGAAAAAAAGAAGTAGAAGCACATACACCAAAAAAAAACAAAACAAAACTTAAAAAAAAAATAAAAAAAAAACAAAAGATACAGCAGGTGCAGGGTATGTTCCTAATTCAAAATAAAATATGACTGTAAAAAGTTCACCGAGTCAGTTTAGAAATATTTATTAATTAGAGTTACAAAGTAACTGTTCGGAAAGTCATAATTTATATTAAGTAGGTACGTTTAGTACCGCATTCGTGCTAAGAACTAAAGCCATTGTCGTTAGTTCAAGAACAATAAAGACTCCCACCATTCTTCACAAGGGTCATAGAAGTCAAGTTACAAAGCATTATTTGTATTTAACGACGACTGAGAGCACTAGACCTTATAAAAAAAAAAGACTGCTTGTTTGAAATTCGCAGTTTTTTCATTACTCTTCAGAACAAATATTCGTTTTCACGAATATGTATATTTGTGCGTTTCTGTCTATAGATATAAAGCCGCCTTTCCACGATGCAATATTTTACCGACGGCGACGGGTGTGCGAAGCCCCGTTCACTACTGTTTTTTTGAGGTGAAAATAGAAGTGCACTGTATATATAAGACAGCCTCCGTGGCGTGGCGGTAGCGCACGCGACTGCTACGTTCGGGGCAAGGGTTTGATTCCCACTCTGTGCAAAAAGTTGTATGTATAAATATGGCTGCATCTAGTCGTGCCTCGCAGAGCACGTTAAGCCGTTGGTCCTGGTTGCCATACAAACATCTATGGCAGTCGTTACAGGTAGTAGGATTCTAATTCATGTGGGGAAAAGACTCAATAATATTATACTAGGAAAAGAATACGGCTACAACGCCTATTATGTGGTATACAATGGTCTGTGAAATGTAGGTGTTAATTTTTAATATATAAACATGAATACATTATACATACAAATATAATTATACTACAATAAACGTACATGTTATTAAAAACACGGAAGGTGTCATAATATATTTACATTCAAAAACATGCCAACGTTTGGCATAACATTAATACATCGTCATTATCATTACATAGTATAAAACAAAGTCGCTATCTCTGTCCTTATGTCCCTTTGTATGCCTAAATCTTTTAAACAACGCAACGGATTTTGATGCGGTTTTTTTATAGATAGAATGGTTAAAGAGGAAGTTTTATATGTATATAACATCATGCTACGACCAACAGGTGCGAAGCAGGTATGAAAAATGTTGCAAAAACGGGGTGACACAGACGAAGTTGCGCGGGTCAGCTAGTACTTAAATAAAAGGACACAAAAATCATAGAACTTGATATATTTTTTCTGACTAACCCACAGTTACGGAAAGCCATAGAGCTATTGGCCAACTTGCAGTTGCAAGTTTGATTATTTTAATTCCTCAAATCTTTACTTTTCTGAATTTCATTCGTACTCTTAGTTTATATTCAGTTTTAACAATATTTGTCTTTGATAAGCAGTCTAATCATAAAATTGTCTGTCTATATCTCTATGGTCAGTTCATTGACAATTGTGTTTGTTACATGGTGAATAATAGGTACAAGTTTATAAGAAACGTTCTTATTATTGGACATTCTTATTGTTGGACAGACATTCTTATTATTGTATATTGGCTTTGGACATTTTTCCTTTTGGACATAACTCGTGCAAATCACCGCATAACACTTTATCATGTAACTGTTGTCGATAAATAAATAAATAAAAAAGAGAAAACAAAAATGGTTAAAACTGAAGACTATGTAGAAATATATATACTTTACCACCCTTTCTAGGGAGATAGATAATTATCTTTTACAAGTTTTTTGAAAACCAGCAAAGGTATGTATGTATAATAAGTAATAGTATCGGAGTTTTGGCGGGAACGCGAAAAGTGTCATAACGCTCCTGTGTTGCATTTTCTATATTTGAGTAAATTCGAGTTTTTATGAGTAAAAATGGTGGAGTTTTAGACATAACGGCTTAGACAAACCGCATGAGTGTAGGAAAGTGGAATATTGTAGTGAATTGTGATTTTTCGTGTTGGTGTCAAAATCTCCCCTAGAAAAGCTTCTAGTAAAGTCTCCACCGCTATACTGGGGCAACTATCATCCGTCATCGTCATCTATCATCATCAACAATCATTCCAACTGTTCCAACTAGATAAGTGAATTAAGTGTTATAAAATAAAATAAGACTTGACATAAAGGTCATAGTTACCATGTCATAAAATCCCTTAAAAAAAGTAATAGTATCGACTTACGTGGCCTCATCTGCAAAAACTCCAACACAGTTCCAATGATAGGCTTCCGCGGTGGTCCAGGCAACTTATCCAGTGGATTTTCTTCATCATCGAGGAGCTTCCACGTGATATACCCGATCACCAGGAGTACGGCAATAAGGAGGTACATCTTCGACTACGATTTAAGAGCTGGTGGTTAGCGCCTGTATGCTTCCAGAAGACCGTGGAGTATATCCTGAGAAAGAACAGATTTTAAAATAAAGTTGCAAACGTAGTTCAATCGGTCAATTATTTTTCTTCTGTTTATATATGTTTCTAAAGAACCAAGCGATTGAACAGTTATTTAGTTGCAATAAATCACTACATAGTATAAAACAAAATCGCGTTCTCTGTCTTTATTTTTCATGTCTTTATGTCCCTTTATATGCTTAAATCTTTACAACTACGCAACGTATTTTGATGCGGTTTGTTTTAATAGATAGAATGGTTAAAGAGGAAGGTTTATATGTATATAACATCATGCTACGACTAACAGGTGCGGAGCAGGAATGAAAAATGTTGCAAAAACGGGGTGACGCAGATAAAGTTGCACGGGTCAGCTAGTAAATTATATAATACTAGTTGTTATTCATGGCTCCGCCTAAATCATTTCCAAAGTTATTCTCTAAGTACTTTTGAAACAAATTTCATCAATATCAGATCAGTGGTTTGAACGTGAATTTGCAATAGGCAAACAGCCTTTTTTCTATGATTACATCGGCGAAGCCCACAGGCAAACATAATTTTTGTATTGAACTTGGCTCTCATTTTTTACATGTATGCTTTTAGTGGGATTATACTCGTAGATTTTCCACTCAAGCTTGAGTTATGAAGCGTCGGTAGCTTAGTGGTTAAGGAGTCGGCCTTACGATCGAGAGATCCCGGGTTCGAATCCTGGCCATTACACTACCGACGTGAACCCACTCCTATCACAAGCCATTGAGCTTAGCTGGAGGGGTTAACGGGAATATTAGTAACTTCGCTTGCTAATATTCTCTATAAAAAAAAATAAAAAAAAAAGTTACCTGACTTAGGTAGGTAGCTATAATTTCTTTTTCTGTAAATATCTTACTGAGTAACAATGATCAGCTATACCTTTGTCACGCTCTGTCATCCAGGGGTGAAAAGTATGAAGAGCGTGAAATTGATAACGTAGATTGAATAGTATTACATTTATTGGAGCGTTGAAGATGGTATTATTTATGTATTTATATTATGTACATCGTATTGGGACTCCCTTGTCCGCACCGAGCCTCCCTTTTTGGGCCATTGTGCGTGCAGAGTTACTGGCTAGGGCAGCCAGCCTAGCTCCGCCCAGTCATGACCAAAGCGTGATGTTCAGTGTGCAAAGACTGAAATATCCCTCAAAATGCTTTTAAAAATACATATACCTGACAGGTGGAAAATTACAAACGGAGAATACAGTGCGTAAGATGTGTGGGGGCTGAGGAGGGGTAATTATGGGGGAAGAGGAGGGGCAATTATTGGGAAAGAGAAGGGGCAGGGAAGGAGCACTGCAAGAGAAAGCGGCAGGGTATTAGGACAAGAAGGAAAAGGGTATACGGGGAAAAAAATTAAAAATAAGGAAGGGAGAGATGAAGGGGGGGGGGATAGGGGAGGGAAAGAGTGAATTAAAAGGAGAAGGGGAGTGGGAAGGCAAATCGGAAAGCGGGAAGGGCAGGGGGTGAGGACATGGAGATGAGTAGAGAGGGAGATAAGGGAAACGGAAATGAAAATAATGGAATGGGGGGTATGGGGAAGTGGCGAAAATGGTGAACAGTTGTGGGTGTGGAGAAATGGGAGGAAAATGGGGTAGTGGTTGAATGGTAAACAGGAAATGGAAAACGAAAAATGAGGAAAAAGGCGAAATTGTAAAGTGAAAGAGGAGATTGAGAAATGGGTAAAACTGTGAAGTGCAAAAAGTGAGTAGTATGGTAGAGAACGATGAGTAAAGAATCGGATAGAGTCGAATAGAGCGCTTAAATTTACAACGCGATAATCGACATCCACCCGGGCGGAGACGCGGGCAACAGCTAGTTGAATATAAATTGCAGAGAGATAGATAGATGAATAGATAGATAGATACACAGTGTTAGCTTGTATCGAGTCGGTAATGACACTACCCGAGGCCACATAAATACTCTTTGATATTATCTATAACATATATACTAATGGCATATTTTAACGCCAAAAAAAAACAAAATACGATCACGCACTTTTTGTTTTTCTCCTTGTTGAGTAAATATAATATTATTATTATACAATTTAAAGTGATTTACAAAGGATTTAATATAATACTGTAATAATTAAAATATAAGATGATTGTATATAATGATAAGAATTCATTGAGCATGTAAGTAACGATTGTTGTCCGTAATATGTAGTAGTAGGTACTCGATGGATTATGAAAAAGAATTGGAATAAATGCATTCATTTGTGATATGATAGGGGACAATCTTGTCAGTGTCGAGTTGGGAATTTTCTTTTATTTTGTGATAATTATAGTTGGAATGATTGTTGATGATGATGATGATGATGACGGATGATAGTTGCCCTGGTGAAGTAGTGGAGACTTTACTAGAAACTTTTCTTAGGGAGATCTTGACACCAACACGAAAAATCACAATTCACTACAGCATTCCACTCTCCTACACTTGTGTGATTTTTCCAAGCCGTTATATCTAAAACTCCACCATTTTTACACATAAAAACTCGAATGCACACCAAAGGAGACTGAAATGATTTCATACAATTTTGGGCCCAGGGTGTAAGAAGATGAAAGTGGTGTCAATTAATAGCTTATATATATATTATCAACCTTTTACTGAATATTCTGCGGATTTTGTCAGTCTGAGAACAGAGATATAAGAGATTATGTAGAAGTGACGTTATGTTACAATCTTTAACCAACAGCTGATTCTTTTTGAAATTTGAAAAATCATAATTATGAACTTCAAGCTATAGATAGGTAACAGGTGAAAAGATAGGGAAAGGATGTCTAAAATAAAATAAAAAATCATTTAATATAGTGTTTTATTCGCCTTATATTATAATTAAAATGTGTAAGTTGTTTCATCGTGTAAGGGTGGTCTACCCAGTGTATTGCAATGACCAGTGGATATCCCACAATTGACACAGAAATCCATAGTTTCAATAATATCCAATTCACAAGCCGGCGGTAAAATCCAAAGTAACAATTTCAAGTCAAACGTGTGAGCGATCTTCGGTGTCCAACGTAGTATAAGGTAGGCAGGGTCAGAATCCGTAAAATACAAAGCAGTGGTCGTAAAAATTACAGATAATCGGGAAAGCAATCAAAACGCATTGGCAAATACGAAACTAGAGATGAAGTGAATATATTAATATTAGTTAAAAGATTACTTTCAAGATTCAGGTATTAGTAATCCGACCGACTATGATATGGTAATATTGCTGATATCAGTAATATTTCAAGATTGTTTACTATCTGACATGGTCGTGTAATATCATTCTGTTTTCGATTGGTGAATATTAGTCTATGGAATGGATTAGTGTGTGATGTATTCGCTCGGATCGTATTAACTTCGTTGCTGATTGGTTGCTGACTGAGAATAAATATTCACTACTTGGTACCATTTTTATAAACAATAATTTGAAACTTGCCATCGCAAACCATGTTGGTTAGACTATTCTTATACACAGACATAACTTGTATTCTAAGTCTATGTTCTTATATTGGAAGCCGAGGGCAACAGCTACTAGAAACTAATTTACTTACTTACAAAAAGAAACACAACTGGTCCTAACCTACCTATATCTGTATTTAAAATATAAGAAAAATGTGCCACCGACTTCGAGTAGGTACTGTAACTATGTTTGTTGTTATTATTATTCCAGTCCTCAATCACGATGTGTTAAAGTATGCTGTACCTACTATCATGATAAAAATATATCAATCTTTCATATCTTGAGCGATAATAATAGGTACCTACCTAATCAGTCTATTCAGCGCAAGAAGATTGACCTATATTTATTAGTGCAATAATATGTCAATATTAATACGATCATAGATCACCGCGGTATTTGAGGATTGGTTGTCGGTAAAATATTACTAATATTCAAATATTAGTTAAGATATTATAATATCATGAAACTAATATATTAAGATTAGCTAATACCAACGAATATCGGTACTAACCCATCTCTACACGAAACGAATGAGCAAACAAAACGGCAACTGTCAGTGTCAATGCTATTATTATATTTTTATTTTTTTACTGTCATGCCAGTGACAGACTAAATATAAGAGAGATTTGAATCGATATTAAATCGATAATCTTTGATATTGGTTTTTCAGTAATTAATTGATATTTGGTTTAATAATATGACTGTAATTATATGCACTATATTGCATGTAAGTATATATAGTGCATTTCATTACGTTGAGTTAATTATTTACTGCAAATGTGTAATCGATTACTTAATCGATAATCTACCGAAAACTATTTTCTCATATTTCTCCGCTTCCAGATAGAGAATTGAGGTGATTTTTCATATTCTAAGACACAAAAATATGACTGATTTTTTAGATCATATCTCAACTTATTACATTTTGGGCCCGCCGTTTTCCGTCTCCTTTAGAAAATGAAACACTGAAGCGCCAGCGCTATGACACTTTTCGCGTTCACGCCAAAACTCCGAGCCATAGTCTGTAGAGCAATTTCGCACTCCCACCACAGATCCGCGTCATCTGAGAAGCCTCACCTAGACCGGTTCTCCTTGCTTCGGCGGACCCGTGTTCGAAGTCTAAAATTCAAAAATCATTTATACTGTATTGACCACTAAACGATACTTACAAAACAACAATTTCAATAATCATTACTTCATAGTATTAAACAAAGTCGCTTTTTCTGTCCCTATATCCCTTTGTATGCTTAAATCTTTAAAACTACGCAACGGATTTTGATGATCATGCTACAACTAACTGGTGCAGAGCTGAAATAAAAAACGTTGCATAAACGGGGTGACGCAGCCGAAGTTGAGCGGGTCAGCTAGTATGTTACAAGATAGTTAAGAAATGGACCCCCGGCCGGAGAAGACTCCAGCAAGAAACTCAGCAGGCTTTACTTTTTTTGGCCTATTTACAAACATTTACTTAGTCTAGATACAGTAATTCTTATGAAGTAGTAATTATATACTTCAAGTTGAGTGAACAGCTCATTTCCAGATTTGTTTATCATCCAAAAATCTTGTTTAGGGACTTTCACCTAATCCAGGGAAGGTCATAAAGAACGACCACAAAAATTGAGTTTAAAAGAGCTCTTTACCAAAATAGTCTTGTTTTATTCAACAATTTTTTTTCCTTTATTTATGGCACGTCAATTTAACTTCACATCGCCTGATGGTAAGCTAAAGGTAAAGTCTCTGGAGAGAGGGTCACCATTACAAACACGTACAGTATTACAATGGTGGCGCTCAGCTTGTGGGCCTCATCAGATGCTTTTTTACGCCCCGCTTAAAGAACCCGGGACTGTATGAAGAAGGAAAGACCTGTGCTGGTAAGGAATTCCAAGAATAAATGGTCCAGCAGAGCAAAGACTCACCGAACCACTTGGTTCTTAACGGAATATTCTGCATCGTATGCGGATGATATTTAAATCCGTTTTCATTTGGACAGAATTATAAAAGGTATAGAAAAAATTCACGGTCACCTTTTTATGGTGATCTCTGCCAAAAAACACGAACCCGTTTCATTATAAGTTATGACTGATGAAATAACATCACAGTAATAATACGATATCACTCTTTTATCATAAAATATACCTACTTCTTCTATACTATAAATAATATTACTCATTACTTAGTATAAAACAAAGTCGCTTTCTTTGTCCCTATATCCCTATGTATGCTTAAATCTTTAAAACTACGCAACGGATTTTGACACGGTTTTTGTTAAGGGCCCAGATCGTGAAAATCACCGAAAAGAGTGTTACGATTTTTCATATTTAACTTATTTAGATATGATTGATATCAATGATAATTTGTATATATTACAATCAAAGACCAAAATATATGTTAGTCTTATATTAAATCCTTAAAACCTAATAATTGCTATATAATAAACGTCAACAAACGCACAAAATTTGACAAAAATGCAAAAACATGCCTTCGTATTTTTCAAATATTACCCAATAAATCAACACAAATTGATAAAAAGAAACACTTTTTGAACACTGAAGAAACCAATACTTAAACCTATGTACTTTTTTTTGTACCTTTACAAACAAAGACTTCCTCTTTTAAAGCCCTAAAATCTAGATATGTTCTACGTAAATTCTCCATAGAAAAATGTATGAAAAATCACGCGCATCCCGATATTATGATTTAGTAACCCGCATCGCTACTGATCGGCAGTACGTTTTTATGGTTCAAGGTGACACCACGCGTGTCGGATGCGCCAGCAATATTACGTGTTGTGAATTTGTGTTTTTTGTGAAAAACTGTAAGTATAACATTTTTATAACTAATTCACTTTTAGTAAGTAGGAAGTATTGATATAATGAATGTCTGGAAGAAAACCATGATGGAACTAGATATAAATCGTAAAAAATACAAACTTATTTAGATAGGTACGTAGTTTGTTGAGGAGGTTATTTTATGAACCTTGTAAAGTAGGTATAAATACCGAGGAAAAAAATTACGAGATTTGTGTGAAAGTGTCATGTAAAAATTCTAGTTTTATTTGAGTGCTTTATCATGTCTAAGTACTAATAATAATATATTCGCATTTGTTGTTGTTGTTGCATGTAAATATTGGTTTGTATTATAAGTAATAAAGTCGATTTCTATAGGAATATTCTCATAATAATTAATTTTATTACATAATATAGTTAAATATTCGTTTTCATGTTCATCATATTGTCTAAATATCAGATTGTGGAAGTAGGTATGTTTCCTATCTGAAATAGCATGGGCGTACATACTTCGCTGCCGTCAAAGACGCGCGCGGCGCACCGCGCCTAGAGTCTGGTTAGGGTTAGGGTTGTACAAAAATTACAAAATAAATAAAAGTGGATACTATTGATGATTAATATTTCCAGTATTGAAAATAAAGAAAACCTTCAGGCCGAGACTCCGAGCAACACTGCTACGCGCTGTATAGAGGTAAGTTGTTATACGTAATTAGACTTGTTACATAAACAAACAAACCAACTACTTAGTTAGTGATGGGCGAAGACAAAATCTCAGTACCTATAGATTTTTTTCTTGCAATATTTATTATTTTCATTGGGAGACACAAACGAACTACCTAGTTAGTGATGGGCGAAGACAAAATCTCAGCACCTATAGATTTTTTTCTTGCAATATTTATTATTTTCATTGGGAGACACAAACGAACTACCTAGTTAGTGATGGGCGAAGACAAAATCTCAGTACCTATAGATTTTTTTCTTGCAATATTTATTATTTTCATTGGGAGACACAAACGAACTACCTAGTTAGTGATGGGCGAAGACAAAATCTCAGTACCTATAGATTTTTTTCTTGCAATATTTATTATTTTCATTGGGAGACACAAACGAACTACCTAGTTAGTGATGGGCGAAGACAAAATCTCAGTACCTATAGATTTTTTTCTTGCAATATTTATTATTTTCATTGGGAGACACAAACGAACTACCTAGTTAGTGATGGGCGAAGACAAAATCTCAGTACCTATAGATTTTTTTCTTGCAATATTTATTATTTTCATTGGGAGACACAAACGAACTACCTAGATAGTGATGGGCGAAGACAAAATCTCAGTACCTATAGATTTTTTTCTTGCAATATTTACTATTTTCATTGGGAGACACAAACGAACTACCTAGTTAGTGATGGGCGAAGACAAAATCCCAGTACCTATAGATTTTTTTCTTGCAATATTTATTATTTTCATTGGGTGACAAACACATTAGTACCTAAATAGTTCTCAATTGCTTTCTCAAAAGAAAATTCTCGTTAAAATCCCATATTTTATGTATGTAGGTATAATAAATAATATTTATTTAACCGATTTTGATGATTTAAGAATCATTAGAATTGTCTTCTAAGCCCGAGTGACATAGAGTAGGTGACGTCATAAAAAACCAACACCTATAGCGTAAAGGAAATTTATAATATATGTAGTCAGATTTATTTATTTTTTGACGTGATAATGTCTTATAAATCGATGAACAAAGGCAACATGCACGAAAAAGTGTCACATTATGTCACGTTAGGGTCAAGCAAGAGCATGGAACAAGCGATGGAGAATAATATTATAATGTTATCCCGTAAAATTATTATCCTAAACCGACTTTACATTTTATACAAAACGTTTATGTTTTTGATCTATATGTTTCAAAGATGTATTCTAAGGGACTTCTTAGCTATGTTTGAAGAAATTTGGCCCATTCTTTATTTATTATTTTTTATAAAAAAACAATCAAGCCATTATCTTTCTTTACAGGAACTAGTAATTGAAAACCGTCAAGAAGGAAAGGTGGTTGAAGTGGAAGTTGGGCGTAGAGTAGCAGATATTTCTTTTTTTTTTAAAGCTGTTCAGGCCATAGGGGACCGCGGTCCAATGGATTGTATCCTCAGTATAATAGGTGAAGTAAAAGTTGGTCGGGACTCAAAACTCATCATGAAATGTATGTGTAATTAGTATGTGTAATATGAAATTTACTGTGTGTTTGGTTGAAAGGAAGAAGATAGCATGGAAGTGAATCATCAAATTGTATCTGGTATCATATCATCTGGTGGGAGCTACTTTCAGTTAAAAACATTAACTGCCCTACCAATTATGTCACCTTCATTATATAATGAAATTTATAATACGGTTTGCGATTGATGGGAAAAGACAGGAGCACAATCCATGGCAGAAGCTGTCAAGGAAGAAGCAGAGTAAGCAGTGTCAGTGTCAAATTTTGGAAGGAGCAAATGGAGATGAAATTAGTTTGGTTTTATTACGATTGACTACTTCCAGAATTAGTTGATCCTCGGCAGTCACGAAGCGAATTCGTGACGCGCCCAGTTCCAGTATCATTGAGGCTACGAAAGAGAGGAAAGAAAGAACTTTACGTGTTTTGAAAGAGAAGGACGCCTAAGGATTTTGAAATAGACTGAGGTAACTTAACTACCCAGCCGGTCGATTCACGTGCATTCAAAAGTTGTTTTAACTTAGAAATCGCCTTATGGTTTTCTGTTTTAAACGCACTTACTTATCTAGTCTTGGATTGTCATAAATCAATTACTGTACAATTCTTATACAATTTTGAAGAGTTACCTGGTGTAAAGAATCATCAAAATCGGTTTAAAAATACAGCGAATTGAGAATCTTCCTCTTTTTTTAAGTCGGTTAAAAGGGTTTGTTTGCAAAAAAACAAAGTGACATTTTGAAGTCACCACGCTACGGTTTTTATTACGTGAATCGGGCATCTGGTAACATTTTCATTCTGATAGGTTTTGCAATAGCAATTGATTTTATAATCAAATTAGCAGAAATCAGAATTTATTCAGTAATTTATTTAAACAACTTTAAACATTAGAATTTTGAACTCAAATTTTGTTATTGTTTACTTACTTTTAATTTGTATATTAATAATTTATAAACTTGTTTTACAAATTTTTGCTCAACCCTAGCACGCTTGGCGACTCATATTTGTTATTGTTTACCTACTTTTAAATTATATGAATCATTTTTATACTTGTGTTTCATTTATTGATATTTTTTTGTAAAACCCTAGGAGATTTTTAAGATATCAAGGTGATCGTAAACAAATAGTAAGTAATTATTTGAGTTTATCCAATAGGCACATATCCTTGCGTATAGATAAACAGTAGCGAGGAAAGGCTCGATGTTATTTCGACCGTACTTGCTACTGAATTTGCAATTATGTTATTGAATGAATATTTTACGAAATAAGAATAAACTGTGGTAGTAAAATTACAAATAAATACATAGTTGGAATTTTAGGTAAGTAGAATACAAAAAGGTGGCTCTCTCTGGGTCATTCACCCGCCCCGGTCGGTTGTTTCAGTAAACAGTAGCGCTGCGGTCGCGCGAAATCGATGTTGCGTCTGGGCAATCTGGGCCCTTAATAGATAGTGTGATTGAAGAGGAAGGTTCATATGTAATAGGTATCATCATGGTTACAGTCAACTGGTGAAAGAAGTTGCGCAGGTCAGCTAGTTGGAGATATTTAAAAAGTGAATAGGTTTGATTTTAAATTGATTATGGTCGTTTAAATATTTAATATTAAATCATTCATTCATCATCAAACCAACAATACATACATATGCTCACGCCTGATCAGCTATGATTTTCGGTCCCACGTAATAGGGGGCGAGCCTATTGCCGACAATCGGGCATTATGTAAAAAAAATAGTATGCCGAAAATAAATTCCTAACCGAAAATGTTGCAGCAAAATAAATTTGGAAAAAAAAATTGACCCAATTCCCTGGTATGCGGGATAAATCGCAAGGAAATTAAGTAGGTACATACGCGTTCCAACAATCATAGTCAATATTCCGTCATACTTAATAGTGAAAATGAATAAGTAGATGGTTTTCTTTCTACCACTTCGGTGGCAAACAAGCAGTTGTACACGGCCCACCTGTTGGAAGTGGTCTCAATCGTGCTGTCGACGTTAAAAGAGCTTCTGTGCCGCATAAGAGACAAATGGATCTTCCCACTGACAACATAAAACTCTCCAGTGAGCTCAAGCTGCCCTACTCGCCGCCGGGAACACAACACAAGGTTATTATTAACCGCGGTATTCTGTAGAGCGTAGGTAATGCCCCACTGCTCAATTGGGACGGCAGATACCGGCGTGTCCTACCTCATTATACCTACCTTAAACAGCTCACAATTCACACAGTTATATTTAGGTATATAACACTTTAAGTTGGAAAATAAACACTATTGCAATTCACTTATTCAACATAACTTGAATAGTGTTTGCATAAAACATGAAATTAATTCCACAACATGTTATCCAAAGCGTTTATAAGATGATACTGGCCATAATAGAGCCATAAAACAAAACAAAATTATCAATGGAAGTGTGAACACAGTTCATTTAAACACATAGATTGCTTTATGAGTAGGTAAATAACAAATATGTTACAGAACATTAGTTGCAATGTATATTAAAGTGCTCTATACTACCGTTTACTATTATCACTTACATAAGCACGTAAATATACCGGTATAACTATAGATACCTACATTATACTTAATCTGTGCTATGAAGACCACAGATAAAACACTCAGACTGATTTGAAGAGCAAGCGATCTTTACCTAACTCGTTTGTTATCGTAGTTCCGTACGAATTGCATAGATGGCGAAGCTTGTCTATAATATTGGCTTAATCTAGAATTTGTTTTTTTCTTCGGTTTGAAAAGGGGTAATGAGATTTTGCACTATTAAAATATGTTTCAATTTCTCTGAACTATTTTCTGAATTATTTTCCGTACTCAGTTAAGGTCGACTTTCTAGTCTTACCAAATATTTATGTTGGACTAAACATACATACACTTACACCTATTTCCCTCCGTCTTAGGCAGCGGTGACTGTAACATTTATTAATAAAAAAATATAATTAATATTATAAATGCAGTAAACATTAATTTATAAAATATATTATAATATATTTATATTATAAACTAGGTATATTAAATAGAGAGAACTAGAGAGAAATAGAGAGTAATTCTAACTCTCAATTTAGAATTACACTCTATATCTTTCTATTTATATCTAGTCAAATTGGTGACCCAAGCCATACATCTGAGGCTGAATCTGGGCTGTATTTGTATCTGTCTGATGTTAAACAGTCCTTTCCCTTGATCGTCTTGTACGGCTCTGGAAATGGGGAGTGATGGGGTGGCCTAAATTCTCGTTTGCCCAGAACCACACGGTCCACCTGATGGTAAATAGTATATGTGCAGTGCGTGAGTAATTTGTGTTAAGAAATTTTTTGTTAAATATATAGTGTTTGATATCATTGGAACGGGCGTTACCCGTACATTTCAAATATATATATTTTACTAGTATTTTCTATGATATGAACAAACAAACTTAGTATTAAACAGTGATAGTAGAATTTGACGGCATTTGACCTCGAATGGACATAATTAAAATGTATACATAAATATAAAACACAAGTTGTATATTATTATAAAAAAATACAAGTATAAAAATGTAAGTAGGTGTCAGAAAATAGTTAAAAAAATTAGACAAAGAAACTTGTTTGGTTAATCTTCACATATTTTTGTTACGTTAAGCTAACGCTATAACATGAGGAACATATTTCAATAAATTAGTAATAATAATATTGACAAAAATAAACAGGATTATGGCATTAAATAAATGATATATCACATACCTGAATTTCAGTCGTACAAGTCCCTGAAAATATGCTGAAATCATGCGGACATGATCATTGTAAAATATTGAAAAAAAACTGGAATAAATTTAAAGAACAGAAAAAAGAATCCAATTAAAAAGTTTCATTGTTGCGGTGAAGTGAACGTGTGTTAGTAACTTCAAAGCACATTTCCAACTGGTCAAGCAAATAATAAATGCACTGGACTGTATCGTAATAAGTTCAATGCATCTCAGATCAAATACAATCTTATTTATTTTTTAATTCACAAAAGTTATAATAGATAATAATATAACAAGCTGTGTTCCGCCAAAGGCATGCGAAATAATGAAATGAAGTCATAATTCACACAAATTAGTGCCTGAACAGTTTGAAACTAAAATTGTATGAAGTGATGAAATAATAAAATGTATTTATTAACAAAAGTTGGTTTACAGGTTTGGACACAAAGGTAGAAATAGGTATACGAATTGATCACAATGCAGTTGTTCAACAGTTTGAAAAGCAGGTACTTGATATTATAATCCCTGTTTCCTAAACTAGGCTAAAGTCTAAACTAGCCTAGACTAAACATACATATTACAGTCCCGGGTCCTTTAAGCGGTTCGTGAAAAGGCATCTGATGAGGCCGTCAAGCTGAGCGCCACCATTGTAGCACAGTACGTGTTTGCAATGGTGACCCTCTTTCATGAGACTTTGCCTTCAGCGTAACATCAGGCGAGGTGAAGTCAAATTGACGAGCCATAAATCACTACATCGTATAGAATAAAGTCGCGTTCTCTGTCCCTATGTCCCTTTGTATGCTTAAATCTTTAAAACTACGCAACGGATTTTGATGCGGTTTGTTTTAATAGATAGAATAGTTAAAGAGAAAGGTTTATGTATATTACATCATGCTGCGATCAACAGGAACGGAGCAGGAATGAAAAATGTTGCATAAACGGGGTGACGCATACGAAGTTGCGCGGGTCAGCTAGTTAATAAATATACAGGTACATTAATAAATACAGTGGAGAAGTACAAGTGTGTTATCAATTA
The DNA here is from genome assembly GCA_963691645.1 of Pelosia muscerda. Lineage (NCBI taxonomy): Eukaryota > Metazoa > Arthropoda > Insecta > Lepidoptera > Erebidae > Pelosia > Pelosia muscerda. The sequence continues at coordinate 14,663,857 of OY829114.1, read as the reverse complement.
TGTATATAGACAGACAGATAATGAGAAGCGACTTTGTTTTCTACTATGTAATCATTTTATAAACACAGAATGAATCAGAAATATTGCACAGAATCGCGCAAAGCAACGGAAATGTAACACAAACTTACTGAAGATAAACTAAGTAGTAGTTCAAAGGAGTTTTATCTACAGAGTACGATCGGTTCAGGAAAGTCTCTTGCACCTGTTGTGAGCTGCAGTCAATTATAACTTTGAGAATCTCTATTACCCTGAATTTCACTGGAACTAGAACTAGCTCTTTATTCTCTAGAGAGCTTATTGGGGGAGGAACTTCTATCTATGTTTGCACAAAATTTCAGCCAGATTTCGATCAACTGTTAGAGTGTGATTGAGGAACAAAGAAACACAAACATCTTTACAAACTTCCATATTTATAATTTTTGTTTTTATTTAAGTGTTTTTTTGTGACTTTGCGAGACGATGTTAGTCACCTTGAAGAAGCAAAGAGCTTCCCCTTTCCTACAAAACTCGTGATATCTTGTAGACGTGAAACTGTTGAGGCACGTAAAAAAGAATGTGTTGTGAACGAAATGAATTATTTATTTTACTAGTGTATATGATAATATATGTCTTTATTGTACACCAAAGAATTACATCATGATATGGAGAAGCAGATTATTGGGTAGATACAATGGGCAGCCTTGGCCTTGGCAATCTCTTACACCTCTGCCTACCCCTTTGGAGATTACGCGCGTGAGCATATTTATGTAAGTATTTAGGAATTAGAATACTCATAACTCTCAATGTAAACCTTTGAGAAAGCCACAAGGCGAAACCGGTTAGGTAGAATAATAAATACAGTGGAGAAGTACAAGTGTGTTATCAATAATGTCTAAGATATTCCAAGCAAGTTAAGGATTGATCCCAGCTCCATTTCGCCATCTCTACATAAGATTTCAAAATGGTTGCTGATCTTCGGGAGAAGGTGTTACGTATTCATCAAGTAGCACCAAGAACGCTGATATGCGTTTACCTCAAACAACGATGTGCATGAAGTGCCGATTCTGTGAAAGGTGCAATGCGACTACACCCTGTAGTCTTAGCACGAAATACTATCGAATTCGCTATGTAAAGATACCGACGGATCGGAGCATTGCGATTGGCGGGCTACACACGCACACAGGTTAACAAGAGGCAAACTGCCAATCACAATGCTCCTTCTCTCGAAACCTTTACATTACGAGTTCGATAGGAGTTCATGCTAGTGCTACTGACCGGAGACAGCAGCCTCGATGAGATAGCGGCACTTTTGATACAACATCGAGCGATTATTCACGTATTTGAAATTCTAATATCTGTAGAATTAATAAGTAATAAATTCTTTTTTAATATTGAAATTGTATTCTTTTCGATTCTCCGTTTATTGGCTTCTTAATTGGTATTCCGTTTATGCTTTTTTTTATTAATAATTAGTGTGTTGTGAGTGTGTTTAATAAACGGTTTCTTTCTTTTACTTTCTTTCTTTCTAATATGAAAAGACCCATTCAACAATCTAAACGATAAGCTTGATTACGAGGTTAGTTATTTGACTCTTATAAATACATTGATTCTTACGATATTTTAACAAACGATACTGTGCTATACAGCGTGTAAGGGGAACACTCCCGTAGCCGAAGACCCCTGGTAATACACCTGGTATACTGTTGTAAAACTACTTGGCCGTAATTTTTTTTCATGTCAATATGTTTATTGACATGAAAAAAAATTACGGCCAAGTAGTTTTTTTTAATCATTTTTTCGCGTTGTTTACACACCATCGTATCAGTAAAGCTAAATGAAACGAAAATTTCATAAAAAACCTCACTGTCTTCTGTTCACTGTCTCCTATCTTACGAGTTCATGTTTTAATATATACCTACGTATGTAATATAATTTTTTTAGTGCCAATATGTTGTGTACCAAGAGTACTACCAGGGGCCTTCGGCTTCGGGAGTGTTCCCCTATAATAATATATATTCAATACAAATTGTGTAGATAACTGCTTCCCAAACTAGGCCAGAACCTGTATCTTGGGAAGCAGTGTTCTTTCAACTACTTATTACATTTTAGAACACAGTGAAACTAAATTACAGGACTTATTCCAAAAGTTAAGTTTTAAATATAATTTTTATTTTTTATCAGGCATTACATTATTTTTCTCATTTCAAATAACTAGTACTGAGCTAACATAGGTAGGTACAATCGAATATTAATAGGGGCGACGTACAAAAGAATCCAGACATTTTATTACACAAATATTCATGAAGGGTTAAACACAAAGGATGCCTGAATCGCGCAATCGAAGTATTCACAAACATTCAGTATATATACATCGGTTTGCTCGTTAACTATTAAGGGTCCTTCGCCTCGAGGGAAGCCAGTTCTCGCCAATCTGGTCTAACTTGGCGGTCATCGTCTTACAGTTATCCCGGCTCGATAGTAGACACGATATGTCGCAAAATCTAAATCATCGTATCAGTCACGCTCACAGACAAACTCACACCTCGAGGATGATGTTAATCTTGTTTAACTTGACCCATTTTTACTTAACTGCAGTTGAAAAGGGAGGTTATATTTTGACCTGTAAGTGTGTATTAAGATTGCCACTGGTATTATACCTACCTATAATAATATAGTATTGGTGAACAAATAATATGAGCTGAGCGTCACTATTGTAACACTCTACGTGCTTGTAATGGTGACCCTCTTTCCTGAGACTTTGCCTTCAGCTTCAGGCGTGGTGAAGTCAAATTGACGTGCCCTAATTTAAAAAAAATCATCAGTAATGGCTCAGATTATCTCTGCATTACATATCGTGCATAATATCGTGTAATATTAGGGCTTAGATACACAGGCCCTCAGATGGCGATCAGCGCGCCTTTTACCTATTTTCCACTGTTAGTACCTTTCAAGTTCCTGTGGAACACCACCGAGCAGCGTTCTACAGAGCCGCCCCTACCGCGCCGCGGCCGGTATTTTCTGTAGGCGGTAGAGTTCCTCGCGCGGATCATAGAGATGTTTATTCAAGTTAACATACTTACTAACTTAACTTAAGGTTAGGTTAGTTTATGTTAGAGTGAATACTAGTAATTTCGGTAGCCAATATTCTTTAATGGAATATAAATAAAAAAAACATATTTTTCTTTTTGTAAAAAAAGTGTAGGTTTTGGTTACGATCTGTGGCGTGGCGGGTTAGTCCCCGCTCAGTGCAAATATTGTAAGCATGAATATTGTCGTGGCTCGGAGAGCACGATTGTCATCGGTCCCGGTTGTCATACGAACGTCTATGGCAGTCGTCACGGGTAATTGGAACCCTTAAAAGTTCAACAACTGGTCTAACTGCAGAACTTCGATATTGCCTATACATATAGGTTGTGGGGGCCAAATGACAGTCGCTTCACGGAAAATAATATCGAAGTTCAGCCGCCACACAGGTAAACTGAAAGTGCCACCATTGTAACACTTTACGTGTTTGTAATGGTGACCCTCGTTCCTGACACTTTGCCTTGAGCTTACCATCAGGCGGGGTAAGTCAAATTGACGTGTCCTAAATAAAAAAAGGACTGAAAAAAGCGGACCTTCTAGAATGATGATGAATAAATTCTAATATCCCGACTGGCCCGAGGCCTTCTCCGGCTTCAAGATGGCTCCCTTAGTTACCTATTCATGCTACCTAACAATAAATTAATAAATTGGCATTGTATTCAAACTTCAGATAAACGCCTTACCTATTAATAAGTGAAATATGTCTGTTAATGACTATTATAACTTTGTAAAATATAGCATGGGTCCTATGACAGATGTCAAAATGAGGTTCATAGGGATGTCCGAAATTCGATGAAAATATCGATACTACCAGCTATTATTGATGCATGTTTCATATAATTAGGTTTAATTTAATTGTATGTAGGTATTTAATTGTAATGAGAACGGAATATACGTAGCATACAAGGCGTCGGCACTCGTACTGATGAGAATGAGTGGAGTGGATCAGTGGAAGTTCATATCAAACAAGATGTTAGCGCGTGTATCTTATGCCTATATCATGGCCCAAGAGCCAAACGCGGCGTGTCTTCTTACAAAATCCAAAAACAGGTTCAGGGCGTTGATAGATTGAATGTAGGATTTTATTTACTCAATATTATTTAGGATCTAGTATATTGAAATATAAATTTTATTATGATATTAAAATACCTAAGCAATAAGATTAAATTCTATTTTTTTTTTCTTATATTAATTTCAATTTTAAATAAGCTTTATTCAAAATATGGATAGTTTATAGTATGTAGTCACGATGATTCATCGCCCATCACTAATTAGCTCGGTATGCCCATAAAGTATGACATTGACAGCTACTACATTAATTACTAGAAAATTCAAGACTTCATGTGCGGGATTTCACTGACAGCTGTCATAGGACCCAAGCTACATTTTACAAAGTATAATTATACCGTTTAGCGTACGTCTAATTTATGAGCTACTTACATCAGATTTCGCACGTAAAGGTGATTACGTTGAAACTAAACTATTCTCGAAAATATTAAATAAGGTAATAAGTGTATTTTGACAGATGACTTAAGTCATAGAAGGTAAATTGATACAATATTAACAAAGCATGAAGCTATTTTAGTTAAAGTAAGATAATTTCTAAATATGTAATAACATAAGTGTTTCTATGTATAATATGTATGTAATCACAAAAAAAAAGTATCTAAGTATGTTTATCCGCATTCTAGAACCCATAACACAAGCTAGTCAAACTATGCTTACCATGGGTCTAGGTGGCGTTGTGTAGATTGTCTTAGTCGTAGAATAAAAAATCCAAAGTATGAATAAAGAAAGAAGAAGCCGCGGTAGCCAAGTGGTATGGGTAATGGAGTACCGAGACGAGGTCTAGGGTTCGATCCCAGGTTTTACCATGGCACACACCAATGACATTTCGATTTGTGTGTGTATTTATCGCAGGTTTATAAGTGCCCGGTTTAAGGCAATAGGCTCGCCACCTATTACATTGGGACCTAAACATAAACTGGCGAAATGTGGATGCTAGCGCCTCTGCCTACCCTTTCTGGGATACAGGCGTAAGCTTATGTTATGTTTTGAATAAAGAGAAAGACGGATGAAAGAATGGTTGTATGCTGTGACGACAATGGATAGAATAAGGAATGAGTACATTAAAAGAAGTTTGAAAGTGGCACCAGTGAATGAAAAATTGAGTAGTCAACGTCTGTCGTGGTATGGACAAACTATGAGAAGAGATGATAGTAATATTGTAAAAACGGTTCGAAGTATGAATGTAGAGGGCTTTAAGAGCAGAGGTCGGCCCAAAAAAATTGGTTGCCTGTAAAGTCGGTATACGGGCGAAAGTTTTACGTGACAACGACTTTGAGTGGTATGTCTGTCTCTCTCGCTCTTAGGCGGGCTAACCATGCCCGAGTGGAAGGGACGCGTGCCTCTCACTCGCTCTCATTGTGAGCGCATAACGTGAGCGGAGCGTAACGCAGTTTCTTGAAGTGTCACCCGGCAAGCCAATTTATAAGACGTTGTCACGTCAAAAACAATGGAAGAATTGTATGAAAGAAGATTTATCTAAGAATAGAGTGACTAAAGAAAATTATATTTGATAGGAATGTGTGGAGGAAAATTACATGTTGCGCCGACCACAAGTAATTGGGACAAGGGCTGGAAGACGATGACGATGCTATAACTTACAATAATAAGGTAAAAAAATATAATGCGACATGATTTATACATGACATGATTATATAACAAACCGCTGTAGCCTAGTGAGTTTATGTTTTTTTTTAGTTCTAATTTATCGTTTCTGACCAAACTAACTCTCCCCCTTCTATGTACGGCAGCACGAGTGTGACGGCCGTTTTTTTATCCTACACAAAATCCCTAAATATACCACACCCACAGGAACCGAATGGTTATGTCGAACAGACTAAAACGCACGCCGTTTTCGGGTTTCCGGTTGCCAGAGGTGAGATAATACAAGACCTATCTTTCATATCCCAGCAGACCAGTTGCCCTCTTTTTCGAGGTAGTCCTTTCTCCTTAAGTGGGATTCACGGTATCCCCATATAACCCCCGGGTTTGAGGAGGCGCATTTCGAGCTGCCGCTGCTATGGTGTGCGATGGCCCTGGTGTTGTTAACGTCCAAATGCCACGTTAACCACTTTCCATCAAGCGGGCCGTATGATTGTCTGCTATCTAAGTTGCTTAAAAAATCTAACATAATTTACAAAACCGAAAATTGAAATAGTTTTTGACATCTGGGTGATTGAGGTTAGGTACGGATTGATATTAGTACATCAACTCTCATAATAAACTCACGCCTGTATCCCCGAAGGGGTAGCCAGAGGTGCTAGCCAGTTTTAGGTTCCATTCTAATAGGTGGCGAGCCTATTGCCATTCACCGGGCACTTATAAACCTGCGTAAAAGACACACATAACTCCGAAAAGCAACGAAAAGTCATTAGTGTGTGCCATGGCGAAACCAGAGCGAACCCGAGACCTCGTTTCAGCAGTCCATTACCATACCACTAGGCTACCGCAGCTTTTCTACAATTTCTGCAATGATAATAAGTATTTCTACAATTAATTTTATTACGAGCCACATACCTAAACCGGTGTCGTTATCGCTCTGTGTTGCATTTCTGACCTTATTCTGTTAACCACACAGGTTCAATCAACCTTAGGTCCACAACGCATTTGCGTAAGAGCACTGTCCTCTAAACTACCTAGGTATATAATTTCTATAATTCCCGGCATATACCTTGAGCCCGAGTCGCGAGACACATGTTTTTTTGTATAAAAAGTTGCCTCAAGATTGTTTACCTTCATTTAAGTACCTAGACGACTAAAATGGGGTTCTTCAAGAAGGGCATTAGAAGGTTTCTACAGGGTAGACAGCAAGTGGCACGCCTCTGGTGTTGCAAACGTCCATAGGCCACGGTGACCGCTTCCCATCAGGTGGTCCGTGTGCATGTCTGCCACCTAAGTGGTATAAAAAAAACCTAAACTAATGAAGTATAGTATTCTATGATTAAACTGTGTCAAACAGTATCCCTTATTGTATAAGTGTGAGTTTCTTGCCGGAGTCTTCTCAGACGGGGGCCCCGTTTTGAATGGTTGGTTCATTTGCTTCCTAACCTTTAATAGATTATTAATTTTGACGTTTTGTATTAAGTATATGAGTACTGTTTAATGGTCTAAACTGAATAAATAATATTTTATTTTGAATTTTAAAAAAGTGGTCATACCTACTTATATCTTTTTTATTTATTTATTTATTTAGACTTTACGCACAAATACAAAATAATTGTACAAAGGCGGACTTAATGCCTTTGGCATTTTCTACCAGTCAACCATAGAGTTTTAACATTTATTTGTTGTTTTTTTTTTATTTTACACTTATCTTACAAGTACCCAAATATCGACAACGACTACGGTACTAAGTCCGCACCCAATAAAAGTTAAGTAAGATTGAAATAATATTACTTCAAAAAGATTATGATAGATATAATCTATTATTGGTGGATTAGCGCACCTCTCAGCCGACGTAGCACCTCGTGCTATCCTCAAAACTTTGTGAAGTGTTTGGGGTCAACATACATGCCGATAACTATATATTTATTATAGCAAAACATTCCAGTTCATTCTCGGAGCAGTCTGGCACTAAAGCCGTACTCTCGCGCACGGTCCACACGATATAATAATATTCTAAATTCAAATTGAGGAATGAAGTGAAAATTATTTCAAAAAGGTTTTAAGTAATTGAAGTTCTAATTGTGAACGTTAATCCGTCTCTAATAAAGTTCAAAATGTAAGTACAAAATATTACAAAGGGTTGTTTTTATTATTTAGTTTCAATAATGCGTTTAATACCTATTATTCATATAGGCCGTGTGCTTGAATGAATACATTGACAGATTTGGAAGCCTGTGGCGTAAGGGTAGTGAATGGGACTGCTACACAGGATGCGAGTTCGATTCCCGTTTAGTGCAAATATTTGTGTGTATGAATATGAATATTTGCATTGATTTGCTAGTTTTTATGTAAAATATGTATGTATTTTCATTGTTAACAATTACGGGATATTTACCATGTTTGTTGGTTTTATGGAGCAACCGATATTTCGGCGCTGTTGTAAACACCATGATTACTGATGACCGCCAAGTTACTAGCCGCCAGTCGTCAGTACATCAATAACACAATTAATTTCATTTATATTTTTCTTTTTATGTAAATGTTAGAGAAAGAGACATCAGATTACTACACCTAAGACTCTACAATCTATACAACACTTTTAAATCTGAAGTCCAATTATATCCGTACACAACTCTTTAGTTGACTACCAGTGCCAGTTCACTTACTAGGCTTTAAACTTAATAACTAGGTATTACAATAAATATTATAAAATGTTTTTGTAATTCCAATGGCTTACCAAAGTTGCCAATGTTTCACAAGAGTTTAACGGAGGTAGGACACGACGGTATCTCCCGTCCGAAATGAGCTGTCCAACTGGGGAAGTACCTCCGCCCTACAGAAGACCGCGGTCATAATAACCATCGTGTTGTGTTCCCGCCGGTAAGTAGGGTAGCCAGAGCTCACTATACCCCTCCTTCCCCTCCCCTTCCTAGCTCTCCCCCTTTCCCTTCAGGGTAGGCAGCGCGTGTGTGACACCCTTAGTGTTGCACACGTTCATAGGCCACGGTGGCTGCTTTCCATCAGGTGGGCCGTGTGCTTGTCTGCCACCTACGTAGTATAAAAAAAAAAAAAAAAAAAAACAGAGCTTAGCCACATTTTTTTTTAAGACTTCGTTACAGATAATCTTGAAGCTAAGATGTTAGTCGAGGTCCTCATTGGACTGTTTCTACTGCTTCTGGCGTGGCTGTACCTCAGAGAGGAGAACCCTTTGGACAAACTGCCAGGCCCACCGAGGCTGCCTTTCATTGGCAATGCTCACCAAGTCATGACTCTACGTACAGGTCAGTGTTACAATGAAGATTTACGATTCCTCATATTATTTATACTGTTGATTAATGGTAAAAACCGCGGTAGCCTAGTGGTATGGGTAATGGACTGCTGAGACGAGGTCTCGGGTTCGATCCCAGGTCTTACCATGGCACACACCAATGACTTTGTGTGTGTGCCATGTGTGTATTTGTCGCAGGTATATAAGTGCCCGGTTAATGGCAATAGGTTCGCCACCTGTTACTCCGGGACCTAAACATAAACTGGCGAAATGTGGGTGCTAGCACCACTGCCTACCCCTCCGGGGATACAGGTTTATGTTATGTTATATTATTGATGGTACTTTTTGGTGAAACTTACTGTTATACATTATTGATAACACACTTCTACTTCTCCACTATATTTATTATTGTACCTAACCGGTTTCGCCTTGCGGCATTCTCAAAGGCTTACATGTTGCCGCAAGGCGAAACTGTTTAGGTACAATAATAAATACAGTGGAGAAGTACAAGTGTGTTATCAATAATGTACGTTTACTCAACTATGCTTCTCAAACAAATTATTAAGTTAGTAATCAGACTCGAGCACCGAGGGTTCCGTACAAACTGGAAATAATTGTTTTATCCGTTTATTTAAAAAATAATAAGATGGTAAGAAAGTTTGTTTTTATTTATATTCAAATTTTCATAAATGGAATGCTCGCAGAGTAACAACGCCATTCGTTTCTCTGCGTAGAAAGAAAATGGAGCATCGGTTGTCGTGTTTTATTAATTTGCAATAAACGTATGCAGATTCTGATTGCATTCAACCAATGACACCTTCAGGCTGAGCTGAATTTTCATTATGAATTTCCGCTTGATACCTATACGTATGAAAAAGTCTTGACAGACAGATGGCCAACGAAGTGATCCTACAAGGGTTCCGTTTTATTTTCTCTTGATGTACGAAACCCTAAAAATTAAATGAGATTTTATCTTGTTATAATATACTCGTACATCTTAAGTACCGTATGTGAAGCCCATTTAACAATAAATTTATTCTTTTCTCTAGATAAAATATTGGATATCATGGTTGACTACACGAAGAAATATGGTGATAGGTATGTGTTCGTTGCACTGGGTGTAAGGAATTTGCACATCGCCGGCCCGCATGATATCGAGGTATGTACAAGGCTACAGTTAAAAAGGATCCTGTAAAATCGGACGTTCTATGTGTACGCGCCCTAAGGTGTGATTCCGGAGCAGACCGCAAAACGGTTACTTACCGTAGGTTACCTACCTCTCAATAATGCACCTCCGTTTTTATCGTGCTACAAATACCCACAGATTCCCCCCACCAGAGCCGGTTGGAGAGGTTATGTCGGACTCAAACCGACTAAACCGCACGCCGTCTCCACAGACGGCGTGCGTTTTAGTTGGTTCGAGTCCAAGTCCAAGTCGGACCCAAGTCCTTAGTTATCGGAAGTAAGATAGTAACCAACATATCCCTCGCACCCCGGCAGACCCCGGCCATCTCTTTCAAAATAACCCCCTTCAGGTGTAGGCGCATTTCTGCGCCGCCATCGCGGCCTGCTTCTGCTGTTACATTAATAGGTAGATCTATTATCCAGTAACTTTTAAGAATAGCAGTTGTGTAGTGGCATCACTTCATACAATATTTGTTTAGAATTGTTCTGGAACTTTTGTAGCCACTGTACCTAAAATTAATAAAAAAAATAACCAGCGATCGAGTAACCGACCGTCATCCACGCGGGCGGAGCCGTATGCATCAGTTAGTGTTGGTGTGTGAACGCCTGATGAGTTTATACCTATATGAGTTTATTTCTATACAGGGTGGAATTTTGTAATGCCACCTGAAGGGGAAGTTGCGGCAAGCGAATTTTCAAAAATCCTTGAATGCAGTTTGGTTTCTTTAAAAAAATGAAGGAATGTCTCCTTTGAGTAAAATTTTCTATCTACAGTATTAAGAGTACTTCCCCTTCAGGTGGCATTACAAAATTCCACCCTGTATATTGCTCATAACTTTATGTCAGGGCTCTCTCTCTCCCGGTGCGCCGTGACACGGTACAATTTGCTATTCTATATTGATTGATTAAATATAATAAAACGAGTTATAATAATAATCAAGTGCTTTATTTATATACAACAGTTAGTTTGATGACAAATGCTCTATAATTTCTTTACAGGTCGTACTGTCTCATACGAAAAATATAAAAAAAAGCCCATTTTACAATTTCCTCAGAAATTGGCTTGGCAATGGTTTACTTTTAAGCACTGGTAAGAATACCATTCAAATCTTTAAGAAATCTATCCCTAACGTCATACGGCGGCAGCTGACAGTCCCCGACGGTGACTGTGGAGGTGCGGGTTCGATCCCCGTTTAGTGCATATGTGCCTAAGCGTGCCTTGGAGATCGCTTTAAGCCGTCGGCCCTGGTAGGAAAGTCGGCACAAATGCCCACACTCGTCATATGAACATCTATGGCAGTCGTGACGAGTAGTAGGAGTCCTGAAAAGAGTTCAACAATCGGATATAACTGCAGTACTTCGGTATCGCCTCAGATTATGGAGGTCGAAGGAGGTCCCTTCACAGCAAATTTCGAAGTTCAGCCATGACGCAGTTGACTGAAATGAGAGAATAAGTACCTACCTAATAAAGTGAATCAGATTAAATTTGTACCTACTGTAAGTTCTGGATGCAACTGTGATTGGTGAGATTGAGATTTAGGAAAAATTATTGTCGGGGCCCCGAAAACCATGCAATGTGGTGCCACCTTCAAAAAAATGGTATCTAATCAAAGCTACGAAAAAGAAAAATACTATATTCAGAATCTATTCTTCTTCAGGTGCCTTTTGGCAGAAGCGTCGTAAGATCCTAACGCCAACTTTCCACTTCAATATCCTGAAGAACTTCTCCATCGTCATGGAAGAGAAGAGCAGAGACCTGGTGCGGATGCTCAAAGAGAAGAAAGGTGCTGATGTGGATATAATGCCTGCCGTCAGTAATTTTACCTTGTACACCATCTGTGGTGAGTTTCTTGGTTGATTTTTATTCTATTCTGTCATATTTTTCACCCCAATCGAACCTCATCCCACCTAACCCCATCCCATCCCATAAAGAATTGTGCACATCACATCATTTGATGGGCAAATGGAGTCTATTCTCTGCCGCACCATTAAGTCCTGGAATTCCTTGCCGGCGCACGCGTTTCCTTCTTCCTACAGTCCCGGGTCCTTTAAGCGGGGCGTGAAAAAGCATCTGATGAGGCCGTCAAGCTGATCGCCACCATTGTAGCCCTGAACGTGTTTGCAATGGTGACCCTCTTTCATGAGACTTTGCCTTCAGCTTGATGTTAAGGCGAGGTGAGGTCAAATTGACGTGTCATAAATAAATAAATAAAAAATGATGTGATGTGCACAATTCTTTATATTCCATTTCATTCTATTCTATTGAAATATCGACTGATCTATTCGTCATCATCCTTGCGTTAATACCGGTCGCATACGACATCTTGAACTCGGATTCCCTGGATTTAGCTATATGAAAATGGTAACGACTGCCGTCTTACCTCCCAGCCTGACTTGTGATTAGTAGCCAAACACTGACAGAGTTGTTTAGGAAACCCATACAGACCTCCATGTTGACTAAAAACGGAGGTCTATGGGCGTCATATAGGCCAAATGTTTTTGCCTATTTTGTTAATGTATTTCACATTTATCATTCTTCTTCTTATTAAGACAGTTATCATGGGTATAAGCTCCGTGGCGTGGTGGTAGTGCACGCGATTGCTACGCACGGGGCGCGGGTTCGATCCCACTCAGTGCAAAAAGTTGTATGCATGAAATATGACGTTTGCACTGGTCTGGTCGTGCCTCGGAGAGCCATATTAACATCTATGGCAGTCGTTACGGGTAGTTGGAGCCCTCAAAAATCCAACCAGTCTAACTTGGAACATCGATATCGCTATTGGTCATGGATCATTGGTTGTGGAGGTCAGATGGCAGTCGCTTCACGTAAAATATCGAAGTTCAGCCGCATCACAGTTGGACTGGAAAGCCGACCCCAACTGAGTTGGGAAAAGGTTCAGAGAATGATGATCATGGGTATATGAGGCCCACCAAGATCACAAACTACAAGCTTTAATGTCTAGCATTTTTATTATAATGTATGTTACATGCTCTTACAATATCAAACATGTAGTCAGATCAAATTCATAAACTGGCGTGTCATGACCTCATCAAAAGACAATAATATATAATGGTTAAATTACATGTCGATTGAGACTCAAGGCTAGACCAATTTTAGTATCAGTTCATATCCTGTATTTGAGTACAGACAGAACTCTATATTTTTTGTTACTCGTGTGTTTCGACGTGCGTAAACTATTATTAGTTTTATACTTCACTTACTAATAATGTAGTTATTACAGTAAATTTTCTTCGAAATCTATTACTATTATATTATAATTATAAAAAGTTTATGTATGTCCGCGATGGACGCAAAAACTACTTTTAACAATTTTGTTGTTTGAAGGGGCTTGAACTTAAAATCTTACGTTTGTTTGATAGCAATTGGTTAAGTAGAACCGGAGTTATGATTAGTAATATAGAATTTTAGGTGCACAGATGGCGCTTAGGTCGCATAACCGACAGCCACGCGGGCGGAGCCGTGGGCATAGACTAGTAATAATATATAATTATCTTTCATGATGTGGATCTGAGGTATCGATTATTATGAAAAAAATAAAATATAAAATTGAAGTCTAAAATCGTATAATTACACCATTTTGTAACTCGAGATTAAATGAACCGATTTTAACAGTTTTTATTTTGTTAAGTTTATATTTGAATGGGTTAACAAAATGTCAATCAATTCTGTTAAATATCTTACCTGTCAACCTAACAATCTCCTTTTTTACAGAAACCGCCATGGGTACAAAACTAGATAAAGACCAATCGTCGACACTGATTGACTATAAGGACTCCATTTTGAACATGGGTCTACTCCTTTTGAATCGAGCTACAAAAATCTGGTATTGGTCCGATTTTATTTACAACCAATCAGCTGAAGGAAAGCAGTTCTTCAAATATCAAAGTACTGCTAAAACATTTGCGGATGCCGTAATTAAGGAAAGGAAAGCACGTAGGACAGAGGGTGGTATTGAGGAAATAACAGCAGATACGGATTTCGGGACTAAAAGAAGATTAGCGATGTTAGATCTGTTACTGGAAGCTGAAGCTAGAGGGGAGATTGACTTGGAGGGGATCAGAGATGAAGTCAACACGTTTATGTTTGAGGTGAGAATCTCTCTATAAGTTCTGAACAAAATAAAACTATTTGTAGCCTTGACCAGGATCGATTAAATAAAAATAGGTAAAAGTATTTTTTAAGTTAAACGGTTTTATGCTAAACATACATTGCAATGTTTAAGATAAATGTACTAAAAACCAAAAAATAATAAAATAGATACAGTCGTGGGAATTATAAACATATGCATAGACTAGACTAAAATAAAACCGTGGGGCACGTCAATTGTCTACAAATTATCGACTCGACTCTCTAAGCTCATGTAGAAAAGCCGAAAATTCAATGGCATTTTTTGTTTTCTCAGTGGTACTATGGTTAAAAATTAATAGATTGGACTCCAGGGGTGGCTTTCCTGTGAAACACATGCTTGCTCATTCAGCCCCGCAGTTGGTACACAGAATTTAATTTATGTTTATATACGTTTATGTGTATGTATGTGTATAATAATATACGTATTATGTAGGTATACTATGCGTATATGTATGTAACTATGTATCTATGTATACATATCCTACATATCTTTAATTTCATTTTTACCTTTAATGTACACTTCACACAGCCTTCATTACCATACCTACTCCTCAGAAAATCAAAGGTTTCCTGGAAGAGAACTTATAGTGAGTTAAGCTCGCCTTTGTACATGATTCTTGCAAATTGTTTTTATGTATGATCTACTTTGTGTGTGCAATAAAGAGCGATCGCCTCTTTACCCTTAGGGTACAAAAGCCCATAAATCAATGAGGCATATATTCTGTTATATTAATTTTTATTTAATTAACACAACACAATCTGAGAATAGTGAGAATATAGAAAATGTGAGATCAATTTACTTATTAGAAGCACAATAAGTTTTGTTTTTTGTTACACATAATATGTATGAGTAGGAAATAATAAGAATTGTTGATAATATTATATTCTGACAATAACACAATATGTTCTTCAAGAAGGGCGATAGAAAAATATTAAATTTTCGAGTATGGGTTGCTTTCAAATTAAAATATTGATAGGAAATGTCAACTGCTACGAATGTTAATTACATTACAAAACTAGACCAAAACTTGCTGTTTTCCAATGTTCCAAATCCTGACTTTATATCCACATGCTGGTAACGTGGTCTTAGAATACACAATTTTGCGCGGCATAACCTTTTTTAAATACATATGCACAGAAACTCTCTCAACCTTCACACCTCTGCCCTCCCCTTTGTTACGCTACTGGTGTTGCAAACGTACATAGGCTACGGTAACCACTTCAGTTTAGGTGGGCCGGGCTTGGAGTGACGGGTGGATCACCCTAGCAGAAGCAGGCCGGGGAGGCAGCGCCAAGTGCGTCTTCTCATCGGGCTAGATGGGAAAAACCATGGTTCCCACATTAGGGGAAAGGGGTCATCTCAAAAGAGATGTCCCCGGGATGAAAGAATAAGATTTGGGTTATACGAACCGGAGATTGATTGTCAGACAATATTCGACCTCGCAACCTCGAAAGCAAAGTCTTCGCACGAGCGTAGTGTATCGATCATCAGGTGTACTGGCTCTATATATTATATATATTAATGGTACACATATGCTAAGATTGATTATTTGATCGTCTTTCCATACTTCCAGGGTCACGATACTACCGCTGTCGGCATCACGTACGCGCTGATGCTGTTAGCAGAACATGAAGATGTGCAGGTAATTAATGGAGTTATAAGAACTTGAACGGGGATGATAAGTGCCTTTGAATTGCCTTATGTTTCGACCAGGTTACACTGATCATGGTTTTATAAGCTGATGAACGCCCTGTATCCGGAACGTTCGTGAGGGAGAAGGTAGTACTTCTGGAAGTTTCAAAGTTTTGGTGCAGGCATGAAAATAACATCTTAGTTACTTTAGTTAGAATGAACTACCTGCTGTGGTTTTTCCAAGCGACTACAACATTGGGTTCTTCACGAAAGGCATCAGAAGATTTTCTGACATAGTAACCAATTCCCATTAGAAAGACCCGGTTCTTCCTCGTAGTCAAACTTTTGGCCAAACTGGTGACTATGAGGAATAACACATATTGAGAACTCACTTGTACTTTTCCACAATATTTTTATTTCTTATTCTATTTCGGTCGGATTCTATTTCGGTATGTCATTGTAAACCTTTGAGGATGCCGTAAGGCGAAACCGGTCAGGTCTATTAAGAAATAAAAATACTGTGGAAAAGTACAAGTGAGTTCTCTATATGTGTAACAACAAATTCCACCAAGTGCCATCAATCAACAGTATAAATAGTATGAGGAATTACGTTTCCTCGTGGTCAAACACCGTGTGCTAAGACTAGCACATGGGCAGACGCCACATAAGCAGTATAAAAACCTATTTTATTATTGTTGGCGTCTTCTTCTTTCACAGGATCGAGTCTTCGAAGAAATTCAAAGCATCCTAGGAGACTCCGACCGCGATCTAAACGTATCTGACTTGACTAACATGAAATATTTGGAAGCTGTAATCAAGGAGGTCTTAAGACTCTATCCCAGTGTGCCTTTTATTGCTCGAGAGGTCGTTGAAGACTTTAAGATGGGTAGGATAATTTTAATATAAACTCCCAGTTTACCCCAGTTGGAACATGGTTAGGGAGGGATAGCGAGAATAACCCTTGGCAACTTGCTACTTTTCGTGTGTAAATCCCCACGGATGCAACCACCGCTGGCTAATAGCATGCCGTCTCGGATCTCATTATCGGAATAGCAAGTTAATAAGGGATTTCTCTCGCACTCCAGTTGACCCTGGCCCATCTAAAGTGTTTAATTGGACCCCATGTTACCTCAAAAAGGCGTAGGCGGTCTGTGGAGAAACGGGATGTGATGTCTCTGTAACACAAAGGGAGGATCCTCCAACCAGGCAAGGTGATCACGCCTGGCGGGCCGCTGCCCAATGGTTGTCGTTGGGTTGTTGTATGTATGTTGTACCAGCGCGAGAACTTCGCTTTCGCGATGCTGGATTCGGAGTTTCTTAGTAGTTACTCTTGCTATCGCTAGATGGCGCTAGGTACATGTGGTATCGCCACAGGTATTTTTTTCGAAAATGCTGCTTATTTTGTCGTTTCCTTACTGGGATAACCTCATGTTTCTTTCCTCATAGGTGATATTCTGGTGAAGAAGGGTACCGTGATTGACGTGCATATCTACGAGCTCCATCACCGCGAGGACATGTTCCCTGATGCGGAAGCCTTCAAGCCGGAGCGGTTCATAGGCACTGCTATGAAACACCCATATGCTTACGTACCATTCAGCGCCGGACCTAGGAATTGTATTGGTGAGTATTTTAAATTGACGGCGACCTATATCGATAGCCTCTGTGGTGTGGCTGTAGTGAATGCGACTGCAACGCAGGGGGCGCGTGTACGATTCCCACTTAGTACAACTATTTGCATGCATGAATTAAGAATATCTATGTGTATAAACTGGCGAAATGTGGGTGCTAGCACCTCTGCCTACCCCTTCGGGGATATAGGCGTGAGTTTAAGTTATGTTATGTTAAAAAATGAATTAATATAGGTAATAATTATTTTTTCATCACAGGCCAGCGCTTCGCTATGCAAGAGATGAAGTGCACCTTAAGTGAGATCATCCGCACCTTCAGACTGGAACCGAAGACCAAAGGCGTCAGGCCGAAGGTTATGGCAGATGCACTGGTCTTGAGACCCGCCGACCCTATTTATATAAAATTCTTACCTCGTTAATGGAGATAACCCTGGCTGTCATACATGCCATGCTCGCGCCTGTTTCCCTTAGGGGTAGGTAGAGACTGTAGCCTACCATCTGCTTCTCTTCTATACGAACCTGTACTTCTATAATAAAATAAAATAAAACTACAAAGCATTTTATTTTATTCTTTATTGTACACATAAATGATATTAATACAGTACAGTGAGATGTTATGTACAAAGGCGAGCTTAACTCATGGTTGAGTTCTCTTACAGCAAACCTGGGAGTGCACAGAGGAAATCCAATGTATAGAGAGGCGAAGTCTTGTGTACATGAAACTGGAAATTTTAATGTACAAAGGTACACTAAAGTATACCCTAGGCAATAGGTATACATATGCATACACATACACATAGATACATACATTCATTGTAAAATATCAAGGCATATTTTCTTATACATAATTTTAGCTTTAATGGAAGTGAAGAATTGCAGTCTGACCATCCAGCAGACCGACAAACAAAAGTCCCATAACAAAGAAATATATACCTATTGGGGGAGGGAGGGGGACCCATCACTCACCCACGGTTCAACAATCCAATGATAACAATAGCAAATTATTACTAATTGTCATAGAATGGACACATCAAAGCAAGATGACATGGTAACTAGGACCTATGAGTCAAGTCTTATTTTATTTTATAACACTTTATTCACTTATCTAGTTGGAATGATTGTTGATAATGATGGATGACGATGACGGATGATAGTTGCACGGCACAACCGTATTAAGGGTCCCCTGTAAATGTAGTGTCTGTCCGTGTGTGCTAAACAAATAAATAAATAAATAAAATAAAATACATACATAAACTCACGCCTTTATCCCCGAAGGGGTAGGCAGAGGTGCTAGCAATTTTACAACTCTGTATTAAATAAGGTTTTTATTGACCACTTCATAATTTAAATTCGATCTGTAAAAACAGTACTTCCTAAATGCTATCCATTTTGATGATAAATTTCGTATTACTTTCTTACAGTTGTCACTTTTCAAAAATGTAATAAAAGTTGCTGTTTATAATATTGTCTCATTCATACACAAAAAAAAAAATTTGGTTTATCATTCCTAAAAAAATGCAAAAATGCTAGTACTGAAAATTGGCTTTCCTCCAATTTCTTCAAACAAAACGGCAATTTCATATATAACCACATAATATTAGGCAGTATTAGGTAGAATCGGAAGGCCTTGTCATCATCGCTAATTGTTGCCTTAGTACTTGGTGTCACTCAGGCAATTAAGCGGTTTTTTGTTTACCCGGACCCTACACAGTGTAATAAATCACCAAGAAGCTTTTTAACGTAAAGAATCACTACATAGTATAAAACAATGTCCCGTTCTCCTTCCCTATGTCCCTTTGTACGCTTAAATCTTTTAAACTACTCAACGGGTTTTGATGCGGTTTTTTAATTGATAGAATGGTTAAAGAGGAAGGTTTATTTGTATATAACATCATGCTACGACCAATAGGAGCGGAGCAGGAATGAAAAATGTTGCAAAAACGGGGTAACGCAGACGAAGTTGCGCGAGACACCTAGTGATTAATAAGAAAGGTTTTTAATCACAAAACGTAATTGTAAATTGTGCAATTACTACAGTGCGCTGGTAGTACCTCGGCACGAGTAATCTTAATTTTAGATTGACATAGTAACTGTTATAAGTTTGGTGTAGTATATAATAGCGCCGAAATATCTGTTAAACTCCGGAACCAACGAACATGGTAAATATCGTTTTAATTTTTATAATAGTCATTTAATTATTATTTGTTAAAAACAAAAATACGATTGTTTTCAAACATACGTGATCGTTGAAATAAAAAGTAGCAAAATTGTTGGGAATTTGCATAAAATAAAAATTATATAAATGCGAAAGTAACTCTGTCTGTTTGTATGCTAAGTTTTCACGCCTAAACTACTGAATCTTGATGAAATTTGATAAAGAAATAAATTCGAACTTAGGAATCCTAGGATCCTAGTAAGTAAATCCTAGGAGGTATAGGCTACCTTTAATCGGCGAATAGTTGCAGTAGTAACATCCAAATATGTAAACTAGCTGTTAAATTACTATAAAAAAACTATAAAAAAAATAAAATAATAAATAATAATGTAAAAAAAAAACCGCGGTAGCCTAGTGGTATGGGTGGTGGACTGCTGAGACGAGGTCTCGGGTTCGATCCCAGGTTTACCATGGCACACACCAATGACTACGATGCTTTTCGAAGTTATGTGTGTATTTATCGCAGGTTTATAAGTGCCCGGTTGATGGCAATAGGCTCGCCCCCTATTACATTGGGACCTATATATACACTGGCGAAATGTGGGTGCTAGCACCTCTGCTTATCCCTTCGGGGATATAGGCGTGATAGTATAAAAAAAAAAATCCCGGCACCCCAGAAAATACATTCTTGGCTAGGTAAAAAGTAGCATATTATTCCAGACAATATAATATATTCCTGCATATTTTTATTTTTTTTAAATTCCATTTATTCAAAATTCAAAATTCTTTATTGACCACTACACGGCACTTACACAATGTCAATCAATAATACATTAAATAAGTTAGTTAGCCAATGGACTACTGGTTCGAAATGCAGTCCAGGAATGAAAAGAGAGCCAACCAGATACTCAGCAAGCTTTTCTTCTTTTTTCGTCTATTTACAATCGTCTTTTTTTTTTTTTTTAATACTACGTAGGTGGCAGACAAGCACACGGCCCACCTGATGGAAAGCGGCCACCGTGGCCTATGAACGTGTGCAACACTAAGGGTGTCACACACGCGCTGCCCACCCTTTAGGGAAAGGGGGAGAGCTGGGAAGGGGTGGGAAGCTAGGAAGGGGAGGGGAAGGAGGGGTATAGTGAGCACTGGCTACCCTACTTACCGGCGGGAACACAACACGATGGTTATTATGACCGCGGTCTTCTGTAGGGCGGAGGTACTTCCCCAGTTGGACAGCTCATTTCGGACGGGAGATACCGTCGTGTCCTACCTCTTAAACTCTTTGTCTCGTCTTACCGTAGACAAGGAACTCAGAGGTGTTTTATTGGTCTCTTGGCTAATTTGCTTGAGTAGTGTAGTATCTTGGTATGTGTACCGTATATACATTCATATGCATGTAGTAGAAAGCGGTTATTTTAATATTACAAACAGATTTTTTTTTATATACTACGTAGGTGGCAAACAAGCACACGGCCCACCTGATGGAAAGCGGCCACCGTGGCCTATGAACGTGTGCAACACTAAGGGTGTCACACACGCGCTGCCCACCCTGAAGGGAAAGGGGGAGAGCTGGGAAGGGGTGGGAAGCTAGGAAGGGGAGGGGAAGGAGGGGTATAGTGAGCACTGGCTACCCTACTTACCGGCGGGAACACAACACGATGGTTATTATGACCGCGGTCTTCTGTAGGGCGGAGGCACTTCCCCAGTTGGACAGCTCATTTCGGACGGGAGATACCGTCGTGTCCTACCTCTTAAACTCTTTGTCTCGTCTTACCGTAGACAAGGAACTCAGAGGTGTTTTATTGGTCTCTTGGCGAATTTGCTTGAGTAGTGTAGTATTTTGGTATGTGTACCGTATATACATTCATATGCATGTAGTAGAAAGCGGTTATTTTAATATTACAAACAGATTTTTTTTTTATATACTACGTAGGTGGTAGACAAGCACACGGCCCACCTGATGGAAAGCGGCCACCGTGGCCTATGAACGTGTGCAACACTAAGGGTGTCACACACGCGCTGCCCACCCTGAAGGGAAAGGGGGAGAGCTGGGAAGGGGTGGGAAGCTAGGAAGGGGAGGGGAAGGAGGGGTATAGTGAGCACTGGCTACCCTACTTACCGGCGGGAACACAACACGATGGTTATTATGACCGCGGTCTTCTGTAGGGCGGAGGCACTTCCCCAGTTGGACAGCTCATTTCGGACGGGAGATACCGTCGTGTCCTACCTCTTAAACTCTTTGTCTCGTCTTACCGTAGACAAGGAACTCAGAGGTGTTTTATTGGTCTCTTGGCTAATTTGCTTGAGTAGTGTAGTATTTTGGTATGTGTACCGTATATACATTCATATGCATGTAGTAGAAAGCGGTTATTTTAATATTACAAACAGATTTTTTTTTATATACTACGTAGGTGGTAGACAAGCACACGGCCCACCTGATGGAAAGCGGCCACCGTGGCCTATGAACGTGTGCAACACTAAGGGTGTCACACACGCGCTGCCCACCCTGAAGGGAAAGGGGGAGAGCTGGGAAGGGGTGGGGAGGCTAGGAAGGGGAGGGGAAGATACTCCAATTTTATTTATTTGTATGTAGGTATGTATAGATAGATAGAAGTCGAATAAAATCGAAAGCAAAAACTCTATTTACTTTCGCGGTATAAACTTAATATAAATAGGATCTGCGGGCCTCATCACCATGTCGGGGACCAGCCTCGGCCTGGCTCCCTTCACCTTCGGCACCAGCTTGAAGTTGCGAATAATTTCGCAGAACGTTATCTTCATCTCCTGCATGGCGAAGCGTTGGCCTGTACACAAAGAGATGTTAGTAATGTCGAAAACCAAAGAGGAGAGATGGTGGGTCACCTGATAAGACACGACTGTTAACAAATATCAAAGAGGGGAAGGGAGAAGGGGTCCTCAAGGGAGAAGGGAGAAGGGGCATTCGTTCCGAATCTACATTCGTCATTGCTCTGAAAATGTATGGGAGTGACGTTTGTTGTCGGAATCGGATCACATGACATTCCGACAACAAATGTCACTCCCGTACATTTTCAGAGCGATGACGAATGTAGATTCGGAACGAATGCATTTTGACTAGGACCCAAGGAAAGAGAGGAAGAGGTAGGCCAAGAGAAATGTTTATGACACTGATAAAGGAAAATATAGAAGTCACGTCGTATCAGGTGGTCAAGGGATTGGCAGGGGATAGGGAGGAGAGGCGATTGCTTCACCGACAAGAGCTCTGAAGTTTAGAGAGAATGATTTCGAATAAAATCCTCCTCAGTTATCTCCATATTTAGAAATAGGCAGAAATGATACTCCAGGGACCTAAAGGGCCTTATCGAAACCGTAGATAGCACAAAGCCAGTATGGATGTGCGGGAATAGGAATGTTAACAAGGTCATCCGATTCTTCTCAAAATATGCATTGCAAAATAATATATCGCCTATCTAAACTAAAACTATTTTTTTTATAATATCACGCCTATATCCCCGAAGGGGTAGCCAGATGTGCTAGCACCCACATTTCGCCAGTTTTATATTTAGGTCCCAATGTAATAGGTGGCGAGCCTATTGCCATTAACCGGGCACTTATAAACCTGCGATAAATACACATAACTTCGAAAAGCATCGCAGTCATTGGTGTGTGCCATGGTAAACCTGGGATCGAACCCGAGACCTCGTCTCAGCAGTCCATTACCCATACCACTAGGCCACCGCGGTAAAAAACTAAAACTAAGTAATCTTAAATGTTTTAAGTTCCCAAAGTGAGTCATAACATAAACAAAATAAGTCCAAATTTGTAACTGAATTATGACTTATTAAATTAACTACACGTGTATACGCAGACCGAGATAAAAACAAGATATTCTCTTGCCCTCCATACATGTATCGACTTTGTATGGAGCGTTTTAACTTATTGGGGCCACAATACACCTCGGCATAATGAGACCCGAAACAGCGTGTGGTTATAGTCGATTCGAGTTTGATATAACTTCGCATCCTCACTGTCACGTGGAACACAGAAACGAATACAGATATCTGACCTAGAAATTCGAGATAGCCCCTCAGCTGACACCAAAAAAAAATTAAAAAGGTACAAACCGATACAATTTCTAGGTCCAGCGCTGAAAGGCACGTAGGAGAAAGGATGCTTCAGCTCGCTTCCAGGGAGAAACCGCTCCGGCTTGAAGGCTTCTGCATCAGAAAACATGTCCTCGTGGCGATGGAGCTGGTACAGGTGCATGCCGATTATGGTACCTTTCTTCACTAGCACGTCATCTGCAATTAGACATTGGGTTTTTTTTATTGGTCTCGTCAAAATGAGTTTACCTTGGTTAATATTAAGCTAAAGGTAGAGTCATAGGGTTGGTTATACGGTGACGATTGTAGATACCTACTGATAAAACTGCAATGGTGACCTTCATCTTAGCATTTGTCTCGATGGCATCCGAGACTTTCACTTTGAAGCCCGAGTCTGTATGTCCCCCGGGTCTGCCGGGGTGTGAGGGATATGTTGGCTACTACCTCACCTCCGGCAACTGAAGACCCAAAGACGGCGTGCGTTTTAGTCGCTTTGAGTCCGACGTAACCTACCCAACCGGCTTCGGTGGGGGGGGGGGGATGGTTTCCGTGAGGATTTCCAATTTTCCGGGCCCTCTCCGTAAGTAGCGGCGCTGCCGTGAAACGAATTACTACACTACGATGGCAACTCAAAAATGCCATCGATTTGACATAGATAGATGGTTTCGCTGATAATACTTTTAGGTAAGCTTGCGACAGCGCCTCATCAGTTTACTTGTTGGTACACCTGCAAGCCAATACTTGATACGATATTTTGGCCCTCGATGTAGGGTTGGTATGGCACCAAAGATCTTATTGTTCCCAAGTAATGCTTACCTAGCATAAAGTCTTCTTCAATCAGACGACCAATAAAAGGAACGCTTGGGTACAGTCTGAGGATCTCCTTGATGACAGCTTCCATGTACTTCATATCCGCCAGGTCCGACAAAGAAGGAAAGCGGTTTGTGTTATTCAGGATACCCTGAAGTTCCCAGAAGATACGCTCCTAAAAGATAACCAGACAAAGAACTGGACTTATTTTGCGTTCGGAATAGTAACACACAAGGGAAACGGTTGTGAAAACCAGTTACAAAAACAGAAATTTAATTCTGTTTTCGTAGTTTTAGTTAAGAAACAACAAAAAGTCGATGTTAATCGCTGGTTAAGAATGACGATCAAAGGAAAAACAAGAGGCTGTATGCGGATTAATGTTCGTAATAAAATTCAAAACGGGTTTCTTTTTATACCTGAACATCTTCATGGTCTGCTAGTAACATCAAACCGAAAGTGATTGCAATTGCAGTAGTGTCATGACCCTAGAAAAAAAAACATCTGTTACTACTGCGAATGTATCGAAAATGAGAGAAAACAAAAGTGCTGACAAAAAGCGAACGAAATCTTTCACATACAAACACGCATTGGAGGTCTATTCTTCTTATAAAAATGCTTGATATTCATTCTTGATCTACTCTCAATCTCATAAATGTCAATAACGATCAACATTTCAATATAAAGAAGGCGAATTGTCGTATTAAAATTCACACTTTGCTATTGCCTCGATCAAGTTTGGAAGAGGCATGTGAGACACGCCAGGCATTAGACTACTTTGTCAAGAGTGAAACTACTAATAAAAGGTCTTACATTACAACCCCCTAAAATCCAACCACATGTCCAGATAGACTACCTGATCTCGTGGGGGGCGGACATACGGAAACCAAGTAAGTAGTAGTAGTAAGTTAAATCTGGGAAGCAGCATGTGATACAGCGCCAGACAGTCTGCAAACAGAGAGAGATGATGGAAGATCGAAAGACCTCCAAGACGGACGTGGACCGAAGACCTTCAATAGTGAAACAGACGCCTCAACGTGACTAAGACCAGTCTGTCAAAAACAAAACTACTAAGAAAAAGTTTTGTATTACAAGAATACCGTTATTGACATTTAATTATTTTGACAGGTCTATAGTGAGTTACTTATAACATTGTTTTTTATTGGGATAATTGACTATCAGAATACTACGCAGATAAATAAAAAAGTGAATTTGAAATAACGTTACTTTCAAAAGATGGTGGTAAGGTTCCAGAGCTCACCGTAAACATGAATGTATTGACTTCATCTCTGATCCCAGCGATGTCGATCTCGCCTTTAGCTTCAGCTTCCAGCAACAGATCCAGCAACGCCAGTCTCCTTTTACTTCCTATACCCTCATCATCTGCCATTTCTTCTATCTTACGTTCTATGCTTTGGGCTTTCCTATCCCTAATAACATTGTCAGCAAAAGAACGGACAGTATTAAGGGATCTGTGGAACTCTTTTCCTGTCGAAGTGTTTCTATAAATAAAATCGGGCCACAACCAAACCTTGGTCAACCGATATATTAGGTGCGAGCCAATATTTTCTATGGCATTCTTATAGTCTACTAGGCCACCTGTTTGATTTTCATTTAATTTAGTACCCATTGCCGTTTCTGAGAAAGAGGGAAATTTTTATAAAAGGTAGATCTAGAAGTGGGAATTATACAATAGCAGAGGATAATAATTTAAAGAAAAAAAACCCAACTGCGTAAAAACTAATTTTGAAAATTACGTGAAAAAGTTAACTTAAATAAAAACTAAAACTTTAGTGACACTCGCAAAGTTAAGACGAATCGATTGACGTAAGAATTATCAAAATCGGCCTATGCGTTTGGTCTCTAGAACGCCACATAGAAACAAACATACACACATACATAGACTGATAAACACAATACCCTCCTTTGCGTCGCGCAGTCGGGTAAAAATCCAAAATTATTTGATGATAATCCTGCTCGATCATTCGCCCGATAGCGCTTCTGAAGATGCCTCGTGTAGAGGCGAAACGCGTGTCGAGGTTTGTTCTTTGCACTTGCGGAATATAGGCATAGGCAGCTTAATTTTGTTAACATGGTCAGCAGTACCCCCGCGTTCCCCTAACACCCTGTGTCTCTTACTTTAATTGCCCTGTCAAAAGGGGCGTATCCATTAGCTATTTTTTTATACCACTTAGGTAGCAGATAAGCACACGGTCGTTTACAACATCAGAGGCGTTACACTCGTGGTGCCAACCCTGTAAAAACCTTCTAATGCGCTTCTTGAAGAACCCCATATTGTAGTTGCTTGGGGTTGTCCATGG
Organism: Pelosia muscerda; assembly: GCA_963691645.1. NCBI lineage: Eukaryota > Metazoa > Arthropoda > Insecta > Lepidoptera > Erebidae > Pelosia > Pelosia muscerda. The sequence continues at coordinate 14,636,895 of OY829114.1, read as the reverse complement.
GGCTCTCAAAATATGTATTTATTTACAAGGTCAATCTTGTGTATCGCTGTTACCTATTAGAACTTACCACAGATAATAAAGAGAGTATAATCACAGATGACAGGCATCACGTCTACGTCAGCTCCGTTCTTCTCCTTTAAAAGGCTTACGAGCTCTTTGCTCCGTTCCTCCATGACTATGGCGAAGCTTTTCAGGATGTTGAAGTGGAAGGCGGGCGTCAGGACCTTACGATGTTTGTGCCAGTGAGCACCTGTAAATAAGGAATTTCCACAAGGGGGCCTAAAAAGGCCACTAACGACGAATCGTATCCGCATTGAAATACGAAGCGGATTTAATTTCGTAAAATAGTCACACACAGCGCAATTCGCCGCGCGATTCGTTTTTGGCATTTCCTTTCTTGAAATATTTCATTTCCATTTCAAGCCATTTCTAGAAACAAATCGGATTGCAGTGCGTGTTTTCGTTCATTCGTTTCTTGAAATGGCCTTTTTAGAAAAGGCGAATTGCCAAAAACGAATCGCGCGGCGAATTGCGCTGTGTGTGATCATTTTACGAAATTAAATCCGCTTCGTATTTCAATGCGAATACGATTCGTCGTTAGTGGCCTTTTTAGGCCCCCAGAGATGTGCGAGAATATCTAGAGTCTTTGTAATGTAGTGGAACCGTGGAATAAACTATACAGGTGTAAGGGGAGCAATACCGAAACCGAAGACCCTTGGTAGTACTCCTGGTACACAACATATTGGCATAATGATGAAGCCATGAAAGAAAGAGTGAAAGTTAATGGTTCTCTCGGTTTGTCAATGGTTCCTGGTTCAAAAATTTCTGGACCCTTTAAGACAGCTTAAGTCTAATTACACCAAAAGTAATATAGAAAGCGTTAATAATATACACTAGATCGATGTCTTGTTTCTTTATAAGGAAATAAGTATTCATGCAAGTAGTATCCTAAACTTAATAACATTAATAATCCAGTAGCTTCTAGGACTAGCAGTTGTGTAGAGGCATCGCTTCTTACAATTTTTCTGTATCTCATAAACTATATTTCTTTTGTTGTATTTCCTTGATATATAATAAAGAAATATCTTATTATTTTAATTTCGTTGAATCCTAAGTATCATGTCGAATATATGCCTAACTTCCTCATTCTTTGTAATCGGTTAAAAATAATAGTTACCTGTGCTCAAAAGTATGCCAGTGCCGAGCCAGTCCTTCAGAAATTCGTAAGCAAAAGTTTTTGAAATATTCTTGGAATGAGAAAGCACCACCTAATAAATTGGATGATATTTTACTGCCTCATTCTTAAATGTGGATTCATGAACATTATACGAGAATATATATTATGCCAAAAAGGCTATTTCAAAATCCAAAGCTATTTAAATGATAAACAAGCTTGGAAATGAGCCTCAACTTGCTACTCAAACCAATTATTCTAACTAGACTAAATAAATGTTTGCAAAATAGATTAAATAAAGAAAATCCCGCTGTCTTGCCAGAGTCTTCTTAGGCCGGGAACGCGTTTTGAACCGATGGTTTAATAACACTTCAAATTTTCTATGGTATTTAAAAAACTATTCGTGTTTATCGCCAAAATAATATGGGATTGCTAATAAAATAGTGGATCTGTCGTCAAAAAGCAGTTTCGTGACGTTGATGGTGTTACTACCTATTTCTACATAATTATATTATCACTAAAATAAGTCACAAAATCTGTGATATCTATCCGTGTTGAGCGCAATATTATATTCTGCGGACAATAGTCGACATAATGTATGTTATATTTGATTTAAACTTTTTGCACAAATACAAAATAATTGTATACGGGCGGACTTAATACAATGGGCATTTTCTACCAGTCAACCTTAGGGTGACGCAGAGATTTGTCAAGGTAGGTGCTCAAAGAGAAGAGACCAGCAAGAAACTCATCTTTATTTTCTTTTTCATATATTGTTATGTTTATTTATAATAAGTAGGTGCAAGAGCAAGAGATTAGTATGACCATGTATTTTTATCATCAAGATATTCATCTACTTTATAATAACTGCTACTATAAAATATATTATGTCCTTTAAAATACAGGATCTTATTTCGATATAAAAATATAATTCGCTTACAAAAGTCCCATTTTGTCACAGACATGGGCCACATGGCGTGCATAAAATATTATCTTTATGGGGGTGAGTTCCTTACCTCAATATCGGAGGGTCGAGTGAGGTGCAAAAATCTTTGCCACATCACTTTGTACGAGAATCTGTCGCCATAGGCCTTTCTGTACTCAATTATAGTTTCCAGCACTTTATCTATAAAATAAATAAAATCATCATTAATATCATTTTTCATCATCAACCCTGTGTAAACCCCGGTTGCATTTGTAGATGTTACCCTTGAGTCCGGGGTCTGATTTATTCCAGTCTAACTGCGCAGTGGCTGAACTTCGATATTTTTTGTGATGCGACAGCCATTTGACCTCCACAACCTAGAGGAGGATATCGAAATACTGCAGTTAGACCAGTTATTGGACTTTTTAAGGCTCCAACTACCCGACGACTAACGACTGCCATAGATGTTGTGTGACAACCAAGATCGACGGATTAACGTGCTCTCTGAAGCACATGCACATGCATCTATCTTCATGCATACAAATACTACATACACTGAGCGGTGATGGAACCTGGGGCTCTAGCCGAAATGCATTCGTTCCGAATCTACATTCGTCATCGCTCTGAAAATGTATGGGAGTGACATTTGATGTCGGAATCGGATCACATGACATTCGACAACAAATGTCACTCCCATACATTGTCAGAGCGATGACGAATGTAGATTCAGAACGAATGCATTTTGGCTAGAGCCCCTGCGCCACCTGTGTAGCAGTCGCGTTAACTACCGCTACGCCACGCTACATGTTGATTAACAGCCTGTCATTCTGAACACATTGAGATTCATCCCTACCTCAAAAACACGTTTATTCGCGTCGGTCCTGGCTACCATATTTAATTATATTTCATGCACGAAGTACATTGGCGGACTTTTCTCTGCCGCACCATCAAGTCCTGGAATTTCTTGCCGGCGCACGTGTTTCCTTCTTCCTACAGTCCCGGGTCCTTTAAGTGGGGCGTGAAAAAGCATCTGATGAGGCCGTCAAGCTGAGCGCCACCATTGTAGCACTGAACGTGTTAGTAATAGTGACCCTGAGACTTTGCCTTCAGCTTAACATCAGGCGAGGTGAAGTCAAATTGACGTGCCATAAATAAAAATAAAAAAAAACTTAATGCCGTAGGCATTCTCTACCAGTATACCATAGGGTGGTGCAGAGTTAGTACGAGGTAGGCATATGAAAGAAGGATGAGTTTGTTTATTATGAACTAAAAGATACTTTTATAATACTTAGACATAAACAGTACATATATCTACATGCCATATATTGCAGTAACAGATAGACAGCTATGGAACGTCATTATCGCTAATGGGCTATGAAAGTTAGATGGCAAGTACGAAAATGTCGAAATTTTGTCGCTTCCTAGTTAATCAGAATGCAAACAAAGCTTGACCACGAATTGCCTTAAAATGGGACCCAGGCCAACCCTGACTGCAAATCTGTATACCTCATCGATTGACAAACGGAGCCCTCTTGCCCCACAGAAATCCTCTTGAGGTTCTGAGCCACTTCGAATCGAGTAGCGGACTATCAGTCACCTGTAGCACTAGCATGAACTCCTATCGAATTCGTAATGTAAAGGTTTGGAGAGAAGAGAGCATTGTGATTGGCAGTCTGCCTCTTGTGAACCTGTGTGCGTGTGTAGCCCACCAATCGCAATGCTCCGTTCTGTCGATACCTTAACATTACGAATTCGATAGTATTTCGTGCTAAGGCTACTGATCAAAACACACTTTCCATTCTGATAAACAGAACTGTATCAAGACACACAAGTTCTAATAACCGTGCTGTGAAAGTAGAACTGTACCTTGCAGAGACTTTGAACTCATCATCATCATCATCATCCTAGCGTTAGTCCCGGTCGCCTCGGAATCTGGGGTCCGCTTTCCAGTTATTCCTGTCCTTGATCGATCGATTTATATTTTTTGGCTGTTTGGGCTTTTGTAGGAGCGATTTTCGGTCCTCCCAACCCCGAAGGGATAGCCCCCGTCAGAGCCCCGTCCGTTAGTTAGCAGGTGCATTGGCTTGCAGGTGGGGTTCACTTGGACCCCGAAGATCGTGTAAGGACCTCAAAGCACCCAGAGACCTTGAACTAGATTAAGAAAACTTAGCAAGAAATCTACATATTTACCACTCCGAAGTTTCGTGATTTGGTAAACATTGCCGAAGATCGGTAACTTCGGTGGACCTGGCAGCTTGTCCAAAGGATCATCTCCATCCATGTAGTACAGCCATATTATCACAGCCAGGAGTGATCCAATGATGACTTCAATTAACATCTTGAACCAGATATTCGCAGTTGGTGATCTTCAGATGATACTGTCAAAAAAATGCGAAAATCAGTCATTGAAATTACGAAAAAAGTTTTTTTAAGGGATGAATATTATAACTACTTGAATTAAATCTCGAAGTTAGATTCTAAGTGAAGTGTTGGTAGCTTAGTGGTTAAGGAGTCGACCTTACAATCGTAAGGTCCCGGGTTCAAAAGATTCCTTCCAACTAATTCACAATTTAAGCAAAAAACTACATCGAAACACACACACACACACACACACACACACAACATAATAACTGTTAGATCCTGTAGGACGTAGATCCTTCCCGTAGAGCGAGACCTATGCTTGGGCCCTCTCCATGAGTAGCCGCACTACCGTGAAACAAATGACTATACCACGATGGCATCTCAAAAATGCCGTCGATTCGATAGAAGAAGACTTACATCGCATATTTTTTAAACAAAAATATTTGTGTCTACGTTGAAAACGCAAACAAAAATAATTCGATATGCTATCAATGAAATGTCGATGTACGCCGGTCGTTACCAGTGTTACGAAACGCTTAAATTTTGTTTGAATTGGCACTAAACTAACTCACTAAAACGTACTTATTAAATATTTAGTGCACTTTTTCACGACACGACTTCACTTACCCGAATTGTGTGAAGCTTTAAACAAAATTTACGTGAATAATGCTAAAATTGTTTATAGTTCTCAATTTGAACAACGAATTGATAAGGTTAAAGGTGGGAACAAATTATCGGACGCGTCCGTAAAGGTGGGAACTTGTGCCTACCTTAAGCCGCGGCTGATACAAGCTATCTGGGTAGTACAAATAAACGAAACTGTGCAAACTATCGGTCATAAGTCGCGGACGTGACCTTGAGCCGTCCTTGAGCGCACGGACGTCCGAATAGAATCTGGCCGGCTGGATATTAGACACCGTACACATTATTAAGCCGCGTCCGTCAGCCGCGGCTTACGGACGCGTCCGATAATTTGTTCCCACCTTTTGGACGTGTCCGATAATTTGTTCCCACCTTTAGTACCTACTCGTTTTATGCCGAACTTGTTTGTTGCAATGAACCTATTTATAACCTTGGGCTTGGTTTGTCACGATCGATCTAGTCTGTCAAAGAATTATAAATTATTTTTCTACTAATTTTCTTTTTTTTTTCTTTTTCGTCTTCACTTCAGATAATCAGCCAAAGTAGTGCCTACTAACCGCGGTAGCCTAGTGGGTAATGGACTGCAGAGACGAGGTCTCGGGTTCTATCCCAGGTTTTACCATGGAAAACACCAATGACTTTTCGATGCTTTTCGAAGTTATGTGTGTGTTTATCGCAGGTTTATAAGTGACCGGTTAATGGCAATAGGCTCGCCACCTATTACATTGGGACCTAAACATAAACTGGCGAAATGTGGGTGCTAGCACCTCTGTCTACCCCTTCGGGGATATAGGCGTGAGTTTATGTATTTGTATGTAGGTATGTATGTATTAATGTCCCTGCACCAAAAGTCAAAGATCTGCAATCGTTTTTGGAATACCTCCAACCATCCAGCCGTCCAGTCTTCGGGTCATAATTAATCATAATTTTAAATAGTTTATTAATTTACATCATAAATCTACTTAAAAACATAAATCAAATTCAAGAACGGCAATAGAAGGTTTCTATAGGGTGGGCAGCACGAGTGTGACGCCCCTGGTGTTGCAAACGTCCATAGGCCTCGGAGACCGCTTCCCATCAGGTGGGTAGTGTGCTTGTCTTTTTTTTTTATTCAACTTAGGTTGCAGACAAGCACGCGGCCCACCTGATGGTAAGTGGTTACCGTGACCTATGGGCGAGTGTAACACCAGAGGAATAACACTCGTGCCGCAACCCCTGTAAGAACAGAGACATTTTGTGTCGTCAGCGCAAAAGATGTAGGATAAGCCTTTGGTTTTCCCACGGACAACACAAAACCTCTCTAGTGAGCTCTGGCTACCCTACTCACCACCGAAAACACAACACAAGGTTATTAAACGGCGATATTCTGTAGGGTGGCTCGACTTTATTGTAAGCAATTTCTATTTCTACCTACCCTTTATCCCCTCGCTATTCAAACGACTGTGTGTTCGGAAATATTTCTCCCTCTCCATTTAGCTGTATTACTTCCCCAGTCGGACTGCTCGATTGGGACGGATATACCGTCGTGTCCTACCTCCTTCACCTGCCACCACATCTACATTTAGAGGTTAGCGGGTTAGGTACGAGGTGAGCCTCGTTGTATAAATCTGATTATTTTAATAGTAAAATGTAAAATAGAAGTTCAGTTACATTGAAATTAACTTATAATGATGTAGATATAGCAGTCAATAATTTTGAACTCTACGTAATGTAATGTAACACTGAACTGAATGAAAAGAAAAATAAACGTTTTATTATTATTAAAAAAAAACCTAAGTGGTATAAATGAAAAAAAGATAAACCGAAGAGCTATCCTATGCTCGGGACCTCTTCGTGAGTAGCGGCGGTGCCGTGAAACGAATTACTACACCACGATGGCAACTCAACAATGCCATTTGGGTCTCTAAATGAAAAAAAGAAGGGTATTGACATCGCTTTTATAAAATTAACCAATTTTCCTGGACTGCTTAATAAACTCTTTTATGTTTTGGTTTCAACTAGCACGTAATCGTACGCTATTTAATTGTGTGAACCTACAGCCCCCTAATTGGTGTACATCAGAACGAATTGTGGCAATATAAAAATACATGTTATAAAAGTAAACTAGGCTAATTACCTAACTGACGAACATAATGGTTCGATTCAGGTTTTTAGTCTTCAAAATGCGTTACTAAGCAGAAAAGTATTTTTCCCTTTTTTATATTGAGTTTTTAAACAAAACATATTTAAAAGATTCATCATTCCCTGAACCTTTTTCCCAACTCAGTTGGGGTCGGCTTTCCAGTCTAACTGTGATGCGGCTGAACTTCGATATTTTCCGTGAAGCGACTGCCATCTGACCTCCACAACCAATGGTCTAATGACCAATGGCGATATCGAAGTTCCAAGTTAGGCTGGTTGGACTTTTGAGGGCTCCAACTACCCGTAACGACTGCCATAGATGTTTGTATGGCAACCGGGACCGACGGCTTAACGTGCTCTCCGAGGCACTTATAAACCTGCGATAAATACACACATAACTTCGAAAAGCATCGAAAAGTCATTGGTGTGTGCCATGGTAAACCTGGGATCGAACTCGAGACCTCGTCTCAGCAGTCCATTACCCATACCACTAGGCTACCGCGGTTGCTAGTATTTAAAAGATTGTTTACGTTTTTTTAAGTAGGTACCTAAACAAATGGACTATTGGTCTCCTTGTACGACATCGCGTGGGAAGGCATTGAGTGGCAAAAATTTTACTCTGCCGGGAACCACAGGATGAAGTCTCCATTTATAATGTGAAGTCTTACTCATTTAATATAGATATACTCACTTATAAACTATCGCGTCGCATCATCACTACATAGTATAAAACAAAGTCGCGTTTTCTGTCAATATGTCGCTATGTCCCTTGAGCAGGAATGAAAAATGTTGCAAAAACGGAGTGACGCAGACGAAGTTGCGCGGGTCAGCTAGTGATATATATACGGTTAGTGAAACCCGGGTATTAACGCGATTATATGGTAAATACAATAATTTACCATGGCACACACCAATGACTGCGATGTTTTTCGGAGTTATGTGTGTATTTATCGCAGGTTTATAAGTGCCCGGTTAATGGCAATAGGCTCGCCACCTATTACATTGGGACCTAAATATAAAACTAGCGAAATGTGGGTGCTAGCACCTCTGCCTACCCTTTCGGGGATATAGGAGTGATATTATTAAAAAAAATGGTAAATACAATAATTTACCTTGTAATTTGTTTGACGTTTCGGCCAGATTGCACTGGCACTGACACACACACTGGCACAGGAGACTTTATATAGATAAGGCTTAATATAGATAGCAGTAGTAATCACAATTAACCACACTTACTTAGATTAAAAAAAAAGAAGAAAATAGTCGCAAGTTTGAAGTCAAGTTTAAACAAGAATTAGAATCACTGAAGATCATTACAAGAACTACACAAAATTCTAAATATTTAAAAAAACGCACTCGTCTTTCACCGTTTGATTAATCACTGAACCAAAACATTAATTTATTTAAACACTCATTAATTACACTTTGTCGCATTAAATCCTCACTTATCATTACTATTATCGTAATTTCGCCTAGACATCTAAAGATAGCATACTGAATTCTTCAATAAATGAATCTGTTGCAAGTATAACTTCTAAAGATCGATTCAGATTTGAAAAAGTGGATGCTCTAAACAAACTGACATTCTATTAGCGAAGACGTCAGTGGAATTGCTGAGATTGGATATTGGATATTGGATTGACATAAATCTGAATACGAAAATTTGATGCAATGGGAAACTTTGTGACTTGAAATATTTCATTACCTACACATATTTTTATTATTGAAATCGCTGCAATCAATTAATCCATTGATAGCAAATTGAAAATGCTTTGTACAAGTGTGAATTCGACCCGCGACCAATCTGTTACAGGGGAATGCTCTGGGGACGTAGAAAAAGTGCATTTCTATTGACTACATCGTCAAAAGGTCGAAAATGCATGTGAGTGACATTAGTTATCGGAATGTCAGTTGATCCATGGATAACGAACACAAATTTGCATAAAAACTCGATTCTACAAATCGAATCGACATCGTCAAATGATAATTTCTATCATAAACAAATGGTAGAAGTGGCGACCTGATGAATCGCCAAGATGAACACACATTAGCGTGACTTTGTCTGATATTCGAATATCACTGCAGCCAGAGCGGTGTGGCGAATGCAGCTGTCAGCGCCGATTCTACTAATTGTCAACAAATTGTCAAGCAACTAAGATTACAAAAACTGCCATTTAATTTTGGACTCTACTTTCTGGTACTTAATACGATCAGGCAACCTTAAGAGAGGCGGTCCGCGCTCGGGCCAATATTTAACGCAAAATATTTCTCTGACCATTCAGAGGTGAAATGCTACCTATTAGGTGAAGGGGGTTTGGACGACACAGAATGTCTCTGTTCTTACAGGGGTTGTGCACGAGTGTTATTCCTTTGGTGTTACACTCGCCCATAGGTCACGGTAACCAATTACCATCAGGTGGGCCGCGTGCTTGTCTGCAACCTAAGTTGTATAAAAAAAAACATATGAGATGCCCCGGATCAAAAATCTACATTTATAAATTCCGTGTAATTGAATAAATGAGCTATAAGGAAACGCTATAAATAAAGTTGGTAATTTATTACAAAAAATAAAACTGCTTATATGAGATGAGCCGATTATCGAGTTCTGTTTGGTACCGAATGGTTAATTTATTCAGTGATCATAAATGTTATCTGTGATTGGACGCGCACGCGCAACTCGTGTTTAAATGAAGATAATATTAAAAACGCATTAGTTTAAATGAAATTGATATCTGGAAAAGTATTGAAATATATACGAATATATAAAATCTAGTCTCTTGTGATGTGAGGTTAGTAGTCGAATTTCATATTTTTTCTAGTGAACCAATAAAAAAATCCATAAAAATAAATACTATGATTGTGAGTGTGTGTGAACAATATTGTCAATTTTCGGTATATTTAGGTATAGTTTTTGTCCAACGAGGGAACGTGGGGAGTTTTTGATAATAATACACGTTTACTGTGGGGTAGTAATCAGTGTATTCCGCGGTGTAACCATATTGTTTCACACAAAATCAATCACAATGTTCTCTATTTATACAATGGCCTGGTAACGAAACCATAGCGCGATTTAAAAATCTTTATAATAACGCCATCTAGTTAACCTTGTGGTAAACTTTAACAAATTCACATCTAAACACATTCAATTCAAAAGATGGCGTTGCGTGTAGGTAAGATTAACATAGTCGGTTAGACATGCCGCCCACCAAGGACATACTAACATATATTATGTCCTTTTTTATTTTTACATTCGATATTAATGGACTGTATACAAAATGATATAAATGAATGCTTAATTGAACTCTTCAAATAACAAAGTAAGTTAATAACTAGGACATAAGAACTTAAAATTTAACGTAACAAATACAAACTTAAACTTAAGACTTATATTGATAAACTTAGTATTAACAATGGTTTTAAACAAGGATACAAATTCTACTTATAAAAATAAAACATAAAACACACAAGTTTAAAAAAAATGACATAGTTCACAATATAATAATCGTATTAATCACAAATACTCAACTTAGGATAGTTACACAATAAGATAGCTTTAAACACGATAATATAAATGATTTTAACTAACAGGCAAAACACACAACTTTGATGTTGGCCTTTTAATTATAGAGGCACTAGTGCGTAAGGTAACAACGCGTGTCAGGTTGTCCTGACCTGGGTGTTTCTCAATCACTCTGCCAAGCAACCACTTACAAGGAGGCAAATTGTCCTCTTTAGATGCATGATGTCCCCTACCTTTAGCAGATCGCAACTTTATAGGACCTACGTAATCAACTCTACTGTTGCTAAAAGGTCTACTAGGTGTGACGCGCGCAGCTGGCAGCTGCCCCATTAATTGGTGTTTGGATGTTGAGTTATAACGAAGACAAGTTGGACACCTTCGGACGTAAGCCCTAATCCTTTCTTTCACGCCTAGTATATGATATTTGGTTCCTAAATAATTCTGCCTCAACTGCCGCCCACCGTGAAGGGTTAAGCGATGTGCTTCGGCTATGAGAAGATCTGTCAAAGGTGGTTTTCGTGGTAATAGAATTGGATGTTTTCGACTAAGACTCAGATCAGAGTGCTCCAATCTACCGCCCACCCTGAATATATTAGAAGAGTCTAGGTAAGGACTTAACGAACCTAAACCTTTTCCCTTTATGTTTTTACCTTTTTGCAGATTCCTGATTTCTTTTTGAAAACCTGTTCCTTGACACTTCCTTATACAGGTATTTAATGCTAATCTCAACTCGTCAGCTGTTAATGAGATATGTTTCTAAATGATTTCTGTGTCTTCCAATTTAAGACACGTCGACAATATGCTATGACTCTGACTAGTTTGATAAGTGAGGAATATTTATCCCAAACCCAATTATTTTGATCTTTCGGTACCTCCGAAACTACGTGACTTTTGATTGGCTCCATAACCGTATGGAACACCGATATATTAGTTAAATTATTTGCTGCAGATTTCACCGTGCCAGATAAAATCCACCCTAACGTAGTACATTGCGCTACAATTTGACCATTGGTAGATTTTCTTATTCCACTTTGTATCACTTGTGGAAATATTTCAGCACCCAATATCATATCCACTTTATAAGGAGTATGATATCGAGGATCAGCTAATTGTATGTCGCTCACGAATATCTCTTCCAAACACGCGGTTTCTCTAACCGGTAAGAGGGATGTGATAGATTTTAGAACATAAGCTTTTACTAATAACTCGAACGATGGATCAACCCGCGATTGAAGTTTTATCTCTACCATCGAATTCGATACCAATTGAGTACCTCCACCTACCCCAGATATAAGTCCCTTGGCAGCTTGTTTTTTCAGACCAAGACTTTGGACCATATCCTCGGTAACAAAGGACGTTTGTGAACCTTGGTCTAACAAGGCGCGTACTGTGTACCTAACCCCGCTTTTCGAAACAGCTCCCACTAGAGCTGTTGGTAACAACGCTTGATTGCCTGATCCTTTCGAAAAGCAAGTGACGACCTTCGTTTGATCTGGTACTTCAACTGTATCGGTAAGTGACCCGTGCATTACGTTTGACGACCCTGATTCTACGTTCTTACGATTGTACTCTTGATTACTGTTAGGATGCAAGAGAGAGTGATGTTTATGTTTACAAATACGACCAGTTTTAACGCACTTGCATTGCTTAGCAGAGTGATTGTAACCCAGACAGTTAAAACATAGGTTATTGCCTTGGACAAACTTACGACGCTTATCCACATCGATGCCTTTAAATTGTTCACAATTACTTATTTTATGAGCGTCTTTACAATATTGACATGATGACGTAGCAATGTGAAATGCCTTGGTTTTATTAGGTTGTACATTTCGATTCTTATTTGGTTTTGACTCTAAATTCTCAAATGCTCTGTATCTATTTGTTAAGAATTCTCTAAATTGTTTAAAAGTAGGTAGGTCATCACACTCAATATTACTAGTGACCGTTAATTCCCACTCTTTTTTACTCTCTGGGTCTAATTTTAAACTGAGTATGTATATTATTAAAATATCCCAGGATGTTACATCTACTCCTAAATTACTCAACGCATCTAAACAATCTGTAGTGGTATCCATCAAATCTTTTAAACCACTAACTGACTCACTGGTAATGTTTTTCTGACTAAATAACCTACGGAGTATACAACGCGATAAATATTTTCTATTATTGTAACGTGATTCTAATAAGTTCCAAGCCCTTTCATAATTTGATTCAGCAATTGGAATATTCCTTAACAACTGTTCAGCTTCACCAGCTAGGTAAGTTTTTAAGTATAGAAGCTTCTGAACATTATCAATAGTGTTATTTCTATGAATGGCCAAAAGAAACAAATCCCTAAACGTTTGCCATTCAGTATATTGGCCCGAAAATGTAGGAATTTTTGTCTGAGGTAATTTAATAGAGCTGTTTTGTATTTCCGACTTATTATGCAGTGACAAGTTCAACTGCTGAGACTCACTACTTTCTTTAATTTTAGCTAAAGCAGATTTTAGTTCACATCTTAATTCTATGTACAAATCCTCAGTGTTATAGTATGACTCCTTAGTAGTATACGGCGAAGCCGACAATTCTTCGCTTTCAGTATCCCTAATAATTGTAACATGATTATTACTGAATTGAGACCATAAGCTTTCCACATTTTGCAGTATAGTCTCAATGTACTGAGTAGTGAGTCTAGTTTTAGGTGACTTTTTATAATTAATATTTGCTCTTGTTAATCTACTATGAATATCGTTTTGAAGGTTAACTAGTGAAGTTAATGAAGCCATTTTATACGATAAGTTTCTCTCTCACAATACAATGATATATAAATTAACCTAACGTCCTAACCTAACAGTTTTACCTTACAATTAACTAATATTAAGCATGCACACAAGATAAAGTTAAATTACTGTTCACTTTTGTTTTCACTCACGAACACGATTCACTTTGATAAATTTGTCACACAGTACTCACGATTTGGTTGACTCTCACTTCCCGTCGGGCGTCCCTTACGACAGTGCGTCGTATGTATCCACCACAGAGGCCTCTTCCTCCGCGCTGGTACTGCTGAGTGCTGATACTGACTCGTCGCCCGTAGGGATGTGCTTCTTGGAACAGCGAGCCAAGTCTCAGCTGTTCCGATGCGATGCAAAAAGGATCAATCACGCCAATTAGACGCGATGTTGAGGTGTCGTCACAGCATAAGCCGATCCGACGGTACAAAAAACACACGCCAATAATACACGCCAATAAAACTTGTGCCAATTGGACGCGATATGGGTCTGGACAGCCTGGCTGTCCAGATGAGCAGCGAGCTCACGCTCGGCTGCCCCGAATAACAGCGAGCTTGCGCTCGGCTGTCCGATGGAAGCGAGCTTGCGCTCAAGCTTGCCAGATAACAGAGAGCTGCCCTGCAGCTCAACTGTCCGAGGTAGCGAGCTTGCGCTCAGCTAACCAAATAACAGAGAGCTGCCATGCAGCTCAACTGTCCGATACTCGTTGCCAGCGTTCGGTTCGAAAGGACCATGTCCAACGAGGGAACGCAGGAGAGTTTATAGATAATAATACACGTTACTGTGGGGTAGTAATCAGTGTATTCCGCGGTGTAACCATATTGTTTCACCCAAAATCAATCACAATGTTCTCTATTTATACAATGGCCTGGTAACGAAACCATAGCGCGATTTAAAAATCTTTATAATAACGCCATCTAGTTAACCTTGTGGTAAACTTTAACAAATTCACATCTAAACACATTCAATTCAAAAGATGGCGTTGCGTGTAGGTAAGATTAACATAGTCGGTTAGACAGTTTTTCCACAGGAACCCAAGTAAGTTTCCTATGTTCATTCTAGTAAGTATATGTGTCAGATTATCATCCAAATCTGTTCTATAGCTTACGCGTGATTGTGTAACAAATAGACAAACATATGAGATAATTCATTCAGCATTTTGGATGAATGTATAGACGAGACTAGAACCCGCGACCAGCCTCTTACAGAGAACCCAGCGTTCTGACCATTTGAGCTACTAAACCCGTCTAAAACATCCTTTTTAGTTCTTTTTGGGATGAGCTCATTGCGAATTTTAACTTTATAGAGGGCCAAGGCATACAAGGCACACAAGCATTCCAAAACTTAATGGCAGAGGAAAGACTTACCGAATCGCTTGGTTCTTGATGGATATACTACATCGTATGCGGGTGACATCTAAGTCCTAAGTCCTGCACTTGTTGTTCTGTGTAGGAAAGGAAAGGGCGAGATTAATTGGAAGAAGTCATCAACACACTCCGTGAAGTAGAGAGAGAATACTATTTACGTAGAGTACCGTAGAACAGACTGACTTTACTATATTATATTCATCTACCCCACGGTACGTGAGGTAAAGTACTGCCAAGGACGCATCATCTCTACGCAGGCTCGAGGATATTCGTGACCTCAGGTCTCCCAAAAATCCCAATAAACAAACCACATACATTATATACATACAATATAATTATACCTTTATCTCCGAAGTGTTAGGCTCAGGTGAATAATTAACACCCACATTTCACCAATCATACAATGATCTGTGGGTGTTAATTCAAAATTCGATCCGGTCTCACATTGGGTACCAGCCTACATAGTAAGCCTTAAGACGGTATAAAAAATATTTTCGACTGATGAATTAAAATAATATCGTGTGTGAATATCAAATAAAGTGGTAGGTACAGACCTTGAAGTGAGGTTTCGTAATTTATATAATAAACACATAATTATATAAAACCAGTTAAGTTTATATACAATGTTGTAGCAGCCACGTGTGTTATACATTAGCTCTTATGTCAAGAAATAAAAATATAATGTTTGTGTCAAAATAAATAATATAATTCTTTAGTTTACTAAATTTACATATTATAAAGTGCGAATGTAAAAGGTGAGCTGTTCTACTATTTTATTACTATCGCTTTGATTCCGATTTTACTAATTGTAAAACCACTGCGATTACAAAAACTGCCATTGGATTTTCGTCTATTTATATTATAGACCTAAACTTAAAAATTAACTGAAACAAAGTTCATTACATATAGTACATCATTACATCATTTAATTCACTCTACACGATGCCAAATTTTAGACTTTAACAGCATAACAGTATATCTAAAATTTAGTAGTATTTTTTGTAAGCTTTGGATTTGATAATGATTGACAATTAGTAGAATCAAGATCCCGGTGTTCTATAAACTATCTTCTATCTGTTATCGAATAGTAGGCTTTGTTGATTTAATTTACTAACTAAAGACATATATAAAGACGCGGCTGTGTAAAAGCCGTAGGTAATAATACTATATATTATGCTGGTACAACTTTCAAATGACTTTTGAGAATGTGAATCACAAGTTGTGCTAAAATACAAGTACCTATGACGATATTTTGTAATAACTTAATGCCTGTGTTCTTATGGCTTACAGTTTTAATAGGTATTAATTACTTTTTGCGAATGGCTTTAAATTTAACACCGCTATCGCCATTGGAGTACCACAGGGATCAATACTGGGCCCTCTCTACTTCATTTAGTTTCTTAAGGTCAACAACCATTTAATTAGAAAGATAGATAGTTCAGCAGTCCGAATGGGGAAGTACCTCCACCCAACAGAGTGCTTAGTTGATGCTGCTATGTGATGGTATGAAACCGTGCTTTACCTTCACTGACAGCGCAAAACTCGCTTTAACCTTCAAAACTTTAGGAAAAGGAAAGAATTTAGTAGACTTTTCTTTGCCACACCATTAAGTCTTAGATTACCAGCTCACTTGTGTTATTTTAAAAAGCAGCGGGACGTGAAACAGCGTCTTTTGAGTCTGTCCTGTGCCACCATTGTAACACTGTACGTGTTTGTAATGGTGGCCCTCTTTCCTGACAATTTGCTTACAGCTTACGATAAGGCGAGGCGCAGTCAAATTGACGTGTCCTACATTTAAAAAAAGTTGTAAGACTCGGCACTTGCAATTGTGAGATATTTGTCATTCTTATTAGGTTTAGTCTCTATACTAAGTCAAACATCTGACATCTTTTTTTTTATTGTGAGCAAAATCCTTCACCAAAATCAGTGGAGGTGATTATGTCGAACTGTAACCACTAAAACGCACACCGTCAATGAGTTTTTGATTGCCGGAGGTGAGATAATACAAAACATATCTCTCGCAAGTTTTATCTAACACTCACACTATATCAATGCTTATCTTTCTCTCAGGTCAACAACCTCTGACCCTTCAAGATGTTGTTTGAAACAATCATAGGATTGCTCCTCGCGGTGATAATATGGATGTACCTCACTGATAGAAATGACCCCCTGGATGAGCTGCCAGGGCCTCCGCGGCTGCCGATCATCGGGAATGCTCACCAACTTGTACGGATACCGATAGGTAATTGTTTAATATATGTGCCCGCGCAACTTCGTCTGCGTCACCCCATTTTTGCAATATTTTTCTCTTCTACTCCGCACCAGTTGGTTGTAGCATGATGTTATATACCTACATATAAACCTTCCTCTTCAATCACTCTCTAATCAAAAAAAACCGCATCAAAATCCGTTGCGTAGTTTTAAAGATTTAAGCACACATATCGATATAGGGACAGGGAAAGCGATTTTGTTTTATACTATGTAGTGAAATATATCTATGTACAGCTACATTTTCACTGCTCTATTTCATATTACTATATCCAAGGAAGCGGAGTAGAGTATCAAATATCAACTAATCTTGATGGATGCCAATACATTACCTGAGGCTACCTAACCCTCACCAACCGAAGACGGCCCGAAACGGCCATGTTTTTGTCAGTTCGAGACTGGCGGGTGATTTCCGTACGAAAAACAAAATTATTCCTAAACATTATTTGAAATTTATTGAATTACGAGCACAATATGTAAACTTTTTTTTACTTTATATTACTACCGTGTTGTATAACTTTACAATGTTAATTTTGTAGAAAAAATTTTGGATGTTCTAATGGACTACACGAGAACCTATGGAGATAGATACTCTTTCAAAGTTATGAAAATAAGGGTTCTGCATATTGTTCGTCCCTCCGATCTAGAGGTAAGGAAGTATCTCTCTTATCTTATGGCAAACGTTTGACCACTATTTGATCTGCTCAGTACATGATGTGGCTGATGATAGAAACTATTGCCTAAAAGCAACTTTTCAAAGTGTAGTGGCGGAGAAAGTAAATCACCATCCCATTTCACCTGAAGAGTGGCGTTACTGGCGACTAACGGAAAAACACACAGATTATATCAATGCGAGATGAAACTTAAAATAAAACCCCTACCAACCCTGCACTACGACGAACTGAAAAAAGCTCAGACGATATCCCTGGGAGAGATGGAATGCTCGAAATAAAACCTTTTACCAACTCGTCTAGCCAGCGTGAAAACAGTAGGCCAAAGTCTCCCAATATTTGAGGTTTATATTCAGCAATGGAACCTATTCCATAACCTTCACATTTTTGCTTTAATCTTGTTCATATTTTAGACCTGACCTCAAAGTTATAGGTCCGCCTCTTCCAGTTCAACCACAACGCGTCTGAACTTAAATATTTTTCGAGAAGCAACTGCCATCTGGCCTCGACTATCCATTGGTGATATCGGAACATTCTAGTAAGACCAGTTATTGAACTTATTAAAACGCCAACTACCCGTAACGATTGTCATAGATGTTCGTATGACAACTGGGACCGACAGCGTATCATGCTCTCCTGTGCACGGAATAGACGAATTAGGAGTCTATATTGATAATACGCTCTATTCCACTCTAATCCACTTCTCAAATCCATGAATGGATTAGATTCCGCTTTTAAGTACACTCTAATCCATCAATGGATTAGATTCCGCTTTTAAGTACACTCCAGTCCATCAATAGATTTGATTCCGCTTTTAGGTACACTATTCCACTCTAATCCACTTCTCAAATACGACTCTTATTTATCCAGGTGGTGCTTTCTCATTCCAAGAATATAACGAAAAGCTTGCCTTACGTGTTTATAAAGGAATGGCTCGGAAGTGGCTTGCTGTTGAGCACAGGTGAGTATTGTATTTTACTTATTGCAAGTTCGGGAACAAATAAAAATGACACACCACCTATTCCATTGACTCATCAGAACAGCCTCACGTTTCACTTCTTCTGTTAGTTAATTTTTATAATTCTTTACTAATAGAGCTGTCATCTGTAGCAATGGTCATCGGTGGCAGACATGCACGCGGCCCACCTGATGTGGAAAAGTGGTTACCGTGGCCTATGGACGTTAGCAACACCAGGGGCGTCTCACTCTTGTTGCCGACCATATATAGAGAAGAGGAATGAAGGGGAAGGGGTGGGGAGAAGGTTAATAGAGTCTCTCTGCTGTCAATGCAGAAAACAAAGAAGGGTTTGTCAGTCTTTCCACTGACAACACAAAATCTCTCCATTGAGCTCTGGGTACCCTACTCACCGCCGGAAACACAACGCAAGGCTATTATTATCCGCGGTATTTTGTAGGGTGGAGGTACTTCCCCAGTTGGACTACTCAATTAGGACGGGAGATACCGTCATATCCTACCTCGTCTAAATATACGTCTATGTGATCTACTGTATTTTAGAAGCTAGTCATCAATTGGAAGCCAGCTTGCTTGTGTACCTTTCACGGTAACAACTGTCGTCTAATTCTTCAACGCCGAAAGGATAACTTGTTCAATAGGTATATCGGCTTACTGGTTCCAGACCAAGAAATAATTGGTACACGCTTAGGCTATTCTCATCATTAGTGAATCACCAAGGTTCAATTAACAAGTTGGAGCTTCAACCAATGCAAAAATAACAAGTAAATATACTTTAGAACCGAAAGAAATGGTGACGGCTATTCATCACCAAACTAACCCAATTCTTTATCCACAGGTGCTGAGTGGCACAAACGTCGTAAGATCCTAATTCCATCCATTTCAATATCCTGAAAAACTTCGCGACGGTGATGGAGGAAAGAAGCAAAGACCTCGTAAACCTGTTGAAAGAGAAGAACGGAACTGACGTGGACGTGATGTCTGTCATTAGTGATTTCACTTTATTCACTATTTGCGGTAAGATTATTATTTTTACAATGCACGTTTGGTAGAACAGGTCTTAATTTTTGTTATATTTTTAATCAATCTATCTATTAGAATCGCAGTCCACAGCATAACGTCTTCTAACTTTCGGAGACTATGACCTACTGTTTCTAAACTGGCCAGACGAGTTCGTACAGGGTTTTCTTTTCTTCCCTCCCAGTGATATTTTTTGCGTCTTTTTCCGTTAGTCGCGTTTTACGACACCCTTCGGATGTGTTATGGTGGTGATCAATATTCTTTTCACCACAGCAGCTCAAACAAGTGAGTTTTGCTGCGTAAAAACAGTGTGCAAAATGCGATTTTGTTCACTCAGTGAGACAAAGTAGCTTTTTAATTATTTTTTTTTAATTTTCAATAAAGAGTGCCAACCATAGATTCAAAAAGAATTGTTCCGCGAATAACTTTCGAACTACATACACTGCACTCTGTCTCTTGGCCGTCCATAAAAAAGTTCGAGTGACAAACACAAGTCTTTTGAAGGCTTTTTTTTTAATTTATGGCACGTCAAAGGTCCTATTTCGAAATTCTAAATTTGAAAGATATTTGTAAAAGAATAACCATGTATTTTATTTACATTTTAATAATTATGTAATGTTATTGAATACCAAAATAAGTAATGCATAAGTATTTATAATGATTACTATTATCAACATTTGAAAAATAAAATGTCACGTACGCTGTTTCTGAACACACCTTAAAAATAACGGGTATAAAATTTAACTTTTAACTTTCAACTTTAAATTTGCAGAACAGCAATAAGTAATTAGATTAATTATTAACTTTTAAAATTTTCAGCATTATTTTAATTAATAATAGGTGTTCTGTTCTGTTAATAAGTGTTGCTTTATCTTCTAAGTAATATTTCTTATGTGTTCTCGCTGCTGAAGTGAAAAGTAATGTGTGCCACACGAGAGCAAAATTATTTGCATCTCGTGCATTTGAATCCCTCACTACGCTCAGGATTCTACAATAGAATCACTCGCTACGCTCGTGATTCAATCCTAGAATCCCTCGCTTGCTCAGGATTCAAAATCAGCACTCGCAGCAAAAAACAGTTTTGCTCTCTTGTTGCACAAATAACTATTCTCCGTCATCAATAATTTTAATATTGATTAAATAATCGTTTTTAGACCTACAATGATTCAATGAATGTCTGTATTCGACTTTTTAAAGTTACGTAGAATGTACTAAAGTACTATTAACTGTTTTGTGCTAGAGTGGCCTTATATTTTTTATTATATTTATTTTCCCCCTTTCCACAGAAACGGCAATGGGTACAAATTTGGATAAAGATAAGTCTGCGGCCACAGTACAATATAAGAATGCAATTTTAAATATCGGCTTCCTTATCCTGAGCCGAGTCACCAGACTATGGTTATGGCCAGATATCATATTTAAAAACACTTCGGGTGGTAAAAAATTCTACAGATTACTCAATACCATGCACACTTTTGCTGACAATGTTATCAGAGATAGAAAAGTCCAAAGAATAGGACGTACAGTTGAAGAAGTGGCAGATGATGAGGTTATAGGAAGTAAAAGGAGGCTGGCGATGCTGGATCTGTTGCTGGAAGCTGAAGCTAAAGGCGAGATCGACATCGCTGGGATCAGAGATGAAGTCAATACATTAATGTTTGAGGTGAGCTCTGGACCCAACATCGCTTAAAACGTGCTCCTACTAAATAGTCCTACTAGTAGGAGTATCGTGACATACCACAAAGGCAATCGTTGGCATGCTGGTTGAATCCGGAGCCTGAGACCCTCGGCTTTTACATTGTGTTTTTATCATCACTGACAGAAGATGATATTTGAGCCAAGGATCTCCTTGGTGCAAATTGGCTCAAATATCATCTTCTTTTTTTTTATTTTTTTTTATTTATGGCACGTCAATTTGACTTCACCTCGCCTGATGTTAAGCTGAAGACAAAGTCTCATGAAAGAGGGTCACCATTGCAAACATGTTCAGTGCTACAATGGTGGCGCTACTACAAAATTCTACAACGCCTAGCCAACAGTTCTTGTATCCTAGAGTCGGCAGAGACGATAACATATAGTTACACTTATAAAATTATACATTAGTCATTTTAAAAGTATATAATAACATTAATAATGTATTTTTAGGGCCACGATACTACAGCTGTTGCAATCACCTTCGGCTTGATGTTACTAGCAGACCACGAGGATATTCAGGTAAAAAATCAACTCGCTTCAAGCTTCCAATTCAACAGAAAAGCGGGGAAATCACTTTTTTGTAGCCATCTGGTGGCGAAACGCAGTTTGCCGGGTTTGCTAGTTAAATATATAAATAAATAATAAATAAATGTTTATTGCAAAGCTTTATAAACAGTATTTTTATTTACAGAGCCGCGGTAGCCTAGTGCTATGGGTGGTGGACTGCAGAGACGAGGTCTCGGGTTCGATCCCAGGTTTACCATGGCACACACTAATGACTACGATGCTTTTCTAAGTTATGTGTGTATTTATCGCAGGTTTATAAGTGCCCGGTTGATGGCAATAGGCTCGCCCCCTATTACATTGGGACCTAAATATACACTGGCGAAATGTGGGTGCTAGCACCTCTGCCTACCCCTTCGGGGATAAATGCGTGATAGTATAAAAAAAAAACAAAAATTCCCTCGACTCACCCTCAGGCCCGATACCTCTGTTGACTATCCTACTTTTTTAATACCAAGTTTATTTATTCTAGGAACGTATATACATGGAGATTCAAGGTATCCTGAATAATACCGACCGCTCTCCTTCTTTATCGGACCTGGCGGATATGAAGTACATGGAGGCTGTCATCAAGGAGATCCTCAGACTGTACCCTAGCGTCCCGGTAATTGGTCGTTTAATCGATGAAGACTTCATGCTTGGTAAGAATACTGAGAACCGTTTGTCACTTTTTGCCGAACATTTTATCAAGTTATATCAAGATATACTGGGTCTAAGGAGAACACTCCCGAAGTCGAAGGTCCCTGGTAATACTCCTGGTACACAACATATTGGCATTTTTTATACCGTGTAACTTGGGTTATTCACTCTCCATCGTGTTATTAAAGCTAAATGAAACAAAAATTTCATGACAAACCATGAACTCGCAATATGGCGTCATTGGATTTTTTTTTTGCAGTGACGTTTTTTTTTCATTTAGCTTCACTGATACAATGGAGAGTAACTGCGTAATTCCATTTTTTCTATAGGTAAACTTCTACTATGTAGTGATACTGCGTATTAAATGCCAACAATTTTTATCTTTTTTCACATTCAAATAACATTGTACTCTTTTGCACATGGATGGTGATAATTAAACTTCTCTTTTTCCAGATGATATACTGGTAAAGAAAGGTACCTCAGTAGACATCCATCTCTACGAAATCCATCGTCGCGAGGACATGTTCCCTGACGCCGAAGCGTTCAAGCCTGAACGGTTCCTCCCTGGGAGCGAGCTGAAGCATCCTTTCTCTTACGTCCCTTTCAGTGCTGGACCGAGAAATTGTATCGGTTTGTACTACCTCCCTCTCCTCTTATTTCTCTGTTCTCTCATGTGTATGTACCTATCAGTAATACTTACGCCATAATTGCAATTGCACCGTAAGTAAAGACGACTTTTTATTGTCTATACAAAGAATTTTCACGGAGATTCATAGTGATATGGATCCATTAAGGGAATTGGTTTTATAACCAGTAATGTAAAGCATGATAATAATACTTTCTTAGAGAAAAAAGTATTGCATGTAGGTACAGAAGGTAGCTGTTCTAGAGACAAACATTACTTGGAAATCGTTGAAAAGCATAGCCATATTTGGCAAAAGAGACGCAGACTTATGAAACAGTAGGTAGGATTATCGTGAGTGAGTCGTCTCCGCTTATCGCGAGCTGTGCAGGTCCGGAATCTTCTCCTTCTTGAGCATAACTTGCTCGCTGAAGGAGGTGGTGGCAGCCCAAGCGCTCGCGCATCGTACCATCACCGTGAGCAATGTGTCGAACGAAAGAACTCGCACTTCAAAAGCCGCTACTAGGACCCGCCTCGGCCTCTCTCACGCCGGGCACATTTCATTACAAACAGTACTGATAATAAAATTATTGTATCCAGGTCAACGCTTCGCTATGCAAGAGATAAAGATAACATTCTGCGAGATTATTCGTAACTTCACACTAGTGCCGAAGGTGAAGGGCGCGCGGCCAGGGATCAAAGCTGATATGGTGATAAGACCCACAGATCCTATTTATATCAAGTTTATACCGCGTAAATAAATTACGATGTAACAAATAATACTCTTTCAATTTTTAAATAAAACTCGTTCTTGGGATAAATGGCCTCTGCGATTCAACGAAGACAACGCAGCCAGCATCATGGGCACCATTGCACCAGGAACGATACGGGGTGGGTTATTCATTCGTATGTTGTAAATGAACTATTCACTCAACTTGCTACTCAAGCAAATTTCTGTATCTAGACTAAGTAAATGATTGTAAATAGATAAAAAAAAATTAAAAGCCCGCTGAGTTTCTTGCCGGAGTCTTCTCAGGCCGGGGCCGCGTTCAAACCGGTGTGGTCTATTTGCTCACTAATTTATTAAATATTGATGTTTTGTAAGTTCTGTTTAATGGTCTGTACAGAATAAATTATTTTTGAATTTTGTATTCGACACGACATAGCCACAGATACTGTTTGATGTGTTTATATGTTTGATTAAGTTGTTTAGATAGATGGAGCTGTGACAAGAATGTATAGAATATAAGGAACATATTAGAGAAAATTTAGTGGCCCTAGCTCATGCAAAGGGTACTAGGCAACATTGAGAAGTTGTGTCGTGAAGAGGTTGTCGTGGTATGGACGTACTATGAGAAGAAATGATAGTCATATTGTAAAAAGGTTCAAAGTATGAATGTAGAGGGCTTTAGGAGGAGGAGGAAAGTTGAATTTTTGAGTCCTATAATGTTGAATTTCGTTTATCACAATGTTGAATTCTTAATTCGTTGAATCGCATAAAGTTGATAAGTAAACAACCGAAGACTTCTGTTAAATTTAATTTTTAGAGGTCGGCTCAAGAAAAGGTGAGTGGACTGTGTGAAAGTAGATATGGCAAAGTAGGGAGTGACTGAGGAAATGACATCTGACAGGAATGTGGGGAGGAGAATGACATGTTGTGCTGACTCCATCTAATTGGGACAGGGCGAGATGATAATGATATATGATGACCATAGACGTTTTGAAGACCTTTCCCAGTTCTTGGGTTTCGCTTCCCAAAGGTTTCCTCCACTGTCATTAAGCCATACAAGCTATACAAGCTCGTCGATTTCGAATATTGCTAACCTGTTTTTTGTATCATTTTTTATCAATTTGACTAGTACGTACGGATTGAATATAAAATAAAATATGAAAAAAGAATATGAAAAATAAAATTATTAATATTGTTTTCAATTTTTTTTATCAATTTGTCCAGTACCTACGTACCGATTGAATATGAAATAAAATATGAAAAATATGAAAAATAAATATGAAAAAAGATTATGAAAAATCAAATTATTATTATTGTTTTTGAATTATTTATTTTTAAAATTTATGGATCCGGTGGAGTGTAGGCGAGTCCTAAGTTCCTGAGTTCACAGTCCTCTTGCATGAAATCTTTTAGCAGTAGCTTTTTAAGCGCCATACGACGAACCTGTACAATAAATAAAGGGCTTAGATGTCACTCGCATACGGTACAGAATATTCCATCAAGAACCAAGCGGTTCGGTGAATCTTTTCTCTGCCGCACCATTAAGTCCTGGAATTCCTTGCCGGCGGTTTGTTTCCTTCTTCTTACAGTCCCGGATCCTTTAAGCGGGGCGTGAAAAAGCATCTGATGAGGCCGTCAAGCTGAGCGCCACCATTGTAGCACTGAACGTGTTTGCAATGGTGACCCTCTTTCATGAGACTTTGCCTTTAGCTTAACATCAGGCGAGGTGAAGTCCAATTGACGTGCCATAAATAAAAAATAAAAAAGAATTAAAAGTACAAGATCAAGGTCCTCTTCCTCACACCACCATAAAACTTGTATAGGACACTTTTTTCGTACAGAAGACAATACGTCATCATCATCATCACCCTTTCATTAATCCCGGTCACATCAGAAGCTATCACCTCTGAGTTCCGTTCCGCTATTTTCCTATCTAAATGTGTTGCGACTGAACTTCAATATTTTCCGTGAATATGACCTCCACAACCTATATGTATAGCAGCTAGACCAATGGTTGAACGTTTTTAGGGCTCAAACTATCCGTAACAACTGCCATTGATGTTCGTTTGATAACCAGGACCGACGGCTTAACGTGCTCTCCGGGGCACGAACAGACTTTTCTCCGAAGTCTTTTAAGCCGATGCCGTCAGAGTTGGAACCACCTTTCAAGAGAAAATATTTCTAATAGATTATATTTGATGGACGAGACACTGGCGTGACCTAATGTTTCCTAGTTACTAAATTCTAATTATTTCATCTATATATCAATATTGTAAAGAGGAAAGATTTGTTTGTTTGTTTGTAACGAATAGGCTCCAAAACTACTGGAGCGATTTCAATAATTCTTTCACCTCTAAAAAGCTACAATATCTAGGAGTAACATAGGCTATATATCATCACGCTATCATCCAAGGGAGCGGAGTAATACTCATAAATCTCAATCGATCAGGTAAATTTCTATACATTGGCGCTAATCCCGACAGCAAGGAAAAGTAGTATAGTGGTAGAGAATCGAGTAGAGTCGTACATCCACGCGGGCAGAGCCGCGGGTAACAGCAAGTAACACAATATACTAACAGCCAATGTCTGCATCTTGGCCTGTCGTAATTCTTCACGAATGAACATCATTTCGGGGCGGAGTTCTCTGTGCGAGAGAGGATCCATGACGATGCTTAGCTTTGGATCTATGCCCGAAAGCTGTTGGTCACTGAAAATTAAAAAGCATTTTAGTTCATGACGTCAACGTCGGTAATTAAAATGAACAAATAAAATTGCGGGCTGCGGACGCTTGCTTGCTTGCCGCCCGTACCTCACCCAATCTCCGTTCTCGTCCGCCACCCGCCGCCCGCACCTCATGCGATCCCCGTTTTCGTCATACCTGCACCCCGAGCCGTGCCTCAGATAAGCGGACATACAAGATGTAAGGGGTAGACTCCCGAAGCTGAAGGACCCTGTTAGTAGGTACTCCTGGTGCACAACATATTGGCATTAAAAAAAATCACGGCACGACAATATTTTTCTACTTTTTTATATCGTTTAACTTGCGTTATTCACTCTCCATCGTGTTTTGTATCCATCGTTATATTTTTTTAATGCCAATATGTTATGTGCCAGGAGTACTACCAGGGGCCTTCGGCTTCAAGAGTGTTCCCCTTACACCCTGTATAGTCGATTTGAGTACAATATAACCACCCACTACCGTCTCCAGTTATCTGAGAGGAGATCCGCGCTATGAAAAAGGTAAGTAACTAAGTATTATTATCATTACAATCTAGCTCCAACATCTGCTTCAAGAGCGCCAGCCTCTTCTAGAGTCTCTGCCTCAGCAGTGTCTTCTCCCTCCGGATCACCAGACATTCTGTACAACCACGAAGAAATATAACTGGAATGAATATAATTTATTTATTTATTTTAATGAATTGCAAATAAATCTGTGGCTTTGACAAACGTGTTTACAAGTGCTTTTAGACAACTGTCAACTCTGAAACATGCCTTATTTTTTTACTCTTAGTCTATGTTTTTACGAACGGCCATTTTGATTTTTTTATTTACAGTAACATTTTTGATACAAGACAAGAAGAAAATAAAACAATACTTAATAGAAAGTCAGAGAAAACACCACTGGTGAGCGTGATTATGACGGATTCGAACTGACTGAACCGTATGCGGCGCTAACTCATTGAGCTTATTTGAGAGTATAGAAACCACAGTGGAACTGGATACATCATGGTTCTTTTTTGCCCCAGAAATACCTCTACCTAACTTTGCGCTAATGTGAAATGAATCCACTATTTACGGATTCTATAGTGATATATTTTGGTTACTTTTCAGCAATTATGTTCCCAGCTACTGTTTAGTATATAGCTATAAAATCCATAATAAATAAGTAAGTAGTTTCATTTCGATGTATTTATTATTATTTGTTATTTATAGACAGGTCAGTTGAATTAGTATCTCAGAATAATTTGGAGGTTCTTTTGAAATTAGCATAATTAAATATTTATAATCTCTCTCAATGATAATTAAATAGTGTATAATAATATGACGTCACGTCCGACGTCATATATTATCTACTCATAATGTTGCCACTTGTCAGCTTTACGCTTCCACACTGTAAATGGCGTAAGTTCCCATGGAAGAAAATCTTCTAGGAACCTGAAAATCTCAATAAACTTCAATGAAATTATATGTAGTGAATGTGAAGATTAATCTGGTCACATTAGCAAAGTATAATATAGATCCTCATAGATCTTAAGCACATCTTACGCAACAATGCATTCAAATACTGAAAACAGCGCCATCTATGGCTTTGTAGAAACACTACCAAGATCTGACAAATCATGACAAGCTATCTGAGTACGTTCTGAATAAAAGATCTTAGCAATTTTCAAGTACTAAAGTATTAATATTTTCGTAATATTTCTAAGTTATTTAGTGTTTTATCATTGTAATGTTATTTTAACATAAATATACTTGCTTTGCGGTCATAAATGAAAATAAAATTATAAACTTAATCAATCATGTAGCTGCCATGACTCATCAACATACAAGCTTTCTGAACGCACTCCCACTCCGGTAAAAGGGTGAGTGAACCGCCTCATTGTTATTTATTGCATTTGCCTCTAATAATACATTAATTAGCCGTTTTACGGGCACAGTGAGTGCAATAACATAGGTCGCGACAGTCATGCCGATGTGAGTAATTCAAAAGGTGTGGCACGACCAGAGGCGTTATTTTTCATCAAGTGAATTTAGTGGCGTGAAAAATATACTGCTTAAGGTCCAAGATGACCGAGTACAAATTGGTGGTGGTAGGCGCCGGAGGCGTCGGCAAATCCGCATTGACTATACAACTGATTCAGAATCATTTCGTGGACGAATACGATCCTACGATAGAGGATTCGTATCGAAAACAAGTGGTGATCGACGGCGAGACGTGTCTGCTGGACATATTGGACACGGCCGGCCAAGAAGAGTACTCAGCAATGAGAGACCAGTACATGCGAACTGGCGAAGGCTTTCTACTGGTGTTCGCAGTGAACAGTGCTAAAAGTTTCGAAGACATTGGGTCCTATAGGGAACAAATAAAACGAGTGAAGGATGCCGAAGAAGTCCCTATGGTACTTGTTGGGAACAAGTGCGACCTCCAGGCGTGGGCAGTCGACATGGCGCAAGCGCGCGAGGTGAGTTTGTTTACATAATAAACTTACTAATGACTGATATATATATGACATAGTACATTATGTTTATTAACTGCATTCTACTAGACTACCATACAAAGAAAACTTAATTGTGGTTAATCTTGACCATACGTGTTTTAATTGAGTAATTTATTTCATAATTGAACTCGTACATTGAACACAATTGAACAACAAAGGCTCATGAGAAACATTTGTTGGTAATAATTGTCTTATATAATAATATAACTTCTTAAATTAGAAACGGTTTTTAATGCATTGGTAGCTTAGTGGTTAAGGTGTTGGCCTTACTATCAAGAAGTCTCCTTGAATCCAGGTTTGAATCCTAGCATTACACTACCGGTGTAAAGCCATAGGTTAGAGGGAATATTAGTAATTTTGGTTGCTAATATTACACAAATAAAAACTACATACCTATTACAGTTAATAGGAAATGGGACATTTTGACATATCATCCATCATTTTTGGATCATTTGCCATTGTCATTTTATCGCAGGTTTATAAGTGCCCCCTTACTGACTATAGGCTCGCTACCTATTACATTAGAGCCTAAACATAAACTGGCGAAACTGTCACCTCTGCCTACCCCTTTGGGTATATAGGCGTGAGTTTATGTTGTGTTATTCGTCATTTTTCACACACTAAAAGTATGTTAAACAGAGTACATATTTATATTTGTACTCTATTCCAGTTTTGACTTTATACAATAAGTTTCCAAACAAAAAATAGCAATAAACAGAGTTTTAAAAAAAACAACTTACACACCATGTGTCTTTCTGGACACACCAATATTGTTGACGTGTTTATGGTTATTTACTTTTAATCTTTCCCATTGCATGATATTTGGTAGCATATCCAAAGGTAAATACAATAATTTGCCTTTTTACGTTTTTGCTTGACATTGTCTTCTTCTGTCCTAGTGTTTACGGCTTGTGCGACCAGCCATCCCAAACGATAACTTATTGTTTACCATATGATCATGTTAATTAGATATTGCTAACTATATGTCTACGTATTGTTATGTACTTAACTAACTTAATTACCTAGAGGAAGAGGAAGAGGAAGAATATCAGAGGAAATAAATCCAAACAAATATCTAAAATCAACTGTTATATTTGGTTAGCTTACCAAAAAATATGTGGTTAGGCATGTACAGGGGTACATAGCAGCCAGGGGAGCTGACCACTGTATGGCCTAAATATATTATAAAGACATGCTAAGATTGTTTACGTTTTTTAAGTACCTAAACAAATTGGCTATAGTGTACAGGGTGGAATTATGTAATGCCACCTTAAGGGAAAGTACCCTTAATACTGCAGATAGAAAATTTTACTCAAAGGAAACATTCCGGTATTTTTAATAACAAAACAGCATTTAATGATTTTTAAAAATTCGCTTGCTGTACCAAATAATCAAACCAACTAAAATCTGTAAAAGTTACACCCTGTACTTTTATTGCATCAATCGTTAGCGTCAATTATAAGGATAAAATCTCTCTAACAAACTTCATAAATTCACTTCACCCTGTATATTATTATACAATACTTATAAAAAATTCAACGAAATAATATGTTTTGTTACTAATTCTATCTACTATGATAAAGAGTATAATATAAAACTTGGATTTGCATCGGATTTGGAACACAATTTGTTTAATACTATCTCACACCTGTTGCATTGCAAACTATTAATGTTATCTTTATTTTTTGGTTGTCAACTTTACGGAACGGAAAGTTCCTCAAAAGACTTTCCATCAGATGGGCGGTGTATTTTCTATCATTACGGCGATACTACGTACCCAGCGCTATCTAGCGACAGTAAACCGAACTAGTGCATCACTAAGAATCCTCCGCGAAACCGAAGTTCGACCACCTCACCATGATCACCTTGTCCAGACCTCGATTCTACTAATTGTCAACCATTGTCAAGGAACTGAGATTACAAAAAATGTCATTTAATTTTGGACTTTACTTCTACATGCTTAAAGGTTAAATTGCACAATATGAAGAGTAAATGAAACGATGCAATTAACTCTTTTTCATTTTATTTTGAACTTTACTTCAATGCAAATAAAGCTGAAAATGCCATGGAATTTTTTTTGATCTCAGTCTCAGTGTGATTATGGTTAAAAATTTAGTAAAATCGGGGTCCTGGTCGGGATGTGTCAGAGCGTGTCGGAAGATTATAGCATCTCGCTCCTCCACAGTGGTGACCCTGACGTGCACACGCCTCATATATCCTCAGGTTCGAAGGAGCACATCACCATACTCCTCCACAAGAACCAAGAACTAATTCTAGTTGCGAGTGCTAATATATGACTAAGCAGATTACTCAGACTTGTCATCCCCATAGCAATTAATGATATAAGTGAGTGCCTATAAAGATGAGTAATAAGAAAAATTTACAGCTGTTAGATAGTATACGGTGGTCTTCTGTAGCGTAGCGGTAGGGAACGCGACTGATACGCAAGAGGCGCGGGTTCGATACCCGCTCAGTGCAAATATTTGTATTCTGTCTATTTGTACTGTTCTGGTCGTGCCTCGGAGAGCACGTTAAACCGTCGGTGTTGCCATACGAATAACTGTGGCAGTCGTTACGAGTAGTTGCAGCCCTAAAAAGTCGGTTAAGCCCAACTACAGAATTTCGATATCGCCAATTTGGTTGTGAAAGGTCCGATGGCATTCACAGAAAATATCGAAGTTCAACTGCATAGTTAGACTAGAAATCCGATCCCAACTGAGTTGGGAATTGGCTCACAGAATGGCGCTCAGCTTGATGGCTTCATTAGATGCTTTTTCATCCTCCGCCTAAAGGACCCGGGACTATAGGAAGAAGGAAAGTGTTGTAGTGTTTGCCTACCCTTAAACTTGAAAGACTAAATAAGTAGACCGTATTGCTCTAAATTAAGCAAATTATCACTTAACTATAGTTACAGAACGCTATGATGGCGGTTTTCTGAAAACTAGTTGTGCTCGTTTTTTTTTTTTTGTTTGAAGTTTATTTTCTTCTGTGCCAGTTTCGTCATATTTTTCTTTAGTTATTCGTCTAACAGTTAGTTGTCCAATATTAAACGCACCAAAACAGAGAAACGAGCAACCAATCGTGTCAAAAGAGCCATCATAGCGAGCTGCAACTATAATACCATTGCGTCATCCCTAATCAATTTTTAGTAATAATAAAATGAAACTTATTAGGCTACTCCCACTTCTGATTATTAGCTTACCGAGCTCACAGGCTGCGTATTGTTTTAAGGGGAAGACCCTTCTGCTACAATTTACTTAGAGCTACTTGTTCTAATACAACATTCCTTATAAGAGATTCGTGTATCACTGTAATTGTATCTAGACTAAGTTTATAAATATACCATCAAGCCCAAGCGGTTCAGTGAGTCTTTCCTCTGCCGCACCATTAATTAGTCTTAGAATTCCTTACCAGCGCACGTGTTTCTTTCTTCCTACAATCCCGGGTCCTTTAAGCAGGGCGTGATAAAGCATCTGATGAGGCCATCAAGCTGGGCACCACCATTGTAACACTTTCTTTCTTTTACCGTGCAAAAAATCCCCACGGAAACCTCACCGTAGCCGGTTGGGTAGGTTGTGTCAGACTCGAACAGACCAAAACGCACGCGACCTTGGGTCTCTAGTTGCCGGAGATGAGATAGTAGCCAACATATCCTTCACAAACCGACAGACCCGGGCCGGGACCCTCTCTTTCGCGATGACCCCCGTTGAGTGTAGGGACCACGGTGTCCCCGACTAGCTAGGTATGAGGAAGCGCACACTGCTTCTGGGTGACTGACGGGCGGCTCCACTCGTCACCCCCCTAGCCCGCGCTCATGGAAGACAAAGGTCATTCTGCGACCAAATTCACTCTGACTATTACTGAACAAAAAAGTGTCTAGAATCAATGCAGTCTCTTAAACTTTAGCCAAATTGCGCTAGTAGCAATACGAACCAAATATCATTATGACAGTTATCCAATCATTTGAGAAGTATAGTATACTAGCTGACCCGCGCAACTTCGTCTGCATCACCCCGTTCTTGCAACATTTTTCATTCCTGCTCCGCACCTGTTGGTCGTAGCACAAAGTTATATACATATAAACCTTCCTCTTTAACCATTCCATCTATTCAAAAAAACCGCATCAAAATCCGTTGCGTAGTTCTAAAGATTTAAGCATACAAAGGGACAAGAAAAATAGGGACAGAGAACGCGACTTTGTTTTATACTATGTAGTGATGCGTTGGTAGCAATATGTTGTCGTAAACAAATAAATGAACGTCGCATGAGCGCGAGACGTTCAGCTAAGGCGCGGCATGCCACTGGCGGCCTTATAGCGGAGCATTTTTAGGTCACGTATCGTATAACAATTTATATTATTCATCATTTCACAATGTGATAAGCATCTGAGGAAAAAAAATCGTTTCTGACCGCGAATTGCCTACTTGACCAATATTTTCGCGTAGGCGTCGTCGGTAGCTTAGCTAGTAAGGAACACCTTTATCAAGTGATCCCGAGTTGAAGTCTTCACTGAAATGGTGAAACATGATCGTGGGAATCTTAACTTAAAAAGACATTATAGAAAGCACATTGCATTAACTTCACTACATAGTATAAAATAAAGTCGCGTTCTGTGTCCCTATGTCCCTTTGTATGCTTAAATCTTTAAAACTACGCTACGGATTTTGATGCGGTTTGTTTTAATAGATAGAATGGTCAAAGAGGAAGATTTATATGTTATACATCGTGCTACGACCAACAGGTGCGGAGCAGAAATGAAAAATGTTGCAAAAACGGGGTGACGCAAACGAAGTTGCGCGGCTCAGCTAGTATTATAATAATATATTGATCTGTCCCGCTTGAAGAAATATAATTATACACGCCATCATTGCATTAACTACTATTCGTTTGGTTCTCGAAGGAATAGATTGGACCGTATTGGTGTGATATTTAAGACCTGCACGTATTGTCCTATGCAGTAGACAGCGGCACACAAATATTTGCACAGAGCAGGAATAGAACCCGCGCCTTCTGCGTAGCAGTCGCGTTCATTACCGCCATGCTACGAAGGTCGTCATGACCTAAGATTACACTCTAGCCTAGTAGCTTTTTAGGAAACGCAGAGTCAAGAGCGTTCCACTCTTTGACAGTACACATAATGAGGGTCTCGCTGAATCATTTTGTGGGTATGGGTGAAAATTTTGAAAATCTATGTTACGTTTTTTATTTCTGAGAAGGCTTACAGATTCATCAATCATCAATCAATCAGCCTATCGCAGTCCACTGCTGGACATAGGCCTCTCCCAATGTGCGCCACTGCTCCCTATCCTCCGCCTTCCGCATCCATTCTATCCCAGCCGTCTTTTTCAGGTCATTACAGACTCATAAACAGTTGAATTAACAATCAATGTTATCGAGTTACTATTAAAGCTTAATTGCTCCAACTACCTGTTAAAGTTAAGGTTTGCGTCAAATTTAACAGTAACAGTAACATTGATTCTAATGGTTTGGCTAAATGTGTTGCACCAGTGTATTTAGTAGCTCTGTTATAGTTATATTTTTGATAGAATTTGACGTTTGAGCGTGGCCGGTCACAGTTAGCATCAAATTATGATGTGATTTAAACAATTGTCAAATGGTGCAACCTGTTTTATACGAGTACCTTACTGGTATTTAACTGCACTGTTAATGTCAAAGTACAATCGTGCAATCCAAGGCTAAGAAGCCTCCACATATAAGTTAACCGAATAACATTCAACAATGTTTATATACGGTCATCTTGTGAAGGTCTATGTCAGCTGTAATCAATGTACCCTATGCTTACAAGATTAGATAAACTTTTATCTTAAGTATTTAATGTGGTGAATCTGATTGTAATGATATCACATTTATAGATATGATTACTAGTCACGACGTAGCTTGGAAATATCACTCAAACTATAGATTACCGACGTAAATGCAAATTAATTCGAAATTTGACGTTCTGATTACATGCAAATCGATAATTTATCGAGAGTGGGCTTCAGAAGTCCGTGCATTATCTAAAACTAAATGTATACAAGTAACGCCATCTGTTAAGCAAGTAATACACTGGTAACCGCCTATGTAATAACTGTAATTAATTATTGCATTTTTTTTCTTCTTTATAATAATAATAATAACATGTCTTTATTGTACACCAAGAATAGAATAGTAACACAGATAAATGTTTGTCAATCTCTTACAGGCAACCTTAGGATGGAGAGAAATAGCAGTGGAAATGCGTTTCTGGGCAGTTTTTCCTATTCTAATTTTATTAACAGACGTCAACTATATTTCATTGTTAGTCTTTGGTGCTAAGAACAAAAACGATATGGGCCGCGGTAAAGGGCTAATAATTTTCTCCCTTCCCCTTAAAACCCGTAGTTTCTTTCGGACTACCTGGCCTAACTGCAATACTTCGATATCACCTAAGGCTTGTGGAGGTCAGTGGCAGTCATTTCATGGAAAATATGGGAGTTCAGTCAAATCCACAGTTGGACTGTTAAAACGGACTTCGGACCCCAAGGTTTCCCGTGTTGTTGGTTCACGAGTGTGGGAGAGGAGTAGTAAGCCTTCCCGAAGAGCGAAACCTATGCTCGGACCTTCTCAGTGAGTACCGCTGCCGTGAAACAAATTGCCACCACGATGGCAACTCAAAAATGCCGTCGATTCGACAGAAGAAGAAGGTTCAATTGTCCGACGGATTTTGGTCAGAATTAACGCATACAGACACGATAAGCAGTTTTGGGCAGGGATTCAGAAAGAGAGAGATAGAGCTATATCAGCTATACTTCTCATCATCATCATTCTCTGAACCTTTTCCCAACTCAGTTGGGGTCGTCTTTCCAGTCTAACTGTGATGCGGCTGAACTTCGATATTTTGCGTGGAGCGACTGCCATCTGTCCTCTTGTAATCGAACGGAAGGAAGTAAAGTTTGTGTGTTTGTATATTTGTTAAATTGAAAGGGGTAATCTCCGGATCTACTGAACCGATTTTAAAAATTCTTTAACCAATAGAAAGCCACATTTTTGCTGAGTGTCATAGGCTATATTGCACTACGCGATACCAGACTTCCACGCGGGCGGAGCCGCAGGCAACAGCTAGTAGGGTATACTTTCATCGTTCTCCCTCTGAACCACAAGCGTATATAGTAACTAGCTGACCCGCGCAACTTCGTCAGCGGCACCCCGTTTTTGCAACATTTTTCATTTCTGCTCCGCACTTGTTGGTCGTAGCATAATGTTATATACATATAAACCTTCCTCTTTAACCATTCTATCTAATGAAAAACCGCATCAAAATCCGTTGCGTAGTTTAAAAGATTTAAGCATACAAAGGGACATAAGGACACGAAAAATAGGGACAGAGAACGCGACTTTGTTTTATACTATGTAGTGATTATACGCGTCGTGTTCTTGTTATAAAACCTCAGTGTGTATGGTCTGGTCAAATTTTTGATATAAGTTACGAATTATAATAAATACAGCTGTATAATTAAAATTATTTATAATATAACACTAATTACGTCAAGGTCTGTTGTTAATGCAACCAGTCGTAAACATAATATAATAATAATATATTAAAATTCAAACAATGTCTGCCAAGTTTTATTCGAAGGAAATACATATTGTTTGGAAGCGTGTACAGTTGCTTCGTATTTGTTTATAAACCTCATATCTGTAATAGGCTTGTCACGCGGTTTCACTCGCGTATTAGAAATATTGAAATTTCGGTATATACTAGCACCACGCTGCTAATAATAAACTTGGGTACTTTTTCCGGTGAGTAGCGTACCCAGAGCTCACTGGAGAGGTTTTGTGTTGTCTGTGGGAAGACCGAAAAATATTTTTTTGTCCTTTGCACTGACAGCACAAAGACTCTTAACCTTCTCCCTTTCTCGCTTCCCCTCTCCTCTCTATATGGTTGTCAGCACGAATGGTATACCTCTGGTGTTGCAAACGTCCTTAAGCCACGGTAACCACTTTCCATCAGATATAGTCTGCCACTTAATGACTTTTAGATTCCTTTAACCCCCCCCCCCCCACACACACACACACGTTATCATTTTTCGTAACAACCTCCTCTCTGTGTTTGCTCTGTTGAACTTAATGTGGCCATCTAAAAACCTTGAATGTCCCAAGACCTGAGGTGTGAAGAAAGTGCCTTATTGGGTAATCTTACATCCCAGTAATTCATACCAGAGATCATAGACATTAATATTACTAGTGTAAGTAGACCCACAGACTCCTTCATTACCGTGTAACCGAATTTAAAATGTCAGCGGCGGTTGTGTGCACTAAAAGTAGTGTGGAAATATTGTCGTCACTGCAATATTATCTGTCAAAGTTGATAATGGTTTATAAAAAACGTTTCATGGTTTGGATATTCTGTCACTTTCTCACGACTAGGTTTTGTGTAAAGATACGTATATCACACTTTGTTCCGTTAAGGATAACTTTACGAGTGTAGGTAGGTACCTAATTTGTTAGCAACATATGAAGGCGACTGTACCTTTAAAATGCAATAAAGAGTTAGCAACAATGGTGCAATACAAACTGATGTAGATAATTATATACTTGAACAATCCAACGCATTTGCAAACACAGAACAGAAAAAACTAGTAGAAATGAGGCACGATAGTTTCGGTAGCGGAACCAATGTCGTCAAACTCACACATACAACCGTTAATAATACCGATTACTAGTAAAATAAATAATTGCTTTCAGTGGTGGTATTTACTACTACTTTTAATGCCCTATTAGCTCAAATCATACGTACTACTAAACGGAAACACACTTAACTTTACACTAAACACACTTTTTACGATAGTGGTAACTATTGCCACCACCTTTTTCAACCGTCAAAATTAGCGATTACTTTGCTGTAGATAAAAAATATGCATAGCGTTTCATACTTTGAATCGAACAAGCTGGAATATTTTCGAAAACGTTTAGACGTATTCTTACAAAAGGTTCATTTTGTCGAATTGATCCTTCGTTGCGTAAATAAGCACACCAATGACACGCGTGCACCGACTACATCACACTTCCACTGGTTTTTTGTTTTCCATGGTACCAAAGCTATTTATACATGACGTAAGCCGCACTTATTAATTATATTACAGTATCATATTAACCTCATTTTCGGATTAATTTTCATGTTCACATATATTTGCATAATACATTATACGTAGTGTGCCATCTTTAATGGATATTACGTTATTATAATATATGAATATTGCTGTTGCTATGCTAAGGTATAATATAAAGATGGTACACACCAACCAAATGAACACAGCCGAGTGGATATTACAATAGGAAACTGCACTATTCGGTATGTAAGGACTGTAAGGAGCATCATCCCGCGCACGCTCAAGCTGCGGAATGAACTCCTTGCTGTGGTTTTCCTAAGCGACTATAATATGGGGTTCTTCAAGAAGGGTATCAGAAGGTTTTTACAGGGTAGGCAGCACGAGTATATCGCCCTTGGTTTAGTTGGCCATGGTGACCGCTTTCCATCAGGTGAGCTGTGTGCTTGTCTGCCACCTAAGTGGTTCAAAAAATCGACGATTTTAGACGCTGCGTCCGAGCGTGTGAACTATTATACTCCATTTGTTTAGGTACTTAAATTAAGGTAAACAATCTTGTGACAACTTTTTATGAAAACATATGTTAAACAAATAAACTAGGCTAATTAACTGATTAACTAGTGGTTCGATATCAGTTTTTAGTCTTTGAAATGCGTTTCTAAGCCGAAAAAATGTTTTTTACTGAGTTTTTAAACTTGGTGTACCTTTTTTATATGTTTTACTAGCTGACCCGCGCGACTTCGTCTGCGTCACCCCGTTTTTGCAACATTTTTCATTCCTGCTCCGCACCTGTTAGTCGTAGCATGATGTTATATACATATAAACCTTCCTCTTTAACCATACTATCTATTGAACTGAACAAACCGCGTCAAAATCCGTTGCGTAGTTCTAAAGATTTAAGCATACAAAGAGACAAGAAAAATAGGGACAGAAAACGCGACTTTATTTTATACTATGTAGTGATAGTGATATTAAAAAGGTAACTTAGTATGAGAATGCATGCACCTTAAAACAAAACCAAAATTGAGTGAGATTGCTTAATTCAAATATGTCAGAAATAAATTACTACTATGCCTAATCCTATTTGTTCTTAAGCAAACCTCGAAATCTTACCCACAGAACTTAATTTAATCTGTATACGGAGAGACAAGTGTGCGCCTTCGCCTCAAAAGGGATTCGTTTGTCTTAACACCTTCCATAGAGTGAATTAGTATTCAGTTTGATTACGTTTTAATGAATTCTCACGGAACCGAGGGTATGTGGTAAAATATCTATAAATAGATACCTCTGTACATAATATAGGTTGTATACATCCGACATTCGAATTGTTGCAGTTTATGTATAGTTATAGACACGAGTTCGAACCCAAAATGTTCTCTATACGAGTAGAACGCGTTTTTGGACTGTCTTTCGAAGATAGCAGGGACGGGCTCAAATCTACTAAACATAGACTTTTCCTTTCCCTATGCCCGGGGCTAGACGGCTATACTGTGGTCCCTACACCTAAAAGAGATCATCTAGAAAGAAATGGCCCCGGGTTTCACTTCCGGCAACTAAGGCGACGTGCGTTTTACTCGGTTTGAGTCCCACAAACTTTCCCCAATTGGCTCTGGGTATCCGTGGGGATTTTTCACAGGATAAAAAAAAGATCCGAGACAATATGTACAATGTACAGCAAGTAAAATGATCTTCTATCTATCTACCAACACTTTATTTTTAAAGGGTTTTGGTTATTGTGTATTTGGTTTGGCCAATGAAACTTACTTGTTGGGGTTCGTTTGTTTGGTGTATACCCAGCATAATTATCATAGCCCGAGCATCCAACACTGATGCAAGTTACTACCAAATCTGTGGTTTATACCCGAAAACCACATCCGGCTCCGGCGCGGGTCAGCCCCAATTGACGCAATGTGGAAAAAGATTGTTTGGAAATCCAAACAACTCTAGCGGTGCGGCAGGTCCACGGCTTCGAAACAGACTGCCTCACACCCTGTAAAACAATTGATGTGCGTTGCAAACTTGTCCGTGGTCATCTTTATGACGAGAAATCCGCATGTGTATAAAAGAAGAAAAAAAAGTCATGATTATCTGTTCACAAATCGTACATCAAATTAATAAACACATGTTTAGAACGGCATATAATGTTCAGCCTTGCTGTCAAGGATTTCTCTGTAGGGCTTGCAGGAAGTGTAATATCGGTATTTGTGCCAAGAAACCGTCTGTCATTTTTATCTGCTACACTGTTCTGTGTTCAGTGCTCATCCAGGAAATATACATGTTGAAGTACCTAGTTACAGTGACTATTGACAAATAACTTCTAAATTTTCCTCAACGCATTGGTAGTAGGAATATCAATAAATAGGTCGTTGTGTCGGGCAGTCCAAAAACTTATTTTTATCTGTAAAGAAAGGTGCTGTCCATTTGTGGGCACTCGTCGGCCAGCGGGGTGGTTATGTCGGACTCCAGTTAGTTACTCTCCGCTTTCCAGGTGGACCTCTTTATTTATTTAAACTTTTAGCACATCACTACATAGTATAAAATAAAGTCGCGTTTTCTGTCCCTATTCTTCTTGTCCCTTTGTATGCTTAAATCTTTAGAACTACGCAACGGATTTTGATGCGGTTTGTTTCAATATATAGAATGGTTAAAGAGGAAGGTTTATATGTATATAACATCATGCTACGACTAACAGGTGCGGAACAGGAATGAAAAATGTTGCAAAAACGGGGTGACGCAAACGAAGTCGCGCGGGTCAGATAGTATAAAAATAATGTACAACGGACTCAATACCATGGACATTTTCTACTAGTCATCCTTATGGAGAAAATCTTATGTATGTTATTGTGCCTATGGTTCGTAGAAGAGCAAGCCTACATGGGTTTTGAAAATCAAACGATTTGGATACATCCTGATTTCTAGAGGAAGCACTTTCCAAAGGGAAATTGATTGTACAGAGAAAGAAGAGTGGACAAGGCGGGCGTGTGGGACAGCGAAGGAGAAAATTATTAGAAGCGTTGGTTTTTACTGTTAGGTGTGGGAACTGCGGAGCCAGACCTTCTTCTAAAAATAAAACATTAATTTTGAAGTTTAAAATCTGAGTTGAATACTGAAATGGAAATGTTTAAAAATGAAGTTTAAATTCGAATCTTGTCTGAATTTGAATATATATATACTTTCCTTAATTAACTAATATGTCTGACGAGAATGTTTACCATGTTTATTTGTATTGGTCAGTTTCCTATACTTATTTTTATACCACTTAGGTGGCAGACAAGCACGCGACCCACCTTTTTTTTTTTTTTTATCGTGCGCAAATTCCCCACGGATACCACCTCCACCAAAACCGATGGAGGTGATTATGTCGGACTCGAACCGACCAAAACGCACGCCGTCCATAGATCATCGATTGCCGGAGGTGAGATTATACAAGACATATCTCTCGCACCCCGGTAGACCCAGGGACATCTCTGTGGAGATGACCCTCTTCCCTAAATGTGGGGACCATGGTGTCCCCATCTAGCCCCTGGGTATGGTGTGGCATTATGTGCCATTGCCGTGGCCTGCTTCTGCTAGGGTAACAGGCGGCTCCACCCGTCACCCCCAGGCCCGCGCTCATGGGGGACGGAGGTCATTCTGCGACCTCCGACGTCCGAGTCGCCTCCGCTCATCGCGGGCAGTGCGGGCCCGGAGTCTTCTCCGGACCCGCTCCGCCTCCTCCTTTTCGAGCATTACTTGCTCGCAGAAGGTGGCGGCGGCTGCCCAAGCACTCGCGCATCGTACCATCGCCGTGAGCAAGGTGGCGTGCGAGACTACTCCCACCCCTAGGGCTGTCACTAGGACCCGCCTTGGCGTCTCCCACGCCGGGCACTCGGTCAACGTGTGCAGCCCCGAGTCCTCGCTCGCATCAAAGCACGCGACCCACCTGAAGGAAAGTGGTTACCGTGACCTATGGACGTTTGCAACACCAGGGGTGTCACATCCGTACTGCCGACCTTATAGAGAAGAGGGGGAAGGGAGAAGATTAAAAGAGTCTCTGTGCTGTCAGTGCAGAAGACGAAGAAGGGTTTCTGAGTCTTCCCACTGACAACACAAACCCTATTCAAAACTTTCCCAGTCGGACTGCTCAATTAAGACGGGAGATACCATCCACCCTACTTAGGTTATAGTACCCTTATCGGTTAATGCAATCATTCGTAGTACAAACAACGAAACGGACGGATATATCACAATTATTAGTCATTGCGATGTTTTATAGCAGTTTAATTATAGTTCATTATTGTTAGACGAGGCTGCGGTTAATCTACGGTTAGTCATTTGTAAACCATTTTTAATTACTGTTTGTTTTTGTCGGTTCTATATTGGTAAGGTTCATACAATTAAAGTATATAACTTTGGCAATGTAGATTGATTTGGCTGAATAAATTACCTGTGTTGTTTAAAAAAGAGTATGGTAACACTATCGTACTATATATATAACATAACATAAACTCACGCTTATATCCCCGAAGGTGTAGGCAGAGGTGCTAGCACCCACATTTCGCCAATTTATGCCATCGTAAAGTCATTGGTGCGTGCCATGGTAAAACCTGGGATCGAACCTGAAATCGAACTATCGTAGTAGTCAATCAATTAGTCTATCGCAGTCCACTGCTGGACATAGGTCTCTCCCAATCTGCCTATTTTTCTCTATCTTCCACCTTTCTTATTCAGCCTCTGACCACCCAACTCCGAAAGGAAAACCTGCACCAAAGCCTCGTTAATTGTTTAACAAATGCGTCGACCGCAAGTAAGATTAACTTGTTCCTGGAGGATTTTGGTGGGGCCCTGTACATTTTACAACAATAAATTTATAGAAACATTTCTCATTTCCAGGTGGCGAGGAGTTACAACGTTCCCTTCGTGGAGACCTCAGCTAAAACCCGCATGGGTGTCGACGACGCGTTCTACACGCTCGTGCGTGAAATCCGCAAGGACAAGGCGAGTAAGGTCAAAAAGAGTAGAGGCAGAAATAGGGGCCCCGGCCGCAAGTACAAGTGCACATTTCTTTAATTTAACGATAATATTCGTGAATATTATCTAACGGAGTACGAAAACGCGGTCAATGTTAATGTCGACAGTTTTCTACTATTTCTACTACTATTTATAATATGGCAACATTTTTTTATAGTTAAGTTTACTACGGCGTTTTACACCTTTTCGATTACGCAACTTTAATACATAATCACAATTTAGTTTTGTTGACAATAATATTGACTTTGTGCCAGTAGATTATCTTATATACTACATAACTGTGGAAGGAATTTAAACTGTATTACAATGCAAAACAGTTCCTTATCCATAGGTAGATGTAGCTATGTTTTGAAGGAACTAACACACGAATGAATATTTGTTGTTAATATGTGCAATTAAAAATATTTTATCTCGAAATCGGTCAAAATACAGAATACTATTGATTGGAAGTTAATCTGTTATATGAATTGATTGAAAAGTCTAACTTCTCAGCAGTGTAGTTGGCTGTAGTCGACTATTTCAGTTTTGATTCAATGTATACGATGTCAGTAAGTATAATACTTGAATTGAATAAGGTTCTACAACTTTAACATAAAATTCAGCTAAACTTTAGAAACTAATTGTTAATACCATGATACTTTAAACTGAACACTGTTTAAGAAATATTAATTTGATTCTATAATTTAGTGTGAAGCAGTTATAGGTTATAAGCATTCTATGGCTAAGTAAGGCTTCGCTTTCGATGATAGCGCAATGCGGGGCTATGTTTCGTAATGCCACCACGTGAAAACCCTTTGAAAATTCAAGACTTCAAT
This sequence comes from Pelosia muscerda, assembly GCA_963691645.1. Lineage (NCBI taxonomy): Eukaryota > Metazoa > Arthropoda > Insecta > Lepidoptera > Erebidae > Pelosia > Pelosia muscerda. The sequence goes on along the minus strand of OY829114.1, from coordinate 14,592,696 downwards.
GGATATCTTATGTCAGGCAAATAAGTATAAAGGATTGCCATCAAGCCAAATAATATTTACAATTATTTGCTATGATTTCTGAAGTTTAAATTGATAATAGCTGTCTTAGCTCATGCGAGTATCTCAGTGACCAAGAAGAGTAAATATAATATGGTTAAATAAAAAAGGTTCAACTTATAGCAAATCTGACTGAACAAGTTAAATGTAGAAACTTGAATTCTTGGCATAATAAACATTACTTTATAGCCTAAAAAATAAAGATATTTGAATATGAGTCATACCAGTTTCGCTTTTGAGATTAAATTACCTAATGATAAAACATTGCCTCGATGAAATAACACACGGCAAGTTTACAAAGCGCTGCTGGTAACTATATTTCTTATACATATAAACACATGAGACTTTAATATTCCATTCCAAGCTATTCATTTGAGGAGAACTTCAAAAAATTTGGCTCCAAATATATTCATTGAAAGAAATCTTCCCGAGTATTCTAATCTTCTTGGTATTGATTATATCAATACGCAGCCTAAAAAGCCCCGCTCTTCGCTACTATTGAGAACACGGCCTTATTAAGTGACCTTTTGTACAGTGAAATATTTCAATTCATTTATATGCTTACATTTTCTTCAGGCTTGTATTTATAAAGCGAGTTTGTATTTCTTAAATGGTAAACGAAGCTACATCTAATAATAACAACTTCTATATTATAATTAAACATTTCGCTAAATTGGCGTGGGGTCATATCAGAACCGTTTAAATAGGAAAATTAGACCTCAGTCTCAAGACTGACGATGGATAAACAATCTACAATTATTTAATTTAAGTATTGAATTCAAAATAATTACTATTAGGAATAAATTTTGAGATAATCTAATACCCGGCATTTTAAGTGAGACGCTTAGATCAGCTTTCTTCGGTTTTGTAGAGTGTTCTCTCTATCTTAGCTTGATATTTATATAGAGTAATTAAAACCGAATAATATGTTTCAATGTCTTATAAACAGAAACAATTTTAATTACTCTATATAGGTATCAAACTGTCAGCCAGCAGACCAAACGCTGTATAAATCCAAAACGAGCCGCACTTTGTCGTACGCTCTTTTTCTCGACGTATCGAATCATAATCTTGGTTATTGTACTGTGAGATTTCCTATTAATCTATCGTCTGCTACAGTTACAAACTGGTTAGTTAAATGTATTACTGCAAACACAGGCATCAAGTTCTTAAAGCACTATTTAGAACAAGTGCAGGCGTAGTACTAAAAGATGTGTACTTCATGTCTAACATATTTGACACGTGTTTTTGTAAGAAAGCCTATTTCTTGAATTACAAATTATGTCTCTAGAATGATCCGAACTAAATAATTTAGCTTAACTTTTGTACATGTTAAATATTAAAGTTTTTTTAATCAGGTCTATATAAATTTAAAAAAATAGAGGAGGGGATTTGAATAAAAACGGACTTGTCACACGGGTAAGTTCGATTTTGTTCTCAATTAGTTAAACAATCATTTTTCGATTGACTCTGTAATGGTTGTGCATTATTCTAGTACAATTTATTTTGGTTGTCCTACCTAACGTACAAATAGTGCACAATTGTTTAAAAAATACCTCTCATATAATGTTGTCTTCGCAAAAAATAGGTAAATATTGCTCACAGCAGCATCACTGTGACTTGAAAATGATTGCTACATAATTTTTCCTTGCAAATACTGTAGTCTCCGGCTTTTGATTTGGCACGTTTCCATAAGTGAAAATCCAGCTAAAATCTGCTGACTTCCTTTTCATAAAGCATATCTATCGGACAGACAGTTTAGTAACTTTCTAGGCTAATTAAAACGTTTGTGTTAATTAAATATTAGAACTATAACTTCGGTTTTAACTGCTCTATAAAAATATTAAGCTGTAGGATGCACGAACGCTTTACAAAAACGTAGCACGCCGAACATTCTAATTCAGCAACCTGACGCGCCAAATGTTAAACCGGACTCTATAAATTATAGGTAATGACTGCCTAAATGAAGTGCAGCCGATATCATATACAATCGTTATTGTAGCATAATATTTAGGAGCATTGTTAAATGTTTTCTATTTTAGCTAGAAGCAAATTTTAGCTATTGACGCGGCTGTGTAATTTCAAAACCTAGTAACACAGTTTAACTACCCTAAATAATTTGTGTGCCTGCACAAGACTCGATTCAAAGGCCGTTTGAAATAAATCGCGCCTGGCTGTGAGACCGTTGATTGTACACATTATATTGTACTTTGTAAGTTATTAGACCTTAAGCATAGATTCGCATTGTTATAATAGTTGCGAAAAAGATTTAAGGACCTAGCAAATATCAATCGAAATACCGTAAACGTTAAAAGACAAATTAAAATAAAAACATTAAACTTTGCTAGGTTTTGGAATTGCTCAGCCCATTGGTTCAAAAGCCCAGGACGCGAATATGACGTCATAATAAGATGAATTTTTTTTTTGTATTAAAAAAATCATCTTGTATAGTATGACGTAATAATCTGGCGTTCACAGGCTCTTTTCTATATCCAGTATGTAATTATGTAATCTATGACTCGTGCATAAGGACGTTTAAGGGGCACATAAGTGTAAAATCATTACACATTGACTAAAATATTGAATTCCTCTCACCGATCCTAGGTGAAATAGTATGCTTATGTGTCTAATAAACAATCTTTGACATACTTAACTTTGTAGTTATGTAAGATAAACAGATGTTTGATAGTTTCAAAACCATTTATAATGTTATAAAAATATTTCTATATGTGTATATTACTCAGCATGTACAATGAATTATTCAAACGAATTTTTTTAAATCAAATATCAACAATCATGAATTTTAATATTTTGACAGCGCTTTTTTTTTAAGTACTTTAAGTTAATGTAATGATGAATAGTTGTTAGTTTAATTTTAAAATGTAAAAATACAACAGGTACTTGGATTTTACTCTTGGTGTAGCTTAGTCCTGCGCTGTTACAAGTGATGAATATATAATGTGAAGATTATCGCTTCAAATCAAAAATCATTTATTCTGTTTAGACCATTAAACGGAACTTACAAAACGTCGAAAAAAAAGTAACAGGATGCTGAACTGGAACCGAAGTTAAAGTGGAAACTGTGCCACTTTGAACGGCATACGGGACATATATATAAAATCAACTTCCCTTTATATAGTTACCAGATTGAGCATTATTCTCCGTTCCGAAATGATACCCTTTAAAAAAAGTTACTGTTGGTAGTTTTTTAGAACATTTTATCTAGATTTTAATATCAGAAGGTAGTTTTTCACATACTTTTCTTTTTAAATATTGTTTCACTGCCGCGTGGTATTTAGTCGTAAATCGGTAAACATGGATTAGCATAGTAAGTAAGGGTATGACATTGGTCTAGATAATTTATTACCGCTTTCCTAGTACTGCCACTTATATATCCTATATTGTCTATAACTATAAGTCGAAACGTCAAAAGTCAATAAAAAAAAATAACAGCTTAGCATAGATATCTATTCTTATGTTTTTAGTGTTTTAATAGTAAATGGCCTTAAGTATTCGATACGTATCCTCATACTTGAGGGATTCTATCTCTATTCTTATTTATAATCAGAGTTTCAATTAATCGTTTAACTGAGCTTATAGGATAAAGAATTATATCGCTTTTATTAAATTTGAATCATCTGCCAATAGTAAATTTTTTGACAATAGCATGTTATGATGACGTCATAATTTGTAATTTCATTCACAATACGTTCAAATGACAAGCATACAATTCTGTCGAAAGCTCCAGGATTAAATGCTTTGCTTTTAAATTAAGATAAGTAGATATTTTAATTGCTTATTTATTGGTGCCAAACTGAGTAACTGGTGTATTTTTACAAATATTGTATAATTTTACAACATATTGTATAAGTTTACAGATATTGTATAATTTAACTTACGAACGAAAATCCAAGCTGCCATGAAAATCGTCACATCAGCCAGAATCATTTTGCCATGTATATGTATATCTACATTTTGTAGCCATAATGTTATATTTAACAGTTATATTGTTTCTGAAGCTTTGCAATAAATATATTTACGTTCAAGATAAATGTAATGCTGTATATGATCCACCTTGCTTGTAAATGTGCATAGGTATTCTCGTGTTATTTTTTCTCTAGAAAATGAATACTTGTAAAACTAAAAAGGCAAGGTAAATATATAATATATTTTATTATATTTAATATAAATTTCCGAGCTAGTGCACAATTTTGTTGGAAATAGTTGGTATTTTATATCTAATTAATTCTGTAACAATATAGCACAAGACTGTGTGCTAATTGTAATAAATAAAATTGAGAAGATCATGTGTTTTATTATCTCAATAGCATATTTTGGTTTAATGACAGTCAAGGAAGCTCGTGAAGTGTGTAGCGGAGAGTGATCACCATTCGTACGTGGGGCACATCATACTTTTAGTATAACAGACAAACTAAACAGCACACAAGCGCGCGTTTGCTTGTGTGCATAGACATACCGGCCGGCATGTTGCTAAGCAGAGTGTCGCACCAGTCGCACCACGGTGCATCGGCTGACAAGACGTAATGTGTTTTCGCGCGCGGTAAGTAAATTTTTCACGTAAATTCAATTCGCAATAAAATTGTAAGTAGAATTATTATGTTTTTGACAAAATAGTGTTGATTAATATTAATGTTAACATTGATTATTTTGAGCTTTAATTGATAAATTTCTCAAATTAAATTACAATTTGTATAAAGTAGTATTTTAACTTTGTGCAAGGCATGGGGTACATTCGGACAGCAAAACAGGGGGCACATTCGTACGCGTACGAATGCTCCCATTTAGATTTTATTAACCCCCAGAACATCAAAATAACATTTTCTTTTTATGAAGTATTCTAATTCTAACAAATCGATATATTTTATAAAGTAAGCCTTATAACTAATATTTTATTGCAGAATCATGGTACGAAAATATAAAAAAAAGGGTACGCGTACCTAAGAGGTGGATGAAGAGTCCTTAGAGATGGGAAAGTTCTTAGTCATTATTTGGGTACGAAGCTGAAAGTATCTTATCTTCGGAAGAAACCGGGATCATCATGGTCATTATTTTTTCCTGATATAGAAGACATACACACTCTGTATATCAGCGATGTCTTCATGATCCTACCTGATCCACAGCCACAAGCAGGCTGTAGAGCTAGAATGGCTTGACTTTTTTTTTGCACGTAATTTAAATAATTATAATGTGCAATAACTTCTAAAGTAACAACCAAATATGTATGATTATTTACTTTAAGTTTAGATTGCCAATATCATAAAAAATGTTTGCAAAGAAATCATTAAGACTAATTGTTGAGCTAAGAATTATCAATAAGTAAACTGTGGATAAACGATTTAATTTTTTGTTATATTTCTAAAGAAACATTTATCGACTATGAGTCAAGTCAAATATTTTAAGTTAGTTCTTTAATAAATCAATATTTTTGTAATAATTAATAAAAATTTAACAACTTTAACAGGCTTTTTAATTACCCTGTATGAATCTACCCCATGGCGTATGAAAGTACCCCACCTACTGTACGAATGTACCCCGTGCGTGGGGTACTTTCGTACAAATATCTTATCGTAGAAAAATTACTATAACTCTTTAACCCTTTGACATAATAGTTTCGGATTTTTTTCTAACAAACTACAATATATTTGTTACGTTTAGGTATATAAACTAGATAAATTCAACAATCCATCATAAATTAAAAAAATAAAATATAAAAAGCGTACGAATGGTGACCACTTTCCCCTAAGGATATATCGGGCTGTTGTCTGCCTACCCCAAAGAGAAATAGGCGTGAGTATATGTTAGTAGTTATATCCATTCATCCGTAATGAAAATTCAACTCGGCCCCATTATTTTATTCATCGCTGACTAAAATATTCAACAAGCAAGACAAACTAACTTATCAGCAAGCGCGCGCTCTCCAACCGAAAGCCTGGGGGTGAATGCCTTGGACAACATGGGGTTCAAGTCCAAGGTTCTCTTACCCAAGTGGACCATCTCAAAGCGTACATAAATTGCCTGGGGTGCAAGGGGCAATTACTTTATTAGGTCACCTTACGCCCCGGTAATTGAGACCGGAGACGGCATAATTTGGTTTTAGAAACCTTAGACAATTTAACTTTGGCAACTCAAAGACTCTAACAATGGACTGCGATTGAATGAAAAAAAACTGTGACATGCTAGCTAGGCTACACCGTGTACAAGTAAATCTTATTACACTATCTATATAATATGTGCCGTAAACTGCCACTCGGTGATAAATTCGAGTCCTGTGTCCCAAATGTTCTATGTACATGAAATAAAACTACCAAACTACTATTTTATAATTTATGTTCTGGTATCCCGAAAACTGTCATGTCATCAAGATGTGATGTGTCAAACAGTGTAAACACTACCGCTGTCTGCAGCAATTATTTATTCAAATAAACATTATACCAATTATAAATCATGGATGCAAAAGATGTATGTGTTGAGATTGAAAATGATGAGTTTTATAGCAAGTTTTTGGACGAGTCCGTTAAACCTATCATAAGCGAGAACTTGTCAGTCACCGACCAAGTGAATAGACTCGCTCAAGGTATAGAAAAACTTAGCAAAAGTCTAGAGAAACAAGTTCTTGCTAAGCACAATGATCTTCTTACTCAGGCAAGTCATATTTCTGACTTAGAAGTAACATTAGAATCGGTTCAATCACAAGTCCAAGGCTTACTACGCGGCGCCGAAAAATTAAAGGAACGGGTTCATACACCTTACTACGCGCTGGAAAACCAAACTATGATGTTGGAAAGGGTTCAAAGTACGTGCAATTTACTCAGACACTCCTCTAAAATACTGAGCTTGTGGAATAAACTGCAAGACATCAAGGATAACCCTTCAAAGGAGGCCATCATACTATATGAATTGAACGAGCTGATTAGTGATTACGATTTCGAAGGAATCGATCTACTTGATGAGGTACTAAAATCAGTACAACTCAGAAGAACATCATTACTTACAAACTCAACTGAGCTGCTGCAGTCCAGTTTATTGAGTGGAGATAAAACAAAACTATTACAATGTTTCAAAGTATTCCATAATCTCCAGTGTACTGAAGAACAGATTAAAAATACTGTTAATACAATCTTGGGAGGTTTGAAAAAAGAAATTACATCAGCATTGAATGTTCAAATGGTTTCTATTGAAGTAAAAAAATCTAGTTCAGGCAGAATTGCACCTGGCAAAGCAAATATAATGAACGCTCAAGATTTTAAAATCAAACTCTGGGACAATATTGAGAAACTGTTCAAAGTAGACATCTACAATTGCTGTACTAAAGTTATAATGCTACAAAATGTAGTCAATGAACTACATGCAATAGGCAACTTCAGGAATATAGCTAAGAATTTCTGGTCTGACTTATGTTCGGTGTTCCGTACTGAACTTGAAAAAAGCCCTTCAAATGTTAGCCAATCGGTTGAAATAGATTACCCGAGGCTACTCAAATGTTTTAACGATCTACTCTCAAGACTCAAATCTAAAGACCTTGAAATGAATAGATCATGTCTCACAAAATGGGAGAATTCTTTCTTATCAAAGTCTTTGGGTAAACTGCTTGAGCCTGTCCGGAGTATGTGGCATCTATCACAAGTACCAAACATGGATCAAATTGATAATGCCATAAGAGTTATCGCTGAAGCATTGAGCATTTCACTTGGTGACAAACAGTTGAGTATAAGTTTGGCCAACAGTGTAGCCAAGTCTATAAAACAGATGAATGTAGAAGCAGAACAGAGACTGTCTATGGATAGTGATGTCGCACAAATAGTAGAACCACCAACAAGTTCACAGCAAAAGAATGCAGATCTCTGCAACTCGTTATATTACTTTTCGTCACAAATTAAAAGAGTACTCAACAACATGAACGCTATATTGCCTCAAGAAAGTGTCCAAATAGTTCAAAATAGTTTAAAAGATATTTCCAGCATGCCAGTACTACAATTATTTGCCGAGTCCATAAAAAACTCTTTGTATATTATACTAATGACAATGCATGACGAACAAGACTTGATCAGGGCTGACGACCCTATAAACAGATCCCCAACATGCTCTCCATATATGAAAGAACTTCAGCAGTTTGTCTCGAGATGCAAAGATATATACTTGTCAATGTTTACAGAGAAATCGGCACTGAATGAATGTTGTGTTAATATAGCTAGAGCGTGCGTGGAACGGTTCACACAACATATTTGTAATGTCAGACCTCTAAGTAAATTTGGGCGAGCAAAACTACAGATAGACTGCAAACATCTTGAGACAGCTTTATCACCTTTAGTCAATGATATAACTGAGCTCGGAGATCACTACAGGCAGTTAAAGGCTCTCCATCTGATGTTGGATAAAACTCCTCAGGAGATAGCCAAGAATCAATCTGAGGGTGCATGTCTACCATATTCAATGGTTATGATGTTTTTGTTCTCTCATGGTGGCCATCAGCTGCTTGCCCCTCATACCTGCGCTGGATGGAATATTCAAAAGCTTATGCAATGGTTAGATACACATAAGAATGAGCGGGATAGATTGGAATTTGTTGCCGGAGCTTTGCAGAGGTATCAAAACCATGTCAGGCAGAACCAGATCGCTACTTACGATGAGGTGTATCCAGTATTGTTACAATTGCTAGAAGATGGACGAAAGTCTTTAAAGAAGTAAACTACTAAAATTAAAAATTGAGATTTGGTGTCCCTAGTCACAGAACGAATGCTTAGAAGCTAGATATCCCAAAACTAACTACTAGCTCTTGATAGATCTTGGGACACTGAACCATTCCAGCCATCCAAGTCCATGAAGGTGATAACGAAGTTCTGTAATAAGATTCAGATTTACGAACTTAGGGCTCCTATCTATAATGAATGCGCGACCGATGTGATAACATGTTCTATCAGGCATGGCGCCAAAATTCAGTATTAATCAGAATTAGCAAGTATATGTATAGCAACTAGACTGCTTTGTGGCATGGCAGTAGTGAACGCGACTGCTACGACTACTAGAGGTGCGGGTTTGATCCCCGCTGTGTTAATATTTGTATGCATGAATATGACTATTTGCACTGGTCTGGTCGTGCGTTGCGTTCAGAGAGCACGTTAAGCCGTCGATTCCGGTTGTCATACAAACATCTATAGCAATCTTTACGGGTAGTTGGACGCCTAAAAAGTTCTACAACTGGTCTACCTATAGGTTGTGGAGGCCAGATCGCAAGCGCTTCACGGGAAATGTTGAGGTTCAGCCACACTCGTACCTTGCAACCAAACCAAAAATTTGACAGGGCTCTGGTGCACTAAGGCTGGTGGTACAGGGGGTACGACTACAGTCCTATCGCTCCCAAACAAATAATAGATAGGGGTTTTGGAGCACGGATATAAGATACGACTGTAAGAACATTGTACAGTTTTTGGAAAACCAGAACCTCTATTCTGTAAATCCTTTTGCAATTCCAATCAATGTACTTGTAAAGGCTTTAAATCTATATTCATAAAGTCTAACATAGAATGGCGTTTGTAATCAAAGTGACTTGACAATTCAAGGGACAAGTGGCCATTCGTTGACAGTCGTTTTATAGAATAGAATAGTGTATAATGTTCATTGTATCGGTTTGACAGTTTATGACAGGCGTGAATGAATGTCAATGCCATACATTGATCATTATATTCTATTCCATTCTACAAAACCATAGCCACTTGTCTATGGCTACAAGATGGACACTCAGGTGTAGAAGACATTTAAATATCAAAACGGTTTAAAAAAACAGCTGTTAATATATTCGTCTTAGCTATTAAGTGAAAAGCAATTATATTGTTATAATTTGTTTATTGAAAATAAACTATTAAAAATAAAATAAGTCTCTATCTTAAAAATAATAACTCTCCATTTTCTTATTGTTCTTCTAATTAGCTGCAGCACAAGGGATTTTGCCACTGTCGACCTATAATGTAATGGATTACATTAATGTATTAAAACTAACTTAAATGGTTGCATATCAAACCTTTTTTTTATCGTGCGCAAAATCCCTACGGATGCCAATTCCGCCAAAATCGGTGGAGGTGATTATGTCGGACTCGAACCGACTAAAACTCACGCCGTCTATGATTGTCGGAGGTGAGATTATACAAGACATCTCTCGCACCCTGGCAGATGGTATCAAATCTGGAGTACAAAATACCGTAATAATAATAGAAATGGGGAAATATGTAAAGCGGAGAACAGATGCGAGTAGATTCGAGTGGAAAGGCGAATAGAGAGGCTTGAAATAGAGGATTGGTGAAACGAGTAAAGGAATCTCTACCCGCCTCTCAGAGAGGCGAGTAGAGACCAGTGGCGTAGCTACCAAGGGGCTAGGCGGGGCAGTGCCCCGGGGCGCTCAAGCTCAGGGGGCCCTCAAATCCTAACCAGAAATCAGAATTGGAAGCAACCCTACTCTAATCATGATAACTCAGTAAGATATCTGTATTGGAGCAGATAACTTTCAATATCGCTCTCTATATAAATTGTATGAGCTACCACACACTATGCACATAAGATATATTTTATCGTAGAGTATCTGTGAGCACCGACATATATGGAAAGATGGTGGGCTTATTATCTGCGTATACAAATATACTATAGATAGACAAACATAGAGATAATGCATCATATTTAAAAATAAATAATGCGTCCTTACGGTCGAAAATTGGATGCATGTGTATTTCATAGTATAGAAGCTATGACAATCAGAAAAACATGCACAAGCAATTCTCGACCTTAATGACATTATTTATTTTTATGCATTTCTTAAATATTCCTAGCCAGTAGCAAAGCACTGGTAAATAATGTCATTATGGTCAAAACCAATTACTCCTAGTTGGCTATTTGTAACTAGGTGGAATATAATAGACGGATAAATCATGGAAGATATTAAATTCGCCTCGGTCGTTTTTAAGCCTTATATGGCGTTCTATCCACATTTTTGACGTTTTAGTCAATGAAGCTAGACGTGCATCAAATTCAAAATCAGTATCATCTTCTGACGAGCTGTCTAATAAATTAAGAAGCAATAAACGCGTCTTTTTCGTAAAACGCGAACTCATTTGTAACTGGTAATGCACTCCTACGTGTTTTTGAAACGATCCAAGATCCCCCGACACGTCAACGCATGAATTATTTATTTTTTACTTTTTTGTGTCGGGGTTTTTTAAATTTTCAATTTAATTTTTATTTTAAACTTTTTAAATTGTTCTCCTTGTCAAGCCCTTTCATTTGATACCCATATTGACGGACTAGTAAACTTAGAAGGTAATTGGCTATTTGTTGGTGGTGGCCATCTTGGATTAGAAATTTGTCATAATGTATCGTATTCTACTCGTACTACATCCATATTGAGAGACTTGTGCAAAAATATGTAGTCCACCATTTTGTAGCGGCGGCCATCTTGGATCAATTTTAATCAAACTTAGCTAAAAACACTCCCGACTAATTCAGCTTTCAAACAAAACAAACTACATCGAAATCGGTTCAGCCGTTCGGGAGCTACGATGCCACACACACACACACACACAGGCACGTGAAACTTATAACACCCCGTCGTTTTTACGTCGGGGGTTAAAAACAAAACCGCATCAAGCCTCATTAATACTTTTGTGAAAACTAAAGTTACTAAATAATAATTGTTATTAAATCAGTTGGTAGGTAGGACCGACCTTTATCTAAGAAACCCTAGTCTATTCCCCTTGTATAACCCCTTCTCTATTTCGCTTTATAAGCCAAACCTACACTAAGTAGTGATTGTAATTTATGTTGTAACTGTATAATATTTTTATTACCTGCCCTGCAGCAGCAGTGCACAAAAAAGCTGAAGTAGCTAAGCATTTTTAAAGTATTTGTACATTTCATATTTTTATTTGATAAAATTTACATAGTAGTGGGGCCCCATTTCTGAATTTGCCCCAGGGCCCTTGGTTACCTAGCTACGCCACTGGTAGAGACTCGTTAAAGTGAGGCGAATTGAGTGCTAAAACGACTTCCACGCGGGCAACTGTTAGTATGTATTTGTAAGGCTAGTTATAAACAAAAAACCATAAAGTTATCCTAACTTAATATAGCGCGTCTATCTACAACTACTTCTCTACAATAAGTTGTACCACTTTACCTTCTTATCCTTCCGTAGTAGTTCGTCAGGCATCTATAAAAAAGTACACACCTAAAAAAAATTGCCAAAGCTTAAGGTAGCAACAAAAACTGTAGGTACAGTACAGTCGGTGTCAAAAGTAATTGATGATTGTACCTACAGTTTTCAACATTGATAAAAGTTAAAAATATTTTAGCAAACTAATTAATCAGTCTCCGACAGCTAGCCGCTGCCGAAGATGCAACGGAAAAAAAATGCAATGAATATGCGGTCTTGTCGGAGCGGTACATGTCGAGAAGATGAGTATTTGGGGTATCGATGCCAAGAATTTATTGAGCGGATTAGAGCGACAAAACTGATAACCCTCGGTCCTCCTCACGCCTGGGGCAAAGGGTAGCCATTGCTATTCGGCTAGGCAATCCGGCCAGCGTGATGGGCACTTTTGCACCTTGCACGATGAGGAACAGGTTAATGATTAATAGATATAATAATTATTTAATTTGACAGTGCAATTTTGGTTTTGTTATAACTTTTGTTTGATATTTATCAATTATATTTAACTAAACAATTTTATTAAAACACATAATAGCTAAATTCATTCAAAATTCAAATTCTAATAATTAAAAATGATCAACTACTTTTGACGGTGACTATACTTCACATATATTATTGTGATATATAAGATGAGGTGATATGAGTGAAACCAAATTGAAACTAAACCAAATAAAAACGAGATATTTTATTGTAATGAAAACAATATACTTTTATAAATACTTATAAAACATACATGATTCATTTATCTAAGTTACCCCATAATTCATAATATTTTTTTTAAATAGCCACTTGGCACTGATGACAAAAAGTAATACTACCCACATAAACATTATTATTATTATGAATAAGGGGGTTAACTTCAAAATAAAACTATTCTTTCGAATATCATTAATTATATTTATACAGGGTGTAAGGGAAACGCTCCCGAAACCGGAGGTCCAGGTAGTACTCATGGTACACAACATATTGGCACTAAAAATTACAATTTGGCAATTTTTTTATACCAGTTGTTTCAGTATGTAGTGTACCCGGGTACTACCATGTGTCGTCGGCTTCGGAAGCGTTCCCCTAACACCCGGTATACAGGGATACAGGGTGTAAGGGGAACGCTCCCGAAGCCGAAGACCCCTGGTAGTATTCATGATACACAACATAATATTGGCACTAAAAAAAATTACGGCAACGCAATTTTTTCTTTTTTCATTTTTTTAAACCGTTTAATTTGCGTTATTGTCTCTCGATCGCGTTAGTACCTATAGCTGAATGAAATAAAAATTTCATGACAAAACATGACCTCGCAAGATGTTCTTTTTTGCAGAGAGGCTTTTTTATGAAATTTTCGTTTCATTTAGCTTTACTGATATGATGGAGAGTAAACAATGCGGAAAAAAGTAAAAAAAAAAATTGCTTTGCCGTCATTTTTTTCATGCCAAAATCTTGTGTACCATGAGTACTACCAGGGGCCTTCGGCTTCGGGAGCGTTCTCTTAAAACCCTGTATATATCATTGAACACATAGAAATACATTATTATTGCAATAATATCCGTAATAATAGTTTTATTTAACACTATATACACACAAATTACACACACTTACTGTCTTGATACTAATAGAAGGAACATATAATTAAAAATATTTGCCTGAGCAATTGAATTTCGATACTTTTTAATATCATGACAGTAAATATCAATCGCTACTTATGTTCATATACACTACATTAACTGACTTTTGATTTAGCACATCGGGAAGGATAGAAAGACCGCTTATGATTGGCCTGCAAAGGTTTTCGGGTTACCTTTGTTCGACGAATTTTCAAATTATGACTTCCTAAATAAATTTCCGCTTAATTTTATTTGCCAAATTATTACTTAGCCAAAAATGTTTGATCAAATAATTGTAACGCAATCGTTATGTTTGGGTAGTGAACGTTTGAACAATACTGTTTACCAATACCTTTGCCAGTTTTTTATTAGTTTTACTACAAATAACATATTATAGGCAAAATAAAACATTTTTTTATAAACCGTTATTAACTTTGACAGAAAAAGATATCATAATTATGTCAATTTTTCTTCACTCAAAGTCACAAGGCACTGCCACTGACATTTCAAATTTAGTTAGGCGGTAATGAAGGAATCTGTGTGTTTATTTACGATAGTAAATAATACCTTTGGCAGATATAATAGTGTGTGATTGAGTACGCTGTACAAAACCGAAGCAAGCCGATATTAACCGAATTATTACTCTTCTTCCCGAAGTGCTACGTCAAAAGTTGTACTGTCCTTAGCTTAAAATCTACAAATGCATATAGGTACTTAAAAAACGGACTGGTATCAGGCGTATCTATGTGCAATTGGAATTACAAAAAGGAATAGTGGAATTTATAGCAGGCGTGTACCCAACCTTACTCTTTTGGTTATCTCATCCAAGATAATATATTTTAATTGCAGTCACGAGAGAATTACCATAAACCCCTCTGGCTGCCCGAAGGGAATTTAGATTTTTCGCACGATATAAAAATCAGGAATCGTGCAATAAAACAAATCTATATAACAAAGGCTTTGCTTGCAAAGCTTGCAACACCAGAAGGTTTCAATAAAATATAATTGTCTTTTTCCGTAGCTGACTTTTTGAAAATCAAATGTACGCTCAAATACGAACATTTCGCTAGTGTAGTTTTTGCATTGTGGTACCGACCTTAAATGCTGTGATGCGTAATGTTCACTATGTAAAATATATACTATTTTTAGAGAGGTAGGACATGACGGTATTCCCTGTCCTAATTGAGCAGTCCGACTGGGGAAGTCCCTCCGCCCTATAGAATAATAACTTATCTTGTGTTTCCGTAGGTGAGTAGGGTAGCTAGAACTCATTGGGGAACATTTTATTAAATTCATTAATCAGCCCAAGTAATTAGCCAAAAAGTAGCCCAATTTCGTTACAATGGTCAGTAGTACCCCTATTTTCGTTTTCGGGAACGTTGCCCTAACACCCCGATATAGTCTGATCACTATTAACAAAACAATTCCACCATTACTTCACTACTGTATACACTATTAAAGCCGCCACTTAACAACGATACGTACTAACTACATTCAAATTGCTAACTAATTCTAAACCTTATTACATTAAAATACAGTTTGTATTTAAACCTGTTCTTGTTCGAGCGCCACTTTGAACACTTCGTCGTATGTGTTCACGAAGTGTATGTCCATGTTCTCTTTGATGAACCCCGGCAGATCGTCGTAATCTCTTCGGTTCTCCTCTGGCAAGATCACGCAGTTAACACCCACACGCTTGGCCTGGAGAGTATTTTTTAGGGTTTTAACTGCTCTATATCAAAAAAATAAATAATACTAAGCTTCTGGAGTACTATCTACCGGTATATGATTGATCACACACTTGTACTTCTCCACTGTATTCTCTACACTGTGTTCTCCAAAGTGGAGAACTACAAGTGTACAGCTTAGTATTATTTATTGTGTACTTCTCCACTGTAGAGAAAACAGTGGAGAAGTACAATTGTGTTATCAATTATGTATAACAATAAGTTCCACCGAGTGACATCAATCAACAGTGAAAATAATCACCGGTACTTCCTATACCCGATAACGGTGGGTTACTTTTTTTTATACTTTTAAATATTTTTTTATAGACGTATTTAAAAACGTAAATCATTTTGTTTATATCAATGACTAAAGATAATAAATAATAAACATTGATATACAAAAAACCCAAGATGCACAGTCAGGGTGTCAAAACTGTCCGCATAAAATGAGCGCTAAATTCGAAATTGAGCGCTCATTTCAAATAGTCTCGCATCGCTCGTGTTCATACACGCACTTTGAACACTGCTTTGTAAAAAGAGCTTTAAGTCACATTCATCAGTTTGAATTAGTAAAAAAAATATGTTTAAAAAATAGACTGTACCTAGTTTGGGCTGGTTTTTTGTATATCAATGTTACAATGGTGGCGCTCAGCTTGCCGTTATTTTTTTATACCACTTAGGTGGTAGACAAGCACACGGTCTACCTCCCACCTGATGGGAAGCGGTCACTGTGGCCTATGGACGTTTGCAACACCAGAGGCGTCACACCCTGTAGAAGCCTTCTAACGTCCTTCTTGAAGAACCCCATATTGTAGTCGCTTGGGAAAACCACGGCAGGGAGCTCATTCCACAGCTTGAGCGTGCGCGGGATGAAACTCCTTTTATACCGCACAGTGCGCACCGTTTCCGTTCGAGTTTCGTTCCTGAGCAGGGTTCTAGGGTGTGAGTGTAAGTGAGTGTGAGTGTAAGCGGGTGTGAGTGTAAGTGGGTGTGAGTGTAAATGGGTGTGAGTGTAAGTGGGTGTGAGTGTAAATGGGTGTGAGTGTAAGTGGGTGTGAGTGTAAATGGGTGTGAGTGTAAGTGGGTGTGAGTGTAAATGGGTGTGAGTGTAAGTGGGTATGAGTGTAAGCGGGTGTGAGTGTACGCGGGTGTGAGTGCACTCACGGCGATGATCTTCTCCTTGATGCCGCCGACGGGCAGCACGCGGCCGGTGAGCGAGATCTCGCCCGTCATGGCGAGGTCTGGTCGCGCGGGCCGGCGCAGCGCCAGCGACAGCAGCGCCGTGACGATGGTGGCGCCCGCCGACGGGCCGTCCTTGGGCGTGGCGCCCTCCGGCACGTGCAGGTGGATGTGGCTGTAACGATACTCGGTATTCGTGAGTCTACTCACAACCCGGTAGGCTCGGCTTTCTAGTCTAAGATGCGGCTTCGATATTTAAGCAAACGATAAATAAATCGAGTCCCGCTAACAATCACGTGACCTGTGACGTCAGTTTACAAGTGGGCTCGACTTTCTAGTCTAACTAAGATGCGGCGTCGATATTTAAACTTACGATAAATTAAAGAGTCAGGCTAACGGTAACGTGACATGTTACGTCAGTTTACAACGTTCCGCGCCTATTGCCAACTCGGTTGAGCTGGGCTTTGTAATCTAAAGCTACGATAACTAACAGTCACGTGACAAATGACGTCAGTTTACAACACTCTGCGCCTATTCCCAACTCGATTGGGGCCGGCTTCCTAGTCTAACTGTGAAGCGGCTGAATTTCGATATTTTCCGTGAAGCGACTGTCATATGACCTCCACAACTATTGGTCCAATGACCAATGGCGATATCGAAGTCCCAAGTTAGACTGGTTGTACTTTTGAGAGCTCTAACTACCCGTAACGACTGCCATAGATGTTTGTATGGCAACCGGGACCGACGGCTTAACGTGCCCTCCGAGGCACGACCAGATCAATGCAAACAGCTATATCGAGCGGGGATCGAACCCGCGCCTCGTGCGTAGCAGTCGCGTGTGCTACCGCCACGCTACGGAGTATTTATCGATAATGTCGGAAAACATTCTTAAATTCAATTACAGCTTCATTCCCTTACCTATTATTCAAGAACTTGTTGTCAGGATGGAAGGTGGCGAGATAGTTCCTGGCCACGGTGAGGGCTATCTTGGCGGACTCCTTCATAACGTCACCGAGGTGTCCCGTCAGCTCCAGTGAACCGTGCGTCTTTTCGTCAACGGACGAGTTGCGGACGGCTGTTTCAATGAACAGGGTGCTACCACCTGTAAATGATTACTGACTTTAAAAAAGAGGGATTTACGCAGGGTGTGAAAAAGAGAGACCGTCAAGCTTAGCGCCACCATTGTAACACTGTACGTGTTTGTAATGACGACCTTCTTTCCTGAAACTATGCCTACAGCCTAATATGAGGCGGGTGAAGTCAAATTGACGTGCCATAAATAAAATTATATATTTACATATATTATATAAAAATAAGTCATATACAGTACTATTTTTTAATTACCAGAAAAATTTCGGCGAAGTGATAGGTATTCGATACTAAACCCATCCATGATATAAAAAAAGAATAAAGTATGTATGTCAATTTTTTCCCTAAAACCACCTAATACATGTTCACGACGTACAAAATTTTACTCAATAGAATATGACGTAGGCGCTACTAATTCACGAAAACAAAATCACGCAAAGAAAATTATAAACACGCGCTCTCTCTTTCTACTAGTAGGTAAAGTTCATTCATTCTACGACTGCGATTATGTCCTTGAACGCGGGGTCCAGTACCGGGCGGCGCGTGCGATGGTCCCCTCCCCCCACATACCGCACCGCGCTACTCGTGCCGCAAAGTCGGCGGCATCTCTTTGATGTTAATAAAATTTAAATCATAAATGCAGTTCCGGTTGTGACGACTCGATCCGCGCACGCATCCTAAACAATGCTATCGACATTATCGAAATGGCGCGGCGTACCAATTTACCAATCGCGAATACGCATTAATGTTACGTACTTATTTTTTATCCGGTGAAAATGTGAGTGCCGCTTTACGGATGTACCTATCGTGATCTCTAACCGAGTGCCCAACAGCCAAATTACTCCACGATGTTGAGCGTCTACCAACGTCTGTTAGATCACGGCTCTTTTCATGTACCGACGCATGCACAAGGCCGGGGCAGACCCGCCTATCCGCAGAACTTGTACGACGAGGTACTCGAGTTTTTTGAAGAAGATCCGCGACGAAGTACAAACGATGCGGCACGTCGATTTGGCATCAGTCCTAAATGACAACATTCTGGGTCCATACTTCATAGAGGGACGTCTAACGGGCGAAACCTATTTGGACCTGTTGAGAACTATGGTATCAACCATGTTGGATGCTATCCCACTCGCAAGCTTGCGAGACCTCTACTGCCAACAAGATGGTGCTCCACCCCACTACCACATCGCGGTAAGAGACTACCTGAATACGCAATTCGAAGGCAGCCCCTCGGGCTTCGGTCGCGTGGCCCGCTCGGTCCCCGGATCTGACGCCAAAGGACTTTTTCATGTGGAGTGAAGTGAAACGTAGAGTGTATGTCAGTGAACCCAACACCCGTGAGGACCTCCAACAAAGGATAATCGACGCCTTCAATGAAATCCGGCAACAAAGAGACATTCTCCTCAGTTTAAAATCGAAATTGTTAAAGCGGGCTCGTTGTGCATCCAAAATGACGGAGGACATTTTGAGCAACAACTAAAGTACTTGTAGTGGTAAGTCTTGCACGTGTTAAATACATGTTCTTTAAAATTTAAAATTAGTGAATTACGCTAAAAGTCCCTCCGGTTACTACGGTTTTACTCAGTTGACCCAAAATTGTGTTAAAATGCTATTAAAAAAATACTGCCACTAGAATCAAACTCGTAAGATGAGCATTTTAACTATTTAACCATAGGTACAATAAAATCGTACTTGTATTTGACCTTGAAGACAGCTTCGCATCGCCATCGCTCGTTGTCGTCCTGCTCGTGCATTGTCGGTCATTTCCGGCACTATTCGGCATTTTTACGATGAAAGTTTAAAAGTTCATTGATATGATTGGTATACCTGTCCTATTTACACATTTACAATCCACACATCGTGCGTAAATAAAATGGTGTCTCTTCGTGTATGCACGTATTGTGAGATTTTAAAAACGTTAATAACTTTGTTTTTTTGTATGGTTGGGTATTTGTATTATTCCATATAAATTGAAGTATATACGTTCCAAATCAGCCCCTGCAGTTTCTCTGGTAATTAAAAAGTAGTAGTGTATATTATATAAAAATAAGTCGGGTTTTCCTTCCTGACGCTATAACTCCAGAATGCACGAACCGATTCCCACGGTTTTGCATTCGTTGGAAAGGTCTCGGGCTCCGTGAGGTTTATAGCAAAGAAAATTCAGGAAAAATTTCAACAGAAAAGCGGGTGAATCATTTTTCACATGGCGAAACGGAGTTCGCCGGGTTTGCTAGTATCACTACATAGTACATATAAACTACATATAAAGTCGCGTTTTCTGTCCCTATTTTTCTTGTCCCTTTGTATGCTTAAATCTTCAAAACTATGCAACGGATTTTGATGCGGTTTGTTTTAATAGATAGAATGGTTAAAGAGGAAGGTTTATATGTATATAATATCACGCTACAGCAAACAGGTGCGGAGCAGGTATGAAAAATGTTGCAAAAACGGGGTGACGCAGACGAAGTTGCGCGGGTCAGCTAGTTAGAT
This sequence comes from Pelosia muscerda, assembly GCA_963691645.1. Classification (NCBI taxonomy): domain Eukaryota; kingdom Metazoa; phylum Arthropoda; class Insecta; order Lepidoptera; family Erebidae; genus Pelosia; species Pelosia muscerda. Next base: position 14,572,342 of record OY829114.1, on the reverse strand, counting down.
ATATTACAAAAGTTACATTACCCATAGCGGTCCATGCGAGCCCCATGACGACACCGGGCGGTGTGACGTCATACATGCGGTCGTGCTTGAACGTTGGCTTGCCGACCAGCTCCGACAGGTTGTCGTCCGTTACCGTCAACTTCTCCGTCTCCTGCTTCACGATCTTGTAAGCTACTTTGCGGGCGATCTATGAAATCAATAGAGATTCTTGATCATTGATATGCATAGTCCGGAACTTACACCCTGTAGCCAGAGCAACGGAGATGGAGTTCTCCGGCTCTCCTTCCCAAGGGAGAAGTTGCCGCCTAAGATAACTACCAGCCGAAATGGGAATGCTCCTTTAGAAGACTGCTCGGAGGCTCTCCACCGTGTCCTCTGACTAGCAAAGGGCACAGAGGGAGTGACAGGCCGTCTGTCAGACCTGATCCTGACTCCCAAACTCGAGAGTACTATCTTAAAATATCCAATCGCCGTGGACGAGGGAGGTATATAGGGTGAAAGTTCAAACATTCTAGCGTTAAACGCGGTCACAACCCAACCTTCAAAATAAAAGAAAAGCCCGCTGAGTTTCTTGCCGGAGTTATCTCAGGCCGGGGCCGCGTACGATCCGGTGGTGGTCCATTTGCTAACTAACCTGTGATATATTATTAATTTTGACGTTTTGTTAGTGCTGTTTAATGGTCTATGGGTCGGGGGAGGGAGGGGGGGCACGTAGTAGGACTTTCCGTAAAGCGAAACCTATGCTCGGGCCCTGTCCATGAGTAGCGGCGCTGTCATGAAACCAATTACACACCACGATGGCAACTCAAATTGGCAAAAAGTTATGAGTTCAACAGAAAAAATAAATGTTTTTTTTAATTTTGATATTTGAACCCTATCCAACTGCATGTTTGGCTGAATTTCGATATATTCCAAGAAGCGACTGCCATCTGATAACGAATCGAAGTACTGCAGTTAGATCAGTTGTCGGACTTTTTGGCGCTCCAATTACCCGTAACGACTGCTATAGATGTTCGTATGACAACCGGGACCGACGGCTTAACGTGCTCTACGAGGCACGACCAGACGAGTACAAATAGCCATATTCATGCATACAAACGGACATTGAGATCCACTAGATGGCGCTGTCTAGTAAACACCTAAGTAAAGGAGCTCTGTCCGAATTTATTTATTTAAAATAGTTAACGTGTTCAAAACAATACAAATATAAGTGAAATAATCACGTAAACAACAAAATCATAAGTGAAAGTGTTATCTTCGCATTTACATTCACCAGTGTTTTAATAAAATAGCAATACTGTGGACATTACAACTACCATAAAATAATAGATAAAGTGTTAGCTATTTATACAAAAGTGTGTAAAAGTGTTACTTACAATACAACTTATAAAATAAAAACATCAAATTTCGCCGAAACTACGTAAAAACTTAACATTCAAAATATACGAGTGCATGGAATGTGAGAAAAAAATTCCTAACGAATGAGTCATTATTAACCGTTCTATATTAGGATCTGCCGATATTGCACACAAATTTCACTCATTTAACTAACTGGCTTGGTGGCGTACCGCGTAAGGTGATGGCCAACGGATTTTAAGGCCCGAGTTCGAACCCCACTGTCAATAGTACTTTTTGACATTGTATATAACTATTACATTGACATTACTATTTGAGGAATTAGAATTGGACTGCACCTTGGACTTCATAATACATATTGGAATTGGACGACACCTTGATACTGACATTTGAAATTGTTACGGCTGACGACTACAGAGGGCGTTAAAATGGATTTAGAATATAATAATGTAAATGTAACTATGAGAAAGCCAGTGACGAAATCAAAATCTTTAGAAAATATAGATATGAGTGTCTCTCTAGACTCATCAGACTCAGGTGAATTAATAGGTAAAAGTCTGGATATATCTACCCATGTATTTTCGCTTTACCGCGAAGAAATGAAGGAGGAAATAAATAGCCTAAAGTTAGCCCTGCAGAGCACTCAAAATGAGTTAGAAAATGTAATACTTGAGAATACAGACCTAAAAAATCAAGTTACTCATTTAAATAAAGAAATAGGAATATTAAAACAGATCTGCAAAAGTCCTTTGTCTTCAGTACGTAAATTGCAGGTATCAACTAGAAAAACAAAGGGTAAACGTCGACTAACGGACTTATTTACAAACAGTCCCTCCAAAACTCAGGATGATGCTAACCCGGCAACTACTAACATAACTATGGGTGAAAAGAATAGTAATGCAAGTGAAAATAGCAATACTGAAAAAAATATTTTATCGCCAAAGAATAGAAGTACAAGAGTATTGACCCAACAACAAGAAAAATATGACAAAAAAGCTTACATTTTCGGAGGACAAGGGTATTCTGGAATCACCAAACATTTAATTAAGTCCAGGGCTCATACTCGCTACTCAAAATACCATTTCACATCTTTTCTCAAACCATACGCCAGTACAGCAAACATATTAAATAGTTGTAAACTTCTTGATATAAAAAAAGATGACAAAGTTATTTTATTCATAGGCCAAAATGACTCAAATCCTTTTGAGATTGAAGCTGAATTATGTGCATTTCTTAAATCTGTCAAGTGTCATGTATTTATAGTGAGGGTACACAAAAATAAATATTTGAACGAGTGTAAATTGAATTCGATGTTGAATTTCATTTCCAAACAGTATACAAAATGCACTTATATTAATGTTGATTATGAAAATTATAACTGGCACTCTTTATGTAAGACAATTAATTCTATGTTGGACCAGGTAGATTATAATGAAAAATTCCTAGTACAAAACAATAACTCAGTCTACCGACCTCGTACGGCGAGGCAAGGGTTCCGATTATGTAATACTGAGTGTAAACAAATTGTAAAAGTTAATACTAATGACAAACACACTCAAACGGAACCTGAAATTACAATAGTACAGAGTTCCACTTCTGAGGAACAGTTTTTTCGTAAATAAAGTATTAAAAGAGAATCATATGTTTAGGATTTTTCACCAGAATATTGCCAGTATATTTAGTAAACGTAGATTTTTGGAAGTACACCTAAGTAATCTTTCACTGAGTAACAAAGAAGTGGATATATTATGTCTAACAGAAACTTTTATACAGAAAGGGCATGAACAAACAGTACATGTTTCCGGTTTTGAGCTAGCAGCTTGTTACTGCAGGCTAAATAAAAAACGTGGTGGTTCTTGTGTTTTCGTCAAACGAGGTCTACGCTACAGACAATTGAATTATTGTGTTGAGTACTCTGTAGATAGGCATTTCGAGTGTTGCGGAATAGAAGTATTATCCCAAAATATGCTAGTTATTTGTGTATATCGAACACCAGACTCGGACTGTGAATTATTCTTTGACAAGCTTCAGACACTCCTACATAAAATTACCTACGGATTTCATAAAAGCAGAAAAATCGCTATTACTGGGGACATTAACATTGACACATTAAAATCACATACGAAAGAATGTAAGCATTTAAATGACATTTTAAAAAACTACAATTTAGTATTTCATATAGACCAACCAACACGACAACTGACATGTATCGACCACTTTATAACCAATATGCCATATGCGACTGGAGAACTTCTGCATCTGGATATTTCCGATCATAATACAGCTCAGTTGCTAAGCATTCCAACGGGAAGTATAGAAAAACCTCTTACGGAGTATTATATTTTTAAAAGGTCTTATTGCAATGAGTATTTGCAAAAGTTTCGGGAATGTCTCTCTAGTCTGTCGTTCAAGGAAGTCTATGAGGAGGACAGTTTTGAATCTGCGTTTAAATCGTTTCATGACACTTTTTCCTTATTTTATAAGTTATGTTTTCCAAAAGTGAGAGTGAAAATATCAAACAAGGTTCGTAAACTTAGATGGATAACCAAAGGGATAAGAATTAGTTGCAAAACGAAACGTTCGTTACGCTACAAGTACTATAGCGATAAATGTAACACTATCATGCAAAGATACAAAAAGTACTCCAAAATGTTACGTAACTGTATCGACCAATCCATCAAAAATTATAATCAAGATGAGATCCAAAAGTCAAAAAATGTGTGCCAAACGTCCTGGCAATTAATCAAACAAGAATCGGAATCCAGAAAACAATTGGAGACTATTACGGCAATTTATGAAAACGAATTGTTGCTTAGGGAACCGCTCGCTATAGCAGAGGCATTTAATAAACATTTCGTAGACTCGACCTTTGCTGATACCAATACATCACAAAGTACTTTTAAAGGGAGCATTTGTAGCAGTATTTTCCTTAGCCCATTATTTTGTGACGAAATCTACTCAATTATTATGGCTCTGAACAATACTAATGCTGAGGGATATGATGAACTATCAACAAAGGTCATCAAATCATGTGCGATAGAAATAACCCCTGTTCTGACCCATCTAGTTAATTTATCCTTTAGGGATGGGTGTTTCCCAAATGAGCTCAAAATCTCCATTGTGAAGCCTCTTTATAAAAAGGGTGAAAGAACTTCTCTGGACAATTATAGGCCAATATCTTTGGTACCTATTCTTTCGAAGATCTTTGAAGTTGCAATGCATAAGCGGTTAACTGATTTCATTCAGAGAAATAATATTCTACGTAATGAACAGTACGGCTTCCAGAAGGGTAAATCTACGACTTTGGCATGTTTTGATCTGGTGACCAGAGTCGTAGAAAATATAGACAATAACAAAATTGTTACGGTAATTTTCTTTGACATGTCTAAAGCCTTTGATCGAGTTTCTCATAAAGTACTTTTAGATAAACTTGATAAATATGGTATAAGAGGGCCGGCACTAAATTGGATCAGTACTTATTTAGGGAACAGAAAGCAATGTGTCGAAATACAAAATATGAATGAAGGAAAGGAGCTCACGGCTTACAAATCCGAGCTTATCTACAATAACTTGGGCGTTCCTCAGGGAAGCGTCCTGGGCCCTTTATTATTTTTATTCTACATTAATGACCTTCCTGACATTACTTCAAATCCTTGCATATTATATGCTGATGACATTTCTTTGATTATGACTTGTGACAAAAATGCTGACATTGATAATTTCTCTTATGACATAAATAACACAATAAATTCTATTATGGAATGGCTACATGATAATAATTTACAGGTAAATTTGAGTAAAACCAATTATATTCAATTTAACACAAGTGCTACACTACACAAAAATCTAAAAGTTAATTATAAGGAATATGTAATAAACGAAGTAACGGAAACCTCATTTTTAGGTATAACCCTGGACGGACATATAAATTGGAAACATCATGTAAACAAAGTGTGTAGTAAAATAAATAAATATGTATATGTGCTGTATACATTGCGCAAGACTTCCAACCGAACAACAGTGTTGGCAGCGTATCACGGGTACGTTTCCTCTGTTTTAAATTACGGGCTCATCTTGTGGGGAAACTCCACAGAAGTGCAAAAAGCTTTTATAGCTCAAAAAAAGTGTGTACGGGCAATTGCAGGTATACCACCCTGGGAATCCTGCAAACCCTTTTTTAAAGAGTACCGTATACTCACCTTGGCCTGTATGTACATTTTAGAAGCAGCCAAATTCGTAAAACTGCAGCCACATTTGTTCACAAGGGCTAAAGATATGTACCCCAGAAATACCAGGCGTCCAGACCGAATCGTCTTGGCAAAGATACCAAGAACCACAATGTACCTAAAAAACTGTTCAGCAATGTGTGCCCGTGTTTATAACGCAGTGCCAGACGATTTTAAAAATCTACCCACAAATAGGTTCGGTAGAAAATTTAAATTATGGCTTATAGAGAAGTCGTTCTACTCTTTGGATGACTACTTTAATGATTAAATTTATTTTTAGGGACATAATATTTATTGACATTGTGGACATTATTACTATTATTTATTAGGTATATTAACTTTGGACATTGGAAATTATCTTGGACAATGACTATTTTATTGTTGCCATGTTGACATTCTATTATTACCTACTATTACTATGTTGACATTTTATTATTTTATATTGACATTTTATTATGACTGTGACTTTTTATTTGAATATTTTTTTTTAATGTAATGATATTATTCATATTGCTATAATGCTCATTGTAACTCATTTTTTTTTTACCAGGCGTTGATATTATGCCCTAACTTAATATTTGCATGCCTTTGAATGGTAGATGTGTTTGAACTATATTATATTTTGTGTATAACACCTTGGAAAACCACATTACTGCAAATAAATGATTATTATTATTATTATTATTATTTCTATTTATTCGTTTTCTTTTCATATTTTTTTACATTTTTAAATATAAATATCATATAACAATAAAAAACATTATTATTATTATTATTATTATTATTATTGCATTACTATACTCTATTGTTGTTATTATTATTGCTATTATGTTTATATTATTTTGTCCTTTTGGTTTTTTTTTCATCCTAATATGTGCACGTGAGATCGCAATCTTTATAAATAAAAATGAATTGCTGATCGTTAGTCTCACTAAAACTCGAGAACGGCTGAACCGATTTGGCTAATTTTGGTCTTGAATTATTTCTGGGAGTCTAGAGAAGGTTTAAAAGGTGAATAAATATGAAAATGCTCGAAATGGAGGAACGCGGGCAACAGCTAGTTAAATATAATTTTCTTTCTTTCTTTCTTTCTTTTAAATATTTGCACTGAGCAGGGAACAGGAGATGCTAAGCTTACCTTTTCGATATGTTTCTGAAGGTTCCTAACGCCACTTTCCCGGCAGTAGGACTTGATGAGGGCATGCAGAGATTCTGAAGTCAAGTCCAGCTGTTCTTCGCTCAGGCCACAGTTCTTGCGAGCGGTCGGTACCAGGTACTGCTGGGCTATGGCTAGCTTCTCCTCTGCTATGTAACCTGATGGAAGGAGAGGAAGAAACCTTTACATTACGAATTCGATAGGAGTTCATGCTAGTGCTACTGTTAGCTTCTAGCCAGCTTCACCAGCTCATTTCCTTCACCAGATCTTACCAGACATGTCAATAAGCTCCATCCTGTCCCTCAGCGGTTCCGGTATGTGTTCCACCACATTGGCAGTACAAATGAACAGCACCTTGGACAAGTCCACCGGCACGTCTAAGTAGTGATCCAGGAAGTTGGCGTTCTGTTCCGGGTCGAGCAACTCGAGTAGAGCTGACGCAGGGTCTCCGTGGACACCTCTGGAATACAATTTTAATGTGTAGAGATTCTTTTTGCACTAGCGCTGGAGCAAACGAGTCCTCGAGTGGAGACCGCGAGAAGGCAAACGGAAGGTAGGACGCCCCCTAGCCAGATGGACTGATGACCTGAAAAAGGCGGCTGAGACAGACTGGATGCGGAAGGCAGAGGATAGGGAGCAGTGACGCACATTGGGAGAGGCCTATGTCCAGCAGTGGACTGCGATAGGCTGATTGATTGTAGAGATTCTTAAGGGGGTAGGTAGCGGTCATTGCACACATTATTTCGTCAACTATGTTATTATACATAGAGAGTGTGAACATGTTATACATAGTTGAACATGTCACGAGCTAGGTTTTTTTTAACACCACTTAGGTGGCAAACAAGCATACAGCCCACCTGATGGAAAGTGGTCACCCTAGCCTATGGAAATTTGCAACACCACAGGTGTTACACTCGTGGTGCCAACCTTGTAGAAACCTAATACCCTTCTTGATGAACCCCATATAGTTGAAGTTTAAGCTCTAAAAAGTTCAACAACTGGACTAACTCCAATAGTTCGATATCGCTAATGCGTTGGGGAGGTCATATGGTAGACGCTTCACGGAAAATATTGAACTATAACCGCGTCTCAGTTGGACTAGAAGAGGCGGACCTTTTATTCATTTTTTTTGTTTTTTTTTATTATTTTTTGTTTTTTTTTACCCTGGACACCAAGGTAAGCCCTCGGATACGGCGGCAGTGTGATACGCGCTTCTCCCTATCCAGAGAAAGATATGGACACCGTAGTTCCACAGCCGAGAGGGTCTTCGCTGACCCTGGGTCAGATGGAGCATGAGGGATATGCCAGAGGCTCCCTCACCCTCGGCAACTGACAGCCCAAGACGACCGCGCAGTTTTGGCCGATTCGAGTCCGACATTACCACCCATTCCACCGAGGGCAAAAAAAAGCCCCGGATGCGACCGCCATTGGTCGAAGAGACTCAAGAAAAGACGGCAGTCAACACTTACTTGCCGATCTTGTCCACCTGATTCGAATCCGACATAACCACCTGTTCCACCGTGGGCAAAAAACAAAAAAAAGGCCTCGGATGCGGCCACCATTGGTCGATCACAGTACACGGAGGTAGGACACGACGGTATCTCCCGTCCGAAATGAGCTGTCCAACTGGGGAAGTACCTCCGCCCTACAAAAGACCGCGGTCATAATAACCATCGTGTTGTGTTCCCGCCGGTAAGTAGGGTAGCCAGAGCTCACTGTACCCCTCCTTCCTCTTCCCTTCCTAGCCTCACCACCCCTTCCCAGCTCTCCCCCTTTCCCTTCAGGGTGGGCAGCGCGTGTGTGACACCCTTAGTGTTGCACACGTTCATAGGCCACGGTGGCCGCTTTCCATCAGGTGGGCCGGGTGCTTGTCTGCCACCTACGTAGTATACAAAAAAAAAAAAAAAGAGACTCAAGAAAAGCCGGCAGTGAACACTTACTTGCCGATCTTGTCCACCTCGTCGATGAGCACGAGCGGGTTCTCGGTGTTGGTCTTCTTGAGGCACTGCACCAGCTTGCCGGGCATGGCGCCCACGTACGTGCGGCGGTGGCCCTTGATCTCCGCCACGTCCGTCATGCCGCCCACCGAGAAGCGGAAGTACTGCCGGTTGAGCGCGCGAGCGATCGAGCGAGCTGGGGCGGAAAGGTTATAGTGAAAGAAAGAAGAAAGAAAAAAAATAAACTTTATTTAGCCTTTTACAGCACAAATAACTACATTAAAAAATAAAAATAAAAAATATACAAAAAGACGTCGTGCACATCTGTGCTGCAAAAGGAAAAAAGGAGCCAGTTCAGCGTAATGCCAGGCACAAGTACCTGGCGCTGGTTTTCAACTGACTCCTCGAAAAAATAAATAAATAAAAAAATAAAATAAAACAAAACAAAACACAATGACACATTAAATAACAAGATAAAATAAAATAATATAAAATAAAATCGACATTTTAATAAAGGAGCAATAGCCGTGGTATAGTTTGTGAATGATAATCTGTGGCTTGGCTTGTGTGTGCTATTAACGTGTGTCCACATTTGTGATATGACAAAACGATGAGTGTGGACGTACTCCGATTGCTTCCGTGGCGTGGCGGTAGTGCACGCGAGCGATCGAGCGAGCTGGGGCGGAAAGGTTATAGTGCTATTTCCATTGGTGGAACTATGGTTGTGGGTATTCGAAGACATTTTTGATAGCCATTCACAATTAGCGCAAATAGTTTCCGACCGTCTCCTACGTCACGCCTCCGTGGCGTAGCGGTAATGCACGCGACTGCTACGCACAGGGCGCGGGTTTGATCCCCGCTCAGTGCAAAAAGTTATATGCATGAATATGACTGTTTACACTGGTCTGATCGTGCCTCGAAGAGCACGTTAAGCCGTCGGTCCCGGTTGCTATACAAACATCTATGGCAGTCGTTACAGGTAGTTGGAACCCTCAAAATCCAACCAGTCTAAATTCGAACTTCGATATCGCCATTGGTTATTGGACCATTGGTTGTGAAGGTCAGATGGCAGTCACTTCACGGAAAATATCGAAGTTCAGCCGCATCACAGTTACACTGGAAAGCCGACCCTAACGGAGTTGGGAAAAGATCCAGGGAATGATGAATTTACGACTACTCGAATAGTATCGCGAATGTTTAAACAATACCGCGGGTGTGTTGAAGCGAAATGACCAGTTGGAATTCCAAGAGTATGCAGGGGAAACTGGGGACACTGGATCCCTATGGGAGACAAGGTACACCAATATTTTTTGAATTACCAAGCGTATTGGAGTATTTTTTAGTGTGGTAACACTAAGTAAACATTATTACCCTTAGTGATACCACATTAAAAATAGTCTAATTAGCTTAGTAATTTTAAAAATATTGGTGTACCTTGTCTCCCATAGGGATCAAGTGTCCCCAGTTTCCCTTACTGACTCTTAGTTTTGTCCTTTACCGGTAGATGGTAAAATAAAGAAGTGTGGGAAATAGCCCGCTTTTCACCACACCCTTACCTACCTCAAAAAAAGTGTCACGCATTCTTCAATAAAGTAATTTTACAGCGCCTCCTCTTTGCATGTACACAGAGCACATGCAGAGAGGTGGTGCAATTAGATTTTAATTTTTTTTGCTACCTCTATTCATTATCAAAGACATATATACATACATAGCTCACGCCCGTAATCCCCGAAGGGGTAGGCAGAGGTGCATTAAACATCCACATTTCGCCAACTATGACTTTCGGTCCCACGTAATAGGGGCAAGCCTATTGCCACCAATCGGGCATCGAATTAAAGATTACTAACCTATACTGGTTTTCCCCACACCAGGCGGTCCATGGAAGCACAATATCTTCCCTTGAGTGGTGCCTTTAAGCTGGGATACAGCAATGAACTCTAGAATTCTTTTCTTTATGTCCTCCATGCCATAATGGTCCTCATCCAAGATGACCTGAGCATCCTCCAGTTTGAGATTCTCTTCGGATGTGAGGCCCCATGGTAAGGAGGTTAGCCAGTCGAGGTAGCAACGGGTTACACTAGGAAAGATAGACAAAGATATTTGAACATCAATTTTAGGACGATTCCAAAATTAGTTGGCACACATTCGCCATACTTCATGCATGATCAGAATTATCTACTATATAAAAATAAGTCGGGTTTTCCTTCCTGACGCTATAACTACAGAACGCACGAACCGATTTCCATGGTTTTGCATTCGTTGGAAAGGTCTCGGGCTCCGTGAGGTTTATAGCAAAGAAAATTCAGAAAAAATTTCAACAGAAAAGCGGGAAAATCATTTTTTATAGCCATCTGGTGGCGAAACGGAGTTCGCCAGGTTTGCTAGTAGGTCTATAAAAAAATCATTTAATTTGAATCTTTGTGACTTGGTATATTTTATTTTGCATGAAAAAGGGCTTTCGTCTTGTGGTTGTGAGGGTCAATTTGGTTTATATTGGTGAGGATACGACCAATAAAAATATACACGGTGATTTTATAGTGGTTTTGGAAGAAGAGTATCTTGTTTCACACACAGTTTCGGAAGCAAAATCGACTGGAAGTTTTAATTTTGAAAAAAATAAAAATTCTTTTTGTATGGCAATAATGTGCAGGTGAACAGAAAAATGTATGGGACGTGTAAAAAAAAAATTTTTTTCGCCAAATTAGGACTTCCTTACGATTTTACTATCGAAATTGTGGCCAAAATCTTTTTTTCCAAAACCACTATAAAATCAACCGGTATGTAGGGGGAACTCACTTGAACTCAGAACTGTGGCTCTCCAAGAAGTTGAGTTTGTTCAGTTCTTCGTCTATAACAGTCTGGATAGCTGGAGGTACCTTCTTGTCAGCAAGCCGTTCCCTGAACTTGTCGCCTATTGCGTCTTTATCATCCTTCTCCAGACCTAGCTCTTTTTTTATTACCTGTGGGAAAAGCATTAAAGCTAGTACATAAATACGACCAATCAAAACCAGGTTGGGCATGACGGTATCTCCCGTCTTAATTGAGCAGTCCAACTGGGAAAGTACCAACAGAATACCGCGGGTAATAATAACCTTGTGTTGTGTTTCCAGCCGTGAGTAGGGTAACCCTTCTTTGTCTTCTGCACTGACAGTACAGACTCTCTTCACCTTCTCCCCTTCCTACCTCCCCCCTCCCCCTTCTCTATATGATCGGCAGCACGAATATGACGCCCCTGGTGTTGCAAACGTCCATAGGCCATGGTAATAACTTCCACCTTCACCCGGAACAGAACGCCATGTTTTTTTTTTATATATTCCCTTTAACCCCTCCAGCTAAGCTCAATGTTTTGTGTTAGAAGTGGGTTCAAGTCAGTAGTGTAATGGCCAGGATTCGAACCCGCGACCTCTCGATCGTAAGGCCGACTCCTTAACAACTAAGCTACCGACGCTTACTATATGGACCACTTTAAAATTTTCATTACCTTCAACTGTTCGTGCAAGATGTACTTCCTGTGCTGCTGTTTGACCTTCTCTTCTACCTCCTTGCCAATCTTCTGTTGCAGTTTGGACAATTCGTACTCTTTCTTGAGCAGCGACAGTGACATCATCAATCTTTTTGGTATCTGTTGGGAATAAATGACAATACATCTAATTTATAACGCTATGTGGAAATCGTTTCTCTCGGCTCAGTCATGTAATGGGTAGGTCGTAAAGACTTCAGTCCTCCATGAGCAAGGCCTAGGGGTGACGGGTGGAGCCACCTGTCACCTAGACGGGGACGGCTAGACGGGGACACCCTACACCCGAAGAAGGTCATCTCGAAAGAGAGTGCTCCGGGTTTGCCGAGGTGCGAGGGATATGTTGGCTACTATCTCACCTGCAGCATCTAAAGACCGGCGTGCATTTTAGTCAGTTCGAGTCCGACATAACCTCCCCACCGGCTCCGGTGTGGGAGATATGCGTGGGGATTCGCACGATAAAAAAGAAAAAAAAGGAAAGATGTACAGTGACAGTGCTACAATGGTGGCGCTCAGCTTGACGGTCTCACCAGATGCTTTTTCACGCCCTGCTTAAAGGACCCGGGATTGTTTTGATACAATCATTATTGGTGGATTTAAGTACGACCTCCACCATAGCACCTCCTGCTATCCTCAAAAGACCCAAAAAAATACGTACAGCACATATAGAGCACTCTTTAGGTCTAAGATTCCGAGGTACATTTATATCGAGGTCTTTGATGACGAGACTTACGTCCATTTCTTCGAGCACGGCCTGAAGCTCAGCGGGCTCCGCCCCCGTAAGTGCAGCGCCCAGGTCGCTCAGGTACACCGGGTTGTCCACCACGCGCTGGCCTTGCGCCAACATATGGTGAAGAGATTCCCTGCAGCATACACGTGTTAAATTACACATGGTTTCGGATGAATGCTAATTAAGGTGACTAGATGTGATTGAATTTTAACGGTTGTATGTGTGAGTTTGGCGACATCGGTTCTGCTACTAAACCCGTCAAATTCCTACTAGTTTTTTCTGTTCTATGAAATATCCTAAACAGAAATGGAACACCTCACTCACCTGTACAAAGGATTCAAGTTAATGATATCTCTAATGGTTTTAATGACTTCTTGCGTAAGCGCCTTCACTTCTTCCGTCTGCTGGAATTTCTCGTGGATCATATTCTCAACTTTAACCATCAAGACTTGTTCAGGAGCTGGCTTCTTTTCTTTCGGAGTCTCAGTTTTCTCTGTCTCTTGCACCTCCGGCTCTTGCTTCTTCCTCGTGACCCTGTACTTGCGCCGGCGCCGTTCCGCGTCTGTCTCTTCACGGGCAACGTTAAGCTCCACGTTAAATAATGGAAACTTCAGCTTCATTTCTGAAATGATACGCCATTTCAGAAATGAAGCCGTGTTATAATGTGCAGGCAAATCTATACATCTAAAAATGAATTGCTGTTCGTTAGTCTCGCTAAAACTCGAGAACGGCTGGACCGATTTGGCTAATTTTGGTCTTGAATTATTCATGGAAGTCCAGACAAGGTTTAAAAGGTGAACAAATATGAAAATGCTCGGAATGGAGCAGCGGGAACGGGATCAGAAGTCCACGCGGGCGGATCCGCGGGCAGTAACTACTTTCAGATAAAAATATATGTGAGATAGGTAGAACTAGGGCATAATAAATACAGTAAGACGCAATAGGAGCGAAAAGTACCTATGTTAGATGTTCTTTAAGGGCATGGATTCATCCATGCAGTTCAGGCATCCAGTTTCTACATATACTCAAATGGGGGGAGTTTCATTTATAATCAACCAACCAAATTGTCAAATATTTACCAAATGTGCCCTGTACAACCAGACTAAGACAAAGGAAGGAAATAGGTAGGACTAAACTATTAATTAGTTTATCTTAGAGCTTGCAGAGCATTAAGGTCTGCTGTCTGTACTGAACCTAAAACTCATTGATAAATTACAAAAGCAATGGAAATGTAAAGTAGGTAGGGTTTGCATGTCATTCTTTTGTGTATTTAAAAGTGTCTCAATTCGGCAAGAAGCTTTTAAATAACTTTCTTAGTAAACACTGACACTCATTTGAACATTAAATACTTTTATGTCTATAGCACAGTTATCTTTATTTTAATGAATAATGTGTGTTTTCACACACATATGAGATCATAAATAATAGATAAGCATAATAAAGTTTACTGTCTCAACTTTTATGAAATAATAACAAATAACAAACTCTTGAGTGAGCTCTGGCTACACATACAACAAATACTCAACTCAACATAATTGTACTAGTTTTGTTACTCTGCTCCTATAATATTTTAGCATCTTACCCGCAGGCCCGCTTTCAATCTCGTCCTCAATAAACTGTCCTGTTATCTTTATCCTCCGATGTGCCATCACCACAAGCCTCAACTTATAATCCATGTCCTGCATCTCATGAATTTGTGCAAACACACCAGTCTGATGGAGATCATCCAAGCTTGATACAACATCGGACTTAGAATCATCCTCTTTTTTACGTAAGAAGATGCCGATATATGGCTGGTTTAGTTTTACTTTACGTCTTATTAGATCTATAAGAGCAGGGTTGGAAATCTGGAAAATAAAGACAATTATTATTATTATTTCAAAAAACTGGGATATCAGAAGGATGTTCCACCCATGACACTTGCGAGCCATTTCATCCATTTTCCCATAAAAAAAAAGATAGAAATCCTGGTATTCTCTCAATAAGTTTGATAAACTTTAGTGTCTGTTGAAAAGTTCTTTTTTAACTGCATGTAGTGGAGATGCAAATGTTAGAACAAAGAATATATTAGAGAAAGTTTGAAAGTGGCACCAGTAAATGAAAAAGTGAACAACTGTCATGGAATAGATAAACTATAAGAAGAGATGTTAGTAATGATGTAAAAAAGGTTCAAAGTATTAATGTACAGGGCTTTACGAGCAGAGGTCAGAACAAGATGGATAGATTGTGTGAAAGAAGATATTGCAAGGAAAGGAGTGGTTGCACCAACCCCAATTAATGGGACAGAGGCAGGGAGATGATGAAAGATAGAAACAGGATACGTTATGTAATATTCGACTATTTGATCAGTAGATAAGGAATAGTACTTAGTAATTAAAACATAAAATAAATGACCACTTATACATACCTCAATGAGTTTGATAAACCTTGGGAACACTGGGTTTCTGTTGATTGCAATGACAGGCACCTGCGGCCAAACCTCAGGCACAGCCACAGTCGCCGGCAGCTGACTTGTGAACAGCGGTGTCTCGTCCTTAACATCTGGTTCCTCCTCCGGCGGATCATCCTTCTTCCCGGTCGAAAAATACCGCGCAAATCCTAACTGGCTACTCGGACCCGTGTAGCTACAAGCAGATGCACATGCTCTAGCGTTTTTCACGCCCGTTCCACCAGAATAACACAACCTTTGTATAGGTTTACTGTGTGATGCAACTTTCGAGGCATTGCGAACAACAGAGGACTTCAGCTTTGGACTGAGTAAACTTGCGCGCAACAAACTACTAGCATTATGCATTTTGGTGAAATCTTATTGGAATCTTGTGCATTAAATACTCTGTTCCATTTAATTTAATACTTTTGATAATTAAATAGGTTATTTTTCCAGATTCTTCAGATTTGTATTCTAATGTCACTTTGACACAGAATATGATTGCCTCTTTGACTTTGACAGGAGCACAGTTAAAGTTAAAGTTAATTAACTGGCGTCGCGAGACATTTGAAAATGCATTTTTGTAAATATCTTAAGTAAGTTCATAATAAAGTAAATATTAAATGAAATAGGTTGTGGAGTTATATTTGTTTCCCTTTCCTATAGTGCACAATTTTACTACACGGTTAAAATAAATTGTCATTGTCAATATCAACTGTCAGTACTGTCACTATTATTTGTCAAATTGACAATTTTATTGAGTTGAGAATTTGTCAAACTCAAAAAGTGTGTTTTTCTTGGTTTTTCTCATGTTTTTCTACTGTATGTAGTTTAAGCAAATATAACTCTAATTTGTAAAATAGTTGTTAGTACTTATATGTTTTTGCCAATTCGACGAAGATTATTGCGATTATTGGCTCAGGTGTGTATTGTTTGTTACATTTTACATATATCTCCAAATGTAACTTTATTAAAACATAACCTACTGAAGTTTATTATAAAATGTAGGTATTTCAATTAAAGGAAATAGTAAATTTAATTTGAAGAACTTTATATTCAATTGTATCATTATCTAGAACTGTATATTTAATTTCACAAATATATCTGCTATCATAAAAAAAAATTGTTCTACTTATTAATATTTTTTTTATTTTTGTATTTTTAATTTATATAGCTTAAATCTTAAATTCAAATAAAATATATACAACTACATACAACATTTATCAAACCTGTATAGTAATTAGAATATATTATAGAAAAGAAGTAATAGTTATATTCCTTTTATGAAATCATAGAATATTATGAAAATGGATGCATCAACAAATCAGAAAACCATAAAAGAAGGAAAGGCTGAAATATGTCTGACTACAGAGAAAGTGTTCTACAATCCAGTGCAAGAGTTTAACAGAGATTTAAGTATAGCTGTCTTAACAGTATTTAGTGAGGACTACAAGTCTGAGAAGGTTGCTGCTAAAATGGAACAGATTAAAAAAAATAAAGATAATATAGTAGAAGATGTTGAAGGAATCCCTGAAAGTGATAAGGTTTGTTTCATAAAATAAAATGGTGTTTTTTTTATAAGATCTATTAGATTTTAGCTACTGAATTTATTAGTAGGTAGTCCTTCTAATTCCTCTTTAAATGTGAATTCACATCATTAGTGTAATGATCAGGAATTGAACCTGGGAACTATCAATCATATAGGTGTAGACTCCGAGTCGTGGATACATGGTCAAAATGCGCTCAATTTATACATTTTTATTTATTTATATGTGAAATGGCCCATACAGAAGGACTGATCACCCGTCCGGTCCACAATGGTGTTCCCACTGGAAGTAGTAACAATGTCCTTTAGTAGTAAGTTCCATTTCCACAACGCCATTTCATGCCATCGTGTATATTTTAGTCATAAAGTGTCATATTCCAGATAGACATAACAATACTAGAGGCATTATCCGCAACAGGTTTAAGAAGCATCCGCTATGCGAAAGAAGTGCCTAATATAACGAAGATAGTTGCCAATGATCTGTCTGAACAGGCGGTGAAGACCATCAGGGAGAATATTGTACATAACCAGGTGGAACATTTGATTGAGACCAGTCATGACGATGCTTGGTAAGATGTTTTTAAATTTTTTATACTGCCATTGCGATCTAAGGCATGACAGCGTCTGTGTCATGCTGTGGAGAGCATGTTAAGCCATTAATCCCAGTCATCATACGAACATCTATGGCAGTTGTTACTAGGGATGTGGGTGAAATGGCCCAGGCTGGTCACCTGTCTGGTCGACGGCGTCCTCCCCACTAGACGTGTGTTCATTTTTAATTTAGGCGGAGCCACGGGCAATAGCTAGTAATATTAGTATAGATATACAACTGATACTACACAGAGACCTAATTCGCGAAATCAACGGGGAACGAAAAAGTTTATCGCTTCTTTCACTCCTATTGGTTTACGGTGTCGCGGCCGGTGCCTGACTTCGCATCCGGTCCGAGGTCTAGATATGTCCTATTAAATATTGCCGCGTTAATTACATTTTTAAAACAGCCACGTTTTATATTACAGTATGGTGATGTACAAACACAAGCATCACTCAAAGCGTTTCACGGCCATAGACTTAGATCCTTACGGTTGTCCTTCTGTCTTCCTTGACTCGGCAGTCCAGAGTGTGCAAGATGGCGGCTTACTGCTCATAACTGCCACCGATATGGCTGTGTTGGCTGGGAACTCACCTGAAACTTGTTACTGTAAATATGGTGCTGTTAGTTTAAAGACTAAGTGCTGTCATGAAATGGTGAGTTTATACATACATACATATGCTCTCGCCCGTAATCCCCGAAGGGGTTGGCAGTGGTGTATTAAACACCCACATTTCGCCAACTATGATTTTCGGTCCCGAAAAAACTGCTTATAGTTTTAACTAAAACCGATCGCATGTTAGGGCCAGAATACTAAAACAATCAACCAAAGATTAAAGTTAACATAACATAACATAAACTCACGCCTTTATCACCGAAAAGGTAGGCAAAGGTGCTAGCACCCACATTTCGCCAGTTTATGTTTAGGTCCCAATGTAATAGGTGGCGAGCCTATTGTCATTAACCGGGCACTTATAAAACTGCGATAAATACACACATAACTTCGAAAAGCTTCGAAAAGTCGGTGCGTGCCATGGTAAACCTGGGATCGAACTCGAGACGTCGTCTCAGCAGTCCATTACCACCACTAGGTTTACCGCGGTTTGGTTGATGTTAGTGAAATATTTTTTCGATCAATAAAATCAAGAAAGATGGTCACTAATAAACACGTACAGTGTTTCAATTGTGGCGCTTAACTTTGTATGAAATCAAACTGCATAGTAGGTATGTCTATAAAACGTCTATTTTTCTTCTTACAGGCATTGCGAATAATGTTACAATGTATAGAGTCCCACGCAAATCGGTACAGCAGGTACATAGTGCCTTTGATTAGCATATCAGCAGACTTTTACATTCGAGTGTTCGTCCGAGTGTACTCTGGTGCTATACATTGTAAGAAGACCACTAGGTAAGTGAATGTACTCGAAAATATACATTTTAAGTAAGTAACGACGGATTTTTAACAAGTTGGTCTTTACTTGCGGTAAATAATAAAACATGGTATAGTTATTGACTTTAAACTTTCGCGTTGTATGTTAAATGGATTAACGCGATCATAATGGTAAATACAATACAAAAGCTTTGAATTTCAATTAGAATATTTTGATTTTAAGCAAATCAAAAGTTTATTCATCATTATTGTAACATACATAACTTAAAAAAAAACTCACGCCTATACCCCCCGAAGGGTTAGGCAGACGTGCTAGTACCCACATTTCGCCAGTTTTTGTTTAGGTCCCAATGTAATAGGTGGCGAGCATATTGCCATTAACCGGGCACTTATAAACCTGCAATAAATACACACATAACTTCGAAAAGCATCGAATGGTCATTGGTGTGTGCCATGGTAAAACTTGGGATCGAACCCGAGACCTCGTCTCAGCAGTCAATTACCCATACCACTAGGTTACCGCGGCTCAATTATTTTATATTAAAAAAGAATTTAATGGCTAAACTTTTCTGTGAATATATTAAGTTCATGTAATTAAAATCAGGACTATTGTTACAATTCCAGCAAACTATCAACGGTATACCAGTGTACTGGTTGTGACACTATAACCCTGCAGCCACTAGGTGGGTTCAAACCCAATCCAACGGAAAAGAACCCAAAACAAATGAAAGGTTACTTACCCACCGGGCCACCGGTCTCAGAGCATTGTGTGAACTGCAATCAGAGACATCATGTAAGTTTTTCTTATAGAGATTCTCTAATACAATCTTTGTCATTTCTTTTGTACCGGTTGATTTTATAGTGGTTTCGGAAAAAAAGATTTTGGCCACAATTTCGATAGTAAAATCGTAAGGAAGTCAAAATTTGGCGAAAATCTAGTCCTAATTTTTTTTTTACACGTCCCATACATTTTTGTGTGCACCTGCACATTCTTGCCATACATAAAGTAATTTTTTTTTTTTTCAAAATTAAAACTTCCAGTCGATTTTGTTACCGAAACTGTGTGTGAAACAAAATATTCTTTTTCCGAAACCACTATAAAATCACCATTTATATTTCAAATAAACAAGTAAATGTCCTAGGAATCCGATTCTAATTCTTTCAATCTTATTTTTCACAAAATAAAGAACTTTTAATTATCGTGGTCCTCTCTATCAAGGTGGCTATTCCCCTTAATTGCAGATGCCTATAATCCTCTGGTCTGGAGTAGCCCTTCCTGAGATGTCACAATGGTCAGTGACCAATGGCGATATCGAAGTTCCAAGTTAGGCTGGTTGGACTTTTGATGGCTCCAACTACCCGTAATGACTGCCATAGATGTTTGTATGGCAACCGGGACCGACGGCTTAACGTGCTCTCCGAGGCACTTATAAACCTGCGATAAATGCACACATAACTTCGAAAAGCATCGAAAAGTCATTGGTGTGTGCCATGGTAAACCTGGGATCGAACTCGAGACCTCGTCTCAGCAGTCCATTACCCATACCACTAGGCTACCGTGGCTTTTTATATTAATCCATTACAATCTTCACCAATAAATATCGACATTATAATAAAATTCCACCTTATTGTCTTCAGGTAGGTGGCCCAATATGGTCAGCTCCTATACACGACCAACCTTTCGTATCCCGGGTTCTATCCCACGTAGAAGATAATCCTGAACTATTTGGTACTGCGAAGAGGATAGCAGGAGTTCTAGCCATGGTCCGAGAGGAACTGCAGGATGTACCACTGTATTACACGCTGGATAAATTGTTTGGAAGAGTCCATTTGGAGACGATGCCTATGCTGGTTATGAGGTGAGTAATTTTTTTTTTTTTTATATACAGACAAGCACACGTCCCACCTGATGGAAAGCGTGAGCGTGAAAGTGCGAGCTATGAACGTGTGCAACACTAAGGGTGTCACACACGCGCTGCCCACCCTGAAGGTAAAAGGGGGAGAGCTGGGAAGGGGTGGGGAGGCTAGGAAGGGGAGGGGAAGAAGAGGTATAGTGAGCTCTGGCTCCCTACTTACCGGCGGGAACACAACACGATGGTTATTATGACCGCGGTCTTCTGTAGGGCGGAGGTACTTCCCCAGTTGGACAGCTCATTTCGGACGGGAGATACCGTCGTGTCCTACCTCCGTCAAAGTTGAAGTGGCAGTGAGCTGACCACATCTGTCGAAAGACCAATAGATGCTGCAGCAAACGAACCTTTCAGTAGAAATCGCGAGAAGGCAAATGGAAGGCAGGACGCCCCCAACGAGATGGACTGACGACCTGGGTCTCGATTCTACTTATTGTCAGCCATTGTCAAGGAACTGAGATTACTAAAGTGCCATTTAATTGTGGACTCTACCTTTACACCGTTAAAGTTCAAAATTAAATGGCATTGTGTTGAGTGAATGAAACGATGTAATAAAACTCTTTTTCATTTCATTTTGAACTTTACCACAATAACAATAAAGCCGAAAATGTCATGGCAGTTTTTATGATCTCGGTCGTGTGACTATGGTTAAAAATTAGTAGAATCGGGGTCCTGAAAAGGGTGTCGGGAGAAATGGCGCACATTAGGAGAGATGTCCAGCAGTGGACTGCGATAGGCCTCTTTGGTCAGTTGGAATGCGAGGGATGTACCTTAGGTAAGATCCCAGCATCTGAAGACCCAAGGGGCGTGCGGTTTTAGTAGTTTCCAGTCCGACGTAACCAGACCGGTTGGTGAGGTAGGGTATCCGAGAAGATTTACGCACGGACAAAAAAAAATAGTAATGAATTATAGGAGGGAGGGGGGATGGAGTGTAATGGTCCTTCGAGCCGGACCAATGTATTATGTTGGCGAGTCCCATGCCCACGTGTGAGACTTTTCGCTAACTGCACACTCTTTGGCCGTAGTCAGTGTAGACGTACAGCAATGAGTGGAATGCCTTACCAGAATCTGTATTTCCGAATAACTAAAACTTGGAAGTCTTCAAGACTAAAGGTTACTTCTAGGCAAGCGTACTCCACCGTCGACCACATCATCACTTACTAACAGGGGAGATAATAGTTAAATGTAGGCCTATGTTGTTGTTGTTGTTTGTACTGGGGTTTTCCGCACTTAGCCTCTTGATTGGGCCATTGTGTCTAATGTAGGCCTATATAAAATGTGTCTCCTCGAATTTCTGTATAAGATGCAACGGTGATGACCGGGCCTCAAGAGTTCTGGATAATGGACCCCGTCGCAATCGATGGTAAAGTCAGGCTGTATAATCGCTTCATCTAGTATCATATTTCTCAGTAGGAGAATTTTTATATCGCGATGCAGAATCAGTTCTTAAATTTGAATTATTTTTCCAAAGGTCTACTCTATTGCTTATATGTAGTTCAATATAATCTATTATTTTTCAGGTCGGCAATATTAAATGCTGGGTATAAAGTATCGTACTCTCACGCGTCGAAGATGTCGTTGAAGACAGCGGCGCCGGCGCAGCTCGTGTGGGACATCGTGCGCACGTGGCAGAACACACACCCTGTCAAACCTGCTAAGTAAATTCTTTTTTTTTTTTATACTACGTAGGTGGCAGACAAGCACACGGCCCACCTGATGGAAAGCGGCCACCGTGGCCTATGAACGTGTGCAATACTAAGGGTGTCACACACGCGCTGCCCTGGAGCCTGCCGCCCTGCCCTGAAGGGAAAGGGGGAGAGCTGGGAAGGGGTGGGGAGGCTAGGAAGGGGAGGGGAAGGAGGGGTATAGTGAGCTCTGGCCACCCTACTTACCGGCGGGAACACAACACGATGGTTATTATGACCGCGGTCTTCTGTAGGGCGGAGGTACTTCCCCAGTTGGACAGCTCATTTCGGACGGGAGATACCGTCGTGTCCTACCTCCATAATTTATCCATAATAATTGAGAAATGAAAGTCTCCATTACCTTTTCAAATCTGACTTTTATTGTTTCCTCTCTTTCCCATTCGTACACTATACTATATCTATCTCTTTCACACATCTACCAATCATGCAGCTCTTTCACACTTGGTAAGTTATTCATCTATACGTCTCTTTCGCGTTATACGTTCGCTCATTTTAACAACAGATAACATAATTCAACCAAAACATACATTCAAAGTAGTGATACTTACAGTAGCTTCTGGCAATAGTTTTTTGGAAGAATGAATATGCAGGGAAAAGTACCTTCAAGTTGTAGGGTGAATTTTATCGTTGCTTTTCCTTCTGTCGAATTGACGGCATTTTTGAGTTGAACTGAAATGGTCCATCTGGAAGTTGGTAAATAGGTTGAAATCTCAGATTAGCTGCTGTATAGTACCAGGTAAAATGGGGTTACCTGGCGCGGGTTGGTGGCTGTTACTGTGGTGCACTACTGCAGTCGATGGACCACCTCCTCTCGTGCCAATTGCCTACCTGAAAGAAACTACGGAAGGTACGGTTGGTGTCGCCGAGTTTTGAGCTGGGCGTATCTATAGTCCATTTGTAGGTACTTAAAAAAACGTGAAAAATCTTAGTGTGTCTTTTGAATATACTTTATTTAAAAACTCAGTATAAAAATACTTTTTTGCTTAGGCTTTTAACGACTTGTATCTATGGCCGTAAAATTAATTGTTATTTTTTTGTTATAACACTTAGGTGGCTGACAAGCACACGGCCCACCTGATGGGAAGCGGTCACCGTGGCCCATGGACGTTTGCAACACCAGAGGCGTCACACACATGCTGCCTACCCTGTAGAAACCTTCTAACGCCCTTCTTGAAGAACCCCATATTGTAGTCGCTTAGGAAAACCACGGCAGGGAGCTCATTCCACAGCTTGAGCGTGCGCGGGATGAAACTCCTTTCATACCGCACAGTGTGCACCGTTTCCGTTTTCACCTTTAAATTGTTCCATTTTAGGCTAGAAGCCGATCCTGTGACGAAACACATCCTCTCTCAAGAAATTAAATCGCCAATCGATCTGAGCGAGAGACCGGACGCGAACCCCATCAGTCGGAGAGATGGAAGACTTCGGTTCCAGACCAACCCCAGCCGCTACTGGGGTCCAGGGTCCAGAGCTGCTGTTAAGTGAGTAACCCTGTTATTTTTTATTATAGACACCTCTAGCGCTGTACCGCTCCAAAGGTAAGCGCGTCGTGGTGGGGCGAGGTAAAGAAAGAGACAGTAAGAGCTGAGTCGAGAGAGAGCGCCGTGTTATATACCATTCAAGTGGCAGACAAGGCCAACCTGGTGGAAAGTGGTTACCGTGACCTATGGACGTTTGCAACACCAGGGCGTCACATTCGAGCTGCCGACCATGTAGAGAAGAGAGAGGAAGGGGGGAGATGGTTCAGAGAGTGTCTGTGCTGTCAGAGTAGAAGACAAAGAAGAATATCTCGGTCTTCCCACCTTAAGTTTGTGAACTGACCAAATCTGACGGTCGATAGTGTCGATACTGCACCCGCCATGAGAGCGGTACAGCGCTTACGGTCAAACTGTAGCTGATGTCAACGGCTTTGCTCGCGTGGTGTTTTGAACCCCGCCACCCATGGGAACCTTTTCCCGGGATAAAAAGCAGCTTATGTGTTATTCCAGACTCTAATATAACCCTATACCAAATGATAACCAGATGCGTTCAGTCTTTTTCTGTTAAAAAGGGACAAACATACATACATCCATCCAAACAAACTTTCACATTTATAATATTAATAGGATTGGTTTAAAATAGCCTACGTACGGTACGGTAGCCTAGTGGTATGGGTAATGGACTGCTGAGACGAGGTCTCGGGTACGATCCCTGGTTTACCAGACTTACGCCTGGACTTACGACTTGACTACCTGAGATACAAGGCCCTTCGCCTTCAGGTCTTAGGGGCTACCGGAAAACCCCGCCCGGCTGACCCAGGGCCAGCAAAGGCTCTCTCACCTTCGCTGGCCCTGGGTCAGCCGGGACATGAAGGATATGCCAGAGGCTACCTCACCCTCAGCAACTGGTGGCCCAAAACGGCCGTGCGGTTTTGGTCGATTCGAGTTCGACATACTGCCCTCACTGACTTGACTAGACGGAGGGTATCCGTGGATTTCCACACGGGGAAAAAAATGGGCTGCCGGATACAATGAAAAACTTTTCAATCTTTTTTTTATTAGGTACTCAGCCCAATTAATTTAATGAAATGTTGATTGCTTTAATATTCCTACCCTAACCTATAGTTATCCTTACTTTTCAGTACCGGTGAAGACAAAATGTCAAAAGCAATACGAAATCAGAATAAGACGAAGCGTCAGCGCTCTCCCCTGAGCGAAGACGGGGAACGAAAGAAGACCACCGTTAATATGGACACTAGTGTATAAATAAATGTTTATAATTTTTGGAATTTTTGGTTTTATTTCATAAAAAAATATGTAAACGCTATTAGATGGAAGTAAATGCAAGACCAAAGTCTTGGAACTCTATACCATCACTCGTGTTTCCTTCTTCCTACAGCCTCACGGTCTTTTACTTCTTCTTTCTACCTAAAATGACCTCTGCAGCAGAATCGCGGCAATTTTGCCAGTCTTTAGTAAATAGGCTGAACGTAACATGAAAAAATTGCGAGACGCCATTGTATTCTCTTTGGACGCCAATGTCAAGTAGAAGTTTACCAGAGTCAGGCCAATATTTTTTTTTCCATGTGTTCTCCCCCACGATCTTTTAAACGGGCGGGAAAAGCATCTGTCAGTTGTCAAGCTAGAAACCGCCATTCTAAGGACAAAATCTAACAACATCATCATCATTTTAAGAAGAAGGCCAACATCTGTAATATGGGCTTCTGCCACTATTATTTGGACTGCACACTAACTTACCATCGGCTTGAGTTACAGTCAATTTGAAAACCTAAATATAAACTGTACGTTTGCCTTATACCCATTAGAACTTCATACAGGGTCTAATGATATTAATAGTTTTATAATAAAAAAACAACACTATTCATTGATATCATTATCTTGCGACAATGTATTCATAAACGTTTAATTGACCCTTCAGAGCTAAGAAATCGCTCAGTGCGCGTCTAGACTCGACAAGAGTACAATAAATTCAGCATAATCTTGTAACATTTTGTAAAGACATAATGCCTTAGACAAACTTTCATGACTTTACGCGAGGTCTTGATATTGAGCCCGTAATGGTCAAATTATTATTGTTAATTTGGATTTCCTGCTCGAGAAGTACCAATTCGGTTTCCTGTCCAATTCGCAGGCGGTCTACCGTAGTCCGGATTCCTACGCCTATGTTGGATAGAATGGAATATATTGTGAAATTTGTGGTGTGTGCAGTAACTGTGTATGTGTACCTTATTGATTACAAGAAAATATATCTAATACGTAATTTTCGTCTAATAAGCATGCCTTCCGATGGTTATGTATCTGTTTCCAAGTGAATTGTCTCCAAAAATCAAAAGCAATAAAAGACATCGAGAAATTCAAAAGTTTGCGAATGCAACCACTCTCGACGATCCGCTTTTTCAG
The DNA here is from genome assembly GCA_963691645.1 of Pelosia muscerda. Taxonomy (NCBI): domain Eukaryota; kingdom Metazoa; phylum Arthropoda; class Insecta; order Lepidoptera; family Erebidae; genus Pelosia; species Pelosia muscerda. Next base: position 14,545,949 of record OY829114.1, on the reverse strand, counting down.
TGTCTATAGAAATAAAGCAACGAGTGAAATAGTTATAGCTTAGATAACTACATCAAGAACGTGACTCCTCAACTCCTCAACAGAAAGTAAACGAAATTTTTTATGTGATGACTTGATGAGAGGAAATGCAGAAGTATTGAACGTCGTCGTCGTAACATAAATCGGTTAGCAATAAAAATGTAAAAAGGAAAAAGGTCTATTTCGTACATTAACGCGCTATATGGTGTAGCAAATTATGCAATACATAGTGACTTGTGCACTCGGTTTTGAAGTAATTTCACGGGGCTCGATTACATTACAAATCGCTCAATGAATGTATCCGAATCAGTTATAATGACATGACAACGTCATTCCTAAACGAAATGTCAGCCAGGCTGAAATTTGGGATAAGCTATTATTCGACTAAAACAAAAATCCACGGGAGAAATGTATTCTCTTTACTGATTCAAGGTAGAAGCACTGACCATAATATATTGTCTTATTTGGTAAGATTATAGTATGACGCAAATGTGGAGTGAGCGAGTGCATCTGAAGTGAAAGCAATAAATAATTAATTTACCGATAATATTTATCGATTTGGGAATTACTGTCGACTTCGAACATTGCACACGTGCCGTGCCGATGTATTATCATTTGTTTATAGTAAAGTGACAGTGCGCTGTTGATATTACCAATAACATTACTAATTGTTTTGTTAAAAATATTTCCTGTATAGATTAAAATGCATTTACGGAATTTATTAATTGTGTCATTATTATCACTGACATATGCGCAGGATCGATTGGTAAGTTCACATCTTAGTACTTGAAAAAAATTAGAATTAAATATTTTATTTGGTGGCAAAACTCTTTGTGCCTCCTTTGTTTATATCGGGCTTGTTAGTTTTAGAAGGTCGACTGCTATTACGTAAAGATAACAGATATAAAAGCCCAAAAAGGTATATAAGTATGCTACCCGTAATTAAAAAAAAATTAAACACTTATTTTGTTTTAAAATATTATAGACAAGCATTGTACACTATGTTTACGCCTCCTTTTTGATGACCTTCCGCTTGGCTGTATGTAATAAAGTTTAAAAAAAAAACAATTTATGCAATCAGCAATGCTTCTTTAGAATTTTATTCTAAACTTAATCTATTAATTTCTCATTCCATTCAGATCCATCTGTTAGATATTGTACTCTGCAGTTCGAGTTTTTCCAATAAATTGAAAGCGTATGAAGTTATTTAACTATATACTGTAGGTCACTATTATTATTGTCCCTTATGTCACTTATGATGATTAGAGTTTACATTTACATGTAATGCTAGGTTCATGATGCAACAGGTGAAGCTGTAACATGAGGGCAAGGTACTAAAAGATGTGTCTATGGTATCCTACTTAGTTTATCTCTGTTAACTTTTGCTTACTACAAACTAGAGGTAGTGGCTAAAAATAACCTTGTGTTGTATTTCTGGTGGTAAGTAGGGTAGCCAGAGCTCACTGGAGACCTTTTGTGTTATCTGTGGGAAGACCAAGACACCCTGCTTTATCTTCTGCACTTGTTACAGTTTAACAAAATTGGGCTACATTTCTTAATTGCAGTACTATTTTTTTGGTAGGTACTATGATTTTAAAACCCTTTAAATAATATTATTGCATGAATTATGCTAATAAAAGGATTTAAAAAGTTATGGTACCTACCAACAAAAGTATGCATTCAAAAAAAGAAGCCCAATTTTCTTAAAATGATCAGTAGTATCCCCTGTTTTCTGTAGAGCTTTATGAAAACTCTGGTTGGGCAAGGCGAACAGAAATCAAGACGGGGATATAATTTGTGAAGATAGAACCAGAGAGAGTACTGTTTCGTTTATTACTGTACAAAGCAAAACAGATAGGTATAAGGACATATTCTCTCTCTCTGTCTATCTTTATCTCTCTCTCTCTCTCTTTCTCTTTCTCTCTCCATCTATACCTCGCTACATCTCTCCCTCTTTATGCCTATCGCACTCTTTCTCTCTTTCTCTCCCTGTCTATCTTTCTCTCTCTCTCTCTCCCTCTCTCTCCCCCCCTCTCTCTCTCTCTCTCGGCCAATGCCGTTTCATATATATCTAAGACAGTGCAGGTCTATTAACTTTTACTTCAGTAATTTGGTTTTACACTGGTTTTTTTTCAGCTAAGCTCATCGCTAAACCCGGGCTGTCCGAAATGCGATCAATCAACCACTCTAGTTTATATAAGAGCAGAAGGCCACGATGACACTTTACATCAGATTTGGGACTTCACTAGAGGGGCACCAACTGTAATATACACTGTTGGAAGCCAGAACTCAACAATGTCCATAGAATGGAAGAACGGAGCACCATCCAACTTCAAATTTAATGGTACACTTATATACAGTTTTGCTGCTGAAATTGACAAAGTAAGTAGAGATTACTAGCTTTTAAACTCTTATGTTTAATGATATACTATGATATATATATAGATGATGATGTCGATTATCGCGCTGTACGATTCTACGCGATTCTCCACTTGCCACTATACTACTACTACTTAAAACAAAGATGGTTAGAAAATGAGAACAACAAGGAAAAGGTAATGAAAGGAAGAATTACTGGGCAATTGCCCCTTTTGATTCACTTTGACCTGTTTCAATATCAAATCAACCCTTCTCCAAGACCTTCCACCCCTTTTTGTTAATTATTGCGTGCGGAAACCCTCGGGCTAACAACTGACTAACTCCGCGTGAAGTCGGATATGTCGAACTTCAACCGACCCAAACCGCACATTTCGTCGCATGAGGAGGGGGATCATTCTTACCTCTTCTGTATATTGTATAGCAGCTGTTGAACGCGACTCCACCTTGAATCATACAGTCTATGCTCTTTCCAAATGTCTAATCTATCTCTGTATAAAATTTCATCGAAATCGGTTTAGTGGTTTAGACGTGATTACGTAACAGACAGAATTACTTTCGGATTTATAATATTTTTACCGTAACGCGTCAGTAACGAAAAGAATTCATCCTAACATCCAAAACTTTCACCTCAGAATCCAGGGTCCGCTTTTTCCATTCTAAGTACAGGTTTGGCTGAACTTAGATATTTTCCGTGACCAACAAAAAACTTGTTTTATGTATTACTAGCTGACCCGCGCAACTTCGTCTGCGTCACTCCATTTTTGCAACATTTTTCATTCCAGCGCCGCACCTGTTGGTCGTAGCATGATGTTATATACATATAAACCTTCCTCTTTAACCATTCTATCTATAAAAAAATCGCATCAAAATCCGTTGCGTAGTTTGTAAGATTTAAGCATACAAAGGGACATAAGGACATGAAAAATGGGGACAGAGAACGCGACTTTGTTTTATACTATTTAGTGATTTTTGCTGCTTCGACAGAATACTAATAAGTACATGTGTGAAATGAAATAACAATTACCTACTTATTCTGTGTAATAGTATGTAAATTGACCTGGATGTTATCAATAAATAGAATGGCGTGCGTCTAAAAGCCAGACCCATGAGTCATAGGTGGCGTCCTCATTTCCGAGCACAGTATACCCGCATGTCAATTTGACAATATAATCGATACTGTACTAATACGGCTAATATGTGACGGGGAATTGGCGTTTGTATTAGATATGAAAGTTGCTTATACGGGCTACTACTTGCATTATGAATGAAATATGAGTAATATGTATAGAACATGACGTCATCGAATTTTAAAGTGTTCTGGGTTAAAAATAACATGGTAACGAGGATAAAACTGATTGGAATATTATTTTTTATATGCAAGATTCTTTCTTGCATCATAAAGATGTAGAATTCAATTTAAAAAAAAAAGAAAATAAAAATGAAATTAAATATTTAATAAACCGCCGACCAAAACATTACATCGAAAACGTATGAAATAAATAATTAAAGGGTTGTCGTATCAGGGAACCTTGGGTCGTTTCGAAAACATGTGGTAGTGTTTCACCAGTTAGAGGTTTTTATAGTTTTTTGAGGGTCATTTTTTTGTAGTTTTTTGAGGTATTTTTTTATGTCGGGGGTTATTTTATACCTGCATACCAATCAATTAGCCTATCGCAGTCTACTGCTGGTCATAGGCCTCTCCCAAGTTTAGGAGGCTTTGACCTTCTGTTTCCACACTGGCCAAGCGGTTTGGTACAGAGATTTATTCTAATTCTAGATGACCCGCGCAACTTCGTCTGCGTCACCCCGTTTTTGCAACATTTTTCATTCCTGCTCCGCACCTGTTAGTCGTAGCATGATGTTATATACATATAAACCTTCCTCTTTAACCATTCTATCTATTAAAAAAACTGCATCAAAATCCGTTGCGTAGTTTAAAAGATTTAAGCGTACAAAGGGACAGAGGGACAGAGAACGCGACTTTGTTTTATACTATGTAGTGATATCTTTTATATATGACATTTTTTCTTTCAGCTGTATGAGTACGAAGATTGCCACGACATCGGGCATATAGATGAGAAGTGTCCTCGCCAAGCGTTGCCGTTTAAAAACATGGTGTGGAGCAGGGCGGCCCCCGTTCTGGATGTTAAGGAAGTCATGATTTCCATGCATGGCTCATACAAAGATCACAGGAGGACCGGCATTATGGATATGAAGGTAATTGCCATTAATACTCTTAAACTTAGACGAACGAAAGTGACCGACGTAGCCCACCGGATAAGCAAGTTGAAGTGGCAGCTTTATTACCAGCGCACGTGTTTCCTTCTTCCTACAGTCCCGGGTCCTTTAAGCGGGGCGTGAAAAAGCATCTGATGTGGCCGTCAAGCTGAGTGTCACCATTTTGTAACACTGTACATGTTTGTAATGGTGACTTGGTGACCCTCTTTCCTGAGACTTTGCCTTCAGCTTACCATCAGGCGAGGTAGTCAGCTGTAAATAATCGTTGAAAATCTTTTACAATGTAGATTTTATGCCGGCTTTTATTGATGGTTTCTGACCCGCGCATTTCGTCTGCGTCACCCTGTTTTTGCAACATTTTTCAGTGGTTCGTGGTAGCATGATGTTATAAACATAAGTAAGCCTTCCTCTTCAATCACTATTATTAAAAAAATGTATCAAAATTCGTTGCGTGGTTTTAAAGATTTAAGCATACAAATGAAAATATGAATATAGTGACAGAGAACGTGACTTTGTTTTATACTATGTAGTAATTTAGATACTAGTAAAATAGCAAAATAAACAATAAATTACTTAGACGTAACTAATATTCATGGGCGTTTTTAAATTATCAAACAATTTATTGCCATTGTTCTTTTATAACTCAAAAGTTTTAGAATGTATTCTCGTATTGCAGATAAACCGAGATAAGGTTGCCAACAATAGATCTAATAGCATTACTAATTCGTAAACTGCCAATGAACAACCATTTTGGAATGTTTACATAACACATTCCAATAATACAATTATAACAAAGAGACTCTCAAAGGAAGTGGCTTTTCAAAACAAAAATATGTTTAATCATCATCATCATCATTAGCCCGCGGCAGTCCACTGCTGGACATAGGCCACTCCCATGACACGCCACTTCGCCCGGTCTTCGGCTGTCCTCCTCCACTCCCCACCAGCCACTCTGCGTATATCGTCGCTCAATCTAGTCGCAGGGCGCTCCACACTACGTTTGCTGGTTCGCGGACGTTCAAGGACTCGTCTACCCCAACGGTTATCGGTTCTACGGCAGATATGACCAGTCCACCGCCACTTCAGCTTGCTAATTAAATAAATAAATAAATAAATATTCTAGGACAATCTACACAACGCCACCTAGACCCATGGTAAGCATAGTTTAACTAGCTTGTGTTACGGGTTCTAGAATGCGGATAAACATACTTAAATACATTTTTTTTTTTTGTAAATACATACATATTATACATAGAAACACCCAGACCAATGCAGATATTCATATTTCATACACACAAATATTTGCACTGAGCGGGAATCGAACCCGCACCTCCTGCGTAGCAGTCGCGTTCACTACCGCCACGCCACGGAGGTCGTCAATTCGTTGAGTTATATCGATAACTTTAGATCTCTGCCGAATAACTTCCTTCCAGATTCGATCCAGACCAGATTGAGCAGCCCACTGCCACTTCAGCTTGTTAATACGTTTAGTTATGTCGATAACTTTTATTCTCTGCCGAATGCTCGTTCCGGATTCGTTCCCTCAGAGAAATATCGAGCATAGCTCTCTCCATAGCACGCTGAGCGTTCCTAAAAGATATTAATTTTTTGCTAAAATCGTCCATTGAACCCTTAACAAAAAAACTCAGGTGGGGTTGGAGTCAATTTTAGAATTTCAGTCTAACCACGAAAGCTCCTAACTTCGATATTTTCCATGAAGCGATTGTCTTCTGATCTTGACAACCCAAAGTTCTGTAATAAGACCTAGATTATGTAATGAACTCTTTTAATTTAATTTTAAATTCATGCCTACACTAATAATGTCTACAATTCAGCGATATTTTTTGTAATGCCTCGGAGAGCACGTTAAGCCATGAGTACCGCTTGCCATACGAACACCTATGGCCAATTTAGTTGTGGAGGGCCTATGGCAGTCGCTTCACGGAAAATATCGAAGCTCAGCTCACAGTTAGACTGGAAAGCCAACCCTAATTAAGTTTTGAAAAGGTTCAGAGAATGATGATATTTATATTAACCCCCAACAGCTCGACCTCCTTCCCTTCAACGACTACGCGAAAGACCTGCCCCATCTGATACACACGGCCAACTCGACCCTAATAGACATCAGCTTGGTGAACTTTACCACAACTACCAACGCGTCCAGGTACGCGATACACTACGTGCTGGCCAGCACTGAGAAACGGGACGACAGGATGGTCTTCACGATGAGGAAGAGTCTTGATGATGAGCATACGCCTGGAGTATTTGAGGTGAGTCTGGATTTTATATTAGGGTTAGAAAGAAAGAAAGAATTTATATAGACATGGTACAATAGGTAGATCTTAAAATTATATAACAGCACAACATGTTTAGCCACAGTATGTGGCATGCAAATTCCGGATGTGTTATAACACAACAAAAAAATTATACAACAAAAAAAGAAATATAATCTAATACTAATACCTAGTGTAATTATAATCAAAAGCGATCTCTATAATCGAAAAACTCTTCAATTGTATAGAAGCACAGTATACTATACTCCATTTGTTTAGGTAGGTTAAATAAAGGTAAACAATCTTGTGGCAACTTTTAATAAAAATACATGTTAAACAAATAAACTGGACTAACTAACTCACTAAATAGTGGTTCGATACCGGTTTTTAGTCGTAACCGGTTTTTGTACTGAGTTTTTAAACAAAACATATTAGAAAGATATACCAAGATTGTTTACCTTTTATTAAATACCTAAACAAATGTATGACTATAATTTTCGGTCCCACGTAATAGGGGGCGAGCCTATTGCCGCCAATCGGGTACTTTGTAAAAAAAAGGTATACCGAAAATAAATTCCTAACTGAAAATATTGCAGCTAAATAAATTTGGATTTTTTTACACGATTCCTTGCTATGCTGTATACATCGCAAGGAAATTAATTACGTGCTTAGCCGCACAAGCAGGAGGGTATTTAAGAGTTATGTGTCCAGTGAGGAGTATAATTATTATTGTGCGTATTGCAGATAATCGAGGTGCGCACCCCGCGGTCCTACGTGGAGCAGGCGGGCGGCTTCCTGCAGTTCCGGCCGGTCGCCTACACGGAGCGCGAGAGGACCGTCTCCTCCTCCACCAACGCATACATCTCTCCCTTCGGCAGGTTGGCATTTTTGTTCATTATTAGTCCTAACTTCGAATACTGAATTATTTTGTAAACGACTAGCTGACCCGCGCGACTTCGTCTGCGTCGACCCGTTTTTGCAACATTTTTCATTCCTGCTCCGCACCTGTTAGTCCTAGCATGATGTTATATACATATAAACCTTCCTCTTTAACCATTCTATCTATCTATTGAAACAAACCGCATCAAAATCCGTTGCGTAGTTCTAAAGATTTAAGCATACAAAGGGACAAGAAAAATAGGGACAGAAAACGCGACTTTATTTTATACTATGTAGTGATTTCGTTAAAAAAACATACATGTAGGTATCTTATCTTATGTTATTGGGGGTGGGTGCTCTGGAGGTTTCGCGGACACTTTGACCCTATTGGATCCTTTGTGTCGACCCCACCCTGGCCCTTAGGTTAGAGGAGGTATAATCCCCTCTATCAAGGTGGCTTTCGCGGACACTTCGACCCTATTGGATCCTTTGTGTCGACCCCACCCTGGCCCCTAGGTTAGAAGAGGTATAGTCCTCTCTATCAAGGTGGCTTTCGAGGACACATTGACTCTATTGGTTCCTTTGTGACGACCCCATCCTGGCTCCTAGGTTAGAGGAGGGATAGTCCTCTCTATCAAGGTGGCTTTCGAGGACACATTGATTCTATTGGTTCCTTTGTGACGACCCCATCCTGGCTCCTAGGTTAGAGAAGGTATAGTCCCCTCTATCAAGGTGGCTTTCGCGGACACTTCGACCCTATTGGATCCTTTGTGTCGACCCCATCCTGGCTCTTAGGTTAGAGGAGGTATAGTCCCCTCTATCAGGGTGGCTATTCCTCTCAATCGCAGGTGCATGTAATCCTCCGGTTTGGGGTATACCCTCCCGAGTAGATCCATTCGATGTCTTCCTAAGGCGTGGCATTCGCAGTTTTTTTTTTAATTTATGGCACGTCAATTTGACTTCACCTAGCCTGATGTTAAGCTGAAGGCAAAATCTTATGAAAGAGAGTCACCATTGCCAAGGTCAGTGCTACAATAGTGGCGCTCAGCTTGACGGCCTCATCAGATACTTTTTCACGCCCCACTTAAAGGACCCGGGACTGTAGGAAGAAGGAAACACGTGTATGTTTACATGTAGATATACGCACGCTCGTGCTAAAAAAATCTTACAATTTTTTACAGAAAATCTTTGTCTAATGATACCACAATGGGAAGGTATTACCAAAATTTCAACACCGCGAAGCTGCTCGTACAAGACATGTTTATATCCTTCGGTCTTCCCGGAGACGGGTACTATCAACAGCATAACTTCACTTCTTGGTAAGTTGTCCCAATTACGTTTTTTTATACCACTTATGTGACAGAAGCACGCGGTCCACCTGATGGAAAGTGGTTACTGTGGCCTATGGACGTTTGCAACACCGAGGTGGTCACACTCGTGCTGCCGACCAATGAGAAAAGAGGAGGAAGGAGCAGGTAAAAGATTAAGAGAGTCTCTGTGATGTCAGTGCAGAAGACAAAGAATTGATTGATTGATTGATTCATTTGCTGGAATGGTTCTCTCCACTGACCTCTGGCTGGCTATCTTACTCATCGCAAGAAACACAATGTTATTATTAGCCGCGGTATTCTGTAGGGCTTTTCATATTCATATTCATATTCATATTCATATTCATATTCATTTATTTGCTTAAATGTGGTTATACAGGTGTTGGTACAATAGTTTTGTGCATCACATTTACCATTTTATGGCATGCAAACATTAAACTTATATAGTTTATTTATATTATGTTTATGTATATTATACGCCTTTATACTACAATTTATAATATAAAATTAGTTCAGCACATGCAAGTCCATTGAATTATTTAGTCACAAACATATAAGAAATTAATAGGAATGTCAGAATATGTTATAAAATTCATAAAACAAGTCATAAAAATTTGTGAGAAAATATTAGCACGTCAATTTGAAAAATTAAACTAATTCACAGTTTGCCTTTACACTTTTCAAATTCCTCTATAGTATAAAAGCATTTCTCCATGAGCCATGCTTTCAACTTTCTTAGAAATTTAGAGGTTGGCAGTTGCTTCAAGCTTTTTGGTATAGCATTATACACTGACGGACTCATAAACTGCATCAAAGTAATAGACGACTTTGAAATAAATATTTTAACCAAGTATGCATACTTTCTATACAAATTTAAATTGAAACCTCTAGATTGGTTCGTGAACTTTAAAACAGCGTAGGGTCATATCTTTAAGTTTAAGTTTATGTACTGGAAAGGACCTTAAGACTTTTTTTGAAGAAAAAACAGAAATTTAAGAAAAATTGGTTTAATAAAAAAATTGGTTTTAACAATAGACACAAACTTTATGCAAGGGTTTATTTGTGTTTTAATAAGGTGTATTACCCCCACGTGCCCTTATTACGGATTCTATTCCGCATAGATTTTATAAGGGTTTTTAAAAGATCTTGCGGAATATTGTCCCATTCTTCTGAAAGTGCTGTTCTTAGTGCTGCCACTGTCGTGGGCGAAGGGTTTCTCGCATATACAGCTCTTTTTAAATTGTCCCAAACATGCTCGATGGGATTAAGATCCGGGCTGCGTGCTGGCCAATTCATTGTACGTATCCCAACCTCTTCGTAATAATGTTGAACTTGTGCAGCTGCATGCGGCCGGGCATTATCCTGCATTAAAGTAAAATTTTCGCCTATGAATCCCATGTAAGGCACCACGTGATCTTCTAATATCTCTGTTATGTAGCGATGTGCTGTCAAACCCCCTCTATTACCGTTTTGATGGACCATGTCTATGAACACAAGTTCTGTTCGCCCGTTCATCGATATGCCACCCCAGACCATACATGAACCGCCTCCAAAAGGAACACGCTCCTCAATGCAACTTTGAGCATATCGCTCCCCACGTCGACGATAGACTCTTCTGCGACCATCTGCACCATATAAACATGTCCTACACTCGTCCGTGAACAATACAGAGGCCCACTGCTCTTCTGTCCAATTCAGGTGATGACGCGCAAATCTTAAGCGAGCTTGTCTGTGAGCTGTAGACAACTTTGGACCATTTGCTGGTCTAAAAGGGGTGATATCCGCTTCCTTTAACCTTCTTCTTATTGTTCGTGCACACACGTTTACTCCACGCACTTCATTAAGCTCGGTTTTGATGTTAACTGACGTGAGGAAACGATTTCGCAGGGAAGTTATAACAATAAATCGGTCATCACGACCTGTGGTTGCTCGAGTTCTGCCTGTACCACGTCTCCTCCTGTAAGAACCTGTCTCTACAAACCTTCTGTATATTCTAGAAACCGTAGACTGGTTTAAATTTAAATTTCTACCAATCGTTCGTTGATCCAAGCCCTCCCGCACCAATGCTACAATTTGTGCCGCTTGTTCGGACGAAGTATCCATATTATGGTTCAAAAACTCTCGATGTGTTAAAAAACTAACCCAACAATTATGCTGGTAACAATAATTCAATTGACAAAACAAAAAAAATCAATGAGAATCAATTTAAAACTTTGCTATAAATAACACGCAAATCTGATACTACAAGTAAATTTTCTTTTCCCGGCTATATTCATTTGTTTTACTGCAGTTCTATTTTTAAATTTAATTTTTTTTTAAGATTAAGAGCCAGTCTTTCCATATTTATATAATTTAATCTAAAAAGTTTGCATACTTATTATAAAAAATCCTTTTAGAGTAAACCTGAACTTTGATGCAGTTTATGAGTCCGTCAGTGTAAATACGACCGCACATCGCAAAACAGTTTTTTAAGTAAAGGGCCGTATTCGGAACTCTGGGTAAAACAATTCCATCCTGATTTCTAGTGCTCCTCGGATAAACCTCATGTGCCTTCGAAAAGAAGCTAGGATATTGCCTAACAAACTTCGCAACTTCGTATATGTACATGCACGGAAGGGTAAGGAGATTCAATTTTGTGAAAAGAAGCCTACAAGAGTGCCACGGTGCAGCTCCACATATAGCTCTGACACACTTTTTTTGGGCTATGAAGACTCTATTCACGTCTGTGGCGTTACCCCACATCACTAGACCATAATTTAAAACTGAGGCAACGTAGCCGTGGTAGGCCATAGCGACCGATTCGGGATTTGAGGTCTTTCTAAGTTTAGCCAGAACGTAAACAAATTTGTTTATTTTATTGCAAACTTTTTCAATGTGTGCCTTCCAGTTTAGGTTCTGGTCAATAATTATACCTAGAAAGGTTGTTTTATCTACTTTTATTAAATTATCAGTCAAATATTTGATATTCAAATTTTGTAGTTTTGTACCATAATTACTAAATTGTATATATTGTGTTTTAGCCATGTTAACCTGTAAATTATTTTCATGGAGCCATTGAATTATAGAGTCGATTGAATTATTTATGTCATTAGTATAGTCAATATTGGAATAATTAGATGTCATGAGGAGAGAAATGTCGTCAGCGTATAGAATACAAGGCTTGGGCGTTACACTTGGCAAATCGTTGATATAAATCAGGAACAGCAACGGTCCTAGGATACTTCCTTGCGGGACCCCAGAGCTATTGACCCTGTAGGAAGATCTATGTGCTTTTAGTTCCTTGTTATCGTCTATACACATAATTTCCACACATTGCTCTCTGTCCCTTAGGTATGAATCAAGCCATTCGTAGGCAGGGCCCCTAATTCCATACTTTTCTAATTTATTTAGGAGCCGTTTATGTGAAACTAGGTCAAACGCATTTCATATCAAAGAAAATGACAGTGGTTTGCATATTACGGTCTAGGCTTTCACAGATCTTTGTTACGAGATTAAAGCATGCCAGTGTTGTAGACTTGCCTTTCTGAAAACCATATTGTTCGTTTCGTAATATTTCATGTTGAGTGACAAAATCATATAGTCGCTTATGCATAGCGTGAAATTTAGAATATGCCAAATCAAGGTTTGACTCTGCGTATACTTCACTAAATGACAGACTTGCCATACATTCTTTAAATCGGATTATATTTTCACAGGAAAAGTCTCTTTTGTATATTGAGTAGCTTGTAATCGCAGCTTTCCTGTTACTTGTAGGGACAGTAAGTAATTGAGCTGTCTCGTGGTCCGACATTCCAAGGTGAAGGATTTCGCCATTGGCTATGCTGATATTACTAATAATATGATCAATACAAGACTTTTGCTGTCGAGTTGGCTGAGTTATGTGCAGAGTCAAATTAAAATTTTGGGCCATCTCCAGTAAAACATTTGATGCATGGCTTGCTTTCAATGTATTTATGTTTATGTCTCCAGCAATTATAATTTTTTTGTCAGAATTATAAATATTCTTTCTTAATAGAATGTCAATGTTTTTGAAAAATATAGTAATGTCAGAGTCTGGTGTCCTATACACGCATATTATAATCAAATTCTGGTCAATTAATTCTATGGCACAGCATTCAAAGTGCTTTTCTATTGACATCTCTTTGATATGAGGTAGCTCCACAAGCGCTAAGTCATGTTTCACTAGTATACATACACCACCACGCTGAGCATTTTTGGTTTTGATTCTACAAAATGAAGAAGCTAATCTGTACCCAGTCACGTTTATGAAACATTCTTGACTACTTTCCAAAAAGGTTTCTGATAGACAAATAATACAAGGTACAATTTTACTACATTGAAGGTTGGACAGGTGAATCTCTAACAATTCTATTTTACTTCTTAAACCCGCTATATTTTGATGTAAAACTCTTATAGAACGTTCCGTAGTCATATTATTCACGAAAAAGATTTATCTTGTTTGAAGGTACAGTTTGTAAATTATCTTTTGGTTTCGCAGTAAAGTAGTAAGGGATAGTACCTTTTTTTGTCTTCGTTGGAGCAGTTTCTAGTATTTTATGCAAGTTATCTTTGGGTTTGCTAGCAAAATAGTAAGGGATAGTCCCTTTTTTTACCTTACTTGTAATTGGAGGGCAACAAGCTGTAGACACACGAGGCTCACGCGATGAGCAGTGCGGTCCATATCTATGATGCATATTTGGCTTTGTGATATACTTAGTCTTTTGAGGTAGATATTTACAATTATAATCAAGGCTGTCAATATTTAAATTGATAGTTTTACACATGTCAAATCGGTTATAAGTCACATTGATATAGTTACAATTAGGAAAGTAATTACATATTTTTTTCATCATGTTATTGAGTAGTATCTCATTTAAGAATTTGTTTTTAAGTACACTCAACACAAGAATGCTCACATTTGGTAGACAATTAATAACAGAACAGAGTTCTATCATAACACTATAGGGGTTTTCATCATGTTCGCCTACAGAAACAATCAATCGGTCGTCCTCCTTTAAGTTGTACTGTTTAATTGTTTCTAATATTTGTCGCGTCCTGGCTCCTGGTTGAATGAAAGAGCTGATATTGTATTTCTCGTATCTAGTATTTGTCCTTGACGTGATCAACTGCGATGACAATCCTACACACTGTTCACCGCCCACAATAAGTAGGTTTTTTTGTTTACTTTGAGGATTGCGTTCAATGTTGGTTGGAAATTGTGGTGGTTTTACCTGGGTGACAGTGTTGACGCTTTCCCGTATTTCCGTTTGTAGTAAACAATTATTTACAGGCAACAAGTGAGATACTTCTTGTTCCAAACCAGATTTCGATATCGTTCCGCTAGCTTGTGAAGGGTTTGCACATAACGATGTTTCTGGTAATGTAAGAGGGCTATTATTAAATGTCTCCGTAAGCCGACGTCTAACGTTGTTTTTCTTAGAGGATGGAATATTTTTTCTCAATGACGATACCGGGCTCCTACATATTTGTTTCAGTACTGCTACTTCTTGTGTAAGATGAGCTAGTTGTTTCTTAAGGTCTATATTTTCAAGAATGATATTGTCTAATTCATTTTGTGTGTTTTCCAGACTACGTTTTAAATTGGTAATTTCGGTTCTCATCTCCTCTTTATGTGTTACTAAAAAGTTTGTAGAAAGGTCTAGACTTTTACCCAACAGTTCTGAAGAACTCGATGTGTTGAGCGAAATACTCATATTAATATTATCGAGGGAGGCCGCTTTACAAACAGGTTTTCTAAAAGTAATGTCCCCTCTGGACCGCCGACAGGTGTAAACGTGTGCAAGAACCGTATTTCTTTTTTAAAATAAAATTAAATTCATAATTCGACACAGTTAATTCAAACGCAATAATAGGAGTACATAAACTTGAAGAGTCTGGCGACATAAAGCGGCGTAACAAAAATCGACCTCTTCACTACGCCTGGTATCCTGGTACGCTCAAGACATCTAACCATTAACAAGGTACGATTTGTTCCTTATACCTGCCCAAGCGCAAGGCCGCGCCCCCGGTGAGCAAAACCCTGCCCACGCGCACGCCCCCGGTGTGCGAAACCCCACCTACACGCTTGTCATTGAGCCGTTCAAGGACTAATCATCGCAAGGACTGACACTGTGTGTGTACGCTAATTAATAAATCACACTACTGCAACATAGTTATCGTGCCGCCCTGTGCGAGACCTCCTGCGTGCACATTCTTTTCTAGTACTCGCCAAGATTTAACGTGCTCGGAGTTATAATATATTTATCATATCTTCTACTTGACACAAAGCGCTAAACAACCAAAAATTAACATCGCTTGCATTATCACCTAGTGCTAGAAATGCAAGAGAACAACAATAAATCTCTTTCTGAATCGAACCTCACTGGAGAAACAGAGCGATACACTCCTCCGAACTTTGTAATTCATCGTAATAAAAGGGCCAGAGAACATGACCACGAAGCCGACTTCTGTGCCTTTAAAGAGGAAGTCAAAGCCTTGATATCATCCCTAATATCACCACAACAGGCAGAGCTTAAGAAAATGTACTCGATGCTAACGGAAATCAAAGCTACAAATAGCAATATAGAAGCTTCAATGGCCTTTTTATCTGCACAAAACGACGAACTGAAGCAGAAAATCGAGCAGCTTGAACAACGTGCTGCGAAGGACAGAAGCTATATCGCTGTACTGGAAGACAAAGTAGAAGACCTACAGAGAGGAAACCGTAAGGCTAATTTTGAAATTAAAAATGTGCCAAAAACACAGAAAGAAACGAAAGATGATTTAATAAAAATGACGGAGTGCTTATCCAAAGAAATCGGCTGCAGTATAACAAGAAAGGATATAAGCGACATATTTCGGGTACAGAACAAACGCACTAGCGCAAATACCAGTACGATTATTGTAGAAATGACTTCAACTATTCTTAAAAGTGAAATCATAAACAAGTGTAGAGACTTTAACAGGAAACACAAAGAAAAATTATGTGCTAAACATATCGGGTTCGTGTCTGAGGAGTACACACCAATATATGTTTCGGAACAGCTGACTACAATGGGAGCACGGCTTTATTTTTTATCGCGAGATCTGGCAAAATCGAAAAATTATAAATACTGTTGGACAGCTTACGGGAAGGTGCATGTTAAAAAGGACGATAACTCGCCAACTATTATCATAAGGAATGAATCCCAAATACAGAAGCTTTGGCAGCTCGCATGACTAGCTATCTTTCAACTAAGTTATCATAGTGGCAAAATATCTCTATTCTACTACACAAATTTGTTTAAATCAATATTGTATAATAAAAATGTAAAACTAATTTATGTTAAGGTAAATATTATATGCATGTGTTATGTTAAACTCTCGCGCTCTTACACACACTCACCACACAAAACTTCTCTCATTCCACACTCGCTCACCCAAAACACAGCCACACTTTTAAATATTTACATAGTTATGCTTTCTTACTCAAATAGAATCAATAATGAATAGCACCCTACAAACATTAAACGATATCGATAATACAGAAATAGCCCATACCTATGTTTGTGAAATCGAGGATTTTGCTAGTTATGTAACTCCTGGCACTTCTGGCTTTCACATAGTATCACAAAATATCAGATCTGTTTACACTAACTTCGACGATCTTCAACTTAACTTACAAAACCTTAAAACTGATATTGATCTTATAATCTTGTCTGAGTGTAGGCTGAACTCAAGCAAACAATTGCCTCAGATATCTAATTATGACTCCTTTCAAACTACAAAACATCTAAACAAAGCTGATGGAGTGGTCGCCTATATTAAAACCATACATAATAGTAAAATAAGAGAAATAAAGCTATCCCATGCATCTTGTCTGGAGATTCATATCTCACCAAACTTGACAGTTATCACTATCTATCGATCCCCTTCAATTGTAAACGCAGATGAATTTATCGGCTCATTAAACGATCACCTAACCACTATCTCATCAACTAAAAATATTGTAATTGCTGGTGACATAAATATAAATCTGATACATCACCAAAATGAACCATTACAAGAGCGTACAAATAGACTTAATTATCTCAATATGCTGGCAATGCATGGGCTTCTTCCAGGACATTCGTTGCCCACTAGGGATAAAAATTGTCTAGATCATTTTATTATAAAGCTTGAACCTAGGAATGAAAAGCCAACCATTGCTATTATTCACACAACTATTACAGACCACTTTATGACGTTCTTAAAAATCACTGCACAGACTGATAGGCTTAAATCTTCAAAAACAAAAACAATGTTTAATCTTGAGATAGGACTCGAGCAGCTAAAATCTAGTAATTTACCAGTTCTATTAAAACTGACTGACCCTAATGAGATCACAAGTAACTTAATAACAATTCTACAAAAATGTATTGCACTCAGCACTATCACTACGAAGATCCCTTTAAAGAATAGAATGTTAAAACCCTGGATGACTATGGGTCTTCTTCGCTGTATTCAAAATAGAAATAATATGCAAAAGAGACTAAAAATTGAACCATTTAATTGTATTTTGAGAATAACGTATAAAAGATACAGAAATTACTGTAATTTGATTATAAAAAAACAAAAACGGAAGTATGATAGAGCCCAGCTATCTATCGTACACAAAAACCCTAGAAAGACATGGGATATCATAAACAGTATTACACACCGCAAGACTAGTGTAACTAAGAATCTGAGATTGTTAGAAGTTTCCACTAGTCCTCAAGAATCAGTAAACGCCGTAAACAACTACTTCTCTAACGTAGGTAAAATACTCGCGGATAAAATTACAGCATCTCAGCCCAGCAGGCCTAACACGGGCGCGGGACAAATATCTCTCTCCACCGCTTATGTCAAACTGACGGGGACAAACGCGTTTGTCCCTAATTGCTAGCATGGCGTCGAAGGAGATAACTTATGTCCCTCGCTGTGACGTAGACAAGGGACTTTTTCTCCACTTGCTTAGCACGGCGGCCGTAAAGTGGACAAGATATGTCTCTTTTCGACAGATTATAGAGAGAAATTAGTCTCCGAACTATTGAGGTGGGGACAAAAATCGTAACCGAAAAATAAATACATTGGATTTGATTAATTAATGAATGAATTAAAATTGTAATATATATATAACATATCTATATATATATATGTATATATATGGGGAAGGGGGGATTTAAATATTTTTCTCAAAAAATTTTGACCTTTAATATTTAAAATCCAGTAATAAGGTATTAATATTTGTATGTATGTATATGTATGTATGTATGTATATGTATGTATATATGTATGTATATATATATATATATATGTATATATATATATACATATACATACATACAAATATGAATATGTATATACAATTATATATGGACTCTACAACCGGTCATAGTGGGACCCCCCCCCCCCCTACAGCGGTCATCAGTACGAGTGTGACACCCTAGGCATTACAAACATCGATAGGCCATAGTAACCATTTTCCAATTACAAGGTAATAATACCTACTTACTAACTTAGCTATATCTACATTATATGAAATTAAAATAACACCGACAATTTAAAAAGTCAATGTTTCACTTATAAAATATGCACGTTGCTAGGTTTTATCAATTTGGTCGAATAATAGTTTTTCGTATATTGGTAGCATTGAGTGGACAAACGTTCTCCCCGGTGACAAACTAGTCTCTCCTCGACGCCATGCTAGCTAAAGGGAGAGAGAAGGAGGGAAAGACAAATTTTTCTCCACTCCCCGGGGACTTTTGTCTTCGCGCCATGCTAGCCGTACAGAGTAGTGAATAATGTAAATTCTTCATCATGCCATCCATTACTGTCATCGTTTGTTCTGTTAAAAACGGACTCTAGCGAAGTCCAAGCCACTCTTATGAGTTTAAATTCAGATAGTGCCCCAGGGAAAGACAAAATCCACATTAAATTCCTTAAAGCCGGACACAAACATGTCGTACCTATTATAACACATTTAACAAACTTGTGTTTTGAGAAGGGTATCTTCCCAAGTGCATTAAAGGTTGCACTGATAACACCTGTATACAAGGATGGTGACAAAACTGATCCCACAAATTATAGGCCAATATCAGTGCTTCCATTCATCTCTAAAATTATTGAAAGACTCCTAAATTCACGCTTAATTGGCTTTCTTACGAAGTACAAAATCTTGTCACCATTTCAATTCGGCTTTAGGCAAGGTATGTCAACTGAGGATGCCGTCTTGTCTTTAACGTCTACTATAGTAGACAAAGTCGACAGGGGTAACCGATGTCTGACTGCCTTCCTTGATCTTAAAAAGGCGTTCGACACTGTACCAGTTCCCATACTTTTGTTGAGGTTGGAAAATATCGGCATTAGGGGAACCCCTCTCGAACTATTTAAATCTTACCTGAGCAACCGCCAACAAACTGTTAAGATCGGAGAATACACCAGCTCTGAAGAAACTGTGACTTACGGCGTGGGACAAGGTTCAGTCATCGGACCGACTTTGTTCCTTATCTATATTAATAATCTCTGCAATATGAAAGTAGAAGGGGGCCATATAGTTTCTTACGCTGACGACACAGCCATTGTCTTTTCCGATACGACTTGGGACAAAGTAAGAAGAAGAGCTGAAAGTGGTTTATCTATAATAGCGGAGTGGTTAAATCAAAATCTTCTTACTCTAAACGCTTCCAAGACTAACTTCATTTGCTTTACCAAGTACAATAACACACAACCATCACCTAACTTTCAAATAAAGATCCACAACTGCTCCAATCCAACAAGCTCTGACTGTTCATGTGTGATGATTGATAGGTTACAACATACTAAATACTTAGGCGTCATGATAGATCAGCGACTTTCATGGCATATGCAAACCGAATTGATTATGAACAGAGTTAGGAAATTGATTTGGGTGATTAAAACTCTTCGACATGTCGCCTCTAACAATCTTCTTCAACAAATCTACACAAGTCTGGTCCAGTCAATACTCACATATTGCTTACCGTGCTGGGGAGGAACGACAAAAACAAAGTTTTTAGAACTAGAGAGGTCACAGAGATCTCTACTTAAAGTGATGTTTTTTAAACCCTATAGATTCCCTACTCAAAATCTCTACCAGCAATCTGATCTACTGTCTGTAAGGAAACTTTACCTCTTACAAATAATACTCAGAATGCACAAATCCCTCCCATACGATCCCAATAAATCTAAGAACAGAAGAAAACACTCTGTTGCACCAACAGTCTCAGTCAGATCATCTTTCGCCACAAGACAGTACGCGAGACAATCTGCCCACTTATATAATTTACTGAATAAGGAATTACACATATACTCCTTGAAGCCCCAAGACTGCAGGAAAGTTATTACAGAATGGTTAAAGGCTAAAAGTTATGACGAAATTGAGTCTCTAATATAATTATAAACAATTTAATATAGCCAGTACACTTGGTCATCTGCATTGTGGGTGGTTTTGTTGGTTAGTGGAAGATGTAGAAACTACTCCTTTCCGATCCCAAGACTGTCGTATCGTAGGGCTAACACAATACATGATTACTTTTCTTAAGCCATACCAGTATGTATAGAAATCTCACACACATGCACACAACACATACACTACCACACACTACACAACACACAAAAGAGCAACCCCAAGATTTTTCTATTCACAATTACATTGTATGCTAATGTTAACAGCATTTTATAATCATCATTATTACTTCTTCTTAATTTGTAAGCCTGAATTGTACTTTTTTCTTTTTTCCATCCAATTGCATAATGTTAGTTAATAACCTGGTGGAAGGGCGGAGCCACCTAATACAAGCAATTCTATGCTTAAAAGGCGGTTCCCAATAACATGTATGTTGATATACTTATGGAATTGAAATAAACAATTTTATTTTTATTTTTTTATTTTTAATGTCCCCCAGCTTCTTCCCCAGTTGGACTGCTCAATTTGGACGGCAGATAACGTTGTGTCCTACCTCCATCGTCATGTGTTTGTAATGATGATCCTCTTTCCTGAGACCTTGCCTTCAGCTTACCATCAGGGTGTTGCAGTCAAATTACGTGCCCTGTAGTATCCCCTGTTTTCGTTTTCGGGTATTTTCCCCTAACACCCTGTAGATACACAGATGACTACTATATTTCCGTTCTGCGTTGGTCCGCAGGTCGTACTCGTACGGGTACGGCTCGCCGCCGGTAGAGAGCGTGTCCGCGTTCGTGGTGTCCATCATCGCCGTGGGGCTCGCCGTGCCCATCGTGCTGGCCTTCTCCGGCGTCATCTACGCCTTCCACCGGCGCGCGCGCAGGAACGAGCCGCAGATGTTCTACGACGAGGAAAACGATGAATGAGATACGTATTACCCTAGCGGGAGTCTGTCTACTACCAGATTATAAAAAAAAATTAGGGACCTTTCTGGACCCTAATTTTTTATATATTATTAATTGTATATATGGCGGTAGTGAGTCTGTCTCCTTCTAAATTGTATAAAGATAAGGTTCTTTGAGGACCCTAATTTTTGTAACCGTAGGTATGATAATGGTAAGGGTCTGTCTCCTTCCAAATATTTAAAAAAATTAGGGACCTTTATGGACCCTAATTTTTGAAGGCTCGCATTGAGACTGAGTTTTATGGTGTGTCACCTTTAATTTATATTGCAAAACTTATTAAGGGTAATGTTTCGGTAATGTTTTTAGAGTTCAAGTTTTTGTTTAAAAAAGTCAAAGTTTAATACATACAAACATATAAAAATCTAAAACCTACTCGAAAATAATAAGTTTTGTAATAAAAAATATTTTAAAACGACTAACGATAACAAGTATCTCTTAAGTTTCGCTAATATGTGTAGCTAAAAGCTGTACAATTAAATATAATATATAAAAATGAGAATGAATTTCCAAACTATATAATTAATAAATGAGACTGTAATTATGGGACTGACGCAAGCTATCGCCAAGATTATGGAACAAAAAATGGACGTCTGCAACGTTAATGTGGCAACACTGATTATTCTGAGCAAGAGTCAAAAGGGAATCTTTACCGTTACAAATGTTGCTAAACCCCGGTTAACTGTCACCAATATCAAATCGATAATATTTTGTAATCTGTCAATTAACTTATTGCAGTCCACTGCTAAATATAGACCCCCTCCCCTTCCCCCTTTGTGCACGGCCCTCCAAATTCCTAGCCCTCCGCCTTCCGCATCCAGCCACCATTTTCAAGTTGTCAGCCCATCTGACTAGGGTACGTCCCACCTTCCGTTTACCCTTCGTGGTCTACACTCTAGGACCTATTTATACCAGGGTCTATCAGTCTTTCAACAGAGATGTCCCCGGGTCTGCGAGAGCGCGAGCCGGGGTGCGAGAGATATGTCTTGTATAATCTCACCTCCGGCAATCAAGGACCCATGGACGACGTGCGTTTTGGTCGGTTCGAGTCCTCACTATATAATCTACATATAATCACCTCCACCGGTTTTGGTGGAGATATCCGTGGGGATTTTGCGCACGTTAGAAAAAAAAAGGGTCTATCAGTCTTTCAATAGATGTGGCCAGCCCACTGCCACTTTTGTTTGCCCGTTCTGTGAGCTATGTCAGTTACTGTGTAGGATGATCTCATTACGAATTTTATCCTTCAAAAAAACCCCAACAAGGTTTTTTAAACGCAATTTGTATCGGTAAAGATTCGCTTCTATTCAAGCTTGACCAACCAAATAACTTTTTTATAATATAATAATAGTAATTGTTTAATTAGCTAATACAATACATGTTGTGCACTATAGTCAGAAATATTCACAATAATGCACACAATATCATATATGATACAGATTTTAAAGAGATTAATAATATATCCCATTTTTATGTGTTCAATATTATATCCTACTAGCTGATGCCCACGGCTTCGCCCGCGTGGAATTTTGTTCCCGTTCCCGCAACCCTTGGGAACCTTTTCCCGGGATAAAAAGTAGCCTATGTGTTATTCCAGGTTCTAATCTACCCCTGTACCAAATTTCAACCAAATCAGTCCAGCCGTTTATGCGTGAAAGAGGAACAAACATCCATCCATCCAAACAAACTTTCGCCTTTATAATATTAGTAGGATTAGTAGGATTTATATGAGATTGATATTGTATACCATTTTTATGAGATCAATATTATTATACCATATCAATTTATTCAACTAATTAAATATGTTTCCTGTATATACTGTAAACTGGTATTACTTTGTGACAACTGGGTAAGGACAATTTCAAATTCGCTTGGTAGAACTCCTGAAGGTGCCCATGTAGAGACGAAAAATATTCCGCATATTCCGCAACACGGATTTGTTCTTCACACTTGCTAAATATGCCACTTACCAAATCATATCTCCTCGGGTAAGAAGTGTTTTCACTTGCTTCGAGAGGTCCGGTTTTTCTTTACACCACTTGGGTGGCAGACAAGCACGCGGGCCACTTAATGGCAAGTGGTTACCGTGGCCTGTGAACGTTTGCAACACCAGAGGGGTATCACATTCGTGCTGCCGACCATATAGAGAAGTGAGGGGGGGGGACAAGGTTAAGAGAGTCTGTGCTGTCAGTGCAGAAGATAAAGAAGGGTTTGGTATTCCTTTTTATGACAAGTAGTGTTGTTATTTTTAAACCGTGGGTGAGTGGTATGTTCCCCTCCCTACCTCAATATATTTTCATTTATGATTTAGTAATAGTGAAAAAAAAACATATTTAAATTAACCCAGTTGTCACAAAGTATAAAATGGGGTATAAATGTAAATTCGTGCATGACATCTTGAATTATTATGAACATTGTAATGATATTATGTAGTAGATAAGTAGTCAATTATTTTTATATAAATCTTGTTTAGAAATATGTATATTAGTCAGATTTGGTATGGCTGAGACTTATTTTGTCTTTAGATATATTTTTTACAATTTTAGTTAACTCAAATTATCCTGTAGATTATTTTATATGTCCATGTTACAATCACCCACTCAAAATATGGCGTCTACACATCATTGCATAGTGTGCCGACAACGAAAAATATTTTGTAATTTAATTTTAAAGCAATTAATATGCTAACTGTTTCAAATCAATTTCGAATAGAAAAAGTGAATACTTCAACGGGATTCAAACCCACGATCGTTCCCTTACAGGAGGCATGTTCTAACCACTGAGCCAAAAACCCACGTCTTGACCATTTAAAATTCTTCATATGAAATCTTGGCGAACCCCAAGATTTCAAATGAAGAATTTTCATTTGAAATCAAGTCCCGTCAAAGCTTCACTTTGCCGATGTAATTAGGTTTGAATTTTTTTTTAATTACTACAGTAAGGTCAAAGAACCGTGATAAATAAAATACACTTATTCTTTACGGCACCGAGCGATACGTTCTATTCAAGGCCTCTAAACAAAGTAACATCCAATTAGTACTAACGCCAATATGAGATGTAGTTAGTTATATAATATATATAATTTTAGAAATTATAGAAATTATATTTCATAAGTTTATAATTTTTATTATATCTAAAAAAATGTAAACAATCTGTGTGATTGTGAGTGAGAATGCTTTTCGATAAATACTTTTTTATATAGTAGAAAGTAGATTGTTTACCTTTTATATAAATATAAAATGACATATATAAGTCTGTATGTTCATTAAATGTCTACTAACGTAACTAGAGTCGCTTTTTTAATAAAATATAAGTTAATTTCTTTATTTTTTTAACATTTGATAAATGTGTCTTAATGTAAATTAGGGTATAATCTCATTGGTATATAACACATTTAATGAATATAAATGATATTGTACCGTTATAAATATAATAATGTTTTCAAAAACTATGTGATGTTACAGTATTTCGAGGGATATGTTAAAAATTCAAATTATTTATTGGATTAGGATATAGCAACGACCATACGTCCTATAGATTACGCCTGTTACTAGATTACGATTATTATTATACGCCTATTGTTAAACATTGTACGAACAAGCCATACGTTTATAACATTTCAATTTCTGCACAATATTTGTCGGTAACACATTTTCATGGAGTATTTACCCACATCACTAGCGCTTACCGAACGAACGAGATTGTGTTAGATTTACTTGTGTAAAAAAAAATATCGATATTGCCACAGAACAGTAAAAACTAGTAGAAATGTGATACGATAGTTTCAGTAGCGGAGCCGATGTCGCCAAACTCAATAATACCGTGCATTACTAGTAAATAATTGCGTTCAGTGGTGGAATTTGCTACTACTTTTAATGTCATATTAGTTCAAATCATACCTACTACAAAACAGAAACACACTTAACCCTTTTTCAGGTATTGGCAATTATAACAGCCACCATCTTTTTTTTTCAATCGATCAATATATCGATTACTTTGCTATAGATAAAAAAGTATTTATGGCGTTTCATACTTTGGATCGAACAAGCCTGAATATTTCCGAAAAAGTTGAGACGTATTCTTACAAGAAGGTTTATATTGTCGAATTTCTTTCGTTGCGTAAATACGCAGACCAATGACACGCGTGCACCAACTATATCACACTTCCAATTGATATTGCAGTTGCTTGCATCTATTCACTGTCAAATATTACTGGTTGACTTTTTATATCTTGAACTATTGCCAAAAGTGTTTGCCCTGTAATGCGGCGTCTGTTAGGTTGTATGGTCGTGGGATTATAGTTTTAGTACTATGCGTTTCAAATGAGAAGATAATCGCGATCGCGGCAAAATTGTACAACTAAAGGTGCGTCCAGATTTGTGACATGAACAGGGGCCCGGACAGCGTGACATTATGATATGACGTTGAATGTAGATGTAAAACCTTGTGCCATATGGGCACACAAACCAGAGTTGTGCAGTCGATCGATGGTTTCATTTTGAGCTCAGCTATCACGCAGCTGACTGACACGCACTTCTGTCACGGTCACGGTAAAATGTTATGCCGCGTCTACATTTACGTAACTTATGCCGTGAGCGTGTCAAAAGTACTTGTCCGTCGCGTATTCAGCTACGTTATAACTGGGCTTAAATGAAAAACCATCGATAGACTGGTGGCCGTGTTAGCACAACTCTAGTTTGTGTGCCCATTGGCCACAAGTTGTTACGTCCACACTCAAGGTTTTGTCTTGATGTCACGCTGTCCCGTCCCCTGTTCATGTCTCTAATGTGGACGCACCTTTAGGTAAATGTAGACGCGGCATAACAACAAAATTTTCATATTGGATAAGTTCATAAGTGTATGGTTACAACGAGTGTCAACCACTTAATCTTAATTTTCCTTTCTTTAAGTAAATAACACATTTTTTAATAATTACAATCATAGTTTTCTTTCTTAATAAATCAAACCGAAGTTAGCAGCAGGCATCAAATGTCGTTCTGATAGTTATCAACTCATTTCAAACGCATAGTATTTTGGCGAATTTATAAAATTTAGTACTAAAGTTACCTTAGCATAGCTTCTTGCCATGCTTTGGGGTGCGTGCTCTGGAGCAATCGTGGTCACTTCGACACGATTAGATCCATTGTGTCGACCCTAGCCTGGACCATACGTTTGTGGAGGGATAGCCTTCTCAATGTTGGCTATTTCTCTTAATCGTAGGTGTCTGTGTGTCTTAATTATAGTTGGTTCTTAGTTTGACCATACAATATTTTAAATAAAAGATAATTTATCCGTACACATATTGAAATTGAAAAACACGCTACGTAATATTATTTTGATGTATATACTTTGTCTTCCAGACAAAGTGACATTTTATTAGCGATAACGATAATAGAAATATTTAGTGATATGTGACATTTACATAACATCTTGCCGGAGTTTTCTCAGGCCGGGGCCGGGTCCATTTGCACACGAACTTATAATATATTATTGACATTGACGTTTTGTGAGCGCCGTTTAGTAGTATATATGCAGAATAAATTATTTTTGAATTTTGAACAATTAATTTACTACAAAATTTCTTCAGAATACAAAATGTTTTTGCAAAGCGAAATAAATATTTTATTATAATGTTATTATTTCAAATTCATCCATCCAGCCGTAACCATTTTCCATCAGGTGGGCTGTATACTTGCCTGCTAAATGTCACTTAATCCATTCATTAAAAAATATTTCCTTGGAAACGATTCCACTAATAGAATATCACTTTGTCCACGAGCTCTTGATTACTTCTTTCAATTTTGATAATATATATTTTATAGGTTTATTTGGTATTATGTACGTAGCATGTTTTATAACAGGGCTCTCCCAACTAAACGGTACTCGGGTCCAACAAAAATGAGTTGGCGGTCCGCAAAATATTTATAAAAGTAAAATACACGTATTTAATAATGTAATAATGTATTTAGTAATGTAATAACCTTCATAACATTTCAATTGATAAAAAACTGAGAACTTCATGGGCGCGAACTGTCAAAACGGGCCTTTTATTTTGTGATAACTATAAGGTTTTTTTAATATCTACATTTTCTTTGATTTATCTTTTACAATTCTGTCATCATTAACCTCAATATTAATAGTGGCTAGGCTAGATTTTCGTCAAAATTCAATTTATAGTATTTATACAAAGAAAATATAAATGATTCTGGGGAGTAGGGGCTCCCCAGAATACTTTGACGGCCACGGATCATGGTTTGGACAGCCCTGGTTTATAATTTCATATTTTATTATTGACTACAAACATTTTTTTATATGCTTACTTTTCAAATCGATTTGATATTGGAAAAAGTGAATATATAGACGGAAATTCAGCCAGTCGCCAGTCACCTCCTTTTTTATTTTGCGCAAAATCCCACATTGTGATTTTGCGCACAATAAAAAAGGAGGTGACTATGTCGGACTCGAACCGACTAAAACGCTCGTCGTCTATGGGTCCTTGATTGGCGGAGGTGAGAATACAAGACATATCTCTTGCAATCAGGCAGACCCGGGGACATCCCTTTTGAGATGACCCTCTTCCCCTAATGTGGGAACTATGGTGTCCCCATGTAGCTTCGGGTATGGGGAGACGCACTTTGCTCTGCCGTGACGATGCGGCCAGCTTCTGTTATTGGCCTGCCTAAGACGTAAAGGAAAATTTAGAATGTTCTTGACGTGGTCACTGCGTTCTTTGTAAGAGACAGGTCGTATGTTCAAACCCTTTTTAGACATTTACTATTTCCAATTTCAAATCGATTACAAGTAATTGTAAAAATAGAAATTGACAAAATGTGTGTATTTGTTAAATATTTTTATAGGTTTAGTTGTGTATTTTCTAATGTGATATTAATTTTGGCTATCCGCATTTGTTTGTAAGGTATATTATTATTGTTTAATGTAATAAAGCATTAGTATAGACTATAGCTACATCGTTTTTTTTCCTTGCCTACCCCCTGCTCCCCTGAGCCGCTCCCCAGGGAGATGATGGTTGTTTTTTGTCACGATGTCTTAGGACTTAGACGCTCTCTTAGGGGCGACAATGGGTTTTTATTGTAACGATAGTGTGTTTAATGGGACCACGTAAAAGTTTTACTCCACCGAGAGTACACTACATTGGGACTACGGTTCTGGAGTGCCAGGGTTTACTTACGGTACCGGACTGCTGCACATTGAACTACGGTATAACGGGGTGAATAGGGATAAAATGGTCAATGGAATATTTTACACAATTTCTTTTACTAGATCTCAAATAAGCCTCTTATCAGATATTTGTTGTTCTGTTATTACAATAAACTAGTCCAAAATTACGGTTGAAAGAAAATAACTACAGAATTTAGCTGACCATTTCATCCTTATTCACCCCGTTTTACGGCACAGATGAAAGACCTCAGATATGGCCTCTTTTGTTTTAAAGAATCTAAATAAAACATCAAAGTCCTGCTTCGTAATTTATTAAGTAATTACAAAATGTCAAATACCATGTTGAAAATCAACAAAGAGATTGTTACCAGACTTGTTTATATCTATATTCAAGTGAGGCAATCCAGGATAGCTCGCCTGTCAAATTTGAAGTTAGCCCAAGAAGGCGCCACAAATGTAAAGAATTCATCATCTGGAGATTCATTGGTCGGATTCGATTCTTTTTGCACTGGCGAAAAGTTATTCATGTGAGTATTTTGAGGGGTAAATAACTGACGTTTAGCAATCTTTCTTTCTTTTCTGGAACCATTTGGATTCGGTGTTGTCTTCGTCGTACCACCTTGGCTATTAGAATGACTGCTACCCTGACTGTTTCCGTGATTGACAGGGTTATGTCCTTGATTCCCATGGTTATTGCCGTGATTACCGGGGTTATTCACCAAATTTCCATGGTTGTTCCCTAGATTTCCATGACCAATCCCTTGACTTCCATGGATAATGCCTTGCTTCCCATGGCTGTTTCCTTGATTGCCGTGGGTATGTCCCATATGGGCATGGCTACTTCCTTGAATACCATGGTTGAGTCCTGGATTTCCATGGCCGCCTCCTGGATTTCCATGGCCGCCTCCTGGATTTCCATGGCCACCTCCTGGATTTCCATGACTATTCCCTTGATTTCCATGGCTATTACTATGCTTGCTATGGGAACCGTGACTATGGCCACTATTTCCATGACTCATAAACTGTTTCAGTACAGGATTCTGTTGTTGATATTCCTGTATCTCATTCTGTAAACCTTGAGAAATTGTTTTGTTTTTGTTCTTACTGGTAGATGCTTCAATGTCACCCATTGACTTGTGTCGAGTTCTACGCGTATTGGTGAATACTTTAGACATTCTTTCAGACGCCCATCTTCTCATACGTTTGACAAACGGTAGCACCATGAAGAAAGCATTTGGACTAACGCCCATTTTGAGTTTGGGGGTCATGTCTTTCTTGTTAGCTGGCAGATCAGCTAAAGGGAACCATTCACAAGCCTTAATTTCGTTTCTGGTTCGCGGTTGGAACTTCGTATCTTTAGGAATGTAACCAATAATATATAGTCGGATGACTTGATCGTGTACAGTAGATTCTATGTAGTCGTTCTTATTTATCAACTTACTGATGTCAAACCCCGTTTCTTCCAGCACCTGTAAACAACAACATATTACCACCAATGTAATGAAAATTTGCTACAGCAATTAGTATGCTGACATCGGAACAAGAGAATACTTCGACCTTCGACATTACAGGGGGAACGCTCTGACTGCTATATATACAACAATCTTTGGGGCAATTGTCGATAGATGGATCCTACCATCGCCCTCCCCACTCCCATCATCACTTTACTCTACTACTCTACTAAAAATTAAAAATATTATAGGCTAGTTTAGCAAATGGACCACATCGGTTCGAAACAAGGCCTCAGCCTGAGAAGACTCCGGTAAGAAACTCAGCAGGCTTTTCTTTTTTTCTTGGTCTATTAACGATCTTAATTTACATACAATAATTTGCTTGAGTAGCAAGTTCAGTGAACAGTTCATTTCCAGGCATTCACTTTTCAAGAAGGACATTAGAAGGTTTCTACAGGGTCGGCAACACAAGTGTTAAAGTTCCTGGTGTTTCCATAACCATAACTGTGTACTTGTCTACCATCTAAGTTTACCCACGTGCTCGCAAAAACCGCTCTATAACGTCGAGTTGGGTCAGCCCGTCATACTTTATGAACCGTGAAAAGAGTCCATAACACTGCAGACACATTTCCATAGTAAGTGCGTTGCATGTGAAGACCTCGCACTATGGAAACCTGACGTAATATTCAGTTAATACTTACTTCTCTAGCAGCACACTTCCAGGGTTCCTCGTCCTCGTTAACTTTCCCTTTAGGGAAGCCCCAAGACGCCTTAGTCCAGTAGCTCTGTACCAGCAATACATGGGTCAAGTCTGTGTCCAGCAGTATGGCCCCGTACGTCGGCACAGTCTGCTTGTACTCGCGCCAGTTAGCCAAGACAGCGTCGAGGCTGCTAATGTGCTGACGAAGTTGCGGGACATGCTGGAATTTATAAATGTTATAGGATATACATATCTCGGACGGACATATATATATTTAGACTGAGATCTATAGAAGATCATCATTCTCTGAACCTTTTGCCAACTCAGTTGGGGTCAGATTTCCAGTCTAACTGTGATGCGGCTGGACTTCGATATTTTGCGTGAAGCGACTGCCACCTGACCTTCTCAACCAATGGTCCAATGACCAATGGCGATATCGAAGTTAGGCTGA
Organism: Pelosia muscerda; assembly: GCA_963691645.1. Taxonomy (NCBI): domain Eukaryota; kingdom Metazoa; phylum Arthropoda; class Insecta; order Lepidoptera; family Erebidae; genus Pelosia; species Pelosia muscerda. Next base: position 14,514,672 of record OY829114.1, on the reverse strand, counting down.
TTGGACTTTTGAAGGCTCCAATTACCTGCCATAGCCATATTCATGCATACAACATTTTGCACTGAGCTGGGATCGGACCCGCGCCCCGTGCGTAGCAGTCGCGTGCACTACCGCGACGCCACGGAGATCTATAGAAGATAAGTATAGAAATTTCTACTGGCTCCTTGACAGACAGTCAAGCTGACTATTGACAACAAAATACTCATTTACATAATTATCCTCAAGCCAATCTCGTCATATGAGATGCAGTTATGGTGCTCGGCTAGTAACTCCAACATAATCATTAAGTAAAGAGTATAAAATTGCATTCTAAAACAAATATCAAACGCACCATGGATTATCAGAACAATGGAGGTCAAAAGTTCATACGGGCGGAGCCGCAGGCAACAGTTAGTATTTATTAAAGATTTTCTTACTTGAAATATATGCGCAGCGAACTCCCTTATACCGCAGGGGTAGAGATTTGCAGCTTCATCAGTGCAGTAATAGTCTAAGTAGAACCAGTGTGCCAGTTCTACTTGGAAACAGATTCGGACTAAGTCCCCTTGGTCCTCAGGCGGCACATTTATTATGAAGCGACTAGAAAAGAGAAATTGATTAACAATCATTTCAGGACAGCCTCTGTGGAGTGGCGCTATATACATAACTGCTTCACAGGAAGCATGGGTTCAATTCCCGCTCAGTGCCAATATTAGTGTGCAAAAATATGAATACTAGTAGCCATAGCCAGTAGTAACTGGGTCTAGAATCCATAACACAAGCTAGTTAAGCCATGCTTACCAAGGATCTAGTGGGTGTTGTGTAAACTGTCCTAGAACATTTAATTATAAACTTATTGTAATACTTAGAGGGACAAAGTGATATGCATATCTTTACACAAAACCTGGGTTTAGACCAGTTATTGGATTTTTTAGGGATCCAACTATTCGTAACGACTGCCATAGATGTTTGTATGACAACCGGGACCGACGTCCGTCATGGTGTCCGAGACACCAATGCAAATTTCCATATTCATGTATACAAATATTTGCAGGGAGTGGGGATCGAACCGTGCGCCCTGCATAACATTTGCGGATCAATAAGTCTTTCCTGTTAAAATTTCTATCTCACATTAAATCAGATCTGATTATAACTTTGTTTCTCTCTCTAAACTTAAGAGCTATGCTCTTGTTGGTGGAGTAATCGTCACTCCTCTCTGTCTCCCGCCAAGCCCTAACTTTGTTTATGTGTACTATTTTTTTTTGTACTACCGAAGTTTCCTCCAACAAACCAGCAGTTTGGAATATTATATTCAATATGTATTTACAGTTAAGTTTCAAATGGACAAATGAGTCGAAGCAAAACTCATAGGTTTGTTATTATAGCAGACAAACACAATTCTACAAGTTAATGTTATTTGAGTCAATGTAGTCACCAATCAAATATATAAGAGGGGAATTAGTATAAGTCAGAAGAGAGTTAAAGTTTATGGGACAAAGGATATGGTTAGTGGGGAGGATTATCATATAAAGTAACATTCCTTCTTGGACATTCAAAGAAAATATGATCTGGAGTGTGTTTATCTAAGCCAACTTCACAGAGAGACCTGTCCCTGACACTAATTTTAGTAAGAAATTTATGTATACTTGCTCCAACATTATTAATATAACAATGACAGCTACATATGACTTTAAACTTTTTTATAAACGTAAAATATTTATGTAAAGGTTTTTCGTCAAAACTCGTATTTATCACATATATTTAATACAACAAATTACATAAAAACGTGATCTAAGGCAAATAAATGCAATCTACCTGCATAAGTCATCCAAAATATATATAGGTAAAGAATGTTGGTTTTGATTTCTATTATCAGCGGTCGATCCCATATTTGATTTAACTTATATTTAGCGCTTAAATTTACTTTTTTTATAATTAAACAATGTAAAATATCGGGAATTTTATCCCGCTGTTGAATATTTTTTTAGCAATGACAGCTGAAAAGAAAAGCAAAGCAAGACGCGTTGCGTTGCGTTACTCTCGCGTTCCTTTCTAGTATACTAGTAAAGTTTTTATAATTCAGTATTTTTGCTTTCAGGATTTAGAATTAATACTTAAGTACATAAAGTGGTTGCGGAATAGTGGAAAGCATAGAATCCATTCCATCCATATTCCATGGCGGGTCGGAGCCAGTCGGAGCTCGGAGCAGATTTCTAACCATAATCATCTTAATAACCTTTTCGAATATTTCTTAAACGTCCTCTATGTATATTTCGTCGTATAGGGATGTCGGAAATGGAATAAAGTATCGATATATATTTGTATCGATATTTAAAAAATATATCAATATCGATATTGATATTTTTATAATAAAATATCGATATATCGATATATCGCTATGATTTGCCAGAGAATAATGGCACTCTTAATATTAATTTTATTTTTATATAGGTATATATTACCGGCAATGTGTATAAACCGGTTTTCTATAAATGTCTAAGCAATATATAGAATGCCCATTGCACAGCCAGTAATGTATGAAATGTTATCAAGAAACATAATTCAAAGTTAAAAATAAAAAAAAAACATTTATTCTGTATAAACCAAATGGCATTACAAAATTTGTCAATAACAACAATATTTTATAAATTAGTGAGCAAATGGACCACCGGTTCGAATCGCGGCCCCGGCCTTCGAATCCGGCAAGAAACATAGCGGGTTTTAATATAAATAAATGGTGGTTACAAAAAGACTACCACGAAGGCTAATGCAGGAGCTCCGTTTCCACCTTCGCTTTCTAATCTATATCTATCCAAATTGAGGCGCAGTGTCCATACCGCGTAATTTGGCTTGGATAGATTAGGTTAGAAGTAAGTTCAAGGTAATATTTATATAACGATGTAGAAATTGGATTTCCGCAAAGCCATTCGCAAATACAGACGTAAATGTATTTATTTCAAACATTGCCGTTGCAACAGCAGGCATTCTATATAAAAGCATAAGTCGCCTAAAAGTGTTAGTTGAAAAGCTTTCCTTTCAGGACTTTTTTATCAAAATAAATATCGTTTTTTATACGTTTTCGATACCTGGAATTTAATATCGATACATCGATGTATCGAAGAATTAAATATCGCTCAAAAATATCGATGTTTAGAAAAAATAATATCGATATATCGATGTATCGATATTTTTTCAACAAGCCTATCGTCGTATTCCAACTTTGATATGCAAAATGCTCATAAAATAGTATATCTGAAATATTTCCCAACAGATGGACGTATATTCGAACGCAGAGTTTTGACACTGACAATTCTGTTCAGAATTCTGACGAAAACATATTTTATACAGCACCAAAGAGAATACAATACTACGTAAGAAGAGTCGGGACTTCCATAGCACAAAATAATCTTACGAAATGTCAAATCATGGCTAATTGAACAACCAACCTATCAACTGTAATACATACAGAGTTGCCAACATATAGGAAAAATAGAGATGTGCCACTTAATATTATTTTATTTATCGAAATCGATAAATGCAGGGGGGTGTGCTTTTTAAAAATACTTTTATATTTTCACAGGGATGCTATACTCCATTTTTCAACTAAAGTACTGCGTCATACAAGTTACATGTTGAAAATGAATAAGCGTTCAATTGCCCAGAGGCAGTACATTTAATTAAAAAAACAGAGTATAGGCTCAGTTTGGGTTTTCAAATGAAAAGTTCATAAAATTAAACATTTTTTATATAAAAGATATATAATTAGTTGGTAATCTGATCATGTACTATTTTTTTAATTTTTAATTTATTTTTCAACTAGTGTGGCTTTAAACCAACCTTATTGATGGAACAACAAACTTTAACTGCGTCCTTTTTTTTCTTTAAATCTTTTTCAGTAAAATGTTTACCGCAAACAAATTTTAATTCGTGGAGTTTCTCTATGGGTATATATGCTAGATCTTCATTTCCTGTTATCTTCACCCATTCCTTACAACTAAAAATAAAACATCGATATATAATTCCGAACATACTAGGTACCACACTATTCTCCTACCAGTTAATGTATAAAATTATAATTTTCGTTGTTTTATCCCATAAAATCTATGAAACATTGAAATATTGAATAATACACTACTCACCAAAGCTCATCAATAGGAAATCTGGCCATGAAAAACCGTTTTCTGCCGTCCTTTCTTCCAGATTTTAATCCACATATTTCACACTTTCTATACGACATATTCCACTTTAATAAACAATGCCTTTTCTAGAGAAAGTCCTTGAAGGATAGATAGGATAGAATTCAGCTTCTTTCACATTATTTTACTAATAATATTCAAAGAAAAATATTTTGAAAATAACGATTAGACATCAGTGACAGACAAGTGACATTTCAAAATAAATATAGCCATTGAGATCGCCAAGAAACACAAAAAAAAAAACAATAAAGCCAACATTAAAATGTAGCTCCGTTCCATACAAACAAAGAGAATACAATACTACGTAAGAAGAGTCGGGACTTCCATAGCACAAAATAATCTTACGAAATGTCAAATCATGGCTAATTGAACAACCAACCTATCAACTGTAATACATACAGAGTTGCCAACATATAGGAAAAATAGAGATGTGCCACTTAATATTATTTTATTTATCGATATCGATAAATGCAGGGGGTGTGCTTTTTAAAAATACTTTTATATTTTCACAGGGATGCTATACTCCATTTTTCAACTAAAGTACTGCGTCATACAAGTTACATGTTGAAAATGAATAAGCGTTCAATTTCCCAGAGGCAGTACATTTAATTAAAAAACCAGAGTATAGGCTCAGTTTGGGTTTTCAAATGAAAAGTTCATAAAATTAAACATTTTTTATATAAAAGATATATAATTAGTTGGTAATCTGATCATGTACTATTTTTTTAATATTTAATTTATTTTTCAACTAGTGTGGCTTTAAACCAACCTTATTGATGGAACAACAAACTTTAACTGCGTCCTTTTTTTCTTTAAATCTTTTTCAGTAAAATGTTTACCGCAAACAAATTTTAATTCGTGGAGTTTCTCTATGGGTATATATATGCTAGATCTTCATTTCCTGTTATCTTCACCCATTACTTACAACTAAAAATAAAACATCGATATATAATTCCGAACATACTAGGTACCACACTATTCTCCTACCAGTTAATGTATAAAATTATAATTTTCGTTGTTTTATCCCATAAAATCTATGAAACATTGAAATATTGAATAATACACTACTCATCAAAGCTCATCAATAGGAAATCTGGCCATGAAAAACCGTTTTCTACCGTCCTTTCTTCCAGATTTTAATCCACATATTTCACACTTTCTATACGACATATTCCACTTTAATAAACAATGCCTTTTCTAGAGAAAGTCCTTGAAGGTTAGATAGGATAGAATTCAGCTTCTTTCACATTATTTTACTAATAATATTCAAAGAAAAATATTTTGAAAATAACGATTAGACATCAGTGACAGACAAGTGACATTTCAAAATAAATATAGCCATTGAGATCGCCAAGAAACACAAAAAAAAAAGAAAACAATATAGCCAACATTAAAATGTAGCTCCGTTCCATACAAAATTCCAGTTGTTCGTAGTTGCGTCAGACTGCATACAAAATTCCAGTTGTTCGTAGTTGCGTCAGACTGTACAGCACAGCCACAGCTGTGAGCGTATACGCGATTACATTTTTTGTAACGAATTGATGGAACGTGATCTTCAAAATGGATATTACTCCTTTATTTAAGGCATGTATTAAAACCGTGAAGACTCGGAATAAAGCTTTTGGCATCCAAAGCCCCACTAGCGAAGATAAACAGCGTATATTACGAACAAAGCCGAAAACATCGTTTATGGTAACAGCAAAAGATATCCTATCCCAAATCACCAGATTACGGGACTTTCTACTTGAGCACCGCGAAAAGTACTTAAGCTTTTTCAATAATGTTTCTGCAGAAGATGAAATGACTGATGCTGAACGAGATCAAATAGACACAGGAGCGCAAAGAATAATCAATACATGTTTACATATACTAAAAGAATTTAGAAATGATAATCGCAAAATTGCGGCGACTTCACAGCTAAAAGAGTATATGGAGGCAGTAGCCGATCAGATAGACATGTACTTAAAGGCTGTCTGTAAAATACATAGTGAACTCAAAGCTTTAAGAGTGAAAAGAGCTCTGGATATACGCAAATTGTCTCGGTTAGAGTTCCCAAATGCCAAACCGAGCATTCCACAATCATTAATTATAGAGAATGTGAGTGCAATAAAAAAAGATCGAGAAAATGAGCTTAAAAAGAGTGAAGGGAATGAAATTGAGATTGAAGAAAGTGATGGCCCCAAAAAGATGGATTTGTCTGAGAATGAGGTGGCCGTATTGGCTGATGAAGAGCTCAGTGCTGAAGAGCTTCAGATGTTTGAGTCTGAAAATTCACAACTCCTTAATGACCTCAATAATATGCAGGAAGAAGTTAAAGTGATTGAGAGTAAAGTACTGCATATCGCTGAGCTACAAGAAATATTTACTGAAAAGGTATAAAAATTTTTTTTTTTTTATAACACTTAGATGGCAGACAAGCACACGGCCCACCTGATGGGAAGTGGTCACCGTGGCCTATGGACGTTTGCAACATCAGGGGCGTCACACACATGCTGCCTACCCTATAGATACCTTCTAATGCCTTTCTTGAAGAACCCCATGTTGTAGTCGCTTGGGAAAACCATGGCAGGGAGTTCATTCCACAGCTTGAGAGTGCGTGGGATGAAACTCCTTTCAAACATTTCCCAGGTTAATAGCAAGAACAGGTTTTATTTAAAAACAAATACCTACTATAGTCATTTTGTTTAGGTACTTGAATAATGTAAACAATCCTAGTGTGCCTTTTTAATATGTTCCATTTAACAAATTCAGTAAAAAAAATACTTTTCTGCTTAGAAACCCATTTTAGAGACTAAAAACTGGTATTGAAACACTAGTTAGTCAGATTGTTAGCCTAGTTTATTCAATTAACATGTATTTTTATATATAAGAAGTTGCCACTAGATTGTATACCTTTCCTTTATTTAAGTATCTAAACAAATGGAGTATAAATTTATGATCACCTGCAATGCAACTTGACCATTGACAATCTAGGGCATTAACCATTCTTTTTTTAAATTATTTCAGGTTCTTCAACAAGAGCAAGACATAGACAGAATATCAAACACAGTTGTTGGGTCTACAGAGAATGTCAAAGATGCAAATGAACAAATTAAACAAGCTATCCAACGAAATGCTGGACTCAGGGTGTACATACTATTTTTCTTACTCGTCATGTCATTCAGTTTGCTCTTCTTAGATTGGTATAATGATTAAATGTGTGTTAAGTTTTATTTTATGCATAAGTATCTTGTTTCATTATACACTAGTCTCTTCTTGCCCTCAGTTCAATAAGATCACTGTTGGCTTTCCACACAAGAATTTAGGAAGATCCACCACTGACCCCAGGACAGCCAGTGTTACAAAAAGTAGCTAATGTTCTTTAAAAAAAAAAGGACCTGGGATCTGCAGGGCTACCATAATAGGTCAATAATTGAATAAAATGAATATTTATTTGCGAGAAACATGATTTCACAATAGTTATAAGCTGACAGAGTACAGAGTTCCAGACTGTGCGGCATGTTTCACCTCTTTCAGTATGTGATAATAAGTTCTGTTATATTATGTGCAAATGTAACTTTGTAATGCTTAAATGAGTTATGCTATTGTATGAGTTTACAAAATTATATATACAGTTGGTAGTATGACTGCCATTCATTTTTTGGCCAGTTTTAAGAGTTCATGGAATGGACCCTGTTCAGCACACGGCCGCCGGACGATGACTTTGACCAAGACAGACACAAAGATCAAGACACAAATTGCTGCAGTGTAGAGATGTTAAGTTATAGATCATTATGTATGACGGATGACCTAAAATTCTATTTATTTTGAAAGGGCACATCATCATCCAGAGCTATACTTTGTAAAATATAGCTTGGGTCCTATGACAGATGTCAAAATGAGGTTCATAGGGATGTACGAAATTCGATGAAAATATCGATACTACCAGCTATTATTGATGCATATTACATATAATTAGGTTCAATTTAATTGTATGTATGTATTTAATTGTAATGAGGACGGAATATACGTAGCATACAAGGCGTCGGCACTCTTACTGATGAGAATGAGTGGAGTGGATCAGTGGAAGTTCATATCAAACAAGATGTTGGCGCGTGTATCTTATGCCTATATCATGGCCCAAGAGCCAAACGCGGCGTGTCTTCTTACAAAATGCAAAAACAGGTACAGGGCGTTGATGAATTGAATGCAGGCTTTTATTTACTCAATATTATTTAGGATCAAGTAAATTGAAATATACATATTATTATGATATTAAAATACCTAAGCAATAAGATTAAATTCTAATTATTTTTTTCTAATATTAATTTCAATATTAAATTAAGCTTTATTCAAAATATGGATAGTTTATAGTATGTGGTCACGATGATTCATCGCCCATCACTAATTAGCTCGGTATGCCCATAAAGTATGAAATTGACAGCTACTACATTCATTATTAGAAAATTCAAAACTTCATGTGCGGGATTTCACTGACAGCTGTCATAGGACCCAAGCTACATTTTACAAAGTATAAGTATATGTATATGTATATGCTGTTATATGATCCGGCTTGTGGAATTCACTAAGTGGTTGTCGCTGTTACATAGGACTTTATGTGACTTGTGAGGAATGAAATGCTCTGTGGACTTCACTGGCAAGTAAAAGAAAGGAAAAAGAAAAACCGGAAAACACACGGATGATACCATAGACTAATAAATACAATAATTTTCTATTTCTGAACGTAAATGTAGATGTCAAACATTAACCAATAAAAAATCTATATAAGATTGGGATAATTTCTCTGTGGTACAATTTGTTTGTTTTTGTTGGAATTCTTGTATTGAAATTTAACACTTTACTTTCGTTTTTATTTCTCTGTATCACCCATATATGGTAATTGGTAACGCTTAGCCGCTTCCTTAGCAGTCTCTTCATATCATATGCACTATATATCAATTTCTACTTCATGTCACAAAAAGCTTTGAGGCGACTTCAAGTATTTTTGGCGTCCACAATATCTAAACGATTTTGGTCACGAGCATCCGGCCCGTCGTATTGTACAAATAAATTGGAAATAATGGACGCAGTTAAAACTATGAAAGATTTGGGTTACGCTTTTAATGCAGGTAAATTTTATCTGACTATTAAAAACTTTTCATACAAGTTTACAAAACAGGTACCGACATGACACCATCAGAATTCGGACTCTTATTTTTTTTTTTGCCCCGGCCTACTTGAGATTCAGCTGATGCCCCTTTTTAATTATTAGCTAGTGAACAAGTTTACAGGTTACAGTTGTCTTGAGGCCTGAAGATATCACACCAAGTCAAGCCATTCCGATTGACCATATGGAGTAGAAACCATAAGCCGACTCCTGGTTTCAAGGTGAACAGTGAAAAACCAGAACAACTCTGACCATTTATTTTCTTTTAACAGAAGGCCAGCTCAGAAAACTCGGCGCTGATGGACAAACCACAGAGGAACCGTTCCAGTTTAACGTCAGTAACCAGCATCAGGAATGCCAGGCACATTATGAGGAACTTGGCAACGCGGTCACTGAATACATATATTACTTGCTAGAATCCGACTTGAATCTTACTAGGCTACCGGTTCCAAAGGATTGCAGTAAAGGCACATTCATCTTTGCTTCTAAGGACTATGATAAAAAAGATGTGTTGATCATATTGATTCATGGGTCTGGAGCAGTCCGTGCTGGACAATGGGCTAGATCGTAAGTTGATAAACCATATTGACATATTATGTACCACTATCTGTTCCCAACGACTTTTGATCACCTTTCCGTTGCTGACCCTCGCTAATTGCATGATGATTATAGCCTATATCATTCACAGATGAGGCATTCTATTGATGAAAGAATTTTCAAAAACGGTTCAGTAAATCCAGAGATTATCCCCTATAACCTCATAAACTTTACTTAGTATAGTATAAATAAAATAAAGTAACATTAACGAACATCAGTTCTTCTTGAATTTAATATATTTTTGAAAGTTTATCGTTATAGTTACCTTCAGCCAAGATATTCTTTTCCTACCAAGGCATTTGCGTTTTATCTAGACTTGAATATTTTCTGTACTTTATGAATTTTTTCTTATCATATTGCAGATTAATAATCAATGACAACTTAGACATGGGAACTCAAATACCTTATATTAAAAATGCCCTATCTAGGGATTACGGAGTACTGGTGTTAAATCCTAACGATAATTGTCTTCCAAATGGCCAGAAGATACCTCATAGTGGGTCAGGAGAGGAACATACCAAATATGTTTGGAATACTTACGTTCAGGATGCTAAAGCTACGTCTATAGCGATTGTAGCCCACAGTTATGGTGGAGTCTTGACTGTCACGTTAGCTGACCAGTTAAAGAAGGAATTTGAGAAGAGAGTCAAAGCGATTGCCTTTACAGATTCAGTACATGTTTATTCTAATATAAAAATAACTAAATATTTGAAAGAGGTAAGGTTTATTTTGTATTAGCAAGCTTTGTGTACTGATGCAATTTATCTTTAAAAGGAATTTGGTCCAACTTAAAATCTTATGTTTGTTTAATTGCAATTGGTTAAGTAGAACCAGAGTTATGACTAGTAATATAAAATTTAAGGTGCACAGATGGCGCTTAATACATATAATATTAGGAAGCTACATACTGGCCTTTACATTGCCCATGTGATAATAAAAGTTAGTAGTTCCCATGGGCAATGTTATGAGTTTGTGAGTCAGAATTTAGTTTAGATGGAAGGACTTCCAGGAATATCAGCAGTTTTGGCATCCAAAGTAGAATTTACATGCATCTGTACAAAGGATTTCTAACAGATCTAAAGTTCTTTTTTAAATTTTAAATGATTTTGTCATTAGCTGATTTTGACATTCATTCATCTAGGTTTTAATAAGAAATGAAAATAGTTATTCTAAATATTTTAATATTAATAATTACAGGTAGCAATTAATTGGATATCAAGCCAGTCACCACTAGACACACCAATGACTACTCCAGATTTTGATATTCCAAGGGTATCGGCAGGTAAGCACAAGAAGAAAATACTGCCTTATCACTAATTCACCCTAAATCAATAGACTTTTGGAAGTTTAGTAGTAAAACAGATATTGGTTGACTATACCAGCAGAGACCTATGTTCCATCATCTTAAAATATACCTACTAGCAAAAGAAATGACACTGCTAAATAGTGTAAAACTTCTAAGTAATAATGCAATAGTGAATCAAGAATGTGGGCAAAGTGACACTTGCCAACATTGCCCAGGTTCTTGCTTTTTCTCTGGTAATCAATGAAGACCTATAGACCGCTTGCGTTAGTCGGTTCGAGTCCGACGTAATCTAATACCCTCCCACTGACTATAGCGGATGTGGTATCAGTGGGGATTTTATGCACGATAATAAAGGTTTTTTCTCAAAGAATTTACCTATTTACCTATTTACGTCATTTGTAAAGGGTCATCTAGTAATATGAATTTTTATTTTCCAGGTCATGAAAAACACGAGATGACGTCTTATTCATGCATGGAGTCTGTCTTCAAATTAATTGAGAAAAATATTTCAAAAAATAAACAATAAATAATATATTCTTTTATAATAAATAATGTACTAATATTGTGCTATTAAATTGTTGTTATATGTATAAGTGGGCATTTTTAAACTACGCGTAGGAATATAAGAAAATTAAACATATTTTGAAATAAAACTAGTTTTATTGTAAAAATAACATAGTGTTAAATATACATTATATATAAAGAAATCATATTTTTCCTATTTCTATCTTTTTCTATGACTTACAACTACAAGAAAAATATATTTAGGAGCGGGGGACCAACATTTACCTACAGTTTAACAATCCCAACGATAACCAATAGTAAAATATAAAAAAATGTGGCCGTCCTGAAGATGCTTTGAGCAGTGACATGAAGTTTTTTTTTCATACTGAATATTGCATATACAAAACCATAACTTATCCCATAAGAAGTCTTTTTACTTGGCTTAAAGGGTTTGGCATTTTTATTCTACGACAAGTAGTATTAATGTACCATTGCTATTGTTGGAATTGTTAAATTGTGGGTGAGAGGTGGGTATACCTCTTGTACTGGATTTCCGCCATGTAATGCATACTTCAATATTTTGAAACTTTCTAGACCAAGCGAGCACCCTCTCATATCAAATGTAGTCCCATTCTGTTCCTCTCATCGTAAATAACAGTTTTGGAGTTCTAGTAAAAGTTTAGAAGCACACAAAAGTGGGAACATGAATTACTTCTTCTTCCCTTTAGAATAATTTTTCAACCAACCTTTAACATCTTGCTTACTAGCCTTTACACCTAAAACTGCCGATCTAGAATTCACATCTCTCTTTGCAAACGGTGAAAATCCCGCTGTATAATCAGGATCTAGCGCATTTGTTTTACTTCTTGCTATTTTAGTGGCAAATGTCTTGTGGATGTGTTGATCTTCTGTGAGTATTGGGTACTGAAAGTGTTGGCCTCCTTTAGGAGTAGGCAAACTGAACTTCTTGCCCCTGGCACTCAATGGCTTGCGGCCATTTATGTGAATATGCTGATTGCCTTCTTCATCATAACTTACACCAACCTTTTTAAGTGTAGCGTGGCCACAATTAGGGCAGAATAATTTTGTCATTACACTTGTAGTTTTAAAACAGGTTGTGCAACGAAATATAAATGTGCGTAGTTGTTTGATGATGCGTCCGTCAATAGCTGTTACATTCAAACCTATTTGTTTTAGAACATTTTGCATAGCAAAGTCTGAAGTCATACAGGCTACTTCAACCGATTTCTCTTCAAACTCGCCGAGGTCTAATTCCTTTTTCTTAGTTGCTAAATTTCCTGGTGTTATCCATTCACCGCCATCACTGTCAGACTCTTCTTCACTTTCTGTGTATTCTTCTTCATCTGACAGTTTAACCATGAGTTCATCAACTTGTTCATCCTTCAAATCAATATTTTTTATTTGTTCTAATATACTGTCTTCATCACCAACAATGCCGTTATTTGAATCTTCAACTTCACCAGTTTCTGTATTTAACTTACATTCTGATGAGTCTTCTTTGATTGATGCCTTCACTTCTAGATTCTCTCCTGTCTCTTCTTTCACCGAAGTAACTGAATCAGCAGTTTCTTTAGCCGGAGCATTATTATTTGGTTTCGACCCACGATGGGCTACTCCAGTGACTGTCACGATTTTTTGCATAGTTGGTTCAGTTTTTAAGTGCTCTGTGCCAACCTTTTCCTTTTCCAATTGATAACATAACGCTAAGACTTTGATGTCTGTGGCCGAGAGGCTCGTATAGTCTCCTGTCTTCTTAGCGAAGTCCGAAACAAATTTTATATTCTCCGTGAAGACATCTTTGACCCGCAAATCGTAAGGAAGAATCACTAGAGCCCTGCGTTGACTCTTACTGGTCACTTCGTCAAGAACCTCTTGAACTGTGTAAATATTTTCGCCAATATCTGGTAAACTTTTCCCCTTTATGAATGCTGAGGTATCAGCAACTAAATGTTTTACGTTCTTAGACATTTTTGATCAAATACGATAACGAATACGCATGGAAATAGACGAGGTGTAAATAAATTGATAACAAACAACACGTGCACAGACGGCAGGCATGTATCGGATATTTTTTGACAATACAGACAATTTTATTTTATGCTTTGACATTTGACGTAATGTTTTTTTTTTCGAATTTTATGGCATGGTAAGTAAACCTTTATGTCAAGTCTTATTTTGTAATTTAAACACTTTAGTCTCTTTGACAGAGGTAATACATGACGGTATCTTCCGTCCTAATTGAACAGTCCGACTGGGAAAGTACTCCAGTCTACAAATTACCGCAGCTAGTAATAACCTTGTATGTGTTTCCGGCGGTGAGTAGGTAGGGTAGCCAGAGCTCACTGGCGAGGTTTTGTGTTGTCAGTGGGAAGACCGAGATACACCTTCTTCTTCTATCTTCTGCATTGACAGCACAGAGACTCTTAACCTTCGCCCCTCCACCCTCCCTCTACCCTCTATTCTCTTATGGTCGGCAGCACGGATGTGACGCCCCAAATGTTGTAAACGTCCATAGGCCACGGTAACCACTTTTCATCAGGTGGGCCGCGTGCTTGTCTCCCACCTAAGTGGTACAAAAAAATCTAGTTGGCATGATTATTGATGATAATGATGATAACGATGACGGATGATAGTTTCCTCAGTAAAGTAGTGGAGACTTTACTAGAAGCTTCTTTAATTTTCAGTGTCAACCATCAAAAATACGCTCTATCTGCTGTGTGTGCGTGTGTATGAGTGCCGGTGTGGGGGTGGTCAATTACCAACTTTCAATAGTTCAATGTGAACACCGTGCTTCCCGCATCACAGCGGGTTATTCTAAACGGATGCCGAAACGGAGCCGTCCGAGTAAAGGTACTGACTATGAAGCGCCCCGCCGAAAACATAGAAGCCGAATAGCCGAGCGTAGAAATCGTGACGAAACCAACTCTAGTGAATTTATCACGAGGACGGCGACATTGTCTACGTTCCGATGATAATTAAAAAAACAATTTAACTGAATATTAATTAGCTTAATAGAAATGTATAAAAGGCAAATTTCTTTTAAGTAGATAAGTATACTTTCTTAGTAAGAACATAATACCTACCTATTGTCACAGAAATGAATATCTTAACAATATTTTTCGTGAGTTTTTTAACTCTTTTATTCATGGAATCAGCTTTCGGTGGGTAAGCTTATGTTTTATGTGCTGCTAGTGGTTATTAATTGGTTATAAATGTACTGAAATTTTTGCCGTAGTGAACGCGACAGCTACGCAGGAGGCGCGGGTTCGATCCCCGCTCAATGCAATTTTAAAGGCTATTTGGTATGGTTGTGTTACGGAGAGCACGTTAAGCCGTCGGTCCCGGTTGCCATACGAACATCTATGGCAGTCATTACAGGTAGTTGGAGCCCTCTAAAGTCCGACTAGCCTAACTACAGAACTCCGATATCGCCAATCTGGTTGTGGCGGTCCAATGGCAGTCGCTTCACGGAAATTGTCAAAATTCAGCCGCATCTTAGACTAGAAAGCCGACCCCAACTGAGTTGGGAATAGGCTCAGAGAATGATGATTTTCGCAATGCTCCGTTCTGTCGATACCTTTACATTACGAATTCGATAGTATTTCGTGCTAAGGCTACAGTGGTAGTCAACACGGAACCTTTATAAAGAAATAATGTATAATATATACCTGATCTAATCGAAAATATCTTATTAAAATTTTTCTTAGACCCCAGTAAGCTTATTTTTGAATGAGTAAAGAACTATTCTATGAAATCAAATTGATGATCGTCTTATTGTACTTGTACTTTGGAGATATATTCTCCACATCGTTGCTATGCAGAGGTGCATTTTGTTAATTATATAATAATTAAATAGCTGCAATTAATTACCTCAATAAAGTTATAAAGCAGTATAAGGTAAAAACAAAAAAGGGTGTCGTAACCGCAAGTGATGTTAATTATTGTTGTTGTGCAAAAAGGAACTAACAAAGTTAATTAAATGTTTACCTATTAACTATGGCTAACTTAAACTCTTCGTTTAGTCGTAGCCAAATGATGCACCGAATTCCAACGCCTAATCCTACGCAGCGGGACACTCCTAAACCTACTGACCCATCAGCTGTTTTTTATCATTTATGACACGTCAATTTGACTTCACCCTGCCTAATAGTAAGCTCAAAGCGAAGTCTCAGGACGTAAAGTGTTACAATGGTGGCACTCCGCTTGACGGCCTCATCAGATGCTTTTTCACGCCCCGCTTAAACGACCCGGGACTGTAGAAAGAAGGAAACACGTGAGCTGGCAAGGAATTCCAAGACTTAATGGGGTTGTTCCAACGGAAGAAATCCAGAGATGGATGGACATCATGGATGTCGTTTCAAACGAAGTAATTAGGTTGGCTTAGTAAACTCTACGCGGCAATAAGGTTGGAGGTGTGGACACAAAAGCGAACTGTCAAATTGTTAGGAGATAACAAACGCGGATTGCCGCTAGTCGCCACGAAGTGCCGCGCATTTTGTGCCCACAACAAGGGTTGTGGGCACAAAATATGCTTAAAATTTGTGTATAATGTGTGTATAGGCAAGAGCCTATACCTATACACACTATACAGGTGACAATAATTAGGTACCAACTGAGTTATAAGAGGAAACTACAATTCAGTGGCCGAAAACATAAAAGCCGAAAGCCGAACTAAGTTCAAGATATAATTGACAACGAAACAAACTCTAGTTCATTACGTTACTTACTATTTTATTACTACTACTTATTATTTTATACTTATTTAGATACCTAATCCTAATGATTACAGACTTTAAAAATATAAATAGGATATTCAGTTCAATGGTTATTTATCTTGGCCTGGTTTTATAAAAAAAAACACGAGGCACGAGGTTGACGTCGATCGAGGACAACAAAAGAAATTACTTGGCTGAATATTATTTTACCTAGTTTGATAAAAATGTATAAAAGGCGATTGTTTCTTTTAAGTACGTAAGTAAGAATTATTGAACTATCACAGAAATGTATTGCATAAAAATAATTTTGGTTTCTATTTTCACTCTACTTATCGTTGAATCATCTTTGGGTGAGCTTCTTTTTTTTAATAGTTGCTAACGTATCGTAGGTAACTATGTCCAATGTCCACGTCTATTTGCCTTTAAGATAGGCATAGGTGAATTAACACCCACATTCCCCAAACTAATAAGTTATAGAGGTAATTTATAGCCACTTGTTCAGCACTTTTAGGGTGAGAACCAAGCGGTTCGATGAGTCTTTTCTCCGCCCCACCATTACGTCCTGGAATTCCTTGCCGGCGCACGTGTTTCCTTCTTCCTACAGTACCGGGTCCTTTAAGCGGGGCGTGAAAAAGCATCTGATGAGGCCGTCAAGCTGAGCGCCACCATTGTAGCACTGAACGTGTTTGCAATGGTGACACTCTTTCATGAGACTTTGCCTTCAACTTGACATTAGGCGAGGTGAAGTCAAATTGAATAAATCAAAATAAAATAAAAATAAACTGATAAAAAATTAAACTCGCGACATCGTGGCGGCGTCATTCGTGAAGAAGATGAGCGAAGCCTGGGCCATAGTATAAACAGCATTGGTAACGGTAACGGTTAAAACTCTTTAGACGCGTTGAGCACTTTTAGGGCTAAAAAGTTTTTGATGCTGTACTCCATGGAGTACAGCATCAAAAACTTTTTTGATGCTGTACTCCATGTACTGTACCTACTTTAACTATATACCTACATTTATCATGATATGTAGGTATATAGTTAACATAGTACCTTATATAAAATAAATATTAGGAGGGGATGTAGTAAGCCTTCCCGAAGAGGGAAACGTATGCTCGGGCCCTCTCTGTGAGTAGCGGCGCAGCTGCCGTGAAAGAAATTACTACACAACGATGGCAACTCAAAAATACCATCGAATCGACAGAAGAAGTAGAAGTACCTAGTCCCCCTCCTTATAGTTTTTACTTCTATCAATAGACAATATGAGTCATTCAAAGACTGCCCGGCATGCTTTTTAAATTATTCTCAAACTTTTTTTTATTTACAGCGGTCTGTGACGGTGATGACAACGCTGAGCCTACAGCTCCTGGTAAATGCAATAACAAGGCCTGCATACGATGCGACACCGGTGTATGTTCCAGGATTTGTGTGTTCGGGGGTTGCTCGTGCAAACCTGGTTTCAAATACAATGGCAGTAACTGCGTGAAACCTAGTGATTGCTCGAAAGATACTTTTACAAAGAATACACAACACTTAAAAATGAACTTGTTGAAATCCATAGTGTAATATGGTACTGATAATGGAATAAAGTTTAAATAATCTTTACCTTTTCTGCTATATTTTTCTTCATCCCATGTTGGCCAGTAAGAGATTACTTTTTTTTTTATAAACTCACGCCTATATCCTCGAAGGGGTAGGCAGATGTGCCAGCACCCACACCTCGCCAGTTTATGTTTAGGTCGCAATGTAATAGGTGGCGAGCCTATTGCCATTAACCGGGCACTTATAAACCTGCGATAAATACACACATAACTTCGAAAAGTCATTGGTGTGTGCCATGATAAACCTGGGATCGAACCCGAGATCTCGTCTCAGCAGTCCATTACCCATACCACTAGGGTACCGCGATCTTTCGCCATCGTTTCGAGATTACTTCAGGGCGATAAGGCCGCCAATTGTATGTCATGTACCTACCACATTTTTTTAAACAATCATTCGGCATGCGAGTATTTTTTTTAAATTGAATATTAGCAACCGAAATTACTAATATTCCCTCTAACCCCTCCTGATAAGCTCAATGGCTGGTGTCCGGTCTTCACGTCAGTAGTGTAATGGCCAGGATTCGAACCCGAGACCTCTCGATAGTAAGGCCGACTTATTAACCACTAAGCTATATACCATATTAAACTAAAGTAAATTCCAATAAATTTTATTAAGGTAAATGGAAACTTTTCTACTTATACTTATTAATTATTTTTTAAAATCAAAACACAATACGTTGTATTATTTAGATTTTAATAATGTTTATTTAGAGTAGGTAGGTAAGTATATAATGTAAATTGTATCAATACATATGAGTTAAGTTATAAATGTTAAAATCTTCTAAAAATATTTGATTCTATAGCTATATGAAGTATATGAAATCTATAATGAAATTAACTAAATAAACTGTAAGATTTTAAAATGGAGGTACAGTAACATAGTTCCTATGTTTCTATGCTTGAGTTTAATACTCAAAACCCCCTCAGGGTGTAGTCAACCCTACTTGGGGCACTGACTAGGGTTGACACATTTAGAACCATTGTATTTGAAGCCGGGTTTGCACGAGCAGCCTCCGTATTCGCAAACTGCGGCGCAAACATCGGAGTCGCATCGTACACAGTTTTTATTATTGCATTGCCCAGGGGCCGTGGCTACAGCATTCTTGTCACCACCGCAATCCGCTAAAAAAATAAAAAAGATTAAAATAAAAAACAAATCAAAAAAGACTAGTGAAACCGGCGTTTTCAAAAAGCATAAGCTTAAGCTTCAAAGTATGTATGTAATAACTAGGGCAGTTGCTCCAAGAAGGTAAGATTCTCACTCACAAAGGTTTGCTGGCAGAGACCTCTCTTCTCATCTCATAAACTCACGCCTATATCCATGATAGGGGAGGGCGAGGTGCTAGACCCACATTTCGCCGGTTCATGTTTAGGTCCCAATGTAATAGGTGGCGAGCCTATTGCCATTAACCGGGCATTTATAAACCTACGACAAATACACACATAACTTCGAAAAGTCATTGGTGTGTGCCATGGTAAACCTGGGATCGAACTCGAGACCTCGTCTCAGCAGTCCATTACCCATACCACTAGGCTACCGCGGATTTTTTTCTGAGCTCTTGCAGAGTTAAGCTCTCCTTTGTACATGATGTTATTTTCTAATACTTTGCAACATATTTTTATGTTTATTTTTTGTGTACAATAAAGAATTAAGAAACTATACTTTGAGGGTGAGGCTAAAAGAAGTATTCAGTTGATTTCAGGTATTCCATCGGATACGACTGGGTGCTTCGCGGTGAGCTCGGGGACGGTGCCGCCGTCACGTGTTATGCGGATGACACATTAGTGACGGCGTGCGGTGCTACACACCGCGAAGCAAATCAGAAGGCCACGATCGCGGTTGCTCAAGTCGTGGAACGGATCCGGCGGCTGGGTCTTGAAGTGGCTCTGCGTAAAACCGAGGCCATGTTCTTTCATGGTCCTCGGCGCGCGCCACCAGAGGGATCCAGCCTCACAGTGGGAGACATTTTCATCGACATCAAGCCTCAGATGAAATATCTGGGGCTCGTGCTCGACGGTCGATGGGACTTCGGGGAGCATCTCCGAAGTCTGGCCCCTAAATTGAAGGGCACAGCTGATGCTCTGGCGCGGCTGCTGCCCAACATGAGGGGGCCGGATGACTCCTGCAGGAGACTCTACGCGGGAATCGTGCGGTCCATGGCCCTATATGGGTGTCCAATATGGGCGGAGACCCTGAAGGCTAGACACGTGCAGAAGCTGCACGCTCCGCAGCGCACGATGGCCATCAGGGTCATAAGGGGGTACCGCACAATTTCCTTTGACGCAGCGAGTCTCCTCGCCGGATCGATACCATGGATCCTGGATGCGAGATCCCTTTCGGTGCTATATCGGTACCGAAAGGAGGCGCGGGAGAGGGGACATGAACCCGAGCCAGGTGAGCTCCGGGCCGTGAAGTCCCAGCTCCACAGGGACATGGTAGCTGAGTGGGAGCGACGACTTGGGCGACCAAGCGCAGGGCACGCCGTAGTAGCGGCGGTAAGACCCATCATGGGGGACTGGCTAGAGAGGCCACACGGTAGCCTCTCGTACCGGCTGACGCAGGTGATCACCGGGCATGGATGCTTCGGGGATTACCTGCATCGGATCCGGAAGGAGCCAACGTTCGAGTGCCATCACTGTGATGCGAGCGAAGACTCGGGGCTGCACACGCTGACCGGGTGCCCGGCGTGGGAGAGGCCGAGACGGGTCCTAGTGGCGGCCCTAGGAGTGCGAGTTCTCTCGCTCGCCGCATTGCTCACGGCGATGGTACGATGCGCGAACGCTTGGGCTGCCGGCGCCTCCTT
Source organism: Pelosia muscerda (assembly GCA_963691645.1). Lineage (NCBI taxonomy): Eukaryota > Metazoa > Arthropoda > Insecta > Lepidoptera > Erebidae > Pelosia > Pelosia muscerda. The sequence continues at coordinate 14,493,803 of OY829114.1, read as the reverse complement.
CTGCGAGCAAGTAATGCTCGAGAAGGAGACGGCGGAACGAGTTCGGAGAAGACTCCGGACCCGCACAGCCCGCGACGAGCGGAGGCGACTCGGACGTCGGAGGTCGCAGAATGACCTCTGTCCTCCATGAGCGCGGGCCTGGGGGTGACGGGTGGAGCCGCCTGTCACTCTAGCAGAAGCAGGCCGCGGCGGCGGCGCAAAATGCGCCTCCCCATACCCGGGGGCTAGTTGGGGACACCGTGGTCCCTACACCCGACGGGGGTCATCTCAAAGAGAGGGCCCCGGGTCTGCCGGGGTGCGAGGGATATGTTGGCTACAACCTCACCTCCGGCAACTGAAGACCCAGAGACGGCGTGCGTTTTGGTCGGTTCGAGTCCGACATAACCTTCCCAACCGGCTCCGGTGGGGGGTATCCGTGGGGATTTTCCGCACTATAAAAAAAAAATAAAAAAAAAAAAAAAAAAAAAAAAAAAGGTATTCCACAATGTCTTAAGACAAAAGTCTATACAGTGCATTCTATCTGGTACATCGGTACAGAACCGAGACGTGGACACTTACGGTACGATTGGTTCACCAATTCAAGGTGTTACGTGTTACAGACAGTGCTATGCTCGGTAGGTATATCTCTGAGGGATCGAATCCGGAACGAAGTAATTCGGCAGAGAACTAAAGTTATCGACGAATTAGCAAGCCGTAGCCTTAGCACGAAATACTGTCGAATTCGTAATGTAAGGGTATCGACAGAACGGAGCATTACAATTGGCGGCTACACACGCACACAGGTTCACAAGAGACAGACTTCCAATCACAATGCTCCGCTCTCTCGAAACCTTCACATTACGAATTCGATAGGAGTTCATGCTAGTGCTACTGAAGTGGGTTCAGGCTGGTCATAAGGCCACAATTTCTCGCACACGAGAAGAACTTTAAAAACACGTTTCTCACAGAAAAAGTGACTGGAATTTGCCGGTGGTCTACGCCTTCGGTGTTACAAACGACCGTAGGCCACGGTAACCAATCCATCAAGTGGGTCGTTACCTTGTCTGCCACCTAAACGGTATAAAAAACACAAATTCTGGTGTGCCTAGGGCCCCCGGCATAGGTAAAGACGGTCTTGAATACACTTACCAAAAGATGATTCCACGATAATAAGAGCCAAAAAAGTAACGAAAAAAATTCTAAAAAAATACATTTTAGATGAGATATTCGTAACTATATAGATGGTGTACAATGCTAAAAACAAATGAATTTTCTTTCTTATTTATACATTTGTCAGACACGTATCAGTTAAATTGTTAATTTTAATTGTCCTCGAACATAGCCTTCCTCGTGTTGTCATAATTAACTAGAGTTGACTTCGTCACGATTTTAGTTCGGCTTTCGGCTTTTCAGTAAACACCATTTTAAACCACCAACGTAAAAACGAAGGGATGTTATAAGTTTGACGTGTTTGTGTGTGTTATGTCTTGTTGAGAATGAAACGTGGTTATATTTTCGACAATCATATATTTCTTCTTGTTCACAAATTAATTACAAGTATTACAACGCAGCACATGATCGCACGCAAGCGCAGCCATCAAGAGAGAGAGAATAGGGCAGTGTTGCCACAGACTAAACTTACTATACTAAGTATGGCCTAGTGAGGTGCCGCTACAGATAATTATCTCAACACTCCTACTCAAATTAAACATTTATAAGTTTTAATTTGCTACTAAGCACATCACTAGGGTAATTAGACAAGTTTACAATCACATGTCTAGTTTAAACAATCCTCATTCACTACATAACAGTTAGGAACAATCTAGTTTTACACAATTATCAAATTAATGGTTACATAATATAATAAAAGAATTCACAGTTCAAAAAAAAATACACATGTTAATACCATAAAGTTAATACACAGTACACAGTTTAAGTTTATTTATCAATCTAGAAATTTTCTCACAAGGTAACTTTAGTTTACCTTCTAATGACACATTTTATAACATAATAAGTAACAGTAACATTTATTTATTTAAGTAGGCACATAACTTAATACTATGTGAATATAAAAAGTAGTACTTTGTTTATAACAAGTTTTAACACATAAATTGTTTTATGATTGTTCTGAACTTTTCTTTACATAAGCTTTTAGTCATTATATCTGCAAGATTATTGTTAGACTTAACATATTCAATTCGCACAATGTTCTTTTCAACCATGTCTTTCAGAAAATGCGCCCTAATATCTATATGTTTTGTTCGTTTAGAATTTTCATAGCTTTTTGACATAGAAATGGCTCCAATATTATCCACTAGTAGCACTGCATCATTTTTACAAGCCAAGTGCTCACAAAGACCTTTAAGATTCACCAGCTCTTGAGCTACAGCTGCTGCAGCAATGTATTCTGATTCTGCAGTTGATAGTGCCACACAAGACTGCTTCTTTGAGAACCAAGCGATGGGATTTGTGCCATGTAGGATCATTCCACCACTGATACTTTTCCTGTCATTTTTATCTCCAGCCCAATCTGCATCAGAGAATCCATTTAAATTCTTATCAGTGCTTCTTTTAAATACCAGTCCTTTGTTTCTTGTTTCCTTTAGGTAACGAATCACTCGCTTGCTAGCTTTCCAAAGTTGTTCATTTGGTTTATCTAGATATCTGCTAAGATATGATACTGCAAATGTTAAATCAGGACGTGATGTCACAGTTAAATACAGTAAGGAACCAATAAGCTCACGATAGGGTACATTCAATACTTTTTCATTTTCATTTATTTGTATGTTATAATTTATTTCCATTGGAGTGTCCATTCCTTTACAATCTCTCATATTATATTTATTTATTATTCTATCAATCATATTACTTTGTTTGATTATTATAGAGTCTTCATTTCTTTCTATTTCCATCCCTAAAAATTTATGTATTTCACCCAAATTCTTTGCATTGAATTTCTTTTTCAGCTCTGTAACTATTCCTTCTTCATTTCCTAGAATTAATATGTCATCGACATAGATTAACATCCAACAGTCTCTTTTATAGTACATACAGTAGTCATACTCTGAACGTTTAAATCCAATACTTTTGGCAAATTCATCTATTGTTTCATTCCAGCATTTGGGAGACTCCGTCAAACCATATAGTGCTCTTTTCAGTTTTAATACCGTATTTGAATCTTTTACTTTTAATCCTTGAGGTATTTTAATGTAAACATCTGATTTCAATATTCCATTCAAGAATGCTGTTGGTATATCAAGTTGAGTAAGCTTCAAGTTTTCTTGTATTGATTTAGACAGGAACATTCTTACTGTAGAGTGTCTTGCTACAGGTGCATAGTTGTTATCAAACATATCTTCTTTCTTTTGCTGAAAACCTCTTACAACCAGCCTTGCTTTCTTTGTACCTTCTTCTTTCTGCTTAAATATCCATTTTGTTTCTAGTGCTTTCTGTCCTTTGGGTAATATAGCTTCTTCCCATGTTTTCAACTTAGTTAATGCTTCTAATTCTTTATTAATAGATTCTTTCCATTCCGTATGACTTATTGCTTCTTCAAATGAGTTTGGTGCCTCGGCATTCAAACATATAACTATGTTAGACTCATACTCATATCCATCTAATATAGTGGGTGGTTTAACTAATCTTCCTGATCGTGTACGCTTTTCTGTATCTGTCTCACAATCTTCTTTATTTGTATTTTCAACTTCTGTCTCAGTCTCAGTGGATTTTTCTGTACTTTCTGATGCCATGTGTTCTTCTCTACTGCTAGTATTATTTATTGTTTGTGTTTCATAATCTTCTTGAATATATTTTATACTTTTATTTTCTTCTTTTTCTTTATACTGAAAATTCTCTTCATCAAATGTAACATCTCTTGAAATAATTATTGTGTTATCTTCTGGATCCCATAATCTATAGCCGACAGTTCCATAACCAACCATTCTTGTTTGTCTTGCTCTCTTACTAAGCTTATCTTGCTTTGGTACAATAGTGGCCCAAGCGTTTGAACCAAAAATTTTCAATCTTGATAAATCATTATGACCATTTTTCATATAACAGGGTGTTTGAAAGTTAATTGCTGATGATGGTGATCTATTTAGTTGGTAGGCTGCACATTGTATGGCTTCACACCATAGAAATTTGGGTAAGTTTGTCTCTGCAAACAAGGTTCTAGTTTTATCACACAAGGTTCTATTTAACCTCTCAGCGACTCCATTTTGTTGTGGCGAGTATGGTAAAGTATATTGTAAATTAATTCCTTTATTCCTACAGAAAATCTTCAATCTATTGGCAGTGTATTCTCCTCCATTATCACACCTTATTCTCTGAACTTTGTTGCCGGTTTCATTTTCCAAGTTTATTATGTAATTTATGAGTCTCTCAGTTGCTTCCGACTTGTTAACCAATGGAAACACCACACAGAAATGGGAATAATCATCAATCACTGTCATAAAATATCTCTCACCATTAAGTCCACAGGTCGTAACTGGTCCGGCAATGTCAGTATGCAACAGTTCTGCAACTCTCTTTGATCTTGGTCTAGATGTCTCTTGAAAAGATGTTCTCGTGGCTTTCCCCTCAATGCAAGCACTGCAAATCTTATTAGACACAGGTAAATGCAAAATACCTAAGCCCTTTCTATTCAAATGGCCTAAACGTTTGTGCCATAGGTTGCAAAGAACATTATCCGACTCTTTAGTATTACCAATATGACATTTTTCATTGCAAAGCTTTGCATTTAATTTATACAATTTTTCTTCAGAAAAACAAACAATGTAAGTATCTCTACCACTTATTATAGCTTTAGATTTATAAAACTGCAAGGTAAGACCTGATTCAGTAATCTTATTGACTGACAACAAATTATAAGTTATATTTTTGACTATTAATGCTTCAATTGTTATTCTGGTATTTTTACAAACAAATTTTAAAGTACCCTTTTTATTACTTAGTATATATTGACCATTAGCAACATAAATTTTAATACTTTCACTCAAAGTCTGTATATTTGTTAAATATTCTTCATACTTATTACTGATTATATGTTGAGTACAGCCAGAGTCAATTACAAAGGAAATATCAGGGACAGATGTACTAAGCAAAGTCTCACTAGTTATAAATGCAACATTACTCTTACCAATAAGCGAGGCATCTTGATTTGGTCTACCATGGTTACGCTCTGCCGTGGTATAACTAGAATGCCGTTACCTACCGAAACCATTTTTTGAAATAAGCGCGAAAAACGTAAAAATAACTTTAAATTGATGTAACTTCTTAATGATAACTCTTAACTGAAAATTAAAAATATCAAAAGATAGGTAAATTGGAGTACTTTTAAATGCCATTTATGAATTTTATTATTAAGAATATATTTTTATATAAAAAACGCTTTATACGTTTTAGTTTAATATCTCTAATACAAAGAGTTCAGAGAGTGTACGCTAAAACGCCGCTGTGCATAGCTTAACGGCATTTTAGTGTAAAACTAACAAGAAATAACAATGTCCAATAATACTCTTTAAAAAACTACAAAAATAGCTGACTAAAACGCCGTTACAACACTTAAGAGTCATTTTAGCTAAATAATAAAAGCTCTACACTTGCTATATGTTAGACTTGAATGCTGTTAATGTCATTTTACCGCTTTTAAGTATATTATCCTAGGGATAATGTTAAGAAAATTGAAGCATTGTTAAACTTAAACGCAGTTAAGTCAAGAACCTCAAATCTTTACGGCACCATAGCGACACAATGCCGAGATGATAAGTGAGCAAATTTATGGAACGATAGTTAAGAATAAAAATAAATCATTTTTTATTTGTTATTTGCATTAAATGTGCATTTGTTTTGTCTTATAAAACTAACTTAACAATAATTAAACATTTACCAAGTAACTAAATGAGATCCAAAAAGTATGATCATAAAAATATTTCTAAAAAAAATTCTGAATGAGCACTTTTAATAACTTCAAACTATATTCCTTATAACAATGACTAGAATGAAATCAGTTTATATTTTTCCTACACAAAAATATTAATATTTGATCAGGCTCAAACGATATTACATCAGTCTGTTCATATTATAGCCAGAACTTGAACCAGTATTTAACTGGTTCTTTTAATTCTTTTGTACTTTTGTTTGTAAGTTTTTCTAGAATAACAATTTGTAAAAATGGAATAATGCTAGACGGTTTTTCAAGAAAATCAGCTTTTCTTTTAGGTTCTATTTACTTCGGTTCAGTTCTGAATTCAAGTTTCATTAAACGAGGGTTTTTTTTTAAATATTTATCATAGATAAAACGTACTGAAACATAATTATCATCAAAAAATTTCTTGGACCTAAGATACTGATCTTGTTACGAGTAAAGCACATGTCTACCATATTTTTTAAATAAGCCCTCGCGTGGGATGTCTGGATCCTTCTATCTGACACATAATTTGGTATATTAAAAGTTTTCTGATGGGATTGACTTTACTTTTGAATTATTGATTGAAGCTACACATTATTTGAAATCATAAAAATCGTAAACTTCAACTTTTTTTAATGCAAACTCAACTTGATGGTGCACTTGATCACTGCTCATAAACTTATGCCTCGGTTCAAAATAATAGGGGACAATTTTATTCATCGAAATGTTTTCGCTATTAATCAAATTCATGAGTATGGGATAAAGAAGCGAATATTGTCCTGTTTTAAGTTACTCGTAGTTAAAGTTTCACATAATGTCTCAAAGACGCTACTGGTCATTGAGTAAGGTCTAGTGTATACATATATATTATTAAAATAGTTTGAATGGTTGGTTGCAATCGGTGTCTCCAAGATTTTGTTTGTTCAAGGCTCAATAACTGGGTTTATAGCCATTTTTAAAATGATTTTTCATTTTTTAGATCTGCTACAAGAAAATAGCTCCCTGTGTAGTGCTATGTAAATTACCTCGTGTGAATATAACTATAATTATTTATACTGTTGATTGACTTATTGTTATACATTATTGATAACACAAATGTATTTTTCTACTGTATTTATTATTTATTTATTTATCACACGTAACAGATTACAACCAACAATAAATACAATAATAATACGAAGCAATAGGATTAGAGCCCAGGTTGCATTCCACATTATTGTACTTAATCGGTTTCTGTCATCGTAACTTCAATGCAAACTTCTGAGAATGTCAATGTAAACTTTTGAGAATGCCGCAAGGTGAAACCGGTTAGGTACAATGATAAATACAGTGGAGAAGTACAAGTGTGTCACTTATAGACATACATTATTGAAATAATGTATGTCTAAAATGACACAAAATAATTATCATAAATAAAATAAGGTAAACTAAAACAATAAAGAAATTACTTGTATTGGCGATTTGCCATAATTTAATATTGGCGGGAACCCTGTGAATCACAGCGTGACCTTGTCCCACAACTCACAGGATTATCCCTGACCGCCTCGATCATCACCCCGCGCGAGATCATATAGCCGCCTTTTAGCGTATTAATTTCGGATAACGGCAATATAGTCTCACTGTTATTATCACTTTAATTTGCCGTTAAGTATTGTTAAACACATTTATGTCTAACTTTTTCAGTTAACGGCATTATAGCTCAATATTACTTAAATTACTATTCATAAATTTGAGTTACTATAAAGCAGCAAAAGTACTTTAATCACATTTAAGTGAATTAAAACCCGTTAACCGCAATCTAACGAAACAATCTTAACATTTCTTTGAGTTAATATTTGATGTTATTGAACTTTAGCGGCTTTATAGATTGATAAAGTCACTTTACGGCATTTTTGAATAATACACTTGTAAAATAAAATCATATAACGGCTTTCTTAGGTTTATTATTTCAGTAACTATTCTAGTTAGGAAAATACTGTAAATACAGATCGATAGAGATTTTTTTTCTGACTAAGATAGCATCAAAAAGTGAAAATCGACAAAATGTTACATAACTGCGTTTTAGTTATACCACGGCAGCGCTGTTCATTAAATCTTCCCGCAGGACGACGCCCTCGACCAGACGGCTTTCCTCGACGAGGCTTGCTTGGCTGGCTGTTCTGTCCATTCTGCTTTCTACATTCATAGCTCTTGCATGCGGTAAAGATGGACTCTTTACCGCATGAGTAGCATGTAATGAATGCATTGTTTGTGTCTCCACTGTCTAAGTTTATTTTAGTTTCTGCATCCAACAATCTTGCTTTTACAAAGTCAAAATTCAACTTCTTTTCTGTAGCCATAGTTTCAATCGAGGTGATGACGGGGTCATATTCCTTTGGTAATGACGACAACAAATAGCATATTTTATCTTCTTCATCAACTTGTACTTCAATAGCATGCAAGTCATGTATAATTGAACAAAACTTAATCAAGTAGGTTTCTAGAGGCTCTGTACATTTCATGGTTAAGAGCTTACGCTTTAGGTGAAAGCGATTATATACACTTTTCCTTTCAAATGTGGCTTCTAATAGGCTTAACATGTCTTTAGCCGTTGTACAATTTTTGATTATTTCAATATATCTGTCAGAAACGCTTTGTGCGATCAAGGACTTGGCCCTAGCATCGTTTTTCAGGAAATTTGTTTTATTTTCTTCTTGTATGTCACTTAGTACATGCGCCACTTGTTTTTCCTCCAACATTAATTTCAGTCTGAATTTCCACGTGCTAAAATTTGTTTTATCATTTAAGCACGGCAGCAGTGAGACCGCAGTCCCCACTGTGGCTGTCGAAAGCCCATTTCCATTAGGCATTTTCTCATTTACTGTAATGTCGTCACGCGTTTCAAGATCGGAGTGGATCGCAACCCAAATATATAAAATTTTACCTTATTTGTTGGTAACCACGCTCTGCTACCATGTTGAGAATGAAACGTGGTTATATTTTCGACAATCATATATTTCTTCTTGTTCACAAATTAATTACAAGTATTACAACGCAGCACATGATCGCACGCAAGCGCAGCCATCAAGAGAGAGAGAATAGGGCAGTGTTGCCACAGACTAAACTTACTATACTAAGTATGGCCTAGTGAGGTGCCGCTACAGATAATTATCTCAACATGTCTGTGCCATCGTTTTGATGCTTTTTTGCTTGGTGATTGATATAGTCAGGAGTATAGTATAGTCGTTTACTATGTTTGATGAAAATTGATCCAAGATGGCCACCGCCACAAAATCGCGAATTAATTAGATATTTTGTCACAAGCTATTTTTTTCTCAATTTTTATGTCGCCGAAGTATTCCGTATTATTGTTATTGTTATTTATTCTGCTATTAATTATGAATAAACCTTGGAGCTTGAGACCTTCACCCGTTTTACAGCACTTCCCAGCTTCCCAGTTAGCCACGTTAACACTAAAGTAACATTATTATTTTAAGGTTCACCGTCTCTCCCTCGCTTCCTCCCTCTCTCCCTTTAAGACGTCGCACCGTGACTAAAATAAATAAATAAATAAATTTTACGACAATCTACACAACGACGTCACCTAGACCCATGGTAAGCAAAGTTTAACTAGCATGTGTTATGGGATCTAGAATGCGATGATGCGAAACCCGATGGTCGGAAAGATCGAATCTCTGTTTCCGGATAGCTGTGACTTGGAAGTCTTCAAGACTACCAAGAGTGAATAGGTAACTTCTAGGCAAGCGTACTCCACATTCGGTTACATCATCACTTACCAACAAGGGAGATAGTGGTTTTAAAACGCTATTGAACATTAAAAAATGTAGGTAAGTACTTATGTAAAAATCATGATTCATGATTTTAAAATGATTTCAGTAAAAACGTGAAACTAAATTAATGTGTGGTACCTACCTAATATAAGTTCTTATTATTTTTTTGTGTAGATTGTTTTTATTTTTATTTTATTAAATTTCAAAACTTACAGTTGGTTATACATTTAATATGATAACCTTAAGTACCAACTGGGTATCTGAAGGTAAGATTTTTAGATTATTTGATAACCCATAGAGTTATTATTACTAGCGTAAACAGAGGTATAGTCCGACTAACGAATTTTAAATGCCATTTCAAATTATAAATCTTCGCTTTTTATGACCATTTCGTGAGCCGGCTATTTCAAGTTGATAGGTTTATAAAAACTCACTTTTTCACTTTCTCACACCTTTTTTTTCCGTGTGCGATATCTCCACGGATGCCAATCCCACCGAAACCGGTGAAAGAGCATAACCTCTCTCACCGATTTCGGTGGACTTCGGTGGGACTTGAACCGACTAAAACACACGCCGTCAATGGGTCTTTTATTGCCGGAGGTGGGATTCACACCTAGGTTGTGTGTAAAGATACGTACTTCATTCGCACATTTTATATACATATTCCTCTCGGGGATAATGGCGCGATTATTATACTGACCACCATGGATGCGCAAGACCGTGAAGTGGAATAGAAGAAGCCGGAAAGCGGACCTCGGACTTCTACGTGAAGGCTTCGGATGCGACCGGGACTAACTACTAACTAGGATGATGATGATGATGATGAATGGTGGGATTATTATGTACCTATACATGATAATCACGCTATTATCCTCGGAGGGTTAACCAGGGTGAAATAGCACCCACAAAAATAAAAACAAAAGTCAAATAGGTATAAAATATTGTTTTTAATGCAAGAAAATGTTGAAGTAGAAAAAAAAAAATTTAAATTTTTTTTTATCATTTTCTAGGATCTCCTGCAACAAAAAAAGAGAGATAATTAGAAATTTGGTTATTACAACCTGGGCCTCGATTATACGAATTGTTAACCATAGGCATGTCAGATTACGAAAAGTGCCATTTAATTTTGGACTCTACTCCCACATTCTTAGAGTTTAAAATTAAATGGCATTGTGTATAGTACCGCCGCAATCCGATATCGAAAGCTCTTTTCGTCTGAGATTTATCCGCATTCTAGAACCCATAACACAAGTTAATTGAATTGTCCTAAAATATTTATTTTATTATTTATTTATTTACCCATACCGAAATTTCCACGGGTTCAGTCCTACATGTGTCGTTGCGTGGCAATGATAGTCTATACTAATATTATAAAGAGGAAAGATTTATTTGTTTGTTTGTTTGTAACGAATAGGCTCCGAAACTATTGGACCGATTTCAATAATTCTTTCACCTTAAAAAGCTTCAATATCTACGAGTAACATAGGCTAATATATCATCACACTACCATTCAAGGGAGCGGAGTAATAATCATAAATCTCAATAGATCCGATAAATTTCTATACATTGTCGCTAATATCGAGAGCGAGGAAAAGTAGTATATAGAGGGGCAAGTAGAGAATCGAGTAGAGTCGTACAACGCGATAATCGACATCCACGCGGGCGGAGCCGCGCGCAACAGCTAGTATGTTATAAAAGATGGTACTTACCTAGTTTCTTTTCGGACAACTTTCTTTCTTGATGCATTTAGGTGTACGATAATTAACATATACGTATCCGGGCTTGCACTGACATTTACGAGCGGTGGCGCGTATGTCGCATATCGCTGTGCAAAAGTCATAATCGCAACTTGGACATAGGTTTGGGTGCGGGCATCCAGTTACTGGCTCGGCGTTGACATCACCACCACATGCGGCTAAAAATAGAAAAAATACACACCACAATCAGAACAGTAAATAAAATATAAATAAAAAAAAGGTTGTCGCGAGAACACAAACATACATTACATAATATAAACTCACGCCTATATCATTTATTATCATTTCGTCAGTTTATGTTTTAGGTTACCATTAACCGGGCACTAACAAAACCTATACACACATAACTTCTAAAAGCATCGAAACGTCATCGTCATTGGTGTGTGCCATGGTAAAACCTGGGATCGAACCCGAGGCGTCGTTTCAACAGTCCATTACCCATACCACTAGGCTACCGCGGTCGTAGAATACAAACATGTTTATTTTATTTAAATCTCGCGACAACGCAAAAAGTACAGTTTACAAGAAAAGTATCTAAGTATGTTTATCCGCATTCTAGAACCCATAACACAAGCTAGTTAAAGTATGCTTACCATGGGTCTAGGTGGCGTTGTGTAGATTGTCCTAGAATATTTGAAAACGAAACGTATTCGTTTTAAAAATTAAAAATAAAAAATATTTTTCGTGTCTAGAGAATTGAGCCCGTCGTCTCTGGGATTGAATAGTCTTAGCCAAATGGAGAATGTAGGTATTATAGATAAAAAAAAGAAAAATTGGATACTTAGTCACTTCTTCCTACAGTCCCGGGTCCTTAAGCGGGGCGTGAAAAAGCATCTGATGAGGCCGTCAAGCTGAGCGCCACCATTGTAGCTCTGAACGTGTTTGTAAATGGTCATCACCATCTTTCATGAGAATTTGCCTTAAGCTTAACATCATGTATCAGGCATTAAAAAAAACTTTGATGGCCAGTAAAATCCTAAAAAAATATTAATTCTCACCAGAACACAGTCCCACGAACATGACGGCCAAGAAGGCAACAAATATTATTTTCGAGTAAAAATACATCTTTAATAGTTCTTCAAAGACTGTGATTTGATGCTTAGTGTTTACAGGAAAATAAAATACGCATTATATACCATTACATATCAACCACAAACACTTGCATTAATAAAGAACCAGCTACTTAAATGTTTTTAAATATTATTAGGTGTAACAAAAATTAACATGAAAAACAGTAAAACGGGGTGAATAGGGATAAAATGATCAATGGAATATTTTATAATTTCTTTTACTAGATTTCAAATAAGCCTGTTATCCTGATATTTGATAATTTTGTTATCACAATGAACTAGAGCAAAGTTTTACTTGAAAGGAATTAAGTATAAAATTTAGCTGACCATTTTATCTCTATTCACCCCTGGATCCCTGTTCACCCTGGATCCCTATTCACCCCGTTTTACTGAAATTGTTTTACCTTTATACCTGCAGCACAGATTACCAGCTAATAGTTGGAATATGCCTGCAGTCTCAGCAAGGCGAGGCGGCGTAAACATAATTCGCTATCTTTGAAGAACGAAAACGCTGAAAAACTCTTCACGAGACTATAACTTTCAGATGTAGACATTTTTTTTATTTAGGGGACGTCAATTTATCTTCATCCCGCCTGATGTTAAGCTGAAGGCAAAGTCTCAGGAAAGAGGGTTAAATTTACAAACACGTAGATCTTGAATCTTGTTATAACGGTGGCGCTCAGCTTGACGGCCTCACTAAGATGATTAGAAACTCAGAGTAGAATTTGGGCAATCCCATGTCTTCCCTTGCCGTGTCGTACATTTGTGACTAAGAGATACGGCTGTTTTAACATCAGAGAGATTCATACAGCCTAGACTCTGCCTCAGATGCATGGTTCTAGTCAACAATAGTGTCCGGAATACGGCAATAGACTCACCTCCCCTATTACGTGGGACCTCTGCCTATCTTGAAGGGAAATAAGCATAATGTAGGTATGTATGCATTTTATTCTTGGTTCCTTATAGTTAGGTATTACTTGTTTACCTGAAATGGTATGGTACCAAACAATTAATATAGGTACTTAACAATCTACACTCCCTTTCCAATTGATTAGAATGAATGGTGGCTCAGCTTGACGACCTCATCAGATGCTTTTTCACACCCCGCTTAAAGGACCCGGGACTGTAGGAAGAAGGAAACACGTGAGCTGGCAAGGAATTCCAAGCCTTAATGGTGCGGCAGAGGAAAGACTCATCGAACCGCTTGGTTCTTGATGGAATATTCTACACCGTTTGGTATACAAAAACCCAGGACAGCATACGGTTTTAGTCGGTAGTAGGTTCGAGTGCGACATACATAACCGCCCCTGTTGGGTGGTAGGTAACCGAGGGGATTTCCACACGAAAAAGGTTTTTCACGGTTTACCTGTTTCTTCTCTACGGATACCACGTTGGCCATTGAGGATGGAACCTATATCTTTTTTAAATGACTAAAACCGCACGTCGTCTTGGGTCTCAATTACCATGTTAAGTTACCCAAGTAAGCATTTCCCTTTTTTTGTGCCATAAATCCCCACGGATACCCACCTCGCCGGAGCCGGTTGGGGAAGTTATGTCGACTCGAACCGACTAAAACGCACGTCGTTTTTGCGTCTTTAGTTGCCGGAGGTGAGATAGTAGCCAACGTATCCCTCACACCCTGGCGCACCCGACCCTTCGAAAGTAAGCATTTCCTTCATAGGTACTCCAGCTAATTGAGGGATCTCGCGTCCTCGGGAGGGTCCTAATTGAGCAGTCCGACTGGGAAAGTACCTCCACCATACTGAATACCGCGTCTAATAATAACTTTGTTGTTATTTTTCCGGTGGTCAGTTCGGTAACCAGAGCTCACTGGAAACGTTTTATGTTATCTGTGGGAAGACCGAGAAACCCTGCTTTGTTCTTTACACTAACAACACAGAAACTCTCAGAATCTTCACGCCCCGCATAAAGGACCCAGGACTGTAGGAAGAAGAAAACACGTGAGCAACTGTGGTAAGGAGTTAGTTCTAATACTTAATGTTGCGGCAAAGGAAAGACTCATCGAACTGTTGGTTTCCTGATCGAATATTTTGCATGCGTTACTGAATATTCCATCAAGAAAATAAATATCGAAGTCCTGCACTTGCGATTTAATATAATCTTAATATAGGTAGGTACATATCGATTACTTATCGATCTTAGATTTTTAACCTAAGGTTGAGTTGTGAACTTTCTTTCTAAGTTTTTTTTATTAGAAATTATTGTATTATACTATTTTATGAGCTACGACTACGAGTTTACATCGGAATGTTCAAAATGCAAAATACATATTATGTACTGATTGTATTGATGCATTTGATGGATGTGATACATGAACGTACATCCACGAAAACACTGATCTTTGTACGAGATTTGACAGATTTGACATTACACAAGCCGTATTCGACCTTGCGACATCTGGTGGCAATATAAAAAACAGTTCCTCTCAGTGTTGCCAACGTAGACAATTTTTCGCCATTTAGGCTACTCAGAATGACATTTGGCGATGAAAAAATCTAAATGGCGACCGGTCGCCTTTTAGGCTACTTCCAGGATGAGGTATTTCAATCAAATATAAGCATACATATAAAAATAAAAATGGGTAAACACGGCAAGCAGACGAAGAAACGGAATCATCTTAGTTGTTGATTTTTTCATGAGTTGATTGTTGCAATCTCGTCACTTAACTGGCACAATCACTGATTTATTTCCTTCTAACCTAATCTATCCAAGTCGGAATCCCGAGCTTTCTCAATATATCTATTACTGTCTGTTAAGAAATTATTATTAAAATGGAATTACATAATTATTCGTACAGTACGTTTCCTTTATTTTATTTTTATTTTATTTTTTTTTATTTTATCTATGGCACGTCAATTTGACTTCACCTCGCCTGATGTTAAGCTGAAGGCAAAGTCCCATGAAAGAGGGTCACCATTGCAAACACGTTCAGTGCTACAATGGTGGCGCTCAGCTTGACGGCCTCATCAGATGCTTTTTCACGCCCCGCTTAAAGGACCCGGGACTGTAGGAAGAAGGAAACACGTGCGCCGGCAAGGAGTTCCAGGACTTAATGGTACGGCAGAGAAAAGACTCACCGAACCGCTTGGTTCTTGATGGAATGTTCTGTACCGTATGCGAGTGACACCTAAGCCCTGCACGCGTTGTCCTGTGTAGGAAAGGGGAGGGTGGGATTAGTTGGAAGAGCTCATCAGAACATTCACCATGGTAGAGACGGTAAAATACTGCCAAGGACGCAACATCTCTACGCATCTGCAAATCTTTATGCTTCTTGATTATTATGTCTTAATGCATTTCAAAGTTATGAATAAAAACATTAGGATATGGATGCCTTAGTTCTAAAAATCACTAAATCCATTTTTATCGATATTGGGTTTACCAGTTCAGAAAAAATCTTTTATTTTTGTCTATGAGATGGTCTCATCCTTTTTTAAATTGAATGTCGCTAAGATGTTTTTTCCCAATTCCTAAAATCATTAAGTCCTGTGAACTGAATTCAAAAAGTCACTAAATCCAAATTTAAGCAAAAAATACCCAAATCCAATGAAATATTACGATAAGTCACTAAGTCCACGTAGGATATTAAAACTATATCCTAACTATATCACACAGGTGGTCGTATATTTTCACTAATTTGAATGTTGGAACTAGATTACTTCGTGGAAACTGTTTTAAACTTAAAAATTGAAGAGGAAACCAAAATGAAGCGTAAAATTATTGGAGAATGTCAGAGGGTAAACTAGAACGGTAAGTTCTTTTCAATTTGTACTCAAATCGATTAGAATAAATGAAACATTAGTAGAATAATAACAAATCTTTTTATTTCAGTCTTATATACGATTGTGGTATATAGGTACGACGGTGATTCCTCTGGTAGTGAATGGACTCCAGAAAATAAACATGCTATTACGAATTATAAACGTATTACGACCTCTGCCACCGTTCATACTGGAAACAGGTAAGTGTATCGGTATAATCCCTTATTATTCTCACTCGCACCTCCTGGGTAGCGGTACTACCGCCAGGACAGAGGATACCCGTAATAATATTAGAACTACCCGCTTATGAAATACTAGCTTTTGCCCGAAGCTCTGTCCACGCGGATGTCGGTTATCGCGACTAAAGTAAAAATTTAATAGTCTATATAAATATGTACTTTCCCAAAGTCTTGTTCATCAAGAATCAAGATCGGTACAGTGGTTAACGCGTGAATGCGTAGTAGACAGATAGACAGACAGTCAGAGTTACTTTCGCATTTATAATATTAGTATGAAAGTATGGATATGTAAATGTATTTTGAATCTCGACATATTTTTCAATAATTTATTTTGTTAGTTCACAGAGTGCCACGATTTTGATAAATCAAACTAATGAGGTTGAAAATAGTATAAATAAAATAAATTTCAAGTTGTCTTTCTTGAAAAAAATCTAAGGGACGAGGAAAAACGTGAAGATCGCATCCTAAAAATAAAGTATTGCAGTAAATAATGATCAAGATCAAGAAGAAATTTATGAATAAAGACTGAAGAAAGAAGACTAATATGATTGAAAGTGATTTTAAATTAATAATAAGATAAGAAGGAAGATTATATTGTGTTTTAACATGCTAACATTAAAAGAAGTTTATAGTTTCGTTATTAATTGTTTTTAATTTCTTTATTAAGGTCATTAGTTACGATAATATGACACTAATTCCGAAGAATTTTTATAAGAAGTCACTAACTCCACTATTTTTGCGATAAGTCCTATATATTAAGTATTTAGTATTGATCATTATGATAATAATATATATAAATAAAGAACCTCATATTGAAGCTTACTGAATAAACGATTTTCTCAATTTTTTTCCAAATTTATTTATGTGGTGTTTTTCTTAAAACATTTTTTTTGCTCTTTAAATGACGTTCCCTTAAAACTAAGAAAATGGATTTAGTGACTTTTAGAACTAAGGCATCCATATATAATATTTATGCTTAATAACACAGTAGGTATGTTATAAACTAATTATGGCACACCATTATTATGACAAAGAAATTATACCCTACCTATTATGACAATTTAAATTAGGACAAAACCATTGTGAGAAAAAATGGGATCCCTATGAAACGTTATAAATCAGTTATTAATGAAATTATTTTATTTTATACCTATTGATATTATGGGCGTTTGTGCTAAACGGCGCTATTAGGCCAAACTGTGTTGGCAACACAGGTTCCTCTCCCCCATTAAAAGAGTGAGAGTTTTGGTTGGTAAAGTTTCTTTCACCGATTGTACTATTTTGTTATGTTTAGGTTGTTATTCACTCGTAAATACTAATTGTAATCTAGTATAGGAAGACCTTAGAACTCTTGACTAAATTAATATGGGTTCTAGGAAACTAAAACGCATTACCAACGGTAAAAAACATTTTCCAATAGCTGAATCCGTGAGTATAGCACTGAAGATTACATTGGATAAGTTTATAAATGACGAAAATGAAACAGAATATTCATTCCCGACGTTCCTATCGGCCCAAGAGCGTGGGTTTATTCATGAAACTGTGGCCAAATTGGGGCTGAAGTCGAAATCGCGCGGGAAAGGTATGGCTATGCAATTGTTTTCTTATTGTTCTGATTTTGCTCTGATTTACTTGTATATACTCTATAAATATAAACACTTTTACATCTAAGACTAAACTTAAAACTTACTGTTATTTTGTTAGTTAGTTGTGAAGTTTATTTTCTTCTAAAAATGAACCTAGATTATGGACAGCCATATTAAGTCTTTAAAAGACATATTTATTTATTACACTTTATATTTATAATTTAAAGAGTTGATCCACATGAATATTAGTCATATTGTATTTATATGACACAAAATGTACTTATAAATCATTGTCTAATATGACACAATATGCACATGTAAACTATTTATATGAGAATGATATATATAAGTATATTTACCAGATTTGCACTTACTACAATGGTCGATTTGGCCACATTAGGTCTCCATCATCATTATTTAACATGAATGTACCAAAAGTTCAATTTCTATCTCAGGTATAATGTATTACATTTATTGTTCAATTATGTAGTGTTTAAAACAAAGAGTACAGTTTTTTTAGTTCTGATAATTTTAGTTTGTCCAATTGATAATTTTGGCTCTATCAATGTGATACAGAGGATCTTTTGTTTATCTAAAATGTGTTATCAAAATATTTTATGCAAAACTAGCTGACCCACACCCACCCACGATATTTGTTGAACAAACACCTTAGCAGATGAAATGTAAGTAATAATATTCACAGGCAAAAATAAAGTAAAATTATATTGGCAACATAATGTTTGCTTTTTATTTTATAAAAAAATAGCATACTAAATTCTTCAAAATAAAGAAAACAAAATTTGCTAATAGGGACACTTCAGTAGTGTAATTACTAGTAACTACATTTTTATTTTGATTGTAACATTAATGTTTAAATTTTACATTTTCAGGAGTGAACCGTTTCATAACAATATATAAACGAATCGGTTCCACCATAATCCAGAATGACGCTAAACTCATATTGGACTCAAACATGCGGTGTAGCATTGCGGAACTTTGTAACACGTTCCCCATTACTAGCAAGGAGAAGGATGATCTCAGCAGCTGTCCGGAGAAGGAACGAAGTCCACAACTAGCTATTAAGAGTATGGGGCAGTTGAACAATGGTGTTGCACAGGTAAGAAAAGTTATATAAAATCCTGTGTGAAAAAAAACACAGAATATATAATAGAAGAGGCCGTTCAAATATTGCATAAGCAGATTAATTACTATTATTTACCCCCGCATCCCCCTTGTCAGCAAAAGTAAGCAAAGCGGTTACCCCTCGGCATATGCTAACGTAATTATTTTTTAATTACATTTAGAATTACACAAATAAATTTCTCTAAAGTAGTCAGTCCAATAAGAATCTTATGGGGAGTTTTAAATTTATACTTTGTAAAATATAGCATGGGTCCTATGACAGATGTCAAAATGAGGTTCATAGGGATGTCCGAGATTCGATGAAAATATCGATACTACCAGCTATTATTGATGCATGTTACATATAATTACGTTTAGTTTAATTGTATGTGTGTATTTAATTGTAATGAGAACAGAATATACTTAGCATACAAGGCGTCTTCACTCGTACTGATGAGAATGAGTGGAGTGGATCAGTGAAAGTTTATATCAAACAAGATTTTGGCGCGTGTATCTTATGCCTATATCATGGCCCAAGAGCCGAACGCTGCGTGTCTTCTTAAAAAATCCAAAAACAGGTTCAGGGCGTTGATGGATTGAATGTAGGATTTTATTTACTCAATATTATTTAGGATCAAGTATATTGAAATATAAACATTATTATGATATTAAAATACCTAAGCAATAAGATTAAATTTAAAATTTTATTATTTCTTATGTTAATTTCAATTTTAAATTAAGCTTTATTCAAAATATGGATAGTTCATATTATGTGGTCACGATGATTCATCGCCCATCACTAATTAGCTCGGTATGCCCATAAAGTATAACATTGACGGCTACTACATTCATTATTAGAAAATTCAAGACTTCATGGGTGGGATTTCACTGACAGCTGTCATAGGACCCAAGCTACATTTTACAAAGTATAGTAAAATGGTAACAAATTTGATACAAGTAGTAAATTTTCTTGTAAAACAGGTGCCGAACACGTCATATAACACAGACTTGATCAAGTTTCGTGAAAAGCTACCAGTGTATGAGCAGAGACAAGACTTGCTTAATGCTATACTTCATAATCAGGTAAGAAAAAAAATAAATAAAAAAAAAAACAGATATTTTTTGTGTCTTTATTTATTATTGCAGTAAAATTATGAAGTACATAGATGTCACAATATGTACAGGATATATCTGAAATCCTTGCCACTGTCTGGGCCATGCTTAAAATTAGTTGAAATAAAAAATCCGATTGGAGCATATGTAAAATCAACAGCATCGTGAATGGTTTACGAACGCTCTTCCAAGTGTTGGGGATGAATAAACTACCCTAGCTAATTGCAGTTGTGGAAAAGAACGTGTTTGCAATGGTGACCCTCTTTCATGAGACTTTGCCTTCAGCTTAACATCAGGCGAGGTAAAGTCAAATTGACGTGCCATAAATAAAAACAGAAAAATGAAAAAAAACCATACCATACGAAGTAAAATAAAGAATATATTTATTTGACAGGTGATAATCGTCGCTGGAGCTACAGGTTGTGGTAAAACGACACAGCTGCCGCAGCTCGTGCTTGACCAATGCCAGGAACACAAGCAACCTGCCCGGATGTACTGCACGCAACCTAGGAGGATATCAGCGGTTTCTGTAGCTGAAAGAGTAAGTGGTTGATCTTAGTAATAAGTTGATCTAACATTTAGTAGCTTCTAAGACTAGTAGTTGTATAGTGGCATCACTTCATACAACTTTTATTTCGATTTGTCCAGAAACTTTTAAGCCCCACTTTACAGTTATTAGATAGAGGACACCATAGATTTCATATCGGTAACACAGAGCAATGCAAATAGAGTTTTCCCCTATTTTTTACCGTTTGCAAAATTCCCACGGATACCGCCTCCATTAAAGTCCTTGGAGGTTATGTCAAACCGACTAAAACGCTCGCCGTCTATGGGTCTTTGATTGCCGGAGGTGAGGTTATACAAGACATTTCTCGCACAGTTTTACCCCACGTTCTCGTGCGATACAAGCGCTACTTGCCGGCAGGTGGCGTACGAGCGCGGCGAGAAGATCGGCCAGTCCATCGGCTACCAGATCCGCCTGGAGTCGCGCGTGTCGCCGCGCACCGTGCTCACGTACTGCACCAACGGCGTGCTGCTGCGCACGCTCATGGCCGGCGACTCCTCGCTCGCAGGTCAGCCCCCGACCAGAACCGCACCACACAGGGGCTCGGGTGCCAGGGTGTACCGCACAAGTGTCATAACCGCCTGCAGTGAAGGCCGGCGGTGATGTCGGAGTCCAACCGACTAAATCCGCTCACCGTTTTGGATCTTAAACCATTTATTCTATGTTTAAAGGTCTAACCAAACCATCGAAACTTGAACCCGACTTTGAAATCTCTGGCAAGAAGTTCAGAGGATTGTTTTAGCCTTTTTACAAATATAAGCTTGAAACGCGATCACTGATGCACTCACATCTATCAATCAATCATATCTATCTTATATCCAATCTTATAGCCAATTATTCACGCAGGCTCTCGCGTTATTGATTGGTTAGTCCTTTTAGGATGGGAAACATACACACACCAAAGCATCACCTAGATCTAGGATTGTGAGTCTTGAAACGTTAATTGTAAAATTTCTACTGCAATCGCAATTCAACTTTTAATACAATAGCAACGCGAAAGGACTTGACCGGTCACTATGAAATCCGAATTTGAAATCACGAGCTCACGGCTCCAAAAATCGAGCTCGTTTGCCTTCAGTCTATTGTCCAGAGGATTTGTTGGAGAACCATTCTTCACAATGTACGCCAACGTGTAATGCTTTTATGTGTTTTGACTGTGTGGTTTATTTCGTTTTATTTTTTAAATCTTACCGCGGTAGCCTAGTGGTATGGGTAATGGACTGCTGAGACGAGGTCTCGAGTTCGATCTCAGGTTTTACCATGGCACACACCAATGACTTTTCGATGCTATTCGAGGTTATGTGTGTATTTATCGCAGGTTTATAAGTGCCCGGTTAATGGCTATACGCTCGCCACCTATTACATTGGGACCTAAACATAAACTGGCGAAATGTGGGTGCTAGCACCTCTGCCTACCCCTTCGGCAACATAGGCGTGAGTTTATGTAATGTAATGTTATTTTTAATAAAAATATTACCAACTGAAATTACTAAAAACCCCTCTAACTCTATGGTTTGTGTGAAGAGTTAGTTCACGTCAATACTGTAACGACCAGGATTCTAAACCCGGGACCTCTAGATCTTAAGGGCGACTCCTTTAGCACTAAGCTACCGACATGTTGGCAACCGTCACACTAAGTCCGTCACGTTGCAGGCGTGACGCACATCTTCGTGGACGAGGTGCACGAGCGTGACAAGTTCAGCGACTTCCTGCTCATCGCGCTGCGCGACGCGCTGCCGCGCTGCAAGGAGCTCAAGCTAGTGCTCATGTCCGCCACCATGGACACGCTCATATTCTCCAGGTATATAACAACCTTTGCACTGTTCCCAGTTGCATTTGAGAACTTCACCTCTCAAAATATAATCCTCTTTTGGCACTCTCTGAACTACTACTGTACTGCTACGATGCTTTTTTTTTCAAATCAAATGAGGGATGATAGTTTCCTCATTATAGTTTGGGAGACATTACTATAGTCCATTTATTCAGGTATTTAATAAAACGTAAACAATCTTAGCGTGCCTTTTTAATATTTTTGTTTAAAAATTCAATACTAAAATAATTTTCTGCTTAGACGCATTTTGAAGACTAAAAACTTGTATAGAACCATTAGTTAATCAGTTAGTTAGCCTAGTTTATTTTAATAAAAAGTTGCCACTATTTTGTTTACCTTTTTTTTAACTACTTAAACAAATGGAGTTTAGATACTTTAGGGTAGTGTGTGTATCAAATTGAGTTGCAAAACGAATTTGCGCCAACTTTGTTTTTATCAAAATTATGTGCATAATAACAATAGAATATATTCTATGTTAGTTTCAAGTGTGACTGTTTTTTGGGACTGTGTATCTTCAGATTATTCTAATTCAAAGTCCGCAGTACCGCAGTTTAAGATTATCTTACATTTCATCATCATCAGCATTTCAGCCATAGGACGTCCACTGCTGCTGAACATAGGCCTCCCCTTTGCCTACAATCCGTCCAGTTAAAGGCGGTCTGCATCTAACTGGTATCTTTCTTAAATTACCTTATAAATATTTTTTTTGTTATAAATCACAGGTACTTCAACAACTGCCCAGTGATCACCATCCCGGGCCGTCTCCACGAGGTCCAACGCTACTACCTCGAGGATGTGCTGAAGATCACGCAGTACACTAACCCCAGGATGGTCAAGGTGCAGAAGGAACTCAAGTCCAAACTCAAATCTGGGAACAGCTATTGGAGTCATTTAGAAGGTTAGTGGGAAGAGTTGTAGTAGCTGCAGTTTAGTATTTTAGCATATTTTTAGTTGTTAAAAACTCTTGCAATAGGGAACAAGCCCTTATCGCGGGGGACTTTACAAACATACAATTAATGGACACGGAATACACCCAGACTCAGAACCACTATTTGTGGGTCACACTTTTTGTCCTGTGTGGGTACCAACCCGTAACCTCGTGCACAGCCGGCGCATACTACGCCCACTGAGCCCCAGAGGCAGTCAGAATTGACCTTAAAGTTCCCGAACAGAGATGTTAGATTGAATGAAATGGTATGATAATGTCTAGTTATGATCAAATAAGATGTCCTGTGAAAATCGCCCAATGCATAGCATAGCAACTTTTGTGGAAAGGCAGTTTCTTTTTCTAGGAAAATCCCTTTAGGGACAGGTTGCTTATGTCGGACTCAAACTGACTATAACCGCATGCCATCATAAGTCTTCTGGGTGTAACAGCGTAGGTCATATCCCTTACAACCTGACTGACCCATCGAGATGACCTCCACGGGTGTGGCATCATGGCCTAAGGAAGGGGGGTGTCCATATGACAAAAAGGTGCAAGTGACATCGACTTTTTGAAAAAAAATATGTTCTGATATCTAGAAAATGCCTTCAATGTGAATGTTTTATGGTGGGCAGGTGCGAAACAAGACGAAGCCAGTTCTAGCGGTAAGGAAATAGCATGCCTAGACAAAGAGAATATGCTGGATCCGTCTCTGCAGGCGGATATGGACGAGTTCCTCGACGAGTGCATCAATGAGGGCACCTTGGTAAGTATCCTCATGTAGCACACTTGCCAAGTCAAATGTAGCCTACTTTAAAATCTCACATTATTTTTAAAATAACAGCATTTATTTTATTTTGTTCCTATAAATACATAATTTGGATTTTGCATAGAACTTGGCACTCATTTAGATCTCCATTCTTTTTGCGGCGAAGCCCACAGCCAAGCATAATGGAATATTAATAAAAAAATCAATAATGCAGTTTTAGTTTTCGTTAAAATTAGACCCGAGACTCCTATGACTATTTTTCGCTATAGAGATGGCCATCCAAACCCACTAAATAATTTCACCCTGTATAGTATGTATGAGTGTCCCGCTAAAGCCCGCTCCAGCTAACAGGTGGTGTGTCGGCAGGACTCGTTCACGCAGATCCTGTACATGTACATCTCGGAGGGCGTGCCCGTGGCGGCGGCGCACTCGCGCTCGCGCGCCACCGGCCTCATGGCGGCCGCCGCGCGCGGACTGGCCGAGGCGCTCGCGCAGATGCTGCAGATCGGTGAGAACTGTGCTCTAGCTAACGGCGTGTTCCTGTACAACTAGACTGCTTACTTGTGGGGTATACCTACCGAATGTCCATACTTAAATCCCCTAACGGTTTAACTTAAATATTCAATTTCCAAAATGTCCAAAGGTTGCAATATGTCCATATCCCATAATTTTGAAATCCTAGAATGTTCAAGTATTTTTTTGGAAAATTTGGCCTTAGCCTTAAAATGTTTTATTCAGCCATGTTACTAAAAGTCTAAACATTTCACTATCCAATTTCTTTTTCTAGGGGCTGATCCATCAGCGAAAGATATAAACGGCAAAACGGCATATGACTACGCCGTCGAAAACAACCACGCGGATTGTGCCAAACTTCTCTCCTCGTTCAACCTCTCAGAGGAATCCAAAGAAAACGCTGAAGGCGAGAGCGCCACGGATAACTTCCTTCTAGACGTCTACCACCACACCTTCTCCGAAGAACTAATAGACCACGATCTTATGCTAGCTCTGATTAAGCATATACACCTGAACTTACCAAAGGGGAGTATTCTGGTGTTTCTGCCCGGTTATGACGACATAGTCACTCTCAGAGATATGATACAATCATGCAATGATATGAATAAACACAACTACCAGATATTTACGTTACACAGCAACATGCAGACCCTGGACCAAAAGAAAGTGTTTAACCCTTTACCTAATGCGAGAAAGATCATCATATCCACAAATATTGCTGAGACATCCATCACAATTGACGATGTGGTATACGTAGTTGACTCATGCAAAGTTAAAGAGAAGTATTACGAGTCCAATGGTGGAGTGTGTTCATTACAGTGTGTGTGGACGTCTAGAGCCTGTTGCCAGCAGAGGGCAGGCCGAGCGGGCAGGACCAAACCCGGCCACTGCTTCCACATGTGCTCCAAACGTCGTTTCAACACACTCCCATTGAACTCTGTGCCTGAAATTCTTCGAGTGCCTTTACAAGAGATGTGTCTACATACGAAGTTATTGGCACCCGGAAACACTCCAATAGCAGATTTTTTATCGAAAGCTCTAGAACCGCCATCTTTCTTGGCAGTGAGGAATGCAGTGTCGTTGCTAAAAACGATTGGGGCGTTAACCCCGATGGAGGATCTGACAGAAACTGGACAGCATTTATTAGATCTTACTGTTGAACCGAAGTTAGGTAAAATGTTATTATACGCGTGTATAATGAAGTGCTTGGATCCAATATTAACTATAGTGTGCAGTTTAGCGAATAAAGAGCCGTTCCAGATATCGTTGAATCCTGAGAATAGGAAACGCGGTAGTGTTGCGAGGAAGGAATTCGCTTCAGACAGCTTTTCTGACCATATGGCGTTACTGAGAGCTTTCCAAGCTTGGCAGACTGCGAGAGCTAATGGTACAGAACGAGCATTCTGTTCTAAAAATCTAATTTGTGGTGCTACGATGGAGATGATAGTTGGTTACAGATCTCAGCTTCTCGCTCAACTAAGAGCGTTATGTTTAGTAAAGGCTCGAGGGTCAGGAGATATTAAGGACGTCAATTTGAACTCTGAAAAGTGGCATGTGGTTAAAGCAGTATTAGTAAGTGGGCTATACCCGTCCATAGCTCGGGTCGACCGAGATTCTTTCTCATTAAGGACATCTAAAGAAGTAAAAGTTGCTTTCCACCCAAGTTCCACTCTCCACCAAGGTGGAGGTATATCAGGCTCTCAGAAATTTATCCACAACCTACCAACGGATTGGGTGGTGTTTGAAGAAATTTCTAGAACTGGGAGATTTTGTTTTATCCGCTGCAACACTTTAGTTACTCCATTAACAGTGGCATTGTTTGGAGGGCCGTTGAGGCTGCCTGTAGGAGCATTGACACAACGCGCTAATCCTCCAGGAGTGTCCAGTGACTCAGACAGCGAGGCTGATGAGAACAACTCCTCACCTGACACAGCTGTCCTGACTCTCGACGACTGGATGGCGTTTACAGCAGATGCTTCGGACGCTATAAAAGTATACTATCTCAGACAGAAGCTTTGCGCACTCGTCATCCGTCGGATGTCAAACCCTGCAAAACCAATGACTCCATTAGACGAACAGATCCTTAGTACTGTTGTCCACGTGTTAGGTGCTGAAGAAAAAAATGTAGGATTAAATCAACCGATTGGAATTGGCCAACGGCCAAAACCTTTGACGATAGATTCGCCCAACTGGCGATCTCGTCTAGAAAATGACGACCAATACCGCCAAGAGAATCGGTACTATCAGCAGTATGCCCAAAACGATTTTACTGTAGCAAATTATTATCCAAATGCTTATGGATATAGAAATGGTCAAGGCAGACCCAGTGGATGGAGGAATGATGTCGCTCAAGGGTTCTCTCCCTCTTATAACGGTCCGAAGAGCCCTATGTCGCCTAATGGGAAGACTTTGCTAGCGAACATTGAGAAGTATGGAGAAGTGGGAGAGGGAAATGTGAGGTACTTCGTGGCCAAAGCTGATGACGCGCATAGCGTGGAAGTAGCTCAAACTACGGGCACGTTCCCCTTCACGCAAGGAACTGCGAAGAAATTGCAAAAAATTAAACAGGTATGTATAAAAATATTTTTATCATTCATTTTTTATTGGGAATTTGTTTGAAATGCAGTATATTTTTACTTTGTGTCTTAGAGAACACGTTAAGTCATTGGTCCCGGTAGTCATACGAACATTTTATTCTATTCTTTGCCGGTAGTTAGACCCCTTATAATCCGACAACTTGATTTTTCTTGACTTTTCAAAAAGCGACTGTCGTTTACCCCCAAACTCTGGAAGGAAAGTATATTATCATCATAGTCAGGGGCGGGGCTTTACGGGGGGCTTACTTAATATATCAACGTGCCCTGTCATCCGAAAGGTGTCATAAGCCAAATGAAAGACATAAGCAAAGAATTTCTGTTTTCTGATTGGTCAGTTAGTTGACATGGGCGAAATTCTTGACGTTCGTTCACGAAGTGTGCCGGTACCTACACAGTGTGTCCATTTACCAGCAGGAGGGCGGGCGCGTGGTGGTGTTCTTCTCGTGCGCCAGCTCGTCGAAGTTCGTGGGTTGTGCCGCATTACATGACGCAGGCGCGCTGGAGTGGCTGGCCACACAACACGTGTCCTACCATATGATACGGTAAGGATTCACTCATTATTTAAAATCATCTTAGTTTCGCCGTCGCCGCCTAGACTTTCGTTTAGGGTCGGACCGTTTCGTTTGGGTGAAGCTAATATACTAACAAGGTCCCGTACTCCAACTGATGATGATGATGATGATGATGATGTCCCTCCAACACAAAGTGAGGATCCTCCGACTAGGAAAGGTGATCACGCCTGGCGGGCCGCGGCCCAACGGTTGTCGTTAGGTGGTTGTATTTATATTGTACTAGCGCGAGTACTTCAGTTTCGCGATGCAGGATCCGTAGTGACGTAGTAGTTAAGTAGTAGTTACACTTGCTGTCGCTAGATGGCGCTGGGTGCATGTGGTATCGCCACATATATTAGAAACAATAGAATTTATTTTGACGCCCCTTTTCCAGAAAATAGCAATTCTTCTTTTCGAATTTCTAAAAAAATATTTAATGGGAATTAATCTGTATGTATGTCTTGTATAGATTAATTCCTATTAAATAATTGTTTAGACTGTTTTCCATTTCCTACTTCGTCGTTTCTTGTTGCCCATATTTTTTACTGTACCCTTTCTCCTCTTACCCATTTCCGAACTACCCCATTTTCTCCACTTCCCTATTACACCATTTCCTCACTTCCTCATATTTCGTTATTTTCCTCAGTTTCCCATTTTCGCAAATTCACATTTTCCCAACTTCCCCATTTTTGGCAATTCCTCTTTTCTCTCAATGTCCCCACTACAATTTTTTCGATTTTTCATCATTTCGCACTTTTCCCTTTCTCCTTTTCGTCACCTTCTTACTTCCCCTTTACCCCCACTTTCAAATTTTCTCCAATTTCTCCACTTTCACACTTCCTCTATTCCTCACTTACATCCATTTTCCTCACGATTCCCATTTTCCCCACTTCTCCTTTCCCTATTTCCCCATTTTACTAATTCCTCTATTTGTCTAAGGCACAATTTCCGCGCTTCCTTACTATCTCCACTTGGCCACTAACATGGCTCCCTGCCACCGTACGCCTCAGACTGTGACCCGGCGCGTATCTCCGTATCCCCAGACACATCTCCAACTCGCTGGCGGGCGGCGCGCGCGTGTGCGGCGCGCGCGACGGCGCCGAGCTGTGCGCAGGCGCCGCGCGCGCGCTCCTCGCCGCACTCACCGCGCGACGCGCGCACGCGCACCACGCGCGACACCACCCGCGCGCCATACAGAAGCACGCGCCCGACTGCTGAGTGCGCACCACGCGCGACGGCGCCGAGCTGTGCGCAGGCGCCGCGCGCGCGCTCCTCGCCGCACTCACCGCGCGACGCGCGCACGCGCACCACGCGCGACACCACCCGCGCGCCATACAGAAGCACGCGCCCGACTGCTGAGTGCGCACCACGCGCGACGGCGCCGAGCTGTGCGCAGGCGCCGCGCGCGCGCTCCTCGCCGCACTCACCGCGCGACGCGCGCACGCGCACCACGCGCGACACCACCCGCGCGCCATACAGAAGCACGCGCCCGACTGCTGAGTGCGCACCACGCGCGACGGCGCCGAGCTGTGCGCAGGCGCCGCGCGCGCGCTCCTCGCCGCACTCACCGCGCGACGCGCGCACGCGCACCACGCGCGACACCACCCGCGCGCCATACAGAAGCACGCGCCCGACTGCTGAGTGCGCACCACGCGCGACGGCGCCGAGCTGTGCGCAGGCGCCGCGCGCGCGCTCCTCGCCGCACTCACCGCGCGACGCGCGCACGCGCACCACGCGCGACACCACCCGCGCGCCATACAGAAGCACGCGCCCGACTGCTGAGTGCGCACCACGCGCGACGGCGCCGAGCTGTGCGCAGGCGCCGCGCGCGCGCTCCTCGCCGCACTCACCGCGCGACGCGCGCACGCGCACCACGCGCGACACCACCCGCGCGCCATACAGAAGCACGCGCCCGACTGCTGAGTGCGCACCACGCGCGACGGCGCCGAGCTGTGCGCAGGCGCCGCGCGCGCGCTCCTCGCCGCACTCACCGCGCGACGCGCGCACGCGCACCACGCGCGACACCACCCGCGCGCCATACAGAAGCACGCGCCCGACTGCTGAGTGCGCACCACGCGCGACGGCGCCGAGCTGTGCGCAGGCGCCGCGCGCGCGCTCCTCGCCGCACTCACCGCGCGACGCGCGCACGCGCACCACGCGCGACACCACCCGCGCGCCATACAGAAGCACGCGCCCGACTGCTGAGTGCGCACCACGCGCGACGGCGCCGAGCTGTGCGCAGGCGCCGCGCGCGCGCTCCTCGCCGCACTCACCGCGCGACGCGCGCACGCGCACCACGCGCGACACCACCCGCGCGCCATACAGAAGCACGCGCCCGACTGCTGAGTGCGCACCACGCGCGACGGCGCCGAGCTGTGCGCAGGCGCCGCGCGCGCGCTCCTCGCCGCACTCACCGCGCGACGCGCGCACGCGCACCACGCGCGACACCACCCGCGCGCCATACAGAAGCACGCGCCCGACTGCTGAGTGCGCACCACGCGCGACGGCGCCGAGCTGTGCGCAGGCGCCGCGCGCGCGCTCCTCGCCGCACTCACCGCGCGACGCGCGCACGCGCACCACGCGCGACACCACCCGCGCGCCATACAGAAGCACGCGCCCGACTGCTGAGTGCGCACCACGCGCGACGGCGCCGAGCTGTGCGCAGGCGCCGCGCGCGCGCTCCTCGCCGCACTCACCGCGCGACGCGCGCACGCGCACCACGCGCGACACCACCCGCGCGCCATACAGAAGCACGCGCCCGACTGCTGAGTGCGCACCACGCGCGACGGCGCCGAGCTGTGCGCAGGCGCCGCGCGCGCGCTCCTCGCCGCACTCACCGCGCGACGCGCGCACGCGCACCACGCGCGACACCACCCGCGCGCCATACAGAAGCACGCGCCCGACTGCTGAGTGCGCACCCGCACTGGCAACACGGCGCTACTGACCAGGCTAAGTAGCTATGCATACAATTTGCCAAGTCAATATAATTATACCGAATAAAGAGTTTACTCACAAAGTCTTTGAATTGCCCATTTAATGCGGACATTACGTATATGCACAGGTCATTATTCACAGAAACTCATTGTCAAATTGCTCGTAACACGTTGATTAAAGCGTCCCATTTTTGAAAAACCGACCCCATGAGCTCGGCTATAATCGGAATCGGCTCCGATTATAGAATGACGCATGTTCCAACAATCGCCGTATGTTGCAACTTGGCATGACGTCACGCTTGCGTTCGGTAGTAGTGGGGTGTGATTTTACGAAATAGTTACAATAATAATATTATGAGTTGTATTGCCTCAACGAGTTCAATAAAATCGCGTTTTAAATTGTTTTTATTGGTAATTTTTTAGAAGTATTATCAAAATATATTACCTAACAGAGCGTTATAAAGGCAAACCAGTGAAACTGATTTATAAAGTCACTATTTAATTTTAGTATTTAATTCTATTTATTCACAAATAAAACTGAAATGAATTGGTATGATGTTATTACCTTTTATAACAAACTTTTAACAAACGGTTACATAATATTGTCGTTTAAAATATTATACTGAAGTTTATTAACACGCAAAAAATTCAAATAGCAGATATCATTGTCTAGAGGTCGGTGAATATATAGGTTATATTATAATTCCATCCCCATTTCTCTGGATCGCGGTTAGTTATGTGTCTACTGTATACGATATTACAACCCATAAATCGTTTTTTTTTTTTTTGGAGAATTTGCATGGAGGGAGATCGGTCATAAGACGGAAACATACGTGTCGTGATTACTCGTGATGCGTCAAAAGCATATCGATTTCACACATTTAATAGGGTTAGGGACATATTAGCATGGCGTGTCGTGTCGTGTCGTCAATCAGTATACTTCTGGCGCGTCACGACACGTAAGTATGTTTCCGCCTTTATGACTTCGAGACCATCTATATAAATAAACATGAATCGAGAAATATGTTGCCAAGCACATTACTCGAACACGGCTGGACCAATTCGAGTATTTTTTTATATTCCTTGAACTCTAAGGAAGGTTTTTATGTAGCAGCAGTGGGAACGGGATCAGAACTCCACGCGAATAGACCCACGGACTCAAATCAATAATGGTTTTATAAGATAAGAAAACTATTATTATTTGGGACACAATTGCTGATGTTTTAAATAGATCCCTATGTCTTCCATTCTTACCACCATCAGCAAATTTGTATCAATTTTTTTTAAGAAAATTGCCATTTTCTTGGCGTTTTTTTTTGGATTGAGACATTCTTGTAACCAAAGTTATTGTAGTTTGGAGTTGTGACACTATTGTAGTCAATATCTGTGTATAATATAATATATATGTATATGTTATTCTCAATGATTGTAAGTAGATTTTTAAGAGTTCGAAATTAGTCAAATTTCATGTTTTTAATAGAAATATATATATATATATGCACTATATTCCATTGCTATCGAGCTCATATAACTGAGTATATAGTAGCAATAAATACAGTTTTTAAATACTAAGAAATTGTATTCTAACGTACGTAATTCAAAATTTTTAAACAGTCAGCTATTTTTGCATTATACAATTTTATACAACATTGATTTTATATAAGCAATATAATTTGTACACTCATGTACAGTCAAGGAATTTGATTCGCGTACCGTTCTAAGTCTAAATTGCCGATGACAATCTATAATATTAAGGGTTATCTTTCTTCGACGACGCTTTTGTTTACAGACATAGACTAGAAAGAGATATTACGATGATAATAAACCGAGCCAAACCGAGCTCTTCCGAGCTTACTGTTTGACATCTTTCGAGAATACTATATTTGACAAACGATAAAGGGTTGACTTGACAAGGTATATAATTTTTACAAATTCTTTGAGGTTGACCGTGACCATAGAGTTATTTTATATTTTACAAGTATAATAAGTTTTTATGTTTGGGGCGAACATAATTGGCTGTTGTCATTCATAACTTCGTGGTTGTCATAGGTGACTTCAAAATATTAGCTGTGGACGTTAAAGTTTTAACGTCGACAAGTTTTCCCGCCATTGAAAACTAAATGCTACGTTATAAAATAAACATCAGAAATTGTATTCTTAATACTTTTAATACTTAATAATAACTAATACTGTCAGACACAGCTTGGTGTCGGGCCGGCATTGAGTCTACTATCCGACTACACAAATGTCTGAACCACGCAACGATTCTAACACAACGTGACAATATTCCACTAAAGTTTGCTTCGTCCTTTCTTGACCATTTTGCCACTTCTGCACCATAATTCTCCAATTATCTTCTATTGGGTATAAATCGGGTGATTTTTCTTCTTCTCCAAATCGAGTAGGTAATCCATAGCCTCACAGTGTTGTTCTCGATATATCTATTTAGTAACCGAGCTATGTCGCAAATGCCGCGGGCCTGCTCATGCAATGTAATTATTTGACTTCTTCCTTCCGCATTTTAAAATTTTACGTTTTTATCAAACACGTTCAATGTTTTAGTTGGCATTTGACTGTGTCACTAATTTGACATGGCCGAAGATTTTTTTTTCTATTTGAAATACGAAACTAAAAATAGGTTAGTATTCAGATTTAATTTCACTATGTCAAACTGTCTTCAGTTTGACATAGTGAAATTAATCTAAAAATCCTTTATATAAGGTCGAAGTTTGCAGACCTATCAACCGAACATGTGTTATTTTAATTATGCAAAACTATTTTACCATAATTAAACGAATATAACCCTTATGATATTTTCATAGTTCGAGCAAAAAATCATCTGAACGGTACGCGAATCAAATTCCTTGTCTGTACATGTAGATTAATAAATTACAAGTAAATGTTAACAAAACAGAAATTACTTTATTAATATCTGGCAATTGTATAGGACCAAACTGACAACCTTTTCTCAATGCCGTCTTTAGCTTAGGGGCACTTGGGGCACATGATCTGGGCCCACCGCCTCAAGGGGCCCCACAAAAGAGAGACGATTTCTCGCAGAAAATCTAATACTATACTAACTTGCCAAAAGGGCCTTTTAAGTCTAGTGTGCCCGGATCCTCCCTGCCATAGGTAAAGACATACCATCAATATTTTGTTTGAAGCATGGTCGTCTAATTCGGTCGTTATTTTCTTGGAATACATGATGAATTTGTTATATTCAGTTCGATATAATTTCATATTCAGGAAAATAGAAAGAACGAAATCTCTGAAAAGTGTATAATTTTGAGTTGTCACTTTTGTTGCAAATCTATTGAAGTTTAATAAGCTGACAGAACTATCGATATTGTAATACGCTGCCATAATATAACGCGATTATGCGATTATCGCGCGAGTAAGAAGTCGCGCGACTCCATTTTAATTATAGTCGCGCGAATGTCTCTTTGGACACATATTCGAAATTTAAATATCTGTATTCGTACGAACAGAATTCGCGCGTGCCCTGTAGTCGCACTCTATTACGACAGTGCAGTATGACATTTTCTTTGGAATCTCAGACTGGAGTCAAGAACGAATGTCTGGTTGACGACTTCCTATTCCTTAGAACCGACAAATAAAAAAAGCAATAAATAGCTCGTATCTTCTCATATAAAATATTTATTCTGATGTTACGGTTTTACGAGCTCAAAAGCATTGTGGTGTAGTCATTTGTTTCACGGGAGCGCCGCTGCTCACGGAGAGAGCCCAAGCATTGGTTTCGCTCTTCGGAAAGACTACGACCTCTCCCATTGTACAATTGAAGTCTAGTTTCATCAACGTCGCATTTATAGCGTGCAGTACGAAACTAATCATAAATTTCTCAGTTCAGAAACTGGTCAAAACTAATGCTAAATAATTCTGTAGATTATTTATCAATTAACAGTATATTATGTGCCTTACTGCAAGTTTTGTTAATACTGATAAATGTAGCTATTTATTTACATTATGTATGTTATTTTGACGAAACTCAACAGGGATGCGGTATTGTTATTGATTTTCGAACTTGAAAATACTGCAGCCTCAGCATGTATAAGACAAAATCTCTTCGTTTACCTTTAACCAACAAAGTCAGAGGTATATGTCGACATGACGTTTTGGTCACATGATACCTTTTTTCAGCGATTTCATTGGTCGAAGAAAAACGAAAAGTCGCCGTGCTGAGGTAGTTGATATATCTACTATTTCATCTAAAAGATAAACCTATGTACCGTGAAAGCATGCACAGAGAAATATTATTCCTATTATATTGTAGTATTTAAAAATTTATTATACTTCGATACTGTGCACTCATATTGGGTTTCGCCAATTAATGAACAATAATTTTTTTTTAAAAGTGCCACTTGTCAAAATTGGCGCGTAACGTCGCTTGTTTGAGCATAGCTCTTTTTTTTTAAATCTAAATATGTACTTGTAACTTGAAATGAAATGTTTTTGAAATGAATTCTTTGTTACTATTATTGCATGACCAGAATATATTTTATTTATTTTTGGAAGACTCACGACAGCTGTAAAGGGAGACATTGTAACTCAGATTTTTATTTATTTCAAGTTAACTATTATAGACAAATAAGTGTTCGATAAATCGAGTTCCAATAATTTTCTTTGCACATTCTATTGAGTTTTTGGACTCAGATACAAGGCATCAGGTAAATTATTATGAATATGTAATATTACAAAATGTTTTTAAATTGAAACCCTTTTGTTACATAATTCATGTAACCGATCTATCTCCAAAAACCTAAGCATCTTATTATTTCAACCACTGGAATATAATTTAGATGAGCCTAATCTGATCATCTAAAACGAAATTATTAGATATGCAAGATGTTGTCTTATATAATCTTAGTACAAATTAGGCCTAGCGTTCTAGGCTAAGAGGAGCGTCGCTAGGCAAATTCAAGCTCGATTTGGCCGCATACCGACGCGATATTAGGCTGCATACCGAAGCAAACGTTCCGAGGCAGCTCGTTTACTCTGGACGTGGCTATTCGTATCTAACCGGGCAGCTCTTTTTAATGTTGTTGTGAGTTTTATCACTTATGAAAAACTGTGTGACTTTGAGAATAATAATGGAGCAGTTGGGGATATAATGACAGTGTTGTTAATCTGTCACAATGTGAGAACAGTCATTAAGGCTATAACCGCGAAGATGAGGCAAACCAACGAGTGTGAAAAAGAGCTCATCGGTACTCTCTTTCGCTCTATGGTTGGTCTATGGTTTCGTTTATGGTTTTCGGTGTCATGTACGACACTAAAAGCAATTGCATTTAGTTTTGTTATTAAAAATACGGCGTAGAAACAATAGATTTGTGACTCTCAATTAGGACGTGACGTCAGAGGGCGTAGTCATGTGAAATCGGTCGGATATGGCGCAATAATTAAAAAGAGACGTTTATCAGTAAAGTATTGACTTAAGTATTATTTATTTTTTTATTCTCATTTGAAAACCTGTGTTTTAAGTAGAATGAAATTTGTTGTTGTATGATACTACAATCGTATGTTTGTGTATTCAGTGTGTAAATTATTACACGTATAAAACAATCCATACTGTACTTTCATACAATACTGTGTGAATTGAACACGTTTTTTTATAAAACTTTATAATTTTCAAAGAAAATTTATTTCATCACTTCAACACCAAAATGGCGGCTTAGCTTTGCAAAAACTAAAAACTGGCAGCTAAGTAACTTGCTACTGCGAGCGTAAGGAGTTATTCTAATTTCAAACACCACCTTTTGTACTTTTTTTTCACAATTGAACAAGTATATACCATTAGGTTAATTAAATACATACCTTATTCCTTTTAGATAACGCTGGAAATTGTATGCAGCCATAAATCTACTCGATAAAACAGTACCACGTTGTTGCTTACTATTTTAAGCGCTGACTCAATGGAATAAGGTTGATATTTATTTGCTATTTAAAAACTGTTCGATTATTTTCCCGCCTCATTTGAATTGATTCTAACAAAAATGGCATTCGAAATTTAAACTTATGTCGCATCAAACAATATTATTTTACAAAGTAAAGCTCCTTTTTCGTATTGAAGGGCTGAAAAATATATGTTATACAGGTTATAAAAGGGGTTATACAGTACTGCGTATACACTTACAAAGTAATAAGGGTTGCATTCGTGTTAACTCTGCACCAGTGTTGTGTAATATTCACTAGATTTTAGTTCAGTTATAATAGTTATCTGGTATACTAAATTGCTTTCAACTTTTTCCCGTTTTGTTTGTGTAGATGTTTGCGATAAGTCTAATTTGGCGTTTTAAATAAAATGTTTTTAATTTCATGCGTTTCTTTTTTCTAATTTTTATGACCTTTAGTGTCCTATCAAGCCATTGTTCTTGTCTTCATACAAGAACAATGGCTTTATAGGACACTAAGGGTGTAACCACATTAATCGACGCGGAATCGGCTGAAGCCGGTTAAAAAAGTCTTTATGCCGACGGAATAAGAGTGTTACTAATAGCTTTCGCATCGGCTCGGCTCGGCCGACGCGACGCGGCATCGGCCGACGGCGAATCGAACCGTTTGTCGATTAGCTGATCGCATCCGTACGGCGCTGAATCCAGCGGAACGTTTCCGCCTGCTGCCGAACAGCGCTGGAGACGGTCGAACGGCGTTGAACGGCAGTTGAATCAACCGTTCGCATGCCTTCATCTACGACGGTAGCCGAATGGCGCCGAAGACGGCCGATCAGCGTTGGGTAGCAGACTAATGAATCCGCTCGCGTGCCTTCATCTCCAAATGAAAGGCCAGAACGTCCGAACAGCTCAGAGTTAAACTTAAATCTGCGATGAAAGCATTTGTTGATATTTTCGAGGTCTCACACGATCACGACTGTCGACTGCCGAACGCTTGCGAACATCCGTCGCGACGGCTGTTTGGAAGTGTCGACTGCCGAACGTAATTGAACAGAGGCCGTGACAGCCATTCGGAGGAGTCGACTGCCGAACGTAAGTGAACAGCCGTCGTGACGGCCGTTCGGAGAAATTGACTGCCGATCGCATGTTAACAGCCGTCGCAACAACTAATCGGCGATAAGCCGAGTAGTGTGGTGATACGCACTCGGCTTAAGCCGATTCCGCGTCGATTAATGTGGTTACACCCTAAAGCGTAAAGTTTAAGCGTGAAAGTGAAAACGCACACCTATAAATAGAATCTCTCATCTGGGTAACGTGTTGCTAAGTTAAATATTTAATGTTTTATCGCCCATATTTATAGGTTGTGGAGGCCAGATGGCAGTCGTTTTACGGAAAATATCGAAGTTAGCCTGGTTATAATTAACGCAATGATGACGATGATTTTCTTCAGTTCTTCTAGATGAGTTTTAGGACGTATGAGTTTGCCAAAACAAAAAGAACAATTTTTACACAAAATATTTTATATTTAAATCTTATACCGGGTGCTTCAAAAAAATGTATACACACTTGTAGTTTTCCCGCTCTACAAGGCTAATGTTATATTTCTTCGCCAGGTGCAAGCATAATCGTCCCTCTATGTTATATTATCAGTTGGAATTTGTAATATCAACATGGGGGACGTACGTTTGAGTTTTGAAGAACGTAAGCAGGTATTTTTCAACAAGATGGTGCTCCGCCGCACTATCACAGGGACGTACGAGCTTACCTGGATCAAAATTTGTCGGGCCAGTGGATAGGACGCAGGGAGCCAATCGAGTTTCCAGCACGCTCTCCAGACCTTACACCACTGGATTTCTTCTTGTGGGGCACAGTAAAAGATGAGGTGTACAAACGTAAACCACGTAACCTAGACATTCTTTGGAATGAGATTCAAGCAGTGTGTAGAGAAATCTCATTGGACGTTTTGATACGATGTACAGAATCTGTGGTGACTCGTACTCAGAATTGTATTGATGCTGCAGGTCACCAATTTGAACAGTATTAACATTTGTTATTTATGTTTCATTTACATTGGACTTTCAGCTTTCTATTTTCCTGAAATTTAACTTTGTAGAACGGTAAATAAATTTTCTATGGAAGTTCAAAGTGTGTATACATTTTTTTGAAGCACCCGGTATATACTATGTACAAAATACAACACTAAACACTACATACATATTCTAGTATCTTTGCAATTCACCGAGCGAATTTAGACAGGTGATATATTCTTATAGTCTTCGAAGAAAACCCTGTACCAACCTGTCGGGCCAGCTTGGAACCGTAAGCCAAAGCCTACCAACATTAGGAGAGGCTTATGTCCAGCAGTGGACTGCAATAGGCTGACGGCGGCATGCATTTCAGTCGGATCGAGTCTGAATTTACCTCCCCAACCCTCCTCCGTGGTAAAAGTGGGGGTTTTCCATACGAAAAAAAAGCGAAGTACAACAGTCCTTGAAGTGTTAGGGGGCCGGAGTGAGCGCCTCACTTCTGTATGACCTGCTTCTCGATCTTGTCCTGCTGCTCCTGCGACTGCAGCTGCGCCAGCGTCAGCAGCGACACGCCCAGCTGGTCCTCGCGCGTGAACGGCTGCGCCATCTGTCGGAGCCAGCGCTTGCAGATCTGGGGGGGGGGGGGGGATGTTATGTTATGAATGGAAACGTTTGCGTCGGTGTTGTTTTAAAAGTACACTTTACATTACTACTGCTAGTACTGTTTATCATTCATTTTCTTTCGCATTTCTTTTATATATTATTATGTGTAAAGTGTCCGCAACAAAATCAATTTTCTTTCTTTCTTTCTTTCTTTTTTTCTTTGTATTATTATTGTATCACTACATCAAAGCAGTACAACCTAACTGTGGTATTTCATTTACGGATGTAAATAAAATAGTTAGGTTTTATAAAACCTTTAACAGAAGTTAGTTAAGTTATGCTTACCATGGGTCTAGGTGGCGTTGTGTATTGTCCTAGAATATTCAATTTATATAACGAGGAGACTATTTCGACACTTAGGGTACGAGGGATGTGTTTCAAGGTGCGTCCAGATTTGTGACATGAACAGCGGGCCGGACAGCGTGATATCAGGACAAAACGTTGAGTGTGGACGTAACAACTTGTGGCGCATGGGCACTTAAACTAGAGTTGTGTTGACACACGGCCACCAGTCGATCGATGTTTTCATTTAAGCTCAGCTATCATGCAATTGAATATGCGACGGACACGCACATCTGATACAGTCACGGTATAATATTACGTAAATGTGGACGCGGTATTAGACATCATACAACTCTGTATCTGAAGACTCAAAACGGTATGCGGGTTTAGTCGGTTCGAGTCCGACACAGCCACGAGTATGGCCGAGGGAATTATTTATTTTTATTTTTATTTATATATAATCAGGTCCACTTACAGTTATTTACATTTAAACTATAACTAAAACATGCAATGATAATTAAAACACAGTGCAACGCAATAACCACTTACAAATGGACACAACATGCACAAACTTTATATATACCTAAGTAACAACAATTTATTCGCTCCGTAGTGGAGTGGTGACCGATAGATGAGTATGTAATTTGATAGTGATGATCAGTTGAATCTACACTATCTCGTACACGTGCAATTTATTTATAATATTGATATTATTAGTAGACTAATGAAGAAGAATAGCCCGACTAATCAAGATCAGGCAATGAGTAAAGAATCGATTTCAGTTTCTTGAGTGAATCACTGTGAATGTCAATTTGATCGCTGCAACTATTAATAACTTTTGACAACCTCGCGCAAGGGGAGCTAGCACCGAAAACTGTCCTCCGCAACGGTGGGCATAGTGGTGTAATAGCTCTGCGCGGGAGCCTTGACGTGACTCTAAATCTGAACAGTGCCAAGAGCGGTGATGAATTAATTTTATGATGTAAAATTTTAAATTATCGCACGAGAAGAAAGATATACGATCAAGTTACCTGCACAGCCTCTTCAGTGCTAAGGTTGCACAGCGAGTCCTTGAGGTGCTCCTGTATCCATCGCGGCAGTTTGGTGCGTTTGTCCGCGCGGCTGAACCGCTTGTCCGCGAATATCATTATACCGTAATCGGTTTTACCACTGAAAATAGTACAAAAATATATAACTGCAGTCAACCTATATAGTCCATTTGATTAGGTACTTTATAAATGTAAACAATCTTGGTGTGCCTTTTTAATGTTTTGTTTAAAAACTCAGTTTGAAAATACTTTTCTGCATAGTAACGCATTTTGAAGACTGGAAACCTGTATCAAACCACTAGTTAGTTAGTTAGTTAGTCTATAGTTCATTTGTTTAGGTATTTAAAAAAGCGTAAACACTCTTGGTATGTCTTAAATATATAAGTTTGGTTCAAAAACTCAGTATATAACCTGTGTCGAAAGACTAGTTCGTTAGTTAGTCCAGTTTATTTGTTTAACATGTATTTTTATAAAAAGTTGCCACAACATTGTTTACCTTTATTTAAGTATATAAACGAATGAAGTATAGGGAAAGCAGTGGCACCTCCGCAAAATACCTACTGGTTCGAGTGTGGTTGGGGGAGTATGTTGCTTCACAAATAATAAAATAATTGTATAAAAATGGAATGCATGGCACATTGTATGATAATCACTACATAGTATAAAATAAAGTCGCGTTCTCTGTCCCTATGTCCCTTTGTATGCTTAAATCTTTAACGCAACGGATTTTGATGCGGTTTTTTAAAATTAAATACATAGAATGGTTAAAGAGGAAGGTTTATATGTATATAACATCATGTTACGACCAACAGTTGCGGAGCAGGACTGAAAAATATTGCAAAAACGGGGTGACGCAGACGAAGTTGTGCGGGTCAGATAGTAATAAATAAAAGAAGTAACGTATCGTACCGTAGAGCTCGGCCCACACACTGGGCCGCGTGTCGCATCGCGTCGAACGTCAGGAAGTCATTCTCACGAATCTGTGGCCGTAGAAAAAAAATTCGTTGATGAAAATGAACAGTACCATGATTCTACTAATAATTGTTATAAATATGCCATCGAATTTTGGACTTTATTGTTTTACAATTAGAATCTCAAATTGAACGATATCTTGTGGAAGGAATTAAACATTGTTATGTATTTTATCATTTAAGCGCGATCCACACATAGCGGGGGTTGTCGTCGTCGGGCTCTATGGCTCTATGGCAATAATGTTTAAAATACAATGTCATTTTTTGCAATACCAGTGGCTTGATAATAGTTGACAGTTGATAGAATCAGGGTTAAATCTAGGTTAGGTAAAATTAATCATAATAGACATCGTCATGAGCCATCTCATCATCATCATCATCATCATTTCGAGCACAGTCCACGCCTCCGACACGTGGAGGTGGAAGCTCCTCACCTGGAAGGTGTCCCGCAGGTACTCCAGGCGCGCCTTGAGGATGCGGCTCTGCGTGAACACGTAGGGGATGCCGAACATCAG
Source organism: Pelosia muscerda (assembly GCA_963691645.1). Classification (NCBI taxonomy): domain Eukaryota; kingdom Metazoa; phylum Arthropoda; class Insecta; order Lepidoptera; family Erebidae; genus Pelosia; species Pelosia muscerda. Next base: position 14,451,380 of record OY829114.1, on the reverse strand, counting down.
CACGCAGCGGCCCAGGTGGTGGTCGAAGTCCACGCCTCCGACACGTGGAGGTGGAAGCTCCTCACCTGGAAGGTGTCCCGCAGGTACTCCAGGCGCGCCTTGAGGATGCGGCTCTGCGTGAACACGTAGGGGATGCCGAACATCAGCACGCAGCGGCCCAGGTGGTGGTCGAAGTCCACGCCTCCGACACGTGGAGGTGGAAGCTCCTCACCTGGAAGGTGTCCCGCAGGTACTCCAGGCGCGCCTTGAGGATGCGGCTCTGCGTGAACACGTAGGGGATGCCGAACATCAGCACGCAGCGGCCCAGGTGGTGGTCGAAGTCCACGCCTCCGACACGTGGAGGTGGAAGCTCCTCACCTGGAAGGTGTCCCGCAGGTACTCCAGGCGCGCCTTGAGGATGCGGCTCTGCGTGAACACGTAGGGGATGCCGAACATCAGCACGCAGCGGCCCAGGTGGTGGTCGAAGTCCACGCCTCCGACACGTGGAGGTGGAAGCTCCTCACCTGGAAGGTGTCCCGCAGGTACTCCAGGCGCGCCTTGAGGATGCGGCTCTGCGTGAACACGTAGGGGATGCCGAACATCAGCACGCAGCGGCCCAGGTGGTGGTCGAAGTCCACGCCTCCGACACGTGGAGGTGGAAGCTCCTCACCTGGAAGGTGTCCCGCAGGTACTCCAGGCGCGCCTTGAGGATGCGGCTCTGCGTGAACACGTAGGGGATGCCGAACATCAGCACGCAGCGGCCCAGGTGGTGGTCGAAGTCCACGCCTCCGACACGTGGAGGTGGAAGCTCCTCACCTGGAAGGTGTCCCGCAGGTACTCCAGGCGCGCCTTGAGGATGCGGCTCTGCGTGAACACGTAGGGGATGCCGAACATCAGCACGCAGCGGCCCAGGTGGTGGTCGAAGTCCACGCCTCCGACACGTGGAGGTGGAAGCTCCTCACCTGGAAGGTGTCCCGCAGGTACTCCAGGCGCGCCTTGAGGATGCGGCTCTGCGTGAACACGTAGGGGATGCCGAACATCAGCACGCAGCGGCCCAGGTGGTGGTCGAAGTCCACGCCTCCGACACGTGGAGGTGGAAGCTCCTCACCTGGAAGGTGTCCCGCAGGTACTCCAGGCGCGCCTTGAGGATGCGGCTCTGCGTGAACACGTAGGGGATGCCGAACATCAGCACGCAGCGGCCCAGGTGGTGGTCGAAGTCCACGCCTCCGACACGTGGAGGTGGAAGCTCCTCACCTGGAAGGTGTCCCGCAGGTACTCCAGGCGCGCCTTGAGGATGCGGCTCTGCGTGAACACGTAGGGGATGCCGAACATCAGCACGCAGCGGCCCAGGTGGTGGTCGAAGTCCACGCCTCCGACACGTGGAGGTGGAAGCTCCTCACCTGGAAGGTGTCCCGCAGGTACTCCAGGCGCGCCTTGAGGATGCGGCTCTGCGTGAACACGTAGGGGATGCCGAACATCAGCACGCAGCGGCCCAGGTGGTGGTCGAAGTCCACGCCTCCGACACGTGGAGGTGGAAGCTCCTCACCTGGAAGGTGTCCCGCAGGTACTCCAGGCGCGCCTTGAGGATGCGGCTCTGCGTGAACACGTAGGGGATGCCGAACATCAGCACGCAGCGGCCCAGGTGGTGGTCGAAGTCCACGCCTCCGACACGTGGAGGTGGAAGCTCCTCACCTGGAAGGTGTCCCGCAGGTACTCCAGGCGCGCCTTGAGGATGCGGCTCTGCGTGAACACGTAGGGGATGCCGAACATCAGCACGCAGCGGCCCAGGTGGTGGTCGAAGTCCACGCCTCCGACACGTGGAGGTGGAAGCTCCTCACCTGGAAGGTGTCCCGCAGGTACTCCAGGCGCGCCTTGAGGATGCGGCTCTGCGTGAACACGTAGGGGATGCCGAACATCAGCACGCAGCGGCCCAGGTGGTGGTCGAAGTCCACGCCTCCGACACGTGGAGGTGGAAGCTCCTCACCTGGAAGGTGTCCCGCAGGTACTCCAGGCGCGCCTTGAGGATGCGGCTCTGCGTGAACACGTAGGGGATGCCGAACATCAGCACGCAGCGGCCCAGGTGGTGGTCGAAGTCCACGCCTCCGACACGTGGAGGTGGAAGCTCCTCACCTGGAAGGTGTCCCGCAGGTACTCCAGGCGCGCCTTGAGGATGCGGCTCTGCGTGAACACGTAGGGGATGCCGAACATCAGCACGCAGCGGCCCAGGTGGTGGTCGAAGTCCACGCCTCCGACACGTGGAGGTGGAAGCTCCTCACCTGGAAGGTGTCCCGCAGGTACTCCAGGCGCGCCTTGAGGATGCGGCTCTGCGTGAACACGTAGGGGATGCCGAACATCAGCACGCAGCGGCCCAGGTGGTGGTCGAAGTCCACGCCCTCCGACACCTTGCCGCGCGCCACCGACAGCAGCACCGCGCCGCGACCGCTCTCGCACGCCTGGGGGACAGTGCCAGGGCTAGGGCAGGAGCGTTTGTTCCTAGCCAGAAACTTGAAACAGCGTGGCATCAAGACATGGCGATCGATAGTTTCATTTAAGCTCAGCTATTACGCAGCTGAATACGCGACGGACACCCACTTCTAACACGGTCATGGCAAAATGTTACGTAAATGTAGACACGGCATTATGATAGAACTTACATAAGCAGTGTTTACCTGCAGGTCTTGCTTGGTGACTGTTTCACCATGTCTTACTTTATACTTAATAGTTCTTACCTAAGATCATAAAAATGGTCCCTTTGGGACAGGGATAAATCAAAGTCTGGTTTGACACGTAAGTTTCGAATATCACTGAAATATGTCTCACGGGGACTAGGTATTAGCGGGCGACAGTTATTTGAAATCTTACCTTAATATAGTTAATGAGCGCGAAGCTAGTTTCTGCGGAGTCTTGTGTCTCTATAAACAGCAGTTTGTGTCGCTGTAGGCTTGCCACCACACCTGAGCGACCAAGGCAAAAGTACAAGTGCAAATTATTATTATACAGTACAGAATAGTTATTTATGATACAAGTGTGGTATGTTGGTCATTCATTACACTCGAGGTGATATTGCACACATTTTCAACAACCTTGCTCATAAATTGTTGGTTGATAAGTACGATAAGCTTGTTAAAAATGGCGCGCTCCGCGCTGATGTTTTTTTTTTTGCAGTTTGGAGGGACGAACAATCACGGTAAACAGCCAAAACGCAAAATGTAAAAATTCTAATTCTTATGTATTTATAAATTAGTTTCAGTTTGAATTATTAATGAAAGTAAATAATTTGTTTGAAATTCATCATATTCAAGGTTATTTTTAACTTTTTTTTACAAAAATAGTTTTATTCTTCGCCTTATGTCGAAACGAAACGTATCTAAGTCAAAACTTTCTTACGAGATTTAAAAATAAAACTATAACCCAGTTAAGTTAAGAGCAAATAGAATGCATAAATATATTTTTCAGCGAAGTACAAACTTAATTTGATCGACTCGTGCGATCAAGAAAATAAAGCACAAGTTATACCATGCTTTATGAGTGTATAAGCCATGTGATGTTTTTTGGCGGGACCGCGAAAAGTGTCACAGCGTTGAAGTGTTTTATTTTCTAAATTTGGTGTGCATTCGAGTTTTTATGTGTAAAAATGGTAGAGTTTTAGACATAACGGCTTGGACAAAGCACACAAGTGTAGTAGAGTGGAATATTGTAGTGAATTGTGATTTTTCGTGTTGATGTCAAAATCTCCCTAAGAAAAGCTTCTAGTAAAGTCTCCGCTACTTTACTAGGGGACCTATCATCCGTCATCGTCATCATCATCATAATCATCATCAATAATCATTCTAACTATACTTATCACTATCAAATAAAAGGAAATTCCCAACTCGACACTGGCACGATTGTCCCCTAAATTGGGTTGATATATTGCCATCTAAGAAAAAAAGAAGAAGAAGAAGCCATGTGATAAAAACCACTTTATGAGTAAGGGTGTTGAAAAAGATATTATTAAATAAATTAGTGTAAAAATATGTAATTTTAAATTAGGTAATAAAATCGTAAGTATTATTAAATGTATATATGTTTGTTTGTAGTCTTAACAAAATAAATAAAGTTTATAGTACGCGTTACCTTGGTCGTACCAGGCGCCTACGACGCTCTCGAGATATAAATACGACGTGAAGAAGCACACCACGCCGTCGGGCACGCACGCCGCGATCTGTGGGGACAAGCGTTACTAGTATTACAAGTATTACAAGTATTACAAGTATTACAAGTATTATAAGTATAATTACAAGTATTACAATTATTACAAGTATTACTCGATACGACAGTCAGTATTCATAAATCATTTATTTTGTACTAGCAGTCGCCCACGGCACCGCCCACGATTACAGCATTTGCTAGCGATATTAGTGTCTATGTATGGGAATCTAACCGGATCTATTGAGATTTATGATTATTGTTCTGCTCCCTTAGAACATAGACTATAAATCTGTCCATCCGTCCGTCCGACCGTCCATCAATCCATCTATGCATCCATTTATCCATCCATGCAGCCATCCATCCATCCATCCATTCATTCATTCATCTATTCATGCATCCATCCATATATCCTTTCATACTTACAAAGGATATAGCAGGATAGAATAGACCATTAAACGGCACTTACAAAACGTCAAAATTAAAAATACATTTATAATGTTATTGGAATTAAAAGTGTTACCTCCACAAGCAACTGCCCATAATTCCTTATGACTGCGACGTCTTCTCGCGTCTCGTACTTGGACGATATGGCCACCTGGTCACTGCCCTTAGATACTATCTGCAAATATAATAAACAATTATATCATCACTAGCTGTTGCCCGCGGCTCCGCCCGCGTGGACTTCTGATCCCGTTCCCGCTGCTCCATTCCGAGCATTTAGGGGTATGAAAAATAGATGTTGGCCGATTCTCAGACCTACTCAATATGCTCACAAAATTTCATGAGAATCGGTCAAGCCGTTTCGGAGGAGTATGGCAACGAAAACTGTGACACGAGAATTTTATATATTAGATTATCTGAGCCTATTCCCAACTCAGTTGGTCGGCGTTCTAGTCTAACCAAGATGTTCGATATTTCGACTTCGATATTTTCCGTGAAGCGACTGCCATCGGACTTCCACAAAAATTGGCGATATTGGAGTTCTGTAGTTAGGCTAGTCGGACTTTTGAGGGTTAACGACTACTTACGACTTGTAACGACTGCCATAGATGTAAGTTGAATCCCGAAAATGTTGAAATCCCAAAATGATTACTTTCCCAAAATGATGATTATTTTAAGTTTCGCAAAATGTTGTGATGTTGAAATATTAAAAAGTAGAATTCTCAATATGTGTACTTTCCCAGAGAAAATTGATTTCTTTAAATTTCGCTTTATTTATGTTGAAATCGTATTGAAATAATTTAGTACTTCAAATTAGAAATAGATAGTATATCTTTCTATACCATACCATACTTCCTATTCGCCTAATACCATGTATATAAAAAAAGAATATAACATACCATAGGTAATATACAAGGTCGGGCTAGCGTCATGGTGAAGGAACTCATAACGACTGGGTTGAAGTCTAAGATTTTTGGATACATGTCTAGAGGCGATAAGGTTCCTGGAACAAAGAATATTAGAACGTTAAAGTAGGACTAAACTTTAACATAACATAACATAAACTCACGTCTATGTCTCCGAAGGGGTAGGCAGGGGTGCTAGAACCCACATTTCGCCAGTTTATAGAGCATTGTGATTGGCAGTCTGCTTCTTGTGTACCTGTGTGCGCGTGTGGCCCGCCAATCGCAATTCTCCGTTCTGTCGATACCTTTACATTACGAATTCGATAGTATTCCGTGCTAAGGCTACGGTGTTAGAAGCTACTGAATAATAGGTCTACTTAATAATGTGATTAAGTTTAGGATAATATTCGAGTTTAGTTATCTACACTAATATTATAAAGAGAAAAACATTGTATTTTTGTGTGTGTGCATGTTTGCAATAAATAAACTCAAAAATTATATATTAATTATCAGTTGTTTCGACTGCCTGCCTGTTTATATAATAACAATAATAATAAAATTACTTGGCCAATTTCGAAAAAAATTTCACCATTGTAAAGCTACATTCTTCCTGAGTAAAAGGCTATATTGCACTGCGCGATAACCGAGTAAGGCAAAAATAAAAAAAAATTGCCAAGTCGTAATTTTTTTTGAGGGTTGAGGTTCCCCTTACACTATGTATATATATCTTACCGGAGGTTATGATCACTGTTTGAAACCTTGCAAATATTGGTCGCATGCCTATTGAGGAGTCCATACACCTGAAATGAGTAAGGTAAGTAAATGATAAGTATTCATAAAAGTGTACTAGAGCTTCGAGAACTGTATTTTTGGTTATATCTCTGATTCTACCGAAAAAAGTAGTTAGGACTTAGGGTATGACAACGTCTGAGAAAAAACTTTATGCGTTTATCAATTTCTTGACAAATTGAAGTTCAGTAAAACGGTGTGAATAGGGATCCAGGGGGTGAATAGGGATAAAATATTCAATGGGATATTTAAAATAATGTCTTTTACTGTATTTCAAATAAATCTGATATCAGATATTTAATGATTCTGGTATCACAATGAACTAGTTTAAAGTATTACTTAAAAGAAAATAACTACAGAATTTAGCTGACCATTTTACCTGTATTCGCCCCTGGATCCCTATTCACCCCTGGATCCCTATTCACCCCTGGATCCCTATTTACACCTGGATCCCTATTTACCCCTGGATCCCTATTCAACCCTGGATCCCTATTCACCCTTGGATCCCTATTCAACCGTCGATCCCTTTTCACCCTTGGATCCCTATTCACCCCTGGATCCCTATTAACCCCTGGATCCCTATTCACCCCTGGATCCCGATTCACCCTGGATCCCTAATCACCCCTGGATCCCTATTCACCGCTGGATCCCTAATCATCCCTGGATCCCTATTCACCCCGTTTGACGGTACTCACGAGAAATGCAGTATAGGATTGGAGACGGTGGGCGTCTTGTCGTCGAAGGGCTCGATGATGATGATGAAGCCCTTGGTGTAGGTGGCGACGAGCGTGGCGAGGTGCGTGACGAGCGTGAGCGCGGCGAAGTTGCTGGGGTCGGGGATCTCGAGTGTCTTGAGCAACGCCGACAGCCGGCTCGCGCAGAACCGCAGCGGCTTGCGCTCGATGCACACGCGAGACGACACGTCCTTCAGGAACCCTGGGAGTTTTGGCGGGAACGCGAAAAGTGTCATAACGCTCCTGTGTTGTATTTTCTATATTTGGTGTAAATTCGAGTTGATATGTGTAAAAATACAAAATAATTGTACAAAGGCGGACATAATGCCATGGGTATTTTCTACCAGTCAACCTTAGGGTTATGCAGGGATTTGTCAAGGTGGGTGCTCAAAGTGTAATAGTGAGTTTTAAAAGTATAATATATGGTAATATATAATAATGGTAATATGTATAGTAAATTCTATATTACTAATCATAACTCTGGTTCTACTTAACCGATTGCAATCAAACAAACGTAAGATTTTAAGTTGGAACAAACCCCTTCAAACAAAAAACCCGCTTTGAAATCCGTTCAGTTCTATTAGACATAGGCGATATTCAAGTTATGCACCAATTGTTGGAATTTTTAAGAGCTCCAACTACCCGTAACGGCTGTCACAGCAAATAGCCATTGACACTGAGCGGGGATAGAACCTGTGCCTCTTGTGTAGCAGTCGCGTTCATTACCGCCACACCACAGAGGCTGCCTCATTTACATTTTATATATATATTTACCTGCAGGTGATTCCTGAACGACATGTTGTATCCTCAGTCTTGTCTTGATGTATTCTATAAACCGCTTGAGAAAACTCAAGAAATGTTCCGCATTGCGAATGTTGCCTGGTACCACCTCTGTAAAATAGAATCTTTATGAATTAGTTTGACCCAAATTACTTATACTAATATCAGCTGTTGCACTCTACACTCTACTCGATTCGGGTTTTTCCTCCTTGCCAAACTGATTTGCCAAACTGGTTCGGTTGACCGGACCACACCAAAAAAAAATTATTACCCGTGGACCACGGGTAAAGACAGTTTTCTTTTCATTGGCGAATTGAGAATGTCTGCTTCATCATCTACTACCTATCTCCATTAAAAAGTTTATAACTGGTTTCTTTTATCAACGTTTGATATAGGGTGTGGTAATTTATCAAATAAATGACAGTTTGGCTACCAGGAAACTTAATTACTCGTGGCCAAACCAGTTTGGCCAGGAGAAAAAAACCCCTCGATTCGCTATTTGCTGCTCTATACTACTTCTCCTTGCTGTCATGACAACAATATAACGTCGATGGAACGCTCGAACGTCGATAAAACGCTCGACGCTATTGCAGCGTACTCATATGTTCCAGCAGAGAGGCCGCGTATACGTTCAGCGAACGCCTACGCTGAATAAACGCCAGTGTGAAGGCAGCCTTAAGGTATTCAAGAACTTTTAAAGCCCAATGTTTATAAAATTTCTGATTTCGGTATGTAGTATAGTATCTATTTGTATGTATGGAATGTACATCTTTGGCACATAATAAGGCATTGTGCATGATTGAAAGTTTCTTAGGTTTTCGTCAGGATACTAACAGAATCACTTATAGTTTGACTAGCGGACCCGCGGAACTTCGTCTGCGTCACCCCGTTTTTGCAACATTTTTCACTTCTGCTCCACACCAGTTGGTTGTAGCAAGATGTTATATACATATAAACCTTCCTCTTCAATCACTCCACCTATTAAAAAAACCTCATCGAAATCCGTTGCGTAGTTTTGAAGATTTAAGCATACAAAGGGACATAAGGACATAGGGATATAGGGACAGAAAATGCGCCTTCGTTTTATACTATGTATGATACGTTTATGATTTGAAATAGTGTGTGTGCACTGACCGTTGAGGATGTCGTCCGGCAGGATGGGGTTCCCGAGCACGGCGTCGGTCTCGCGCTGCACCGCGGCGAGGCGCAGCCCCTCCACCATCTGCTCGTACTCCGCCGTCAGGCGAGCAGCATCTGCCTCGCGGATCCTGTATACCAGTCATACTTAAGCTTTGGTCCGCAGACCCTTAAGAGGTTTTTGAGTGTGTATGGGGCCATTCAGTTTCGTCTATTTATACTGTTGATTGATGGCACTTGGCCTTTCGGCGTTCTCAAAAGTTTACATTGACAGTTAAGAACTGTCAATGTAAACCTTTGAGAATGCTGCAAGGCGAATCTGGTTAGGTGCAAAATAAATACAGTGGACAAGTACAAGTGTGTTATCAATATCAATCATGTTATACTGTTTTCTATATTAGGGGGGTCCACGAGTATGCTCAAGGGGTCCACAAACTGAATAAGGTTAAGAACTGCTGCTTTAGACCACCAGCACTATACCATATATTATTCTTATATATTCATATATCATTTTAAACGGGGATGCCGTTATCCAATTCATCCTACATCCCATCATCCAAGCTGTGATTAATCCAGCTTTCACAAACTATTTTATCTTACACAATAATGAAGTATGATCTTAGTTAAGTGATAACCGAGAGGGTAGCACATTGTAAAGTTAAACAATAATAACCAAATTAGTCTTAAGATGGGTGATCATTCTTAGACACCTAGTGCACCGGAGTGTTTCAGAGTGCATGTTAAGCGTCGTTATAGGTTGTGGTGGCCAGATGGCAGGCGCTTCACGGAGAATATAGAAGTTTTAAATGTAAATTAAGTAAATTTATGGTATGTGTATTAGTAAGCTGAAGGCAGGTCACCATTACAAACATGCAAAGTATTATACACCATTATAATACTACTCAGTCGCGACGCAGTTAGACTGAAAAAAAGCGGATCCCGGACTCCAAGATGACAGCTTCGAATACTCCGGAACTAACGCTAGAATGATGATGATAATAAATAATCTAAGCGTTACTAACTGTGCCACAGTCTTTTCCAGCTGCTGCAGTGCCACGATGCTCCGGTCCACGGTCCGCCTCGTGATCTTCACACTGAGCGAGTCGATGCACACGTTGTCGATGTTGTGTGCCTCGTCGAACACCACTACCGCCTCCCTCTGAAGCTCTTTGGACACCACCTCAGCGATCTTCGGGTCCAGCAGATAGTGGTACGAGTACACTACGATTTCTGCGTGGATTATCTGAAAGAAATATAATAAATAAATATTCCATCTAATATCTAAAATTCTCGTGTCACAGTTTTCGTTGCCATACTCCTCCGAAAAGGCTTGACCGATTGTCATGAAATTTTGTGAGCATATTGAGTAGGTCTGAGAATCGGCCAACATCTATTTTTTATACCCAGCAGAGTAGCGGGTACGGGATCAGAAATCCACGCGGGCGGAGCCGCGGGCAACAGCTAGTAAATAAATAAATATTCTACGACAATCTACACAACGCCACCAAAGACTTTTCGATGCTTTTCGAAGTTATGTGTGTATTTATCGCAGGTTTATGAGTGCCCGGTTAATGGCAATAGGCTCGCCACCTATTATATTGGGACCTAAACATAAACTGGCGAAATATGGGTGTTAGCACCTCTGCCTACCGCTTTGGGGATATAGGCGTGAGTTTATGTTATGTCGTGTTATTTTATACTACTTAGGTGGCAGACCAGCACGCGGCCCACCTGATGGAAAGTGGTTAACGTGGCCTATGGACGTTTGCAACACCAAGGGCTTCCCATGCTGCCGGCCATGTAGAGAAGAGGGGGTAAGAGGAAAGTTGAGAGGAGAAGGTTAAGAGAGTCTCTGTGCTGTCAATGCAGCTATGTTATATTTTATTCAACTAGCTGACCCGCGCGACTTCGTCTTCGTCACCCTGTTTTTGCAACATTTTTCATTCCTGCTCCGCACCTGTTGGTCGTAGCATGATGTTATTATACATATAAACCTTCCTCTTTAACCATTCTATTTATTGAAACAAACCGCATCAAAATCCGTTGCGTAGTTCTAAAGATTTAAGCATACAAAGGGACAAGAAAAATAGGGACAGAAAACGCGACTTTATTTTATACTATGTAGTGATGATACTTACAGCAAATCTAGATAAGAAATACGGGCACCAGTTCCTATCGGCGCCATATTGTTTGAGATCATCTATCGTGTACACGCCATAGGGCAGCATGGACTCCTTACCCTCGCGGTTGAACCCTTCGTAGAACTGACCTGAGGAATTAAATAATAATAATAATAATGTTTTTATTGTACACCAAAGAATTACATCATGATACGGAAATGAAGAGTGGTGGATATACTGTAGCTCTCTTACAGGCAACCATGATTTAAACTTATATTATACTAGCTGACCCGCGCAACTTCGTCTGCGTTACCCCGTTTTTGCAACATTTTTCACTCCTGCTCCGCACCTGTTGGGCGTAGCATGATGTTATATACATATAAACCTTCCTCTTTAACCATTCTATCTATTAAAAAAACCGCATCAAAATCCGTTACGTAGTTTTAAAGATTTAAGCATACATAGGGGCATAGGGACAAAGAAACGACTTTGTTTTATACTATGTAGTGATGAATATATGTGAATATTTTTTTTATTTATGGCACGTCAATTTGACTTCACCTCGCCTAATGTTAAGCTGAAGGCAAAGTCTCATGAAAGACTCCTTTGCAAATACGTACAGTGCTACAACAGACTACCAAGTTTAGCATGGCTGCTAGTGTATTAAATAATAATAATAATAATGTACGTGCTGTAGCGTCCTGCACGTCTTTTAAGTGTAGTCAGCCCACAGACTGCACATTAAAAATGGAATATTGGTGAATAACTTACAAATAGGCACGTTCTCATCGGTTTCATGTTTTTCTCTGATGTAGCTGGCAGTTAGAGCATGGCATTTACCATCCACCAACTTGCCTTCCTTTTCTTTTGCCACCTAGAATGAAGATTTTTTACTAAGAAAATTTACATGGCCCACTAAAGTTGGTGCAATAAATAGAAATTATTAAAACTTATTTTTTGCAAGTAATTTTTTTTTTATTTATGTTATGGATGCGTTTGACCACTATCTCAACTAATGCAGTGAAAAGATGTAGGCAATTTTTTTTTTAAAGAATATTATCAACCCCTAACCCCTCCATCTAAGCTCAATGGCTTGTGATAGGAGCGGTTCGACGTCGGTAGTGTAATGGCCGGGATTCGAATCCGAGACCTCTCGATCGTAAGGCCGGCTACTTAACCACTAAGCTACCGACGCTTCGAATTCTCTCCAATGCCCTCCTTTCTGTTTGTGCTGACCCTTAAGTTTTAATAACCTCAAGAAGAGATACATAGCATAGATATTGGTTTGGCGGATAGATATTTTTTTTTTTATTTGGTTCACAAAACTGAATACAACCAGTAATACATCTTAATATATCGCAGTTTATAAAGGTCATAGCGTGACTGTATTCTACTTGATGTGAACACAGCATACAATGTAAGGCTATGTTATGTATAGAAAGCCAGAGACATACATTTTTAATATTTCACTATATAAATGCTACTTAAATACCAAAAGTCACAGAGTTAATAATCGGGAAAAAAAACTAAACTAAGCAGATCATATGGAATACCAGATCAAGTTGAAATGTGGTAGTAATGGATAGCCTAAGAACAATGAGATCTTACATCGGGATGTATGCAGAGATTTTTCCTAGAAGTCAGTACAGCTCCAGTCAGGCTTGGCTTCTCACCTTGGCTCTTCTCGTAGTACTTGAAGAGATTCTTCAATTCTTCCAACACCTTCTCTATCTCCGGCACTGTACGGGAACAGTATATTAATTTCCTACAATTAAAAAAAATATACATTATTGGTGTCCAACTATAATATTATTACTACTATTGTAGAAAGAGCAACATTCTCCTTAAAACTACTTTGCTGAAGTTAAACTGTGAAATAAAATTAAATATGCACTTTTTATGACAGCCCACTCCAGTCTAACTGGAACTTCGATATCGCCATTGGTCATTAGACAATTGGTTGTGGAGGTCATATGGCAAATGCTTCATGCAAAATGTTGAAGTTTAGCCGCATCATTGTTAGACTGGAAAGCCGACCCCAACTGAGTTGGGAAAAGGTTCAGAGAATGATGATATGACAGCGGGCTATGTACAGCAAGTAGATATTTGTGTATGAAAAAAAGAATAGTTAATTGATTTTGAATTGAACTGATTGAATTGATTAAGGTACACAAGACAACAACGATAGCCTGTCTAGTGATATAAGTATTATACAGATCTTTATATTGATTTTGGCAAGCAGAAAAGGTCACCAGTGTTCGACATGTATGTGTGTGTAACAATAACTCGTTTCCTCACTCACACACACCTACACACTTGCAAATTACAATTGATTCAAAACCATTCGTATTTATTTATCTTCAATCATCAGTTTACATTTTCTTCAATAATAGTACTCATAAAATTCTTATTACTACTATATGAACGTGGTTTTTGATAACATGTTAGTAAGCCTTTGTGACCCCGGGGTTTACAGATACGCTTTTGAAAAGTTTAAACATCGTAAGGTTTTGAGTTCGATTCCCAGTCGAATTTTACTTTTTGAACTTTTAATATTTGTTTTTGTATATCTTTATGTTAATTACTTACCTATTAAGGGAATGTTTAGGTAACATCACAAAAGTATCTTGATATTTTAGTTATAATTTTATAGCAACTTAAATCAGTAGTATTTTTATTATTACTGAGCGAGTATTGTTGCACACACATGATTGCATGAATGTTTCTCGTATGTATTGGAATTTATGCTACCCTCATTCTCATGATTAAAATAACATGATAATTTTAATTTTATCTGTCAACAATTGGATTCGTTGTGCTTTCCACACGGTTAATAACAACTTTTTTATTTATAAAAATGAATCAACAACTTACAACTATTATGAGAGCGCATATTATTACTTTGCATGAGTAAAATATTTCAATACATGAAATATCTCGAAAATTGAACATATCGGTAAGTAGTATTTTCTGCAATTTATTATTATGAAAGTTATTTGATTTTATAATCCTGGATAATCTATTATTTCTTCCAATATTAATAATGAACAAAAATATATAAGTAGATAAATTTTAAAGAATTTTAACAAGGAATTTTATTACTTTATTTTCATTACAGATGGAAGCTGTGCAGCAGTGGGTGCGCCGATATGGCGATTCAGGCACCATAGACCGTCTTCAGCCTGGCCCCAAAGCCTTTGCCTACACCGATGCGTGTTCTTTGCATAAAGAGGTGGTGGAAAAACATATAGGTAGAAAACCCCTTTATGTCCACCCGTGTTATGACCACCAAACACCATGTTACATTGCAAACCGTAAGGAACCATCTTCGGGCGGCTGGGATCAAATGTCGCAGACCGGCAAGAAAAATTTTGATGTCGGATCTTCATCGTCGAAGTAGGTTAAGTTTTGTCAGGGACTATTTAAATTTTGACTGGTGCAACAATATAGTAATATTTAGTGACGAAAAATGTTTTAAATCAGACAAGGATAGACGCAAAATTTTATGGAGAAAAGCAGGTGAGCGATATTGCCAAAAAATATTCTACCGTGCAGGTCTAGTGGTCATATTACGTTAGGGTACTGGAGTTGGATGTCCTCTTATTATTATTATCTCTGTTTAATTACATTGTAAGTCTGTATTTTAGTGGTTTCAATTATACTTAGGTATATATACTCCGGTATAGATAACTTGAAATAATTAAAACCTATATACTTATACCTATATACCTATTATATACTATATACTTATACCTATATACTTATACCTATATACCTATTATATACTATATACTTATACCTATATACTTACTATCTAATATATAGGCAAATTTAAGCAAATAAATGACTATTATTACTATTTATAATAAAAGTTGGAATATGTTGCGCCATTTCTTCGCACTAGTGCCTAGGAACTAAAAGATGTAGGTAATTATGTGGCATCATTTTGACAAATAAAGAAATTGAACTGTAAATAAGTGAGTGATGTTATTGTTAACGAAATGAGAAGTTATTATATTTGCATATAGTATAATTTCTAAACGTTAACATGGTGATTCACTACACTTTAGTTACTGAAAGTTAATTAGTTTACCTGCGTCCATACTTGTCTGATTTAAACATCCAGAAGGATAATATTGAATAACCTATTCATTATATAAAGAATGTTTAATGTATAAACCTAAACGTATTGCACTCGGCTACGCCCGCTTGGATTTCAATTATCCCGCACAATAGTATATGACTATTCTTAGGTCTACTAAATAAATAAATAACTAAATAAATAAATGATGTTGTTTTATTTTCCATATTATTATTATTTTTGAGATTACGGAACACTTAGTATAAAAGTCGACTGTATGGTTCTTTAATATCACAAACAAAATAAAGAACTAAAATAAAACTATTAATTAATCAGACCGCCTATGTCAATATAGCTGAGGTTCGAACTCGCAACCTTCGCATTGCCATTACGCCTATAATACCACTCAACTACGTGAGCCTGTGCTGTATAGGTGAAATTTACCTTCTCATTCGATGGCAGGCAAATCACTCACTAACACATATTCAATCGTTCACAATTCACTGGCACACATAAACACAAAAACGCACACATATGTGACTTCAAAGAAATGAGTTATTGTTATTGATATTGACTGTTCTCACACATATGTAAAACATACGGGTGCTTCTTCCACTTGACTCAAATCATAAATACTAATAAATAGATTGTATTAGATGGTTAGGCTATCATTTTTGCTTTGTGTACACTGGTACTTATTAATTATTAGAACCAATTAAAATGTATCTAACCTTACATGATGCGGGTTTTGTATCATGTATGCTACAATCAGTGAAAGAAGCGATATCGTTTTTCCAGTTCCTGAAGGCATCTCCAACAATCCATGACCCTAAAATAAAAAAATAGGAATTAATAGATAAATATTTGCAAATTTAACTTAGCTTTGTAGATTGCAAATTCACCTAGTAAGAAATTCATAATTTTGAGAATCAACATTTAGCAAATACAACTTTGCAGTCCAGACAATTTAACTTTTAATATTCATAATTTTCGCAACTAGTTCGTCACCTATTACATTGGGACCTAACACATAAACTGGCGAAATGTGGGTGCTAGCACCTCTGCCTACCACTTCGGGGAAATAAGTGTGAGGCGTTTTTTATGTTTTTGTTGTTTGTTTCATATTTTGGAGATTCAACATTTTGCGAATTCGGCTTTACGGTCCAGGCCTCAAATTCAAACTAACTGTGTGTGTTTGAATACATAACATCATCTCATTTCTAACGAATCCATTTTGTCGAACACCTAATAAAGTAAGAAATAATTTATTTTTTCAAGTTTAGTTAAACTAAACGATCACAATTCACAACTATAAGTATTGGGAACCTTAATTCCCATTGCAGTTTCAGACCGCTAGAACGCTACATTCATTGGTTAAACAAAAACATAACCTAAAAGTTTTCATTTTTTAACTTTATAAGTACTTACTTTAGCATCTAAAGCTCGTTTTAATTCCAACATGTACGCATATTGCTCTGGATAAATATAATCGTAGGGAAAGTAAACTAGCAACCCATCCACAGTGAGCCTGAGAAAATAAATACACACATTGAAAAAGCGCATAAACTATAGGCATACATATTTATAACGCATTATAAGACAATTTACGTACTTCATGTTCTAATCCTTCAAAGAATCAAATTTATTGTAACAAATAAAAATAAGATTCTGTAATAAATAACATCCGCATTCGCAAAAACAAATCAAATTGCTTGCATGACCATGAACCTACTGAACCAACTTCAAGTTTTTAAAGTTCAAACTGACAGAAGTGGCATCTATGATGCCATAGATGTTGACATCAATGACAACTTTGACAAATGAAATGACGCATGACAAATTGACAATAGTTTTTTTTTAAATATTGCATGGTATTCGGCGTCTTCATGGCTGGGGAGTCTCATCATTTAATTCTAGTTTACTCACGGCGCGGCGTCCCTAACGCACCTACCTTCCTTTACGATACCTGAATCGAACCCAGTCGAACGAAAAAACCGTGACCTCAAGCCACAGTCAGCCTTTTGTAGGTAAGGACCACGCCTACTGGGATAAACACCTTCTAGCCATAAAATTCGCCATGAATCCTGCCTCCACAGCCAGTAGGTACTGGATTTTCACCAGCCTACCCTCGGGAGGGAACTACGTGCACCGTTAGATGTGGTAGCAGATTTGAAGATCATTCGTTCCTAATCCTAATGTCACATCTTATCTTCGTACTTGTTGATGCTAGAGACGTCCACGATCAAGCCTAGACCGCCCAGAAGAAGTATGCGGATGAGGACAGACGTGAGCCTTCGGATTACAAGGTGGGTTCAGTAGGTACTAGTAGACTTACTAGTAGTAGCCGCGGTAGCCTAGTGGTATGTGTAATGGACTGCTGAGACGAGGTCTCAGGTTCGATCCCAGGTTGACCATGGCACACACCAATGACTTTTTGATGCTTTTAGAAGTTATGTGTGTATTTATCGAAGGTTCATAAGTGCCCGGTTCATGGCAATAGGCTTGTTACCTATTATAAACATAAACTGGTGAAATGTGGTTGCTAGCACCTCTACGTACCCCTTCGGGGATATACATATATGCGTGAGTTTATGTTATGTCATCTAAGTAATGACTTAGTTCTTATAAGGACCCAAGGTTTGAAAGATGTACGACAGTATGCCAAGTATTTATACCCCGTAGAGATGGTCCGTACCGGAAACATGAGGTGGTAGGAATCGAAAGCATGTTTCTCATATTTACCTACTCCTTACATCGGTGACACCGAGACCACGACTAAAGAAAAGCGCATACGCGGGAGACCTCAAAAGCTAGTCCGAACGCGAGGGCGCAAAGTTCGAACTAGAAGGGGAGTGTGTAGCTCGACTAATAGATAGCCGCGTCATCTAAAAAAAAAATAGTTTTCACCACAGCAGCTCAAACAAGTGAGTTTTGCTGCGTAAAAACAGTGTGCAAAATGCGATTTTGCTCACTCAGTGAGACAAAGTAGCTTTTTAATTTTTTTTTTTAATTTTCAATAAAGAGTGCCAACCATAGATTCAAAAAGAATTGTTCCGCGAATAACTTTGGAACTACATACACTGCACTCTGTCTCTTGGCACTGGGTCCTCATTACTAACATAAAATATTTAGTGACTACTAAAATATCCTAGATGGCGTTATGTGTATCAATTTATTACACCACTTGTATAAAATTCTTAATAAACAAGAATGGGATACTATAAATGTTATTTTCTAATCAAACTAAAATCATTGTAGCATAAAAACATAAAATAATGAACTTTTATATATAATTTCGATTAATTTTTAAAATAACAGCGCCGTGCACGTTTTTTTTTCAGTACTAAATAGATACAGGTCCGTAATGACCGTAACATAATCCAATATTTTCGCTACTTGTGTTCCTAGATGGCGCTATTTAAAATAAATAAAATTTATGATTTTTGTAAATCACGCAAAAAAATCATTGCAATCCGCCTCCAAATTGAGAATTTTACAAAATAAATAACGGATTATAGACTAGTTCAGTTGAAAATCATCTAAAATGAGTTGATCCTTTTCAAAACATTTAGATTACTGACTCGTGCGTAATAAAAAGCAATAGGTAAATTGATTGCTTGTTATACCTTTCCCTAAACAAGCTTTCGACTCTCAAAGGAATCTAAAAGCTGACCTAAATTGATATCAAATGATTCATTTGAATGAATGATATTACCTAGTTTTATTAATCCAATTTTATCAAGTGAAATTCTCAATTATGTAAATTAAAGTAATACCTACGTACAATAAAATGCAGAATTATTATTTATAATATATTTTTGAAAATTTATAAAGGGTAAGTAATGCTTCTGGCTCCTAATTTGTAATTCAGTAACCTGATATTACCTTATTAATTCTTATGTTGTATTAAAGACATTGAAATAAAACCACTTTTAACAGACACTATCGCGTTTATTTTTAATTTTTGGATGATGATTGTGAGGTAACAGCATCAATCAAATTATAAACATTACGTTAGGTAATAGATACCTACATATTACATTGTTGATACATTATTGTGATATGATACATTGTTTACAACAAATTTCTTAAATAAATACTATTTATTGTTTTTATTTTACGGTTCTTTAATTTGTAATTAGTAGAGACCTAAACTTGCCTAGATGACATTATTATGTGGGTCTCATATTTAGAATTATAGACCCTTGCATACCCTCTCACAGGAGGAGGAGAGTGCACCCGTGTGCACAATAAAAGCTAAAAAGACCAAACACCTGCTGCAAATGACCCGGAGCAACCGCTCCGTTGGCAATACTTGTGGCGTCCCTGGCTGACTAAGCCAAATGCCAAAAATGACGTCAAATTCGTAGGTACTCAAAAACCCATTAGGTACACCATACCTATATTGCAATTTAGTTGGGACAGCGCGGCGGGTAAATTTGGATTCCAAAAATGACCTCAAATTCGTACTCCACATACTCAAAAACCCATTCCACGATACCCATATTGCAATTTAGTTAAGGCAGCGCGGCGGCCATATTAGATTTCTAAAAATGACGTCAAATTCGTACTCAGCATACTCAAAAACCCATTACACCATACCCATATTGCAATTTAGTTGGGACAGCGCGGCGGCCATATTGGATTCCAAAAAAGACCTCAAATTCGTACTCAGCATACTCAAAAACCCATTACACCATACCCATATTGCAATTTAGTTGGGACAGCGCGGCGGCCATATTGGATTCCAAAAATGACCTCAAATTCGTACTCAGCATACTCAAAAACCCATTACACCATACCCATTTTGCAATTTAGTTGGGACAGCGCGGCGGCCATATTGGATTCCAAAAATGACCTCAAATTCGTACTCAGTATACTCAAAAACCCATTACACCATACCCATATTGCAATTTAGTTGGGACAGCGCGGCGGCCATATTGGATCCCAAAAATGACCTCAAATTCGTACTCAGCATACTCAAAAACCCATTACACCATACCCATATTGCAATTTAGTTGGGACAGCGCGGCGGCCATATTGGATTCCAAAAATGACCTCAAATTCGTACTCATCATACTCAAAAACCCATTACACCATACCCATATTGCAATTTAGTTGGGACAGCGCGGCGGCCATATTGGATTCCAAAAATGACCTCAAATTCGTACTCAGCATACTCAAAAACCCATTACACCATACCCATATTGCAATTTAGTTGGGACAGCGCGGCGGCCATATTGGATTCCAAAAATGACCTCAAATTCGTACTCAGCATACTCAAAAACCCATTACACCATACCCATATTGCAATTTAGTTGGGACAGCGCGGCGGCCAGCCATATTGGTTTTCCAAAAATGACATCACTCAACTCAACTGACTCAACACACAAGAATTCAAAGTCATGGCTGGCGAAAAGAGGATTTTGGGATTTTGCTTGTGCGAATATCCCCTGTGGAAATAACCGGATTGAGAATTTGAAAATGCGATCTATATTACGTCGCATTCACAGTCATAACATTATAAAAGTAACATTGTGTTTACGTATTCTCACATTGGACGAAATGCCGATTTGACTAATATCAGATTTGCCCAATGTCGTTCACCCCTACGGCCCCTACCCCATTGTAATTTATTAAGAATGAACTTCTTGATCTTGAAAATATAGAACACCACCATCTATTGGCTATGACTGCGTAACATATTTATGCTGAATCTCGGGCTATTTCATTGACATCTAGTGGCAAACAGTTATATTTAAATATAGCCCGAAAAATAGCCCGAGTTAAGGTGGTCGCATTTTCTTGTATGGGATGAGGTATCTGTACTTTAGTATTATGTTATCTGTGCTCTTGGCCGTCCATAAAAAAGTTCGAGTGACAAACACAACTATTTTGAAGGTTTTTTTTTAATTTATGGCACTTCAAAGGAACACTTTCGAAATTCTAAATTTGAAAGATATTTGTAAAAGAATAACCATGTATTTTATTTACATTATTTAATAATTATGTAATGTGATTGAATACCAAAATAAGTAATGCATAAGTATTTATAATGATTACTATTATCAACATTTGAAAAATAAAATGTCACGTACGCTGTTTCTGAACACACCTTAAAAATAACGGGTATAAAATTTAACTTTTAACTTTCAACTTTAAATTTGCAGAACAGCAATAAGTAATTAGATTTATTAACTTTTAAAATTTTCAGCATTATTTTAATTAATAATAGGTGTTCTGTTCTGTTAATAAGTGTTGCATTATCTTCTAAGTAATATTTCTTATGTGTTCTCGCTGCTGAAGTGAAAAGTAATGTGTGCCACACGAGAGCAAAATTATTTGCATCTCGTGCATTTGAATCCCTCACTACGCTCAGGATTCTACAGTAGAATCACTCGCTACGCTCGTGATTCAATCCTAGAATCCCTCGCTTGCTCAGGATTCAAAATCAGCACTCGCAGCAAAAAACAGTTTTGCTCTCTTGTTGCACAAATAACTATTGTATCATTGTACGCTCGACAGCTAACAAGTAGGTAGAAGCGGGTGGCGCGGCCTTTACGTAATGACAGTTGGCGCCACACGATACGAGTTACATAGGTAGGTATATAATATAATCACCAACGAAACGATAGCGAAATCTGTAAGATTAGCGCTGCTGCATTATCTATACAAATAAATAAAATTGAAGTGTCTGTTTGTAATATTAAAATAAACGCTTTCTACTACATATGAATGTAGGTATATACGGTACACATACCAAAATATATGATTTGATTTTTTTTGTCTGTCTGTCTGTCTGTTTGTTCCGGCTAATCTCTGGAACGGACCGATTTGGATGGGACTTTCACTGGCAGATAGCTTATGTAATAAGGAGAAACTTAGGCTATTTTTACAAGCTTTTATTTTTATTTTGGAATTTTCTCTTCATTACATTCCACGCGGACGTAGTCGCGGGCACAGCTAGTACTACTATATAATACAACTGGAGATATCCAAGAATGACGCCAACATATTATGTGGCGATGTAACGAGGGCAAATGATAATAATGTATCAACTATTACATATTATTATGATAACCTTTGAACTTTGTTGCAATGATAAGTCGTACCTACGTTCGATACATCGATAGGACACACACCAACATTGCCTACACCAACTTTATTCCCCAACAGTTAGTTGGTTAAAAGATTTCGTCGAATTGAGAACCATCCTCGTTTTGGTAGTCGGTTAAAAATGGTGAAGATTGCTGTTCTAGGAGCTGGAATAAATGGCTTGTCTTCTGCTGTTAAAATCAAGGAAAAATATAAAGATTTTCAAGTAAGTGGTGGTTTAGAATCATGATTGAGGCTTGGTAAAGACGTCTTTTAAGAAATTAAGTGGGTATCCTCAGGGTTTCCTATAGGTGTGAATTTAATTTTGCAAAGCCCAGAACTCCATATTTTTTATGTTTATTAAATACCTTTCGTACTTAATAAAAATCGGCAATGAAACTCAACAACTAAGCATACAGCATTAGCTGCATTGCTGCAGTTTAATTTGCTAAGTGCCAGGCTCTCTTAGAGATGATTCTTAGTGAATTACATTACAGCAATGCAAATCGATGAACTCGACCCAGAGCACAGCCTAAAGTTGACGCTTAGTGAATTGCCTGCAGCAGTAAAAATCTCTGGGCATACAGCGCAGAGGTCTTTATAGAACTCGATGTAGAGCGACCCCTGCCCAAAATCTAGTCTATTTTGAAGATCTTTCTATTAGGAGACTTGACCTTTAAGATCATACGTAGGTATGTGTGGTCAACCAACTCGAGTAACAGTGAAAAATCGTATTTGATCGCTCGATTGTGTGCGGTTTTATATTAGTGAGCAATAACCGAGGAACTTGTTCAAATCAAATCAAACATTATTTCACAGAACATGGTCAGAATATCAGGTTTTATAATATTGACAAGTATAGCACATTCGGCGGTGTGGCGTTGAAATAATACTTTGGTTCTAGTTAGAGGAGAATAGGCCACCTCTTTTGTTTCAATGGATGTCGTAGAAGGTGACTTTTAATGGGATAGGGCTATTCGCCATTCCGTCCGCCAGTAAACATAGCCATGATAAAATATCCAATTGACCGTGACAGGCTCGTCTCTGGGTGATTATTTTAGGTTAGTACCTAGGTAGTTTTTACCTACCTACTTATACTTATTGCATGGCAATTTTAGCTCCACTGCGATTAATGGTGGATTTTCCCAAACCCCTGGATGCTATTTGTACAAGCATCAGTGGAGTAGACGGTGGATCCTAAAACAGTTGTCAGTGCAATGTAGCGAACTCGGGTTTACATACAATTAAACAAAGGAGTTCAACTAACTATTTATTTAAAACAAAAATCACGAACTAGGGTCGTGAGTGGTATGGCCGTCGCTTTGGTTTCGGCAGCGGTCCTTCCAGGTGATGATGGTAGCAGTCCAGGGGCTCTAGCCAAAATGAACTCGTTCCGAATCTACATTCCTCATCGCTCTGAAATTGTATGGGAGTGACATTTGTTGTCGAATGTCATGTGATCCAATTCCGACAACAAATGTTACTCCCATACATTTTCAGAGCGATGACGAATGTAGATTCGCAACGAATGCATTTTGGCTAGAGCCCCAGTGCCGTGAGCAGTGGTGGTGCCGCATGCCGTGCCAATGTGACGGTGAGGTTGGGTGGTAAGCCCTCGTTGGAGCGGGAGTTACCGGCAACGATGGGGTGTTTGCTACCCAAATCTTGTCCATTAGATCAACGTTGGGTCACAGTGAATCCTAGTATTGTTTGGTCCACTGGTGGTGAAGGATCCTTGCGGACAGAAGAATCTTATCTGATGTACTGTTTATAATGTTCGGGACTTCACGCGATATATTTTTGAACACTTACTTTTGCCGACGTTTCGGGTGCGTCGCGTGAAGTCCCGAACGTTATAAACACTATGAGTAAACGAAGCGATAGTTTAAGAGTAACTTATCTGATGTACTTAAAATTTTAGGTAACAATAATATCAAGTGCTTTTTCACCTGACACGACAGGCGATGGTTCTGGCGGATTGTGGTACCCATACTTACTTGGAAATACGCCCAAAAAACAAATTACGTAAGTTTTTAAAAATAATAACATTGTCTATAGCAAAAAATATGCTAACTGTTTAAATTATATTTGGATTGGAAAAAGTGAATGGTTAAGCTACGAAGCCACGTCTAAAGCATTGAGGGTCATAGTGTCCCCCATCTAAGGGAAAGATCGCGAGTTTGAATCCCGTCGAATCATTCACTATTTCCGACCTAAAAAAAATAATAACAATTTTTTTTTCGTACTATTGTAGTGGTTTGTAACTAAAATTTTATCCTATTATTATAATTATAGTAATTACACAGTCTTGATAGCTTTAAGACTTATTGGACCCCGAATTCTATCTATAACAAAAGCTGCCATGGCATTTTTGTCATTTTTTATATTGCATTAAAATTCAAAATGAAATGAAAAAGAGTTTATATATTTTACCCACTCTGCACAATACCATTTAATTTTGAACTTTAAATGTGTAGCAGTAAAGTCCAAAATTAAATGGCACTTTTTGTAATATCAGTTGCTCGACAATGGTTGACTATTAGTAGTATAGAGGGCCTGGTCTCCTACAAGGCTGCGAAGCATGGCCTCTGCTAGAGTAACACTCTAGCAGAGGCCATGCGATGCAATGCGATGCTTATGTCTAAGCAGGAACAGGCGTCGTAGAGGATGACATGCGTGCCAATGGGCTCACCACCATGGATGCGCAAGACCGTGCTAAGTGGAGGAGAAATGCCGAAAGCGGTCCCCGGACTCCGAGGTGATAGCTTCGGATGCGACCGTGACTGATGATGATGAAGGTGACACAGTCTTTATGGCGTGGCGGTAGTGAAAGCGATTGCTACGCTAGGCGCTAGTTCGCTTCCCGCTCAGTGCAAATATTTACATACGGAGGTAGGAAATGACGGTATATCCCGCCCTAATTGAGCACTCCGACTGGGAAGTCCTCCGCCCTATAGAATACCGCGGCTAACAATAACCTTGTGTTATGTTACCGACGGTGAGTAGGGCTGCCAGAACTTGAAGTGAGAGACCATATCCCTGTGGAGCTGGGACCTCACGGCTCGGTTTCAGGTCCCCGCTCTCGCGCCTCTTTTCGGTACCGATATAGCACCGAAAGGGCTCTCGCATCCAAGATCCATGGCATAGGGGACTCGCCGCGTCCAAGGATATCGTAAGGGACACTTTGACACTGCTTACGACACAATACATGCGGTCGTACCTGCTGTCACAGCATCAGACCGTCTCCCCTCATCATTTAGATTAAATACGTGTTTGTCGATTAATTATTAACTATATTAACTAATCGGACTCTATGTCAATGCCCCATAGTTGATAACATAACACACACAATGCACACAACTCTTTGTGAAAAATCACAGATAATGTCAGTTCAATAACATTAGTCAGTGACTAATGTACCTAGTACTGACGTAAAAGATAACATAATCTTGGGTCTAAGCACTGAGGTCATTTTTCGAGCTCAACAATTTACTCATTATCAATAAATTATCAACGTAGGTATAATAAATCAGCATAATTTATTATATCTTGACCCACAAAATACGTAGGACATACTATAGGCAGGCGGTTTTTGGGTGTCTTGAGGATAGCATGGGGAGCTACGGCGGTGAAGGCGCTCAACTAAAATCAATCACGACATTCTTGTAAATTAGGTACATATTTATATTATACAATGTAATTTACAAGTATATTCATATATATATACGAGGTGCATATTTAGTCCGCGAGTACATATTGATAAATTACTTATTATGTTAAAAAAAACAATAGAGAGATGACAGGATTCGCCCAACTATAGATAGAACCGCTTGTTATCCTTGTTTTGTTTATGAATGGTTCGTATCGGAGGGTTTGCTGGCGGAGATGGTGCGGAATTTTTCAGATATTGCCCCGCCTAAAAACTCCTAGATCCGGGGCTTTCCTTTTCCTTCACATTTAACTTATTTTTTGTTCTAGACAATGGAGTAGTGAAACATTTGCATTTTTACACGACATATGGAAAGCAGGTGCGGTTGACATTTGCCTTCAACCCTTTTACGAATTCTACACGGAGAAGGAAACTTTTACTACGCCTGAATGGTCAAATATGACCTATGGCTATCGAATACTGAATAGTAAACAGTTGGAATTCTTCAATAAACGTTATTCAAGGAAATACACGTGAGTAATTTTGGGCTGGAATTCATTCCCTTCCGTGATTTTCGCGAGAATCAGTCGCACAAACATGGCCTCTGAGGATAGTAAAGTTTGGTTGCCCGACTTGACTATTTAACACATAGACGCGTTATTATCGATCGATAAAACCGCACGCGGTATTATTGTTCGATAATAGCGCACGCATTATTGTGCATGCGAAATCAATTTTAAACATTTGCATGCGATTTGGTATTATTTACATCTAACCAGAAGTTCCAAAATTTAGTTTTACTCAAAAGATCTTTTGCAGTGCAGGTTTAACCTTTGTCACATTTGTTGTACCGCCAACCAAAGTGCTGGACTATTTCCAAAAACGTTTCAAAGAAGCCAATGGTGAGATATTGCAAGGTAAAATTTCATCACTGCAAGACCCTATCTTGAAGCAATACGATGTAATAATAAACTGTACAGGACTCGGTGCCAGGTTTCTGGTGAATGATGAAAAGCTGGCTCCTATTAGAGGTCAAATTATGAAAGTGAGTAATACTGAAGTTTTTATTTTTTGTTTTCTAAACTTAATGTAAGTGCTCAACTGGTATTATAGGTAGTCAAAGAATATGAGACTTTCTATATCACTTTAGAGTCACACAAACATACTGCCCATCTAAGGAGAAGGGGTTATCATGATCTAATATGACGTGTGCAAAAACAAGGGTTCTACTCTCAGGATGCCGTGCTAACCCTGTAATAAACTAATACCCTTCCTAAACTACCAATTTAATATTTATTAATATAATAAAATTATTTTGTTCAAGGTAAAGGCGCCGTGGTTGAGCGAAACTATCGTCGATAACTCTACGGGGAACTATGTAATTCCTAAGTAAGTTCACACAGAGCCGACAACACAAGCTAGTTAAGCTAATACTTGCTTAGATAGCGCTAATATGTTAGAATGTCGAAGAATAGTTTATTTTTATTTACTAAGCTCCGACTGTCAGAATAACTGAGTTCTATTGTCTGATTTTCAGTGTCGATACGTGTGTACTCGGGGGCACCCACCAAGACAGCTACGACACTAAGTTGGACCCAAAAGACACTGAACACATTTTAGACGGTTGTAAGAAACTATTACCGGGCCTGGAGGTTGGTATCTGCCTTGTGAACCAATATCGATTAAAGTATGTGTGAGCCAAATATTGATGTCATCATGATAAAGCACGCGACTTTTGTCCTTTTGATGAAGTTAAACCTATCTCGTCACCACGGTAGCCTAGTGGTATGGGTAATGGACTGCTGAAACGAGGTCTCGGGTTCGATCCCAGGTTACCATGGCACACACCAATGACTTTTCGAAGTTATGTGTATATTTATCGCAGGTTTATAAGTGCCCGGTTAATGGCAATAGGCTCGCCATCTATTACATTGGGACCTAAACATAAACTGGCGGAATATGGGTGCTAGCACCTCTGCCTACCCCTTCGGGGATATAGGCGTGAGTTTATGTTTGTGTTATGTTATATTATGCAGATAAGTAAAACGATAGGCAGATGAATACTCAGCACAGTCATTATAAATATAGGTGGCGCTTAACGTAATTTCTGCAAGGAAACCCCATAATCTTCAGGGTACTATTTATGAAAGCCACATTCATGAATGCGCTGCAGATATTTACAGACCGGAAGAATGTTCGAGGACTTTTTAAGTGTTATTTAAATCTCAACCTAATCCTATCATCATAAAGTCTAAAATAGTACCAGTACCTACTACATAAAAATTAGACGATGCCGGCAAATTCAACTATACATACGAATATTCACGTAGGTACCTATAAATTCAACATAAATTTTCCAGCATGCGCAAATAAGTACCGAGTGGGTGGGCCTTCGACCTGGGCGTGACGCTATCAGAGTGGAACCGGAGGAGGTTAACGGGAAACTGTTCATTCATAACTATGGACATGGTAAGAAACGAGACGTAGCGGCAATTCAGGGCTTGATTTACCACATTTTCAAAAAGTGCGGTTTCATTTCAAAACGTAAAAGCAAAGAAACATTGGTATTTAATTTGATCTGTAAAAACAAAATCTATATCTCTACGTTTTGTATACTGTGAGGTTATTAATGCCTGGAGGCTCGTAATTATCGATCGATAATATCGCTCGTTATTACGATGATGCCCTATTCCTATTTCCTTACAAACAACTGTGCGCTGCTATCTGATAAGCCGTAGCGTGCGTCCTAATGCGTAATGTCCACCTACTTATAGGTATGAGTTGTAATGTAACGCATCAGGTATTTATCGATCGATAATAACGCGCCTGAATA
Source organism: Pelosia muscerda (assembly GCA_963691645.1). Classification (NCBI taxonomy): domain Eukaryota; kingdom Metazoa; phylum Arthropoda; class Insecta; order Lepidoptera; family Erebidae; genus Pelosia; species Pelosia muscerda. Next base: position 14,422,646 of record OY829114.1, on the reverse strand, counting down.
ATTGAGGCCTAAATCTTCCGATTCACACAAAAGTAGGTAGTTTAATTTCGATTCAAATTCATTTTTGATATTTGAATTCTATCTTCTTCTGAATGTATCGATACTCTATAGACAGGTTGACATAGGACACATACCTATTTGAAATGAAGTTCATTTCTTTCCGTCCTAGCGGCGCTTAAGCATGAAACGAATCCAGCGGCCGAGCCTCGAGGTGGCCTTGCATAAAACCGAAACCATATATCTTACATGGGCCTCTGCGCGCGCCACCGGCAAGGTTCAGCCTGAGCTTCCCATCGGCATCAAACCCCAAATGAAATACCTGAGGCTTGTGCTCAACGGTCGATAGAAGGTCGGAGAGGAAAGTCTGACCCTAAATTGAAGGGCACAGCTAATGCTCAGGCGTGGCTGCTGCCCAACACGAGGGGGCCGGATGACTCTTGCAGAAGACTCTACGCGAGAATTGTGTAGTCCATGACTCTATATGGGTGGAGGGCGGAGACCCTAAAGTCTAGTTAAGTGCAGAAGCTGCATGCTCCACAGTGTACTATTACCATATGTAGCCTTAGCACTAAATACTATCAAATTCGTAATGTAAAGGTATCGACAGAACAGAGCATTGCGATTGGCGGGCTACACACGCACACAGGTTCACAAGAGGCAGACTGCCAATCACAATCCGTTCTCTCGAAACCTTTACATTACGAATTCGATATGAGTTCATGCTAGTGCTACAGGTCCATCAGGCAAAAAATTAGTTTTAATATAAGGGCGCCGATGAGATATTGCCAACGTGTAATCCGCCTCTGAAGGCACTGATCAAGTTCATATCTTTTACAGGTGGCAGTGGATTCACACTATTCTGGGGTTGCAGTAATCAAGTCTTACAAATATTGGAAAATTATTTAAATAAAAACAACATATCACGTCGTACTTCAAAACTTTAATGAATAAATATAAAGTCAATAAAAAGTTTATAAATTTATAAAAATACTATGCAATATTTTAAAAAATATTGTTTTACATGCATTATTTATTATTATAGGTATTGTGATTTCATATATTTCGAAATATAAAAATATTAAATTAAATATAATATTACTCGTACATGGGTAGGGGAAACTGGGGACACTTGATCCCTATGGTAGACAAGGCAGGTACACCAATATTTTTTAAATTACTAAGTGTATTAGAGTATTTTTCAGTGTGGCAACACTAAGTAAACATTATTACCCTTAGTGTTACCACATTAAAAATAGTCTAGTACGCTTAGTAATTCCAAAAATATTGGTGTAACTTGTCTCCCATAGGGATCGAGTGTCCCCAGTTTCCCCTACATAAACTCATGCCTATATCCCTCCGGGTTGGCAGAAGTGAATTAACACTGACATTACACTCACCATTGTATTCAGCCCGACATTATATACAGTGAGCCTATTGCCGTATTCTGGGCATCATTTTTGACTCGACATTGAGTCATATTTGTCATTAAATGTTATAATTTTTCATCACACGATGACAAAAATAAACCGACAAACGGGATTTATTTAGTAATAATAAATTGTTTTAAATAAAGTTCACTTTAATCTTCATTTAATAACTAGAATATAACATAAATTATATAAAAATATATAACAAAAAAATAAAAACAAACTTCAAGTTTATCAATTATTTTACCGCCTTTTTTTAAATTTAGAACGTTTTTATACACGAGCGCCATCTACAACTTCAACACATCTGGCCTTCAGACCTGTTTCCCTGTTCCCTCCATAGATTATACAACGTATACCTAAATATCCCTTTTCTTACACTGTCGTGTTTTTTTTGTTTATTAGCATTCAGTTACTTCTACTGTGTCGTAGATATCTGTCCGCCTTTGAGACCGTATAGGTATTTGGCTTCTTACTTCTTCTACAGTTTTTAGATCTGTAAAAAAATGTAGGCCGTTACATAAGATTTACGAGAATGTTTTTTTTTTAATAAATAATGTGTAGCAATGGCGCACTTTGGGATATGCCTATGTTTAGTAGTGGATTACAATAGCTAATTCCTGGATAAATACAAAGCTGATCCGACGTACTTCCGCAAGTTAAAATTTTGTGAAACAAATACTATAACCATACAAAAAAATTCACCTCTGAATATATAAGGTGACGGTGTTACACAGGTCTTAGACATTGGAAATTCTCTTATACAACGGAGTGATGGTGGACTACCGACTTTTTTATTCATATACAATCACTTCTTAGTATTTTCGAGAGGCAGAAGAATGTCTAATTTCCAAGAAGTATCTGAACTCTTTACAGCTCAGTTGGTCAGGCCATGTAAAGAATGTAAGCCGGAAAGAACCGGTGGCGGTTTCAGATTCTGTCTTGGACGTTCACTTTTTTCCGATCTATTATATTCTACATCTGACTATACTCACCAACAGTGCCATACAGCGTATCAGGCTTTTCATCCAGAGCCCCTTCGACCTTTCCCCAGGGATCAATGAGCATAGTATGACCCCACGCAATGTAATCGGCTGTGGTGTCCCGAGCGGGACTCACAAGCGCCACCCATAGCTGCAGGTCGTTAGCCCTAGCTCGGCCAAGCAACTCCCAGTGTTTAGGGCCCGTGGCCATGTTAAAAGCCCCAGGGTAAATTAGGAGGGAGCATCCTGCAACAAGTGTTGGGAAAATTTAATTTAAGGATTACAATACTAAATTACATTGGCGTTCATCACATAGACGTAGTAGATTGTATAATCTACTCAAATTAGATAAATTGGGTACTTTATTACATACATAAATGCTAAGTAAAGCCTCTGTGGCGGTAGTGAACGCGACTGCTACGCAAGAAGCACGGGTACGATCCCCGCTCAGTGCAAATATTTGTGTGCATGCCATTACATAATATCTACGACATTAGGGTGGACAATCACAATTACCCTATCGTTCAGTCGCCTTCTACGATATTCACACAATGGTGTTGGAGCGGCCTTCATACTAGCGTTTATTCAGACTAGGCGTTCGATGAACGTATGCGCAGCGGCGTCTCTGCTGGAACATATGAACGTTTCCGCTGCAGTTATTGACGCCTGACGCTAATGCAGAGTATTCATATGTGTCGCTGCGCATACGTTCATCAAACGCCTACGCTGGATAAATGCTAGTGTGAAGGCAGCCTAAAGTTTAATCAAAGCATTCTCACCTTGTCTAGCCATAACCGTGGCCATCTCAAAAAACCTCAAATCATAACAGATGCCCACTCCAATCTTAACACCGCAGAAATCAAACGTGGTAAGTTTATTTCCGGGTGACAACACTTCGGATTCCTTGAACGTCATTTTTCCTGGGATGTCTATGTCGAATAAATGTACCTGGAAATTAGAACAAATAGAATTTTTAAGACTCACTGAAACATGGTACCTAATGAAAACTTTTTGAAATCTAATTTAGATCCAAAAATGTGAAAGTGATGCTCCGACGACTAAGGATAAAATGACAACAGTGCATTTTTGCGACAATGCATCGCAAAAATCGACGACGAATACATCGTGGAAATTTCCATTGCACAACATACAAATCTGCGATGCGACGACGCGTTACCATTCATTAGGTATCCACAATGTCCACATTACACGAGATGCGCAGGAACTTTTGAAGGATAACGATCTAATATCCTTTATCCAGGATCGTCCCGTCCTTTTGGACAAAAATATTCCTACCAGGGGCTCTAGCCAAAATGCATTTGTTCCGAATCTACATTCGTCATCGCTCTGAAAATGTATGGGAGTGACATCGGATCAGGATCCGATTCCGACAACAAATGTCACTCCCATACATTTTCAGAGCGATGACGAATGTAGATTCGGAACGAATGCATTTTGGCTAGAGCCACTGATTTCAAAAATCCATGTCTCACTAGAAACTGGACTGGTGGTTGGTTATCGTCTTGTCGTACGATGCTGCATGCGATGAAAATTATACGTTGCGACATCGCATCGTCCTGTGGTGCGACGTCGCGTCGTTACTTCAACATTTTGAGAATCCAACATTTTGAGAATCAACATTTAGAGAATTCAACATTTTAAGAATTCAACATTATGAGAGTTCAACATTATGTGCCGGAAGGGTTTTTACGTCACGATGCCTACCAGTGTTGTGGCGGATCCCGAAGAGTTACAATAAAATAATAAAATAAATAGTCCTCTGCTCTAAAGCTAAAACGAAATGAATACTTGTTTCAGTGCATAGAGGTATTCGATTCTGATCTATACAAAAAGTTGATATGGACATTCCTTCATGTGTATTTTTTTTTTGTTTAATAATATCACGCCTATATCCCCGAAGGGGTAGGCAGAGGTGCTAGCACCCACATTTCGCCAGTTTATATTTAGGTCCCAATGTAATAGGTGGCGAGCCTATTGCCATTAACCGGGCACTTATGAACCTGCGATAAATACACACATAACTTCGAAAAGCATCGCAGTCTTTAGTGTGTGCCATGGTAAACCTGGGATCGAACCCGAGATCTCGTCTCAGCAGTCCATTACACATACCACTAGGCTCAGAGTTGTGACATATTTGAAATACTTGTATTTAAAATACAAATACAAAATACAAAATACGTATTTTGGATTTTGTACTTAAGTACTTTTTTTAAAAAGTATTTTGTATTTTATTTGAAATACTATTCGAGACGTATTTTGTATTTGTAAAATGCTTTGTAAAATACAAAATACTTTTTTATTCTTAGCTTCATTTTTCTGAAGCATTCCGCGATTCAGTAAAAACAAAAAATGCCCGCTAGTGGCGCAGCAGCTTCTATGCGCAAAATGAGAGATGAAACAAAATGCATATACTTCTTCTTCTTTTCTTAAAATGGCTTATGCAGCAGGACAGCCGCAATTTTGCCAGTCTCTAGTAAATGTAAACTTTTATAAAATTAATGGCGAGACGCCAATGTCAAGTTTCAAGTTTTAAAAAAGTCTTCCAGAGCCACGTTAGCCACGCCAGTAAATTCGTTTCCGTGTGTCCGGCCCCCACGAGATCAGGTAGACGATCAGGACGTGTGGTTGGATTTTAGGGGGCAAAAGAATAATGCATATAAAACCTGACCACTCTTGACAATTCTCAAAGTCAGTGTTACGTTTTGCAGTGTTGACAGCTATTTCATTATTACTGTGTTGTTCGCTCGAAATGTCTTTAAAAAAATGCCAAAACAAATTGTATTTAAACAATATGCCGTGTAGGCTATAAGACATTATTTTAACGATTCGTATTTAAGTGATTATGAATGTATAAATGACAAATAAAAATACAGAAATAGAAAAATATATTTATAAAAAACCAGTATGATTATGCGTCCACACAGACGCAACATGTCAGATGCTCTTTTTGAAGATTTAAAAAAAATAGAAGATCAAAAATTCTGAAAACCAGTAATTTTACCATAAAGTATTTTATATTTCAATAAAGTATTTTGAAAATACATATTTTGTATTTAGTATTTAAATACAAAAGTCAAAAGTATTTTGTATCTTGTATTTGAAATACTATATTAAAAAAGTATTTGCATTTTGTATTTAAATACTTTTCGAAAAGTATTTTGTACATCTCTGACTAGGCTACCGCTGTCTTTATTTCATTTATGTGTATATGTTACTTATAACCATATCTGACCTTCCTATGACTTGCAATCAGGTCCCCTTTAGCATTCCATATGGTACAAGTGTTATACAGCTGCGTACCAGCGATTTCCGGGAATGTCCCCCCAACAATAAACATCCCAGTTTCTGCAGCTGCCTTCGACAGAGCCATGGATGTCTCGCCTTTTGGCACTTGCTCGGCATAGTCCTTGAAGTACTCTGTAAACAAATTGTATGCACTTTATAAACCCAACTGAACTCGGCTGAACTTTGATACTTTCCGTGAAGCGACTAGACCTCCACAACCAAATTGGCGATAGCGAAGTTCTGTATAAGCTGGTGCATTAAAGAAAGGTTTTATAAATGGCGGCTTGTACTTGCGTTGACGGTAAGTACAGCTAGCATATAAAATTTCAATTTTTTTTTTTCATATGAAAAATAATAAAAACAAGACCGGGTCGTAATAATTTCTAACTAGCTGCGGCCGGCGGCTTCGCCCGCGACATCTATTTTTGTTTTCATCGGAAACAGTACCTACCTACTTTTACACATAGAGTCCTTTTAAACGCACATTAAGTCCTTTCATCCTGAAAGAGGAACGTATATCACATTCTATAAGGAGGATCATGGAAGATCATGATGTTGGTTAAAATAAAGAACTAACATTATTATGAACAACGGTCTTGTTTATATTTTTTTTAACTGAAAAAAAAAATTAAATTTTGTATGCTAGGTGTACCATCTGTCAACGCAAGTACAAGCCGACATTTAAGAATCCTTTCTTTTATGCATCGCATCAAGAGCACAGAGCGTGGAAGAAAATAAAGATCAATATTTTTTTTGTGTTGACGGTACGCGCGTGAGTGAGTATAGACAGTACTAGTGTGCGAGCGAGGGGAAGTGATAACGTCCGCCATTTATAAAACCTTTCTTTAATGAACCAAGTTATAGTTAGGCTAGTCAGACATTTGATTGCTCCAACTACCCATGAGAACTAACAAAAAATTACTAATATTCTCTCTAACTCCTCCAGCTAAGCTCAATGGCTTGTGTTAGGAGTGAGGGGATACCGGTAATATAATGGCCAGGATTCTAACTTGATTGTAAGGCCGACTCCTTAACCCCTAAGCTACCCATGCTTCATATACTTGTCTATTTAGAAAATAAATACTTCCTCTGACTTTCCAAACTTACTTGTGCCATATGGTGAGTTAAAGCACTCGGGTAATGCTACAAGCTGAGCCCCTTTCTCCTTGGCTTTGTAGATTTCATTGACCGCTGCTGCTATATTCTTTTTTTTGTCGGGCCCTACTGCGAGCTGGATTAAAGCTACTTTCAAGCCTAAAAAAAATTAAAGCTCAAAGTTTTGTATTAGTCATGGCCACTAAACACCTCCGCAATTATAAACTGTCCATGTGTACTTTGGGCACATTCAATGACTTGCCTTTTGGTAATTAAATCATTATTAACTATTTAAATTTTAAAAATAGTAGCACATTAGGCAAATCAAATTGCCTTTTGGAATTTGATTATATATGAGTAGTCTTTTTTCTTAACTATAGAAAGGTCTAAATTGAATTTTTAGACAAATACATATTGAAGAAATAAACGAGTGCTTTCAATTTACTTCTGTGTTTGTGTTTTTATACAGCATTAAAAAGGAAGTTTATAAAAAAATTACAAGTTGCATCAAGATAATTTATCTTCAGTTACACAGAGTTAATAGAAGTATATTTATAGTACAGATATACAAAAGAAAAGATCATTTCCTACCTTTGAACTGTCAAAATAGTTTCAAATTAGATTTTTATCAGAATATGAAGATAACTTAACACAAAAAAGAGACACACTACCACCGTGAAATTGAATTCTCTATTTAAGTCTGTGAGATATTAATTTTATGCATTTAGTCTATGATTTATTAAAACCAAACAGCATCTTGTATTTGTTACAAAGGTTACTGTACCTTGCTATAAAGATATTAAAAGTAGAGGTTATCAACACTAAATATTTACGGGATGAAACTGGTAAACAACTGATATGACGTTAGCACAGTTAATTTTGTAATAAATCTTATCTCTGGCGATCTTGATGAAAAAGTACAAGTATGATGATTTACAACAATGATAGAAGTGTGAATTTAGCTCGTTAAAACTAATGTTTATACAGTACCACCATAATTAAGTAAAGGTTTCCTTAAAAATCGCGGATGGGCCGCATCTGTCGAAGACGCTGACATGCTGGCAGAACGGCCACAAACACTTAGTTTTAACAACACTATCAGTACTGATTACCTCTTATCATCGTTAATTTTTACAATAAGTATTCTATTTCTATTACTATCACAATTTTCCACACGAAATAAACATGAGAGAACGTTTCTTGCAACTTGCAACTTTTGCACATCTGATTATTTATGTTATGACGTGCGTGACTGACTGGCATTTGACAGTCAGCTGATAAGCTGCGTTTTTTTCTTTTGGACAGTTACTATGACCTTTTTATCAAGTCTCATTTTGTATCATAAATTCATAACACTTTATTCACATAATCTACAGTTGAATGATTGATGATGATATTGTGCCTTATAAGTTATAATAAAGTAGTGGACACTACTAGACACTTCAGCCCTTCTTAGTAGAAGGCTACAATATGAATAAACGCAGGTATGTACTATTAATATAGTGTAAGGGAAACGCTCCATAAAGGAAGGCCCCTGGCACTCTGCATATTCGCAAAAAATATTACGATTTGGTATTTCTTACAAAAAAAATTTTCACTCGAACCTATCGAGTAGATTACCTAAATGACAGTTTTTAGCTGTGTCTGTTAAAATACAGTCGTTTTGCTGATATAAAATTCTTCATAATATCTTAGTAATAATATTTTTGTGTGCTATACTTCGTTATACGTACTTCCGAGTGCAGATACTGTACTTCATACCCCGCCGAAAGCGATAGGAAATTTCTTCAGACTGCGGGTAGGTGAAGGAAATAACGTGTGAAAAAAACTACGGCATCAGTTCATATGAATATTATATTGTCTATAAAGCACATTACATTACACTGTAAATCTCTGCTTACCCTACTTAGTTACATTTAATAGTACTATCGACTACGTGCTATCATTAATTGCATTCTAATTGCACTGTAATGTTATAACACTAATGATATCGATATTCAGTATATTTCAGTCATTTTTTAAACTAATTTTATTAATAACTATAATAGCAATTTTATAAAAAAAACTGACAAACACTGTCTAAATGCATCTACAAAATAAATATATAATGTGAAATTTCATTTAACCAATTTATTTCTTCAAAAAATAAAACTATTCTCGTTGTTGTTTGCGCCAAAAATTCCAGCTAATAACATAAATATAATAATATATGTATATGCACTGTATACAACTGTATGCAATGTAGTTATAATTATTACTACTTTCAGAAACACGCTAATACTAATATAAAACTATACATTACAATAAATAAAAGCCTGTATTTAATAATTTTTTTCTCGATAAAATAAAGTAAATGAGTTTTTAATCTGTAGATTTAAAAGTTACCACTACAGTTGCACTAACCACCTATCCACTGCTTCATTAAATCACCTTATTATAGTATTGTCATCCGAACTAATTAATTTACATTTACAAGTAAATTAAAACGGAGGTTAGTCTTGAACCCCTTGTAGATTATTCGGTTTAAAAATTGTCATTTATCACGTCATTATAAGGTGAAAAATTTACATTAAAAGATTTCGTTTCGAAAAGAGAAAATTTACATTAAATACAAACGAAATGAAAACGTCCATCTCTTTGAAATCAAATACAGAATACATAAAAGATCTCTCTAAAATTAAGATATGTATAATTTGGAATATATAAATGTTTGTCCAGCGTGGGAACAATAGGTCAAAGCCTCCTAACATTAGAAGAGGCCTATGTCCAGCAGTGAACTAACGTAGGCTAATTGTAATTAAAAAAAAACATACGTGAAATTCACACAACATGACATACATCAAAAGATTTAAAAGGCACAGCCCTTTGCTTATAAATTACATTATTTACATATTGCTTTCATTATAAAAAGATTGTAACCAATCCCCAGACACTTTATGATATATGGTTAGTGAAACCCGGGTAATAACGCGATCATATGATAATTACTATATAATTTACCTGGCTAGCTAGCAACTAGTAGCCTTAGCACGAAATACTATCGAATTCGTAATGCAAAGGTAACGACAGAACGGAGCAATGCGACTGGCGGGCTTCACACGCACACAGGTTCACAAGAGGCAGACTGCCAATCAGAATGCTCCGTTTTCTCGTAACTTTTACATTGCGAATTCGATAGGAGTTCATGCTAGTGCTACTGGTCTAAAACGTCAAGTAAAGTGTATTGTATTTACCATATGATCGTGTTAATACTCGGGTTTCACTAACTAATTAACTAAGTTCAAGTGTGAGTAGGTATGTACTTACTATTATAATAATATACTTATACTTCATTTCAGGGGTCACCAAATTGCGGTGTACGCAATTCAAATAAATAATTAATTTTAATAATTAATATTACGGAATAAATATCCCCTGCATTAAAATATCAATTCAAAACGAGCAAGAGAGAGTTCACAGACTGCATTTATGGTAAACAAAAATACTCTGAACTTCAGACAAACCTACGGAGTAAAATTGGCCACCTTGTCGAAACGGACACTTTTACTTGCTTACTTTATTCGGTCAATTATTTAATAGACTTTTCTAATATAAGGTTTTGGTCATGTAATTTATGACACGGATCGCGAACGCAACTATTTGGTAACCCATGCAATATATGTTTAGGTCCATAAGTAAAGGTAACAACAAATCTTGTGGCAACTTTTTACAAGAACACATGTTAAACAAAAATAACTAAGCCGAATGACTAACTCAGTAGTTAGTCAGTCAGCTTAGTTTATTTGTTGAACCAGTGTTCAATACCGGTTTTTAGTCTTTAAAATGCGTTTCTAAGCAGAAAATCATTTTTATACTTAGTAGGTACCTAAATAAATGAACTCGTTTTACGTGAATACACGTATACGTATCGTGCCCATTAAGATTTGTTATTCTCCATTTTAAACGCAAAAGTGTCAACAACAGAATGTGTTGAAACAGAGTGGATGAAAATTGTATATTTTTTTCCCTTACATCCCCAGTCCCGCTGGGAGCCTTGAAATCTACATATTATATACATTATTGATAACACACTTGTACTTCTCCACTGTATTTATTATTGAACAGTGGAGAAGTACAAGTGTGTACTACTACGATTTTGCTTTGCGGCCTCTTCAAAGGTTTACATTGACAGTTATGAGCATTTCAATTTAGGAATTAACAGAAATACAGTGGAGAAGTACAAGTGTGTTATCAATAATGTATAATAAGTTCATCGATCATCAGTATAAATAATGTACATAATAGTTAGAGCTAGTAAAGGAACTGTGCCTGGGGCAGCATGTCCTTGTCGGGCCTGTGTCGTCGGCGCGAGACATAGGGCGCGGGCTGCTTGAGGTGCACCGTGAACACGTGCAGCTTGCGACTGTTGGACTGCGAGAACGACTTGCCGCACACCTCGCACGAGTACGGCTTGTGCCCCGTGTGGCTCTGGGGGGGGGACACTCGCTATAGAAAACTACATTCCTATTACCAGGGAGGGGGACTGAACCCCTCCTTGGATGGACCCCTTTTTTATGGCACGTCAATTTGAGTTCACCTCGCCTGACGCTGAAGGCGAAGTCTCATGAAAGAGGGTCACCATTGCAAACACGTTCAGTGCTGCAATGGTGGCGCTCAGCTTGACGGCCTCATCAGATGCTTTTTCACGCCCCGCTTAGAAATCAAATTGATGTGCCATAAATTATAAAAACCCATACACACTTACCCTAAAGTGCCTGTTGAGCGCGCCCTTACACTTGAAGGCCTTGAAGCAGACGGAGCAGGGGTAGGGCCGCGTGTCGCTGTGCGTCTTCTGGTGCACCTGCAGGTTGGTGCGGTTGAAGAACGCCTTGTCGCACTGGTTGCACTTGTACGCTCGTTCTTCTGTATGGGTGCGCTTGTGGTACACCAGGAAAGCATTGCCCTGGAAACGATAACTCAGTAATTAAGTTATTTATAGCAGCCTCCGTGACGTGATGGTAGTGCACACGACTGCTATTTACAGGGCGCGAGTTCGATCCCCGATTAGTGCAAAAAGTTGTATGCATAAATATGGCTATTTGCAATGGTCTGGTCGTGCTTTGGAGAGCACGTTAAGCCGTCGGTCCCGGTTGCCATACAAACATCTATAGCAGTCGTTACGGGTAGTTGGAGCCCTCAAAAGTTTAACCAGTCTAACTTGGAAATTCGATATCGCCATTGGTTGTGGAGGTCAGATGGCAGTTGCTTGACAGAAAATATCGAAGTTCAACCGCATCACAGTTAAACTGGAAAGCCGACCCCAACTGAGTAACTTGGGAAAAAGGTTCAGAGAGTGATGAGGGCAAATTTAGGTCGGCTCCAAAAACTCTTCCTCCTATGTTGACTTACCCTAAAACTCTTGCCACATATATCGCAAACGTAATTCTTCTGTATGGGATACTTCTTATCGGGGTGCACTCGCCGGTAGTGGGACCAATGCTCTCGCCCGTTCGGGATTTCTTCAGAACACTGCAAAAAACAAGAAAACCCATGAAACAATATCCAAATCAATGGGCCTGCATAAAAACTAAAGAAAGAAGTACTGTTTAGTCATTTAAATCACATGAATTGAAGCAATAGAGCGAAGCGCGGATTTCCGGGAGCAAAATGAGTACACTGTTGTTCCCACACCCAAAGAAGGTCATCTCAAAACCTGTGATGGCTTCTGGTCGACCGGAGTACAAGTGATATGTCTTGAGCAATTTTATAACCCTGCATCCTGAAGACCCAAGACGGCGTGCGGTTTTAGTAGGTTCAATTCCGATATAACCACCCCCACCAGGCGGCAACGGGGGGTATCGGCAGGAAATAAAAATATAGGTACCATGAATTTACTTGATTTTTTTTCAAAAACCACAATGAAATGTCACAGACCATTTTCGGATTTGATTACATAATAAATGTGTATTTGCTCATGAATGATAACCGCTACTTTTTGGACTTCACCCTAGTCGTGCCCTACAGAACACCGAAGCTAATAATAACCATGTATTGTATTCATGGTGATGAGTAGGGTAGACAAAGCTCATTGGAGTTTTTATGCTGTCAGTGGAAAGACCAATTTGTCTCCTGCGCTGGTGGTACAGTAGCTGTCTTAACCTTCACACCACCTCCCCCCACTACCTCTTCAAGGGCACCAGGTTTCTACACGGTCAGCGTCACAAGTGTGACGCCCTAGTGTTGCACACGTCCATAGGCCATGGTAGCCACTTTTCATCAGTTGTGCCGTGTGCTTGTCTGCTATCTAAGTGGTAAAAAAAATACACATACATGTTCGCATTTCGCCGGAAAGTTCATGTTAGGCGGTTTTTTCCCGTAATTCTTGGGTCGTTTTCTTGCGTGTTCTTTACGATGGTGTAGCCTCAAGTCTTCTGCATTCTTGAAGGTCTCTCCGCATGTACGGCAGCCATTACTGTAGAAAAGAAATTATCATCAAATATTGGTACTCTAAATGGTAGATTTGTCGCCAAATATGGTAGATTTGTCGCCAAATATGGTAGATTTGTCCCCAAATATGGTAGATTTGTAGCCAAATAGGATAGATTTGTCGTCGAATATGGTAGATTTGTGCCTAAATATGGTAGGTTTGTCGCTAAATTTTTATCAGCAGAACGCACCACGTCACTCGCCTGTGATAAATATAGGATAGAAGATATTTTTCGTGTTAGGTTACTATTTGTGATAATACACGAAAATATTTCATCGATATCATTCGACACTACATAGATCTTATGTCCTCTCAAATAGCAAGAATATAAGATTAAGTTTTATTATTTCAATGACAAACCCTACTTTAAGCTTAAAAAACACCAAAATAATAATCAATAACGAGACGAGATCGACGGTCGAACTGCAATACTTCGATATCGTCAATAGGTTGTGGAGGTCATATAGCAGTAGCTTAAAAAATCAAAGTTCAGCCGCTTCACGGTTACCCCGGATTCCGAGGTAAGACGTCGGTTGCCACTAGGATTGACGCAAGGGTAATGATAAATACTCACATAGTCTTGGTAGTCCGCGTGTGTTTTGTGGACATGACCATGTGACGTTTGAACGCCTCCATTGACACGAACTTCACGTCACACTCCTCGCAGTAGGGCCCATTTTCGTCTACGGTCTCGCCGTTCTCCTAGAAGTACATTAAGAACATAAAATTATTAGGTACTTTTATTGCTCAAGACACTTAACAAATTAAACCGCCAGTGCAAAAACGGCATAATCAACATCATATTACCAAAAGTTAGAAGGCCTATCGCCGAAAATGGCAGGTAGTAGGAGGTAGGACACGACGGTATATCCGTCCCAATCGAGCAGTCCGACTGGGGAAGTACCTCCACCCTACAGAATATCATCGTTTAATAACCTTGTGTTGTGTTTTCGGTGGTGAGTAGGGTAGCCAGAGCTCACTAGAGAGGTTTTGTGCTGTCCGTGGGAAGACCAAAGGCTTATCCTACATCTTATGCCCTGACGACACAGAATGTCTCTGTTCTTATAGGGGTTGCGGCACGAGTGTTATTCCTCTGGTGTTACACTCGCCCATAGGCCACGGTAACCACTTACCATCAGGTGGGCCGCGTGCTTGTCTGCTACCTAAGTTGTATAAAAAAAAATGGTTTGCTACAGAAGTAAACTGGCCTAACTAAAACTTTTTATCCCAACCATAGATGGCAGTATAGAAATAGATACGTTTTTCGATGGATCGATTTTTATACTGCTATCTGTGGTAACCTAACCCATATTATTTCTTTTTTCAAATCATTCATTTTTACGCTCGCTCAAAAATAATACTGCAAGTTGTTTGGCGCATATTTAGTTTTTACTTAGTAGAAAAAAATAAATGCTAATGAAAGAATACACCCCAACCGTACATACCGCATAAATATTAATACAACTGACCATACGTAATATTGTGGCGCTTCTGTGGCGTGGCGGTAATATTTGTAAGCATGGATATTTGCACTGATCTGGTTGTGCCTCGGAAAGGCCATACGAACATCTATAGCAGTCGTTACGGGTAGTTGGGAGTCCTCAAAAGTCCGACTATCCTAACTACAGAACTTCGATATCCCCAATTTGGTAGTGGAAGTCCGATGGCAGTCGCTAAACGGAAAATATCGAAGTTCAGCCACATCTTAGTTAGACAAGAAAGTCGACCCTAACTTAGTAGGTCTTAATACTGACCATAACGTCCTTGTGCATCATAGTCTTATGCATGGCGAGCCCGAGCTTGCTGATGTACGAGTACCCGCAGATGCCGCAGATGAACTCGGACGGGTGCTTGATACGCACATGGCTCATGTACGACGTCCATACGCTACGGCGAAACAGTATTTATACAATTTAGTATTATAAAGTAGAATTCCTTACCAGCGCACGTGTTTCCTTCTTCCTACAGTTCCGTGTTCTTTAAGCGGGGCGTGACAAAGTATCTGATGAGGCCGTCAAGCTGAGCGCCGCAATTGTAACACTGAACGTGTTTGTAATAATGATCATCTTGCCTGAACCCTTGCTTGCATTGACTTATCCCAAATAAAAAAGAATCGTCAGTGATAAAAGTGAGTTATTGTATTTCGTTAAACATAAAATTGATAACACACTTGTACTTCTCCACTGTATTCATTTATGTGCCTAACCCCTTTCCCCTGTCGGCATTCTCAAAACTTTACCTTTGCCTACACATATAAAGAAATAATACCGTATTTCGATATCAATTTTACTTTCTTAGCACTAAGAACTTTATAAAATTATAAATAAACCATAAAATACATTCGTCGTTTGCAGAATATAAAAATATTATTTTTTAGAGTTTTGTACCTCAAGGAACAGGAACAAAACAGGAACAAAAACGGAACCTTATAGGCTCACTTCATTGTCCGTCTGTCTGTTTGTCAAGTTTTTCCTTTTTTCAGGAATTCGTATAGGTATCGAATTGAAATTCATACCGAAACCTCAAGTCGGCCGAAAGCTGTCAAAAAGTCAAGCTTCTACGACAATGCAATTAAAAGTTGCATATTGGTTGGCTGCTCTTCACATTAGCTAATGTCGTATACGGAATTCTCGGTACGCGAGTCTTACTCGAACTTGATCGATTTCTTTACTATAAGTTTTCTGGCTAGTACTTCTTGAACCCGTCTTACTCCTAGTCATTCCTACCATAAGTTGTACCCTATTATAAAATATCACACAAAATAAATAAATTACGTACGTGAAAATATCTTCACAGAACTTGCATTTGTAAGTTACACCTTTGTGCCATCCCTGATGTTGCTTCGCTTGAGTCCTGTACAACACAACGAATTGTTAAAAAAGTCGGACTACTGGACATCTGGACAAAGTAGGTACTTTAGCAACGCAGAAAACCATATTTTAAATCGTGCAAAAATTCCCCACGGATACCTCCCCCGCCGGAGCCGGTTGTGGAGGTTATGTCGGGCTCGAACCGACCAAAATGCATGCCGTCTTTAGGTCTTTAGTTCCCGGAGGTGAGTAGTAGACAACATATCTCTCGCACCCCGGCAGACCCGGGGCCCTCTCTCTCGAGATGACCCCCTTCGGGTGTAGGGACCACGGTATCCCCGTCTAGCCCCCGGGTATGGGGAGGCGTATTTTTGCGCCGCCGTCGCGGCCTGCTTCTGCTAGGGTGACAGGCGGCTGCCACTAGGAACCGCCTCGGCGTCTCACACGCCGGGCACCCGGTCAACGTGTGCAGCCCCGAGTCCTCGCTCGCATCACAGTGATGGCACTCGGACATTGGCTCCTTCTGGATCCGACGCAGGTAATCTCCAAAGCACCATGCCCGGTGATCACCTGCGTCAGCCGGTACGAGAGGCTACCGTGTGGCCTCTCTAGTCAGTCCCCCATAATGAGTCTTACCGCCGGTTCCCCATGTCGGAGCGCGCCTGGATCCCGTTTTTCTCACGATTCATGCTCAAGACTTGTGCTCATAGGTATATCTGTAGTTCTGTACCATTTACATCAATATAACTAGCCTTCATTGCCGCGTAACCAAATTTAAAATGTCAGTAGCAGTGACTTGTTACTTTTATTACCGAAACATTGATGTCAGTGTAATATCTATTTCTGTCAAAGTTGATAACGGTTTATAAAAATACATGTCTCGATTTGTACACTTTCTCACGCCTAGGTTTTGTGTAAAGATACGTATGTTCCTCTAAGTATAACTTTATGATCTGTACAGTTTATTTCATACACATTTACTTACGTGTTAGATGACACGTAGGGACAGGATTTACAGGCATATTTCTTCTCGTGATTAGAAGAATGTTTCTGCAGGGCGCGTTTGGTTTTAAACCTGAACTTGCATATTGGACATTCTACGTCACCAGCGCTCTGTGGATAAGAATATTTTTGTATTTATTCTTTACCCTGGCAGAGCAAACTTCAAAATGAAAGGGTCTTTCGAGGCTAAATTGTTAGGAATGGGTTCACGTGTACCCAATATTACAACAACATGTTAGACTCACCGAGGAGTGTTTCCCAATGTGATGCTTCTAAGCGTGGGGTGTAGATGAAACCTTTATAGCACAAGTTTCACTGGTACGAGTTTAGGTAGGTACTTTACAATCCATTTCCAAGCTAAATTGATTTTTGTTAGGAATGGGTTCACGTGTACCCAATACTACAACAACATGTTAGACTTCCCAATGTGGCACTTCTATGCGTGGTGTGTAGATGAAACCTTTGTTGTACTGGTACGTGGGAGTTTAGGTACTTCTTTCCAAGCTAAATTGATTTTGTTAGGAATGGGTTCACATGTACCCACTAATATAACATGTTAGACTTACCGGAGAGTGTTTCCCAACGTGGTGCTTCCATGCGTGCGTATCGATGAACCCTTTGTAGCACAAATTGCACTGATAAGGAGAATTCAGATAGTTGGACGTCTCTTTCCTTTTGTTTATCTCTTCTATTTGTTCTTCTACCTAATGGTGAATTCAAAACGGATTTATATAATGAGAGAATTTGTCCTGCGACCGGTATTTTTAAATCACGGTCTGTACTTACCGATAAGTTAATGACTGTGATGAAATCTCCCAAATCCAAGGCGATATCAGTGAATGGTACACCATGAGTAGTTTTACGCTTAACTTTTTTCTTTGGGGTATCATTTTTTTTAGGTCGACCTCGTTTCCTAACTATTGGCGGTCGCTCTTGTGTTATGCTTACATCGTCAACGCCCTAAAAATAATATAAAGTTAATAAACAACTCCCGGAAAAGTAAAAACAAAGTGTGCTTCGCTGCCACCAAGCCTCCGACATAACCTGCTTCGCCGGCTACGAGAAAGTATGCTTCGAGAAATTACCAGTAGAGTGAAAAGCTTGCTGGCATTCTTTGACGAGTTGTGGTGAATTGAACAAATTACGTATCCTAGGGCAAAGACCACACCATGATATATTGAGTTGCGGTAATCAGCACCACACCATACCAGCTGAGTCCTTCCGACGCACTGTTCCTTTCTCTGAGAGTAAAGCCCACCATACAAACTAAACCATGTATCTTACGAGTACCTACATGGTTTAGCTTGGCTTAGTTCTGTAAGTCTAGTGGCCTCAATAAACCTACAATAAAATGCCTGAAAGAGATCCCTTCCAGCAATAAGGCCGCCCATTGTACATTAGAACAACTGTAACTCTAAAAACTACTACTTATCTTTGGTGTACATTTTTTGGTATACAATAAACAGTCTGTTGTCTATTGATAACCGCGGTAGCCTAGTGGTATGGGTATTGGACTGCTGGGACAAGGTCTCGGGTTCGATCTAAGATTTTACCATGGCACGCATCAATGACTTTTGGACGCTTTTCGAAGTTATGTGTGTATTTAACACAGGTTTATAAGTGCCCAGTTAATGGCAATAGGCACGCCACCTACATTGGGACCAAAAAAAAACCCTACATTGGGACCAAAAAATAACTGGCGAAATGTGGGTGCTAGCACCTCTGTCTACCCCTACGGGTATAAAGGCGTGAGTTTATGTTATATTAAGTTATGATCTATCTATCAATCTTAAACTTTAATTTAAAAAATACTAACTTCTAACTCTTCATTATTGAAAAGAACTCCTTCCAATTCTTCATCTGTGTCATCTTCTTTTTTCAAACTCCCTATGCTGTCTTTATTCTTCTTCTCCTTTTGTACTGACAGCGGCTCATCATCATCACTAGACATACTTCTTTCCGGGCATAACAGGTCATACACATCTTCTTCTTTAACACTACCCTCATCTTTAGATATGTTGGATGTATCAGCCTCGGTTTCTTCTTTAACGAGGGCATCACTGTCTAAGCTGATAGAAGGTAAAGAATTTTTAGACAGGGCTGATGATAATACTAAACCATTACGGTCTATTTGTTTCAGCTCTGAAGGATCCACCTGTGGATGAAAGATTGAATTTAATAATAATACGAGTACTAAATGTTGACAGCCTCTATGTGTGGCGGTAGTTTAATGCAACTGCTACGGAAAAAGTAGACCCCCGGTTCTGAGTTTATACTTTTGAGTTTTCCTAGGTGACTGGGATTCACGCAAGGATGATGATAATAGTAAAAGTTACTTTAATGGGGGTTTTTTTACAGAATCATCATTTTTAAAATCAAAAAAATCAAAAACCCAATATTACACTTCATAACGTTAGCTATCTAAAACAATAATCACATCTAAATTGACCCAGCTGTTTTGAAGTTTATCTCTCAGAAACAGATTGCCTATGTGTTATTCAGGACTGTATTCTATCCCTGTACTAAATTTCAACCAGATCTGTTCAGCCGTTAGTTTGTTTAAATAGCAAACATTTTAACAAACTTTTACATATTTTGTAATATTGCATTCATACATTATGCTCAAACCTTTTATTGTTTTATTTAACACCCATATTTCAGCACTTGTATTGTGGTCCCATGTAATAGGGGGTGAGCCTATTGTCGTATTCCGGGCACTATTGTTGACTCGAGTCATACATCTGACGCTGCCTTATCAACCCTATGGTTAGCTGCCTTGTACGACAAGGTATGGCAAGATACGGGGTGGCTCAAATTCTACTTTGACAGGAACCTATTAGGTAAATTAGTAGGATAAAAAATAAAGCATACCTTTCCATCAATACCGATTAACCCATAGAGTACAGCTTGACTCCTCAAGAATTTTTGTTTAAAAAAGTAAAACTTTTTAATCTGTACTGCGCACTCATAACATGCATATGGTGAAGAATTACCAATAATTAATATCTGCAACAAAACTTTAATTAGTTAAGTACAGTATGTAAAAGTACGCTAAGATAATTAATAAGTATATCAGAGTGTAAATACATATCAGAATAAGATGAATTATTTTTTTGTACCAATTTTATAAAAAAAATTAAGTGGGACACATTATTTATGTATTTATCCATCTTACAGAAGTCTAGCAACTAACACTACTCAGGTCATATCCACTTATTTGCCAGCACTCTGATAAAATTACCGTTAAAATATACAAGTTTAAGATCTAATATATGGAAATGACCAACTTACATTACTTCCTGATAACAATGGTTCAAAATATGTATTTAAGGGGTAGGACTCCAAGTGGTGCATATTAACATCCATAATCAAACATATGCGACAAACTTTCAGGTTCTCCATGTTTTGAAATTAAAATTTTAACACAAAAATAATCAAAAATTGAATTTCATGGATTCGCGGTTCAAGATAGACTTATAAAATATTAGAACTTCTACACAAATTATTAAACTATACCCGTTAGGTTTGAAGAAGCGTCTGTTTAGAAAGAAAGGCGCTCATTGCACTAAAATTAATTTAAATACTATATGTTATAGAATTCAAGTCGTAAATAAATATTTACAATCGGATTTTATAAAGAAAAATACTGATAGAATGTCTAATTCTACGAAAGACGCCAATTAAGCTGCCATTTGTTATATTGTTCTGACATTAGAAGAGTTTTGTTTAATGTGAAGTGCAGTGTCTTTCCATCATAATTTTTATTAATAAAGCATTTATACCTAGACTATTGTATTGATTTCTAGTAAAAGTATATACCTAATATTTAAGCGATTTAATAATAGAATCGTTTTGTTACTTATTACCACAATTTTATTTTTATTAAACTCAACACTGCACTGCGTTTAGTTCATCGCTTTTGAAACTCCTTTATATTTTGACTTTTTTAGTTTTTTTTCTAATAATGACGTTAAGCAATAATTAAATGACTATAATAATTAAAACATAATTAAAGAGACTCATTTATGTAACTAAGATGAATTTACTGAATTTTATAGGAACAGATTGTTGTCATCAGTAAATACTGTTGTTAGCTAAAAGAACCACATAACTCCAGTGGTGTTTCTTGACATAGCCAAGGTGTTCGATCCTGTTTCTGTTTCTTTAACTTTGATTATTAGAAATCATAGGTTGCCGTAGTCGTGGTGTACCACTCGATATGTGCCGATGATATTGAGCTAAAATTGACCAATAAATTAGTGAAAATGTATCGATGTCAGTTGGAGTTCCACAGGGGAGCATCTTAGTGCCTTCTCTTTTTCTAGTGCACTTCTGCAGTTTGTTCATGAATGATGAAATTACTAGAAAACTATCACTATAAACCAAATACGTACGGCGAAATAGGACGTGCAGCTCCAACTTTCTTTCTTGCCTGGTACATGGTTGCTTTCTCTCGTCAAGAATTCACAGCAGATTGTATTGCATTGCAACTTGAGATGGTAGTGGTCCAGTGACAGTACTTCCACTTGGTTCATGAGTTAGGACGTGATGGTACCTCCCGTCCGTATGAAGAGAAGAAAAGGACCTAAGCATTGTACTTAGCACTAATCCTTGTAGAACGGTGCTCAGCGCTTACCAAGGGTAAAGTCGAATACTTAAGAGTTTATATTAAACGATATAATAATATGGATACACCCAATGTTTTTTTTTAAAGATAAACCTTCACCATAAAAATTACCAGACTGACTGATTTACCAACATAGAGCCTAATCCGCTCGAACTATAAACTTGAAATATGGATTTCTTTTTTCAAAACGGCACCAGGGGTTAAATAGCTGACAAATGTATACATGAAAAGTCCGTTTATGAATCTTTCCCAGGTGAAACCGTGACACAGGCCACTAGTATCTCATAAGACCCAAAATTAGTAAAATAAGCATAGTTTAAAACAAAAGTCCTAGATCATTATTCTCTGAACCTTTTCCCAACTCAGTTGGGATCGGCTTTCCAGTCTAACTGTGATGCGACTGAATTTCAATATTTTCCGTGAAGCGACTGCCATCTGACCTCCACAACCAATGGTTCAATGACCAATGGCGATATCGAAGTTCCAAATTGATCTGGTTGGGCTTTTGAGTCAACAAAAGTCCTAGAATACAGATTAAAAATACTTAAAACCTTTTTTCTACATATTCATGCATGTATGCAGTCGGGTATGAATATTTTGTACACTAGACTCTCACTAGATTCTGGCAGGGTCAGGCA
This sequence comes from Pelosia muscerda, assembly GCA_963691645.1. Taxonomy (NCBI): domain Eukaryota; kingdom Metazoa; phylum Arthropoda; class Insecta; order Lepidoptera; family Erebidae; genus Pelosia; species Pelosia muscerda. Next base: position 14,400,292 of record OY829114.1, on the reverse strand, counting down.
GACATGTATTCACGCATTCATGCGGTAATCCAGTACTCCTGGCTCTTCTTAGGGGCATGTGCTTTTTGTTTACAAACCGAGTTGGCATGCGGGTTTCGTCAGTTCGAGTTCACAAAACTGATGTATCTTATTTTTTTTACCTGTAACTGTAAGTACAAGTTTATTAGTAATCACACTCGGACTTGTAAGAAAAAATGTAACTGTAATGAACTTGAATTAAATGATTCTAAACTCAAATAGAATTCCATTTCGTTTATTTCTTGAATTGAATTAACCACAAGTAAATTCAAGGAGTTACATACAATACAAGCCACCATCATCAGTTGGCTACAGCAATAGCGTTTTCTGTTGCTCTACAGAGGTCTTCGTTGATGCAAGTGTGGGGGCACAGTGGCAAGAGAGCAGGTGCGACATAGACTGAGGTCGGGCCCCGCAATCGCATGAGTCTTGTGATTGCTCGATGTAGCCCCATTTCGCCATATTTTCTCTACAGCGGCCAACTTGGGTCCGTAGGCTATTTAATGACTTCCAAGATGATGTCCAGGCGGCAGACTTTGGTTAGGTGTGATGAATCACACCCTTATTCAATTATTCAACGTCTGCTGCCGATAGCGTGGTACATCTACGCCAGCTGGTTGAACATGTAAAAAAACTCATAGGCACGTAGGTAGGTTACGTACCTACCCAGATTATCTAACCCTGAACTAATAGCAAAACCCTATTCATGCGTAACTATTAAGTATTTTTTTTTTTTTTTTTTTTTATACTACGTAGGTGGCAGACAAGCACACGGCCCACCTGATGGAAAGCGGCCACCGTGGCCTATGAACGTGTGCAACACTAAGGGTGTCACACACGCGCTGCCCACCCTGAAGGGAAAGGGGGAGAGTTGGGAAGGGGTGGGGAGGCTAGGAAGGGGAGGGGAAGGAGGGGTATAGTGAGCTCTGGCTACCCTACTTACCGGCGGGAACACAACACGATGGTTATTATGACTGCGGTCTTCTGTAAGGCGGAGGTACTTCCCCAGTTGGACAGCTCATTTCGGACGGGAGATACCGTCGTGTCCTACCTCCGTCAGTAGTATTTATCATTCTGTCATCGTTATTCATCATTCATCGAATGAACACGATAAAAAAAAACTTCAACGAATTGTTGAGTTCCGGTGTTTTATCATTAGCCTGGCTAATAGCATCTACCAATTTCATGTTTCTATTAAATTAAAAATGTAAAATACCCCGACACTAATAAAAAATCGGGTGTTTACTTTTCACTCGAAAAGATTATTTTTGTGTTTGGTTATTTTGGTGCATTATTGATAACACACTTGTACTTCTCCACTATCATCATTCTCTGAACCTATTTCTAACTGTGATGGGGTTTGTGGGGCTTTTTAGTCTAACTAAGATACGGCTGAACTTTGATATTTTCCGTGAAGCATACATTGGACATATCGAAGTTCTGTAGTTAGGCTAGTCGAATTTTTAAGAGCTCCAACTACCGGTAACGACTGCCATAGATCACATAGATGTTCATATGGCAACCACTGCTTGAGGTGTTCTCTGACGCACGATCAGACCACAATCAAACCCGCGCCTCCTGCATAGCAGTCGTGTACACTACCGCCACCGCCACGCCACAGAGGCTGCCCTTCTCCACTCCACTTTATTCTCCACTTAATATAGTGGTGAAGTATAAGTGTGTTTTAAATAATATGTAACAATAAGTTCCACCAAGTGACATCAATCAACAGTATAAATTTTGTGTGGCGGCTTTACCCCCTCGCCGCGACGGGGATTAAAAAAATAGGTTAGCGTTAGGCTACCTTTACTAAAGTATTAGAAGCTATTGGAAACGCAGGGACACATATTTTGTGATAAAACTTCTATAAGTACTAGACGTAAAATGTTTTTTTAATCGTGCGAAATATCCCCACGGATATACCCCTCTATATGTCGGACTCGAACCGACTAAAACGCACGCCGCCTTTAGGGTCTTTAGTTGCCGAAGGTAAGATAGTAGCCAACATATCCCTCGCACCCCAGCAGAACCGGGGCCATCTCTTTCGAGATGACCCCCATTGGGTGTAGAGACCACAGAGTCCCCGTCTAACCCCGGGTATGGAGGTAGACACTATTCGTTTCGATAGGTAGGCAGCAGATTTAAACCGCGTATACACCAAGCAAAAGACAACGAACGCGAATGAAACAGTACTATAATAATGTACGCCTCTCCACACGCAGGCGCTAGATGGGGACACTGTGTTCCCCACACCAGAAGGGAGCCAGTTCGATAGAAATGGCTCCGGGTCAGCGAGGGATATGTTGACTACTATCTCATTTCCGGCACGTAGTACTATTATTTATTCTTTGCCTGCGGCAACTAAAGACCAAAAGACGGCCGACCGAAGGTTCTTACAGGGGCAGCGCGAGTGGACGCCTATGGTGTTGCACACGTCTATAGCCCACCACTGTAACCACTCCTCATCAGATGCCCCGTCTGTTTGACTGCCACCTAGTTGGTATAAAAAAAGATAATTGTGAAGACGAGTTTTTATCTTTAATGTACACTTCAGACTGCCTTCATTATGATACCTACTCCTCTGAAACTCAAAGGTTTGCTGGTAGAGAACTCATTGTGAGTTAAGCTCACCTTTGTACATGATTCTTGCAAATTTTATATGAATTATCTCTGTACTTTGTGTGTGCAATTAGTGTCAAGTGATTATATTTCGATAAATGATATACTAGGTCTAATAAGTACTTTATGGGCCAGAAAATATCTTCGTAGTACAACCTGAGCATGAGAAACGAGAATGCCTAACATGCTATTGTTGTTTTCGGCTTAGGTTCGGTTCTAATGAATTCAAAGTATGGTCAAACTATAAGGTAACCTGTGGTAGGTATAAGAGAAATATAATCAAAACTTTGTCTTGCCTATGGTAAATTATAGCTTGGAGATTTGAGTAGATATTTCTTTTTCACATGTACTTTTCTCAAGATTCTCAGTATTTTAAAGCAACTTTGATGATCCTTTAGTATTCACGATATATACCTACTTCAGATGCGCCACATACATACAAATACGAACGCAGTCAAATTGACTCAAGGACCAGTTTACATTATATCCGTTTCTCGTAGTTCATCGCTGTTCACTCAACTTACACGTATTCATCATGAACAGCGAAAGTTAGTTAGGGAGTACGTGGACTAATCGACCAAACCTTTGTTTGCGTGGTTTCGGTTGGTGACATCCCGGTTTTACAATCGTAAGACCACGAGTTTAAAATGATCCCTGTTTGCAAAGTGTTCCAATACGGTTTCAATATTTAATCTTATTACTTGTAGTGGCCAACAAGCACACGACCCACCTGATGGCAAGTGGCTACCGTGGCCTATGGACGGTTCCAACACTGCGTCACACTAGTGTTGACAACCTTACAGAAATATTGTAATGCTCTTCTTGATGCGAAATGGGGGGTAAAAAACCTCAAGTCGCTTTTTATTTACTTAAAACGCCTGCATGTTAGCTTATAGCAGTTTCTCTTGCTTAGGTATATCAATATTAAGTATATAAAAACGTACAGGCGCTAATTAGATAGGCACAATTTGCGCATATAATTATAATATATATATATTCGTAGTTACTTACCTATATTTTATAAAATCCTATTTTCCTTCTAACTACATAATACCTACTAAGTAATATGTAGTTAGAATTAACTTCTGTACCTAACTGCTAGCTAGGCAGGTACCTGTACGTGCTTACTTAGGTACTTATTATATCTTACCAATAATTAAATAATAGACCAATCGTTTATCAGGCATATTCCATATAAGTAGGTAGGGTAATCAAACTAATCAACCTTCTCAGACTAAATAAAATAATTTATTACCTACTTAGTTTTGATAAGTGGGTACATATAAGTGGGTTGTACCATATTTTGGTTCCAATGACGATCCTTCAAGTCCTGAACTATAAAAAAAAAAATTAGCAAAGACTTATGAAGAGACATCAAAATTATATCTAGAAGAAAACTAATTATCCAAAACCGCTAATTGTACCTACCTACCTACCCACTTTTCGTTTCAAAGTAGGTTAAAATACTTACGTAAGCTTGTTAATTGCATTATATACCTACCTACCTACGTTCTCTTTACGGTCATAGTAAAATACCTAAACATTTGACATCTACTTTTTACTTGTTGCTGTCTCGTTCACTCATGCAGGGGATTATTGTTCGTGGAATGCGCGCGTCGACTAGTCTCGCTAAGCACAATCAGTATGGACGAAATTAAAAACTTAAGAAACTTCTGTAAGCCTTATGCGGTCGGAGTAAAGTTGAATTTCGAATGACATTTTGTGTGAGAACGTCTACGTTACTGGAAAACATTTATAACGAGACTACCACAGTCACTACTTTGTAAGAGTACATTCATAAATTATAATTTAGGTATTGAATTTGTGGTTATGAACTATATGTAGAACAGTTTAGGATATGGGAAAATATAAATTTCTTATTTAGATGTCCTGTGCAGGTTATACAGTTCGTCTTCCAAAAATAAATTGTTCGAAAATAGAACAAAATGAAAAGTCCTTGAGAAGTAGTCTCGCGAGGAGTGCCGGTACGTCATCACCGGGACTTTTGTAGTTATGTATGACCGCTAGCAGTAACCCGATTGGCCAACAAAGCCTTGTCGGCGGCCATTTTGTATGCTGCTGAGTCACCAAAAGGTGAAAAATGTACATGAATTGCACTCCTCGCGAGACTACACAACGGTATTGGGCATTTCCCTGAACACAAAATTTGGGTTTCATGTTCCTCGCCTACCTAAAGCGTGGAAAATAATAAGAAAAGCATTTCTATCAGTATTTATAAGTTCTACATTGTTTACAAAGTAAATGAGCAATGTATAGAAATTGCCGCGAAAACTATTTTTCAAAACTTTACGTCGGCAATAGTGCGAAACTCATTTTCTGTTCTGTTGACCCTCACATGGACTGTGATCAGTGAAGACGCCAGACGGATCAATCGTGAAAACTTGACGTTGAGTGTGTGAACTGTGAATGTTTGTGAATTATTTGATAGCGCATTGTATGCTTCACCGATCTGTCAAAATAGTGAAGTGATATGTGGACGATGCGCACCGTGGAATGCGGTTGTTTACGTATTTTTGACTGAAACTTGCTAAAGCAACGCTGCAGAATGTAGCCCTGGACCGGCGTAACGCATGATAAATCAGAAACTGTGACATTCGTTCGAGAGGTGATCCAAAATCGCAAACATGACGGATACCACCACTGCAACTAGTAGTATACCAATGGTCAAGATAAAAACTGAACGGCCAGATGAGGCCGAGATTAGGGAGTTGGCCGCCAAGATGGTGGAGGCTAATAAGGCCAAGGCGCTGGCGGCCTCCGTGGCGGCAGCGCGGCCTCCACCTGGCGGTATGGTCGGCGTGGCGCCTCCGGGTGCCGGCGGACAGATGGGTATCCTTAACTTCCTTACGAGAAAACCCGGCGCTACCGCCAGCGCGCCTGACCAGCGACCCGCGCCCGAGGGCGACAAGAAAAACCCGGCCCCTGATGAGGCTAGTTGGAAAGGTCACTTTGGTTGGGACATGCTCGGTAAATGTCACATACCTTACATTTACCGGTCCAGTGAGAAGTACGTAGCTGTTAGAATGGTTGAAATCAAGCTTCTCAATAAGTACCTGAACTATCTTCATGCAGACATATACTCATGTACTTGTATAAGGAGTTACTACATCACAGAGATCGAAGCCAGGCTACTGAATGAGGTCAACAACAGGCATTGCGATGGGCAATTCGGTCGAGAACCGTTTACACAGAAGGACTTAGTAGTGAGGCTATCGGACGCCTATGAGTTTTATAACTTCTTGGACGTTTGTTATAATAAGTTATTAAGAGGAACTATAAATAGTAAAGACAAATGCGGTTTTATTAGGATAAATAAGGAATCTGTTGTACCGTATACTGTGCGGGATAATCAAAAATTTGTACCACTATTTTACTTTGAAGGTGAAACGGATAATTTGAAATTAAAAGCGGACCAGTTGAAAGGCTGGGACTTATCGTATCTGAAGTTCTGTTGTAAGGTGCAAGGAATTAGGAATGAATTGTTTGCAAGTGAGACGTGTTCAGTGATTAGTTTAACAGACATTAAAAGTTATTTCCCGCCGGGAACGGAGTTTGAGGAGTACTGGCCAAACAAAGTGGTGGATTCACAACTTCTTATATCAGCAAAAGGTAAGATATTTATCTATCCATACACACAACATACTGTTCATTTCAATATTAAACAGTCAACATGTCAATATTCCCTGTGTACCCAATGTGGGGTCACATGAAAATGACTCATTTTCAAGTGACCCCACATTGGGACACCCCCATACCTTGTTCCCAAATACTGATCACTTTTATAATTTTATCAAGCATTTATCATTTTGTATTATTTTGGATCATTTTCCTGGGGGGTTTCTAACATACAGTCACTTTATCATATATCAGTCACATGTCCATGCCCCCAAATTTTCTGTAAACATTTAGTATATCATTATGGTATACTATCTGATGTGTATTTGGTATTCAATATTAAACCCATACTCAAAAATCCCTATGTTCCCTATGAGACCACATAGAAATATCTAACCCACATTTTCATGGTCTCATAATTGTTTTCTATGACCATATTAATTTTTTATTACCATATTAATTGGTTTTATGTTTGTCTAATGTATTTGTAATCTGTGACCATTTGGCCAGGTAGATGACAGCATATCTACCTGGCTAACTGGCAACAAGGATAATTTGTCATTCAAGATTATAATACATAAATACTAAATGGTCTGAGATGTTGGTACTTATTGTGCAAATAAATACACTACTATTCAATGTTACCCATGACCCCTTCCAATAATGTGACCCCACATGGGTCACAATATATGTGACCACACATGGGTCACAATAAATGTAACCCCACATGGGTCACAATAAATGTGACCCCACATAATTCACATAAATGTCTATGTTCAATTTCTACTGCTATCTGATATGATATATATTAAACTTTATGTTCCGCATGTATATTTTCGTATGCCTTTGGGCGAAACATGGAAGAGCATATTTTTTAATATAACACCTCTGTACTACCTATGTTGAACGAAATAAAATTGATTACTGATTACTGATTACTGATTACTGATTACTGATGACCCCTATGTGGAGTCATATTAAAATAACTCAATTTCATGCGCTATATTTAGTAAGGCCATCTGATGTGTTGTTTACTTTTATGATACATTACATACATACATTGCTCACGCCCGTAATCCCCTAAGGGTTAAATCGCAAGGAAATCAATTACGTGCTTAGCCGCAAAAGCACTACCAATTAACGTCTTAGAGAGTAACCGACGATAATAACGTCAATGCTTATTCAAAACTCGAAGAAATAATCAATACTCAATATTCCTCATATTCCCTATAACCCCGCATAGGGAATATGAGAATAATAAACAAGGATTCACATCTCGTTCTCGCTGCACTTTCAATTCGAATTTAGCCGTGTATTTCCGTTCTGATCCAGTTCCTGCTGCATCTTCTATTCAGAATATCTAGAATTATCCAATTTGATGCAGTCGTTCGTAAGTTCTATTTATTTATTTATTTACATTTGTTTGTATTTTATATAAAGATAATATATATGCTTGACCCCATACTCAATGTTTTTCCATGTCCCCTACGTGGGGTCACATATTCATGGCACTAAGATAAATCCCACATTCACATTTCCCGTGCCCCCCATGTGGAGTCACATTAAGGTGAACTTTACATTTAAACCCTATGTTTTACCGCTATTTGATGTATCTAACGGTAAATTCTCTTGGTCCAAAATTAATCGCAATTAAATTCAAATCTTCAAAATGTGTATGTTGATTTTAAATTATTTCCTTCACGATTCCTATATGTATTTGAAAAAAAATATATGAAAATAAGTTTGTCTCTAATAATTAAATCGTATAACGTGTTTGGTTTTCCGGCACTTTCTGGCGACATTTATTATAATGACAAAGTAAATACGAGTTTATTATAGATTTGAAAATTTTAAAATCCGGAAAAGTAATGGTAACTTAACATAAAAAGTTTAAAAAAATAATTAGATCCATTTTCTTCCATAATTTGCACAAAATAGTGCAATAATATCCATACGATTTGCACGACAGGCACTTGCGTGCGTGACACGCACGAGGCGGTAATAGCTATAATAGTATCTAAAAAGTAAAAATGTGATACATGTATAATGTATATACATAAATTATGTATGTATGTTGTTTTAGTTTATGTATGTTAATACTATTTAAATTTAAAAAAAGTGTGAGATTTAGTTTTATAGTTTGTGTTCTTCTACACAAGTCAGTTAAAAAAATAACTGTAATGAATCTACATACTTATAGGTACTTAAATGTGTAGGTAGTAAGTCCGAGTGGAATATAACCGCGGTTACCTAAACAAACCCGCTGGGGATTTTTTGTCAACCATGTACCTACATCATCTTCCACAATGGCCATATAATATGTGTAAATAAAAATAAATTAAAAAATAAGAAAAAAACATATACTTACCATTGCAAATCGTCAGGTAGGAACCACCTTCTAGGAATTGGCAGTATTGTATTTTCGAATAACTACCTGGAAGATCATCCATACCAACATAATCGCTTAATTGTCTATGTGACTGGCTGTTGTCGAACGGTTGCATGCAAATATGTATCTTAGTTCTCTATCATAAGGTTGCTATTCCAAGCTATATTTTTTATCAGATATTCAGAGTAAGCTAGACCCATAGGAAAATGAAGCTAGACCGAATGTGTGTTGCTTTGAGTAACTATTCAACTTACTAAAGCGTCGGTAGCTTAGTGGTTAAGAAGTTGGCCTTACGATCGAGAGGTCCCAGATTCGAATTCTAGCATACATTTACATTACACTACCGATGTGAAGTCACTCTAAACTCAAGCCATTGAAAGATATTAGTTATTCCAGTTGCTTAAATATTACAAACATACATACATACTCGTTATTACTCAAAGGTGCATTAAATAGGGGTGAAATTTATCACAGGGTTTATTGGCAAATTACCTCATAGGTAGCAAATTTGCCGCCAAAATGTATTCTTGATTGTCGGAGTCCAGGCCCGGCTTTGCTGGTCCAAATTTATTCCTTTAATATTATCATCACAAAAGTAACCTAACACGACCTACTAACCTCATCTATACGTGTCGAGGCGAGCGGTGTCATATTCTGTGAATAATAAACAATATTTTTTGGTGGCAATAAAATATGGTAAATCTGTCGCCAAATATGACAATACATCATAATCTTTCCATTAAATAGTAAAGAAACACATACACAGGAAACATTTAATGATTACAAGGCGCGGGAAAAATACACATACATACTTTAACGATTGATTTCAATCGCACCACTCTGCACAATTCATCATTATCAACCGGCTTCCAGTGATATGATAGCTTTCAGACTACTGTCTTATTTTTTTCGTCTGAGTGGTGCAAATACACAATAATCGAATTTGCGCAAGTATGTTCTAACACACGTTGCCTAAATTTGCGCTAGCATATCATAACACTTGACTACCATTAAGCGTAAGTCCCACAATTCAAAGCTATGTTTTATGAAAGTTATACTAAACTAAACCTTCCTTATAATTTTTTGAGGGAATTATACCAACTAATGTATATAATTATAATCGTTGTAGCTAAATGGTTAAGGAGTCGGTCTTACGATCGTGAGGTCCGGAATTCGAATCCTGGTCATTATACTACGAACGTGAACCCACTTCTAACATTACAAATTACTAATGCTCCCACTAACCCCTTCAACTAAGCTCAATGGCTTGCATTGAGCTTAGCTGGAGGGTCTAGTGTGAGTATTTGTAATCGGTTGCTAATATTCTTTTTAAGAAAAAAAAAAAACAATTATAGATCCTTTCGAGAATCTCGCTAAGATTTGCGTTTGTCAACATATTCAGAATAATATGCTGGTTGACAATTGCAATCATACATTTGTTAGTAAATATTGCGATGACGTTGCACGTCGTTGACATAATACTGGTTTCTGACGACGATCTATCCGAGTATACATTCTCATATTCTCATTCTCTCATTTTATGTATACACATATGGATATAATATTTATTATCTATTACAAAAACAAGTGTAGACGCTGTATATCAGAAGCAAAAAGATGAAGCAAATTGTTTTTAGATAAAAAAAGACAGACAGCATTATGCTTTTCTTTTATATCGAAAAATGGATACCTTCCTCGCCGGAGCCGGTTGGGGCGGTTATGTCGGACTCGAACCCGTCGAAAACGCACGCCGTCTTTGGGTCTTTAGTTGTCGGAGGTGATATAGTAACCAACATGTCCCTCGCACCCCGGCACTCTCTTTCGAGATGACCCCGTCCCTATCTAGGCCCCGGGTTATGGGGACGCGCATTTCGCGCTTATACGTTCATAGGCCGCGATACCCACTTCTGCAACCACTGCTTGTCTGCCACCTAAGTGGTATAAAAAGAGCGTGCGTGAAAGCCAGAGACAGAAGCAGATGTAAAAATTTCATGAAATTTTAAAGCAAGTAGTATGCGGACTATGAAAATCTATTTTAATTGGAATAGAAGACAAGAATGAATAGAATGATATCTTTATCAGCAAGCATGAAAAGACAACATACTGGGAAAAGAAAATACTATTATAAGCTCTATTTTTATGTGTAGTAAGGTTCATATTATGTGATTTGAATGATTCTAAATGCGTCTGTCTAAATACTGTCCCTGGCTGAAATTAACAAAATTCTCCTAATCTGAAAAGATGTATATATATGTACATAAATACACGTTTGCATTATTAATTGTTAGAACTTATTTTATAAAGTTACTTCCACCTCTAAGTCCTTTGGGTGTTGTATAAAGCTTTGAGAGGTCCGATTGTACGGATAGCACCCGCCTCTTATCTTGCAGTCAGCTAGGGAAATGAACCAAATAAATTTTACAGTGGGTAGGCAACAAGAGATAAGAACTCAATATTCATTCGTTACATAAAATAATAGGCTTAGAAGTCACGTGAAGCAAGACCTCGAAAGTTTGCGCAGACTTTTGAGGATCGTGTTTCAAGATCATTGTAGTTGCAATATGTTCTGTCTTTTATTGAAACGTCACGTGTATGGTTTGGCTAAATCTAAGAGGCCAAACTAAGGAGAATAGTTCGGCTACCTAATGAAACTTCGCTTCTTTAAAAGGAGTTTTGTTCCCTGCATTGAAATGCCTCTTGTGGACTCTTCGTATTTAAGGTATGATTCCATTGTTGACCGCAGACCGCAGCAGCAGATACATCTATGAACGTGATAATATTGTTTAAGTTCATTACGGCTTCTCAATGGTGCTGTTTATCAGTATCAGAGTTTAACAAGTAATGCACACCCCATCATCCAAACGCACACATCCATAGAAACAAAATAATATCAGTCCCGCAATAGTTTCATTTGTTTATATCTATGCATTTTTATTTTTCTTATACATTTCTTGTTAAACCTCGATATGCATAAATAGTCCTATTGAGAAACCACAAGAGATTAAAACAGTTAACATTATTTTAAAATTTCACGTACACTATCTGCCGCATGCATGCAGTTGTCGTTGTTCTGTCAACTACGGAATCACACCTTTATGACTCGTTCAGGTGAGACTACTCCAATACTTATTGACCAACTGAAAGACCGTTGATCCATATTTCTACTACTCTACTACGTCAGTCTTAATTTCTGTGTAATTTGTACTTAATAGCTTGTACAGTGCAATTTCTCGTCGCGATTCCTCTTCATAATTTTTATTAGTTTCTCCTCTACAATTCTTAATAGTTTTGGTTCAATAACGCCAAAAAATATTATACCCATCGCGACCCGGTGTTATTTATTTTGTCGTAAAAACACAGATTCAATAAGTCTTCTTCTGTCGAATCGATGGCAGTTTTGAATTGCCATCGTGGTGTAGTAATTGGTTTCACGGCAGCGCTGCGGAGAGGGCCCGAGCATAGGTTTCGCTCTTCGGGAAGGCTTACTACCGTTTAGGCGCAGAATGTCCAATTCGTCCCCTCCATTTTCATTTAATAAGTAGAGGAATTACTTAATCGCGTTTGTTTTTCGTAAGTATACATTTTACGTACTTCATCATTCATTTGCAGAATCCTTCGGAACTAATCGCGCGTAGAGATTTCGCTATCGCAAAACAAAATTATTCAAGTATTAAAATTATTTAAAATGTTTTTAAATATAGAACTGATTTCCAGCCATGACGTTGTCAATTAATAAAAACTGCGAAGGTTTAAACCTTCAAGGAGAAACCTTGACATGAAAAAATATTTACATTGTAACGGTTGTTCTGATCTGCTTACTTATCATTGGACAAATAATAAAGTTTAATATTTTAAAGTTCCTAATTATCGTTGTAAAATTTCCGTAGATTTTTATTATCTTATCTTTATTAATTCTTATCGGGATTTTTCCTAAATGTTCAATAGACTAATCGAAGAGTTTCTAATTATAACAAGACTAATAGGTACTTTTGTTTTGTCAGTATATCTGTGCTAGCTAGAGGACTCATTTCTTAACTGCTTTTCACCAAACAAATGTTTTTTGGTTTAAAACAAAACTATAGCCGGAGCTTTTTTCAGTAGGAATGTTTTATACCTGATGGAAAAGGTCCCCCCCACCTTGGATCGTTTCCAAAACATGTGGGAGTGATTTACCATTTAGAGGTCCACCGACACGACAAATTTGAATGTATTTTTTACCTTTTAGAAAATTTTCTTAATTTTATAAATTTTAAGTTTTATTTTTATCTGAAAATTAGATCTATACATTCCGGCTCATTTTATTCATTATTCATTCAGTAAAACCCTTCTACAAAGTATCAGAAAAATTAAAAAAGTATAGTAGTTCTTAAGTGTGGCGTAAGCGCGACCAAGGGCTTTAAACATTTTTATACCATAAGAGAAACTAAACAATTTTTAATAAACAAACCAATAAAACTGCACGTCATCAGAGGCGGCTTAAACGGGAAGTTTCCTTCAATAACGGTTCATAATATAACAGTTAGGTTACCGCGAAATGTGATGTTGCCAGCGAAAGAACTCTTGACTTCTAGAGGCTTTCTCTTCCCGTTACACCATCACGCTAGCAACACTACGGATTTATCTCGAATCAAATGCCCCAGTTCGCACCTACCTTCCGATTATAGTGTCGTAAGATTTCACAGTTCATAGCGCTTTATCTGTTTGGAAATACAATAAAAAGGAAAATTAATACAAATACTTACGGTAAATGTACCTTGGATATTGCTTCAATCGTTAATAGTTTTGACCGACTGCAACAGAACGTGATTTTCACCTCGCCTGATAGTAAGCTGGGAAAGCTAAGCGAAAATAATCGCACTCGCTCTCACTACGCAAATTGACATAGAAAATAATTTGACATATCTTCCAATTAGTGCACCCCTCTCCTTTTATACTAACAGGGCTTAGATGTCACTCGCATACGGTGCAGAATATTCCATCAAGAACCTAGCGGTTCGGTGAGTCTTTCCTTTTCCGCACCATTCAGTTTTGAAATTCCTTACTAGCTCACGTGTTTCCTTCTTCCTACAGTCCCGGGTCCTTTAAACGGGGCGAGAAAAGTGTGATGAAGTGATCAAGCTGAGCGCCACCATTGTAACACGTGTATGTAATAATTGTGATTCGCTTTCCTGAGGCTTTGCCTTCAGGCGAGGCGATGTCAAAAGTTGACGTGTCCTAGATAAAAAAACCTGTCTGTATCACATTAGTTGGTACTTGATACAAAGAACGAATTGAATCGTCAAACTACATAATCTCGATAATCTATACTTTATGCTTATAATACCGTATTTAATATATTTATCTAATATATTTTGATAAATAAATTTATTTGCTATACATACACCTAAATCACAAACCTCGTATTTATTGTTATCGTAATACCATCCATAAATTTAAGACATCTTGGGAGTGAATCGCATTAATTTCCGTTTTATATTGATAGCTTGACCTGACTGAAAAGCTCGAATGTAATATATTAGAGAAAATCTGGGCCATTTTATGCGCATAGACTAGATATTATGACTAGAGTCTGGAATCTATAATCCTATCATAGTCATACTGAATTGTTTTTCGAACTACTGGTATTAATTCACAATGCCGTTATTATAACTCCTGTACATTATAATCAACAGTACTGACCCACAAAGAGACCTACTGCCTCAAAAACACTACATGGCACTCACGAAACCTCTGGAAAAGTTAAACTGTTTTTGGAACTAATACAAAATTCGTGAGGACCCAATTATTCCATTAAAAACACGATAATAATGTTATAATCTGAATTTGAAGGAGCAATTTGGGATTCACATCTAGATATCATATTGAACATCCAAAATGCAAATTCAAAAACCATGTCATAAACTCCTCTTATACCTAACGTATTCAAGAGCATAACGATTCGCTCACTATTGTACGCCAACTAGGTTGTTACAATTTGACCTTTTTAGAACAGACCGTACAAATTTCAAGGGCGTCCATTGTCTAATGTCTCTATTGATATTCCTTAACTCCGGTTGTAGCTAATTAGTATATTATGCCATTCACTGCAAGTGGATTGCGAATACTGATAAAATTTTATGTTGGTATAGCATAGCATATTCGTGACCAAGAGTTGGGTCGGGTCGCACACTAAGCGACCTTCATTTGCGTGGACCGTAGGATAAGTCAAAAGGGAAACTAAAGAATTGCTAAGCCAAATAGTATTTATCGGGGTCAATTTTTCGTGATTCACTAACAAACATTCGTTATAACAAATAATCAGTAGAAAGAGCAAGACTGCAAATCTTTACCGGCCATTTCTTCTCTCCTTGAAGGAGGTCTTTATGGCCAACCTAATAATTTCAACAATTTCAATTATGTAGGTACTTCTGACTTTCAATCAAAAATATCAATTAGATTGATGTTTACTCTTTCTTAGAGGTCTTACACATCAACCGAAGGTGTGTCTAAAATCGAGTTCAGATTCAGTCATCACGAAGTTTGTGGAAACACTGACATCATTTATACATCTCTCCCTTTTGCGATAGCGAGAATTATGATTATCTCTCTGAGTTGCTAGCGAGATTGTGCGATTAGATACCAAATACAGTACTTAGACCGGATCTAAACAGTAGTTTGCAAATATTTTGAGACATATGTGTACAGGCACAAGTTGTGGACTCAAAATACACACTATACGCGCAATACCCATTTTTGAGCTGTCTTTGCAGAACTATTTTCGGCATACCTTTTTTTTTACAAAGTCCCCGATTGGCGGCAATAGGCCCCCCTATTACGTGGGACCGAAAATCATAGTTGGCGAAATGTGGGTACCTACCTCTTCGGGGATTACGGACGTGAGCATATGTAAGTATGTACAGTCAAGGAATTTGATTCGCGTACCGTTCTAAGTCTAAATTGCCGATGACAATCTATTAGCCCGAGAGCCCACGACCAAAACCATGTCTCATAGCAATACGGCAAAAACCCTATAAAATCGTTAGATTGTATGATTCTGGACCCGACTAGGTGTGTAGTAACGGTCGAAAGTGTAGCAACTGCGTGGGAGGCCATTTCTGCTGTGTCAAAAAAAAAAGACAGTCGGTATTATAGCAATACGTCTGATAGTGAAAATGTACATAGATTTTATAATTGTATTACGAAAAAGTTTGTTTTCAGACATTTTGCGCGTAGCACATAGCCTGAGCGCATTTTTGAAAATGTCAACAAATTTAGCCGACCTGTATCATAGCAATACGGATAATTTTTTTTTCAACTTTTCGTATTGCTGCCATGATTACCAAAAACCTGTTTTCAGACACTTTAAGTGTAGCATATACTCCCAAAAACGAAAATAACGTTTAACGTTTCGACGACGATTCCGAATCCGACAGCGATTGAATACGAGAATATTTTGTAACTTTGAATAAACCGTTTTTTTTTAACTACATCCCAGTTTCCTTTTGTGCGATTTATTTCAGTTCTTCAAGTTCAATGTTACGGTTTCGGGTAAATTCTTTGTTAATTATCATCTAATAAATTCAGGGTCGCAACATATTCATTGGTTTGTAACAGAAAATTCAAGATGCCTCAATACGATTTTTAAATGATATCTGAGTATCGCAAAGTTGTCTGATAGAGAAGGTGCTACACTTAATTTGTCTGATATAAATTTTTTGTACATGTGGACAACTTATTTTATCATGTCCAACAATTTTCAGACATATTGCTATGATACCGATTGGTAAAATTTGTTAACATATTCAAAACGGTCTACAAATTTATTGCGTTCACATTTCCGTCTGAAAATTGTTTTGTTCGCATCAAATAAACAAAATTTACTAATAAAAAAGATTTTCAGACGTATTGCTATGAGACATTTTTTTTGTCTCATTTTTAATTTTTTTAAGTGATTTTACGGGTTTGCGCTACACCACTAACGTCTGAAAAATATGTTTCCGGTATCTCAGAACTATCATTCAACTACAGTCTGCAAATCAGACATATTGCTATGATGCAGTTCGGTAAAATTCTTTGACAATTTTGAAAATTCGGTCAGATCAAACGCTACGCGGAAAATGTCTGATATTGGTATTTTCGAGTTCAGAATAATCGTATCTATCGATTTGATGCGGTTTTGGCCGTATTGCTATGAGACAAAAATTTTGGTCGTGGGCTCTCGTACTATATAATATTAAGGGTTATCTTTCTTCGACGACGCTTTTGTTTACAGACACAGACTAGAAAGAGATACTACGATGATACTAAACCGAGCCAAACCGAGCTCTTCCGAGCTCACTGTTTGACATCTTTCGAGAATATATGTATAACAATATTTGACAAACTATAAAGGGTTGACTTGACAAGGTCATTTTTTCAAATTCTTTGCGGTTGACGGGGTGGACCGTGACCATAGAGTTACAAGTATAATAAGTTTTTATGGCTGGGGCGAACATAATTGGCTGTTGTCATCTATAACTTCGTGGTTGTCACTTTAACGTCCACAGCTAATATTTTGAAGTCACCTACTTCAAAATATTAGCTGTGGACGTTAAAGTTTTAACGTCGACAAGTTCTCCCGCCATTGAAAACTAAATGCTACGTTATAAAATAAACATCAGAAATTGTATTCTTAATACTTTTAATACTTAATAATAACCACCTCTACTGTCAGGCACAGCTTGGTGTCGGGCCAGCATTGAGTCTACTATCCGACTACACAAATGTCTGAACCACGCAACGATTCCCACACAACGTGACAATATTCCACTAAAGCTTGCTTCGTCCTTTCTTGACCATTTTGCCACATTTGCACCATAATTCTCCAATTATTTTCTATTGGGTATAAATCGGGTGATTCTTCTTCTTCTCCAAATCGAGTAATCCATAGCCTCACAGTGTTGTTCTCGATATACCTATCAGTAACCGAGCTATGTCGCAAATGCCCGGCCCTGCTCATGCAATGTAATTATTTGACTTCTTCCTTCCGCATTTTAAAATTTTACGTTTTTATCAAACACGTTCAATGTTTTAGTTGGCATTTGACTGTGTCACTAATTTGACATGGCCGAAGATTTTTTTAATATTTTAAATACGGAACTCAAAATAGGTTAGTATTCAGATTTAATTTCACTATGTCAAACTATCTTCAGTTTGACATAGTGAAATTATTCTAAACATACTTTATCTAAGGTCGAAGTTTGCAGACCTGTCAACCGAACATGTGTCATTTTAATTATGCAAAACTATTTTACCATAATTAAACGAATATAACCCTTATGATATTTTCATAGTTCGAGCAAAAAATCATCAGAACCGTACGCGAATCAAATTCCTTGTCTGTATGTTTTGAGGATAGTACGGGGCGTAACGGAGGTGGACGACCTCAAATCTACCATGCATAGATTATATCAGAGCAATTCCTTCGCTTCGCTTCCCTTGCGACTTAGATCCATTATCCATGCCATGTGATCTATCTAGTATTGTTATTACTTGGTGACTCTGAATAAATGTAGTCGGCGTAAAAGATCTTCACGTACAATAATAAATAAACACCGAGTTTTTACCCTTCCGAGGGAGGCAAAAGCAATCAATCCTCGATATACTTGTTTCTACATACCTCACAAGCTTCTTTCACCGTATTTAAAGTTTAAACCGTTTTTGCACCACGGTTTCGTATCTTTCCGACCTACCTACCTAATTTTCTATTAGTTGATGATTTAGTGGACTGCAATATACTAATTGATTGTTTGATTACTTTATTTGTCATTCGTTCAATAAGTATATCGCTGTCACATGCCCTAAACACCTCATACATTTCCAAGAAGCATTCTTAACCACATCCTCCTTCGAACCAGACTGCTAAATTTAATGTTATTACTAGCTGACCCGCATGGTTTCACTAGCTTTAAGTACTTTTATGATATTTTACTGGCGTATCGTATATGGAGCAATAAAATTCTAGTCCGCAAATATCCTGAAACTACTCGTACCTCGTAAAGGGAGTGAAGAATAAGTAGTCGATTCGAACTAACTGAAACTACGGCAAAGAAATAAAGACAGAAACGTCTTCATTTATTTGCCGTAGACAGTACATAGTTAGTACATTAAACGTATAATTATGGCCGTTAGATATAGCGTCTACCAGTACCGGATCCTTACATCATTGGACCGGACTTTTAAGAGGAGAACAAACTTTACTTTCCTCTTAAGCGTGTCTCCTCTTAGCATTTAATAGCTTCAGTGTTAAAGTGGTGCTGCATGTATGCTGCGATAGTAGCAATGCTCGAATAAATCACACTACATATTAAACACATACTGCAGCTGGCCAGCCTATCAATTAAAGGCGCGTTCGCGGTCTCCAAATGCCAACGTTTGTCCTTACCAAGGTTCTATGTTAAGGCCAGTTTGCTTCTACTATACTTTACACTATATTATACTTTATAAACAACAATATTGCACAATTCATCAATATTTTGATAAAAAGTTGATTAGCCTCCGTGCTTACTATAAATGTGCAATTTTATGACTGCAATATATGGCTAAAATGACGTCCTCCTTTCGTTCTACAGGTGCAGTATCAGGCGGTGGTCAGTGGACGAGGGCACCTCCCGCTCCGCCCCCAGGCGTTGTCGGAGGTGTCGGCGTCGGTGGAGGGGCGGGTGTGAATCTCAACAATGTCAGCGGCCAGTCGACGAGGGGTCGACGGGCTGCCACACAGAGGCACACACCCGCGTCGGCAGCTATGCAAATGCCCCAGGCGGGGCTTTCAGCAGCTGCTGTGCACGCACTGGCGAACGGCTGGAATATACCCAGTACGCTGACTCAAGCACAGACAGCGCAAGTGCTCAGACTAGCACAGGTGTGTGTGTGTGTGTGTGAATATGATTTTCAACTCTTCTTACAAACTCTTCGGCCGATTTAAAATTGGAGAAAAGGCGCGAAGAAATCTCTCGGTTGTCGAATTTATTCAACTTCTACTATGGTAGAGAAGTCAAGTACTAAATGACCTAAAGATAAGATAAATAATATGATTTTAAACTCGAATTAACAATTAAAATATTATTGCATTGCAATGCAGTCTCCATTGATAATTCCTAAAAAGCCTAAGTACCTAATGTACCTTTTATATACAAGACAATTACCAAAAGACAAAAGGAAAATCATTGTTATCCAACTGCTAAAATAATTAACCATATGACGTCAATAATTGTTCATTCAATTTCCATGAAGTGATTTGAATCATCCGTGTGGAAATACGTAGAAAAATATGGGCAGAGTAGGAATGTAGGCCAAAATCGGCCGTTGTTAAGTATAACTGATATGAAATCAAGAGGAAATTCTTTAGAAATTGTGGTGACGTGCATCCTTTTGCAGCAATACTCCTGAAGCATTGTGATACAAACGATAACATCTGTCGTCACAACACTGTGAATGCACGATGGCTACTTTTTCGAGTCTATGGCTCAAAAATTCTCCAAATTTTGTCGACCCAATACTTAGCCACACTCACTGCATCGTCCGTTGTATTACACAGGTCCTCGATAGTATAGATCTAGAGGGGCAGAACCACAAAACAACATTAACCTAGTAGTAAGAATGACGACCCCATAGAAAAATATTTGGACAGAAATTTGATTGTGCTACCATCTTGTTGTATGTAGCAGCCCAAAGCGTGAGGTTCGAACTCGAGAACCGCCGCCAATACCGCCAAAATCCACGGTTATATCACCCAGAGCTACTGAAACCTTGCCAATCCAACACTAAATAGGCGTTCAGTGTCGAATGTCATCGCATTTTACAGTCTCATTTTTTAGATCTTTCTTAATACGTTTTAAGTATTATCACTCTTGGTTTCCAACGTCGACTGCCTCAGATTGTTAAAGAAAGTCGACCAGCCTTGAACCCACAGTGGGTAAAAAGACCAATCTTTCCACCACAACTTTCTTTTGCAGTTTCTTCTCCTTGAAAGGAAAATCCACGTCATTATTTTGTGTCACGTGTGTCACTACATATAAACGAAGTATACCTAAAGGATTTATTTCCTCTTGGGTTTGAGCCAGATATTTCCACTTCATGGCTGAGCGTACTCAGGCTGAAGGTGAAATCTCAAGGATGAAAGTTGTAATATGAAAATGGCTAATAGTATCAAAATGGTAGCCAGAACTCGTTCACAGATTTCTGGGCAACACATATATGACATAATATAAAAATTAGTCGGGTTTTCCTTCCTGACGCTATAACTCCAGAACGCACGAACCGATTTCCACGGTTTTGTCTCGGGCTCCGTGAGGTTTATAGCAAAGAAAATTCAGGAAAAATTTCAACAGAAAAACGGGAATATAATTTTTCACATGGCGATACGGAGTTCGCCGGGTTTGCTAGTGACATATAAAAATATGTAGAAAGAAGAAATTTTTATAACTGTGTTGTTGTACAGGCGCAAGTTGCCCAGGCGCATGTGGCGCGGTACAACAACGCCATCGCGGCGGCTGCGCAGATGCCGCAACATCGTACGCAGCACCAGCGTAACGTACAGGTAATATACGTGTAATGTATGATTTTAGATTGACATGGTCATTACATATTCACTGTTAAAACGATCGGGATATTTACCATGTTTGTTGGTTTCATTTCGTAACCGATATTTCGGCGCTGTTGCAAGCGCCATGATCACGGTGTACTGACGACCGCCGAGCTAGTTCTTATTGATGATGAGCGCCGAAATATCGGTTACGAAATGAAACCAACAAACATGGTAAATATCCCAGTGAATAAATATAGGTTTAAAATTATGTAAATTAGATGTCTCGTGAAACACACGAATTTTTTTGGGTTAGTCCCCCGCTATTATATTACTTCTTATTTGACAAATACGTGACAAAAAGTTATTAAAAAAAAAATAGTTTCTGAAGCACGACTAATCTAAAATATTCTGGTGTTTGTATTCATAAAAAGTATCTGGTAATGAGTAATTTTGATGACGTAATCCATGTCTACCTTATTCCTTTACCGGCATTACAAGAAAATGAATAGTTCCTTTAATGTATAATGTTATAACAAAACGTAAACGTTAATCCAAATCATGACCTTTGTATTTCAAATCAATATCAGGATCATCAGCGGGTTGTGAAAAACTCAGCAGGGTTTTTAGTTTGGAGATGTCACTTGTTTGTCTATACGACTAAAATTTAAAAACATATCAATCTTTGTTTTTCGATGGATAACCTTACAGGGTTATACATATCCCGAAGGATAACCCAGTATATCCTGAAAGATAACCCTGTATATCCTGAAAGAGGCGAAGATTGCTTGCACTTTAAAGCCCGGTCCTTTAGGATCCGGTCTTCCTCTTGTTAATTCCATAATTTGATATAATTATAATTGAGTATAGGTAGATATGCAACCGGTATTCTGTGCTGATAGTAACCGAGTCATCTAACCGTTTATCTACGATTTATTTTGAAAATGTATACAAGTAGATAGTGTTATTCGTGCCCGAAAGCTAGTTTAAACCGCCAGAAATCACACCACTAAGTCTTCAAATTTGGTGTCATGTACAATCGGGGATAAAAACTGCTGAGAACAAATAAATGTGAAACAAACGATCTTTCGATAAATAAAATTGATGTGGATATTAGTTTGTCAAGTTGAATACAGTTAAATTAAATATACAAATGATTAAATGTCAAATTCAAAAAAAGGATATTGTACACAATTTTGGATAAATGTCAATATACAACATCAATAAGTTTACTATATTAAATACATGCTCAAGAATAATATAAAGAAATGTTATAACAGAATTAACTTAGAAGGCAGATGATGTACAAACTAGATTTTCACGGCCCGCTGTTGATATATTACGCATAGTATTATAAATAATATTATATTGTTTAGTTTATTGTCAGCGCATAGTTTCTCCTGGCACTCGCTTTACGCTAGTGTTGTCAGTGCCACGTGAAAATGTTTGTTTTTATCGTTTATTTCAGTTTCCGAACAGTGCAATAACAATGGCGATGGGTCAGCAACCCCCTCCACCTCTCGTGAGGAGCACTGCGAACACAACGACCATGAAGTGAGCATCTTTCATCATTTATAGTGGATTTTGTAAGAACAGCCTACCCGTCCTTTGAAGCACTTGCGAATTTTGAGCACAAATGTGTTTTTTTTTTCTATTCAGCACTAATTGGCTTGCTATAATGGTCTGAAATAACCTTACAAAAGTTGGAGGTAATCTTATTTGCAAAAAAGGGTTGAACGTTTTTTTTTGGTTTCACAAAAAATCGTCAGATAAACCATAAAACTATTTAAAGTGGTCTTTTTCCAAGATGGCGTCTTTGGGATACACCACCACTCCACAAACTTGGAATAAATTTCAAAGTGACCAGATATTAATAAATAAAATTGTATCTTCTAAAATGCAACCGCAAATTCTATCCGACTATATTGCTCAAAATTCGCGCAAAACAACTTTCTTCAATGAAAACTCGATTTGAGATTCTTCTTTCGTCCTTTCTTTTTTATTATTATTATTATTTCAGCATTCTAATACATATTATTGTTACAAAAGTACATAAACTTAACTATTGCACGTTGCAGTTTCCTATCGCCAGGCATCACCAGAAATTAAATTGAAATTAGAATGATCACTTTGACAGATGTCAATCAATGACATTTTTTTTTTCTTTCGCCGTTTTTCTTAGGCCGATGAAAACGGCAATGTGCAGTAGTTTATGGGCTGTTCTTACATAAGTGTAAATTCCATTCGCCATTGTTTGTCACTGCTATTTTAAGATTAGATTCAAATGTATATCATTATGCTTGATTAATATTATGTCCAAATATTATAGGTATATTAGTATAAGTTGCCAAATGTCTGATGTGATGTGTCATAATATTTTCCACATGCGCCTGAACATAGATAGCTACCGGTATCCCGGTTTGGAATCCTGGCTATTACATAACAGACAAGCCATTAAGCTTAACTGGAAGTGTCAGAGCGAATATTACTAATTTCGGTGGCAAATATTCTTTGAAAACGATGAAAAAGATTACCAATATAATTAAAGTTATCAGTAATTCACCAGGTACTTTGCTCACTTACAATTTTTAATACATACATAACCTCCCCAAACCGGCTCTGGGGTGGGGGTGAGGACTGGGGGGCGTGGGTTCGGTCACCTACTCGAATGTCTCCTTGTCATAATTTGGATTATCTTGAATGCTGTCTGACTTATGTTTAATAATAATATGTTATTGCTCAAAAAACGATTTACGGTTCTGATTAAAAAAAAACTACAATAGACAAGTTCCTAATCTTAGAATAATGAACAGGAAGCTCTAAATTTAAATAATGAACTCGATTCTGATATACATCGGCGGCGTGCGCAACTTCCGTCCTTCGCTGAAAATACGCTATGATCAGATTCCATTAACACGTCAAAGGAAGTATGAAATATGTAGACAACAAATACAGTTTAAAGAAAATAGAAAGAAATAAAGTATGTCATTGTTATATCCGTTACATATTTTATTATTACTGGTCGTTTAAAGTTTAAAATTCATAGCATCTGGAACATCTATAATTCCAGATTCTTTTGGTAGTTGGTGTCCATTTCTTTATTATCTTCTTCTAAGTACGACAATTTCCGAATTTGACCAATTTTTTTTTACGACCAGATAATAAGACGTCCACCTCCTAGTATGACCACTTCATTTATTGACCACTCTCAGTATGGTGTACAAAATGATTCATTCAGTAGATAAGAAATTTTAAAGTAGGTACCGAGTTATCTTTTTAGAAGAGGTTCTATTGACAAGATATGAAATCTCTTACATTCTTCATTCTCTTCTATTCTTCTAGTTTTTACCATTATAAGACAGTTTGGCAAAAGACAAAACCATTTAAATTAACTTATGCCTGCTAAATTAAATATTCGACGCAGCTACTATTTTTTCTTACAAAGTTAATTTTAAAAAATGATGCAAAGTACTTGTGTCGCTTGTTAGTCGCAGGTCGACGCTATTTTTAATTTATACACTGTATGATAAATGGTTATAAATTAGTGTTATAATAAATATAAAATAACGTAGGTATTACACGAGTATAATCAGTTTTGTGAAGTAGAATAGGTACTCGTATTATTATGAGCGGGGGCTCCGATGACGTTTGCCGTACCGTACCTACTATGGCGTCAACGACCGATAGTCAAATCTAATTTAAAAAGTCACGTCAAACGACCACAATAAAATTCGTTTCTTGGAAAGACATAAGTTCTATGACAAGGTAGTCGTAGAATTATAATACTAGCTGTTATATGCGGCTCTACGCACATGGAAACCCTTGATAGAGGTAGCCTGTTCTACAGGTTATAAGTTATCTATGTTATTTACTAAATTTTCTTATCTCATTACTTAGTTCAACAAATTAATTTTGTTAAAATTAAGTAATGAGATAAGAAAATTTTGTAAATACCTTAGATAACTTATAACCTGTAGAATAGGCTACCTCTATCAAGGGTTTCCATGTGGGTGAACTAAGTGGTCTAGTCTAGTTGTTAATTTTCTACAATACCTACCTAGATTATTTAAATATCACGTAACATAAAACAAATGACAGATAAAAGATGACAAAAATATTCTTTATTTAAAAAAATATTATTAGGTGGCCAGTGCTGTCAGTGCGTAAGGACTAAAAATGAATGAATGTGTTACCAGAAATAATATAATAATATCCACGTAGGCAACGATGACAACGCATTTATAAACGTACTGTTATTTTTATTCTGTGGTTTAGCGTCTGACTGAGTGAATTCACATTGGTGTCACATTTACCTTTTCTACATCAGTGAGCTAGTGCCATTTTCAATGGTTGGATAGGCTGGATAGGCGGACCTGCCTATGTGACGGCGTTTTCACTACAACAAAAATATAATTACCGGCATCTTCTCTTGACATTTTAGTATTGTGCCTACTGAAAAAAAAACTAATAATGTTGTCGTTGTAATTAAGTTGATAATGATAACGCCAACAGGCTGGGATGCTGGGTCACTTATCTATAGCGTGATATAGTAAGCATGGGTTTGTCAAATAAAAAATAAAAAACAAGTCAGTGTGGTAAAGCTAGAGAGCCAAAAGCAATTTTAAGGCACTTGACACTTCTGTAGCAGAATCGCCGTGATTTCGCTAACTTCAAGTAAATATGATTATAAGGGGCAGTTAATAAGTAGGTAGATGTAAAACATAAAGCATGCAATGACACATCATGTCTCATTTTGGCGGCACTGTATTAATGATTTATAACCACTAACCCATCTCAAGAAAACACCTGCATATATATTTTATATTACTCTAGACAAGTTGTTTGGAACAAAAATTGTGTCACGTTGCTGGAGTGAGGCGAGAATGAATTTCAAATTTCGGATGGGTCGCAGAATCTAGACGAGATTACTTAATTTTGACTCTAACTATAAGGTCTTTCTTACATTAGGTAACTCGAAACGAAACTCGATTTGCCGCAACTCGAGTCTGACGTTTCAACAACTAGTCAACGGCTGTCTAAAAGTGTCAGCAAGATGGCGGATTCCGGGCATTGGTTGAAATTCTAGTTGACGAAACTTCAGTTGCTTCCAAGCCCTTCTTATATTAGGCAGCTAGAACGAGCAATCTCTTGACAAATTAAATTTTAACCAATCCGTTATCGATCCAATACTTTTCGAGAGCTGCTGATTGGTTGTTAAGACGCGATACTGATGTTACGGGCTACTCCAGCTTACCCTTTTGGATTCAAACTAGTTACAAAAACTCTTTAACTCGGCAACCCGAGTTAAAGAGTTTTTGTAACTACTAGTGTAGGAGTCGCCATACAAATGCATGAGCGAAAACTACTTTTGAATCCCCGGAACTCTAGTTGACAACCGAGTTTCACATTGGGCAACTCAACAGATGGGCCTAAAAACGTACATAAAGAGCCTTTTTGTATTGTCATCTGTGTGACAGCAACATACAGTGGCGCCATTGTTTTATTTGTTGTCTGGACTAGACAAGTGGCAACTCGTTCAATGTATGTGGTTGACACGTATTTTGACGTTTATGATATTTATGACAGGCGTAAACGAATGTCAATTCCATACATTGATCAATCTATTCTATTCCATTCTACAAAACGATTTCCACTTGTCAACTAGTGGTCTTAAATCGATGCCAATTTTTTGTTCCATACAGTCAGTCTACTAAGTTATTCCATTGATAAACTTCATAAACATTCACAGTTCATTCGATAATATTCAATTCGATCATGAAATGAGTGTGGTGAAAGTTCTATATTCAAATGTATGTTTGTTATGTTTCAGTGTTCCTCCACAAGTGACCGGAACAATGAATGGCCACTCAACCTCTCACTCCATGGACAGTCGCAAAAGGCTTACGCCCATTCCAGACGTCAGTATCACTGGCAGCCATACGCCGTATAGGGTAAGAGATATTTATATACTTCGTCCGAACCTATTTTCAACTGAATTGAGGGCGATCTTATTATTTTGGGAAGAGGCTTTTTGTGGAAGTCAGTTCCACAAAAAGCATCTGATGAGGCCGTCAAGCTGAGCGCCACCATTGTAGCAATGAACGTGTTTGCAATGGTGACCCTCTTTCATAAGACTTTGCCTTCAGCTTAACATCAGGCGAGGTGAAGTCAAATTGACGTCCCATAAATAAAAAAAAACACCCACTGGCATTTTTACGTGACCCGTCAATATGATTTCACTTCACCTAGTGGGAAGCTGAAGGTCTGAATATTATTATGGTGGCTGTCGACCTTATCAGATGTTTTTCGTGATATACAAATTCTAAGACAGTTTAAAGTCACAGAGACTGTTTCACTACCTACTCGCAGTAGGTATTGAAGTAAAAAGCTATCAGCTAAGGTCGATAATTACGTCACAATATTTTTATCAATATAGTTAGGTAACTATTAGCAAGTCTTGTTATCGACTAATTAAAACGCTTGTTATATAAAAAACCTATTCTTAAATGTTGCGTAGTTCTATTATATTTAAAGTAAGACTGGAAATAATATTCCTTATAAGAGGTCCGTTTTTTTTTTATTATTTACGGCACGTCAATTTGACTTCACCTCGCCTGTTGTTAAGCTGAAGGCAAAGTCTCATGAAAGAGGGTCACCATTGCAAACACGTACAATGCTACAATGGTGGCGCTCAGCTTGACGGCCTCATCAGATGCTTTTCCACGTCACGTTTAAAGGACCCGGGACTGTAGGAAGAAGGAAACACGTGCGCCGGCAAAGAATTCCAGGACTTAATGGTGCGGTAGAGAAGAGTCACCGAAACGCTTGGTTCTTGATGGAATATTCTGTACCGTTTTCTTCCTTCCTTTTATTATTCCGTCCTTTGATTAGTTAGCAAAATTTTTCTTGACAATTTACTGTATCCGCTGCATATGTTTCTATGGTGACCTCCCTAACGTAGTACTGTCTGTGGCCACAGGTGCAGAAGGCGCTGGTGGAGAACACGATGGTCCCGTGCATCAACGCCAAGCCGTACCAGTACACGGAGCTGCTCATGACGCTGCCGGACCTGGCCAGCTACTTCTTCCCGCGCGTGTCGCTCACCACCTGCCGCGCCATGCTCGACGCGCTCGGCATCACGCTGTACAAGCCTAACAAGTGAGTGCACCCCTCCCCTTTCCCCCTCACCCACGTCATCAATCATCTACAGTCATGCGCATGAGGCTGCAGGACGTTTCTCCATCATCCTGTACAAACTTAGTAAGTTTACTACCGACACAGTCGTTCTCTGAACCTTTTCTCAATTCAGGTGGCTTTGCTTTGTCTGCCGGGGTGCGAGAGATATGTCTTGTATAATCTCACCTCCGGCAATCAAGGACCCATGGACGGCGTGCGTTTTGGTCGGTTCGAGTCCGACATAATCACCTCCATCGATTTTGGTGGTGGTATCCGTGGGGATTATGCGCACGATGAAAAAAAAAAAAAAGGTGGCTTTGCTTTCAGCATCGCGGAGTAATGATAGCACGCGTACTGTCTAGTTAAGTTGGGGTTCTAATGGTAGCCATGCACGTACTGTTGTAATGTGTTGGAAGGCAGTTGTGTAATGTGCAAGTATTATTTGTGCAAGCCTAGCCTTGCTCAATTATGCTTGAACGTGTATGGTTACCAGAAAGTTTCACTACAAATGGGACGCTATCGATCGGACGGGTGATCACTCGATCAGTCCCTTTTTTCTACTGCCACGAACGTTTCTACCTACGCTTGAATTTTTTCAATACTCCAACATGCCAGTATTAACGAGAACGTATCGTTTCCAGCACACAGCTGATGGTTCTGCGCAACTCGGGCAAGTGCAAATACGCGGCGGCAGGCGAGAACGGCATGGCGCTGGTGTCGATCCGTGACGTCATGGCGCACATGCCGCAGTTCAAGTACATGCTGCGCTCCGGACACGCCGCCGACGAGCCGCCGCAGGCGCCGCCGCGCCCCGCGCACGCGCCGCCCGGACAGGCCAAGCGCGCGCGCGCCAACTGAGCGCGCCGCCACCGCGCGCACTGAGCGCGACTGTACCGCAACAACTGAGCGCGTCTGTACCGCACCGACTGAGCGCGTCGGTACCGCACCGACTGAGCGCGTCTGTACCGCGCTGACTGAGCGCGCTTGCACCGCGTTGTCTGAGCGCATCTGTACCGCGCTAACTGAGCGCGTCTGTACGGCGTCAACTGAGCGCGTCTGTACGGCGTCAACTGAGCGCGTCTGTACCGCACCAACAGGACCAGCGGGCGGTGACGGCGACTGTACCGCTCTACCTACTGACGGGACTGTCCCACGCAGTGCGCCGATCTCCTGTAAATTAGAATTAAAATAATGACATTCAGAACACCAGTGCTGGCGGCTTCTTAGTGAATGCGACTTAACTATCTGTGACAATTTTATATTTAGTGGTGAACGTCCTTGCAGGATGCCGGTGACCGAGTTCGTAAAAAGTGTTTCAAATAAAATTACAGAAATAGTGTGTGTGTTGTGCACGGCACGGTTGTACGTGTAGTGCGCGGACCGGGCCACGCGTCACGGTCGGGGCGGGGGCGGGCCGAGCGCGTATGACCCGCTCCCACCCGCACTGTGTCACTCAGTGAGCGTTGTCAATTTTCCATAGTTTGTACAAATTGTATGATAACTATATTATATATCGAAAGATCTTATTTGTAGCGATCTATTTGTACTATTCAATAGAAGACTGAAAATTTTATTTTTAAAATAATTTCCTACAACAAAAGCTATAGATGCGTTGTGACCGTGTACATATTCTAGTTAGTCTCACGGAGTCGTTTGATGTTCTTAAATTAATTTTTATGTTGAGTTTTTGTATACGATCTGTAAATATTAGACTATTTTATGCTTATGTTATTGTGTTGTTCTAGCGATACATTTAATTGACAAACTTTGAAGTTTTAGTGCGAGACTAAAAAATAAGTTTTGTTTTCTTATTACGAGTGTTGCTAGAATTTCACGATACAGAAGTTAAGGAATTATCATCACAATTAAAATGTTAACTTCACAAATTTTGGTCACATGTAATCGTTAATGTGAAGCAATAATTATCAGGTAAATAAATATTATAGGAGGCATATATGACAAAATTATAGTTAATATATCGAGAAGGTAATAATAAAAATACCACAGCTGTTTTGAGCCGTGTTTAAAAAAATATAACTAGCTTTGTCTATGGAAGAATAAATTAAGAATTGCCTTGGTATGTCATTTTTAATAAGTAATTTAGGTGTTAAAGACATAATCGCTTGAAATTAAGTCACATTTGGTCATTGACAAGATGTTGGGTAATTTCTATAATTTTACTTCAGTGACCATTTCCATACGTTTGTTGGCTCGCTGTAGTATCACATGAACAGAACTACCATAACTACCATGAAACATCCGAAGCTTTGGGCATGGTTGAAACACTAATGAAAGACACATTTATCTTCTTTCCACATTTTTTTAACCCGAATTGAAGTGTCACATGCTGGTTTCGAATCAAAT
Organism: Pelosia muscerda; assembly: GCA_963691645.1. NCBI lineage: Eukaryota > Metazoa > Arthropoda > Insecta > Lepidoptera > Erebidae > Pelosia > Pelosia muscerda. The sequence continues at coordinate 14,369,549 of OY829114.1, read as the reverse complement.
AATTGTGTGGAACATTGCCCGCAATTTCGATTCGCAGCTGCAAATGTATTTTGAGGACCAATGTGTGGAACATTGCCCGAAACTTCGATACGAAGCTGCAGATGTGTTTGGGGATAAAAGTGAGGAACATGCCCGAAACTTCGATCTGCAGTTGCAGATTTTGAGGATAAATGTGTGGAACATTACCTGAAACTTCGATACGCAGCGCAGATGTGTTTTGGGGATAAATGTGTGGAACATTGCTTGAATTTTGATCCGCAGCTGCACATGTTTCATGACAGTTGTACTGGGGCCTGCACGCACGTTAGTACCAGGCTTTGTTATGACGTTTGGCTTAGTTTAAAATTTTTACTAGAACTTAAAACGATTTCCATTCGGAGATATTTAGGATTGTCGGTTCCTATAGACGAAGTTTATTAATATTCGCATAAGTGATTTTCAGAATTGTACCGTTTTTTCATATAGCTTGTTTAAACCATTATGATACGCTCCACACATTCCTGTCATCTGTGTAAAACTGTCGATTGTTTCATGTACAGTCAACAAAAGAGATATAGTACCACATAAATACAATATTATATAAAAACTGGTACCATATCTCATTGTTCGACTGTACATAGTCTACATATGACATGTGTGCAAACCTAGCGATCGACCAGTCTCGTGATAAATCCGATTACGCTCTGTGTTTGAACTAGCGCTAACATTATATAACAAGACATCAGGACCCAGATCCTCCTAATTGCTAACCTTTGTCAAACTCTCAGTAGTTTACAAAAACTACCACTAAATTTTCGTACAGACGTATCTTTATTCGAAAAGGGGAACCCCCCTTCACCCACAGTTTAACAATCCCAACGATAGCAATAGTAAAATATTACTAATTGTCAAAGAAAGGAATGCTCAACCCCTCAAAGCATGTAAAAAAAAGACTTCTTACCCGAGGAGATATGATTTCGCATGCGTAGTATTCCGCAAATGCGAAGATCAAATCTCAACATGTGTTTCGCCTCAGCACGAGGCATCTTCAGGGGTACTAGCCAAAATGCATTCGTTCCGAATCTACATTCGTCATCGCTCTTAAAATGTATGGGAGTGACATTTGTGGTCGGAATCGGATCACATGACATTCGACAACAAATGTCACTCCCATACATTTTCAGAGCGATGACGAATGTAGATTCGGAACGAATGCATTTTGGCTAGAGCCCCAGAGCCGCTACAGTGTGACGTAGACTGGACATGTAAAGCCTACTTCAATATCGTGTCTATATTAGGTTGATTCAATGAATTAGTACCTACAATCTATACATAGCTGGCATTCTATCGTCATCACGGTGACGTATTTTCCTGATTGCATCCGAGGCTGGGGTGAACTCGGAGCTATGAATCCGTCTTTCGGCTTTTCCTCCCCTATTCTGCACGAGTGAGACCATTGGCACGCATGTCACTGGCATTTAACTTTAAAAAATTCAAATTTGTTCTTTTTATATTTAGGTGTTTTTTTTTACAATTTAAAAAAAGAAACCTACTCATAGGAACTATGGACTAAAGTTTCTTAATTTTAAAACTATTAGTCGTTTTCTACATGAGCGTACATATTATATAAACGAAAATTGCTAATATATTGTTATTAATTTTCACTACCGTAAATAAAATAAATCAAGCATATTATTATATTTTTTACTTGTATCAATTTGTGTTTAGTCACAATTTGAAACATTCCAGTTCAAATACTTTCTACTTGGAACAATCTATATAATGTTTCACAATAGACTTAGCTGTAAGACAGCTAAAATACCGAAGTCATGTACAGTCAAAGACAAAAGTGATTTAGCAAATTCTAATTTATTAATCGTCTTTACCTTTTTATCTTTGGTAGTTAATAAACTTTATTGTCTGGAAATTATCTGATACACCAAGGTTTGTAAAACTTTGATGTATGAGACAAATATTTTCATGTTAAGTAACGTCTGTTGCTGACTGTACATGGTGGAATTATTAACTTTTTAGTCCATCTTAAATGTTATCAAAACAATAACATATTAAAACCAGTTACATAGGCCGAGGTGTTTACATAAAATGTCCGGTATTGTATACTTATACAGAGTGTTAGGAGAACGCCCCCAAAAATTTAAACTGGGAGTACCTAGTACTAAATCGGGCTACTTTTTTTGTTAGGTACCTTTTAAATAGTATCATTACGTGAATTATGCTAATAAAAGGATTAAAAAATCATGGTACCTAACAAAAAAGTAGTACGGTCAAAAAAAAAGTAGTCCAATTTTGTTAAAATGGTCAGTACCTACTACTAAATCGGGCTACTTTTCGTTTTTTTGTTAGGTATCCTTTAAATAGTATTATTACGTGAAATATGCTAATAAAAGGATTAAAAAATCATGGTACCTAACAAAAAAGTAGTACGGTCAAAAAAAAGTAGTCCAATTTTGTTAAAATGTTCAGTAAATCCCCTGTTTTCGTTTTCGGGGGCATTCCATTAACACCCTGTATATTCTAAATTTAATAGTTTTACGTAAGTATTATTTCGATATGTAGACAGTTTTTAGCGACACTTGATGTGTGCTTTTGTAAACGGAACGGGTGTTAAACCATAGTGGTTAAAGGTCTAATTGCTTAACATATTTACATAGATTTATAATTTCGCTATAAGTTTATTACAATGTCTATTTACCGGCATATATCTTGATCCGAAGTCACGAGAGAATCATGGCCTTTTTCGATTGTTTGATGTAATTTTAGATTGGAGCTACTTTGCTGCTATAGCACCCCATGCTACAATCAAAAGACATCGAAACTACGCAATAAGGGCGATTTCTGAGTTCTGGTTTCATGATATATGCCGATAAATATATCCACTCATACGTCTAGTGTGCAACACAACTTAAGATTAACTAACATGACCGGACTTACATAGTAAGCACCCGAAATTTTATTCTTATTTTTTTTTATTTATTTTATTTAAACATAGTCTAATAGCAAAATTTTAAATACAAAGTACACTTGCATGCAAAACGCAATATCAAGTTTCGTAGAAACGGTAAAGTGGAAATAATACCATGATTAGGCAATATAGGCCTTGTTAGTTGTGAAAGAATGCTAGTTTAGTATACTTTTTAATTATTTAGGTAGTATAAACGCAGAGCTGTGTACATGTATGCTAAATATTTATGACATAGATGTAAGTATGGCATGGTCTATTTGTATCAGTTGTAAAGCGATGCGCGGTAACCTTTCGCAATACAAATCTATGGTGATCCTGTATTAAAGAAAATAAAAGATACTTTATATTAAGCTTGTGTTTTAATTTCTACAAAACGGGGTGTTATAATAATGTCAAGACATTAAAAAAATGTCCAAGAAATAATAACGTTCAAAAATACTAATGTCTAAAGATAATAATGTCCAAAAATATTAATGCCTAAATCGTACTACATACCTACGGGTCTACTTTTTAAATTTATTTATGACAACTTTCCGTGCTGACCTGGGTGTAAAAGAAAAACTAGAATATTAGACATTTTTATTTCTAGTAGGTATGTACGTACAGCTTGGCAAAAAAGTCGTGAAAATAATAGGGGCGCCACAATCGTGCATATAGCCACCCTATATACAACGACAATAACAGTTTTGATACTTTGATTTTAATATATATTTCTCATCAGATAAATTGAAACACTTTGCATATTTAGGAATATATAATGTGAATAATATGTGATTTTGTGCATAAGTGTACCTACTACTAATGTTTTGTCAGTATATCCTACTGTAGAGAAGTCGACCTAAGTGGTTCATATTTGGTTGCTAGGGAATTAAACACTTTAAAGACTTTAACGATGTTTATTGCTAAAACAATAAAAAGCTATGCTATGCTAATTGCTAAAATGATTGAAATGAATGCACTCGGTTAGCTGTCGGAATATGTACTGAGGCCGCGGCGCATTTGACGCGGCCGTGTTAGGTTGCTAGATCAGCAAAACGTGTTCGATGGAAATTATTACATCGAACACCTACTATGTAATATTAGAAAATATGAAGTTTGTGAGTAGACTGGTATGTGAGAATCTTTGTTACTCTCACATCAAAACTCAATCAATCATATCACCTAATATCGCCATTAGGTTGTGGAGATCAGATGGCAGTTGCTCTAATTTAGCCAAATCAGCAGTTAGACTGGTAAAACGGACCCCAGACTCTGAGTTGAGAGCTTCGGATGCTACAGGGATTGAAACTAGTAGAAAAAAATAAAACTATTGAACTGTAAATTGATTTATTAGGACAACTTCTTCTACTCGGAATCTAGAAGACTTTCGTCCAAATATTCCACCCCAGAAAAGTGCTCATCTGACTCTTCGGGTGGGTCTTCTTCAATAGTGTGCTGGCTATCTTCACTTGCTTCACTACTGCTGCTATCGTCTTGGAGGTTTATGACGATTTTTTCGATATCGTCATACATAGTTCGTCCCCTTTCATAATACTCATTTTCTATTTTTACAACATGTTGGCATGAATTTTTCCAGTCATCAGCAGAGATGCTCTGGAATGCTTGTTCAGCCACTGCCTATTAAAATAAAAACAATTCGCATTAAATTATTATTTAGGCATAAGATTTTAAACCATATTGTTACGAATGTCACCACTCATGACGTAAGCCGTCAATGATTGAAGCGTTTGACAATTTCAACTAGAATAATTGTAAATAAAGAGAATCGAAATTACGATCGTAATGACGAACGAAAAGACTAGCGAAATTAGGATTTCCAGAAGATTCTGCATGGTATATAAACAGCACCAGGAGCGCCAAAAGGGCAGTTCAGTCTCAGTGGTTGAAGTGGAAACAAGAAGAAGAAGTAAAGTGAAAAGTACAAGTGAAAGTGCTAGTGGTGCATGTGCAATACTGCATGTGCTGTGAACTAAAAACGCTCAGTGAACGTGGACGTTCTAGAGACTGTGTGTAAAGACAGTGCGTTGCAGTACAGTCCTCTAAGTGTGTACGAGTGCCTCGGACAATAGACTGTGTATACGCTAAAGACTGTTGTGAGTTGGTGGCTTGAATAAAGTGTAAAAATCGCTCGAGGTTGTTTACTTCCAATCCCGAAACCCGCTTCCCGTTACATTGGTGTCAGAAGTGGGATTGGAAGAAACGATGCCGTTCACACCAAGAGACCATCCAGAGCGACCCAACACACGGTCCAGAACTACGGGACGGGAACAAGGTGAACCCGACCCAGCGGTCTCACATGTCGAAGGCCCTAGTGATCGGCGTGATGCTGGCGAAGGACCCTCTGCTGTCCCCGCACATGGTTCAGCTACTCAGGAACCTCTAAGTGCACCTTCGCCGATGGACATAAGTGCACTCTTCCAACAACTGCGCGCAATGCAAGAGGAACAAGCGCGCCTCCAGGAGGAGCAAGCACGCCGTCAGGAGGAACAAGCGCGCCGCCAGGAGGAACAACTGCGCGCCATACAGGAGGAGCAAGCACGCCGCCAGGAGGAGCAAGCGCGCCGCCAGGAGGAGCAACTACAAGCGATGGGAGACCGAGTACTCTCAGTAGTCACGGAGACTATTAAGAAAGTGGAGGAGGTGCAGAAAACGGTAGAAAGCCATGAAAGCATAATAGCGGACCATCAAGCGCGCATCTCAACAGTTGAGGGCGATCTACGTAAAATCAAGGCTTCAGGTACAACTGCACCGGTTGCCGTAGTCTCTTCGGGAGGAAGCTTCAAGGTGCCTCCATACGACGGAACATCGTCCTGGAATGCATATAAGCGACAGTTTCAAGCTGTAGTACAGTTAAACGGCTGGAATGAAGAACAAGCGAGGACTGGACTCACCTTAGCCCTGAGAGACCAAGCAGCAACAGTGTTAGAGGCCATAGAGACTGAGGCTTCTTATCAAGAGCTCCTTGATGCCTTAGAGTCAAGGTACGGCGATGCACACCTGGAGCATGTATTCCGAGCACAGCTTCGGGACAGGGTACAAAAGCCTACAGAGACATTGCAACAATGGGCTTTAGAAGTAGAGAAGCTTGTGAGGAAGGCATATCAGTCCTCTCCTACGACGTTCATTGAGAGGATGCTGCTACAAACCTTCGTCGGTGGAATACGTGATAAGGAAGTAAGAGCCGCAGTACGTTTGGCCCATCATCCGGAAGTCAAAGAAGCTGTGGCACACGCACTTGAAGTAGAAGCCGTCCGTGGTGAAACTGGGAGTGGACGCCTGCGAAGAGTAGTGACATCCGAGCAAGAAAATGGACGAAGGAACTTCGCTCCCCGCTGTTATCAATGTGGGGAAAGAGGTCATCTCAGGAATGCTTGTCCGAACCGTACGACGTTGAGGACCGACGCAGGAATACAAGCATCGGAGACGGCGGAAAACTAATTCCGGCCAAGTTTAAGGGGTGGACGTTGGCCGGTAGTCGTGAAGCCCCAAAAGTCAAGATTTATCAAAGCACGGATGGAAATAGTCTAACTGTCAGTGGAAGAATAAACGGAATTGCATGTCAATTAACTTTGGATACTGGAGCATCGCGTACGGTAGTTGGGTTACGGATTTTGAAGGACTGTGGAAAGATAAAGAACCAGACAGAAACTATACATTTAACTACAGCTACCGGTCAACGTATACCTGTTAAAGGAGAACGGGTAGTGGCAATTAAGATGGGCGATAAACTCTTTTGGCAAGAAGTTGTAGTAGCTGATATAGTAGATGACTGCATAATCGGTTTGGACTTTATGAAAAATCATCAGTGCAAAATTGATATCGTAAACGGAGTCATTAAATGTGGAACAACAGAGGTGCCTATAAAGGGAGGTGTTGGAGGTAAAATCTACTGCCTTCGAGATACCGAACTACCACCAAGAACTCAGTCACTTGTACCAGTTACAATGAATAAAGATCCACGAAAAAGTTGCCGACGTTGTTTAGTTATTGAAAAGATAGAAGGAGATAACTCATGGATACCAGCTAGAACGGTAGTCGGGATGTCTAAAAACATGTTGGTACCAGTGCACAGTGTGTTATAGAAGCCGACTTGCGGTCATGTGTGGTTTATATGTCTATTTGATGGGCATCATCGTGGTGAAAAATTGACAGAAATCCCGATACGATAATCTTCTCTAGTTTTAGAGATATTAATTTTTCTATGAGAGGTCAATGACCTTAAGAAAATCTTTATTTATTTTTATTGGGAAAATTATGACCCCATTACACTTTTTTAGTACTCAGAGTAGTGCAACTGTATGCTATATATTTATATTAAAAAATAGAAGACATTAGCTTTAGTAGTCTGAGAAATATTAAATATTTTCTGTTTTTCACAATTATATTTTTGATAATTGTACATTAGCGTTGTAGTATTTAATTTTTGGTTATTACTATGCACAATATTGTCGTCTACAATATCCTAAAATTTCACAAACTACAAACGCACGTTAAAGGAGAAAAAGCGTTTCTAAGTTTTTTAGAAATTTCTATGGAAATAGGGTTGTCAATATTTAAATAATTACAAATATTAAAATCAAAGTTTTTAGGAGATTAAGGTTGAGAAGAGATTAAGGAAGGAGAGAGGTTTATGTAGATTATTGCGCCAACTCCCATGTTGACGTGGTAAATAATCTCAAAATTAAATAAAGACTAATAATAAGTTTTTTGTTTTTTATTTTTAGGACTCCTCATCAGAGTGAAATAATACTTCTTCTGATGACAAAGAAAGCGTCTCATCAAATCTATGAAGCGTAACATTTTCTATCGAGGGTTTTAACAGAGAAAGGACTTTGTCGGGTAGGGCTGTGCGTTTATTTTTATTCTTTCCCAAATCAAAGGACATGGTTGTTATGAGTGGATCTGAGGATTCCAAAGCTCGGTGAAACAAATCGAGAATAGTAGTTTGGCGATTTAATTTTCGCGTGTGATGCTCGCGATCATAACGCCAAAACTTATTTCTCGATTCACCGGCTTGTTCTGAAAGCATACCAATCGGCAAGGAAATCGATTCTATAATGTTTGCACCATGTATCAGTATTTTATGCAAGGTGACTGACATATAAAACCACTTATAGTGCTCCACGTATCTAGTGGCGAGATCATAGCAAAATACTTTAAACTTTTTAGAATCTATTTCCATACCACTTGATAGTGCCACTAGAATAGTATGTAGGTCCTCGACTAGCCATTCCTTGATGCCCAAAATGTTGGCAAATTATATTATTATTATTATCGTTATTATTATATTATTCCCAATACCACACGATGACCTTCATAGAAGAAAAATTGCCAAGAAGCATATATCTTTTGCCGTGAGAATAGTATATTCACAATAAGTATGACCTATAACGACGAGCTATACCAGCAATCTATTGCCTCGGACCCCGTGACTCGCTAAAAGAACTGTTTAAAGAAATTAATATTTTAACAGTTGCCTCACAATATATTTACGACAACGCCTTATATGTAAGGAAGAACCTAGACCTCTTCCAAAAAAAATCGGACGTTCACAACTTAAATACGCGGAATAAAAATAAACTTGCGATACCAAAACTAAGGCTTCATAAAGTCAGTAATTAGTTTTTGGGCAAATGTATAAAAATATATAATAAAATTCCTCAGGATTTGGCTGACCTGCCACTTGATAAGTTTAAAATAGAAGTGAAAAGATTTTTAATTAAAAAAAGCTATTATAAAGTAGACGAATATCTTGATGATAAAAATGCGTGGTCATAATAACCTCTTGCTCTTGCACCCAGTTATTATAAATAAACAAAACTAAATATTAAAAAGAAAATGAAGAATAACGATAATCTACCCGAGTTTCTTGCTGGTCTCTTCTCAGGAGATTTAACTACCAAACCAGCGAAAGAATCATTTTCTAATGATTTATTTACCAAGTATCTTATTTATTATAAATTATAATATTTTGACAAATGTAGGTGGTACATAATTATTGTAAAACTTTGACATTCATAAGTGCTCTTTATGTGCCTAAACTGAATAAATGAAATTGATTCTTTGATTCTTTGAGTACATAATATTTACCTATAACGTCAATTATGAGTCATCAGTAAGAACATTTTAAACAATAACTTAATTTTTGACAACCCTAAGCAAAATTTTTAAAAAATCATATTTTACGAAACGCGTGTGTTTCGCGTCTGGTTTTTTTTGTGGCAATACATATTAACATTATACATATAATTCAATTTGAAACAAATACTACAACGCAATAGATTTCGAAAAAAAAATTTTTTAAGTTATCATAGAAAATATTTTTTTTCTTTTTTTTTAGTACTCCAATCATCAATTATTTATGTGTACATTTGTTCTTTAGGTCAACATACATCATGTTTATAAACCATTTGTGGTTAAAAATCATAAGGAAAACAGCTATAAAGTTTTTCTGATTTCTATGGATTTTTCTCGATTTTTTTAATTTCTCAAAAAATATGAGACATACATCAACGAAAGTTTTTTTAAGTAGTTTGTCTTAAAATTCTCTATACGAAGAGTTTATAAAACGGAGATGACCGCAAATCGGCTTCTATAACACACTGTGCAGTGCTTAATTTGAGCAGTGATACGCAGATCTTAAAAAGAGGTACCCTTATTGGAGTAGGTGAAGAAATAGAGTGGTTAAGAAGTTGCCAAGAGAAGACGAAGGTCTCTGAAGGAAAAATAGATGTCGGTAAAATCTTTGTCGACTGTAAGGAAGATATGAGTGCTATAGAGTTAGTCAAGGCAAAGAATTTGTTGAGACATTTCAGTGACATTTTCTCTGAGGGTGACAAAGACATCGGAAAGACTGGGTTAGTAAAACATCAAATAAATACTGGAGATGCACAACCAATCCGCCAACGCCCTCGACGAATACCGTTTGCCAAAGAAGAAGAAGTTCAAGGTCTGATAAAAGAAATGGAAGAAAATGGAGTAATAGAACCTTCTTCTAGCCCTTGGTGCTCTCCAGTTGTCTTAGTTAAGAAAAAGGACGGTACAACCAGGTTTTGCATCGATTATCGCCGACTGAATGACATTACGAAGAAGGACTGTTATCCGTTACCGAGAATAGACGACACACTAGACACCCTGAGTGGAATGAAATGGTTTTCTACATTGGACCTGAAAAGTGGATACTGGCAGGTGGAAATGGATTCCAAGGATAAAGAGAAGACTGCATTCTCTACTGGGAAAGGACTCTGGCAGTTCAAGGTTATGGCCTTTGGTTTATGCAACGCACCTGCGACCTTCGAAAGGCTGATGGAGCGAGTCCTTGCGGGATTAATAGGAGAAGCATGTCTGGTGTATCTTGATGATGTTATCATAGTGGGGCGAGATTTCGATGATCATCTTAAGAAGTTGGAAAGCGTGCTCAGCAAAATTAAGGGAGCAGGCTTAAAACTGAATTTAAAAAAATGCAGCTTTTTCAAGAGGCAGGTCAATTATTTGGGACACGTCATCTCTGAAAATGGAGTAGAAACAGACCCCGCCAAAGTCTCTGCCGTAAAAGAGTGGCCGGCGCCGAAGGACAAAACACAGGTGCGAGCCTTTATGGGGCTCTGCTCTTATTATCGTCGTTTTGTGAAGAACTTTTCCGATATCGCGAAGCCACTACACAGACTAACAGAAGAGAAGCGAACTTTCGTTTGGGATCAAGAATGTGAGAAAGCTTTTGAAAAACTTAAGGAACGCCTTTGTGAAGCACCTATATTGGGTTACCCTGACGGAAGAAACGAGTTTGTTGTAGATACGGACGCCAGTAACCTAGGCATCGGTGGAACACTGTCACAGAGGAAGGAAAATCAAGAGGTTGTTATAGCTTACTTCAGTAAAACGCTATCAAAACCTGAACGAAACTATTGTGTAACGCGGAGGGAGCTTCTGGCCGTAGTAAAAACGTTACAACATTTCAAGAAATACCTACTAGGACGCAAATTTCTTATTAGGACGGACCATTCGGCGTTGAGGTGGCTTCTACAGTTCAAAAATCCAGAAGGTCAAGTCGCACGGTGGATCGAGCAATTACAAGAGTTCGACTTCGAAATAGAACATCGAAGTGGTGGCTCACATAAAAATGCTGATGCTTTGTCTCGCCGACCTTGTGCCGATGACTGTAAACATTGTGAAAGACAAGAGGGAAAAGAAGACACAATTATACGAGTCATAAGAACAGATTCTCTTAATGAAAGCTGGGATAATGACGCCATGCGAAATTCACAAGCGGAAGATAACGACTTAAAGCCGATTCTGGAATGGTTAACGAGTTCCTCTCCTCGTCCAGCTTGGAATGAAGTTGCTGGTTTGAGCTCTGCAACTAAAAGTTATTGGGCTTTATGGAATAGCTTGATACTTCATGATGGCTTACTATGCCGAAAATGGGAGAGCGTGTCTGGAAATGGTACACATATACAAATTATTGTACCAAAAGCAAAAGTGACGGAAATACTTAGAGCTTTTCATGATGGAGTGTCAGGTGGACATCTTGGAGTTAGAAAAACTTTATTAAAAATACGAGAACATTTTTATTGGTTACACTGTAAGGAAGACGTCCAAGATTGGTGTAGAAAATGTGTACCATGTTCATCTGTCAAAGGTCCACAAACACGAAGTCGAGCTAAGATGCAATTGTATAATGTCGGAGCTCCCTGGGAAAGGATAGCTTTAGACATAGCCGGACCTTTTCCTATATCAATGAATGGCAATCGTTACATATTGGTAGTGATGGATTACTTCACTAAGTGGCCGGAGGTGTTCGCAATACCGAATCAAGAAGCTCTTACGGTTGCGACTATACTGGTGAATGAGGTCTTTTGTCGATTCGGATTACCCCTTGAAATTCACAGTGATCAAGGACGAAACTTTGAATCGCAAGTATTTCAAGAAGTTTGCAAAATGTTGAAAATTCATAAGACGCGGACGACACCTTATCGGCCGCAGTCAGATGGTATGGTGGAACGCTTTAATAGAACTTTGGAGCAGCATTTGGCGAAGATAGTCGATTCGCATCAGAGGAATTGGGACGAGTATCTTCCACTATTTCTGTTGTCGTATCGTACAGCGGTTCACGAAAGCACTTGTATAACTCCAGCTCATGCAAATTTTGGCAGAGAACTTCGGCTACCGGCAGAACTCCTCACGGGGTGCCCTCCTGATTCACCTAACTCAATAACAGATTACGCTGATGAGTTAAGGAGAAAAATGGATAAAGTTCACAGATATATGAGAGAAGCAAATTTACAAGCCAGTGAACGAATGAAAACACGTTATGACAGAAGTGCCAATTTAAGGTGTTTTGAGGAAGGGTCGTCAGTATGGCTTCATAACCCGGTACGGAAGCAAGGATTATCACCGAAACTTCAGCCAAGTTGGGAAGGACCTTACAAAGTGATAACAAGAATTAATGATGTCACTTATAGAATCCAAAAGACGCCAAGAAGCTCCGCTAAAGTGGTTCACGTCGTCAGACTGGCTCGTTACTACGGTTCTAACGATGCTCGGGACGAGCATGTCTTAGGAGGGGGCAGTGTTACGAATGTCACCACTCATGACGTAAGCCGTCAATGATTGAAGCGTTTGACAAATGTCACCACTCATGACGTAAGCCGTCAATGATTGAAGCGTTTGACAATTTCAACTAGAATAATTGTAAATAAAGAGAATCGAAATTACGATCGTAATGACGAACGAAAAGACTAGCGAAATTAGGATTTCCAGAAGATTCTGCATGGTATATAAACAGCACCAGGAGCGCCAAAAGGGCAGTTCAGTCTCAGTGGTTGAAGTGGAAACAAGAAGAAGAAGTAAAGTGAAAAGTACAAGTGAAAGTGCTAGTGGTGCATGTGCAATACTGCATGTGCTGTGAACTAAAAACGCTCAGTGAACGTGGACGTTCTAGAGACTGTGTGTAAAGACAGTGCGTTGCAGTACAGTCCTCTAAGTGTGTACGAGTGCCTCGGACAATAGACTGTGTATACGCTAAAGACTGTTGTGAGTTGGTGGCTTGAATAAAGTGTAAAAATCGCTCGAGGTTGTTTACTTCCAATCCCGAAACCCGCTTCCCGTTACAATATTTTTATATAACTATAAAATTACCTTGATGTCAACTGATCCGACATTATGTGACGCAATTTTGTGTTTAGCAATACCCCAGATCAGTTCAATAGGGTTTAAGTCACAATGGTAAGGTGGAAGCCTTAGCACTGTGTGACCATGTGCCTTCAAAATTTCATCTATTTCATAGACGGGCTCCGGTTTGTGTTGTTTAACAAGCATCAATAAGTTTGGCTTTCTTATTGTTTCTGAAAATGGTATATTATTTTCAGACAGCCATAGCTTAATTTCACTCACTTTAGATGCGGAAGTGGGTGCCTTATTGAGAACTACTGAATGGTAGGGAGCATTATCCATAACTATGATGGCAGGTTTAGTTAAATTGGGAATTAATTTTTCAGTGATCCATTTTTTGAAGTTATTTTTATTCATTTCTGAGTGATAATCTTCGTTTTTATTTTTCCCACTAAATATTAATAAGGCATTTGGTACAAATCCATTTTCACTTCCGGCATGTATAATTATGTACCTGAAAAACCCATTGAATATAAATAAAACACATAGTATAGAGAATACTAGTTGTAGAGATTTAACAACTGCTCACCTTTTGCCTTTGGACACATTTTCTTTTATTCCACTAACATCTACAGATTGCCAACATTTTTTCAATTTGTACGATGTATGGATATAGCTCTCATCTAGATAAATTATATCTTTTTTTATATCATCTGGTAAATTCCTATTTTCTATGATCTTCTCTAGGTAAATCTCACGCTTTGCTGCAATATGTGGTTTTTCCATCAAAGCTTGTCTGTCAGACTGGCATTTTTTGTATTTAAATCCCAGTCTTAGTATTATCTTTCTTAAATGTTCACAGCTTCCGCTAAATCCTAGCTCTTCTCTTACCACCGGCAACAGGTTTCGTAAAGTAGGTGCCTAAAATGATAAAAAGTAAACTCAGTGAATTCACTATTAAACTAAAAAAACATTTCCTTCAAATAAAACCTACTTACAATCTTTTTTACAGTGTAAAAAAATTGAATTTTTTGCCTGATTGCACACAAGTCAAAATCGTCCAAGTCTTTTCTGGGTCGTCCCGCTCTATGCTTCCCTGGAGTGGAGAAAATGCCTTTATTCCTTTTTCCTTCCAATGCGATTCGCCGTATGGTACTGACGGATTTACCTAAGAAAAATAGGAATAAGATAAAAGGGTATATAGTACACTCCTAAAATGTACGTAATAATCTTTTTTGGTGATATCATAGAAAAAAACTATCAATATTGTTCAATCGCACTACTCTACAAATGCATTGTAAACAACATAACCTCAAATTCATGGACATTTGTTAAAAAGCAAATATTCATTGTTTAAGAGGTTGAATCTACAATTTACAAGTTGAATAACACAAATTATATCTGACAAATTAAATAAAAACATATTTTACCAGTCATTTCAGCAGTCCTCTTATAAACATCGTTGAGATCCGATAAACACTGGCCGGCTTCGCGTTCCGACAAACATCTCAAGTAAACTTTATAAATAATCTCTCTGGCGGAGCTACGGATTACGGACCTATTCATTTTGAACACAATAACACAAATAACTTCGAGTAAATATGGAATAACGATCGTGGAATGTATGCATTGACACAACAAGTACTATAACTTGACGTGATTGACAGTGTTGCCAGTGATTAAATATATTTAGTACCGTTTCACGACTTTTTTGCCAAGCTGTACTTCGTATGGGTATTTCTTATTTTTGGACGTTATTCTTCGTGGACATATTCATTATTGGACTTTATTCGTAGTTGGATAATTTTTATTTAGGACATTAGTCTACCAAGCCACCAAAATGTCCTAACACTCTCCAAATCCTTATCGTCTGATGAAGGAAGATACAGAATAGTTTAGTTCGAATCGTGAGTACATAGTGAATGCGATGATAATGATACCCAAACTGACGTGTCATGGGATTAAGTGGCGAGTGTCCAAATCCGCGATCGCCATGGGTAGGTTACAGATACACAGACCATTTCTTGCAACTACAGTACGAAAAATTTGAATTGTCAATGAGGAGCAAAAGTTTATCTCTATAAATTGGTGCGTTCCAGCATGCATTAAATATTTGTACGGCAGTTTCCTGTACAGGCCATTTTCATGTTATGCGTTAACCGTTCCTCACCACACGAACCTAGAATCCGTTCTTAGTAAGTTTTTTTTCACCGTGGTGATATTTTGTCAGACAACTATTACTCACATCAGCCTTTACAGAACCACTAATCGCATAGGTGACACATAATTGTTCGTGGGATCGATCGCGATCGCGGTACTCTTTCCACGGTACCTACGTAGTGCAGGATGATCCACCTGATAAAAGTCAAAGAAGAAAAAGAACGGCTCAAAAGGCCATGTAGCAAAAGTAGCAATGTTAAAAATTTTAAAAAATGCGAAACAAATGTCAATCACGGCTTCCATATCTGTCATCTGTCTGACAGTCTGATTCCGAGATCCGAAATTTCCAATTTCCGAATACAAATGGGAGCTTGTCGGAAATATTGATAAAATAAAATAGTTGTAGTGAAAAACATAGTGCATATAAAATACTTTGAAACAGTTGAAACTACTATTTCATCGGTTGCGATGGGAGCTTTATCTGAACTGCATTTTGGTCATTTATTATTGTTATTTGCATTGTATTAGATTTTCATTTTCATAGGATAAGGGTTTCATTGACATTCCATTATACCATTTTATATCATTTATTATTGTAATAGTTTTAAGCGTTAGGTATAGATAGCTAAGTAAAATGAACATTCAAGTATGCAGGGACTTGTCAGACGCTGTGGCTCTTTACCTGCCACAGCGTTTGTATCTTAAATCTTTTGCAAAACTAAATATTTCTGTCCAGCTCCCTTCCAACAAGGTTCACGGCAAGTCGATATCCAACTGGGAACTTATGGAGAAACTTCGAAAGATAATCTTACCTGACAGTTTTTCCGTGTTGAAAGTGACGAAGCATAGTTCTGAAATGATAAGGTTTGACGCAGAGTTAGAAAATCGTGAAAAACTTGAAAGGGTTACTTCGAGGCTCGCGGACCGCACAATACAGTTAAAAGATTACCCTGACCAATTGAAGGTTCGGGTCTCTGAAACAAAGTCGACCTTTCCAAGTCGTCACGACTGGGATTCGTTCTTCCGGGATGCTACAGATATGGATGAAATGAAACCTGGTGAACGGCCAGATACTATCCACATATCTAATCTTCCAATAACATGGTTTGTACATGAGAGGGAGCTAGACGAGGATGCTTTACCTTCTGAAAGTATTATAAAAAAAGCATTCGAAAAATTTGGTGCTATCCGAAATGTTGACGTACCAGCTGCTGATCCATTTAGAATGCAAATGAAATCAGGTATGAGAGGTATAACAACTGCACCACAAGATGCAGCGTTATACTTTGAGGCATATATCCAGTACAACGAATATGTGAGTTTTGTGCGTTGTATGGATGCTCTTAGAGGGCATAAGATCCTTCGCAAGCGTGGTGATATTGCCGAGTGGTGTGGTATTAAAGTGGATTTTGATAAGACAAAACACATGACTGATGCTGCTGTCAAAAGGCGGGCTATTGTGAGAGAACGATTGTTAACTCGTAAAAGAGCTAGGGATGAAGAGGAGAAAGTAGAGAAAGAAAAGATTGCGAAAAGGGAAGCTAAAGAAAGGTATCTATCTTTATCATATTACTTAATTATCTCCCACTATTCCTCACAGAATAGAGAGTTCTCCAATGTTCATACTTTTGTGTGGTTATTTTTCATTTTATGGAACGGCTGTCGGACCTCTCAAGTCTTACAGAAAAATGTTTTCCAGGGTCCCAACTCTCAATCAGCTAACATTGATAAATGATACAGTAAAAAGATTTTGGTTCATTTGTGCGTTACGTTTTAGACAAAAGCATGACCGAACAGAACGTGAGAAGCTAGAAAAAATGAGAGAACGGGAAGAAAGAAGAAAGAAAAAGCAACTTGCCAAGCTAATGGAACGTGACAACATGGATCTCAATAGCAAAGTGGCTGAGGAGGAGCGGAAACTTCTTAAAGTACAAAAGAAACTACAGGCGTTGCGTCTCATTGAAGAGTTGTTTAAGAGAATAGAGGTTTGTTTTCTTTATGGCTATTAATTATCCTCTTTATCTCCAAAGAGTCCACAACTTTGTCCCTTGCCACAAATGATGTTCCCTGTTTTTGCAACATTGTTGCATACCTATATTGGTCATGGTCATAGTCATAGTATGATGTTGAATATTAATTAATAATCATTATCAATCATAAATTAATAATCTATTTGTTTCAAAAACTGCATCACAATCCATTATGTAGTTTATAGATGTAAGTGTACAAAAGGACAGACAACTGAGAGTGACTTTGTTTTATACAATGTTGTGATGTAAGTTTGATACACTAACACTTTAAAGCTGATTGTCTATCCTATAGTCTAGGCTTAAAAAGATTGTTTATGTTAGGAGCATGTACTTCTGCCCTGCTCCTGCTCCTGTTCTTTTTTTTGCGTTAATTCATAAGTAATTTATTATAGCTCATAAGTACGGCACCAAAATGAATGGTTTCTTTCTTTCTTTCTTTCTTTCTCCTCACTTTATTGGATTGATTTCAGCCTGCTTGAGTTCTGCTCTCAAAGAGCTCTAGTGGCAAGGCATGGATAGATAGATTAGATGATATAACACTTAGGTAGAACATAATGATATCCCCCCCATCCTAATTAAGCAATCCGACTGGAAAAGTACCTCCGGCTACAGAGTACCGCTGTCACCTCACATATAAAAACATATTTTATTTACGTGTTTATAATTTATATTCGTTCTCAGCTCCGTCCTGAACTCGGCGGCAGGGCGAGTTACTACTCTCCCGGTGACCGCACGGCGCGCGCGCGGATCGTCGACAAATACAAACGACAGCAGGAAGAACTGCTAGAGGCACAACGGAACCAACTGAAGAGCTCATTAAATGGTACATTCTTTAAGGATTTCTGAATGTATTGTTTTTTTTTTATAAGGGACAAAAACCGAACCTGTAGAGTGGTGGGGAACAGGGAGGATTTATATTATATGAGTGCATGAGTACTAAACTTATTAAATTTTATCTTGCAGGTCGTATTGTAATCCGCTCAGCCCTGGAGACCAAGAAGCCCAAACGAGACTCGTCTATTAGTTCTGCTTCTTCAGAGGAACGCGATTCCCACCAGAGGATCAAGACAGAAAAGTTGTCCACTCCTGAACGTGAGATGGAGTACAATAAGGCTACCGGTATGATCTCATCATCATCATTTGAGCATTGTTCTCAGAGGCTTTCATTTCAGAGATTAGAACCCGCATCAGTCTTTGCTTCAAATCAATTTAGATCGTAAAAGTGAATGTTCTCGACGGGACTAGAATCCGCGGTCGTCCCCTAAAAGGGGGTAACCGCTGAGCCACGGCGCCACTTCATTAAATAGAAGAGTTATCATACTAATAGATTTAAAATTTCATTACACTCTAGCTTGCATACCATTATTAAGCGGCGGTAGCTTAGTGGTTAAGGAGTCGGCCTTACGATCGAGAGGTCCCGGGTTCGAATCCTGGCCATTACACTACCGACGTGAACCCACTCCTAACACAAATCTTTGAGCCTAGCTGGAGGGGTTAAAGGGAATATTAGTAACTTCGGTTTAAATACTCTTTTTAAAAAAAAAAATACCGGTTTGTAAGTATACCAGCTATTTGCAAGCCGACATATAGCTGCAAGCCGGTATACCTAAACGGCTTGCAGATATATGTCGGCTTGCTGATATACTGGCTTGTAAATACACCTTTTTCATATATGTTATATTAATATACTAGCTGACCCGCGCAACTTCGTCTGCGTCACCCCGTTTTTGCAACATTTTTCATTCTTGCTCCGCACCTGTTGGTCGTAGCATGATGTTATATTCATATAAACCTTCCTCTTTAACCATTCTATCTATTTAGGAAAATCGCATCAAAATCCGTTGCGTAGTTTTAAAGATTTAAGCATACAAAGGGACATAGGGACATAGAACGCGACTTTATTTTATACTATGTAGTGATAATGTTTTCTCTCTGTTTTCAGCGGGTCTCTACGGCATGCCCTACGGCTTCGGCTACCCGTTCCCGTGCCCTCCTGGATACGGCTACGCACCACCTCCGCAAAGTATGAGTATCATGACCACTATAATTTTTTTTTACTATTGTGTTTCTGGATACATATAACTTGAAAGTCTTCTAGACTAGAGTAAATAGGTGTACATATGGACGAGTGGTAATATCACACTCGAATTGCCAACCCTGTGTGAACCTTCTTGAAGAATATAATATTGTAGTCCCTTGGAAAAGTTCCGGTAGGGAGTTCATTCCACTCTGCTTGAGCGTGCGCGGGATGAAATTCTCCGCAGGCGTTGATATTCCGAGCACTAAAACATATCGAATTTGTAACGTAAAGGTACCGAGAAAACAACGTGTTGCGATTTATCTTCTGTTTTCTGTTCTGTCTAGTTTTCTGTTATGTGGATTTATGAGCTTTACACATGCTGTGCTCTCTCGATTCGTTTATGTTACAACGATGGCTCTCCGCTTGACGGCCTCATCAGATGCTTTTTCACGCGCCTCTTAAATGACCCGGGACTGTAAGAAGAAAGAAACACGTGACCAGTTCACGAGCTGGAGCTAAATTCAAAGATTTAATGGTGCGGCAAAGGAAAGACTCACTGAACCGCTTGGTACTTGAGCTTGGATGTGACGTGTCTTATATAAAAAAAACATTAAGAATTCTAGTTTTTCGTGCTGCTCGGGTGAATGCTTCACCCGCACACGTGTTTCTCTCTTCTCACAATCTTCAGTTCTTCAAGCGGGTTGTGACAAGTGTTGATAGATGCTATCAAGACCGTCAAGTCGATATAACCCTTTTAAGATCAATAGCATCTACGTTTTTTTATACCACTTAACTAGCAAACGAGCACGCGGCCCACCTGATGGAAAGCGGTTACCGTGGCTTATGGACATTTACAACACCAGGGGCGTCACATCCGTGCTGTATACCATATAGAGAAGTGGGGGGAAGGGGGAGGGGAGAAGGTTAAGAGAGTCTATGTGCTGTGTTTAGAAGATAATGAAGAGTTTCTTGGTCTTCCCACTGACAACACAAAACCTGTCCAGTGAGTTCGATAGTTCTTCGTACGAGTAGTCTGTACTCGTAGCCTATGATGTCCCCTTGTGTTGGCAGCGTCCCTGTACTACGGCGTGCGCGGCGCGTACTACCCGCCGCCCGACGTGTACACGCGCCGGCCCTTCCGCGCGCGGGGCCGGGGCCGGGGCAGGCCCAGGATGCCCTTCTTCAATGGTCCAGACGCCAGCCATCAGTATTACAAGTGAGTTTTCCCTTCTGTTCAAAAAAGTGTCGCTTTGTTCCTCTATAAGCGGGATTTTATTTCAATTTATAATTTGGGCACAAGAGTCTCCTCCGAGATAAGTTTAAGGAAGTGGACATTCTTACCGTATTCTCACAATATATATTCGAAAACTTGATGTATATTAGAAAAAATATTACAAACTTTCCAAGAGTTTGTGATAGGCATAACCTAAATACCAGACACAAAAAACTACTCAGCAAAATTTTGTATCTAGACTAAGTAAATGATTGTAAATAGACCAAAAAAAAGAAAAGCCCGCTAAGTTTCTTGCCGGAGTCTTCTCAGGTCGGGACCGCGTTTCGAACCGGTGTGGTCCATTTGCATTTGATAAAATATTGTTGATATTGACGTTTTGTAAGTTTAGTTTACTGGTTTATTCAGAATAAACGATTTTTGAATTTGATTTGACAAAATAGCTCTTTTCTGTTAGGCGTTAGCGGGCGGCAAAATTATTTAAATTTGGAATGTTAAAAACATTCATAGATATCGAACGCAAATTGTATGGATTACTGGCTGGTACGCAACGCGGTGACCTGTGCTAGCTAAAAAAAAAATAAAGCGCGCGAATTATGCTTTGTACTTGTAAGCAGTGCATATATTTTCTTATAGAAAGTTCCAAAATTAATTAGTGAATACAAATAAATTAAAATCTGAAGTGATAATGGCCCTAATATCGTTATGCCGGAATTTTGAAATAAATAGGTTTTATGCTATATCGAATTTCTGACTTTTGGCATTTTTTAAACATTCGGCATTTGGTATGAAATTCGGTTGTGATTGTGGTTTTCGGAATAAAATTTTACGTATTTATGTCGTGTGTGAAGCGCGACTTGACTTAAAATATAAATTTTAGTCGTTTCTTAGTAAGGTATAGGTACCTAGTTAGGTAATATTGTCTATGAGTGCATACATAATTTGAACTATTTTTATATTTTCATTTGCACTAGACATAACAAATTTCCGTCACTGAAGCTTAACAGCAGCTATGGTCACAGAGAACCTAAATACCGTTTTAATTAAGTTAAAAAAATCTAATTAGTTAAAAAAATCCTTGTAATCCATGCTACTCGTAAGTGACTATTTGTTATATTTCAAAAGAAACATCACTCTATAAAAGTTATGTTTACTTCTAGATACTTCAAGAAGCTATCGGAGGCTAAATCTCGAACGGAGCACGACTCTCGCTCTCGCTCTCGCTCCCGCTCCCGCCGCCGCTCGTATTCGCGCTCCCGCTCCCGCTCGCGCTCGCGACGACGCTCACACTCGAGAAGCAGGAGCCGACGCTCCAGAAGCCGCCGGTCGAGGAGCAGGAGGACCAGGTCTAGGAGTAGAAGGACTCGGTAAGTCAGGTCATATTCGTATTTTCGATATCATCCATGGGTTGTGGCGGTCAGATGCCAGTCGGTGACTTGTGATTTTTAGTGCACAAACATTAACGTCACTGCACTATTTATTTTTGTCAAAGTTGATAATGGTTTATAAAAAACGTTTCACGGTTCATATATTCTCACGCCTCTAAGGATAACTTAATGGTTTAGATGTAATCTATGACTAGATTTGACCACCGTGCTATCTTCAGACTTGCCCAAAAACGCGTTGTACCCATAATTTTGAGCACATTCACGACAAAAGCCCTTGTGTTCCCACATTCCCAGTTCGTACGAGTCCCGGTCCCGCTCGCGGTCGCGGCGCCGCTCGCGCTCCAGGCGGCAGTCGGGCAGCCCGGCGGACCGCTCGGCCAGGCGCGCCAGCCCGCGGCCCGCTAGCCCCCCGCCGCCCCCCGCCCGCGCCAGCGCCGACAGCCCCAAGGCCCCCTCACCGAGCCAACCGCGACCGCGCTCGAGGAGCTGGTCCGCGCCCAAGGACGGAGACAAGGCCTGGTCCAAGAGTCCTAAGGAGAATTAAATATATGTTGTTTATTATATTAGTGCTTTTTTATTTTTTATTACCTTGAAATTTGAAATCCATTTAGATTGGAAGAAGTGAATGCTCAGACGCCCGTCGGCCATTCACTTTTTCCCATCTAAGTCTATTTGATAGACAGCATACTAATTACTTTACTTACTGATAATCCGTGTTCGCAGAATAACCTCCGTCCTTCTCCCTATTCGGGAAAGATGTGGGCACCGTAGTACCACACCCGAGAGAGTCACTCGGCCGGTCACTCACGCACCGGCTTATTAAAGGGTCAGCCGGTGCGTGAGGGGTAGGCCAAAGACTACTTCACTCTCGGCAACTGATAGCTTAAAAGGCTATGGTCTAACTCGGTTCGAGTCCGACATGAACACCCTCACAGACTTCGGCGGGGGGGAAGGTATTCGTGGGGATTTTCGCACGGGAAAAAAGTGGTTTAATGGGTGTTATCATCACTACATAGTATAAAATAAAGTCGCGTTCTCTGTCCCTATGTCCCTTTGTATGCTTAAATCTTTTAAACTACTCAACGGATTTTGATGCGTTTTTTTTAAATAGATAGAATGGTTAAAAAGGAAGGTTTATATGTATATAACATCATGCTACGACGAACAGGTGCGGAGCAGGAATGAAAAATGTTGCAAAACGGGGTGCCGCAGACGAAGTTGCGCGGTTCAGCTAGTATTTTATATAATACTTAAGTACTATCAATGTAAGTAAAATAAAAAAAAACGTATCTATCATTATGCTATGCCCAAATAGTGGAAGAAAAAAGCTTGCGAATGCCGGCGACATGTTGTGACACAGACAAAGTTGCGCGTACCAGCTAGTCTTCAAATAATTAAGTAGGTAATCTACCTCTTTTACTTAGCCATATGTTATTAGCTTCGCGCGCCCACTAGCTTATCACCAAAACGTAAAAACCCCACAGATAACTGAAGTACTTAGTGAAATCTGTAATCTATAGTGCTATTCTGTGCACAAATTACACAAGTTTGATATCGAATACTTATCGTCGATGACCAGTCATCAAGATAACATCTTCGAGGTCCAAGCTAACCTTAAACTGCGAAACCAGGGTAGTGGTAGTGAAGCGGATTTTGTAGCAGTAACCCGTTAATTGGACTAGACAAGTGGAAATTCGTTGGTAGTCAATTTGTAGAATGAAATGGAATATGATGTTTAGTGTATGGGATTGACACCAGTAGCCTTAGCACGAAATACTATCGAATTCGTAATGTAAAGGTATCGACAGAACGGAGCATTGTGATTGGCGGGCTACACACGCACACAGGTTCGCAAGAGGCAGATTGCCAATCACAATGCTCCGTTTTCTCGAAACCTTTACATTACGAATTCGATAGTTCATGCTATCCAGATACTGTTGGAATGATCGTATTTAGTACCTGATCTCGTGGGGGTGGACACACGGCAACAAATTTACTGGCGTGGCAAACGTGGCTCTGGTAGCCTTTTTTAAAACTTGAAACTTGGACATTGGCGTCTCGCCATTAATTTTTTAAGACGTTTAGGTACATTTACTAGAGACTGGCGATGCGGCCATTCTGCTGCAGAAGCCATTATAAGGAAAGAAGAAGAAGATCGTATTTTGACGTTTATGACAATCCCATACATTGATCATTCTATTCAATTTCGTCTACGGCGAAGGCTGGGTGAATGTCTGGGTTCGCCACTAAACGAATAAATCAAGTCAAGACAATTTCGTCCACGAGTGTACCCGCGCGGACTTCCAATAAGGATATTATTTATAACATAAACTCACCCTTATATCCCCGAAGGGGTAGGCAGAGGTGCTAGCACCCACGTTTCGGCAGTTTATGTTTAGGTGCCAATGTAATAGGTGGCGAGCCTATTGCCATTAACCGGGCATTTATAAACCTGCGTCCCATACCTCATCTGTGGCATAATCATGCAATGTACAACATTTTGTCGACCTGGCGCAGGTTTGATTTTTGCTCAGTGCAAATATTTGTGTGCATGATTTGCATTTATACCACTTAGGTGGCAGACAAGCACACAGCCCACCTTATGGAAAGCGGCCTATGGACGTTTGCAACTTCAGGGGCGTTACACTCGTGCTGCCTACTCTGTAGAAACCTTCTAATTCCCTTCTTGAAGAACCCCATATTGTAGTCGCTTAGGAAAACTACAGCAGGGAGCTCATTCCACAGCTTGAGCGTGCGCGGAATGAAACTGCTTTCATACCGCACAGTGCGCACCGTTTTGTGAGGATGATTATATTGCAGTGGTCTGAGTGTTTCTATGTATAATTGAATGTAGGTACATTATGTATTTGTAAAAATATCTAAGTTAAGCTATACTTACTATAAATCTAGATTGTGTGGTATAAACTGTCTTAAAAAAATACAGTTTCATAAACTACATAGTTAGGCAAATAAGAAATCGATTCATAATCTTACATTGCCTGTGTTTTAAATATAACATTATCTATGGATTATTTGAACGCAAAGTTAATTAATCAGAAGTGATATCAGAGATTATATTGCGATATCGTTATAATGACAAGTTACTTTCAGAGATAACGATAAATAATGAGTATATTTAGTAAGACGGTAATTATTTATTGATAGTTGTGTTCCGCTGACCGTTTGAAAGATGAAAGGATTCGTTGTTGTTCTACTGTGCGCGCTCGCCAGCGTCGAGGTAGCTATTGCATAATTACCTATAGGTACATACCTGCAATAAGATGTATACACTTTGGAACCATGTCACAATAATAAATGACAAGTCAACATTATGACATGAGACGGTAAAATTCGACAAGTTTAATGTGAAAAAGGTCTAAAACGTATACATATTATTGCAGGTGACTGTACTGCCACTCCGCGAGTCCGGAGCGAGGGCCTGGGGTGACGGGAGGAGCCACCTGTCACCCCAGCATAAGTCCGGCGGCAGCGTATAACGCGTCTCCCTATACCCGGGGACTAGATATAGACACCATGGTTCCCATATTAAGGGAAGGGGGTAATCTCAAAAAAGATGTTTTTGGGTCTGTCGGGGTGCGAGAGATATGTCTTGTATTATTTCACCGCCGGCAACCAAAGACCTGTTAGACGGTGTGTGTTTTTGTTGGTTCGAGTCCAACATAAATCACCTCCACTGATTGGCGGAGATAGTTTCCGTGGGGATTTTGCATACGATAAAAAAAACATGGTACTCGCTTAATTTGACTGAGCTGCCCCCTATACACCTGGTGGAAAGTGGTTACCGTGGTCTATGGACACTTGCACCGTGTAGAAGGGAGAGGGATAGTTGAAGGTTAATAGAGGTCCTATGCTGTCAGCACAGAAGACACAGCAGTGGTTCGAACCAACAAATAACAGTGTCAAATCAAGCTTTTGGTCTTTCCACTGACAACATAAAAACCCTCCAGTGAGCTCTGACTACCCAGTAGGGTAGTCAGAGCTCACTGGTAGTTCGGGTAGCTCACAAGAGTAGACCGCCGGAAACACAACACAAGGTTACTATTAACCTCGATATTCTGTTGGGCGGAGGAAAATTCCATTCTATTCTACAAATGAATTGACATTATGTCTACGGTGGCTGAACTTCGTTGATTGATTTAATACAAGATTCATTTTATAATAATTTTTGTTCGTTTATATAATGTGCAAGTTTTGACTCGATAAGTGTCTAGAACCGTCATCAACTTTGGCGAGACCTTTACATAAGGCCGTCCGCTGCGTTAAGTTTGCACACGGCGCGGGCGCCCGTATGGTATGCCGAAATTACGTAGATAAATATGTTTTCAGTGGAAGGTACAGCCGACAGCAAAAGTAGCTCACTCAAAACAATTGACACAAATATCATTCCGGAATTGTGGAGTTCTGTTTTGCGTCAGCTACTTTTGAAGTTGACTGTACTGCAGAATTTATTTTCCCTCTAACGGTCATTCCCGCTTATTAACATTTGATGAATGATCATTAACATCGATGTTACCGTAAGGTCAAAAGTATGGGCTGTAAGTAGAGGGCTTTAGGAGCAGAGGTTAGCCCAGAAAAAGATAGAAGGATTGTATGAAAGAAGATATGGTAAAGAAGAGAGTGACTGAGGAAATGATATCACATATGAATATGTGGAAAAGAATGACATGTTGCGCCGACCACAAGTAATTGGGACAAGGGCAAGGAGATAATGATGTTTCGATGATGCCGTAAGGTGTTAAGAGGTCTGACAGAATTGACAGTTGACGAGATTAGTTCCTGTAAGATTTCACACGATAGAAATAGTGCATTTCTTATGTCGTAGTATTGTGCTGAAATCTCTGCAAAAGTTTCGCAAGTCACATAATTAGACAGAATTTACACGTGTCCCTATTACAATATTATGATAAACATAAGCTTCTGATTGGTGAGTTTGATCCCTGACTTGGTTGGGTGTAGGTATTCACAAAAAAAGAATTACCTAATTAGGTAACCAACGTCAATGGGCTTAAGATAATAATTACAATAATAAACGGGGCCAGCTGTTATCTGTTTATGAACATAATCCAACTCTCTGCGTAGCGATAGTGTGAGATTGCTAAGTCAGAGGTCGTGGGTTCCATTCCCACTCATGTACGAATATGCGCATGTATGCGTGTTGGTTCCCGTAGGAGTAAAATAAGACTACCTCATTTCTAACCGTGGGTCCAGTTGAAGGTGATTAAGAGATATAGCTGTTCTTCATTTGAAAGTTACCAATAGTCCATAACAAAGTGCTGGCTTTACGGCTATAGGCTCGCCACCTATTAGAGACATGGTATCGAAAATCTTAATTGACGAAATGTGGGTGTTAGAATACCAACATTTGAAGACAGGAGTATATGAAAGTTTGCTTAAAAATGTACATTTGCATTGGTTTAGGATTGGATTGGATCAAAAAAGAAAAAGTTATGCTTACTTTAGGTCTAAATAGCGCTATGGAAAATGTTCTAAAACTCATTTTTAATTTATCTGCATTCCGTATACGTAGGTATTTATTTTCTGCATTCGATGACATTATTCACACACAAGTATAATGAGAAGTATTCATAAATTGAAACCGTAGAGTGTTCTAATCATACGTCGTGCAAATCGTGTTGATTTATTTTGCACGATTTTGTGCAAATTATCTATACGAAATTAGCTCAATATTATTTGCAAAGAGGAGAACAAGCGTGCACACGCACGACACAACGCAGGCCCTAAGTTTTCAAGGCGAAACATTGGCTCTGATTCCTTATAATCTAATTAGGCCTTTCAATACCTATTTAATACGACTTAATGCTTTGATTAGAGTTATCTTGTAACTTATTATAGATATTGGTGATGGTATCAAGATTTTATTTAATACAAAATATACGCGTTTCAGGTTCTTTACATTTGAATAAAAACTAGGGCTACCACAACCTCAAAAATAATATTATGCCAATCGTACTCACTTTCATAGAATGATTCCGATCGCGTCAGCTTTCGTCAGAATACTCAGGACATTAGAGTTATTTGGTTAAAATGGTACAAACAGTCATACAGAAAGATCGTGTAAGTTTGCATATAAGCTTCAGTTACAGGCAACTATACTTTGTAAAATGTAGCTTGGGTCCTATGACAGCTGTCAGTGAAATCCCGCACATGAAGTCTTGAATTTTCTATTATTGAATGTAGTAGCTGTCAATGTCATACTTTATGGGCATACCGAGCTAATTAGTGATGGGCGATGAATCATCGTGACCACATACTATGAACTATCGATATTTTGAATAAAGCTTAATTCGAAAATGAAATTAATATAAGAAAAAAAAAATTAGAATTTAATCTTATTGCTTAGGTATTTTAATATCATATTAATATTTATATTTCTATATACTTGATCCTAAATAATATTGAGTAAATAAAATCCTACATTCAATCCATCAACGACCTGAACCTGTTTTTGGATTTTGTAAGAAGACACGCAGCGTTTGGCTCTTAGGCCATGATATAGGCATAAGATACACGCACCTATATTTTATTTGATATGAACTTCCACTGATCCACTCCACTCATTCTCATCAGTACGAGTGCCGACGCCTTGTATGCTACGTATATTCCGTTCTCATTACAATTAAATACATACATACAATTAAATTAAACATAATGATATGTAACATGCATCAATAATAGCTGGTAGTATCGATATTTTCATCGAATTTCGGACATGCCTATGAACCTCATTTTGACATCTGTCATAGGACCCAAGCTATATTTTACAAAGTATAGTGAAATATGAAAGGATAGAGACATATCTCTGCCTACACTGGAGGGAAATAGGCGTGAGCATATATATATGCCCGGGATGCGAGAGATAATATGTTTCGTATAATCTCACCTCCGGCAATCAAGTACCCATAGATGGCGACCGTTTTAGTCGGTCCGAGATTATCACCTCCACCGATTTTATTGTATCTGTGGGGATTTGCGCACGATAAAAAAGCATATATACGAGTATGTATGTCATGTAATTTCTGCAATCTAAGTACCTACTATCTTTCTTAATCATTACCTAATTGACTAATGGTACTCATTATATTTTTAGTTAATGAAACTAATTAAAACAGATTTTATGTTAGATAGAGTTATTTATTACTTTTTTATTGTAATATTATGTCATCCTGATAATTATCATTTTTTAGTTAATATCTATAATAAAAAGTACGTTGTAGTTAAAATATTCCTGTATTTTTTGTAATCTAAACACAATATCGATTGATAACTTAACTATTAATGTACCTATAATCTGTTTAATGTTTAGTTAAGTAAACTAAAACACATTTTATGTTATATTGATCTGTTGATTATTAATTATTATTGCAATATTATGTCATCACGATAGTAGAATAATGATAAACTGTAGATCATTCAACTAATAACACCATTTTCAATTCATGTAATTTCTGCAATCTAAGCGCAATCTTGTATGATAATCTGACTAATGTATCGACTAGAAGTTTAGTTAATTATACTAACTAAAACAGATTTGATGTTAGATTGATTACTATTTCCAATACTTGTTATCAAGATGTCATGTTTTATTAGTCTAACAAGTTATGACAAAATGTAGGTACCAGCCGTTGATAAAAATACAACCGATCGCGTATTTTCTGCAATCTGCGTGCAATCTTACATGAAAGGTGATGATAATTAACATTATTTTTAGTTAATTATATCAGAATAAGCCAAAATTCATTAATTGCGGAAATTTTAATTAGGTAGGTATATAAACAAATGCCTTAGCGCGAATGACGCCTGGCGAAAGTAAATGTAAATTTCTAAAAAGTGAAACATTAGAAGGGCCTCCACACTACTAATTCACAACCATTGTCATATAACTGAGATTTGAATAGATGCCATTAAATTTTCAACTTTATAACATTAGACTTATGGTCGAAATTAAATAAAAAAAATAAACTATTACTACTACTATTTTACTTTTTACTGTCATAATTTTATGTGCTGGTATTTTTTTTAATTTATTAATTTTGTTTTACAGCCTCGCTACACTGGCCTAACTGAAAGTAAGTATGATTGTTTTTTTTTTCTCTAATATGGTACGGGGTCAGCACTTTCCGAGTTTTGCCTTTTGCCTTCCCCTCTAGACAAATAGTTAACAACTGCGGTAGCTTAGTGCTAAGGAGTTGGCCTTACAATAGAGAGGTCCTGGGTTCGAATCCTGGCCATTGTACTACCGATGTGAACACATTCCAAACATAATCCATTGTTTGTAAGCTTATTAGCCGCGGTAGCCCAGTGGTATGGGCCGTATAGGTAATGGATTGTTGAGACGAGGTCTCGGGTTCGATCCCAGGTTTTGATGCCACACACCAATTACTTTTGATGCTTTTCGAAGTTATGTGTGTATTTATCGCAGGTTTATAAGTGCCCGGTTAATGGCAATAAGCTACCTATTACATTAGGACCTAAACATAAACTAGCCCAATGTGGGTGCTAGCACCTTTGCCTACTCCTTCGGAGATACAGGCGTGGGTTTACGTTATGTTGCAGCAGGAATGAAAAATGTTGCAAAAACAGGGTGACGAAGTTGCGCGGGTCGGCTATAAAAGAAAACTAAATCCACATTCTGCAGCCCATAACACACTAGTTAAGTTATGCTTGCCATGGGTCTAGAAGGCATTGGTCTTAGAATATTAATTTATTTACTAGTAAGGTAAGAGTACGATTATATCAATATCTATTTCCCAGGCACCGGTGCAGTTCTTGGCGAGAACCCTTCGGTGGTCCACCTTCGCCTTGCCATTGGTACCAGTGGGTTGCTCAACACCGCCGCCGGCACCCTCATTAACAACCGCTGGCTCATAACCGCTGCTTCTGCCGTAAATGAGTATGTATTTTTTTTTTATATACCACGTAGGTGGCAGACAAGCACACGGCGACCGTGGCTATATACGTGTGCAACACTAAGGGTGTCACACACGCGCCGCCCACCCTGAAGGGAAAGGGGGAGAGCTGGGTAGGGGTGGGGAGGCTAGGAAGGGGAGGGGAAGGAGGGGTAAAGTGAGCTCTGGCTACCCTACTTACCGGCGGGAATACAACACGATGGTTATTATGACCGCGGTCTTCTGTAGGGCGGAGGTACTTCCCCAGTTGGACAGCTCATTTCGGACGGACGGAAGTACTTTTTTTTATCGTGCGAAAAATTCCCACGGTTACCCCCCCACCCAAGCCGGTTGGGAAGGTTATGTCGGACTCGAACCGACTAAAACGCACGCCGTTTTTGGGTCTTCAGTTGCCGGAGGTGAGGTAGTAGCCAACATATACCTCGCACCCAGGGTAGGCAGCACGTGTGTGACGCCTCTGGTGTTGCAAAGCAGCACATTGGACTGAAAATCATTGTGTTTATAACTTTTTAATTTTTTTTTTTTATGACACGTCAATTTGACTTCACACCGCCCGATGTTAAGCTGAAGGCAAAGTCTCATAAAAGAGGGTCACGATTCCAAACACGTTCAGTGCTACAATGGTGGCGCTCAGCTTGATGACCTCATCAGTTGCTTTTTCACGCCCCGCTTAAAGGACCCGCAACTGTTTTTTGCAAAATGTACTTGTTAATACACCTCTGCCTACCTCTTCAAGGATTTAGAAGCGTCAAAATGTCTATGTAACAATAAAATTTTTGGTCTGCAGCATTCGCTTCGGATGGAATCGTTTCGGTCTCGTGAATGTGGTCAACCCGTCTCTGGTCATTGAGTCAGCACGTGTTACGAACCATCCAGCGTACGACGCATCCACCGGCGAGAACAACATCGCTCTCCTTGACCTCAATAGACTCATAGAGTTCACTAGTATGTATTCGATGTGTATTCGATATGTATTAGATATGTATTAGATATGTATTCGATATGTATTCGATATGTATTCGATATGTATTCGATATGTATTCGATACGTATTCGATATGTATTCGTTATTTTAAAAACCGTGACCGACCCTAGAGGTATGGGTAATGGACTGCTGATACGAGGTCTCGGGTTCGATCCCAGGTCTTACTATGGCACACACCAATGACTTTTCGATGCTTTTCGATGTTATGTGTGTATTTATCGCAGGTTTATAAGTGCCCGGTTAATGGCAATAGGCTGCAACCTAAACATAAACTGGCGAAATGTGGGTGCTAGCACCTTTGTCTACCCCTTCGGGGATATAGGCTATATCTAGGGTTTATGTTATGTTATATTTGTTTTTTTTTCGAGTACGGTCCTGTTACCAGATTAGTAATATTACCTTTTTTTAAACATGTGATTTCAAGAAATCCATTTAGATTGATACAATTGAATGCTTAGATGGGATTTGAAGGATGCTTACAGAGGGATACGCTGATATATTTTGTATGTGTATATTTTATGTTAATATATATAATTATGCAGATTTATTTCATAATGGCATGTAGATATATGTATTGTTTATGTTTAAGTATATGTATGTATTCTTTAGTCAATGTGGAAAACCACCCTTCAATAATATCGTCCTCGTACGAGCTCTGCACCACCCTATGGTATACTGGCAGAGAATACCTACGGCATTAAGTCCTTCAA
Organism: Pelosia muscerda; assembly: GCA_963691645.1. NCBI lineage: Eukaryota > Metazoa > Arthropoda > Insecta > Lepidoptera > Erebidae > Pelosia > Pelosia muscerda. The sequence goes on along the minus strand of OY829114.1, from coordinate 14,337,006 downwards.
TATACGTCATGCATAAAGAATAAAATAAAATGAAATAAAAATTAATAACATATATGCTCAACTGTTAATGATTTTGATAATATAATTTATAAATTTTTATTATAAAGTAATCCTATTGCTTCGTATTATTATTGTATTTATTTATTGGTTGTAATCTGTTACGTGTGATAAATCACTATCACTACACAGTATAAAATAAAGTCGCTTTCTCTGTCCCTATTTTTCTCGTCCCTTTGTATGCTTAAATCTTCAAAACTATGCAACGGATTTTGATGCGGTTTGTTTTAATAGATAGAATGGTTAAAAAGGAAGGTATATATGTATATAACATCATGCTACAACAAACAGGTGCGGAGCAGGAATGAAAAATGTTGCGAAAACGGGGTGACGCAGACGAAGTTGCGCGGGTCAGCTAGTAAATAAATAAATCAGAGTAGAAAAATATCTCTTTATTCTTTTGTTTAATGTCGACGGCACTCCAATACTCGAGGGTAAGTATATATAACATAAACAACCTAATAATCCATTAGTCAGTTTAATTTAAGTAAATGATATATATTGCTATTAATAATATTTTTTTTATTAATTACAGATAACATCGCCCCAGCGACACTGTCCGAGAACTCTGAAATCCCTGACTCAGGCAAAGTCTGTATATTTGGCGCTACAGAATCCGGCCGTAAGTACATAAAATGTATATTGTTATTAACAATTTATTTCAATGATGATACTAGGCTAGACAAGCCATTTAAAACAAAATTTGTATCACGTGCCGGGGACGAAATGGCGGGAATCAATTTAAAATTTCGAATTTAGAACGCTTTATTCGTAAAAACATATAACTTAGTTAACTACCTATAGTTGCGTCCCGTTAGAATTCGTTAACTAATCAATATTCAGCATGTTTTTTTGTAAAGTCACCTATTTGACAGCTACGAGAAATTAGTGAGTTAGTTAATTTTTTATTCCTCATTAATGAGGCCTCAGGGAGTCCAACATATAGTCAATGCCGTCTTTCCCATAGGGGCATGTGCCCAGGGCCCTCCGCCTCAGGGGAAAGAGACAATTTCTGGCAGATCAAATTAAAAAAAATTAAAACTGTAAACTTTCCAAAAGGGTCTCTAAAGTCTTGTATGCCCAGGGCCCCTGCCACAGGCAAAACGGGTCTGCATATTATAGTTTTAGACCAGTGAATACTTTTAAAGATCTCATCTGGCTAGATATTTTCATTCTATTCTATCTCCTCATGGTCGGGGACCCTGATAAGCCCCAATCTGTTGACTCTGACTACGAGTGTGTGTTTTTCTTCAGTGATTATATGGATATTTCGTTGTTTTAGAACCTGGTGAGGTTCTAACCTGCTCTCAACCTCAAGACGCTGCCGTATCTAAGGTAAGTTTTTTTTTTTTTATACTACCTACCTAGGTGGCAGACAAGCACTAGGCCCACCTGATGGAAAGCGGCCACCGTGGCCTATGAACGTGTGCAACACTAAGGGTGTCACACACGCGCTGCCCACCTTGAAGGGAAAGGCGGAGAGCTGGGAAGGGGTGGGGAGGCTAGGAAGGGGAGGGGAAGGAGGGGTATAGTGAGCTCTGGCTACCCTACTTACCGGCGGGAACACAACACGATGGTTATTATGACTGCGGTGTTCTGTAGGGCGGAGGTACTTCCCCAGTTGGACAGCTCATTCGGACGGGAGATACCGTCGTGTCCTACCTCCGTCATTTTCTTTTTCAATTAGTGTTTGAACCAATTAGTGAGTGAACCACTCATACTAGTGTTCAATTAGGATCATCACAATACTAGATCCAGTAGATTTCTTTACATTGGCGCTATTATCGCTAACTATTTTCGTTGTCATGATAGCAACGAGAAGTAGTATAGAGAGTGTTAGATGTCACTCGCATACGGTACAGAGTATTCCATCAAGAACCAAGCGGTTCGGTGAGTCTTTTCTCTGCCGTACCATTAAGTCCTGGAATTCCTTGCCGGTGCACGTGTTCTCTCTTCCTACAGTCCCGGGTCCTTTAAGCGGGACGTGAAAAAGCATCTGAAGAGGCCGTCAAGCTGAGCGCCACCATTGTAGCACTGAACGAGTTTGCAATGGTGACCCTCTTTCATAAGACTTTGCCTTCAGCTTAACATCAGGCGAGGTGAAGTCAACTGACGACGATGAATAAAAACCAAAAAAAAGGCAAGAAGAGAATCGAGTAGAAATCGTACAACGCGATTATCGACACCCACGCGGGCGAAGCCGCGGACAAAAGATAGTGCTGTAGCTGCTAGTGCTAATATGGGACTTCAAAGAGGGATGTTAGCAACCGAACTAAGTAATAATCCCTCTCACTCCTCCAACTAAGATTGCGTGTGCAGTGTGTTTACGTCGGTAGTGTAATGACCAGGATTCGAACCTGAGACTTCTCGATCGTAAAGTCAACTTCTTAACCACTAAGCTACTGACGCGACAATTTAGATATGTTGTTAGTACTATGACAGCCGTTTAATTATTTCACCTCCGGCAATGAAGGACCCATGGACGGCGTGCGTTTTGGTCGGTTCGAGTCCGACATAATCACCTCCATCGGTTTGGGTGGAGGTGGTATCCGTGGGGATTTTGCGCAAGTAAAAACTGTTTTAAATTATTGACCTGTTTTAAAAGTTTATGGTAAGTCTGTAGGCCAAGTTTCCGTCTTTTTGGAGAAAGTTAGTTGACTCTTGTCCGTTAGTTGACCCATCAGCGCAGTATCTTCTAACTATACTATCATAAAATTAATTCAAATGAATTAAGGTCATCGTGTCGTCGACCAGTTTCATAGGATTACACAATGGTTTCTATAGTTTTACACCAAATGATGTCGTAAATACAACAGTTGCTTGAATGCATACATCATCTCGAATATAATTATAGATTATAATCTAGGCACGTTTTATAATGCGATGCTATATAATGTAATACATAGTGGAATCTGCTTATAATGACTTTGAAGAAAAGTGACAAAGACGTCATATTAACCGGAGCATATTCTTAAAATGTTAAGTAATAAACTTTAACGACTTAAGTAAGAAAGTTATTGTTGTTAGATATTAATTTCAGTTAAAAGAAAATAAATAGGAATGAGCTTATTTTTTAAAAAGCAAACAATCTTAAAAACTAGTAACGAATAGTTTTAGGAATAATGTCAGTTACTATAACCGGATGCAATTTATAAAAAAATTACGACTTGTTTTTTTATCCGACTAAGCGAAGTTATAAACTGTATATAAAAGTCAACAAAACTATTACAAAAAAGGTAATTACAAAGAAGTAAGATTTTCTACATCTTTTGAATGCTAATTTTCTAATAATCAACTGTCTGAGTGAGCTGTGTCCTTAGCACGAAAAACTATCGAATTCATAATGTAAAGGTATCAAGAGAACGGAGCATTGCGATTGGTTGGTTTCATTATGCATTCGATAGTATTTCGTGCTAAGGGTAGAGTGATTGACTCTACCGACTCGATTTCAATGATAGTCACTTCATCCCTAGTCTCGATAGCACCGGGGCATATCATAAACTGAATAAATAATTCATTATTATGCCCTGTCACATCCATTGGCATAAAATTATTTTTCTTCTGTTTTATGCCGTTAGTGGCATATAAGTGGCAGAATTGCGACAATCGGCATATTCCGCAAGAGCGACTCATTTTTAACAGTGAATGATGAAATAAAACGATTTATCAGGGTGTTTATTAATCTAAGCTTAATTGTTTACAGTTCGATCTTGGCGCTGGTCGCAGCAACGATGATGGCGAATTAGTTGCTGTCTTGACAGGAGTTGAAGGTGGTGCTCGTAAGTGTTACAAAAATCTTTCTTTCTCACATCTCAAATGCTAACATGAAGGGTACGGTACGAAGGGGAACTAGGGGGTGAAGGGGAAAGATGAGGGGAAGGAGATGTGTAAGGAGATGTAAAGGGAATTGTGATGAGAAGGAGGACGGGGCAAGGAAAGGAGGAAAAGGAGATCGAGAAGATGGGAACAAGGGGAAAAAATTTAAGAATAAGTAATAAGGGATGTTAGAAAGATATGGAAGTTGGGAATAGGGGAAAATAGCGGAAGTGGGGAAAATGAGGAAATAGGAAACTGGGGAAGAAATGGGGAGGAAGAGTAGACAGACGAGGCGAGTCACTCGACTTTACTCGAGTAAGCGAGTAGAGAAAGGAATATTAGTTGAATAGTGCGCTAAAATTTACAACAATGCGCTATAAACGACAATTACGTCGTCGTAGCCTAGTTCAACAGCTAGTTACATACATATAATGTTAAACAACAGTAGTGAATTCATTTTTTAGTCATATGTATGTTGTAAAGTCACACGATCTTCGCAGATTCGTGTTCTAGAGACACCAAGTTTTTTCTCGCGTGAACAGCGATAGTTGTATCATCGCCAACTCGTGCGATTATCTATTTATAACGTGTTTGCAATGGTGACCCTCTTTCATGAGACTTTGCCTTCAGCTTAACATCAGGCGAGGTGAAGTCAAATTGACGTGCCATAGATAAAAAAAAAACCAAGTTTTTTCTCGTGTGAACAGCGATAGTTGCATCATCGCCTACTCGTGCGATTATCATGTAGTTTATAACGAATTCATCAAAAAGGATGATAACGTAAATAATGTTTTTTTTTTCAGAGTACACCCCCGTTGCTCCCTACCTTGATTGGATTAAGGAGCAGACCGGCTTGTAGATCTAACGGGCTTTTTCTTCGAGTACTGTGATGTCAGCATTTAGAAAATGGTTCTTGATAATGAAACTGTACATATTTAAAACATCTTACATCTTCTAAATCTGTATATAATACTATACATTATACAATATTCCATCGTATTAAGAACTGATTCTTAATGTTGGATACCAAAGGAATAAAATTGTCAATGACGTTATTTAAATTTTCTTTCATTCTTATAATATCCTGTTTCCCCTGTTCTGAGATATAAGTAGTTATCGCACTGGGCATTGATTTTTGTAATGGTCAACTTTTTTTTTTTAATTTTTTTTTATGAAAAGAATATTAGCAACCGAAGTTACTAATATTCCCTTTAACCCCTCCAGTGAAGCTCAATGGCTTGTGTTAGGAGTGGGTTCGAACCCGGGACCTCTCGATCGTAAGGCCGACACCTTAACCACTAAGCTACCGCCGCTTCAACTATAGTCAATTGCAATACCAGGGGCGTCACATTCGTGCTGCCGACCATATAACAACATTTTACTCTTCTGCTCCGCACCAGTTGATTGTAGCATGATGTTATATACATATAAACCTTCCTCTTCAAACACTCTATCTATTAAAAAAAAACACACAACAAAATCCGTTGCGTAGTTTTAAAGATTTAAGCATACATAGGGATGTAGGGACAGAGTAAGCGACTTTGTTTTATACTATGTAGTGATCATTAAGTTCAGGCTACTACTTGCATGATTTTACTAATTTTTTATATAAAGAAACAAGACATTGATATTTTATTAACGCTATCTCTATGTTAAGTACTTTTAGTTACATTAGGCTTAGGCTGTTAAAGGATTTCATAGATCTTAAGGTGTCAAGGGGGCCTAGACAAAATGCATTCGCTATGAAGCTACATTCGTCATCGCTCTGAAAATGTATGGGAGTGACATTTGCTGTCGGAATGTCATGTAATTCGATTCCGACAACAAATGTCACTCCCATACATTTTCAGAGCGATGACGAATGTAGATTCGGACTTTTGGAGTCCGCTGTACATACATCTACTGTCTACATACATACAAACATAAGTATAACAACACAAAAACATATCCACATATAACTACACAATACAGTACCAATAGTCAGTACCTTCATTTTGGATAATTTACTCACGGAATTTTTGATTCATAGTCAGATTTCAAGATCGTTCCACTTATTTTTTATATGTAATATATGTGTGCATACGCATAACGAATCAGACGCTTTCTTTTACAAACAACCTTGACCAACATAACATAAGAGGTATAAAGTTATTGCACTAAACAATTACGGCATAGATACGTCACTGTCGTTACGTAATGCAGTAGCCTCAGCACGAAATACTATCGAATTCGTAATGTTAAGAAAGAAAGAAAGAATTTATTTGCTCATAGACATGGTACAATAGGTAGATCTTAAAATTATATTACAGCACATGTTTAGCCACAGTATGTGGCACGCAAATTCCGGATGTGTTATACCACAACAAAAAAATTATACAACCAAAAAAAAAATATAATGTAATACTAATACCTAGTGTATTTATAACCAAAAGCGATCCCTATAGTTGAAAAACTCTGCAATTGTATAGAAGCCCCCTTGGATTAGCCATTTCTTCAACTATCTAAGGTATCGACAGAACGGAGCATTGCGATTGACGGGCTACACACGCACACAACTTCACAAGAGGCAGACGGCCAATCACAATGCTCCGTTCTCTCGAAACCTTTACATTACGAATTCGATAGGAGTTCATGCTAGTGCTACTGGCTTTGCTATTTTTGATGAATGTGTGCACATACTATATTATAGTGACGCAAGCTTGCGGATTTTGGTTTAGAAACATGCTCATTCAATAGATCCTGGCTGCATACAGAATTCTTCAATTGATTAGCCTGTCGAAGTCCACTGCTGGACATATGCCTATCCCAATGTGAGCCATTTGTCCTGGTCTATCGCCTTCCAGTCTATCTACCCTTTTCAGGTCGTCACTCCATCAGGCTAGGGGGTGACCTGCTTCATGAGGGATATGCCAGAAGCTACCTCATCCTCGGCAACTGATATACTGAGACAGTCATGCGATGTTGGTCGGTTCGAGTCCGACATAACCTCCCGCGCGGACTTTGAGGGTATCTGTGGGGGATTTCCACAAGGTAAAAAAGATATAACTTTATGGGCAAATATAAATAGCTAAATAGCTTTTTCTAGGCAAGTTAATCCCATAGTTACATTATAATGAATTAACTTCAAAGTTTTTGTGTGTATTTAGTGCGATAATCCTCTCGGATTCGCTTATGTCGGACTCGAATCTATCGCAAAAACGTCGTAGTATCGGGTTTTCAGATGTAAGTTTGCTGTCTTTTTAACGTGCGAAAAATACAACCGGTTGACGAGGTTATGTCGGACTCAAACCGACTAAAGCGCACGCCTACTTTGGGTTTTTAGGTGCCGGAGGTGAGATAGTAGTCAACATATCCCTCGCACCTCATCTAACGTTTTCGTAAGTCTTAAAACCTCACGTTATAAAAACGGATTTTATCCGTGCGCAAATATTACGGGTCCCTAATCATATATTGCTATGTTGTAATGTAATGTTAGGCATTGCATTACATTTTCTAGAAGTTATAATGTACAGATACCGCGTTTGGTGCTTAAGATTCACGCGTTTTATTCATTCATAACTTATTTATTATAAAACGTCGTAACTTTTGATTGTTCCTTTTTGTAACTTTTTAAAATTTGAATTGAACTAATTTTTTTTTTATTTTTATTTTTTTTATAGTATCACGCCTATATATCCCCGAAGGGGTAGGCAGAGGTGCTAGCACCCACATTTCGCCAGATTATTTTTAAATCCCAATGTAATAGGTGGCGAGCCTATTGCCATTAACCGGGCACTTATAAACCTACGATATTTTTTTTTTTTTTTAGCATCTTTTTTTAGCATATAGATAACTATATTTTATATCTATTTTTTTGATTATTAAGTGACTGTTAAACTACGGATAAAGTCACAGTACTTTAGTAATATTATCAATGAGTGATATACAATTTTTATTAGTGGAATTCAGACATGTGGGTTAAGATGCCGCGTTCGGACCTTAGAGGACAGTGATGTAATATGAACTTAAAAATCTCCAGGGCTGTACTCGACAGTAAAAAAAAACTGATATGTAAGATTTTTGTTTGTGCTGTTGATACCGAATAATATAAAATAAATAATCAGGAATACTAAATAAATGAATGAAATTTATTAGGCTAAATGAGTAAATTTATTTAGCTGTTACATTTTCGTTCAGGAATTTATTTTCGGCATACCCATTTTGTTACAAAGTGCCTTATTAGCGGCAATAGACTCTAATAAATGCGAAAATCCTAAGCATAATGTTCTATCAAAGTTGAAAATAAAGGATCATTTACTTAAAAGTTCATAATATTTGTTACAATTTATAATATAATAAAACCAATTGACAATATTATTTAAGTACCGCAAACATATTTTTCAAATGTTCTTTTATATACCTTAATATCTACTAAGGCATGAATGAACGCATGATATAAACCGGCGAGATAGATGCGGCCCTGTTTTAACTTTCACTCTTACAGCATCAAAGATTGCGCACGATTCTTGTTAACGCATTTGGCCACATTGTGCGCAAGCGTGAAGCGCGAACGCTATGTAGCGCGCGCAATTCAATTCCTAAAATCCGTGGGATAAATTTAATTAAGGAAAATTTTAAAATGTTTAAGTGCGCCCCTGCGTAAGTGTTTCAACCTTTTTGAAGAAGGATTGCAGTTTTTTTTAGTTGTGTGAGTGCTTCAGAAAAGTGATTTTCATATGATTTGTTCTAAAATATTATGAATAAGTGATTAGTGTTAGTGAATTTGGATTGGAGTACAAGTAAAGTTTATTTCGTGAATGAAAAGTTTTAAATGAAAAAAAAAACATTTCGCAGATAATCAAATGATATATTAATAAGCACAAGCTTTAGATTCTACTAAATGCCAACTATTGTCAAATCACTGAGATGACAAAAACCACCATTGAATTTCAGACTTTACTGTTGTGCTGTTAATGTCTAAAATTAAATGACATCGTGTATATTGAAAAAGAGTTCAGTACATGCTGTATTCAACTCTTTTTCATTTAATTTTGAACTTTAAGTCTATATCCATAAAGGCGAAAGTTCAATGGCAGTTTTTGTAATTTCATCGGTTTGACAATAGTTGACAATTAGAATTTAGATCCCGGTTTAGTGCAGGCTGGATACCGCAAACTATCGATCATGACCTTGATGTTGTTCCTGTCTCCTTACGAGGCTCTCACCTCAGAGATGAGAAAATGAAGAGTAGTAACCTTCGCCTAATTTCCTCTCAATTTCGATAGGAAAGCTTGCGTCAGAGTTACGTTGATCAACTAACGGGTAAACCTGCTTATAGGCGAAGTTTTTTAGTCCCGTAGGTCTTCGTAGGGTACTGGGGCCCACCCTCCTTTGTGTACCATGTCACCAAACTATTACTGTAATGTCGCGTCTACATTTACGTAACATTTTACCGTGACCGTGTTAGAAGTGCGTGTCCGTCGCGTATTCAGCTGCGTGATAGCTGAGCATTAGTTTAGTTTGTGTGCCCATGTGCCACAAGTTGTTATGTCCACACTCAACGTTATGTCTTGATGCCACACTGTCCGGTCCGCTGTTCATGTCACAAAACTGGGCGTAAAGTGCATAAGTTTTCCTCGACTTGCCGCGTTTCTATTTTATTCTAGGTTCACCCTAGCCGGTTGTTAGTCAATTTCAAAGTTATGTGTTTTACGGTAAGCTATTTGACATTTTTGTACCATGCTTTCATTATATATAGGCGAGTATAGACACGAATTGCGATCTTCAGATATTTAGGGAGGTAGGACGTGAAGGTATCCCCTGTCCTAATTGAGCAGTTTGGCTGGGGAAGTATCTCCGCCCTACAGAATACCGCGGTTTATAATAATCCTTTGTTGTATGTTTGACGGTGAGTAGAGTAGCCAGAGTTCAGAGAGAGAGGATTTGTGTTGTCAGTGGGTAGAACGAGAAACTCTGATTTGTCTTCTGCATTGACATCATTGAAATTCCGTTCAACATTCACCCCTATCCCTCCCCCACTATTGTGACGCCCTTGGTATTGCACAGTGCGGAAGATCGAGAAACATCACTTTGTCTTCTGCGTTGACGACACAGAAATTCTCTTAACCTTGTAAGAAACTTGTAAAAAGTAGTAATATTTTATACACCGCGTTGTAGTAGCCATCACTGCGCCTATAAATGTTGCATATAGTCTAAGTCTAAGTTATCATACTTCTAGTGACGTCATAATATGTGGTGACTAAAAAGCACACGCTCAGTATTCATAGTTTAATACTCCTATCTTGGTTGTCTGTTCCGGTCTTACTTCCTTCAACAATTCCGTTTATTTTTTTTACAGTAGCGACTTTCATGTATCCCAGTTGCCCTAACCCCTAACTTTGTGATCAAGCGGCTTACATTCAGTAAACTTGCGGTATCTGGCACCTACTCTAAATCTGTGATTACTAGTCATAAAAATGCTAATTTAAATATTAATTCTATGTAGGGGAGTCCCGATTTCGGCTCTGTCAAATTACTATCTTCATAATGACATAAACGATTACCAATAAATTTGAATTTGGAATTCATTATTCAGTCGTGGATTTTTAGCAGCATTTAACTGTTAAGGTCATTTTGTAATAAAAAAATTATGAAATATAATAAGTACATTTTTTAACAGATTGTGTCGCTATGTATTTGTTAATATTATTTATATTATTTACACGGACCCGTACCGTTGTTTCGATGTGTAATAGTGGCGTAAATGGTTGGCATTCTCTATAAGTTATTAAAATAGGACTTTCGAAACTTTTCAGTGTTCTTATATTGACGAAATAGATAAAAGTTGGGACACTTTGAAAGGTTTTTAAGCCAAATAATTCGCGATATATTAAAAATAGTTTTATTTTGAAGTGAATAACACAGTTCCGTCTGTTGCTGAATGTCTTCTGAAAAGAACACATTCGTAAATTACGATATAAATTACAAAAGAACACATTTTATATCCTGTATCATCTGTGGTAGTTCTGTTATAGCTTAAAGTGCATTATGTGAATGTATTTTTTTTAATTTTGTTTTTTTTTTTTAATTGACGAAGAAGTAAGTAGGTGTAGAGTGAAGTGAAGTGAGAAAAATGCATCTTTGAATAATGATTCGACGAATTCCAAATTCAAATATTTTTGGTAAGCGTTTATGGGGATAGTGATAGTTAAATAAATTAACAGTTTGTAAGGTTTAAAGAGCTTATATCGTATCCAAAATGAAGTACCGGTTTTTGAAGTGAAAACTTCTTGGCTTCGTATTTCGTAGAGAAATTTTGAGGAAAAAAAACACATTAATCTCTAGACACCGTTACCCACACCTCTTGTGGCTGATTGTGATGATTCACATGTGATACCTTTATATAAGTCTCTGCATACATACAGGGCGTTAGGGAAACGCTTCTGAAGCCGAAGGCTCATGGTAGTACTCCGGGTACACAACATTTTGCAATAAAATACGATTTGGTATTTGTTTTTAAATGTTTTGATACCATTTAATTAGCATTATTGACTTGTCATCGGATACGATACTGATAAGTAAAGCTAAATAAAACGATAATTTAATAAAAAAACATCACTACAAAAAAGAAAATGGCGCCATAATGTACGATGGTGTTTTTTTAAGAATTTACCGTTTAATTTAGTTTTACTATCACGATGAAGATTACTTATGTAAGTTCAACGGTATAAAAAAAAGAAAAAATACTAATATTATTTTTATGCCAATAAGTTAATAGTGTACCCAGAGTGCTAATATGTAAGTACCTTCAACATCGGGAGTGTTTTCCTAACACTCTGTATATTTGACAAGTTTTAATTTCTATGAACGCTCCCGGCGAGCCACTATTTTTTTTTATACTCCTATTCTCCTATGGGTTTGAAGCGTTAAATTGGACCTGGGTAATCAGGTAAAGCCTTCTGTAGGATCGGGATTCCCCTATTATTTCAATGTTTTTTTAAACTGTATTCGTAATTACCTTTGCAGCAAATAATTACTATGACAAGCTCATAGAAACGTCAAGATGTTCGGGTTCAAATATTCCATGGTACGGTTGGTGGTGCTGCTGGCATGGTGTTTAGGATATTATACCTTCAGTTCAATAGTGTTATGGTACATTATCGCGTGCGGATTATTCTTGGCTGTAGTACTTACGATCACCACCTATGACCATGACTACTGGGCATCGAGAGGAGTGTTTTCACCACCTGCGTGGCCTATCGTCGGCCATATATTATCTGTGGTGATGTTTAGAGAGCAAGGAGGCATGTGTTTCAAAAGGATCTATGACACTTATAAGGATTTGAAGTTTTTGGGTAAGTTTTATTTTTTTTATTTGAATTTTGAATTCAGAAGCTCTTATTATTACTAAAATAATGAAGTTAGGGTTTTTGGGTAAGCTTTATAGTGTTTTTATTCGAATTTTGAATTCAGAAGCTCTTATTATTATTAAGATAATGATGGTAAGGGTAGTAGCACACTCGTTCGTTAGTCAGCAAATTAATAGATTTGCAGGTGAAGTTAGCTTGCTGTGAACATATTTAGGGCTATATTTTATACTTAACTAATTGATATACATAATAACAAATAAAATAAATACTATGGATTTTAATACCAGCGTGTTGATTAGAGCGTAGTGTTATATGGCACACGGCAGGTTCTATTAGTGTGGTGAGAGGTCCATATACCTGCGCGACTTCCCCGGGTCCATGGCACGCCGAAGGTGCAATTTTTCCTGCCAAAAAAAGAGGTATACGGTACCACAGTTTTTCTTTGACCTCCCAACTATGAAGTGTCAAATATCTCTCACCATTACCTCTTGTGTCAACCCTGTCTTCAGCAGCATGACGTATATCACTATATGTACCTATACAGTTGGCTCTAATAATTCCTGGACACCTTAGCATCCATACTACTTTGACAGCCCAAGTTTAATTCAACTAAATGTAACATAGATAGTGTTATAATAAACTAGATTGCTGTCTTGTTTATTTATAAGAAAATAAATGAAAATAAGTAAACTTAATTATGTACATTAATAAGTAGATCTATTATTCAGTAGCTTCTATACTAGTATTTGTGTAGTGTCATCACTTCATACAATATTGTTTCAAAATGTCCAGGAATTTATGGAGCCCACAGTACATACAAATACTTGAACTGAGCGGAAACCCTTCGAGTAGTAGTTGAATGCAAATCACCACGCCACAGGGGCAAACATCTCCTATCACCCGCATACGGTGCAGAGTATTCCATCAAGAACCAAGCGGTTCGGCGAGTCTTTCCTCTGTCGCACCATTAAGTCTTGGAATTCCTTCTTCCTGCTGGAAGAGGGAACTCCAAGATGTTCCAGCACGTGTTCCCTTCTTCCTACAGTCCCGGGTCCTTTAAACGGGGCGTGAAAAAGCATCGAGGCCGTCAATCTGAGCGCCACCATTGTAACACTGTATGTGTTTGTAATGGTGACCCTCTTTCATGAGACTTTGCCTTCTGCTTAACATCTGGCGAGGTAAAGTCAAATTGGCGTGCCAGAATTCAAAAAATAAATAAAAAAATCTCTCAGTGAAAGCAGCATCCCCAGACATTTCTTGCAAACGTAGCCAAGCTGTCGCCGGCGCTGCACGAGGACGTAACAGTGCGTGCGTCTCTTGTGTAGTTTACGTGCTATGTCACGGACACGATATGATATAACCATTTATGTGACGATTCATTTACATGTTAATCGTTTTGGCAATAGTGAATTCGTTAAATCTCTTATTATTAGATAATATTTCACATTTTATTTTGCAATTTTTGTAAAAACGACGGAGTGTTTATAAGTTTCACGTGTCTCTGTGTGTTTTTGTGTATGTGTGTGTGTGTGTGTGTGTGGTAGGGGGGGGGGGGTCTGTCTGTGGCATCGTAGCTCCCGAACAGATCAGAGTAACCAATTTCGATGTAGTTTTTTGTTTGAAAAGTGTATTAGTCCGTAAAATGGACTTACTATTTTAAAGTTCTGTTAAATCAATCTCAATAAGCCTCACTGGTGGAAGGTTTTGGCCAGATGCGATGACGGTTTGACTTCTCTCGCAGTGTTATCGTCATTATTTTCCTTAGTTTGGATGTGATGGGGTTGCTGTGATATTATTTTTCCTTCACCACGCAGATGATGAGTTTTACGGTTCTTTAGTTCAGCATAATCAGTGTATATTGGAACCCCACTGTAGCATTCGCTAATATTGTATTTCTTATAAATCACCGGCTTGCCCACAGGAGTACTTCACACTTTTACAGACACTCGTTCCCAAAACCTGCGTTTTCTCTCTCCCGCGCTTTTCCGTCAGCTCCTGTGACAGCTGTCATGTCTGTGTATGAAGTTACGCCCATATACAACTGAGACGATGTGTACCTATATGTTTCATCACATACACCCAACGATCATACAACCTACATGGTCGTTGCATACACTACACCCACCAAATTATCACTTCAGCTTCTGATCGTCGCATTTAACTGCCATCCGACCCTCAAAGGATAGGATCAAAACCGCATTTTACAACATATCAGACACAAAAACACAAAAAGTTATCACCCAGTACCATTACTCACTCACTCATTCACTCATTGTTTAACAATTTCAAAGATAGCAATATTTGTTTTGAGTGATATCGTTGGAATTGTCGTTACTAATTTTCATAGCAACCAGCCAAACCGCACTCCTCAAACAAGTAAAAAGACTTCTTACCCGTGGAGATATGATTTCGTATGTGCAGTATTCCACGAGTGCGAAGACAATCTCGACACGTGTTTTGCCGCTACACATGTTTTCCTGATTGCATCCAAAGCCAGGGTGAACGCAGAGATCAGGGTCCACCTTCCTGCTTACGATCTTGGGCGTCCATGGTAGTGAAACAATTGGCACGCATACCATCCTCTACGACTTCAAGCCAGGACTTCTTGGACCTACCAATACTGCCGGGACTCGGCTGGGGTGCCAGGCATTTCTTACCCATGTACCCTGGTTTCCACAAAACGCGACCGTATCAACGAAGACAATTCTCTTGCTTTGGCATAATATTGTTATTTTTTTATTAAGTTCCTTATTCGGTCACTTTGGCTTATGGACGTTTGTAACACCAGAGGTGTTCGTGCTGCCTACTCTGTAGAAATCTTCTAATACCCTTATTGAAGATCCCATATTGTAATCGCTTGGGAAAACGGCAGGGAGTTCATTCCACAGCTTGAGCATGAATATAGATAGTATGGCGAGCGGTGCGATGATAGAAAGTTGGTGTAGGCATCATGTCGAAAAATTCTTCTGAACATAATTATACAGGCGGTAAAACACACTGAGTAAGGCGAAGTATTGTAGAACACGTGCGAATGTGTCCTACTCATGTTTCACATCAAACCACATAAGGCGTTGCATAATGCGACAAAACTACTTAATGTTAAAAAATGTCACCATTCGAGCTGTTTCCTAACGCATACAACATTATGTATGCCGTTGCAAAAGTCTCGCGATAGTTGATACCACTCCTCTGCTGAGCGTCAATTAAATCGAATAATTATTTGCTGTTAAACATTTAAGTGGCCATAAGTCTCTTTTATGTTGAGGGTTTCCCATATAATCAACTATTTTTATTACTATTATCAACTCAAGGAATCGGGTCAATTTTTATTCCCAAATTTATTTAGCTGAAAAATTTTCGGTTCCGAATTTATTTTCGGCATACCTACCCATTTTGTACAAAGTGCCCGATTGGGTCAACAGGCAGCAGTTGCCGAAATGTGGGTGTTTAATACACCTCTGCCTAACCCTTCGGGGATTACGGACGCGAGCTCTTTGAGATGAACCCTAACCCTGATGTGGGATCCATGGTGTTCCCATCTAGCACCTGGATATGGGCCGTCTCCGTGGCTTGCTTCTGCTGCTGTGACCGCCCTGGTATTGCAAACGTCCATAGGCCAATGTAAACACTTTATACCAGATGGGCCGGGTCTTTTTTATATCACCTAAGTGGTATCACTACATAGTATAAAATAAAGTCGCGTTTTCTGTCCCTATTTTTCTTGTCCCTTTTTATGCTTAAATCTTTAGAACTACGCAACGGATTTTGATGCGGTTTGAAAAATGTTGCAAAAATGGGGTGACGCAGACGAAGTCGCGCGGGTCAGCTAGTAAAAAATAATGTCGATTTATTGGTCGATTGTTTTGTCGGGACTGGATTCCGTTACCAGTCCCTTACATGGGGTATGCTCTGACCACGGAGTTACTGGCCCATCTTGAGCATTTGAAATTCTCCTTTACGTTTTAGGGGGCGACGTGGGAGCCATCTACCGATAATCATGCGCACTATAGAAAACATTTTAACTCGAAATTGAATCGAATCGGAAGATTTAATAGTTGACCTGCTAAATGCTAAAAAATTCATTAATTTTTGTTTTTAATTTATTGCACGTTAATTTTACTTCACATCGCCTGATGGTAAGCGGTAGGCAACGTCTTAGGAAAGAGGGCCACCTTTGCAAACAGTGCAAACACGTAGTGTTATAATGGTGGTGCTCAGCTTGATGGCCGCAACAGATGTTTTTTCACGCCCCGCTTAAATGACGGAACTGTAGGAAGAAGGAAACACGTGCGCTGGTAAGGAATTCCAAGACTTAATGATGCGGCAGAGGGAAGACTCACCTAACCATTTGGTTCTTGATGGAATATTCTGCGCCGTATCCGGGTGACATCTAACCCAGCTCGTGTTGTCCTGTGTAGGAAAGAAGACGGTGGGATTAAGGGTGTAACCACATCAATCGACGCGGAATCGGCTTAAGCCGAGTGCGTATCACCACACTACTCGGCTTATCGCCGATTAGTTGTTGCGACGGCTGTTAACATGCGATCGGCAGTCGATTTCTCCGAACGGCCGTCACGACGGCTGTTCACTTACGTTCGGCAGTCGACTCCTCCGAATGGCTGTCACGGCCTCTGTTCAATTACGTTCGGCAGTCGACACCTCCAAACAGCCGTCGCGACGGATGTTCGCAAGCGTTCGGCAGTCGACAGTCGTGATCGTGTGAGACCCCGAAAATATCAACAAATGCTTTCATCGCAGATTTAAGTTTAACTCTGAGCTGTACGGACGTTCTGGCCTTTCATTTGGAGATGAAGGCACGCGAGCGGATTCATTAGTCTGCTACCCAACGCTGATCGGCCGTCTTCGGCGCCATTCGGCTACCGTCGTAGATGAAGGCATGCGAACGGTTGATTCAACTGCCGTTCAACGCCGTTCAACCGTCTCCAGCGCTGTTCGGCAGCAGGCGGAAACGTTCCGCTGGATTCAGCGCCGTACGGATGCGATCAGCTAATCGACAAACGGTTCGATTCGCCGTCGGCCGATGCCGCGTCGCGTCGGCCGAGCCGAGCCGATGCGAAAGCTATTAGTAACACTCTTATTCCGTCGGCATAAAGACTTTTTTAACCGGCTTCAGCCGATTCCGCGTCGATTGATGTGGTTACACCCTTAGTTGGAGTACATTTACTACATACGTTTTATTTAATTCATTGACTACTTAAATAGGACTCCAATCTCCATCTAATTGATATAGGTACTCCTACGATGACCATAATCGGGGGCCTACCACACTCGCTTTCCGTCCATTCTTTTTCCTTATCCGGATAAATCAAGCATTTATTTCTTCATTTTGGCATAGATAATAGCATATAACAAAGTACTGACGTAACTTTGGTCCCAATATATTCTACCATACCATATAATATCATGGTGTTCCTATAAAATTAACAATTGAAAAGGCGCTTTATATCAGACTCAACCAACAGATTAAACCCGTACATCGTCTCGAGTCTTTAGATACCGGATAATAATGAATGGGAAAGACTCTAATCATCATCACTACATAGTATAAAACAAAGTCGCGTTCTGTGTCCCTATATCCCTATGTACGCTTACATTTTTTAAACTTCTCAACGGATTTTGATGCGATTTTTTATTAGATAGAATGGTTAAAGAGGAAGGTTTATATGTATATAACATTATGCTACGACCGGTAGGTGGGGAGCAGAAATGAAAAATGTTGCAAAAACGGGGTGACGCAGACGAAGTTGCGCGTGTCACCTAGTACTCGTATAAAATGCTACTATTAATTACTACTAATGCTACTATTCCAGGTACTCATCAGTTCTACCAACGAACTCTTGTGGTGCGAGACCCAGAGCTGATTAGAAGGGTGTGCGTCAACGACTTCCAGCATTTCACCGACCGAGGGTTCTTCTTTAACAAAGACGTAGACCCCTTGGCTGGCTCCGTGCTGTTCCTGAGGGGGAATGAATGGAAGAAACTAAGAGCGAAGATATCACCGATATTTTCGTAAGTTGTTTTTTAAAGACGATTTTTTTTATTTTTATTTATGGCACATCAATTAGACTTCACCTCGCCTGATGTTAAGCTGAAGGCAAAGTCTCATAAAAGAGGGTCACCATTGCAAACACGTTCAGTGCTACAATGGTGGCGCTCTACCACCAGAGATTTTACGGTCAGCCATCAAGCAAGGTTGAAATATTAGGTCTAACTATATGAGTAAGGCGTGTGAGGTACACAAAAAACGAAATTGCATCACCGATTTGTTTAACGCCTTTGTCTCTGTATTTTAAGTGTCTAGCTAGAATAAATATATTTTCTTTCTTTTCTTTCTTTCTTTCTAAATTCATTACAACTTACTTTTTTTTTCTATTTCCAGACCAAACAAACTTCGCGGCATGTTTCCACTCATAGAACTAACCGCAGATGAATTCGTAACCCGAGTGAAAACCTTACTGACACAGTCTAAGAAAGCATCAACAAATGGTGTAACGAAACGGCCAGAAGACCAATCTAATAGTAAAGAAGTGATCTCTTCTGTGGTAGACTCGGAGAAGCTGGTCGGAGGTTATACTGCAGATGCTATTGTACCCTGTGCTTTCGGTTTGAAAAGTAATGTTATGTACAATGAGGAGGACCCTTTTGCGGTTGCTTTGCATTCGTTCTACGAGATGTCGTTGTTCAATATTTTTGAAAAGTAAGTACAAACTACAAGTAGGAGGCACGGGTTCGATTTCCGCTCAATACAAATATTTGTGTGCTTGAATATGAATATATCTGCATTGGTCTGGGTGTTTCTATGTATAATTATGTACCTATGTATTTACCAAAAAATGTATAAAATGTATCTATGTATGTTTATCCGCATTCTAGGACCCGTAACACAAGCTAGTTAAGCTAGGCTTACCATGGGTCTAGGTGACGTTGTGTAGATTGTCCTAGAATATTTAATTATTCATATCCCAGAAAATATTTTTGTATAAAAGATTTAGTGATTCAAATTAATGGTTCATATGTTATTAAAATGTACCGTTTGCATCATTGATAGTGTAAACAGTAGGTATATATTAGTTTCATTTGCACCGTTAATGGTGCTGGCCAATGGTGCAAATGAAACCACACAAAATTTGCACTAAATTTTAGAAAATAAAATAGTACAGCGATGCGTAGTTCGCGGCTTGCCGCTGAAAACCCCAAATCATTTCTCGACAACGTTTAGCTATATGGATTGGATAAAACTTAAAAACTTTTTTTCTCTCTTTATTGGTTATTGGGGACTTTTATACAAACGTACATGCCAGTCCCCTCGTACCTTTCCACATACTTAATTAACTTACAAATCGTAACATAACGAATTAAAAAAACCGTAAGTAGCTTCAGATTTAGGTGTACACTATACTATACTATACTATATTTGCTTACTTTGCTACTATACTATGCTATATTATATTACTACACAATATTTGCTGAAAGATGCCTACATCATACAGATTTAAGTTTAGCACCTGAAATAGCTACCTTCTAGCAGCCTGATATCTAACACATCCCGCCAATAAGTGAAGGACATCTTCTACAGTACCACAAACTTCACAGTTTGGTGAATCAGTTTTTTTTTTCATTAAAAATCCAAACTTATTGAGCGGCATGTGTTCAGACCTCAGTCTGTGGGCAATGATTATCAGTTTTCTACCTAAAACTGTCTTTAAAAACCAGGGTAAAATTTAATTTAATTTTGTATAATTTCAGGACAATGCGCCAGTTCTGGCCAGCGTTCGTGCTGTTCTTCAGAATGAGGATCATACCAAAGAAAACGCACGACTTTTTTTACAATATAGTGACCAGCGTCGTGAGAGCCAGAGAGAATGGTATTAACTTTTTTATAACAATTAGTGCGTTAACTAACTATTCAAATCAATTTAGATTAGAAAAAAATAATACAAGAAGGAACTTGAACCTTTTTTTGTCGTGCGAAAAATTCCTACGGATACCACTCCCACCAAAGTAGGCGGAGATGATTATGTCGGACTCGAACCGACTAAAACGCACGCCGTCTATGGGTCTTTGATTGCCGGAGGTGAGATTATACAAGATATCTCTCGCACCCTGGCAGACCCGGGGACATCTCTTTAAAATGACCCCCTTCCCCTAATGTGGTAACCATGGTGTCCCCATTTAGCCCCCGGGTATAGAGCGGCGCATCTTGCGCCGCCACCCCGCCGCCGCCGCCGCACAGTGGTCTGAAAATCGAGCTCCCCTTTCATAGAAAGTCAATGTGGGATATTCATAAAACTAAAATATGGAACGTATCAAGTATACATTACTTTAATGCATATTGTAGTATGAATGATTTTAGTTGCTTTGCGCCAGAGAAAAAAAATATTTAGTTTTTTTTTGTATGGGAGAAATTACATAAAGTACATTTTCTCGCGACTGAATGAAACTGAAGGGCTGGTACTCATACGAGCTGTTACCGTTCTTAAGGCGATTAGGTTGACATACCACTCGTATACCTATAGGTGCCGCTTCACACGTAGGATTTTTTTGAAATTCCGTATTTTCGGTATTGAATATTTTATGTTATAAGACACACTCTCTTGGGTTGTTGTTTTCGTGCGAAATACTCGTGAAAACAAACAATTTTTTTTTATAGAAACAACCTCTAAATCGCGAAAAAATGTTTGTTGTTTCATACTAAAGTTCAATACCTGCTTGGCCGTAATGTATGAAACAGTTTTTTTTTTCTTCTTTTCAAGGTGGTTTCCGTAACAAAAGTTGTTTGTTCTTATGAGTAGAATCACCTCATAACAGTGACAGAAAACAATGACCATAAAGTCACGCTGTTTAAAGAAGGAATAAAACACTTATTTAACATTTTTCATATTTTAAAATTTAATACGATTAAAAACTGTACAATCAATTGTAAAAAAATGTTTAAATTAATATAAAAGTTGAATAGCTAAAACTAATATATTTTTTCAAACTTAATCGAATAATAAAGAAAGCTTGATTTGGTTAGTATGTACAATTGTACATTGCTCAAAATACGTCTATACCCTAATCTTGTTTAGTACCAAATATTCTTATTTATCTAGTCTTTAACATTAAATAATAAAAACATCGATATCTACAAAATCCGCATTAACAAATAACATCAAAATCTTCTAAATCTGAATCCCGCATTCCAACACTAACATCAACAAATTCAATATTTTCTTTGTCCACACTTGTATCGTCTTCATTAATGAGAAGTGTTTTCATGTCATCAGAGACAGCTGTTTTAATTGACTTTCTGTGTACAGGTCTTATGCTGGATAGATATGGATCTGACGATACAAGGAGTCCATTAAAAATATCTTCATTTGTTGCTCTGCGACAAAACTTCCGCGAATGATGTTCTCGGATTTTCTTGAAGTCTTTATTCCTGGCTTCTGATGCCTCTTCTGACAATTTGCCAATGGGGGTAATGTTGAAATGCCTGATAATTTCAGCACCATGCAGTAAAAGTTTGTGAACACTTGATGGCATAAAATACCAACTATAGAGTTCCACATATCTTTCTGCAGTAAGGCGCGCAAAATTTGCAAACGCTTCAACATTAACGGGCTCCCCACATGCTATCACACCTAGAATTGTGGCAAATCTTTGGATTATAGTGGAATCCAATCCAGTGATAGCTGCCGTTTTTACAGGATCACTAAAAAATTTTCGGGCTGTATTGCCATCATTTGTTGTGCCTGCACCTTAAACAAAAAACAAGAACTTCACCATTTTGAACAGAAACAGGGTATTATGTAAGTAAAGTTGTCAAAATCATTCAACACAACTCGTTGCACATCAAGACTCACCTTGTTTGACGATATCTACTAAGAGGCCCATTTCATCTCGAAACTTCTGCTGGATCATTTGCTTTCTTGCCTTCAATAACTCTTTGCTGTCTGCATCCCTAGCTTGCCATGTTTTGAAGTCAAGTCTGTAGGAAATGTGAAGCAAACATTCCATACACCTAATCCAAGCATGGAGAGTAGACAAACCATATTGGTATATTTCCGTAGACACTGGTTTTCTGAAAACAAAAAAATAATTTATTTAAAAATAGGTATAACAGTACATTATTATCAGCCTAGAAAATTATAAAAGTATTCAAAACTTACTCTGAGATCACATGTAATTTATTCATTTCAGATGGGGTTGCTTTACATATGTCACAAGTCTGGTTTGATGTTTCTGATAATTTAGAAACTATTTTACCATCTATCATAGTCATGAGCATTTTAACTTTAACTGCATGATTTCCCATTATAGAAGGCACCAGTGCAGCAGTTTCAGCTTCAATCGTGGCTTGTTCCTTCTTGATGTCCAATTTGTTTTCACTTGCAAACTTGAAAAAAAGAGGTCTGCAAAACATTGTCGAAGACGGTTTTGGATTCTCCCATACTTTTTCTTCATCACAATCTAGTCTTATAGGTACAAAAGAACACATGAAGACACTGGAATCATCTTCCTCCACCATGCTTTGCTTGTACAAACTCTGCCCTGAAGAACCATCAAAGCCCCACTTACACAGAAGTGTTAGCTCCTTGCCATCTAGAGAAGAGGGCAAACGTAGATATTTTCCAAGTCTTGATACAGTTTTATCCAAAATTGCTTGAAGTTTAACTCGTACCCCATTTTCGGAAATGTTTATGCTGTCCTTAGGTGGGTAACAGTCCTTTTTCGCTTCTAGGACAGTTGTGTATGAGGGATACAGTGGGATTCCTTCTTCATTTGCACAGGCTCTTAAAGTAATATACTGCCACTTCGACAGCTTCAATGAAGTCAAAATACCTAAAGCTTTATCAGCAGAATATATGGGCACAGTTTTCTTAGTTTTCAGTATATCTTTTATCTTTATAGCCTCTTCGGGATTCTCTGTGACTAATTTTATTATGTCTGCTACATCTTTATTTTGCGCTTTCAAGCCAGTTGCATAAACAAGGCTTTCCGTTGGATGATTTAAAAGCTCTTCTACTCTCCTTCTTTTCTGTAACGGGCTTAACTCTGAAAACTGCTTTCTTTGGTTTCCAAGAGATGTTGAGGTTCCAACACAAGAAGTTTGTGCGGATGTTGGTGCACCTTCGTTTACGGGAAATTCGGAACTGGAACATGGTGACTGATCTATTGCTACTGAGGAACTCATCTTTTCCTTGATGACTTCAGGCCATTTGATGTCTTCTTGGAGCCATGCTTCGTACTTTTTAATGAAAGTATGTCGCGTGCGATTACATGAGATCCATTTCCTTCTCAATGCACACACATAAGTTTGGCAGAATTGTTTCAAGTATATCTTTTCATTTTCTGACAAATGAACACTATTTACAAACACTTCAAACAACACATTGGGATTCGAGAATGAAGTGTTGTTAGCCACAAACATGAAAACATCTAGATTGGTACCAAAACCTTCCATCGCTATAGGAAATTGGAAATAATAGAAAAAATAAAGTTTACGCGCACCAGTGCTAAACGTTACTGACAGAATTCATATATATACCCTCATTAAGGGTGGGAGCAAATTAACACGTAATAAATCTATTAAATAAAAATCATAAACACCCACTTAGCTAATGAAATTATTATTGTATAAAGTTATTTGCAAATTTAAGGCAGATTAGTTGCAGTGCTCTAATTAGTATACGTAAAAAAAAAACGAATTTCTAAAGTTAACTTATTTTCTGAGTTAAAGTAATTTACTTTATGATAGGTTTGCGGGGGACAGTAAAACACGCGCACTAATTGAGACGTCGTTTATTACTGAGCTCTGGATGGAAGTTTGCATGCGACACAAGACATCGTACCCTGTAGGTACGTAAGTACAGGCGTTGGACGAACTGGGCGTGGCTTGCGCCTCGCCTGTTGCTATGCCTACGCGCAGGATTAGGCGCATATTTGCGACATAATATAAATATATTATTACAAATTCCTCACCAACTTAATTTAAATGCGTCACCATACTTAAAACATTCAATACCGTAAATTCGAAATTTCAAAAAAATCCTACGTGTGAAGCGGCACCTAAAGGTATACGAGTGGTATGTCAACCTAATCGCCTTAAGAACGGTAACAGCTCGTATGAGTACCAGCCCTTCAGTTTCATTCAGTCGGGAGAAAATGTACTTTATGTAATTTCTCCCATACAAAAAAAAACTAAATATTTTTTTTCTCTGGCGCAAAGCAACTAAAATCATTCATACTACAATATGCATTAAAGTAATGTATACTTGATACGTTCCATATTTTAGTTTTATGAATATCCCACATTGACTTTCTATGAAAGGGGAGCTCGATTTTCAGACCACTGTGCGCCGTCGCGGCCTACTTCTGACAAACGGCTCCACCAGTCACCCCTAGGCCCGCGCTCATGGAGGACAGAGGTCATTCTGCGATGTAACACGATAACTGCGACTCCATTTTCCTTCTTATGACGGATGTAAACATTAGCTAACATAGTATAGATACGGAACCCTCAGTGTGCGAGTCTGACTCGCTCTTGAACGGTTAATTTGTTACAAAATTATTACATTCTGTTCTGTGATATCAATCGTTGATTCATTTATTCAATGCGGTCTTTACCTTAAG
This sequence comes from Pelosia muscerda, assembly GCA_963691645.1. Classification (NCBI taxonomy): domain Eukaryota; kingdom Metazoa; phylum Arthropoda; class Insecta; order Lepidoptera; family Erebidae; genus Pelosia; species Pelosia muscerda. The sequence goes on along the minus strand of OY829114.1, from coordinate 14,312,149 downwards.
AACACTTTTCTCACAGAAAATGTAACTGGAGAGTTGTGCCACCTATAAGGTATAAAAAAAAACAAAAGGGCCCGCAAATTCGTTTATCCTGGGCCCCTCAAATTCTTGTGTGTCCAAGGCCCCCAAATTCTTGTGTTCCCAGGGCCCTCAACTTCTTGTATGTCCATGGTCCCCAACTTTGTTTGTGCCCAGGGCCCCCAAATTCGTTTGTGCCCAGGACCCAGCATAGGTAAAGACGGCGGACGGATATGTTATGCCACAAGACCAGTGAAGTGCAAACATTATGTAGATACGTGTAGAATACAACGTAATACAACAACTACAAAAGGTAGTAGGTACTCGAGGAACTAACATTCATTGTTAACTCATTGCGTACATATTATCGCATCGTTCCGTTTTAAACAGGTTATCTGATATTACTTTCTTGCAATTATCTTCAAGTCATCAATCTTCACTATAAAGTATAATAAAATTGATCACGATTTTATATCCTCCAAAAGCACGTAATTAATTTCCTTGCGATTTACACCACATAGCAAGAAAACGAACCAATTTATTTTTTCGAAAGTTATTTAGCTGCAACATTTTCTTGGCTTGGTTAACCGCGGTAGCTTAGTGGTATGTGTAATGGACTGCTGAGACGAGATCTCAGGTTCGATCCCAGGTTTACCACCAATGACTGCTATGCTTTTCGAAGTTATGTGTGTATTTATCGCAGGTTTATAAGTGCCCGGTTAATGGTAATAGGCTCGCAACCTATTACATTAGGACATAAATATTAACTGGCGAAATGTGGGTGCTAGCACCTCTGCCTACCCCTTCGGGCATATAGGCGTGATATTATAAAAAAAACTTGACTTTCACATTGACTTAACGTGCTTTCTGAGACACGACCAGACCACTGCAAATAGCCACATTTATGTATACAAATGCAATGAGCGGGGATCAAACCGGTCCCCCCTGCGTAGCTGTCATGTTTACTACCACCACCACAGATACAATACTAATACTAATACTAATAAGACACACAAAATAAAACTATAAAAAAATACTATTTTAAATTACAGGAGATCAAGAAAAGCGTGGCGACTTTATAGATATGATGATGTCTCTGAGGAATGATGACACCAACAATAACAGTAAGAAGGATATAGAGGACGTTGAAATTAGTAAGTTTAGCTTTTAAATTATTAGCGAATTTAATACTGCCGTTGTAAAGATAAGAGCGGTAAGTGCATGAAAGACAGTTTCGAGAAAATGGCGCCTAAAGTTTAAAAAAATATTTTTCTGATTACCCACATATAAATAAAGTTTTCTAAAATTTGATGAATTTATGTAATGGTTAAAAGGTTATACTTTGTTTTTATAGTTATAAAAGAACTCCAAGTAATAGATTTTCATAAAAAAAGTTAAGTGTTATAGATCTCGATACGGCGATGCCGAATCTGTAACTAACTCAATATCGTGAAAGATGTTGGATATAGCGGTTATCATAAGCGCGGCAGATTAGTACACTATAGCTTATTATATTACACTATATTAGTACAATAATATTAGGTCATTACACACGAAATTGCTGTTTTGTTTGAAGAAATTGGAGGAAACCCAATTTTCAGTAGGTACTAACATTTTTGCTGCAACATTTTCGGTAAGAAATTCATTTTCGGCATATCCATCTTATTTACAAAGTGCCCGATTAGCGGCAATAGGTAAAAATCATAGTTGGCGAAATGTGGATACTTAATACACCTCTGCCTACCCCCTATGGGCGTGAGAATATGTATATATGTATGTATAATACTAAACTTGTTCCACAGCGGACATGGTTATCTCAGCAAATGCCTTTATCATATTCCTGGGTGGGTTTGAGACCACCTCCTCGACCCTGGCCTTCCTGTTCCTGGAGTTAGCAGCCAACCAGCAAGTGCAGGAGAAGATGAGAAGCGAAATCTGCGAAGTAATGAGCAAATATGACGGCAAGATAACTTATGAGGTGCTGCAGGAACTGACGTATATGGAAATGGTTATTCAGGGTAAGTGGTAGTTTTAATGAAATTTTTAAACCAATTACTATGTTAGGACTTTGTTGATCCAACTGCCTGTTAAAGTTAAGGTTTCCGTCAAATTTAACAGTAACAGTAACATTGATTCTAATGGTTTGGCTAAATGTGTTGCACCAGTGTATTTAGTAGCTGTGTTGTAGTTATCTTTTTGATAGAATTTGACGTTTGGCCGGTTACAGTTAGCGTCAAGTTATAACGTGATTTTAACAATTGTCAAACGGTGCAACCTGTTTTATTTTTGACCGGTACTGTTAATGTTAAAGTTCGATCGTACAACCCAGGCTAACTGTTTCAAATCAAACCTTAACCAGAAAAAGTGAATGCTTTGACGGAGTCGAATGGAAAAAAATATTTTGGGTACAGTTTCGATGTCAAAATTTTAAAGTGTTAATTGGCCAAAAATTTTTTTTTCTTTACTTATGTGTACAACAGGGGTCGATCCTCGTTCAGTGCAAAAAGTTGTATGCATGAATATGGCTGTTTGCATTGGTCTGGTCGTACCCTCAAAGAACACGTTAAGCCGTCGGCCCCGGTCGCCATACAAACATCTAAGGCAGTCGTTACGGGTAATTGGAGCCCTCAAAAGTTCAACCAGTCTAACTTGGAAATTCGATATCGCTATTGGTCATTGGACCATTGGTTGTGGTTGTGGAGGTCATATGGCAGTCGCTTCACGGAAAATATCGAAGTCCAGCCGCATCACAGTTAGACTCGAAAGACGACCCCAACTGAGTTGGGAAAAAGGTTCAGAGCATGATGATGACTTAATGTGTACAGGCGTGGTGGGGGCCGAGGTAAAGAAAGAGAAAGAAGAAATAAATGACGCGAGAGTGAGCAAGATAGCACCATGAACTTTGAACTTGACCATGGTCCACCTGATGAAAAGTGGTAATTGTGGCCTATGGTCGTTTGCAACATAAAGAGCGTCACACTTATGCTGCTCTCCCTTTAAAGGGGAGGGAGGAGGAAGGAAGGTTTCTATTGTTAAGACAGTTTCTATACTCATAGCATAGTTAATTAAAGCCCTCGGTCTTCCCACTGACTACACAAATCCTCTCCAGTAAGCTCTGGCTATACTACCGTTGTCACTACACACAAAAAACTGATTCCGTTGACCAATTTGAAAAGAAAGCTACAGAATATATTTTAACGTTTTTCCCAGAAACCCTCCGCCTGTATCCACCGTTTCCTAGCATCCAGAGATTGTGCACCAAAGATTACACGATACCTGGCACCAAGGTCCTGGTGGAGAAGGGCACCATCGTGCTTTTCCCAACGCTGGGCATACAGAGGGATGAACAGGTAATGCGAGAAGTTTTTTATTGGAATTTTTGACATTAAAAAAATATTTAATTAGAATGTCCAGATGGGCCTTGAAAACTGGCGGCAGTCCAAGCGCGTCTCCCCAAACTCGAGGATAGATAGGGACACCATGGTTCCCACATTATGGGATAAATGACCGCCTTGTCATCTCAAAAAGATCTTCCTGGGTCTGCCGGTGTGCGAGAGATATTTTTTGTGTTACCTCAACTCAAATCAAAGACCCATAGACGGCGTGTGTTTTAGTCGGTTCGAGTCCGACATAATCACATCCATCGATTTTGGTGAAGGTGGCATCCGTGGATGCAAAAAAAGATGTGCTTCGAACGTGTGACTAGTATCTTACAGGAATAATGCCAAACAAAAAAAATTACTTATTGTTTAGAATATAAACAATAGGTACTGAACATCCTCCTAGCCTTTTCAGCTGGACTCGGCAAGCGGCCAAATTTCAATATTTTCCGTGAAGCGACTGCTATCTGACCACCACATTCCCAAACATTATTTTGAAAAGTAAAAAAGGCTTAAAGGAATGACACGAGGTTTCAAAGTATGCCACAGTCGTAGCCGGGGAGAGGGGGGGGGGGGGGGGGGGGGTCACCTTGTTATTGATAACATACTTAATGTATATCTGTGACAGTACTTCGAGAACGCGCCCGCCTTCATCCCGGAGCGGTGGGCAGATGACAGACCACAGCCTCCCCCAGGAGTCTACATGCCATTTGGTGATGGCCCTCGGTACTGTATAGGTGAGTCTTAACAAAATGTCCTAAACAAGCTTGGTAAGTATGGTCGGTGTCCAAAGTAAATGATGATTGCACTTTCAAATAAAAAAAAAAATTACCGTCACTTAATAACATTTTAATAAAGCAGTTTATTAAAGCAATAATTCAATTGCATCTCATCACTATAGGTATAGTATAAAACAAAGTCGCGTTCTCTGGCTCTATATCCCTATGTCCTTATTATGCTTGAATCTTAAAAACTACGCAACGGATTTTGATGCGGTTTTTTTTAATAGATAGAGTGATAGAAGAGGAAGGTTTAAAAGTATCATACTACAACCAACTGGTGCGGAGCAGAAGTGAAAAATGTTACAAAAACTAGTTGTAGAATATAAATTACTTTGCAAAAAAAAATACTTTTAGTCATACTGAAAATAGTCAGCCATCTTTAGAAGCTGATCCTAGTCCTAGGTACCTACCTATAAACACATAGCAGTTGCCGAACGTTCATTCCTCATCATATACCACGGGTTATTATGTTATTACCACGCAAATTCTGTCTGCACCATGCAAATATTTTTCGCCGAATCGAATCGCATAACGTCAGCAAAATAAATAGCATATCGAGTTACTTCACTACTGTACAAAGTGTGGATACAGTGAGCATGTCAAGTGCGGCTTTTATATAAATGGTGGTAAATTGATACATAACTGTCTATGATATTTTCGGGAAAGTAGGGTCAACGACGAATCTCATTCGAGGCGGCTTGCGTTATGGCGGGCTCCCCTCCGTGGGAGCTGGAGGCCCGTGTCCTCGCGTCAGTGTATCATTGGCGCGAGGAGGCCCGTGGCCGGGGCGAGTTCCCGGCACCCTCGGAGGTGAGAGAGCGGAGGCTCCAGGCGAGACGGTCCTTGCTTCAAGAGTGGGAGCGGCGGCTGGCCAATCCCACGTTTGGAAGAGGGACCGTCGAGGCGATCCGTCCGGTCCTCAGAGACTGGATGGACAGATCGCGAGGGTCGGTGACGTTCCGAATGGCGCAGGTCCTCTCGGGGCATGGATGCTTCGGGAAATACCTGTGCCGGCTGGGACGGGAGCCGACCAGTGGGTGCCACCACTGTGGCGGCGATGATGACACGGCGCAGCACACCCTAGAGGAGTGCCCCGCGTGGGCTGGGGAGCGCCGTGCTCTCATCACCGAAGTGGGGACGGACCTCTCGCTGCCGGCCGTAGTTCTGTCTATGGTCGGCAGCGATGAGGCGTGGGCGGCGGTTCAAACCTTCTGCGAGACCGTTATCTCGCAGAAGGAGGCGGCGGAGAGGGGGAGGGAAACAGACCCACTTTCCCTCCCACAGCGCCGCAAGCGAACCGGGGTCCGGAGGAGGCGGTACCATCAACTCCTCCCCCCCTAACTGTAGGCCGGGCAGTAGACGCGGGGGCGTCTGCTGCCCTTACATAGGCCTCGAGGTTGAAGGCGCACGTCGTGTCGCGTGTGCCTTGCCTAGGCGGGCGGCAGAAGGACTCCTCTTCTGCCGCACCAGAGACGGGCCTGCCACTGAGTAGTGGCGGGCGACTCGCACGGCGATGGCGGAAGATGTTGTTCCCGCCATCGTCGATATGCGATGACGACGGACACCGTGGTGGTTTAGTGGGTAGTCTGATTCCCGGTAGAGGTCAGGAGTCCCACACAAAGCTCGCCCCCGCCCCTGTAGGGGGTGAGCGAAGTGCGTAAATGCATTCCACCACGTAAAAAAAAAAAAAAAAAAAAAAAAAAAGGGTCAACGACGAAAGTTGATTAACGCTAAAATATTTACAAATCTCGTATACAATGGACTGGTCTTAGGTACTTTTAAGAATAGCCCATGCCAACGTCTCACCTGTCAGGCGACATTTGCTGATTAACGGGTGCAAGCTTCACTCTCATAGGTCAGATGGCATTTGCTCCAGTAATAGATGAAGAATAAAATTAAGGCCTTTGGGAGCCCGTAGTCTAGTCCTTTTCATAGTTTCGTTAATTCAAAGCCCGGAGTTCACTTTTTCAGAAATTAGTTTATTTGAGTTTTTCGGGAGTTTGCAAGCTTTTGATTGATTGAAGTGGGATTGGCGCTTGGATGACGGTGACTGTATCAAACCTGGGACTCGAGACTGCTTGTACCCGTGGCACTACCAAAGTATTTTATCATAGTTCAAATCATTTTATTAAACCTTAATTTTCTTCCACAGGTAAACGATTCGCAATGATACAGATGAAATGTTGTCTTGTAACACTGCTCCAACATGTTCGACTCACGCCGGCACCCCGACCCAACAAGCTCGGCGAGCATTCCATTGAGCCTCGCGTCGAGCCATTCACCGCAGACCCCCGCTCCCCGCTCACACTGCACCCCGCTGACTCGCTAGTCACAATCAGTTTGTTATGACGAACTTTTTCTGCTGACTGTACTTTTAAAAAAATGTGCTGAGCATATAAGAAATATTTAGTAGGTGTATGAATTCAAGTAACTTAATATGTCTTTGAAATAACCTGTGGTTTTACAAGCGACTACAATATGGGGTCTTCAAGAAGGGCATTAGAAGGTTTCTATAGGGTAGGCAATACGAGTGTAACGTCCCTGGTGTTGCAAACGTCTATAGGCCAAGGTGACCACTTACCGTCAGGTGAGCCGAGTGCTTGTTTGCCACCTTAGTGGTGTGTATATAAAATACTTGTTTTTAAAGATTTGCGAGTAATTATGATATATTTTCATAACATTTAGGGTTTTGGACGAATTTTAAGGCTAAAGGCATTGGACATACGACACTGCTCCTCTCTAGCTTCGGAGGTCATTTTTTATACCACTTAGCAAACAAGCCCACGGCCCACCCGATGAAAAGCGCTTCATAAAATCCAAGATAAATCAAATTTTAGGAAAGAAGGGTTTGATAGTGGACTCTGGGCTCCAAAGTATTGATTGAGAGCCCGTTCTCCACATATTCCTTTTCTTCCTGAGCGCCATCATTATAACACTATACGAGTTTGTAATGGTGACCCTCTTTCCTGAGACTTTGCCTTCAGCTTACGATCAGGCGAGGTCAATTGACGAGTTCTAAATAAAAAAAAAGAAAAAGGTTTGATTAGCACTTCAGTCAAACCTTTTTCTTTTATGGGAGTGACAGTCGTCTGACTCCCAAAGCCCGATAAAACAGTCTGTGCAAGTATCTCTCTATCAACAGGAGTACTCACTTACAGGGAAGGTTGTGGGCTCCAAAGGTTTGGTTCAGTGTATAATGTATATACAATAAATTCACATTATACTTTCGATAATATGATGTATATTATTATCTAGTATATTATACATGTTTGTTATTAATAAATAATAAGAGGTTAAGTATGTTATTAAAAACAAGTGATTTGTAGGTAGGTAGTATAGTTTTTATGTGGCATTAAAAAATGTAATTAATAAATACACCTATTGGGAATACGAGGCAGCTGCGGGTATAGACGAGGTCTTGGTTCGTTCCCAGGTTTTACCATGGCACACATCACTGCCTTTTCGAAGTTATGTGTGTAATTTATTGCAGGTTTATAAGTGGCCGAATGGTAATAGGCTCGCCACCTTACATTGGCACCTAAACAGAAATTGCCGAAATGTAGGTGCTAGCACCTCTGCCTATCCCTTCGGGGATATAGGCGTGAGTTTATGTTATGTTAAAAAAAAAATTAGCGACCCAAATTACTAATGTTCCTTCTAACCCCTCCAGCTAAGCTCAATGGCTAGTGTTAGGAGTGGTAGGTACCGTAATGGTCAGGATTCCCCAGGTTCCAGGCCAGGAACCTTTTGGTTGTAAGACCGACTACTTAACCACTAAACTACTGGTGCTTGTATGAATGAAATTTATCAAATTGTCTCTTAAAACTTTCATAAGATTTAATATTTACAGATTTTCACAAAATATTAACTGAACTATTGAATAGTATTATTTGTTTTTTACCGATTTCAAAAAATGAAGTAATTGTGTAATAATTGTTATAGGTACTTATAATAATTAATTTTAGGGCGTTCCATGATAATTGTATTAAATAATTATTAAAATAAAGTACACTGAGTCATAATAATAAAAAAAATATTTTTATTTGAAAAATACTTGTTTAAGAATGTTGTAAATAAATAATTAAATATAATTTTGTATTTTTTTAATTCTTTCATTGCCAAGAGTGGAATTCTTGTCTGTTTGTTTGATAATCATCGATTATCTAGTACCTACCAGAGGTATGTATAACAGACTAGCAAACACGGCGAAATCCGTTTTGCCATATGAAAAATGATTTTCCCGCTTTTCTGTTGAAATTTTTCCTGAATTTTCTTTGCTACAAACCTCACGGAACCCGCGATCTTTCCAACGAATGCAAAACCGTGGAAATCGATTCGTGCGTTCTGGAGTTATAGCGTCAGGAAGGAGTCAACAACCTAACTACAGAACTTCGCGGCTTATATAAGCTGTTTATAACCTTACATATGGGTTAAACAAACCTAAAATTCCTTACTGTTACATATTACACTAAGCTGACTACGATATTGGTGTTGGCTTACATTAATGTAAAAAAAAAACATATATTACTCTCACAGTTCATAGAATTATACAGCTTAATACTCAAAGAGTAAGGGTTAAAATGTGATATAAATTTTTGAGAGTAAGAACTTTATGGTCGGGTGAAGATTTATTTATAAAAGTGTCGACAATCGGTCATTAGAATCATTTTAGCTTAGCATCAATGTTCGTGATGTAATTATATAAAAAAGTGCAATATAGTTGTAAAGTGTTATTTAAATTGAATGATTATTTATTAGGCATATCTCTAGAACTACCCAGGTACCTAGTTTGTTTAATTTAGTTTTTTTTTCTATTCGAAAATCAAAATGAAAGAATTGTGATTATTACTTCAATATGTGGGTAAGTTATATTTTTTTTTTCTTTTTTTTTACGTTGTGTTGTAATATTTCTGTACACGTAAACTATATTCCATTTGTTTAGGTACTTACTTAAATAAACATCAACAATCTTGATGTTTCTTTTTGTATTTTTTTATTTGAAAACTCAGTACAAAAATAACATAAAATAACTATATCCCCGAAGGGATAGGCAGAGGTGCTAGCACCCATATTTCGCCAGTTTATATTTAGGTCTCAATGTAATAGATGGCGAGCCTATTGACATTAACCGGGCACCTATAAACCTGCGATAAATACACATATAACTTCGAAAAGCATCGAAAAGTCATAGGTGTGTGCCATGGAAAAACCTGGGATCGAACCCAAGACTTCGTCTCAGCAGTCTATTACCCATACCACTAGGCTACCACGGTAGGTACAAAAATATAACCTACTATATTTGATTAATATGGAGTTTTTATAAAAAGTTGCAATAAGGTAGTTTAACTTTATTAAGTACCTAAACGAATGGAGAATTATACAATTTAAGGGTAGGCTGACATATACCCACAGTCGGTTACAGCGCCCCTTTACCGTCAATTGGTGATTTTTTGTTTATTTCTAGACATGATATATCGTTCAAAATACTGTTCATTGCTAGACATAGGCCTCTCTTGAACGTCCACTCTCCGCATCCAGTCTGTCCCAGCCGCCTTTTTCAGGTCGTCTGTCCATCTGGCTCGACTTTTGGGTTTGGCGGATATTTTCCGTGTAGCGACTGCCATCGTACCTCCACAACCAGTGACTTTTATGTACAGGCAATTTATTCGTGGTACTTATAATTAGCTACTATTGCACTATTTATACCTTGTCAACACCTTTGCTCATAAATTGGTTATTATCACATGGCTTTTAAACTCATAAACCATGGTATTAATCACTGGTTTTTTTTCTTGATTGAACTAGTGTTTTATTTTATATTTCATCAAATTAAGTTTGTACCTCGCTAAAAGATATAATATATTACTAGCTGTTGCCCGCGGCTCCGCCCGCGTGGACTTCTGATCCCGTTCCCGCTGCTCCATTCCGAGCATTTAGGGTTATGAAAAATAGATGTTGGCCGATTCTCAGACCTAGGTACTCAATATGCTCACAAAATTTCATCAAAATCGGTCAAGCCGTTTCGGAGGAGTATGGCAACGAAAACTGTGACACGAGAATTTTATATATATTATTATGTAATCTATTTACTCTGAACTTAACTTGGTCATAGTTTTATTTTTAAATCTCGGAAAAAAGTTTGGACTCAGATACGTTTCTTTTGAAAACGAAAAAAAGTGTACAACCTTGAATATGATAAATTTTTAACAACTTATTTACTTTTATTAATAATTCAAAGTGAAATTAATTTAAAAATACCCACATCAAAATTAGATTTTTTACTTTTTTTGGCCGGTATTTGCCGCAATATAATTTTTGCGTAAAAAATCTCATATTTAAGACACCTACGACAACTACATTATTCCATTTCCATTTCATTCATGTCATTACCAGACACAAAGATAGTAGTAACGGATAGTTGGAGCCCTCAAAAGTCCAACCAGTCTAACTTGGAACTTCGATATCGCCATTGGTCATTGGAACATTGGTTGTGGAGGTCAGATGGCAGTCGCTTCACGGAAAATATCGAAGTTCAGCCGCAACACAGTTAGACTGGAAAGCCGACCCCAACTGAGTTCGGAAAAGGTTCAGAGAATGATGATGATACCAGACAAACCGAACATCCGTTAATTTTACAGATAATAGTCCTGGAATATTGGTAACAATACAAATTACTGCCACAACGCAAGGATATATAAATAGATACAAAGTATTATACTACATAGACTATAGTTACGATACGCTATGATGGCCGTTTTAACACGACTGGTTTTGCTCGTTTTCTCTTTTTCGGTGTGCTTAATATTAGACAAAGAACTGTTAGACGCATAACTAAAGTAAAATATAGCGAGACTGGCACAGAAGAAAATAAACTTCACACACTCAAAACAGAGAAAATGAGCAAAACTAGTCGTATTAAAACGACCATTATAGCGTAACACAACTATAGTACTGGTAATATTGAAAAACTTTCTATTGAAGTCTTTTTTAATTTAAAACACGTGTAGGTAGAACTTAATGTAAAATCTGTAATAACGTGAAATGGCTAAGATACGTAGGACGGTTGTTATAGTTTTTATAGGAGCGACTGCCTCTGACCTCTCAACCTAAAGACGAATGTCTGCACCTGCGTCTCGTCCAAGGGTGAATTCCTTTTCACATTACTACTTCTAATAATTTACATAACATAAACTCACACCGATATCCCCGAAGGGTCAGAGGTCATTTCGCCTCTTTATGTTTAGGTCACAATGAAATAGGTGGCGAGCCAATTGCCATTAACCGGGCACTTATAACCGTTTACTTTACTTCGCTAGCTGTACTATTAAAACACACAATGTTCGTCTATTTTTTTATTTAGGACACGTTAATAACTTATCCCGCATGATGGTAAGCTGAAGGCAAAGTTTCAGAAAAGAGGGTCGCCATTACAAATCTGTAAAGTGTTACAATGGTGGTTACATAAATCATAAATCATTTATCGCTTACCAAGTGTACATAGATCTTTTTTATATTTATACTTAAAACTTAGAGCCTTTTCCAGGCATTGCAACATTTAGGTCACATATTTTTTTCTTTATTGAAGTAGGTAGGTAGGTACATATATTACTGTCTTTTATTCTAGATCTTACAACGGCCTCATCAGTAGCTCTTCCACGCCCCGCTTAAAGGACCCGGGAATATAGGAAGAATGAAACAAGTGACCAAGACTTAATGTTCGACTTAGTATATGGCCCAAAAATTCTCATTAACTTTGACAAGCTTGATTTTTATATCATTGCAATAAAAAAATAACACCGTTTCCTCATTTGCCATGGGAGTTTTGGCGGGAACGCGAAAAGTGTCATAACGCTCCTGTGTTGTATTTTCTATATTTTGTGTAAATTCAAGTATTTATGTGTAAAAATGGTGGAGTTTTAGACATAACAGCTTAGACAAACCGCACAAGTGTAGGAAAGTGGAATATTGTAGTGAATTGTGATTTTTCGTGTTGGTGTCAAAATCTCCCTTGGAAAAGCTTCTAGTAAAGTCTCCACCGTTATACTGGGGCAAATATCATCCGTCATCGTCATCCATCATCATCAATAATCATTCCAACTAGATAAGTGAATAAAGAGTTATAAAATAAAATAAGACTTGACACAAAGGTCCTAGTTACCATGTCATAAAATCCCTTTAAAAAAAAATCATTTGCCATTTTAAAAAACTCTGCTTCCTCTGCCTCGGCCTAAAGGAGGACAGCTGTAAAAAAACAAAACGTAGGTTCTTTATAGTCGCGTGTTCTGAATGGGCTCTTTCACGTCACTTGCCATACATTTGCTATCGTAATTGCGATCTGACATCGTGAATGGCGTGTGGACAGATAAAAGAACTTTGTGTTTCGCGCGCTCATGGCTCATCTTTCAGCACAATATGGCGAATTATCTTTCAATCCTAGATAAAGTTGTATTTAGGGATGATCGTGGTGTTATTTTGTTTGAATGTGCATTTAATAGTAACGAATTAAAAGTCGAATTGGAGATATCACTACACATAGTATAAAACAAAGTCGCGTTCTCTGTCCCTATGTCCCTTTGTAAGCTTAAATCTTTAAAACTACGCAACGGATTTTGATGCGGTTTTTTCTAATAGATAGAGTGATTAAAGAGGAAGGTTTATATGTATATAACATCATGCTGCAATTAACTGGTGCCGAGCAGAAGTGAAAAATGTTACAAAAACGGGGTGACGCAGACGAAGTTGCGCGGGTCAGATAGTTGTTACCCGTGGCTCCGCTCATGTGGTATTCTGGTCCATTCCCATTGAAAAAAATTCCTGGGAGAAGTTGACTTACGGGTTATTTCAGACTATTATCTCTTCTTGTACCAAATATCAGCCATATTAATTCAGCTGCTAAACCGTCATAGCGTTATACTGATTCAAAAATTCATATTTTAGTTTAGTTATGAATAAATATATATATTTTCATGGACGGTGATTTCCAATCACGATGACAGAAGCGATTTCCTTCATAATAAGTTAGATTTTTTTTGCCACTTTCATGGTAGACAAATATATGGTCTACCTGATGGAAAGTGGGTACCGTGGCCTATGAATGTTTGCACCAGGGGCGTTACACTCGTGCTGCCGACCCACTCGAGATTGGAGGAGTGGTGGGGAGGGGGGAGGAGAACCCTTGCCCACTTAAAAGATTCTGTGCTAGAGTACAGCGAATCTAAAGATAATAAAAGTAGATGAAGCTCACGATATATTCTAATATCGTGGATTTCTTATAAATCCAATGTGTATAAAAACTGTAAAATTATACATTCGAAATAAACTCTTGCAATATTAAACAGACATACCAAATAGCTCCAAATAGGGATCACAGTAAGTACCTAATTAATTATCTCGCTTTGATAAATAAGCTGGTAAGCCGTATTTATGTATTTACAACTTAATACAGCGGCTTCCGCCTAAATTAATGTGGTACAAAGTGAGCTATTTTCAACCCTTTCTTCTAATATTAACACAATGATTCCTTGAATGGAACCAGTAAAACGCAGGATTTATTAACAGGCTAACTAATGCCTACGGATCCGTCGCGTCGTCGGCGTGGATTTTCGCGTTTTTAATCATTTTAATATGAAGGTGATGTCACGAAACTGCTACGTCTGTTTTTTTATTGCTATTTTTCCTAAGTGAGTTATAGACATTTTTTTTTAAGTGAATTGATACGCCTGATTAAAAACTCTCGGCAACATACATTAAATTAAGCTACACGAAGAGAATTCTCACAGGCGTCGCAAATATGTTACTTAGGATAAATATTGAATAATTGATTGATTGATTGATTATTATATAAACAGGCAGGCAGTCGAAACAACTGATAATGCCCGTATCCTGCTTATGCCCACTAGTATTTACTTTTTTTGGTTCAGGTGTTGGTCCAATCTATTTTTGAATTGGTTTAAGTTCTGGGCTGTCACAACATCATGTGGTAGCTTATTCCACTCTCTCACTACCCTATTAAAAAGGTGTATTTATGATTGAAACACTACATCTCATTCGAAGTCATCGTTCATCGTTCATCATTCATCGAATGAGGCTAAACGGAAAAATACGTAAATGATATCACTGCGAGAGAAGAAAATTCGAATTAAAACGCTGCACAGTCACCTGCAGTATACATTTTAGAACGTTTTCACATTAAACTTGTCGATTACCGTCTCATGTCATAATGTTGACTTGTCATTTATTATTGTGACAAGGTTCCAAAGTGTATACATATTATTGCAGGTGACTGTACCAACCCGTATGGCCAGCGTGGAAATAGTAGGTCAAAGTCTCTCAATATTAGGAGAGGCCTATCTCCAGCAAGTGAGCTGTAATATACTTACTGATTTAATACATAACATAACATAAACTCATGCATATATCCCCGAAGGGGTAGACAGAGGTGCTAGCACCCACATTTCGCCAGTTTATGTTTAGGTCCCAATGTAGTAGGTGGCGAGCCTATTGCCATTAACCGGGCACTTATAAACCTGCGATAAATACACACATAACTTCGAAAAGCATCGCAGTCATTGGTGTGTGCTATGGTAAACCTGGGATCGAACCCGAGTCGTCTCAGCAGTCCATTACCCATACCACTCGGCTACCGCCTTATTATTATTATACTTATTGATTTAATAATTATTAATTAATATGTGTGGAAATACTATAAATAATACTTTGTTCTGTTACAAGCTATAAAGTAAGACTTGGAACGTGTTAATCTCTTTTAAAACAGAATTAGTAACACATCATTGACTCTTTAGCCTTCGGATAGTTAATAGTTTGATGATCTTTTTGAGAAATATAGGTATAGGAACACAACTGTTTTAATCTTGGATATTTAAGGCATTGCGTGGTCCTCACAATCATTCCTTCTTCGAGCTTCAGGTATTATTGTAGATAAAATAACTTATCTAGTACTTTTTTTTTAAATTATTTCTAAAATACAAGGACATGACAATATCTTCCGTACTAATTGTGCAGTTCGACTGGAGAAGTAGGTCCCTCCGCCTTACGGAATATCGCGGCAAATAGTAACCTTGTGTTGTGTTCCCGGCGGCGAGTAGGGTAGTCAGAGCTTATAAAAGAGGTTTTATGTTATCAGTGGGAAGACTGATGGCTTAAGTTGTCACCAATCACCACTATGTGATGGTATGAAACCCTGCTTTGTCTTCTGTCTACACTGACAGCACAGAAATTCTCATAACCTGCACCCCTTCGAAATTAAAGCATTGCAGTGTAGACCGACCTTTTTTAAGGCTCCTACTACCCGTAACGGTGTAATATTCGTATGCCAACCGGGACCGACTCCACGTGCTCTCCGAGACACGACTAGACTAATGCGAATAGCCATATTCATGCATATAAATATTTGCACTGAGCGGGAATACAACTCACGTCTCCTGTGTAGCATTAGATTCACTACAATAACGCCACGGAGGCTGTCTTTTTAGTACCTATTCATATGTGAAGCAAATTCTAGTACATAGTTATTACATGACCTAGTTAGTACCCTTGTTAGATAAAGCTACCGCGATACCACAGCGCTTTTGTTGGGATCAGACGTTTGCGGACTGCCCGCATCGTCATACGCCAGAAAGCTCATTTCAATACTGCATACCAGCTTGGCCCGTTCGACTCTCTAATAGTCTAGGAAGTGTTGAAGCTTTTAACCACCGGAGGATTTTTGCCGCCTCACACAGGCGCAAAATGGATAAAAGTTGGCATAAACCTAATTTTGAGAAAATTTTACACGAATATTTTTTATTCAGTATAATTGAGAAGGCAATATGTTTAAAAATGATTATTTCTGTATGGAGACCTTCTTTATAAGACACAAATTCGCTCCTGCGTGGAATATTGCTCGCATCTCTGGGATGGCTCCGCAAAGTACTTATTAGATGCTCTCGACAGGTTGCAGCGACGTGCGGTCCGCATTATTGGGAGTCCTGAGGTTACAAATACCCTCGAGCCTTTGCAGATGCGTAGAGATGTTGCGTCCCTGGCAGTATTTTACCGTCTCTACCATGGTGAATGTTCTGATGAGCTCTTCCAATTAATCCCACCCTCCCCTTTCCTACACAGGACAACGCGTGCAGGGCTTAGATGTCATTCGCATACGGTACAGAATATTCCATCAAGAACCAAGCGTTTCGGTGAGTCTTTTCTCTGCCGCACCATTAAGTCCTGGAATTCCTTGCCGGCGCACGTGTTTCCTTCTTCCTACAGTCCCGGGTCCTTTAAGCGGGGCGTGAAAAAGCATTTGATGAGGCCGTCAAGCTGAGCGCTACCATTGCAGCACTGGTGTTTGCAATGGTGACCCTCTTTCATGAGACTTTGCCTTCAGCTTAACATCAGGCGAGGTGAAGTCAAATTGATGTGCCATAAATAAAAAAAAAAAAAAAAAAAAAAAACCGCGTACCGGTAGACGAAGCGTGGGACGGCCTCCGGCGAGATGGACGGACGACATAGTCAAAGTCGCGGGTACCCATTGGATGCATACCGCCTCTAACTGGTCGGATTGGAGGTCCATGGGGAAGGCCTATGTTCAGCAGAGGACGTCTTGTGGCTGAAATGATGATGATGATGATGATTTCTGTATGGTGTAAAATAAAAAATCTATTAACATAAAATATATATAATATTAGTACAATTAAAAGTTAAGAAAAGTTTTCATCAAATAAACTTAAATCTAAAGAAGAGAAAGATGACATTTTTTTGGGTATTAATACTTTTAAACCCTTTATAAGGGGTAAAAAAAACAAACAACAAATGGTTTGTGTTCAGAAGAATTGTTCGATATGATGCCAACACCTACTTTCTATCATCGCACCGCTCGCCATAGAGAGGGAGTTCATCCTCACACACTACGACCGGAAACGGTGCGCACTGTGCGGTATGAAAGGAGCTTCATCTCGCTCACGCTCAAGCTGTGGAATGAGCTGCCTGCCGTGGTTTTCTTAAGCGACTATAATATGGGGTTCTTCAAGAAGGGAATTAGAAGGTTTCAACAAGGTAGGCAGCACGAGTCTGCGTCTCTGGTGTTGTGCAAAGGCCACGGTGACCACGTTCCATCAGATGGACCGTGCACTTGTCTGCCAAGTGCTATTTAAATAGTCCATGGGGCCCGGGTGCGCGCATTATTCAAACATAAGCGACTAAACGAAGCTTCACGTAACCGGGCTGGCAATTATCTCGTGGTATATTTTTGTATAAATTTTGTTTATAAATTGTATATACGCCCTATATATACAACGTGGCAGTTATTCAGACTTAAACCGACTAAAACCGGATGCCATCTTGGGTCTTCAGATATCGGGGTGTAGGATTACTTAAGAAACATCCCTCGTACCCCAGATCACTCAGTGTCATCTCTTATGTGAAGGAATCAATCTTGACTCCTGATGCCACGTTGCGCGGCCGCTCCGGTGTGCTTCTTTTAAACTGACATTTGGCTCCGCCTGTTACCCCAGAATCATGGAGCGCTGAAATAGCGGGCGCTTCATGATGGGCTCGTAGTTTTAAGTGTCCTCTGCCGTCCCCCGTCTTCTTCTCGAGCATTCTTTTTCGCAGAAGGAGACGATGGCATCCATGTCGCATTGCATTTACACCAATACCATACTACTAGTTTCTGGTGCCATTATTGAGTTGCCATCGTGGTGCAGTAACTTGTTTCACGGCAGCGCTGCTACTCACGGAGAGGGTCCGAGTATAGGTTTCGCTCTTCGGAAAGGCTTACTACGTCCCTTCTACTACTAGTCATAGTTTACTAGTAATAATATACTTGTACAATACTTTTGTTCTGTGTCAATACGCAAGTCCACAACTTTCCTTATTAAAATACCTACCATACAGTATTTACTATTAGCGACCTATTATAAAAATAAAAAAATAAATTACTATGACATAAGATTTTCTTTGACAGTGAAAATGAGTGAAAATATGTGTAATATTTTTGCGTGTAATAAATATATGCTATCAAAAATATAATCGTTGTGTCTTGTAGATGTTAATAACAGAAATAATTTCTGAACTGAATTTATGGATTCCGGACAATTTGTAAGTAATTTTAAAAACTTTGGGTTAAAGGGTTTTAATTTTCATTTTACGACCTCCAAAACATAGTCGGCAGGGGAACTATTGCCTTTGTACCTACACTCGAGTGTTTATAAAATTTCAGATGATAAACCGGTTTATTGCGATAAACTTGTGAGGAATGTTATTGCGAATATTACAATAAAGAAAAATAAATCTGAACATTTTAAGATTTTAGCCAGTATTCTATCGACCGTTGTAGCGAACATTCTAGCAAGTGTTTTCGCGAAAGAACAGAGGCTCTAGACAAAGTGACATCCTATTTCCGAAAACTCACTGTAATCGCTTAGTAGAATATGGAATTGATATGGATCTGTAAAAAATTAAACAATCTGTGACTTGAAATATTCTATTTCACATATTTTTGTAATTAAAACGTAGTGTGAAGTAAGTGCCAGTGTCAAATAATCCATTGATAGCAAATTGGAAACGGTTCGTTTCGACGCGATTCCATCAATAGAATGTCACTTAGGCCCTGGTTAATTTTAACTAGACTATTTTGACTCCATTTTATCGATGCTTGGCTCGGTTCTTTATTCAATTCGATAAATTTAAAATCGACAAATGCTCGATGTTCAGTTCGATTAAAAGCGCCATTATTAAAAAAAAATTCAACGACTAATTAAATATTTTCTTTGTTGACAGGTACCATCAGGATGAGGTCTCAGAACAACGAATCTGATGAAGAGTACTTGGATGACCCGATCAAATTATTTGATTCTGAGTTAGAAAGGGTCCATTTTGGAAGTCAGTCCCAGGGTAATTGTTTTAATAGTATTATCGCGCATAAATGTATTCCAAATGCTAGTTGTGGAAGCCATTTGGATGAGTGACGGTTTGGTTATGGCCTCTGTGTTCCGGAGGACACGTAAAAAGTCGGGAAGGGCTCTAAATAGTCCTTAGGTTAACACAAAAGCCTATATGAATGATCTGGAGAACTAGATCAAGGTCCCACATTTCGCCAACTAAGATTTTCGGTTCCACGTAGGGGGCGAGCCTATTGCCGCCAATCGGGCACTTTGCCAACCTCACCTATGTATCAGTGCACCTATTTATGGGCGATTAGGGCACTTTTGGCTCAAAACACTTTCTCTTAGAGCTTTGATTATTTTTTATGATTTCTGACCATCAATGTAACCAATGGGAAAAACCCATTTTATTCACTATTTCGTATTTCATTCGGTACTTTCAGATTATTCTTATTATGTTTTCTTTTTCAGGTAACACTATTAGTGATAATTTTTATGAGCCAAGTGAACATATAGAAAGTGATAATGACCTTTCAGAAGAATTCTTAAGTGATTCAGATTATTCTCAGGAACGTGACTGTCTTCCTTCATATATTAAGTTAGTGGACTGTGCTAAATTTCCTTGGTATTACAAGAGATATACCCAACAAATAATAGATAAAACTAGTCATATTTATAACTTAGTAAGTGACAGTGATAGTGAAACTAGCGGTGAACATTTAACTGATGACAAAGATGATTGCGTTATAGTAGAAGAGAAGAATAGATCAGATATAGTAAACATACCCGAAGAAACGAGTAGTAAAACTCGTGATACTCGTGCATGTCCTTTATTTATATATGAAAATTTAAAGAACAATAGACTAGAAAGAATGAAACGCAGAGAAGACTTCGAGCTGGAGAGGGCGCTAAGTCAAAAATGTACGGTGAACGTCGATTTTAAGCGAAACATAGGTCTAATTGGTATGACTATCAAACAGAAATTTGTAAAGGATACCAGTTCAGAAACAGCAAGTTCCAAAGTAAATAAAACAAAAATTTCAAGAGGAAAAGATAAAAAACCATCCTATATAAAAGCTGTTGATAAAGCACTCAACAACGTTGGAACAGAACTTTTAGCTGTCCCTGAAGTGGCAGAAAACACTAAAAAAGATAGAGTGTCTGAAGCCCATCCACGGCAAGAGGCAAATGACTTAGGTGAGAACTTTCCAGTAAAGTTTAGTTTAGGTAAAATATCTGAAAAATTACTTCAGCATATCAATGGAAAAAAACGTCACAGTAAGAGTCAGACAATAAAACATCAAGATAATAGATTAGATACACTTAAAGATAAACCAAAGTCAGGCCCTAACTTGGCTAAGCCACTCAAGTTGTCAAGTTTTACAAATAAAGGAATAAGTTCAAGTAACATTAAAAATATAGAGAAAACTAATAGATTTAAAAATACTCAAGCAAAAGCTTTAGAAAGTATGCTATTGTATTTGTTAAGAAAGCCAAATAAAAAACAAGTTGTAACGGATTCAAAGAAAGTAGAGAAAGGTACCAATCAAAACCCACCTAAAAGTACTGATAATAGACGTGAACCCAATTCTCCCATTCTTCCTTGTACTCTGGCAAAGAAGGTTAGAAATACAAACGACAGTGTTAAGGCACTCGAAAACATTGTAGATCATGTCGTAAATAAGCCAGTAATAGAAAATATTGATACTAAGTCAGTGATGAAACCTCCAAAAAAAGGCACTATTAACGTAATTAGTTCTATGAATAGTTCACAAGTAACTTCAAAAAAAGATACTAAGAAATTACTCCCGAAGCTTAAAGATAATGGTCAAATAAATAAGTCAGAAGCTCGCCAAGAAAGTAATGTATCGATTAGTGATATTCAAATCTGTCCTCCCAATCATACAAATGTAACTCCAATGAGTGAAAATGTTTCTATAGGCCTCAATAACTTGTCAAATAGTAATATATTTCCAAGTCAAACGAATATAACTTCTCTAGTTACAAACTCCAATGTGGTTCCAATTGATTCCAGTAATTGTGTAGTTACATCTAGCCAGTCAGTGAATGCCGACCCTAAGCCAAGCAATAAGATCACTCCTGAAAATGTTATAACTTCTCAATGTAATCCAGTGACAACAGCAAATAATAATCTGATTACTGTATTTAATGAAGGTCAGACACGTTTGCGAGATGGACCTGTCAATGAATTAAATTGCAATATCATAAAAAATTATAACAATGGTTCTTATAACTCTTGCTCATCAGCTATTATTTTGAGACCACCTCGGTCTAACGATTACTTAAGTCGGGTACGACCTATTCACCCCGGGCAGTATGGGCTAGAAATTCAAAAAAGACCTTATCAAATGCAACCACGTTTTTACCATAATCCTTATAGGTCAAACTACACACCTCCGCATATGAGGAATAAAAGATTTAATCCTAGATTAGCAAATTGTTTACCGGCAAATTACCGATTTCCTCCTCCTCCTCCTCCTCCTCCCCCTCCTCCTTCCCCTACGTCTCCTGAAAATAATTCTAAATCTTTGCATGATCCTTCACAGTATCATTGTAATAGGACTTGGTATAAACCTAATATGTACCCTGAAGGCGGCCCAAGATTTGAACACACTGAACACCCTCGAAAACCTTTTCCTAGTCGTTTACCAATATCGGTATTACATAGGCCTTCAACGACTGTCAATGCAAAGCTAGGATATGTTTCCCAACCGATGGATATTGTGCCAGAAAAAAATAGAGGACATCAGGACCAATATTTACAAGTACCGAATAGTCATGGAGATCGGAGAAATAAACAAATATTAGATCCGAGACTTATAACACAAGATAATAAAGATATTACTGTTGACAATATTGCCTCGGAAGTTAGTTCTGATTTAATAACGACTAAATCCAAAATGTTAGAATTATTAGAGAGTGCTACGAATGAATTAAAAAGAGGTATACACGAGGATGACAATATTACTAATGATATTCTATGTGACACATTTAAACTACCAAAAATTTCAAAACTAGAGACAGTTACTGAGGATTTTTACTCTCAACAAGTAGATCAACAAATAGGGTATTCACCTCCGATCTTGCCAATACCAACATTTAAAAACGTGTTGGATCACGCAAAAATTGATACACAATTACAAGATAAACAAATTATTAATATTGTTCCCCCAATTAATGCTAATAATGAAATAAAAAATATGAATGTTCCTATAAAACAAAATATGAAGGCTAAAGAAAGTACTGGAAAAAGGAAGGAAACTCCTAAGAACAAAAGTAGCGAAATAAAATATACAAATGACTGCAATAAAAGAGCAGCAAGTGTTAAATCTCAGAAATATAGTACGAAAGAAGATATTAAGAAAATTTCTTTAGATGAATATAAAAAGAGAACAATGGCTCATCAATCTGGTGATAGCGATAAAATTAATTATAGGGACAATAATAATATTAACAAACAACGATGGGCTGTACCTAATACACCCAGAAGTAATGTGAATAGGTTCAGCACAGAAAGTGATCTAGGTTATGATTCGGATAGCACAGTTATTTTATAATTCAACAAAGAAACAACTTAGGCTAGTAATTATATGTTACACGTTGTTACATTTAAAAGCATTCAGAAACTGTATTATACTTCAGTATATCAAATTGTTGTAAATATTTGCTTTAATACCATTAATGGTAAACAGATAATACTTATATGTACTATTGATAATGATCATTTGAACTAAATAACAGTAAGGCAAAAATATGTCATCAAAATGTCAAGGTATAAATCTAACTTTAATATTGGAGTGCCGGTTTATTCCTTGGTCCCATTCCAAGGTTGCCGTGAGAGGGATTTTAAATTTGGATTAATAGTAGGTCGTTACATATGAAATTGCCATTTTGTTTGAAGAAATTGAAGGCAACCCAATTTTCAGTGCTAATATTTTTGTCTTTTTTTAAGAATGACAAATTTTATGATTTTTTGACGTAGGTATGAATGAGACAATATTAGCTAAAGAGACAGCTGTAAAAAGTAATACGAAAAATTTATCATCAAAATGGATAGCATTTAGGAAGTACTCTTTTTGATGATCGAATTTAATTTATCAAGTGGTCAATAAAAACAAAATTTAGTACACAATTGTAAAATCTTGGAATCAACTTTGAAACAAAATAACGATAATGGAAATAGCTATTAAATTACAGGAATAACGAACTCATGAATCTGTAAGAAGATTTCGGCAATTTCATATGTAAAGACCTACCTATTATTTTAGCAAACAGAGAAAAAAAATTGACTGCAGGCAACTTAAAAAATAAATGTATAAAAACCTTCTTGTAAATTGCTATTATACAATTTGAGAGTTGGCTTAAATAAATAGCTAACATTATAATATGAGTTAATTGTCAGTGTATGTGTTCTTATGTACAGTGGGTTCCAAAAGTTTCCAGAAACCTTACGAACTCTTATTCTTTGACAGCCTAAGTCTAATTTAACCAAAAGTAATATGGATAGCGTTTATACAATAAATTAGATTGATATCTTGTTTGTCATTAAGAAAATATAAAACTCAAGGAAGTACTAACCTACTTTTAATATAAATCTACAAGTAGATCTATTATCCAGTAGCTTCTAAGACTAGTAGTTGTGTAGTGGCATTACTTCATACAATTTTTGTTTCAAATTGTCCAAAAACTTTTGGAGCCCACTGTACCTACTTAGTTAATTATTATGATTGTACCTATTTCGTTATGTCCGTTGTTTCTTAATAGTTGAATTAAGTACAAAATATAGTTAGGTTTTTGCTCTGTTGATACAAAGCATTTTTAGTTTTGTTATTTGTTCGCATTCAAAAGAAAGAATAAACATAAAGTATTGTTCATTATCTTTATTGTTTTATTTTGTACTTTGTACGGAGGTCGTCAAAAAAATTATCAGTGGCACTGACAGCACGGAGACTCTCTTAACCTTCTTCTCTCCCCCTTTCCCTTCCACCCTCTTCTCTATATGGTTAATGGCACAAGTGTGACCCCTCTGATGTTGCAAGTGTCCGTAGACCACGGTAACCACTTTCTATTAGATGGGCCGCGTGCTTGTTTGCCACCTAAGTGGTTCCGTTCCTCAGGATTTGGCTGACCTGCCACTTGATAAGTTTAATATAGAAGTGAAAAGATGTTTAATTAAAAAAAGCTATTATAAAGTAGACGAATATCTTGATGATAAAAATGCGTAGTCATAAATAATCTCTTGCTCTTACACCCAGTTATTATAAATAAACAGAACTAAATATTAAAAAGAAAATGACGAATAACGATAATCTACCTGAGTTTCTTGCTGGTCTCTTCTCAGGAGATTTAACTACCGAACCACCGAAAGAATCATTTTCAAATTATTTACTTACGAAGTATTTTATTTATTATAAATTATAATATTTTTGACAAATGTAGGTATATAATTACTGTAAAACTTTGACATTCATAAGTGCTCTTTATGTGCCTAAACTGAATAAATGAAATTGATTCTTTGATTCTTCTTTGATTCTTGAGTGGTATAAAAAAAGATTAACACCTTACGAACACAGTCACAACCCAACATTCTCTAACAATTTAATTTGCTATACGACCACCCCAACACAACATCTTAAACTAAAGGACATTTTGTCACGCATTGCATTTAAGTGTCTACATTACGCCCCGAAAATTATGTGTTACAAGGGATGTGGTGACAATTAATCTTTGTGAGGCGATACAGTGTCTCGTAATAATAAATCTGCTGGATTACAGCTCGTCTCTCAGAGTTAGGTGCCCATTTGAAGGATCAATTTTGTGCTGTATATACAGTTTTGGTTGTAAATAAGCCAACAAGCTCGAGGGTATTGTGTATAAGACCACAGACATTGAATACAAGTAGTTATGTATAAGACTTAGTAAATATTAAATGCGTTTTAGAATCAGTGCTTGTTGAAAGACTTAGGTATGCATACTATTAGACAAGTAGCTTAGGTACTTATATAATGAAATTTTTAACCCCCAACGTAAAAACGACGGACTAGTAAATAAAAAAGTTAATTCGCTGTCTGTTGTGGCAGCCATCTTGGATTTGGAATTCATACTGTATCGTATTCTATTAGTCAAGCCTTAGTCCTTTTATTTGACATCCATAAAAATATGTTGCCCGCCATTTTGATGCGGCGGCCATCTTGGATCAATTTTCATCGAACAAAGCTAAGAACGCTCCCGCCTAATTCACCTTTCAGACAAAAAACACTAGATCGAAATCGGTTCATCCGTTCGGGAGCTACGATGCCACGGATTCACACAGATACACACGTGAAACTTATAACAAATCGTCGTTTTCACGTCGGGGGTAAAAAATGGATTGTTAAACGGTACATGTGTACTAGGACGTTGGGATGTTGCCAATGCAGTACAACACTAGTGTTCGGCTCCGTTGTATTACACATAAAATAAACCTTCCAAGTGATGTTTATTTATCGATTGGATATTCTGTAGCTTATATAAGAACTGTTTAAATTCAAATTCAAATTCAAATTAAGTTTATTTGCAAGAATATGGTACACAAGGTGTTACAATAAATAATAAATAATACAGTGCATATTTTTACATATTCTGCCATAGGCGGCGTGCAAATTATTTTTTCATCAATATTACAAGATTACAATATTACAAAATTAAACAAAATACAATACAACAATTTAGGTATAGTTATGTATGTATACCATTAATAACCCCCCCCCCCGTGCCATTAATAGGTACCAAGAAGTACTTTGGTAGGAAGTAACTGGTTGTACAAATGACACACCTTTGTATCTTTAGTACTACCAAATAATATCTTCTATATCAATTTTTGATTCCTTACTTCTTATGGTGTAAGTTTGTGAGTCTGTTTTGGGTCATGGTTGACCGAAGATATTTTTTTATTAACTTCCATGTTTAAGGAGATTGATTAAGTACTAAAATTGTTATGATATCTTATATGAGTGAGCCTCGGTGGGGTGGCGGTAGTGAACGCGAATGTTACGCAGGATCCGCGGGTTCGATTTCCACTCTGTGCATAAATATTTGTATGCATGAGTATGGCTATTTTCATCTGGTCGTGTCTCGGAGAGCACTATAAGCCGTCGCTTCTGTCTGTCTTACGAACTTATCA
Organism: Pelosia muscerda; assembly: GCA_963691645.1. NCBI lineage: Eukaryota > Metazoa > Arthropoda > Insecta > Lepidoptera > Erebidae > Pelosia > Pelosia muscerda. The sequence continues at coordinate 14,285,907 of OY829114.1, read as the reverse complement.
GTCGTTACGAGTAGTAGGAGCCCAAGTCCAAGTATTAGTCGAACTGTAATACCTACTTCGATAACGCCTACGTCTAAAGTTGTGGGGGCTAGATGGTAGTCACTTCACGTAAAATATCGAAGAGCAAGAGAACATTCACCTCTAGGGCCACCACGAAAACCCGCCTTGGCGTTTTCCCATGTCGAGTACTCGGTTATCGTGTCCTCGCTCGCATTACAACGATGGTATTCGAGCATAGGCTCCTTCTAGATCTGATACTGATTATCCCCGGAGTAACCGTGGCCGAAGATCATCTCCCTCAGCCGCTAAACGAGGCCCCTGTGAAGCCTCTCTAACCAGTCTTCCATGATGGGTTTTATCTCCGCTATTACGGCATGCCCTCGCATTGAGGATACTTATAACTGATTTTATTATCTCTCATATTACCAGGTTACCTACTGTTCCATATTTCGCCGTGTTCCGTCGCCGGATGCGATGTAAATTGAAGTGTCCTAGAATTCAAATATCTATGAATTTTAATGTAACTACATCTCTCAGGTGCGGCAAGAGAAAAAATATTTGATTATGTAAGATATCACAGTAGCGGAACCGATGTCGCCAAACTCATGCACATAATCGTTAGTAATAACGTGCATTACTAGTAAATAATTGCTTTGAATGGTGGAATTCATTACTATTTTTCATGCCATATTAGCTCAAATCATACGTCGTAATCGTACAAAACGAAAACACACTTATCCCGTTGGTAATTACACTAACCCCTGTGTCTGAATTCCTTTCTGTACAGATTTTAGTACGTGTAAAAACATTAAAGTCACGAGTCAAGCGAATTATTTATTTTTATGATCAAATATAATGAATGTGAAAACTCAGTTTTGGTTTGAAACGAGTATTATGTACCTACTTACTTATATGAGTCAAGCTTAACCTTTTTTCTTTAACGTGTGCAAAATCCCCACGGATACCACCTTCACCAAAACCGGTGGAGGTGATTATTTCGGACTCGAACCGTCCAAAACACACGCCGTCCATGGGTCCTTGATTGCCGGAGGTGAGATTATACAAGACATATCTCTCGCACCCCGGCAGACCCGGGGACATATCTGTTGAAATGACCCTCTTCCACCAATGTGGGGACCATGGTGTCCCCATGTAGCCCCTGGGTATGGGGTGGCACTTTGCGCCATCGCCGTGGCCTGCTTCTGCTAGGGTGTCCGGCGGCTCCACCCGTCACCCCCAGACCTGTCAAGTTTAACCTGAAATAAATTCATTTCATTCGTATCTCTGGTCAGAAGTCTTTTTGGTTTATTTGTTACTTGTTCTTGCCTTGTCCTAAATTTTCATACTTCCATAGCCCTTCATATTAGCACAATGCTCCTCACGTGTGTTTACATTCCACAGTGATAGTTTATTACAGCAACATATAAGATGTGTGTAGTGTACATTATATTAAGTCCGAAGACGGGACAGTCTGGATGTGTTCCAAATGGGGCATAGCGTCGCCAAATGTCTCAAGACTTGAGACTAACTGCTCAGATGTTTAGCTTAGGCTGGGATGCACCATCTTAGTTTAACAACAGTGCAGTTACAGTACCGGTCAGGTATAAAACAGGTTACACCATTTGACAATAGTTAAAATGGCGTCATAACTTGATCTAACTGTAACCGGCGACTTAGTTGGTGCAATTAAGGCTAAACTTTTATTGCACCAACTACTTGTTGAGATGCGAACTACTTGTACCCAGCCTTAGTGTTCTGAATTTGAACGCAATATAATGAAATGTTAATACCAATAATACAGGGCTAGTCCACCAATTGAAAGTCGCGGAGTGGTCCATGGAGCGAGCTATGCTTGAAGTCTCTTTGCAGGATAAAATTTGCAATGAGGTCATTCGACAAAGTACTAAAGTCATCGACATAGGTCGCAGAATAACCAAGCTAAAGTGGCAGTGGGGTGGCCACATCTGCCGAAGGACCGATGGCCGCCGGAGTAAACGAGTCCTTGAGTGGAGACTGCGAGAAGGCAAACGGAAGGTTAGCCTAGCCAGATGGACTGATGGCGGAGAGTAGAGAGCAGTGGCGCACATTGGGAGATTCCTATGTACAGCAGTGGACTGCGATAGACTAATTGTTTTTTTTTTTATACTACGTAGGTGGCAGACAAGCACACGGCCCACCCGATGGAAAGCGGCCACCGTGGCCTATGAACGTGTGCAACACTAAGGGTGTCACACATCCGCGCTGCCCACCCTGAAGGGAAATGGGGAGAGCTGGGAAGGGGTGGGGAGGCTAGGAAGGGAGGGGAAGGAGGGGTACAGTGAGCTCTGGCTACCCTACTTACCGGCGAGAACACAACACGATGGTTATTATGACCGCGGTCTTCTGTAGGGGAGGTACTTCCCCAGTTGGACAGCTCATTTCGGACGGGCGATACCGTCGTGTCCTACCTCCGTGTAGATTGATGATTGATTGAAACCAATATAAGTCAATAAAAAAGGTGGTTGTCATACAAACATCTATGGCAGCTGTTACAGGTAGTTGGAACCCTAAAAAGTCCAACAACTGGATGGAATATTCTTCTGATTGTTAACAATAGTCAAACCACTAAGGTTGATGTTTCGGCCAGGTTGTACTAGTCGTTCTCTCCTCACGATGCCATTTAATTTTGGACTTAAACAGCATAGCAGTAAAGTGCAAAATTAAATGGCACTTTTTGAGTACCGTAAAATGGGGTGAATAGGGATCCAGGGGTGACTAGAGATTTTATGGATTATTTTAAATAATTAGCCCATTAAGCCCATTACCAGATTTTCAACTAATCTGTTATTAAAGATAACTTCAGAATTCAGTGAGCATTTTATTTCTAATCACCCTTTGATCCCTATTTACCCCGTTTTACCCGATATGTTTTCGATATAGCCTCGTTAAGTAGCTCATAATATAAAGATACTTATTTTTGAATTAGAATCAAAATGTAAAAGTAATCTCAGTATGTGAGAGATGAAATTCCCAAGATTGTACTATTAACCATATACAGAATATTTTCAGGCGATGCTAGCGACATCTACCTCGACCTTTGAGATTTTCTCCCTATTATGATGAGCTTGGCAAGCGAAGCGGTATCTCACCTCTCACGTAACTCCTCAAAAGGGATCAAATGCCAACAAATGGTGCCAATCCACAATCGATACGCTGGCAGCCTACCAACTGGCTATTGCATTGTAGAATTCACTGTGAGAAATGTCTCTGTACCTTTATAGATAAGAATAAAATACTCTTTAGTGTACCTATATCACATAAGGGGAAGGGAAGTTACCTCAAAAAAGATGTCCCCGAGTCCGCCGGGGTGCGAGATACTCGTAGTATAATATATACCTTGTATAATCTCACCTCCGGCAATCAAGGACCCATAGACGGCATGCGATTTAGTTGGTTCAAGTCCAACATAACCACCTCCATAAAAAAAGGAGTAATCTCTTCATCTTCACTTTTGACTTGAAGAATAATTCCTTACCAGCTCACGTGTCTCCTTCTTCCTACTTTTCCGAGTCCAGCCGTGAAAAAGCATCTGATGAGGCCGTCAAGCTAAGCTGTACCATCTGGTGAGGTGAAGCCAAGTTGACGTGTTCTAGATTAAAAAAAACTTTCTACGATACAGCACCTAACTAAATCAAATTATATTGAAAAGGAATTAGGTATAATTAATTATGACAAAGATAACAGTAAGCGGCTTAGAAGCCTCCAGTCATCCTCCACCAAATTATGGGGACATGCCTACCCGACATCTTGTGAAAGATTTATTTAGGAACATTTTAAAAATTGGCATTAATATCGTTGATGTTTGTTAATTGAAAGAGGCGGGAAACTAACTCAGCCTTTGATTAGCTACGTCTATTTAAAACAAAATATGTTATTGTTTAAGATTAAACCATCTTAAACCATAACATATTTCACACACATAATACACAGGGCTACTAAGAACTATGTATTTCTGTTAGAGAACACAAAATACTACAATTTTGAACCCCATATGTATGGGCCTAAATTAATAGTTTTAGTGATAATGGATTTTTCGAGTTTTTCTATATTAACCCAGAGTAAGTAAGTAAGTAAAGAAAAAATTTCGAAGTACAGCCGCATCACAGTAAGACTGGACAGTCGACCCCAACTGAGTTGAGAAAAGGTTCAAAGAATGATGAAGTAAGTAATCATTTATTGCTCGAACACGGTATACACACGGTAATGGTGTTACAAATCAAATAACCTCTGACATGTTTCGCAGAGTTCAGCCTTAGTGCAAATAAAACCAAAAGTTATTATTATAGAAGGCAGGAATTATTCTAAATTATTTTTGTAGGCAACACTTTTACTGATCTAAAATAGTAATAAGAAGTAAACAAAACCTTTGTACATAACAATTGTGAAGGGTTTAGTAAAAAGAAAAACGATTTTCACCGCGCGTACAAATTACGAAAAAAATTGTGCATTTTAATCAGCTTTCCAAAATGACTATGGAAAACCAAAAGTAAGTAGTGGAAGTGTGAGATGTAGTCGGTGAATGTGTATCATTGGGTGTGCGTATTTATGCAACGAAGGTAAATTCCATTTTGTAACAATACGTCTAAACATTTTCGTTATTATTTGAGCTTCTTCGATTCAAAGTATGAAACGGCATGAGTATTTTTTTATCTATAGCAAAGTAATCGCTATTTTGAACGGTAAAAAACTTTTTTTGTGTTTTGTGGTAATGACTACAATAGAATAATAGACAGACAGCTATTAAAATGGTGCTTTGCATTTTTCTCGCTCACTTCTCTCGTATCACTTGTCAACACCGTGTTATAACTATAAAACTTTCTCCTTTCTTACTGTTCAGTAACTTTTATCGTTCACTCGCACTTTAAACAATCCATTTTCGACTTTCAAAGAAAAACAGCTGCATACGCTTCAGGAGTTGCCAACAGTTTGCAATTGTAACAGTTTGTTGACGCGCCACAGGTGCGCTGATACCAGGCTAATTTATCTTGGGGCTTATACTTCTACCTGTGAGAAATATCCGTGTGCGGAGCGTGGATTTGAGATTTTTAGACTTAGCTTATTTTTTACTGTTCATTTTTTTTGGACAATTTTTTTCTAACTTTTATTGACATGACAACGTTTAGTGTTATAATTATTTTTATAATAACAATAATTATTTTTAATTATCCTAGGATATATAATTATTTTTAATAATCTACACAACGTCACCTAGATCCATAGGAAGCATAGTTATACCTACTAGCTAACTAGCTTGTGTTATGGGTTCTAGAATGTGGATAATCATACGTAGATACTTTTTTTTTTGTAATTCAATTATTCATTATCATGCATACAAATATTTGCACTGAACGGGAAACAATCCCACGTCACCTGCACAGAAGTCGTGTTCACTACCGCCACGCCACTATGTTTGTTTGTGAAACTAAATTGCGATCATTTTCTCTTATTATAAGTATGGGCTATAGAGTTTAATTTTGCTATGGTGTTTCAACTCTGAATTGGCCAAAGAGTAGCAATGTGTTTTATAGTAATCCGTTGTTCTAATCCAGATTTCCGACAAAATAATAAATGCAGTCTTCTCTGAGGTGATGTCAGGTTTTGAATCAAAGATACTAGGTACTTCTTTTGTTTCGCACACTCAGCCCATATTGATTGCCGCATTATTGATTACACACTTGCACTCCACGATATTTATTTTTCAACCGAACCGGATTTACAGCATTAAAAAACGGTTTACATTGATAGTTCTGAACATTCCAATTCCTAGACACTATAATATTTAACCATATTTCATATGTTGGTAGTTTTAAAAGTAAAATGCTGATATAAGCACAAACTGTTTAGAAATTGAAATGTTTCCAATTGTCAATGTAAACCTGTGAGAATACCGCAAGGCGAAAACGGTTACGTTCAGTAATATGTGTCGTGGAGAAGTTCAAGTGTATCAATGTGTATAGCAATAGATTACATCAAATGCAAATCTACAGTATAAAGTCATCAAGAATGTCTTAGATCTTGGAAATATACAATTTTCCACGATTCCACGACGGGTAGTAGTAATTTTAGACTTCAATGAGATCGCGTGATAAGAGTATACGATTACAATGTGTGAACATTGCAGTAATTAAAAATATGATCGAAATTCTAAGCCATTATGAGACATAATATACAGAACCGTCAGCTCAGTAATATAATGTAACACAAGTATTAAAACGGCGCTTTATTTTATAAACAAAATTAAAAAATATGAAAAGTTAAGAGTCGGGAGATATGGTATTCGTATCTGCTGGCAATGTACCAAGGTGTATGTTAGCGGACAGTATTTTTATGGGATTGTTAATTGTTATGTGACGTCCTGTAAGACCTAGTTGTACAACCAATGATTCTGTAAATCATCGAAAATAGGAACTATGATTAAACCTAAACACTAGACACAAAAATAATCTCGATGTCTGTGATAGTAGAGTCCACAAAATTTCAAATTCTGTTCAGGGTAATTGTATACGCTTTTTTAATAAGCTCCCTAATTAAATTTGGAATTTGTCTATCAATAAGTTTAAAAATTTCGTTAATAAAGTTATACCTTATTGGTATAACTTTTTTAACTAAAGTGAACAGCTCATTTCCAGACTTATTTATCATCCAAATAATATTGGATTTCATAATAGCTATTTGTCATGACTTTCTTTTGATTCAATATTTAAAATTTTTAGTGGACGTAAGTACCTTATTTCATTCGAGAGCTTGTCAAAAAAGCGTATACAGTTATCCTGGAAAGAATTACCAATTTTATGAAGTCTACTGTCATGGAGTAGTGTAGAATGTATAGTAAAATAATCTTGTAGATTATTCTACTTCATTATATATGCTGTTTTATTGTAAATCATCAAATCAGGGCTAATTTAGCACTATTTAACAATATTGAAGGGTCAGCGGCCTCTTCTGGTTTTGCTATGGTTACCGGCTATATCATGTACTATAAATTATAGGCAATAAATAAATTTATTGAATAGATCTCGAACACGCTTGCAGAACTTACTTGATACAACTTTGACAACGGCTTCCTTCCTGACAGTGTTGCACAGACAGAACAACTGGACAGAACGACAGGCGATTGTTAGTGTAATAATGTGATTTTGAAATTAAAAAAATATTTAAATGAAGTATTTTATAACAAACCTCATTTACAATGTTATCATAGCCTATAAAAAAGTAAAAAAATGAATAGTTTGGCGATTGGTATTGTTCGATTGGGGGGAAAACGAAAAAGACGATTTTTTATATTGAAAAATATAATTTATTATAATCTATACTTATAATAAAACTGTAGAGAGGTCAATTCTGTACATTGAATATATTTATAAAATAATTATTGGGGGATGATTGGTGATCGATACTAATGCAAAAAATGCAATCAGATTTTTTTTTGTCTTTCTGTCTGTCTGTCTGTCTGTCCGTATGTGCACGCATGGATCAAAAACTACTGGAGGGATTTTGATCAAACTTGGTACGATTATAGTTCATAGTTCTGGGCAACATATAGGCTACTTTTTATACAAGCTGATACCCGTGGCTTTGCCTGCGCTTCGTTTATAGGTTGTTTTTGGTCATATCTCCGATTCTACTTAACCAATTACAACCAAATATACTGCAAATTTTGAGTCTAAGCAAGACCTTTGTAATAAAAAAAACCGCATCAAAATCCGTTCAGTAGTTTTTGCAACCAAGGCGTGCAAATACTACAGTAAAAAATTACGTTCCAACTCAAATAGCGTTATACCATTATTATAATGAAATTCCAGCATTTATCAATAGATGGCGCTCCTCAAGTGACGTCATTTTACAACACTCGGTGTTAAGATTCTCCGTAAGATAGTCACTACCTGCAGTTATAATAAGTGCCGTATGCGATCTTATAATTAATGCGAATATAATAATTGCACCCTTACTGAACTGCAGAGTGCAGATTATACTGAGCGTTGGTTGTTGATGTTGTTTTTAATAGTTTCTTTTCTTTAATTTCTTAATTTAATAATTTAATTTTTGTTATTAAATGCTTTGATTCTCTTGCTTAGCAGTTAACGCAATTAACACTACAAAATACACACATCAAAAAAAGTTTGCGATCTCTTTGAAAAACTGAAATCTTTTTTGTTACTGTAGATTATACTATGATTTATTCTTCTTTTTAGATTCTTTATTTCAAAATAAAGAATTAGAACAGCAAACAATGACACCGTTCAATTGTTTTTTCTTACAAAAAGGCTTTCAGTCCTAGCTTACGCTCATTCAGAAATCTGATTTAGTGAATTATAACCGATTCAAGATATTTTTCGCGAAAAGTTGTGATTGAACAAATGCCAAGAGGATTATCAGAGGTTTTACGAGATAAAATAGTAACTTTGAGGGAAGAAGGATACACCACGAAAGTAATAGCACGCAGACTTGCTATATCCCAATCCTGTGTCGTGGCTCCGTTGCAGAGGCACCACGGAATGGAGAATTTAGCTGACCGACCCCGCAGCGGTTGCCCAAATGTTTTGACAGCTGCTCAAAAGCGCTATATTAGATTGCTGGCAGCCCGTGATCCCACAATCAACGCCACTAAAATAAAAGCAGAAGTCAGGGCCGCCTCTGGGCTTGAAGTTAGCACGCAGACCGTTCGCAATTGCTTGCACCAGGCTGGATTACGAGCACGGAGGTCATGGCGAGCTCCGCTCAATTCCCGGCAACGTCAACAACGAAGATTGCAGTGGGCTAGACTACGGCAAAATGAAGAAGGTGAGGAAGAAAACATTTGGCAAAACTGACTCTTCGTTGACGAATCCCGAATCTCCACTCATCCAAATAACCGACGTGTCCGTGTCTGGAGAAGACCAGGCGACCGTGAAAGACAAAGAACCTGCCACTGGAACAGTTCAGCAAGGCGGAAAATCGGTGTGTTTTTGGGGTGGCATTATGATTGGAGCTAGACCGCCTTTGATCCCGTATCGGGGCTTCATGACAGCAGACATGTACAAAGCAGTTGCTATTGATGATAACGTCAAACCATTCCGAGTAAACCATGGGAACCAATTTGTACTGGTCGATGATAATGCGCCCGCACATCGAGCTCAACGAGTCAATGCTGCTCTTCAAGAATACGATATTACACGATTAGACTGGCCTGCCGGCTCGCCCGACTTAAACCCAATAGAGCACGCGTGGAATGCTCTTAAACGAGCTGTATGGAACCGTGAGTTACATCCCCAGACAGTTCCAGAGCTCAGGGAAGCCGCTATTGAAGAATGGGATATGCTGGATAACATGATCCTCAGCATGCCCAGGAGGATCTCCTCATGTGTTCGAGCTAGGGGAGGAGTTACTTAATATTGAATTCACACCTTTTAATAATAAATTGTCGTTTAAGTTTAATTAAACAGTCTTTTTCTTTGTATGAAATTTCTATCACAATTGCATTATGATTAATGGCTCAATTTTTTTAAATAAATAATAAAAAATAGTTTTATATTTTAATTTCAAACAAAGTACAGGCATACAACATAATTTTTTCTTGATAAAGTTAAATTTAAAGAATTCTAGGAGCTTATGCCCATTGATCGCAAACTTTTTTTTATGTGTGTAGAATAGGAATACAGAGAGATCCGGAAGTATCCGTTTGCCTTGCTTTGAAATCGTGCTTTTCAGCGCGATCATTCATCGTAAATCACTAATTATAAATAATTGTATTTCCATTCCATACTTATAGTACTTATACTTTACTTACTTATTTACTTCCAATCCAAATAAATACCTACCTAAATAACAGGCTTCTGATAAATACTACAATAACATAATTTTTTCGACTGCTTACGAAACGTACTTTTTAGCTCGACATCGCATCATTCATTCATAGATCATTAATTATTCTTTTAATCCATACTTACTCATTTTCTTCTTTATATATATATATATATATATATATATATATATATATATATATATATTTATATAGCAGGCTTATATATATTAACATGCCACCTAAAAAAAGAACTTCTTTATCCCTAAATTCAAGAAACTCTAAAAGAATGAGATATTATGCGCGTTCTCAAGAATCAACAGAGGAAAGAGCTGAACATGAACTGTCTAACCATGTTACTCAAAACAAAATTTCAATTAGAATAAGTAAATGTTTGTAAATAGACCAAAAACAGCCCGCTAAATTTCTTACCGGAGTCTTCTCAAAACAGGGCCACGTTTCAAACTGTAATTGGTAATGCTAATTTGCTAAACATAATTTTTTTATTTTTTTTACGTTTTCTAATTGTCGCTTTAATGGTCAATACAAAACAGGTAAATGATTTTGACTTTTATTTCATTACTGCTAAAATTGTACACAAATCTATGTGGGTATAATATATTTTTACAGTAATGTATGCTATAAAAATATACTGTAGATCGTTTTCGACCTGAAGCGATGACACGCGCGATCCGACTTCCACGCGGGCGGAGCCGCGGGCAACAGCTAGTTGTAAATAAGATAGAATGTAACGTAAGACATTACATACATATTCAATTTGTAGCTTGAAGAGAAAGTTATAAATACACTATTGATTTGATGAAGCACGACTGTTTTATTACTACGAAGCTTAACAGAGATTGAAGATTCATCACATTAATATATACCATAGACATTAATATTACTAGCGTAAATAAATCCATAGACTCCTGCATCATCGCGTTACCGAATTTTAGTGTAGAAACATTGTCGTCATTGCGTAGGTAAGGGAAACTGGGGACACTTGATCCCTATGGGAGACAAGGTACACCAATATTTTTGGAATTACTAAGCGTATTAGACTATTTTTAATGTGGTAACACTAAGGGTAATAATGTTTACTTAGTGTTGCCACACTAAAAAATACTCTAAGGTGTCTCCCATAGGGATCAAGTGTCCCCAGTTTCCCCTATATATTTCTGTCAAAGTTATCAACGTGGCTTATAAAAAAAAACGTTTCATGTTTCATAATATACTCTGTCACTTTCTTACACATAGGTTTTGTATAAAGATACGTGTGTCACTCGCATACTATGTGCCTCTGAGGATAATTTTATATTATTCTATATTTATAAACAGAATTTATTAGCGTAGACGGAACCCGCTATGCAAATTGTGAAAAACATCATAAGTAATGTGAACTGGCTCTTTTTTTTTCTTTGTGCAGCATAAATGTGCACATACCTTATATCATATTTATTTGTACTACTTACCTGTGGCAATTCATTTGATGCATGTTTGTGCTGTAGAAAAAAAATGAAGTTGTTTTCTTTCTTTCTTTCTTTTTGATTACTGACGATAATCTTGTTTTTCTACCGTTTTGGGTATAACGTTTTAATGACAAAATAGAAACCTTTCCTATGAAAGTTATATTTCCCAATTCAATTGCTATTATACGATTTATAATGCAATTCATGCCATAATTAAAATCTTTGACGGATTCAGTCGTTTAACAACGCGCCAAAAAGATAATAATCAATTTCACAACTAATAGAAATGCTTGATAATGTTCCATTTTTGAAATAAATTGTTTTCTTTTGAATGAGGTTATTCACAAAAGAGTTTTGATGGATAATTTTCGTATTGTATTGAAGGCTTTATTTTCGTTCAAACGTTCACTTATTCACTCTTTTATAGAGAATACTTACATAGAGATAGGCATTAGTTGTGAACCCAAAATGTGCTCAAAATGCTCTTTGTATGCGTAGTACACGTTTTTGGGCTGTCTTTTGAGGATGTACACGGGGTGTAACGGTGGTGTACGAGCTCAAATCTCATTTTCATTCTCTGAACCTTTTCCCAACTCAATTGAGGTCAGCTTTCCAGTCTTACTGAGATGCGGCCTCGGATACGACCGGGTCTAATGCAAGATGATGATGAGCATCGAAGAGTGAACTAATTTAACGATAGAACGTAACATTAATTTTCAATTAATAAATATATTTAGCAACGGAAGCGTAAAGTCAGCTGCGAATTTTGTGTTTCATAATTACCTACTGCTTTTCTGAGTTGATTGATGAGAATGAATGTAAAAAACAGGATCTGTTTACAGCGAAAATTTTTTTTTTGCAAGATACTTAAATTTTAGGGCTAGCCTCAAACATCTGGAATGTCTATCTGAATTCATCATCATCATTCTCTGAACCTTTTCCCAACGCAGTTGGGGTCGGCTTTCCAGTCTAACTGTGATGCGCTGAACTTCAATATTTCCATGAAGCGACCGCCATCTGACCTCCACAACCAATGGTCCAATGACCAATGGCGATATCGAAGTTCCAAGTTAGACTGGTTGGACTTTTGGGGGCTCCAACTACCCGTAACGACTGCCATATAGATTTTTGTATGGCAACCAGGACGGCTTAACGTGCTCTCTGGGGCACGACCAAACCAGCGCAAGCAGCTATATTCATGCATACAACTTTTTGCGCTGAGAGGGGTTCGAACCCGCGCCCCGTGCGTAACACCCGCGTGCACTACCGCCTCGCCACGGAGGCTGTTGTCTATCTGTAGTCTATTTTCCGTGAAGCGACTGCCATATGACCTCCACAACAACATTAATATCGATAAAGAAAGCTATAATTCACCTAAAGCCCAAACTATTATTCCATTTAAATATTTCGTTCAAGAACACTATCAAAAGCTACTAAATTGTTTGCATGATTTTTCAATATTCACTAACCTTTACAAGTATTAAAACTGAAGGTCATTGTCAGGCGTCAGGCATGACCTTGACCTTGAATTACTAATTACGATATATCATTAATCTCGGGAGGGCGGCCAAATGTGCTTGTAATGATATTTTGAACAAAAACCGTTTTGTTATAACAAAAAACGTTAATTGTCTAAAATGCCCGTAATGGTTTCGGGCAACTTTTATGAGATTATCATGTATGTTCTTGTTTTAAGTGAAAGTTTAATTAATATGGCAACATTCCTGAGTACTGAAGTTGACCTTGATAATAATGTTTTTGTGGGGGCTTTTTAGGGTCATTCTACAATAAGCGGTAAACTGCCCTGTGTTAATTAAATATGAACCTTGTAATGCAGCAATTTATAAATTGTTACGAAATTTTGAGGTATTAGGTTATTACATAACATGACATAAGCTCATGCCTATATCCCCAAAGGGGTAGGTAGATGTGCCAGCGCCCACATTTCGCCAGTTTATGTTTAGGTCCCAATGTATGTAGGTGGGCGAGCCTATTGTAATTAACCGGGCTTATTAAATTTTTTTTATTCAAAAAGAATATTAGCAAATTTACTAATATTCCTACACATTGGGACCTAAACATAAACTGGCGAAATGTGGGTGTTAGCACCTTTGCCTACCCCTTCAAGGATATAGGCGTGAGTTTATATTATGATATGATATGTTATGTTAAAAAAAAACAACCAAAACATTTCGGTCAACGGTCTTTTCTGAAAGAATACCTAGGTACTTGGTTTTTGTTATATTATTCATTTGTCTGCTTATTCGTGATGAATGCTAAAAGTAGTGAATAAATTTTTATGCCGCTTTTCAAACATTTTTTTTGAAAAATAGCATTGCGCAAGCCTAAGCTTGCACAAAATACACAAGTATATTCCAATACACGCTACAATATATTTCTGCAAACTTAAATTTGTGCAAGCATATGGAGGTAAGTTAGATTTGATTAAGAATATCATGTACCAGACATCCATATGAGCGAAGTCGAGGCCATAAGCTAGTTTAGAAATAAACATTTAAAAGTTAGAATACAAATGAAGCGTGTCTCCGTCTGCAAAACTCTTGGGGGTGCTTCCAAGCTGCACTTGTAAACGAGACAGTGTAGTTTGTCCCGATCTCGTAACATTATAATATTTTTAAGTATGCATAGTGAATGGTCCTGTACAAAGTACAGTGGGCTCCAAAAGTTCCTGGACACCTTCATTTTTTGTATTTATTATTTTATTATTTAAGTGTATTTTGTTCTAATCTTATTTATTGTCACAACAAAATTACACATTAATAGATTTTAGCAGCAAAGAAACCACGAAGGTTTATACTTGTGCTAACACAATAGCAGTTGTTAACAACTCATTGAAATGATGGACATTACTTAGCTCTTTACCTACCCACAAGCTTTACAAAAACAAGTGTTTAAATTTAAAGTATTAGGTTTAAGTATCATATAATGTAAACAATACAACAATAGACAATTCATTTGTCATTTATACTGTCTTGGGGATAGCCCTGTTAAGGCGGTGGAATAAGATTGTAAATGAATAAATCAAAAACGCCTAAGAATAATTAAAGCAAAGTAACATATAGCGTTAATAACATAAACTATCAATGTCTTATTTCTTTATAAGAAAATAAGTAAACTCACGCAAGTAGTATCCTTAACTTAACTACATTAAGTAGATCTATTTATACAGTAGCTTATTAGACTAGTTGTGTAGTGGCACCACCACATACAGTTTTTTTTAAAATTGTACAATAATTTTTGTAGCCCACTGTACAGCAAAACAAATGGTACTGGTGCATTGAGAATAGTACTTAAACTTTAGAGGTACATACGGTTATGGCACGGCCATTGAATACCTGAATAACGAAAATGGGATGTTGGATCATTTCTATTTTACGCATCTTCCGCGTGGAGAAATCTTACTGTGTAAATAACTTAGCAGTTAAGGAGTCAGTTTTATATTTGCCTTGTGATTGAGAGCTCATCATCATCATGTTAGCTGATTATGACGTCATGATCCCCACCCCTTCCCAGCTCTCCCCCTTTCCCTTCAGGGTGGGCAGCGCGTGTGTGACACCCTTAGTGTTACACATGTTCATAGGCCACGGTGGCCGCTTTCCATCAGGTGGGCCGTGTGCTTGTCTGCCACCTACGGAGTTTAAAAAAAAAAATTAAAAAAAAATCATGTTAATGACCTCTAAAAATATATATATTGGGTGAGGGAGGAAGGCCCAACACTCCAACAATATACGAGTATATTGGAATGTCAAACCACCCTCTTCAAAGTAAGTAAAACAAAAAAAAATCTTACCAGAGAGGAGATGTTGTACTCGTACCATGTGCAGTATTCCGCAAGTGCGAAGGACAAACCTCGACACGTGTTTCGCCTCTACACGAGGCATCTTCAGGAGCGCTCTCAAGCGAATGATCTCTAATGACCTCTGTGGCGTGGCGGTAGTGAACACGACTGCCACGCAGGAGGCGCGGAAGACATAACCACTCTTACGGACTTCGGTGGGATTGGTATCCGTGGGGATTTTGTGCTAAAAAGAACCTTACGCTAAGGACTCCGATTCTATTAATTCTTATCATTGTCAAGCCAGTTAAATTACAAAATTGCCATTGATTTTTCGAATTTATAGACATAAACTTAAATTAAATGAAAAAGAGATGATTGCTTTGTTTTATACGTTTACACGGTGTCATTTAATTTTAGACCTTATATAAGTATAGTTAAAAATTCAATGACATTTTTTGTAATCTCAATGGTTTGTGAACGTTTGATAATTTAAGAGAGTAGAATAGAAGGACTACCTTATCTTGTGTGGGGAGGTTGGACCCACAGAAAACATGCCATTGACAACTCACTAATAATTACATTATGTTTACCACTAGCTGTTGCTTGCAGCTCCGCCCGCGTGAGCTTCTGACCCCATTACCGCTGCTCCATAAAACATTCCGTAGAGTTCAAGAAACAAATAAAAAAAAGAATATTACTCGAATTGGTCCAGCATTCTTTGAGCTTTGCGCTTAGCAACATATTTCGTGATTTGTTTTTATTTAATATAATAGGTATATGACATTTGGAATTCATTTGGAATGGCGGCAATTCTCCCTCAGAAGCCATCATGAGAATAAATTGAAGTTTAATGTTTAGTACAGGTAGTCTGCGACGATATAACAAGCTTTGGATATTAGCAATTCATGAACTTCAAGCCTTTTGTAACTGTTGTACTGACTTTACACTTAAACAGCTGTTACGCTGTTAGTAAGTACCTACTGTTTGTTTGTAAAATTTCTCAAATTCTACTACAAAGTTGTGTGGTGAAAGGATTCTATCGCCAGATTCTGAGGACAATAGTCAGTGAAGCGACTCGGATGTTCCGACATCCGAGTCGCTTCACTGACTATGAACATATGGCCTCCCTGGCCTGGATGGAGGACATACTATGACCTCCGGGTCATAGCATGTCCTCCATCTTGAAATGAGCTGTCCAACTGGGGAAGTACCTCCGCCCTACAGAAGACCGCGGTCATAATAACCATCGTGTTGTGTTCCCGCCGGTAAGTAGGGTAGTTAGAGCTCACTATATCCCTCCTTCCCCTCCCCTTCCTAGCCTCCCCACCCCTTCCCAGCTCTCCCCCTTTCCCTTCAGGGTGGGCAGCGCGTGTGTGACACCCTTAGTGTTGCACACGTTCATAGGCCACGGTGGCCGCTTTCCATCAGGTGGGCCGTGTGCTTGTCTGCCACCTAGGTAGTAAAAAAAAAATCTTCCATGAGCGCGGGCATTGCGATGACGGGTGAACTATATCGAGGTAACGTCTTATTTCCACCGGTTTCACTTTCAAAAATAAAATCCCCACTAAATATCACAATCATCAAATCATTTATTTTCAGATTACAGTAATTCATTATATCAGTAAAGACTTATAAATTAGTGTTAGTATGCACATTGTTTTTTTTTTGTTAAAATAATTTAATTATTACCAATCTTATTACTAACAGACATACAATACATACATACATATGCTCACGCCCGTAATCTCCGAAGGGGTAGGCAGAGGTGTATTAAACACCCACTTTTCACCAACTATGATTTTTAGGCTAGAATAGTTTATTTCAGCTATTTTCACAGCATTATGAGCTACGGAATTCTCCTTTGGGGTAATTCCGCGGATCTAAATGCAATATTCGTTCTTCAAAAACGGGCTGTGCGAGCCATTTATAATTTGGGCCCAAGAGTCTCCCTCCGAGATAAATTTAAGGAAATAAGCATTCTTACCGTAATCTCACAATATATATTCGAAAACTTGATGTATGTTAGAAAAAATATTACAAACTTTCCAAGAGTTTGTGATAGGCATAACCTAAATACCAGACACAAAAATAATCTCGTTGTCTGTGATAGTAGACTCCACAAAATTTCAAATTCTTTTCAGGGTAATTGTATACGCTTTTTTAATAAGCTCCCCTATGAAATTAGAGATTTGCCTATCAATAAGTTTAAAAATTTAGTAAAAAACAAGCTATGTCAAAAAGCTTACTATAAAATCCAGGATTATTTGGATGATAAACAAGCCTGGAAATGAACTGTTCACTCCACTTGCTACTCAGCTAAATTTTGTATCTAGACTAAGTAAACTATTGTAAATAGACCAAAAAAAAAAGAAAAGCCCGCTGAGTTTCTTGCCGGAGTCTTCTCAGGTCGGGGCCGCGTTTCGAACCGGTGGTCCATTTGCATTTGATAAAATATTGTTTGTATTGACGTTTTGTAAGTGCCGTTTACTGGTCTATGCAGAATAAATGATTTTTGATTTTGATTTTGATTTTGATTTTGGTCCCACGTTATAGGGGGCGAGCCTATTGCCGCATATCGGCCACTTTGTAAAAAATGTTGCAGCTAAATAAATTTGAAAAAACAACCTCGTGCCTCAGGGAGCACGTTAAGCCGTCGGTCCCGGTTGCAATACGAACATCTAGACAGTCGTTACCGGTAGTTGGAGCTCTCAAATTTCCGACTAGCCTAACTACAGAACTTTGATATCGTCAATTTGGTTGTGAAAGTCCGATAGCAGTCGCTTTACAGAAAATATCGAAGTTCAGCCTCTTAGTTAGACTAGATAGCCAACCCCAACTGAATTGGGAATAGAGTCATAGAATGATGACGGCGTGGAAACCGTCAGTCCTATTCTGTACAAACATCTCTAACGGGTTGGAAAAACATGACAGCCCTAACATCACCCTAAAGGTATTGTTATACTGGACACGAAGTTCGTCCAGGGACATTTTGGTGAACTAAAACACACACATGTTCTATATTCCTGAAGTTCTCTTAACCCTAACCTTCGAAAACCATAAACATTATCGCTTAAACAACTTACGCTAAGAACTAATACAAAATACTCCTAAATGTATTGGTACAATAAACTGCCCTGTGTTAATTAAATATGAATGCAGCAATTTATATTGTTACGAAATTTTGAGGTGTTAGGTTATTACATAACATGACATAAACGCATGCCTATATCCCCAAAGGGGTAGGCAGAGGTGCCAGCACCCACATTTCACCAGTTTATGTTTAGATGGCAGCCTATTGCCATTAACCGGGCACTTATAAACTTGCGATAAATACACACATAACTTCGAAAAGTCATTGGTGTGTGCCATGGTAAAACCTGGGATCGAACACGAAACCTCGTCTCAGCAGTCCAAAAAAGAAATAAGTCAAAAACTAACTTTTCTGTAAGAATACTTGGTTTTTGTTATATTGTTTTAATTGTTTTTTTTTATGTTTTTTTTAATTGTCTGCTTATTCGCGATGAATGCAAAAACTAGTGAATAAATTTTCATGCAGCTTTTTTATTAGAAAAATGTAACAATTTTTTTGTATAATAGCACTGCGCATGCCTAAGCTTGCACAAAATACACGTTATTGAATTAAATCAAATCAAATCAAATCAAATAAAATCAAATCAAATCAAATCAAATCAAATCAAATCAAATCAAATCAAAAATAATTTATTATATATAGACCAGTAAACGGCACTTACAAACCGTCAATATCAACAACATTTTATAGATCAATGAGCAAATGGACCACCGGTTGGAAACGCGGCCCCGACCTGAAAAGACTCCGGCAAGAAACTTAGAAAGTTAAAAAAGTATCTGCCAATACACGCTACAATATCTTTCTGCAAGCTTAAATTTGTGCAAACTTATGGAGGTAAGGTAGATTTCATTAAGAATATCATGTACCAGACATCCATATGAGCGGAGTCGTGGCCATAAGCTAGTTTAGAAACAAACATTTAAAAGTTAGAATACAAATGAAGCGTGTCTCCGTCTGCAAAACTCTTGGGGGTGCTTCCAAGCTGCACTTGTAAACGAGACAGTGTAGTTTGTCCCGATCTCGTAACATTATAATATTTTTAAGTATGCATAGTGAATGGTCCTGTACAAAGTACAGTGGGCTCCAAAAGTTCCTGGTCACTTTAATATTTTTTATTTATGATTTTTGTATCACTACATAGTATTATTATTATTATGTCCTTGTGTCCTTTTGTATGCTTAAATCTTTAAATCTACGCAACGGATTTTAAGATTAAAGGGGAAGGTTTATATGTATATAACGTCATGCTGCAACCAACTGGTGCGGTGCAGAAGTAAAAAATGTTGCAAAAACAGGGTGACGCAAACGAAGTTGCGCAGGTCAGTTAGTTATTGTATAATTTTATTTTGTTTAAATCTTATTTATTATCACCACAAAATTACACATTAATAGATTTTAGCAGCAAAGTAACCGCGAACGTTTATACTTGTACTAACACAATAGCAGTTGTTAACGGACGGAGGCTGTCGTATATTTTCCGTGAAGCGACTGCCATATGACCTCCACAACAACATTAATATCGATAAAGAAAACTATAATTCACCTAAAGCCCAAACTATTGTTCCATTTAAATATTTCGTTGAAGAACACTATCAAAAGCTACTAAATTATTTGCATGATTTTTCAATATTCACTAACCTTTACAAGTATTAAAACTGAAGGTCATTGTCAGGCGTCAGGCATGACCTTGACCTTGAATCACTAATTACGATATATCATTAATCTCGGGAGGGCGGACAAAATGTGCTTGTAATGATATTTTGAACAAAAACCGTTTTGTTATAACAAAAAACGTTAATTGTTTAAAATGCCCGTAATGGTTTCGGGCAACTTTTATGAGATTATCATGTATGTTCTTGTTTTAAGTGAAAGTTTAATTAATATGGCAACATTCCTGAGTACTTAAGTTGACCTTGATAATAATGTTTTTGTGGTGGCTTTTTAGGATCATTCTAGAATAAGCGGTAAACTGCCCTGTGTTAATTAAAAATGAACCTTGTAAAGCAGCAATTTAGATTGTAACGAAATTTTTGAGGTGTTAGGTTATTACATAGCATGACATAAACGCATGCCTATATCCCCAAAGGGGTAGGCAGAGGTGCCAGCACCCACATTTCACCAGTTTATGTTTAGATGGCAGCCTATTGCCATTAACCGGGCACTTATAAACTTGCGATAAATACACACATAACTTCGAAAAGTCATTGGTGTGTGCCATGGTAAAACCTGGGATCGAACACGAAACCTCGTCTCAGCAGTCCAAAAAAGAAATAAGTCAAAAACTAACTTTTCTGTAAGAATACTTGGTTTTTGTTATATTGTTTTAATTGTCTGCTTATTCGCGATGAATGCAAAAACTAGTGAATAAATTTTCATGCAGCTTTTTTATTAGAAAAATGTAAAATTTTTTTTGTATAATAGCACTGCGCATGCCTAAGCTTGCACAAAATACACGTTATTGAATTAAATCAAATCAAATCAAATCAAATCAAATCAAATCAAATCAAATCAAATCAAATCAAATCAAATCAAATCAAATCAAATCAAATCAAATCAAATCAAATCAAATCAAAAATAATTTATTCTATATAGACCAGTAAACGGCACTTACAAACCGTCAATATCAACAACATTTTATAGATCAATGAGCAAATGGACCACCGGTTGGAAACGCGGCCCCGACCTGAAAAGACTCCGGCAAGAAACTTAGAAAGTTAAAAAAGTATCTGCCAATACACGCTACAATATCTTTCTGCAAGCTTAAATTTGTGCAAACTTATGGAGGTAAGGTAGATTTCATTAAGAATATCATGTACCAGACATCCATATGAGCGGAGTCGTGGCCATAAGCTAGTTTAGAAACAAACATTTAAAAGTTAGAATACAAATGAAGCGTGTCTCCGTCTGCAAAACTCTTGGGGGTGCTTCCAAGCTGCACTTGTAAACGAGACAGTGTAGTTTGTCCCGATCTCGTAACATTATAATATTTTTAAGTATGCATAGTGAATAGTCCTCTGCAAAGTACAATGGGCTCCAAAAGTTCCTGGACACTTTAATATTATTTTACTTATTTATTATTTAATTTGGATGCTTTTCGAAGTTATATGTGTATTTATCGAAGGTTTATAAGGCGGTGGAATAAGATTGTAAATAAAAAAATCAAAAATGCCTAAGAATAATTAAAGCAAAGTAACATAGCGTTAATAAAATATCATAAACTTAATTACATTGATAAGTAGATCTATTGTCCAGTAGCTTCTAAGCCTGGGTTGCACGATCGTACTTTAACATTAACAGTGCAGTTAAATTACCGGTCAGGTATAAAACAGGTTGCACCATTTGACGATTGTTAAAATCACGTCATTACTTGACGCTAACTGTAACCGGCCACGCTCAAACGTCAAATTCTATCTAAAAGATAACTATAACAGAGCTACTAAATACACTGGTGCAACACATTTAACTAAACCATAAGAATCAATGTCACAGTCACTGTTAAATTTGACGGAAACCTTAACTTTAACAGGTAGTTGGAGCAACTAAGACTTAGACTAGTTTGTGTATTGGCATCACCACATACAATTTTTTTCTCAAATTGGACAATAACTTTTGTAGCTCACTGTACAGCAAAACAAATGGTACTGGTGCATTGAGAATAGTACTTAAACTTTAGAGGTACATACGGTTATTGCACGGCCATTGAATACCTGAATAACGAAAATGGGATGTTGGATCATTTCTATTTTACGCATCTTCCGCCTGGAGAAATCCTGCTGTGTAAATAACTTAGCAGTTAAGGAGTCAGTTTTGTATTTGCCTTGTGATTGAGAGCTCAGTCATCATCATGATAGCTGATTGTGACATCATCAAGTCAGCTTCGCGTAAACTCGGAGTCCACACAGAGTGAGACGTTTTTCACGCCGGAGCAGCGGTGTCTTCTTTACAAGACACAAATTCGCTCCTGGTTGGAATACTGCTCACATCTCTGGAATGGTTCCGCAAAGTACTTACTAGATGCTCTCGACAGGTTGCAGCGACGTGCGGTCCGCATCATTGGGAGTCCTGAGGTCACGAATATCCTCGAACCTTTGCAGATGCGTAGAGATGTTGCGTCCCTGACAGTATTATACCGTCTCTACCACGGTGAATGTTCTGATGAGCTCTTCTAATTATTCCCACCCTCTCCTTTCCTATAAAGGACAACACGTGCAGGGCTTAGATGTCATTAGCATACGGTGCAGAATATTCCATCAAGAACCAAGCAGTTACAGAACTGCTTGGTTCTTGATGGAATATTCTGCACCGTCTTTCTTCTGCCGCACCGTTAAATTAAGTCTTTGAATTCCTTACCAGCGCATGCGTTTCGTTCTTCCTACAGTCCCGGGTCCTTTAAGCGGGGCGTGAAAAAGCACCTGATAAGGCCGTCAAGCTGAGTGCCACCACTGTACGTGTTTGTAATGGTGACCCTCTTTCTTGAGATTTTGCCTTCAGCTCACCATCAAGCGAGGTGAAGTCAAATTGACGTGCTATGAATAAAAAAATAACATGTTGATGATATCTGTGACGAGGCAGTTGTGAACACGACTGCCACGCAGGAGGCGCGGAAGACATAACCAACCACTCTTACCGAGTTCGGTGACACAAAAAACCACGGAAAACATTGCATTGCAACAAATTCACTTGATAATTGGCGTTTGACATTTGAAATTTACTTGGAATTGCGGCGATTCTCCCCCAGAAGCCATCATGAGAATAAATTGAAGTTTATTGTTTAGTACAGGTAGTCTGCGACATTATAACAAGCTTTGAATATTAGGTATTCATGAACTTCAAGCCTTTTGTAACTGTTGTACTGACTTTACACTTAAACAGCTGTTACGCTGTTTATAACTACCTACTGTTTGTTTGTAAAATTTCTCAAATAATACTAAAGTTCTTATGGTAATTTGAGTGTGGTGAAAGGATTCTATCGCCAGATTCTGAGGACAATAGTCAGTGAAGCGACTCGGATGTTCCGACATCCGAGTCGCTTCACTGACTATGAACATATGGCCTCCCTGGCCTGGATGGAGGACATACTATGACCTCCGGGTCATAGCATGTCCTCCATCTTGAAATGAGCTGTCCAACTGGGGAAGTACCTCCGCCCTACAGAAGACCGCGGTCATAATAACCATCGTGTTGTGTTCCCGCCGGTAAGTAGGGTAGTTAGAGCTCACTATATCCCTCCTTCCCCTCCCCTTCCTAGCCTCCCCACCCCTTCCCAGCTCTCCCCCTTTCCCTTCAGGGTGGGCAGCGCGTGTGTGACACCCTTAGTGTTGCACACGTTCATAGGCCACGGTGGCCGCTTTCCATCAGGTGGGCCGTGTGCTTGTCTGCCACCTAGGTAGTAAAAAAAAAATCTTCCATGAGCGCGGGCATTGCGATGACGGGTGAACTATATCGAGGTAACGTCTTATTTCCACCGGTTTCGCTTTCAAAAATGAAATCCCCACTAAATATCACAATCATCAAATCATTTATTTTCAGATTACAGTAATTCATTATATCTGTAAAGACTTATAAATTAGTGTTAGTATGCACATTGTTTTTTTTTGTTAAAATAATTTAATTATTACAATTTTTGTCATTAACATACATACATACATACATACATACATACATACATATGCTCACGCCCGTAATCCCCGAAGGTGTAGGCAGAGGTGTATTAAACACCCACGTTTCGCCAACTATGATTTTCGGTCCCACGTTATAGGGGGCAAGCCTATTGCCGCCAATCGGCCACTTTGTAAAAAATGTTGCAGCTAAAATAAATTTGAAAAAACAACCTCGTGCCTCAGGGAGCACGTTAAACCGCCGGTCCCGGTTGCCAAATGAACATCTAGACAGTCGTTACGGGTAGTTGGAGCCCTCAAATTTCCGACTAGTCTAACTACAGAACTTCGATATCGTCAATTTGGTTGTGAAAGTCCGATAGCAGTCGCTTTACAGAAAATATCGAAGTTCAGCCTCTTAGTTAGACTAGATAGCCAACCCCAACTGAATTGGGAATAGGGTCATAGAATGATGACGGCGTGGAAACCGTCAGTCCTATTCTGTACAAACATCTCTAACGGGTTGGAAAAACATGACAGCCCTAACATCACCCTAAAGGTATTGTTATACTGGACACGAAGTTCGTCCAGGGACATTTTGGTGAACTAAAACACACACATGTTCTATATTCCTGAAGTTCTCTTAACCCTAACCTTCGAAAACCATAAACATTATCGCTTCGTAAACAACTTACGCTAAGAACTAATACAAAATCCTCCTAAATGTATTGGTACAATGTTCATTAAAGTTCCCGGGACGTACTAGCACTGCTGTTACAATTCCCACTCGTTCCCGCTGTCCCCGGGCGACGGGACAGCTGCTTAAAGTCTACAGGAACCTTGCAAACTGTAAATTTCGCAAATGTCGACGAGCTAGTGAACACAGAGTTAGGAAACACGAAATACGTATTTGAAAGAAAATGTTTCGAATGAATAAATATAAATATACTGGAATAAATTACGAATAACAATGGTCGTGCCTCGGAGAGCACGTTACCGTTTGAAATTCTCCCATACAACCATCTTTAGGGCGATGGGAGGAGCCATCTACCTTCATAATTATGTAATCCCGACGAAGCATTTATTTGTTCAGATTCAAAGATTTTACAATTTTATTTGTCATTAATATTAAAATTAAGTAAATTAAATATTTTAGAGATGATTCTTTCGCTGGTGCCGTAGTTGGGTCTACTGACAAGAGAGAGAGAGAGAGAGCAAGAAATGGAGATTATTATCGTTATCCTTTCTTCTAACCAATCAAATTAGTTACAGCGTCACTGACTGGGTCCCTAAACTATTTACATCATCAAAATACTCAAATCAAAATACATAACCTCCCCAACCAGTTAAAGATATCTGTGGTGATTTTTCGCACGACTAATAAAAACATAAAAGGGATGGCATGGCACACTCGTCCTGTCAACCATGTAAAAAAAATCCTCTGACAGCTACTGGTCAAGCTTTTTTTATTGGATTCGTCAGTTAGATGGTACTCCACCTGATAGTAAACCCATAAAGTACAAGCTTGGCAACTTGCCTCCCATCTAGAATTGCCTCTAGCAATAATGACGGTTTTTGATGCCAAAGCTCGCTCCTTTAATTCCTGAATCAAGTCTATTTTTATGCAACAAAATTTTTGTATACAACATGTACTTGACGATAATTTAATCTGTGTTCCGAGCCGTTCCGCGTGTATCTCAGAGTGCGGTTACGAGCGTCACTGGGATGGGATGGGATATCCGGTTAGGCTTGAGGATGCGGTATGCGGCGAGATTCGTGTACTGTTTTGAATACGAATTTTTAGTACACACAAGGCTGTTGGTATAAAAAGGTGCATTGCCTGTCTAATATATTTTGGTTGATAGCTAAATATGAGCTGAACACAAATATAACATTTGTGGAACATTTGAGGAACATTTATTGAACATTTGTTGAACATTTGTGGATCATACGATTATTTGATGTTGTACTCACAAGGGTGTTGATACGAAGAAATGCATTACCTTTTAATTTATTTCAGTTAGTATCAAAATATGAGCGGAACACAAGCGGGACATTTATCAGCGGAGTAGACCCCAACCTACGGTACTCACCACTTACCCACGTATTAACATTCTAACGACAGCATTAATAAAATATTTCTTATTATGATAGAAAGGAATACCAAACCGCACCCCTCAAAGCAAATAAAAAGACTTTAGCCGTGGAGATGCAGGTTGTTTCATGATATGTGAAATATTCCGCAAGTGCTTCATTCATTCAAGATTCAGCTTAATATCAGGCAAGGTGAAGTCAAATTGACGTGCCATAAATAAAAATAAAATAAAAAATGTGCTTTGAGCAAACCTCGACACTTGTTTCGTCTCTACACCTATTTATTTCTCTCTGGTCTACAGTCTTTCTATCTAATATTTGGGGAATGGGGACTCCCCGTCGGCTGAACACTTTGATATCTTAATATGATACACGCTAGGGAAATTAGGTGTTAAACTTTACAGAATTAATTGTTTTCACGCAGCGTGACACTCGGAATTAGTCTTAGCACCAAAATTGAGAACCGTTCCCAACTTAAATTATTGTATTCTTGAATGTATTTCGCGATGTGTCTAGGATATAAATTAATCATATTATTCTTTGGGATAGTAATAATGATAGGGGTCGGAGGTTTGATACTCGTTTAGGACATATATATATGTGAGGACATATTATATATATATATATATATAGGTAAACGTAAATAAACGTAAACAATCTTGGTGTGTCTTTTTAATATGTATATGTTTTGTTTAAAAACTCACTTTAAAAATAGTTTTCTGCTTCGAAACGCATTAAGACTAAAAACGGTATAAAACCACTAGATATTCAGTTAATTAGCCTAGTATGTTTGTTTAACATGTGTTTTTATAAAAAGTTGCCACAAGATTGTTTATTTTTATTTAAGTACCTAAATAAATGGGGTATAGAGCACTTGATGTTAACATAGAATATTTATAAGTGGAGCGAATCTATGTGGTCGGCTGTACCAAAGAATTGTACCGCTGCTTATGTCTCGATCGAATCAAAGGCTTTCTCATATTCTACAAACGTTAAGCAAAGAGTTTAAGTAACTAACTCGTATAATATATTAATTTGAGAATCGAAAAATTAATAAACACCCCTTAACAGAAGCAAATGCATTAGGCTGTGATGATAAAAGTCAGGCAAGCTTCGAAAAATCAAAAACAAAGCTGTTAAAATGTCCATCAAAGTTTTCAATTATCTAATCATAATACCTCTTTAGAAGCCCATAGTCCATTTGGTTAGGTACCTACTTAAGATAACAAAAACAATCTTAGCGTGTCTTTTTAATATGCTTTGTTTTAAAACTTTGTATAAAAATACTTTTCTGCTTTTTAGTAACGTATTTTGAAGACTAAAAACCTGAGTCGTACCACCTGTTAATCAGTTAGCTACTCTAGTTTATTTGTTTAACATGTGTTTTCATAAAAAGTTGCCACAAGAATGTTTACCTTTTTTTAAGTAGGTACCTAAACAAATGGAGTATAGAATCAGTGAGAACGTCCGGTTGCACTGAAGAAAGTTGCTGTAATGGACGGGATTGGGAGCAACCGCGCATATTTGGAGAGAAGAGACTTATGTCTAGCAGGAGACTGCAATTGGCAAATTGGTTGATGCTAATTGCAACATTGACAAATATATGCAGCAACACGAAACTTTGTTGACTGTCCACATTTGAACACATCATTTTGGGCGTCAACTGACAAGACAGCTTCACGCATGTGCGCAAAGTTGCTGATCTAACTGCCTAATGGATACGAGGCTTATAATAACCCAATTGTATAGTAAATATAGTAATAGTATATTCGTAGATACTTTTAAAACTGAAAACAAACACTTTATACACAACACTCGATACATGAGCGAATATGTTACCCCAAAGTAGTTTCTGAAACTAGATACCAATCTTCCATATTTACCGAAGCAAATGGGCTGCAGTGCGGATCTGTTTGAGCCAACATTGTGCCTATTGAATGAGATATGTAATGTATAATATACGCCAGTGATGCTGTGTACTTTGTGCTCAACTTATCAAGAGTTTTGCTACAATGAGATGTGGCGTGATTTGATAGTTGACTAAGAATATACTTATAGGAATCTAGTTTTTATGTATTGTATGTCTATATGACTTTAAAACAAATGAAGTGAAACGAGGGAAATGTCCGGCAACTAAGGACCCAAAGACGGCGTGTGTTTTAGTCGGTTCGAGTCCGAAATAACCTCCCGAACTGGTACCGGCGGGGGGTATCCGATTTGTACACTATAAAAAAAACAATACAAATGGAGTGGACGTCGATCCAAAATCGTTTCGTGAATGTGCAAAATAAAAAAATTAACAAATATATCATCGAAAATAGCCCATGCGTGAAGAAAACTTAAGTTACATTACTATATTCTGCCCTACTTAAGCTAAAAAAGGGTTAAGCCTCATTTGGTCAGTTTTGAGTTAATGATGCCAAATTACAGAGCGCAAAATTTTCTACTATTTGTTCTAAGAAACATATCTACCATTCTTCGTTTTGGATATACATATTGTTGAGTCTACTCATATTCGAGTCCAGATACATTAGTCTACTATTGTGGCTTAACTAGTACCTATATAATTAAGCGAGTTTAAAAAAAAATGTCACTTAACTTTTTCCGCGCAGTATTTCTGTTCTAACTCCACTAGTAAGACGCCACTACTGGGGGCTTGTCAATAGTTATTTGTGCAACAAGAGAGCAAAACTGTTTTTTGCTGCGAGTGCTGATTTTGAATCCTGAGCAAGCGAGGGATTCTAGGATTGAATCACGAGCGTAGCGAGTGATTCTACTGTAGAATCCTGAGCGTAGTGAGGGATTCAAATGCACGAGATGCAAATAATTTTGCTCTCGTGTGGCACACATTACTTTTCACTTCAGCAGCGAGAACACATAAGAAATATTACTTAGAAGATAATGCAACACTTATTAACAGAAGAGAACACCTATTATTAATTAAAATAATGCTGAAAATTTTAAAAGTTAATAATTAATCTAATTACTTATTGCTGTTCTGCAAATTTAAAGTTGAAAGTTAAAAGTTAATTTTATACTCGTTATTTTTAAGGTGTGTTCAGAAACAACGTACGTGACATTTTATTTTTCAAATGTTGATAATAGTAATCATTATAAATACTTATGCATTACTTATTTTGGTATTCAATAACATTACATAATTATTAAATAATGTAAATAAAATACATGGTTATTCTTTTACAAATTAATATCTTTCAAATTTAGAATTTCGAAATAGGACCTTTGACGTGCCATAAATTAAAAAAAAAACCTTCAAAATACTTGTGTTTGTCACTCGAACTTTTTTATGGACGGCCAAGAGACAGAGTGCAGTGTATGTAATTCGAAAGTTATTCGCGGAACAATTCTTTTTGAATCTATGGTTGGCACTCTTTATTGAAAATTAAAAAAAAATAATGAAAAAGCTACTTTGTCTCACTGAGTGAGCAAAATCGCATTTTGCACACTGTTTTTACGCAGCAAAACTCACTTGTTTGAGCTGCTGTGGTGAAAAAGATTTTTCCCATCTGTCACCGTCGTTGTTGGCAACTGGGACCCGCTGGTGACGGCACCAGTGGTGGTAAGTGGGACATTTTTTTGGAAACAAATCTCATTTGTTACCAGTGGTGGGGGCAACTGGGAATAACCACGAATTACTCCACTTTCTGTGACTCATATTCTAATTAAATAAAGGAAATGTGCGTGCGAATAATATGTTTGTACGTTTCTACGAACAGGAAATTAAGATATAATATAGAATCAAAGCAGTAGTTCAAGTGATTATGGTTGATTTACTTCAATTAACTGTACGATCAAAAGCTGATTTGGATATTAATTTCACACATGTGCTCTGTAATCATAGTGCCTACGGGTTACCTAATATATAGCGAGCGAGTAAACTTGATTTGATCTTCGGGATCTACTAGAAATGAGGTCTGACAAAAAACAGCCTAAACTAGTATTTCATAGGAACTACAAGGTAACAATTCCTACCAGACAGGAATGGAAACAAGGTCTCAGAACCAATCAAGGTAATAGACAAATCTGGTATACTGATGGCTCTAAGACACTAGATGGCACAGGAGCAGGTGTACACGCGGAAAATTGCGACATCAGCGTCAGTCTCGGCAGATACGCCTCCGTATTCCAAACGGAGGTGTACGCTATTATTGAATGCGCTCAGGAGATTATAAATAGAAAAACTCATGGAAAGGAAATTTATATTCTCAGTGACAGCCAAGCAGCTATTAAAGCGCTAAGCTCTCCAAAGGTACATTCAGAAATAACACTGAATTGCATAAGAAGCCTAAACAAGGTTGGAAGAGCCAACAGATTAAGGCTCGTCTGGGTCCCCGGTCATGAGGGGATTGAAGGAAATGAAAAAGCAGACCATCTAGCCAGACAGGGATCTGCTAAAATACCTACAGGTCCCGAACCATTCGTTGGACTCCCCGTAGCCACATTCAAAAGGGCTATTCTAGAGCAGGCCAAAAAGAGGCAGCTTAAGGAATGGAGGACCAAACCAGGCCTAACACATTCGAAGGAATTCTTAAGCAATGAATTGGGAAGGCTGAGCGAGAAAATAATTAATCTCAGCAGGGACAGAATCCGGAAAATAATAGGAGCGTTTACTGGCCACTACTGCACAAAATACACTTTGAGCAAGATTGGTATCATAAATGAAGAAACATGCAGACACTGCAAGGAGGACGTGGAAACGATGAAGCACATACTGTGCGAGTGCCACGCCTTAGGAAGACATCGAATGGATCTACTCGGGAGGGGATACCCCAAACCAGAGGATTACATGCACCTGCGATTAAGAGGAGTGGCCACCCTGATAGAGAGGGCTATCCCTCCTCTAACCTAGGAGCCAGGATGGGGTCGACACAAAGGATCCAATAGGGTCGAAGTGTCCGCGAAAGCTCCAGAGCACGCACCCCAATAACATAAGATAAGATAAGATAAAACTTGATTTGATTGTGATAATGGGATAATTATTTATCATTCAATTTTAATAATAATATATACGACAACCTACACAACGCCACCTAGATCCATGGTAAGCATAGTTTAACTAGCTTGTATTATAGGTTCTAGAACGCGGATAAACATACTTAGATATTTTATTTTGTAAATACATACCTACATATTATACATAGAAACACCCAGACTAATGCAAATATTCATATTCATGTACACAAATATATTATTTGAATTGTATTTCTTATGGTTAATATGATAGTAAACTAGCTGTTACCCGCGGCTCCGCCCGCGTGGACTTCTGATCCCGTTCCCGCTGCTCCATGAGCATTTAGGGGTATGAAAAATAGATGTTGGCCGATTCTTAGACCTACTCAATATGCTCACAAAATTTCATGAGAATCGGTCAAGCCGTTTCGGAGGAGTATGGCAACGAAAACTGTGACATGAGAATTTTATATATTAGATATAATTTTGATAATGATAATAAAATGTAGGGTGTAAATGAAACACTCACAAAGCAGACGGGTCCTGGGAGTACTCCTGGTACACTACATATTGGCATTCGACATCCACTACCAAATTGGCGATATCGAAGTTCTGTAGTTAGGCTAGTCGGACTTTTGATGGCTTCAACTACCCGTGACGACTGCCATAGATGTTCGTATGGAATCGGTACCGACGACCAGACTAGCATGAACTCCTATCGAATTCGTAATGTAAAGGTTTCGAGAGAACGGAGCATTGTGATTGGCAGTCTGCCTCTTGTGAACCTGTGTGCGTGTGTAGCCCGCCAATCGCAATGCTCTGTTCTGTCGATACCTTTACATTACGAATTCGATAGTATTTCGTGCTAAGGCTTCTGTGCAAATTCTTGTTCAAAAATTCATGCATACAAATATTTGGACTGACCGGTGACCGAACCTACACCTCCCACGTAGCAGTCACGTTCGCTACCACCACGCCACAGAGGCTATTATGTACAATCAATATTGCAATATTAACATACATTGAAAAAAAAAACAATGCTTAAATTATGCCTCAATATATGTCTCTGAGATTTATTATCTCATAATTCGCCCTCAATAAAAACATTCTTTTTAAAAGCTCATTGAAAAATAATGGTCTCACTGTAGCAGTGAATTTAAAATGAAAATCCGTTGGTATTAATGGGTTCCGGGAAATTAAATCGACTTCTCTGCTTATAAATATTCGGTTGGTGTTACGGAAACTATTGTGCCAGGTACACATCAAGTGAACAGAGCCGTATGGTGGCTAGCGAGCGCTTTTGCAGCACTGGTGTATGGGCACTGTAGCGGACCTTAAGAAAGAAAAAAATAGTGGTAAATGAACTTTCAATCACGAGTCCCGGGTAAGACTCCAGGTTATTACACTATGTGAACCCAAAATGGGTATGCCGAAAATAACTTTCTAACCGAAAGTGTTGCAGCTAAATAAATTTGTAAAATTATTTTAACCCGATCCCTTTCTAAGCTGCTTAAATCGCAAGGAAATTAATTAAGTGCTTAGCCGCACAAGCACTACCAATTAATGTCTTGGAGAGTATCAGTTGGTATGTACCCAGCCTAAACCGATCGGAAGCTCATAATTTCTCAGTCATTTTTAATGTAATATACACTATAAAATTTCAATTGTCAGGGTCGATTACACTATGTGCTTTAATTCAATTGCACTCGTGCAATGTCGGGGTCGTTAACACCTAATACTTCAATCTCAAGTGACCGCCAAATTTGTAAGACGACTGTTCATTTCGACAACAAGTTAATTCAAGTTATTTGTTTTTGTACTGTTACATTTGTGGTGTTCTTGTTGAGTGCTTGACATTTTAATATAAAAATGTTCTATGAATAATTTATGACTTTTCTACTTATTGCTTTGTCCTGGCCCTCTAGCAACATTTGTGTGTTTAATAGTGAGTGTGTCTACTGTGTATATCACGGAAAACAAAGCCCATAACACAAGCTAGTTAAGCTATGCTTACCATGGCTCTAGATGGCGTTATGTAGATTGTCCTAGAATGATTTATAAAAAAAAAATCGAAGTAAGCGGGGTCCCCACAGGCATAAATTCGATATTATAAACCTTTTTTACATATTATAAAACTAAAAGTTTATTTCTTAGAATACACTGACATACGACTAAACTTTTACGAAAATATTCATGCTTTTATTCAAGATATGAAACGTTGTAAATACATTTTTATCTATAGCAAAGTTATCTCTATTTATAACGGATATGGTGTGTTTTTGATTAGTAGTACTTATAACATAGGTTAATTGGGTGATGTATTATTTGTATACGATCAATCAAAACAATTGATATGGTAAAGCAACGAGTTTGGCGACATCGCGGTTTCCTTACGAATCTGTCGAAATACATTTCTCGTAGTTTTTTTCTGTTCTCTGGTGTATCTGAATTCTGGTTGAGTTTCTTGCCGGAGTCTTCTCAGGTCGGGGCCGCGTTTCGAACCGGTGCGGTAGTCCATTTGCTCACTGATCTATAAAATGTTGTGATATTGACGTTTTGTAAGTGCCGTTTACTGGTCTATAAAAATGATTTTTGATTTGATTTGATTACATTTGTCTCATAGACGTAATTAAGGTTAGTGTCATTCCGAGATCGAATTTTTTTCCCCACCCAAAATTTTCAACGAACTTTCTATGAAAACTGCACAGCATGCCTAAAGAAATTCTAACTTCGATTGTTGACAAACTATAGCAATTATTGTATTACTAGAACACAATAAAAAGTAACAGTTGAACTTTTATTACAAAAACATCTAATATAAAGTCATTAGTGCACAGGTTTGCAGAAACGATAATGTTTTTATTACATTGTTTTTATGTAAGTTCACAACAAAGTTGAAATAAACATGAAACAAAACATTGTTAGTAGTAAGTGCAGGGTTACACGAGATCGTTGTGAAATATTTTATTTATTTAGTAGTACATGACATGAGTGGGTAGGATATGACGGTCTCTCCTATCCTAATAGAGCAGTACGACTGGGGAAGTACCTCCGCCCTACAGAAAACCTTGTCTTGTGTTTCCGGTGGTGAATAGAGCAGCCAGAGCTCACTGGAGAGGTTTTGTGTTGTCAGTGGGAAGATCGGGCAACCCTTCTTTGCCTTCTGCACTGACAGCGCAGACTCTCTTCACCTTCTGCCCACCCCCCCTCTTCTCTATATAGTCGCCAGCACGAATGTGGCGCCCTTGCTGTTGCAAACGTCCATAAACCACGGGAACCACTTCCCATCAGGTGGGCCTCGTGCTAGTCTGCCACCTTAGTGGTATTTAAATAAATATTTTTCTACATTGATTCAAAATAAATTATTCATAAAATTTAATCTGATTTACTTTTCCAAATTAATGTTCACTAGCTCTTATTTAACCTGCAATATGTATGTAGTGTACACACAGCAAATGAGATAAGTACTATCTGTACTATAAAGTTATCCTTAGAGTTGCAAGCATAGATTAATATATATATCATTACCCAAAACCTAGGCGCGAGAAAGTGCCGAATTATACGAACCGTGAAACCTTTTTTATAAACCAATATTAACTTTGACAGAAATAGATATTGCAGTGACGTCAACGTTTCTACACTAAAAGTCACAAAAGTTTTTGATATTTTTAATTTGGTAATGCGGTTATGAAGGAGTCTTTGGGTCTATTTGCGTTAGTCAGTTAATCAAAATTAATTTACTACAATAACGTTCAAATGCAATAAGTTCAAAATGGGCACAAATCGAAATAAATAAAATAAACTCTATAAATAAAATATATACACAATTATTATACCACGCACCTGTGTCGTCTACCGCGGTCAGTTTTTAATACAGCGACGTGACGTGTAATGAATGTCCGTGTCAGACAAAGCTGTTGCGTGTTAGTGCCGTGACGATTACTGCGTGCACTGAGCGTGAATGACGGTCAAAGCAACTCATTCTGTAGTTTCGGTCAAACTTTTTCTGTCTGTGGTCATTTCAGCTTTTAGTGTTACGTGCCTATGTGATGGAATGTCAAATTAAAATGCACTATTGTAAGTTTAGTTTTTAATATTTCTTAGTATTTAGATGTTTGTAATTAGACCAAAAACCTTTTTTGGTGCAACGCCAACAACGCGTTAGTACATAAGCATTTGTGTAATAATCGGTGTTTGCACTAAAATAAATGGTTTATTTCTTCCTTCTTTCTTTCTAAAAAAAAGGTAGCCCGCTGAGTTTCTTGTCGGAGTCTTCTTAAACCAGGGTCGCGTTTCAAACAGGTGGTCTATTTGCTCACTAATTTGTGAAATAATGATTTCTGATATAAGAATTTTGGATTTTTTGAATAAAATATCTATTGCTAATTGTATAAAAGGTTAATGAAATTCAAAAGTATGTATTGTAAGAAAATGGCACGTCCATTTTACGTCTTAAATTAGCCTTACACTTTCATCTGCCTTTTATTTGAAAATTCTCGGCTAAACCCACCTTGCCGCGACACACGATTTCTAGGCGCGTGTGCGAATTCGGGGACTAATGGTCGTGGAATGTGACTCATATGATATGTGATATTGCAGACATGTTTGCCTAGTAAATGCGACAGTAAAACCTGTTCATTAAAAATATCCATCTATCCATATACCCAAAAGCCGCGGTAGCCTAGTGGTATGGGTAAAGGACTGCTGAGACGATGTCTCGGGGTCGATCCCAGGTTACCATGGCACACACCAATGACTTTTCGATGCTTTTCGAAGTTATGTATGTATTTATCGTAGGCTTATATGTGCCCGGTTAATGGCAATAGGCTCGCCACTAATTACATTGAAACCTAAACATAAACTGGCGAAATGTGGGTGCTAGAACCTCTGCCTACCCCTTCGGGGATAAAGGTGTGAGTTTATGTTATGTTATGTTATACCCTTGACTATTCCTCTTCGGGGAATACAATCACAATATTCAGTTCCACGTAATAGGGGGTGAGCTTATTGGCAAATTCCAGGCACTATATTATTTGACTCGAGTCATACATCTGACGCTGAGTCTGGTTTGTATATATCTGCCTAGTGTTAAACAGCTTAATCCCTTAGTTGACTTGGACGACACCGCATTGAAAGAGATTGGGTGGCCCAAAATCTATTCTGTCGGGAACCAAGCTCAAAAATATGCCTATAGTTGATCAAGAGAGGGTATTTTTCATAATACTAATAGTATTTTTACCTCCATCATAATAATGTTATCTGTATGATACTATGTGTATGATTCTGTACTTTCCTGTCCATCCTAAGGTTGCCTGGAAGAGATCGCCTTTGGCGATAAGGCCGCCCATTGTACATGCAACTTTACGTTTATTACTGTACCGCTAACATTGTTCTAAGGTGTACAATAAAGAACTATCTATCTATCTATCTATACTCTCCAAGATGTTAATTGGTAGTGCTTGTGCGGCTAAGCGCGTAATTAAGTTCCTTGCGATTTACACTGCATCGCAAGGAATCGGGTCAATTTTTTTATTTCAAATTTATTCAGCTGCCATACTTTCGATTAGGAATTTATTTTCAGCATACCCATTTTTTGTACAAAGTTCCCGATTGGCGGCAATAGGCTCGCCCCCTATTACGTCGGACCGAGAATCATAGTTGGCGAAATGTGGGTGTTTAATACACCTCTACCTACCCCTTTGGGGATTACGGGCGTGAGCATGTATATGTATGTATGTCATAATAACGTTGGGAACGCAGGGTGAGATAGAATAGTTACCGGCACATTGGGCGTAAGTCTTATCAACATCCGACCTTTTGTGAAATTCTCGTCGCCCACACCCACGGCAGTAGATTAGCATAATTATGTATACACATTGTTATGTAAGTATAACTGGGCCTGTGTACACCAAGCATAAATTACTCTCGAGTCTAATTTGTCAGTTATAACTTATTTTATCAGAATATATTACGAAAAAAAAGATTCTGTTCTCTGACGGATGTCACGTGAGATCACACGCGAGCTCGCCAAAAAATTCCTAAAAATCCCCACCAACCAATTAGTACATATAACCCTTCGTTTACACCAAGGTTTAAAACATGTATTTGACAAGTTGTAGTATGTCGTAAACTTCAGTGTGATCGCAAATGTGTTTTAAACTTGTTAACCTGTTTGAGACAGTCTCAATAGATGAATATAACTACTAATTGTGTTCTGATAGAACAGAAGACCTTC
Organism: Pelosia muscerda; assembly: GCA_963691645.1. Taxonomy (NCBI): domain Eukaryota; kingdom Metazoa; phylum Arthropoda; class Insecta; order Lepidoptera; family Erebidae; genus Pelosia; species Pelosia muscerda. The sequence continues at coordinate 14,248,834 of OY829114.1, read as the reverse complement.
TACAAGATTTTGACAAATGTTCAACCGGTTTTGTATCAAACGTATTGACAACTTGTTTCTTGGTCAGGTACGGGTAATCTGTAGCGAGGAAGTTATAATATCACCACTTCATCACATCCGAAACAGAAATATATGCAGTCGATATTACTACGAGAGAAGAAAAACTCGAAATAAAACCGGTACAAGAGAGAGCGGTCCTGTAGAGGATTAATTATAAGACGGTCAATCTCTGAAACCTAGAAAAGGGTACAGTCGTGAGCCGGCAAAGGGCAGGGTAGCCCTGTCACCCACCTGTAACCCCAGCAGAAACAAGTGTGTATAACAGCACAACGATACAAGCAACAAGCTGCAACAGAACGATGTATAGGCTTAGATGTAACCTGCATACGGTGCAAAATATTCCATCAGGACCTAATCGGTTCGGTAGGTCTTTCCTATGTCGCACCATTAAGTCGAAATCCTTACTAGCTCACATGTTTCTTTCTTCCTACAGTCCCGGGTCCTTTAAGCGGGGCGTAAAGAAGTAACTGATGAGGCCGTCAAGCTGAGTGCCGCCATTGTAACATTGTATGTGTTTGTAATATCGACCCTCTTTCCTAAGGCTTTGTCTTCAGTTTACTATTAGACGAGGAGAAGTCAAATTGATGTATCCTAGATTGAAATAAAAATATGATTGAGAAATTTAATCACGAATATGAATAATGCCCTAATAAAAAGAACATTACCCGTCCTTGAACGAACACTTGATATATATTTAATATTTTCTTGTAGACTATTCTTTTAAATGAAAAATTAAGTGGCATCTGTCTCGAGCGTGTCATTATATTCTATTATTATACAAAGAATAAAATTTAATGTGATACTTACTTTCATAGTGCCTTTAAGAATTTTTTTATCATTTTTGTCAAAACCCAAATTCAAATGTTATGCAGATTTTCTTTGTTCTCAGCCAAAAGGGTTCTTAAGTATTAGTAGGATGTCCATTCAACTATACCAACCATAGAGTGTAAAGTCAAAATAAGTGTGCCAAAGATATCATTGCTGCTGAACTGGACTTTTTTGATGCTATCGTAAGAAACAAAAGAAAACATACTAGCTTAATGCATCAAATAAACATTTATTTTACTTAATGTCATTAATAATTTTCAATCAATTATTCAATCAATTTTTTATTATTTTTACCCCACTTAAGGGCCAGACAAGCACGCGGCCCACCTGGTGGAAAGTGATTACCGTGGCCTATGGACGTTTGAAACACCAGGGGCGTTTGACGACCACGATTCGAACTCGGTACCTCTCGGGTTTAATTGGTGGATTAACCCTTAATTTACCCGTTAGGTCCATTGGACTCCGCACAAAGTTTCAATCAAGCTTAAAAACTTAATTACCGCGAATTATACTTCGTGCTCCCGTGTACCTTCAATCAGAAGCGCGCCGGTTAAGGAGTGAGGAGGAAGTCCTCCTGCGCAGCGTGTAGGGGTAAGTAGCCACTTGTCAGGAGTCCATTGGACTCAAACAGGGTATTTGTGTAACAAAATTAGTAAAGTCATTATATTGTTATTTGTCGTGTTTTTATGTAATTCATTTTATTTTAGGTCAACAATATGGCGTCAAATAGGAGATCAGTTAATATAATGTAACAGGGTGGTGCATTGATAATAAACAACTGGCTCCAGGAAGATAAAGAGGATTCCGATGATGAATTACAACAATTTAGTCGACAATCCTAAACTGCACGACGAAATATTGTCAGATGAAGAAGAAGACCAGCGCATTCTTTCTGAACATGGCTCGGAGTCGGAGTGGTCTTTTCATACAAGTAACGAGGAGGCACAGGAGTCAGATCTGAGGCCAGTATGTTTAGGTTGCACTAAAAAGCTTTGCGTGCGATGTATAGATAAAGCCAAAGATTAGGCGTTGCAGGATTTTTTTTTTACTATGAACATGAATCATTTTTATTTTTGTTAACGATTGTTTAAGATATTATTGTGTTAATTTAGTAGAAAAAGAACTATTTTTTGTTTGGATTTTGTTTTAGTTCGAAGTTAGAAGTTGGCATTTACTGTTTTATAGAAATTTTCTAGTGATTAAGTATGTACAAGAAAAATATAAGATAGATACATTACTGATTAAAATGTGATACGTAAAATAATAAGAAATATGTTCTTAAACACATTAAATTACTTTATTATACAAATTTATCTTTTATTTTGAGTAAAATCGATGATTTGTGTGGAGGAGTCCAATGGACTCAATGAGGTTAATTAAGGTATATAATTTCACCGGGTAAACTGAGGGTTAACACCATCTAGGTTACAGATAAAGTCAACTCAGAATAAACAAAGGATGCAGTCGACTATTTCTTTAAGATTAATTTTTGATTTGATCTCGAAACAAATCTCGGAGCTAATAATTTTTTCAACAGCAAAGTAATAGCCATTTGCCGCCTAATATTTGCCGCCTGATATTCGAGATAGCCTATTAATATTAAGACTGTTAAAATTATGTTTAGGGATCGAAGCGAGAACTCACTACCCGCCGTTCATTTTGCCAAAAGATAATTTGTTTGAACGTAAACAAGGCCGAAATCATTTAACAAAGATGAACAGGCTGAGTTTAAAATTTACGTTGTAATTTCAAAATGGAGAAGTGATTTAGACTTCTTATAATAGGTCTGACGACAAGGTCTTCGGATACTCGTTAAAACGGCTTAATGACTTGAAATAAAATGTGCATTGTAAAATAATTTATTGCCTCATTCATGGACAACAGAAACCAAGTGGAAGTTTGGTGTAGTCAGTGCACGCGTGTCATTTGGTGTGCGTATTTACGCAACGAAGGATAAATTCGACAATATGAACCTATTTGTAAGAATTAAAATTTTAGTAGTTAAGTTGGAAATGGTTAGATGTAAAGAGTTCTTAGGTGCCTAAGCTAAACTGACGTACTAGTATAACGAATGGTACATCTACTTAACAATTGATGAGGTTCTGGCGTAGAATTTTCTCTTGGGGCTGAGAAATCAGATGGGCGTCGCGTCTGGGAACGATTAAAATAGTTGAGGTTTGAGCCCCAAGGGCTGTAGGGCCGTGTAACTATATCGAGAAGCCACAAGAGGATTATCAAATTCTAGAATTTTTGACATGCATACAATGCTGATACATTTCTCTTTCCAACTTTAGTAACAAATTCCAGCATCCTCGCCAGGTCCTGGTAGAAGGGGTAGACCCAAAAAGACCTGGTTGGCGTCGTAGAGGGTGATATGAGTGCCAATCGCCTCTCTAACATGGCTATCCCAGTTATACGAAATGGAGTACGAAGAGCAGGAAGGCGGACCCTGAATTTGGAGTTCACCTTGGTCTCAGATACAATCAGGCAAACACATTTCAATGATGATAATGACAAAAGCAACAATATGAAATCAAATAAATCGCTCTTTCACGACACGTTCAATAAAAGCGATAACAATAAAACCGAATAATAAATCTTTATCCCAAATTAACAGATCGTCAAAAATATAATACTTTACCTAGCAGACAATAACCCCATTTGAATGGGCAAACCTTTTTACAGGGCTGCATAGAAATCCCTACAATTGTGGGTCATGTAATTACACTTGAAAATCGCCCGGGTTTCTGTCCCTAAAATACAATTGGTCCCGGTGAATGGGCGTGGGAGTGCCGACGGAGTTTTTGATGAATTTCTCAATTTATCGTAATGACTCTTAAAATTTACCAACAAGGCGGGATACTATGCAACATATCTATAATAGACGATCGAAAATCCGTTACCCGTACCTGATTTTTATTTTTATTTAAGGCACTTAATTTTTACTGCATCTCGCCTGATAGTAAGCTGAGAGCAAAGACTCAAGAAGAGGGTCACCATTACAAATACGTACAGTGTTACAATGGTGGCGCTCAGCTTGACGGCCTCATCAGATGCTTTTTGCGGGTCCATATTGACTCACCTAAAGTTCTTTATCCGAAATTGTTCTTCCTAACGATTTGTAATCCGAATGATCACTCCTCCTAATATTTTTCATCCTAAAGTTTTTATTCATACTATTTGTAGTGCTACCGTCGATGTTCATAACACTCATGTTTCCGAAAATTGTTATCAATAAAATCGTTAACATACAATATTAAAGCTCCTACTGTTTTTTATCCTAACGTTTTTATCCCTAAACATAATTACCATAATATTGTCACTCTTATTTTATTTATAGTTTTAATTCGTGGGTATGATTTTTATTTTGGGGTATGCTTTAATAACGTACTTATATTATATTATATTACAATACAACTTCTTACATTTAGCATTTTTTTTGGTTATTTATACTATACATACCTACTTATTTTTATACATATTACTATACATACTATACATACTATACATACTATACATACTTATTACTATTAATTAGAAAACTGTTTAGAATGATTAAAGGTTGTTTCACTGATTTTTTGGCTTAAATGAATGAAAATCATACAATACGACTGATTTACGGTTATGTTTATGACCTTTTTCGTTTTAAATTCGTTTCTGGCACTTCGCCGGCCGCTACCGCGGCACGCTCGCTTCGCTCGCTCGGCTCGTGCGTTGTGTGGTCACAATTCTAACCTAACCTAAACCAAGAACTATAAATATGACCGATTCGTTTCTGGAACTTGGCTGAATGACCGCAGCGAGATTTCGCTCGCTTGTAAATGAAAACATGTATTTAACTACTTGTACCAGGGTACCTACTGGTATTCTTATTTCTTATCATGTTATGTGTAATTAACTATAACTGTAAAAGTTACGCGAAATTAATGTAAATAATACTGATTATTATTAATAAAAATAAATCTAAACAAAAAAGGTATGACTTTCAATAATAGTGTAAAAGATGGTTATGTTGACAAAATATAGGAAAAGAAATAATAGTATAATAGATGTTTATTGCTACCGACATTATGAAGTTGAATGATTCGGAATTAAAACATTAGAGACAGAGTAGTTAGGAATTGTGATTGTTAGGATGAAAAATGTTAGGAAGAACATTTTCGGAGTTCCAATTTTCGGAGTTGAAAATTTAGGTGAACTTTGGCGCACCCGCTTTTTGCATCTGCTGACAAGCACGCGGCCCACCTGATTGAAAGTGGTTACCGTGGCCTATGGACGTTTGCAACACCAGGGACGAAACTGACAACACAAAACCTGTCGAGTGAGCTCTGGCTACCCTATTCACCGCCGGAAACACAACACAAGGTTATTATATTATATATTCTGTAGGTATTCCGCGGTATTCTGTAGTGCGTAGGTACTTCCCAGTCGGTTCCCCAATTAGGACGGGAGATACCGTTATGTCCTTCTCCTTCATCCTGCGCACAGCTGTGGAATGAACTTTCTGCTGTGGTTTTTCCAAGCGACTGCAATATGGGATTCTTTAAGAAGGGTATATTGGGCCAACAAGATTAAAAAAACTGGATTTACCAGAGCCATTGACTCGAAGAAGAAGGGCATTAGAAGGTATCTACAGGTCGGCAGCGCAAGCATGATACCTCTGGTGTTGCAAACATCCATAGTCCACAGTGACCACTTTCCTTCACGTGGGCGATGGATCTGCGACTTAAGTGGTATAAAAAATTGGTTCGTTTTTCGTTCGTGTTTCGTGCGGGAAAAAGTTTCGGATAACTCATGGTAACCCCCATTTTTTATGAAGTATGGTAAAATTGAGTATAATGATTAATGACACGCACTTAGAAATGTATTGATGTTTGTCGAGAGTACAAACAACATATTTTTTTCTTTGTATGCTTTTTCCGATTGAATTTTGATTGCGTTGCTTTGGACCACCTGTTGGCACATTGATATTTTTTATTATGATGTTGATACTCGTTATGCATGCCAAATGCTTTATGCTTAAATATGCAAGTTCTATAATATTTGTGGGTTTCCCTTGATTTTCTCGGGATTCCATAATCAGTGGATTATAGTCCTATTGATGGCAATGGGAATGCCTTGGAAGTATGCCTCTTTTAATTAAAATAATTCATTATCAAAATTTGTTCATAAGTAACGGAGTAAGTAAATCTTATTATATACAATCTTACCATTTATACAATTATGTTTAAAAGCATTCTAGAACAATCCACACCACGTAACCTAGACCAATGGTTAACATGCTTAACTAGGTAATGTCTTATGGGTTTTAGAAATCAGACATGCATATTATACATAGAAATAACTAGATTATTGCAAATAGACATATTCATGCATATAGATATTTACACTGAGTGGAAATCGAACCTACGTTTTCTGAATAACAGTCGTGTTCACTACCACCACGCCATCTTAGCCAGTGTATGCTATTTCGTAACTCCACTTCGATACAAACCACTAAGCTATGTTCCAGCGTACGTATATACTATGTTCTCAAACCAACAACTTCCAGAAATTTCTCAGAAATTCACCGGAGACTTGGATAAACTTCGACCGGTGAAGTCTTACTATATTTCTATGCAAGATCATAATGCTGTTGGCTTGTAGTATAAAGTTACTTGTGGTAATATACTTAGATAAGGAGAAAATAATCAACCTCAGTATGGACAAAATCAGTATAATAATTGATGCGTTTAATGGTCACAACTGCACAAAATACACTTTGAGCAAGATTGGTATCATGAACGATGCAAAATTCAGACACACAGACAAGACAAACACAGACACAAATTCAGGCAAAGAGGACGATAAAAAGATGAAACATACTATTCGAGTATCACGCCCTTAGAAGACAACGAATGGATCCTGAGTGGATCCATTTATATATATATAAACCTATCAAATGTCAGAAATAGCTGTCTGTCCTAAAAAGTGCGTATGTTTCAGTTTAATTGACATTTGAAATTCAGTAACGCAGTAATGAAGAAACTACTGCTCTATTTACGCTAGTAATAATAACTTTATTGTTTGTAGTGTGGTCTAAAACTTATTATACAATGTGTTACAGAAAGGTGTGGTCATATTTGACATAGTAACAAAAGTAAAAACATGATGAAAAAATAAAGAAAAATATTAAAGTTACTTACATTATTTGATATAATTAGTGAATGGGGTGAGTGACAACACTATTATACACTAAGTTATGATGCACGACTTTTAAGTATCACTTAGATACTCACTAGAGGTAGGTAGTAGTACCACTGTAGGTGGAAAAATTATAGGCTCATTATTCTACCTACCATCTAATCTATTAATTTCAATTGGTTTTAGTGACGATCGAGTAACTTTAAGTTTAGCATACTCGCCTCCCCTACTATAGTACCACAGTAGAACGAATCTTGATGAAAGCTCTTCAAATTGTGGTAGGACATTGAAAAACAAATATCTGAGCAGGTAGCAATTACTTAGCAGTTTCTCGGTGTAAACAAGTCTTAACCGAACGAAGTCTTGATTATTCATAAGCCCTTTTTCTTCCAGGGTGGAGTAATTTACAATTCTGATGTTAACTAATTTATTACTCAAGTTTCATGTAAAAGATTTGGAGCTGCGAATAAACGGAACAATATTTTTTTTTCAATCCCAAGGTTATGTCGGACTCGAACCGATTAAAACACACCCGTCTTTGGGTCTATGAGGTGAGATAGTACCTAGCGAATACATCCCTCGCACCCCGGCAAACCCGGAGTCCTATCTTACGAGATGACCCCTTCCACACACACCTTCCACATTTCAGCAAATAAATAAATAGAATATTAATATGAATAGGCACTTACATCAGATGCCGTGTGCTCGCCTACCTTATGGAATTAAAAAAAAACACTTCCAAAAATCATTAACATAATTGTGGTAAGTATTATACTAAATCATGCCTTATGACATCCATTGCGCTTCCAACATTGTGTACTTAACTTTATTTCGTAAGCTACGACTTAACGCCTTTAAATCATGTAGACAGGCTTTATTTAATTTAAACGCGTGGCTTTAGACGGGAGCTGTTCGCGGATTGGGTCCCGCAAGTTGTGAGCGGGTAAACGAGATGAAGCCGTATGAATAGGATTTAATTTTAGAAAACCGCTTATGTTCGAGTCGAACGAACGAAGTGTTCCGAACCATAATTTGTTTTTAATATTTATTGTTGTTACAGCGGGAACAGAAATATATCATTTGTTGTATAACCTTGTGTTGTGTTTTCGGCGGTGAGTAGGGTAGCCAGAGCTCACTAGAGAGTTTATAAGTTTCGGGACTTCACGCGATATATTTTTTAACACTTACTTTTGTCGACGTTTCGGGTGCGTTGCAGCACCCGTGGTAACGACTTGACTGGAAACTTATAAACACTATGAGTAAACGCCGCGGTAGTTTAAAAGTTACACTCACTAGAGAGGTTTTGTGTTGTCACATGGAGCGTCACATTCGTGCTGTTACCATATAGAGAAGAGGGGGAAAGGGACAGAAGAAGGCTAAGAGAGTTTCTGTGCTACAGAAAACATAGAATGGTTTCTCGGATTCCAGTTAGTTCTCTGTTGTGAGTACCTTTCCTTTATATAAGCCAAATACGCCGCTTTCACTTACAAATTGTACTTAAGTACGTTAATTAACTTGCTGTAATTCTTACCGACATGAAGTTGTAATTATGAGGCAATTTTATGAGAATAATATCTCCGAGCTATTTGTATTTAGTAATTAAGATAGTCTGAGTAATTATTCACTCTTATCCGACTCATAGACGATTTGTGTGGCTTAGCTTCTGCTGAGTGAATGATGAGGCTATGCCGCAAGCTAGCTTCTAATAGTAGACATACACACACAAATATATTGTAATGTGTGTGGGAAGATATTTGCGCAAATTTCAACAATCTGTATTTGCGCAAGTCTAGGTTTGTGCAGTTTAACCCCTAATGGGACCTATAACTGGAAACACTTCTATATTTTTTCGAAATGATCCAAGGTCTCCGAGCTACGATGCTACAGACACACACATAGGTACACCACGTTGTTTTTTTACACGAAAATATAGAAATAGAATAAAATATAGAATCATCCATATAGAAATATTCTTAGATACCAACATAATATTATGTTCATTGAACCCATAACTACTGAAGTATCGTTTTCGCTTGACCGCTACGAAATATATATCTATATCTAATATTATTTGTAAGAAAATTAATTTCCTGCCAATATCAAAGCAATCTTGTCTTCTTGGAGTAGATTTCGCTGACCGGGAAACATGTTATTTTCCTATGTGCAGGTTAGGTAATGTAATCATTTTCTAGTTTTGTCTGTGACTAACTGTTACTTGTGAATCCACACGTGTGTTCGCAACTCATAAGAACCTATTACAGGTCCAACCAGATTCATTAAGAAGTTTGATCTAATCATATATACCTTAACTACCTATTAAGAAGCTAAGATATCAAATGCATAGGTACGCAGATACAGTTATGGTAGCCATATACATTCAAGTGTAATTGCGCAAGCCTAGACTTGTGCAAATACACGGTAATAAAATTTGCGCAAGTATGTTTCAATACGCCTTATGAAATATTTATGCAAGATTAAATTAGCGCAACTATTCTATATGCTTGCACAAATATTTTGTAAATAAACAGGAAATAAAGAAAGGAAGAATTTATTTGCTTATAAACATAACAGAATACGGAACTTAGAATTATATAACAATACAACATGTTTAACCGCAGTACGAGGCATGCATGCATTTCTTAATACGAATACGTATTATCTTATCTTGTTGGGGTGCGTGCTCTAGAGCTTTCGCGGACACTTCGACCCTATTGGATCCTTTATGTCAACCCCACCCTGGCTCCTACGTTAGCGGAGGCATAGTCCTCTCTATCATGGTTACTATTCCTCTTAATCGCAGGTGCTTGTGATCCTCTGGTTTGGGGTAACCCCTCCCGAGTAGATCCATTCGATGTCTTCCTAAGGCGTGGAATTCACACAGTATGTGCTTCATTGTCTCAACGTCCTCCTTGCAGTGTCTGCATGTTTTTTCGTTCATGATAGCAATCTTGCTCAAGGTGTATTTTGTACTGTTAATTCTGTCCCTGCTGAGATTGATATTTTCTCGCTCAGCCTTCCCAATCCATTATTATGAATAATACAATGTAATTTATAAATATAACAAATTATCTTTATACTTAAATATGATTAATAGAGCTCCCTATAGTTTTCTTTTAATTAACAATGCTTGTCGTTTAATTTTTATCCTAGTCATGTTGCATTTATTTTCTTTCATAAGCTTGTACGAGGGACATGATTCATGTTTTTTAAATGTAAATTCTTTTCTTCCTTTTCAAGATGTACATAATTAAATATTACGTCTACCTTTCTCCTTGTTCCTCCCAGCAAATACACACATAGAATTATAATGAAACAAATAACGAGACAAACTTTGTTTACATTACCTTTTAATTGCAAGATTTTACTAAATTACCATTTCTTTTATGAATTGAATGTATACTTAATTGCCAGTTCTGAGTCCTCTTTATAAGCTTAATATTTAAACAATATAATATCAGCTCAAGCTGTGGAATGAGCTCCCTGCCGTGGTTTTCCCAAGCGACTACAATATGGGGTTCTTCAAGAAGGGCATTAGAATGTTTCTGCAGGGTGTTGCAAACGTCCATAGGCCACGGTGACCGCTTCCCATCAGGTGGACCGTGTTTTTGTCTGCCACCTAAGTGGTATAAAATAATAATAATAATTTAATCTTTGACGGATTTAATATTTCCCAGGAAGATAAGGTACATTGCTATAAGAACACACATATGAACATATTTTTTTCTAAATTCATACGTCCAATATACGAAATTTTCGGTACCGTATGGGCACGTCACCATAGGTGCGCTATACAATCGATATTGATACGGCCATCATGTTTCGGACTGCACCCCTGCTTACCATCAAGCGAGGTGCATTTAAGCTCAGCTATCCGAAAGTGCGCAGAACAAACCTCGACACGTGTTTCGAGTATACCCGAGGCACCTTCAGGAGCGCTATCAAGTGAATCCCACATTACACCCATCATTGTATCCTATGTAATAGGCGGTAAGACTATTGTCGTATCAGCCTCAGATGCATGCAGTAGGTATGCATCTTAGGCTGAGTCTAGACTGTATATATATGTCTGATGTTAAACAGCCCTATTCCTTAGTCACGAAACCGCATGAAAAGAGATGAAGAGGTCAACAAAATCAAGTCTTGAGTGTACAAACAGGCGTTATTAATCGATTTTGAATTTAATTTAATTTTGAAAACGTGGTGGTGGTAATGTCTAAACGATTAAGATCAAAATTATTAAATAACTGTTGATTTAATTACCTCCTACCTCCATTATAATTGGAGACGTCAAAAATTTCAAGAACTTCATACAAATTGAGCTCGTCTCGTAATAAGAGAAGTGAGGTAATCAAGACGAATGCCGCAATCCGTCGCTCCTGTTCTTAGACGAGATCAATAAGGATTTGAGCTGGCGTTTACGTGGCCACGAGAACAGCGGAATAGGAACGTTCCACTCATTCCTACCTAGCGATTCGGTTTTACCCTTCCGACACACAGTACCAGAAACGCAAAATACCTTTTACGCGGATGACCAGAATCACATTTCACGAATTACTAGACACGCAGATGACCTGATACGCATATTACCAGATTTAGTTTCGTTCCTTACGTTCATCATGCGTACAACCAAAGAGTGGAACGCACCGCCTGAATCTGTGTTTTCGGATAGATATAATTTGTAAGTCTTCAAGACTAGAGTGAATAGGTTACTTCTATAGTTCATTTGTTTAGGTACTTAAAAAGATCTTAGTGGGTGTTTTTAATATGTTTTGTTTGGAAACTCAGTATAAAAATACTTGTCTGCTTAGTAACGCATTTTGAAGACTAAAGACCTGTATTGAACCATTAGTTAGTTAGTTAGCCTATTGTATTTGTTCAACATGTATTTTAATGAAAAAAGGTCACAATATTGTTTACCCTTTTTGAACTACTTAATACTACCTACTAGTTAATTTATGCTTGCTTTTTGTTTGATAGGCACTGAAACTGAAAAAAAAACATGACTAAAACCAGCCAACGTCATTTGTTAACACCAAAAACACCTAACAGAACTATTCCCAGCTGATTTTATATCTCCAACGTAAGATTTTCTTCGTGTGTACAAAATTTCTTTACCCTGGCCTCCCCTGGCCTCCCCTGGCAGAATAAATGGTCCGCCATTAATCTATGCAGCTACTCCACGACTTCTAAGTGATGATGGACGGACACCTTTTGTTAAGACACCCTTTACATCTCAAATATATTCTTTAACCGCCTTCGCGTTGGTTGAAATGAGTTATGACTTGTAAGTGACAGGGATTATCTCTAATCTGATTGTAAATAGCGTTTAACCGTTACAATACTGGTTTTTGTATCTATGTAGTATACAAAATTAAGTTTGAAATGGATAAAATACCTCTTAAAAGTACCGAATATTGGATTTCCCATGTTGAAATCCGTGCGTGAAATCCCCACTGATACCAATCCCACCGGAGCCGATGAGAGAGGTTATGTCGGACTCGAACCGACTAAAATGAACGTCTTTGGGTCTTTAGTTGCCGAAGGTGAGATAGTAGCGAACATACCCCTCGCACCCTGGCAGACCCGGGGTCCTCTCTTTCGAGGTGACCCCCTTCGGGTATAGGGACCAGGGTGTCCCCGTCTAGCCCCCGGGATGGGGTGGCCCAGCTGGAAGCTTAGGACTGCCACAACACTTATATGATTATGAATGAGGCAGGGGAGATTGAAGGTAAGTAGGTGCTTAAGCTTCGGCGCTTTACAACGAATGTTCAAAAGTTTACTGACTGACATTAACAAGATTGATGCCTCAGGAGCAAGGTAAGAGCTAGTTAAATCACTTGCACTAAATACGAGTGATTGATGACGTCATTAGGAAGAAAACTTGGGCCGTCATCACCCGTAAGTCTACCATATACTTGTACTTACCTATAGATCCGGTATTCCCCATCAGTCTAAGTGGGGAATCACCTCCATTATACAGAACAGCACGGTTAATAATAACCTTGTGTTATGTTTCCGGTGGTGAGTAGGGTAGTCAGAGCTCACTGGAGAGATTTTGTGCTGTCAGTGGGAAGACCAACATTATATTCTATTCTTACAAAGTTTTGATACTTAGTTACATGCATTGGCCCAATTCGAAACTTTAATCCTTAACTTTAAAGGCATTTTGATTAAAATATTGCAACACTGCTGAGTTGTTGGCGGAAATTTCGGAATCGCCATATACACGGAGATTTTATAGTGGTTTCGGAAAAAGAATATTTTGTTTCACACACAGTTTCGGTAGCAAAATCGACTGGAAGTTTTAATTTTGAAAAATGTGTGGCAATAATGTGCAGGTGAACAGAATTTTTTCCGGTTTTTTTGTTTTTTTTTTCTCCAAATTAGGACTTCCTTTTTTTTTATACTACGTAGGTGGCAGACAAGCACACGGCCCACCTGATGGAAAGCGGCCACCGTGGCCTATGAACGTGTGCAACACTAGGGGTGTCACACACGCGCTGCCCACCTTGAAGGGAAAGGGGGAGAGCTGGGAAGGGGTGGGGAGGCTAGGAAGGGGAGGGGAAGGAGGGGTATAGTGAGCTCTGGCTACCCTACTTACCGGTTTTTTTACTATCGAATTTACTATTTTACTTTTACGATTTTAGGTACTATCGAAATTGTGGCCAAAATCTTTTTTTCCGGAACCACTATAAAATCAACCGGTATGTGTGTATATAAGAAAAATATTCTATTCCATTCTACAGAACAATTACCAGTCAAGCGATCCAGGTTTTCTCTTTAACATACCTAATATTATAATGAAATCCAACTATGAAATGCGGTTGAAGTCACTTCTTGGTTATTAAAACCATTGAATAGACTGTTAGCATCCATTGCTGGAAGTAATTTGTACCCGAAATTGTCCCAAATTTCGAAACTTCAAATTACATTTAATTGGACCACAAAGGATTTTGTGGTTCCACTCTAATTGTGTAAAGTATCATTTACATTTAATTCTTGTTTTAATTAAATGTAACTAGAGGTGTACGTTTCATATAAGCTTTGTATTACATATCTTGGTCGTACCCGCTGTGTGCTAGTTGTGCTATCAAGTTGGTCTATGGGTACGGGGTGGTACATACATACAATGGCCCAAAAAGGGAGGCTAGGTGCGGAAAAAGAAATCCCAATACAATGAAATACATATCTTGTTTCTTGTATTCGGATCTCGCTGTGCTGGTTCCCGGTAGTGTAGAATTTGGCCACCTCATCTCTTCCCGTGGGATGACGAGGTGTGAGTGGTCCCGAGTTTGAATATTCTCATTTTACTACCGACGTGAACCCGCTTCTTACACAAGCAATTGTGCTTAGCTGGAGGGGTTAGAGGGAATATTAGTAATTTCGGAGGGGATTTAGTAAGCCTTCCCGAAGAGCGAAACCTATGCTCGGGCCTTCTTCGTAAGTAGCGGCGCTGCCGTGAAACAAATTACTAGACAACGATGATAAATCCAAAATGCCGTGGATTCGACGGAAGAGAAGTAATAGCGGTGTAAATATTAATATTTTTGTGTGTATATGTGTGTGTGTGTGTTCGTGTGTGTGTGTATGTGTGTGTAAAATGAATATTCTAGGACAATTTGCACAACTCCTGTAGACCTATGCTAAGCTTAGCTTAACTAGCTTGTGGTATGGATTCTAGAATACGAATAAACATACTCCGAAACATTTTTATTTGTACATACATACGTTTATCATACATAGAAATAGACCAATGCAATTATACATAATAAATCGAACCCACACCTTCTGTGTAGCAGTTGCCTTCACAACCGCCATGCCACAGAGGCCTCATTTTCATATATGTTCTGGTAAACTTCTCTTTGAGACATCCTTTCAATTCCTGAACACCGAACTTTCAACGTCCATATGAATATTCAATGAGCCCTGAAATCACAAAACAAGGTGATTTTACCTGTTCGAAGTTTCTTTTACCAAGTTTTTTATGTTGTCGAATCATAATATATGTTTGCAACTTTGCTTACATCATTTCGTATTAAAACTTGATGATTCTTGACGAACAAAACAAAACTAAATAGGTTAAGGAGTTTTGTTTCGAGAGAAAATTCTCATAAAATATATCTATAAAATAATTTCTTTGTTGGCATTGTTAAGTGGGTATTCAATTGTATTCAAAATGCGGCTGGACTTCAATATTTTCAGTGAAGCGACTGCTATCCAACTTCTACAACTAAATTTTCAATATAAGAGTTCTGTAGTTAGGCTAGTCGGACGACGGAATGGCTCCAACATAGCTCCAACTAACCGTAACGACGGCCATAGAAGCACGATGATCTATGAGGCACGACCAGACCAGTGCAAATAGTCATATTCATGCATACAAATACTTGCACTGAGCGGAGATCGAACCCGCGTCTCCTGCGTAGCACTACTACTACCGCCACGCCACGCCACATAGGCTGTCTTAACAAAGTAATGCGTAATAATATCTAAAAAGTTAAAAAAGACTAAAAAACTGATGATGTTATATACATATAAACCTTCCTCTTTAACCATTCTATTTATTTAAAGAAACCGCATCAAAATCCGTTGCGTAGTTTTAAAGATTTAAGCATACAAAGGGACATAGGGACACAGAACGCGACTTTATTTTATACTCTGTAGTGAAGTGAAGCTACTAAAAGCGTGATGAAAATAAGGTGTAATTTCGGTATACCATATTTTATGGGTTTCAATTGTGAACCACTGCTACTTACTGAACATAAGTCTACTTCAAACACAATAGTCAATATTTTCACATTCGACATCTATGCAGATTTCACGTCCATTCCGGCCTAACCTCACTAAATCTCTCTAAAATAGCTATTCGAGGAACCACGCGTAATCGTTGTACGTGCACGACACTCGCATCCGGAGATTTTGTGAATTTTAGTGGCAAATGTGTCGCAACTACGTGAGGAAATTGAATATATTATAAATTATCGTTCCACTTTTGTGGTTATTTATTTATGACTAACAAAATATTTCAGTGCAATTAATGCATATTAGTTAGTATTCAGTGCCTGGGGGCGACGGGTAGAGGCGCCGGTCACCCTAGCAGAAGCTAACTTTGAAAAACATCGAAAAGTCATCGGTGTGTGCCATGTAAACCTGGGATCAAACCCAAAACCTCGTCTCAGCAGTACATTACCTATACCACTAGGCTACCGCGTTTACAACTACCTCTCAAGCTCAAGAAAAAACATAATCCTATATTAAAACGAACTCACATTCCAAAAAGAAGACAACTCAGTGTTCGCAAATATCAAGAAATACAGCACATTACACATCTCCAGCCGAATAAAGTTTGCTTTTCATCGTTTAGAATTTCTAACATATAAATATATGTGCGAATACATGTCTGGATTGTAAAGTATTTTAGGTTCAGACTCAGTTTGTTGGCCTGGGGCCCCGCGAGTGGAATACAAATCGAATGCAGTTGTCGTATCTGCTTTTAGCAATAAATTTGTAGGTATAGTGCGACCGAAGTGAATAGTTTCCTTCTTCTTCTTCTGTCGAATCGATGGCATTTTTGAGTTTCCATCGTGGTGTAGTAATTACTTTCACGGTAGCGCCGCTACTCACGGAGAGGGCCTGAGCATAGGTTTCTTTTTCATTTATGGCACGTCAATTGACTTCACCTCGCCTGATGTTAGGCTGAAGGCAAAATCTCATGAAAGAGGGTCACCATTGGAAACACGTTCAGTACTAAAATGGTGGCGCTCAGCTTGACGGCCTCATCAGATGCTTTTTTCGCTCTTCGGGAAGGCTCCCTAATGAAATAAGGGATTTACTCATCCATAAATTTCGAACTTTAATTAAAAGAAAGTTATGCCAAAAAGACTATTATAAAATCTAGGATTATTCGGATGATTAACAAGCCTGGACATGAGCTGTTCACTCTAGTTACTACTCAAGCAAATTACTGTATCTAGATTATTTATACTGTCGATTGATGGCACTTGGTGGAGCTAACTTTTATACACACTTGTACTACCGTATAACGGGGTGAATAGGGATCCAAGGGTGCATAGGGATTAAATGGTCTGCTGAATTCTGTAGTTATTTTCTATCAACCGTAATTTTGGACTAGTTCATTGTAATTACAGAATCATCAAATATCTGATAAGAGGCTTATTTGAGATCTAGTAAAAGAAATTATGTAAAATATTCCATGGACCATTTTTATCCCTATTCAACTTTGGATTCCTATTCACCGTACTCCACTTTGAAGGCCGCAAGGCGAAACCGGTTAGATACATTAATACAGTGGAGAAGTACAAGTGTGTTATCAATTATGTATACTGTATCTAGAGTAAGTTAATATTACTAAATAGACCAAGAAAAAAAAAAGCTCGCTGAGTTTCTTGCCGGAGTCTTTTTACACCGGGGCCGGCTTCGGTCAATTTGCTGACTAACTTATAATATTATTGATATTGAAGTTTTGTATGTTACATTTAGTGTTCTATACAGAATAAAGGATTTTTGAATTTAGAATTCAATCTTATTACATTATCTATTTAATGAAAATCAATCCTTCCTTGTCCCAATCCTCTCTACAAGGTCGGCAGCTCGACCGTGACGTCTCTAGTATTGCAAACGTTCATAGGCCCCGGTAACCGCTTTCCATCAGTGCGCTTGTCTAAAAAAGACAAGCGTACGGTCTACCTGATGGATTATAATCATTAACATCAGTATTTTAATCGTCATAGTTTATGTAATTTATAATTTCCCAGTTTGATTTCAAAATATGTTGCCCAAATTGTGTCTCAGACGTCAATTAGCAGGTGCGGTGATTAGTAGGTTGCGGTGGTGAGTTGGTTTGAACCCCGATAACCCTTATTTTTTTCGTGTGCAAAATCCCCATGGATACCAATCCTACCGGTGCCGGTGAGAGAGGTTATGTCGGATTCGAACCGACTAAGCGAACATATCCCTCGCACCCGGGGCCCTCTCTTTCAAGATATCCCCTTTGGATGACCCTGGTATACAGGGCCCTTAATACCCAAAATAAAATATATAACCATCCACTTATATTAAATCAGTAACATGTGAACGCATCTTAACATTTGCAACCAAGTTCGCATATAAACAGTATCAAACGAAATTACAGTGATACCCAACCTGATATACAGCCACAGACACGAATTATCATAAAGAACAGGATATGACACATCATGGTGAACTCCAAGTTATCATTGTTGACCAGCTTTGTTATGGGATCGAGATGTGGGGCCACGAAATAAACGATCTCGGAAAAATGTACAAAATGTATATTACAGATTACTCGTATCTAAACTTTTTTTTATTACACAAGCATGTTTATTGACAATCAATTTCATGATTTTTTTTTAGTTTTTGGGAGGCGTTATTTTAGAATTTTCGACAAGTTTTGATTCAACTTGCCTCGAACCGACCAAAACGCACGCCGTCCATGGGTCCTTGATTGAAGGAGGTGAGATTATACAAGACATATCTCTCGCACCCCGGCAGACCCGGGGACATCTCTGTTGAGATGACCCTCTTCCCCCAATGTAGGGACCACGGTGTCCCCGTCTAGCCCCTGGGTAGGGGTGGCACTTTGCGTCATTGCCATGGCCTGCTTCTGCTAGAGTGACCGGTGGCTCCACCCGTCACCCCCAGGCCCGCGCTCATGGGGGATGGAGGTCATTCTGCGACGTCCTCCACCTCCGACGTCCGAGTCGCCTCCGCTCATCGCAGGCAGTGCGGGCCCGGAGTCTTCTCCGGACCCTCTCCGCCTTCTCCTTTTCGAGCATTACTTGCTCGCTGAAGAAGGCGGCGGTTGCCCAAGCACTCGCGCATCGTACCATCACCGTGAGCAAGGTGGCGAGCGAGACAACTTCCGCCCCTAAGGCTGTCACTAGAACCCGCCTTGGCGTCTCCCACGCCGGGCACTCGGTCAGCGTTTGCAGCCCCGAGTCCTCGCTCGCATCACAGTGATGGCACTCGGACGTTGGCTCCTTCTGGATCCGACGCAGGTAAACCCCGAAGCACCCGTGCCCGGTGATCACCTGTGCCAACCGGTACGAGAGGCTACCGTGTGGATGCTACATAGGGGTATTCAGTTCCCGCTTAGTTAGTATATATGAATGTGTTTATATGCGCTGGTCGAGTTATATCCGAGCGTTGTGGAACACGTTGAGTCGAGCCGTCAGTCCTAACTGTCATACAAACATCTATGGCAGTCGATACAGGTTATCAGAAAATATAGATATATATCTTCTTCTATTCTTACACTTCTTCTTCAATTCTTGACATTATCAGATTTACCAAATAAATAACTATACTTATTATATTTTTTAAGTATGCTCGAGTGATTTTAAATCGCAATTTTCGTGGCCTACGTTATCACTCTAGTTTGAAACGTTACAAGATCGTTGACTGTCTGTCCCGGATGCATCTGAACCGCTGCACAAACAACTCTACTGTTTCACCACACTCCAGAGATAGCATCTCCAATAATAGAAGTATGAATATGCAACGTCAGCATGAAACACTACTTACCTGTAAATTTTCCAGAAATTTTTGGATATACTTTTTTATTTTCATTCCTATCGAATTCTGAGTCATTTTACATAACAACAAGACTGCATTTCTATGAAATAATTTCTATTTGTGTGTAATCTATATCATATTTAATGTTCTTATATCATTATCAATGATTTTTTTATGTCGGACACGTCAATTTGACTTTACCTCGCCTGATGGTAAGCTGAAGGCCTAGTCTCAGGTAAGAGGATCACCATTACAAACACGTTCAGCTTGACGGCGTCGCGTCATCAGATGCCTTATCATTCATTCTCTGAACCTTTTCCCAACTCAGTTGGGGTCGGCTTTCCAATCTAACTGTGATGCGGATGAAATTAGATATTTTTCGTGAAGCGACTGCCATCTGACCTCCACAACCAATGGTCCAATGACCAATCAGATGCCTTATCATGTCTTGTATTTGTCAAGCTTAATCGTTAGTCTCGCTGAAACATAAGAGCGGCTAGGGCGGTATAAAATATTATATTGTTCGACAATGTCCAAGACTTCTTTCTGTCATCGCCCGCTCGCCATGGGGAAAGGGAGTTCATCCTCACACATTACGCCCGGAAACGGCGCACTTTGCGGTATGAAATTAGCTTCATGCTGTTGAATGAACTCCGTGCCGTGGTTTTCTCAAATGACTAAAATATGGGGTTCTTCAAGAAGGGCATTAGAAGGTTTCTACAGGGTAGACGGCAAGAGTGTAATGCCCCTGGTGTTGTAAACGTCCATAAGCGATGATCGCTTTCCATCAGGTGGGCCGTGTGGTATAAAAATAAATAAAATAATATATCGAAGCACTGCGAGGAATAACAGAAATAGAAATGAAATTCAACGAGGGTAAAGCAACGGGGCCAGTCACATATAAATAATTGGGACGAGGACAGGATAATGTTCTACGTTAAACGCTCAACTCATATCCTTAATAATTTTTAATGAATACAGAATTGTTTAAAATATAAATATAATTTATCACACAACATGATTTAGGAACGGTTTAATTACAATACTTAGTCGGAACCCTTTTTGTGGAACAACGGTTAGTCATCGTGTCTTTAGCTCATAACGTAGCGTTATTAAAAAAATTTCAAGCATAGATATGGTATTTACTGGAAGTAG
The DNA here is from genome assembly GCA_963691645.1 of Pelosia muscerda. Lineage (NCBI taxonomy): Eukaryota > Metazoa > Arthropoda > Insecta > Lepidoptera > Erebidae > Pelosia > Pelosia muscerda. The sequence continues at coordinate 14,228,053 of OY829114.1, read as the reverse complement.
AAGGGGACGTAGTAAACTTTCCCGAATAGCGAAACCCATGTTCGCGACCTCTCCGTGAACAATTCCCAATGGACCCCGGGTATCTTTCCCCTCACGGGGTCCATTGGGTACTGAAATTTTATGCCAAGTACGTGGGGTCCGTTGAGAAAAATAATTCCCTACGGACCCCCACTCTCTGAAACTTCAATATTTTCTGTGAGTTTGTATAGGCGGTTACAAAAAAAAATTACCACGAAGGTTAATGCTGTTACGCTCCACCTTAGCCTTCTAACCTAATCTATCTAAGCCTAATCTAAGCGTAACATGGTGATTGTACCATATAGCACGAGGAGAGTGGGGATTCGTGGGGAATTCTTTTTCCCAATTTACCCATTTACCATTTCTCTCTCTCTCTCTAAATTTAAGAGCTATGCTCTTGTCGGTGGAGTAATCGCCACTACTCTCTGTCTCCCGCCAAGCCCTTGACCTCCTGATACGACACAACTTGTATCTTTTCCTTTATTTTGTGCCATAAAAGTTCCTCTTGGCCTACCTCTTCCTCTATTTGCTTCTACTTTCCCTTCTAAGATCTTTGTTAGAAACAAGTCCTGTCTCATCAGGTGACCAATCATCTTTTCTCTTCTGTTTTCGATAATTTCCAATATAGACCTTTACAAATACCAATTATATGACAAGTTACCTGTAAGTAAAAATTCGTTAATAAATATATAACTGCGATACTTTTCGAAGATATGTGTGTATTTATCGCAGGTTTATAAGTGCCTGGTTGATGGCAATAGGCTCGCACTTTGGGACCTAAATATAAACTGGCGAAATGTGGGTGCTAGCACCTCTGCCTACCCCTTCGGGGATATAGGCGTGATATTATAAAAAATAAACGAAAATAAAAAACAATTAATAAAAAAAATAAACATGGTTAATATTTCGACATCAATATCAATTTACCACAAGAATCCATCCGTGTGGAAAAGGATGAAGAATATCACCACTTCACCATACCTAATTGTGTAGCCCTATCCAGTTCTGTCATATATCCTTAAAGTTCAAAACCATTTTTCAGGCCATTCACTAGGCACTCTTTGTTTGAACGGACTTTAAAACTTAAATACAGAGTTACATTTTATGTTTCTCGTTTCAATTCTAACTTTTATTAAAAAATCTTTTGTGTATATGTACTGCTATATCCTGCTAAATAATATTTACTGTTCTACCACGCTCAAATCGCTGAATGGATTTGTGTTGTGGGCTATTGATCCTTAAGAGATCGTACTTAGTTATGGCCCCTTCTTCAAAAAATATTTAAAAAAATGCCTCCTTTGGATCTTTCATAATGTACCTGATTGACCTTGAAACTAAAACTACTAAATAGGGACAGGTTAGACTTTCTTTTTGGAACTTTTTAGACGTTCAAAAAATCACAATTGCCGCGTTTCCACGGTAGATTGCGACGGTCAGCCTCTGCACCAGAAGGGTATCCGTAGCGGGAGGCACCAGTGGCCTCTATGAGTCTCAGATTAAATAAATTACAACAAAATGTATCTACCAAATAAATTCTTAAACACTATAAATTCTTGTACTCTGTGTAAAGCGTGTAACATCTTCGACTAAAACTTTCCTTAACATTGATGCATCGTGTTCATAGTTGGAAAACATGAAAAGACCTCGTTAGTCTCGAGCATTCTTGAACTTTTGATTATTTCAACGTTTCCCATCATCTCGCAAAGTTTTATTTTACAAGCAATTTTGGTACAAGTTGTGTTGTTCGTAAATTGATTATATGTATTTCTTTGAAATGTTTCTTTGAGAGTTTTGTTCTTGAAAACTGAGAATGATAAGTAACTTTTTAAATTATGCATTTATTTACGATTTTTAGTCTATACAGGGTGTTACGGGAACACTCCTGATAACAAGTACATACCTAGTGACCAATTTAGCAAAATTTAATCTTTTTTGTTCATAATTAGATATGATTTTTAGAACCTTTACATATTATTATTTATTATTATGCTATTAAAGAGTTTAAAAAAACATAGTATCTACACCCGAGAGGGGTATGTCAGAGGCTATCTCACCCTCGGCAATTATAGTATCGAGACGGCTGTGCGTTGGTTGGTTGGTTCGAGTCCGACATAAGCATTTTCGTTAACTTCGTATATCATCATACTTGCGTTCGTGCATTCCATCTCTCATATTAAGAATCCTCATCATCATACTTGCGTTAGTCACGGTTATATCCAAACAGTTCGTGCATTCCTTGTCTCCGCACCAAAAAATAATGTAAGTAGATAAGGTTCCATATTATGTAACCTTTGATACTTTTCTTAATATGATAGAAGGCATTAAGCTCTCTCAAAAGACCTAGATTCATTCATACAACTCCAAGAATAGTCATAAAGATACATTCTTGAATATAAGATAAGGGAAGGCTGATTAGATTCTTGAATACGATTCATTATCGAGTGTCTTTATGTAGTGAGAATAATCGGATTTTTCTGAGAGCTATTGGCGGTGTGTCGCAAAAGATTTCCTTACGTTAATACCAGTTCTTCATTATAAGGGACAAAAGAGTTGTAAATGAAGGGATTTATGTTACCTTTACTCATTAATTTTCTTGTATCCACGCATTGCTGTGTGCAGCAGAATAGGGACACTCATCTCGGGGTTCGATCCCCGCTTAATGCATGAAAAAAGGCTATTGGTATTGGTACGAGCGTGCCTCGGAGAGCACGTTAAGCATTCGGTCCCGGTTGTCTAACAAACATCTACGATATTGTATGAGTAAATCGTTGTCGGCTCGACATCAAATCACCTTTGAAATATTTTGTCGTAGGAATATTTCACTATTGCAGTTCATTATAGTCGAAGTCATCATCTCTCATCGTCTCTCGTCTCATCATAAGTCGAAGGCATTTTGTACACTACATATTGGTATTAAAAAATTACGGCACGGCCATTTTTTTCGCATTATTTACTCTTCATCAGTAAAGCTAAATAAAACGAAAATTCTATAAAAAAACGTTACTGCGAAAAGAAAACAAATAGCGCCCAATTTTTTGTCAATATTTTTTTTGTTTCCTTTAGCTTTACTAACACGATAAAGCGTGAATAACGCAAGTTAAACGGTATAAAAAAAAATTGCCTGCCGTAATTTTTTTAATTCCAATAGTTCCTCTTACACCCTGTATTATTTAAACGTGATCTTCTTCAAGTATAAGAAATTAGTCAAGTCCTATTTATTTTTTATTTTTTTTATACCTCTTAGGTGGCAGACAAGCACACGGGCCCACCTGATGGGTAGCGGTCACCGTGGCCTATGGACGTTTGCAACACCAGAGGCGTCACACACGTGCTGCCTACCCTGTAGAAACCTTCTGATGCCCTTCTTGATTACAGAGCAATAAAAAAAACAATCACTAAATTCCCCAATCCATTTACCTGCACCCTCAGACTTTAGCAGAGAGGGTAACTTCAAAGATTTTGCATACATCAGCAGTCGTTGTTATTCCTCGTCGGATCACAAGTAGTAACAAGTTGCTACTTTAAAGTTACCAAACTTATACTTTGTTTGCTTTGATAAATTGAGGAGACGTGACTGTTGGTTCGCTTGTGGCATGTGGCTTGAGTGTACGAGATCTGGGTTAACTGGGGTAGTGGAATCTTTACTCTATATTAAGCCATATTTTTTATTTTTTTTTATTTATGGCACATCAATTTGACTTCACCTCGCCTGATGTTAAGCTGAAGGCAAAGTCTCATGAAAGAGGGTCACCATTGCAAACACGTTCAGTGCTACAATGGTGGCGCTCAGCTTGACGGCCTCATCAAATGCTTTTTCACGCCCCGCTTAAAGGACCCGGGAGTGTAGGAACCCATATCTTGTTATCTACTGTTTATCCTAGCACCGCACAAATTAAGGAACCCCAAACTACAGACATTCGCTTAGTCAGCACACCCAAATCTGGGACATGCGTTACGACACGAGTCGCTTAGCTCTGCTATGTTTTTTAATAGTCAATCAATTATCATTTTGTCATCATCATTCCCTGAACCTTTTTCCCAACTCAGTTGGGGTCGGCTTTCCAGTCTAACTGTGATGCGGCTGAACTTCGATATTTTCCGTGAAGCGACTGCCATCTGACCTCCACAACCAATGGTCTAATGACCAATGGCGATATCGAAGTTCCAAGTTAGGCTGGTTGGACTTTTGAGGGCTCCAACTACCCGTAACGACTGCCATAGATGTTTGTATGGCAACCGGGACCGACGGCTTAACGTGCTCTCCGAGGCACTTATAAACCTGCGATAAATACACACATAACTTCGAAAAGCATCGAAAAGTCATTGGTGTGTGCCATGGTAAACCTGGGATCGAACTCGAGACCTCGTCTCAGCAGTCCATTACCCATACCACTAGGCTACCGCGGCTATCTTCTATCTATCTATACTATTATATAATTGTAAAAAGTTTATGTTTGTCCGCGATGGACGCAAATACTACTGAACGGATTTCGATGCAGTTTCTTTTGTTTGAAGGGGTTTGGTCCAACTTAAAATCTTACTTTGTTTGATTGCAATCGGTTAAGTAGAACCAGAGTTATGATTAGTAATATAGAAGTTAAGTTGCGTAGATGGCGCTTAGTACAAAATATAAGCGAACAGTTCGTCATTTACGTTAACAAATCATCTTATAAAGACATAAGTACTAAATATTTCACTATCTCATCATTTAACGTAATAACCACTTCCAAAAATGCCTCGTAATATTAAAACCCCTTCCTTTTTACTATTAATTAATCAGTGAGAGCTTCAAAGACAGGAGCTTACAAAGCTCTAATTAGCTTCGTCAGACCTTTGACACGGACTACTTTTTGTACAGCATTATAGGGTTGGTCTGAGAGGCCGTTTGTATTAGTGATTAATTATGGATTTTGGTGATAGGATACTGGGAATACTGGGAAGGTTGGGATACGATGAACGGGTTAAATTACGTTTTGTTAGAGTAATTAGTTGGGAGTTTAATAGTGTTGATTGGTTGAAAAGTCAGTCGATTCATGAGTAAAATTTGTTGATTTATATCAGAAGTAATCATTATATGTAGTGGTATTGTAGATCTATAATATACATACATGCAGACATGATCACGCCCGTAATTCGCGAAGGGGTAGGCAGAGGTGTATTAAGCACCCACATTTTTCCAACTAACTTGGAACTTCGATATCGCCATTGGTCATTGGACCATTGGTTGTGGAGGTCATCTGACAGTCGCTTCATGCAAAAAATCGAAGTTCGGCCGCATCACAGTTCGACTGGAAAACCGACACCAACTGAGTTGGGAAAAGTTTCAGAGAATGATGATTTTGCTAACTATGAATTCAGTCCCACATAATAGGGGGCGAGCCTATTGCCGCCCATCGGGCACTTTGTAACAAATGGGTATACCAAAAATCAATTTCTAACCGAAAATGTTGCAGCTGTACAAAGTGTTTCGTATGTTTGTTTCAAAAATGAAGAACTGCTAGAAGTGTCAACCCTTGGTACGGCACGAACCAACCGGTAACGATTCTCAAATTACATTGAAAACTGCACACACGTCTAGCTATTAACGATTTTTCGACAGAGGCAACAGCCCGCTGTTTGCTTCTGCTAATCTTTCTTTTTTAGTATGAAGTGTACTGCATATCCATATACTTGCACACGAGAAGTCCCAAGAACACCTCTGAAGACGCAATCTAAGGGGCAGAACATTGGGAATACAGAATTTAGGAGTGGAAACACCGGGCCGTCAATACGACAGAAGAAGAAGTGCGGAAATCCCCTCGGATAACACCACCGTTGGCGATGTCAGGGGTGTCAGACTTTGCCTGATTAAGATTATCACTACAGTTGACTTTAGGCCAGTAGAGGGTTTTAAGAAAACATCATTTTGAGCGTAGCTGTTAGTTTACCGACCTTTGCAGAGTATTTGATAGAAGTAACAGCTGGGGGGAGGGAAGTTATTTAGCTGCAACATTTTCGGTTAGTAATCAATTTTTCGGGGTACATCATTTTTTTACGAAGTGCCCGATTGGCGGCACTATTCTCGCACCTTATAACGTGGGACCGAAAATCATATTTGGCGAAATGTGGGTGTTTGATATATCTCTGCCTACCCCTTCGATGATTACGGGCGTGAGTATTATGTATGATGTATGTACTATTTATATTTACCTTTTAGTTACACATTCTGTTATCTATTTATTACGAAAATAGTATTGATAAGTTTGATAACATATCAGCTATAAGATATATCTATAGCTGCGGGGAATTACAGCAAAATTTATCTTTAAAATTTCCAAGTGTACCTGCGGTGTACGTTTCAAGAATGTGGAACTTCATTGTGAATGCCACAAAGATTCCACACATGAACCCGTACATTTTTATAGCTCTTTCTTCGTTTTAGTTATAACAGTTTTTAGTATTAACCCTGTGTATTATTAGCTTGTTTCATAACGATTCCAACACCATAAGCATTATATATAGCTACCATACAAAAGTTTAGAGATATCGCCACTTAAATCACGCGCGCCCTTATCGCGCGAGACCTCCCGTGAAGTGCCCACACTGACGACTTTGTGAAATAAAAATGGCGGGCCAACATCAGGTTAACATCTGACATAGAATGAAGTGAAGAAAAATGAAGAATTTATAAATGATTAGTAATTTCTATACCCTCATACTGAAATATAAAAAAAAAACAAAATAAATTGCAAAATTATACTATGTTACAGCTCTTCTATAAACAACTGTACCATGATGTAACTATTATTATATTTATAATTTGGAAGTTGTTCGCTTAGTTACACCAACTATTATATATATATATAAGTATTATAAGTATTTATTATATATATATACTAGCAAACCCGGCTAACTCCGTTTCGCCACCAGATGTGAAAATAAGGTCGCCCTTTGTACATATTTATCAAAATATTGCAATATCAATCAACTGTGAATAATGTTTGTACAAATAAAGTGTAACTATCCATCTATCTATCTAAATCTTAGTTAAACATTACTAATACTAACTAAGTGACTCCTGCAGGCGTTTTCCCTTTTGCAATCCACTCGGGAAAACCACAAACACATCTATTTTTTTTATCAGATAACTGTCGTGACGTTTATTAATTTTATTGTCTGTAACATTGCAGTAAATAAAGATTATAAGATAAGCTGATAGTGCAATCAAATAGATAAGTTATGAATTATTAAAGGTGAGTGTTGACTGGTACTACGTGGTGTAAAGGAAAATTCAGATAAGGTAGAGAAATACTCGGGCAAAAGTGTTGATTAATAAGGCTTGTGCATTTAGCCACTGATTTGAGTTAACTATAATGTATGATCCGTGGAAGTTAGACTGCAGTCCCATAATAATTAATATTTTAGCAGTGATGTGCACAGGGTAGGCAGTAATAACGTTTCGAAGTACTTACTTAACAATCGTAGGCGTGTGTATAGATAGTTTTAGAAGTGCATAAGTCTAATTTCTTTTTAAAATTTGCAAAAGAATCACACACACACACACACACACGCACACATATGTATACACACACACACACACACGCACACACACACACACGCGCGCACACATTCAATACACACAAATCAGAATTATTCCTCTTTATGATATTAGTAGTATCTTAAACTTAATTAAATAAATAAGTAGATTTGTTATTCATTAGCGTCTAAGACTAGTAGTTGTGTAGTGGCATCACTTCATTTTAAAAGCCCACTGTGCTTCTTTTTTTAAAAATTGCGCGGACGGAAAAGTATGATATTTATTTATTGTCAGACTGACAATGTTTACTTCTGTGTTTACATTTATTTTTAATTTTTTAATTTATTTATGACTTAAGGTCGAATCGCGACCACTAGTACCTATAAATGTAGCATATATTATTTTTAACCTTTCCTGATAAGCATAAGCCCTGAACATTTTGATTTACAACGTTGACTTCTATTGATAAATGATATCACTGATAAGAACATAAAATGAACAAAATAAACTGATAACGGAATCAATCACTACATAATTTTGTGTCATTATGTTAGGTCGTTAATATCTAGAGAACTAATACAATGTGTCGAACCTTACTATTATTTTGTATTGTACTTATTCAGTATTGTCATGGCGGTATAGAAGACCAACCGGCATATGGGTATCATATGAAAGTCGGTATACCAAGAGCTTTAGAAGTAAAATCTTTGGAGAATATTGCTGCTAAAAATATTGGCAGCAGTCGAATTGTTGGTGGCAGTGCTGTTGGCAAGGCTGATGCTGTTCCGTACCAGGTATATAATTTGTTATGATAAATTATTTTAAGAATATTAGTTACTGAAATTATTCATATTCTCTGTAACACCTCTAGCTGAGTTCAATGGCTTGTGTTGGGAGTGGGTTTACGTTGGTAGTGTAATGGATTCGAACCCGGGACCTCTCGATTTCTTAAACCACTAAGCAACCGACGCGCCGACGCTTAAACTGCCTTGTATGTAAGTATATAATTATTTAGGAAAACGCTCCCGCACTCGAAGGCTTGCCAATTGCGATGTGATATATTTTTATATAGTCCAGTCATTATATATTGGATTATATTATGGATATAATATGTGGAGGGGGGGGGGGGGGGGTTAGAAAAGCTTAAGTTGTAATTTTCCGCCATCTTGAAAAAAGGGTTGATGATGATTATGTATCAAATTGTAATATTTTATGACAATATCTAGTGTACTGCATGTGTCTCCTTCAGGAGTATTTCCCTAACACCCTGTATACTCTCTCTCTCTCTCTCTCTCTAAACTTAAGAGCCATGCTCTTGTCGGTGGAGTAATCGCCACTCCTCTCTGTCCCCCGCCAAACCCTTGACCTCCTGATACGACACAACTTGTATCCTTTCTTTAACTTGTATTAATCTGTGCCATAAATGTTCCTCTTGGCCTGCCTCATCCTCTCTTTCCTTCTACTTTCCCTTCTGTGATCTTTATTAGAAACAAGTCGTGTCTCATCAGATGACCCATCATCTTTCCTCTTCTGTTTTCAATAATTTTCAATATAGACCTTCTCTCCTGTACCTTGTTTAGTACCTCTACGTTTGTCACCCTTTCCGTCCAGCTTATCCCTTCCATCCTTCTCCAGCACCACATCTCGAACGCCTCCAGCCTATCTCTATCCTCCTGTGTCATAATCCACGTTTCACACACATATACACTACACATATTAAACCCTGAACCAACCCGTCTGACCAGACTAGAAACAGTAGGTCAAAGTCTCCCAATATTAGAAGAAGCCCATATCCAGCATTGACTGCGATAACCTAACTGACTGATCAATATTCCAGGCTGGCATCATTACCACATTGACAACCGGCTGGTCTTCAATATGCGGAGGCAGTCTCATCTCCGCGACCAGAGTCCTCACGGCTGCTCACTGCTGGTGGGATGGCCAGGCTCAAGCAAGGCTCTTCACCATTGTATTGGGCTCTCTTACCATCTTCTCAGGAGGGACAAGGATAGATACATCCAATGTCAAAGTACACCCACAGTGGAAGACGAATTTGGTGAATGATCTCGCGATGGCAGTTATAACTCCAGTGACTTTCAATAGTAAGTGTTTAACTATGTTCTTTTTTTATTTAAGACACATCAATTTGACTTCACCCTGCCCGATGGTAAACTCAAGGCAAAGTCTTATTACTGTGAGAGGAAAGGAAAACTCGAAGTTAAATTGTGTACCAACCCGTCTGGCCAGTGTGTGAAAACAGGGAATGGAGGCGACGTGGACGTCGGAGGTCGAAGTCTTTCATGAGCGCGGGCCTGTGGGTGACGGGTGGAGCCGCCTGTGACCCTAGGAGACGCAGGCCGTCAACTGCTTTTTTCAGTCTAACTGCGTTGTGATTGAACTTCGATGTTTTACGTGAAATGACTGCCATCTGGCCTCCTAGCCTATAAGTATAATCAATATAGAAGTGTGCAGTTGGACCAGTTAAGGGACTTTTTAGGACTTCAACTACACTACAACAGTAACTGCCGTAGTCCGAAAGCTCAACGTGTTCTCCTAAACACAACCAGATCAATGCATATTCATGCATTCAAATATTTGCACCGAGCGGTGATAGAACCCGCGCCACCTGCGTAGCAGTCGCGTTCACTGCCTACTTGCCACTGACAAGCCGTCCATTATTCTCAATGTTAACCAGTAATCAAAACTTTCGTAAAAGTCAAGTACAGACCACTAGGGAGAAGTCTTTGCAGATTTAGCGAACCAGAGGTCATGATTTTTCGTCCGTATTTGTTATGCGATGCACGTATTACTCCGAAACTGCGGCACCGGGTTTTATGTACTTTTTATTGTGTAACCGTTAGGATAGTGGAAATCAAATGAGTTACGACTCATCGTGCTAAGTTTACTAAAATAATCTAGTTCAGAAACTTATGTTTGTATTTATTAGTGATCGCTTAGTGGACGAAATTCAACTATAATTTTTAAAAAGTTCACTCTCTTATGTGCCCGCAATTTTCGTAAAAAGGCAAACAAAATTTTCGCTTCCCCTATTAATTTATTGGTAGATATTGGTTGGTGAGATAATTATAATTTGAAATGTTTATTAAGTGTTTTTGCCCATCAAGTTTTCGATTAGCCAACCTCATGTTCAAGAATGTATAGAACGGAGCAGGTTCTGTCATCAGTTTTTCTCTCGGGGTTGGGAGGTCAAACGGTAGTCACTTCACGAAATATTATAGAATTCATAATGACAACCAGGATCAACGGTTTAAGCATTCTTTCCGTGGTACAACCAGACCAATGAACTCTTAACCTCTCCCTCCCCCTTCCCATTCTCCCCTCTTCTCTATATGGTCGACAGCAACGAATGTGACTCTTTCTCCGCGAAAAAGCATCTGATCAGACCGTTAAGCTGAACATTATAACACTGAACGTTTTTGTAATGGTGACCCTCTTTCCCGAGACTTTGTCTTCATCTCACCATCTGGAGAGGTGAAGTCAAATTGACGTTTTCTTGATAAAAAAATTACTAACTCTGATTTCAATGTTTTACAGATAACATACAAGCAATTCCTTTACCAACAGTAGCAGAAGTGAATCTAAGTTTCGTGGGCTCGTCAGGCACAATCTCCGGATTTGGCAAAACTAGAGATGGTAAGATGTTATTTTTTCATCGGCGTGACATGGTGGAAATCTATTATTATAGTTTTTCTATTGCCAATGTCGGTATTCCCTCCCAAACCGACGGCGTTCATCTCGAAGAGAAGGACGGGGGTCATCTCGAAGAGAAGGCCCCGGGTCTGCTTGGGTGCGAGGGATATGTACAGCAACTAAAGAACCAAAGTTGGCGAGTGTTTTAGTCGGTTCGAGTCCGACATAACCTACCCAACCGGCGTATCCGTGGGGATTTTTCGCTCGATAAAAAAAGATATTCCCTGCAATCGAAGTACTTTTTGAGGAAAGGTTTTGCGTTGTGTGCAAATATAAGGAGATTTTGGGGTTACCCCATATGTATACCCATATACATATCTTACCCATATATATAACCTAAAACTATACCTATTTTCTTATCAAATTTTCTCATCTACTCCCACCTGTTTCCATTGAGTAGTTCTGTTGGCAGAACTACTGGTAATTTTTCCCAATAGTTCTGTGACTTATAAGACTATGCTTTATACCGGAATTGCCTCAACTTTTTCCACCTTAATTAAAAATAAAAATGAATCGCAAAATATGTTACTGCTGAATCAATTCAATTATTATTTATTTAAATCTATTCCTTGTACTCCAAGGAAGTTTTTATAGAGCAACAGGAATGCGATTAGAATTTCACACGGGTGGAGCTGAGGGCAACAGCTAGTTATTATTATAGTAATTTTATCACAATGAGTAATATTCGCTTAAACTTACAACAATATCATGTTATACCTTTAAAATGGCGAGTTATAAATATCTCAACATAATAATTATTCCAATTAGCAGAAAGAGATTGTATTGTTTTTAAAAGGAATGAACTACAAGACCCTTTGTGTTTCGTACATGACCCGAACCGCACAAACAAAAGAAAATTTTACTCCCCCAGGCAACATTTACAATATTATATTAATTTAGTAATTTGTGGCGGAAGAAGGATCCTTTAGTGAATAGATATGGATAACATTTTATATTGAATTATTTTCTTTGAATATTTAATTAGCTTATTCAGAATACATTATTTGGATTAGATTATTTACAAATTATAATTGTGTGTTCTTCTTTAAACAAGGCTTCTTTTAATCGAATACAATACACGTTTTTATTTATACTTTTCGCCTTATGGTAAGCAGAGTTGTAGTTCGAAAGATAGCCGACGTTACAGGTGCTGTCCCTGTAACGGCAGTTCCCGCCCGGTCAGCCTGGGAAAAGTAGACCAAAACCTTCCAAATTTTGGAGAGGCCTATGTGCAGTGAACTTTTTTATATTGCGAAATATCCTCACGGATAACCTCCGCTTGAGCTGGTTGGGGAGGTTATGTCGGACTCCGACTAATACGCACGGTGGGTTCTTAATTGCCGGAGGTATATAGATAGTAACCAACATTATCCCTTGTACCCTGGCAGACCCCCAATCCCCTTCAGGTGTACGGTGTCCCAGTGTAGTCCCCCGTCACCCCTGTCCACCAGTGGACTTGATTTAATATTTTGGTCATGTTTTGGTTTGCATAAATATTGACGTATATGACGGCCGCATAAACATTTATCATACATAATAGCATAGCGACATATAAATAGGACATTTCTTTGTACTCGTTCATTCATAAATCATTGGAGGTCGCCAGTTTGGCTGTATCTTTGGAAATAATGCGATGCATAAAGTTTATTCAGAAAGTTATAATAAATAGAGCAACAGTCTCCATATTACAGAGTTTTTCATTATTTTTTATTACCGGCATTATTACCGGGTCATTAGAATTTAAAATGTAAAATTAATTTAAATACGCACTTTTTATGACAATCGATTTTTGACAAGTTTATAGGCTTATAAAAAAAGTTGCACGGTTCATATACTTTATCACTTTCTCACAACTAGGTTTTGTGTAATGCATGTCACTCGCACACTTTGTTTCTTTTGGGATAACTTTATGTTCTAACCAGATATATTTGGACGCTGTATTTTTGCCCGCATTTGATTCCAGTTTGTAAATTCTTTTTTTTTTCTTTTTTTTTTTTATCTATGGCACGTCAATTTGACTTCACCTCGCCTGATGTTAAGCTGAAGGCAAAGTCCCATGAAAGAGGGTCACCATTGCAAACACGTTGAGTGCTACAATGGTGGCGCTCAGCTTGACGGCCTCATCAGATGCTTTTTCACGCCCCGCTTAAAGGACCCGGGACTGTAGGAAGAAGGAAACACTTGCGCCGGCAAGAAATTCCAGGACTTAATGGTACGGCAGAGAAAAGACTCACCGAACCGAACTCATTATAAGTGCAATGAAACAATATGTTAGTTTGTAATGTGTCATTGGGCGTAGTATGCGGCGGCTGTGCACGAGGTTATGGGTTTTATCCCACACAGGATAAAAATTTGTGTGATCCACAAATAGTTGTTCTGAGTCTGGGTGTACTTTGTGTCCGTTAGTTGTATGTTTGTAAGTCCCCTGCGATACTTGTTCCCTAGTGCGGGAGTTGTCTTTTAAAAGCGAATAAAAGAAAGTAAATATAACATTTTCTAATTCATTAACAATAACATCACTCACTTATGGTTTGGCTTATGGCGATCCAGAAAGCTCATATAAAACTGAACAAACTTGCAATTTATTATGTTTATTAAACCTTCTAAAAATAGTATCCAGTTGTACTCTAAGCATTATATACTAATAACTTTATGTCTTTACCATTGGCCGAGAATGAAATAAGTTAATATTTAAGTTGTTTGATATCTGATTTCACTATTTATAAATCGTACTCTGCTACATGTTTATCTATTAAATTAATTAAAAATGGATGACGGTAAACGAAAAACTCGAGAACGTCACGATTATTGCCATTTTTACATATCTTTCAGTTCTCGAAATATTTTATGAAAAAAAAACCGGAATTCACACGAGCAAAATTGTGGGCATTAACCTGCTGGTTTTATCATAAATTCCCATATGCTTGCACTATCTTGGAAAATGAACTGAAATAATTTAACATGTCTGGAAGACCTTGAATTCCAATAATGATTATGTTTTCTGTTACCAGCTCAAAATGGCTTCCCACCAACAACTGCTCTTCATCAGACGACGGTCAACGTCATCACAAATGCGGTCTGTCAGAATAGTTACACTGTAAAAATTGAAGGCAGCCATATTTGCATCGGTGGGGAAACTGGTAGGGGAACTTGTGATGGGGATTCTGGCGGACCTTTGACTGTGGTACATAACAAGAGGAATATTTTGGTAAGTGATACACTATTGTCTACAATATAGATGTAGGCGTTACCTGGCGGAAATCCATTACAAGAATTTATATATAGGGAGAGCGGGGGGGACCCACTACTCACCCACGGTTTAACGATTCCAATGATAACAACATCAGATTAGTAAAAATACTTAACTGAGGAGATGTTGTCGAATGTGCAATATTCGATAAGTTTTGTCTCTACAGGAGACATCTTCAGGAGCATTATCAAGCGAATGAATAGAGCTCCGTAAGTCGGCCATATTTATACCTCTCCGCTGTTCGATAAAACACCGGATGTAGTATGATGACAGTTGTGTCTTCCTTTTTTTCCATGCGCGATATCCCCTCAGGTACCTATCCCACCGGAGCAGATCTGAGAGGTTATGTCGGACTCAAACCGACTAAAACGCACGCAGCATCACTCGCTACCTAAAGTATGCAATTAAAATTAAAATATCCAATTGTGTCTAAAGTATGCAATTCAGAGGCCAAGGTCTACTTACTGTTATTGAAAGGAATATCGCCGGGGATATTGCGAACCAACTGGAGTTGGTAGAGTCTGCGTATCTTTTTCACGTATTTCCGGCGGTGAGTAGGGTAGCCATAGCTCACTGGAGAGGTTTAGTGTTGTCAGTGGGAAGACCGATTTATTCCTTAGACTTCTGCACTTGCAGTACAGAAATTCTCATAACCTTCATCCTTCCCCGCTTCTCTCTCCTCTACATGCTCTGCAGCACAAGACAGATGCCCCTGGTGTTGCAAACGTCCATGGTAACCACTTTCCGTCAGGTAGACCATGAGTTTATCTGGCACCTAAGTCTCCCGCCAGTGGACGTAGATTCCTGATTCAGAGTAACATGTTAAAACATGTATCAAAAAGTCTTCGCCGAGGATCTCTAATTCGATTGCTGAATGTCTTTTCTTCCTTTGCAGGTGGGTGTTGTGTCTTTCGGTCACAACGCAGGTTGTGAAGCCCGTATGCCTTCAGTCCTCACCAGAGTAACTGCCTATCTGAGTTGGATACAATCTGAATTGTAAAAATGGTGTTAATAATAAACGACTTTTCAAATGATATGATACATGGTCAGCAATACTCCCGAGTATTGCTGACCATATTAACGCGATTATATGGTAAATACAATAACTTACCTTTTGATTTACTTGATGTTTTGGCTAGACTCCACTAGACGTGGTCTCAAGCTTTTGTATTTTTTTTGTTAGCTTTGTTTGCTATGTCACTTCTAATAGTTTTTAAAAGCAAGAATACGGTCAGTGTAGTGTGTCGTAATATGTACAGTGTGGGGGTAGAAAAATAAACTTCCCCTCCCCGCAGTGGTCACAGAGCATACTCCAGTCGGCTTGTGACCTTAAGTAAATCAAAAGGTAAATTTGAAAATTTTTATTTACCATAAGATCATGTTAATGCCCGTGTTTCACTGTCCACATATCATGCAACGTGAAAGATTGAAAGTGAAAACGATATGTTATTTATTTGTAGCTCTTGCCAATTTGAAATCTCTCGCTCTATCTCTTGCAGAATTCTGTCTTGAACCTCTCATATTTAATTGGTGAATTTGACTTTTCCGGAAACGACTCTCATCTTATCTCCTTCAGGTGTAGGGACCTCGGTGTCCTCGTCTAGCCTCCGGGTATGGGGTGGAGCACTTTGCGCCGCCGCCGTTGCGGCCAGTTTCTGCTAGGGTGACAGGTGGCTCCACCCGTATATAACCTCCGTTTCCCATGAGCGCGGACCTGGGGGTAATGAGTGGAAGCGCCTGTCACCTTAGCAGAAGCAGGCTGTGGCGGCAGCGCACAATGCCAGTCCATAGGTACCCGGGGGCTAATTGGGGACATCGTGGTCCTAATACCCGAAGGGGGTCCTCTCGAAAGAGAGCGCCCCGGGTCTGCCGGGTCAGCATTACTATCTCACGTTTGTTTTATCATGCGTTTTAGTCGGTTCGGGTCCGATATAACTTCCCTCACTGGCCTCGGTGAGATTGGTATCCATGAGGATAGGTTCCGCATAAGGAGAGGAAAAGGAGGAGGACGTGTAAGTATGTAATGTCAATGCAAGTAGTTAAGTAGCAGTATAATAATGGTGTGTACGTCACCGACCCCATTTTAAGATATGTTTGTTTACCGCCCACGAATCTGCGATATCTATCAACAAAATGGTGATTGATGTTGTACAAAATGGCCGGACATTGCGCGGTGTTGTTTATATCAATAATGATGACAGAGTGCAACAGGCGCGTGTTCTCTTAATAAACGGAGAAATTTTGTTGATGTGACGAAATAATAGTAAGTGTTGAACTGTTGATAGATGACACTTGGTGGAAATTAATATTATATACGATAAGATAAGATAAATACTCTTTATTGCTCCTAACACAGGATACATACATGTTAGATAGTTGTACAATGGGAGGTCTTATCGCGGTCTACGATCTCTTCGATCGATCGATCCATCGATTTGTATATTAGACATTACTGGTAACACACTTGTACTTCTTCAAGTCATTTATTATTGTAACTAAGCTTAGATTGACAGTTATAAACATTCCAATTTCTAAACACTATACATTACCCACTAACTTGTTAAGTTCAATAATGAATATCGTGGAGAAGTACTAGTGTGTTATCAATAATGTATGATAGTAAGTTTTTGTAGCTGTTGGCGAGTTGTTTCCCGATGGCGCACAACTGGGTCATCTCACCCCTTCCCGTTTGTCTCATACTCCCCTGCCTATTACACAGAAACCAATGATTGGTGAAATATGAGGATTACTTCTCCTCTGCCTACCGCCGTAGGAAATAAGCATGAGTATATGTGTGAATATAACTCTGTTCGGTTAACATGGATATATGTCTAAAACATTGAACAGATTTTGATGAAATTTTACACAAAATAGACTTAGTATTTAAGAACGGACATACACTACCTTTTATAGAGAAACCGTCTATGGGGTTTCAAATAAATGATGATAGTTTGTATAAGACTTCGTGATTGGTTAGAGCTTGGGAAAGAACCTATTTCATACTATTAGGTGGCGGACAAATGCCGTCGGAGACCACATTAAGCCGTCGGTCCCAGTAGCCATACGAATATCTATGGCAGTCATTACGGGTAGTTGGAGCCCTCCAAAGCCTAACTAGAGAACTTCTATATATCGCCAATGTGGTTGTGTAGGTCCGATGGCAGTCGCTTCATGGAAAATATCATAGTTCAGCCACGTCTTAGTTAGACTAGAAAGCCGACAAGCACACTGCCAATTAATGGAAAGTACCGCGGTGGCATATTTATAATAAAAAGTATATATTTCTATGTTTATCCAATCTATTATTTCATTAGAAGAACTAGCCTGTACATTTCGCAGTAATCTCGAACCAATTCGAGCACCGTTTGGTAACAGAAGTTTGATTTGAGCGGGGAAGCGATACCAAACCAATCAGGGCACATATCCCGCAGGATACGGGCGGAGCTCAATCAACTGTACAAACTGCAGATGACAGCATTTAAGCGGTTTGTTTATTTGCAGTACTGGTTTGTTTATTTAGCATGTTTAAATTTCGAATGAATTAAGAATTAAGAATACCTCCTTAATTCTTAAATTGGGATTAAAACGAAACTTAAACTACATAACATAAACATAACATAAACTCCCACCTCCGCCTATCCCCGAAGAGATAAGCAAAAGTGCTAGCACCTACATTTCGCCAGTTTATATTTAGGTATCAATGTAATAGGTGGTGAGCCTATTGCCATTAACCGGGCACTTATAAACACACATAACTTCGAAAAGCATCGAAATGTCATTGGTATGTGCCATGGTCAAACCTGGGATCGAACCCGAGACCTCGTCTCAGCAGTCCATTACCCATACCACTAGGCAACCTAGTAGTCTTAAATTAACTTAAATTAACATTTTTTTGGATGATAAACAAGCCTGGAAATGAGCTGTTCACTCAACTTGCTACTCAGCTAATTTTTGTATCTAGACTAAGTAAATGGTTGTAAATAGACCAAAAAATAGAAAAGCGCGCTGAGTTTCTTGCCGGAGTCTTCTCAGGTCGGGGCCGCGTTTCGAACCGGTGGTCCATTTGCTCACTGATTTATAAAATGTTGTTAATATTGACGTTTTGGAAGTGCCGTTTACTGGTCTATACTGAATAAATGATTTATGATTTGATTTGATACTTAATACTAAAATTAACATTGGATATGTAAATGATAATTTCAATCTAAAATCATATATTGTAATATTTTGCCTGAAACAATTAAAACTTGCACAGCAAATTACGGTCTAGAACTATTCTCCATTGCCACAAAGACTAAATACATCTACAGAACAATGGAGCGGCATTTATCTCATAAATTTTATTACATACTGGAAAGCGCTAATGGATTCCCCTTTGTTTGTTCAGCTACGGGCTATTCTTTAGTTTCTTTAGTCTGAAAGGTAGTTGAATGGTGGTGAATGAGAAAATTATTATGATAATGGCGTCTAGACCTAGTTCATTTGTTATCGCTTTTTTCATGCAAGAGTCTTATTTTTTTTGAAAGTGTGTGCATCATGTCAAACATTTCTTCGGAACAAACCTTTGTACAGTTGTACAGAGACAGCCTTCGTGACGTGGCGGTAGTGCACGCGACTGCTACGCACTGGGCGCGGGTTCGATCCCCACTCAGTGCAAAAAGTTGTGTGCGTGAATATGGCTGTTTGCACTGGTCTGGTCGTGCCTCGGAGAGCACGTTAAGCAGTCGGACCCGGTTGCCATATAAACATCAGTCGTTACGTTTGCTTCCAACCGGTCTAACTTGGAACTTCAATATCGCTATTGGTCATTGGACCGCACGGTCATTGGTCATTGGCAGTCACTTCACGTAAAATATCGAAGTTCAGCCGTATCACAGTTAGACTGGAAAGCCGACCCCAACCGAGTAGGGAAAAGGTTCAGAAAATGATGATGACAAACCTTTGTACAGTCCTCATCATTAACAGTATCATCTGGTGATGATACTGTTCATGTTCCAACAAAACGTAACAGCAGCGTTTCGAAATCGTGGCGTTGCAGAATAGGGCATGAATTTCGAATAAGCTAAGTTTCGCAGTGGATAATTGACGCTCTTGATTGATTGATGAGTTTAATACCGAAAATGCAGTACATTGCATAATTTTGACATAAATTCGAAAGTTTCGTTTGATGAATCACTTTATCAATCACTTCATTATTCGCTTCGTGTGGAATTCTGGCATAGAGTTGAGAATTCATGATGAATGTTACTTTAATGTGAGTTCAATATGAGAGAGAGAATCAAGGCTCAGCTGATGGGAAGTGGTTACAATGGGCTATGGACGTTTGCAGCGTCAGCGGTGTCCCTATACGAGCGGAGGCGACTTATGTACCGGCGGTCACAGAATGAGCGCCGTCCTCCATGAGCGCGGGCCTAGGCGTGACAGGTGAAACCACCGATCACCCTAGCAGGAGCTGGCCGTGGTGGCATCGTGATGCGCGCTTCACCCTATACGAGATGGGGATACCATAGTCTCACACCCGAGAGGGTCTTCGTTGGCCCTGGGTCAGCCGCGGCGTGAGGAATATGGCAGATGATACCCTCGGCAACTGATGGCCTGGGACGGCCATGCGGTGTTGGTTACTTTAAGTTCGATATAACCACGCCGTCTGACTCTGGCGGCGGGTTCTCGTGGGAGAAGTCCGCGCGCGGAAGCGCATGGGGGGAAAAGAGTCACACATTCGGTGACCCCATTGCCGATCCTATAGAAAGTTTCTAAAGCCCTTCTTGAAGAAGAAATGGGTTAGAGGGTTAAAAGAGCTTCTGTGCCAGCATCAACAAATTGATTTGCCGTAAAACATTTCATGCCAATATGTTGTATACCATGAGTACTACCAGGGGCCTTCGGCTTCGGGAGTGTTCCCCTTACACCCTGTATAATAGCAGAGTTTTAGCCTAACAATATTATGCGACTAGTGAAGGCTAATGAGCTTTGTATCGTATCGTGCTACTGGCGTTGTTATCAACTACGTTATTGAGTAAACGCATTGGTTTGTAATTAACGATTGTACATCCATATTTCATTCTGAGGGTTAATATTTGATCACTTAGTTCAGGCCTCTAAAATGCAGCATCCTATAGTTGACTGCCTTTGATATTAAGTCCGTCTTTGTACAATTAGGTAATAATAAAAAATAAATAAATAAATGTTTATTGCAAAGCGTCAGAAACAATATGCACCACAAAATATTAATATTTTTAGCACGCGCGTAAAGGTCAGTATTTCGTTCTTTATAAACGCACACACAAATTATTATCTGTGTCTCAATACTCAAATTATACTCTATGACTGACTTCTCAACGTGGCGCCATGTGCTGTCAAAAGTATGTAGGGGTTAATATAGTAACAAATATAATATTAGGTAGCCATATTTCTTCTTAATTAACTTTACAATTCTAAATGCCAATAAATGGGATAAGGCCTATGCTGATATTCGACCAAAGCATGCCAATAATTGAAAATTGTGTATACAGAAAAAAATAACACTAAAAATGATGAAATAGTAAACTTTTCATGTATTTAAAATGTTAATTAACTCTCATTGTGTTATCTTAATAAATTTCTTTGACTGGCAACATTTCTTAAAGAGAGATTTTACGATTTAAGTGGAAAATGATCTCTAAAGTGTCAATAACTGGGTACTTTATCCTACTTTGCATAAAGTTTGAAAAAAAAATATCCATATAGCTTGTACAGTCAAGGAATTTGATTCGCGTACCGTTCTAAGTCTAAATTGCCGATGACAATCTATAATATTAAGGGTTATCTTTCTTCGACGACGCTTTTGTTTACAGACATAGACTAGAAAGAGATACTACGATGATACTAAACCGAGCCAAACCGAGCTCTTCCGAACTCACTGTTTGACATCTTTCGAGAATACTTTATTTTTTTGACAAACGATAAAATGTTGACTTGACAAGGTATATAATTTTTCCAAATTCTTTGAGGTTGACCGTGACCATAGAGTTATTTTATATTTTACAAGTAAAATAAGTTTTTATGGCTGGGGCGAACATAATTGGCTGTTGTCATCTATAACTTAACTTGTGGTTGTCATAGGTGACTTCAAAATATTAGCTGTGGACGTTAAAGTTTTAACGTCGACAAGTTTTCCCGCCATTGAAAACTAAATGCTACGTTATAAAATAAACATCAGAAATTGTATTCTTAATACTTTTAATACTTAATAATAACTAATACTGTCAGACACAGCTTGGTGTCGGGCCGGCATTGAGTCTACTATCCGACTACACAAATGTCTGAACCACGCAACGATTCTAACACAACGTGACAATATTCCACTAAAGCTTGCTTCGTCCTCTCTTGACCATTTTGCCACTTCTGCACCATAATTCTCCAATTATCTTCTATTGGGTATAAATCGGGTGATTTTTTTCTTCTCCAAATCGAGTAGGTAATCCATAGCCTCACAGTGTTGTTCTCGATATATCTATTTAGTAACGGAGCTACGTCGCAAATGCCGCGGGCCTGCTCATGCAATGTAATTATTTGACTTCTTCCTTCCACATTTTAAAATTTTACGTTTTTATCAAACACGTTCAATGTTTTAGTTGACATTTGACTGTGTCACTAATTTGACATGGCCGAAGATTTTTTTTCCTATTTTAAATACGAAACTAAAAATAGGTTAGTATTCAGATTTAATTTCACTATGTCAAACTGTCTTCAGTTTGACATAGTGAAATTAATCTAAACATACTTTGTCTAAGGTCGAAGTTTGCAGACCTATCAACCGAACATGTGTCATTTTAATTATGCAAAACTATTTTACCATAATTAAACGAATATAACCCTTATGATATTTTCATAGTTCGAGCAAAAAATCATCTGAACGGTACGCGAATCAAATTCCTTGTCTGTACCTACTTCAAATAAAACTATTATAAATAAAACATTCGTGTGGATTTCTAACAAATATATGCATATTCCATGCTTGAGCTCCCACTTCAAAATCTATCTGATAAAATATAGTTTCACCAGTTCCACTATATCCCGTCTGATGGTAAGCTTAGGCGGCGTAATGAGCGTAAAAGCCACCATTCAGATGCTATCGACTCGTGAAATGGCGGTCCTTAGTTTGATGGCCACGAACGGATGCTTTTTCACGCCTTATTTTTAAGAACCCAGGATTATAGGAAGAAAGTTTCATATTTTTAAACCGACGATACTGAGGCCTCCTATAAGTGTAATGAATTGGTAACCTATTGTTTACAACCGCGGTAGCCTAGTAGTATGGGTGATGGACTGCTGAGACGAGGTCTCGGGTTCGATCCCAGGTTTACCATGGCACACACCAATGACTGCGATGCATTTCAAAGTTATGTGTGTATTTATCGCAGGTTTATAAGTGCCCGGTTAATGGCAATAGGCTCGCCACCTATTACATTGGGACCTAATTATAAACTGGCGAAATGAGGGTGCTAGCACCTCTGCCTACCCTTTCGGGGATGTAGGCGTGATATTATGAAAAAAAAATATTACTACTTGTCTTTGATATAAATTTCTTGGTGTACAATATCTATCTAAAGTTTTGTGGAATCTAATTATTTTTATTAAGCTGTTGTGTTTTTGGCAACGCCTGTGCCAATTACTGTTTAACTTTCAATTTTGGCTCATAGTCTGGTTCATATTTTTATTATATAACCGCCATTAGTGTTGCCAAATACTTATTTTACAAAATAATAATTTTATATTGTATGTCCCAGTTTTTATAAATGATAAAACATAGATATACTCAAACCTGTAAATCTTGAAAGTGGTAGACAGAGGTGAATTAAACACTCACATTTCGCCAACTGTGATTTTGGGCTACTGTCACCAAGTGGCAATAAGATGCCATTTTTTCTATTTTATGCCATTTTCTAATTTCTAATTGATTATTTATTTATTTATATTTTATTGTATGCTGATTACAATATTTATGATGTGGAAACTGGGAGGAAAAGACCGAAGCCCAGGCCTTATCGCATTCCGCTATTTCTGCTCGAATATTCATTCAAAGCGTAAATGACGCGTAAATTTGGCGAAACAAAACTGTTTTTTGTAACATAACAGGTTTTTTTATAAGGTCAAGGTCAGACGATATGCTTTTCTTTTTTGGCATCAAGAAGGGTAGGGGAGGGGTGGGGGGTTGTCAGTTTAAAGTTTAATTCAAATTTGTGAAATTGTAACCTTGACCCACAGTTACCACTTTGGAAAAAAGGGCAAATGATTTTTTAGAGTTTACCCGTCTGCCTAGTGTGGACACAGTAAGCTAAAGCCTCCCAAAATTGGGAGATGACTATGTCCAGTAGTAGACTGCGATAGGCTTGGTATATTCTCATAACAATATTCACTGAACTATCATTTCAGGTAGCAACATTTTAGCTTGTACACAATAATTCATGTGTTGTTTAATATGGCTAATACCGAAATGTTAGCTTATTAGGCACTGACAATAATTAACAAGTACCAATAATATTCAGATTACAATAATATTTGAATAAATAATATCGAAATATAAAATGTTAATCAACGATCCTGTGTAATGACGAAAACTGGAACTCATTATCATTCTTTGAGCCTATTCCCTACTCAGTTGGGGTTTGCTTTCTAGTCTAACTAAGATGCGACTGAACTTCGATAATTTCCTTGAAGCGACTGCCATCGGACCTACATAACCAATTTGGTGATATCGAAGTTCTACAGTTAAACGACTGGGTCTTTTGAGGGCTCCAATTACACGTAACGACTGGCATAGATGTTCGTATGGCAACCGGGACCGGGGTCAAATATATCTACAATGTTTTATAGAACATCATAGCACAAATTTGAAGATAATGAAACGATATGGTGACACTCTGGTTACGTAATTATTATCGACTATACTTATCTTATCATTCAAAAATAAATATTATAATAACACCTTTTTCCCAACTCTATACGAATAAAAATAGCACCATAATATAAAATGCGACTTTCATGGAATACTCGGCAGAGGGGCAAACACTTTTCTTTTTGGCAGTACCTGCGATAATAAAATATGCGAAACTGATGTATTCAGTATACATTTGGTAGAAATGGTGATGAAAACTTTTGACATTTACTATTATATGACTAAACTCTATATTGACATTGCAAATAATACAATTGAGATAATACATTATGACATTGTATATATAATAAAAAAAATTTAAAGCTTCTTCATCCCATCAGACAATCTAGGTACAGTCAACGACAAAAGTCCGAATATCTTCAGAAAGTCTGGCGCAAGATAATGATAAAAAAATTAAGATTGAGTGCGTAGGCTGTCGCATTGTAAGAAATTACTTTTTTGTCTGTGTATCTTGATGACAAAATAGGGCGATATCCATCTTAGTGCTACTAAACACTAATGACTGTTGAGGTGTCACCGAATTTAAATAAACCTCTATTTTTTTATAACACTTATATGGCAGAGCGGAGAGAGCAGGTGTCAAGCAAACCTGGTGAAAAGTGGTTAACATGACCTATAGAACTATGCAACACCAGAAGCCTGACAGTCGTGTTGCCGACATGGGGGGAGGGGGGCGTTAAGCTTGAAGGTCAATAGAGTTTCTGTGCTATCCGTGCAGATGTCGAAGCTGAGTTTCTTAGTCTTCCCGCTGACAACACAAAACCTCTTCAGTGAGCACTGGCTACCCTACTCACTGCCAGAAACACAACACAAGGTTATTAAGGGTAAACGCGGTATTCTATCCCTTGTCGTATCGCGGTATTCTATCCCTAGTCGTACTGCTCAATTAGGATAGGGGAATACATCTTTTAAAAGTAATATTATTTCAATCTTACTTTATTGTCATAGTGTGATTTTGACTCGGACAGTTATCGACCATTGATATTTGTGTACTGTATCTTATAAGACAGGTGTAAATTCAAACCACTTATACAAATAAATGCATCCCCTACATCAGGAAATACAGAACACTAATGATATAACACTAGTATCCTGACGAACGCTGACAATCCAAATCACACTATGAAAGTAAAGAAGGATTGAAATAATATTACCTTAAGTGGTAAGTGGGGGCTTACCATATAATATAGCCCTTCTATTCAAAATGAAAACCATTCCCTTCCTCTGCCCATAATACATATTAAAACTTACAAAACTATTCTTACGAATTCCAATTCGGATTTCCAACAAGCAATTTCCTTTTAAATCATAAAACCGGAACAAATTTTCCAGACATCCAACACGACAGTTCACAATGGCACCCTTTCCACTGCTCCAATAATAGCCATAGTTACTATTCATATTCTATTCATAGCCTTCGAGGTATAACTGTCGGTAACACTTTCTTTGCCATTGAATTTATATAATAGAATTGATGATGATGCATTGTACTTAAATAGACGTGTCCAACATAAAATAACGTGTAATACATAAACACATACATAAACTCAGGCATATATCCCCGAAGGGGTAGGCAGAGGTGCTAACACCCACATTTCGCCAGTTTATGTTTAGGTCCCAATGTAATAGGTGGCGAGCCTATTGCCATTATCCCGGCACTTATAAACCTGCGGTAAATTCACACATAACTTCGAAAAGCATCGAAAAGTCATTGGTGTGTGGCATGGTAACCTGGGATCGAACCCGAGACCTCGTCTCAGCAGTCCATTACACATACCGCTAGGCTACCGCGGTCACGTGTCAAAGATTGGAAATTAGGACATGGCGGTATCTCCCTACCTAATTGAGCAGGCGACTGGGAAAGTACCTCCGCCCTACAGATTATATTAGATAATATAAATATTAGGGTAGGCAGCACGTGTGTGACGCCTCTGGTGTTGCAAACGTCCATTGGCCACGGTGACCGCTTCCCATCAGGTGAGCCGTGTGCTAGTCTGCCACCTAAGTGGTATAAAAAAAAGATTACCGCGGTTAATAATAACCTTGTGTTGTGTTCCCTGCGGTGAGTAGGGTAGAAGAGGTTTTTTGTTGTCAGTGGGAAGTCCGAAGACTTAGTTGACACTGCTATGTGGTGGTATCATACCTTGCTTTGTCTTCTGCACTGACAGTACAGAAACTCTCTTACCCTTCAAGTCCCTTTGGAGTAGGTAGAGAACTGCCTGCTATCTGCTTCTATTGTACACTTTACGAATTTTTTCTTTTTTTTGTTTTTTGCCAGCAGCTCCGCTCGCATGGACTTCTGATTCCGTTCTCGCTGCTTGGACTTCTGATCCCGATCCCGCTGCTTGGATTTCTGATCCCGTTCCCGCTGCTCCATAAGAAACCTTTCGTAGAGTTCAAGGAACAAACAATAAAATGAATTACTCGAATTGGTCCAGCCGTCTTAGATTTATGCGATTACCAACATATTTCGCGTATCATTTTTAAATATTATAGACTTCCATCAAATGACCACACTCCGCCTGTACATACTATAACTTATATGGAATGTCACACCCACATAAAAAAAAATTGCCTTGCCGTAATTTTTTAATGCCAATATGTTGCGTACCAGGAGTAGTACTCCAGGCTTCGGAAGGGAGTGTTACCCTTACTGTAGCACTAGCATGAACTTCTATCAAATTCGTAATGTGAAGGTTTCGAGAGAGCGGAGCATTGTGATTGGCAGTCTGCCTCTTGTGAACCTGTGTGCGTGTGTAACCCGCCAATCGCAATGCTCCGTTCTGTCGATACCTTTACATTACGAATTCGATAGTATTTCGTGCTAAGGCTACTGTTTGGGTTACGGTACGGAGGAAGGTACAGCCTTCGAATCCGGAGTCACCTGCACTCGTCAGGGGCTGTACGAGTCCGGAGTCTCTTCCTGACCTGATCCACCCGCCTCCTTCTCGTGCATCACTCGCAGAATGATTGCCACCTGGGCACGAACTCATCACGAGGAATCACTAAGGAGTTAACACTAAAAAAAACGTGTATGTGTGGACTGAGAGCCCATTTTTATTTTTGCGTATTTTTGCAGTTAAACTAACAATATTCCTTAGTAAAAGATGTGGAAATATTTGTAAAATGAATATTAGAGTTTGTAAAGACCTCATTCAAAAGATATATCGCTTTAAGTGTGTCCCTCAGGTCACACACGTAAGCTCCCAAATCTAGATATAATGAGTTCACCAACTATTACACTTCACGATTTAGTTCAATCTTCAAAAAGTATGTGGAATATTCACTGAGTACCTAATGGTCTGATTGATAAAAAAGAAACACCACCTCTTCATGAATGTGTAACGAAGAGTTTTGTATAATGTAATATGTGGAGATTGCAAAAAATATTCTCGAAACAGTCTTGTTATGGGTAGCATTTGCAGGGATTGAAAAATTCATACATTTCATAGCCGCTTGTATTTTATGTTGCATATTTAGGAGCTTTTTTTGTGATTTGTAAGACAAGTTTTTGTATTTGTGTAAGCTTTTAGTCTCTAGGTCCGCGGTTCCATCCATATGAAATTCTGATCCTGTTCGCGTAACTCGTGAGAAACCCTTCCAGCAATAATGAGGGTACACCGTTATATGTCACATGTTCTTCTACACTAATATTATAAAGAGGTATGATTTGTTTTTTGTTTGGTTGTTTGTAACGAATAGGCTCCGAAACTACTGGACTGTTTTATACTCAATACTCAATACATTTATTGCATTCCATAATGTGATACAGATGTTAGATTACAATTAGGTTACAATTATGGACATTGTCGGGCACAGCACAATGTTTGGAGAGAGGAAGAATTTACTGTTCTACACAGTTTCATTACAATTTTTTTAATTTTGATTATAATATTATGTTTGTTTATTCTATTGTATTAATTTTAAATAATCCTTTCACCTTTAAAAAGCTACAATATCTAGGAGTAACATAGGCTATAATACATCATCACGCTACTCATAAATCTCAATAAATCTGGTAGATTTCTATACATTGGCGCTAATATCGCTATTTCCGTTGTCATGACAGCAAGGAAAAATAGTATAGAGAGGCAAGTAGAGAATCGAGTAGAGTCGTACAACGTGATGATCGTGATCCACGCGAGCGGAACCGCGGGCAAAAGCTAATGTTTAATAATTTTAGAGCATATTTTTTCAAGTAATCAGGTTTAAAAGTTTTTACCTAAAATATATATACATAGTCTTTCAAAATCATAACCCTCCTTTTGGAGTCGATGTCTTATTCTAGATCACATAATATTCTAGGACACACGTGTACACACGTCCTTAAGTCACTGTAACCACTTTCCATCAGGTGTGCCGTGCGAAAACGAACCCACACCTCCCGTTACCAGTCCCACTCACTATCGCTACGCCAGAGGGTAACATTATATTATATTATTATTTAAATGTGGGAGTGACATACCATATAACTTGTGGTAACAAACACAATTTTAAACATGAATTGAAAAAGTCGATACACAAGACAAGAATAGAACCTGCAGCGATTCAATATCATGTATTAAACAACAAGGCTGTTTTAAAAATTTGAATTTCGGGGCTAAACGTGCCTCGGAGACCACCTCTTGGATTAAACAATCAATATGGCTCAGCATAATTTCACACGGTGTTTGGTAATAAATATAGGGATGTTGTTTTATTTAAATAACAGTTTCTTAATGATTGCAAGCGCCTTAGTCCGCGGTAGCTTAGTGGTATGGGAGATAGACTGCTGAGACGAAGTCTCGGGTTCGATGCCAGGTTTTACCATGGCACACACCAATGACTTTTCGATGCTTTTCGAAGTTATGTGTGTATTTATCGCAGGTTTATAAGTGCTCGGTTAATGGCAATAGGCTTGCCATCCATTACATCAGGACCTAAACATCAACTGGTGAAATGTGGGTGCTAGCACCTCTGCCTGCGAGGATATAAGCGTGAGTTTATGTTGTTATGTTATGCGTATACAGAGTGTTAGGGAAACGCTCTCGAAGCCGAAGGCACATGTTAGTACTTCGGGTATACTACATCATCATTCTCTGAGCCTATTCCCAACTCAGTTGGGGTCGACTATCTAGTCTAACTAAGATGCGGCTGAAATTCGATATTTTCCGTGAAGCGACTGCCACCGCACCTCTACAGCCAGATTGCCGATATCGAAATTCTGTACTTAGGCTAGAAGTGCGCGTTCATCGCGAATTCAGGTGCGTGGTAGTTGAGCTTAAAATAAATGAAACCATCGATCGACTGGTGGTGTCAGCACAGCTCTAGTTTGTGTGCCCGTGTGTCACAAGTTGTTACGTTCACAATCAAAGTCATGTCTTGATGCCACGCTGTTCGATTCGCTGTTCATGTCACAAATCTGAACGCAACCCCGACATTTGAAGACCAAGAATGACGTGCGATTTTAGTCGGTTCGGTTAGTACGACAGCGACATAGCCTTAAAGACGATAACAAAGGTCTATACTATTAACGTGAACCTCTTCATACATTCACGATACGGCTAATCTTATATCTTATGAAAATATAGAAACATACATGTCATCTGAAACATATTTATGTTATCGCTTTATTATAATGTAGCCACAAACAATAAAGATAAGCATAATATAAGAACAGAACTCACGACTGTATTGCCAGAGAATAAAACGTTAGATTTTCCGAAAAAAAGGCATATTATTCTACATGACAATCGTAACGTGAGTAGGCTGTGAAATTCAATTGTTTATCATTACATATAGAGCTAGTATAAAACTTAATCAACCTAAATGTGTCGGATAATACGAACGCATGTATTAAAGTTACGGTTGGTCAAGTCAAATAAGGGTCCAGGATAGAATTGTCTCATAAAAAGCGAAGCGTTTTTTGAATTTTTCTTTTGTGTAAGAAAATTGAGTACTACAAGTTTCGTGAAAGATTTTTTTTTATTGAATGAGGTTCGTCGTCCGATAGTAAAGAATAATCTGTGTTATCTAAAATGTCTCATGGTTCGATATTCTGTGTGAATCATTTTATCAAGATCCAAGATCCAATTTTCTCAGCACAAAGTGTCACGTTTTATAATATCAATGATGACTTATGCTTATGAGACGTTGACCCTCACTATTGGGCAACTTAAGAAAATTAAAGGTCACACAGCGAGCTATGGAAACGGCTATGCTTGGAATTTTTGTTCACGATCGAATCGGAAACGAACGACATAGTTGCCGAAGTATCACACTAGGTTAGGAATCTGTACCCTAACACGAAATACTATCGAATTCGTAATGTAAAAGTATAAATTTCGTAACGAATTAAAGTTGGAGAATCCAGCCGAATAGCACCGGTACGAATAGTAACTTGCTCAATGTGGTATGGTGGCCTGGTTCTCGCAATTCCACGTCATCATGCGAGGTTATTGAAGTACTTAGCCCAGTAGACGGCGTGCATTTTAATCGGTTCGAGTCCGACATAGCCTATCCTAAATATATATGAGAGGAGGTAGGACACGACGGTATATCCGTCCCAATCGAGCAGTCCGACTGGGGAAGTACCTCCACCCTACAGAATATCACCGTTTAATAACCTTGTGTTGTGTTTTCGGTGATGATTAGGGTAGCCAGAGCTCACTAGAGAGGTTTCGTGTTGTCAGTGGGAAAGCCAAAGGCTTATCCTACATCTTTAGCGCTGACGACACAGAATGTCTCTGTTCTTACAGGGGTTGCGGCACGAGTGTTGTTCCTCTGGTGTCACACTCGCCCGTAGGCCACGGTAACCACTTACCATCAGGTGGGCCGCGTGCTTGTCTGCGACCTAAGTTGTATAAAAAAAAAACCAACCGGCTCCGGTGGGGAGGTATCCGTGGGGTTTTATTGCACAATAAAAAATAAAAAATAAAACATTAGGTTTTTTTATTAAACATCCCACTTGTTTCAATCTACCTTAAAACAAACTTTAGCACAGTAGGAAACAGGATAATATAACAATTGTATCATTACAGTCAAGCCGCAGGCATACAATACAATATAGGATTCTTAAAAACACATTTCGCATATGTAACAGTGAATTTATTAAATATTTAAATATACTCCATTTTTACATATAGCCTTCAAAAAACGCTCTTTTTATGAGATACCTCCATTCTGTTTTCGGAAAATCTAACGTAACATAATGTCCCAGTAATGGAATAATTTCGTACTGGCAATACTGTTGTGGTAATATTTTTAAAGCTTTACGACTGTGCCTCCGTACTTAAGTTTTGTTCTTATACTTTTCTTATCTTTATTGCTTGTGGGTACATCATAATAATGAGCTATAACTGTATATTTTAGGTTTATACGTTAGTCATAAATTGTCTATATAATTACGTTAACTATGTTCTTAAGTTTGCCATTATTTTTTTAGGGTTTCTGGTTCTAGAAGTATTCTACGGCATATAATAATAATAATTGATACACGCCTCTGCTTACTGGTGCAAATTGGGACCTCGTGGTTTTTAAAGAATATTAGCAACCGAAATTGCTAATATTCCGTCTATCCCCTCCTGCTAAGTTCAATGGCTTGTGTTAGTAGTGGGTTCACTTCGATAGTTCAATGGCCAAGTTTTAAACCCGGGACCTTTCGATCGTAAGGCCGTCTACTTAGCTACTAAACTACAGACGCTAATTAATTCCTGCACCAAAGGGTAGATATTAAGACTATAGTCTGACCGCGTACTGTTTTAGTCGAATTAAGTCCTCTATAACCGAGTGAAGATTTTCGAAAGAAAAAACAAATTATAATGAAGTACCATCTTATAGATAAATAATAACATAACATAAACTCACGCCTATATATCCCCGAAGTAGTAGGCAGAGGTGGTAACACCCACAT
This sequence comes from Pelosia muscerda, assembly GCA_963691645.1. Taxonomy (NCBI): domain Eukaryota; kingdom Metazoa; phylum Arthropoda; class Insecta; order Lepidoptera; family Erebidae; genus Pelosia; species Pelosia muscerda. The sequence goes on along the minus strand of OY829114.1, from coordinate 14,195,730 downwards.
TTCGCCAATTAATGTTTAGGTCCCAATGTAATAGGTGCTGAGCCAACGAGTATTGAAATTAACCGGGCACTTATACACCTGCAATAAATACATAATATAACTTCGAAAAGCATCGAAAAGTCATTGAAAGAAAGAAAGAAAAAAGAAAGAAAGAAAGAAAAATTTATTTGGCACAAAAGTGGTCACAAACAACATAAGTACACAAAAATTCCGTTGCGTGGAGACTAGAAGAGTATTTCTTCTAGTCCCCAAGAAAGACCTAAAATTGTGGCACACAGATGCGCCAAATGGGTGCCCAGTTCAGCATGTGCCGGGTACAAACCTGGCGCTGGTTTTCAACTGGGGCCCATCCGGCCAGTGACACAAGGATGCCCCACCGCGCGTCGAAGTCATGAGTTAATTAAGTAGTGAGGTGTGTTGTGTAGTCCGCGAAAGTGTGTAGATTTAATAAACTAAGTATATATATATATAGATATATGCAATACATATGTAAGTATAATATTAGCTAAAATAAATAAGCACCGGTCACCATACGATATACGTGTCTAAAATACCTAAATCAAGGATATGTTTGCATCAACGTTATCCAGCCTCCTTTGAGCTTCCAAAAGAAACAACCGTAAACGTTTCCCGAAAGTAGTTCTCGTTTTGAGGCATCGTAACGGTGGTGGGATATTGTTCCATATTTTGGAGGCCGAATAACGAAAGCTACCCCTAAATGATGAGGATCGATGCCGCTGTACAGACAACTGCTGAGAGCACTGCCTTCTGGCACACAATCTTCTGCCAGTAACCCAGCCAAGTTTGTTGAACAAATACCGTGGCTCCCCATACTTGATGACACCGAACAGAAGACATGCCACATGCATCTTTCTTCTGGTTTTCATCTTTAATAGAGAATTGTTACTCAAATAAGGTGTGACATGACTTCTGGCCGGTATCGCGAAGCAGAAACGGGCACAGGCATTTTGAACGCGCTGGATTAGTCTCTCCGTACGAGCCAATAGACGTGGGCCGTAGACTACATCGGCATAGTTGAGCTTAGATAGCACCAAAGACTCAGTAACACGAATCCTGAGTTCCTCAGATAGATGCGGCTTCATTTTATATAGGACCTTTAAACGGTAGAAACAGTTTTGAACTGACTCCGCGATATGCTGTTCAAATCTAAGGCAAGGATCCATATACAGTCCCAAGTTACGAGCTCCGGCAACCCTATCTATCGGCTCCCCCATGAGACTCAGGTTCAGATTGGTAGGAACCCGACCAATCTGACTCTTGGTACCAAACAGCATATATTTGGTCTTATGAGGGTTCAATACCAAGCAATTACTCTCTGCCCACAATGTCAAGCGCTTGAGGTCACCATCTAACTTTGTAACCGCCGCTTGATGTTCTCCGGGGCTGAACGATAGGTAAACCTGAACATCATCGGCATATATGTGGTTCTGACAGTTCTTAAGGCAGTCTGTAATATCCGCACAATACAAACTAAACAAAATAGGCCCGAGAATGGAGCCCTGGGGAACACCTCTTCTGATGGGTGCAAGTGACGAAGTGACGTCATTTCCATCACTCATTTTCAGTGCTACCATCTGCCTGCGACCATCAAGATAACTGTGGAACCATGAGAGTGTCTTATGATCTACACCATAATACCTAAATTTAGACAAAAGCAATCCTGTATGTATCCCATCGAATGCACGAGAAAAATCCAGGAGAACCAACACCGTGCACAACCCCTTATCTTGCGCGACCAGGATATTGTCTGTAACGTCAATCAGAGCCGTGGCAGTGCCACGTCTCTTTCTAAAACCCGACTGCAACTCTGGTAAAATATTATATTTTTCTGCATATTCAGAAAGTTGTTTACACACAATTTTCTCCATAACTTTTGAGAGACAAGGTAAAATACTAATGGGACGGAGATCTTTAACTGTGGTAGGATTCGCTGTCTTTGGTATGGGCCTAACTGTCGCAATCTTCCAAATATCGGGGAACGTGGATGTCTCAATGGAACGGTTGACTAAGCCAGTAATGTATGGCAATGTAAAAGGTAGCGTTAACGTAAGCATATCCAAAGACATCCCATCACATCCCTCCGCATTTGACCTCAATTCGGCTATGGTTGACGCCACAACGTTTGGTGAAACCGGTGTAATAGTAAAAGAGGCTTCAACGAACTTATGAAACTCAAAGTAAGTCATAAGAGAAATACTAGCCGAAGAGTTCCCGGGTACGTCCAGAAAATTGTTGTTAATTAATGTGGGATCAGTAAAGTGGGATGGAAGTTCCTTGTTCTGTTTAAAACGAAATACAGTATTTTTTAAATTTCGCCAAAGTAGCTTCGAATTATTAATATGTTTATTGATGTGGTGTTTATAATAGGCTGCTTTTTCATAATACAAAGAGGTGGTGACTAACGATTTTAATTGTTTATAATATTCCTTCCCGGATTCAGATCTAGTGCGGCGATATTTTGCTAAAGCCTCATCCCTCAACTTCATCATGAGCCTTATGTTATCCGTGATCCACGGGTACGATGGCTCCCTAATAAGACATGTTCTAACGGGGGCATGTGTGTCAAAGACAGTTAACATGTTTTGGTTGAATTTAGTAACCATGGTGTCTATAGAGCTCGTACCGACGAAGTCACTCCAATCAGATGCAGCCAAGTCGTAAATGATACTATCCCGACACACATCCTTCAAAGGTCTAAATTTGATGAAGAAAGGCTTACATTTTTCTTTTTTAATATTGAATTCACACGTGATAACCGAGTGTCCGTTGACTTCCCGAAACGGTTCAACATAAGTATGCCTCGCGCGAAGGTCAGAACATACAAGATCTATCAGGGTGGCACTGGTGTCCGTAAAGTGAGTAGCTGTAGTGACGAACTGTTTAAGACTGAGGCTGTTTAAGAATTCAGTCACCCTTTTAGACTTATCGCTCGTCACAAACATATCTGAATTAAAATCCCCTAGTAATATGCAGTGATCACACTGACCCAGGGTTGCAATAGTGTCAGTAATAGCGTCGAGAAACAACTGCAGGTCTTGCCTGGGTGGCCGATAAGCGGTACCAATAGTGAGCCTTTTCCCATTTATAGTAGATGTCAACCACATTTGTTCGACAGAACCGTATCTTGGATCTACAGGGTGACTCCATGTACGCACATTGAACCCACGTCTGACATAAAATCCGACACCCCCACCTCTACCGTTGCAAACGGTGGACGGTCGGGGTATGTGCCGCAGCCGATAGCCAGGCACGACAGGCGCACGGCCTTCCTCGCCCGGACGCAACCAAGTCTCGTTAATTGCCATCACGTCAACACGGTGCTTATCGAACAAGGCAATGAAATCGTCATGATGCGTACCCAAAGAGCCCGCATTATGGAAACCAACCCTTAAAAATTTTTCAACAATCATTGATAATATTTATAAAGTTAATATAGAAAATAAGCGTTGATGGCGTGGTGCATAGGGGAGTCAAACAATAGTGGCAAACAAGTATTGACTGTCGTATCAGTACCACATACATCCGCACATACATAATTGTTGTAGTATGTACTACATGATGTAAAAAGAGCTTAAAATAGATTAAATTAAAGATTCGTGATTTTTTTGGTATTATTGTTAATTGTGTAATGAAAGTGTTAGATTTGTGGTAAAAATAGTTTAGATATACTATAATAAGCAGGTTAAAATACAAGTGTTGTGTAAACAGTGTTTCAAAACAACATACATTCGACGGCGATAATATAAACAAAAACAAAATGTAATAATACGCTGCAAATAAGCCCACAGTAAACACGCCGTTATACTCGTATACATACAATATAACAAACCCATTACAACTGCAATTCTGAAAACCATTATAAATTGTATATAAGCCAATTACAATGCTTTCTGATACGAAATAATTTGTTGTGTGACAATAATAATAATAATAATAATGGTGAATACTGCATACGAAAATTTGACACAATAAATATGTCGGGCATAATATAAGTATGAAAAACGGAATACAGTTCAATTTTAAAAAACAATACATACTAGATTGATATTGCTGGAAGTCATAAATATCAGTTTCACAAATACACAGAGGACAGCAGCAGAACATAGACAGGCCTAAAAAATACAGAAAGCAAATCGATTCTACAATACTTATACAGCAATTACTGATGGCGGGCAATAAATTTTTCAATATCTGAGTCGGATCGAATATGTACAGCATTATCGCCAGGTTTGTTACGTGCGAGGATACGCCCTCGTTTATACCACACAAACTTCCAACCACAGTTCCGCCCGGCATCTCGCACCCTTCGAAATAACTGGCGGTTCATCTTGGTGAGACGCTCGTTCACATAAAACCGGCGTGCCGGGCCTACCAGTCCCAGGTCTGCAGACGTTGCACCGCGACGCACGCGCGCGCATGATAACAGTTCCTCGCGCACATCTCGGCGCGCGAGGCGTACGGCGAGGGGGCGGGGGCGGCGCTCAGGGCCCTGCGAGTCGGTTGACTGCAAGTAACGAGGCCCGACACGCTCTGCGCTGACTATATCGCGTTCCTCCAACTTCATTCCCAGCTTCACAGCAACCTGAAAAACCGTGTGAACTGGGTTCTCACCACTGGATTCCATCAAATTGGAGATCTCGATGTCGTTACTCAATAGCTCCTGGTCACGGTCATTCAGGTCTTGCCTGAGTTGCCCTATGATATCATTATCTATAGCCTGGTCGTGGGGTTGTTGTTTCTCGAGAACACACAGTCGCTGCTCCACCCTTTCAACCCTGGCATTGCATTCCCTCAAAGACACAACGATATCTGACATCTCCTCCTTGTATTGCCGAAGCATATCGTTAATCGAACGAAGGTTGTCTCTGAAAAGTTTCAGTTCTGTTGCTATATCGGTTGTCAATACGGCCGTCTCATCGGAGTTAGTCCGCTGTTGCACTGCGACACCCCTGACCGGAGACTCGGCCCCGTTATCAGTGGCCATATTCCTCTTGCATTCCGGACATATCCAAGAAGATGATATAGTTCCAGACACAGGCAAGACAACGCATTTTCTATGGTATGTAGTGATACATTTGGAACATTTAGCGGCATCTGCCGGCGAAAGGAATCTTCCGCACGCGTTACACTTTGACATATTTGTCGCTAGATGGCGTTGGTATAAATAAATTTTATGGTGTCTTTGTAAGGTGTTGCATAAACTATAGCCACAAAAGATGCGCGAGTCCCGTAAGGGCGCACTCACAACGGAGAACCAGGAGAATATACTGTTTTAAATACACAGAAGTATAATAGTCACTTCACAAATACAGTTTGTGGGGTAGATAATTAAAGTTATCGTCTTCGCCGATTTATATTTAAAGTTTTTACGTATTCGCGACGTATAAAAGTACTTGCAAACAATATATGACGCTCACAGAACACTCGAATACACTTCTATGGTTTAGTTATACAGTAATTGGCCACTGTTAATATTTTTGGAAACTAGATTTAAGAGGTCAACGACCGAGCAGTTTGACATCCGTGACGTCACTCGCGCATTGGTGTGTCCCATCGTAAAACCTGGGATCGACTCCGACACCTCGTCTCAGCAGTCCATTACCCATATCACTAGTCTATGTTTGTAAACATTCAACAATCTAAATATGTTACATAAAAAGCACAAAATGTCCCCCAGTTATTTACAAGAGTCTTCGTCACTCAGACATAAAAGGATTCCCAGATTAGTTTCAGTTGAATTTAAACTACCTCGGGCGTAATATCCAATTTGGACGCCAAGTTTTAGAAAAGGATTTTGTAATAGGAGCTTTAAAAAAAACTATTTCAGACTTGGATTTTACACAATGGAAGATTGGGATTGAAATGCTACTAGACGAATCTAGGCGGCTACCATTCTACTATAAACTTTGTGAAGATAAATTTGAATGTTTCTGTCGCAATCAACACTTTAAGAGTTGAAGGAATCTTTATAAAATTTCGTGCAAGAATAGATTAAAATCTGTTGTCACGAAAACAAAAGTCTCCCGGGTAGTGGAGAAAATTTTGTCTTTCCCCCCTTCTCCGTCCCTCTAGCTAGCATGGCGTCGAGGAGAGACTAATTTGTCACCGGAGACTCAATGCTATCATTACTGGAATGCTATATTTTTCTAAGCGACTACTATATGGAGTTCTTCAAGAAGAGAAGACATTAGAAGAACTACTTTTGTCGCCGACTGCACTTTATAAAATGTAATCGAACAAAAAGGTAAAAAAAAAGAAATAAAGTACAGGCACGTACTTACAAATTACATTTATTTTGTTCCTTGAATGTAACTTACGACTGAGAAAAAAAGTATCAAATACATTGCCCGCAGTTCCGAACACGGCTTGCCCGCATTTGACTGTTCAACTTTCTCGACTGTTCAAAGTTGCTAACTTTCAGCATTTTTCAACAAGATGACAAAAAGTTTTGTTTACTGTGCCTGTATCTTCTTAAATACAGAATTGTGTGAACTTTGGAATTCACCGTATGGATAAGAACATAATATAATTATACCTGTTTAAATAGATAGTTTCTTTATTTGTTATTCAATTTTGCGAAACAACTGTATAGGTTTGGTTAAAATTTTGCACTGAAGCAAAAAAAATCTAAGCAAATTTTGCATTAATGCACAAATAATCTAGGCAAATTTTGCACTGTTGCACAGAGAATCAAGACAAATTTTTATTCCTGGTTATAGTAGGTAGATCATCTCGGTTGAAGTTTCTTCCACATCTGAGCGCTGATTCCGATTGCATGCAAAGCTTTCACCTAAATTCCAGGGTCCAATCTCTTAACTCTTTTCGATATTTTCTATTTACTATGTTTTTACGGGAGCTACTACCCTAGAGCCTCGGCCATCATTCGGTAGATGTAGCAGCTTGAGGTTGACTTGACTTTGAGGATCCTCACCCTCAAAGTCAAGTCAACCTTAATGTAATAATACGTGGAATTTAATTTATGCATTATTATTCTAACAAACTTTGCTAGCTTAATTAATAACAAACTTCATAAACAATTGTTTTATGTAAACACTTTTATAGTGTGAAATTGATTAATTGCTTCGAAACACATTACCAACCATTGGACGCTACGTTGAATCGCTCTCAATAAAAGCTCGCTGTAAAATTATCTTTATTGATGACTCTTTTTGCCCGTATCGGTTTATTTTATACTGGATGCTATTCGTAAAAGTTATTTTGTTCAAAATCTCATGGGAATTAATTGTTTTGTGTTGTGTACACAAGGTTATTATTAGCCACGGTATTCTGTAGGGTGGAGGTACTTCCCTAGTCGGACTACTCAATTAGGACGGAAGATACCGTCATGTCCTACCTTCATAAATGCTAATATATGTAAAGCTAATATTGTAACTTACAACACATCTTTAATAAAGTCCCCCATAATTTGATTATAAATGGATCCATCAGATGCTACACGTAAATCAGGATTTCCATTTTATCCCAGGGGCAAATCCCCGATGCGACGGATATGCACTGTCATACAAGTATATCGGGTTTCAAACTAGTACATCTGCGCTAGCTACTTAGTACGTGACACTACTAACTATACCTCCCGCCATATATGTAAGACGCTACGACTGGATTTGAGCTCATCCAACGCTGCAACACCTCCTAAAAACATGTGGAGGAACGGAGAAGTCAAAAGGGCTGGATGACGAAGACTTCATTACCGCTCATGTGGAAGAAGTGAATAGGATAGTGGCGATAGGAATGCTGCTGTTATTGATCAGCGAAGGTTACTGTGGAGGAACGGAATGTAATGTCCCTCCAACACAAAGGGAGGATCCTCCAACCAGGCAAGGTGATCAGGCCTGGTGGGCTACGACCCAACGGTTATAGTTGGATTGTTGTATGTATATTGTACCAGCGCGAGAACTTCGCTTTCGGGATGTAGGATCCGGAGATACGTAGTAGTTAGGTACATGTGGTATCGCCACAAACACATCCACAGCGAGCTATGGAGAGAGCTCGGAATTTTTGTTCATATTCATATTCATTTATTCAGAACAACTTTTACATTGTGTTGAAAGTGGCAGAGAATAAAAACATAACAAAATCAAATCATACGGCAACTAACAGTAACAACAAGTCTTGAAATTATTATTTGTTATACAAAAAAAAACTAATAAAATCAATAATGGGAAAATGTATAAAAGCCAAAAGACAGAACACTCAATAATACCAAAATGTCACAAAAAAAAGATGTTTGAAGAAAAAATGTTCAAGATTGAATCAGAAACGAGGAGATCCAGGAGACCAACGACAGTTGCCGACATATTGCCAAATAGCGACATAATTGCCGAAGAAACTCACCGGGTTATAGCAACCTGAAGCTGTAGTAGAGGAGGCACATAGTGCGAAGAACAGATAACCATTGACAGATTGACGGATAAAATACTCAGAGTCGTAGGTACTCGGTAGACTAGACGGAGACACCGTGGTCCGTACACCCGAAGAGGCTCACCTTCGACAAAGATGGCCCCGTTTTCATGTAATCTATGATTAGCGTATTTGAGGGAGGGGACGTAGTAAGCCTTCCCGAAGAGCGAAATCAATGCTCGGGCCCTCTCCGTGAGTAGCGGCGCTGCCGTGAAACTAATTACTACACCACGATGGCAACTCAAAAATGCCGTCGATTCGACAGAAGAAGACACCGCTATAACACCTTAAAACACATAAAAAACGCGTAATGCACTTAAAGCATTTTGAGGCCATTTTGAGTTCCAGATATAAGACAGAAGGTATATAAAGTACGTGACATTGCAAACTAAATGCATTGTACAGATGCACGATGTAGAAGTTCATGCTATTTGTGTATCTGAGACTAGATATTTTACATCTTCGAAGCGATTGAAGTTGTGAACATTGATGGACAGGACAGTATAATTTATAACGCTATTTTGTAATACGAGACGTGTTCAATTTGTGTAAACATATTTTTCTTAACTAGATTGAGCGATACATGAACTCTATTATAATTGTAAAGTGATTTTGTCTGTACATTTGGGAGTATAAAAATATGGTTAAATAATTATAACGATATTAAACACTTAATGAAATTATTTTTAAGGAATACTTGTTTTTGTCAGTCTATTAGTATGTCTGTTTGTCTGTGTGTCTGCTTGTCATTCTGTAAGTGTGTCTCTGAACAAACTGTGTGAAGTCTGAACACGAAATTATTTTTAAGGAATGCTTGTCTGTAAATCTGTCTGTATGTCTTTGTGTTTATGTCTGTATGTTTGTCGGTACGTTTATCTGTTTGTTTGCCTTTTTGTCTGCTTGACCGTGACTACTGAATGATTTGAATTAGTTTCTTTGGTATGAAAGGGTTTGGTCCAATATGAATTCTCACATTTATATAATTGCTATCCGTTGAGGTACGAGTTATCCTCAAGAGACATCAAAAGAGATCAAGTCCACCAATCAGAAAATATAATAAAAACCAAATGACCTCATTTCTACGGCGACTTGAAGTGAGGATATGTGCTCAAAAAAATTGGGAAAATAAAATTAGATATATAGGCAGACTTTAGTCTGAATGACATAAAAATTAAATTCAAATCACATCAAAATAGGAAAACAAACTTGAGCAGTTGAACTCTGGCAAAGTTTGCAGCCACTTGGCAACAGAAAGCGTTGTGGGTGAGGCTGCCACAAGTTATGAGAGACTGGTACGAAAATTTTATTTATTGTTTATGGTGAAATTTGTGAACGTGACTTTGAAGTATATTATTATTTATCATTTCAACTGCTATATTTTTCTAGATTTAGATTAGAAAAGGTTGAGAACCCAAGAGGGTATTTGAACCGACTACCAGTTCCATAAAGAGAAAGTGAGGGATACATGATCACATTTTGAAATGGTTTTCCCAAATGACTTCAAAATGGGGTTCTTCAAGAAGGGCAATATAAGGTTTCTACAGGGTACTGATGTTTCTTAAAAGATGTTAAGATTTGGCAATTCAAATTCTCAACTTGATTTTCGTTTGAGTAAGAAGAGGTTTCTAAATAAGAAATCAAAGAGTAGCTTCCTTTCAGGATGACTTTCGATACGAATTTAATTACTTCACCGATACTAACATGGTATTGGTTCCTGCCAAGAATAGTAGAACCAACGTCAACCTCATCAAGCACCAAACAAGCCGATTTTCTCTATGGAAGGGGCTCTACTGCAAGTTTTCCTCTCAGGATTCAGAGAATCACGCGTAAACACCCCTCCTTGATTATAACAATAAACTAATCCTTATGGAAAGAAAATGTTTCAGATCACGATTTCCAAAGTAACATAGGTTTTCTTCTGGATGAGGAATTTGGGGTAATTTTGTTTATGGTTATAATAATAATTTGGTTTTTGGGGTAAATTATGTTAAAAAGCGCAGACTATATAAATAAAATGAATCGTAAAATATGTTGCTAGACGCAAAACTCTAAAACCACTGTACCAATTCGAGTAAAAGCTAGTAAGCAAAAAAAATAAAAATAAAATCCGCTTCCACTTATGCTATAAACCACACACTACGGAACCATGGCCCGCTTGGAGTGGTTCCAGCATTGACCGATTATAGAATCTGTAAAATGTATCCAAGTTTGTTTTCTGCGGTCCCCGGGCGATTTGGACGCGATTTTTATTCAGCAATATTGTTAACAAAATAGTTCTTCAATCTTCTAAATTGAAGGTGCATGCCAAAAAGATGGTGCATTTGTTTAGGTAAGTGTATGTGGTGCCTATCTGTCTAGTACGAAATCTAGTGTAATTAATTTAATTTCATACTTGTAACCCAGGTTCTCGCAGACTGATCTCCGTGCCGTTGTGCGAGGGATATGTTGGCTACAACCTCACCTCCGGCAACTGAAGACCCAAAGACGGCGTGCGTTTTAGTCGGTTCGAGTCCGACATAACTTACCCAACCGGCTCCGGTGGGGGGTATCCGTGGGGATTTTTCGCACGATAAAAAAAAAGAAGGGTTCACGAAGCCACATTTGAAGCATTTGAAATTCTCTTATACAACCTTTGGGGCGTCATATTAATTTAGAAAAATTTCAGTACGCTGAAAATTATTTTATTTCTATGCACATAGAACAGAATAATATAAGTCTCAATCTATTGCAAAGTATCAAAAACAATATATTTCATAAATAATCATGGAAGCCTTCTCAATATTCGACGCTCATTGAAAATACCTGATATTGTATTATTATATTTTATAAGAACACATTCTGATAGAACATTCGAGAACTTCTCATGTTATTTTTACTACAGAGGATGTAGCCCGAGGCTGTTTGGTTTAATAACGCACACATAAGGGGAAGTTGTATTAATAGAATGCAAGGTAATAACAGTTATTCATTTTTTGCTTTTGTTTGCAAAAATATGTAGGATAATATTGTAAGATTTTATTATATTAATTTAAATAAAGAATTCGGTTATATTTGTCCAATTAGTACTGTTTCCACGCGCTGGCCAGATGAATTGTACGGGGTTTTATGTCAAGATTTCCTTCCTTCGCTGTGATATTATCTACATTTTCTAATAGTTGCCTCTTACGACTCTCTTCGAAAATAGGATGATGAGTAATCTTTCTCCGTCGCCTACATCATCTTAATAATGACATAGTACATATTATATTCTTGGCACTAAGTGACACTAAGGCGTAAATAACAAACAAATAAAAAGTATTTTTTTTATTTACGGCTACTGACTTCACCTCGCCTGATGTTAAGCTGAAGGCAAAGTCTCATAAAAGAGGGTCACCATTGCAAACATTGTGCTACAATGGTGGCGCTCAGCTTGACGGCCTCATCAGATGCTTTTTCACGCCTCGCTTAAAGGACCCGGGACTGTAGGAAGAAGGAAACAAGTAGGAGGAAGGCATTTGTTGCTTTCATTGTGTTCAATATATGTTTATTGAATTATGTGTGTATTGTATTTTTAAGTATTTATTATGAGGATAGGAATGTGCACACTTTCACGCAAACACACCCAAGATAAACCCATACGGGTTTAATGGCTGCAGTATGAATTACAAAATATAATTTCTTATATAATAAAAAAAAATATAACCCAAAAATCTTACGAACTATCGGAGTTTTTAGAAAATTTTACACGTCCTAAAATCATATTTCTACCGACTCAGTTCTCGATAATGTAAGTACGCTGTTACACCCAAAAATGTATTTAACGACCAACAAAGGCCTATTCATCTCTATTTACTGTCACTATTCGATCATTAATCATTGACAAATGCTTCAAAGAACCTCCCTGGTTCCAACCTGCATGACATAACCTTACCCAGATGTCTTTAATTTCCGCCCAGAGACGCTAACCGGAGGAAATTCGCTCCTTTCCCGACGCATTGACTTTGCATTGACGTAATAGTATTGCTCCTAACATATAGGAGTATTCAATAGAGAGAATTTGCTGTGATGTTTTGTTATAGGTATTTTTAATCCTATTCTTTTATTGTGCGATAAAATCACCCCATAATACACCCTTCTCCCCTCCATCGGAGCCGGTTGAAGAGGTTATGTTGGATGTTCAAAATTCCTGCTTAGTAGAATGTGTGGGAAAATTAATGACATAAGCAATAAAATTCCGTGTTGAATATGAATTAAACTGCAGACTAAACGCTATGAATTAAACCCAATTTTATTATATTGAAGTAGGTGTTACATGGCGAAAATAAATTGGGGGAGAGGTACCCATCACTTACCCGCAGTTTAACGATTCCAACGATAGCAGCAGTGAAATATTACTATTTTTTTATCTATGGCACGTCAATTTGACTTCACCTCACCTGATGTTAAGCTGAAGGCAAAGTCGCATGAAAGAGGGTCACCATTGCAAACACGTTCAGTGCTACAATGGTGGCGTTCAGCTTGACGGCCTCATCAGATGCTTTTTCACGCCCCGCTTAAAGGACTCGGGGCTGTACCAGGAAGAACCGACAATTATCATGGAAAGAAATGATAAACCGCACCCCTCAAAGCACGTAAGAAGATTTCTTACCTGAGAGGAGATACGATTTTGTATGTGCAATATTCCACTAGTACGACTACTGCAGAGCGGCGCTAAAGTTGCCTCGTGTAGAGGCGAAACAGGTGTCGAGGTTTGTTTTTCGCACTTGACTTAGTCTTATTACTTGCTTTGAGGGGTGCGGTTTGGCATACCTTTCTATGAAAATTAGTACTCATAATATCTTACTATTGATCGTTGAAATTGTTAAATAGCGGTGAGTGGTGGATATGAATCTTGATACAGAATTATAATCTACAACATGTACACTTAATGGTAGCCACACATGTTACCACACCACGCAAATTTGGTTATATTGTAACATGTTTTGCAAGTTACTAGTGCAAATTTCATTGACGTGTATTTGTACAACAGCGCTTATCGCGGTCTGTGCGGGTAAGGGGTCTTCTCTGGACCCGCTCCGCCACGTCCTTTTCGAGCATTACTTGCTCGCAGAAGGAGGCGGGTGGCCCACAAGCGTTCGCACATTGTACCTACCATTAGTGAGCCAGACAACATTCACTCCTAAGTGGTGTATGTGTACTGAATTGCAGCTCTGAAGTCGACCTGTCACTCTAGCAGAAGCAGCCCGCGGCGCAAAAGTGCGCCTCCCCATTCCCGGGGGCTAGACGGAGATACCGTGGTCCCTACACCCGACGGGTGTCATCTCGAAAGAGAGGGCCCCATGTCTGACGGGATGCGATATAGGATAAGTTGGCTACTATCTCATCTCCGGTAACTAAAAACCCAAAGACGGCGTGCGTTTTAGTCGGTTCGAGTCCGACATAACCTACCCAACCGGCTCCGGTGGGAGGTATGCGTGAGGATTTTTTACACGATTAAAAAAAAAGCTCTGAAGTCGGTTTGAGTCTGAAAATCTTAGTGGGGAGTTATCACCTTTTCTAGAACTGTTCAATTTATTTTAATTTTTGTCTGTAAAGCGTTGCTCTTATAGATAAACCAATAAATGGATAATCCATTCTACTCATGTTTGCTGATTTCAAGTTTACCATAAATAATTTTCATTGTAAACCGCATCCAATTTCGTTTGACAGACCACAATTTAAAATAATGAACCTAAAGATAGTTGATTGCATGCATAGAATGGATAGTAACATATGCTTTATTTTAATAATAAATTGCTGTAATTTGTTAGTTCATATAACAATCTAATTGATACATAGTAATAAAATTATTATTTTTTGTTTGTGACAGCCTCCGTGGCGTGGCGGTAGTGCACGCGACTATTACGCACGGGGCGCGGGTTCGATCCCTGCTCAGTGCAAAAAGTTGTATGCATGAATATGGCTGTTTGAACTGGTTTGGTCGTGCCTCGGAGAGCACGTTGAGCCGTCGATCCCGGTTGCCATACAAACACATATGGCTGTCGTTACGGGTAGTTGGAGTCCAACCAGTCTAACTTGGAACTTCGATATCGCTATTGGTCATTGGACCATTGGTTGTGGAGGTCAGATAACAGTCGCTTCACGCAAGATATTTTGAGTTAAGTTCAGCCACATCACAGTTAGACTGGAAAGCCAACCCCAACTGAGTTGGGAAAAGGTTCAGAGAATGATGAGTATTTTTTTGTGTTTCAGATCGCTATTACAGTGTCCTTCCCGGGATTTCTATCCAAATAGTCGCGGGTACCTGTTGGATCCAGACCGCCTCCTCCAGTCGGAACGGAGATCGAGACCTAGAGAGGACGTCCTACAGCTAAAATTATGACAAATAATAGATAGTAATATATGGGTACAAGAATTATTCAGTTAATAATTTAAAATAAACAAACAAGCAAAACTTTCAGAGAGGCGTAATGTCAAATATTGGTTTCACCTCCATAACTCAGCGCAACTTTACTCAAACTTGGAATCTTGAAAACCGCTCATTTATATCACAGTGAAGTTTCGAAAATGCGCACCCGGTTTAACAGCTTTCAATGAAATCTCACTTTAAGCACAGATTACCTAAGAATTGGCACTGTAAGGCTGGCCTCACACATCTAGAACACTCTAAACTAGTGTTGCCGATCGATAGTCGACTATCGATGATTAATCAATAGTCTATCGATAGTCAGCCAATCGCAGCACAATAGTTCTATATATATAGTACTATCGATAGTCCTTTGTTTGCCAGAAACAATATTATCTATAGTATCGATAGTATTCCTCCAAGTTCGATAGTATTGCTCCTCAATCGATAGTTTCGATACTTTCGATAGTTCAATCGATATGATGCCGTTTTTCAGATGAAAACAAACTATCGATAGTTCGGCCACACTACTCTAAACCACTCATTATATTATGAATTCATTTTTATTATTAGTTCGAAACGTACAAAAATTCGTACAACAGTCATTTTGTTCCTCATACATGTCTTGTATCGATCTGAAAGAATATTACTGAAGTGTTCTATTTATTCATTTATTTTATTTTATTATTCATGTACCTTCAACCAGAAACAGAAGAACACCGTGGTCATGGCGCTTGCAACAGCGCCGTAATATCGGTTGCTCAATCAACAAACATGGTAAATATTCCGATATATTTAACAGTGAAGATGTAAATGACCATGTCAATCTAAAATCATACTTTGATAGTACATAGGCTTGCGAGAGGAGAGAGTGAGAAGTATAGAACTAGTGAAAAATGTGTAAGGATGGCGAAAGACTATATAAAAATACATAGATAAGTATAGTATATTATATCTGTAAACGTTCTAAATTTTGAACCAAAACATTTTTAAAATTCTGAAGTTAAATCCTACGTTATAAAGTTAGGAGAGTTTATCTGCCGTCAACACAGCTCGGTCTACCCACTGACAAAACTTCTCCAGTGAGCTCTGGCTACCCTACTCACTGCCGGAAACACAACACTAGGTAGGTATTAGCTACGGTATTCTGTAGGACGAAAGTACTTCCCCAGTCGGACTGCTCAATTGGGACAGGAGATGCCGTCACGTCCTACCTCCATCGGTTAATGATAATGTTCAAAATAAAAAGAGAATATGAATTCAGAAGAAAATTCTGTAAATGTGTGACCATCCTGTCATGATGCCTTCTCCGAAACGTTGTAACTGATTTGACCTAAATTTTAGCAAGTTTATTGTGTGCCCCAGGTTTATGAGGTACTGGAGTAGGTTCCAAGTTCCCTGGCAATTAAAAGTTAAAACTATTGAAATTAATTAAAATTTAAAGAAACTTTGAGGCATTATTATGTTAACTTTTTCAAATGGATTTGACAATTGGAAAAAGTAAATGAATCAAAGAATCAATCAATCAAAGAATCAATTTCATTTATTCAGTTTTCGGACATAAACAACTCTTATGAATGTCAATGTATAGATGGGTCTCTCACAGGGAGAATAATATTACCACTGTGGTACCGGACAATATCTGAAGCAATTAAATTATTGTTGTAAATAATTCTCCTTCACACCCGAAGGGATCGACGTTGGAGCCATCTACCGAAAATCCTATGAACTATCGCAGAAAATGAACGACCTTTCAAACCTTTTTAAGCTTTGTTTACAGATTACTTCGTCCAGTTTATTTAATAAAGCCATCTGGACATTCGCTTTTCCAATTTTAAATAGATTAAATGGAATTTATATTTTTTATATCGATTAGATTGTTAGGTATATTAGGAGAAGAACTGGGTCGATAGTGGGGTGACTGCACGATAGCTCATGATTGAATAACCAATTTTATTATTTTATTTTCATGCTTTTTTGTTATTTCGCCTGCTGGTAAGCTGAAGGCAAAGTCTCGGGAAAGAAGGACACCATAATTTTATATTGTGTCCTCTGATTTTCATATGATATTGATTTCTGTGTAAAATGTTAGCAATAAGGACACTGTAATAGCGATCTGAAACACAAAAAAATACTCATCATTCTCTGAACCTTTTCCCAACTCAGTTGGGGTTGGCTTTCCAGTCTAACTGTGATGTGGCTGAACTTAACTTAAAATATCTTGCGTGAAGCGACTGTTATCTGACCTCCACAACCAATGGTCCAATGACCAATAGCGATATCGAAGTTCCAAGTTAGACTGGTTGGACTTTTGAGGGCTCCAACTACCCGTAACGACAGCCATATGTGTTTGTATGGCAACCGGGATCGACGGCTCAACGTGCTCTCCGAGGCACGACCAAACCAGTTCAAACAGCCATATTCATGCATACAACTTTTTGCACTGAGCAGGGATCGAACCCGCGCCCCGTGCGTAATAGTCGCGTGCACTACCGCCACGCCACGGAGGCTGTCACAAACAAAAAATAATAATATTACTATGTATCAATTAGATTGTTATATGAACCAACAAATTACAGCAATTTATTATTAAAATAAAGCATATGTTACTATTCATTCTATGCATGCAATCAACTATCTTTAGGTTCATTATTTTAAATTGTGGTCTGTCAAACGAAATTGGATGTGGTTCACAATGAAAACTATTTATGGTAAACTTGAAATCAGCAAACATGAGTAGAATATAATCCATTTATTGGTTTATGTACCGATTCAAGAGCAACGCTTTAGAGCCGAAAATTAAAATAAATTGAACAGGTCTGGACAGGATGATAACTCCACACTAAGATCTTCAAGACTCAAGCCGACTTCAGAGCTTTTTTTTAATCGTGTGAAAAATCCTCACGCATACCTCCCACCGGAGCTGGTTGAGTAGGTTATGTCGGACTCGAACCGACTAAAACGCACGCCGTCTTTGGGTCTTTAGTTACCGGAGGTGAGATAGTAGCCAACAAATCCCTCGCACCCCGGCAGACATGGGGCCCTCTCTTTCGAGATGACACCCGTCGGGTGTAGGGACCACGGTATCTCCGTCTAGCCCCCGGGAATGGGGAGGCGCACTTTTGCGCCGCGGGCTGCTTCTGCTAGAGTGACAGGTCGACTTCAGAGCTGCAATTGCCGCTCATCGCGGGCAGTGCGGGCTGGAGTTTTCTCCGGACCCGCTCCGCCTCCTCCTTTTCGAGCATTACTTGCTCGCAAAAGGAAGCGGCGGCCGCCCAAGCGCCCGCGCATCTTACCATCACCGTGAGCAAGACGGCGAGCGAGGCAATACCCACTCCTAAGGCCGCCATTAGTAGCCGCCGCGGCGTCACCCACGCGGCAGCCCCAAGTCCTCGCTTGCGTCACAGTGAGGACTTGGGGTATTGCCTCGCTCGCCGTCTTGCTCACGGTGATGGTAAGATGCGCGGGCGCTTGGGCGGCCGCCGCTTCCTTTTGCGAGCAAGTAATGCTCGAAAAGGAGGAGGCGGAGCGGGTCCGGAGAAAACTCCAGCCCGCACTGCCCGCGATGAGCGGAGGCTATTCGGACTTCGGAGGTCGCCGAATGACTTCCCATCTCCATGAGCGCGGGGCTGGGGGTGACGAGTGGAGCCGCCTGTCACCTTAACAGAAACACGCCGCGGGGACGGCTAGAAATAAAATAATATCTCGTATAATCTCACCTCCGGTAATCAAAGATCTATAGACGGCGTGCGTTTTAGTCAGGTCGAGTCCGACATATTCGCCTACGCCAACTTTGGTGGTGGCGGTATCCGTGGGGATTTCGTATGATATCCTGCTTTGTCCTCAGCACTGACAGCACAGAAACTTTTAACCTCCATCACTAGCACCTTCTATTTTCTCCCCTCTATAGGGTCGGGAGTATGAGTGAGTCGTCCCTGGTGATGCACAGTAAGCACTTCCCATCTAGTGGGCCGTATGCGTATTTGCTGCATAACTTTAACGCTTTAAAATCCACTGCACAGAAATGTTTGTTCAGAAGTTACTACCAAAAGCAGACTCAAAATATGCTGAGGTTGATTAGGTTTTATAGTCCTCATTAGTTACAAAACCGACTACCGCATGTATGCCGCGCTAATTACAACGCAGAAATGTGATTGTTGGGGAATAACTGTAATTGAGTTACAAAACGCGGTGCGGTTATTTTCTACTAATTGGAAGAGAAGAGATCTGCATTTCACTTCTAGTTGTTATTATGTGTAATTTAATCTTATTAGCTTTGGAGAATATAACATATTGTGGTGGATTATAAGAACTGTCAAAGAAATAAGTTACTGAACACTAATAATTAGTACTTCTGCAAAGAGTAGGCCTTGTAAGCACTCATTTTTAATTATTTATTCCCACTTCTTCTTATGTCGTGTTGACGGGATATCATTTATCGGCTTTATTTTTGTATTTAAAAAAATAATAACTCACCTTTAGGGGGTATTTTTCTTTAAATTACAACCAGTGAAGAATCATAAATAACGTGACATCAATCTTTACCCCTTTTCTCCTCCAATTTCCCCCCAGGCAAAAAACATTGGCAAAAGTTGTATTTTAAATCAAAGGACAACACAGAAAATACCTATAGGTATTTATAATACTCCTACATATTTTTGAAACCATCCAAAGTTCTCCGAAACGGCAACGATTAAATTATGTTGTTTAAAATAAGTAAATTTGTCACGATTGATAAATATGAAATTGAAATGGCGTATTCCTATATCCTATATCCTTTTAATTTTTATTAGAAGACTTTTGTTCTGTCAAAGTTGATACTCGTTAAAAAAAAAGTAGGCAATAATCAGTTTATCCGGTCTTAAGCTACGATGCCTCACACATGCATACACACACACACACACACACACACACACACACACACACACACACACGCACTCACACACATGCACACACATTCATATACTCTCACATTATCACACCTAGGTTTTGTGTATACATAATGTAACTTTGTCACTTGCACACTTTGTTCCTCTAACGATAACTTTATGCTATAAGTACATGATTTAGCATATTTTGTTCATTACTCAATTGATTCTTCTAGCAATTTAAAAAGAATCAGTCACTTTTATCGATTATTTTAATATTAGCGCACCATAATGGTAGGATGTAAATAGGCTATTGTAATTAAAAGATTCGTCTTGTTTAAGTGCATTCCGGCAAATAAATATTTCATTTCAAATACCACCAATGTACCAAAACAGTACATTTAGCCATATTTACGCAGCAAATGCTTTATGACGAAGACAGTTTTCTTGGCAATTCACCGCAGTGTGTGCCCAGCAAATAGTTCTTTGGTGAATGACCGCACAATACAATACACTCTATGTGGCATCGATATAATGAACTCTAATCAAAGTGACACTGAATAAGTAAAGGCTGACTTTTATATACTCTTTGTTACGAATCACTATAACTTACCAATATATACGAGCGTCGCAGAGAATAAAACTCCACCTCGGGGACGGTCACAAATTGAACAGCACTGCTGTTGGCTTACGATCGCTCCATCGCAGGGTGATTTAAAATCGTCTTTTAAAGAGTACTACAAGTGCTTAACTTGTAGTTACTTTGTCTCGATGTTGAAGAAACAGAGTTATATATGTGCCGATGCATGTATTGTTTGCTTTCCTAAAGCCTTAAATACACTGGTTTATTCGTGAAAACAAAAACACATGTGCAAGTGTAAAGTAGGCGGAGTACGCGTGTCGTGTTGTGCGTTTTTACACATCGAAAGACAAATTCGATAATATGAACCTTATTGTAAGACGTTAAAGTTTTAAATAACTTTTCTAGAATTCATTAACATACTTCTAAACTTTTTGGTAAATATTCAAGCTTGTTCGATTCGAAACGTCATAAATATTTTTACTTTACTTTTTCAGTTTAATAGCTATAAGCTAGCGAGTTCGGAGCAGTTTGTAAACTTGCTTCATGTCGTTGAGCTTATTTACAATTTGCTTATGAGTATCCGATGACACTCGCTTACTCGCTAATTCGCTAGCTTTTGAACTCAATGACTAGCTCTTCAAACTAGTCCAGTGTCATCTCATAGAGGCTTTAGCAAAAGTCTATTAACATAGTCATTTACTTTTAACATAAAAAAATGCAGGACTAGGTTGTATGTGGCTCCAAAGTGCCAAGTCAACCTCCCTGCACGCAGAACATTCTGGTGCAGGTAGTCCTCTCGGGGTTAGCGGAACCCACCAAAGTAGGTGGAGGTGAATATGTCGGACTCGAACCGACTAAAATGCACGCTGTCTCCATAGACGGCGTGCATTTTAGTTTATACAAGACATATTATCTCTCGCACCCTGGCAGATTGAGGGACGTCTTTTTGAAATGACCTCCCCTTCCCCTAATGTGGGAACCGTGGTGTCCCCATTTAGCTCCTGGATATGGGGAGGCGCACTTTGCCACAGAGAACTCCACCCGTCACCCTCAGGCCCGCGCTCATGGGGAACATAGGTCATTCTGCGACCTCCAAAGTCCGAGTCGCCTCCGCTCAATTTCTCCTAACTAAACTATGAAACTTATTTTCCTATAAATCTGTTATAACGTAACCATATCTAATAACAAAGGATTTATGTCTGCACATAATACGGTTATCGACCGTGCAGCCGATAAACCTGATCGTAAAATATTGGATGCTTGAGATGACATTGTGTGGATCAATTCACGATCTAGGCACAAATGTGGAACTATTCAGCTGTGGTTAAGTGTACGTTCGCATCTATGGACTTTGTTGGAGGTTATTAATATGGTTTCGTGTGCTTCATCACTACATAGTATAAAATAAAGTCGCGTTCTCTGTCCTTATGTCCCTTTGTATGCTTAAATCTTTAAAACTACGCAAAGGATTTTGATGCGGTTTTTTTAATAGATAGAATGGCTAAAGAGGAAGGTTTATATGTACGAGTATATAACATCATGTTACGACCAACAGGTGCGGAGCAGGAGTGAAAAATGTTGCAAAAACGGGGTGACGCAGACGAAGTTGCGCGGGTCAGCTAGTAGATATATAAATAAATAATCTAGGACAATCTACACAACGATACCTAGACCCATGGTAAGCATAGTTTAATTAGCTTGTGTTATGGGTATGAGAATGCGGATAAACATACTTAGATACTTTTTTTTTTGTAAACACAGACATATTATACATAGAAACATATATTTATGTGTTTTGTATGTAGATAATAATGAGGAATATAGGAAAATAGTCAGACTATATACAGAATGTTTAGGAAACGGTTCTGATGCTGAATACACATAGTAGTATTTCGGGTATGGTATATTTTTATTAAATACTAGCTGTTGCCCGCGGCTCCGACCGCGTGAATGTCGATTATCGCGTTGTACGACTCTTCTCGATTCTCCACTTGCCTCTTTATACTACTTCTCCTTGCTGTCATGACAATGGAAATAGCGATATTAGCGCCAATTGTATCTATCTATAATTGAGATTTATGATTATTGCTCCGCTCACTTGGACGGTATTGTGATGATATATAGCCTATGTTACTGCTAGATATTGTAGCTTTTTATAGGTGAAAAAATTAAATCGATCCATAGGCCACGGTGACCGCTTTCTATCAGGTGTGCTTGTCTGCTACCGAAGTGGTATAAAAATATCGTGTAGGTATATTTATTTTCACTGAGATTTTTATTTATTTACTAGAATTTGATACAACCGCGATAATAAAATGTCTAAATCCATTCCAAGTTTCAAAAAATAAATACAAGACATAATTCGTAGTAAGTTTCAAATAATGGAGTCGTATAAAGTTAGAAAATGCCTGTAAAATATAAAACAAATGTCATATCGTTTGTTTCTTAGCAATTTCATGGAGACACATAACAGCAATATTTTGTGTCGTATGAAAGGATTTTATAGTTCATATTTCTTAAGGAGTTTGTGTGAAATAGTATAGCTTTAAATACTTCTTCATTCTCTGAACTTTTTCTCAACTCAGTTGGGGTCGGAATTCCAGTCTAACTGTGATACAGCTGAACTTCGATATTTTACGTGAAGCGACTGCCTACTGACCTCCACAACCAATGGTCCAATGACCAATGGCGATATCGAAGTTCCAAGTTAGACTGCTTGGACTTTTGAGTGCTCTAACTGCTTATAACGACTGCCATAGATGTTTGTATGACAACCGGGACCGACTCTCCGAGGCACGACCAGACCAGTGCAAACAGTATGGCTTTTGCACTGGTCTGGTCATGCATACAACTTTTTGCACTGAGCGGGGATCGAACCCGCGTCCCGTGTGTAGCAGTCGCGTGCACTACCGCTACGCCACAGAGGCTGTCCTTTAAATACTTACGACTGAATAAAGATACAAAATATAATATTATTTATCGGCTTGGGGTTCGAACCGATTAAAATCAGAGTGGTTACCTATTAACCCCGACAAACCTTGAGTCATCCACGGTTTTGATATAATGATTGGTTAATGATAAATAAATAAATATTCTAGGATAATCTACATAACACCACCTAGACCTGGTAAGCATAGTTTAACTAGCTTGTGTTATGGGTTCTCGAATGCGGATAATATGTTTATCTTATATATCTTAGAAACTTTTTGTTTTTCGTAAATAGGTATATACATGCTATACATAGAAACACCTAGACTCATTAAAAAAGTCATACTCATGCACACAAATATTTGCGCAGAGCGGCAATCGAACCCACGTCGTTCATTTCCGACACGCCAATTAGTTGTTAAGAAGTCGACCTTGCAATCGAGAGGAAATTTGTTCATCATGTCTCGCTTTCGGCCCATGCAATTGTGTATAATGATATCCATTCTAAAGCAGTATGGCGTACAGTATTTACTACAGCAACAGCCGCCAAACCACCACATCTCAATTAGTGGTGTTGTTTACGTAATTAGATGTGCGTCCATGTGTACACATTGTAAAATGTAGTTGAAACTAATTTTGGTTTTTGATATAGCTATATTCTAAATTTAATGTTTTCATATTGGTTGTTACATAATTTACCTGCCGATGTCTTCAATTCATCACTATCATCGGAAGGGTGTCGTAAGAGGCGGCCACAGAGAGAAGCGAAACTCGAAATAAATCCCTGTATCAATCGATCTGGCCAGCGTGGAAACAATTTAGGCTCTGGCCTCCCAACGTTTGAAGAGGCCTATGTCCATCTGTGGATTTAAGCTAATTGATTTATAGGAGACGAAGTCGTCGTACTAATTAGAGAGCATAACTGGATCTCAAGCTTCAAAGTACTTTGTATACAAAAGAGTAATCGTCATGAAAATTTAACGATTTTAAAACATAAAAATGGTTAACGTTCAAATTCATTGCGTTCATATTTACCATTCAAGATTGGTACGAGTACTAAGCCTCCATCAGACTTCCATTTTCTAGGAAAGGTGTTACCGTTAAATTATTCATGACTTCACTCGTTGGGAATCACAGTTGAAGGCCTGGAAATAATGTGGGTCCAATATGTGACCCTTGGGGTACGCCTCCGGAAGTACAAACGTGACCTGCAACTATTAAGGGTTAATCGGTAGGTTATTGACATTTTTAACTATTATATTGCTTTCACACGCCTATATAGTTATGCCTTTTCCCGTTGGGGTAGGCAAAATTACTGCATCTTTTTACTCGTTACAAGAAAATATATTAAGGGAGGGAGAGGCATAAATATGGGGCGGTTAAACATACCTAGATATTTACTTTTTGTAATTACATATGTTCATATTATACATAGAGAGACCCATATCAATGCAAACATTTAAATTCATGCATAAAAATATTTGCACTGAGCGGGAATTGAACCCGCGCCTCCTGCGTAGTTTCACTAAAATCGCTAAAATTTTTTTGTGAACTTAGCATCTCATTTTTTCAAAATGCGATTTCGGTATCAAAATCGGTGGAACTATTGCTCAAACCTATCCAGAACTGTAGAACTATGTGGGATGCCACTGGAACTCACATTTTTTGGTGAGATGCCAGCAAGTGAGATGCTAAGTTCACATACGTCCCAGGGTGCGAGGGATATGTTCGCTACTATTTCACCTATGGCAACCAAAGACCCAAAAACACCGTGCGGTTTAGTCGGTTTGAGACCAACATAACCTCCCCAAAACCTGTTCGAAATATAGAAAATTAAATCAACAAAAAAAAGTTCACGTTTCCATAACCGGTATAATCCAGTAACTCAACTCACACGCCCTGTCGCTTACCTGCACAAGCCCGTCTAATACACATTGACTACGTGGTCAGAATTGTGATAATGTCCACTGTTGTGTTTCGCCGTAATTTCCTTGTAAAGTAAGATCTATATTACCTATGTGTCTATTTTATTTATCACACTATTGAGGAAGATTTATGGTATTTAATTATGGACCATAAAGTAATAAGTTCTAGCGTAAACAGAGCAACAGATCCTTGTTACGACATTATCAAATTTATTTTTATTATACTGTGTATATCTGTGTGCATTACTTATATTGATGGAGGACTCCTAATATAATAAAATTCCTCCCTCATCGCTGTGTTTCATAAAATGATATTCAAAATCGAACTTTATACTTATTGGTAATAACAGTCGCTATAAGAAGTCAGTGCTCTCGAAATGGCGCTTAACATAAAATATATCGTTCGTTATTCGATCGAATGACAGGGTTAAATGGCATTCGTTCATATAACTAAGCCTTTTGACCCAGACTGGTTAGATAAAAATAAATACCCACGTCACTACCAATGTCACTATAAATTAAAAGAAGAAAAATGATGTTCGTCTTTTATAATACATACATTTATTATTTGGAGAAATACACACTGCATGCAAATATACATATTCAAGTATACAATAATTATTAGCACAAGGGGATGTAGTAAGCCTTCCCGAAGAGCGAAACCTATGCTCGAGCCCTCACCGTGAGTAGCGGCGCTGCCGTGAAATAAATAACTACACCACGATGGCAACTCTTAAATGCCGTCGATTCGACAGAACAAGATTAGCACTGAGTGGGAATCAAAACCGAGCCTCCTTCGTAGCAGTCGCGTTTATTACCGTTACACCACAGAGGTTATCAAAAGGACCACCAACACCTATGTCATATAGACATAAAAGTATTCAAACATAGAGACACATTAATATTACTCATTGAGATAGAACTCGGACCTAGCCGTTGAGATATTACTTCCATTTGTCACTGGTCCTTTAGAGACATAAATAGTAGGATCATATTCTCTAGTGTGTGTCTTAAATACGATGAATGAAACATTCTTGATAGTACTTAGTATATTTTCATAAGCCTTGTTTTAATATATGGAAAGAGACTGAAGGCGCGAAGGTTTCTATTTAGCTGCGGTACGGGATCAGAAGTCCACACAGGTAAAGTTACAAAACACCGTCTCTACCATGGTGAATGCTCTGATGAACTCTTCCAATTAATCCCACCCTCTCCTTTCCTACACAGGACAACACATGCAGGGCTAGGATCTCACCCGCATATGGTGCGGAATATTCTATCAAGAACCAAGCGGTGCCATAAAAAAGTTATAATAGCGCAGTTACAATATATATTTTTAATACTTCCTTCATGAAAATAGGTATCTCAAGTGTAATATTTAAAATGTTATAAAACTTGTAATATGAAAAACATTATATAACAAGTAAAATTAATGAGTTCCTAATTAGTATATTAATATCTCAAACAGTTGCTTCAGACAGATTTATTGAATTCTGAGAAATGAGTCTACCGTTGATAGCGTCTAAAATATTGAAGATGAATTTAGATATTATTCCAGAATGACTAAGTATTCTTAACTTCAAATTTATACTCGTATAATTTTATTATTTTCGAATATAAGCCAGCCTCGCTAGCGTGGCGGTAGTAATCGCGACTGCTACGCAGGAGGCGCGGATTCGTTCCCCGTTCAGCGCAAATATTTTTATACATGAATATAGCTATTTGAACTGGTCCGGTCGTGCCTCGGAGAACTCGTTAAGCCGTCGTCAGTCCCGGTTGCCATACGAACATCTGTGACAGTTGTTACGGTTAGTTGGATTTTGCTTTTGCACACGATGAAAAAAGGAATGAACATACACATACACACAGTCACACACACATACGCACAACAACACACACACTCACATACACAAATACACGCAAATAAAAAGATACTTTCCCAACCCAAGTACACTTTTAATTAATAGTTTGCGATCAATCCAAACAGCATGCAGCAACTCATTAGTAACAGCATCCTATTAAAAGTTACAACAAAAATCTGCTTAAAACTAAACGGACGAGGTAAAATAATAGCAGTGTTTGTTGAACATTCGACGCGTTGCAACCACTCTGTTACGCTTTATTCGAAGCAAAAGTATATATCAGTACCGAAAATAAATATATTTACTAACGTAGATATATTTTTACTGGTGATGCTGACTCCGTAATATTATTATTGAGTAAATAAAACTAGTCTAAACCCAAAAGATGCGCTGTCTATCTCTCTTGCGTATAGAAGCAAATATATATTTGCAGCGGGGATATCGGTTCTCGCGTGGAACATACTTGTTTGAACATAACAGTTTCCGCAGCGCATGCAACGAAAGACATTTTCAGCAATCTTTTACACCTTGGGCACGTTACTTAGCAATAAATATAGGCTATGTTATTCAAGGTGAATGTAACTTTCCAACTGTGAAATAATTTTTGAAATCGGCTCAGTAATTTTTGTGTACTCATTACAAAAATACACACACACACACACACACTCCTTTATATAGCCTATACCAGTTACCGAATTTAAAATATCAACCTAAACGTTTCATGGTTCATATACTCTGTCACTTTTTCACACCTATATTTGGGTAAAGATACGTATATCACATAACATAAACTCACGTCTGTATCCCCGAAGAGGTAGGCAGAGGTGCTAGCACCCACATTTCGCCAGTTTATATTTAGGTCCCAATGTAATAGGTGGCAAGCCTATTGTCATTAACCGGACACTTATAAACCTGCGATAAATACACACACAGCTTCGAAAAGCATCGAAAAGTCATTGGTGTGTGCCATGGTAAAACCAGGGATCGAACCCGAGACCTCGTCTCAGCAGTCCATTACCCGCAGTATATCACTTGCACAATTTGTTCCTCTAGGGACAAATTTATAGTAAACCCACAACACGCAGCTAGTTTTAAATATAATGAGAGATACTATATCCAAAGTCTGAAATGTTTATTATTCTTCCAACAAAAACGGATAAGTAGGGTAGCCTGACAAATCATGTAAAAACCGGGACTGTTCCGTTCAACTTCATGTCACATTATTCATCTCATATATTTTCGGGCAGTGGCTTATACGAGAACGGAATAAAACATTTTCACAATAATTCTGCTGTTAAAAAAACTCTTTAAACTAGATACTCTTGAACCTTTGCAAATGCGTAGAGATGTCGCGTCATTGGCTCTATTCTCGGTAGAATAGATTCTCATCAGATCATTCACCATGGTAGAGACGGTTCTACCATAGTGAATGATCTGATGAGCTCTTCCAATTATTCCCACCCTCTCATTTCCGATACTGGACAACATGTGCAGGGCTTAGTTGTCACCTGCATATGGTGCGGAATATTCCGTCAATAACCAAGCGGTTCGGTGAGTCTTTCCTCTGCCGCACCATTAAGTGTTGGAATTCCTTACCAGCTCACGTGTTTCCTTCTTCCTACGGGACTTTAAGTGGGGCGTGAAAAAGTATCAAATGAGGCCGTCAAGCTGAGCGCTACCATTTGTAATGGTACCGGTATGTTGTGGTAATGGTATGTTGTGTACCATAAGTACTACGAGGGGCCTTCGGCTTCAGAAACGTTCCCCTTACACCCTGTATATATAAATAAATTGTCACATTCACCGTACCATGTAAAAACCTAAAATTATCTACAATGGAATATTCTGGTATACCATCTAATCTCATCAACCTCTACATAACAGCCTTTATCAATTTCGGTACACAATACAAACTTAAATTTTTAGATCAAAAATGGACCCCACAATCTCTTGCAAGACGATAAAACGGCAAGCTCCGAACAACATGAAAAGGTCTCCTATAAAAATATGCTAAAGCAATCATATCGTGCGAAGGCTCTGGTATACCCAAAATATTCTTTAACATTCCTTCTAGCGCTCCGTCTATATCAAGCACAGGGTAATAGCTGATGGCGCCGTCCGTCGCGACACAAGTTCCCTTTTTTATTTCCAAATTTATCCGCCTCGAGTAGGGATGGGCGTAGGGTTGAGGGAAGTTATCGAGTTTAGTGTCTGATGAGACAGTCGGTATAAAGTCATTTAAATATATCACGTAAAGAAAATAAATGAGTGAATTTTGAATTATAAAAATGCTTGTAATACCTACATAAGAATTAAAAAGAAAGTAGTAAAAATATTGTATCAAAATTTGGGTTAGTAAAACATAGAACTGGGTCGAAAGTTCGGTTTCAGCTGAAAAACCTGAAAAAACAACATCGCATATCTACTTATAACAGGGAAGTAGGATGCGACAGTATCTTTCGTCCCAATTGAGCTGTGCTCTGACAGGACCCGAACTTGCCACGTCTTGAACGTTCAAAATTCTCCTATGCAACCTATCAGATCATTCACTTTTTCCAATCTAAATTGA
The DNA here is from genome assembly GCA_963691645.1 of Pelosia muscerda. NCBI lineage: Eukaryota > Metazoa > Arthropoda > Insecta > Lepidoptera > Erebidae > Pelosia > Pelosia muscerda. The sequence continues at coordinate 14,166,168 of OY829114.1, read as the reverse complement.
CTTTAAACTCAATCTAAATTGACCGAGGGCGTAACAAACGTCTAGACTACAACCAATTTTCATCAGATGGCCTCAGGTGCTTGTCTGTCACCTAAGTGGTATAAAAAAGAAACCAGTTCCGATGGAAATCTAATTCGATAAAAATCTATCCATCTATCAGATAACTCCCAGTTTGAGACCAACAAACTGATAAGTTTTACCATAACAGATGCCACCCTTGTAACTCCTTATTATAAGTATTGAGACACAAATAATAATTTGTGTGTGTGTTTCTAAAGAATGTAATACTGACCTTTATGGACGTGCTAAAAATATTAATATTTTGTGGGTGCATACTGTTTCTGAAGCTTTACAATGAACATTTTTTTATTATATGCCTATTACACATCGTCGTCATCGTCGTCAAAAAATATTTTATCGATATAATTTAGGCACATCACTACGTAGTATACTGATTCAGTTTTATCGGACGTAGCTCGCAGTGATTCATGTCGTGGTTTAGTGTAAATTTAACGTGCGCCCAGATAAGTAAGCATGAGGCTTTCTCTTTGACTCATAATAATATTCCACGATATTGTCTACAGCTCCACTCGCGGGGATTCCTAATCCCGTTTTCGCAACCCATGTCAATATATTCTAGGGACGAAAATGGTAGTATATTGCGAGAGGCCTATGCCACCGCGATAGGCTAATATTGATTTCATTGATAAGTTTGTCTTGCCAGTTACCTGAATAGTAAATAAAAAAGTTTTTTACAGTTGAGGCTTTAGAACTAGGTCTTGCAGACACCGGTTTCATTTCAGTTGAATTAAGTAAATAAATATTCTAGAACGATTTACACATAGTCCTATGGTAAGCATAGCTTAACTATTTTGGTTCTAGATTGCGGAAAAACACACTTTGTTTTTTTTTGTAAATACATACTACATATTATACATAGAAACACCCAGATCAATGTAAGTTTTAACATTCATGCATAGAAAAATTTGCACTGAGCGGGAATAGAATCCGCACCTGGAGGTGAAGGAGTAATAATATTAGCAAAAATAACCTCTCCATTCTTTTTACAAGACAAGACTTCAATAATATGTTTGAGGAGGCATCATTATGAAGCGTTTTAATCGCCTTGTAAATCTTGAAATAATGCACAATTAGGTTTTATTTTCAGTCTCCATTTCAAGCGGGTCTAATTAGGAGCCGACTCAACAGTTGAATAAAAAAAAGAAAAATACTTTGTTTTTATTCGTATCGTTAAGAGAAGAGTAATTATTTTCATTCATTGTCATTGAATTGAAGGCAGTTGAAAAAATGTTTTCAACTGTAAATTGGTTCCGCAGCCACCGTGGCGGGCGGGGCGCAACTGTTACTTACGCATGAGGCGCGGGTTCGATCCCCGGGGAAGGAGTGAATGTCAAGAGAGTTTATGTGCTGTCAGTTTAGAAGACAGAGGTGAGTTTCACCATTATGGGATGGCATAATGGTGAAAACGTAAGCTTTCGGTCGCTGGACAACACAAAAACTCCTTAGTGAGCTCTGGTCACCTTACTTACCGTTGAAAATATAACACAAGGTTATTATAAGGTAGTTACATAATATGAAATTGATGTTTTGTTTGAAAAAAACTGGAAGGAACACCATTTTTCTGTACTTACATTTTTGCATTTTTTAAGAATGACAAATCCTAATTTTGTGATTTTTTTTGTATATGAATGAGACAACATTAAGCAATCAGCAACTTTTACCGAACAAAATGGAGCATTTAGGAAGTACTGCTTTTGAAGATCGAATTTAATTTATCAACCGGCCAATAAAAACAAAATTTGATACAAAGTTGTAAAATCTAGAAATCCACTTTCAAACAAAAGATAATAAATGGAAATAGCTATTAAATTACCGGAATAAAGTACTCATGAATCTGGAAGAAATTTTCGGCAATTTCATATGTAAAGACCTATTTATTAGCCCCGCTATTTAGTAGCTCAATTAGGACGGGAGACACCGTCCTTCGTCTGATTGAAACTAGTCCTAGAATATGGTTATAGTAATCAGATTAGACGCCTGAAACAGCCTTTTCCTAAACTTTTGATCCTACTAAAAGTAAAGTCATTTAAAAACCAAATCTACAGTACAATAATTCTTTAACTTACAAAGTATTTAAACGGAATTTGTAACGAATGTTTTTGTATATTCTCTAGTTTCTAAACGAAACCATTTTTCTTTAGTCTCTGGAGACTATGGTGACCAAAGTTTTCTAATTTCACGGTTTTGTTTACTTAAAGGGTCCCGCTGTTTTAGTAATTATAGACACTAAGTTCTGCAAATACTTTGTGAGAACAAAATGAAATTATAGTACTGTATACAAAATTGGGTGTACTCTTGTCAGAGGTTAATGACTGCATCATTTGGAAGAGTTCATAGACCTACAGGTTACGTTATACATATTTCAGTTGTATTTTTCACATTATGATATGACAACTGGTTAAATGGGGTTATATGGTTGTAGAGAGTTGATGTTGTGATTATAGTGCGCCTCTAGATATAATGTAACACCTCTTATCATTTTTTATCGAGTGCAAAATATCCACGGATACCACTTCCGCCAAAGTCGGTGGAGGTGATTATGTCGGACTCGAATAGACTAAAACGCACGCCGTCTATGTATCTTTGATTGCCGGAGGTGAGATTATACAAGACATATCTCTCACACCCCGACAGACCCGGGGACATCTCTTTGATATGACCCCCTTCCCCTAATATGGGAACCATGGTGTCCTCATCTGGCCCCCCGATATAGGGAGGAGCACTTTGCGCCGCCGCCGCGGCCTGCTTTTGCAAGATTGACAGGCGGCTCCACCCGTCACCCCCAGGCCCGCGCTTATGGTAGGGTGGACGTAGGTCATTTTACGACCTCTTATCGTACCTGCTGTACCCTAAATACATGCATAAATGAGGACTTGAACAAGACGACAGTAATGACAAGGGTGGGATTAATTGGAAGAGCTCATCAGAATATTCATCATAATAGAGACGATAAACTCCTTTCCTACACAGGACAACACGTGCAGGGCTTAGATGTCACCCGTATACGGTGCGGACTATTCCATCAAGAACCAAACGGTTCGATGAGTCTTTCCTCTGCCGCACCATTAAGTCTTGGAATTCTTTGCCAGGTCACGTGTTTCCTACTTCCTACAGTCCTGGTTCCTTTAAGTGGGGCGTGAAAAAGCATCTGATGAGGCCGTCAAGCTGAGTGCCACCATTGTAACACTTTACTTGTTTGTAAATGGTGACCCTCGTTCCTGAGACTTCGCCTGGACCTTCCCATCAGGCGGGGTGAAGCCAATTGACGTGTCATAAAAAAAAACTGCCAAGGACGCAACATCTCTACGTATCTACAATAGCTCAAGGGTATTCGTAACCTGGACCCCAATAATGTGAACCGTACATAGCTGCAACCTATCGAGAAAAAAAATGTGATGTTTTTCAATTTTATTGCGACCCTACTTAATGAAGTAAATGAAATATTTCTGTGCATTCTAAAGATCGTTTGTGGGTTTGAAATACCTTTGAGCGGTACAGAACCATTAAATGTAGCGGCTAATTCAGAACAGAATAGCTGTGTTGCCTGCAGTAGTCTCATTGTTTGGAAAATATGCTGTACATAAATAATAGCTTAATATAACTGTTATGTTGAAGACTTTTAAGTATTTTATTCTCACTGTAAATCTGTTTCTTTACCATCGGCAATACTACTTGCATCCAAAACTCATCATTAGGTATTAGGCACCTTCGTGCCCCTGTTGCATCCAAACCTCAGAGTCCAGGAAGGAGATCAACTGAAAGAGATGTCTCCGGGTCTGCCGGGGTGCGAGCGATATGTCTTGTATAATTTCACCTCCGGCAATCAAAGACCCATAGACAGTGTGCGTTTTAGACAGTTCGAGTCCGACATAATCATCTCCACCTGTTTTGGCGGAGGTGGTATAAATTTCCTTGTGATTTACACCGCATAGCAAGGATTTGTTTCAATTTTTTTTCCAAATTTATTTAGCTTTTGCATTCTCGGTTAGGAATTTATTTTCGGCATACCCATTTTTTTATAAAGTACCCGATAGACTTGCCCCCCTATTACGTGGCGAATCATAGGTAACGAAATGTGGGTGGGTGTTCAATACACCTTTGCCTAACCCTTCGGCAATTACGGGCGCGAGCATATGTATGTATGTAATACAGCAATTTACATTTATCGACCGAAACGTATTATTCAAATGCTTGCAATGCGTAGTATGTACCTACATTCGCAGTGCATTTGATTTTGCATCTGACATTGATATTGTGTTTATAGCGTGCTTGAACCAAGATGATACTAGTCTAAAATCTGTGACGGATAGTATTTCAAATTTATACGTTTTACTAGCTTTAGTTTACGAGCGTGTTCGTAGAGCTGGTTTGATGTCGTAATGGGTGACATGAATGTCAATGAATGATGTAGAGGAACGAAGTTCAGAAGTAATAGCTGGAAAACGGATTCCAGGCTTGAACAGGCGTAACTAGAACTTAATATTTAGATGTAAGTGAGTTTTTTTTAAGGAATGTTAGCAACCGAAATTACTAATATTCCCTTTAACCCCTCTAGCTAAGCTCAATAGCTTGTGTTAAGAGAGGGTTCATGTCAGTTGAAAAAAGACTCTTACGTGAGTGGAATCTACAGCATAACATAACATAAATACATGCTTATATCCCCGAAGGGATAGGCAGAGGTGCTAGCATGCACCCACATTTCGCCAGTTTATGTTTAGGTCCCAATGTAATGCGCAAACGTAGACACTTTTGTTGCCGACACGGCTCACCGCCACAGGAAACCGTAGTGGCTGTGTCCCGTATCGACAATCGGACACAGTTACCGGTTCCCTGTCACCGACACGGCACACCACAATAAACTGTAGCTGTAGTTGCCAGCCGAATGCCGAATGCACCTCCTTCGTTTACGCAGCTCAGTACTATTGTAGGAAATTTGTGAATGTTGCTTCCGTCTTCAACTGACGACTTTTAGTTTCCAGTTACCGACACCGAACACTTTTTGATCGTCCTGAATATAGTGTTAAGTGGAAGCAACTGGACTCACGTATGCGCAGGGAGTTGAATGATTTCATACTTGTTCTATAGAATTCAAATATTCATTGGTAGCTTGTATCTGACACAAGAAACAAAAGTGTCTACGTTTGCGCAGCGCCTAAATTGTAGTATCTGCTTCTATTGTTAATTTAACAGTAACAGTAATTATCCACTGCTTATCATCTTGTTGCCATTTTATTGAATTATGTGTTTTGTATTGTTTTTTGTATTGCTGTTATTGTGTGTACGCATTCAAAACAATTTCCTTTTTTACTTAATTTAATATTTGTGTGGATGAATATGAATGCTTGCATTGGTCTGAGTGTTTCTACGTACTTTAATATGTACCTATGTATTTCCAAAAAATATATCTAAGTATGTGTATCCGTATTCTAGAGCTAATAACACAAGCTAATTAATTTCTAGCTATTAATTGTACATTGGTCATAAAGTTAATTCGTTAAGTAAATTTGTGTCCTACCTCCGTCATCCTAGTTGAAATACAAAATATTTTAGATTCATTCATTCAAAATATTTTAGATTTAAGACGGGTATGATATTTATATTGTGAAATTCTCCCAAATGACGGTTTCAAATTGATAACAGTATCAAAGAAAATAAGTATCTGAAGAAGCCTTCTATTACTGGGCCCCACAAATTGAACTGTACCAAAGAAATCCGTGTATCTCCAGTGTATTTCAAAATTACGAAGATAAATAATTTATGAAGTAAATTAGGTAAATATTTTCGCCTTCTCGAGGCTCAACTCCATTGTTATTTGAAGAAGAAAACAGTAAATCAATTTCAAGATGGCGGCTTATTTTTTCGTTTTGAGTGCGTTGAACGAAAAATATATTTTTCATGCTAAGTAACTTTACATGTATGGAATATTGAAATGAAACCACTTTTTAGATATTTTATCGTTAAGTAAAAAAGTGGTTTTATTTCAATGTGTGACATTCGAGGAAATTCCAAAAAGTATGTGAAGTTCCATAGCTATCATTGGGCGAAGTTTTCTTGCATACAAATATTTAAGTACGGATTGTACCCACGTTTCCTGCGTAGCTGTCATCACTACCACCACGCTACCGAGCACATTGTGGACTAAGTACACATATTTTCAAAACGAACTCCAGTGGAAAAATTACACTTACCTCGGTCTAGTTTCTCATGCACCTCGCCACCTATTGGGAAGCCGGCTGGAATCGTGTTATAAGAATCCTTCGCTACTGCTATATATTTTCCTAGATTTTGTTGATGCTTAATAGGTAATCAACTTTCCTATCGTGCATTGGTCTATCAGATCGACATTATAATAATTGTCTTGTTTTATTTATGAAGGAAAATACTGGTGATTTGTCTTCTATGGTAGCTGCCAAGTTACTAGTCAACTATTTCAGACAGAGAAACCTAATTTCATCTAGATCCGTTCACCCGTTTCTGTCTCAAAAGAGATGGCCTTGGTTTTAGATTGACATCACTCGCCGGTCGTCAGTACACCGTGATCATGGCGCTTGCAACAGTGCCGAAATATCGGTTATTCAACAAAATAAACAAACATGGTAAATATCCCGATGAATTTAACAGTGAAGATGGCCTTGGGTCAAAGATAAAGATAGCGTGTGTTTTAGTCGGTTTGAGCCTGACATATACTTTACCCATAAGGATTGTGTTCGATAAAAAAACAACAAACATCCATCCTCATAAATTTTCGTATTTACAATATTATCTGTGTCCATGTTGAGTTCAACTTCTGTACATTTAAATAGAACGTGTAAATCAAAAGTAACACTCGCGATGATTAAAGAGCCGTCCCTTTGAGATATCTCAGTTGAATATATAACTGCGTAATTTACTTGTCAAGAAAAAATACAAGGGGATTCTCTCAATGGCCGCTGTATTTTCTTGGGCTATTTTAACGTCTGTGATTTCGCTGGATAAGCAGGAAGATCACTGTCCTTTCGGCTTTTTTGTTTGGGTAATTTAGCTGCTTAGGAAACTAGGGTTTCGGTGACTGTATACAGTAATAACTTGTTTCCGAGTTACGGTTGATTTTGACTTCAAAGATTTTGGTGCGTTGAAACTTTATTTTATACTAATACTAGCTGACCCGCGCAACTTCGTCTGCGTCACCCCGTTTTTGTCACATTTATCATTCCTACTCCGCACCTGTTGGTCGTAGCATGAAGTTATATACATATAAACCTTCCTCTTTAACCATTCTATCCATTAAAACAACCGCATCAAAATCCGTTGCTTAGTTTTGAAGATTTAAGCATACAAAGGGACATGAAAAATAGGGACAGAGAAAGCGACTTTGTTTTATACTTTTTTTTACTAATATTTTGTTTGGATGTTTTGTGGCTAAATCAGGCACAAACGGGACTAAATAGTCTGGACTTTCAGAAAATTTGAAGTAGTCTACCTATGTTATACATACTTGTACTTCTCCACTGTATTTATTACTGTACCTAACCGGTTTCGCAAAGGTTTCTGTCATTGTAAACCATGTTGTGTTTTCAATCAGAGAACCGACTTGAATCACTCCCTTGAGATGAACATACTGAGGATGGCGTTGTTTTAAATAGAACAAGTTCAGCGGGAGAGTCCCTATTTATTAACATAGTCGGCTGCTCTGACAACAAATGAACCATTTCGATTGGCGGTACCACAGGGGACGTGTAGCGGACATTGTATCCTTTTTTGCGCAAAATCCCCACGGACGCCACCTCTGCCAAAACCGGTGAACGTGATTATGTCGGACTCGAATCGACTAAAACGCACGCCATCCATGGGTCCTTGATTATCAAAGGTGAGATTATACAAGACATACCTTTCGCACCCCGGCAGACACGGACGTTGTATCCTCACCGATTTTGCAGGGACTCTAAATTGTAGCTTGTCAAGAAGTTAAGGAGGGTCTATTTTATTTTGTACTATTTTGACTAAGCATGTGATATATGCACTTTTCCTTCTTTCGTGAAGTTTTACGAAGCATATTGATTTACTTCTTTAATTTAGGGCACGTCAATTTGATTACCTTACCTGATGGTAAACTGAAGGCAAAGTCACAGTTATAACGGTGACCCATTATAAACACGTACAGTGTTACAATGGTGGCGCACAGCTTGAAGGTCTCATCAGATGCTTTTTCAGCCCCGTTTACAGGACCCGGAACTGTAGGAAAAAGGAAACACGAGAGCTGATAAGAAGTTTTAAGTCTTAATGGTTCGGCAGCGGAAAGACTCACCGAACCGCTTGGTTCTTGATAGAATATTTTGCACCGTATGCCAGAGATGTCCATATATGACGGATTGTAAGATATTATTATAATATATTACTGGCTGGTTGAAACTGCCACATGAACAATGTTCTATTGTTGTTTGAAAGTGTACAGGATGTTTGAATAATGTACTTTTTCACCTTTTTTGTTCACACTTGACATTTTTCCGTTCTTTTCTATTATGATGAATGATTAATGATTTAATTTTCGTTTTTATTATTTTCAAATACATTCGGGTTGGGTTTTAAGCTCACGATTTTTGTATGAAACATGAAATCAGTTCCAGTTGTGATGGTTAGTTGTCGTGACTAAATGTAGCCCTTTTTTGTTTTTGTTTATGGTGCGCAAGATCTTCACTGGTCTGCACAATGCATATAGACGTACAGACAGACTTGAGTTTAGTAGTAATTCATAAATGCTATTGACGTTAAAGTATCAAGATTGCAATATGTTTTTATCGTTAACACACAATAATAAAGTCTATAAATGTTATGAAACACCGTGAAAAGTTCGAGAATGTTCGCGTGAATATATCTGTTACTTAATACTTACTTCAATAGGTATTAGAATGTTACGACCAGATTCTCCCGAAACGATCTAGGACACTTGGCAACCATTTAGAAATAGTCAAGAACGCAGTCGTTTTCTGTGACAGCTGTTATCAAGTAAATTTTTACCTTATTTTAAGGCCCTTAGAGTTGTGATTTCTTTGATAGAAACGTTGCTTATCATATTGTCTTGATGTTTATGAAGCCGGACTGTTTTTATAGCATTTTTGCTTGGGAACTTTGCACTATCTACTCGTATATAAAACGTGATCGAGTTTGACTTTAAAGCGACTTTTTGAAAATAAGTAAAACAATTTATCATGTTGATTTAAACTGATACGATTTTCACACATAATTATGACTTAACTGTGTGTGTATGAGTTCGATTGAGTATGCAGGTATGGCAGTCATGAGTAAGCGGCGTGATTTATATAAGGAAGTGAAAACTCACATAAACACCAAATAAGAAATCACGCTCCTCTGCCATAACAATGAAAAGTCTACTCAGTATACGAGTTACACGGGTCATCATGAGACGTGACTACGAGCTGCTAACCCTACCACACTACTAGCAATAAAACATAGTATATATATAAGTTCATGTTATTAATAAATAAACATTCAGTAAATCAGAATAATCAATCAAAATCAGTCAGAGTCAATCAGTAAATCTTTTACTACTCCGCAATAGCGGGGATTTAGAAATACCCACGTAACACGAAGATGCATCAGCCGACCGACGCAGCGACGGTTTAACGTGCTCTCCGAGGCATGACCAGACCAGAGCAAACAGCCATATTCATGCATAAAACTTTTTGCATTGTTACGGGTATTGCAATCGTTAGGGGTAGTTGGAGCCCTCAAAAGTACGACTAGTCTAACTGCAGAACATCGATATAGTCCAAATTGGCTATATCGAAGTTCTGTGGAGGTCGGATGGCCGTCGTTTCACGGAAAATATCGAAGTTCAGCCGCATCTTACTTAGACTAGAAAGCCGACCCCTACTGAGTTTGGAATAGGCAGAGAATGATGATTGAAAATATGAATATGATTGTAATGAGAAGAATACACGTATGGCAGAGTTTCCACTTCTTTACTGAGTGACAAAGAAATGAAATTTTGAACCGCTTGGTTCGAGACGTTGCCTTTTGTTGCGTTGTGATGTGGATGAGCCCTAAGGTGATAAGGTTTCGCGTAAAATTTGGTTTTTGTAGCCAATATTGACTCCAAGTTTGGATCTTAATATTTTAGAGTCGACCCAAATGGCGCAAGCTATTCTGGGGTTTGTGATTGATTTCCATTTTTGTAAGTATAGTTATTTCAGAAAGTTGATGTAATGGTGGTTTTTTATTTCTTTCAGTTTAATACATTTAATTTATTTTATGTAGCTGGTTAGGGAGATCTGTTTTATCAAATTTGTGATAAAAGTATCCTCCGGGATAAAAACATTCACTGGGGGTGGTTATATTGAACTCGATCCGAGTAAAACCACACAATGTTTCGTTTGTAATGCTTACCGTCTTTCCTGAGATTTTGCCTTCAGCTTACCATCAGACCAGGTGAAGTCAATTTGGCGTGCCATAAACAAAAAAATAAATATAAAGATATATTCAACTCAAATTTAGCATCAAATGCATGGCTGGAGTCCATAATAGTGCCCGGAATAAGGCAATAGTCTCACCCCTATTAAGTGGGCATGATTAGATAGATGTGAACGTACATCTTAACCAAATGCAATCAAACAAATGTAAGAATTTAAGTTTGGCCAAATCCCTTTGAACGAAAAAAATTGCATCGAAATCCGTTCAGTGGTTTTTGCGTCCATCGCGGACAAACATATACTTTTTACAATTATAATACGAGTAGTATAGATAGATAGATAGATAGATGTATTAGTTTAATGCACTATGTGTCCTAGAATAGTAGAATAGTAATATTAATTAATAGTGTGGTTTTTCTTTATATTTTTTTATAAGTGCCTCGGAGAGCACGTTAAGCCGTCGGTCCCGGTTGCCATACAAACATCTATGGCAGTCGTTACGGGTAGTTGGAGCCCTCAAAAAGTCCAACCAGCCTAACTTGGAACTTCGATATCGCCATTGGTCATTAGACCATTGGTTGTGGAGGTCAGATGGCAGTCGCTTCACGGAAAATATCGAAGTTTAGCCGCATCACAGTTAGACTGGAAAGCCGACCCCAACTGAGTTGGGAAAAAAGGTTCAGGGAATGATGAGTGTGGTTTTTCTGTAAAATGCAGGTATTCATCTTGTTACTCGCATATAAATTCAAATGTCAGAAAATTTTCTTCTCATATTTACTTTCAAGCTTATGACGAAAATATATTATGCAGACAGTGCACCAGGAAAATCCCATCTCACATGAGTAAAGAGCACTGTGTTGCATTTTTCTTAGTCTTCATGACACCACAGGAAACTTTATCTTTTTGCCCCCATTTAGAATATTATTTTTATTTTTTTATATTTAGGGCACGTCAATTTGGCTTCACCCCGCCTGATGGTAAGCTCAAAGCAAAGCCTCAGGAACGAGGGTCACCATTACAAACACGTAAAGTGTTACAATAATGGCACTCAGCTTGACGGCCTCATCAGATGCTTTTTCACGCCCCGCTTTAAGGAACACGGTAACCATTTTCCATCAGGTGTCCCGTGTGCTTATCTGCGACCTACTTCATACTAAAATAAAAATGTAAAAGTACGTTAAGATACATGGATGTTTGTTATCCAATCACGCTCTATGAGTGAATAAAATGAAAAAGGTACTGAATGCAAATGTGTTAAATTTGAAAGGAATATATTATAGTCCAGTCTCTTACATAAGCTTTTTAACCATGGCAATCGATTTCCATGAGGTGCGATAGGATTTAAAATTAGAAAAAGTAAATGACTAGAAGGGTTTTGAATCCACAACCAGTCTTGATGGTCGATGGTTTTATTTAAGCTCAGTTATCACGCAGCTTAATACGAGCGCTTCTGACACGGTCACGGCATAGCATGCTGAGCTCATGCCGAGATCCGAAGCCGCAGGCATTGTTCGCGCTTCCGCCGTTTTTTTTTGGTACCATTTAGGTGGCGAACAAGCACACGGCCCACCTGATGGGAAGCGATCACCGTGGCCTATGGACGTTTGCAACACCAGAGGCGTCACACACGTGCTGCCTACCCTGTAGAAACCTTCTAATGCCCTTCTTGAAGAAGCCCATATTGTAGTCGCATGGGAAAACCACGGCAGGGAGTTCATTCCACAACTTGAGGGATGAAACTCCTTTCATACCGCACAGTGCGCACAGCAGAAGTACTGTAATACTATCTATACAACACTATATACATAGTATTACCATGCCTATATTATGAGCCTACAATACTTATATTCATTAAACAGGCCACAATTGAACTAACACGCGTTGCTAAGAGCAATGCGTGTAAATTTCACTAGACAGAGATTGATTATGTAGCCTTCACTAATTGCATAAGCTGTGGAAATCGCGAAATGTATGAATATTACATTACTTCGGCTGATGTATTAGCTTGGGTTCCGTCGATTGGATATCTAATCGCTGATTTAGTGAAACGAAATTTTTAAAGCAATTAGTAATCGGTAAAAGTTAATGCTTCGACGGGATTCGAACCCGTGGTCTTTCCCTTACAGGAGGAACGCTCAGACTGCTAAGCCACGAAGTCATGTCTGAAGCATTTGATCATTGCGGTGATGATGGGACCCACCTACGTACGAACTATCGATCACAATGAAAGAAGTTACAGTTATTTGACTATTTTTTTAACTCTTTCCCTTACCGGGGAAACGCTCTTACCGCTAAGCCAGGTCTGAAGTATTCATAATTCTCCTATACAACCATATTTGGGGGCAATGGTGGAACGCCTCGTCGAAGCATTCATTTTTTTCGTTCTAAATTTGAAATTTGATAGTGAATTTATAAATGGCCATGCCAATCTTAAATCATACATAGTAGCTAGAAGATAATCATCACTAACTATCACAGTTTGTGATGAGGTTTGAATAGTTGTTAGTCAATCACGGTTCAACTTTGATACACAGATAGGCTCTCATAGATTGTAAGAACGCGCCGACAACATACGGACTGACAGACAGACATGATGAATCATAAAGGTTTCGTGTTTTGCCATTTGGCTACGAAACCCTAAAAACCGCATCAAAATCCGTTGCTTAGTTTTAAAGATTTCATACATAGGGACAGAGAAAGCGCCTTTGTTTTATACTTTGTAGTGATATGCCGAACCAAGCACCCTGAAAAATAAGGTGGTTGGTTAGTTTTCTTTTTTAAATATTTTTTTTTATATAACTTAGGTCGCCGACAAGCACGCGGCCCACCTGATGGTAAGTGGTTACCGTGGCCGATGGGCGAGTGTTACACCAGAGGAATAACACTCGTGCCGCAACCCCTGTAAGAACAGAGACATTGTGTGTCGTCAGCGAAAATGATGTGGGATAAGCCTTTGGTTTTCCCACTGACAACACAAAACCAAAACCTGAGAATACTACAAAATATTCCTAATTGACCACCCTTGTGAACACTAAGTGGTTTGATAGGAATGAAATTCCTATCTAAACCACCTTGGTGAATGGATTGAGTGTTCCGTTGGGAACAAAAGTCACTTAAGATAAATTAAAAAAATATTTTCCCACCAAACTTTTCCCAAACCTTCAACAACACGACTCGAAAAATAAAAGGTAATTTCTCGAATTCGTTGTGTAATGTAACACCACGCACCCGCCGTGACTTGTTACGATTTGTTACGGTAACGTACTCATTTGTAACCCCCGTCAACAGTTACGTACACCCATCATTTAGGTATAGTACTATGTACTTCTTTGTTCTTAAGAAAGAAAATGAAAACGTTGCATTGACTTAGTAAGTTTATTTGTACATCAAAATCTTCAAACTTTGATATATTTTAAGTTGATTTTGGAGAAAATATATTAGGGGATGAACGGGAACCTAACCAATCACCCATAGTTTAAAAATTCCAACTGCTATCTCTCTGGAGACGCCCCGCCCCCTGAAATAAATAATATATAGGTATATATATATATCTTATTATAATAATACAACTACTTCATTACTGTCAAGTCTTGAAATTCCTTACTAGCGCACGTGTCCTCTCCTTTCTACAGTCCCGGGTCCTTAAAGCAGGGCGTGAAAATGCATCTGATAAGGCCGTCAAGCTGAGTGCCACCATTGTAATACTCTACCTTTTGTAATGGTTGCCCTCTTTCTTGAGACTTTGCCTTCAGCTTACCATCAGGCGAGGTGAAGTCAAATTGATGTGCCTTTAATAAAAAAACCTTCGCCTACCCCTTCAGGGATTTACAGGCGTATCCATATAATATGTATGTTGCAGTAATTTTTTCTATAATTAAGGTGTGCGTCAAGGCACAAACATAATAATAATATAGCGTGACGAAAGAACCGAATTCCCGCATCATTTCCCCGAGTTGTGGGTCGCCTTCAATAACCGTGGCTTGTGCCAGCTTCGCCGCTCTTTTTTCGAGCATTACTTGCTTGCATAAGGAATGCTCACGCCCGTAATCCCCGAAGGGGTGGGCAGAGGTGTATTAAACACCCACATTTCGCCAACTATGATCAAAAAACTATGATGAAAAACTTTTTTGACCCGAATCCTTACTATGTGGTGCAAATCGCAACTAAGTTAATAAGTGCTTAGCCACACAAGCATCATCAATTCTTCGTCTTGGAGAGGATCAGACAACATCCAGTATATAAAATTCAGCACCATCGTAGTTGACCTTATTCATCAAACACATCACTACTTTATCGATTTTATCTATTTGGGTCTTCTAAAATTGGTAACAATGTACGACCTCAAAAAAAATCTCTTTGTAATGTCCACATAATATGAACATCAAACGTGAATTCAACAAAATAAGTTCTCACAAGTTCTTATTAAGGCGTTCCAGTTCACACAGACGTTATTTCCACTCATTTCGCTAAGTGGTTACTCTTGAAGAAGAATTTATTTCGACAAGATGGGTGCTGAGTTCCAAGGGTTATGTTTGGGTATCTCTATTTAAAGGCTATTTTACACTTGACTGAATCAAGGGTTTTAGGGGTTTTTTGTACGATCTTCTTTTTACCCGAATGCGCCAGTGAGGGTAATGTTTTACTCGTTTATGGGTATGTATGTATTTTCTTTGTTCCCTTCTAGGGGTAGAATAGTTGGACTGATTTCAATGAGTGAGGTATCAAATGAAAGTGTCAGTATCATAAAGTACCTACATAAAAATGATACGATGGATTTTTGACCCGAAAATTTTAATAATCTTATTTCATTTCACGTAATATATTTTTAATATCATGGCACACAGTGTCATTATTTTCATTATAGGTATTGTATTTCGAAGGCTAGATAGGCACAGGGCAGATATTAAATCCAAACTAATATTATAAATGCGAAAGTAACTCTGTCTGTCTGTCTGTCTGTCTGTCTGTCTTTGCTTCACGCCTAAACTACTGAACCGATTTGTGTGAAATTTGGTACAGACATAATTTGGAACTTGAGAAAGGACATAGGATAGTTTTTATTACAAACTAGCTGACCCGCGCGACTCCGCCTGCGTCACTCCGTTTTTGTAACATTTTTAATTCCTGCTCCGCACCTGTTAGTCGTAGCATGATGTTATATACATATAAACCTTCCTCTTTAACCATTCTATCTATTGAAACAAACCGCATCAAAATCCGTTGCGTAGTTCTAAAGATTTAAGCATACAAAGGAACAAGAAAAATAGGGACAGAAAACGCGACTTTATTTTATACTATGTAGTGATAGTGATAGTGATAGTGATAGTGATAGTGATAGTGATAGTGATAGTGAAAATAAAATAAAAAATAAAATTTATTCTGGACATACAGCGCCATCTATTGGTCAAGACTCGGCATCAATTCAGTACTGAAAATTCATCGGAAATATAATATAATACAACTTTTGGTACAAAGAAAATGCTAACGGAGTATAGATAATTCTATTAGTACTATATGTCCAGTTGGTGATCGCGCAATGGTGTCGATCGTTACACGAGTTCGGTTCATGTTATTGTTTTAATTCATCGGAAAAAAGTTAATAAATAGTAAAAAGGTATGAAAAAAATAATATCAATATAATAAAACTTTTAGTACAAAGAAAATGCCCGAACGGAGTATAGATAAATAATCCGAGTTGTCACTATGCTCGATAGATGGCATTGGGATCGAAATAGATTGCGCTATGGTTTTGTTACACGCATTTGGTTGGGTATCGGCCGAGCGCTTCGGAACTGACGTGGAATTGTGGATTAATCGTTTCGTAAATTTAAAATTGGCTCCGTTGTATTAGTAGATAAAAGGTTTATTTGTTGGATTGTCTGGTGGTTGTTTTCAAAATTGGTTCTGTTGTATTTGTCGATTAAAAGGTTTATTTGTTGGGTTGTCTGGTTATTGTAAAATGTAAGTTTAGTTTGATCTCGATTATTAGTAGATACTAAAATTGTATGTCTAAATTCGTTTTAATTATTTGGTTTTAAGCTTGGTTATTAAGAATGGGTTGTAATATAATTTCTTTTAAATTGTTATCAAGTTAGTAATTCGTATTTTTATTTAAATTCTTTTGTTTTCTGTTAGTTTTCAATTTAAGTTCGGAAAGATTGTAATATTTCTTTAGTTTAAATTCTTTTTTAAACTACTTTTTTCAATGACGAGAAAACGCAAGTCCAATTTAGCACGTAGTTCCAGCGGATCTCGAGCTAAGAGAGTTGCAAGAAGTCAAGAGTCTCAAGAACAGACTAAAGCCCGTTTAACTTTAGACGCCGAGCGTCACGCTGCTCAAAGAGCTGCTGAGACTGAAGAGGTGAGGCAGGAGCGATGGCTCTTAGACGCTGAGCGTCACGCTACTCAAAGAGCTGCTGAAACCGAAGAGATGGCTCGGGAGCGCCGGCTCTTAGACACCGAACGTCACGCTGCTCAAAGAGCTGCTGAGACAGAGGAGACGAGGCAGGAGCGACGGCTCTTAGATGCCGGCCGTCATGCAACTCAAAGAGCTGCTGAGACAGAAGAGATGGCTCAGGAGCGCCGACTCTTAGATGCCGGTCGTCATGCAACTCAAAGAGCTGCTGAGACAGAAGAGATGGCTCAGGAGCGACGGCTCTTAGATGCCGGCCGTCATGCAACTCAAAGAGCTGCTGAGACAGAAAAGATGGCTCAGGAGCGCCGGCTCTTAGATGCTGGGCGTCATGCAACTCAAAGAGCTGCTGAGACAGAAGAGATGGCTCAGGAGCACCGGCTCTTAGATGCTGGGCGTCATGCAACTCAAAGAGCTTCCGAAACTGTAGATCAAACTCGAGTACGTCGGCTTTTGGATGCTGAAAGTCATGCGTCTCTGATTTCTGCAGACTCACATGAAGAATCTCATAGACGACGTGTTCTATTAGCTGCACGGCAAGCACAAAGACGAAATATATTTACACGTAATACGTGGGAGGTATTTCATGATGCTGCTTTTGATTACGACCCTTTAATCGATTACATGAACCATCGATAAGTGCTCTTAGGACGGATGGCTAAAAAGTGCACATATTGTATGGCACTAAAATGGAAAGAGGAAACTCCGGGTATGTGCTGTTCTGGAGGTAAAGTTTCCACATTTCATTTTTGAAGTGATCCCGCGAGATCGGGAACTATGTGGGTAAACCAAAAATCTGCTGGAAGTCACTATTCCACGCGAACGAAGTCGCGGGCAAAAGCTAGTTTATAATAATATAATCTTTGCTAGATGATAATAGTTTCACAATGCTTTTTTTATCGTCCGCAAAATCCCCACGGATACCACCTCCGCCAAAAAGGTGATTATGTCGGACTAAAAACCTCAAACTGATTAAAACACACGCCATCTATGGGTCCTTGATTTCCGCAGGTAAGATTATACAAGACATAGGTATCTCTCACACACCTGCAGACCAGGGGACTCTCTTTTGAGATGACCCACTTAACAGTGTGATGTCCCTGGTGTTACAAACATCCATAGGCCGTGGTAACCACTTTTCATCGGTTGGGCCGTGTGCCTACCTGCCACCTAAGTTGTATAAAAAATATAGTAACTAGTTTTTCTGTGTGTTAATATATTTAAGTAGATAATTACATTAACTAAAAGCTTTATAAGGAAACACATACGAGATCACAAGACCATGTCAGTAATACGATTTTCTTTAATTAACAAATGAAATAAAACAATGGAATGAGTAATTGGATTGCAAGATTATAGCCATATATCAAAGCATTGATATGTGGCAGTGACTAGTGATGCCTGACTTTTAGAGTAATTTATTAGTAAATTGAAGACAAGGTGGCCTCAGTGAATGGCAGTAGTGAATGTAATCGCTACTTTTTTTATTCTTTGCGCATAATTCCCACGGATACCAATCCTACCGGAGTCAATAAGAGAGACTCAGACTCGAAGCGACTAGTTTTTTGCAGGAGGTAAAATAGTAGCGAACATATCCCTTGCGCTCCGGCATACCCGGGGTCCACTCTTTCGAGATGACCCACTTCAGGTATAAAGGAAACGTCCCCGTCTTGCCCCTCACCGCCCAAGCGCTCGCGCATTTGAGCAAGGCGGTTAGCGAAAGAACTCGCACTCCAAGAGCCTCGCACTCGCACTCAAAGGATGGCACTCGAGCGTTGGCTCTTTCTGGAAACGTAACTGATACGATCCCCGCTCAGTGCAGATTTGTACGCATGAATATGGCTATCTGTACTGGTCTGGTCGTGCCTTGATAGCACATCAAGCCGTCGGTCCCGGTTGTCATACGAACATTTATGGCAGTCGTTTCGCCCGTGGCATGCTTCAAAACATCGTAGTCCTACCCGCAATTCATTTCAACGTCAACCTAATACGTCGTCTAAATGGCTATTTTAGCTAACGTGCTAAGTATCCGTATCCAATGTTGCCACGCCACAGTAGCCGTCTCTATTCAATTCGAATTATCACGTTAGAATCAATTACTTGGTACAGGGTTGGACAGATGGCGTTGATCAAATTTCGTGGATCGCGCATTCATCTCTAAACGAATCAAGCAATGCATTTAGTATTCGAATAGTAAGATACAGTAATACAAATTGTAGTTTTAACTTGTATTCCTGGCTGGATGCCAGATACTTAATGTAATTGTTTATTTATTGAATGTTATCTTGTAGAAGTTTTTGTAAATGCTTTTTATAAGAAATATTGGTTTGATAATTTGGATAATAACATACTGGATAGGTTCTCGTTTCTTCATGAAACCTAGATTCACGTGGTTCAATGGGTCACATACGATCGTGTTCGATAAGAAACTAGACATCGATTGCATAATCGTTGAACATTTTACGTCATTTTTGAACAACGTTCAGTTATGACAGTGGCTTTAAATGACGGCTAGATTTTTGTACCCTGAATATCTTTAAATATATTGATTTACCAATGGATTGATTTACAAATATTTTATCTATCGTGTTTAAATTCCCATAAAATGCCTTGAGTAAATTCTATGACTTTAAAGTATAAAAACTTCCAGAACCTTTGTTATGAAGTTTGTACCTAAATAAATCAATAATTATACCTAATTTCGAATTATATTTTAGGTGTCAATTTCTGTATGCACATACCATTCTGTATCCACTTTACGCACGTAAAGTGGAGCAAAATTAGCAATTACGTAATTAAAAAGTGTAAACGGGAACGGCTGATGCACAAACCGACTCAAACAAAAGCACAAGTAAAGATTTCCACTCATCCAAATATTCCATCCAAAAGAATACAAAGAGAAATCTTGATTTAGCATTCAAAAATCGGTCGAAACTTTAAATTCTTGAGTTTTCGAGAGTTAATTGCAAAACCGACGTTTCCGATAATCCCTTAAAATGTTACGAAGTGTTTCCATTCCTGGTTTACCATTCTATGTATCGTCCATTTTCCTTCGCCAATACTTTTACGGTTATATATTATAGTAAAATATATTCAAGGTCGATCGCCCAATGCTGATAGGAACTAAATCTTGTAAATAAGATTTCTTTATATCGGCTTACAATGACTTCTTAGATGATGAACACTCTTAGTGAAATACCTTTTGTTATTTTTATTAATAGTTTTATGATAGATGTTTGACAGCCTCTGTGGAAGGCGGTAGTGAAAGCAACTGTTACGCAAGAGGTGCGGGTTCGATCCCCGCTCAGTGCAAATATTTGAATGCATGAATATGGCTATTTGCACTGGTATGGTCATGCCTCGGAGAGCACGTTAAGCTGTCGGTTCCAGTTGTAATATGAATAATGCTAGTCGTTACGGGTGATTGAAGCCCTAAAAACTTCAACAACTGGTCTAATTGCAGTACTTCGATATCGTTTATACCTATAGGTTGTGAAGGAAATATGGCAGTCGTGTTCACGGAAAAATAGTTTTGTTTAATCTATATTATTTTGAAGCAAGCAACAACTAATTATGCTTTTTCAGTACCAGATAAATACGGTATATTTTATCTCTAAATTATTTTTGACACAGTACTTTATACATAAACTCTCCTTTTCTTATTCGGACCATTTCTTTACGTTTTAATACTTATTTTTATTATGTTGTCATGGAAGTGACTTGTGTGTCTTTGAGAATAAACCTAACGCAAGTAAGAATTATAATGCAAAGTACTTAAACATCCATTCATATCAACCTAAATGCATTCAAAACCTTCCCAACATTTAGCTGGCTCGCGCTCACAATTTCAGTTTTCTTTTTTCCGCCATTACCGCTAAAAGTGTAATATATCATCTATAATAACGTAGTCGCCATACTGTCTATGCTTAAAATAAAAGCGCAAATGCTTGCCCACAGATTTAGTGTAGGCTGGATACAACAAATCAGTTTTTTAAGGGCCCCGTACTTCAAGAACCCGTATCAAGTTGAATGTCTAATATGGGAATGCTCGGGTCTGCAACTGTCAGGGGCTAGATGTGGACACCATGGTTCCCATATCAGTGGAAGGGGGTCATCTTAAAGATATGTTTCCCGGGTCTACCGGGTTGCGAGAGATATGTCTTGTATATTCTCACCTCCAGCAATTAAAGACCCATAGACGGCGTGCGTTTTAGTCGGTTCGGGTTCGACATAATCAACTCCATAGATATTGGTGGGGGTTTTGCGCACGGAAGAAAACAGGTCTGCAACTGTCAAAAGTGATGCCAGGTAAAACACGCGTGTTATATTGGCCAAACCTTTGCACAATGGTTAACTCTGGTTCATTACATGAATTATGTTTTAGAGGGTATTCTACAGCTATAGGGCACGAAGGAAAAGCACTTTTAAAACTGTAAATGTGATATTTTGTTGAACGATTTTTTAAAAATGAATAATAATAAGTTTTAATAATATAATAATATTTTCAAATTATTTTCAAATCTACAAATAGGATATTTTTGTGCAAATATTCACATATCTTACAAAAAGGCAATACTTCTCTACTGGGATGAAAACCTAAATAAATCTTCCAAAAAGAGCCTATTTTTCCTCAATTCAGCTTCCCTGCCTGGTCAAAATAGAGGCCAATTACTTTCACTACATTTGCTGCACCAAAACAAACTTACGTCAGACAATTATAGTGACCAAAAACCATACGAAAAGCCGCAGTAGCCTAGTAGTATGTGTAATGTACTGCTGAAACGACGTCTGGGGTTCGATCCCAGGTTTTACCAAGGCCCACACCAAAGACTTTACGATGCTTTTCGAAGTTATGTGTGTATTTATCGCAGGTTTATAAGTGCCCGGTTAATGGCAATAGGCTCGCCACCTATTGGGACCTAAAAACATAAACTGGCAAAATGTGGGTGCTAGCACCTTTACCTACCCCTTCGGGAATATAGGCGTGAATTTTGATTATGTTATGTTCAACTACACATGGTTCGTAAAATTTAACACAGCCATGATATTACAGCATGTTTCGTAAGAAATGGGTAAATAATACCCGCAAAAGGGCCAAGTTTTGATGTCCGATGAATGCTTGTAAGCATATAAAAAGGGATTTTCCAGTCGGCGTTTTGACATAGAGTGGGCAAAGTTGTTTGAAGACGGAAGTGATTTTTGTGCATGGCAAACAAAATGTATCAAATGTGGACAACTTTTGCCCGATTTGTGTCAAGGATAATGACGAAAACGTAACAAAAAAGAATCTGCTGATTTGAGAGTGCTTGGGCTTGAGCTTAAGATTTGAGTGATTTAATCAATTAGTTATTTTTTTTTTGACTTTCGTTCCCACGGAAGTAATTTTAAAGACGTATTCACGTCAAAAATTTGTAAGTGCAACTATCGATATTTTCGGATACGTTAGAGGAACGTATATAGCGCTATACAATCGATATTGATCTATACTATACCTAAGCCTGCTTATAATTTGCACAACAGACCTAAAACTTTATGTATAACCTAAAAAAATCACCGTTATACTAACGAATTGAATTTACTTGTCTGAAACTTCTTAAATATGCACTTAATGCATACAAAGTACAGTCAGCTAAACAATTTTCTTTCGGCACTTCAATGATATTCATCTGTTTACTTCATAGCAGCCAAATCGCTGTGACAAGCTTCGCGTAAACTCGGAGTCCTGAACAGAGTGAGACGTTTTTTCACGCCGGAGCAGCGGTGTCTTCTTTATAAGACACAAATTCGCTCCTGCGTGGAATACTGCTCGCATCTCTGGGATGGCTCCGCAAAGTACTTATTAGATGCTCTCGACAGGTTGCAGCGACGTGCGGTCCGCATTATTGGGAGTCCTGAGGTCACAAAGTCCCTCGAGCCTTTGCAGATGCGTAGAGATGTTGCGTCCTTGGCAGTATTTTACCGTCTCTACCATGATGAATGTTCTGATGAGCTCTTCCAACTAATTCCACCCTCCCCTTTCCTACACAGGACAACGCGTGCAGGGCTTAGGTGTCACTCGCATACGGTGCAGAATATTCCATCAAGAACCAAGCGGTTCGGTGAGTCTTTTCTCTGCCGTACCATTAAGTCCTGGAATTCCTTGCCGGCGCACGTGTTTCCTTCTTCCTACAGTCCCGGGTCCTTTAAGCGGGGCGTGAAAAAGCATCTGATGAGGCCGTCAAGCTGAGCGCCACCATTGTAGCACTGAACGTGTTTGCAATGGTGACCCTCTTTCATGGGACTTTGCCTTCAGCTTAACATCAGGCGAGGTGAAGTCAAATTGACGTGCCATAGATAAAAAAAAAAAAAAAAGACAAAGTCTCCACCTATCAGTATGCTAAGTTATTGTGTAATACATCTATTGAATAATTCAAGGGCGATACTTGGCTCAGAGCCCTCTTAAATCAGCTAAACTTGGTTTCTATATTATCTGTATCTACATATGTTGTGTATTTCGCGCTGTGTTGACAATGTAGGCAATGGCGAGCCATTAATAACGATTTTAAAACGACCCGTTTTATACATTTATAATAATAAGTTTCGCCAAGTGTCAGAATGAACAGTATTAACAACCCATTATAGATTTTATTCATACCACTTAGCGATAAGTACACGGCCCACTTGATGAGAGTGGTTACAGTGGCCTATGGTCGTTCGCAACACCAGGGCGATTACACTCGTGCTGCGTACCCTGTAGAAGTGTGGGGGAGGGGTGTACATTGAAAGGGTTGAAAATTTTTGTGCTATTAGCAGAGTACAAAGCAAAGCTTTTTGTCTTTCCACTGACTACACAAAATCTTTCCAACAAGCTCTGGTTACCGTACTCACGGACGGGAACATAACACAAGGTTATTATTAGCCGCAAGATTCTGTAGATCGGTGGTATTTACCCAGACGGACTGCCCAATTAGGACGGGAGATACCGTTATGTCCTACTTCCATCAAAGTTGCCAGCTACCACTTGCCAGTTGCATCCAAATCTTTCGGTTTGGAGCTCGAGGTTCACTCTCCTACAACTTCATTTCACATTTAGTTTCTTGTGGTTTTCCGAGAGATAAAAACCTATACCAGAGGCTCCTTCATTAATTAATAGGTATACCAGCTTGCATGTGAGAATGACCAAATACCTCAGTAGGGTCCGTACACTATATGAAGTCAGTATTCTAAAATAAAATGTTCTGGCGAAGAATATCTAATATCAAACCTTTCCCGTAACAAATGTAAATCGAATTACAATGACTGTTCTATGTTCCGGATCCCTATTCCCATGAATTTATAATGCTCCACTGCGTCTAGAAGTATTTTCTTTGAGTACGCCATTTTCTCGAATTGAAAGATTTCCTTTAATTCGATTTTCACGAGGAACCATTATGTTAGAATCATGTTTTGGATGCTAAAATGCCGTAAAGCAAGTTCAGATTCAGAGATACGCTATAAAGTATGCTATAAAACATGGCTACGTGTTTTAACATTGGTATACAACATTAAAGTTAAAATTAGGTCGTTACATATGAAATTGCCGTTTTGTTTGAAGAAATTGAGGCAACCCAATTTTCAGTATAACATATTTGCATTTTTTTAGTAATGACAAATCCAAATTTCTATCATTTAATAGTGTATGAATGAGACAACAGTAAGCAAACAGCAATTGTCATTACATTTCTGAAAAGTGTTACAACTGTAAAAAGTAATACGAAAAACATCAAAATGGATATCATTTAGGATTCTGTTTTTAAAGATCGTATGTAATTTGTCAGCGGCCAATGAAAACAAAATTTAATACAGAGTTGTAAAATCTTGAAATTAACTTTCAAACATAACATACATAACATAAACTCACACCTATATCCCCGAAGGGGTAGGCAGAGGTGCAGAGGTGTGGTGGAAAATGCCCATGACATTAAGTTAACCTTTGTATAATTATCACGTATTTGTGCAAAAAGTTAAATATGTAGGTCATATAACACGAACTTACAAACCTTTAACGGATAATAGCAAGTGTTTATTTACGTATCAGTAACTACAAACCATTACGTCGAATCAATCAGCAAGAACCAACAATTGCTTCACCGAATAATCTGTTCGCTGCGCAGCCGTTTGCATTCAACGGGTTGGCTTAATGTAATGGGACTAATTCTCGCTAATTAAGTATTGATCTTGTTTATTTAAGGACGGGTGCAAACTGTGGTGGGATTTCAAACCTAGTTTGAACTGGTGGAACTTTGATTTGAAACAGAACTAGATGTTTTCAAATTAGAACAATGGGCCGTCAGATTTTCAAAATTATGATGTAAGTCATCATTCTCTGAACCTTTTCTCAATTTAGTTGGGGTCGGCTTTCAAAATTATGCAAGTATAGTATTATTATTAAAGTCATTAAACTCTTAATTAACATTAGAGAAAATAGAGAAAGATTGAAAGTGGCACCAGCAAATGAAAAATTGAGAATGGAAAATTGAAGGTATGGACATAATACTATGAGATGAGATGATAGTAATGTTGTAAAAACGATATAAATTTAAACCTATTAACCGAGTAGGTACTTTTAGTCTTTTTTTTCTTTTCTATACTAATTAGGTGATAAACTAGCACACATCCCACCTGATATACCAATCCCACCAGCGCCGGTGAGAAAGGCTATGTCGGATTCGAACCGACTAAAACGCACGCCTTATTTGAGTCTTTAGTTGCTGGAACATATCCCTCGCATTCCGGCAGAGCCGGGGCCCTCTCTTTCAGATGATCATCTTCGGGTGCAGGGACGACGGTGTATAACACGTAACCCTCGCATTTTTTAATTTAGGAATTTAACGTCATATATACATTTTATGTGGTATATGACAATGACATTAGATTTTATAGCATACCAATTTAAGTTGCCTCATCATAACTTGGTCATCAGTCAACATAGTTTCATATATCGAAGCTATAATATAGTGATCCGTCTCCACATTAGATCTATTTCCTAGCATAAACAAAACCGAATAAATATGCAAGCATTCATCGAACCATAGGATTGCTTGGCAGCCTATGTAGATATAAAAAAATGTCAATACTATTTATGAGGAAGACCCGAAGTCTCCTCAATATAACCTATTCCGTATTTACGTTTTTCTTTATTCGTACTCGAGAGATCTATAGTTTCCAGCATATATAACTTGACCCGGGAAAGCAACGTGGTGATATAATCTGTTATCTTTGTACCTTAGGAGACAGACAAGCACACAGCCAACGACTATGTAGAAGGGAGGGCGTTGTGGGAAGGGAGACATGTTGAAGGTTGAGAGAATTTCAGAGCGGTCAGTGCAGAAGACAAGGCAGTGTTTCTAAGTTTTCTAACTGACAATACAAAACCTCTCCAGTGAGCTTTGGCTACCCTATTCACCACCGCGTGCCGAAATTCTGTAATGTGGAGGACTTACTCAGTCGGACTGCTCACTGAAGACGAGGGAAACCGTCATATCCCCTGTAAAATCGTATAATTGATAAATTTGGGCTCATTTAATGTCGTAACATTCAGTGCTATCAAAAGATATAAGTAAAAAAAACCGGTACTACGCTTGGAGATCAGCACATTTTGTAATGTCAACAGTGTCAATATATATGCCGATAACTATACTGAAGACTAAACTGTTGACCGCGTGGTTATCCGACTATAAGTGAACAATAAAATGGTGGATTTGAATAAACTTTTTACAGAGCAGCTGTTGGTTTATGTGTGTCGTAAAAATGACGAACGAACATGTTAGGACAAGTTACGAGTACCGCGTTTGACGAATCTGACGTAATTCCGATGGAAAATTTAAAAATACCATATATTTTACGTTCAGGTCATCAATTTGACTGCACTCCTCCTTTTTTTTCTCCCAAATTCCCACCGGAGCCGGTGAGAAAGGTTATGTCGGACTCGAACCGACAAAAACACACGCCGTGTTTTGGTCTTTAGTTGCCGAAGGTGAGATCGTAGCGAACATCTCCCTCGCACCCTGGCAGACCTGGGGCCCTCTCTTTCGAGATGATACCGTACCCCTGCGGGTGTAGGGACTCCCTAAAGCCGTAGGGGGTAAGGTGTCCCCGTCTAGCCTAGCCTAGCTGGACAGGCGGCTCCACCCGTCACCCCCAAGCCCGCGTTCATGAGGAACGGAGGTCATTTTGCGACCTCCAACGTACGAGGCGCTTGCGCTCATGGCCTGATGGCCAAAGAATCAAAGAATCAATTTCGTTCATTCAGTTTAGACATATAAAGAACACTCATGAATGTTATGGCGATATCGAAGTTCTGTAGTGAAACTAGTCACTTTTTGAGGCCTCTAACTACCCGTAACGACAGCTGTAGTAGTTCGTATGGCAACCGGGACCGACGGCTTAACATGCTCTCAGAGGCACAACCATTCCAGTGCAAATAGTGCATACAAATATTTGTATTAAGCGGGGATCGAACCCGCGCCTTCTGCGTAGCAGTCTCGTTCCCTACCGGCAAGCTACAGAGGCTGTATAAACGATATATCATCCAATAAATACACTATCGGACCCAAAACTTCTGGGGTCGTAAAAAATCCATTTAAACTTATTTTGTTTTGGGAGGGCGCGTTATCATAAAACTGGCGTGGAAACTATTAACTACTGTAGTTTAATAGCCCCTGTAGATTTATATATACAATGGTTCTGTACTTCTAAATGAGAATTTGAATATTTGGTAGAATAGTGTATGTTTTAGAGTACTGTACGACAAATGAAAAATCGGGACCTTTAGAGTAAGTTATCTATCTGACATTTTGTATTGTTTGTACTGTTGATTGATGGCACTTGGTGAAACTCATTTTGATAACACACTTGTACTTTTCCATTGTATTTATTATTGTACCTAACCTAACCGGTTTCGCCTTGCGGCATTTTCTAAGGTTTACCTTTACACTGACAGTTATGAACATTCCAATTCCCAAGCATTACACTGTAATGTTGTAATGTATAATAAATACAATGGAGAAGTACCAGTGTGTTATCAATTATGTATGACAGTCAGTATGGCTAGCGAAGCAGGCAAGACTCTGAGAACTTATGCACTTATTCCAGCTTGTGACCACGGCTGGTGCAATCTGGCCGAAACGTCAAGCAAATCCAAAGGTGAATTATTGTATTTACCATTTCCGAAGAGCGAAACCTATGCTCGGATATCCTATTAACTACAACGATGGCAGCTCAAAAATGCCGTCGATACAGGCCACATCTTATCCCAAA
This sequence comes from Pelosia muscerda, assembly GCA_963691645.1. NCBI lineage: Eukaryota > Metazoa > Arthropoda > Insecta > Lepidoptera > Erebidae > Pelosia > Pelosia muscerda. The sequence goes on along the minus strand of OY829114.1, from coordinate 14,137,992 downwards.
TGTAGTTTGTCATTGGTTACGGCAACGGATTCAAATATCCACGGGAGCAATAGTAGTAAATATAATAGATGGCCGAAAACTAGCTCAAACAATACATCCAAAAATGGTAATCAACCGAACAGGACTACATTGTGCTTGATTGAGCACTGAACTGTTCGTATGTAGCAATATTTTCCGCGCTACTGAACTAAAACGTTGGCTGTTGGCGCCCCGGATAATTTACTTAAAAGCATTTTGCGATGATCGCTGCAAATTCTCCTAAGTAACATCTCGATGTAAGTGTGCCGTTCGACGACCATTTTGTATAACAGAGATATGAAGATTACGCATGTTTAGTAACTTTTTCTGTATTTTTCTTCAGAATCTTTGATGAAGGTGCTCTGGTCCGTGTTATAGACCTCTTCTCTCTCCTTTTCTCCTACTGCAGGTCTATCATACTCTTACAACAGGTGAATAAAACTTTCATAAAACTTAAGCATTGCTTACCATGACTAAAATCAAAAGTCGAAAAGTCTAAAAGTCAAAAAAAAAAATAAACAAATTGACGTGTTCTAATTAAAAAATAAGAAATGAGTCTAGGTGCCGTTGGGTAGATTATCCTAGAATATTTATCTTCGTACCATCAAACTCGTGTACTAATGTAAAAGAAATACTGATTCAAAGAATACAATGCAGTCTCACAATAACATAAAGCAACATAAACTCCTAAAGATTCCACCAAGAATTCCAAAATGTGATTTACAATTTGTGGTCCTCATAAGATGACTCAGTACTTCAGTTTTACAGCGGGAACCCGTGTCATAACCTGTTATGAGACCGCCACACCGTGATTGCTCCGCGGTCGTGTCACAATCGCCTTTACGATCCAACCTACCAGTGTGGTATGTAAATTTAGAAAATTAGAGGTGTCTTCAACGATTTGGGTGTTTTGAGATGTAAGGAAGGGATCAAAATTTGGCTTACGAGGAAAGTGCTCAAAGAAATATGACAATTATAATATAAAGAGCATAATAATGATCGCAGTAGCCTAGTGGTATGGGTAATGGACTGCTGAGACGAGGTCTCGGGGTCGATCCCAGGTTTACCATGGCACACACCAATGACTGCGATGCTTTTCGAAGTTATGTGTGTATTTAACGCAGGTTTATAAATGCCCGGTTAATGGCAATAGGCTCGCCACCTATTACATTGGGACCTAAATATAAACTGGTGAAATGTGGGTGCTACCACCTCTGCCTACCCCTTCGGGGATATAGGCGTGATATTATAAAAAAATAAAAAAAGAAGGGATCAAAATTTGGCTTACGATGAAAGTGCTGAAAGAAATATGACAATTATAGAATGAACATTGTTTCGTGTTCAAATTATATAATCAATGGTTTGCTATCGCTGATACATTGTGGAGACCAGATGGTAATCGCTTCATGGGAAATTTCGAAGGTTAGCCGTGACGCGGTAAAACTACAATAAAAGTTGACCCCAGACCCCTAGGCCTGAGGTGACAGTTTCGGCTGCCACTATTTTTTTTTCGTGCGCGAACTCCCACGGATACCAATCCCACCGAAACCGGTGAGAGAGGTTATGTCGTCGAGGGTAACCACTAAAACGCACGCCGTCTATGGGTCTTTGATTGCCGGAGGTGAGATTGTACAAGACATATCTCTCGCACTTCGGCAGACCCGGGGACATCTCTTGAAGATGAACCCCGTCCCCTAATGTGGTAACCATAGTATTCCCATCTAGCCTATTATATTATTATATTTTAAATAAACAACCAATAACCAAATCAAAGATTCAAAAATTAAAACGTTAGAATTTCTCCGCTTCACACGCCTCTTGTGGTAACTCTTACTTACTAACTTTAACAGCAGTGCTATGTTGTATGGCAATGCTTGTACTGTGTTTTAAGAAGAGGCCAGCCTTCTGGTCACGAGAAGCGTCGACCATCGCAATCTTCCTGAAGATATTGCGGGTGGGTGAATCCAGTGGACACATATTCATAATCTCCAATGAGATTGAAATATTTGTGCCGTTTAAGTTAAAATAGAAAATTACTAACAAAAAGTTTATTTCTCGTAATAAACATCAACTTCAAATAACCTGTATAACACACTCTTAAATTATAGAGGAGGGATTTCCATTTTAACAGCTCTCGACAGCTGTGAATTCAGAATCGAATCGATTTCCATTCGAATAAGTGTCAGTTCGTACTTTTAAATGTTATTCAAACTCACGATTGAACTTCGGGTTTAATCGCAAATAATTATGTGTCATTCATAATTAATTTCAAATGATTTTTCTTTCATTTTTTTTTCTAATTTGGTAGGTGTACATTTTCACTGGGTGGATATGTGCCCACGATCAAATTCAATTAATAGGTTTACGATTAGTACGGGTTATGTATTTTTCGTCCTTTGAGTACGACTTATGCTAAATTAATGAAATACTCTATAGTTAGTCTCTATAGTATTAATCAAACCAACCACTTCGTGAACTATAAATATAGCACCACCATTTTTTCAAACCATATTAAATAACTTTGATTTACAATAAAACAGTATAATATTTGATTCTGATTTTAACCATCACGGATTCGTTGGTTAATATTAAAATATTCACGGATAAATTTGAAAATAGAACCGACAACTTCTTTTATTTTTTCTGAGAGATTTTGACGTAAATTTGTTAGCAACGTCGGAGTTCACTCGCTGTACTTTTTCATTATCGTTATTTACGACTAAAAAAAGTTTAAAGGCAAAATCGTGTTTCGAACTTTTAGCCACAACTTTGGGTGGGTTTGTTTGAATTTGTACGATCAACAGTTTTTAATTGATTTGCAACATTTAAAAGAGGACAGAAGCGGAATGGAAATGGCTTGGCGTTTTTACGCAACGAAGGGAAAATTTGACAATATGAACCTATTGTGAGAAGTTAAAATTTTAAATAACACTCTTAGAACTCACTGACATACGTCTAAACTTTTAAAACGTCTAAATATTCAAGTATTTTCGATTCAAAGTATTTAACGTCATAAGTACTTTTTTATCTAGAGCAAAGGAATCTCTACTTTGTGCGGTTAAGGTATGGTTTCGTTTTGAACCGTTGTGAACGGTTAACGTATATCAAATTAGTTCAAATTATACCTGCAACGTATGATTTGAGCTAATTTGATATTCAAGTATATAAATACGATCAATGTATTTGTGAGTTTGTTGACATCAGTTCTAAACTAGTAGAGATACATTTCTTCTAGTTTTTTAGTTCTGTGGGAAGCGGTTTGATTGAGATAAAATGACCAATCGTGGTTACCTGAGGTTTTATTAGTTACTTAAAACCTTTGTAGATTGGCAAACTACAGTAAGAAGAATGATAAAAATATTTTTCCCTTTATGAGCCCTATCAAGCTGTTCTCAGCAAGAAGCTCTAAGCCATTATACCTGCTGATTAAAGGGCGAGGCTTTGGCACAGGTTTTCCTTTCAGGGTTGGAAAGTCAGATGGTAGTCGTTCTCAAGTTATGTTCTACGCTTATATCTAACTATACTTCTAACTATATTTCATTTTTTTTAAATTTAGAATTACCGCAATATATACAATAACCGCGGTAGCCTAGTGGTATGGGTAATGGACTGCTGAGACGAGGTCTCGGGTTCGATCCCAGGTTAACCATGGCACACACCAATGACTACGATGCTTTTCGAAGTTATGTGTGTATTTATCGCAGGTTTATAAGTGCCCGGTTAATGGCAATAGGCTCGCCACCTATTACATTGGGACCTAAATATAAACTGGCGAAATGTGGGTGCTAGCACCTCTGCCTACCCCTTCGGGGATATAGGCGTGATACTATAAAAAAAAAAGAATTTATTCAACCTTTGTGCATAAAGTATGAATACATAAATGAATGAACATCTTATGTATGTTTATTCAAAACTGTTAACAAAAAGTCCATTTAAATTAAACCACTTGAACAACTTCAAGTATGAGATTGAGGGTAAAACAAAGAATAGGATTATTTACTGTTCGCCAAAACATAAAATTACAAACATTATTCATTCAAAGTTCATAATGAAGTAGGGCGGGAATCCTTCAGAAGTTTTCATTATGGAAACGACTCGACCAATAAGAAAAGAACTGGGTGACAAGTTATTATTAATGCAGTCGGCAAAGGACACAGTCCAGTGAGTCTCAGTAAAATAATTATACATAATTTTCTCCTTAAAAAGTTTGGGAATATTTCATCCTTCTGATATTTTGAATGATAAAGTTTGTGGTGCGTTTTGATTTGTACTTTAGTATGTCGGTATAAGTGTGTATACGTGTGCGTATGTGTGCGTGTTTATGCGTGTGTGTGCGTGTGAGTGCGTGTGTGTGGCATCGTAGCTCGCATAGCATCGTAGGATAGAGAAAGGTGAATTGGTCGGATTCTCAGCTACGCAAAAAATGCTCTGAATTTAATTAAAAATAAGTTAGTCGGTTCGATTTCCAAGCATGCAAGATTTTTTAAATAAGGTAATGCGTTCCTTATATCTTTAAACTTTTTGCACTTATACAAAATATTTGTGCAAAGGCGAAGTTAATGCCATAGACATTTTTAGAAAGAGTTAGAAGTTTAAGAGATTCTCTGTGCTGTTAGTGTAGAAGACAAAGCAGGATTTCACACCACAGTAGTGACAACTTAAGCCCTTGGTCTTCTAACTGACAACATTTGTGTCACCTCACCAGCTGGCTGCTCTACTCACCACCGAAAACACAACACAGGTTTATTTATCATTTGTTATTCATTTATTTGTTAAATATACACAAAGGTACATTCTTTGTCCCCCAAAACCGAGTAGATGGTTTGACTGGGGGATCTAAGTCTCCATACAATTACAAAAGTATTACTACCTACTTATTACGTAACAATAACTTCATTCCACCATCGTTATGCCAACAGAAGATAACCCTTATAGTGGGTTTATAAAATATTATTTGAGTATTTTTAGATCGCGGTAGGGTGAGAGGTACCCCAGACGAACTGCTGATTATCCTGTCCTAACTTTCTTTTCGTAATATTTGTGTTTCTTTGAATAAAATTCCTAATATCCAGTATTTATTTAGTTTCCTTTTTTTTATAAACTCACGCCTGTATCCCCGAAGGGGTAGGCAGAGGTGCTAGCACCCGCATTTCGATATTTTTTGTTTAGGTCCCAATGTAATAGGTGGTGAGCCTATTGCCATTAACCGGGCACTTATAAACCTGCGATAAATACACACATAACTTCGAAAAGTATCGAGTCATTGGTGTGTGCCATGGTAAATCCTGGGATCGAACCCGAGACCTCGTCTCAGCAGTCCATTACCCATACCACTAGGCTACTGCGGCTTTATTTAATTTCCTGTAGGTCGAAATTATTCACCCCATTTCTCTGACACATGTTCTGCAGTTTACTCTACTGAGTGAATGATGAGAGGGTACACAGCTACTATAACCAACCGCCAGAATACCAGGTTTAGTGAATTAAGAACATTTTTTGAGCTAGCTAAGTCCATTATAAAAATGGCCGTAGCGAAGCTTGTGGAAAATTCAAATCAAAAGTAAATAATGCATATAATTTTCTACTATGCGTAGGTAGAATGGGAGGTCGTAAATTTATTTTATTTTTTCTATTATGCAAATAAATATTGTTACCTTTTCACTGACATATAAAAACAGAGAAAAGAGAGAAAAATTTGAGAATAATTCAACGGATATATTTTTCGCCTCGCATAACTTTTTACAGAGGAACATGATTACCATGATTCGATTTTTATTGAAGGGGAGGTAGAGTGTAATCTCATTGAATATATTTTTCTTAAACTACCCTCATTCAAAAATATGACGGAAGGAATTGCTAGGATTTTTAAAAAGATTTTTTATTTCGCATTAATAAAGTAGAAAGGCATACCTACGTAATTACGATCTTTTTCAAAATTCTTTCCATCTCGTATTTTACAATCGTATTAGACATTTTGCTTTGTAGATAAATAACATGAAGCTCCTGTATACTAAGTCCTGGTATTAAAATTATTATTGGTACTGCTTGAAATTTGCTTACACCTAGCATGTAATTTACAATTATTTCAATTGTTTTATTTACAAACGCTCATTTATTTCAATTTGTTCCAATTTATTATCGTTCTCTTAATTCATCAATTATTAATTACGAAAATTTCTTTTGACTAGTCTACGGCCTTACTAGGTTTACGTACTATAACGGTAAAACTAATGAAAAAAAATAATACCAGTCAAATTTTACTATCAGAAAATGTAATGGAATGAACATTCCTAATAGTACTATTGGTAAGAATACACGGTGATACTACTGGGAATAGGCCTGTTTTCCAATGAAAAGACTGACTTTTTGACTGGTTACTTTGCACTCTTCTGAATAGGCTTAAATAAATTTTATGCAATTTCCGTTGGTGACTAGGAACTGTTCTAGAGCCTTTTTCGTCAAGCAGCTTGCAGTTGAACCCTCCAACTGACTGGGACCCAAAGGTTGTACATTTATATATAGTTATACACTTTATACATTACATATTGATAACACACTTTTACTTCTTCACGATATTTTTTATTGTACCTAAACGGTTTCTCAAAGGTTTCACTGACAGGTAATTGTGGAGAAGTACAAGTGTGTTATTTATATATATAACAATAAGTTCCACCAAGTGCCATCAACCAAAAGTATAAATAATCTTTATACATTGCTAACAGTCCTGGGTCCTTTAAGCGGGGCGTGAAAAAGCATCTCATGAGGGCGTCAAGCTGATGTAACACTGTACGTGCTTATAATAGTGATTAGGTGAGGTAAAGTCCAATTGATGTGCCATTATTAAAAAAAAAACTGTAAAAGTAGAAAATTATAATTTTTAATCTACTGTATTTCCTATGCTGTAACTTTAATCAATAGCTCTAATAAGTGCCACTTGAGACGTACTTATAATAACATTTTTTTCCAGCACCTTGTCCTCTCAAGTTAATTTTTTATTTAGTTAAAAAAGCTATAAAAACTAAGTTGATAAGTATAGAAACTCATTAATTCCAACGTCTTGAGACTCACCCAATTATTTTCTAGTTGATAATTAAATGTCACTGGCAGTTTAATGATAAAGGATTTTAAGAAAATATTATAAAGGGGGTTCTGGGTAAGGAGAGCTGTGGGCTAGACGGAGACACCGTGCTCGGTGGTCCCTACACCCGAAGGGGGTCATCAGGGCCCCGGGTCTGCCAGGGTGTGAGGAATATGTTCGCTACTATCTTACCTCCGGCAATTTAAGCCCAAAGTGTGCGCTTAAGTCGGTTCGAGTCCGACATATCCTCTCTCCCCGGCTCCAGTGGGATTGGTATCCGTGAGGATTTCGCTCACGAAATAAAGAAAAAAGTCGCTCTGTAGCGTCTATTTTATTCATTATAAATTAAAATAGTTTTGACAAAATACAATTGTAAAACTTTGACATTCATATGTGCTCTTTATGTGTCTAAACTGAATAAACGAAATATATCACAATGAAGGGAATTAATAGAAAAGAAATATATCACTCATATCATAGCTAAAAACAGCCTCCGTGGCGTGGCGGTAGTGCATGCGACTGCTACGCACGGGGCGCGGGTTCGATCCCCGCACAGTGCAAATGATGTATGCATGAATATGGTTTTCTGTACTGGTCTGGTCGTACCTCGGAGAGCACGTTAAGCCATCGGTCCTGGTTGCCATACAAACATCTATGGCGGCCGTTACGGGTAGTTGGAGCCCTCAAAAATTCAACCAGTCTAACTTAGAACTTCGATATCGCCATTGGTCATTGGACCATTGGTTGTGGAGGACAGATGGCAGTCGCTTCATGGAAACTATCGAAGTTCAGCAGCATCACAGTTAGACTGGAAAGCCGACCCTAACTGAGTTGGGAAAAGGTTCAGAGAATGATGATGATGATACCTAAAAATAATAAAACAAAATAAATGACGTATAAAAGACAAAAAGACCGAAACAAGTTTGATATCCCATGGTACCCATTTGGAAATCACCCAAAGAAAATCAATGCGTCCTACCGCCTGCTATCAAACTTGTTTCGGTCTTTTCAGCGCCACCGGATTTCTATTTTTAATCATTTATTTCATAAAATAATAACTAGGTATAACAGCAAATACTACAGGGTTTTTGTAAGAATTTTCTTCGGTATTTGACAAATAAACTATGTTACAAACGTAATACAGAGAGGATTACGTCAGTGCAACGTTATTAAACCTCTTATTAAGTTTTACAGGAAACCCCTTCGTGTTGCTCGCTAGTTTTTGTTTAAAGTTCAGTTTAGAACACGTTTTATTATATTAGAAGTTCTTTTGCTTACTATTGGAATAAAGCAAATATAAATGAAGGCTATTATTGCAGATAGAGATAATACTACGTTGGTGAATCTCTGTGAGAAGGGGAAAGTTCTAACCATGGAGTCACATCTTGAACACTCGGAATTTTAATTCGAAATTTGAAAGTCCAAGACGGTTGCATTTCTAGAAATAATCAGAATATCGCATTAATAAGCAATGCTTCATGTATACGGCTGAATAATTAAATATTTGCACTGAGCGGGGATCCAACCCGCGCCCCCTACGTAGCAACTGCATTCACTGCCGCCACGCCACGGCGGCTGCAATCGGAATATTTTTTTATTATTTCCGATATATAGACACAACTTATTTACCAGTTCATTATAGTTAATAAAGGGAGACAAAATATTCATACAATGTTCATAAAAAAGTCGATTCATATAATTCAATCGCAAGACAAAAGGAAAAACGAATTCTTATGTTTGTTATACAGCCTTTGGTCAAAGAAGTAAAACGGTATTCCGAAATATCTAAAAGAAATAGTCAGAAATATAAAGGTAAGATATTCTAGATACGAAATAAAACAATTCCTAAAAAAATTCCGCAGTACGAAGTATTCTGTCCCATATAATGAAATTCAACTAAGGGTATGCAAGAGAGAGCCTAATGCCGCGTCTACATTTACGTAACATTTTACCATGACCGTGTTCGTCGCAGTTTCAGTTGCCTGATAGCTGAGCTTAAACGAAACCATCGATCGACTGATGGCCGTGTCAGCACAATTCTAGTTTGTGTACCCATATGCCACAAGTTGTTACGTCCACAATGAAGGGGTAGGCACACAGTACAAATAACATACACATTTCACCAACTTTGATTTTCGGACCCACGTAAACTTAAATTCTTTGGTGAAATTTCAAACTGACTTTCTTGTTCTCCTAGACTAAAATAGCAAGATTAATTCTAGTTCAATAGTAGACTAAATCAGTGTTTTTAAACCGGGACGGAACTAGATCGCAATAATCCTCGGAAATGATCGTAAAAAGTAATGAGCTTTGACACGTTCGTAATAATGTGCTGTTTTAGAACGGGTGTTTATTTTTGTATTTATACATATCACAGTTAGTAGATGCGAGTGCGCTCCCCGCTCAATGTAAATAGTTGTATGCATGAATATGGCTATTTGCATTGGTCTGGTTGTGCCTCGGAGAGCACGTTATGCCGCATCTACATTTACGTAACATTTTACCGTGTCTGTGTCAGAAGTGCGTGTCCGTCGCGTATTCAGTTGCGTGATAGCCGAGCTTGAATAAAATCATCGGCAATTTCATATGTAAAGACCATATTAAGAATATATAATAAGAGTAGTAGGTATAGCAAAATCCAATTTGAAACCAGTTTGAATTCAAATTCAAAAATTCATTCAAAAATATTTGATTGCCGATATTTTTTTTCATGCTAATATCTTGTGTACCATGAGTACCTTCGGCTTCGCTTTACAAAAGTTTGTAACAATATCTGCCGTGTTGAAATTCTTCACTAACAATTTCCCAGTAAGAAGTCTATTGTATTTTAACTTTAAGGGTAAATCTATGGCAATTTTGAGTCATTAAAAGGCTTGTTAACAATGCCGTGAAAGGAATTTAGGCCAAAGTATTGCCAAGATCAAAAACTGAATGATGTTCCACTAACCTACTTTAGACTATCTAATTTCTTTATTTTATAATTACTGGGGGTTACCCGTATAACATAATGTAATATTTTTACATTACAATACAACTTCAAGTGGACTAAAAAGATTACATTGCACTTTTTGTACATAATTTGATGACACAGCGCAACACCATCAACAAATGATGGAAGGGGAACGCTTCCGAAGCCGAAGGCCCCTGGTAGTACTCATGGTACGCAACATATTAGCATGAAAAAAAAATACGGTAAGGCAATTTTTTTTTTAACTTTTTTATATATATGTATAGATAAAGTACTACATGAGTGTAGCATTAAGCTTGCTTATTATTTTAACTCACACTCGATTTTGATTCGAGAACCCTTATTATGCAACAATTGTAGAAACTACTATTATTTTTATTTCTGTAATTGTCTCTTCGTGCTAGTAAGTGGCGTGAATTTGTGATACCCATAATAATTTGATTGTTAGTTGAAAGTTTGTCGCGTGTTTCGAATTGTTTTCTTTGAAGTAAGCAAAATAATATTACATATTTTGATAGCAATTGAAATATAAAACAAAATTAGGACAATTGAAGTTTTCATAATTGACGACTATCGGTCAAAGTTTTTTTAGCAGACAGACTACGGGTTTCTGCTAGAATGCGGTAAAAAAGTTGTTATAGTTAAACTTTCCAAGTAAACAATTCGTAAGATCTTATCTTATCTTATCTTGACTTATCAAATCAAATCAAATCAAATGTATTTATTTGCGAAAACGGGTATGTAATAGATGTTAACAAAAATATATAAAATTTGAGCAGCCAGATCTTATATATCTTATCTTATCTTTTGTTGGGGTGCGTGTTCTGGAACTTTTGCGGACACTTCGACCCTATTGGATCCTTTGTCTCGACCCTACCCTTGCCCCTAAGTTAGAGGAAGGATAGTCTTCTCTATCAAGGTGGCTATTCCTCTTTATCGCAGGTGCATGTAATCCTCTGGTTTGAGGTAACCCCTCCCGAGTAGAGCCATTCGATGTCTTCCTAAGGCGTGGCACTTGCATAGATTATTTCAGTTTTAGGCATTATTCCTTCCAGTGGGTAATTGAATTACTTTAGTCAATATAATCGACTACCAATAATTAATAGTAAACTATGTTTTAAGTATTGGCAATTCGTTATCAAGTATATACAGAAGATTGATTTGAATATATTAATTTATGTTTATTTTATTAGTTGCGGTATTGGAATCTGAGTCTAATTGAATTATGGAGGAAATCAATAACTATCTGATCTACCGTCTGAAGATTTCTATTCAGAGGTTAAGCGACTAATCTGTAGCTCTCAGCTAGTTAACTAATCTTAGTTTAATTAAATTGCATTTACTTAAAGGAGGGTGTTTGGCTTCGATTCACACTCAGTGTAAATATTTGAGCATGAATATGTCTATTTGAATTGGTCTTTAAGTTTCCGTGCTTCGAAGACGGTTACACCAACCGTATTTTGATATCGCCGATTGGCTGTGGAGTTGTAGCAGTCTCATGTTAAATATCGAGTTTTGTGGCGACTGAAATAAAAGAAAAAAATCCTCTTGACCTACTCACCTTTGAAATCATAAAAACTACATGAAATTCGGTTTGTCCAGAAACTACGATGCACACACACATCCACGCACACACAAATACACATCGCATGCACGCACGCAGGCACGCACTCACACCCGGACACATATACGCACATACACACAAACTCTCACACACGCACACACGCATACGCACACACACACACACACACACACACACGCACGCACGCACACACACACGCACGCACACGCACACGCACACACACATACAAATACTCAGTACACACAAGCACACACACAAACGTTCACACACACGTGAAACTTATAACACACCGCGCCGTTTTTACGTCGGGAGTTAAAAAATAAATGATCTAACTAGATATACGAATGTATGCTTCTGGTATAGTATAGAATACAAATAATACTTTGTATTTCCCATCTTCCCATCTTATCCCATCTGCCATTACCCGGTGCTAGGCTCCAGACAATTAGAGTTAATAGCTGAAAGCTTGCATTTCTATACTAAAACTCCGTTATTATCAGTGCAAATGGGGTGGCTATTGTAATGCATATAGATGCAAGTTTGAATTGATTTTTATTTCAGATTAAAGACGCTTAATAGTTCCTTGTTATACAAGAGCGCTAAGTTGCTTTTTTACTACGTGAAAAATCCAAAAAAGTCACAAGGCAAGAAATCTTTTTATCCTACCTCAGCGAGGAAATTATTGAATGCAAAAAGAAAATGGCGAGCGCAAAGCAAATTTAAAAAAAGAATACACCAAAATGGTTCTTAGTCTGAATTTTTAACAAATTAAAAAAGTTTTATGATAAATTCGTTACTATGGAGGTTGTCCTTTGAATTCACAAACTTAGTGCCCATAGTAAATCTAATCTATAAATAGTAACCGCGGTAGCCTAGTGGTATGGGTAATGTACTGCTGAAACGAGGTCTCGAGTTCGATCGAGGTTTTAATATGACACACACCATTGACTTTTCAGATGTTTTTTGAAGTTATGTGTGTATTTATTGCAGGTTTAGAAGTGCCCCGTTAATGGCAATAGGCTCGCCACCTATTACATCGGTACATAAACATAAACTGGTGAAATGTGGGTGCTAGCACCTCTGCTTTCGGGGATATTTTCGGGGATGAGTTTATGTTATGTGTTATGCTTCTATTTTTGGATATTTCTCAAAAATTAAGAAGCCAAGTAAACACTTCAATATCGGGAGGAACCAAAAAGTTCTGAGTATAAAAATATACCTAGGTAGGTACTAACACGTTTTTTACCATTTAAATCAATTATTTTACTCTGCCGCTGCCGACGCTTATACAAATTATTTTCTGTAAACATGTCTTTCTCATACAATTAAAATGAACACCAATTACCGGTAATTGGAGTATTTACGAATAATTGGGTGATATGTGACTTGTCATGTTCTCAAGACACACGACAGCTTTTTTTTCAAAAACATGATGTACACATAAAGCTATCAAAAATATTTGAGGTTCACAAAATTGTGTGAGAAAGTATATGAACCATGAAACGCTTTTTATAAGCCTATTGTAAGATAGGTATATGTTGTATGCATGAATGCACTGGTTGCACTGGTCTGGTCGTGCCTCGGAGAGCACGTGAACCCGTCGGTCTCGGTTGCCATACAAACATCTATGGCAGTCGTAATGGGTAGTTGTAGCCTTCAAAAAAAGTCCAACCAGTCTAACTTGGAACTTCAATATTGACTTTGGTCATTGGACCATTAGTAGTGGAGGTCAGATGGCAGTTGCTTCATGGAAAATATCGAAGTTCGGCCGCATCGTGGTTAGATTGGAAAGCCGACCCCAACTGAGTTGCGAAAAAGGTTCAGAGAATGATGATGATAATGCAAGATAGGTATATCATCAAAAATGCATATTTAAATTTAATGACGTGGTAATGAGGAGACTGTTGCTCTATTTACGTTAGAAATAACTTTATAGTTACATAACATGACATGACATGAAGACGGGTTGGTACCCTTCCAAAATGCCCTCATTACGGTTAACCTATGTACATTCAATTGGCAGTAATGTGTAGTCTGACATGTTTTGACAAGAAATAATAGTATCCTCGGGGTGCTCGTTAAGCAAAATAAGTTAGTCAACAACCTACTATTGACTGACGGTAGGTTTATTATTATTTAATATAATAATAATGTGTATACTATGAGCTATCTAGACGACATCCGTGTAGTGGCGACTACTACGCAGCAGGCGCGGGTTCGATTCCCGCTCAGTGCAAATATTTGTGTGCATGAATATGAATATTTGAATTGGTCTGGTAGTTTCTACATATATAATTTGTATATAGTTAAAATATATATCTAATTATTGTATAATTACCATGGGTAGGTGGCGTTGTGTAAATTGCTTTGGAAAATTTATTTATTTATATTTATTATAGCGCTATAGTGCATTGCATCATAATAAAATAAACAAGAATATTAAATATATTTAGGTCTTTACCTATGAAATTGCCGTTATGCATGAAAAAAATTAAACGATTTTGTTTCATGTACCTAAGTCTTTTTCAGTTTTTGTGGGAGAGTGGGAATAGAACTTCAAATCATAACGTAGCAGTACGAACCATTCTACCGCCACACCACTGAGTTCGCAATAAACATTGGCTTACAGAAGAAAATGTAATAACATTCATCATTCAATTTTGTGAAACTTTTGATAAAGGGCTACATAGTTTTCGAAATTGAAATAGCAAATTTGATTTATTTCCGCTCAACTAAATTGAGCGTCTGAGCTAATATAATACTAGCAGTTGCCTGCGGCTCTGCTCACGTGAATTTCGGTACGCAATATAATATGTTTTTTATAATATCACGCCTAATTTCCTGAAGGGGTAGGCAGAGGTGCTAGCACCCACATTTCGCTAGTTTATGATTAGGTCCCAATGTAATAGGTGGCGAGCCTATTGTCATATTATTATAATACTTATATGATATTTATATAATACACAGATATATATATAACGAGCGGTGCGTTCGTCTTTTTTCTTGATTGGATTTATTTTGGCTTGGCCCAACCCAAAGTTGAAAGTCTCTACTGAGATTACGACCTTTATTTCACAGGTGTACCTGCTTGCAGCTTAAACATAACCTCAATAATAAGATGGGTTCATATAAAACCATTAAGATAATATTTCTCAAATTCTCACTACAAAATATAAGTTTCCATGATGAATTGTTTATTACTAAACATATTTTTGTGAAAAAGAATTACAATTTTATAAAAGTACATAAGGGTGTTTGTTTTACTTGTGATGAAAACACATCCATCATCATTTAAAGGAGAAACGACCCATTTATGGAATTTCATAAAGTTGATCCTACTTACCAGCTTTCATTTTGAAATATCCTGAATGAAATAAAGAAATACTGGTACTTCGTCGATTCAAACCACAATCTGTTCGGACCAAGTTGTGAATAGCTTTTTGAATTCGTTGGTCCGGACCAGACAAGAGTGCTGGATTGTGTATATTGATAAAAAATATACTGATAATAAATGGAAAAGAATGCTAAGATTATATAGCCCACCGGGTTAGCAAACTGAAGTGAAAGTGAGCGGGCTACATAGCAAGAAGGACATCTGTTGGAACCCCGCGAGATTGACGGATGACATAGTCAGAGTCGCGGGTACCCGTTGGATGCAGATTAACTCTAATTAGCTGGATTGGAGGTTGATGGGTGAGGCATATATTCTGCAGTGGACGTCTTACGGCTGAAATAATGACGATGAAGACGATTTGCTCGTATTTTCTATAGCGCCATATTTACTATTAGAAAACAGTTCAAGCAGCTGTCTAGTCTAATATTCCACAAAGGGATTGTTTCTTAATTTCTTATTCTACTCATAACGTTTGTAGAATGCAAATTGTCTAGCAGTAAGATTAGTGAAAACAATTACAAATTTGACAGTTAATTCGAATAGCTTCGATTACTTCGCGTGTGGCAACACTACGGCTAACATCTGATCGTATTTCGTCTTGTATATATTTTAATTTTTATTTAATTATTACGATAATTGGGGTTAAAATTCATCACAAAGCACAATGTTATCATCATAAAAGTGTATTAAGCAAAAAATCAGTGTGTAAAAGTGTAAAAAACTTGTGAAAATTGCGTCCAGCTGATTTTGTTCAACGACTGAAGTCAATGACACCGTACAATATAAAAATATAAAAGTGATTTCTTTTAATTGTGAACTTTGTCATCTCTTTTACTAAATATTAAGTTATTGTTACACAGGTAATCGTACTAAAAACTACTTATTATCATATTAGTATATACTTCTCGTATTTTAATACATTTCGTTTTGAGGTTACCGACTTATTTACTTGCGTAGGTAGTGTATTGAACGGGCAGCCTTTTGGTATTTAATTCCTTATACATTAAAGTAATTAATATTGAGATGCCAGTCACACGTAGCATGTCTTCTGCTCGACGTGGTGAGACCAAACATGATCTTCTGAGAAAACTTGATCTAACATTGAAGGAATTAGATATATCCAAAACGTTGGTTGAGCAGTTGCACAGAGAAAGAGATGACAATGAAAGGGAACTACTGGATAGTTTGAATAAATACGACCTAATAAAAAAGCAGATGGCTGAACTGCACACAGAGCACAGTTTAGTGGTAGATGAACGTGACAGATTACTCAATATTGTGACTGGGTTTAGAGAGTGCAGCGACGAGTACGAGCAGGGCCTCAAGCGGATGTCGGTCTTAGAGCAGGAACTGCATGAAGCCCACCACCACATTAACCACCTTGAGGCCGAGAAACGGGACACCTTAGCAACTCAAACCCATAACTTATTTGAGGAATTAGTCGGTAGCACACCCAGCCTTGTTTCTACTGAACCAAACTTAGAACCCACAGTGACCATAGATTTAACAAAGGATGATACCTTAATAGTTCATAATCCTAATTCAAAAAGGTGGGTAGTTCAGTGCAGTAGGAACAAACTTAAGAAATATATAAAAATTAATAAATACATTAAAAAAACACAAAAACTTATTAAAAGACAAAAGTGTTTGTACACAAAAGTCAGGTATATTAATGAGAGAAGGAAACTAGGAGATGAACTTGATATGTATTCATTATTAATTGAAAATAATATCAGTGAGTATAATAACAATATTATGAAATTAGAAACGGAAATGAATAATTTGAAAAAATCATTAGATATAATGACCGACAAGTATTTTAATGTCAAAAGTGAGTATCAGGAATACATTCTGGCTATGAAGGATCTGATGAGTCCAAACCCAATATTAACATCTGAAGATAATTCACTCAGTCCTCAGTCAGTCTGTACGCCCTCTCTTACTTCACTTGAGTCAAAAGAGATCAGTAGTTCCCTCTGCGCTCAAAATAATCAAAATAATATAAATAATGAAAATGTAAAATCTGAAGTAGTCATGTTTTGTGATGAATTAGGGAAATCAATGGGCCGGTTATTAAGTTCATATTTACAACAAAATATAACTAATTATTGTTTACCGGGATTAACTTACCCTAATATTATTAAAAAAATAAACAATTATAGTTTAGAGGGTATCAATACTCTAATAATTTTAATTGGTGATAGGGGAAATACGGACAGGAATGCATTCAAGCATTGTCTTGAACTGCTGAGATCATTAGATGTTAAAAACATAATTTTATTTACACTGCCATATAGCCGTAGTTTGTCACAGGCAGAAAATAACCTTAGATTTAAGCTTAATCAAACGATACATACATTGATGTATCATAATTCAGACAAGTTCCACTTAATGGACATAAATACATATTTAGAAAATAAGTTGTTATTGACATCAAATAAATTCTATTTGAATAGGTATTTTAAGAGACAGATAGCATCTTCGCTATCTTATTGTATTGAATACTCAGCCAAGAACTTGGCTAGCCACACTGCTTTTATTGGGCAGAAATATGACAATAAGTGGCTTGAAACCTTGGAATATGTTCCAATTAATAATGACAACAATTTAAATTTAATTCTAGGACAATAGAGGAAATCTCTTGCAAATTAGATTCAAAAACTAAGGGGAAGTCTGTGTTCATGAATATTGTTCACCAGAATATTGAAGGCTTTTCAGGCAAAGAGTTACAACTGGAATTATTTTTAAATGAAAGAAATATTCATGTACTTTGTGTAACTGAACACTGGCTAAAAAAACACGAAATGATAATTAGTATTGATAATTACAGAGTTGTTAGTTCGTTTACTAGAGATTCTGCTATTAGAGGTGGGTCACTCATTTTAATTAATGAAAAAATAAAATCCAAAGAAAGAAAAGACATAGTAGCACTCTCAAGTGAGCGAAATATTGAGTTAGCATGTGCAGAGCTTGAGCAATTTATTATTATTAGCGTCTACAGATCTCCTTCTGGCGATTACCACCAGTTTGAATCTATTATGGAAGAAACCTTAAAAAAGGTATGTAAGTGTAAAAAGATGGTAGTTGTATGTGGCGATTTTAACATTAATATCTTGGAAAACTCCCAGAACGCGTTAAGGTTCCTTAATCTCTTTAAATCTTTTAACTTACAAAATCTCTTTAGAGAACCAACTCGCAAAACAGCCACATCAGCTACCTGCTTAGATAACATTTTTTCTGACGGTGATGTAAACGAGAAATCTATAATAAATTTCATTAAATCAGATCATACAGGTCAGCTAGCTAGATTTGAGCACCAACATATTCCATTAACAACAAATATTGTATGTAGACCAATCACGACATATCGATTAAAACATTTTAAAGGAAACATTAAAGATAAAATACCTCTTCTAGAGATGAATAATAACGATCATCCGAATGATCTCTACAGAGATTTGTTCGGAGTAATCAAAAGTGAATTTAACAATATTTTCACCAAAAAAACAATAAATGTAAATCAATTTAAAATTAAATTTAGTGATTGGGCTACACCTGGAATATACAAAAGTAGGAAGAAATTATATGAATTATACGATATAAAGGCATCTACTAGTGAGCCACAGGTAATTGAAAATATTAAGATATACTCGAAATTATTCAAGAAAGTATGTTTAATCGCCAAATCTAATCATATACGGGCTACAATAGAAAAATCTGATAATAAAATTAAGGCTACATGGAATGTCATTAACAAAGAAACCTGTAAAACGAGGTCACGTGATCGATCCTTCGACTTAAAAATAGATGATCAATACATTACCACTGATTCTGCAGTGGCCCATGCTTTTGAATCTTTTTTCACAAATATTGCAATTACTACTACGAGTGAATTAAATTCGTCGCAAAACGTAGCCGATTCCCTTCTTAAATCTTGTGTTCCTAAATGTAATGTAATCTTTAATTTTCAGTATATAGACACTGAAACAATACTTAAAACATTTAAACAATTAAATATAAAAAAGACTGAAGATCTCTGGGGCATTTCAACCAATATAATAAATTCAATAATGCCCACTATTGCGCCCTACCTTGCATTCATATTCAATAAATGTATAGATGAAAAACAATTTCCAAATCTTATGAAGTACAGTAAAATCATTCCGTTATTCAAAGCAGGGGACAAAAGTGACCCATCCAATTTTCGTCCCATCTCTATATTACCAGCGCTAAGTAAAATTTTTGAAAAAATAATATTTAATCAACTGCTTTCACATTTTGCAGCCAATGATTTACTTCATAAAAAACAGTTTGGTTTTACTAAAGGCAAAAATACAACAGATGCAGGAGTCGCACTAGTTAAACATATATTTGATGCATGGGAGGAGAAGCAGGATGCCATTGGTATTTTTTGTGACTTATCAAAGGCTTTCGATTGTGTTGATCATGAGACCTTGTTATTAAAGTTAGATTATTATGGTGTCTCGAATAGCTCACTTAGCTTACTTAGGTCTTACCTCACTGGCAGAGTACAAAAAGTAAACGTTAATGGCACCGATTCTTCTGGCGCCCCGCTAGTCATGGGAGTACCCCAAGGCTCGATATTAGGACCCCTTTTGTTCCTGATATATGTAAACGACCTTCCATACTTCATTGAAAATCTTTGTGAAATAGTATTATTTGCTGATGACACTTCATTAATTTTTAAAACTGACAGACAAAAAGTAATACTTGACGATGTGAATAATACCCTTTCTGTAATATTGCATTGGTTCACGAGTAATAACCTGCTACTTAATGCCAAAAAAACAAAATGTGTAAAATTTACGATGCCAAATGTAAGACATATAGACTCAAACATTATAATGAATAATGAAACTGTGGAAATAGTCAATACCACAGTTTTTCTTGGCATCACACTAGATAATAAACTACAATGGGGTTCTCATATCACAGCCTTAGCAGGAAGACTTAGCTCAGCTGCCTATGCGGTTAGAAAGATAAGGTCACTAACTGACGAGAAAACGGCACGATTAGTTTATTTCAGTTACTTTCATAGCGTTATGTCATATGGTCTGCTGCTGTGGGGCTCAGCTGCCGATATTGCAACTATATTTATATTACAGAAACGAGCTATACGAGCAATCTATTGCCTCGGACCCCGTGACTCGCTGAAAGAACTGTTTAAAGAAATTAATATTTTAACAGTTGCCTCACAATATATTTACGACAACGCCTTATATGTAAGGAAGAACCTAGACCTCTTCCAAAAAAAATCAGACTTTCACAACTTGAATACGCGAAATAAAAATAAACTGGCGATACCGAAACTAAGGCTTCATAAAGTCAGTAATTCGTTTGTGGGCAAATGTATAAAAATATATAATAAAATTCCTCAGGATTTGGCTGACCTGCCACTTGATAAGTTTAAAATAGAATTGAAAAAAATTTTAACTAAAAAAAGCTATTATAAAGTAGACGAATATCTTGATGATAAAAATGCGTGGGCATAATAATCTCTTGCTCTTGCACCCAGTTATTATAAATAAACAACTAAATATTAAAAAGAATAACGATAATCTACCTGAGTTTCTTGCTGGTCTCTTCTCAGGAGATTTAACTACCGAACCAGCGAAAGAATCATTTTCTAATGATTTATTTACTAAGTATCCTAATTTATTATGATTTATAATATTTTTGACAAATGTAGGTACATAATTATTGTAAAACTTTGACATTCATAAGTGCTCTTTATGTGCCTAAACTGAATAAATGAAATTGATTCTTTGATTCTTTGATTCTTTGATACTTGCTTCAAAGTCATTAATATGCATACGTATGCGTAGCGATAGCATAAACATTACACAAATAACACAACACAACCCACGAGCATCGGAAACTAAGGTAGGGGTTACACTGGTAGGGCGATAGCGATGCGGCCTCGGAATAAAAATGTTTCTTCTTTTTTGTGGTTGTGACAGCGACGTGAAAATATAGGTGGCGATACTGCAGACGTTATATCGTACAATACAGCGTTAGTCTCGGTTGTGTCTACTTCTGACTATTTGGCTTATGTGCGGTAGCCTAGAGGTAAGGGTAATGGACTGCTGAGACGGGGTCTCAGGTCCAATCCCAGGTTTTACCATGGCAGACACTAATGACTTTTCGATGCTTTTCGAAGTTATGTGTGTATTTATCGCAGGTTTGAGAAGTGCCCGGTTAATGGCAATAGGCTCGCCACCCATTACATTGGGACCTAAGTATAAACTGGGGAAATGTGGATGCTAGCACCTCTGCCTACCCCTTCAGGTATATAGGCATGAGTTTACGTTATGCTATGTTATTTTTGTAAGAAAGACTGCCATGAGACTGTGATAGGTAATAGAAAGAAAGAAACCAACCAAGAACGAAAGAAAGCAATACAATCACTTAATAATATCCCAACTACAAAAACGCCTAACCTGATATATCGCTGTCAATGCACCGTGTAACCATAACCTAAGTTAATATTGATGTAACGACTCAAATGAAATTGCGTGAACTAATAGAGAAAGATACATTTGAATACAGATTCAGTTTAATCCATTAACCGCAATTATATTGTGCGCCCTTCAAGTACTTGGTACATCACTATTTATTTAATTATAAGACATGACATATGAAAGTCAAATAATGGGTTCAATTTTGTTGTGCGTCTCCCTAAATAAATGAGAATTAGCATTGAATTGGGCATCGTTCGGAAACTTGAACATCGGTTTCTCGTCAACAATACCTCAGTGCTTAAAAACAAAATCTTAAATCAATGCGCGTTGCTAGTGATGACTTCAGGCGCCGAGACGTGAACCCTCCCTATGGACCTTATAAGAAAGCTCAAGGTCACACAGCGTACTAAGATAAGGACTAAGCTCGGAATTTCTCTGCAATATTGAATCAGAAATGAAGAAATCCGTAGACGAACGAAAGTTGCGAACATAGCCTACCGGGTTAGCAAGCTATAATGACAGTGGTCAGGGCACGTAGCCAGACGAACATAATAGCCGTAGAGGCCGAAAGGTTCTCAAATGGAGACACGTACTGGTAGACAAGGCGTGACGGTCCCCCTTGAGATGGACGGTCGACATAGTCAAAGTCGCGGGTACCCGTTGAATGGAGATCGTCTTCAACCGGTAGAATTGGAGATAGATGGAGGAGGCCTATGTTCAACACTAGAAGTTGTATGGCTGATGATAATGAGCATTGAATAAATCCAACTACCAAGTATTCCTAATATTATATTAGTAAAGATTGTTTAGATAAATGGACATTTTTGTTACTTACATACAGCATAACAACTAAACGGATATGACTGAAAGAAGTTGATTTCTTCAGATATCAGATAGAGTCCTCTTCCATTTTAGACAAACATAAAGAAACGACAGTATGTTGGCCGTTATTTATACCATGATTACGTGGTAATTTGTGACTAATTTCCATTTTTCATTTTATTTCTGATATTTTTGGGAAGAATATTAGATTATTTTGTCATTATATCATAGTTATATGAAGTAATTTTGGTGTGGTGAGGAATCAATAAATAAACACTATTTCCTTAGACGTGTTGGTGCTCGTTGCAGTAAAATTGGACTACTGCACTCCTCTTCATCTTATTTATTAATATACTACGCGTGGACTCCTGATCACGATCTCGCTACTCCATAAAGACCTTCTTTAGAGTTCAAGGAACAAATAATTACTCGAATTGGTCCAGCCGTTTTCGAATTTTGCACTTAGCGACATATTTTGCGATTAATTTTCATTTATGATAATCGAAAATCAAAGTTAACGAAATGTGTGTATTTATACAGTTCTATCCCTTCCAGGACTTATGACTTCCTCAGCTATTACTTTTATGGATATTTTTTTTTGCAAATTCACCCACAAAAGTATGTCAAAAGTACAAACGAGCTAAGATGCCGATTTTCCAAACACTTACACATGAAGGTTACACATTTACTAGTCTATTTTCCCTTCAAATATTGCGTGCTATTGTTATCATCCCTATTCCAAATAGATAAGATCTATTCTTGAGTGGCATGTGACAATATAAGTTGGTGTTCCGTAACATTGGTTTGAAACATCGAATCAACTGCTGATATATCTAAACCGAGTTCTGAAAATAATGTATCAAGTTATTTTGCCAATTTAGTGATAAACTGAATGTATAACCAAATTTATTAAAGAAAACATTGCACGATCGTTTTGGAAATAATATATTATCTTCTCTTTTGAATGCTATTTTTCATAACCAGGTCTTAGGTGGCAGGACAAGCAAACGGCTCACCTGATGGAAAGTGGTTACCGTGGCCAGTTTTGGCGTGGCACATTTTCAATTCAATAATAATTATAAAATTGAAAAATTGAATTTGAAATTGATTTTTTTCTTGTTTCATGCAATACAGCGTTGCTCCTAAGTGAGATCGGCTAGATGGGACAATTAGTATTTAAAACAAACATTTCGATCTCATTAGGAAACTATCATAGCACGGTTCCCAAACCTGTGTAGCTTATTCAAACAAACAAACTCTCTAGCTTTATTATTAATAGATAGATAGATGGTACTGATAACTTTGATTCTTCTTACATTTATTTGCTATACAGATATATTTTCGTAGATGGGCTGTACTAAATCAGTCATCGATCGAGATACGAAGTTGTAACGACAAGCATCCATCTCCATATAATGAGTTATGCTGTGGACGTGAGGACTGGAGCCACGAGAACAGCGTGGTGAGGAAGCGGAAAAACTTGTGGAACAAAATGTCAACTAACCCCTATAAAACCATCTTTATGATAGACGAAATATTTATTACAAACTAGCTGTTGCCAGCGGCTTCGCCCCCGTGAACTTCTGATCCCGTTCCCGCTGCTTGGACCTCTGATCCCATTCCCGCTGCTCCATAAAAACCTTCCGTAGAGTTCAAGGAACAAATATAAAAAAGAATTACTCGAATTGGTCCAGCCGTTTTTGAGTTATGCGCTTACCAACATATTTCGCGATTCATTTTTATATATATAGATTAGCTAACCCGCGCAACTTCGTTTGCGTCACCCCGTTTTTGCAATATTTTTCACTTCTACTTCGCACCAGTTGGTTGTTAAAGAGTAGAGTAGATATAACATCATGCTTATATACATATAAACATACCTCTTCAATCACTCTATCTATTAAAAAACCGCAGCAAAATCCGTTGCGTAGTTTTAAAGATTAAAGCATACATAGGGATATAGGGACAGAGAAAGCGACTTTGTTTTAAACTGTGTAGTTTACTTGAATAAACATTTCAGAACATTAAGGAATTTATCGCAGGTTTGTAAGTGCTCGGTTGGCGGCAATAGGCTCGTCAGTCGCCACCTATTACATTGAGACATAAACATAAACTGGCGAAATGTGGGTGCTAGCATCTCTGCCTTCGGGGATAAAGGCGTGAGTTTTATGTATATGGGTGTATGTCCATTAAGGAATCTCCGGGACTTAGAGGTGCGAGGGTTATGTTTGCGAGTAAGTCAGTGTTTCGTCCTATAGGGGTTCGGCCCAATAGGACGAATCACAGAAATTAAAAATAATTAAAGTTTTCCTTCGGTGATTCGTCCTATTGATTTTTTTTCTTTCATATAATACAAAATTTGTATGAAGTAACGTCAGCAAGGCAAATGCTGCTTAAAATAATATTGCAGAGGGGTAATAAGATTAGTATTATTTTAAAGATTGGTGTCGCAATTTCAAAACTGTGCGATATAAGTATTCTCTGTTTGTCTTGTGTTGTAATACACTATAATGTTTACATCTATTCTTTGAGTATAGACGATTTATACTATCAAATTTAAAATTATATTTATGCTATGGAATTAGGAGACATAATTGATGGTAATTAAACTGTGTATATATAGCAGGGTAGGACACGGCGGTATATCCGCCCAATCGAGCATCCCGACGGAGTAAGTACCTTCGCCCTACAGAATACCGCGGCCATAATAACCGCGTGTTGTGGTCCCGGTGGTGAGTAGGGTAGCCAGAGCTCACTGGAGAGTTTTTGTGCTGTCAGTAAGAAGACAAAAGGCTTGTCCTGCATTGTCTCCTACACTGACGGCACAGAAACTCTCTGATTACAGGATCGGCAGCGCGAGTGTAACTCCCCTGGTGTTACACACGTACATAGGCCACGGTAACCACTTTCCATCACGTGGGCCGTGTGCACGTGTATCATCATTCCTCCTTAATCAATGTAAAGTCATCATTCCTCCTTTATCAAATCAAAGTAAAAGGCTAAGGGTTAACCATTATTACTATATTTATAACTTCTCTTATTTTGATTTGCACATTATGTTGACAAGATAAACATTGTATATTATCCAAAGGGTTGGTTGAAATGTTGAATATGTGTTCGTAAATCGACGCGAGCGCAGCCTGGAGCCCCGTGCTCCACCCGGCTACACCTCCCCTCCATCAGAGCGAGTACGCGCTATGAATGTCCTGAATGAGTGCGAGGGAGACAGTGCCTTGGGAAAGAAATTTGCGTTTCTCCGTCGACAAGTCTCTCAGTCACCCTTAAGTATGCCAGTTAAGTACCACGCGTACATTTCATCCTAATGTAGTGCAACTGCAACAAATATTTGTGAAATTATGTGATAAAACGTGACATAATATAAAAGGTAAGTCAGTTATTAGTTTTCAATTTATATTAACTGATTTTATATCATGCTCTTTTTTAGATTCCTTAAATATATATCTGAATAAACCCGAGAGCTTAGCTTGCTTAGATATTAAACGATTTTCATACAAACTATATTGTTTATTTTAACACCTTTGCGTGGATTTTTACAAAACTCCGTTAGTGTACTGAAATAAACTACAGCTTGTTACTTAGTAGTGGAGTATAGATTCATAATAATTGTAAAATAATAAATAAAATAGGATCAATGGTTGTAAAGCTAATTGCCAATAAAAAATAAAGATAAGTTTGTTTCTTGGCCAAGAAGCATCTTTATTTTCTTAAAACTGAGGGTAGTTAGTAATCTGATGAAAAAATAGAATTCGACTGTGTTGGTAACATATAAACTGTTAGCCTCAATTTTGTTTCTTATTACACCTTTCTTTGTTACATGGAATGCACAAAATAACAAAGTTCGAATTTATTACTATGGCTAGGCCTTGTGATTGTGCCTATCCGAGGTATATCTGTTATATGCACGTATATATAATATCTGTTTTCACTTTACAGGATAAATATGTCGCACACAGAACCATCTACTTCACATGCCAATATTGAATACAGTCTAATTTCATCCAAAAGAGGCAAATCACTACTTATACGTGGCGGTTATAAATATGATAAAAAAAGGGACAATAAAGATAGTTCAGTAGTTTGGCGGTGTGTACGAAGACATTCATGCAAAGCATTGCTGATAATAACCAGTGCAAATGTGATAAAAAGAGAAGATAGACACGATTATGAGCCAGATTTTGCATCAAGAGAATTGGACATACATTTTGATAACTGCCAAAAAAGAATAGTATCTGAAGTATCGACTCCCATACCAACCATATTTAGAGATACTGTTGGGGATCTCAAAGACGCTGGATTAAATATAGTTAAAAAAATACCAGTGTTTAGAAACGTTAAAAATAAGTTTTACACAATAAGAAACAAATCATTAGGAGTGCCAAAAGTTAGTTTTAAAAGTGTGGGAGAGATAATAGTCCCTGAAAAATTCAACTCATTTTTAATGGCTGATTATAAAAAAGGTAGCGACAGAATTTTAATATTTGCCAACGAGGCTTGCAAAAATTTCTTACAAAATAACAGTTTTAATATACTATGTGATGGTACATTTAAATTTTGTGTTAAACCATTTTACCAATTATATTCTTTGCATGTTGATTACGGAAGTACAAATAAATATAATAATATTGCACCGGTCATTTTTGCACTCCTACCAAACAAAACACAAAAAACCTACGAAATTATGTTTCAATTATTAAAAAGTCAATTACCAAATTGGAACCCAAAATCCTTTACATTAGATTATGAAGTGGCAGCAATGCAAGCAATAATGAACGTCTTTCCTGAAACCCCGATCAATGGATGCTATTTTCATTTTTCCAAAAGTTTGTGGACCAAAGCGAAAGATTTAGGTATCACTAAATTAACCCTCAATAGAAAACACGTCAAAAGGTGTACAGCTTTAGCACATTTTCCACCAGAAGCAATCGATGATGGCTGGTTATATATTATGTCTCGTTGCCCAGCAGATGAAAACCTAACCAAATTCAATTATTACTTTGTTGACACCTGGCTAAATGAAAGTGCATTCTTTGCAAATAAATGGAGTTGTTATAAGAGACAACATAGAACTACAAATATGGTGGAAAATTGGCACTCGATCATAAATAAAAAAATCAAATATAAGCCAAATAGTATAGCTCAATATTTAACAATTTTAAAAAAAGAATCTAATTATTATACTAGTCTGATATTAAGTACAAAAAATATATTTGTTAAGAAAGAAGATACCTGTCAAATTGACCAATATATAAATCATGTCATTGAACAATTTATTAAAGGTGAAATAACCATTGATCTTTGCGTGGAATTGTTAATCATATGATGTGTGATCAAGTGATGTACTTTATTAAGTACTTGCTTTAGAGTAAAATATTATTTTGTTATTGTTTATTATTTTAAAGACTGATTTTACAATGATTATAACATACTTGATTATGTGATAGAACTGTGATTTTTAATTAAGAAAGAGGTGATAATACTATTTAGTAAAATATTGAGCATCATGAACATTAAGTGAGTGGTCCGGGACAACATCCCATTGCTACTATTACCTACATAGATATTGAAAATATATTACACTAATCAAGGTACAACTTTTATCCAGCACGCAATGCGTGAATATCTCGTATTCACGCATTGCATGAGTGATATAATAATGCAAATTTTTTTTAAATTCCTGTTTTAAGATGTTCATGATAGTTCTATTTTATTATATTGTAATTTTAGTTACCTTTTTACGAGATGTTCCTACCTACTACTATATATATTAGTATTTAAGGAAGAAATATATAATAAATGTACCTTTATTACTGTTATTGCTGTTGTAAGACTGAATTATAATAATTGTTAATTACAAATTTTAGATATGCGACAATAACTGTGATTTCGTAACAATGTTTAATTGTTCAATCAAGGCGTTAAATATATATGAAAACTAAACTAGTCGTTTAGTTGATTTTATTATAATAAATGATGATTCTACAAATCTAGATATCGTTTCACTTAATAACTTATTTTATTAAAGTAATCACAATTGTCTTGTC
This sequence comes from Pelosia muscerda, assembly GCA_963691645.1. NCBI lineage: Eukaryota > Metazoa > Arthropoda > Insecta > Lepidoptera > Erebidae > Pelosia > Pelosia muscerda. The sequence continues at coordinate 14,109,586 of OY829114.1, read as the reverse complement.
GACCATACTAAAAACTTAGATATCTCTAAAATTAAATCGATAGGACGAATCAACGAATGAAAATTATTGTATTATGGAAAAGTATTGTTTCTCCCATGGGCCGAAATTATCACAGGACGAACCACTGAACTACTCATGTTTGCTACTAGCTCACCTCCGGCAACTAAAGACCCAAAGACGGCGTGCGTTTTAGTCGGTTCGAATCCGACATAACCTCCCTTACCAGCTCCGGTGGGCTGGATATTCGTGGGGATTATGCGCATGAAAAAAATAGGATTAACTATTTAAATGGTATTAAAAAAGCATACGGGGGGTTTTGCGAATCTGTCCTTCTGCTACAGAGGTACTTGATGGATAATGGCTACCGTGGGTTATGGTTCGTTGCAACACCAGGGGCGTTTTGCTTGCGCTGCTGAACCTATGGAGGGAAAGGGGAGAGAGGACGGTTAAGGTTAATATAATTTCTGTGCTGTCAGAGTAGAAGACAAAGCAATGTGTATCACATAGTGGTGACAACACAAAACCTGTCCAGTGAGCTCTGGCTACCTTACTCACTGCCGGGAACACAATACAAGGCTATTATTAGCCACGGTATTCTGTAGGACGGAACTACTTCCGCAGTTGAACTGTTCAATTAGGACGGGAGATGCCGTCATGACCTGCCTCCGTCAACAGTCAAGTTCCGAACTTCAAAGTCCAATACCCAATAATAGACCGTATACACTATTATAACTGGGTTCTCACGTGACCACGTCTCAGTAACCGATACAAAGTTACTCCAAGCATCTATCTAGTATTGACTTATGAGCCAGACGTGTGTGTGTGGCCCTTAAAACTGCGACTGTTTATATTTTTTCAAAGTAATTTGTACTCTAATGCCCTTAACTATACTGGCCGAATTTCCTTGTGATTAAAAAAATTGCCACCGTGTATATTTTTTCAAAGTAGTCTTGTACTGTAGTACCTATAGTATCCTTGTGATTATAAATCCAGCCGAATCCGGTTAGTAGTTTGAAGATGAAAAGTAACAAATGTCTAAACATCTTCTCAGAGTTTACTATTTAATATATAGGTATATTATTAAGTATTTATTTTGCATTGAACTGAAAAAATTGCATAAACTTGACACGACTAATTCGTCGTTGACGTCATTTTAACAATTGTCAAATGGTGCAATCTGTTTTATACCTGACCCTTACTTTAACTGCACTGTTAATGTTAAAGTACAATAGTGCAAACCAGTGTAGAGACATTGACGTCACTATAATATTTATTTCTGTCAAAGTTATCGCCTTATATAAAAAGTAGTCTCTTTCTCACGTCTAGGATTTGTATAAAGATACCTATATGTCACTATTCTTGTCATCATTGTCACAATTTGTTCCTTTGAGGCTAACTTAGACATTCACTCTATTACAATTAACGTCTAGTCCAATAACAAATTACGTAATGCCTATTAACACCTAACACCACTGCAATTACTAGGTACGCTTGAATTAGCATCTCACCGTATATTGCTTCACAACTTGCAACCTGCTAGTATGGAATGTAATTGTTTTGATTGCGTAAAGCCGTGTACATACTAGTCCACAAATCGCCTATGACTTTATCGCGAGTTCACCCTAATTTATACAATACGATAGAAACCTTGTCCGCTTTGGATACGATATGTTATCTTTCGTTTCAGGTTAGATGGCAGTCGCTTCACGGAAAATATCGAAGTTCAGCCGCATCACAGTTAGACTGGAAATCAACCCCAACTGAGTTGGGAAAAGGTTCAGAGAATGATGATGATGATATCTTTTGTTACGACTTTATTTTGTTTATTTCATTTGTCAATGTAATTGTCATGTGGGTAGCAATCAAAATATATATGCATTCACGTTTGCGATTAAAAGCTTAACAAATAAATTCCAATCATCCCTATCATAATGGGTAATTTCACGCATGCCTCATTTTTTGCTAATTTCGGTGGTATTTTTCAATCATAGGTTTACCGATGAAAAAATTTAATGGGGTTCTTTTAGAACACATTAGTATTCTAGATATTTAGAAGGAAACAAATAACTGCATTTGTTATAAAAATAGAACAACCACCGAAATTGTCAACCCACCGAAATTGCAAGATCACACCGAAATTATAAATTGTGATATATTTATCTAAACAATATGTACTAACGGCTTGGATGCATGATGCAGATGCTACATCATGCTGCCAAAGGCAATTTTGCTTTTGTCGTCCGTCCATCTCGCAGGAGGCCGTCCCACGCTTCGTCTACCGGTACGCGGTCTCCATTCAAGAACCTTTCGGCTCCAATGGCCATCTGTTCTTCTTGCTACGTGCCCCGCCCACTGCCACTTCAGCTTACTAACCCTGTAGGCTATGTCGACCACTTTCGTTCGTCTGCGGATCTCCTCATTTCTGATTCGATCCAGTAGAGAGATTCCGAGCCTAGTCTAGATTATAGCCCTTTCCATAGCTCGCTGTGCGACCTTGAGCTTTCTTATGAGGCCCATAGTGAGGGTCCACGTCTCGGCGCCATAGGTCATCACGGGCAACACGCACTGGTTAAAGACTTTTGTCTTTAAGCACTGAGGTATTTTGGACGAGAAGACGCTGTGTAACTTCCCGAACGCTGCCCAGCCGAGTTGGATTCGACGATTGACCTCCGCCTCGAAGTTTGATCCGTCTAATCGGACCATCTGTCAAAGGTAGACGTACTTGTCTACAACTTCGAGGGTCGAGCCTTCAACTGACACTGGGGAGGGCCTTAGAATATGAGCATTCGCCATAACTTGGGTCTTGTCCATATTCATCTTGAGGCCCACCTGTTGAGAGACTCGGTTGAGGTCGTCGAGCATTGTGTTAAGATCCTCCAGCGATCCTGCCCTGAGCACGATATCGTAGGCAAAACGAAGGTAAGTGATGTATTCGCCATTAACATTAATACCAAGACCTTTCCATTCCAGTAGCTTAAAGGCATCCTCCATTGCATTGGTGAAGAGCTTCGGGGATATTACATCTCCTTATCTCACTCCCCTCTGCAACAGTATCGCCGCTGTGCTCTGATCTTGTACTCGGACTGACATGGTGGCGTTTTTATACAAACACTTCAGCACTTCGATGTACCGGTAGTCTATATGACACCGCTGGAGAGATTGTAGCACTGCCCATGTCTCGATCGAATCAAAGGCTTTCTCGTAGTCCACAAACGCTAGACATAGTGGCAAGTTATACTCCTGAGTCTTCTGTATGACTTGCCGCAGCGTATGAATGTGGTCTACGGTACTATAACCTTTTCGGAAACCGGCTTGTTTGGGCGGCTGGAAGTCATCAAACCTGCGTTCGAGACGATTCGTGATAACCCACGAAAACAGCTTATAAACATGGCTCAGAAGCGAGATGGGTATGTAGTTCTTAAGAGAGGCTTTGTCACCTTTCTTGAAGAACAAGACTTCTACGCTTCTGTTCCATGCTTCCGGCGTAGTACCTTCGAATAAGACGGAGTTGAAGAGCTTCTGAAGGACTTTAAGTTTCGGTGTTCCACCCGCTTTCAGAAGTTCCGAAGTGATTCCGTCTTCTCCTGGTGCCTTGTTATTTTTAAGCTGCTTGAGGGCCACCCTAATCTCGTACAGGCTGATGTCCGGGATATCCTCGGTGCAGTGTCGGGTTAGCTTGGCTCTTGGATCTTTAACCGTATCAGTAGCAGGCTTAGTGACTGAGGTATAAAGCTGTCCATTAAACCCCTCGATCCCCCTCAAAACATCTCCCTTAGTCGACACGACACTGCCGTCCTTCCTCTTCAGTTTTGTCAACTGGCTCTGCCCAATAGACAAGTCTCTTGCGAACACTTTGGAGCCTTTATTTCGCTCAATCGTTTCTTTAATACATTGAATATTAAAGGCACGGATGTCGTGTCGCAAAGACTGCTGGATACATCTATTGAGCTGCCGATGTGCTTCAGCGTCATTGGTAGACTGCAGCCTCATAGAGCGTCGTTCGGCCATGAGTTTGAGGGTGTGATCGGTGAGCTTCTGTGGTCTATCTCTTCGACGGGGCCTGAAGAATTTGGAGCCCACTGAATGGACAGCTTCAACCAACCTGTTATTTATCTCGTCCACTGTACTGCATTCTTCTAGACAAGAGAAGCGATTCGAAAGTTCGAGTTGAAAGCTCTCGGGGTACTGTATATGGGAAGCTCTAGGTCGGAGCGTAGACCTCATCAGACGGGATCTCTCCAGTTTAACATTAATATTCAATGTGCCTCTAACCATTAGGTGATCACTTCCGGTTTTCACCCCATGGATCACTGAGACATCATTGAATATCCGTCTATGCATCGTCATGATGAAGTCAATCTCATTTTTGGTACGACCACCGGGGCCCATCCAGGTCCATTTCCTGTGGGGTGGTTTTTGAAGAAAGAAGAAAGAGTTCATCATAAAGAGTCGCTCTTTCTCAAGAAAGTCGGCCAGCCTCCAACCCCTTCGGTTACGCCTCCCATACCCATATTGCCCCACTCTCAGTAGTAATAGTAAATACGTTAATTATAACAAAAAAATGAGTAATTTTATTATTTATTACCTTGTGAGTAAATATCTTACCAAAGATATGGAAACTCATAGCCATTTTAGTATTGATGCAATATAGGTGGCAATAAATCTACCACCGAAACCACCGATATTGCACCACCGAAGTTAGAAACATCAAGAAAAAATGAAATTAAACAAAACTCAGTGATGCATTCGTCACGTGAAATGTATGATTGCTGAGGGTACCTAACAACACACAACATACTCGCAAACGGTAATGTTAAAACCAAATATTCATTCATACAGTAACCCACCGTGATTGTAAAATTTCGTACTCCCTCTTAGAAATAAGAAGGTACTTACGTATTAGCGGGAAAACTGGGCAGAATCGGACATGCCATTACTGCGTAAACGCAAGAGCATGACTGGAACTCCGCGTGCGTAAGAAGATAGATCGTTTAAATTGACGTGTATACGTTGTATAAGGGTTTAAAAAAAACACACCGAAATTGCACTTTAGGCGCGGACGTTCCTTATCGACATTGTCACGATGTCTGCGTTATAATAGAAGTAATGAAATCAGTAAATATGGTTGCTTCATATATTAATTAACATAATAATCTTAATTTAAGTACTAAATTTGCAATCATAGCGGACTTAAAGAGGTAAATGCGCTTAAAGGTGCATCGCGGACACGCCACCGTTATTGGAATCTAGCATGTTTTAATTTTTTTTTAATTTTATGTTTAAGAGAAATGTATTTTCAGTAGTGACTTCATATAAGCTAGTGTTCGTATTACATGAAAAAAAATAGAGTGGTCATAGATAAACGTTTTACATAGTGATTTGATGCGAAGAAACTCTAAAAATGCGGTCGGTGAAATTACCCTAATATAACCTAGTATGTATCTTCCCACTTTTTTACATACATAGTCTTCAGTATATCATTCATTTTTATTGCTTTTAAAATGCACGTACTGAGTCCTTCTAGGCATTAAGTGCGCTTATAATAATATACTTGTGCATAAAGTTTAATAAAAAAATGTGGCTTAAAAAATAAGCAATACGATACGACGATAATGAGATGGGGCCCTATTTGGGGCTCGCACAATGTAAATAATTATATAATACATAAAAAGGAATACTTTGTATAATGTATCCATCATGCATTGTGTGGGGTCACAAATAAAATATTTTCTTTCTTTCTTTCTTATAATATATACTGAACAAATATAACAATCTTTGAATTTAAACTCTTTTTTTAAACAACTTAGGTGCAAACTAGCACACGGCCTAGCTGATGGAAAGTGATTACCTTGGCCTACGGACGTTTGCCACACCAAGGGCGTCACACTCGTGTTGCTGAGGGGAGAGGGGAGAGGGAGTAGAAGATGAAGTAGCATTTCATACCATCACATAGTGGTGACAACTTAAATCCTCGGTCTTCCCACTGACAATACAAAACCTCTACAGTGAGTTCTGGTTACCTTACTCACCGCCGGGAACACAACACAAAACTAAAATTTAATATTTCAAATACTTTTTAGTTAAATTCGCAATTCCTGTGCTTGTACTTACCTGTTTGTTTACTTATTACAAAAAAAGGTGAGCTGACTCAAGAGATCTTGCTGTATTTATCTAAACGCGATGTGAAGATAAAGCCGCAAGTTTGTGCTTCACGCGACGTCTCCAGGGAAGTTGGAGTTGAACGAAGTCAGGCTATATCGTCTGACGTCACGCGTTATAAGCGATTTATTCCTCAGTGTATACACAGCTTAATATTACAGGCATACCTTGATCATTCCTCTGAGATCAATTTCACGGGTCATTAAATATTTATACAGACCAATAGAAATAATAAGATTAATTGATACATCTGTATAGCAGTATTTGATTGGTAACAGGTTCAATATCCGTGCAGTGAAAATATGTAAGCATGAATTAGTCGAATTACTTTGATCTAACACTCAGATCAAAGAAATTCGACAGTACGTGTAATTTATATCATTACTGGTAAAGTACAATAGGTCACCAGTAAATGACAAATTGAGAAGTGAACGACTATCGTGGAAATGACATACGGTGAGAAGATATGATAGTAATGTTGTAAAATGGTTCAAAGTTTGAGTGTAGAGGGATATAAGAGCGATCCTTAAAAGATGGATGAATTGTATGAAAGAAGATATGACAAAGAAGGGAGTTGACATCTGACAGTAATGTGTGGAAGAGAATGACATGTTACGTCGAACACATTTAATTGGAGGAGTGGTAGGGAGATGATCCGCGGCTGCACCCGCGTCAGTTGTAGTAATAGTAGCAATAGTAGCATTAATTTTTCATAATTTGCAGCACTGACACTGACTTTAAACTTGTTTGCACGAACGAAAATGTGCATTGTCAAATGTTTTCTCAAAAAGTTGATATTTGGGTTGTGGCGGTTTCGCCTTGAGGGTGTGATATACTTATATTTAAATATATTTATGAATATGAAACGATATTATTTAAAACACACCGAGTAATCGTTGATACAGCAATATTTATAAATTACATCAACTTTTAAAAGACAATTCAGCTTAAGTCCTAATTTTCTTCCCTCCAATGCCAACCGATGCATAAAATTACAAATATCACACCCCCAGGACGAAACTGCCACAATCCAAAAATCATAAATATTTACACTGCACGGTTATCAAAAACGTAAAAGATATCGAAAATATATAAAGTTGATAATATCCAAAAATTAACTATGTTTAAAACCAACAAAATTGAAAATGCCACAAGGCGAAACCGGTTAGGTAAATTAATAAATACAGTGGAAAAGTACAAGTGTGTTATCAATTATGTATTTCTTGTGATCATTTTGTTAAAATCGTGACAAGACAGACGCATCGATATTAGCTACTTATACAGATATAATTACTAGCCAATATTTTGGCTTGAAGTGTACGTCTTTGTAATGGTGACCCTCATTCCTGAGACTCTGCCTTCAGAAGTGGAGTTGTATTCACGTGTCTAATATAAAAAAAAGTTTCGGAAGATCTTCGATAATGTCATTCCGGATGAAGCCGATAATGTCGCTCACTTGATTGATTGGCCCATATATATTTATTGCTGGGTTCACGCCATCCCCTTCCGAAGTTATTTCAAAGTATCTCTTTTAAAGTAAAAGTTTCGCCTGTAAGATATTTCTGTGAATCACTGCATAGTTTAAAACAAAGTCGCGTTCTCTGTCCCTATATGCCTATGTCCTTATGTGCCTTTGTATGCTTAAATCTTTAAAACTACACAATGGATTTTGATGCGGTTTCTTTTAATAGATAGAGTACTTAAAGAGGAAGGTTTATAATGTACAAAACATCATTCTACAACCAACTGGCGTAGAGCAGAAATAAAAATTGTTCCAAAAACGGGGTGACACAGACGAAGTTGCGCAAGTCAGCTAGTATTATATAAAAGTTTTGATTTGAAATTTTTATATTAACAAAGTCGTTGATACACGCCTACAAAATCCAGTTGTAAGAGTGACTATCAAAGGGAGGTAAATGCGCCATCGCACGACCAGCACCCGCATAATTTGATACGTACCGAACGACCCATTTTATATCCGTTTCCGAAACAACACCGTTTTATGTGTCATTTCCCAATCGGTATGTATTCCTGATCAAAGGGGCTTTTAAAATTCGAACGAACGTATTTGAATTTTTAAAATTTTTGGTTTCTCTTTTGTCTGTTATTTTCATTGAAATCTATATTATACTAACTGTTGACCTTCCGTAGAGTTCAAGGAACAAATATAAAAAAGAATTACTCGAATCGGTCTAGCCGTTTTCGAGTTATGCGCTTATCAACATATTTCACGATTCATTTATATATCTTTATAATATAAAAATGAATCGCTCAACATGTTGGTAAGCGCATAAGTCGAAGACGGCTGGCCCAATTCGAGTAATTCTCTTTTTAATTTGTTTGTAATAATAATCGCGGCCTGATAGCGTAGTCTCGACTAACTCCTGAAGAGGCTCGGGTTATACGGTTGGGCCAAAGACCAAATGCAGAAGTTTGTGCTTCTAGATACGGCACCCATCGTGAGGAGGTTCCTCTTTCTGGAGCCCTAACCACCACCGGTAGCTTCGTACCTGTACCCGATACCGATGGCACTCTATATTCTTTTAATAATATTTAAAAATGTATGTAACTAGTAAATTTAAAAAAATTACAATGCGGCCATATTAATAATAACATTTAAATCCCGTCTGTTATTCTCTAAGACGATAATTGGTCGTGCTTGTGCGGCTAAGCACATAATTAATTTCCTAGCGATTTACACAGCATAGCAAGGAATCGGGTCAATTTTTTTTCCAAATTTATTTAGCTGCTATTTTCGGTGAGGAATTTATTCGCAGCATACCTATTATTTTACAAAGTGCCCGATTGGTGGCAACAGGCTCGCCCCCTATTACGTGGGACTGAAAATCATGGTTGGCGAAATGTGGGTGTTTAATACACACCCGTACACGACAGGCAGATATAATTTGTGTCGTGTCAGAGCAAATAATTTAAATGCCGAGAAGCTCCGGAAAAATAAACCGGAATGACCTCCACAAGTTATACTTTTTGAATAATGTTACTAAACTTTTCTAATTTCTTTCGTGAAATACGGACAGTCTTGGTCCAAGTTCTGTGAGATTAAGTTGTAAATTGTGTCTTTTGATAACCGGTTATGCTCTGCTTTAATTGTAATTACTTTGTCGAGATTATTTAAGACACGAATTAAGATAACGTATCTTACAAGTTTATGGTGATATGGTTAGGTTCATTGTTTAAAAGGTTGGTTATTTTTTTAATTTGTTTGGTTTTTATGCTAGTCAGTTGACAGACAAGCACACGGTTCACCTAGTGAAAAGTTACTGTGAACTATGGATGTTTGAAACGCCAGGAGCGTGAGGAATATTATCAGAGGGTACCTCACCCTTGGTAACTGCGTGCGGTTTTAATCGGTTCGAGTCCGACATAACCACCCTCCCTGACATCTGCGGGGGGAATCCGTGGGGATTTACGCACACATGTAAATAATATTTTTACAAAGTTTCACTTATTATTTTAGTAGAATATGATATTACTGTAGTACATAGCGTAGTAATACCTATCATAATTGTTAAATAAGCTATCTTGAATGTACGTTAACTCGTCTTTCAAACTTCTCTAAGAATAAGATTGTACTTGCCAATTTTCTTGGCAACTTAGAACTCGGCCTGTTCATGAAGCCATTGTAATGCTTGTACCTAATATACGGGTACCCGAAAACTATTTGTCTATAAACTATTAGCATTAACTATAATTATAATATGTTCTCTGTGAAAATGATAGATGCTATTGTAGTCTATTATACTATGAAATTTATCATAGTGTATTGTATTCTACAAGTCAAGCCCTTTCATTTGACATCGATATTGAGGGACTTGTGTAAAAATATGAAGTACGCTATTTTGTGGTGGCGGTCATTTTGGATTGATTTTCATCAAACATAGCCAGGAACACTCCTAACTACACAACAACCCAACAACATACACACACACACACACTCAAGGGAGACACGTGAAACTTATAACACCCGGTAGCTTTTTCTTGTGGGTTAAAAATGAAGATGAAGCAAAATACTCGTACTTTGCCTGAATGAAGTGATACACCAGAAAGCGTCAATAGTTTAGTGGTTAAAGAGATGGCTTTACGATTAAGAGGTATCGGAATCGTATCCTGGTCGTTACACAACCGAAGTGAACCCACTTTTAACACAAGCAATTTTAATAGCTAACTATTAAAATGTTGTTAGTAATTTCCGTAAGAAATATCGGAATAGTACTTATGCCTAAAAGTAACTGTACCTACTATTTCGTACTAAAATAAAAAATGCGATAAAATGCATATCAAAACAGTAACAATAATTTTTTTTTACGCCATCCAGCATTTAAAAAGTATTAAATTTTGCCAATTTAAGTCGAATACACTAGCAATATAATTAATATACCATTTAAGCTTATGTAAAACCACATCAAAAAGTTTTACGTTCTGCGGAACTAAGTTGATAACTGCAATTAATAACGAAGTTAGAGGGGCTGCAGTCCACTTTTAAAGTTGAGGAACACCGACCGCGTTGGCTGGAAGTTTCGTTGCTGATTGAGCTATGAATACAAAGAGGGAATCTAGGCGGGCAAAAGGTTCAGAAAACAGATCTTTCTATGATTTCGTTCAATAAGTGTTCATTGTTTGACATGATACCCACACCTACTTTCTATCATCGCACCGCTCGCCATAGGGAGGGAGTTCATCCTCACACACTACGACCGGAAACAGTGCGCACTGTGCGGTATGAACGGAGTTTCATCCCGCGCACGCTCAAGCTGTGGAATGAGTTCCCTGCCGTAGTTTTCCCAAGCGACTACAATATGGGGTTCTTCAAGAAGGGCATCAGAAGGTTTCTACAGGGTAGGCAGCACGTGTGTTACGCCTCTGGTGTTGCAAACGTCCATAGTCCACGGTGACCGCTTCCTATCAGGTGGGCCGTGTGCTTGTCTGCCACCTAAGTGGTATAAAAAAAAAATAGTTTTCGCCTTATTATTTATACTGTTAATTGATGACACGTGGTGGAGCTCACTTTAACACATAATTGGTAACACACTTGTACCTCTCCACTGTATTTATTTATGTACCTAACCGGTTTTGCCTTGCGGCATTCTCAAAGGCGAAACCGGTTAGTTACATTAATAAATACTATATAGTAGTTATGTACTATGTGAACATCTTTGAGTTCTGGTAGCCAGAAGGCAGTCGCTTCACGGAAAATATCGAAGTTCAGCCAGACAAGCAGTTAGACTGGAATAAGCGAACCCCAGACTTCGAGGTGAAACCTTCGGATGCGACTGAACGCTAGGTTGAAGAAGTGTGTTTAAAATGTTTGTAAAATCGTTCATACTCCGCCCAATAATTCTTTATATAACGCTTTAATATTTTAATAAATTAAGCAACATGCCGTGAGCAATCACGTTATATGAAAGAAGTGAAAATTAATAAAACTTCAATTTGAATTTGAAATTAATTAAATTGAAAAACTTACAGAGCTGCTGTTACAAATCAATTTCTACAGCTACTATGTACCTGGGGCCCTACCACTTCTTAAAAGTAATATTATTTCAATCTTACTTTACTTTCATAGTGTGATTCGAATTCTCGCCGTTGTCATCCATCGATATTTGTGTATTGTATCTTGTAAGACAAGTATAAATTCAAATCAATTTTACAAATTAATATATCCGCTACAGTAAGATGTACTGTTTGATACTTACTCTTTTTGGGTAATTGTGCGTGCAGAGTACTGGGGACTACACAGGCTTTGCGGAGTGACCTCACTGTGCCGAAAATTTGTGATCGTTGGGGGGCTACTGCCTCGATAGACATGGGATCCAAGTGGCCGGAGGGTCACATTCTAGTATTACGTGGGCGGCCATTTGCTCGGCAACGAAGCAAACTCTGTAGAGGTGGCTGTCTGTTACACCGATAGTTATTTGCAGAGGTTATTTGCCCCATAACAGTTTTTAGATATTCTGTCTAAGTTCAGAAGATGTCTCGAGAGTCGTTTGTTCCCCGACGGCATGTCCATTTTTGATTGCCTGCAGTCGGTAGATTGTGTTCATCTTTGGTTGTGTAGTTCCGCGGTTTTCTCACATGTCCAGCTACGGAACTGTGAAAAGGGATCGGTCAAATGATACAAGTAAATGTATTTATTAAAGAGATACTGTTTGACCCATTTTAACTATATTAATGCTAGTATTCTGTGTATCTGGATGGATACAATTTTTCCCCGTACGGAAATCCCCACGCAAACCCCCCGCTGAAGTCGGCAAGGATGGTTGTATCGTACTCTAACCGCACAAAACGCACAGCCGTCTTGGGCCACCAGTTGCCGAGAGTGAGGTAGCTTCTAGCATATCCCTCACGTCCCGGCTGACCCAGGGTCAGCGAAGGCCCTCTCGGATGCAGGACTACGGTGTCCATATATTGCCCCGGATACGGAGGATCGCGCATCACGCTGCGGCCTGCTCCTGCTAGAGTGACAGGAGGCTTCACCTGTCACCCGGGCATGCCCTGCTGCTCATGGAGGACGGAGTTCATTCTGTGAATCTGGTCGGATGCTGATGGTAGAGAAGTGAAGTAAGATTAAAATAATATTACTTCTTAGAGGTGGTGGTAGGGCCCCTGCACTAATAGAAACCGTACACTATTAATTACATAAGTTTCCGAAGTTGGTTTGTACTTCGCAACTCTACAGATGGTGGACATTGAGTAAGGTACGTACTATTTCTAAGTAGTAAATTGTTTCGTAGTAGTTTGTTGTTTGTTTCTTCGCCTTTCGTAGTATCCATACTAATACGTATAATATAAATAACTAACCAATTTAATAAAAAAATTGAAATGGTAAAGGTCGGAAGTATGTTCTTGGAATTGGCGGACTTGGATTAATGGCATAATGACAGTGCAGTGGAGGATGCTCGTGGGGTATGTTAATAGAGCAAAATGGAGGGCTGTTGTCTCTACCTACCCTTTTTTCATGCGCGAAATCCCCACCAAGGTAATTATATCGGACTCGAACCGACCAAAACGCACATCGTCCATGAATTTTTGATTGCCGGAGGTGAGATTATACAAGACATATATGTCTTGCACCCCTGCAGACCCGGGGACATGTCACTGCCTACCCTGGAGGGAAATAGGTGTGAGCGTATGTATATAATATGGAAGTACTCTGTCTGTCGCTCTGTTTGTCTATTGGTCTCTTATACTTTCATGTTTGAAAACCACTGAACTTCTGATGAAATTTGTCACAGAAATAAATACATCTTCTCTTATAACTGAAATCCACAAACGTGCAGCCAAATATAACATCCATAGGTTAAGGTTAAGAGTCAGTTTTACAAGTGAGAGATTCCAGATTCGAGTCCTGACTGGTTGTACAACTTACGTGAACTCACATTATGTCCTCTCCATAGTTTGAAAAAGTAATTAAAAAAGAATGCCAAATCGTATTTTTTATGCCAATATGTAGTACACCGGGAGTCAAAGCCTTCGGTTCCGCCTTCAATCGGTCTGATTGGAGGTCACTAGATGTTCATCAGTGGACGTCCTATGACTGCAATAATATTGAAAGTAACCGAGAATCAAGACTGAAATCTAGATTTATTTTGTTACCAATCTTTCAAAATACTTCGTATACAAATACGAAACTGTAGGCAAACTCAGCCCTTAAACTTGTGTTGCAGGCACCGCTGGATCAGATCCAAATTTGGAATTGGACATTTCAGATGGCATTTCGACTGCGACGAATTTCCAAATTGGAATGTTTAACAAGTTTTCGAACGAAATAAAAGAATGTAAAGATTGTAACTTTGAAGAAAAATATCTTTAGCCTATGTTAACACAAATATTATTTTTAATTTTCTTAGTACTGCGCATTATAAAGTGTAATGTCTGTTATAATGTATCAGAGTATATGACGGTATATAATTATTTTTAATGTATGTGAAAGTATCCTGCATTCTAGTATATAATTTGACATTATTGTATTCTTCTGAGGACAGTAAATCCATCATTATCGATGGCAAATAAATAACAAATGGAAGGTGGAGTAGGCGAGGCACGCGTATCATTCTTGTGAATGTCTAATCAAAAGTGTAGAAATTCGTCAATATAAACCTTATTATAAGAAGTAAAACTTTTCAAAACTTTCATAATTCTATACTAATACATATTATAAAGCTGAAGATTTTATTTAAATGGTTGAACGCTTCAACCAAGTAAACAAATCGCTTCGTTTGGTTAAGCTTTTTTTTTTAAGACAGCTCCCGAACTGGCCCTGTATCGAGGGGACTTTACAAACATACAACTAACGCACTTTTCCAAATGAGTTGGGGTCGGCTTTCTAGTCTAAGATGCGACTGAACTTCGATATTTTTCGTGAAGCGACTGCCATCGAACCTCCTCAAAAAATGGCGATATCATAGTTCTATAGTTAGGCTAGTCGGACTTTTGAGGGCTCCAACTACCCGTAACGATTGCCATAGATGTTTGTATGATAACCGCGAACAATGACTTAACGTGCTCTCCGAGGCACGACCAGACTAGTGCCAATTATAGCCGTATTCATGCATACAAATTTGCACTGAGCGTTTTATCCCCGTTTATACTACCGCCACGTCGCTTGTGCTAAATTAAAATGCCTTAATATTAGTTAAGTATAATAATTAACTGTCGAAAACACAGCACAACTACAAAATAGGTGAACTTCTGCTATGCTTCACCGATCAATGAGTTCGGCCAATCTGTTTATAGTGCCTGAACTTAACTTCAATATTGCAAAATGTAGACTAAGCAAGCCTTTGTTATCCATTGAAATTCTGGAACAATTCTAATTTCAAAGAGAACTAGATACCGACGGGGCTAAATTACTGGAGTTGTGTAGTCAACTCCATCTACCAATGAGGTAATTAGTCTGTACTAGAAATACACATTCACAGAATTCCACGCGGACGAAACCGCGTGTAACCAACACGCGGTTTCGTCCGCGTGGAATTCTGTGAATGTGTATTTTTGAATTAGGAATGGGTTCTTTATTCAAAAATCATTTATTCTATATATAAATAACAATAAACGCGTATTATAGGTTAGTTTAGCATATTGATCGCCGGTTTGAAACGCGATTCCGGCCTGAGAAGACTCCGGCAAGAAACTCATAGGGCTTTTCAAACATTTACTTAGTTTCGATTCAATAATTTACTTAAGTAGCAAGTTAAGCGAACTAAACATTTGTAAACTTGCTTATCATCGAAATAATCTTGAATATTACAGCCTTTTCGACTTATTTTAATTACAATTTGAAATATATTTATAGTTTAATCTTTAATTTCATTAGAGAGTTTGTTAATAAAATTTATATACCTACAAGAATAATTATGTTCAGAAGATTGCTTGTTTAAGACAAATTTGTTATTTCAGACTGTTAGCCAATCCTTGCTTCAAACTTCAGCCAAATCTGTTAAGCCGTTAGCGAGTAATTAAATAACAAACACACAAACATTTTCTAAAATTTTCACGATTATGATATTAGTAGAATTAGTAGGACATACATAGTTTTATCCTATGTTTAGTGATGTAATTGATAAAGTTTACTTTAGGTTATTCTTCCAATACATATATTATATTCAAATTTGAAAAAGGAATACAGAATACATACACACAGACATAAGGACGAAAAAAAGCCATCCACATAGTCAATAATATTTTAATTTCTTCTAACAAAGTTTCACATGTTACCATAATTATAATTAATCCGGTTTAACCCAACAAACCCTCATCCTAATCCGCCAAAAACTTAATCCCACGGATATAAGGA
The DNA here is from genome assembly GCA_963691645.1 of Pelosia muscerda. Lineage (NCBI taxonomy): Eukaryota > Metazoa > Arthropoda > Insecta > Lepidoptera > Erebidae > Pelosia > Pelosia muscerda. The sequence goes on along the minus strand of OY829114.1, from coordinate 14,093,613 downwards.
CAGAATAATTAATCTTACAAACATTTATTTAAAATGATACGAATGGAGTCCCACAACAGCAAACTATTTCGAACTAATAAAGTTGTTTAAGTTCGTAGTTTCGGGCTGTTGGAAACGAGCCAGTTTTTAGTACAGCTGAGATTGAAATAAGAGACATTTTCTTCACCTATTCGTTTTTGGTTGACCAAAATTTAAACTCTCTTCGACATTGAAGTTATAGTAGAGAAAGAGGAAGGAGGTAGGGAAAAAGTAAATTTAAAATGTAGTTCTACACTTGTACTTCTCCACTGTATTACATTAAAAATACAGTGGAGAAGTACATGTGTGTAATCAAGTATGTGTAACAATAAAGTGCCATTAATCAGTAGTATAAATAATTAAAAAGTAGTTTTAATTAAAAGTATAGCAGTCTTCGAGGACTCTTGATGAAAGTGGTGACTAAGCAATTTGACTTGTCAATAAAGTATACAATTATAAACGTTTTGTTGAAACAAAAAGAGCCCAATGCGTTTAAGAAGTATCATGGTGACGTCAGAATATTAACTAATTCTGATTATAGGACAAAGGTGATGATAACACGAAAACAATCTTGTAGTCTGTGATAGTAGGCACTAAAACTTTGTTAATCTTTCCAGCGTAACTATAAACGCTTTTTTAACAAGCTCTCGAATGAAATTAGGAATAACCCAAAAATAAATTTAAAAAAGTAATTTAAAGAAAATTATGTCAAAGAAGCTGTTACAAAATTAAAGACTATTTAGATAAGGAAAATAATCAACCAGTTTACTGCTACTCAAGCAAATTATTGTATCTAGACCAAGGAATTGTTTGTAAATAGACTAAAAACAAATAGCCCGCTGAGTTTCTTGCCGGAGTTTTCTCAGACAGTGTTTCGAACCGGCGCACTATGGGACGAATCGGCATTTTTCATCTCAAAAATCGATAACTCTGTTGTTTTGAGGTGTTTCTCCTTGAATTTTTTTTCACGTATTAATGAATGTCTAGGCAATAAAAAAAAGTAAACATCATCATTTTGAGAATTATATATTTTTCGTAAAAAAATGTCAAAAATAAAGTTATACGAAATTACATACATAAATTATAATGTTTGAATAAAATAGCATTAAATGTTACACTTTTACTTAAAATAAGCTTAAAACTAAATTATTATTATTATTATTATTACTAAAAATTACATTATAAAAATTAAAAACAAATTAGCGCTTAGCTATCCTGTTCATTACTTTCAATTTCCAACAATTCTTTAGCTTCGTCAAATAATTCTTTGGATATTAAAAAACTGGGTTTATTTAAACTAGATATATATGGATCAGATGTATATAACAAAATATGCAAAACGTCTTCGTTTGTTGCTGATCTAGAACACTTCCTAGCATGATGTAACCTATATTTCTTGTAATCTTTATTTCGGGCTTCCTGGGCATCTTCGGATAATTGTCCTATAGGCAAAACTGCATAATGCTCTATTATTTTAGCACCATGTATAAGTACTTTATGGACCGAAGATGGCATGTAGTACCAGTTATATTTGCTTACATACAATTGCGCGGTTATCAATGTGTACTGGCCGAATTTTTCTGCGTTTATAGGGAATCCCGATGACATGGTTTGAAGAATCACATATAATCTCTTAATTAATTCTTCATCTATTCCGGTTATCCCTGCAGAACATTGGTAGTTTTGGAAAAATCTCCTTGCCGTATTACCGTCATTGCTATTACCGGAACCTTGACGTGGTTTATCAATGTGCAAACCAAGCACTTCTCGAAAACGTTTTTGGACATATTTTTTCTTGTCTTCTTTAAGTTGCTTGTTTTCTGGAGTTGTTGCAGACCACTTCTCAAAACCCAAATTGTAAGAAATATAGAGAATTGTCTCCATAAATCTTATCCATGCGTGTAGTGTCGATAATCCATATTTAAATGCATCTTCATTTTCAACTCTTGTTGTAACTTTTAAAAGATCATTCATTTGTCTGGGGGTTGCTCCACAAACAGTGCAGGTAGCACTGGATGCTGTGTTCGTTAACACTTGAGCAACTTTCCCATCAATCATTGTCATAAACAGTTCATGTTTAACTTCGATGACTTTGTCGTCTATTGCCACAAGAGTTGAAATCAATTGATTATTTTGGCCTCAATTTCACTGACAACCGATGTAGTTTTTCGGGTGTTTCTTTTGCAAATTCTAATGAAATTGGTCTGCAATATCTAACAGATGAGCATGTAGTGTTCTGCCATATAACTGCAGAAGTTTCTTAGTCTACTAGTCGCAGTGGTACAAGGGACACTATAAACAAATTAGCATCCGATATTTGTTCATTTTCTTCCGGTAGAGTTTGCTTATACTCACTTTGCCCAGAGGATCCATCACATCCCCATTTAGTGAACAGCTTCAGACGATTGTGGTTTATTGGTCCTGACTTTGTCTTTATAATACGGCAGACTGTATGGTCTAAGAGGTCTTGCAGATTTATTTTTGCGCTTATATTTGTCACCGTTATGCTAGATGCAGGCGGATAGCAAGCCTTTTTTGCTTCACTTAGTATTTGATACGAAGGCAATACAGAACTTAAATTCTTATCAACGAGCCTTTTTCTTAGGTATGCATATTGGGCTTTGGTTAGATCTGTTTCAACACACATACTCAATGCCTCTTCTTTTGTAAAAGAAAGTGCATTCTCTGGATTGATTATGTTTTGTAAAATTACTTGTTTTTCTTCTTTTTCCTTATTTCTGATAATAGCCACAATGGACGCTTCGTCATTTTCACCCACAGATCGTAAACCTTGCACATAAGCGTTACGGACATGTCCCATTCCATACTCCTGGACCAGTTCCATATTTTTTCGTTTTTTTGTATTTTCCGAACACTCATCATATGGTTTTGTTGGTCTGCCACGATCACCAGAAGTATTCAAGTCAGAATTTTTCGATGTTGAGGTACTGCAAGAATTCAATGGTACTTTAAACTCACCGTTTAACCAATTTGAGTATAGACTCTCAAACCTGTCTGACTTTCTTTGGGCTTTCTGCCATTTCTGGTTGCAAATCGATGTTAGATTTTTTTGAATACTCTCTATTACAGTGTTAACGTCAGTTTCTGATAATTGAAAGTTGTTCAACAAATATTGTCTGAGGTCTGAAGTACTTTTTCCTTTTATTATTTGATCACAAATATCGCGTCGAAAACAAACGAATTCACTCATTGTTAGATACTGTATGTTTTTTGTCTGTTAATTGATATTGAAACGAAGTATCTGAACACTTTGATGAACTGTATGATGAAAACACGGATATATAAAGGACCAATATATTGGTGCCTTGTGCAAAAACCGTGGGACAATTGATTATGATAGTTCTCATCGAAATATGTGAAATCAGTACCGATTGTAATAAATTACCACAACAGATAAATAGAACTTCCGTAGTAATATAGTTTATCATACTTGTGGTTAAGGTACGTAAGGTAAGGTGCGTAACAAAAGTGCCAAGGGAACAGTCTTGTAGTCTATTTATTTGTTTTCGTATGCTTACATCAAAATACAATAATTGAATTTAATATTTCATAGCAAAAAGGAAAAACTGTATATTTTGGGATTTTTTTCCCCCGATTGACATATTGCTTCTAAATCACCTCTGGCGCAAAAAACGCGCACCTGTTTTTTTATTCCTCATATTACTGAATAGGTAAGGTCATTATTAGAGTGATTAACTTAACACCGGCTGCTTTCGGTAAAATAGAAAACTCCAATTGAAAGAAACAAAATCGATTTTTTCTCTACTTCACTAAAAAAAATCAAAAAAAATAAAAGTGATCCTTTTTTTTAGAAAAGCTGAACGTATTTGCAAAGTGTACATTCTAAGCTATCTAATGATGTATAAAACTAATATGCTTCCTTGGAAAACTTCCGAATAATTTTGTGTTAAACTTCCTTAACGGTAATTTAATTTTCATGAAAATATTTATGCCCAATGTTTGAGGTTCAATTTATAAACGTAGACCTAAGCAATTAAATTTTTTGTGTAATTATTTTACAAGTTCCATCCTTTGAGAGTATAAAACCATGAAAGGATCTATGGATTTACGACTTTCGTCAAAACCATTTATGAGATGGAAAATGCTGTTTGGTCCCATAGTGCGGCGGTGGTCCATTTTGTCAAACCTAATTTATAATTTTGATGTCGATACAGAATAAATAATTTTTGAATTTTGAATTTCGATGACGTAAGTTCCATGTTTTCGATTCACTCAAAAACTCCTCAACGCGTCTCTATCAAAATTCTCTTCAATTTTATAATAGCTCCTGGCATGGCGCACATGTGAACACAAAGTTATAAATAAAAGTTGAAGGAATGCCACAAGGAAATAAAATCATGTCTTCTATTCGCCTTCAAAAGAATGTATATTGCACCGACATAAAAATGAGTTACATATCCGAAAGTAGGCAAGGCGTGGAGAGCGCGACTGACTATTCACCAACTTATGTGATTTGTTCATGCTTACGAAGCATGAATGTGAAACAATTAATATCACATGGCGATGCTCGTACAATAGCTGAATAGCTGTATTATCGTCTTTGTGTTAAATTTTGGAACATATTTTAAAGGTACCTAGTACCACGGTAGCCTAATGGTATGGGTAATGGACTGCTGAGACGAGGTCTCGGGTTCGATCCCAGGTTTCACCATGGCACACACCAATGATTTTTCGAAGTTGTGTGTGTATTTATCGCCGGTTTATAAGTGCCCGGTTAATGGCAATAGGCTCGCTACCTGTTACATTGGGACCTAAACCTAAACTGGCGAAATGTGGGTGCTAGCACCTCTGCCTACCTCTTCGGGGATACAGGCGTGAGTTTATGTTATGTCATGTTATTTTAATGTTACTAGCTGTTCCCTGCGGTTGCGTCCACTTTTATGTCAATTATTGCGACCATTTTGTTTTAATTTTTATTGATGTAGGAGAAAATGCATAGTCTGCATTCCATGGCCTGGAGGTAGATACGTAAAGTAGTAGTATCCAAAACTTAATTACATTAATAAGTAGATCTATTATCCAGTAGTTTCTAAGACTATTAGTTATGTAGTGACATCACTTCATACATTTTTACAGTTATTCTCGTTGGATCCCAGTTTTGAATCCCATTTTTTAGGTATTAACGTTAGCTTCAAATTATCCAGGATCTTTTGGATCCCATTATACACCATGGACCCCGGACCGTCTATTCTTTTTCCTTCTTCCATATAGCTTGTCTTGGGTATTATGACTATTTGTCCTCACACCCCGAAAGGAAAACATGCATCGAACTGAGATTGATTTGACCCTGGAAATCTTAATATGTTCCTGTAGACCCATATACCTATATGGATCTATGTGTCTACAGGAATATATTAAGGTAGGTCGCATCCGAAGCTGCCGAATGTTTCTCTTTCACTTCACACGGTCTTGCGCATCCCTGATGCTAAGTTCATTGGCACTTAAGTCATCCTCTACTACGCCAAACCAGTAATCGCTACTACCGGGGCCCAGCAGAGGCCAGACATTAATTACCCACATAGCCAATATATTACCTTTTAAATCATTAGGAAATTAATTTTCGGCAGCAACATTTACGAGCAACAACATTTTTAAGCAACATTTTCGGTTAGGAATTTATTTTCGGCATACTTACCCATTTTTTACAAAGTGCCCGATCGGCGGTAAAATGCTCGCCACCTATTACGTGAGAAGAAAATCATAGTTGACGAAATGTGGGTGTTTAATATACCTCTGCCTACCCCTTCGGGGATTACGGGCGTGAGCATTTGTATTGTATTGTATTGTACAATGAAATATGTACCTGATTTCACTTGGTATCAAGTACATTAAGGTCCGTGTACGACAGATATCTTGTATATAGTACGTAATAATGCCGAGCAAACGTTCTAGGTGTACCAATATACGCATTGCAATCGATATTCGACAGAATACTCGACATAAAACAATGTTTACTGTGACAGGAGATTTATGTTGCGTACTATTGTATATTTATGATTTACGAAATAGTGGACGATTACAATCGGCTATGAATGCTTGCGGTATTTGAATTGTTATACAGGGTGTAAGGGGAACGCTTCCGAAGCCGAAGGGCCCCTGGTAGTATTCATGGTACACAACATATTGGCATGAACAAAAATTACGGCAAAGCAAATTTGTTTTTCTTTTGATTTTTTTTTCCTTTTTTTTTCGCACTGTTTACTCTCCATCATATAAGTAAAGAGCTAAATGAAACGAAAATTTCATAAAAAAACCTCACTGCGAAAAAGAACAAGTAGCGCCATCTTGAGGTCATGTTTTTTTCATGAAATTTTTATTTCATTCGGCTATACTAACACGATCGAAAGTGAATAACGCAAATTCAATAATTTAAAAAATAAGAAAAAAATGCGTAGCCGTAATTTTTTTAGTGCCAATATGTACCATGAGTACTAGAAGCAGTAACTAGGGGTCTTCGTCGTTCCCCTAACACCCAGTATATGTTCGTTACCATGTTTACATGATAGTTGAAGTGAGGTAGGATCTCCTGATAATGGTATCTCTTGTCCTTATGGAGCAGGACTAAGAAAGTACGACAGTCGTGAAAAAGTAAAAAGTATTCATTGCAAAAAGAAGTATTCATCGAAGCTAAAAAAATGTTCATAAAATTCTAAAAATCATCGCTTAGCCAATGGTTACTTGTATAAAAAATAATTTCAACTATCAAATTTATATTTTACTAGCTGACCCGCGCAACTTCGTCTGCGTCACCCCGTTTTTGCAACATTTTTCATTTCTGCTCCACACCTGTTGGTTGTAGCATGATGTTATATACATATAAACCTTTCTCTTTAACCATTCTATCTATTCAAACAAACCGCATCAATATCCGTTGCATAGTTTAGAAGATTTAAGCATACAAAGGGACAAGAAAAATAGGGACAGAAAACGCGACTTTATTTTACACTATGTAGTGATAGTAAAGTGATGATACAATTATCATGCTCATATTAGTTTCAACATAACATAACATAAACTCACGCGTCTATCCCCGAAGGGGTAGGCAGAGGTGCTAGCACCCACATTATGCTAGTTTATGTTTAGGTCCCAGTATTTGGGTGGCGAGCCTATTACCATTAACCGGGCACTTATAAGCCTGCGATAAATACACACATAACTTCGAAAACATCGAAAAATCATTGGTGTATGTCATGGTAAAACCTGGGATCGAACCCGAGACCTCGTCTCAGTAGTCCATTACCCATACCACTAGACTACTGCGGTCTATTTTATTTCTTTTTATTCGTTTTAATAGTGAAATAAATGCGTGGTTTCTGCTCTCGAATTTCTAAAACTAAAAAACAAAGTTAGAAGGTCTGACTTGTCATGTTTATGGCTTTATTACTGGGAAAACTACTGGCCCAACATTCCTCGCGGCGTTGCGGTTCCACAAAAAGCTCGACTCAAATATGTTTGGTTGTAATTCTACTTGCAACCATAAAAATACGTTTTTGAATGAATTCTTTTACTTTTACATAAGTACTTCTTTCATCACCCAACTGTCGAAGAAAGGAGGGTATTATTTTTTGAGACTGTGTATGTATGTGCTCATTTATTTGACAAACCCTACAGTTTGAACGTCTTGATAGATTTTTGATTCCTTGTGATTGTGTGAATGACACCACGTTTGTACCACATTGAACTGTACCGCCGATTTATTGGCATACTTGTCCTATGGTGTACCATAAAGAGATTAATTATTATTATTTAATAACGTTTCTAGAAAATCAAAATGGTGATTTTTGCTGAATAATTATTTTAGTTTTGATAAATTATGAAACAGCTTTGGGTGAACGTAAAAAATAATATAATTCATTTTCTTTTTCCTAGCGTTAGACCCGGTCGCATCCGTATTTCTACATTGCATCAGCACCTTAAAGTCTGGAGACGAAATAGGTGTATGAGGCGAGGGTGGATGGTAATGTCAGAAGGGGAAGACCTAGGCGCATATACCTGGATCAAATTGGGGAAATTTAAAAAAAAGGCAGGTCAGAAGTACAGTTACGAGCAATAATATGTATACATTGACAAGGTTTCTAAAATATGTAAACACTTTCTACTCCAAAATGAAGTGCTCAACGTAAAGAGCATAAAATTGTAACCATGGATTCCTCATTAATATGTATACTACTAGCTGACCCGCGCGACTTCGTATGCGTCACCCCGTTTTTGCAACATTTTTCATTCCTGCTCCGCACCTGTTAGTCGAAGCATGATGTTATATACATATAAACCTTCCTCTTTAACCATTCTATCTATTGAAATAAACTGCATCAAAATCCGTTGCGTAGTTCTAAAGATTTAAGCATACAAAGGGACAAGAAAAATAGGGACAGAAAACGCGACTTTATTTTATACTATATAGTGATAGTAATGAAGTGAAGTGATAGTGATACACTCATTGCTTCATTAAATTATGTCCACTAAGAAAGTTACAGAACTATGTATGCACGTTTGCATTAATGACATGTACATGTTATTGATGCAAACGTGCGTTCTCGTGTCGGGGAACCTCTATCTGCTATACCACTTCCACAATTGTTTTCGAAGCGATCCAAGGTATGTCAATGTTTCTATACTAAAAGTCGCTGAGAGAGAGATTGTTCCTCTACATCCGCCAGTAATATAAATTCTATGCTCTATCACTATCACTATTACTATCACTATCACTATCACTATCACTATCACTATCACTATCATTATCACTATCACTATCACTATCACTATCACTATCACTATCACTATCACTATCACTATCACTATCACTATCACTATCACTATCACTATCACTATCACTATCACTACATAGTATAAAACAAAGTCGCGTTTTCTGTCCCTATTTTTCATGTCCCTTTGTACGCTTAAATCTTTAAAACTACGCAACAGATTTTGATGCGATTTTTTTAATAGATAAAATGGTTAAAGAGGGAGGTTTTTATGTATATAACATCATGCTACGACCAACAGGTGCGGAGCAGAAATAAAAAATGTTGCAAAAACGGGGTGACGCAGACGAAGTTGCGCGGGTCAGCTAGTTACTATATAAATAACTATATAAATAAAAAAACAATCTAGTTCATTCATTAGGCATTGATAGCTTCACCGCTACCAACGTACACTATTTTCGTACACAAATTCCAATAACTACCGTAAAGTTAATAAACAGTAGGTTAGTATTGACATAGTTATAAATATTTATTAGGTAGTGTACGCATTTTGTTGATTCTAACACCAAAGATAAACTTCCACGTGGCTGTATATTTTAATAACTGAAGTTTGGGCAGGTGCTACCTGAACGCTTGAGTCATCATTACGAAGGTTTAACATTTGATAAACATTACATAATTGAGGGAATATCAACACAGCGAGTTTGTTGGGTGGTGCTTGAATATCAGTTGTGTACGTTACCTATAGTTAAAGAATAACATAACATAAACTCCTGTATCCCCGAAAGGGTAGGCAGAGGTGCTAGCACCCACATTTCGCCAGTTTCTGTTTAGGTCCCAATGTAGGTGGCGAGCCTATTGCCATTAATCGGGCGCTTATAAATCTGCGATAAATAAACACATAACTTTGAAAAGCATCGAAAAGTCACTGGGGTGTGCCATGATAAAACCTGGGAGCGAACCCGAGACCTCGTCTCAGCAGTATCCCACACCACTAGGCTACCGCGGTTAGTTAGAGATAAAAGAACATCAATTTATGACAGTATGTAGAACATGGAAAACAAGTCAAATTGTGAACTAGGCTGGGTATGTGTGTCACTGCTGTGCCTTTATACGCAACGAGGATGAATTCGACAATATGGAAGTATGTCTGCCACGTAAGATGCTCTCGATAAGTTATAGGGACGTGCGATCCACATTATTGGGAGTCCTGAGAACACGAATGCCCTTGAACCTTGGCAGATGCGTAGAGATATTACGTTTTTGGCAGTATTTTATCGTCTCTACCATAGTGAATGCTCTGATGAGCTCTTTCAATTAATCCCATCCTCTCCTTTCCTACACAGGACAACACGTGCAGGGCTTAGATGTCACCCGCATATGGTGCCGAATATTTCATCACGAACCAACCGGTTCGGTGAGTCTTTCCTCTGCTGCACCATTAAATCTAGGAATTTCTCACCAGCTCACGTGTTTCCTTCTTCCTACAGTTCCGGGTCCTTTAAGCGGAGCGTAAAAAAGTATCTGATGAGGCTGTCAAGCTGAGCACCACCATTGTAGCTGTATGTGTTTGCAATGGTGAGCATCTTTCCCGAGAATTTGCTTTCACTTTACCATTAGGCGGGGTGAAGTCAAATTGACGTGCCCTAAAGAATTACAATAAAGCTTGGTATAAAAATAGATTTCACAGATTCCACTACGAAAAAGCTATGATTGTTTTTCCCTATACTTTACACTCAATTTAATCCAGTCAAAAATAACATTAATGACTTCTATTTCCGCACAATTTTGATACGTGAATTTTCGCTAAAAAACTTTCTATAGAATCCCAATTATCTTGAAAAAAGTACAAAATACACTTGTAAAAGAAGTGTTCCTATTAATTGACGTTCCCAACTCTTATTCCTTATTCTTCAACATTTCTTTGTAGGGATCAAGCATGTTTCCTCTCACGGAATAAAAGCTTTACAAAGCGAAAAGTCCCATTCTAAAAACAACATCATTTGAAATTTTTACAAAGCGTCAATGCGGACGTTTATTTTGTTACATTTCACAAAAACGTCCACCGCTGATTTTGTTGTTATCTCATCACTTGTAGCTCAATTGTTTAAAATTCCTTCGTCACACATTCATGAGGGGCCGTGTCATCCAAAGTATTGCGTGCGTGTGAAAAAAATTTGAAGAATTTGGGGTTTATATCCGTAATTTGTCAAGCCCCTATCTTGCAGGACCAATGTTTCAATTTGAGAAGGGAATTTTTTGGCCAAAAGTCTTTATATGTACAGTTAAAGAGTTTGTGTTCCTTAACAAGTAATTCTATTTTACATTTTTTTTACTCCACTCAGATGGAAAAAAAACCACACACGATTCACTTATAGCGTTATTATGTTTTTAGTTACATTGAAAAAAAAAAACCGAAAACCTTTTTATTTATACGTCATAGGTAGCAAGACAAGCACATGACTCACCTGATGGAAAGTGGTTGCAGTGACCTTTGGACGTTTGCAACACCAGGAACATCACACTCATACTGCCGACCATATAGAGGGGGAGAAGGGGGGAGGTTACGAGAGTTTCTGTGCTGTCAGTGAAGAAGATAAAGGAAAGTTTCTCAGTCTTCTCAGGCTAGGCAGTAACTTAGGGACTGGTGAAAGATTAGTGTTGTTTATACTGTTTAGAACTTATTGTTATACATGATTGATAATACACTTGCACTTTTTCACTGTATTTATTATTACTGTACCTAACTGGCGATTTTGCGCACAGAAAAATAAAGGCCGGGGCCGCGTTTCGAATTGCGAGTTCAATGCTAAACTGACCTATGTATAATAATTTATATGTAGGTATATCTATTTAAAATAAAAGACTTTTGAATTTCGAATTGTGACTGTAACACGGCCATCTTTTTCATTCAAGCGATTTCGGTTTCAATTGTGATACTTTTGATGAAATTGTGGTCAATAAAATGATTTGAATTTGTTTACAGTCTGTGTTATCTTGACATTGGGTTATGACTGCCGTTAAGCCTCCAAACCCTCACGGTAGAACCTAGTCATCGTTACTATTCAGTAATGAATGTGTATTGTATTAACACAACTATTCATTAATTAATCAACACATACATCGTACATAGTTCAAAATTACATAGTCCTTTAATTAATACACAATGGATGATTAGGATGTGTACTCACTGGACCTTTTGTATCACAAGATATGAACTTGTTTGTTATACGTTAGTAGCTCAGTGGTTAAGGAGTCGGCCTTACGATTAGGGTCCCGGGTTCGAACCCTGGCCCTAACAATACGGCTGCGAATACATAATAATATCTAATATTATAAGCTATTGAACTTAGCTGGAGGGGTTAGAGGTTATAATTATTAATATCAGTTAGCTTATTTTATAAGATAGGACTATTTCTAATACAGAAAAAATAATTTACTGAAGGAATCAATCCTAAAATAAAAGGACGACTAGAAAACGGACTCTAGACTCTAGAATTTACGGTTACCTGCCAATCTAAGCCTTTGGGAATACAGCAAATAATGTATAAATATTATGGGACATTCTACATTGTACTACCTAGATGCAAAGTAAGTATAACTTTTGTATTATGGGTTCTAGAATACAGAATATAAATAATCATGCATACAAATATTTACACTGAGCGACAATCGAAACCGCGTCCATTGCGTGGCAGTCGCATTCACTACTGCCATTCCACAGAGGCTACCGAATCCACAATAGTCATAAATCTATATAAACTTTGTTACGAGGTAGTGAACGAGGTACCTAAAACCCAACTGATTTATTACTCAGGGTGTTCAGCAAATGGTCAAGAAATTATGTCCAAATAATTTCTGTCACGACCAATCAGGGCTTAGACCCTTCTCAGAATAAATGATTAATAATGTACAAATTTGCTATCGGTTTTGTAACATTTTAGAAAATATTGAATCAAACAGATGCTGTTACGGTTGAGCTTTACTATGTCGTGAATAACATTAATGTATGGATTAAATATTAATAAAGTTGCTAAATAATAATAAAGCATTCTTCTCATCTTGCTCTGTTATCAGCACAACGTCTAACCAGTCATTACTTGATCGTCTGCCGTGGTACGTAAGATATATCTTTTTTTATCTCTCTCCTCCAATCAAAGATTCGGATCTGCCGGGGTACCAGAGAATGTCTTATATAATCTCACCTCCGGCATAGACCCATAGATGGTGTACGTTTTAGTCGGTTTGAGTTCGACATCATTAACCTCCTCCAACTTTGGTGGGGGTGGTATCCGTGGGGTATTTGCGCACGATTATTAAAACCTTTGCCTGATTGATATTAAACTCTCGCTTACTTTAATAACACCAAAGACATCAAACTCATGTCGACGATCCTGTAGAGAGTCGAGATGTCAAGGTTAGGAGAGTTTCTGCTCCGTCAGCGCAGAAGACAAACCTCCTTTTAGCATGTGTTAACTCAAGACCTCAGTCTTCCCATTGATAGTACAAAACGTCTCGCCTCCAGTAAGCTCTGACCACCCTATTTGTCTCCGGCATCAAAACATAAGGTTATTATTAACCGCGCTATTCTGTACGGCGGTGGTATTTCCCCTACCGTCATATCCTATCTCCTTTCAAATTATCTACAATACAGCATTTTCCACTCCTTTTACCTGTTCGTTTAAAATTTCAGATACACAAAGTACCTAGGTACTGTTTCTGACTAAAATCAATATCTCATTATATTTTTATGAAATATAAATCGTTATATGAAATTCTTTAGACAAAACTCATCTCAAACTGAATCAACAAAATATTGGAATGCAATACAGCAGATACAGGCAAAGCTATCACGTAAAAAAACCATATTGAACCAATGACTTTTTCATGAAACAGCGACACCCCTAGGTCATCTATTCTTGCAAGAGATATGAACATAAAAGCTGTATCGACGCCAAAATACGGTCTCGAGTACACCTCTAACAAAAACCCTTTTTTAGCTCCCTCCGACATTGAATTTCTGTGAGAACGTAGGATATTGTGTGGGGTATAATAGACCCAATCTGTTGCCACGGCCCGTGGTCGGTGCGCGCGTGATGAATACAAATTTGTGGTCGCAAACGCAGGGTTGGAGGACGAAATGTTGATGGAAAGTTCACTTACAGGTGATTGTGAACGATAGAAAATGAAAGGGAATTCTTCAAAGTGCTTTCTAATATCACAAATTTACTTTCAGACATGTTTCACTCAACATCAAAGTAACACTCACAAATTGCTTTGTATATGTGAAATAAATCAAATACAATGAAGTACAATACCTCGTACAGGGACCCTACTACCATCTCTAAGAATAAATATTATTCATATTTGAATCTTTCTTTACTTCCATAGTGAAATCCGGATTTTTAACTTTCCTCGGTTTACTTAAGGTGCAAGTGTTATATGATTAAAATGTGTCGAAGAGTTTCCCCTACAACAGTTCCTCTGCCGCACCATTAAGTCTAAGAATTTCTTACCAGCGCACGTGTTTCCTTCTTCCTACAGTCCCAGGTCCTTTAAGTGGGACGTGAAAAATTACCTGATGAGGCCGATAAGCTGAGCGCCAGTTACAAAACACTGTACATTTTGACTTCACCCCGCCTGATGGTAAGCTCAAGGCAAAATCTCTCGAAAGAGGGTCACCATTACAAACACATAAAGTGTTACAATGGTGACACTCAGCTCCGTGGCCGTCAGCCTGATCATATGCTTTTTCACGCCCCGCTTAAAGGACCCGGACCATTGTGAGTTCAAACACGTGAGTTCATTGATTGCTTCCAAATTTAAATTAAAAAAAACAAGATAGTTTAATCAACAAAAAAGAAATAGCAGAATCAGTTTCCCATTATTTTCATGAAACCTCAACAATATTCAACACACACGGATCCTTTTATTCAATCTTGTAAAAGTATAAGACATCAAAAGACTTAGCGAGGCTTTTATTTATAGAGTAATTTATTATGTTAGCAAGACATTCGTATTCTGCTTGCTTACTCTATCGATCAATGGTGAGGGATTATATGTTTCTTGTCCGAACAATGACTTAAGTGGACAGGGTGTATTTATCAATCGATGGCCGTGCTAGCTATTAGTTGATGCTATTTTAGGTCACTTAGGTGATAGTATGGTGAAAACTTAATTCCGTATGATACTCTTCAAGCCGCTGTATCCGTTCGCGCCAATGGAAATGCTTGTGCGGCTAAGAACGTAATTAATAATTCATTCTACTGTATAGCGCATAGCAAGGAATCGTGACAATTTTTTTCCAAATTTATTTAGCTGCAACATTTTCGGTTAGGAATTTATTTTCAGCATACCCACTTTCTTCAAAGTGTCCAATTGGCGGCAATAGGCTCACCCCATAATACGTGGGACCGAATATCATAGTTGGTGAAATATAGGTGTTTAAATACAACTTTGCCTACCCCTTTGGAGATTACGGGCATGAGCATATTTTATGTATGTATGTATGTATGTATGAAAAATTTAATGTTGATCACAGAAGTGAAGGTTTTCAATTAGCCTATTACAGTCCACAACTGGACATAGTCTTCTTCCAATGTAGGGAGGCTTTTGACTGCAGTTTATAAGCTGGCCAGAAGGGTTGGCATAGGGGTTTATTTCTCATAGTGATAATATCGTCAGCTGAGATAGGGTAGTGGGTATTCTTTCTTCGTCATCACACAGATGCTGTTTTCAGTTTTTCAGTTCTGCTTAACTTGCATTATTCCTAACTACGATAGGTGGTAATCGAACTCTTAATATTTGATGTAGATGATTGAACTCATGTCCTATTCCTTAACAATGTTCTCAGGAAAACTACAGGTTACATCTAGTGCTGTAAATTTTCTGAACACAACACAATTGAGAATAAAAATCGTCTTTTGACATTTTCTTTAAATGATAAATAGTGCGCTTCTTCCCGAAATATTTCAAAACTTCCCAAGCTGTTACCACAACTAAAGAAAGTTTACAAAACGGTCCGAACTTGCATTTGACTCATCAGAATTATTTTTCCCGTAGTATAGGAATAAATGAATAAGTCTTTGCTTCTTTTTGTTGCTTCGGGAAATAGCTACGAATGGATTAGACGACAAGACACTTGAAGCATTTCTTTTAGTTTTGTTTCTTTCCTTTGCTGCTTCGATATTGCTTGTAGCTTTTTATAGGGACTTCGTACTACTTCTTCTTTTAATTAAGCTCATAAGTGTACTTAGTAGTCTTAGCTGGTATTTAATATAGTCTAACACGACTGCTATACCATATCCGCTGTACATGATTGTCCAATGGCGCGCGGCATAGCGGGAAACGGAAAAGAACGAAAGAGACAGAGTCATGAGTGAGCGAGAACGGTAGTCTGGGTGTGATGGATGGAGCCACCTGTCACCCTAGCAGAAACATCCCGCGGCGGCAGCGTAAAGTGCGCCTCTTCATACCTGTGACTAGATGGAGGAGGACATTTCTAGAGAGATGGCCCCGGGTCTACCGGTGTACGAGAGGTATGTCTTGAATTAACTCATCACGGGAAATCAAAGACCCAAAGGCAGCATGCGTTTTAGATGGTTAGAGTCCGACATAACCATCTCCACGGGGGATGGCGGGGTTGGTACCCGTGGTAACCACACGGGTTTGCACACGGAAAAAAATGAAGGGGTGTAGTCAATTTGTTGTTGTAAATATACGAAAAAAAGAACGAATTCGTCAGAAGGATGGAAAGTGGGATGAAGCAAAAATATATTCATAACTTCGTAACTGTCAGCGTTGAATGTTCAGTGGTCATCTTAAAGAGGTTCCACAAAATAAATCATAGCCTTAAGTTGACCCTCTAGGGATTTATTGTAGTAATATGCATAAAACCTTGCCCATTCAACATCGAACGAACAATTTTATGAAACCTAACATAAGCGGTATGATGTTTTACTGAGGCTTTCGGGCCTTTTATTATTTTTGTATTATTCTAGTTTCTATCCTACTAACATATGTGAGAAACTTTGTGCGGATGTTTGGATGTATGTTACTTAATCTCGTTTAAATAATTGAATGGATCTGGCTGGATATTGATGTAGGGATAGAGTGTCAATCTATTAGTTTATCGTATTCACTGCTGGACTTAGGTCTCTCCCAATGTTGGGAGACTTTGGCCTTGTGTTTTCACACAGGCCAAACCAGCTGATACAGGATTTTATTTCCAGTTTTCAATTTCTCACAGTATATCACTGTGAGAAATTGAAAACGTCAGAATTTTTTCCGTTCTTACGACACACTTTTGATGATACTTGTGGTGATATTATTTATTCTTTGAGAACTTTGTTTCAATGTTTTGACTCGTTACTTTATTATTTCACTTTATTTTAATATTCTAGACAAATAAATTTCTAATACTTAACATTCATTTGCTCTCTTCGTGTGTTTAAACTGAATAAACAAAATTGATTATTTCATTGAGCATAGTCTGCAATAATATACTCGTATAATCATTATACATAGAATTTTTATCTTTGAAACAGGTTGCTATGGGTTATAGAAATCTCATCAGAGTTCCATGCAGGTGGAACCACAGGTATTAACTAATCATAATAAATAAAAACATTTTCTACCAAGGCTATGAACTGTACGTCTCACCCTACTCTCTTGTACCAATAAATATGGTTCAACGGACGAGTGTAATCGGTATAAACGTCGTGTATAAAAATCCTAGCACCAACTTGATACGCAATTGTCGTAAAATGGGATCATGCTATGAAACATATTTGTTGAATATACTCCATCTTGTGATACTGACCTCTACATGAAGTTTTACTTCAACATTTGTACTAAAGACTATAAATATAAGTTACTTACAATAGGAACAACACATATAATAGGAAAGACTCTACTTCGGCAGCGACGCAAAGTGCGCGTCCCCATAAATAAATAACTTATACAAACATACTTTAATTTATACCTATATCATGCGTGTCATTTCAACTCTCGGTAGACAGAGAAATAATGCAGTAATTTCACCAACTTCCATTGAATCAAAAATGAAGTTTCTAGGCGTTGGTAGATGGTGCAGCAAAAGAATTATAGGATTCGAATTCATTCATTCACAGGCAAAGCCACAGGAGGATTATGATCTTGACAGGATATGTACATACTTGCCAACATATCCCTTGGCAAAGCGCCGTCTCTGAACGAAGCCGTTCCCACACCAACAAACATTGAAAAGCAAACATTCTCCAATGAGATGCAGACCAGTGCAAACTGCCATATTCATGCATACAACTATTTGCACTAAGCGGGATCCCCGCCCCGTGCGTAGCAGTCGTGTGCACTACCGCTACGCCACGGAGGCCGTCAGGATATGAATTGACTTCGTAGAAAAAATAATAATCATTTACTCTCTTCTCTTCTACTCGAAATATTCGTGCTGACGAGCAATCGATCGAACCGTAAGTAGCTTTTAGTCTGAGTAAGACACATATAGTACTACTGCCCGTTAATGTCAGATTATTTGTTTCCGAATAGCCAGTGCGCATTATGTGTCAGATTATATAAGTGTAGTTTTAGTGTTCAGCTTTCAAATGTACCAGATTTAGGAACATGATAAAAGGGGAAGGTCTTAATATAAAAACAGCCTAAAAGTTTTAAAGTAAGGATAGTTTGAACCTACCCGTCTGTTACCCCCATGAATAGTTTGAACACACCTAGAAAATAATAATTATTATTGTTTTATTTAATAAGGTATTAATTGTTTCAAATAAAAAAAAAATAGTTTTACTATTTTATTATATTTATTTATTAATTTGAAGTCTTTAGGATGAAATTCTTTCTTATTTATGACTTGTCAATTTGACTTCACACCTCTCCAGATGGTAAGATTAAGGTAAAGACTCACGAAAGCTTGTCACGGTGAGTCTATCTTCTACCGCACCATTAAGTCTTGGAATACCAGCGCACGTGTTTCCTTCTTCCTACAGTCGCTGGTCCTTTGAGCGGGGTGTGAAAAAGCATCGAATGAGGCC
The DNA here is from genome assembly GCA_963691645.1 of Pelosia muscerda. Classification (NCBI taxonomy): domain Eukaryota; kingdom Metazoa; phylum Arthropoda; class Insecta; order Lepidoptera; family Erebidae; genus Pelosia; species Pelosia muscerda. The sequence goes on along the minus strand of OY829114.1, from coordinate 14,074,805 downwards.
GTCAAGTTGAGCGCCACCATTATAACACGTACGTGTTTGTAATGGTGACCCTCTTTCCTGAAACTCTGCCTTCAGCTTACGATCAGGCGAGGTGAAGTCAAATTGACGTATGAAATGCAGTGTATATTTATCGCTATGTACCGCACGACCCTACCACATCCCAATCGTCAAGTTATACAACTTTTATTGCTATACAGATAGCGTAGATATCGCTACGACACCGCTACGCCAGTTCTACGAGCTGCTACGAAATGCTACGAATCACACAGCTATAAAAATATTCCAGTTAATGTTCCTTATCCACTTGATTTGTAGCTCAATATGCAGTTAATATAAACAGACTAAGTTTTTCCTCTTACCCTCTTATTGTGATAGTCTACTATCATGAACTTGTAAACACGCTTGAAATTTTTTTTATTGTAATGTGTTTAGCGATCCAAATTACTAGACAGAGTATTTTATATAAAAGGTTTTGCATAAGATTTTTTAAAATTAGCTCTGAATTAATCAGATTTAGTAATGTAATATATTGAAAATAATAACTGGAATGACTATTATTCGTTTTAACACATTACATTACAGTCACAGGTCCTTCAAGGGGGGTGTAATAGCACCTGATGAGGCCGTCAAGCTGAGCACCGCCATTGTAACACTGTTTGAAATGGTGACCCTATTTCTTGAAACTTTGCTTTCAGTTTACCATAAGGCAAGGTAAAGTCAAATTGACGTGTCACAAATTAAAAAAAACTAAACTAACATTCACAACCAATCTGCCTCTATAACGTGATCGTAGTGTATTTATATGCATGAATATGGCTATTTGTATTTGTCTGGTCATAAATTAGAAGTGTTTAGGAGTCTACCTTACATTCAATAGGTCTCGGGTGTGAATCCTGGCCATAACTATGCCGATACAAACTCATTCCTAATACAAGTTTTAGTTAGCCATAGCTTTATTTTTTCACTTACTATAGGTGTCTTTAAAATATAAACTCGAATAGACACTTAGAATTATTCCCAACAAAAACTTTTTTGTAAAAAAAATAAACATCAAACCAAGAAACCAATACAATAACAATTTTTATCGCATTAAACGCAAAAAAGGTGTTATCCTTACAAAAGATTCTTTAAACCGTTTAAAGCCCTTATCAAAAATACATAAGTTTGAGAAAACGACCGAATAAAGACCTTTTCTTTTGAATTTTTTTTCAGTGGCTCCATAACGGTGCTAATGTCGGGGCAATATTATAATAACGAGATAAAACCTCATTAAAGGGAGGATTGAGGATTTGGGAATACCAATGAGGTTTCATGCTTTAATACTAGCTGTGCCAGCGGCTTCGTCTACATGGATATAGATTTTAGTTTGAATTTTTCGTCGAATTTGTTTGTTATTTAGTTTTAATCTTGAATGTTTTTTCTAAATTATGAGTGCATAATATGCATTATAAAATTAGCTATCCGTTGTAAAATGTCATATAGGAGATTTCCTGGCACAAATAAACGGATATACAGACAAAAAATTTGTTGGAATTTTTTTATGTACTTTTTATGATATAAATTAAAGCAATAATTAAAAATCTGATGTCAGGCAGCTTTTGTTTCCGTCAAGCCCAAGATGAAAGTGAAAACTCGATTTCAAAAATCGAGTTCTTCATGCAACCAGAATTTACAGTGTACTATATTATTATTAATAAAGTTATGACATTACTGTAGCAAAAATAATATCAAAATAATAATACAGCAAGGTCATAACTCTGTCTTGAGATAGTGCAATATTATTTATGTTATAATAATGCGCATAATTTATTGTATTACTTTTTATATGACTTTGCAATTTATTTAAGAACTTTTTATTTTATCGTGTATTATTGGTGGCTTGTATCAATGTATTGAAATAAATGTATGATTCGACTTTTCAAGCGTAACAGTAAATGTATAATACTTTGTTTTTTCAATCTACGTAGCTTTAAAACACCAAATTGCATCCAAATTCGTTGAGCTACTCTATTGTGGATAGGTACAAAACATTTATCTCTTTCATAAATGCTAGGATACATTTAAAATTGTCGTTTTGTTTGAAGAAATTGGAGGAAACCCAATTTTCAGTACACTTACACGAGACCGTACTCCCACACTCGAGGGGACCTCTGATGGTTCTAGGTCAATCAAGGCGCGAGGGGTATGCCAGAGGTCAACTCACACTCGGTTCGAGACGACCGTCTCATTTGGTCCGCACGACCACACGAAGTGGTTATGTTGGACTTGAGCGAGAAGTCCTTGCGATCTTTGGTAGCGCCACGCATCCTCACTGGAAAAGAATCCCCTTCATCCAATCACATATCTCTCATACTCACACGTGTGCTACTCACCTAACCGTCTATATTTAAAAAAATACAACACCTTTTATTATAAATGTCCACTACTAGTAATGGAGCAAGGTACAAATTCAACAACAGTTTACCGATAAAAATAAAAAAAATATAACAATAAAGGAAGAGCGTTTCACTTTTCTAGGTACAACCGGGTCTTTGTAACACAAAGAACTTACTTTGAAAAGCACGACAAAGTAAATAAACAACAATACAAGAGAAAATCTGATGCTTGTGATCACTTTTCAATAATGTTAAGTAAAATTCTTACATGATAGGAATATTATTGATTTTCTTTAATTTGCCCACCAGATGGAAAGTGGTTACCGTGGCTTACGAATATTTGCAACACTAGGGGCATCACATCCATGCTGCCGTATAGAGAAAATGGCTTAGTGCAAATATCTTTATGCATGAACATGATAATATACATAACATAAACTCACGCCTATATCCCCACAGGGGTAGGCAGAGGTGTAAGCACTCACATTTCGCCAGTTTATGTTTAGGTTTCAATATAATAGGTGGCGAGCCTATTGTCATTAACCGGGCACTTACAAACCTGCCGTAAATATACACATAACATCAAAAAGTCATTCGAGTGTGCCATGGTGAAACCTGGGATCGAACTCGAGACCTCGTCTCAGCAGGTCATTACCCATACCACTAGGCTACCGCGGCTTTTTTTGCTGAACATGAGGTTTTGTTGAAAAATTACTTTCAGAAAGAAGTTTTTAAAAGTTTTAACTCAGGTACACAGTGCGATATGGCACGGTTCCCATTGCATTCGCAGAAATAGTAATTTATGATTGAATACGGTCCAGCAGCGTTGTCATTGGAAGTAAGCCAATAGTTGATACCGTGCTTCAATATAATATTTATATAGCTACTGACATAAGGGTTGATTCTGATTGATTCCCTTAATAGTATGCAAAGACACCAAACGTGTTTCTATGTATATTAAGTATTTAGAAAAAAAAAGTATCTAAGTATGTTTATCCGCATTCTAGAACACATAACCCGAGCTAGTTAAACTAAGATTACCATGGGTCTAGGTGGCGTTGTGTCGATTGTCCTAGAACATTTCGCCTCTTTGCTTCTATAATGTGACATATCCGAAATTTCGTTTTTTTTTTTATTTGATAATTAAAACCGCCGTGATCGATTTTATTTTCTCAAAAAACGTGGTATTTTTTACGCGGTAAATAGCGAATCTGTGGGCGAAAGAGATAGCGTCATTGTGTCAGATCACAATATGGCACTGTCTCTTACTGCATCAAGGATTTTTGCGAGAACGTAACATAACAGTAACCACTACGCACTTACAGAGGAAGGAGCTCTTGATTTTCTGCGAAAACGTGACATAACGTGTTTATCACGTTTTGATTGTAAAGATAAGTCTTAATTCAATTATGATTTTAAATTTTTTAATGTGATATATGGATGTGACACATTATTACTGAAAAATAGTGTGGAATGTTAATTGTTATATACCGTACATGTCACATTGCTGTCGAAAGTATGAATGTTTTATTTAGAGTTAACTTAGGATGTAACGTTGTAGGTGATGAAACTTTTTCCAAATTAAAATTCAAGCGATGGATAATTATAGATGTTTCGTTTTTGAACAAAAACAAATGTATTTATTTAGGAATATTCTAATATAGTCCGTTGTAAATACTAAAAGTAGTAGCCGTTGGTACTTAAATTTTTCAGATGGAATCTAGATGTAAGACAAGTGACAAGTGAATATCATACTTTTTACTATTTGCCGTATCTTAGTTTAATAAGAAACTACTTATCTTAGCAAATATTTAAAATAATAAAACTTATTTTTAGAAAACGACTCTTCATTAAGCGTAGCGGGGGTGATTTTATAAAAATATAGGCTGCTACGAAAACTGATTATTAATATTTGCGCCAAATAATACCAAGACTATCTCTGATTACTGTGTAAGATCATTATTGATTTTTAATTTTGTAATTTTGTCTTAACTTAAAAGTAGATTTATTCTAATTTGATTACCTACTTATTTCCAAAGGACTATTTTGTATTCATGTTTTGACTAAGTCTAGTCCGTTACATTTGTATTACAATATTGGTTGGTTAAGTATTTTTTTTTAATTTTGTATTTTGTTTGAAATTGCTAACACTTATGATGCTATTGTCAAGCCCTCTTTAAAAAGTAGGAAGTGTCCAGGTCTCCCTAACACCGCGACGCGTACAATGAAGCAAAGCGCGCCACTAAGAAAGCTGTAGCCAGAGCCAGACGAGACCACTTACAACTTCTCTATGATAAGTTGGAATCGCCTGAGGGGCGCAAGCTTATCTATAAGTTGGCGCGTTCCAGGGTCAAAGCGGCACAGGATATAATTGTCGCGGAGAAAAACAGAACGAAGAATACGCCACTGCACTGTCTGTTTGTAGACATGCAGAAGGATTTTGACTGTGTTCCTCACGCGGTGATCTGGTGGGTACTGCGGATTCTAGAGTTCTATATTGACACTATCCGAAAAATGTACTACAATTCCGGTCCAGACCGCTGTTGGCGACCCAAACCCCCTCCCCATCAACCTCGGAGTACACCAAGGATCTGTTCTTAGCCCGTATCTGCTCAGCGTGGTGGTAGACGCTCTGTCGGATAGCATCAGAAACTCATATGAGCAGCCCCCGTGGGTGTTCATGTATGCTGATGACATCGCCCTGGTGGATTCGCATCTCGCATCCGGGGCCGCCTCCATTTCCATGACATTGCAGACAAAATGCAGGAGAGTCGCCTTCGCTGGTACGGCCATGTTCAGCGACGACCACCCGGCTACGTGGGTAACAGATGTCTGGCCATGACACCTCCACCGGGTCCCGGTAGGAGGAATAGACCCAAGCAGTGCTGGCTTGGCGTCGTAGAGGATGACATGCGTGCCAATGGACTCACCACCATGGATGCGCCAGACCGTGCGAAGTGGATGAGAAAAAGCCGGAAAGCAGACCCCGGACGCCGAGGCGAAGGCTTCGAATACGACCGGGACTAACGCAAGGATGATGATGATGAATGTTATAATTGTTAGATTTTTTAGAAACTATTGCTGCCGAAGACTGATTGTTTTTAGGTATAACTATTTTATATTAACCTAAATATGCTGTAATATAGAAGTCAAATGCGATTTTCATTAGGCCTACCAATTGTGATTATTTATAGTATTAATTTGTTTAAATTTTTATAGAATTAATTATTAAGTGTGGTTGTAGTTTCCCTCTTTCTAATAAAAAAATATTCTCGAAACCAAAAGTTTTTATTTCAACAATGATTGTTTGTGGCAAAACTCAGTGTCATAAGAAACGTAATATCATCAACAACGTGACGACTCAGGTTGTAAGACTCATAATACTCACTATTTGCAAGAAAAACGTGATATATGTTCCCCTTTTTTTAAATTGATGCTAATTCCACGTTAAAATTTCAAATTGCCAGGGTTTTAAGAACTACTCCGATAGTTTATTTACTATATCAAATAATAAATTAAGGATCGACAGTAAAAAAGTTATTAGTTTTGTCACAGTTTTATTTTGTAAGTTTAAAATCACTCTCCTGTAAAATCACAGTTGTCGAGATAACACATTATAGAAGCAAAGAGGCGATTTATTCATTTTATGCCTCTGCATACTACTAGGGGAATCAATCAGCTATATAGAAATGATGAGAATACGAGATATTTAGATGTATATTCTAGGCTATCGCGCTCGGAGATGAAGGCCTTGGTTACAACCGGGGCTAACGCAAAGATTTAGGGATTCCTTACCAGCTCCTACAGTCCCAGGTCTTTTAAGTGAGGCGTGAAAGAGCATCTGATGAGGCTGCCAAACTGAGCGCCAATATTGTAACTGTCCACGTGTTTATAATGGTGATCTTTCATGAGACTTAGGATTTAGCTTACGAACAGGCTGAGTGAAGTCAAATTGACGTGCCCAACTTAAATAACAGCACATTTTAAGGTTTAATTCAACGGATAAAGTATGTAAGGCAACATTTTTCCATCAAAAAAAAGTATTGAACCCCGAAAGATAACGTTCTACTTAAGATGAAAAAAAGGTTATCCCAAAAATACATACTAAAATTTATTCTCATTAATTTTATTAAGGAATGGTCTTGAATTTTTATTCTGTGGCTATCTGATAAGAGCGATTTAGTTCACGTAGACTTTGAGTGTGTGTATGTGATTTAGTTTTAAATATATTCGCACAGAATTCTTATTGTTTTTCGGAAAGTGAGGTGCTATAAAATTATAATACATGCAAGTAAAAACACCATCAAAATTAATGGTGATTAATTTGAAAATTAATCTTAACAAACAGATAGAAATGTGAACTATATTTCTTTTTTAATTTTGTTACAAGTTTCGTGTATACATACACATTCCTACGCATTCTAACATTGTATATTACTCAAAAAAATATTTCTTTAACGTTACATCCAGACCCTTCAATTTTATTTATCTGTACATTTTAGGGAGCAACGTACCTTCTCGTTTCTATTGCTGGCACCACAGCCCTACTATCCGGAGGGGACAAAGGAGATTCAGAAAAAGGAATAAATATAGTTTTATTCGTGACAGCTGGCATAAAGCCATAACCGAGATATATACTTACATATTATATGTATGGCGACATTGGAACGAGAACTCATATTGTTGTATACGCAACAGAACTGAAATGAAACTGATATTTAAAAACTCAGACTGTGGAATAAACTCCCTGCTGTGGTCTACCCAAGTGCTTACAATATAGTATTCTTCAAGAAGAAGTAGTAGGTATCTATCAGGGCCAAAGTTTCTGCTAAGTGTGAACTATTAACAAACCACAGAAAATATAAAAACTGAATTTTAGTCTTTATTGCTATGCAGTAAAAGTCTAAAATAATATATCATCGTGTAGAGCGAATGAAACTATACAAAGAAATCTTTTTCATTTAATTTTAAACTTTAAGTCTATGGTGATAAAGCCGATAATACAATGGCACTTTTTGGTAATCGCAGTGGTTTCATAATGGGTAAAAATTTGTACAAAATTCCAGATCGGCAGCGCGAGTGTTACGGTAACCCCTTTCCATCCGGTGGGTCGTGTACTTGTCTGCCACCTAATTGGTACAAAAAGTAATTGTCATAACCACACCACTCCACACAGGGGTGTGTTCTTGTAGTTCCACCCAGATCTTCGGAACTCAAACCACTCTCATCTACAAGCAAGCACACCTGCACCACACCTTAATACTAAACGTTCGTTGAGGGTTTGATTCCCGTTTCATGCTAAAGAGCCTTAGTCTCTGCCTATTCCTGAAGAAAGGAGGAAGTATATATTATGTATGTAAACTAATGGCTAAAACATATTACAGTATCTATATAAAAACATCACATTACCATATTATGGTATCCTTATCTTATTTTGCATGTAAAAAATAAGTACGAAAACTGTGTCTCTATACTAGCGAAGCTTATCGCAATTGTAAAGGAACATTTACACATACATGGTTAATTTTGTATTGTCTCATATACAATTAAAAATTGTTTAGATTACATTAGCAAGTTATAAAGCGCTTTGGTATGAACATTGTAGGGTCTGCCGGGATGCGAGAGATGTGTCTTGTATAATCTCACCTCCGGCAATCAAAGACGCATGGACGACGTGCGTTTTGGTCGGTTCGAGTCCGACATAATCACCTCCACCAAAATTGGCGGCGGTGGAATCCGTGGGGATTTTGCGCACGATAAAAAAGAGGTATTAACATTGTCAAAGAAAACTGAACCAGTGGCAAAACAATACCCTATACGCGATATGTAACTCCAAGCTGTATCCCCAGATACTTAACGATAGATAAAGACGAAAGATACTAAGGCTTAGTTGCTCCAACTAGGGGAATGGAAGGTATAACGGACCCTGTAGGTAGAACGGACCGGACTAATAACTTTCAAACGTGTAACGCCATCTATTATCGACTTGCGTCAACTTGACAGTCGCCTCTCACTCGGCATCGGTCAGTGTCCTTCGAGCGGCCGTGCAACGGCACACGTTTTTATCAAGGTAAGTTAATTTTTGCTTATTTCGATGTAAAAAAGGCAAATTTTGATCTGCCTTCAGTTTTAATATGGTAAAGATAACAGGGTTTTGTTGCTATTGTTAAAGATATTGTTTATTTTACTTAGATTTAACGTTAAATATGCAAGGTTGTCCTCAATCTTAACCTCAAAATAATTTATTGTTTACATGCCTACACAAAAGGCAAAACGGAACGGGCACAACGGACCATGTGGTCCGTTTTGCCTTCAGTACATTTCATTTATGATTATATTTATATAATTTGATATTTAAATAGGTATTTTTATTTCAGATGGTTAACAACTATAAAAGGAAGTCGGACAGGCAATCCTGGCGTGAGGAGGACATGAAAAATGCCATTGAAAAAGTAGCTACGCGCAAAATGGGGCTTAACAAAGCGGCCGCCACATTTAATGTTCCAAAGACTACATTAATAAGAAGACTTACCAAATATGAGAGCACCAAAGACTTAACTGTAGCTACGGAAAAGAAAATGGGCAGGTATGAAAAGGTGTTTAATGTCGATCAAGAGAGAGAACTAGCATCCTATGTCAAAAATATGGAAAATCGCTTTTTTGGTTTAACCACAAAGGATCTCAGGCGTCTCGCATATGAGCTAGCCGAAAAAAATAAATTGCAACACAGTTTCTGTCACGAGACGAAAATGGCGGGAAGAATATGGCTCGAAAATTTCTTAAAGCGTAATACGGACTTAAGTCTGCGAAAACCCGAACCGACTTCAGCAGCTCGAGCGTCTGGCTTCAACCAAGTTCAAGTTAAACGATTTTTCGATTTGTTGACAGACATTACAACAAAGTATAAATTGACACCCGATCGAATATTTAATGTCGATGAAACGGGCATGACAACTGTTCCAAAAAGTATGCCTCGGATTGTTGGTACAAAAGGAAAGAAACAGGTGGGGTTATTAACATCTGCTGAGCGCGGCCAGCTTGTCACTGTTGTTTGCTGCTTTGGTGCGGACGGGTCTTACATGCCTCCCTTATTCGTGTTCCCTCGTAAAAGGATGAAACCCGAATTGATGCTAAATGCTCCACGAGGATCTTCGGCGTTTTGTCATGAAAGCGGGTGGATTCAAAAAGATATTTTCACAGAGTGGTTCAAGAAGTTCATCAAATTTTCAAGAGCGTCAGTCGATAATCCAGTCTTGCTTTTGCTTGATGGGCATGCCAGCCACATGAAAAATATGGAAATTATCGATTTAGGACGGGTCAACGGCGTGCATGTGCTTTCATTTCCGCCTCACTGCACACATAAGCTTCAACCCTTAGATGTGGGATTTATGAAACCTTTTTCGACTTATTATACAGAAGCCGCAAATACCTGGCTGAGATTAAATGCGGGTAAAGTAATAACCCAGTTCCAAATTGCAGAGCTTGTCGACAAAGCCTTCCAAAAAGCTGCAACGTTATCAACTGCTTATAACGCTTTTCGAGCCACCGGCATCTGGCCGTTAAACCCTGACGTATTCACAGAGGCAGACTTTTTAGCAGCAGCGACCACTGACATTGAGATGCCAGAAGCAGCGCCAAGGGATAATGAACCTGAACCAATAGTGATTCAACCCGAAGAAACGCCCCTCATCGATGAACTTGGATTGTCAGTTTCTGACGATCATGCAACTATTGAATTAAATAGGACACCGCCTCTCGTCAACGATGAGATAATTATAGCGGAAGCTGGCATGTCTAGCAATGAAGGCATCAATGAACTATCTAGAAATGATGAACCCCAGCCATCTACGAGTACATCATTTTCTATTGCTCCAAAGGATATTATGCCCATACCTAGAACTTCTAAACGGACTAGAATTAATATTAAGCGTGGAAAGACAGTGGAAATAACATCCTCACCTTATCGCGAAGAATTAGAAGCCACTAAAAAAGCACAGGAAATGAAAGAAAATGCAAAGAAGGTAAAACAGAATCTTTTCAATGATAAGAAGGGAAAAGGGAAACAAACAAACGTACAAAAAGGAAAAGGAAAGGGAAAATCTACAAAGAAGAGTACAAAAAACAAAAACACATACGCATCAAGCGAAGATGAAGAAGACGTACGATGTTTCTATTGCAATCATTTATTTTCTGAATCGACAGAGGGCTGGGTTCAGTGCCCCGCATGTTCTTTATGGGCACACTGTAGTTGTGCCGGTGTCGAAGATGATGATGAAGATGTTAGATTTGTTTGCGAAAGGTGTGCCGTTGACTAGTTAACTACTACAAGTTTTTTTTATTCTTATGTTGCCATAGGTCCATTTTGCCTTGATGCCTAGTCCGTTTTACCTTAACGTGTAGGCAGAATGGACCAAACCGAAGGTTTTGGAAATCATCCAATATCTTCTTTAACTGTGATTTGATTCAAGTGTTCCTTAATAATAAGTAAGATTAATAAATGCTCAAACTTATAATAACAAAGAAAGAAGAATAAAGATATTATTTTTTGTGTTACATTGATTTTTCCTTAAGTGGTCCGTATTACCTTCTCTTCCCCTACCTGTTAAAGTTAAGGTTTCCGTCAAATTTAACTGTAACTTTTAGTAGCTCTGTTAAAGTTATCTATTCGATAGAATTTGACATTTGAGCGTGGCCTGTTTTATACTTGACTGGTATTTTAACTGTACTGTTAATGTTAAAGTACGATCGCGCAACCCAGGCTTAATTCATAGTAAGGGGACGTAGTAGGCTTTCCCGAAGAGTGCAACCTATGCTCGGGTCCTCTCCGTGAGTAGCCGCGTTGCCGTGAAATAAATTTCTACAACAAGACGGCAACTCAAAAATGCCGTCGATTTGATAGAAGAAGAAAACTTCATAAGTCCATCTATGACATAACAAAACATAACATAAACTCACATCTAAATTCCCGAAGTGGTAGGTAGAGGTGCTAGCGTCTACATTTCGCTAGTTAATGTTTAGGTCCCAATGTGGCACCCAGGTGGCGAGCCTATTGCCATTAACCGGGCACTTATAAACCTGCGATAAATAAGCCAATGGTGTGTGCCATAGTAAAACCTGGGATCGAACCTAAGACCTCGTCCACCACTAGGCTACCGCTACCAAATAACGGATTATTCCACTTGAGTCACCCAGGTGATATCACCTGATAACACGTAAGTGGCATAATATGTCAACGGGTTTAAAATTCTACGTGGTCAAGCCTCGGGCCAGAACTAGTGTCTACTAACATATTGTACTATTCATGATCATACCTTACAACTACGCGTCATGTGTAAGTAACAATAGACTCTTGACATAATACTCTTCTAACTTTCAACTACAGTGCAATTTAGTTACGTAGTAGTTAAACACCTCACTTAGTTTAAAACTAGAGCAGTTCGGAACCCATAGGAGTTAGCAGGTAGTTCATTTGTTTCTTGCTAGTTATTTGTTGACGTCATAATACATACATAACATAAACTCACGCCTATATCCCCGAATGTGTAGGCAGAGGTGCTAGCACCCTCATTTCTACAGTTTATGTCCCAATGTATTAATCGGGAACTTTGAAACCTGCGATAAATACACACATAACTTAGAAAAGCATCGAAAAGTCATTGGAGTGGGCCACGGTAAAACCTGGGATGGAACTCGAGGCCTCGTCTCAGCAGTCCATTACTCATACCACTAGGCTACCGCGTTCTAAAACAACTACGAGTATAACATCAGGGTACCGAATATATATTTAAGTTTCACATCACAGTGCAGACGTTGGTTTAAAATACTATTTTATAACGAAACAACATGTTCAAAGCAACCTTACTTATTCAATCTTGTGCATCCTTTGTGTATAGTCGCGGGAATACAAACTCTCCAGGACGATGTATATGATCCCTAACATTGAATTTACATGTCAATAGGTTTGGTGTGGGAAAAAATTGGATTCAAAATGGCGTCATTGTTTTTTAAGATGCGAATGGTTGGTGTGATGACGTGAAAGGGTTATGGGAAAGGATAATCATTGCTGAATGTTTCTGAATTATTGTTTTATAGTTATGTTCTTTTCTATTATATACTTAGAAAATATAAAAATTGAAATAATTATTCAGTCGTGTGGTCTTCGGTAGAGTGAAATTTGAGCCACCCTAATTCCTTCTAATGCGGTGTCGTACAAGATGATTAACGGATAATGGTTTTTTTATTTTTTTATAAATTGCACATCAATTTGAGTTCACCTCGCCTGATGGTAAGCTGAAGGCAAAGTCTCAGGAAAGAGTGTCACCATTAGAAACACATACAGTATTACAATAATGGAGCTCAGCTTGACGATCTTATCAGATGCTTTTGCACGCCATGTTGTTTAATATCAGACATAATATTTAGACCAGACTCATTGCACTAATTAATTATTAGTACGAGTATAATAAAAATTATATAATATATAATTTTCTTCCATAGTTATAACAAAACAATGAAATTTGTAACTTATCAGTCTATTATAAACTAAATAACAAGAGAAGCACAAGTCGTACTTTGTCGGCACGTTGCTCGTTTCAAGAGATCTTGAATGCATTTAGTTGTTATTCGAAGTTTAGTCATTAGACTGTTATAGAGTAGGAAATCTGACTTCTGGTTCTGATAAACTTAGGGATATCGCCTTTAATGACATTATTATGTGAGAATGTATTGGTCCAAAATGTCTGAACTTAACCCTAAACTGTAAGGCCAAGTTCAGACATTTTTCATATTATGGTCCTTAGTTTTTCAATCATTTTTCAACATTGTTTTTAGATTCTGTTGTTTCCAATAGTTTGTAGAATTGTGGAAAGTTGCCACCAACGTCGCCACTTAAGACGACAAGGAGAATTTTGAATTCTTTAGTATGTCTTGTATAATCTCATCTCCGGCAATCAAAGACCCATACGGCCATACACGGCGTGCGATTTAGTCGGTTCGAGTCCGTGATAATCACCTCCACCAATTATGGCGGAGGTGGCATCCGTAGGGATTTTGCGCATGTAAAAAAAAGACGTAGTTTAGTAGTTCAAGTGATCAAAGTAATTATTCTTCTAAGAGATTGGTCGCGGTTTCACGTTTCGTTAATTTATTAATTCTCTAAAATAATTAACGAACATCAGATTAACCTCTTCACACTTCCCTACCTTTATAATCCGGTCAAAGGCGCTAAAATTCTTAAGTAGTTATAAAGAGCTTCATTGCTAGGATTACAGGCAAATAAAAAACCTTTCGTTTTATTTATTTAATCAACCAATGGCCGAGTTTTTCGGGTACAAAATTAGAAAAGTTCCGTCCACATTTTTACGCTACACCCTGTTTAAGAACTGTTTAAATATTAAGTTTGTTTATAAAAACATGACTTGTTTTGGAAGTCTCAAGGTGGTGAATTTAAAATGTCATTACTGGATGTTCAGCGATTAATGGGAAATGAGGGTTGTTTATCTGGAGACCTGTAATTAAGTGGTTGTAACGTTAATTAACTCAATCCCTGACTAACAGAATTCCTTTGCGAATAAATTGGGACTGGAGAAGAGATTTTAGTTTATAAATAACTAAACGTTGTCTCTTTTTAATTCCCGACACAGAAACGATGTGGTGTTATAAGCTCGACGTGTTTGTGTGTCTGTGGCATAGCAGCTTCTGAACGGATGGACCGAATTCGATGTAGGTTTTTCTTCTTTGAAAGATGAATTAGTCAGAAGTATTCTTAGTTATGTTTGATGAAAATCGATCTAAGATGGCAGCCGCCGCCGCAAAATGAGGTATTACACATTTTTTCACCAATTCCTTATAAAGGGCTTGACTAGTAGAAACTATGTACTATGATGAATTTCAAGTCCTGAATGACCGCCATCATAAAATTGCGAATAACCTTCTTATATTTCAGTACTCTCGCAATATGAATATCAAATGAAAGGGTTTGAGAAGTAGAATACTATACACTACGGTGAAGTTCAAATCTAAGATGGCCGCCGCCATAAACTGGTAAAAACATATTTCATATATTAATAAGTTATAAGTCATAAAAAATAGTTTACGAAATTCATATTACATGCGGGCAATGCCTATGTTTCGGATTGCATCGAAAACTTCAGTCCTCGGGGGATTTCCCACTGATTAATGGATCTTAATTTTCAGCACGAGAAAAAATTATTCCGTTTTCCGACTTTACCTCTTTCACTACGTGTATCTTAGCGTCCAGACTATGGAAAACAGGAACGTGATTTCTATAAGGAACATATAAAATACAAATAATAATGTTCATTCTCTGAACCTTTTCCCAACTCAGTTGGGGTCGGCTTTCCTGTCTAACTGTGATGCGGCTGAACTTCGATATTTTCCGTGAAGCGACTGCCATATGACCTCCACAACCAATAGTCCAATGACCAATGCTTATATCGAAGTTCCAAGTTAGACTGGTTGGACTTTTGAGGGGTTCCAACTACTTGTAACGACTGCCATAGATGTTTGTGTGGCAATTGGGACCCACGGCTTAACGTGCTCTCCGATCAGACCAGTGCAAACAGCCATATTCATGCATACAATTTTTTGCACTGAGAGGGGATCGAACCCGCGCCCCGAGCGTAGCAGTCGCGTGCACTTCCGCTGCGCCAAGGAGGCTGTGACAAATAATAATGTTATAAATTAGAAAATCACGTCCGCTAGTAAGAGTAATGCTAGTCAGTACGATCCATAGAACGTGATAAATAGAGCAGCTCCCACTCCACAACTAGTAGGAATCCTTAGTGTATAAGATTTACTATTTGGTTAGTGAGACATTGCTATTGTTAGTGCTATAGATATATCAAATAGATACGGTAATAATAGGTCTTTATATATGAAATTTTCTCACAGATTCATGAGTTCGTTATTCCTGTAATTTAATAACTGTTTCCATTATTTATATTTTTTGAAAGTCGATTTCAAGATTTTACAACTCTGTATTTTTTTTTATTGGCCGCTTGATAAATTAAATTCGATCTTCAAAAACAGTACTTCCTAAATGATATATTTCGTATTACTTTATTACAGATGTCACTTTTCAAAAATTGTAATAGAAGTTGCTGTTTGCTTAATATTGTCTCATTCATACACAAAAAAAAAATCATAAAGTGTGGATTTGTCATTCCTAAAATAATGCAAAAATGTTAGGTACCTACTGAAAATTGGGTTCATCCAGATCATACCAATTAGAGTAAATCTAAATAGGTAAAGAAATTACAACTGCTGAGCGTCACCATTAGTGTGACCCTAACAATGGTGACCCTCATTCATGATACTTTGCCTTCAGCTTACCACCAGGCGAGGTGAATTCTAACTAACGTGCCCAAGATAAAGAAAGAAATATACAAAACGAAGCACATTTTATTTTACGCAAAATATGGCACAGTTGTGTTATAATTCATTTAACTTGGAGTAATGTTGTCGTAATTATACAAACAAGTTGCTAAACTTTACACAAACGCTGTATTGTGCACGTGTACATATATTCACATGTGTTACCATTAGCACAAGTTATTACAAGTAAAAGTTTAATTCTAGTGAAACGGTAGCTGAAACAACTGAACTAAATTAAGCTGTTTATTTCGTCTGTGGTCTGTTGTTTTATAACTATTTTCTAACATAAGATTATACAGACAACTGTGTATTCTCTATATTACATCTGTATGTTCTTATTTGGTACACAGAAATGTTTTAGCAACTGTTTTCTATCCTTATTTTTTATTTAAAAAGACAACTCCCGCACTATGGACAAGCCCTGTATCGCGGGGGACTTTACAAACGTACAACTAACGGACACAAAGCACACCCAGACTCAGAACAACTGTTTGTGGATCACACAATTTTTTGTCCTGTGTGGGGACCGAACCCATAACCTCGTGCACAGCAGGCGCACACTACGTCCACTGAGCCACGGAGGCAGTCATTTCCTTGTTTGCCTTATATTCTACCTAAAGGAACAGGTGACGTTGAATGAGGTTATTCATCTCAAGTTGATGTCTCGTTATCATATAAATAATTGTGGATACGTTTAGTATGTTGATATGTGTTGCAGCCCGATAAAGGCAGGATCGTTATTGCATATTTATTCGTTGATTGATTCTTTGATTCTATGGCTGCTATTTATATAGGTAACAGAAAAAATGTACTGTTATCTTAAGTTGTTACATAACTGCAATCGTATTGTTTGCACGTATTTCAAGCTAAAGAATCTGCATTGGTACATGACTGCCGTGGTCCCGATACCCAACGGCGGTCATGTCGAAAGATATATCAAATCCGACATAACCTCTCTCACCGGCTTCAATTAGATTAACATCCGTGGGGACTACGCATACGAAAATAAGGTACCTACTAAAAAGAGAATAAAATATCTTATACCTCTAAAATAAATGCTATTTAATATAATGTTATATGTAGTGGTTGTTATTATGGTTAGCTATCGATAAAATTATTCACATAGAAGGGAAACTCGACACACATAACTACCATACATACGGATATCTCTCTAAGAGGAGTAAAGCCTTTCACGGAAAAAGATAAATATCATTAATTGCCTGCAATGATATTTTCTCTCTAAATCACTCGTGCGAAATAAAGTGGTATCATCAACAAGGCAATATTTACGCACAGATTCGTCCAAGTGTTAAACAAACCATACAAACTCCCATACCATAAGAGAGTGTTGGAGTGCTGTACAAATAGCCACGGTCATTTTGTTCCAATATTATTTTTTGGGGGAAATCTTCGACACAATAACATGAGGAATAAGCCAAGCCAAAATTATCAAGATGGCTACCATCTTGATAATTTTATTTATGAATATGTCCTAGAGTAGTCAAGCGCTTTTTTGGATTGTTGGCCAACCAAAATGAGATACAAGGTTTGCGGTCGGTGATGTAATAGTTTGGTACGATTGTTACTAGTGAAGAAGAGTTCATATTTAGAACGCCTTATGGAGATATCAGTCGTGAAAACTGTTAGTGGCAAACTGCGTTCGTGACCTATAGCGATGGTGTCAAATCGCGTATTATGTCGAACTGCGTATACGACGAATCACGTTTGTGTCGTACAGCGTGTAATCCAAGAAATGGGCATGATATATATGCGATCTTCTTTTGTCGAATCGCCGGCATTTTTGAGTTGCCATCTTGGTGTAGTAATTTGTTTCACGGCAGTGCCGCTGCTCACGGAGAGGGCCCGAGAATAGGTTTCGCTTTTTGGAAAAGCTTACTACATTCTTTCCTCTCTTCTCTGCGATAATACAGCGATTTCATGAATAAGGAAAACATGCGCATTTTGGAAATAAATAATCTGATACAAAATGAAACTTTTAACGAAGTTTCTAACCTGGGGTCTTTTTCTATATTACTAATAAAATTTCTATATTACTTTACTCTCATAGTGTGATTCGGACTCAGACCGTTATCATCCATTTTTTGTACTATATCTTGTAAAACAAGTGTAAGTTTTAACAAATTAAGCAATTAAATACATCCACTACAGTAAGAAATACAGCTTGACCCATTTTACTAGAATTCTGTATATCCGGACTTCCTCGCCTGATATAATGCTCAAAAAAGAAGATAACTACGATGTTACAATGGTGACACTCAGCTTGATGGCCCATCAAATTGTCCAAACTACATTTTCTCGAGGGTGTATAGTTGTATTTTTTGTCTTGAAGCGTTTTTAAACAAAACAGGAGGTGCCTCATTTATCTATGGTGATAATTGGTTAAATTCTTAGTGAAATATTAAGTACAGTCAACAAAATCAATGGAGTGCAATGAACTTTCGAATGCAGGTTCTTCAAGAAAGGCATTAGAAGAACCTCTTGTTACCTTTCATAATGGACCTACTTTATTATTCATTGCACCATCTATAAGATCGATTGAGAATACCTGAAGCATTAACTCTGCTGTATTCATTTCATCTTTTAATGAATAAAAAAGCTTATATTTCGAATGATAAAAATAACCAGGATTATCCACGGTAGCGTAGTGGTATGGGTAACGGACTGCTGAGACGAGGTCTCGGGTTCGATCCTAGGTTTTACTATGGCACATACCAATGACTTTTCGATGCTTTTCGAAGTTATGTGTGTATTTATCACAGGTTTATAAGTGCCCGGTTAATGGCAATAGACTCGCCTCCTATTACATTGGGACATAAACTGGCAAAATGTGGGTGCTAGCACCTCTGCCTACCTCTTCGGGGATTTAGGCGTGAGTTTATGTTTTGTTATGTTGTTAAAAATAACCAGGTCCATTTTACTTCTAAGTTGCTGCTGTCCTTGAGGCATTCAAATCAAACCTCTCCCGACCGGCTGGGTAAGTACCTCCGTCCTACACAATACCGCGGCTAATAATAACCTTGTGTTGTGTTTCTAGCGGTGAGTAGGATAGCCGGAGCTCACTGGAGAGGGTTTGTGTTGTCAGTGGGCAGACTGAGAAACCCTTCTTTGTCTTCTGCACTGACAGCACAGAGAGTACCTAACCTTGTCCACTCCTCCCTTCCTCTTCCCCCTCTTTTAGGCAGCATGAATGTGACGCCCCTGGTGTTGCACCACCCACTTTCCATCAGGTGGGTCGCGTGCTTGCGTGTTACCTAAGTGGTATAAAAAAAATAAACTGCAAGTCATCATTTCGTTGAGGTAATCCCCAAATACTTTCACATCGTTATCAAAATGTCAACCTAGCATTATAACTATAGATTGCTGTTAAAGAAAAAGAGGCTCTAGTGCATTATGATTCAACACAAAATAGGCTGCATTAATATCATGTAACATTGTTATTGTTATCCAAGCTAGTTAACACTCTATTGCGTTGAATTTAACGACTATTTTAGTCGTAATTTATTTATGTCTCTTTACATAATTAATTTTGTTTGATTCCTTTATCCTATAAAGTGCACTATAGACATTATCCTTCATTGTTTGACGAATGTAAATTTTACGATTACACTTTGTATCTTTATTAATTTGTTTGTTTATTTTTAGTGTCTGTATTGCTATAAAAGAAATTATATTACTTTGTTTGTTGATTTCAAAGTTTATTGTACAATTTATTTTCATGTTAAGTGATGATATATGTTATTATATCTTGTTGCCATATATACAAATAAAAATAAATAACATAGTAAGTAAAGTGTCGAGAATTCTCAATTGTCAAAAAATCTAAATTCTAAATTCTGAGATGACTCCGGCAAGAAACTCAGCGGGCTTTTCTTTTGTCTTTTGATCTATTTACAAACATAAGTACCAAAAAAACTCACTTCTAATTCAAACCATTGAACTTAGCTAGAGAGGTTAGTGGTAATATTTGAGCGGAGGCAACTCGGACGTCGGAAATCGCAGAATGACCTCCGTCCCCCATGAGCGCGGGCCTGTGGGTGACGGGTGGAGGCCGTCTGTCACCCTAGCAGAAACAGGCCGCGACGGTGGCGCGAAGTGCGTCTCCCCATATCCGGGGGCTAGATGGGGACACCATGGTTCCCACATTAAGGTTAGGGGGTCATCTCAAAGAGATGTTCCTGGGTCTGCCGGGGTGTCTTGTATAATCTCACCTCTGGCAATCAAAGACCTATAGACGGCGTGCGTTTTAGTCGGTTCGAGTCCGACATAATCACCACCGACTTTGGTGGGGGCGGTATCCATGGGGATTTTGCGCACGGAAAAAAAGGGGTAATATTAGTAATTCGATTACTAATATTCTTTAAAAATCCCGTCTCCCGCATGGCAGTCGCGTTCGCTACAGCCACGCCACTGAATTTCATAAAATTTCATTGGATGAACACTAGCTATGTGCCACGACTTCCATCACGACTCATGGCACAGATATCGGGGTCAGATTTGGTGTTCGTTTTGGCAGCAAACCAGCGTTAAAGGGCAGACAATGCAGTGATGTCTTGGCGCCGCCGGCCCTGTCAAGTAGGCTATATCATTTTAAACTAAATAAGGCACATGAGACTTTGATATCCATATACAGGATTTAAGGGAAACACTCCTGAAGTCGAAAACTCCTGATAGTACTCCAGGTACACAATATTTTGGCATAAATAAATTACGTTTTGGATTTTTTTTTATTTGTGGAGAACGGGAGTGTTCTCCTTACACTATGTTTTTGAAAAATGGTCGTGTTAGTTACACTATTTATAACTCGTGAACGATTGAGGCAATTTGGCTGAAAATTGGCACCTTAAAACCAGGAGATGGACATAATATAGGTACTTATACGATTCCAGAAATACTCGTGATAATTTTAGAAAATGAATAGTAGCTGCAGCGAAAATCGGGAGCAAAAATATACGACAACATTAAAATAGAAGGTGTAGCACGAACGGGATCTGATAACCAAGAGGACGAAAAAAAAGGCTGTACAAAGTTCGTCAGGGCACCTAGTATGCTTATATATACTTTTGTATGGCAACACTGTCTTTGACTCTCTTTTGTCCATGATGACTAAATGTACGCATTTATAATGTGTAGTTAAAATGTGTGAACACTAAATGGATGTTGGTACAGGGAAAAAATTGACGATGAGTCGATGCATTAGATTGAAAAATGTTGACTTCAGACTTCGGACTCCGAGGTGACAGCTTTGGATGTGACCAGGATTAATTCGAGGATGAGGATGATCATTTATCTACAAACAAAGTTATCAGTGGGTTGAACAACCAAGGCATGGTTGTCATTTGGACGGGAGTGTCAGCAACGCTCAATTTTTTATTTATAATGTTGTATATAACCTTTTTGTTGTAAAGAGTGCATAGTTCGAAGTTTAAAAAAAAATTGATAATTGTCTTTTGTTTTTACACCGTCGTTTATGTATTTTTGGCAGAATAAAATTGTGCTTTTATTTCTTATATTTTATATCTTGTGTTTATTGTTTAATACTCAGTTACATAATTATGTAACAAATTGGTCCTTCGAGCCGGATCAGGATGACTGCTCAGTGCTGAGCATTTCGTGCTTTGGAGGACATTTTCAAAGTAGGTCCCAGCTGTTAATAGTCGTTAGGTCAAGGCTTTATGGATGTCATGAACCACTCAGTTATTGTCTAGCCACTAACAACAAACTAGGTAGAGGTCATACGGGAATTCCCCCCAACATAACCGATCAACATGATCCAAATTACGATCGAAGTACTTAAATTTAATGACCTGCGGTACTGGCCATCGTCTGAAGCAATAAACAATGTAGTGTCTCAGCCCCGATACGAGCGCCACATAATATCAAAAGTGCGCATAACCAATCTTGTGGGTATTGAGGAACACGCCAGCCGCAATCCGAATACAAAATAGAATGGACAAGGTACATCGAGTGACGAAGATTTTATGCAAGCCTTTTTTTTTATTTATTATACTACGTAGGTGGCAGACAAGCACACGGCCCACCTGACGGAAAGCGGCCACCGTGGCCTATGAACGTGTGCAACACTAAGAGTGTCACACATGCGCTGCCCACCCTGAAGGAAAAGGGGGAGAGTTGGGAAGGGGTGGGGAGGCTAGGAAGGGGAGGGGAAGGAGGGGTATAGTGAGCTCTGGCTACTTACCGGCGGGAACACAACACGATGGTTATTATGACCGCGGTCTTCGGAGGGCTATATACGCTACAACAAACAGGTGCGGAGCAGGAATGAAAAATGTTGTAAAAACCGGGTGACGCAGACGAAGTTACGCGGGTCAGCTAGTATTTTTATATAGTAGACTATCTGAACCGCGCGACTTCGTCTGCGTCACCCCGTTTTTGCAAGATTTTTCATTCCTGCTCCGCCTGTTAGTCGTAGCATGATGTTATATGCATATAAACCTTCCTCTTTAACCATTCTATCTATTGAAACAAACCGCATCAAAATCCGTTGCGTAGTTCTAAAGATTTAAGCATACAAAGGGACAAGAAAAATAGGGACAGAAAACGCGACTTTATTTTATACTATGTAGTGATAGTGATAGTGATGATAGGGATATCAAAAGCGAACCAAAATTCTCGGCGAGTCCATCCAAAACATAACTCCGTGATATCCCCGATTCATGACTTATGTCCGCCCCCGCGGTCCACTCAATTATTCATGAGCTCCATTCTAACGGCGAAGGAACATCTTTTATATCACTATATTTTTTACATATTCCCTTGGTGAAGTGTAATTCGATAATAAGATCTTGGTACAGTTTCCGATAGATTTTAGTGTTGGTCTATGATTTTTTTCGATGAAGCGATTGCAGATTATTTTTAGGTACTCTTTTCTTCAAACTTTTAATTTCTTTTTTAACAAATGGTGCTGAAGATACGCACGATTGACAGAGGTAGCATATGGCGGTGTCTCCCATCCTAATTGAGCAGTCCGACTAGAGAACCTCCGCTCTACAGAAAACCGCGGCTAAAAACCTTGTGTTGTGTTTCCGGCGGTGAGTAGGGTAGTCAGAGCTCACTGGAGAGATTTTGTGTTGTCAGTGGAAAGACCGAGAAACCATTGTGGAGGAACGGGATGTGATGTCCTTCCAAAACAGAGGGAGGATCCTTCGACCAGGCAAGGTGATCACGGCTGGCGGGCTGCGGCCCAACGGTTGTCGTTGGGTTGTTGTATGTATATTGTTCCAGCGCGAGAACTTCGCTTTCGCGATGCAGGATCCGGAGTGACGTAGTAGTTAGTCTTGCTGTCGCTAGATGGCGCTGGGTACATGTGGTTTGGCCACACCCTTATTTGTATGCACTGACAGCACAGCGACTCTAGTAACCTACGGTATATGCTGAACACATGTATCTATTGATCTGCAAAGGGTGTTCATGACCTCAGGACTTCCAAAAATACGAACCGCCCGTTTGCTGCAACTTATAGAGAACATCTAGTAAGTACTTCGCGAAGCCATCCTAGACATGCGTGCAGTATTCCACGTAGGAACGAAATTGTATCTTGTTCAGAAAATACCGCTGCTCCGGCGTTCTGTACAATGTTTGTAGCGTGATTAGTTACAGAGACAATTAAAATGCGCTCAGCTGTGAGCACGTAAGTAACAAGAACGAGTTCGTGACGACCAAAATGAACCAACCAAAATAACGCTCACTTGTGAATACATTTTAACTGTCATCTAGAATACAATCCATCTTACAATCTAGATAAAATTCGAGATTCAGAACTGAATATCGTTTTTTGATATGGGCTTTAATGTGAAAAGATATGAATATTACGCTCTCTATAGGAAATACAGAGAATATACTGACATCCGTCTTCAGCATTGCAGCAACATGATTACTTACTCTTCGAAATATTATATATAAAAAGTCAACGAATACTTTTTATACCACTTAGGTGCCAGACAAGCATACGGCCCACCTGATAATATAATGTGTTCACCGTAAGCCTTTGGATATTTGCAACACCAGGGGCGTTACACTGAGTGTGGGGGAGACGATTGGAGGCGCCTGTCACCCTAGCAGAAGCAGGCCGCCATGGCGGCGCAAAGTGCGCCTCCCCATATCCGGGGGCTAGATGGGGACACCATGGTTCCCACATTAAGGAAAGAGGGTCATCTTAAAGAGACGTCCCCAGGTCTGCCGGGGTGCGAGAGAATGTCTTGTATAATATCACCTCCGGCAATCAAAGACCCATAGACGGCGTGCGTTTTAGTTGGTTCGAGTCCGACATAATCACCTCCGTCGACAAGGGGCGTTACACTCGTGCTGCCTACCCTGTAAACTTAGACTTAATAGGCATACTAATGGGCAGAACTTAGTTACACTCAGATTTAAAACGATTGATTTGATTTGGAATCAGGAATTGATTCACATTACCTGTCTCATTAACAAATTATGAAATATATCTAACCACAAATTTAGTATGCCTTAAATTCAATCAGCATACTTCAGGGACCTTTTTACCTTTCAATCGTGACAGGGCCCTTTTAATACGACATACTCAACTTGATTATCAATTTCATTAACCAAATGTGTCCCTGTAGACTTACCAAATGTTACTAAGTGATCTATGATTGTGCGAAAAAGTAATGAATTGGTATTAAGTATACGAAGTGTTCCAATAGATGAATTACTCGTATGTTCTATTTCGAAATGGCAACCAAATATGGATTGCATTAGATTGACGTTCTATTTGTTCTTATTATTATTTTAAATATGGAAGTTTATGTAGATGTATATTTGCATGAATGGGTCTTTCATCAAGAAATTACATATTGGGGGAGGAAGGGGAATCACTCACTCACGGTTTAACAATTCCAATGATAACAATAGCAAATTATTACTAAAGCATGATTTACTCGTAGCGCGGGCGCGGGTTGATCGCGGGTTGTTTTATCATGCATTGCCGTTTTACAGACTGAAATTAAAAAATGATATACTAAGAAAACGGCGATGGATAGCAAAGCAATCCGCGCTCGACCTGCACACGCGCATAATATGAAGCGTACTGAATTGTCATAGAAAGGCATGTCAAACCGCATCCTTCCAAGCAAGTGAAAAGACTACTACTACTACTAAAGACTTTTACCCGAGGAGAGATGTTGTGCAATATGCCACAAGTGCGAAGGACAAACTTCGACACTTGTTTCCTACTATTTATTTTTTATTTATTTATTTATTTATTAAGAGTAGCTTACAAGGTATACACCAGCACATTACATTTTACCTCAAGTCTAATTTACATTTGTTTGGTGCTACCTCAATTACAAGCTGCCACGGCATGCATTGAGAAGCAAGAATACAATTGATTAAAGTAATTGCATGAAAATTATCTGTTTAACACAGAAACCTAAATTATGGAAATTAAGATTACTGAGACTAATATGAGTACCTAAAAAAACTAGTAGTTGTGGGATGGTATGTGGTGAATACTAGTAGTATTTCCCGCAAGGATAGGTACATGAGTTTTCGAAAAATCCTTATATGGTTGTCGCTTGGGAAAACTATTTTATTTGTCTGACGAACGACAGTGAGCTTAACATGCTCTCCATGAGCAGACCAATTCAAATGGTCATATTCATGCATGCACATATTTGCACTAAGTGACAATCAAACCCGCGCCCCCCGCGTATTAGTCGCATTCACTATCGCCTCGTCGAGACTTTTTTCAGTTCCACACCCAATAGGGCCTTTGCAACCTTCGGCAACTGATGATCCCTGACGGTTGTGCGGTTTTGATCAGTTCAAGTACGACATTTGACGGGAGATGTCCATGGAGATTTCCACAATAAAAAAGTCACAGGGGCTGTCAACTAACCGTACAATTATTATATAACTACAATTACTTCTTTTCTCAAAGCAAAAAGCTCACAGCAGACCACAATCCTTTATTTTTATTAAAAACATTATGAAATGAAGCTAAGCTGGCAACAGAAAGAAACACAATCCTCGAGAGAAATTAAAACACACGACCATCAAAGGGAGCTTGTATAAAAATTGTAACTATATTGAAGTATGAAATTAAAATAGTGGCGGAGACAAAAAGTGCTGGAGCCTTACCACAGTTTGTTAAACGTAATATTATTTCAATTTTACTTCTTTTATAGTGTGATTTGGTCTCTATCCAGTGTCGTCCGTCGATATTTGTGTATGTGTCTTGTAAGACAAATGTAAAACCTAAGAAATTAAAAACGTAAATATATCCACTACAGTTAAAGATACTGGTTGATTCAGCTTGACAGACGCTAATGGGTATATTTATACTGTGAAACTTACATCATTCTCTGAACCTTCTCCTAACTCAGTTGCTGTCGGTTTTCCAGTCTAACTGTAATGCAGCTGAACTTCGATATTTACCGTGAAACGACTGCCACTGACCTCCACAACCAATAGCAATATCGAAGTTCTGAATTAGACTGGTTGAAATATTTATTTATTTTGAAATATTATATTCATGCATACAATTTTTTGCACTGAGCGGATATCCCCTGGAGCCGTTTGGGGAGGTAATGTTGGGCTTGAACCGACCAAAATACACGCTGCCTTTGGGTTTTTATAGATAGAGATAGTAGCAAACAAATAGACAGTGTGGGGACGACATACTACTAGAGATGGTAGTAGTCGCCTTCCCCCTCCTCCCCCTGCTACGAGATCTAAAACATTTTTGTAATTAAGAAATAACAGCTGCAGAGTTATTAAACCACATTCAAGGAAATTTTCCATCCACACAAAAGTACGAAGTTAATGAAATTATGTTGTCCGAGATAAATGTCAGAATGTACATAAACAATTTTCCTCTGTAATATCTCTGTGAAATATGCAGCTAATGAAAAGAGCTTTGAATATATTTTAATATTTTCCACAGCGTCATTGGTTGGGTAAGTAAATATTTTGTTTAAAAATCCTTATTATTTATGTAAAGTCCTTCAACTACCGTAGTCAACCTGATACAGTAATTATAAAATCTTATGTAATAAATGATTCACTATAACGTTATATTATGTACCAAAATATTTAAGCATTGTAACAAATGTTTTGTTTCGTCGATAGATGGCGCTGTGCTGTTTACTGGATCGCGATATAGTTTCGTTGCAGGCATCCTACTTCCTACTAATATTATAAAGGCGAAAGTTTGTTTGGATGGATGTATGGATGGATGTTTGTTCCTCTTTCACGCATAAACGGCTGGACTGATTTGGTTGAAATTTGGTACAGGGATAGATTAGAACCTGGAATAACACATAGGCTACTTTTTATCCCGGGAAAAGGTTCCCAAGGGTTGCGGGAACGGGAACAAAATTCCACGCGGGCGAAGCCGTGGGCATCAGCTAGTATTTCTATATTTTTATCTTATCTTAACGTTTTAACAGACTCATAGAAACACTTAAACACACATACTTTGTTTTGATCTGGGGAATCCGAACGAAAGTACAACAGGTACATAGACTCTCACAACACTTTAACAATCAGCCATATATCTTACTCTGGTGGACGAACCACTGAACTACTCTATTGGACCCTTTGTGCAATTATTTTTTGGGAAAAAGAGAATGCTCATGGCATATTTGTTTAGTGGCGCAAATGAGCACTCATACACTCAAGAAGCAGACAGTCGATATAAATTTATAAGTTCATTATATTTATGGCAACTGATAATGGAAAAAATATAAGAATATTGATGTAATAGTTTTCACGACGTTCGCGTACATACATAGGTACATACAAACATTATGCCCATTCTGAAGGAGTAGGCAGAGATGTAATTAAAAACCCACATTTCGCCAACTATGTTTAGCAACTACAAGAACAAAATTTTAGTAACGCTCGAGTAACTACAAGTTAAGCATATTCGCCTCCCCTACTATATTGATCAGGATAGCGTATAGTATAATTTATGCAGTCTTATAGCTCCTAACCCAAAAACTCCACATAATCACTAACATAGAAACACAAACATAATTAATATTAATAGTCAATAACTCAGTCTAGAATAAAACCCGACCCGGAATGTCCATATATTCACAATAATTATGTGCTTGAAAAATATTTTCATTTGGCCCACTTGACACACGGCCCATTTGGCCCTAACCGCCCGTCAAACAAACCAAGGTCGGTCGTTAGCTAGAACTGCCAATAAATATTGAAGGCATTAGGCCTCAGATACACGGGTAAAAACTTCGCGTTAATAAAATATTTTTAATGAACCTTAAGCCTTACAACCCAACGCATGAGGCTCGAAATGCGAACTGTTCAAAAAAAATCGTCGCGTTTTAAAAGCGCTAACCTATGTTTTGAGCATTGTTGAAATTATTTGTTATATTAGAAGTACAGTGGGTATCAAAAACCTTTGAAAGCCTTAGTCTAATTTAACCAAATTTAACATAGATAGCGTTAATAAAATAACTTTGACCAATATTTTTTTATACCACTGGTGGGGCAGACAAGCACACGGCTCACCTGATGGAGATTGGTCACCATGGCCTATGCAAAATCAGTATTGTGTCTTATAAAAAAAAACATCCTAAACTTAATATTATGACAAGAAAACCTCCTATGCTCTAGCCAGTAGCTTCTAAGACTAGTAGTTGTGTAGTGGCATCAGTTCATACAATTTTAGTTTCAAACTGTCCAGCAACTCTCAGAGCCTTATAAATGTGTGTGACGCCTTAGTTTCTTGCGTGACCTGTTAAAAGCTTAACACCCAAATAGATACTAAAATTGTTAACGTGTTAAAGTTACTGACTTATTTATGGTAGGATAATATTTTTTTAATGATAAGGGTAAATATTGAGTAGGGCGTGTTCTGCGGTTTATCCGCTGGCAAACTTTAAACATAAATAAAAGTTTCGTCTTCAAATATTTCAGAAAGTCGTTATAGAATTAATTTATGTGCGTTTTAATTATAATACGTGGGTAGGTTTCTTTGCAATATGGTTAAGTCAGACTCGAACCGACCTATACCGCATGGCGGTTTCGGGCCTATTTACATGTGACATTGCAGATAGACTATAAAAGATTTGTCATCATAAGCCTCAAAATTCAGTAAGAATAATGTCAATCATATCGTACCTCCTACGAATATTCTAGTGGTATGGGCAATGAACTGTTGAAAATAGGTCACAATGGCACACACCAATGCCTTTTCGATGCTTTTCGAAGTTATGTGTGTACTTATCACAGGTTTATAAGTGCCCGGTTAATGGCAATAGGCTCACCACCTATTACATTGGGACCTAAACTTAAACTGCCAAAATATGGGTGCTAGCACCTCTGCCTACCACTTCGGGGATATAGGCGTGAGTTTGTTATGTTATGTACTTGAACTTCTTTTCGCTAGTCTTTCGTTCGTTTTTCTCCCTCCTCTACCGGTTAGCGGAAGTTTTAATTTTTTAAAAGGCCTGTAGTCAAATTAGGCATTTCCTTCGCAATATGGTTGCTGGCTGTGTGGCGTAGATAGCTGCGGTACGGAATCCCCTACTTCATACCACATCACAATATTCAACAAAAAAAAATAGGTACGATCATTCTTACTTTATCCAGAAATATGGTCACAATATTCAAACGAACATTGTTTCCGTTTTATCCTTATATATCCTTGTGTGCTTTGCTTAATCAACAGAAATATAGTGGACAATTACGACCACAATTGGTTAGCTGAGTCGTGAAACTGGCTGTTGCCGAATATAGCCAAAAGTATTGATGCTAACGTTATTCCACCCGAATGTACTATTTTCATTATTTTGTATCTAGACTAAGTAAATTATTGTAAATAGACCAAAAAAAAAAGAAAATCGAAAAGTTTCTTGCCGGAGTCTTCTCAGGTCGTGGCCGCGTTTCGAACCGGTGGTCCATTTGCATTTGATAAAATATTGTTGATATTGACGTTTTGTAAGTGCCGTTTACTGGTCTATATTATTATTTACACTGAGAAACGGAGGTATTTCTTTACGTAATTGAGCAGCCCGACTGGGGAAGTACCTCCGCCCTACATAATACCGCGGTTAATAATAATATTGTGTTTTGTTTTCAGCGGTGAGTACGGTAGCCAGAGCTCACTGGAGAGGTTTTGTGTTGTCATTGGAAAGATCGACGGCTTAAGTTGTCGCTAACATGGTCATACCCTGCTTTGTCCTACACTGACAGTATAGAAATTCTCTTAACCTTTGACGATCATGAGATACTGTTGATAAAATTTATTGGAAAAAAGCTGTTTTATTTTGAACTTTCACGTTTCATGATCACGTTTCACGTTACAATAAATTAACAGAAATAAACGCAGCAAATATGAAAGTTTGTTTCAGATGAATGAATGGAATATTTTTGTTCGCTTTCAAGCAAAAACTGTCTTACGGTTTTTATTTTTACCGAACTGTAACACCAGCTTATAATATAAATTGATAACACACTTGATACTACTCCACTAACTTTTATTAGTGTATTTAACCGGTTTCGCATTGTGGTATTCTTAAAGGTTTGCGAATGCAGTGATAGTATAGATTGATAGACAGTAATAAATACAGTGGAGAAGTATAAGTGTGTTATCAATTATGTATAACAGAGTGTTCCACCAAGTGCCATGAATCAGCAGTATAAATAATTAACTTATAAAAATTGTGTCAACAAAATGTCGAATAAAATCATTCAGATTCCTTTTAAAACATAATAAATGCTCAGAAATAGAGCCGCAAAAGTAAAGAATTATTTACAAGTTCATTGTAAATTCTATTAAAATGAAATCCTCCCTTTAAATTACAAAACCTGTCTTTACGGTGTATAAAATTTCAGATTACATGTAATGAAACAACAGCGAAGTACTTCAATGAATAATGTTTTGTGCAGACGGGCTGCTTTGATTATCTGTGTAGTTAGGCAAAGTTAATTGTCTATTTGTAGATATATGGTTAGTGTTGACTATAGGAGCTGAATGCTGAAGCTGTCAGCTGGTGACCACGGCTAGTGCAAATTGGCCGAAACGTCAAAAAATCAAAAGGTAAATTATTGTATTTACAATATGATCGCGGGTTCGGTAATCATATATCATGCAACGCGAAAGTTTAAAAGTAGGTATTTGTAGAGATATGGTTTCACCTACTTATTCAATATAGTTTATAGTATACACAATTTCTGCCATGTAACATGAAAAATATTCCTACACAGGACCACACGTGCAGGGCTTAGATGTCACCCGCATACGGTGCAGAATATTCCATTAAGAACCAACCGGTTTAATGAGTCTTTCCTCTGCCGCACCATTAGGTCTTGGAATTACTTATTAGCGCACGTGTTTCCTTCTTCCTACAGTCCCTTTTCTTTAAGCATGGCCTGAAAAGCATCCGATGAGGCCGTCAAGCTGTGCGCCACCATTGTAATAATGTACTTACGTGTTTGTAATGATGACCCTCTTTCCTGAAACTTTGCCTTCAGCTTACCGCCAGGTAAGATAAAGTTAAATTGACGTGCCATAGATAAAAAAAATACTAGCGAATGGAGAAGATCTCTATGACTTAGTCGCCTTTCACGACACCCACTGAGAGAAATCGGGTGGGCCTCATTGGCCTACGGGAATACGGCTAATGTAGTTTATACATAAACGAAAAATAAATCTCAATGAAAGTGGCTCGTCTGTGCAGTATCAACGCAAGAGAGCACTCTTAATTTATGCTATCATAAACAATTTATTCATGAATATCTTTTGTCTTGTCGCGGCCTTCTTTGAAATTGTTATCATAAAAGTCTTATTAGGTATATCAGTAGAATAGGGTTGACTTGTTAATATATTACCTTTAAGGTCAATATTTTATACTGTCGCTGTAGTTAAAGCGCATGGAAATGCAAAAAAGAAAAGCTAAAATAGGAAATTAACTTTTATTATTATCCACGTACCTAATAGTTAGGGCATTCCGTAGAAATAAATAGATACTGCATACTTTTACTAATATTTAGGTCGTGAAATTGACTGCACCACGCTTGATGGATAGCAAATGCGTAGTCTCCAGAATATGGTGGCCGCCGTTACAGTGGTGCTGTCTCTGCATCTGCGGTCAGCACCCGAGATTGTACGATGAAGGAAATACGTGTGCTGACAAAGCATTCCAGGACTTAATGGTGCGGCACAGAAAAGAAGTACCGACCCTTAGTACTTAATGGAATTGTTAGTACCGTATGTAGGTGACATCTAAGCCCTGCGCGCGTTGTCCTGTGTAGGAAGGGAGAGGGAGATTCTAGAAAGGTCTTTGGAACTGACACCTACACTCTAGTACACCTGCTTTTTATTAGATGGGGCTTGAATACAGGTTGCACTGAAAAGTAATTAATAGGTAGACGGAAGGAATACAAGTATTTTCCGCCCTAATTTAGCAGTCCAACTCTGAAAGTAAATCCGCCCTATAGAATACCGCGACTAATAATAACCTTGTGTTGTGTTTCCGTTGTTAGACTAGCCTAAGTCAGAGCTCATTTAAGAGGTTTTGTGTTGTCAGTGGTAAGACTGAGAAACCCTGCTTTGTTTTCTGCACTAACAGCACATAAACTTTCTTACCCTCCACTCCTCCCCTCCTCTACCCTCCTCTCCCCTCCCCCTACGTGGCCGGCAGCGTGCCGCTCCTGGTGTTACAAACCTCCATAGGCTACGGTAACCACTTTTCATCAGGGGGCCCGTGTGTTTATCTGCAAAAAATAGGTATTTATTAAAACTGTGATATGTTTGATCTGTATCAGTTGATTAGAAAAGGAGATATGATCAGAAGTTGTACTAATAGACACGAGTGGAGCCGCAGACAACAACTAGTCATTACCGTAATGGTCACCTAGAATGTGCATCATACATGAAGATTAACGGTTATTGTTCTGACCAAGCTCTCGTCTATAACCACGAATTTGAACCCTAACTACACATTAATAAGATAGAAATTCCTGAAACGCAGTTATGGCAGTTTTATCGTTATGGACATCGCTCAAATTAGTGGTGCAATCAAAACTTTGTCACTAAATATTATTCGATGCTATTTAATGATGAAAATTTTTAGTACATTGAAATTAAAACGATATTCTAGGAGGATTTTTATTTATCGCAGGTTTAAAAGTGCCCGGTTAATGGCAATAGGCTTCGCCACCTATTACATTGGGACCTAAACATAAACTGGGACAATGTGGGTACTAGCACCTCTGTCTACTCCTTCGGGGATATAAGCGTGAGTTTATGTTTGTATGTATTTTAGGAGGACTTTTATACAGATATCATCTATTCCCTAGGACTTTGTCTTCAGCTTACCATCAGGCGATGTGAAGTATCTATTTGACTTCGTTCTATTTGACAGCTGAAGTTGACATGTCCAATATTAAAAAATATTTCTCTACCATCTTTATGTCGGTACAGTAGAACAAAAAAATATTGACAAATTTGATAAAAGTTTTAGTTTTATATTCATAAAATAGTTTATGAGACTTCAACTTAGATTATGAAGTAGACATTAAATTTTAGAATATGGCTGTAAAAAGCTTGCGCCTTGGGCAGGCCATTACATGAGCGGTGGGAATCTACGAGGCTATTAAGGAAAATTAGTGTATTCATGAATCTAGCCTCACCACACACTTTAAACTACTTGTATGACCGTGGTTTATTAACATGATTATCAAAAGAAAGGAGAAGGCATTACTTAATAAAATAATCAGTCTGATTATGATGCCACTCAAGCACTAACAATTAACTACTAGGAGAGCCAAGACGTTGATTGGTAGTGCTTGTGCGACTAAGCACGTAATTAATTTCGCAGCGATTTAAACAGCATAGCAATTTTTATGGAGGTAGGACATGACGGTATCTCCCGTCCTAATTGAGCAGTCCGGCTGGGGAAGTACCTCCGCCCTACAGAAAACCGCGGCTAATAATAACCTTGTGTTGTGTTTCTGGCGGTGAGTAGGGTAGCCAGAGCTCACTGGGGAGGTTTTGTGTTGTCAGCGGGAAGACCAAAGGCTTCATTCAACACTGCTGACTTGTGCGGGCGTGAAATGTTGGCGTGGCGGTCAGGGAGACCCGGTGAAACGGCTGACCGCTGGCCGCCCGCAGGCTGTACGGTTCCCGAACCTGGGGATTACTTAATCTCCGCTCCAGGAGGCTGAACCAGCAGCCTGTGTAAAGTTCCCGGTGCTGTAGTCGTGCCGGAGAAGGAGACCGGAGTGGACCCGGCTGCAGTACCCGGGAGGGGACCGGGGGCCCTTCCGCCCGCCACGCCAGCCAGCCACATAACCCTAACATGTCGGCGGTGGCGCGAAGCCTTGCCTCTGTCTCCTGCGCTGTCAGCACAGAAGCTCTCCTAACCTTCACCCCCCCCCCCCCACCCCTTCACAATAATGGTCAAGATATTAAAGAATAACGTTCCTCCAGCGGCTAACTCCACTATGCAAGTGGACTTTTGCAACATCAGGGGCCTACACTCTAACCTACACGAGGTCCACCACCACCTAGAAGCCGCGAAACCGACGTTGCTCTTTCTGACGGAGACTCAAATATCATGCCCTGCCGATACGGGATATCTAATGTACCCTGGCTACAAACTCGAGCACAATTTCTTGAGTAAAGCCGGGGTCTGCCTGTACGTCTGGGATGATGTTTGTTGCCGCCGTCTCATTGGCCTTGAAGACAGGGACCTGTCCACCCTATGGGTGCGTATAGATCACGGTGGCCACACCCGTATCTATGCCTCTACAGGTCTCATAGCGGTGACTTGGGCACGACTCAACTGTTTGAGCACCTGCAACGGTCTGCGGACCGAGTAATTGAGCAGTATCCTACCGCGGACTTGGCATTCTTAGGGGACTTCAACGCCCACCATGTGGAATGGTTGGGGTCCCCGAGGACTGACTTTGCGGGGAAGGCTGCTCACGAATTTGCTCTGACCTATGGGCTCTCGCAACTGGTGCATTCTATCACCAGAACACCAGAAATCGAGACCCATAGAAGCTCTATACTGGACCTTCTGCTGACTATGCGTCCGGATGAATACTCCGTAACTGTGGAAGCACCT
This sequence comes from Pelosia muscerda, assembly GCA_963691645.1. Classification (NCBI taxonomy): domain Eukaryota; kingdom Metazoa; phylum Arthropoda; class Insecta; order Lepidoptera; family Erebidae; genus Pelosia; species Pelosia muscerda. The sequence goes on along the minus strand of OY829114.1, from coordinate 14,039,935 downwards.
CTCGGTACTTCGGACCACAGCCTCGTCCGGGCGCAAGTGTCACTCGCACGGCCAGAACCACCGAGGCCACCTCAGTGGCGGCATGTCTGGCACTACAAGTCGGCAGACTGGGATGGATTACGAGAATTCTTCGCATCGTACCCGTGGAGGCGGCTCTGCTTCAGCTCAGATGATCCAAGCTCTTGTGCATCAGCAGTCGCTGAGGCGATTCTAGCTGGTATGGAATGCTACATTCCCAACCGCTGGATCGCAACAGGAGCAAGTAAGCGTCCGTGGTTTAACCGGCCTTGCAGAGATGCTAGACGTATCAAGCAATCTGCCTACAAGGCTTGGACCACGGCGCTTGCTAAGAAGGATCCGAACATCACTGAGGTGAAGCGGAAACTAAATGCCGCCTCGAGGTCCAGTAAAAAAGCTATTGTTAGGGCTAAATTTGATTTCGTCGGCAGAATTGGTGAGCGGCTTGCGCGCTACCCATCCGGCAGTCGTGCATTCTGGTCGCTTGCCAAAGCTGCCGAAGGAAATTTCTGCCGGTCCAGTCTGCCACCGTTGCAAAAACCCGACGGTAATCTAGCCCATGACGCTAAGGAGAAAGCCGATCTCTTAGGCCAACTCTTTGCGTCAAACTCGACCATGAATGAGGGGAGTGCCGAACCACCTGTTATCCCCTGGTGTGGTATAAACATGCCAGATATTAAATTCACACAACGGGTGGTTCGGCGGGAACTACAGTCCCTAGACATTCGGAAGTCGAGTGGGCCGGATGGTATACCGGCAATTGTGCTCAAGCAGTGCGCTCCTGAGTTGTGCCCAGTACTTACACGACTTTTTGCGCTTTCTTACTCCAAGAGACGAGTCCCGGCTTCGTGGAAGACAGCATTCGTGCACCCTGTCCCTAAAAACGGTGACAGAACAGATCCGTCCCATTACAGGCCTATCGCTATAACCTCCCTCCTCTCGAAGGTAATGGAGCGTGTTATAAACACACAGCTCCTGAGATACCTTGAAGGTAACGATTTATTGAGCGACCGTCAGTACGGCTTCCGTCATAGTCGCTCAACCGGTGACCTTCTTGTGTATCTCACAAACCGCTGGGCGCAAGCCATCGAGAGTCAGGGTGAGGCACTGGCTGTCAGCCTTGACATAGCGAAGGCCTTCGATCGGGTCTGGCACAGAGGTCTCCTAGCGAAGTTGCCATCGTATGGACTCCCAGAGGGATTATGCGAATGGATTGCCAGCTTTTTGTCCAACAGAAGCATCCAAGCCGTCGTCGATGGCAGTTGCTCGGACCGCATGGACATAAACGCTGGTGTCCCACAAGGCTCCGTCCTGTCCCCGACCCTGTTTCTGCTGCATATCAATGATATGCTGTCTGATGACGCCATTCATTGCTATGCGGACGACAGTACCGGGGACGCATATTACACGGGGCGTGCAAACATCCCTCGCTCTAAGGTGGAGGAAAGTCGCGAACAACTTGTGTCTGAAATCGAGACTACTCTCACCAGAGTATCCGATTGGGGACGACTAAACCTGGTCCAATTCAACCCCACCAAGACACAAGTATGTGCATTCACCGCTAAGAAAACCCCATTTATTGTGGCGCCCCAATTCCTGAACACACCGCTCACCATCTCCTCGAGTATTGGGATCCTTGGTGTCGATATCTCCAGCGATGTCCAGTTCCGCAGTCACTTGGAGGACAAGGTTAGGCTGGCATCAAAGAAACTAGGAGTGCTCAACAGGGCGAAGCAGTACTTCACTGCGGAGCAAAGACTCCTTCTTTATAAGGCACAGATTCGGCCCCACATGGAGTACTGCTGTCACCTCTTTGCCGGGGCGCCTGCATGCCAGCTTGACCCCTTTGACTCGGTACAACGGCGGGCGCTGAGGATCGTCGACAATCCCATACTCTCAGGCGGTGTGGAACCGCTGAACATCAGGAGGGATTTCGCCTCACTGTGTGTGTTCTACCGCCTGTATAATGGCCTGTGTTCAGAGGAATTGTTTGACATGATGCCCACATCTACTTTCTATCATCGCACCGCTCGCCATAGGGAGGGAGTTCATCCTCACACACTACGACCGGAATTGGTGCGCACTGTGCGGTATGAAAGGAGTTTCATCCCGCGCACGCTCAAGCTGTGGAATGAGCTCCCTGCCGTGGTTTTCCCAGGCGACTATAATATGGGGTTCTTCAAGAAGGGCATTAGAAGGTTTCTACAGGGTAGGCAGCGCGTGTGTGACGCCTCTGGTGTTGCAAACGTCCATAGGCCACGGTGACCGCTTTCCATCAGGTGGGCCGTGTGCTTGTCTGCCACCTAAGTGGTAAAAAAAAAAAAAAAATAATCGGTTCAAATTTTTTTTCCAAATTTATTCAGCTGCTACATTTTCGGTTAGAACTTACTTTCGGCATACCCATTTTTTGTGAAAAGTGCCCGATTTGCTGCAATAGGCTCACCCCTATACGTGGGACCGAAGTTGATAGTTGGAAAAATGTGGGTGCTTAAAATACCTCTGCCTACCCCTTCAGAAATTACGGAGCATATGTATGTATGTATAGCGGAAGAGAATATTATTTTTTTAAACGGATAAATACGCTGAATATACAGGGTGGAATTTTGTAATGCCACCTGAAGGGAAAGTACTCTTAATACTGCAGATAGAACATTTTACTCAAAGGAAACATTCCTTTATTTTTGAAAAGAAACAAAACTGCATTCAACGATTTTTTGAAATTTGCTTGCCGCACCCAGTAATCGAACCGACTAAAATCTGTAAAAGTTACACCCTGTACTTTTATTGCATCGATCGTTAGGGTCAATTATAAGGATGAAATCTCTCTAACAAACTTCATAAATTAAATGAAAGGAAAACAATGAACACCTAAATTATTTTAATTATTTACAAAAATGGTAAACTAACTAATTAATTGCTCGATACAAACATTTAGTCCTAAATCAAAGTTGTTCTGCTGAGCCGTCGCTTTCTGAAACTACCTGTATTCTTGGAATTTTCTACTATTTTTTTTTCAGTACAAACAGAGTTGGTGCCGGTCGATCTCGATATCTCTCTCCATACCACCAATAGTAATTCGTCATTTTAATGGATAAAAGACGTCAGTGATAATAATTATTAATTAATAACATAAGTTAATAGATGGATCTTTGAGTAAAAGTGCTTTAACTTGACCCATTGAACTATTATTTTAAGATTTCATTGTTTTTCTTTCATTTAATTCATAAAGTTTGTTAGAGAGATTTCATCCTTATAATTGACCCTAACGATCGATGCAATAAAAGTACAGGGTGCAATTTTTACAGATTTTAGTCGGTTCGATTACTGGGTGCGGCAAGCGAATTTTAAAAAATCCTTGAATGCAGTTTTGTTTCTTTTCAAAAATAAAGGAATGTTTCCTTTGAGTAAAATTTTCTATCTACAGTATTAAGAGTACTTCCCCTTCAGGTGGCATTACAAAATTCCACCCTGTATAACTGCCTGTTTTTTATCTTTTTATGACTTCACCCCGCCTGATGGTAAACTCAAGGCAAAATCTCAGGAACGAGGGTCACCATTACAAACACGTAAAGTGTTACAATGGTGGCACTCAGCTTGACGGCCTCATCAGATGCTTTTGCAAGCCCCGCTTAAAGGATCCAGGACAGTAGGACTATTAGCGACAGTAGAACTTTTCGCAAAAAATGACGCATCTATTACAAAATTTCTAACATCTCTTCACCCGAGGCCTACTTCTCTAGTAAACACCATCATATCCCGTCATTTTCGCACGAACCTCAATTAGCCCTTAATAAATAACGTCTAGCCAGTAACAAGGCCTCGTGACCTATTGTTTATTGCTTACATTATTCATTCCATTTTAAAATAAACTACCAGTAATCCTAGCTACCGTTTATAAGTCCATATACCGTCTATATTGCTGGGGGCGACCTGCTTCCTATTTGTAGATACGATAATCTCTACTCAAGGACTCTGGTGGAGGAGCAGTCAAACTAGGGAAGTGTCTCCGCTCTACAGAATACCGCATCGATGAGTAGCCAGAGCTCACTGGAGAGGTTTTGTGTTGTCAGTGGAAAGACTGAGAAACCCTTCTTAATTTTCTACACTGACAGCACAGAAACTCTCTATTTTCCGTGTGCAAAATCCCCACGGATACCGCCGCCCCCACCAAAGTCGGCGGACCTGAGTATGTCGGACTCGAACCGACTATGGGTCTTTGATTGCCAGATATGAGATTACACAAGACATATCTCTCGCACCCCGACAGACCCGGGGACATCTCTTTAAGATGACCCCCTTCCCCTAATGTGGGCACCATGGTGTCCCTATTTAGCCCCCGAATATCGGGAGGCGAACTTAGCTCTGTCGTCGCGCCCTGCTTCTGCTAGGATCACAGGCGGCTCCACTCGTCACCCCCAGGTCCACTCTTCACTTTCACACCTCACTCTTACCCCTAATCTCTAGATAATCGATAGCTCGAGTGTGACGGCCCTGGTGCCGTCCTCAGACCATTTTCCAGCAGGTCAGCCACCTAAAGGTAGCCATCGACAAAACGTCCATTTGGATTGTTACATGGAATTCAGTGCGTTTGGATATTCAAAGCTGGAAAACGTCTATTTCATTAGCATACATTTATCACATTCATGAAACGATTCTGGAAGACTTCCACTCAATTTGGATCATTGGTTACCTTAAGTTGTATAAAAAATTAAACTCGTTTATTCCATCGGCTATTGGTAGGTACTTTGGCAGTCTTAAGAATAAATAAAACATTGAATCATTTAATTTCTTCTAGTCTCACCCAAAAGCGATTACAACTCGTATAAAAATACTTTCAGAAATTTATCATTTCATATATTATTATGGACACTGCGTACTGCGTGGGTAGGTAGGGCGTAATAATATAAATTCAATTTCATAACTATCACGATATTATCCTTCACAACCCACACGCAATTCAAACGTAATAGGGATGATGACGAGGCCGTCCGATTCTATAGTACTGCTAAATATTAAATGTTTTGCTGTAAAAATATCTATTGTAAAATAAGATACCTATTGCTTGCCTTATTTAAAACTATGAGTTTACATTATGTTCATTTCGCAAAGTAGATCAAAATACCTATAGACAAGCAACTTAAGCTCCGATGTATAACTTTTTCGGTTCCTTATTAAATTTAAAATAACATAACATAACATAAAACTCACGCCTTTATCCACGAAAGGGTAGGCAGAGGTGCTAGCACCCACATTTCACCAGTTTTTGTTTAGGTTCCAACGTAATAACTGGCGAGCCTATTGCCATTTACCAGGCACTTATAAACCTGCGATAAATACACACATAACTTCGAAAAGCATCGAAAAGTCATTGGTGTGTGTCATGGTAAAACCTGAGATCGAACCCGAGACCTCGTCTCAGCAGTCGTAATGTCGCAAATCGCAGCAGGGTAATGACCCATACCACTAGAATTCATACATCATTCATTATTACGTATTTATTAACATTTTATTTTCTATACGAGTATATATACGTTTCAAGCACTGTCAACTTAGTCAAAATAGTTTTGTACGAACCAATTAAGTACATAAAGTGTAGTCCTAATTGGATCTGGTATTGAATTCCAGCGGTCCAGTTCGCAATTGGACTTGTTAGATAAAATAGGGACTAGAGAAATAAGTCTGGGGTACTAAAAATTCCAATTTAGGTGCGGTTTATTGTCTTGCGGTTGTTCAGTTTCGGATTCGCTATAGAAATAAAAGGTTTGAAGTAGATTCGAGTTGAACAATCAGTTTGATGTTAGAGGAAGAATTTTTGACTAAAACAGTAATGGTTGTTGGTTTGGTTCCTTTAAGATGTGTTTAAGCAATGTGTCTATTTCAATTGATAATATAATCAATCAATCAAGAAATAAAACCAATTAATCAATAATAAAACCAAACGGTTCGGTGAGTCTTTCGTCTGCTGCACCATTAAGTCTTGGAATTCCTTATCGACGATGCCGTCAAGCGTGCCACCATTGTAGCACTACACGTGTTTGCGATGGTGACTCTCTTTCATGAGACTTTGCCTTCAGCTTAACATCAGGCGAGGAGAAGTCAAATTGACGTGGCAAAAATAAAAATAAAAAAGCCCCATGCTTAGGGCAATTGAAGGACCTCTTGGATGTGGGACTACGGGGTCCCCATCTTCCCCGGGTAGGGAAGGGCGTACATTGCGCCCCACTGTGGCCTGCTCCTGTTAGAGTGCCAGGCAGCTCCATCTGTCACTGCCAGGTCCACGCTCATGGAAGATGAAGTCATTCTGCCTCCTCTTTGTGAGGGTCTGACTCGCATTTGACCGGAAAATACGGTCGTAGCCATAACAATCAAATATATTCATAAAGATATTCAAAGTTCAAAAAATTCTTAAAACTTGCAAGTGCTACAGTAGTGTGTTTTACCTTAACATGCACAAAGTTTTAAGAAACATCCCTTGTGCACACTCATATTATTATGGCACATAAGGCTTGAGTTAGTGTTTGAATTTGAAGCAGAATATGCAGCGATATTATGACATTATTACAATATTGTTAGCTTTGCGAAGAAATATCCTACATTTTGTATACTTTCGTGGAATTTAATATTCTTGGCAGGTGATACAGGCATGTCTTTTTCCGACGCGACGCGAACTATTCCATTCTTCTTTTATTCATTCCAGAACCAAACCCGGTTATATTCGAAGCTAGTACTTTAACATCTGGAATCCACTTTCTTAGAGTTTTTTTATACCACTTAGGTGGCAGACAAGCACGCGGTCCACTTGATGAAAAGTGTTTACTGTGGCCTATGGACGTTTGCAACACCACAGGCGTTACATTCGTGCTACCGACCATATATAGAAGGGAGGAAGAGGAAAGGGAAGGGGAGAAGCTTCAGAAAGTCTCTATACTGTCAATACAGAAGACAATACAGAAGAATGACGTGCCATAGATAAATAAAAAAAAAAAAAAAAAACAAAGAAGGGATTCTTGGTCTTCCCACTGACAACACAAAACCTCTCCAGTGAGCCCTGGTTGCCCTATTCACCGCTGGAAACACAACACAAGGTTATTATTAGCCGCGATATTCTGAAGGGCGGTGCTCAATTAGGATAATGATGGAGATACCATCACGTCGGATTTTACTTGAACTACTGCTTCTCGACCTTGAGTGGAAAGGCTGCAAAACCTCATGTCTAAATGTGCAAATGTACTTGGCTTACGAATGGTTGACTTGGATCCAAAAGTTCTTCAATCAATCAACCCAACTGGCCTCTTGGACCAAATCGGTCCTAAACTATATTTCATCCAAGGAATAGGTTCCTGTGGGTCAATCAATTAATTAGTCTATCGAAGTCCAATGCTGGACACTGGCATCTTCCAATGTTGGGAGGCTTTGGATAACTATATCCACGCTTTTCCTTCTCTCGCAGTGATATGCAAATCTTCTAAACTATACGTCCTCTAGACAAACTGACAGACATACATACATACGCACAAATTGAAATTACCAACTGAAAGTCGAAACGCATGATCTCACTCACTTCACTCTTTTGACAACCTCCGTGGCGTGGCAGTAGTGTACGCGACTGCTACGCAAGAGGCGCGGGTTCGATTCCCACGCAGTGCCAATATTTGTGTGCTTGAATATGAATATCTGCATTGGTTTGGGTGTTTTTATGTATAATATGTATGTATTTAGAAAAAAAATGTATTTATGTATGTTTATCCGCATTCTAGAATCCGTAACACAAGGTAGTTAAGCTATGCTTACCATGGGTCTAGGTGACGTCGTGTAGATTGTCCTAGAATATTTATTTATTTATTTATATTTATTTTGGCACCTACAGGTTCTCTATCATACTTTTTTTTCTAATTTTCAATATTAATTATAGAATTTCGAGTTACTGGCATACATTACAATCAATAATAATAATTGTAGAAGTTATGCCAGTTGTCCTCTACATAAAATAAATATACAAAACATCCCTATTGTTGTCTCGTGTTTATAAGTTCAGTGACACAAGTCTGGTACATTTGGTGGCCTAACTAGGTCACAAGCAATCTTCTAATACGAGAGCGGATATGCCTCGTGATTCCACTGACTACTACTGCTGCGGTTGTGTGGTACAAATAAAAGCGAGTGAAGCGAGCGAGTCTCTGATTAGGACAAAGAAATATATATATATAACTTTACTGTGAATAACGATGAAATTCAGATATCTAATACACTGAACGAAAATTATTGATAGAGTGAGCGAAGCAAGTGAGAGACTCCGTTTCAATATGATGGCTGATTTTCGATTGGGGCGATGAGATGTCAGCGGTGTAATTTATTGAAATTTTTGTTTGCTAGTTATGGGATTGAATTTATATTTAATTTGTGCCAAAATAAAAGCCCATCCTCAGAAACTTTTCAACACACAGTTGGGATGACTTTTTAATCTATATGCCAAATCTCTCTTCGAAATACAAGAATTTTAGGTATGCAGATGATACGGCAATCGTTGTATGGGGGTCTAACTGGAACGCTGTCGAAGAAAGCTGAATATTCCCTCTCAAAAATCGTGAACTGATCCGCAAGTGCGAAGGACAAACCTCGACACGTGTTTCGTCTCTACATGAGGCATCTTCAGGAGCGCTGTTAAGTGATTCGCAATGAATATTGCAACATCGTCTCTCGTCAGGTAAGAAGTCTTTTTACTTGCTTTGAGAAGTGCGGTTTGACATTCCTTTTAATTAGTAATAATTTGCTAATTGTCATCGTTGGAATTGTTAAACCGTGGGTGTGAGTTCCTCTTCCTCCCCCAATAATACATATTTTATAATGAACTAGCTGATGCCCGTGGCTGTGCCCGCGTGGACTTCTGATCCCATTCCCGCTGCTCTATTCCAAGCATTTTCATATTTGTTCACCTTTTGAACCTTGTCTGGACTTCCACGAATAATTCAAATCAAAATTAGCCAAATCGATCAAGCCGTTCTCGAGTTTTAGCGGGACTAACGAACAGCAATTCATTCATATATATATATATAGATTTCCATCAGGTAACGTCTGAATCTATATCGTATAAATCAGATTATTCCTATTCTTTTTTAAATAAATTAGCCCTCCATCAGCTCATACCTCGTACCACGCATTACGGAAGTGTGCCGTGGCTTTGTTTCCGACGCGCAGTAAAAAAGCCAGTGCTGAGAGCACCAAGCCTGTTTGTACTTGTATTACTTGTGTTTTCTTCATATTACGACTTTTATCTAAGTTTGGTAGGGAAATTTTACTAACAACATTTGTGTGTCAATCGTTCTAGAGTATGTTTTTTTAATGTTCAATAGACTTGCATTTCACCACTTTGGTATTTGATGATGTGGTTGACGGTAGAGTACACTTGCCTAGAAGTAGCCTATTGAGTCTAGTCTTGAAGACTTCTAAGTTATAGCTATCTTTTTTTTTCGGGTCCTAAATCCCCTTGTATACCAAACCCAAAGGAGCCGGTGAGAGAGGTTATGTCGAGTTCGAACCGACTAAAGCGCAGGCCGTCTTTGGGTCTTTAGTTGCTGGAGGTGAAATAGCAGCGAACATATCCCTCGCACCCCGGCAGATCCGGGGCCCTCTCTTTCGAGATGACCTCCTTCGGATGTAGGGACCATGGCTATCTGGGAATTTGGTTCTTTCGCTATACGCATAATGAACGTATCACCAAATCACTGCGTACGTAAATTCAATCATTTATTTTGTATAGACCATAAATGGTACTTAAAAAAATCATTATTAATAATATATTTTAGGTTAGTTTAGCAAATGAATCATCGATCCGAAACGCGGCCTGCTTGTTGTAAAAAAAAATATGTATCGTTAATATTAAGTGTTTATTTGCAGGATAGTTTATGGGCAAATATAAATAACAATAGTTGGAAGGTTTGAAACGAAACATTAATTTATGCGATGAGTTCAGAAAATGTTTGCGAATCGCACTTTTACACTTTTTCATTAAGCTAATGGATGATTATTTCTGTCTGATAAGAAATTGTGTTACTTATATCAATTAAGCCAGTTGGTATAATTAAAACGGTTGTTCAACATCATGATCCTTACGATGATCCCGGTTGCATTCGAAGCTGTCACCTCCGAATTCGGGGTCCGCCTTTTACTAGTCGCTAATCTGACTGTGACGCAGCTGAGCTTCGATATTTTCCGTCAAGCGACTGTCACCTGGCTCCCACAACCTAAATATCGACGACTACAGTTAGACCAGTTGTTAAACTTTTTAGGACTGCCATAGTAATTTTCGTTCGACAACTGGAACCGCCGGCTTATCGTGCTCTCTGAGACACGACCATGCAAATAGCCATATTAATGCATAAAAATATTTGTCCTGAGTGAAGATTGAACCCTCGCTTCCTGCGTTGCAGCCATAAATGAAGTTAACCGTTAAAACAATAATTTATTAAAACAAATAGTCTCTTTAAAACTGTACTATTTTTATACTTGTAAATTGTAAAGCGTTCGTTGGTTGTATATATACATTGAAGATGTTAAAATAATATATTTGTTTTATGTAATATGAACGTTTCTGAACAAAAAAAACATATTCCACGAAATTCTTGTCTATTTATCCACGCTGGTCGAAGAACTACTGAAAAGATTTGGATGTGGTTTCTTTTCATCTGAATAGTTTTGAATTAATTTAAACTGTTGCGTTTGTTTCATTGTAATCCGTTAAGTAGAACAAGAGATATGGTCAAATTTGGCGTAGTTCAAGCCTAATGAAAACCAGGCAACGCTAAACATCGATTAGCCTATCGCGGTCCTCTGCTGGACATAAGCCTCTCCCAATGTTTACTTGCTAGACAACGCAGAGCATAAAAGGATCAATTTGGTAAGGGTAGGTCACAAGCTCTTAAAACTGATGGACTGTCATGAAGGGCTTAATGACAGTAGAGGAAGCTAATGAAGTGGAAAATGACAGTAGCAAATAGCCGGTTTCATTGTCGCTACCTACGATGGAGATGGGACAAGCTTAACATATTCTGATAGACAGATTACCCTAAAGTGTCTTAGGGTTAGTTCCTAAAGTAGTTAGTTTAGGCTTTTCAGTTTAAACTAGTAAGTTTAGTGTTTCGTCAGACGGACTGATAAGGGATAACAAAGTTATTGCAGGCTTACGAGGTAAATTATTTTAATATGGTTTTGTTTCTATCAGCCTATATTATGACGTTACTGGTAAGCATTCATTTATTTTTTGTCTCATTGAACACTTTTTAAGTAAATATTTTTTTTTGCTTCTCTTGTTCTTTATTATTTTTTTATCTATTTTCACCATTATCATTCTCTGAACCTATTCAAAACTCATTTGAGGTCGGTTTTCTAGTCTAACTTTTTCGTGAAGCAACTGCCATCGGACCTACATAACCAGATTGTGATTGTTTCATCTATTCTCACCATGTACATTAATATTACCGCGTCAATGCTGCAAAACAAAAGCTGTGAAGCAATGGCCATGAATGCAACCAAGACACATCGCTAATATGATAGTCACGACGGAGAAGATGGGACAAGCTTAACATATCGCCTCTTTGCTTCTATAATGTGTTATCTCGAAAACTGTGATTTTACAGGAGAGTGATTTTAAACTTACAAAATAAAACTGTGACAAAACTAATAACTTTTTTACTGTCGATCCTTAATTTATTATTTGATATGTTAAATAAACTATCGGAGTAGTTCTTAAAACCCTGGCAATTTGAAATTTTAACGTGGAATTAGCATCAATTTAAAAAAAGGGGAACATATATCACGTTTTTCTTGCAAATAGTGAGTATTATGAGTGTTACAACCTGAGTCGTCACGTTGTTGATGATATTACGTTTCTTATGACACTGAGTTTTGCCACAAACAATCATTGTTGAAATAAAAACTTTTGGTTTCGAGAATATTTTTTTATTAGAAAGAGGGAAACTACAACCACACTTAATAATTAATTCTATAAAAATTAAAACAAATTAATACTATAAATAATCACAATTGGTAGGCCTAATGAAAATCGCATTTGACTTCTATATTACAGCATATTTAGGTTAATATAAAATAGTTATACCTAAAAACAATCAGTCTTCGGCAGCAATAGTTTCTAAAAAATCTAACAATTATAACATTCATCATCATCATCCTTGCGTTAGTCCCGGTCATATTCGAAGCCTTCGCCTCGGCGTCCGGGGTCTGCTTTCCGGCTTTTTCTCATCCACTTCGCACGGTCTGGCGCATCCATGGTGGTGAGTCCATTGGCACGCATGTCATCCTCTACGACGCCAAGCCAGCACTGCTTGGGTCTATTCCTCCTACCGGGACCCGGTGGAGGTGTCATGGCCAGACATCTGTTACCCACGTAGCCGGGTGGTCGTCGCTGAACATGGCCGTACCAGCGAAGGCGACTCTCCTGCATTTTGTCTGCAATGTCATGGAAATGGAGGCGGCCCCGGATGCGAGATGCGAATCCACCAGGGCGATGTCATCAGCATACATGAACACCCACGGGGGCTGCTCATATGAGTTTCTGATGCTATCCGACAGAGCGTCTACCACCACGCTGAGCAGATACGGGCTAAGAACAGATTCCTTGGTGTACTCCAAGGTTGATGGGGAGGGGGTTTGGGTCGCGAACAGCGGTCTGGACCGGAATTGTAGTACATTTTTCGGATAGTGTCAATATAGAACTCTAGAATCCGCAGTACCCACCAGATCACCGCGTGAGGAACACAGTCGAAATCCTTCTGCATGTCTACAAACAGACAGTGCAGTGGCGTATTCTTCGTTCTGTTTTTCTCCTCGACAATTATATCCTGTGCCGCTTTGACCCTGGAACGCGCCAACTTATAGATAAGCTTGCGCCCCTCAGGCGATTCCAACTTATCATAGAGAGGTTGTAAGTGGTCTCGTCTGGCTCTGGCTACAGCTTTCTTAGTGGCGCGCTTTGCTTCATTGTACGCGTCACGGTGTTAGGGAGACCTGGACACTTCCTACTTTTTAAAGAGGGCTTGACAATAGCATCATAAGTGTTAGCAAACAAAATACAAAATTAAAAAAATACTTAACCAACCAATATTGTAATACAAATGTAACGGACTAGACTTAGTCAAAACATGAATACAAAATAGTCCTTTGGAAATAAGTAGGTAATCAAATTAGAATAAATCTACTTTTAAGTTAAGACAAAATTACAAAATTAAAAATCAATAATGATCTTACACAGTAAGCAGAGATAGTCTTGGTATTATTTGGCGCAAATATTAATAACCAGTTTTCATAGCAGCGTATATTTTTATAAAATCACCCCCGCTACGCTTAATGAAGAGTCGTTTTCTAAAAATAAGTTTTATTATTTTAAATATTTGCTAAGATAAGTAGTTTCTTATTAAACTAAGATACAGCAAATAGTAAAAAGTATGATATTCACTTGTCACTTGTCTTACATCTAGATTCCATCTGAAAAATTTAAGTACCAACGGCTATTACTTTTAGTATTTACAACGGACTATATTAGAATATTCCTAAATAAATACATTTGTTTTTGTTCAAAAACGAAACATCTATAATTATCCATCGCTTGAATTTTAATTTGGAAAAAGTTTCATCACCTACAACGTTACATCCTAAGTTAACTCCAAATAAAACCTTCATACTTTCGACAGCAATGTGACATGTACGGTATGTAACAATTAACATTCCACACTATTTTTCAGTAATAATGTGTCACATCCATATATCACATTATAAAATTTAAAATCATAATTGAATTAAGACTTATCTTTACAATCAAAACGTGATAAACACGTTATGTCACGTTTTCGCAGAAAATCAAGAGCTCCTTCCTCTGTAAGTGCGTAGTGGTTACTGTTATGTTACGTTCTCGCAAAAATACTTGATGCAGTAAGAGACAGTGCCATATTGTGATCTGACACAATGACGCTATCTCTTTCGCCCACAGATTCGTTATTTACCGCGTAAAAAATACCACGTTTTTTGAGAAAATAAAATCGATCACGGCGGTTTTAATTATCAAATAAAAAAAAAAACGAAATTTCGGATATGTCACATTATAGAAGCAAAGAGGCGATATACTGATAGACAGATTACCCTAAAGTGTCTTAGAGTGCCTTCACACTGGCGTTTATACATCGTTGCTGGAACATATGAGTACGCTGCAGTAACGTCGATGAAACGCCCGAACGTCGATAGAACGCTCGACGCTACTGTAGCGTACTCATATGTTCCAGCTGAGACGCGCGGCGTCTGCGCTGCGTATACGTTTATCGAACGCCTACGCTGGAGATACGCTAGTGTGAAGGCAGCCTTAGGGCTAGTTTCTAAACTAGTTCTAACTAAAAAAATATTGTCACAGGAGGTGCGGGTTCGATTCCCGCTCAGTGCAAATATTTGTGTGCATTAAATATGAATATCTGCATTGGTCTGGGTGTTTCTATGCATAATGTACGTATTTACAAAAAAATGTATTTAAGTATGTTTATCCGCATTCTAGAACCCGTAATACAAGCTAGTTAAGCTATGCTTACCATGGGTCTAGGTGACGTTGTGTAGATTGTCCTAGAATATTTATTTATTTATTATTTATTTACGACCTCAAACCTAAAAGCAATTCATTGACAGCTGAGGACATTGAGATGAATATGAATTATTTTTATTTCAATAAATATGATGATTTCAAGCATTCTTTATAGAATTTATGAAATTCATCTGTCGTTCTTAATGTGTTCTTGCAACGAAGAACAGTAAACGACTCAGCTATGAATATAATTTGGTTTCATAATCATACTTATTCATCTCAGAAAATTGTATAGTTGACAAATAGGAATGAATGAATGGTTACAGTTGGAGACTGCCAAGAATATTATTGAATGTGTTTAATATTTAAATCAATAATATTTATGCTTGTGAAATTCAAAATTTAAAATATTATTGAAAGACTTTAGACTGTGACTGATTTATTGAATGAAGGTTCAATAATCCAATGAAAATGTAGTTAGGTTATGTTTCGACCTTAGACATTAATATTATTACACCTTAATAAATAAATATACCCTCAGACTCCTTCATTACTCTGTTACCGATTATATTACCGGCAGTGACTTGTGACAGTTAGCACAGAGAAATTGACATCGCTGCAATACCTATTTCTGTCAAAGTTGACGTGGTGTCAAAGTTGAAGTAGTTGAAGGGGAATTTAGTAAGCCTTTTAGAAGAGCGAAACCTATGCTCGCGTCCTCTCCGCGAGTAGCGGTGCTGCCGTGAAACTAATTACTACACCACGAAGGCAACTAATGCCGTCGACCTGACAGAAGAAGAACATCAAAGTTGATGATGATTTAAAAAAAAACGGGTCACGGTTCATATATTCTGTCACTTTCAGACACCTAGGTTTTGTGTCAAGATACGCGTATGTCACTTGCACGCTTTGTTTTTCCAAGTAACTTTATGGTTTTAACTGACCATTTGGAATACCAAATAATTTTGTACTCACGATAGTTTTTCAAATCGTAATATACTCGTATTCACCCGTTCAGACGTTGGCGTTTCAGAATCAGGCGCCTAACTTGTTATCTATTTTCCTGTTTCCTTTCCCCACTCCTGAACAAGTCGTAACAGTATTAACATTTATAGCACACAGTAACCGCTTTCAATTAAGTAGTGGTCTGCGCTTTTTGCCACTTTAGTCTTTACTACAATGAAGCTAATTTGCTTGAGTAAAATTTCTCGAGAAATTTCTATTACAAGTTCTTTAATATGTAAAATCTAAAAGAAGCTAATATTTTTAAATTTATAAGTCTTCAAGAGTAAACGTCCTATGTCAATGAACTGAGTAGTTGGAAAACAAACTTTATTTCTCCAATTTTAAAAACTATATTTGAATGACAAAGATTAGAAAATATAGAATAAAAAATTCAAATATCGTGCCAAAACATCTCAATAATCTCATTGTCATATTTTTGAAAATAAAATCAATACAACGTGCGTTTTACCAACTTACACGCGCAAACAAACATACACATAAACACACGCAACCACATGCGCGCACACACCCACATACACGCACGCGCACAGAGATACTTTTTTTGAGTCTACAATTTAATACAGCAGTGTCTTCCGAGCCTAAAATATTACATATTTTAATCTGTCTCAGAAAAACTGTGATAGAATTCGTTAAAATGGTTTTGTTTAAAATTGATCACCCATCTTAAGACGTACTTGAAGTAACGAAAAATTCCTTAATAAGACATAGCATAAAATATGCAGAGTGGAAATCGAACCCGCTCCACGCAGCAGAGGCTGGAATAAAACATCAATTCCAATATTGGATTTCCTAGTTACCTACCTAACACAGATGTAGAACTAGAAGTTAAAAGAAAAATACAACTCGACATGCACTTGTTTAACAGATAAGCACTTGTGCAAGCAAAAGAAACTCGGAACCTTTTGTTCTTAGGAAAACAAAGAACGAGTTAAGTCGAAATTTTCCAGAAGGGACTTTTGTAACATCATTAGTAAGTAGACATTTAATAAAGTCACGTGAAGAAATTTAATACTCGCACAAAGATGAATGTTTAGAAGAATTTCGAATATCCGAGACGTTTTTTATCAATCTAACATATATCCCCGAAGGTGTAGGCAGAGGTGCTAGCACTCACATTTCGAAAGTTTATGTTTAGGTCCCAATGTAATAGGTAACCGTGCATATAAGTGCACGGTTAACCTGCGATAAATACACACATAATTCCGAAAAGCATCAAAAAATCATTGGTGTGTGCCATGGTAAACATGAGATCGAACCCGAGACCTCGTCTCAGCAGTCCATTACCCATACCACTAGACTACCGCACACGGAATTCCTTACCGGCGCACGTGTTTTCTTCTTTCTACAGTCCCGGGTCCTTTAAACGGGGCGTGAAAAAGCATCTGATGAGGCCGTCAAGCTGAGCGCTTTAGCACAGAACGTGTTTGCAATGGTGACCCCCTTTCATGAGACTTTGCCTTCAGCTAAACATCAGGCGAGGTAAAGTTAAATTGACGTGCCATAAATAAAAAAAAACCATATTTTATAAAAAACTAAATTCTTGTGAAGAAATGAAATCAACAAAGATAAGAGTTTACAAATAGTTTTTGGCATTGCCGACTGCAAGTTGTTTGTTCCATTCAATACATTCTTGGAACAACGCCTAAGTTTATCAAAATTGCATGATACGTCTTCCGCTGCAACACAAAATGAGATAAGATCTGTGTGTACTCTGCTTGGCATATCCTGGTACAAAGAATTCTGTATTATTTTAAACAAAATTGAGGCTTGTAAGTTGTATGAAATTCATGTTTGGCTTTTGATTACGTATTCGATACACAATCCGTAGTTTTGCAACGTTTTCGAATTATTATTTCTTTTTCAATTGTTTTGGAGAATTCATCTACCTATATTATTCGATTCTTTTTATTTTTTATCTGTTTGTCCGCGATGGAAAAAAAAACTAATGAACAGATTTTGATGAAGCTTTTTTATTGCAAAAGTCTTGATCAGAGATGAAATACCGGAGATAAAACCAAAAACAATCAAATATTATTGGTGGGGCTACGGACCCGTGTGGAGACATAACTTCGAAAAGTCATTGGTGTGTGCCATGGTAAACCTGGGGTCGTACCCGAGACCTCGTATCAGCAGTCCAATACCCATACCACTAGGCTACCTACCTAAACCTACACGGAAAATTAAATTTTTATTATAAATAAAAATCAATTCTCATTCACAAGATGTAGCAAAACGATAGATCTATTCAAATTGGAGCCACCTGTCTCGTAACGCCCCCTAGCAGGAGAAAATAAAATTACGATAATTGCTGTGAGCAGTTTCAAGACGTTCTTAAGGAGGGTCTACGCTGTCAATGAAGAATTTATCTCATTCATTTCCGTTCAGTATACCACAATCTGGTTTAAGCTTTAGTCGTTTTAGCCCAGGATTTATATATATAAGTGGTTCAGTGTGTGTTATTAATATCATCGTAATTCTTGAGATTCTTATAGCTGTCTGTGAGGTTCTTCAAATATTGAGTATGAAATATTTTAATACTAGGTATTTATGTGAAAATTTTCTTGGATATTCTATATAGTGTCATCTAGATTCAAAATAAGCTGCACTTACTTTGAAGCAAATTATGGGCACTATTATTGACTCGAGTTATGCAGCTGAGGCTGAGTCTGGGCTGTATATAGGGGTTATAGGCATGAGTCGAACACGCCACCTTTAACATAGCACACACAACACACACACGCACACACACACACACACACACACACACACACACACACACACACAGATGGGTCAAACTTATAGCACCCCCTCGTTATTACATCGGAGCTTATAAACAGTACCTTCACGCATTCAAATGAATAAAAAATAATACACTGTCTAAAACTAAAATAAATTCATTTAATCCTAATCAAAAAACTCAGAGAGAATAGCTTTTATATTTTTGAAGGCCAGCAATTGTTGATCACAAATATTTTTCATATTGTTGTTTGTCAAACGGCTTAGCAATCAACGCCTGACAATATTCAGAGCGTGGCACTACACGGAATCTATAGTGTGGTGTGTGACACTTTTGACAGTTCACTAGATTTGAATTTTATTTATTTACTAGCCTATGCCCGTGACTCTGCCCGCGTGGCTGTTAGTTATCGTGACCTAAGCGCCATCTGTGCAACTTAAATTCCATATTACTAATTATAACTCTGGTTTACTTGACCGATTGCAATCAAATAAACGTAAGATTTTGAATTAAACCGAACATCGCGGACAAAGATAAACTTTTTACAATTATATAATAGTATAGAAGGTACGAAGCACAATAGGACTTCGCTCACAATAGTTTCAGTTTCTGTTTAGTTCAAATATTGATATACGAAAGAGTCGCCTTCATTTTGTGCGGTTAATTTTTGTGGAAACTGCCAGGCTACGTGGGAAACAAATACCTGGTGAACCCACGCCGAGTCTCGGCAGGAGGAGTAGGCCCAAAAAGTCCTTAGTTTTACATAGTGAAGGGTAATATGCAGCCAAAGGTCTCACTTCCATAGACGCCCAAGATTTAGGCGAAGTGGAGGAGAAAACGCAGGAAGATGGACTTTGCATGCAATTAGGAAAATACGTGTTCATGATGATGATTTGATAAAATAGGGATCATTATTAGGGTTTATTACCATAGCCTCTATGGCGTGGTGGTAGTGAAGGCGATTATCACGCAAGAGGATTTTTGTATGCATAAATATAGCTCTTTGCATTGGTCTGTTCGTACTTGGAGAGTACGTGGACTCTTATGTAACTGCTTCTAACGCAATCTGTAGTAACGCAAAATATACCAAATAGTTACAAGTTTGACCAATAAATAAATAAATATTATTAAGTATTCTGGGCCAATCCACCCAACGCCAACACTATACCCATGTTAAACATAGCTTGTGAACGCGATTGCTACGCAGGATGCGCAGGTTCGATTGCCGCTCAGTGCAAACATAATGTGTGCATGAATATAAATATTTGCATTGGTGGGGATGTTTCTGTGCACAATATGTATAATATTTACGTATTTATAAAAATAAACGTAACTATGTATGTTTATCCACATTCATAATATAGTACAAGTTAGCTCGTGTTACGGAGCGGGAATTGAACTCGCGCTGTCAGCGTAGCAGTCACATTCACTACCATTACGCCAGACAGGTCTACGCCAGAGAGGTCGTCATCAAATGTAAAATGATCGCATGTTTATATTTTAAAATATATTGATTCATAAATTATAAAATGTAATTATCGAGTAGCGTAACATATTATAAGGCACGTTAAACTATTTCTAAAAGTCTTCTCGTAATACTTATACGAATATGAATGAAGGTTGTTGTAACTCCTAAGACACGTCCTCTACAAACAAATTATTTTTAGATTAAACATTAGGTCCTAAATAAACAGAAGTGGGTCTCATGCCCTTGTGTGTGTCATGTCAGAGTTATAAAGATTAACTTCATCAAGAAACACTGTAAAGGTAAGCAGGATATTATCACACGCTGAAAATCGTTTAACAAATATGTCACGAATAGAATGAATAAAGACAAGGTACACAGCACGCAACTCGCACGACAAGACATACGAAAATAATCAGTACGGCTTAGGCTTAATAGGGACAGAGAAAGCGACTTCGTTTTATACTATGTAGTGAGATGCCTAACCGACCACCCAGGAAAACAAGGTGATTGGTTACTACAAAATATTCCTAACTAACCACCCATGTGAACACTAGGTGGTTTGATAGGAATGATATTCCTAACTGAGCACCTGTGTGGATGTATTGAATGGTCCGTTGGGAACAAACGAGCTGTTTTTTGGAACAACAGATTAAAGTGGAAACAAACTATTTTGAAAAGGTATTTACTGTCATTATCATCATTTCAGCCATAGGCTGTTCACTGCTGAACATAGCCTCCCCTATCGTCCTCCAATCCGACCGGTTGGAGGCGTTCTGCATCCATCCGTGACTTTGACTATGTCATCCGTCCATTTCACAGGGGGCCATCCTACAGTAACAGGTGTAGCCACTTCCATAACCGGGACAAGATATGGACACCGTAGCCCCATACCCGAGAGGGCCTTCGCTGGTCCTGGTTCAGCCGGGATGTGAGAGATATACCAGTGGCTACCGTACCCTCGACAACTGGTGGCCTAAGATGGCCGTACGGTTTTTGTCAGATCGAGTCCGACATAACTTGTACGTGGTACGAGTGTTACGTCCGAAATGAGCTGTCCAACTGGGGAAGTACCTCCGCCCTACAGAAGACCGCGGTCATAATAACCATCGTGTTGTGTTCCCGCCGGTAAGTAGGGTAGCCAGAGCTCACTGTACCCCTCCTTCCCCTCCCCTTCCTAGCCTCCCCACCCCTTCCCAGCTCTCCCCCTTTCCCTTCAGGGTGGGCAGCGCGTGCGTGACACCCTCAGTGTTGCACACGTTTATAGGCCACGGTGGCCGCTTTCCATCAGGTGGGCCGTGTGCTTGTCTGTCACCTACGTAGTATAAAAAAAAAAAATAACTACCCTCGCTGACTTCGGCGGCTGTAATTAGGCTCGTCGGACTTTTGTGGGCTGAAACTAACCGTATCGACTGCCATAGATGTTTGTATGGCAACCGGAACCGACAGATTAACTTGCTCTGCAAGGCACGACTGGACCAGTGCAAACAGCCATATTCATGCATACAACTTTATGCACTGAGCGGGCGCCCAGTGCGTAGCAGTCACATGCACTACCGCCACGCCACGGAGGCAGACTGGTAAATAATAATAAATAAATAAATAAATTAGTGACTGTATTGTACAATAATAAAATTTTGTTTGCTATGAGGGTACCAACCCACACTCCAATTAACGAAACAAACAAAAAGTCATGCCAAATGATGATATAGTACAAGCAAAACACGAAACTAAACGTTCGTTCAGAAATTATGAAGATGGATCTTCGACAAATCACACTGTGCACAAGTTTTCCCCTTTGTTCCATGAATAATGTATCTTATAGTTTGTATCGTAGTAGGCGGAAAATTCAAGGTCACGGACTTAATGTTTATTTTCTTGATAAGCTGGTAAACAATAAGGGTGAAATCTGCATGTCATGGCTGTAAGCTCTCAAGAACAGATTAAAAGGATGAATGAGAAAAAAATGCAAGCAACAATGATTTCTGTAACAGCGCTCTTTTTCATATTGGCATGCTCCTACATTTCACCAACCATTGTATTCGTACTCACGTAGTAAGGTTCACACTCTATGGAATATGGCAATAGACTCACGCATATTGCCATATTCCAGGTACTATTGACTCCAGCCATACATCTGAGGCTGATTCTGGGCTGTATATATGTCTAATGTTAATCAGCCCTATCCCTTAGTCGTGATTTTATTTTGTATTATTAAAATATTATTATTTTATGTATGGTCTAGCTGCAATACTTCGATATTGCCGATATCTATAGGTTATGGTGGCCAGATGGCAACCGCTTCACAGAAAATATCGAGGTACAGCAGTTAGACTGAAAAAAATACGGACCCCGGACTCCAAGGTGACAACTTCAGGCTATAACGGGATTAACGCACGGATGATGATGATGACGAATATATTATTATGTTAGATCCAAGTTCGATTCTCGAATCGGAGCTTTACTGTTTTTCGTATTACATACATACATATCCTCGCCCCTGTAATCCCCGAAGTGGTACGTAGAGGTATATTAAACACCCACATTTCGCAAACTATGATTTTCGGTCCCATTTAATAGGGGCGAGCCTATTGCAGTTTTATTTTTATATTGAGTATGACAATATCCATTTAAATACGTTCGTTACGTTATAATTTATGTTCACAATTACATTAAGTCCGCAGAAATAAGCTAAATGACATTTAAAAATATATTCGTAAATAACACGTCGACCAATATTGTTAACGCTATGATGGTTGTTGTGAATCCTGATAACATTTATTTATTTATCTAATCGGAGGACCAAAAGCAAAAAAAATACTTTGTAACTTTTGTCATAGATACATAGAGTCAATTATAGGCCCTCGCTGATACAAATCTGACTGCGCTTGTAATGTAAACTGAGTAATAGTCTTAATCTATAATATTTATTATTTCTTTTTTTTTCTTCACACTTATACACAGATCGATAGAATGGTCTACCTATCCTATACAAATACAAATCAAAGCGCAGGTGGCAGGCCTTTAATGGCGTAAACGTACAACTAACATCAAATATTATGTTAAACTTTCAACAATATTAAGTACAACAATCAACAAACATAACCTCCAGATAATTCCAACACATGTTTCTACAAATATAAGGGCGTTGGGTGACAAAGGGTGACAAAGTCGAAGCACCTACGAGTGCTACGAGGTGACAGCCTGACTTGACATCAACAACACTTCCTTATTATGTTTTTACAACTTCTATAAACGTACTGTATGTTGTGTTAGATAATATTATGTGTGTTTTTGTTTGTGAATTACTGGGGTAGATTATAAACTTTTAGGAAATATTGCTCAGTTTTCAAAGGAGTTATTTTAAGTTTTTATTGAAAAAAAAATACAATAACATTTTTTTTCCCGTGCGGATATTTCTACGGATATCCCCAGTTTTTGGACTCAAATCGACCAAAATCTCGGTCAAAGATTTTGGACGACTCTACGACTACTACGTCCCCAAATAGGGAATGGCGTGCATCGTGCCGCCTCTGTGGTTTGCTTCTGCTAGGGTGACAGGCGGCTCTACCTATAAACCCCAGTTCCACGTTCATGGAGGATGGAGGTCATCCCACATCTCACCATAGCTCATTCTAAACATTTTTCACATCTACACTTTTTTTTTGTAATTAATCATATAATTCAGATGCACTTCACTTAAACATACATGGTAAATAACCATACTTCACTACCTTTAAGATAATGTTGTATTGTTCGATTCAAAGGACAAATTTTATTCACGTTCAAATTACAAAACGCGTTATTATATCAAGCTGGTTCTTTGTATGGAGAACACATGAAACATAATAGGGATCCGTTGTTAGCTTAGGATCTCTACGTCCATAACGTGAACAAACATCATATAAGTCGTAACGTCAAAATTCATCACGTATGCCCTTCAAAACCTAACAAGCAAAAATACCTAACAACAGGTCAAGAAAACTGTTTTGAATAACTTTTTTCTTCTAATTTTTGTATACTCAAC
The DNA here is from genome assembly GCA_963691645.1 of Pelosia muscerda. Classification (NCBI taxonomy): domain Eukaryota; kingdom Metazoa; phylum Arthropoda; class Insecta; order Lepidoptera; family Erebidae; genus Pelosia; species Pelosia muscerda. The sequence continues at coordinate 14,016,087 of OY829114.1, read as the reverse complement.
CAAACTTCGGACTTGCGCCGTCTGTAGCCCTGCGTAGCACTAGTCACATCAGTCTTGCTACGCCTGCCGCCTCGAACGCTACGTCGCGTAGCGGCTATGACGTCCGCTACGATCTGATACCTAACGTCGCTAGCGGAACGAAACTTTATCTAAGAGATTAAACTACTAAAGTGTAATAAACTACTAAAGTGGGATATGTATAGTGTATTTTAGTGTATAAAGTGTAAAATATTAATACAAGTGTAAGTGAACACTTTAAATTATTATGATCTCTGGTCGGCGCTGTCCAATTTGCAGAAACAACAAACGATGACCTTTTCATTTTACAGGTTAGTTATGTTTTTAATGAATATGAGATGAGTGGGAAATTTTCATTTCGTGTCTTAACACTTTTTTTGCATAATAAAATCTTATTACCTTTTGATATTAGGAATAATCCATGAAGTTTTATTGGGCTATAAATTTTTAAGTAATAATTTCATCGGAATCGCTCCACTGTATGGGTAATAAATTTGATACTTTTTTATGTAATAAATTTTGTGAAATTATGGTAAATCTTCAAGGTTAAGTACAAATATTCATTTGAGGTCTAGATTTTACTCAGCGTACAAATTACGGTATTTTACGGTACAAAATAATTTTATACTTCGCGGCAGTACCTACGTTAATATAAATTGTGGTTATTTAATTTGCTACCGTTACTTAATGGACTCCCCGGTTCATACTTTTTATTAAAAAGTTGTGGCTGTCGTCAATCCCTGGAGATTACTACGTGTATTTTATTAAATTTTATTTGCAAGCGCTACTATTTGTAAGTTGTTTTAAAAAGTACATTTTATCGTTATCACCAATATTGGAAGAGAGTAAAAAAATTGGTGATTCTCATTATTTCGAATTGTAATTTGTTCCACAATCCAATTAGCTCGAATTAGCAACCGAAATTACTAATATCATAATACTAATAAATTACTAATACTAATATTAAATTCTTTAACTAAGCTCAATGGCTTGTGATAGGAATGGGTTCACGTCGGTAATGTAATGGCCAGATTTAAACCCGTGACTTCTTGATCGCAAGGCCGGCTCCTTAATCAACAAGCTTTTTTTACCATTGATTTTGATGAAGGGATCAAAAAAATAGTTCATAATGATTAAATTAGATAATTATGATTTCACTTTTTTACTCGTAGTCATTTATAAAATACTAACTGTGGCCCTCAGTTCCGCCTGTATTAAATATTGATGTATCTGGTAAGTTTAATAATTCTTTATTCAACTTTCTGCGCAGTTTGCAAGAGTTTTTACAGAAGGTGACATTTTACAAAGTATTAGAACTCGTTCTTAATTTGATGGTGGGACCAAAGGAGACAAGGACGAGGCGGCGCGGTGCCATAGGGAGGCTAGATGGGGACATCGTGGTGCTCACACCCGAAGAGGGCCATCTCGTAGAGGCCCTGGGTCGGCCAGGGTTCTAGGGATATGGTGCTATCTCGCCTCCGACAACTGTATATCTGAATACGGCGTGCGTTTTAGTCGGTTGGAGTCTGACATAACCACTTTCACCGGCTCCGGCGAGGTGTATACGTGGGGATTTTTCACACGATAAAAAGGGGATTCATGATAAAAAAAGGGAAACAGTGATTTATTTTTCACTGATTACTAATAATAAATAAATACATTTTTGGTACCTAGCTATAAAGTTTTTTTACTTATTCTGTATCGGTAAAAATACTTTTACGTTTTCACAATGGGAAAGTGTGTCAATGCAGCTTAAAAGCCCTGGGTCAGCTTATTACCCTTTGTGCATAATAAATATACCTATTCAGTCTGTAAAAAAGAAATATTTTTGAATAGTTTTATTTAAAGTTGTTTTAATTTATATGACACGCCAATCTAAGTTCACCACGCCTCATAGTAAACTTAAGACGAAGTCTGAGGAAAGAGGGTCACCTGTACTAGTACTATCATTACAGTGATATGATAATCAAAAAAAGCTTTGCCGTAAATTTTTTCATGCCAATAAATTGTGTACCATGAGTACTACCAAAGGCTCGGCTTCGGGAGTGTTCCTCTTACACCCTGTATATATTCAAAATATATAATAATAAAAAAAATATAATTTTATTCAATTTACTAGACTATTGCAGCATCTTAAGTACAATCAAAATATTTTAAATAATTCATTCTGGTATTGCACTTACAAGCTCAGAAGGGTAGGATAAAAGGGTGTAACGTTTACGGGGTAATATCATAAAATATATTTCGAATGAAATTCTGCAAAAGCAGTTAACCCTTTATTTTCCCCCTATGGGAAAACGTTTTATGAAATGTCAATAAAATTCTTTAGGTACGACAACAGTAAAATAATATCAATCGTTTTTAAACCGGTAATTAAATTTAAATAAACATTTTATTTGTTTATTTAACTTATGTGGTGTTTAGTTATGTACCGTTTCCTTGAGATGTTTAACTGGCAAATAAATGTTTACCTTTTATAATGTTGCATGCAGAAATTCTGTGAGACATGCTGTACATATTCTAATCAACATCTTTATACCTACCGTGTTTCATGCAATAAATAGATTATTACAACTGTAACTGCTGTAGGGTGAATCGGGTAAAATGGGAATATCTGGATCTGGATTTTGGTGGCTCTGCAGTCGATGGATCACCCCGTGTTATGCCCGCTGTGCTCATACATTTACAATTGTCGATCTGACTGAGGTGACGGAGGTTGCGTTCAATGCTCGAGTTCTATGTTGGATGCATCCAGTAACTTAAATAGCTGCCGCTGATACGATTTATGACGTGGCTGAATAAATTTGACAAAAATTTTGAATGGAGATGGATTAGACCTTGAAATAACACATAGCGTACACTTTATTGTGGAAATCTACTATATTTTCCTTCCTGACGCTATAACTTCAGAACGCACGAACCGATTTCCACGGTTTTGCATTCGTTGGAAAGGTCTCGGGCTCCTTGAGGTTTATAGCAAAGAAATTTTCTTCATCTTTTAATCACCAAACGAAATATTACATAAAACGAAGCCATCTGGTGGCGAAATGGAGTTCGCCGGGTTTGCTAATAGTATATAAATTTGCATTGGTGAGGCCGATGGCATGAGTTCGAATAAAGATAACTTTAAAACCTTTTAGAAGAGTACTAGCTTTTATTAGATGGCAAGCGTACTTCATCTGGATGTATTTTATCTAGAAATGTCACGTCCTTTTTTGGATATTTGTCGATAACCTTCAAGTATAAGCAGCCTTCGAGCCTACAGTACAGAATGTTACGTCACAAGTGTTCAACTTTATCAGTATTCAAGTTCCGTATCGTCAAGAATAAAGGTCATAGCTTTAATAAATCTAGATGCTGAATGTTTTTAAATAGCCTAATCTTGGCGTTTTTAGAATGATTACTTTTTCACGATATTTTTTCTACAGGAATAAGTTTCATCATTTATAATTTTAGATGAAGGAGATCTAGGGAACGAATCTAAAGATGAAGGACCCGGGGACATCTCTGTTGAGATGACCCTCTTCCCCCAATGTGGGGACCATGGTGTCCCCATCTAGCCCCTGGGTATGGGATGCCATTTTGCGCCATCGCTGTGGCCTGCTTCTGCTAGGGTGACCGGCGGCTCCACCCGTCACCCCCAGGCCCGTGCTCATGGGGGACGGAGGTCATTCTGCGACCTCCGACGTTCGAGTCGCCTCCGCTCATCGCGGGCAGTCCGGTAGTTGACTAATACTGCGGCTTAACTATGTTTGTGTTTACTTTTGATTATGTGGTATTGAGTTTGATACACGGGCCAGTCAAAGTATCATCAGACTTTTTTGCAGTACATTTACTCTTAGTATAAACCAATAGACGTTGATGTGTAGGATCAAAAAATAAAGTTGTTAAAAGTGTGGAATAGAATCCAAGTAGTCCCATAATAACCGAAGATAGCTGTTTACCCGAAGGGGGCCTTCCACCTAAAGGGAGTCATCTTACCTGAAAGGAGAGGAGAGGTATTACTGTGTGTGTGTCTGCCACTTAAATAGTATAAAAATACACTGGTAATTATCGTACAAAGAATACAAATTATGTCACCATTCCATAAACCATAAAGGTTTGTTTTGTATGCTGTACAGTATTACTCTCGATCGATACCGAGATAATTACGAAAATGAAACATTGTAAAGCTATTAATTATAGTGAACTATAAGTATTTCTCATTTTAGTAAAGAAATAACAACGATATCTATACATATATATTGCACCCCAAAATCCAAAAGCAACATAACCCGGGGCCCGGGGCATGTATAATTAATTCAGTTCCTGCTAAACGTGGCTATTATGGGAATACCGTTAATAATTGTGGCATACACCCATGCATTAGAGCTTTGTTTCATTCTTGGGTTTATCAAAATATAATGATAAATTTGTAAACAATTTTTATAAATGAAACTGTCAGAAGAGAAATACTTTCACTTATCACTAATATGTTTTACATGTGGTTGCACTTATGAATAAAAAAAATACTACATAGTAAAAAACAAAGTAGCATACTCTGTCCTTATATTTCTATGTCCTTATATCCTTTTGTATGCTAAGTAAGATTTAACTTTAAAACTATGCAACGGATTTTGATGCGGTTTTTTTAATAGATAGAGTGATCGAAGAGGAAGGTTTATATGTATAATATCATGCTACAACCAACTGATGCGGAGCAGAAGTGAATAATGTGGCAAAAACGGGGTGAAGCAGACGAAGTTGCGCGGGTCAGCTAATTAAAAATTAAATAAAAACTGCTGGCCAATGGGTGAACTTTCGTGAAGAATTTGAAGAATTCTTGAAGAATAATAAATATTCTAGGACAATCTATACAACGACATCTAGACCCATGGTAAGCATAGTTTAACTAGCTTGTGTTATGGGTACTAGAATGCGGATAAACATACTTAGATTTTTTTTTTGTAAATACATACATATTATACATAGAAACACCCAGACCGATGCAAATATTCATATTCATGCATACAAATATTTGCACTGAGCGGAAATCGAACCCACGACATATGGTCATTTTTTGGACATAAAACTAACTAATAGATCCTGTATGTGCTGATCGTTTGAAGGCATACAGCATTCTCAATAGAATCAGTATGCTTATCCTTTGGTAAAATGTTTCTTCAGTTCAAGGCTGTCTAATGTTGGTTATCGTTGGCCATAAGCCAGGTCACTACGTCGCAGTACTGTCTCGCTTGTATCGATTCTTATGTGTGTATTTCAAATTTCTAGTATCTGAGAGTTATTATTCAGTGCCAGTTTATTCTTTTTTTTTTTTTTTTTTTTTTTTTTTTTTATCTATGGCTCGTCAATTTGACTTAAATAAAGCATTTCGTTTTAATTTTTCTTCAGGGCTTTCCATCCGCGTGGTGGTGGAGAAAGAATAATCATCACCTTATGTATGTAAAAGAAGATATAAGCTCGTAAAGTATGTAAAAATAGGCAAGTAGCTGGCTGGTGTACCTGCATACTCCAGAGGTATAGAAGGGTAAACTTTACGAGTGCTTGGGCAGCCGCCGCCTTCTTCTGCGAGCAAGTAATGCTCGAAAAGGAGGAGGCGGAGCGGGTCCGGAGAAAACTCCGGGCCCGCACTGCCCACGATGAGCGGAGGCGACTCGGACGTCGGAGGTCGCACAATGACCTCCGTCCCCCATGAGCGCGGGCCTGGGATTGACGGGTAGCTCACCCTAGCAGAAGCAGGTCGCAAAGTGCCACCCCATACCCAGGGGACACCATAAGATAAGATAAGGTAAGATAACTATGATGATGATATGGAAAAAAGATAACCATGGTCCCCACATTGGGGGAAGAGGGTCATCTCAACAGAGATGTCCCCGGATCTGCCAGGGTGCGAGAGATATGTCTTGTATAATATCACCTCCGGCAATCAAGGACCCATGGACGGTGTGCTTTTTGGTCGGTTCGGGTCCATCAAAATCACCTCCATCGGTTTTGGCGGAGGTGGTATCCGTGAGGATTTTGCGCACGATAAAAAAAGGGTAAACATTTCTTATAGATATCGTATCAAATGAATGAGTAGTATAGATAACCGTTCCTATATAATAGAATAGGCCATAGAACCGGGTACACAATTGCTGAAATTGTATGTATTAACACAACCCACATTAGACGATATGTAGTTTCTTAATGTGTCTGTCTATAGTTATTGCAGATTACGATGGCGCGCGGCCTGTAGTTGTGTGTGTGTATACATAGAAACGGTACAATTAACTGAAAAAAAATTACATTTTACACACACTAAGGTACATGAAAACTATACGCAAAGGCTCGCGGATGCTCGTGAATTGTACATACGTATTAGTAAAATAATATACAAACGAATGTATACTTCGCCGTCGCCCTCTAATAAAATTATAATTTAGTTCCTATATCGATTTAAACGGTTTAATGGGTGTAGTATAAATTATGAAATATTGTTTTCCTGTATAATAAAAAAAATATTTTTTATTCATGGCACGTCAATTTGACTTCACCTCGCCAGATGTTAAGCTGAAGGCAAAGTCTCAGGAAAGATCTCACCATTACAAACACGTACAGTATGACAATGGTGACGCGAAGCTTGACAGCCTCATCAGATGCTTTGTCACATCCCGCTTAAAGGATCTGAAACCGTAGGAACAAGGAAACACGTGCAAGTAGAATTCCAAGACATTAAGATATACTGAGACTTAATGGTGCGGCAGAAGAAAGACTCACCAAACCGCTTGGTTCTTGATGGAATATTCTGCACTTTTAAACGTTCTTTCTTGATAACTCCGCCCAATCAATGTAATTAAATTTTAAACCATTTGCTAACTGTTCAAATTCATTTACTTAAATCTATTTGAACAGTTAGCATAATAATTGCTTCAAAATTACATTACATATTGCGAACATACTCAAATTTAGTACCACACTATCGTGCTTAGAAACAACTGCGTTCCTAGGTCCATTCTATGCTGTCCGGTGACCTAGTTAGGACACATTGACGCTGAGCCGGCTCTCAAACCTTTTGGCACGCACTCGCACACAGAAACTGATGCATCCATTAATAATCTCCTAACTAAGTTAAATGCTTTCTATCCAACATTTAAAGCGGAAATTTGCCGCTTGTTTAAAGTACTGTAGCCTTAGCACGAAATACTATCGAATTCGTAATGTAAAGGTATCGACAGAACGGAGCATAGCGATTGGCGGGCTACATACGCACACAGGTTCATAAGAAGCAGACTGCCAATCACAATGCTTCGTTCTCTCGAAACCTTTACATTACGAATTCGATAGGAGTTCATGCTAGTGCTACTGATTTAGATTATAAACTGTGTACTAGTATCCTTTATGTTCATTTTTTCACTGTAATTATTTTTAGCCTTGCGTTAACCTCAATTGCATTCGAAGCTGTTTAATTAATATTAGGTCATTACATATGAAATTGCCGTTTTTTTTTAAGAAATTGGAGGAATCCCAATTTTCGGTACTAACATTTTTGTATTTTTTTTTACGAATGATAAATCCAAACTTTCTGATTTCATGAGTGAATGAGACAACATTATGCAAACAGGCGACTTATATTGAATTTTTAATAAGTGACAGTTGAACAAAAATTCATCATCAAAATGGATTGCATTTAAGAAGTACCTTCTGTTTTGTAATAATGCAAATAGCTATTAAATTACAAAAATAACGAACTCATGAATTTGTAAATAAATTTAGGCATTTTCATATGTAAAGACTTATTTTCACTATTTATATAAGATACTTTTTTATTTAATATTAATATTTATTTATCAGACAACAATTCATCCATTTTGTTAGTAACAATTTATTTCTTACCCTATGTTATTAAATTATTTAAGACATTTGATGGAATTGTTTCTTATCTGTCGGACCCAATGTTCCAGAATGGGACAGTCTATTTTTGGAACAATTGTCTTCACGTTCGAGCTGGCCCGCGTCCTATGCCATAGGGAAGATATCCTATCACGTCAAACATCATTAATTTAATTTGAGTGGTCATCATTACCCGCTAAAATTTCCTAATATTAATTAAGTTTCCGAGAAGTAACGGCGGTAAAACCCATCATGGTGTACTGGCTAGAGAGGCCATACCTCTCATACCGGCTTTTTTTTTACGTGCGCAAAATCCCCACGTATACCACCTCCACCAAAACCGATGGAGGTGATTATGTCGGACTCGAACCGACCAAAACGCACGCCGTCTATGGGTCCTTGATTGCCGGAGGTGAGATTATACAAGACATCTCTCGCACCCCGGCAGACCCGGGGACATCTCTGTTGAGATGACCCTCTTCCCCCATTGTGGGGACCATGGTGTCTCCATCTAGCCCCTGGGTATGGGGAGGCATTTTGCGCCATTGCCGTGGCCTGCTTCTGCTAGGGTAACCGGCTCATGGGGGACGGAGGTCATCCTGTGACCTCCGACGTCCGAGTCGCCTTCGCTCATCGCGGGCAGTACGGGCCCAGAGTCTACTCCGGACCCGCTCCGCCTCCTCCTTTTCTAGCATTACTTGCTCGCAGAAGGAGGCGGTGGCTGCCCAAGCACTCGCGCATCGTACCATCACCGTGAGCAAGGCGGCAAGCGAGACAACTCCCACCCCTAGGGCTGTCACTAGGACCCGCACCTCTCATACAGGCTGACACAGGTGAAAACCGGGTATGGGTGCTTGGCGAATTACCTGCGTCGGATCCATAAGAAGCCAATGTCCAAGTACCATCACTGTGTCGCGACCTAATGGCGAAGAAGATTCTGGGCCCGCACAGCTCGTGATTAGCGGAGGCTAGTGAGCACTTTAGTTGGTTCGAGTTCAGCTCCCAACAACTCTGGAGCGAGGATTTTTCTTATGTTAAAAAAGAAAAGAAAAAGTCGGTAGAATTTTAGGAGCTTCTACTACCCGTATCTCAGATACCTTGCCTATAAAATCAAGTTGTAAGATACACTTTCTTCGCAAAACGTTAGCGGTGTTTTATTCGAGTTTTCTTTCTGCCTCTCCCGAAAGAGGCATACAGAAAATATTTACACTCCCACAATTACTAGTCAGTAAGTTATTATAGTCTTGGTTTACCCGCCTACATGGGTAAACCAAGACTATAATAACTTAGGAAAATAGGTAATCATATATGTGTAATTAACATTTCGTAAGTTCGTAAACTATAAATATTCTGTTTACAGTTAGTAACTTTAAGCCTACTTGTAACTAACAAGTATTAATCTAGAATATACTAAGAGTTTTCACTAACTTTGCCACACCGAAATAGTAAAGGTTATATATAATAAACTTAGTTCTGGTGGTTACAAGGAATATTAGTCATTACACGGTGGTATCTATGTTAAAATTTACTAAATGAAGTAATTTATTATATGGGATGGTTTAGTGTTTCAACTTATAGGTACAAAGCTTTAGAAGAGATTTCTGAAGTTACTCAAACGCGTCATATACTTCCTGTCAAACCCTAAAAGACTTCAGTTAAGGGTGGCTCGGTGCTCAAGTGTGTTTTGGACCTCATAACCACGAAAGAAAAGCCGGCTCTAAAGTCTCATCCGATGGAAACTGGTTATCTTGGCTTATGAACCATTGCAACACCATGGGCGACGCCCATAGGCCACAGTGATCACTTTCGATCAGGTTGGCCGTGTTCTTGTCTACCATTAAAGTGGAAAAAAAAATTCTTTTTATAATAAAATTCCAACCACACATCCTAATCAACTACTTGATCTCATGGAAGTCGCACATACGGAAACATATTTACTGGCGTGGCCAACGTGGCTCTGATGGATTTTCCTGAAAAACTGACATGACATTGGCGTAACGCCATTAATAACTTTGTATTATATTTGCCACTTACTGGACATTGGCGAAATGGCGACGATTAAGAAGAAGCTAAAGTTATCCTAAAACGAAACAGAATTAATCTACATAAATAAACATGAATCGCGAAATATGTTGCTAAGCTGGACCTATTAGAGCAATTCTTTATTTTATTTATTCCCTGAATTTTAAGACAGGTTTTCATGGAGCAGCAGGAACGGGATCAGAAGCTCACACGGGCATAGCCGCGGGCAACCACTAATGCCTATTAAAACATACTCTTTTGCATTGGTTTTTGTTATATCAAGTCGTTTTATGGGTAACCTTACTTTCAACCAGTTGACAGAACAAGCTTTGAATTCTGAACGTATTTCTCGACCACCAAGTATTTGGCAGATATTTTTTACGCATTTACCTACTTGGTTCAGTAAACATAAATATAAAAGGGTACCTTACCCTCTAATTTGAGGTAAACGTTGTGGGCTTGGGTACAAATTAGCTGTCGTAAAATTATACGTAGTGTTACACTGAAGGAAAACGGGCCCCGTCAATTTTATTCCCACCATAAATAACATTATTAATATGGATGTTTTAGAAATGCTTATTGCAGTTATGCTTATTGTGTGATAAACAATAAACAATTAGTGGGTTAACCTATACGGGGTGTTAGGTGAACGCTCCCGATGACAAAAACAGGGGATACCTACTACCTATTAACCATTTTAACAAAATTGGGTTATTTTTTATTGTAAATAATACGAAATAAAATTCATTTATTTCAGTATACGTTAATTGCAAATAAACTTATATCCAGTGGACACTACGCTAGCCTTTCCTGTGAGTACCTAATCCGATTAACTTATTAACTTTTACAACATTGTGACATAATAAAAAATAAAATTCACAAAAACAAAATAAAATAAAATAACCAGTACATAAAACAAAGAGAATATTTAAACATGGACCAAAACAGGTTAACAGGCATCAGGTAACACAAAATATTTTATGATTGCACCTAACCACTGGTAGCATGCAATACTTTTCTTTGGTAGGCAAAATTATTTATAAACCCTTTAAATAGTATTATTGCGTAAATGATGTCAATAAAAGGACTTAAAATCATGGTACCTACGATAAAAAAAGAATATCCCAATTTTGTTAAAATGGTTAATCGTATCCTATATCCTAACTTCCCTGTATATGCTTGGTTGCCATTTGGGTAAGCTTCCCACATTAGAAGGAGGTCATCTTAAAGAGATGTCCCCGGGTCTGCCGGGATGCGAGATATATGTCTTGTATAATCTCACCTCCGGCAATCAGACACCCATAGACGGCGTGCATTTTAGTCGGTTCGAGTCTGACATACTAGGAAAGACTAGGAAAAGGCTAGGATAGCCGAAAAAATTAAACCACGCCATATTTAAGCGAACATCCGTCTCCGAGGTATACGCACTTAATTTTCTTAGAGACACAACTAAACCCTAATAGGATTTAAAATCGTAATAAGTATTTACCTGGTATCGCTGCGTCACAGAGGGATTTTATCCCTAATTTCGTAGTAGGAGCAGCTCTGTGTACAAACACCCACGCCTAGGGAATACATACACAATAATAACCTGAATGAAATTAGTGTTGTTATGAATAATGCTATAATGTATCGCCTACGCTCATTTTAACAAGCTCCTATATACATATAAAGTTGTTTTAATGAAATATTTCAATTCATCTCTATAATAAGATACGATGGGACTGGCATGTACGTTTGTATAATACAATTTAGTATTTTTTCTTAATATTAGTACAGGGGGATGAGTACAGAGGGTGAGTACGGAGGGTGAGTGCAAGGGTCAGTACAGGAGGTGAGTACAGGGGTTGAGTAAATGTCCCTAAAATTAAAAAAAAAGAAAAAAATATTCAATATTTTTCTTAACATTGGTACAGGGGGTGAGTACAGATGGTGAGTACAAAGGGTGACTACAGGAGGTGAGTAAGGGTACTGGATCCGCAGAGCCCTAATAACACCATTGGGCCAATATCAGCTGCAGGCTAGTCAGTGTCCCTGGTAAATAGTAGATAGGTACAGCTTTAGTACAAATTTTTCGTTCAGGATTGATAAATCAGACAACGTATGATGACGTTTTGTCAGTACTAATTCAATAATAATCAAAAATACTTACCTAAAGTTCCAAGTCGGTCATGAAATAGCAGCTGAAGAGGCCATCAATCTGAAGGCTACTATTTAACTGTGAGTGTCAGTAATGGTGACCCTCTTCCGAGCAGTCTTTGCCTTCAGATTGCCATTGACGTGTCCTGTATACAAAAGATATAAAAACATCTATTTATCTATCTATCTTCTTTCTTACATAAACATACTTAAACTCACGCCTGTATCCCCGAAAGGGTAGGCAGACGTTCTAGCACCCACATTTCACCAGTTTACGTTTAGGTCCCAATGTAATAGGTGACGAGCCTATTGCCATTAACCGGGCACTTATAAACCTGCGATAAATTCACACATCTTTGAAAAGCATCGAAAAGTCATTGGGGTGTGCCATCGTAAAACCTGGGATCGAACCCGAGACCTCGTCTCAGCAGTCCATTACTCATACCACTAGGCTACCGTGGTTATATCTTCTTTCTATCTATACTAATATACATATAATTGTAAAAAGTTTATGTTTGTCCGCGATGGATGCATAAACTACTGTACGGATTTAAAATCTTACGTTTGTTTGATTATAATCGGTTTAGTAGAACCAGAGTTATGATTAGTAATATAGAATTTAAGTTACACGAATGGCTAAGCGCGATAACCGACAGCCACGCGGCCAGAGCCGCGGGCATAGGCTATGATATATAAAACAAAACGAAAATTCTCTGAAATCCTACCCGAAAATATATGGTAACATTTCTCCGCACATTTTTGGGACACTTGTAAATAGATATCCGTCCTATTGGCGGAGAGGATATTCGGAAACTGGTAATAACCGGCTGCCTGTCGATATTAATGTATTCGATCAATTACTAATGCCTCTCGGCCGGGTCTAGCGTTGGAACGCGTAATCATTATGCCGACACCATTACGGTTTATGACAATTAGATTTACCATACCAATAAAAACATCAAGAAATCTACCGGAAGTTTACGCTATCTAAGCTATATCACTCATTGTGCACAAATAGTAATTCTGGATATTACTGTTAGAAGTTTACGTGTATATTTTTTATTTTAATTAATAAGTCCGTCTTTGTCTTCTTCACTGATAGCACATAGGCTCTCTTTACCACCCCTCCCCCTTCCCCTGCCCCCTCCCCTCTATATAGTCGGCAGCACGGATGTGACGCCCTTGGTGTTGCAAACGTCCATAGGCCACGGTAACCACTTTCCATCAGGTGGGCCGCGTGCGTGTCTGCCACCTAAGTGATATAAAAACATCAAAATAAACGTTAAAATGTAGTTTTTAATAGATTTATTCTGACTAGAGTTTACTGTATGCAGTTTCAAACAATCCTTATCATATAACCAGTATGAGGAGTTCCTTGGTTATTATTTTTAGCCCGACACAACAGTATTATCGCAAATGCCCGAGCAACAACGGTTTTTGTACAAATGTATGGAGATAACGACACACTCACGTTTTGTTTCGGCGAAATTGTTCAGTTTTTGCAAAATTAACGGAAATGTAACAGATAAAACGTGCTTTTTAATAGAACAAAAGTTTTCATTGTGTTTTTAAAATTTCTTTATTTTTATACCGCTTAGGTGGTAGACAATCACGCGGCCCTCCTGATGGCTAGTGGTTACCGTGGCCTATGGACATTTGCAGCACTAGAGGGGTCACATTCGTGCATACAACGGTCTCACTTATAGAGCATTTACTCTTGCAGAAGCGAGGAGCAAAAGGGTTTAGATGATGGAATAACGCTTGAACGAAGAATCTCCTAACCAGGTAGGTCATTAAACTGTTCCCCTCTAAAAACTGGAGCCTAAACATCTACCTATTTTCTTTGTAACACATTGACTGATTCACACATTACGTGATTAGAAAGCTGAATATATCCTCGTTGCCCTTCAAAATTACAATGTTGCCAGCCTTTTTGGGCACGTTGCCAGTCGGTAACGATGCGGAGAAGTTTTATGATGCATGTATTTAGTTTTTATTTCAATGGTTTAATGACTGTAGAGGAAGGTCATGAAATGTGTAAGTACAGGAGTAATTGGCGGGCTGTTGTCTTTACCTACTCTGAAAGAAAAAGGGCATACATATAATGTGCTTGGCACCCTCTGTATGATATGTTTAATACTTTCAAAGACGTTAATTGGTAGTGCTTGTGTGGCTAAGCACGTAATTTATTTCCTTGCGATTTAACCTTTCTTTACAAAGTGTCCGATTGGCGGCAATAGGCTCGTCCCCTAGTAAGTGGGACCAAAAATCATAGTGGAAAAAATGTGGATCTTCAATACACCGCACCCTTCGCGGATTATCTAGACTAAGTAAATGTTTGTAAATAGACCAAAATAAGCCCGCTGAGATTCTTGCCGGAGTCTTCTCAGGCCGGGGCAATATCGAAGTTCAGCTGCATCTTAGTTAGATTAGAAAGCCAATCTCAACTGAGTTCCAATTCATCATCATACGCTCTGAGAATGATGAGAAGGAATATTAGTAGTTTCGGTAGTTTTATTGGATAATAAAATGTTCATTGTAATTTAAATTTATATCGCAATACCTTAACTAAATTTAATACACAAAAACCTTAGGTAATCATACATAAACTCATAACATAAACTCACGCCTATATCCCCGAAGTTGTAGGCAGCGGTGCTACCACCCACATTTTGCCAGTTTATGTTCAGGTCCTAATGTAATAGGTGGCGAGCCTTTTGCCAATAACCGGGCACTTATAAACCTGCAACAAATCACACATACCTAACTTCGAAAAGCATCAAAAAGTTACCGGTGTGTGTCATGGTAAAATATGGGATCGAACCCAAGAGCTCGTCTCCGCAGTCCACTACCCATACCACTAGGCTACCGCGGTTATCCTTAGGTAATCAATCCATGCTATGTTCCGATAAATCATAATACAGTTTTATGACGATCAGCATTTATTTATTATAAATGCCTACCAATATTTCCTATCACCGGTTACAATAGGTATACGGTAATAACTGGGCCCATTACTCAAAGTACAAGTCTATACAACGACCTCCGTTACCTTGATACGATTGATATCAAAACTACGGTTTTATTGCCCTAACTAAACTTGTGAAATAAAATACACAAAGGTGAATACATATTGGAGTAATCCATATATTATAAAAATTGTAAAATAATCTTTATACATTAGACATTCGAAAAACTAGCTTCATAATTCTCTGAACTTTTTTCCCAACTCAGTTGGGGTCGGTTTTCCAGTCTAACTGTGATGTGGCTGAACTTCAATATATTCCGTGAAGCGACTGTCATCTGACCTCCACAACCAAAGGTCCAATGACCAATGGCGATATCGAATGTTCCAAGTTAGACTGGTTGGTCTTTTGAGGGCTCCAACTACCCGTAACGACTGCCATAGATGTTTGTATAGCAACTGGAACCGACGGCTTAACGTGCTCGCCGATGGAGACGTGGATTCCATTGAGTTGCATCGGATATATAACCAAAAGTCTCGAAATCGGTATAGGTAGTACTTCTTTTAAAATATTCACTTAGTTGATTGACTGCACCTTGCTAGGTAAATCCTTCTTCTTTATCCTAGGGTTAATCCTAGGAGTCTGGAGTCTTCTAACCCCAGTAGATAATATAAAATGAAATAACAGACTATACAGTCGCTCCGTAATACTTCTGAAGATGCCTCGTATAGAGGCGAAACACGTGTCTTCCCATTTGCTGAATACGACACGTACCTACAAATTTCTATGTCATCGAGTAAAACTCCTTTTACTTGCTTTGTGAGGTGCGGTTTTGCATTCCTTTCTATGAAAATTAGTAATATTTTACTATTATGCATTCACTTTTCAGTCAGCTTGTGACCACGGCTAGTGCAACCTACCCGAAACGTCAAGCAAATCAAAAGGTAAATGACTGTATTTACCATATGATTGCGTTAATACCCGAGTTATGTACGTAACCATATATTTTACTATTACTATCGTTGACATTGTTAAACCGTGGCAGAGTGGTGTAATTCACCCTCCTCTAATGTCATCATTCCCTGAACCTTTTTCCCAACTCAGTTGGGGTCGGCTTTCCAGTCTAACTGTGATGCGGCTGAACTTCGATATTTTCCGTGAAGCGACTGCCATCTGACCTCCACAACCAATGGTCCAATGACCAATGGCGATATCAAAGTTCCAAGTTAGGCTGGTTGGACTTTTGAGGGCTCCAACTACCCGTAACGACTGCCATAGATGTTTGTATGGCAACCGGGACCGACGGCTTAACGTGCTCTCCGAGGCACTTATAAACCTGCGATAAATACGCACATAACTTCGAAAAGCATCGAAAAGTCATTGGTGTGTGCCATGGTAAACCTGGCATCCATTACCCATACCACTAGGCTACCGCGGCTGTGTGTGTGTCACCCTCCTCTAATGTATCGTCCTGTAATAGATATTCGCCATGTAAAGCTTACTTCAATATCTTATATAAAGTGAAATATAAAACCCAGTCAACATATTTCCCCTTTCTCTTCAATGAATACCAAGTACATATTTCTTCTCGAAAGCTAAAACTCTTTGTAACGTTACATCATTATCACTACATAGTATAAAATAAAGTCACGATCTCTGTCCCTTTGTATGCTTAAATCTTTAAAACTACGCAACGGATTTTGATGCGGTTTGTTTTAATAGATAGATTTGTTAAAGAGGAAGGTTTATAATATGTACATAAAATCATGCTACAACTAACAGGTGAAAAATGGCAGCTGGAATGAAAAAAATTACAAAAACGGGTGAGGCAGACGAAGTTGCGCGGGTCAGCTAGTATACATATAAAATAGTAACAGAAATAGTAACCTTGCTATTAACTTACTCAGTTTTCCCGGGATAGTCATTCTGGTTTACAAATTAAATAGTACTATGGTTACCAGGCGCACACCGGTAGCAGGATACACCCAGGTAGATATTAGCTAGAATTAAATGCAAATTTTGATATATACCCGGTTATGTTGAAATATATACAACCAACCGTAGGTATATACCCGAATATGTTGAAATATATTCAACAAACCGTGTATAACAACGGTAGGGGTTACACAAAGCATGTTATAGAAACAATAGAGCTTTTAGGTAACATGTTAGTTTATTTAGGAAGATCTTTAGTAGAGTTTAGTCATCACGAGTAGAGGAATAATAATGAAATTATTATGTGCAGTAAAAAATAAGTTTAGAAGTACTTGTATAATGAACAGAAAATTTTTAATATCGAATCAATCACCCTAAAAGATTTGTGTAGGAAAATTTAGAATGATTCAGATGAGGCTTCGTGGCTTAGCGGTAAGAGCGTTCCCAATTTAAGGCAAAGATCGCAGGTTTGAATCCGGTCGAAGCATTTACTTTTTCCTATACTTGCGTAATATCAATTTAAATCGAAAATACTCTTCCATATGAATTATCTGGACCTGTCTTGAATCTAGACATGATTGCGGTAGCCTAGTGGTATGGGTTATGGACTGCAGAGACGAAGGTCTCGGGTTCGATCCCAGGTGTTACCAGGGCACACACCAATGGCCCGGTTAATGGCAATAGTCTCGCCACCTATTACATTGGGACCTAAACATAAACTGGCGAAATGTGGATGCTAGCTCCTCAGCCTACCCCTTCGGGGATATAGGCGTGAGTTTATGTTATGTACAATAGTAAAACTATGACTGTTGAAATATCTCTCTCTCTCTGTCTCTCTTTCTTAGACATGAGCGTATGTATGTTTGTATGTAAAACAATTTTTTCGCTCGCTAACACAGCTCGCTTATATGAAACATCCCTTACAGTATCTGCTAGCCATGAGGTCGGTATAACAGCGAACGCGAATTCGTATCAGTATAAATGTAAAAGTCTATTATGTTCTCGATTTATTGGTATCCAATTTTACTTGTAATAGGAGTTAACAACGAGAACTGATCCCCTTTGATGGCAAAACGAAGTGAACGTTTGATATACGTTTAAATTTACGGTTAATAATTTTTTGTATAACAACGGTATAATTTTGTATAACGGTTAATAATTTCAAGAAGGGCATTAGAAGGTTTCTACAGGGTAGGCAGCACGTGTGTGACGCCTCTCGTGTTGCAAACGTCCATAGGCCACGGTGACCACTTCCCATCAGGTGGGTCGTGTTCTTGCCTGCCACCTAAGTGGTAAAAAATATGTGAGGGTGGCAACATTAGATGGAAATGAAAGGAATCACCTAGGAGTTTAATCAAATCCTAACGACGTAGTAATCCTTCTCGAAGAGCGAAACCTATGCTCGGGCCCTCTCCGTGAGTAACGGCGGCGCTGCCGTGAAACTAATTACTCCACCAAGATGGCAACTTAAAAATACCGTCGATTCGAAGAAGAAGAAGATCAAATCCTAATCTACACAACAGAAAAAAAATATTACTAGCTAAGGCTGGCAGCCTGGCCTGCATCGAATTATGATCCCGTTCACCAGTTTGATATTGCAGATTACTGCTCCACTCCCTTGGACAGTAGCGTGATGGTATATAGCCTATATTATTTAGTGATAATGTAGCCAGTTGTATTTCATTTTATTTCTTAGACATATCCAAAGAACTGCTCCAATATAGAAAAGAAAAATTAAGCTAGAATTTAAAACAACCCCGATACCAAGAAAAATATCGGCAAGTAAATAATAAATAATTCAAGCGTTCTCGTGTTGGGGGACCCCAAATCGTTTGGTAAACATGTCGAATCGCTTTACCAGTTAAGACTCCTCTTCACGATAACTCTTGAATTATTTTTTATATACTTTAAAAATATAAATATTATAAAATATTAATATTAATAATAAAAACTCATTGTTATTAACTTTTTCGAAGTATTCGTTGTGTCGCTGCTTTAAAAAAAATTACTTTCTAACCCGTTCAGTTTAGTGTGGAATATATATCACAGCATCAAAATCTCTACAGCAATAAAAACTTTGTGTATTAAATATTCTTCAGAATAATAAAATATGTACGTATAAGAACATCTTCGAAAACAACGATTGGTGTTATAATAAATTATAGATAGTGATAACTAATACCAGCAAATACCTCTTCTTTATTTATTGCGGACAGATAATTAACAACCACCTTCCCTGTTCGAACAAATTGCTTTGTGATATCGAATCGTGCAATATTATTGGCTGAGTATACTTCCCGCCATATATTTTGAACCCAAGTCGCAAGAGTAACGAGGAGTATGAAGTTGACGCGCGCAGTGTACTTTATTATAAAACTATGATGGATTCTAGATACCTCTGAGCAACCTGTGCTATCTTCAAGAGATACCCCATAACGTGTTCTGCACATATAAATACATTTTGGGTCCGAGATATATCCGAGGTGGCAGTTTTCCAGTGAAAGCTGCTGCCTCGACCAGGACCAGTGCTATGGGTCATCCGGAGTCTTAGGGATATGCCAGAGACGTTTATTGTGCATACACCTTACACATATATGGGGATTTCTACGGGGATTTCCGCAAGTGCAAAAAATTCGGTCCAAAAAATATGGCTGAAAGTATATTCAATGTACGAAACTCAATTAGTTGTCCAGAAGCGTCGAATTGAGACCCAAAGTCTCCTGTTATTTGTGAGGTCAATATGTTGTAACGGATTGGTAAGTTGATGAATGTTAGCTTAGAGAGTTAATAACATATAGAACTGTCAAGTTAGTTAAGTTATATTAATGTCTTGATATTTTGGCCTATGGATATGTGCAAAGAGGACCGTCACACTACAGAAGACAATGCAGGGTTTCATACCATCACATAGCACTCAAGTCCTCGGTTCTCCTACTGACAACCCAAAACCTCTCCAGTGAGCTCTGACAACCCTCACGGCCGGGAACACAACACAAGATTATTATTAGCCACGGTATTCTGTAGAGCGGAGGTAGGACTTCTCCAGTCAGACTGATTAATTAGGACAGGAGATACCGTCATGTGTACATCATATGATCATGTATATTCTAAATATTCTAGGACAATTTACACAACACCATACACCCATTGGTAAGCATTGTTTAACTAGCTGTGTTATAGGTTCTAGAATGCGGATAAACATACTCACATCCAATCCAGCCAAATGCAAATATTCATATTCATGCATACAAATATTTGCACTGAACGGGAATCGAACCCACGCCTACGTAGTAGTCGCGTTCACTACCGCCACGCCACGGAGATTGTATAGGTACGAGTACGTCATGTATGACATAACATAAACTCACGCCTTTATCCCCGAAGGGGTAGGCAGAGGTGCTAGCACCCACATTTCGCCAGTTTATGTTTAGGTCCCAATATAATAGGTGGCGAGCCTATTGCCATTAACCGGGTACTTATAAACCTGCAATAAATACACACATAACTTCGAAAAACATCGAAAAGTCATTGGTGTGTGCCATGGTGAAACCTGGGATCGAACCCGAGACCTCGTCTCAGCAGTCCATTACTCATACCACTAGGCTACCGCGATATGGGTAATGTATACCTTTTCTGTATAAATCAGACTATACCGATACCCAAGAGTGCCATCTGTTCCACAATACACCGAACAGTTCCTAAAAAGATAACCCACACCCGAAACACTTTTATTGCTATTATTGGTAGATATAAACGGCGGTGCTACGTGTTCGGACTGTGGTATTGCTATAAATTTGTACCGAACGTAGCTAAAAGATTTATTATCTTCTTGTACATGTACTTAATGGATAGTTACGTTTTGGACGGCTTGCTTTATAAAGCTCTTTCGATTTCTTATGTAGTAGAGAAAATTAGAGAATTTGGTCCAAAGAGCGGGGTGTAAAAATGCATCTGATGAAACCGTCAAGCTGAGCACCACTATTGTGAGACTACGTGTTTGTAATGGTGACCCTCTTGCATGAGACTTTGACTTTACCAGCGGGCGAGGTGAAGCTAAATTGATGTGTCCTTAAGCAAAAAATACAGCACAGGAAAAACTAGTAGAAGTGTAACACAATAGTTTCAGTAGCGGAACCGATGTCACCAAACTCGCTCATACAACTGTTAATATGCATGCATTACTAGTGAATGATTGCTTTGTACTTACTAGAAAACAAAAACTTACTTAACCCTTTTTTAAGGTACTAGCAACTATACTGTCACTACCTATTTTTAACTGTTAAAAATAGCGATTACTTTGCTATAAATAAAAAAGTATTTATGGTGGGTCGAACAAGCTTGAACATTTGCGAAAAAGTTTAAACATATTCTTATAAAAAGATTTATATTGTAGAATTTATCCTTCGTTGCGTAAATACGCACACCAATGACACGCGTGCACTAACTACATCACACTTAAACTTGTTTTTTTTATGGCAGAAAAATAAATCAAATTTTTAAAATAAATCTGCAAATCTTGGTCAAAAATATCTATTAGCAACATATTTATTAAAAAAAAAAGAAAAACCTAAAATTCGCCATTTTTTTATAATGTATTACTCTCAAAGGAATGAACTAATCGCCACGATTGTTTTTTATTACTAAATGGGTACAGTCAGCATCATGAGTCGAACAGTAGGTAATACCCAATATATATTCTAACGTCTGTTTGTTTATGTTATGTATACATTTATTCACATGTATTACATGTATACTTTTTTCTTTGTCATTTCATTAACATGATAGTGTAGAGAATTAAATAAATATTCTTTTTTTTTATATAATATCACGCCTATACAGGATGGAATTTTGTAATACCACCTGAAGGGGAAGTACTCTTAATACTGTAGATAGAAAATTTTACTCAAAGGAAACATTCGTTTATTTTCTAAAAGAAACCAAACTGCATTCAATGATTTTTGAAAATTTGCTTGCCGCACCCGGTAATCGAACCGACTAAAATCTGTAAAAGTTGCACTCGGTACTTTTATTGCATCGATCGTTAGGGTCATTCATAAGGATGAAATCTCTCTAACAAACTTCATAAATTAAATAAAAGGAAAACAGTTAAATCTTAAATTAATTGTTCAATGGGTCGAGTTAAAACACTTTTATGCATAGATCCATCTGTTAACTTATGTTATTAATTAATAATTTTTATCACTGACGTCTTTCATCCATTAAAATGACGAATTACTATTGGTGGTATGGAGAGAGATATCGAGACCGACAGGCACCAACTCGGTTTGTACTGAAAAGAATAAAAGAAAATTTCAATAATACGGGTAGTTTCAAAAAGCGACGGCAAACTCTTCAGCAGAACAACTTCGATTTGGATCTAAATGTTTGTATCGAAGAAAATGGAGCCCATTTCGAGAAATTAATTAGTTAGTTTTTGTACATAATTTAAGATTTCATTGTTTTCCTTTTATTTAATTTATGAAGTTTGTTAAAGAGATTTCATCCTTTTAACTGACCCCAACGATCAATGCAATAAAAGTACAGGGTGCAATTTTTACAGATTTTAGTCGGTTCGATTACCAGGTGAGCAAGCGAATTTTTCAAAATCATTGAATGCAGTTTTGTTTCTTTTCAAAAATAAAGGAATGTTTCCTTTGAGTAAAACCTTCTAACTACAGTATTAAGAGTACTTCCCCTTCAGGTGGCATTACAAAATTCCACCCTGTATACCCGGAGGGATAGGCAGAGGTGCTAGCACCCACATTTCGTTACTTTATATTTAGGTCCCACTACAGAAGGCGAGGCGACATGTGGCGAGCCTATTGTCATTAACCGGGCACTTTTTAACCTGTGATAATTACACACCATAACTTCGAAAAGCATCGCAGTCATTGGTGTGTGCCATGGTAAACCTAGAATCGAACCCGAGACATCGTCTCAGCAGTCCATTACCCATACCACTAGGCTACCGCGGTTTTTTTTTATTTTATTATATAGGGTTATTTATATATATATTTCAAATATATATTCAAAAAAGTTATATGCAATTTTTTTGTGTAGTGTCTACACTTATCTCAAATACAGCAGCTGTTGTCACAAAGAGATAATAAAATACTCGTAACACAATAAAATACGACACAATTCGTTGAAAATAGGTTCTATTTCAATTACAGTATACACACCAAAGGTTAAAAATCCTTTGTGATGTTTATCCAATTCTAATGCTAATCCGCAAGTTAAATTATACGTGGTAACTATGTTTGACGGCCTCTGCAGCGTGGCGGTAGTGAACGCGACTGCCATGCAGAAGGCAGGGGTTCGATTCCCACTCAGTGTAACTATTTGTCTACATGAATATGAATATTTCTATGTATGATATGTATTTTATGATATGTATTAAATATCCAATTATGTGAATCCGCATTCTAGAATCTATAACTTATACCATGGGACTAGGTGGCATTGTGTGGAATATCCTACAATATTTTATAAGTTATTTTATTTAAAATTTTATAAATTACTAGCTGACCCGCGCGACTTTGTCTGCGTCACCCCGTTTTTGCAACATTTTTCATTCCTGCTCCGCACCTGTTAGTCGTAGCATGATGTTATATACATATAAACCTTCCTCTTTAACCATTCTATCTATTGAAACTAACCGCATCAAAATCCGTTGCGTAGTTCTAAAGATTTAAGCATACAAAGGGACAAGAAAAATAGGGTCAGAAAACGCGACTTTGTTTTATACTATGAATGTAGTGATGATAGTGATGATAGTGATTATAATAATTATGTTCAAATGTAAATCGACTTTTGGTGATGACTGTACCTACATAGTCAGTCCTATATGGCCACTGTGCCGGTGGTTGCTGACTCGTCAGAAATGCATTACATGGCGTTAATAAACGCTAAACGAGGCACTATTGTACGCTCTCATGCCTTCACACGCCATATTGTACAGGTTTAATGTTACCGCGGTTCGGAATGTTGTTTAGTTCTATGGCAACTTTTATGGAATTCTCTGTAACAGCTAGGTATATAAATAAAAAAAAATCCCAAATTATGTTGCTAAGCGTAAAACTCGAAGACGGCTAGATCAATTCGAGTAATTCTTTATTTATTTATACCTTGAACTCTACGGAAGGTTTTTATGTAACAGCAGGAACGGTATTAGAAGTTCACGCTGGTGGACCCGCGGACAACGACTAGTAATTAAATAAAAAAATTTTTAAGACATCTCAATTTTATTTTGACGTAGGGAATAGGATTATGTATGAAATAAGCACTTCGTCTACCTGATAGGAATTGGTTACCACTAAAAATGTTTGCAATACCAGGGGCGTCACACACTCGTGCTGCCGACGTGCTGCTGAAGTTCAAGTTCTACTTAAAATCTTACGTTTGTTTGATTGCAATCGGTTAAGTAGAACCAGAGTTATGATTAGTAATATAGAATATAAGTTGCACGGATGGCGCTAGCTCGCGATACCTAACCGACAGCCACGCGGACGGTGCCGCGGGCATAAGCTAGTAATAATATATTACAGAAAAATACATTATTGCACTGCCAGAAAACATTTCATTCTCTATTTTATCAGTTATTTTTCCTGTAATATTCAGAGTCTCGTAATAAATCGTGAACTTCAGTTACATTTCTTTCACATAAATACTTGTGGCGAATGTAACCGAAGGCTTTGTGCGGTCAACAATGTGAATTGGCCATTGTCAAATAAAATACTGCGATAGAGCCGATACAAAGCGGGTAGAATATATTAGAGAGTATAAAAGAGAGATAATGGCGCCTGACTGTTTCATGCATGAAACTTTGGTATGCTAATTAATACCTTTTTTCCGTGCACAAAATCCCCACCATCACCTACCATCCCCACCAAAGACGGTGGAGGTGATTATGTCGTACTCGAGCCGACCAAAACGCACGCCGTCTATAGGTCTTTGATTGCCGGAGGTGACATTATGCAAAACATAACCCTAATGTGGGGACCATAATGTCCCCATCTAGCCCCAGGATATGGGGTATTCTGCTAGGGTCCAGGCGGCTCCACCCGTCACCCTCAGGACCGCGCTCATGGAGCTGCCCCATAATTCTATATAATTTATAAATTTTTAACTATCTGATAAATGCGAAACGTATCTCATTTATCATCGAATTGTTAAAACTTAATATTCATACGGAGGAGTGTATCTTTCGCTTCATTATAAATAACAAAATAAATTTTGTTATAACATCACGAAATGCTTTCCATTAAGAAGTTAATATCAAACACGAACGAAACATAACGAGTAACGGATTCAACATTTTGCTAACAATGTCTTGGAATGATGTTTAAAGTTATTTTTTTTATTTGATTTTGTTTCAAAATTATATTGTCTTAATGATAAAGCTCACAAATATTTTTCAACTCTCAATACCTTTGTGAATGTTCAATGTAATTTTCGTTAATTGAAAACTGAATATCAAAAGATTTTATAGGAGTGCATATTCATTCATACGTTCATTATGCGTACGACCGCACCGTTCAATTATTTCCAACACTATTTAAAATCTTAGTATTTACTGATTTTTTATGGCACCTCAATTTGACCTCGCCTGAAGGTAAGCTGAAGGCGATAAGAAAATATATGGGACGCTCTTGAAGATGCCTCGTGTAGAGGCGAAACACGTATCGAGGTTTCTTCTTCGCACTTGCGGAATATTGCATATACAATA
Source organism: Pelosia muscerda (assembly GCA_963691645.1). NCBI lineage: Eukaryota > Metazoa > Arthropoda > Insecta > Lepidoptera > Erebidae > Pelosia > Pelosia muscerda. Next base: position 13,990,410 of record OY829114.1, on the reverse strand, counting down.
TCATCTCTCCTCGGGTAAAAAGTCTTTTTACTTGCTTTGAGGGATGCGGTTTGGCATTACTTTCTATGACAATTAGTAATACTTTCTTTGACATTTCTATGACAATTGTCGTTGGAATTGTTAAACCATGGGTGAGCGATGGGTTCCCTTCTCTCCCGCAAGAAATATATTCGTGTAATGGCTTTCTTCAGGAAACGTCTACTTCTATATCATATTTTCACATTATAAGACTCCACTGAACATAATTAATCCATTCTCAAGGAGTTGACTAAGAAACATGAGACTACTTAAAGCATATTAGGTCGTTGAAATCAAGTACCCATTGGATGTAAGTGGTGTAACCAGAGAACTGGCCACTTAACTGTTGATAATGATACTTAATGAAAGGGCGTTTAATAGCTTCAACCAGCGGTAATAGTGCATTCGAATGCTGCTGGCTACTTCAGAAGGCGCGGATTTCCGCTCAATGCAAATTGTATTTATGTTTTCTGTTCCTCGCAGTTCTGGGGCTCTAGATAAATAGACATTATATTAGCGAAAACGCCAGTTGCTTTGTAAAGAAAATCTGCATTGACTAAAATTTTTAATGTAACTATTAAACTATCGCGGCGTTTACTCATAGTGTTTATAAGTTCCGGGACTTCACGCTATATACTTTTGAACACTTACTTTTGTCGACGTTTCGGGTGCGTTGCAGCACCCGTGGTCACGACTTGATGTCAATGAGGTCCAATCGTGACCACGGGTGCTGCAACGCACCCGAAACGTCGACAAAAGTAAGTGTTCAAAAATATATCGCGTGAAGTCCCGGAACTTATAAACACTATGGATAAATTTTTTTAAATATTTATACTGTTGATTGATGGCACTTGGTGGAATTTGTTGTTACACATATTGAGAACTCACTTGTACTTTTCCACTGTATTTTTATTTCTTAATAGACCTGACCGGTTTCGCCTTACGGCATCCTCAAAGGTTCACAATGACATTGTGTTCTCAATATGTGTAAAATTTTTGAATTTTTATGAGTTTGAAATTTATATATATATATATATATATATATATATATATATATATATATATATATATATATATATATGTATATATATGAAGTTGTGACTTTCGTAAAAAGTAATTTGAGGCGTTACACTACATATAACAGTGTACGTAACTGCCATAAAATTTCCATACCTCGGCATTGGTCAGCACTGTTTGATAAAAGTGTATTCTGTATGGCTCCTCGTTTGTACAATAAATTACCACGATGTATCTTGGAAGTGGATAGTATCAGTGTGTTTAGGAAAAATGTATTCCATTTACTTGTAACAAAGGCGTACTACACTATTGATGAATATCTTAAAGACAATTTGTAAAGTGACCACATCACTATTTATTTAGTAACTATTAAAAAAAAAAAAAAAAATTGACGTTGTGTAGGTAGGTATATTATTAAATTTTTGACATTGTAATTCTGAAATGCACTAGTGATTTCATAAAAATAATTGATTAAATAGGTATATACGTAATAATTTTATATAATTTAAGGTTTGACATACCTACTAAAACTTTGGACATGATTAATCTGTAATTTCTCTGTATCGGTAATCAATTGAGCTACTTCTTTAATGTTTATCTTATTTACTTTGACTTAAATTGTAACTTTGCATGCCTTTTTGGTTGAATACGGAACGAGCATACAATCTGTTTCATGTAAGACCATAATTTGTACCTGTGTTCGCAAATAAATAATGATTATGATTATGATTATTATGATTATGATTATCATTTCACATATATTTATAATTTAAATTACCGCAGTTTTAAGTAATCCATTATATGTAGAACATCATTTTGCCTAGAACCTCTTGATATCATACGAATATTCATAATTGTCGTTACGTGTAGTTGAAACAGTAAAAACAAACAAAAGATCTAAGGTATTTCGTTATTACTAATGGGTTGTGATGTCACTCGCATACGGTGCAGAATATTCCATCAAGAACCAAGCGGTTTGGTGAGTCTTTCCTCTGCCGTACCATTAAGTCTTGGAATTCCTTACCAGAGCACGCGTTTCCTTCTTACTGCAGTCCCGGGTCCTTTAAGCGGGGCGGGAAATGCATCTGATGAAGCCGTCAAGCTGAGCCGCCATTCCAATACTGTACGTGTTTGTAATAGTGACCGTCTTTCCTAAGACTTTGAATCAGCTTACCATCATCAGGCGTGGAGAAGTTAAAAATGGTGATAGAAAAGGCACTTGCTTCAAGGAAAATGTTAAAAATTAGCCGCGTTGCAGTATAGAAAATCGAATCAGAATTCTGAGGCGAATACTTCTTATGCGATTAATACTATAGGTATTCAATGTTTGGAAGCTCATGAAAGATTAGTCTTAATAAAGAACAAACTGATATCGCGAAAGCACTTAAAACTGAAAACGAATTCAGCTAAATTAAAAGCTTCTTCCTCTTTAACATAAAAAGCGTATTTAATTTACACAAATTTTCATACTTATATTAAAACACAACACAAGCACAAGAAACAAAGTAGCTCATAGAATGTAATAATATTATAGACATAAAACGACTTCATTCCGCGGTTGTAACAGGCTTGTTACGTCATTAAGATACACACGCAATTCTCATTAGGAAACCAGCTCACGAGTGCACTCGTTTCGTACAGAATAGAACAAACAATCTTATAAGAAGAATAAATAGAGAATACGACACATACAAAAGTTGTTTGTTGATTTTATTAGTTTTACATTTTGCGATAATACTTTGAGAGGAACGTTGGCATTTTTTATACCAATTAAGTGGCAGACAAGCAGACAGTTTGCAACACTAGGGGCATCATATTCGTGTTGCCGACCATATAGAGAAGGGGGAAGGGGAAGGGGGAAGGGGAAGAGGGAAGGGAAAGGGGGGGAGGAAGAAGTTAAGTCTCTGTGCTGTGCTGCTGTGCAAAGGACAAAGAAGGGTTTCTCGGTCTTCCCATTGACAACACAAAACCTTTCCAGTGAGCTCTGGCTACCCTACTCACCGCCGGAAACACAACACAAGGTAATTATTAGCAACGGTATGCTGTAGGGCGGAGGTACTTCTCGAATCAGACTCCTCACTTTTATTTGTCTTCGGGGTAAGTAGAGGCGAATAAACACTCACATTTCACCAACTAATGTATTTGGTCCCACGTAACGCCTACTGCCTTATTCTGGAGACCATTGTTGACTCGAATCATGCGTCTGAGGCTGAGTCTGGGCTATTATATACTGCCTGATATTAAACAGTCTTATCTTTTAGTCGTGTTGTAATACACCGCTTGTGAGGAAATAGTCTCTCAAATTCACTCTACCGGCAACCACAATACGGGTGATATATGATATAATAATGGAAGTACAAAATTGAAAAAGTATGTACGCCGACACACGTGTATTTTATTTTCTGACAAACTGTGCCTCAGCGGGCACATTGTCGCAGGTGTCAATTGGCTTAACATAGTGGGTCATACGTTACGGGTAGTCGGAGCTTACAAAAAGTTCGACAAGATTTTTTTTCGTCAGCGAAAATGTGCTGCTACATATCCTGCTACATCGGTAGTCTGTATTTATGTGTGACTATTATATACTAAAACTACTGTGGTATGCCTCACTCTGTGCTGTGAAATTTAATAATCTAGACATAACATAACATAAACTCACGTCTATATTCCTGAAAGGGTAGGCAGAGGTGCTAACACCCACAATGGCCAGTTTATGTTTAGATCCCAATGTAATAGGTGGCGAGCCTATTGCCATTAACCGAGCACTTATAAACCTATGTGGAGGAACGGGATGTGATATCCCTCCAACACAAAAGGACGATCCTCCGACCAGGCAAGGTGATTACGCCTACTACGGGCTACTATAAAACATTGATATCGACAAGTCCTGTTTATCAACTCATTAACTCAAACTTAATGACCTGTATACTGGATTGAACAACTGAACATCGCGCTGTTATTCCAATCTAAAAGTCAAAAATCTACCAACATTGATTGATATATTATTTTGACATTCTGTAATACCATATTAGTACAAAGTCCTTATGATTTCCCCGTCAATAATTGCCCGAACACCGTATTCCCTTCAAAATCAACTGCAGTTCATCTAATTACAAATCTCTCAGCTGTCTATCCCTCGTTAAACTTATCGACAAACGATTTGCGTCTCTCAATCTTCTCATCAGGAGGTATGGCCAAAATTACCCGAATGCCAACATTGGCCACTATCATTCACTGAGTAAATTGAACCTTGCTAAGGCTCGTTAGTGTAATGGTAAGAGTGAGTTGGCAAATATTTACGGTAATCCTTGGAGTCTCGTTTTCACAGAATGTTTGAGTCCAGAATGTTAACAACATTGCCCGCACAAAATTTGTAGTACCTAAGTGTAACGCTACCTTATATGTTGTAATTACGGTGATAATAATATATGTAGGTGTGTAAATAATTATTATAAATACCGGGTTAAACGGCGTGAATAGAGATCGAAGGGTGAATAGAAATAAAATGGTCAGCAAAATTCTGTCGTTGTTTTCTGTCAAATAAATTAAAAATATTAGGTCATTAGATATGATTATTTTTTTTTTTTTATATTATCACGCCTATATCCCCGAAGGGGTAGGCAGAGGTGCTAGCACCCACATTTCGCCAGTGTATATTTAGGTCCCAATGTAATAGGGGGCGAGCCTATTGCCATCAACCGGGCACTTATAAACCTGCGATAAATACACACATAACTTCGAAAAGCATCGTAGTCATTGGTGTGTGCCATGGCAAACCTGGGATCGAACCCGAGACCTCGTCTCAGCAGTCCACCACCCATACCACTAGGCTACCGCGGTCTGTCTTATTTTTTTTATTATTTATTTATTTTTTATTATATTTATTTATTATATTTATTTATTATAATATTTATTATATTATTAGATATGAAATTGCCATTTTATTTGAAAAAATTTTAGGAACCCCAATTTTCAGTACCTACCAAAATTTTTGTATTTCTATGCTTTTTGGTGTATATTTAGACAACATACAACATTGGGCAAACAGCCACTTTTATTACATTTTTGAAAAGTGACAGCTGTAAAAAAGTAATACGAAATTTATCATCAAAATTGTTAACATTTAGGAAGTACTGTTTTTAAAAATCGAATTTATCTTGTCATGCGGCCAGTAACAAAATTTAATACAGAGTTATAAAATCTTGTAATCAACTTTCAAACAAAATATATATATTTATATATATTTTGTTTGAAAGTAAATTAATTTATTAATATAATTTAATAGCTATTCCCATTTGGGAATAGCTATTAAATTACAGGAATAACGAACTTATGAACCTGTAAAAAATTTCGGCAATTTCATATGTAAAGAGCTATTACAATTTTTGGTCTAGTTAAATAAAACATTAATATACAATATAATTGGTACAGGAATATATTGATGCCAGATTTGCTAATAAGATGCGGGTATTGCCCCAAGCATAATACTTTTCAAATAAATGATCTACTGTAGCATAGAATGAAATACCTGGTACTTGTTAAATAAGTTTGCGAACATGTTTAGTATTGGAACTATCATTATAATGGAGAAATAAATGTAGATAACTGTGATGTAACAACCACTTAAAAGTTTTTTGTCCATAAATAATATTCTCTTAAAAAGTCTATCAATCTATATTATACTTACTATAATTGTAAAAAGTTTGTTTGTCCGTGATGGACGCAAGAACTGCTGTGTTTTTTTTTGTTTGAAGGGGTTTGGTCCAACTTAAAGTTCGGTTAAGTAGAACCAGAGTTATGATTAGTTATAAGGAATTTAAGTAGCACAGATGGCGCTTAGGTCGTGGTAACCGACAGCCACACGGGCGGAGCCGCGGGCATAGGCTAGTAAATAATATAATTAATGGTATAATCATCCCAAAAACTAAGTCCTACTATAAGTCTGGGACGAGACGTCCCCTAGGCTTAGGAGACATCTCGTCCTAGTTTTATACTGGGACTAGGGACCAGATTGACCTTTTCTAATTTGATAGTGGTAAACGGGCCCATTTGAATTTAGTACCAGCAAAAATAAAGCTATTTATAATTTTACTTTTTTGAGACATCACATACAACGAAAACATTAAAACAATGTTTTTGTTTAAAAAGAAAAGTACTCTAAACTTGTTCTATGACAAGTTGTTCTACTTTTGACTCTAAGTAATTTTCTATTTAAAGAAACCCTTTTTGGTGTCGTCGTGAAACTTAAATTGCCTTAGGTGAGTTCTAGAAGACGAAATCAAGCTTCGTGGTGAATTGAATGAAAACAGTAGGTTTGGTAAAGAAAGTTTTCAATAGATATACCTGAATAATTGAGCAAGTATTTTATACCACTTAGGTGGCAGAAAAGCGCGCGGCCCACCGACGACTGACTATCCTACTAAATAAAGCCGAATGTTTGTGAGTGTGGATGTGTGGATGTTCGTTCCTCTTTCACGCGAAAAGCACAGAATGGATTTAAATGAAACTTTACAATAATTTAGCTTATACATCAGAATAACACATAGGCTATATTATATATATCTATACTATATATCACGCTACTATCCAAGGGAGCGAAACAATATTCATAAATCTCAATATAGCCGGTACATTCCCATACACTGGCGCTAATATCGCTAACAATTACCGTTGTCATTACAACAATAATTGAATATGGGGACAGGTACAATCGGAGAGGAATACCCATATTACAAATTCTGGTAGAAGTAGTCGAGACAGACATCTCTATCTCCGTATGCGATTTTAACAGACATTCACGCGGGCGGAGCTGCAGGTAACAGCTAGTAAATATATATATAAGGTATCATGACATGTTTGTTAAGAAGCGAACATATGAGGTTGACTTGGAGATATGAGTTGGGCTTGTTGTGATGTGATTGTGAATGATGGGTTTCACTCCCTACCCAATAAATTCTCTTGTAACGCCTATTTCAATGTCTTATTCTCTTTATTTGTCTAGTAAAGTCCTCTCTATTTTACATTTCAACTAAGTCGTCCTAATTTCGAATCCCTAAGTTCGTAGGGACTCGATGCCGGAAAAGATAGTAGTACCGAAACGATATTCAACTAAATTGTATTAACTGCCATTGGCTTCGCAGTTACGTGGAGATAGAACCGAATAGCTTCATTTTGTAGTCAGCCAAAAGGGTCAGAAGCGTAGAACTTTAATAGAATATCGATAGTTTGATAATCTCTATAGCATGGTGGTTGATTGTTAGATTGTTAAGTTAGAGGTCGTGAGTTAATTTTCACTCGAATAAAAAATGCATGAATACTTGATAATATACTGGGGAAGGGGGGAGGGGAGGGGTTAGCCTCCACTCACCTTAACAATCCCAATGATTAGTAAAATACCTATTACCAATTGTTATAGAAAGTCCTTACCCTAGGAGATATTATGATTTCTTTCTATGACATCTCATTCGCCTATACTTTGGAGTTGCAAACTTCCATAGGCCACGGTAACAGTTTCCCATCAGGTGGACTGTGTACTTTTTTGCCACCATAGTGGCACAAAAAAGTAGGTTATCCCTATATACACACAATTTGTCAAGAACTCAAACCAGAATTTTGTTAAGACATCAATCTTGATCTCACCAATCAGCGTAAGCCTCAGTTTTTTCTATTCTTTCATTCAAACTTTTCACTAAACATTTTACTGGTACGCGGTCTCACAAAAACGCCACGCAATTACTACGCTTCAGAGTAAACGGTAAATTGTCTTGGAACGCAACGAACTTAATCAAAGAAAAATAGGAGTAGAAAATGTAAGTGGATGCCGGTGCCGTCCTTAGCAAGGCCTAAAGGTCAAAACTGCTAAGAATATGTTTGTACATTCTCTCCAAATAGAATATTCTGTATAATTCTGTGTGAGTAGCAATAAAACCGGTCAAGTGCGAGTTGGACTTGCTTATGAAGGGTTCTGTAGCAGCAAGTAAAATGAACAGCTTCGATCAGCCGCTTTACCTTATAATTTTTGAGTTAATTGAAAGAAAGTTGAAAAAAATTGCGGTTTATAACGTTAAAAAAAAGTAAGTAATAGATCTCGTTCAAACTAATTTTTGGTGGAAGTTTGCATGACAATGTACATGACATATTTTTTTCGACTTATCTTTCTCTTATTTTAAAGTTAGAAGGACACACACACACATTTTTTTCTATTTTTGTGTGAAATTCTTAATGCGGTTCACAGAATACGTCTACTTACCAAGTTTCAATAGAAACGGTCTTATAGTTTCGGATAAAGTGGCTGTAACTTACGGACGGACAGACAGATAGACATGATGAATCTAAAAGGGTTCCGTTTTTTGCCAATTGGCTACGTAACCGTAAAAATAGGGGCTTCTAAACGTACCGTTGATTGGGCGGATTAACATGTTAGGTACGTTAATTCAATCAGATTGATTTAAAACTCGTCAATGCGGTGTGTGTTGGCACTTTCAATGAGTTTACTGAACAAATTGTATTTATTTTCAACAAAATTCTATCTAGTAGATTAGCTAACCTTTGATGTGGAACATAATATGCGTCGAAACCCTTGCACCTTACCATCTTCCGATTATATCGGACTTTGCTTGTGCTGCTGCGGCATCTGGGGAGATCCTCAAATGGCATAAATTTTAGATCGGAAATAGTGATGGCTTTGACGGGAATAAATATCCTTTTTACTGGGATGGAATGATCTAACTGAGCCATGAAGCCACGTCTGAAGAATTCGAAATTCTTCTATAACCATCTTGGAACGGTGGAGGGTAGTTCACTTTTTCCGATCGCAATTTGATCTGAAACATACATTCATATACTCACGCCCGTAATTCCCGAAGGGGTAGGCAGAGGTGTATGAAACACCGACATTTCGTCAACTATGAATTTCGGTCCCACTTAATAGGAGGCGAGCCTATTGCTGCCAATCGTGCACTTTGTAAAAAATGGGTATGCCAAAAATAAATTTCTAACTGAAAATGTTGCAGCTAAATAAATTTGGTAAACAATTTCTTTTTTCTGACCCGATTCCTTGCTATGCGGTGTAAATCTGCAATCAAATCGAGAAGGTCATAGAGCGATAAATACGCATAACACTATGAAGTAACGATGAAAGACTATGCAGAACATACATATTAATCTAGCAAGTTCGATACTCACTAAACCGATATTCACAAAAGAGGCTAAAGTAAAACATTACAAAAACGCGTTCCATCCTATCGTTATACACTACAGTTTCAATATGTGCACCCATTTTATTAACACTCTTATAAAACAATTCTACTAAGCAAAAGTTAGTATGAACGTGTAGTTTTGCCCAAATTAACTACGGAGATCGGGTTTAAGCTCGCAAGCTGTTGAATTCAAAGCGGATTCATTTACAAAACTTCAGTGTTCGATACAATTATATATGAACGGGATCCTTATTCCGATTGGCCAACCGTAACGTAACTACGCTCGTTAGTATTAACCGACACAGTTAAAGTATTGTTTATACCATTTAAGAGTGGTTACCGTAGTCTAATAGATGTTTGCAATATCCCTAACGCCCTGGATCAGCCGGGAGGTGAGCGATAAGCCTGAGGCTACCGCATCCTCGTCAACTGACGAACTCTCCTGTGATCTCTCACAACACAAGGTTGTTATTAGCCGTGGTACTCTGTAGGGCAGAAGAACTTCCTTATTCGGACTACTCAATTGAGATGGGTTAGTTTCATTTTCCATCAGTTCCATTTTCTGTGTTAACCATTACCGTCTACAATACAAACAGCAACAATACAAATTAAATAACAAACACTCAATACAAAAGTGTGTTCGGAACTCATTGTCAAGTAGAATAATAAGCTGGTGGCGTGTCGCTTACTAATTTTCTATTCGTTGAGTATTCGGTGGGCAATACTTTGCGCGTGATGATAATACCAATGATAGTGGGTCGAACTAAAATAGGCAGAATGTGGCATAAAGGTTATAATGTGTGAGCTTAATAGCCCTAAATCTTTATAGATTTTTGAGGCACAAGGAAACTTGGTTAAGCAATAGCTACTAAATACGTAAGTAAGTCTTAGAATGGCTAACCATTCAAAACACAGAGAGGTTCCCTTTTTTCCCTCTCGCCGAAGTCAGCTCGAGTGATTATGTCAGATTCGAACCAATCAAAATTGCACGGCCGTCTTGGGTCATCAGTTGACGAGGGCCCTCTGACATATCGCTCACGCCTTTTCTGAACGGGTGCCATCAAAGGCCCCCCTCGGGTATGGGGCTATAGTATCCACTTTTTTCCGGATGAGAAGCGCGCATCACGCTGCTGCCGCAGCATGCTCCTGCTAGGGTGACAGGCGGCTCCACCTGTCACGCCCACACCCGCGTTCATTTCAGGACGAAGGTTGTTCTGCACGAGTCACGCCTCAGAGGGCATTGTTACTCCGTCAGTCTCGGTTGACATACAATCTATGACATCTATATCATTGTAGGTAGTTGAGGTCTTAAAAAACCTTTTTTACCCGACTGCACGACGGGTAGGGTATTGTGTTTATCAGTCTATGTATGAATGTATGTTTGTTTCCATGTGGCGTTCTAGAGACCATTTTGATAATTCCTAGTCCGGTTTTGATAATTCTTACGTCAATCGATTCGTCTTAACCTTGCGAGTGTCACTATAGACATAACAGTAATCAAAATTCACCAAAGCGACAACCAGTCGCCATATTGTCAAAATGAAAAAAATAAAGTCAATGATCAAAGTAAGTCGAAATATAAAGAATCATATTGATTGCTTATGAAGTCACGCTTTTCTAAACGATTTTTTATAGAGCTTTTTCCTGCGGCAATGTAAATCAAATATACTTGAAACTATTTGTTGTTATAAAATTTCAAGGTAGCAGTTCATATTATACTGGTTATTTTTCAAAAATAAAATAAAGTAGTCATCATCTGTTATCTGTCTGATAGCCTGATCTAAGTACAGAAAGATTCGAAGTGGGTGAAGGTCAAATGGCAGTCGCATCGCATAAAAGTTCAACCGTTCCATAGTCCGACTAAAAGCCGATCGAGTTGGAAAAACTCGGCTAAAAAGATATAAAGGTCTTAGTAAGTTATGAACCAAAAAAGCCGAAGATTTCAATCTGTGCGATCCAATTTGAAGTCGACAGTTATACTGCTTGAGCGTACGAGATTTGATCTAAGTATCCTAACTGATATTTATTGAGGTAAAGTTTTCTGAGCTCGGAATTGTTGAAAGGGATCAATTTTAAATGCTTTGTAGCCTACCAAATTTTAACAAAAGGTAGAAACGGGCTTAGTTCTTTTATTATAGTTTTTTCAGTAAGTACTTAGAACTTTTATCTGATGTTATCTTATTTGTTTTATTTTTATTTTATTTAAAATTTGCACACACAAAATAGCGTTACATAAATATTGGATTACTTATTTCTCCCAAAAATTTCTTCTAGTAGACCGGCGAGAAGTGATTGTGGAGAACAAGAAAAGAGGTATAAATGTGTGTATGGTAAATAGATTATTATTAAGTACAATCATTTATATAACATAATATGATTGTAATAAGTATAAATATAAATATATTTTACACATGATTTTTGCAATATTGTTTTGTAGTGCGTGCTCAGGAGCCGTCGCTGATACTTCAACCCTTTTGAATCCTTTGTGTCTACCCCCACCTTACCCCTATGTTTCAGGAGGTAAAGTCTTCTCAATTAGGGTGGCTTTTTCTCTCAATTGTAGATGCATGTAATCCTCTGGTTTATAGTAGCCTTTCCGGAGAAGATCCATTGGTTGTATTCCTAGGGTGACACACACACAGTATGTGTTGTGTGCCATGAGTACTATCAGAGGCCTTGGGCTTCGTGAGTGTTCCCTTTACACTCTGTATATTTATCTGATGTTAAACAGCTCTATCTTTTTTCACTTATGACCGCACCTTTCTGCTACACACTGTATACACAATTAATCCAAAAGATAAACTTTGGAATACACCCTGCATATTTGTCTGATGTAAAACAGGTCTATCTTTTTTCACATATGACCACACTTTTCTGCAACACGCTGTAAACACAATTAATCCAAAAGATAAACTTTCGAATAAAACCTTGACTCATTTCTTTTACACTTTTCCATGTTATTACCTTTTGAAGTTCGTTTAATTATTTTGTTATAAATTAATTTACTTATTCAGCTCTTTGATAAACGTCGCTTGACATAAACAGGTGTAGAACACTGTCAACTAAACACAACGTACAATGAGAGTAAATAGGTCAACCTGAAATTAAAAGTACAAAAGATTTTAATGAGTTTTGTCCTCGAGAATTTATTAAAGTTAGAAACATTATTGAAATATATTTTTTTTTCTATAATTATATTTTTTCTAAAGCAATTAGTATGCTAACCGACATAACCGACATCAATTCAAACATAGATGAGAAAAAGTGAATGTTTTGACGGGATTCAAACCTTCCCTTATAGGCGGAACGCTCTGACCACTAAGCCACGAAATCACGTCTAAAATATTCGAAATTTTCATATACAACCATAATTTAGGACGATGTTGGAAGCCAACTACCGATCATCATTCTCTGAACCTTTTCCCAACTCAGTTGGGGTCGGCTTTCCAGTCTAACTGTGATGCGGCTGAACTTCGATATTTTTCGTAAAGCGACTGCCATCTGACCTACACAACCAATGGTCCAATGACCAATGGCGATATCGAAGTTCCAAGCTAGACTGGTTGAATTTTTGAGAGCTCAAACTACACGTAACGACTGCTATTTAATAGATGTTTGTATGGCAACCGGGACCGACGGCTTAACGTACTTTCCGAGGCACGACCAGACCAATGCAAATAGCCATATTCATGCATACAAATAGTTGCATTCGTCGAATCGAACCCGCGCTTCCTGCGTAGCGGTCACGTTCACTACCGCTCATATAAAATGTAAAAAGGCCAAAGCATTACAATACTTTTAATATTAATCATTTATAGCAAACAGATACGAATTGAAATACATTTTTCAAATCCATACATGAAATAGCAGAATGTTGGAGTCAAAATATTTGCAACACCGCACAAACATTCACTACTATTGCAATACACGGTTAAATTGAATATTGGTGAAAAACATATGGGCAAATAGTTCTAACGATGCTGTTCAATGATTGTTAGATTTTGTTTTTGAAATGTATTTACTGGTAACCGAGTAGGTTAACATGTTTTAAGGTTGAGTATTACTAATTAGATCAATCTTTGGATGGGGATCTTCTTCTTAATTTCTTTACGTGCTTCAGCAGTCAAGCTTGCTTCCTGTTCAAATTAAAATTAAAATTCATAAATCATTTATTCTTTATATACCATTAAACGGCACTTACAAAAGCTAAGAGCCTGAGAAGACTTCGGCAAGAAACTCAGCGGGATTTTCTTTTTTTTGGTATATCTACAATCATTTACTTAGTCCACATACAAAAATTTACATGAGTAGAAAGTTGAGTGAACAGCATATTTCCAGACTTGTTCATCATTTAAATAATCCTGAACTTAGCAGAACTTATTTTAAACTAAATTTTTACACTTATAAACTTGTGACCTTGCAAACATCTGTGACATTTATGGCAAGTTGAAGCTCTAAAAACTCAGATAAATTGCAGGCCTATTTTCAACTACATTTTGAAACAAGTCAATGATTGAACGACAGTCATTGGATGTCCTCCGCTGAATGAGGCCCCCCACATCGACCTTCAATCAGACTGGTTGGAGGCGATTTGCGTCCAACGTTAATCCACGACGTCCTTCTATCTCGCAGTGGGCCGCTCTAATACGTTACCTATTAACAGAATTTGCAATATATTACAATAATTTTGATCTAAAATATCCTTTGATTCACCAGCAATGTGGACAATTGATAAAACGAACTATTAAAGTTTATTTTCTTCCTCTAATAATATCCGTGTGTACGTAATAGTCAATATGAAACTTAAAAACATCAAACAATCCCTTTGTTAACAGTGACCCAAATTGCTTACCTTGCTGACTGATCCCGATGGGGTCGAAACAATCACAAAGATGGACGACAACCACTTAGTGCTTAATACATCAAACGTTTTTGGTTATAAAGGGTGAACTGTTGATAAATAAGGACAGAAGGTATTTTGATTCTCTGAGTCTTCAAGAGAACAAATATGATTGGGGGTCATGATCCCAAGAGGATTGTGTTTGATCTAACTGTGATATAGCTGGTACAGAAAAGGTATAATAAACAGCCTAAACTAGTGGGTGGAAACAAAATCATTTTTGGGGTCATGACCCCAAGACAATTGTGTTTGATCTAACTGTGATATACCTACTATTAGATAAGGTATAATAAGTAGCATCTACTAGTGGGTGGAGTTGTGGGCAGTAACTAGTGCATAATGAATAATAATGATTTAAGAGTGTAAGGTTTTTGCATACAAAAACAGGTGAACGGATCTCGATAATATACCTCATAACCCGACTAAACCAGAACCAGCAAAGGACTCTTCAGATGTGGGTTTTTCCACTTCTTTCCTCGAATAGGGAGGGGCAACGCCAGAGTCGTTTTCGCTCATCGCGGGCTGTGCGGGCCTTCGGAACCACTCGCCGATTCCTTCTCGAGCATTACTTGCTCGAAGAAGGAGGGTCCACATGCTCATACATTTCCCCAGCTTGAGTTAAGCTAGACAGTAAGCGAGAGAAATCCCATCCCACCCCTAGAGCATAGCTGCATTATAACATAAAAATTTATCACTACATAAATTGATAATTCTTTTTTCTTTGTTACAGGTTGGTACAGTTATCGCCAAATAGGTAAAGTAGTCCGAACTGATGCTTTTACTAAATCAAAATTAAACAATCTCCTTGAACTCTTCTAAACCCTTTTGCAGACAAACAACACTGTGGGATTTATATTAATCGCACTATTTATCTGGATGAATTGGTTAATTAATCAATTTGTATAAATTGATTCATTCAATTTAACTTTATAAAGTGGGTGAATCAATTTGAAGACTAATGTCATGATTAGAAGGTTCAGAATTTGTCGGAAAATTTTATGCGCCCTTTCTTTTGATGTAGTGTGGGGGGTTACTGCTACGGTTATGGGTTATGTTTTTGAATGAACAGCACTTGTAGGAGCTATTTTAATTTCATGATATTATAAATTAAATCCAAAATTCATAGCTGTGGTGGCAAAACGCTACATGTGATGATTGACGGACTAGGAAATCAGAAGGACAAGCAAGATTATAGATTTTTTATTTAAATATCGGAATACATATCACCATTATGATTTCAGCCAGAGGATGTCTTCTGCTGAACATAGGTCTGCCCCTTCGACTTCCAATCCAACCGGTTGGAGGCGGTCTGCATCCAAAATAAGTATAATACATAGTTACAAAAAATAGACATGTACCGCTAAAGCTTCTGAAGCTTGTATGCGACATATTGTGATTCTCACTACATTACAGAACCTTACAAATCTTAAAAATAAAATAAAAAGAAAAATAAATAATCATCGTAAAATAAACTACACAGTTTACAATTCATCAGTCAAAGTCGTACCCTCCAACAGAACCGCAATAATTGTATCTACAATTCTGCTAAAAGATAAGACAGATTATAAGCGCAAGGCAACGGTTAATTTAACTTTATTGAATTTAATTTCAATTTTGTAAATTAAATAATTATATAACATAACTGAACCATGTAAATTCAGGCATGTTACAGCACGATTCCGACCTTGCGGTTTCACAGGTCAAAGTCAAGTCTAATTGGAAGGTCAAACTGATTCTAATTTAAAAACTTTGTCAGTTCACTTGTTCTACAGTAGATACCTCATTAATGAACATTTTGATTTACTCAACTTCAAATTACTATTTTGTTCATATTCGGCTTTGATGTGTGTATTATTATAATAGTTATTAAATGTTGTAATTATGATAAACAGGATATTAGAAAATTCGCTGTAGTGACTCCCAAACGCCCCTACCATATTACGTGAATTATGCTAATAACATTGTTTAAAAATCATAGTGTACTACTTTTACCAAAAAAAGTTACGATAAAAAAACGTAGTCCAATTTAGTTTAAATGGTCATTCGGAGCGTTCTCCTATCACTCCATATATTATTATAAGCATATATATTATAAATTATCCAATGTGATTGGCGATCCAACGAAACATTTGATAAATATTAAATTGAATCAGCAATAATATGAATTAACACATAAACCCAACAAAAACAAAACAACACAAAACAAAAAATATCGTTAAATAAATATAAAAACCCGGAAACCCATCCATCATTCCTCCCCTCACTATGTTTATTTTGAACAAAGTTACAACACTATTAATCCAATTGACAGTTACTAAAAGCTTAGAGGAGGTTACAATGGCCCCCTTGATGGGCATAACTGGGTATAAAGGTTTCCGTTATCGTTAACACCCGTCAAAAACACGCCAAATTTAACGATTCAGTTAAATTCCGTTGCTATAGGGTGTTGTGTCTTTTGTTGAAACACGCAATCGGTTTATGAGATGGATAATTGTTATAATGATTTTATGTTTGTCTTTATTTTCTAATGCCTTTGTGATTCAGTGGTTGTAATATAACTGTAGAATGTAAAGTCTAGGGATTCATTCCCGTGTAAATCAAAAATATTATTGGGCTTTATTTGTTAGTAGGTTCAAAAAACGATGTCCTTATTTGATTAAATAAACTAGCACTTATTCCATTGGATTGAAAATATATTAAAGTTTATTTTACCTTCCCGTTCTGTAATTAACTTTATAAAATAAATGATGGACATCAACTCTAGATTTACTATACTATATTTTTCGTATTGTATTTGGTATCTATTTAAAAAAAATCTAAGTATCTTCATCCGCATACTAGAACCCAGAACACAAGCTAATTAAACTATGCTTACTGTCTAGGTGGCATTGTGTAGGTTGTTTTAGAATATTTATTCATCAAGACATATTGTTACTAATAAAATTATATGAATCAACTGTAGTCCTAAATAATAATAAAATAAAAAAAAAGTTATTTTTGACGTACTGCACGCATTTTTATACTAGACACAAATATCGTCATAGTTCCGTAGTATGGTGAAGTTATTCATTAGAAGTAACTCATCTAGGGAATAATTTTCTCAAATCAAATCAAATCAAATCAAATCAAAAAATCATCTCAGTATTCTGAAACATCTATGGTAGATTCAAAGAAAACATTATATCCATCTGTATCTAGAAAGAATGCCTGTAGCATTAAATCTGCCTGTGTGGATGAAATTTAATACATAAATAAATAAACAAAAATAATATTCATACGTCAAACATAAATATTTGTTATCACCCTATAGATGCACGTATTTGTTGTTGGTTTCACTGATAACGATAAAGAACGTTGTTTATGTTACACCAAGCGCGAATCATTGCGAATTATACTCGCATTTATGTGTGTTGTTGAACTATTTTACAGTCAGCGACAAAAGCGGTTCAATACTTTCGAATATTAACTTTGATATGTCAATATTCTATTATTAATTTGTAATCACTTCCATTAAATATTAGTTCCTTCTTCCTACAGTCCTGGGTCCTTTAAGCTGAACGTAAAAGCATCTGTTGAGGCCGTCAAGCTGAGTGCCACCATTGTAACACTTTACGTGTTTGTAATTGTGATCCTTTTTCCTGAAACTTTGCCTTGAGCTCAGCATCAGGTGGGGTGAAATCAAACTGACGTGTCCTAAATAAAATAAAAAAGTATAACTAGACAGTGGTCTAATAACTGGTCTAACACTAGTGCTTCTATATCGCCAATAGGTTATGAAGGTCAAGTAGTAGTCGCTTCATGGAAAATATCGAAGTTCAGTCGCGATGCAGTTAGACAGAAAAAAGCGAACCCCAGACTCCAAGGTGACAGCTATGAATGCGACTAGGATTAAAATGATGATGATGATTAACAAACCTAGAAAAGTACAGGCCCGGAGAAATCTTCGGAGTAAGGCGCCTCTGACGCGCGCACTTCTCGTGTTCAATCTCATTGACAGGGAGACAGACTTATTTTGTTTTACTCTGAGTGAATTTCACAAGACATTATTTTGTAATTCCTTATAGAGTTTCAGTTTAATTATAATGTCTAAAATTGTACATACTATCGCTTTAGAATCCATCCTGTTATGGTAGTAAGTTTGAAAATAATAAATAAATAAAATTATCTCTGATTTGAATTTAAAATAGATATAGGTATATTTTTTAGTATCATCATTCTGCAAATATTTAACAATGTATCAATTTACAGGCTTTGTTGATTTGAACGCTGAAGATTTTGATGTGACCTACAATTATGGTTATTTTTTGTGCTCATATATTAGTTAATATAAAAATCGTTTAAAAGGAATTTTCTCGATGACAGTACCTCATAACACTGATAAAATAGGCCTCATATATTTCGTCCTTATTCCAAAATGTTAATTATCACACAACATTATAATGTATTGTGATTGAAATTAATATTTTATTACTATACGGTGCGTCAGTGATGCGATACAGAAGAAATAATAGAATAATGAATTATTTTTTCATTCTTGGAAAGACAAAATTCCTCTGGGATACAGGCGTATAAGAGAATTTGCGCTTTCTATTGGTCAGAGTTTTATCTCTATAGCCACACACACACAAACACGCACGCACTCACACACACACACGCACACACACTCACACACACACACACACACACACATACACACACACACACACACACACACACACACGCACATCCATCGTTTTACGTGGGTGGTTACAAATCTTTCAAATATCTTTTAATGATCTTTCAAATTTGAATAATATGATATGAAATATATCAATTAATTGTTATCACCTTTAACCTCATAATTTTTATACTAAACATAGGTAGGTACATACAGTAAAAACTATTCTGTATGTTCAAGAGTGAACAATATCCCCTTAATTGAAAACAGTTGAAAATCCAATTCAATTACGATGTTAGTAGCATCTGCGTATTAACACGAAACTGTGTTAACTCTATTAGTTCTATGAGCACAAATGTAATTTATATGTATATTTTATGTATTGATAAGTTAACATTACAACTTTGATTACTTAGTAGACATATGGAAGGTTATTTAATTATTAATCGGTTTGATTCACGCTCAGTACTAATATTTGTATGCATAAATATACATATTCACATAGGCCTGTGGTTTTCTATGTAGAAATTATGAATGTATCTAATTACCAAATAAAATCAATCAATCATATTCACCGCGGTAGCCTAGTGCTGAGACGAGGTCTCAGGTTCGATCCCAGGTTTACCATGGCACACACCAATGACTGCGATGCTTTTCGAAGTTATGTGTGTATTTATCGCAGGTTTATAAGGTTTATAAGTGCCGGGTTAGTGGGACCTAAATATAAACTGGTGAATTGTGTGTGCTAGCACCTCTGCCTACCCCTTCGGGGATATAGGCGTGATATAAAAAAAAAACATTTTCATCTGGTCAGATCGCTAATGGTAACCCTCTTATCCGATATATTACCTTCAGGTGATTTGAAGGCATATTGATGTGTCTTATATATAAAAAAAGATGTTTACCAACAAAGTATTAATAAAACTCGAAGAAAAACGTCTGTCATTTGCAAAACTATATTCAAATTGAATAAAATATCTTGAAAAAACGTCATTAGTCGTAAAAATACATTGTTAAAGCGACAAGGTAAAAGGAAAAATATCTCGTTTTATAGAAAGCGGGGAGAGATTCAATCTCAAGGATGTCTTAACTGCGGCTTTAGAAATGTACATCAAATTACAACGTAGGTACTTATTTCATCTTAAATTATTTGAAATACCTACTTAAAAACATAATATAGGCCACGTGATGATTATAATTTTAAACAGTCAACATTTTGTCAACAGTGTGTATTTTTTTTTTATCTACGATTCCAAGATAATTCGGATGACAAACAAGCTTCAAAATGAGCTGGTCACTCAAGTTGCTGCACAAGCAAACTACTGTATCTAGACTCATCATCATTCCCAGAACCTTTTTCCCAACTCAGTTGGGGTCGGCTTTCCAGTCTAACTGTGATGCGGCTGAACTTCGATATTTTCCGTGAAGCGACTGCCATCTGACCTCCACAACCAATGGTCTAATGACCAATGGCGATATCGAAGTTCCAAGTTAGGCTGGTTGGACTTTTGAGGGCTCCAACTACCCGTAACGACTGCCATAGATGTTTGTATGGCAACCGGGACCGACGGCTTAACGTGCTCTCCGAGGCACTTATAAACCTGCGATAAATACACACATAACTTCGAAAAGCATCGAAAAGTCATTGGTGTGTGCCATGGTAAACCTGGGATCGAACTCGAGACCTCGTCTCAGCAGTCCATTACCCATACCACTAGGCTACCGCGGCTTTTTTACTATGTTTCTTTTGTACTACTGTATCTAGACTAAATACCCTAAATGTTACCAGAAAAATGGAAAAGCCCGCTGAGTTTTTTGCTGGAGTCTTCTCAGGCGAGGGCCGCGATTCGAACCGATGACCCATTTTCAAACTAATCTATAATTTAGTAAGCGTGGTTTAATGGTCTTAACACTAAATGAATTATGAATTTAGAATTTTTTAGTATATAGTCATCATCATTATTTCAACCATAGGACGTCCACTGCTAAACATAGGTCACTTCCATCGACCTCCATTCAAACCGGTTGGAGTCAGCATGCATCCAACAGGTATCCACGACTTTGACTATGTTGTCGTCGGTCCATCTCGCAGGGGGCTGTCCCATGTCGTTTACCAGTACGTGGTCTCCATTCGAGAACCTTTCGGCTCCAACGGTCATAATAATGTTTAGTTATACAAAAAAAAATAATGATTCTCTGAACCTTTTCCCAATTCAGTTGGAGTCGGCTTTCTAGACTAACTAAAATCCGGCTGAACTTCGATATTTTCCGTGAAGCAACTGGCATCAGACTTCCACAACCAAACTGACGATATCGAAGTTCTGTAGTTAGGCTAGTCGGAGTTTTGAGGGCTCTAATTACCTGTAATGGCTGCCATAGATGTTTGTATGGCAACCGAGGCCAACGGCTTAACGTGTTCCAGTGCAAATAGCCACATCCATGCATAGAAATATTTGCACCGAGCGGGGATTAAACCCGCGCTTCCTGCGTGGCAGTCGGGTTCACTACCGCTACGCCACAGAGGCTGTCTTATACCAAAAAATAATTGTTTTGAGACGTAATATCTAATAATATTATATATTTCCGTAACATAACATAAATATGTAACTCATTTAATTGTGTACCAATTAATTTACATATTGTGTTCCTCACAACATTCCTTAGAGTTTCGTTAACATGTTGTGTTTCTATTAGGCAAGTCGCGAATTATTCATCAAGAAACCAACTTATACGTGTAACGTGCAGAAATACATTCGCTTCGTTCAGAAGATATTCAGAAATGAATTATGTATTGTCGGTAATAGGAACATAGAATCGAAAAGCACCCTTGGTAGGTACTCGTTAGTACGGAAACTAATAATATAAGGGTGTACATCTGCTTATTCTAAACCAACATCGATAAGAACTGGCGTAGACGTCATTCTTCGAGTTGATATGGAAGGCAAGACGTATTTACTTTCGTAATAATATGTGTGGTTCAAAGCAAAAATGTACTTATTTTTCTATAATTATCATCATCTAATAATTATAATTAATTAGCTTTAGGCAGCGGTTCCGCCCACGTGGACTTCTGATCCAGGTCCCGATGCTCCATAAAAGCCTTCCGTAGAGTTTAAGGAATAAATAAAAAAAGAGTTACTCGAATTGGTCCAGCCATCTTCAAGTTATGCGCTTACCGACATATATCGCGATTCATTTATATCTTTTCTTTCACATGCTACAACCGGTGCGAAGCAGAAGGGAAAATGCAGCTACTTTGATATAAGTAAAACTATATAATTAGTAAGGACGTACCCTTCCTACTACTCGTACTAAAATAACTTGATAGGCATTGAACTCATAAGTGAAACTTAGCAGAGCGTCTGTTAACTCAATCAATAAAATGTTTCTGGACATAAATAAATGTTTCGCGACATTTTACGCAGTGTTTAAACCCAAAGTAAGCATAGGTTAATTAGCTTGTATTACGAGATCGAATAATACTGGTAAATATTGGCACGTTAAGCTATCGGTCCTGGTTGTCATACGAACATTCATTGGCAGTCGTTACGTGTAAATGGACGCCTATACTTAAAAGTTGTGTCAGATAATGGCAGTAGCTTCGCAAAAAAAATCGCAGTTTAGTCGCAACGCAGTTAGCCTGGAAAAAAGCAGACTCGGACCCGGGCTCTAAGGTGACAGCTTCGGCTGCGACCGATTATTATGTATTCTAAGCATCGAACAAACTCTTATGCCGGTCTACATTTACGTAACATTTTGCCGTGACTGTGTCAGAATTGTGTGTCCGACACATATTCAGCTGCGTGATAACTGAGCTTAAATGAAACTATCAAACGACTGGTGGCCCTGTCAGCGCAACTCTAGTTCGTATGTCCATGCACTACAAGTTGTTAAATCCACACTCGATGTTTTGTCTTGATGTCACGCTGTCCGTTCCGCTGTTAATGTCACAAATCCAGACGCACCTCTATATGACTTCATCATATTAGAATAAAAAAAAATGTTTGATGAAACAATTAGATTGTATGAAACTGCTTAAAATGTACAATAGTCTTGTTTTGTGACAAGGTTTAAAGCTTCAAAAGCTTGTGTATTAAGGTGTTATCGTTATCGGCGGTAGGCCAGCATTGAATTAGGTGTAATGTGTACTAACGCGGAAAGTACCCTTTAGTATCACTTGAACCCCTATTTATTTCAGTTACCAGCAGTTATTCCTTAGGACTCTATTACTAGCTGTGACCCCCGTAAGTGCGAATATCTACGTTAAGTACGAAATAGGTCAAGCTCATATTTTGCATTACCGTTGCCAACATCAATTTTGAAATTCGATCTGTCAATCCTTTAACAGTCCATAGCTTAACATAGGCCTCTGCCATTTTCTGTTTCAGATCTTCCATTTCTAGAATGGAATGAATATAATATTCAATGTTTGGAATTGACACGCATTACGACACATAAATGTCACATACGTCAAATATGACGTTTATGACAGGTGTGATCGAATCTCATTTCCATACATTGAACATTATACGAGCTAGAGACATAGAGGTAACGACAATCGAGGAAACGTCATTCGAACTAGCGTATGACACTCTATTATTTCACATTATACGAAATGGTACTACGAATTATTACAATTTAGTTTAATATGACCATGATTCTAATACATAGGTATAAGTATAAAAAGTGTTGAAGGAATCTAATATTAAGTAAGATGGAATGTCTATATATTTCAATTTAAAATTATAATGTCATCATTCCATGAACCTTTTTCCCAACACAGTTGGGGTCGGCTTTCCAATCTAATTGTGATGCGGCTGAACTTCGATATTTTCCGTGAAGCGACTGCCATCTGACCTCCACAACCAATGGTCTAATGACCAATGGCGATATCGAAGTTCCAAGTTAGGCTGGTTGGACTTTTGAGGGCTCCAACTACCCGTAACGACTGCCATAGATGTTTGTATGGCAACCGGGTCGGTCCCGGTTGCCATACGGCTTAACGTGCTCTCCGAGGCACTTATAAACCTGCGATAAATACACAGATAACTTCGAAAAGCATCGAAAAGTCATTGGTGTGTGCCATGGTAAACCTGGGATCGAACTCGAGACCTCGTCTCAGCAGTCCATTACCCATACCACTAGGCTACCGCGGCTTCTTTAAAATTATAATGTACGCAAATAAATTACCCTATTTTTAGTAACCTACCTAGGTAAGCCCCAATATTACGGCACGAAAATAGAAAAGGGCAACCATCTAACGAGAAGTCTTTGCATATTTCATTGAGCATACTTTCACGAAACCTCTCCACGATCGATATAACGCAAGTCGTATTCATTTAATATTTTACTAAGAAAAGTTATGGCGGCGTACTTTTTGTACATAGCAGGCCTGATATAATTTCAATATTTCTTTACTTCCATCGTGTGAATTAAATTGTAAGTTGTCGTCACTCTGTTGTCATCTGATGAGGCCGTCAAGTTGAGTGCCACCATTGTAACACTTTACGTGTTTGTAATGGTGACCCTCATTCCTGAGACTTTGCCTTGAGCTTACTATCAAGAGAGGTGAAGTCAAATTGAGGTGTCATAAATAAAAAAAAATAAAAAAAGTATATTTTGTGTACTGTATCTTGTTTTAAATTTAAGAAATCAATGAAATTTTAAAATGGGACTCGATTCCATGACCAGTCCCTAGCACGGGAGTACTATGACTATAGCACTACGTATAGACTCTTAATACGTATAGGAGAATTTCAAATGTTAGTCAGAAGTGAGAGCATTCCGCCTTTAAGGTTCTAGTCGCGAGCTCGAGCCACGTCTGAATCCCCTTATACTCAAATCCCAAATTCAACAAATCCCAAATACCGCAAATCCCCAAATCCTAATTCCTCAAATTCCATATCCCAACTCCAAAATCCCTAATCCCTAAATTCCTAATACTCCAAACTAAATAAAAAATCTAATCAATTAAATAAATATATCCACTACAGTAAGAAAATACTGTTTGTCCTACTTTGACCATAAAACACTAGTCCGACACTAACGGTTCAACTCACAGAGTGAGATTAAAATAGTAGTCCCCAGGAAGTAGCACCACGATGAAAAAATGTCCGCGGAAAATTTAATTATAGGGGTGTAAGGGTCACGAAAGTCGTCAGGTTATGTTTTAACAGCAACGGGAATTTTGTCAAGAGGTTTTTTTTGCAAGTTTTTTTGGAAAAAGTAATTCGTTTACTTCGGTTTCCTTTAGATATGAATTTAAATTATATTTTTGAATACTTCTTTGAGTTTGAATGAAAATGTGATCATGAAAGTCCATGAAGTTATTTAGTAATGTTTTTGGTTGACTATCAAAACCCAGGATTATTTGGATGATAAGAAAGCCTGGAAATGAGCTGTTCTTCACTCAATTTGCTACTCAACCAAATTTTTGTATCCAGACTAAGTAAATTTTTGTAAATAGATCAAAAAAAGCCTGTAGAGTTTCTTCTGAAGTTTCCTCAGGCCGGGGTTGAACCGCTTCTTATTTTTTTTATAAAAAACATCGATTCTGTCTTTACAAAACGTCCATGTGCCGTTTAATGTTGTATGTAACAGAATATCTGATTTTAAAATTTTGTATTAGTTTCATGGAAATTTACTGTTGTCAAATAAATTGACTGAAGCGTTATGATCAAAGGTAGCCATTGACGATACGATGCAAATGGAGTGGAGGTCTACCAAAATTGTTTCGTGAATGTGATAAGTGTATTACAATACAATGGACGTCTTTCGTTTTCCAAACGTTTTGAAATCCATGCATCCAATGCAAATGGAAGTATCGTCAATAGCTACCTTTATTCCTACTTCAGTGAGCGTAGACATCGCGAGCACGCTTTTTGTTTCCTCTTTACAGACCAACATTAAAAAATCACATACTAGTCTAGTATCCAAAAATCTAGTCAAACCAAACTAAAAATCTGTCTTAATACCGCTGACCTTGAACTTGACATTAAAATAAGATTTTGCTCCAAACAAACTAAGAAACAAGGTTACAAATACTATTCACGCATATTTTAATACTAATCCTGTATCGTATCAACAAACCCATTTCTTTCCATGTTCACGTAGACCAAGACGCCTTCCCATTTTCAATTCTCTACGGAAAACAAAACACCTCCGACAATCTCTCTTTTCATTTCATTAATTCCTCACACGAAATGAGAATGGCTGAGAAACATTGCTTGATTATTTCGCCAATACTAGTCCACGAGCCAGCAACATAATATTTGAATGATCAATTTTCTCTCAAATATTTTAGAGAGTTACATTGTAAAGTTTTGTGACCGTCAGCTACAACTCCGTAAGCAGATTAAGCAGTGGTTAATTACACACCTCCCACGCAAATAAAAAATAAAAAAGATACCTGAAATTTTTCTTAGTTGAAATTAATTTGTTCTGGTTGTATTGAGGTAACTGTATATAATGCAACTCTGAAGCATTATGCGAATTACCGTCCTAGAAATATGAATGATAAAATTTGTGTCTGGCTCTGGGACTATACGATGAATTAGCAAAATGTAAGAAGGCGGGCAGCTATCCGTGGTTTTTATCGAAATTAATCTACCGAGACAGTTTGGGACATAGTGGATTAAACCTTGTTACCATGGTCATATCATTTGGCTTAGAGAGAGAAAAAAATAAATGTAAATACTGGTTTTTACTTCCGCAGATTACTTTGTGATTTTCAACCAGATACAAAAAGAAAAGTTTTTATTTCATTGTTTGGCTGTCGTTGATTCGTTTTTATGTGTATGTTTGGTGATATTTATTGTATTTTTGCTCTACTGTACAGTCAGAGATAAAAATCACGGTACGCTAAGTAAACTTTTTATGTAGAAATATATTTATTTATTTTATTTATTTATTATTTTTGAAGAAGGCTTACAGACTAATCCACAAGTGTGTTTACAAACAATTTATTCAATTATTTGTAAACACACTTGTGGATTCAATTACAAGTATAATAAATGTTTTATATATAGACACTTTTACATAATAAGCGTCACTAAGAATTGCAGCCTGGATGGCGGTTGCTAAGCAACCTTCGACGTCTGAGTCAGCGCTGTGTAGTGCTTGAATTGAATCTACCCTAAAAGTACCTTAATAAATGCAAACCAAAGATTACAAATGCAGTGATAGTTCCAATGAAGCACGTTCAAACCAATTAACTGTGCAGCCTTATTATTACGTTTAAAATTTATGTGATTTATTTCATGTAAATACACTTTCAATAATTAACTACTGCTTCACGTAAGTATCTGTTAACTAGAAAGTCATCATAGTGACAGGGGTGTAGCGTATAATGCGACACTGCTTGATATATGTACTCATTGACATTTGTGTCACGACACCCACAGTATGCAGTACTCGCATTGTACCTAAATACTAAACGAAATGTCAAATCGTATTAGTGAACTGAATTGGGTTCTGAAAACAAGCATTGAATAATAGGAAGTTCTATAATTCAAAATTTTCGGTTTGTTGTGTGGTCCCCTTTGATGTTGTACTGCAAAATATAGTTGGGTAAAGTTAAATTTGTCAATATAAGGCTTAGTTGCTCCAATTATCTGTTAAAATTAAGGTTTCCGTCAAATTTAACAGTAACAGTAATATTGATTCTAATGGTTTGGCTAAATGTGTTGCACCAGTGTATTTAGTAGCTCTGTTATAGTTATCTTTTTGATAGAATTGGACGTTTGAGCGTGAACCGTGGCCGGCTACGGTTAGCATCAAGTTATGACATAATTTCAACAATTTTCAAATGGTGCAACCAGTTTTATACCTGACCGGTACTTTAACTGCACTGTTAATGTTAAAGTACGATCGTGCAACCCAGGCTAAGAGTGTTAATGTACCGCAGACGAGGGTAAATTTTTTGTTTACCATTAGGCAGTGACAAGCGCACACACACACACACACACAAACACACACACAAACACACACACACACACACACACACACACACACACACACACACACACACACACACACACACACACAAACAGCAAGCGCAAAAAGATAGCAACGTCCTTACTTTAAATCGTGTACCAACTACCAACAACATTTTATTGATTATCTTCGCAAATAGAATCACAAACAAGAATGATGGCGGTATCAGGTGCTTAATCTACTGTGGAAATTAATAAGACCACTCACCGTGTCGGGAAAAAATAGCTGGGAAAAAAGAAAAAGCGTCACTACTTGCTAACGCGCCATCTGTCAACGCTAATATTTTTTTTATTCTCAGCAAAGAAGAATTACCACAGATGTTATAGCTGTGAGAATACAAGTGATACCACAAAGAAGTATGTAAGTGACGAATAGAAGTTAAGTTATTTTTTTATGTTGGTTTGATATTTTGTTTTATTGTTAAGTTTATTTTTTTTTCAAACCGTCATTTCTATTAGTAGTGGTGTAGTGAATATTCGTATGTATGTCGGCGGTTATTCGAACCATGGGTCAGAAGGGGAGAATACAGATACAACCTAATTTTTTTTTCAACACACAACTCTTAGATGACTCTAAATACACTCCAGTATCCCACCCTTTTTCTTCTGTTTCTTGTAAGGCAAGCTCTGCTTACAATTTAAATCTATTATAGGGTACGGTACTCTCAGTTATCCATCAGCATCTCGAACTAAATTGTGAAACTATTTTATAGCTCAGAACTTAGATATCTCTAGATGCACCGCAGTATTGGTCTTCAACTCTATTGATCAGAACTATTTTCTTTCTTGTATGGGAGACATCTACCTACAATTATAAGTCATCATGGGACACAGAACTCTTAGTTAGCATCTCAAACTATTTTTCGAAACTATTTTATAGCACAAACCTTTTAAATGACTCTAGTTACATCCCAGTATCCCTGCATTCTTTAACTCTTTTGATTAGAACTCTACTGTTTCTTGTATATAAAACTTCTACCTACAAATTAAATCCTTTACAGGGCACAATACCCTTAGCAACCGACTTACAGAAGTTGATTGATTCCTCTTATCGTATATTTCATTTTACTATAAATATAATAAAACCTCTTAATGTAATAATCCTTAAAAAGTTAATATAGAAAATCTCGAAAGGCCTACATATTAAATAAATGAAATATTCTCCTGTTTTGATGATTTTACGCTAGATTTATGAGGAAAGGAAAATATTTACGTATTTAATATTCTATTTGGCTTAATGCTCACTGCGTTGAATTTGGAAATCGAATAAATTAGCGTATAAGTAATAATAATATACAAAATATTAAATGATTAACAATTTATGTAAAATAATAAATCAGTATGTTTCGATGTTACGTTGGTTCGTGAAGGAGTAGAAAGAACCACGTCATCTTTTCCTAAGGGTATAGTAAGGCGACATGGCTAGTATAGAAATGTTAATACTCTGTGGACAAATACTAACATGATTATATTTAGACTGACTTGTATTTTATTTTATTGTTGATTTATCAGAACTTGTTAATTTTAAATTTATCAAGTTTAAGGTTGAAATAGTGCACGCAGCAATGCTAAATACAGTGCTACCCTGATGTAAGAACTTGTCACTCAATGTTACCTGTGTTTGCAAATTGTGTCCTTGGCAGTATTTTACCATTTCTACCATGATGAATGTTTTGATGGGTTCTTTCAATTTAATCCCACCCTCTCTTCCCACACAGGACAATGCGTGCAGGGCTTAAATGTCATCCGCATACGGTGAAGAATATTCCATTAAGAACCAAGCGGTTCGGTGAGTCGTTCATTTGCCGCACCATTCAGTCTTGGAGTTCCTTACCAGCTCACGTGTTTCCTTCTTCCTACAGTCCAGGATCCTTTAAACAGGGCGTGCAAAAGCAACTGATGAGGCCGTCAAGCTGAGCGCCACCATTGTAACACTGAACGTGTTTGTAATGGTGGCCTTATTTCTTGAGACTTTGCCTACAGCTAACCATCAGATGAGGCGAAGTCAAATTGACGTGTCCAAGATAAAAATATTATACTAAAAATATCTATAATCTTTAGTTATTTCTAAATGTATTTATTTAGAAATAACTGAAGATTTATCACTACTTGTACAAACGAATAAACGTATTCAAAACCAGTTACTTCCAACTATACAACCCCATTCCAATTCCAAACCAAAATATTCAATCATAGTTTCAAATCTATGGATTCATATCTATTCTTGGAATATGAAGCTAACTCTAAAATATTCTAGACGTTTAAATAACTTCGTCTGGGCTTTGAAATAGCCCGCTAGAAATGTATTAAGGTCGATACGTTATCATTGACAGCCATTTGCCGACCAATAAATTTGTCATTCTCGAGCAAGTGCAGACGTGTGAAGATGGATGGTCGTGGCAAGTTTATACGACTATTTTTATTAGTATTTGTTTCATGGAATGAAATTAGAAGTTTAAAAATTGAAAATTACATGTAGAATTATCTAAAGGCAATATTGTGAAGCCCGTTGTCAAATATTCAAGTATTTCAATATCAAATATTTCAAGTTATTTTAGCTTTATATTTCACTGCTTTTGGTTTTTGCTTTCGCTTTTGTTCTACTTAGATGGCAGACAAGCACACGGCCTACCTGATGGAACGGGGTCACCATAGTACATGCTGCCGACCCTGCAAAAATCTTCTAATGTCCTTCTTGAAGAACCCCATATTGTAGTCGCTTGGTTTCATGGGGCACACACAATACTACAAAATTAATATAACTTAACGCATAATACGTATAATTATATTATATTATATAAGTCCTTGAAATTGTGAAACCATCTCTTAGTTCAGCCATCTTGGAAATAATTAGTATTTTCATCTTTTGGGATTGTATTACCGTGTCTTTAAACGTTGCTAAATAATTATGATCTTCTCTTTCTTATTTGCGTTTTAAAAATACTTTTCTGTTTATTTGAAGACTTGATTAGCTTACTCATGGTATAAATATGTGTTTATTTTAGAACATATTTGGTTGTTTGTTACTCAATCACGCCTTTTCTTTCGTGCAAATAATCCCTACGGATACCCCCTCAACTATAGTCGGTGAAGGTGAAGACCCACATAGGACTCGAACCGACTATAATGCACGCCGTCTATGGGTCCTTGAATGCCGGAGGGGAGATTAGACATATCTCTCGCACCACGGTAGACCCGGGGAAATCTCTTTGAGGATGACCTAACCTAACACAATCACATCTAACGGCTAAATGGATATCTCAGAAATTTGGCACAGGGATAGATTACAATCTAGATCTGGAAGAGGTTAACTTGATTATATATATTGACAGTTGCTGTCAATATTTGTCAACGTCATACGTCAAGCGAAACCGGTTGAGTTTAGTAATAAATATTGTAGAGAAATACAAGTGTGTTGTCAATTATGTATAACAATAAGTGCCATCAATCAACAGTATAAATGAGTTACCACGTGAGCTGAGGGAACGGGCTTAAAACTCCTCGTGGGGAGACAATTTTCAGAATTATCTTCCATTAGCGCTCACTTGGGGGTGACAGGTGGGGCTCTCTGTCACCTATGGACGTCTACAATACTATACAATACGTTACGGTATTAGAAGGTTTCTACGGGGAAGGTAGCACAACAGTAGCGCCCCTGGTGTTGTAAATATCCTTAGGCCTCGTTAACCACTTTCCATCAGATGGGCCACCACATGTCTGCCACCTAAATGATATAAAAAAGATTACTAAATTGACTTGCATTGCACCACAACATACTACTCGTAGATAATTAATAGATCATCTAATTCAATGTTAACAGATTCCTTAATCAGATAAACTAATTAAATTTTGATTGCATTCTGATCAGAACTTGATCGCTCTGAAGTTCTCGGTTATTGACGCTGAGATTAGCAGATGAAATTAAGATAATCAACAGACTCTCGTACTTGTTGACACTGTTGGGAAGCTGGCTACTTGTAATTAAGTTATAGTTATCAAGAAGTTTCAGTGTTTCTAATAACTCAGTTATCAATTTAGTTACTGAAATAAAAGTAAAAACTTTATTATTTTGTTGGGAAGAGGAATAAAAATCGGACTTAAGTCGGATTGCTGTTTGAGAAACATTTCATAAACTATACATTATTGGTAATACACTTGTACTTCTCCACTGTATTTATTATTGTCCGAGGAAATCATACGCACGATAAAATCAATACAACTTCTTTTTAAATAGCATTGATTTTTTCATTTTTTACCTCTTATCGCCAAGAAGCATATATTTTCTCCAGAACCGTCACTGAACGGATGTATTGGATAACCCATGATGTTGACTTTAACCCCAAAAATATTGATAGGTATAACCCAACCCATTCAAACTGTTAGAAGCATTACTTTTTTCATTAAACTAACTTCTAATCATTGAATCTATTGTAGAAAGTATAACCTAACCCGTTTAATTTGCGAGAAACAGAACTTTTTTCCATTAAACCAAACTTTCTTTCAATAAATCAAATCAATCAATATTACTTTTTTCACTAACCTAATTTCCAATCAATCGTTTATAGACAGTATAACCCAACCCGTTCAAACTCCGAGAAACATTACTTCCTTTCTTGATTAATACGATGTAATTTTATGAAACCATTTAAAAACACCTATTTAACTTTTCAATTAAAAGACACGTCATAAAAGCAATTCTAAATATTTGATCGCTCTGTTGATTAAAAATGGCGCTTAGCACGCTAAAGCTGTGAGTAATTTTTACCACAAGCAATTAAAATTCTTCAGTATAGCCTATATAAGTACCTAAGTCTATTTTAGATTTGAATTTGAATTAATATTTTTTCTTTTTATTTTCCTTAAAGCCACGGGCTTAGTTTTAATAGAAAATATTAAAAAAAAATACACGATTCACTCGGTATATTATTATGGGATAATTAAATCAATGTATGATATTTATATAACCGCGGTAGCCTAGTGGTATGGGTAATGGAGTGCTGAGACGAAGTCTCGGGTTCAATCCCAGGTTTTACCATGACACACAACAATGACTTTTCGAAAGTTATGTGTGTATTAATCGCAGGTTTTTGAGTGCCCGGTTAATGGCAATAGGCTCGCCATCTATTAAATTGCGACTTAAACCTAAACTGGCGAAATGTGGGTGCCAGCATCTCTGCCTACTTAGGGATATAGGCTTGAGTTTATGTTATGCTAAGTTAGAACGTCATTGCATCCAAAGCTTATACTATCACTGAAAAGTTTTTCATGAAATATATTTAACCTCCAATTACTCTACTGTCGTACTTAGACAAAATCATCGCAGATTTTAAAAATATACTCGTCCTATCAGTAAAGATATTTCATTGTTAATTATCGCAGGCGAATATCTAACGATTCCAGTGACATGACCCTGGTTTTTTTCACTGCTTTTAAATTACGAACCGTAGTAGGTTTGTATTTTTCCCTGTTACAACTCTTCAATATATCGTTGCTAATTTGAGTACGGTTCGCTTAGATCCACCGGGCCAATTATACTGTAGCAATATTGTCTTTGATATAACCCGCAACAAAACGAAAATCGAGGCATTAAAACCTTCAGTACAATGTTTTTTGAACACAGTAAAGTTGGCATGAAAAAGGTAGCGTATTACCTAAAAATTTCATTAATATATTAATAACTAGCTGACCCGCGCAACTTCGTCTGCGTCATCTCGTTTTTGCAACATTTTTCATTTCTGCTCCGCACCTGTTGGTCGTAGCATGATGTTATATACATTGAAACCTGCCTCTTTAACCATTCTACCTATTCAAAAACCGCATCAAAATCTGTTGCGTAGTTAAAAAGATTTAAGGGACATAGGGACATAGGGACATGAAAAATAGGGACAGAGAACGCGACTTTGTTTTATACTATGTAGTGATATAATAGGCCTGTTCTGAATATAGATTATTTACGAGATCATTTTAGCCATAGGACGTCCACTACGGAAGATAGGTCTCCCCCAATCAGACCCTCGAGGACTGAAGAGAGACAACTTGAGCCCTCGGGCACTGAAGGGGAGCAGGGGAGTTTTGGACCGTGTGTCCGGTACCCTGGTCCAATGTTTGGCGGGTAGCCAGAGCCTCGTTCGTTGATCGACAGAGGGCAAGTGGAGTTAGCTTAGATCCAGTAGATAGTAGTCGGGACCACTTACTACTATTAGTACAAGAAAATTAGATTATAAATTAGAAAAACAACTTAAAGGGTGGTCCTTTCTCCTCGTACGTTAAGAATCTTGATTTTTAAAATATGTTCATCTGATTCATTTAATTTTCCCGATATTATATAAATGGAAAACGTAAAATTTTATCGCTGATACCTAGAGAGATGGCAAATAGTAACATGGTCATGTGTAATTTTTATTGCTGAGTTTCTTGCCGGAGTCTTAACAGGCGGAGGCCGCGTTTCGAACTCGTGGTCCATTTGGTAACTAACTTATAATATATTATAGATATTGACGTTTTTTACGTGCCATTAATTTTGAATTTAGCCATAGTGATGATTAATATTTTTATAGTCGTTGCAGAAATAAGTCTATTTATTTACGTGAGTAATTTTACATAATATGGCTTAATTAGTAACCAAAATAATTAATATAGTAACGTTAATAAGCCGAAGAAATGTAATAATTAGTAGTCAGAAGTTACAAGAGCGCTTCTAAAATAGTTAGTTAAAGTTTACGAAACAAATTTCTTGATACAAAGCAGGTGCTTAGATTACATTTCAATTACATAAGGTGATATGTGAGGCTAATGTGCTGAGGATACCTTTGGTAGGTACATTTAATTTAAAGAGTATTAAGTGAGGTGCCTAAAAATGTTGTTTTTCTTGGGAAAGACTGAAGGAAAGGTCTGTTTAAAAAAAAATTAAGAAACGTTTTAACCACAGTGTTGGCAACGAAAAAGACGACACGAGCGCGTTTTTAAGACATAATTTTTTATTTTTATTTATTTTAAGAGCCACATAAAGGTAAACGGAAGGTAGAATGCCCCCTAGCTAGATGGACTGTTGACCTGAAAAAGACAGCTGGAACCGACTGGATGCGAAAAGCAGAGGACCGAACGCAGTAGCGGGCATTAAGAGAGGTCTATACTGCAATACAAACTGCAATAGGTTAATGGGATTTATTCAAAATGTTCATGTAAACTAATTCATTTTAGAAAATCTTACTTCTATTTTCAGAAAATATATTGTGGGAGCGAATTGCTCGATAGCGCTCCTCAATGTGCCTCGTGCAGAGGCGAAACACTTGTCGAGGTTTCTTCTTCGCTCTTGCGAAATAATGTAGATTTCTCCTTGGGTAAGAAGTCTTTTTACTTACTTTGAGGGATTTTTTTTTATACTACCTAGGTGGTAGACAAGCACACGGCCCACCTGATGGAAAGCGGCTGCCGTGGCCTATGAACGTGTGCAACTCTAAGGGTGTCACACACGCGCTGCCCACCCTGAAGGGAAAGGGGGAGAGCTGGGAAGGGGTGGGGAGGCTAGGAAGGGGAGGGAAGGAGGGGTATAGTGAGCTCTGGCTACCCTACTTACCGGCGGAAACAAAACACGATGGTTATTATGACCGCGGTCTTCTGTAGGGCGGAGGTACTTCCCCAGTTGGACAGCTCATTTCGGACGGGAGATACCGTCGTGTCCTACCTCCGTAGGGATGCGGTTTGGCATTCCTTTCTATGACAATTATTACTATTTTGCTATTGTTACCGTTGGGATTATTAAACCGTGGGTGAGTAGTGGGTTCCCCTCTCTCCTCCAATATATTTCTTATTATGGATTTTCATGCCATCATGCCATAGCCATGTTATAAGTAATTCTATATCTTATCATTTCACAACATAACATAAACTCATGCCTATATCCCCGAAGGGGTAGGCATAGGAGCTAGAGCACATTTCGCTAGTTTATGTTTAGGTCCCAATGTAATAGGTGGCGAGCTTATAGACATTAACCGGGTACTAATAAACTTGCGATAAATACACACATAACTTCGAAAAGCATCGAAAAGTCATTGCTGTGTGTCATGGTAAAACCTGGGATCGAACCCGAGAACTCGTCCTAGCAGTCCATTTCCCATACCACTAGGCTATACCATTTTCTTAATTATCCAGAAATGTATTCAATTCATAAATTTCAACTTTGTAATAATATCTTGAATAGAAAATTATTGGTACTGAATTGTTTTGTGTTAACCAAATTGTACTTAACCAAATTGAATAATTTGTGGGTCTCTCCACAATAATAATTTAAGTTTATTATTTAATTACTCAATTGGTTCACACCTAAAGGTTATCTTCACTTGCGGTGTGAGCATCGTGGCCTTTTCGATATAAACTTTTTAATAAGCTCATTAGCTGCAAAGTTCACTACTTAGTCTCAGTTTACAAGCCAACTCTGAACTTTCGAGAATCTTCTTAAGAAGGTTATTGTTTGATCACGTTTGATTTTGGTCATCAAATTAAATAATATTTACTCGTATGTTATATTTGTAAATAAATAAATAGTTTTCAATTACTTAATTAATAGTTTTATTGACACTTTTGGAATTACTATTACTATCTACTATATTGTTGATATTGCTTGCTATAATAAATTTTTATCATATATGGACTAATACCATCCCTGCAATGGAATATAAATTACAATATCTGTACATCATACAATGTGATGGAACATAGAGTACATTCCTTACATTATTATATGATTAACTTACCTATGTTTCACAAATAAATAAATCATTAAGATTACGACTAACTTAAAGTTTTTTACTTTTTAGACACTTTTAATAAAGAAAGTAATAAAAATCGAATAAATTACAAAAGTATTCAGATTCTTTGATTTCCATTTACATGTTAACATTAATTCGCATTGTTTTACCGAATTCAAAACAAGGAATTCCAAACAAAAAGCTAAAAACAATACACTGATGAAAATATGTATGTAATGTAGCTAATCAGAAAAAAGAAATCGGAACTGTTGTTTGAGAAAGTTTGGCATAATGTTTGTTAGTTAAGGCATGAATCAATCAAATCAACTCGGATTTCTACTAACTCGAGTGAACAGTTTATGGACTATCACTCTGCTGGGAGTTCCGTAAACTACTGACTTACTGTTGTCATGTAGAATGGTAGCTATTACATATCCGAGATTGTTGCAAGTTTGCTTGGATTAGTGGATTACCAAAACACCGCGGTAGCCTAGTGGTATGGGTAATGGACTGCTGAGACGAGGTCTCGGGTTCGACCCCAGGTTTCACCAAGGCACACACCAATGACTTTTCGATGTTTTTCGAGTTATGTGTGTATTTATCGCAGGCTTATAAGTGCACGGTTAATGGCAATAGACTCGCCACCTATTTACATTGGGACCTAAACATAAACTGGCGAAATGTGCTCTAGCTACTCTGCCTACCCGTTCGGGAATATAGGTGTGAATTTATGTTATGTTATGTTATGTAAATACACGTATTTTGCACTGAGTGGAAATCAAACCACCGTAGTAGTCGGGTTCACTACCACCATGTCACAGAGGCTTTTGACAAAGGTACTATACAGTCAAACGACCTTGAGTAGACTCGTAATTTGTAATGTTACGTTTGCGATAACGTGTCACAATAACTATAAAATCATCAATGTACACAGAATTTCATATCCAACATAACACAGGTAAAGTACCTACCATGATGGCGTATGAAACTCAAACTCTATTCAAAAGCATTCGTCGACTAGCAGATAAGCGAATGGGAGCATTATCAAAGGGTCCAAGCTAAAAGCGATTGCCCATGTTTAGCGTAGAGTTTGATGAAAAGCTGATTAATGATCCAAGCTTAAGGTTTAATACGTGAAGGTCTCTTCATTATGTGTTAAATCAGGTGTTTATGGATGAAAGGTAAAATAGATTATTCATAAAGGTAAAGTCAATATTAATGATAGCTGAATTGTTTGAATGCAATACTATGAAGGGGCTAAATTGAAATAGTGTAGGTATAGGTATTGAGCCAATAGAAAACAAACTAGCTTAAACTTAGGGAAAAAAAAATATTTTTTATTCTTATAATTTGCAAATATGGGATGTTATGGTTATACATTTGAGTGACACTATATTTAGCCTTGCGACGTGCAATTTTTGTCATTAGAAATTTTCAAGTACAAGTTTAAATAATACAAGCCTAGTGGTATGGGTAATGGACTGGTGAGACCAAGTCTCTATTTCGATCCCAGGTTTACTATGGCACACACCATTGACTTTTCGATACTTTTCGAAGTTATGTGTGTATTTATTGCAGGTTTATACTTGTAAGTGCCCGGTTAATGACAATAGATTCGCCACCTATTACATTTTGACCTAAACATAAACTGGCGAAATGTGGGTGCCAGCATCTCTGCCAACCCCTTCGGCAATATAGGTGTGAGATAATGTTATGTTATACAAGATAATTAATACACGTATTTATCATATTTTAAATTGCTATAAGCTTATGTCTTGAAGGTACAAGTAACGTACAAAGTGAAAATAGCGCTGTGAATATGAACGACTCAGTCCGATGTAATTGCGTATTCTTTGTGGTGTTTTTACGTGGATAGTTAGGAGCAATATAAGAACGTATTGTTCATGATTGCAATCACAACTATCATTGAAATCATCGGTTTAGTTGAAAGTAAAATAGTCATCATCATCAAGTCTTAGAATTCCTTGCCAGCTCACGTGTTTGCTTCTTCCTTCAGTCCCGGGTCCTTTAAGCGGGCGTGTAAAAGCATCAGATAAGGCCGTCAAGCTGAGTGCCACCAATGTAACACTTTACGTGGTTGTAATGGTGACCCTCGTTCCTGAGACTTACCATCAGGCGGGGTGAAGTCAAATTGATTTGATTGTGTCCTAAATATAAAAAAATAATTCTTGAGTTAATGCCGGTCGTATCAGAAACCGTCACCTTGAAGTCGGAAGTACATGTATAACAGTAAGTTCCACCAAGTGCCATCAATCAATAGTAATAATAGTCAATCCTTTTATTACTTTTATTACTATTTAATCTTTTATTTAAAACTTCAAAGACAGCGGACATTTTGAAACTTTTCCCAGATACAGGTGAAACCCATTTACAATTTAGGTACCAGTACTCTCAGTTGTTTTATTGTTATAAGATTATACCCTAAGGTTATTTATTTCAAAACTGCTTGTTCAAATGCTGCTTGTGCAAAAGTTCACGTTCAGTTAAACCTGAGGCATCTATGAATAAAACATTATGATTTTGTTTTGGCCACAAAATAACGGTGAACACCGCAGTTGTTTAGAATTGTATTGTTCTTTGAGCAAACCAATAAGATATATTTCAGTACATTTCAGTAAATAAACGTTCAATAACAACAAAATTCAACAACCAAAATTCTGTTTATGACGACGCTTTGATTATGTTTTTAATGAAGTTATTTTTGCTATCCCCCTGGCAATCGAAATTCAGTGAACAAAGAATTTCATAACAATCAACACTTTGTACTTTACTTACGCGTATTTTTTAGTCAAACTGAAAATAGGCAAATGCTAGCTGTCATTTTATGATTTAAATAAGACTACTAGTTACCTTGGGGACAAAAGCTAGATAAGCGAGTACCGTACCTACTCAATAGTTTACCCGCAGATATTAGGAACTAAACTAATAAAGGCAAATTTACCAAATTACTTCGTGAGCACATAATAAAACAGATGTAATTACCTATGCACTTTATTGAAAAGATATTGTCCTCATGTCATGTAAATGATAGCAGCAAATTTATAGTTCGGTTCCCACAGTCAAACCGTGGAAATAGTTTTGTGGGGTCATGTTTTACATTAAGTTTTATGTAATTTCATTTAATAAAGATACATACACAATAAAGATACAGACATATACCCACTCACAAAGCTTGCGCCTAAACTTCGATATTTTCCGCGAAGGGAATACTATCGGACCTCCACAAACAAAATAGGAAATAAACGATCAATAATAATGAAAAGTAAGTTCGAAATTGTATGGTCTTACCAACACGTTTAATAACTTCAAACTAGACATGCGGCTGAACCTCGAATATTTCTGTGAAGCGACCATTGGACTTCCACAACCTAATTGGCGATATCGAAGTTAATTTTAACAAAGAAAAGATCAATAATAATAAAAAGTTAGTTTGAAATTTTGTTGTAACCCAACACGTTTAATAATTTTAAACTAGACAATAATACCATAGATGGGATACAAAGAATATAATATAGTTGTAACTAAGCATTATCCCTAAAACCCTTATGACTAATAAGCCCTTTTAATACAAAGCCTTTGAAAATGGAACAAGATCATTAATTACATCCTATCCTCATTTGACAATGTCACAGAGTGGGCTAATTTCATCTTCATCAATTTTTGGCAACTCCCAAATATTAATTACTTTTATGTCGTGTAAATGGAAGCTTAGTTAGTTCACTTATACTTTTGGAAGCTTTCATTTTTATAAATAACAATTTGCGAGACCGTATAATGTTTTTCGCTTTGTTGATTTATGAACTGGATAAATATCGTCGTAAATTTTAAGTTTATGAATCATTCATTGTAGCAGGATTTCACTTCAATTTAACCAACTGCATAATTGGAAATATTCAGTATATTTTATTCATTATTAATATTGACATTGCATGACATGTCATATTGTTATTTTATAAATATAAGATTTATAGCTGGGTGGATGTTTAATACTCAATAACATCAGGAAGACTGCACAAACCTGGATGAAAACAATGAAAATATCCAAAACTTGAACTCGCTTTCTGTCTCTTATAGGCTACGTGGTCTCAACTTGTATGTTTGAAAATATCCTATTAAAACCGTCTTGGAGTAATGGTGAAGTCATCTACCGATATTACTACTTACGATCTGTTGAAAGAAATTAAAGATAATGCAATCATTTTTATATCATCGCTCAATCAATTGCTCTGCAGGGAATTCCACTCCTTTATTTTTTTTTTTAATATTTCCGCCATTTATTTAAAAATTCCTACACTCCAAGTAATATAATAGCACATTTAACCGGCATACTTTTAATAATAGTCTCAATCACCAAGACTTATGTTCGACATTAGTTTTAAATAGTACCTAACACTGAAAAGGTAGCCCAATACCCTATTAATCACGATAGTACACGTTAGGGAAGGAAACTGGCTATCTAATCTATACGAGAGCTCTAGGAGATTAGGGCAGACTTTTGGGAATCAGATAATTTATATAGAAAATGACCTTGTGGCGACGGAACAGTTTTTTAATAGAAATTTTGCGTTTTTAGAAGTAGAAATTAAAATTTCGCTATTGAAATCAGATATCACATTTGGCCGATTCCGAAAGAAAGTTCATATTACGTAGTTAAGACACAATTTACATACATTGACATAAATATGTAGTAAAGTGCAGACGAAAGT
The DNA here is from genome assembly GCA_963691645.1 of Pelosia muscerda. Lineage (NCBI taxonomy): Eukaryota > Metazoa > Arthropoda > Insecta > Lepidoptera > Erebidae > Pelosia > Pelosia muscerda. Next base: position 13,949,153 of record OY829114.1, on the reverse strand, counting down.
TTCTTAACACCTGTAATATTTGCAAGCATTATTGGAATTGGAATACAAGTACTAATAATTGCTGACCGATCACATCTGTCGAAAGACCGATGGCTGTTGAAGCAAGCGAGTACCAGAGTGCAGACCACGACAAAGTTACTACTATTTAGGCATTTTGCTTCATAGATAAATTAAAAATTAGTCATTCCTACTTCGTAGTTAATTTTATTTTTGGGTAATATAATCAGGAGGGAATCCGACACTATGAGCTAACCACAAAGATTTACTTAATCAACTTGCCTTAAACTGGGTTTATGAAGAAACTTAACAAATAAAATCTTCTTGGTGTTTGGGTAGAATTTGCTGATGGTTTTAATTCTCACGTGCCTATGTGAAATATGACTAACACACTTCTGAGTTTATATTAGCTTGGTTAGCCCTTGTGGTCTCGGTTTGTCCCTCACATGCCTGTCAGGCTTAGTTTTACTTAACGTTTTGGAGGTTATTTTGTTTCAAAGTTGTTAGCTAGAAGTTATATTTTATTTCTTCATTATAATATGTAAAAGTAAAGTGTATAGTAGTCGCGGTAACCTAGTGGTTTGGGTAATGGACTGCTGAGACTAGGTCTCAGGTTCGATCCCAGGTTTTATCATGGAACGCACCAATGACTTTTCGATGCTTTTCGGTGCCCGGTTAATGGGAATAGGCTCGCACATTGGGACCTAAACATAAACTGGCAAAATGTCGGTGCCAGCACCTCTGCCTACCCCTTCGGGGATATAGACGTGAGTTTATGTTATGTTATGTTATAAAAGTGTTATAAGCAATACTGGTATAGTTAGTAATGTTCACAATACTGTCCGTTTGAACTTGAAACACATCTCAAAAATTAACTTCCCCTTTCCCTTTTCCCCTTTACATGGTCGACAGCATTCTGGTGTTGCCAACGCCCATCGGCTACGGTAACCACTTTCCATCAGATAGGTCGTGTCCTTGTCTACCACATAAGTGGTATAAAAATCTAGCCAGGTTTAGGAACCAATAAATTGTTATATTTGTGGAATTACATCATAATCCTTGGGACTCTAACCAACCTCTGATGCAAACTGATTGATTTTTTTATACGACTAAGATGTCAGATAAGCACGAGGCCCATTTGATGGAAGTGGTCACACTCGCGCTGCTAATCCTATAGAAAACTTCTAATGCCCTTCATTAAGCGGTGTTAGGGGAGGAAGGCTGAAGGTTTATAGAGCTACTCTTCTTATTATTGGCTACTGAACCGCAGGGGCCTCTGCAATAGCCAAAATCCACCAAAGCAAACCAAAGTTCTAATGAATGCAACATATTGACTGATAGGAAATGCCAATAGCGTTAAGTCCGCCTTTATACATTATTTTTACATTTCTTGCAAAAAGTTTAAATAAATATATAAATGTAAAGATAATTCGAAAGTGTTCAAGCATGTACACTTTTGCATGAACAACCTCTATAAAAATGATGTCGAGCATATTGAAAAATAGAAATGAAAGCGTATTGAAAAGAAAATATTGAGTATGATAAATAAAAGGAAAACCTGAATTCTAAACAAAACAATATGTGTAGGGGATTGATAATGGTGGCTATAGCTGTCACAAACTGACAGTAGATAGACGTCGAGGGCGATGAACATCTCACAATAGTGTTGTGACACATTTCAAATTGTTATTGAAAGAATTGTAGTCAAGCGCGAGTCGTATAATATTATTGTTGGTGTTACCCGTCCTCGTAGAATTTTGTGTTCGTTTCTGTAACCCATAGTAACTTACCATTTTAAGTATAAAATGGATTAAAATTGTAAAATTTCGTAGAATATTTATTTTTGTATCCTCTGTTATTTTAATATTATTAGCGTTATTGTTTCTAGAGATGTTTGGTATTTATACTCAATTAGGTTAAATGAATTTGACGGAATATAATTTAGAATACCTCATTAGTTAGTGTTCACTGCCGGACATAGGTCTCTTCCAACATTGGTCGGTTTTGGCCAAGTACTATACTATTATATATCACCTGGTGATTTTATAGATAGTTCGGATAAAAAGATGGCGCATTTTCGGTAGTAAAACCGTTTGGAAAAAAATATGTTTTTACACCTCCCATACATTCTACTGTTCACCTGTACATTATACCCATACATTAAGTATAAAAAAATATCTGTAACAACTACCTATAAAATCACTCTGTATATATCCTATAAAATTTACTGTTTTGCCAGACTGGCCAGTTGCTAGCCAGCTAGTGTTTACAATTCGAATAAATTCCCACGGTTTACGGGAACTGAATTAGAATTGCACGCAAGTAGAATCACAAAATATACACTTTTAAACTTTCGCGTTGCATTATAAATACAGGATGTGAGGACAACGTTCATTTTCAAAAACAGTAAATTATGTTAAACTGATCAATAGAGGGTATTCCCCATTTCCGTCTTTGGGAGCGTTCCCATAACACCATGTATATTTAAATCTGGGTATTAACGCGATAATATGGTAAATCATAATGATCGCTAAAATACCGGGGTTTCGTTAACGAAATCCGGGTATTTTGACCATAAATCACTAAATAATAATAATTGAAAACGAATAATCAATGTTAATTTATCCAAAACTATTCACATAATTTATAAAATTAATGCAATACATTTCACCTACCTAACGAACGTCAGAAGTCCTTCATGACAAAATTAATCATTTAGACAAATCATTCTTAAGTGCCACACACGAATATGTTCAAACTCCTTCATTACTTCACTTGCGACAGCTGTGAATATAGCTGTGAATATTTAAATGAATTTCAAACGTTGTCAAGTATAAATTATTTATTAGAATGAAATTAATGAAGCCGTATTTGAATGTACTTTTCTATATTACATACATAGCATACATAGCATACCTCATTTTCATTGGAGTTGAGTGTTGTTACTGAATGTTTTTCACTACAATTCTGGTATACCTTTTTATGTTCTTCTGCTTTCACCGTGGGGTGATGAAGGTTGGGTCGTGACCCAGAACCTTCATTACCCCAACTCGTGAGTTATGTTGTCTGTAAAACAACATAACCCATAACCGGTGTATGTTTTTGGACTTCGAAATGTTAGATAGGTATAGATATTTTATTTCTTCACTAAAGTGAGAAATGGAGATGGTTCACCACCATTATCAGCTCAGTATTGTTCCAGGATATCCATTCTGCTAATAGTCAAGACCTAGTACACCTGATGGAAAGTGATAACCGTGGCCTATGGATGTTTGCAATACCAGGAGCGTCACACGCGTGCTGGCGCCCATGTATAGGGGAGGGGGAGGAGTAAGGCTAAAGAGTTCTTACCCGAGGAGAGATGTTGCCGTATGTGTAATATTCCGCAAGTGCAAAGAATAAACCACGACACATGTTTTGCCTCTACACGAGGCATCTTCATGAACACTATCAAACGATTAGACTATCATTCATACATCATCATTAACATTCAATATAATATCAATATGATTCCTCACCATTAGCGATTATAATATCGAAAGTTAAATGACTGCATCTCTTTTTAATTATACCCGCCTATCATTGAGTGAGTAATACAGTTACCAAGTATAAGACTGGAACTGACAGGACAAACAGACTCCATCCATTTCGTGATTGTGTCTAAATTATGAAGTCGGCTAGTTATTAGACCAGTCATTCTCCAAAGCATCGATGTGACCTATTTTGGCTGTTAAGTTTGAAGCACACAGAGAAATTTTCGATTGATTAAACTTCACTACTTACTACACTAAACAAAGTCGCTTTCTCTGTTCCTATGTATACTTAAATCTTTAAAACTACGCAACAGATTTTGATACCGCATCATATAAACCTTCCTCTCCAATCATTCTATCTATTAAAAAATCAATATTCATAGCTTAAGTAGTTTTAAAGATTTTAACATACAAAGGGACATGAGGACAAAGGGATATAGGGACAGAGAACGCGACTTTGTTAATACTCTGTAAGTGTTAACATCATACTACAACCAAAATAGCAAAGCAGTAGTGGAAAATGTTGTAAAAACGGGGTGATGCAGACGAAGTTGCGCGTGTCAGCTAGTAGGTACTATCTATTTTGTCATCTATATCTAAATTGTTGTTAAGTTAACATGAAGGATGAGACTTAACATACCACTAGGCTACCGCGGCTTTTTGATCAACAGAGATATGTCTAATATATCTGATATGTCTGTCTAGATATGTCTTGTCAAATTCGAAACTCTCAAATATGTGTCTTCGGGCTACACTGGAGGCATTTACCAATATTCTTATGACTGACGTTATCTTGACAAAGAAAGTGATTACTATTTTCATTTTGTTTTCGGGAGGTTGTCAGTGTTTGTGAAGAGTCATCCCTTTTTTGAAACAATGTAGGTAGACCGTCCCATATATCAAATTTACACAAGATAAACTGGACGGGGTTTTGGCGGGTTCGAATTCCGTCGAGACATTCACATTTTCCTATCTAAATTTGATTTGAACACTCAGCTTTTAATTTTCTGTATAGTTTCATATAAATATCTACTATCAGGGCAAGCAGAGATTTCCTATACAGTCATAAAAATAGCAAGGTTTTATTATCAACGGTGTGGTTTTATATGAGCGAAATTGTTTAAAAAGTATCGTTAATTAAAATTAACTGCGGTCATATTTTGAATTTTTACACGGGAATGTACTGCTATAAAATTGGATTTTAATAAAACATCTCGAGCCATAAGGATGAAATGAAAAATTGTAGGCAGTTTTTATTTTAACGTTCCTCGCTTAAATAATTTACAAGTCCAAAGGTTAAAAGGTATATTCACCTACACTGACCAAGATGGGGCGTAGGTACACCAGGTATAATTTTTTTTATATTATTAGTATTTTAAAGCAAGTATTTATGCTGTCTTTGGGAGGTGTTACGAGTAGTAGGTTTTGTGTGTGGGGTATAACCACCATAAACCCACCCGGGTATGGTTGGGTAATATGTGTTATAAAAATTTCAAACTATGTAGATAATTACGTTTTGTTAACACACTTGTATTTCTCCACTATATTCATTATTGTACCTAACCGGTTTCGCCTTGCGGCATTCTCAACTCTGTTTCACACAACAGAGACTGTCAATGTACGCTTTTGAGAATGCCACAAGGTGAAACTGGTACTATTAGTGTCTATAATAAATATGGTGGAGAAGTACTAGTGTGTCAATATGTATAACAATAAATTTGTGCAACAGTAAGTGTCATCAATCAACAGTGCAAAGAATATGTACATAGACGAAAAAATAATTGAAATTCGTATTAACAAACGAAGAAAATATTGAAATAAAACAAAAGTATTTGCACTGAATGGTATCCGAATCTGCAGAACTTTTAACAACAGTCAAAAGCATTACCTCTACGCCTTATAGCACCATGGTCTTTATAGCACTATGGTCTTTATAGCACCATGGTCATTTCTCCCCGAAAGGGCCACAAGGAATTGGAAGCAATGGAATGGACCTATGTCCAGCAGCTTTTTTTTATTTATGGCACGTCAATTCGACATCACCTCGCCTGATGTTAAACTGAAAGTAAAGTCTCATAAAGGAAAGTGAACTGCAAACAGTTAATTGTTCGAAAGACTCTTTTTTTTGTCTGAATAAATAAGGAATTTTATAGTTTTCTGGCCTATTTTTTGATACAAAAGATGTACCTACAATTATTCAAGAAAAATAGCGGGTCAGAGATTGGAACATTTCTCTACGCCTACAAGAAATTCGTATACAGGATATCCTTATGCCTCGAAACCAATTTCCTGTGCCAATATACTATTTATGCGGAGCGATTGTCATCGAACAATTCGGTCCGGGTACTGATTGCAGTGAAAAAGTTAGGAAAAACGTTATATGAAAGTACATATATACAATAATCACGGATTTAAAGGGAGCCGAAGACGTCAGCAGAGGTGTATTATTACTCATGCAGAAAAAAAAACGAATTTTTGAAGAGTGTGGGTCCGTATGGAATTCTTTTTCCCAACGGAACCCACGTACTTGGCAAGGGACCCCATACATCTGTACAGCGGAAGAGCTCATGAGTGCCTCTGAGAACGCAATCAGGGTGGCTGCACACTGGACTAATAAAAAGTTACTATTGTATTAGGTTTATATGTACCTGTAATGATAGTGTAAACATTATAAATAAATAAATATAAAATGCCATCGACTCGACAGAAGACATGAAATTATCTTCAGTTTCCAATGGACCCCGTAACAGATACCCGGAATCCATTGAAAATAATTCGTGGTGGCGGAGAAAGAAAATTACTACCCCCATCTCAACCGAAGGGTGGTAAAGAGAAAAAGAGGGGACAAATGTAAAAACACGTAGGCACTGTGAGAGAAAAAATCTATGAACTCTGTAGCTACCAGTCCGGCAATATTAAAAGAGGCCTATGTCCAGCAGCAGACTGCAATAGATTAATGGATTGATTTTAGGTCCCACGTAATAGTGAGTACATTGTTATGCGCTGTATGAAACAGAACAGCCCTATCGCTTATGGTCTTCACTTATCACTTTTCTACTCTACCAAGTGGCAAGCTTGTCTCTGTTTACCTTAATGAGAAAGATTGGCTTAATTAACGAATATAAAATTGTATAATGATATATTACAACAGAAGTTTGTGGTATAACACTTGAATGGTTCTACATTACATATGTAGATACATTAAAAATGTACAACTATTCTCAAAATATTTTCATTATTATTTAAAAGTTAAAGACAGCTTCCTTTTGTCAGATTACAGTATATATATAAATTATTATACATTATTCCACGCTCTTTGCTATATTAAAATCATAGCATTGTTATCAAAGAGTACTATATTGGCAATTATTTGAACCATTGCACAAAGGACGTAATTAGTCGTTATGCTTTAATGAACCAATGTTCGTCTCAAAGCGAAATATTTTTGAGACGTTCTTAATTTCAAAAATCGTAAGAAATTCTTGTTATCATTACAAACAATAAACAGCGAACAAGCTTTGTTTGCGAAAATATAGAAAAATTCTTTGTGAGAGAAAATGTACAAAATGTCTAATGATGAATGAAAATACTTTTTCTTCGTTGAAATACATTTTTGGATTAAAATGTAAGGTAAGCCAGAGAGAAACATTATTTTATATCAATTAGGTGGTTGACAAGTGCCTACCTGATGGTAAGTGGTTTCCTCAACTTATGGACAACTCAACAACTGGGATACCAGGGGTGTAACACTTAACTCTTTAAAAACCTTCTAATGCAGATCCCCATATTATAATCACTTGAGAAAACCACTGCAAGGAGATATTTCTATGTTCTGAACATTCATGAAATGTAATTTCTTTCATACTTAACCTTCTAATCAGAGTAGATACCTACTAAATAGTCTCAAACGACAGTCGTTCTCATAAGTTAACAAATACGTCAAAAATAAAGCGAACTTCAAACCTTTGAACACAAACGGAAAGTAGTTTTAACATCTATACAATAGTTTACGTTATGAAGAATTGTATAACATGATGCCCACGCCTACTTTCTATCATCGCCCCGCTTACCACGGGCAAGGAGTTCATCCTCACATATTACGATCGGAAACGGTGCGCACTGTGCGGTATGAAAGGAACTTTCCTCTAGCTGTGTAATAAACTCCCTGCAATAGTTTTCCGAGCGACAACACTATGGGGTTCTTCAAGAAGGGCATTAGAAGGTTTCTACAGGGTAGGCAACACGAGTGTGACGCCTCTGATGTTGCAAACATCCATAGATCACAGTGACCAGGATTTCTCAGGTGGGCCGTGTATTTGACTGCCACTTAAGTGGATTACAAAAAGTCACTTAGAAAGATGGTGATAGATAAAATTAGGATACTTAACGCACGTAGTTTGGTCCCACTTTTTACAAGGCAATATTATTTTTTGCGTGAAATAGATTTAGTGCCATTACTTCCCTGTGTGTTCCCAACATTACTAAGTCCTCCTTAAATGGAGCCGGCACTTTACTTAGATAGCCGTCATTAGACGCACCGGGCGGTTGGGATAGTGTAGCCAGTGTTACCAACACTAATCACAAAATTGCCCGCAATTATTCAACGTTTGAGGGAGATTTATAATAATTTACTCCAGGTTAGTTAATCGTTTTTTTTCTGCGATGCGTTTGTTGAATTTAGTAGTGAAATACATACATATGCGTACGCTTTCAAGGTAGGCAGAGGTCAATGAACACCCTCACTTCGCCAATCATTGTACATATTTATAAGCAAAATTTTAAAACATGATGTACATCATGTACATCATGTTTCATTACACAACAACAGCGTGAAACCAACCACGGGCCAGCTTTGAAGATATTTCGTTTTACGAATACCCCAATATCGAATGTTAATTACACGAACATGTTAATTAACAATTGCGATCGATGGTGCCCACAATACCCAAAGCCAATACTTTATAAGAGACATTTACACGTCATATATTCGAATAGTTATGTGAATATTTACCTATACGTTGCATGGTGCGCACGCAATTTTTTGCAGTCGAAGCAGAATCAAAGGAAAGTTTAACTAGCCTAATACGGATATTTTTTTTTTAATTCAACGTAAGTGGCAGACAAACACACGGCCCACCTCATGGAAAGTGGTTACCGTGGCCTATGGACGATTGTAATATCAGGGGCGTCACACTTGTGCTGCTGACTATGTAGCAAGGAGGGGGAGGGGGTTGAAGGAAAGGGTGACGGGTAAAGGTTTCCGTGCAGTCAGTGCCGTACACAAAAGTAATTTTCTCGGTCTGACAACATAAAACCTATTAACTAATAATATATAAAATTTCCATGTCACAATGTTAGTCCCGTACTCCGCCGAAACGGCTTTAGAGATTTTTAACAAATTTATTCAATAGATCTGAGAATCGGCTACTGTCTACTGTCTAGGGTTGTTCACCCTTAAACATTTTTTTTTAATTTTTGAACGAATTTTTTTTTATTTATCTAAAAACTAGAAATAATTTATAAGGCAAAACAACGTTTACCGGGTCAGCTAGTACCTTTATAATAATTATTACACACAAATATCATAATTTTATAGACATATTGTTGTTGTTATACCTACATCACTATCTGACGCGCGAGCCACCCGCTCCTCGGTTAATATAAACCTCTCATATATCTGTATGAAATATAAATAAATAAATATTCAAGGACAGTTGTCAGTTAGTCAACAGAGGAGTCGGCAATAATATTAAACTAAACAGTCGTCGACCTCTAACTTGTCTCTTATAACGCAAAAATTGAGTGTTTTTTTATCATCCGATAAAACTTATCGAACACAAAATTGTGAATACAAAAAAACAACAGGCTGTATTTTGGTTCCATTTGAAATGAAAATGAGACCAACCGCGACATACATCGTTAAATGGAACCAGCGCTCTGATATTGGGTGTTAATTACTAGAACAAAGTGATTGCGATCAATAAGGTCCAACACGTAGCCTTTCTGATATAACAAGGCTTCTCTTTGCTATCGAAAATGTGGTTTTTGTAACTGTATTATTTATGTTTCATAAATTCTCTTAGTATTGTAGTTTTTTTGTTACTTGAACAAAGCATTTACCAACCAATTATAATATATTATTATGATGTATTGTTTGTATATACTGGCAAAATGTGGGTGCAAGCATTTCTGCCTACCCCTTCGAGGATATAGGCGTGAGTTTATGTCATGTCATGTCATGTCATGTCATATCGAGACCTATGTAAACGTACATAGGTCACGATAACCACCTTCCATAATGGTCGAGAGTGTGCCACGTTAGTAGTATAAAAAAATAGTACATTACACGTAGCAAGGTCTCAAGTGAAGTTTTTGTAAGAAATAATACTTATTTATTCACCTTCTTGAAAGTTAACAGAGTGTTTGTAATACGTACAAATCTTTTAATGTCATGTTAACACTTTTCCAAGAAAAATGTATGGCGCCCTTGGGATCAGTGCGAATAGATAGGATATACGTAAAGCCACAGAATTAAAAGAGATACAAACATAATCTATAAATATAAAGCTTGTTTTTACATTATCTTCATGTTTCATATTTATACATAATATAAACCCACGCCTATATTCCCGAAGGGGTAGGCAGAGGTGCTAGCACCCACATTTCGCTACTCCCTATTTTATAGGTGGCGAGTTATTACCATTAACCGGGCACTTATAAACCTGCGATAAATACACACATAACTTCGAAAAGCATCGAAAAGTCATTGGTGTGTGCCACGGTAAAACCTGGGATCGAGACCTCGTCTCAGCAGTCCATTACCCATATCACTAGGCTACCGCGTTTCCCATTAAGGCATTTCCGGTACAATAATAAATATCGTGGAGAAGTACAAGTGTATTATCAATAATGTATAAAAATAAGTGTCACCAAGTGCCATCAATTAACAGTAGGTATAAACAGTAATATACTGCTAATTATAACACATCATAGTGCTTTATATAGCTCTTTAAAACCGAGTACATATCCTGACAAAATGAGGGATAACCAAAATAGCCTGGCGTTTATGATAATGAGATAAGCAACAGAATTAAGTAGGGTATGAAGTTTACCTCAATTGAATGGCCTGTGAGATAATTTACCTGATGAGGTACGGTCACAAAATAACAGAAGGTAAATTTCGTACACGAATGAAAACACACGCACACATTGACACATTATCTATTTACAAGGATCTCAAGTTGCTTCAATCGGCAGGCTTTGTGAAAGTTTCGAAGTCCGTCACACTAAAAGAATTAAAAAAAGTTATGCATGTTAACAATATGAATAGTAATTGAGTTTCACCAGAATTAAAAATGTGAAATAATTTAAATATTTACAATCTAAAAGCTTAAAGGAAAAGTTTATAATTAAAATTTTTGTAAAAATAACTTTTCAATTTTCCGCTGAAATCAGTGGAGGTGATTATGTAGAACTCTAGCCGCCTAAAATTCACGCCGTCTAAGAATCCTTGATTGCCAGAGGTGAGATTATAGAAGACATATCTCTCGCACCCCAGTAGATCTCTTCTTCAACCAACCACTATGTCTATTCAAGAGTAACGTTAAGCTTGCCCACAATCCAGTTGTATACGGAACTCTGAGTATTTGAGCCTGTGTCACACTAGACCGGTTTTTTTTAAAATGATTTGCCCTTCTGTAAATAATGTTTCGCTCGCTCGTACAAACCATATATTGTTATCACAAAAGTATTATATGCATCGTTTGAACCATAAAACAATGCGATAACAAGTAATCGTGCAATGAGAATGAACTTGTGAACGAGAATGGGAGACCCATTCTCATTCACAAGTTCATTCATTCATTCGTTCTATCTATCTGCTAACGTTATTTGCAATTGATGGCTCTGCTATGGGTTTGTGCTAGTTTTATCAGTTTTATATTGTAACAACTCGATTTTCCCTTCATTGAATATATACCTATACAGGATGCTAGGGAAACGCTTCCGTAAACGAAAACAAGGGACTATTACTGACCAGTTAATGAAATTGGGCTTCTTTTTTATTGCAATTCTTTTTTTTTGGATAATGGTTTTAAATAGAAGTATTGAATGAATTATGTTTATAAAAGGATTAAAAAGTCGTGGTACCTACAATAAAAAAGGCTTGCATAATCCTATCATTCTGTGTAGGAAAAATCTTGAAGAAATCATTTCCCGTTACTTAATAAATGAGGTATAAGGGGCCCAAGCAAGACCCCTCGTGGTGCAACAAGTACATTTATCAACGAGGTTCTAGCGCAGGGTTTCAACATGGGGTCAGATGGCAGCCGCTCGTATGAAAGACATATATAAGTCAAACCAAGTGAAGAAATAGTAATTTAACTGCTGTAGTGGTGTAAAACCACTACTAATATTTTTTATCTGCATGCTATAATTAAACGCATATAAATTGTTATCCAACGTAACACGTTTCGTAAATGCACATAGTTACAAATTAGTTCTCTCCTAGCATGTAATTAAAGTATTATTTCGTTACATTGTTTAATTAAACATTGTCAAGTTTGGTTGCGTTTCTGGTGTCATATTTGATAATTAAGTACAACCATTGTATTAGAATAATTTATTAGCATAGTTAAAATGCTCAAAAGCCAAGGTTCCATACCGGCATCGAGCTGTCAATTGGCATGACACTGGAACGAGAATTCACGATTTACACTTCGAGCGAGAGGCATCGTTTTGTGCCGGCTCTTGAAGCATCACCAAGAATCAAGATGGCTAAGTGAATCACGGGAACTCTGAACGCGATGAATCGCGGAGTTTCCCGGCCATCATCCCTCATCGTGACGTGGTAGGCGCAGCGACGTATCCCGACGATTGCTGGCGTGCTGTGGCGCGCTTATTTCTGCGACGGCGTGGCTATCCTCGAGTCGACGTGTCCTCCGAAGGACTGGCACGTGGCTGTGTCAGTGCTGCACCTTTACGGCAAGGGTGCAGTGACGCCAAGGAGACACCTGGCCCATAACGCTCCTTACACTACGGTCCGGGAGCAGCCGCTGGTTGCAAAGCGACGGAGGCAGTGAAGACGGCGAGCGGCGCGCGATGCGTTGCTGGACAGGCATCAGATCACGATCGTTCGTGATACGAGGTATTTCACCACCAAGTTTCCTTATTACATGGCCATTCGTCCGCGTCGCGTGTGTTCGTTTGCCACCGAGGCTATATTTCGTGAGTGCTGTGCATCCCCGATGAGATGGACAATATATAGATTAACTAGACATAAGGTCCACCATTGTTAACAGTATTCGTTTAATAATATAAACTATATATACTTGTCAGTGATATCTTTCATTAACATTCCCGAGGTACCCATGGTCAGATTATACTTACAAACTTCTAAGAGGTCCTTGAACCAATGGTTCAGTGCTGACCTACCGAGAGTACTATCCGATAGCACTATTAAAAACTTAGATTCATTGTAGCTTACTTATAAACTTTTATATTCTTTCAACTCCAAGAGTACTTATACCCCTTTTATACGCCACAATCGGCTTCCCCTTTTTTATACGCTACAATTGGCGCCCGAATAATATATTTTTAATCTTAATTACTTTAAATTTAACCTTTGACTGACCATTGGTATATCTCGGTGAAATTTTTCTTAGTTATCAAGACTTTGTTTTGACAAAATCAAACAACTTAACTTTTGCTATAATTTACATAAAATGGTGTTCACTGTATCTGTACCTATATGAATATCTTAGTTTATCCATGTTAAACCATATATTTAACATATTTTATACTTTAAATACAGATATTTTGATGGTTTCTGTTTACATAAGTTCATTGAACATACTTAACCTAACTTTTTTACTTGTCAATTGTTTAGTGAACATTCATATACCTATTTGCTGATAACATTTGTTAGAATAAACACAGTATTTGTTCTATAACTATTTACAACTTCGGTTTGAATCACACCAACAAATAACTTTAATATTTTGTTGTTAACTTATATTTATGACTTCTTATAGTCTTATTGTTACTCATTGTTTTGAGAAACATACAAACTTAACATTAGTAACTTGAATACACTAAATTGTTTTGATATTGGTGATGCTTATTTAATTTTTGTGTTTCTTCACTATTTGATGGGGTGATTCTGCAATAATTTGTTTTTATTTTTCTGTTTTTGTGCTACACATATAAACTTTTGTGTACATTTTTTTGTTCATCATGGCTGATGAACCAACTGTTTCAAAGCCTTTGGCTGTTGATGATCAGCATCGTAATGTCACTCTTAGGAAACAACACCAAGATGTGTACGGAACGCCACCAGAACTTGATGATGGTACTAGCTGTAAATCACCTTTAACTACTCGTTGTGATAAAGTCATGCAGGTAGTGCGCGATGAAAATTTACGATCTTGGAACATTAAATATTCCGGTGACTCAGATGTAGTCGACTTTTTCTTGCGTATTGATGATTACATGCGTAGTAGAGACTTATCGGAGACTAAAGTGGTTAAATGTTTCGCGGATTTGTTAAGCGGTAATGCCTTGGATTACTATCGGTTAATCCGAGACTCAGTCACTTCTTTTGCAGATTTAGAATTTAAATTTAAAACTTTTTTCTTATCTTGTGATGGTAACTTCATTTTAGAAAAGAAAATTAGGTCACACACACAGTCTGCCAGTCAACCAGCTAATCTGTACGTCCTGGAGATGTTGACTATGAATTCTAGGCTTGCTAATCCGTTACCTATGAATACACTTATGGACATTATTACACACAATATGTTGCCAGCTTATGCCCAGCTTTTTGCTTTAAATGACATAGATAATACAGATAAATTACTTGCATTAGCTAAACGATATGAAGCTTATACTAATATTTCAACACATATTAGTTCTAATGCGAAATCGAGTAAACAGCATAAATCTGTTACGGTGGTGAAAACAAAACAATCATCATCATCTGATAGGAAACCCACTTGTTTAAAATGTAAGAAAATCGGTCATTTATATAAACAATGTAGAACTATACGGGGTATCGTTTGTTTTAATTGCGGCAACAAGGGTGTATTGACTTCCACTTGTTCTAAGTGTGAACCAAACATCAAAGCTAAATCATCTAAATCAGCTAAACAAAAAAACTAGTTGGCTCAGGAGTGTCTAGGCATAAACTAGCATCTCAACACTTTGGTACTGTCACTCCTGATATTTCAACCTTAGACAGTGACAACAGAATTTTTTTGAATTTTTCTATTCACAACCACACTTATCGTGGGTTGTTGGACACTGGAGCTAATCTTTCCATTATAGGTAATAATTACCATCATAATTTGTTACACTTGGGTTTCAAATTAGTTAAAACTGATATGGGAGCTACTTGTGCTAACGGTTCTAGGGTTAAGGTAATAGGCAGCATGTCTATACCAGTTAGTTTTAGAAACCATATCTCTCATATATCATTTTTGGTTGTCCCTGATATTACTAATGACTTTATTTTGGGCATGGATTTTGTTCATGATTTTAAACTTTTAAATTTAAATTTTGCTAATATTCAGTCATCCTATGGGACCAATGAATCTCAACAGGATAATGTCTGTGCTATTATTCCCATGAGTGAACTCTCACCTTTAGAATCGCTTGAATTAAACAAAATCATTAATAAATTCAAATCTATTTCTACTGAAGAGAAAGGTTTAGGTAAAACTAATATCATTGAACATAGGATCATAACAACAGGTCCACCTATTAAACAAAGGTACTATCCTTTGTCACCAGCTAAGCTGAAAGCTTTAAATGAAGAAGTGGACAGAATGCTTGCGCTGGATGTGATTGAACCTTCTAAATCACCATGGTCCAATCCTGTTGTTATGACACCTAAGAAAGATGGTTCACTCAGATTTTGTCTAGATGCTAGAAAATTAAATGATGTCACAGTTAAAGATTCTTATCCATTGCCTTATATTAGTTCTATCTTAGACAATCTTAAAGGAGCTCGTTATTTGACTTCCATTGATTTATCAGCTGCCTATTGGCAGATAGCTCTTTCTGATTCTGACAACATTGATGGTTACGGTACATCATGTCAGAAGACAGCTTTTGTTGTTCCAAACCGAGGACTGTTCCAGTTCAAAAGAATGTCCTTCGGATTGTCCAACGCTGGTAGCGAAATGCAGCGTCTTATTGACTCTTTATTCCATCACAAATACGGTGAGAAGATCTTTGGTTATTGTGATGATTTGTTAGTCGCTACTCATTCGTTCTCTGAACATTTATCTATTCTAGAAGAAGTATTTGAAGCATTGAAAAACGCTGGTTTGACTATTAATTATGGCAAATGTGAATTTTGTAAGTCACAGTTGCATTATTTAGGTTATGTTGTAGGTTCACAAGGTTTACAAACTGATGAAAGAAAGCTACAGTGTGTAAGAGACTTTCCTACACCTGTTACAGCCCGTCAGCTTCGTGCATTTATTGGCTTATGCTCTTATTATCGTAGATTCGTCAAGAATTTTTCTACTATTGTTGCTCCTATGACAGCTTTAATAGGTAAAAAGAAGGGTAAAGAAGCGATCGTTTGGAGTGAGGAAGCTGAAAAGTCATTTTTAGCTCTTAAAGAAGCCCTCACCCAAGCCCCAGTGCTTGCTTGTCCTGATTTTTCCTTACCTTTTCAATTACATACTGATGCTTCGTCAGTAGGTATTGGGAGTGTACTAACACAGGAAATAGACGGAATAGAGCATCCTATTGCCTTTCATTCACGACTCCTGTCGAAGACAGAGCGTAACTACAGCACTACTGAACGTGAGCTGTTAGCGGTCGTTGATTCTGTAAATCATTTTCGTCCTTACATTGAAGGCAGTCACTTTATTTTAGTTACAGATCATATGTGTCTTAAATGGTTAAAAACTTTAAACAACCCTTCTGGTCGTTTGGCTCGTTGGGCTATGCAATTAGCATGTTTTGATTTTGAGATTCGACATAGAAAAGGTAGCTTGCATGTTGTACCAGACGTCCTGTCTCGAGTAGAACTAAATGCAGTTTCATTCTCGGGGGGTAGCACTTCTAATGATGATTGGTATAATAAATTATTTAAAAATGTAACTTCCAATCCTGGTTTTCACAAAAACTATTTAATTAAAGACAACATTTTGTTTAGATATTCCAAACCATCATCTAGACTACATGAGGACACTTCATGGAAAATTGTCATTCCTCATGAGTTAGTACAGGACTGTATCAAAGAAAATCATGAAAATAAAGCTATACATCCTGGTACATTTAAAACACTGGCCAATATTAAAGCTAATTATTTTTGGAAAAATATGTATGCCGACATTAAAAACTATGTAACTAATTGTGATAAATGCAAGTCCCATAAGCATTCAAATAACATACCACATGGCTACATGACCAATCAGAAAAAGGTTGACCGTCCCATGCATACATTGTCCATTGATACAATAGGTCCCTTAGCAAAATCCTATTCTGGTCATGTGTATATTCTATCTATAGTAGATGTTTTTACAAAATTTTGTTGGCTCCACCCTCTTCGTACTGCTACCACTAAAACAGTTACATCTTTTATTGAATCTGAAATTTTACTTAAAGAAGGCACACCTTGTGTAATCATTTGTGACAACGCTACTATATTCCAAAGTAAGGAATTCAAATCTTTTTGTACAAAACATTCCATACCTAAAATTTTTTATAATGCTTATTATGCTCCTCAATCCAATACAGTTGAGCGCTATAACCAAACCGTTCAAACCTGTCTCTCTCTTTTGGTTGAGGATGATCAGCGTAACTGGTCTAAATATATACCTCAAATACAGCTCTTCTTAAATACTTCTGTTAACATTGCTACTGGTTATACACCATACTTTTTGGCTAAAGGTCGTGAGATAGTCGCGGATGGTGCACTGCATACACTGCGTGGCAGCACACCTGATTCGTTAGACGATCTTCAACTCTCAAGTAGGCACTCTAAAGCTGAAGCCTTAAATGACCTTGCTGATATTTTCCAACGTGTGAGCACTGCTTTGACCAAGGCGTACAAACAGAACGCCCACAGGTATAATCTGCGCCGCCGAGAGCTCCGGTTAAGCGTAGGTGATATTGTGTGGAGGCGAAATTTTGTACAGTCAAACGCAGCCAAGTTCTTTTCGGCTAAGCTAGCACCGAGGTTTGTCAAATGTAAAGTTGTTGGCAAACCATCCGATGTGGTTTACCATTTAGAAGACCTCAGCACGGGGATTGTAGGGAAATATCATGTCAAGGACATAATTAAAACGCCAGGAGGTGTGTAACACTAGTGTGTGAGACTGTACATGTGTTGGTATGTTTGTATCTATTTTTGCCTAAACAATGTTGACCTTTTTGTCAATGTCATTTTACTTTTGGTACCTGCATATGTATAGCTTCGCATCAGCAATGTGTTTTTGTTTGTCTGTCTTTAACTCTTTTCTCAGTAATGGAAATGAAGTTTCAAAGATAGAAATTTTTTCAGACATGAAAATTTTTAATTTTCATTTTTGACTTTTTGGTATTTGCTTGTGTAAATACACTAGTCACAGATCCTAGATCTGCTTTTTTGATCATTTTTAGATCAGTACTTTGGCCAAAACAATTGAAATTAAGTTTCAATTTCTTTGTGATATCACACTTACTTGTACTACTTGTATAAAATTGTATGTTATGGAAGTGCACTCCATACATTAGGACTTCTCAGGATTTACTTATCTTAGTTTTTTACCATTCTAGGTTTCAAAACAATGAATGATAAGTTCTTCTTGCTTGGAATTTTTAAGACTCAGTCTTAAAATTATTTATGTGATTCTTATCACTTAAATATAGTTATTTCTAACAATTTCTTAATAGATTTTGTACTCGGACTAATCATATGGTCTGACAACACTTGTTTGATAGCTTTTCAACCATTACAGGTTCGAAAACAATTCAATATAAGTTTGTTTTTCCCAGTACAGTTTCTTAGACTCAGTCTATAGAAACTTGTTTCCTTGTTCTTCATATCAGTCTCGCTCTGATATGATTAACTCCTTCTGATACCAAGTAGTTCTAGACTTCGGATAGTCTGCTTGTAGTATATCCCAACAGATTCCGGACCTGTTGTGGACTTTTACATATAAGTTTAGTTTTAGTATATTCCATACTTCACTCACTGGATTAGCTACCCAGTGTTGTTGTTGTTGTTGTTGTTGTTGTTGTTGTTTAGTACTTAATTCTTAGATTAGGTAATTGCTTTAGTCAAGTTAAATTGTTAAGCTAATCTTTAACACTTTTCAACTTAGATTTTTTTTTATTATACCTTTGATCATGGCTAGGTAAGCTAAAAAAAAAAAAAAACTTTTCATTGACTTTCAAAGTTTTTTTTTCCGGTTACCCCGGCTGCTTCGGATAAGGGGTTATCCTCTTTACTCCGAAGGGGGGTATTGTAGTGGTGTAAAACCACTACTAATATTTTTTATCTGCATGCTATAATTAAACGCATATAAATTGTTATCCAACGTAACACGTTTCGTAAATGCACATAGTTACAAATTAGTTCTCTCCTAGCATGTAATTAAAGTATTATTTCGTTACATTGTTTAATTAAACATTGTCAAGTTTGGTTGCGTTTCTGGTGTCATATTTGATAATTAAGTACAACCATTGTATTAGAATAATTTATTAGCATAGTTAAAATGCTCAAAAGCCAAGGTTCCATACCGGCATCGAGCTGTCAATTGGCATGACACTGGAACGAGAATTCACGATTTACACTTCGAGCGAGAGGCATCGTTTTGTGCCGGCTCTTGAAGCATCACCAAGAATCAAGATGGCTAAGTGAATCACGGGAACTCTGAACGCGATGAATCGCGGAGTTTCCCGGCCATCATCCCTCATCGTGACGTGGTAGGCGCAGCGACGTATCCCGACGATTGCTGGCGTGCTGTGGCGCGCTTATTTCTGCGACGGCGTGGCTATCCTCGAGTCGACGTGTCCTCCGAAGGACTGGCACGTGGCTGTGTCAGTGCTGCACCTTTACGGCAAAGGTGCAGTGACGCCAAGGAGACACCTGGCCCATAACGCTCCTTACACTACGGTCCGGGAGCAGCCGCTGGTTGCAAAGCGACGGAGGCAGTGAAGACGGCGAGCGGCGCGCGATGCGTTGCTGGACAGGCATCAGATCACGATCGTTCGTGATACGAGGTATTTCACCACCAAGTTTCCTTATTACATGGCCATTCGTCCGCGTCGCGTGTGTTCGTTTGCCACCGAGGCTATATTTCGTGAGTGCTGTGCATCCCCGATGAGATGGACAATATATAGATTAACTAGACATAAGGTCCACCATTGTTAACAGTATTCGTTTAATAATATAAACTATATATACTTGTCAGTGATATCTTTCATTAACATTCCCGAGGTACCCATGGTCAGATTATACTTACAAACTTCTAAGAGGTCCTTGAACCAATGGTTCAGTGCTGACCTACCGAGAGTACTATCCGATAGCACTATTAAAAACTTAGATTCATTGTAGCTTACTTATAAACTTTTATATTCTTTCAACTCCAAGAGTACTTATACCCCTTTTATACGCCACAATCGGCTTCCCCTTTTTTATACGCTACACTGCAAACTCTGAGGTTTAAACCTTTTTTTATGTAAATACCCCGACCAGAATGGGATCCAAACCGACTAAAACAGCATGACATCTTGTGAATTCAGCTTTCGAGGTATAAGTTTGTTTTATAAATATCCCTCGCACCTCGATTAACCCAAAACCATGTCCGGTTTCAAGATGAACTATGGCGAACTATGGTGTCCCTATTTGCCCCGGGCAAGGTGCACCCCATCGTGCCACTGACCTAACTTTTCCCGGTGAAAACCTTGGGTACAAGATAATAAGATGATGACGATAATGACGTAGCACGACGGTTCAGCTATCAAAATGCTTGTATTTAAGCTCATAAAAATTGTCAAAAAGTGTTTATTTATAACTTGTTACTTTTTTATAACCCAATTACAAGCCAAAAATAATTTGACTTTCATAACTTCCCTTACAGAAAAAAACAGCATTACGTTTTTTTTCTCTCCTGAAAAAATGATTGAGTTGTCTTACTTACTTGTTACTTGTTACTATATAGACGAAAATATTAATCAAACTTTCTTTTGCAGGTACTATGAACACGCCATTCAATCACATCGTGTTAAGTACGTATATGAAAAACAAAACGCTCACCATAATATTTATAAGACCAGAATAAATAGCCATTTTATTTCTAGATAGCGATATATTCGTAATATTTCTCGGCGATATTATGAAAACGGTTTAGCTTATATTCAGAATCGAATTTGCCGATATTAATATTTGTTTCGTTCAAGGAAAAGAAAGCATAGGTTAATTTTATCACGAATAAGTATTTTTAGAGTTATGAGGGCGTTAAATATTTAGATAAGGACTTTATTGCTGCCGTATTGGTTCTCAATAATAGAAAAGGGACTAATAGGAAAATATGTTGGAGGACGGGAACCTACCACTTGCCCCGGGTTTAGCTAAATATCACTATTTGACATAGAAAGTAATGGAAAACCGCATCCCTCAAAGCAACTAACGACTTTTTATCCTCAGCGCTCCTGAAGATGCCTCGTGTAGAGGTGAAAGTCGAAACATGTGTCGAGGTTTGTTCTTTGTACTTGAGGAATATTGCACATACAACAACATCTATCCTTATGTCAGAACTCTTTTTATTTGCTTTGAGGGGTGTGGTTTTTAATTTTTTTGTAATGAATTATGTTTTGGTATTGTTATCGTTGGGACTTTTAAACAGTGGGTGAGTGGTGGGTTTCCCTTCCACCCCCAATACATATTTTCTTGTAATATATTTCCACCTTGTAACGAATACTTCAACTGTTTTCCACAATATATCACTATTATTTAACCTCAAACATACTAACAATATATTGTACGGAATCAGTTCCACAAGTAAACTCCGAAGAGGTTCAAATGAGGATGTTTATTTAACAATCTTGGCGTTGGCAGAAAAAGTTTGAGGTCCAATCAATGTACGGAACAAGTGTTTGTCGATTGCGATCGCTTATTTGCTATGTATACAGAGTGTAAGGGAAATACTCCCGAAGCCGAAGGCCCCTGGTAGTAGGTACTCCTGGTACACAACATATTGGCATGCAAAAAAAAATTACGGCAATGTATTTTTTTTTCATAATTGTTTACTCTCCATCGTAAAAGTCCGTCCATCAGTAAACTGATGAAATGAAACAAACCAGCCGCCATCTTACGTGTTTACATTTTTTTTTATTAAATTTTTGATTCATTCAGCTTTACTTATAGGGGAGTGAATAACGCAGGTTAAACGTTATAAGAAAAAAAAATGCTTTGACGTATTTTTTTTAAGTTTTAAAGTTCCAATGAAACCGTCTCTCTACTATGGTGAATGTTCTGATGAGCTCTTTCAATTAGTTCACCCTCTCCTTTACTACACAGGACAACACGAATATGTCATCAAAAACCAAGCGGTTCGGCGAGTCTTTCCTTCGGAATTCTATACCAGCTCACGTGTTTCCTTCCTTCTACTAACAGTCCCGGGTCCTTTAAGTGGGATGTGAAAAAACCAGCTAATGAGGCCGTCAATATGAGCGCCTCTAATTGTAACACTACGTATTTGTGATGGTGACCCTCTTTCCTGATACCTTGCATTCAGATTACCTTCAGATGAGGTGAAGTCAAATTAAAGTGTCTTAAAACAACTTTCCTGTAATGTATATAACTCGAGGACCCTGAGTCTGGCAGGGTGCGAGGGATATGTTCGTTACCATCTCACCACCGGCAACCAAGTACCCAGGACCCAGAAGACGGGCGTTTTAGTTGTTTCGAGTCCGACATAATAAAATAGGTAC
This sequence comes from Pelosia muscerda, assembly GCA_963691645.1. Classification (NCBI taxonomy): domain Eukaryota; kingdom Metazoa; phylum Arthropoda; class Insecta; order Lepidoptera; family Erebidae; genus Pelosia; species Pelosia muscerda. Next base: position 13,926,690 of record OY829114.1, on the reverse strand, counting down.
CTATTCGTAGGGATTTCGAACACGAAAAAAACTTTATTTTATATCAATCTCTTTAAAATGCGTAACAAAAAACCTGACCAAATCAACATTGTGAAAAAACACCTAAACTAAGTAATACGATTTCGTTTACACCTTTTTTAGAACTAGAAACAAATCCAGATATAAAGTAACGAAATTGCCTACAAAAGGTAAAAGGAATGGTTGTAAAATCAAATAAAGAATACATACAATATGTGATTTCACGACATCACAACCAGATTTTAGTAGTAATATTTTATTACCTTTAACATCCTATTACGAATGTATATGTACTATATTTTTTTACACTGCTCAAGATTCAAGATTTAAAAATCATTTATTCTGTATAGGCATTATTTATACAAATTATGAAATTAACATATGAAAAGAGGTAAAGGAAATTCACATTAAAATTATAAAAGCCACTAAAATCAGTATTCAAACAATACATGGTAAATATTCCAATAACTCTATTATATCGATGTATCTATATAATATATCATTACGATATGTATGAATATATCATATTAATCCAACTTGCATTATACACAATACTATTTTGAATCGAATTACCACAGTATAATACTGAAACTGTACAATAAATTTAATGATATCCTGTTCAACTGTTTACTATTTAATTTCACTAATCACGTTGATATCGAATGTTCCAATTATTTCGTTAGTTATGTAATTAGTTTAATCATGATAATAACATTACAATATCATTGATTATGTTGACATTCTACATTAATGAGAGAAGTTTAAATCATCCAATTTAGTAATGCATCCACGTGTTTCCTTCATCCTACAGTCTCGGGTCCTTTAAGCGGGGCTTGAAAAATAACTATCGAGGCCGTCAGGGTGGGGACTGCCGTTACAGGGATAGCGGGGCGGCCACCATGTTTTGGTCTGCACTACTGCTTACCATTACGTCAAGTACAGTTAATTTGACGCCCTAAGAATAAAAAAAAACCTATATTCTAATAACGTGGCTATTTACTATTAAACACATCTCCGTGGCGTGGTGGTAGTGCACGCGACTGCTACGCACGGGGCGCGGGTTCGATCCCCGCTCAGTGCAAAAAGTTGTATGCACGAATATGGCTGTTTGCACTGGTCTGGTCGTGCCTCGGAGAGCACGTTAAACCGTCGGTCCTGGTTGCCATACAAACATCTATGGCAGTCGTTACGGGTAGTAGGATCCCTCAAAAGTCCAACCAGTCTAACTTGGAACTTCGATATCGCCATTGGTCATTGGAACATTGGTTGTGGAGGTCGCTTCACGAAAAATATCGAAGTTCACCCGCATCACAGTTAGACTGGAAGCCGACCCCAACTGAGTTGGGAATAGGTTCAGAGAATGATGTAGGTACTACACACATCTAAAATCAAACTCGTATCGCAAAATATAGCAAGGTACTTATCTGAACGTCTGTACAGTGGTATCCATCACGGGTTGGCACATCGCATCACTACTTTACGAGCTCTCGTAAATCAAACAGTTTGTAACAATTTTCGTATGTTTTATAGACGCAAAAAAGCTAAAGTAGAGATTATCTTGAGATTTGGGCTACTAGTGAAACAGCTTGATCGATGTATTGAAAATTATTGTCATTTTTATGTGTACTTTGGTTGTACAAAATTGCTTAAATAAATAAACAAATATTCTAGGTGAAACGTAATTTTAGACGGGCACACACCAATGACTTTTCGATGCTTTATGAATAATGTGTGTATTTATCGCAGGTTTATAAGTGCCCGGTTAATGTCAATAGGCTCGCCACCTATTACATTGGGACCTAAACATAAACTGACGAAATGTGCTATGTGCTAGCACCTCTGCCTACCCCTTCGGGGACATAGGCGTGAGTTTATGTTATGTTATACTTTATAGTTGAGTGAATAGGTAGAAGTTAAGAGTGTAGTTAAATAAAGGTAAACAATCTTGTGGCAACTTTTTTATAAAAACACATGTTAAACAAATACACTAGACTAACTAACTAACTAACTAGTGGTTAAATAGGTACAGGTTTTTGTCTTCAAATGCGTTACTAAGCAGAAAAGTATTTATAAACTGAGTTTTTAAACAAAACCTATTAAAAAGACACGCTAAAATTGTTAAAGCTTTTTTAAGTACCTAAACAAATGAAAAATAGATGCATATTTTTTGTAAATAGATACATAATGAGAAACACTCAGACTTTGTAATGCAAATACTCATATTCATGCACACAAATATTTGCACTGGGCGGGAATCGAAACCGCGCCTCCTGTATCAAAGCATCAAACCCGGCAATTTCGCCCTGTCAGCTAATTAAAACCCAAGATACAGCTGTGCCATGCACACTGAAGTACCTACTCGTACTTTGAACTGCATGCCACAGATTTCGAAGACCTAATTCCACACACGCTACTATTAAATAACGATTCAAAATAACGTTAATCAGTTCCAGTATATCTTCACTAAGGTTGTCTGCTTCGGGAAATAAATCACAGTTAGCCGTTATGAGGTAGGTTATGAAACTATTCCACAGATATTTTAGCCATGATACGGCGCTATGAGGCGGCCTAAATAACGCTTTTGATGTTATGGGATTAGCATATAATCGGCTTGTAATAGCTGTTTAGGGTATAAAATATAAAACAGGTAATACGGTCTTGTGGATAGTGAATAGGTTTTTTTATTTTTTTATTATGACACGACAATTTGACTTCTCCTCGCCTGATGATAAGCTGAAGGTAAAGTCTCATGATGCAGGGTTTTTATATTACTGCGGACAGAGAAAAACGTGTGTTGGTTATGAGGTAATATGAAGAAGTTGTAACTAAATTTGATTAAAAATTAGGTAGTTGGAAATAAATAGAACGTAATCTGTATTGGTTTTAAAAGTTTCGTACCTAATTTACCTAATTTACCTTAAAAAAAATTCAAATACGTTTAAATTAACAAAGCTAGGCGCGTACAAACATAGAAAAATATATATAAACATCCTTACCTTTTTTAGGAGTCGGTCAAAATGTATAAAGTACAGTTATTAATAGGAAATTATTCCGAAACGAACTTGACTATTGAACCATTCCGACCGAATTGTGAAAATATTTTCATTTCATTAAATAATAAAATGAAATATTCTCAAAAGACCTATTCATTGTTCATTGATCATTATCAATGATTTATTATCAAGACACGGAACATGAAAAAGCATTTTCTCTCATTAAACTTTCACCTCATTAAACTATTCATCTCAAATTTAATGAAGCTAAGGGTACGTTCATGAATAAGCAATTCAGATTTAGATCGGAAAAAGTGAATGTTTCGACGGAATTCGAACTCGCGATCTTTCCCTTACAGGGGGAGTGCTCAGACCGCTATGCCACGAAGTCACGTCTGAATTATTCGTAATTCTCCTATACAACCACCTTTGGGGCGATCAGAGCGGTCCTCCTGTTTGAAAGATTGTGGGTTTGAATATATCGTCGAAGCATTTAGGTACATTTTTCGGATTTAAATTTGAATTGTTGGCTGTTATAGTTAAATATTTCGATATTTGTTACGTTATCACGCTCAAAGGGCTAAACATATATAGGTAAAACTCGGTACTCGAATTAGTTGGGATAAGAACCAGGCTAATTTTCTGAAATTGGTGATGGGTTAAGTAATTCATTTGAACAGAGTCGTGAACGTATATAATAAGATTAAACTCTAATGGAAAAGAGGTGTAACTATATAAATGTATTATAATGTCAAAGCCTAGGGACCAAAGTATGGGGGAGGCCTATGCTCCGCAGCAGACGTCCTATGGCTAAAATAATGACGATAATAATGATAATTTAACTGTTGATTGATGGTACTTGGTGAAGCTTAGGTACAATAATAAATATAGTGGAGAAGTACCTACAAGTCTGTTATTAATAATGTATGATAATAATATCAAAAAGAATCTCACTCATTGAATAATAAAGCACAGTGCTCCCAGAACAGAGGTATCTTCTCACACAGAGATGCAAAATTGAAATTGAAAAAAAAAGCATAAGAGCAAGTATTCAATCAACTCCATATTGTTGGTTTGTGAGGTTTTTGTCACTATATTTTATTCATGTTGATTTCCCTAGTCGCAAATAGATTAATCCCGTGCAAAATCTACAGGGAAATTAGTTTATTATGCTGGAAGGTTGATTTAATATGTTCCAAACATCAAATACGATTTTTATTGCAAAGACGCACATTTGTATCTAATTTTTTGGTAACTTTTAGACTATACTGATTACTATTTTCTGTTCACTGATTTTAAGTCTACTCGAATTTATTCTTGAATGCTGAGAATAATATTCAGTAGTATGATAACACTGTTGTAGGGCGTTATAACTATATTCGTTATTAAACTTTATTTTAATGGAATATGGCTGACATTTAATAAACACAATAAATCCACTCCAGCATTTTTCCACATCGTTCCTTTCTTTCGCATCTGTAGTAAAAATAAGTGTAATAATCTACTACACGTATCTGCTACCCAAATTTATTCCGGCGATAAGTATGGTATACTGAAGAGGTTTCGTCAGTGGGAAGACTGATAAACAATTCTTTGTCTTCTGCGCTGACAACACAGAGACTCTCTTAACCTTCTCTCCTCTCCCTTTTCTCTATAATATGGTCGTCAGCACGAATGTGACGCTTCTGTCGCAAATGTCCTTAGGCTACGATAATCACTTTCCATCAAGTGGGCCGTGTGCGTATCTGCCACTTAAGTGTTATAAAAAAATGTTAATATTTGAACGAATGAGCCTCAAGATAAAACATTAAAACCAATAGGTTAGAAACTTTTATCCTCGGCTCATAAACGTTAACTGAATTTGGTTTTTCATGCAACTTACACTTAATACATATGGGCCATAAAATTAACGATACAGCAGGCATTATGTTACAAGAACAATAGCTTTTCGATCAAGGTATTTTCTTCAGGCTATTGTTGTACGTAAAGGCGGTATCACACTTCATTATGTGCTACTAGCTCCCAGCGGGTCCACCCACAAGTCATGGGAATCTATTCCAGGGATGGAAGGATCAGTTAACGCGATTATATACGACCGACCCTTGACTTTGACCTGACATAATGGAGTGGGAGTCATGGTTTTATGTATTCATTTATTTCCACGGCTTAGCGTCAGCGCAGACAGAGGAGCACAGCAGGGGCTAGATGGGGACACCATTGGTCCCCATATTAGGGGAAGAGGGTCATCTCAAAAGAGATGTCCCCGGGTCTGCCGGGGTGCGAGAGATATGTATTATATAATTTCACCTCCGGCAATCAAGGACCCATGGACGGCGTGCGTGTTAGTCGGTTCGAGTCCGACATAATCACTTAGTGATGAAGGTGGTATCCGTGGGGATTTTGAGTTCGATAAAAATAGGAGCATAGCGGAAAAAAAAACATCACAGTATTCGAAAATCAACTTTAAAATTATTCATATAAAGTGGTTGAAATAAAGCCCGACAATCTTAAAGGTTGCGTTTTTTGTTAGTTTCAAGCATATGCTATTATGTACATTTTTTCAGTAAATGTAAAGTTGATTTTGTGCAGTTATTAAAATCCACTCCGCTGAGCTCTTTCCTGTCTACATTGACTCAAAACGCTAGTACCTACTTACCAGAACATTTGGTATGTTTGACTCATCAGCAGGAAATTCGACAAATATTTGGGCCATACAAATAGAAAACACTCCCTATCATACACACATTTACACCTCTTTTCTTGTTCTTCACAATCTCCCCTTGGCGATCCGCTAGGTGAAATTATTTTCTTTGACAAATAATCAATACCATTGTACTAATTTATTTGTGTGTGCATAAATGTTAAATAAACAAAAAAAGACAGAACTGAATGTGGATCGCATTAATAAGTATGTAATAGAATAAAATCATACGCAGCTGCTAAATAAATTTGGAAAAAAAAAAATTACCCAATTCCTTGCTATAAGGCGTAAATTGTAAGGAAATTAATTACGTGCTAAGCCGCACAAGCACTACCTATTAACGTCTTGGAAAGTATCAGACAGTAGTCGCTCCCGTTAAAACTATACTTACTCGTATGTTCAAACTGTGAATCAAACCTCGGATTTCTGGATTATAAACATCAACTCCTGAACTACTAAGCTAGTAAAGCCTTCGTATACTTTACGTATGCATACCTGTGATTACTTCGAAACAGCGAACGAGGAGTTTTCACTTTTGGGTTTAATTTAACTAGCTGCAAAGGAGAATTTATGCAAACTTTAGTAAACCTTTGATATGAGAATACCGTTCATTTTCTGTGTGTGCTGACACAAGATAATTTTAATATATTGCGTTGCTAGGTACTACGTCTTAGAAACATGGAGAAGCTTAGATAGGCTAAAATAATTCATTCAATATTCACAAAAGCAATTCACCTTTTTGAACACACTATCTAACATTACTGAACAGTAACACAGTTTTTGCATGTTACTACGATCTTTCAAAGATTAATATATTCATTGATTCATGCCTGAATATACTTGAAGGTTAAGTAAAGAAGATTTTCAATACGAAATTGTGAGATGCGAGCGAGGACTCGGGGCTGCACACGTTGACCGAGTGCCCGGCGTGGGAGACGCCAAGGCGGGCCCTAGTGACAGCCCTAGCGGTGGGAGTTGTCTCGCTCGCCACCTTGCTCACGGCGATGGTACGATGCGCGAGTGCTTGGGCAGCCGCCGCCTCCTTCTGCGAGCAAGTTATGCTCGAAAAGGAGGAGGCGGAGCGGGTCCGGAGAAGACTCCGGGCCCGCACTGCCCGCGATGAGCGGAGGCGATTCGGACGTCGGAGGTCGCAGAACGACCTCCGTCCCCCATGAGCGCGGGCCTGGGGGTGACGGGTGGAGCCGCCTGTCACCCTAGCAGAAGCAGGCCACGGCGATGGCACATAATGCCACACCATACCCAGGGGCTAGATGGGGACGCCATGGTCCCTACTTTTAGGGAAGAGGGTCATCTCAACAGAGATGTCCCCGGGTCTGCCGGGGTGCGAGAGATATGTCTTGTATAATCTCACCTCCGGCAATCGAGGACCCATGGACGGCGTGCGTTTTGGTCGGTTCGAGTCCGACATAATCACCTCCATCGGTTTTGGTGGGGGTGGTATCCGTGGGGATTTTGCGCACGATAAAAAAAAAAAAAAAAAAAAAAAATACGAAATTGTGAAATGTATTTAAAATGTTACGAAATAATTAACTATTGGAGCGAAAATTATCAAACGAATTTTAGCCAATTTAGTCTCTCAGTATCCTTCAAAAAATTCCCCGAATTAGTAGGCGGAGTGAGCTACGCCATGTAATATCTTATCATAAATAAAGTCATTGCCTAGCCCTAGGACCATACTGGACCAGAGTTACAGCGGACCGAGATCATTGGAGAGAGCACTATGCCAAAAGGCACGTTATGAAATTCATAAAAACAAGTGAATCATAAATTATGTACTTTCGGAATCAAAGGACTTTATTATTATTTTAATTTCGAGCAACTTCATGCTCGAAATGCTCTTATTAAATTAAAGAGAAAAACCAATAGTGAATTATCAAATTATTATAATTGGAATTAAACTCAGTTCGACCCTTTTCCTTAAGAGAAGAACGTAGAAACCGTAGGATTATATAAAAACTTTTTACGAAATTGGATCTAACGTAATTACAGTTCGGAAACGAATCAATCAATTTCTGAACTTGTGTAATTGACGATCATGGACGGGTGTAGTCATAATTGGACTGGATAACTCAATAATATCTTAAGTGAAGTAAGTATAGTTTATTAAATAGAAATGAAATGGAATTATCTTACTTTTGTTAGTTCTAACTACAGAAAATAAGCATTGGCACATTGTATGGCAATGCTTATTCTCTGTCCTAAGAAGATGCCAGCCTTCTGGTCACGAGAAGCGTCGACCATACGCTTCGCAATCTCTCTGAAGATATTGCGTGCGGTGCGACCCCATGGCCCGAACATTTCAAATCCAAACGGCCAATTACAAAAACCAATTTTAAATTGATTTGAAAAACTGAGCACGCACAACTTTCTTAATAGTTTATATCAAAATCTTCCCTATTTACTTATTCAATATTTTTCTTATCTGGTTATAGATAAAATAAATAGAAAATAAATCTGTTTAAATTGATGTTCGCTCCGTATTAATTCAGGTCATGTGCGATGATGTCGAATGCCTTTACTTCTTACTCAGCCTCGGAAGAGGTTGGCTGAGATGAATTTTAAATAACCTAACTCTTATCTGAAGAATATGTAATATGTTTTTCTTCATACTACTACCTACGTATTAATAAAGATTTTTATTTATTTACAGAGATGTTGGAAATCAAATGGTTCTTCAAGAGGGGCATTAGAAGGTTTCTACAGGGTAGGCAGCACGTGTGTGACGCCTTTGGTGTTGCAAACGTTCATAGGCCATGGTGACCGCTTCCCATCAGGTGGGCCGTGTGCTTGTCTGCCACCTAAGTGGTATAAAAAAAATCATTTGAATGATTGGGAAGAATGCAAAACGAACTTGCAAAAAGAAACCACAAACAATACGGGGTGAATAGTCTGCAAGCTCAATAATAATAAATAAATATGAATAATAATATAAATAAATATTTTAATTACAATTTTACAACACACAATCTACACAACGCCAGCAAGACTCATGATAAGCACAGTTTTAATAGCTTGTGTTATGAGTTCTAGAATGCAGATAAACATCATTCTCATTTTCTGAGTCTATTTCCCAACTCGGTCGGTTGGGGTCGACTTTCTAGTCTAACTAAGATCGATATTTTACGTGAAGCGACTGACATCGGACATCCAACAGCAAATTGGCGATATCGAAGTTCTATATTTAGGCTAGTTGTACTTTTGAGGACTCCAACTACCCGTAACGACTGTCATATATGTTCGTAGGGCAACGGGGATCAACCTGCTCCAATGCAAATATTCATATTCACGGACACAAATATTTGCACTGAGTGGGAATCGAACTCATGCTCCTGCTTTGCAGTCGCGTTCACTACCGCTACGAATTATCTTTTTAAACTCATAAATGTTTTCATAGTTTCAATTAGTACTTCGTTTATTTATATTGTACGCATAAATATATGAAACTTGATGAAACGTGCTCGGCATATTCGGAGATGGCTCAAGTACTCGGCGATAATTAGAAATTCAACCTTATTAAGAAAGTAATTCGCTTAAAATAATTGGATGAAATCCTAGACGTTTATTATGTTATATTTTCCTTGATGAAGGTATGTGGCACGTCATGATCTTCGGAGGCCAAGGTATTCAGCCCTGCAAACTAGCGATTGCGAACACTGCCTGATAAAGTCAATCCCGAGGTTGTGTTAACCATGAGGGACTCGTAGCTAAGTGGTAACAGAGTAGGTTAACACATCGCAAGGTTAAGTAACACTAACGAAGTTGGTCTTAGGATTGGTGACTATTTTTAAGGCATTGGGAATCCTACGTGCTTCGGAGAATCATTTTAAGCAGTCAGTTCCGGTTGCCATACGAAAATTTATGGAAGTCGTCATGGGTAGTTGGAGCCCTAAAAGTTAGACAACCGGTTTCACTATCGAATGAGGATATCGCCAAAGGTTGTGGAGATCAGATGGTAGTCATTTCACGGAAAATATCGAAAAAGAAGAGTGTGAAGGTCTCAGACACGACTGAATCTAAAGCGAGAATGATGAGTATGAGGAACACAAACTAGTTACTTAACTAAATTACTTTTTTAACTAACTACCAGGGAACAAATAATTTGTCATTAACTACCATAATAAGGAAAATCGTGATATTGAATGAGCTTCTTGATTGATTGCTAGAAACAGTAGTAACATTCTTAGATTAATCAGTAAAGGGAATCAATTTATCAGGTGAATATTGACAATTTCTTCCCCTAGGGGTACGCCTACAATTGTTGACAATGACTGATATTACTCACAGACGGTATGGACAGCCGCCTTATCGCTGGAAACGAACTCCTTACACCGAACAACCTTGGAATAGACGCATGTTATAACAATATCTTATGGTGAAGTTATCATCATTGTTATAAACTGAAAACAAGGCAATACAAACAGTTATACTTAACGGAGCTGAACCTCTTATTTTTGTATGACTTTCATTAAATTTGCCATCGGGCAGGAATGTCTAAAGCAAATCTTTCGCTCGATAGCGCTTTCACATTTCTTTGTAATATTTTACTTTCTTTGGGATTGTTAAACCGTGAGTAGTGGGTTCCCATCCATCCCCCAATACATTTTCTTATAGTGGATTTAAAGCGTATGAATCTAGTTGATTATCTCTGAACAGTCAACTAAAAAAATTAGAATAATGAGTTTCAGGAGTTCCTGGTGTTCAATCTTCCTATAGTCATTATAATATATTGTCAGTCATATAGTCAGTCATAAAACAAGGTGAACAACCTCTCTGAGGAGTCAGAATCGATGTATAGTCACGCACATGCGGCTCGCGTGAGTATGTAATATAAATATACGAAAACTTACTCCAACGTTCCTTGCATATGTAAATGCTTTAGCACAATTTAGGATAATCCTACCCACATAGCAGCACGTAGGTTCAGCCCACGGGTTGAACCCTTACATTGGACCTATAAAATTCGTGTCTTATCTTTCATCGCGACAGTATTGTCCCTACCCGTCAAATTTTTAGGGTTCAGTATGTCAAAGGTTAATATCTCTATTAATAGTATGATGATTTTATTCCACTGAGTGACTTCAAAGATTGCAGCGAAATCAGTTAATGGTACCCACAATCTATGGACAATGTCCAAAATGTATAATATTGTACTGATGATTTTAATAATGTCAAGAAAATATGTCGTTAATATCGCAATATGCCTGTCAAATGCCAAATCAAATCAATCGATTTTTTAAATTCCTTTTTATTGTTGATTTTTAACTCTTATGTTGGCTTTGCCGGGAGCCTACCATTTTTAGCAGGTCTATGTTGTAAGGAACGTTGACTTGCATCCGAATATCTTATTGAGATTCTCATACTCGTTTAGTTCAGTAGTATGCTATGCGTAAAAGTGCCTGTAATTAAAACGTATCTACTCCAATATTCATCTTATTCTACGAGCTTTATTAACTTTCGTTCTTTGTCCGATAACCTTGTAACTGTTTGAAACCTCGTAACTATGGGAGTCACGAAAATTTGATAAAACACTGACATAATATCTCTCTGATCCCCCACGGGGAAATATTCATGTCGATAATACCTTTAGAAATGAACATCATAACATTCACCAAAACTATTCCAAAATAGTCATTCAAACTAAAACTTTACAAGTTCACCCATCAGCTCAATTCATTCGTATCATAAAGTAATAAGATAAAATTATCCCAAACATTCCGAAAACTTATAACAAAGTTCGAAACACCATTCATATACAGAAAACGAGCAACACGGAAACAAACATCAAAAATACGAAACAAAATTTGTTCATATCAATGTCAAAAATTACAAGGTACGAAACCCACCTCAAAGTTACGAACTCTGACTTTGACCCCTTTTCTGAGGTCATTTCGTAGGTAATGGTGCGTGAAGCGAACACGAATTTCATGTTGAACTAGATATGGGATAGATCGTAACTTTATGTTTTCATTGCGGTTAAGCTATGCATGATGAGGTACGGAAATGGATGGTCGGCGATTTTACGGTTGTTAATTTTTTCTATCCTGTTAGAGCGTTAAGATAGAGTGTCTGGACAGTTTTATAAATATCTTTATTATTATTTGACGATGGATTACAGCTTCTATGAGCACGTACATTTGGTAGATACTTATGTCCATGAGTGGATGCATACAATAGGATAATTTGATTGAAAGCTTTTATAAAACTTTTACGTGTTATAAAAGACCAAAATCGGCAGTGGTGTTTCAATCAATCTATTAGCCGCCTCAATGAGCACTATCGCCATCGGACCTCCACAACCTAATTGACGATAGTGAAGTTCTATAGTTAGGCTAGTCAGACTTCTGAGGGCTCCAACTACCCGTAACGACTGCCATAGATGTTCGTATGGCAACCGGGACCGACAGCGCTGTGCTCTCCGAGACATGACCAGACCAGTGCAAATAGGGTTATTCATGCATACAAATACTTGCACTGAGTGGGGATCGACCATGTGCCTCCTACGAAGCAGTCGCGTTCACTACCGCCATGCCACAGAGACTTACTCGTCACACCAAACATCCATCTTAATATTAAGATTACCGCTACATGCTGCTGTGGTTCATCCACGATTTTTAAGACCGAACATCTCCATCATATATGTACTCTGTAATGTATTTTGTGTGTAGATGAAAATAATCTCCAAAATTATTAATATTGACCCATAAATCCGACTGGAAAACTACCTCCGCCTTACTGTAGTTAATAATAATCTGGTGTTGTGTTTCCGGAGATTAGTTGGGTAGCCAGAGCTCACTGTTTTTGTGTAGTCAGTGGTAAGACCGAGAAACCATTTTTGTCTTCCGCGCTGACAGCATTGGGAGTCTCTTAACCTTCTACCCTATCCCTTTTTCACACCAGACCTTATCTATAATGTCGGAAACATGAATGTGACGCTCCTGGTGAAGTAAACGACCATAGGCCATATCCAGTGGTATAAAAATATACCTCACTATAATAGTAATATCTCAACTGTTAGACTGATTACTTACAGTCTCCTAGACCGATTATATGTAGTCTAAACTTATCTTACTGCTATATAACTTTAGTTTTTTTTTAATTCAAATTCCTTACGTCATCGTCCATCTCAATTTGGATTGTGGCCAACAAGGTCGTTTGTACTATTAAAACTCACTTCGAGTCGATTGACATTGTTAGGTAAGCGAGATTTATTTCTCGAAATGGCAGGTCACTGTGAAGGTTGAGATTTATCACTGACAATGTTTTATTATCTAAAAAAATAACACAGTATCTAGACTTCAATTAAGCAAAACTTTGATATGGATTCATAATGTGGATATAATTAACACGGAGTTCAATCTCTAAATTTTAGCCGCCGCAGTGCAGCCGTTCGGAAGTTCGCGTACATGGCACATAGGTACATATACTCACGCCCGTAATCCCCGAAGGGGTAGGCAGAGGTGTATTAAACACCTACAATTCGCCAGCTAAGATTTTGGGGCCCACGTAATAGGGGTCGAGACAATTGCCGCAAAAATGGGTGTCGTGAAAATAATTTACTAATTCAAAATATTGCAGCTAAATAAATTTGGAATTTTCTTTTTTTTGACTTGATTCCTTGCTATGTGGTGTAAATCACAAGGAAATTAATTACGTGCTTAGGCGCATAAGCACTACCAATTAACGTTTTGGAGAGCATCATACGTACTCGTACATAATATCGGTAATTCATTTTGATATATTATGTATTTAGTCACTACTACATACATATATCAAGAAACACTTTTCTTCCACCAACTTCTGATGTCGACTGTACAAAATACATCAGCATCAAAGAAACTAAGTGCAGTTAAGCAGGCAGCTATAACTTACAAAATGCAGTAGTAAGATTTGTCAAAGAAACCACTGAGTTATATATTAAGTTGGCACGCCAAGCAATGTGGCATGCCAACCGGGTCAGCAACATCCTTCTCTTAGATTATATTTTTAACTATAAAAATGTCAGCAAAGGAGTAACCGTTAGAAGTAATATCGACGTAGCTAAGTCACTAATCTATCTATATCTATATAATCTATATCTATCTAAGAAAAACAATAGTCGTACAGCCTATTTCGGTAGTTAAAAAATTCGGATCCATGGATTTTTTATTATTTCTACAAATGAAATTCGGAAGAATGGTCCGTATTCAAGGCTTTCGGATAAATAAATATCGTGTTTTTGAATAGTCGAAGTTTTGGTTTTTAGGAATTATGAAAATCAGAGTATCAAAATTCGGAATTCAATATTTTGGAATTTTTGAATGTTTCCAATCAATCAATTAGGCTATCGCAGTCCACTGCTGGACATAGGACTTTCACAATGGTCGGAGGCTTGGGTCTACTGTTTACACGCTGGGCAGATCAGTTGGTACGGGGTTTTACTTCGAGTATTCCTTCTCTCGCAGTGATATTGTCTGCGTATTTTACATTTATCACCTTTTACAACAGCCTTTGGATAAGATGGTTTGGTGATATTCTGTCCCCACCATCACACGGATCGCCACGTCTCCCATTTACCTTAAAGTAACCAAAACATAACATCATGTACTTCACAAATACCTCAAAACATTTTCTCGAAATACATCACGTCAACAAAGTTAGTTAAGGTATGCACTGTAAGATCTTCGTGGTTGCAATACATTTCCTCATTCTCCCTACCTAAAACGAAATTTCATGTACTAAACAGATAATGGAACATTTCCTCGAAAAACATCACCAGTGCTTGATCGTGACCTTAGAACATAGCATCTTCGGCACGCACACTCGATTTATAACCTTCGGATAAGTGGCTTCATCTCACGTTCTGCTAAAGTTGAACGCTTTACAGCCATTAACGACTTTCTACTTGTCTTTAGGGCTTCTAAATGTTGGTTTTCGAAATTGGAATATGGTACGTTACCCTTCTTAGGGGTTTTATTATCTGTAATCTGATTGTAACTTTTTTTAGATTATATCTTTCAAAACGGATTTGTACACGGTTTTATGACTATATCCCCTTAGGTCTAATAAGTTTTTAGTTTTACAGAATCATTAATTGGTGAGCATATTGTGTGAAAAATAAATATATATCTCTACTAATTCCTCGTACCGTGGTAGCCTAGCGGTATGGGTAATGGACTGCTGAGACGAGGTCTCAGGTTCGATTCCAGGTTACCATGGCACACACCAATGACTTTTCGATGCTTTTCGAAGTTATGTGAGTATTTATCGTTTTTATAAGTGCCCAGATAATGGCAATAGGCTCGCCACCTATTACATTGGGACCTAAACATAAACTGGCTAAATGTGGGTGCTAGCACCTCTGCCTACCTCTTCGGGAATATAGGCGTGAGTTTGTTATGTTATGTTATGTTAAAACTAAAAATATGGAGTAAAACTAAATATATTAAGTACACTCATCGACAAATTTAATATTGTTTAAGAGACTTCCGCGGTTAAGAGAGTCTCTGTGCTGTCAGTGCATTAGACAAAGACAACCAATTGGCCTATCGCAATCCACTGCTAGACATAGGCCTCTACCAATGTTGAGAGACTTTGGCCTTCTGCTTCCATAATGCTGGCCATAAGGGTTGGTACATGGTTTTATTACGAGACCTACCTAAGTGATACCCTCAGCATATTTATCCGTTAGTTACCTCTTACGAAACCCTTCGGATGAGATGGGGGGTAATATTTTTTCTCTGTATTGACACTCGCAAAATAGATAGTTAAATAACAGAAACAAAAAAGCAGTTGAAACATCAACTAAACTTATTTGCATGCGATAAGAATACAACAATATTGTTCACCAATAATTTTCTCGAAGTTTATATCTCAATGAAATACAACTATCCGAGATATTAAAGGAGTTCTGAACAATCAAGGTGGCGAAGAAACTTTAGTTTAATTATACAATAGAGATTACGGGATAGCTAATAATCTCTTAATATATTATGTATAAATATGCAGAAAAAATTGAAAAGCAATTATTACGCTGACTGTTCAAATCAAATTTAGATAGTAAAAATTGAATGCTTCGACGGGATTTGAACCCGCGATCTTTGGTACAGGGGAAATGCTCTGACCGCTAAGGTAAGAAGCCTCGTCTGAATCATTCGAAAATTCAAAAATATTTCATTAATGAATTGCTGTTTCACATATTGAGAACTCACTTGTACTTTTCCACAGTATTTTTATTTTTTATTTTTTAATAGACCTGACCGGTTTCGCCTTACGGCATCCTCAAAGGTTTACGATGACATACGTATGTCATCGTAAACCTTTGAGGATGCCGTAAGTCATCGTAAACCTTTGAGGATGCCGTAAGGCGAAACCGGTCAGGTCTATTAAAAAATAAAAAATAAAAATACTGTGGAAAAGTACAAGTGAGTTCTCAATATGTGTAACAACAAATTCCACCAAGTGCCATCAATCAACAGTATAAATAGTCTGAATTGCTGTTTGTTAGTCTCGCTGAAACTCGAGAAAACTCGAGGACGACTGGACCAATTCGAATAATTCTTTTTTTATTTGTTCCTTGAACTTTACGGAAGGTTTTTATGGAGCAGTGGGAACGGGATCAGAAGTTCATCAGTTACTTCTAAAATGAGTAGCTACAAAACATAACAGATTTTCTAAGTACACAAAAAATATCATTGTTAATGTCAAATAGTGTTTTACAATGTTAAACATGCATTACACTGTGACCCCACACTAGGCAAAGCCTGTCCTGTAGGTGCCAAAACGTTTACAGTTTACGTGAAACATTGTTGCACGGTTGACATCATAGCTTTTGGCATTATTACAAAAATATATACCATTCTGTTCCTTCACCAACACCAACCTTTTTATACCAACCTTTCACCAACAAAAAAAAACAAACTAAAAATATATAGGTATTTTTTTTTTTTTTTTTTTTATACTATCACGCCTATAAATATAAAATATATATAAAATATGTATACGTCATAATTATTACATCAATGATGAATAATTATGACGAACAAGTTTTTCAGTAAGTATTCCTTATTGCGAACGCGTTGGAACTTGCACAGAACTTGGTCGCACGTTCTTTGCTGATTGAGTCGTCAAAAGTTTGATCGAAGGTTCTAGCAATAGTTTCAATTACATTATTTTTGTTTGAACCTAGCCTTTTGTAGTAGCCGAAGGCCCTGGTAGTACTCTTGGTACAAACATATTGGCATTAAAAAATTTTAACTTTTTAAATTGGTTTTTAGTTTAGACAAATTTAAATTTAATTATTAAGTCAGACAATTCAGTCATCATTAGTCAAATAACCCGCCACTGACCGCTCGCGGCGCAAAAATGCCCATCACACTTGCCGCGTTTCAACGCTGGACTGTCATGATGCCCAGCCTTTGCACCAAGAACGTTTCGGATCCCGTTCCGGAGCGTTCTTGGTGCAAAGGCCTTTTGCAAGGCCTTTTTAATCACTGTAAGGCAATTTTTTTTCGCATTATTTACTCTCCATTCTACCAGTAAAGCTAAATGAAATGAAAATTTCATAAAATAACATCACTACTATTACTTCTCATTCTCTGAACCTTTTCCCAACTCAGTTGGGGTCGGCTTTCCAGAACGATTGCTTTAAAATAACATAACTACTATTACTACTATCCCTAAACATTAACATATTATTCTTACAACACACATGACATATGGTAAGTAACTGTTAAATAACGCAGGTGTTCGGAACGGCTATAGAAAGCTTTTAACTTGAGAGCCTGCCAGACGGCTACTTACTAGCGCACCGCTTTATAAAATTTTGATATAAGGAATAATGAAAAATGTACTAGAGCTTCGCAAGTTATTTATATCTCAATACTATTCAACTGTTATTTTATTGCCGCGGTAGCCTAGTGGTATAGGTAATGGACTGCTAAGACGAGGTCTCGGGTTCGACCCCAGTTTTACCATGGCACACATCGATGCTTTTCTAAGTTAAGCGTATATTTATCACAGGTTTATAAGTGCCCGGTTAATGGCAATAGGCTCGCCCCCTATTACATTGGGACCTAAACATAAACTGGTGAAATGTGGGTGCTAGCAACTGCCTACCCCTTCGGGGATATAGGCGTTAGTTTATGTTATGCTTATTATGTAAACTGTGTTTTGGTTATAAATTACGTTACGTCATATTTGTTCCCTTCAATAATTTATTAAATAAATTACAGATACTGAAAAGCGAACTAAAAAAATATTTTTCCTCAAACTACGCAGAGAAACCTAAATAAATTTACTTCACCCAATTAATATTCATCTCGAAATATTGTGAAAAACATGTCCATCTTAATTTTTATTCCATAAGTCATTAAGTTTGACCTTCAATCTGAGGGAGATAGCAAATAGTTTATTGACTATGAACAGGCTTGTGCTGACGTAATATAATGGTTAGATATACTCATAGAGAACGTGACGAGGATTTTGATAGCGTTCACTCTGCATTTACTCGTAATAAATTGGTTTTAACATCTCTAGATGTATCTATAGACTTGGGTGTACCCTATTAACATACATACATATCATGTTCACGCCTGTATGGGGGGCAGAGGTGTATTATATATCCACATTTCGTTAACTTTGATTTTCAGTACCATGTAATAGGGGGCAAGCCTATTGCCGCCAATACTTTGTAAAAAATGGGTATGCCGAAAAGACTGGCAGCATTGCGACGTTGTATGACAATCTTCCAATCAAGTCTTCTGGTCACGAGAAGCGTCGACCATAGGCTTCGCAATCTCCTTAAAGATTGCAACTCCAACGTTACTGCTCGAAACGGCATAAATTCATAATCGTCAATAAGATTGCACTATTTGTGCTGTTTAAGAGCCTCTGCAGAAGCAGCAGTTGCACCAACACAGCCAGGCGTAGCAGATTTTAGAGTAGGGGCCCATACCCGGGAGCTAGAAGGGACACCGTGGTCCCTACACTCCCTACATCTGAAAGGATGAGGCTTTCTAGATGGTTCTGGATGAATGGTGTGAGTAATATGTTGGCTACTATCTCATCTTCGGCAACTAGGGACCCAGAAACGGCGTGCGTTTCAGTTGGTTTGAGTCCAACATAACCTCCTCAACCGGCTCTGGCCGAGAAATCTGGCTGAAAATGTGAAAGATTTTTTGCACGAAACAAAAAAGGGGAAATAGTGTCGGCGCATGTTGCGTCCACACCAAAGTCCTACCCATTTTAAATGGCATTAAACTAATACATTTTTCATCTAACAATATCTGCTTGGGGCAATCAAATGCAAACCCATTAAAGATCTATTTATCAACATTAACTTAGCTTCACGACTTTCATTAACTCCAGTCCATCCTTTCATTTATCATCCGATCTCATAAAGCCATCGCAAATCTCAAAACCCAATAAAAGAATCGCCATCCGCCATAAAACCGTAATAAGCAGCTTTGATTAACGACCCCTCTCCAGATATAACCGGTATAAACCGGTTCTAATCGGTAACATCCAGGTGATTGTGTGCTGTCTCTTTTTATTTATATAAGAGAAATAGAGAGGGATGCATGTGAAGGGTTACCTCCAATAACTATCGTATTAATTGCGGTTTGATATGAAATTTCTGGTAGTAGAAAGGGTAGAGTTCATTATTTATTTATAAGGCTTTGTTCATAATAAAGTAGGTATAAATTGTTGATGATAGATAGTGGTTTTCAAATAAACTGAGTGTTATAATACCATCATTTCCCACATGTGTGTATTGATAAATTATACACTAGACATCGGTTTGATTGATTATTTTTTTATATGAAGAATGCCGACATATCTTGCGCGGTCACTTTATAACCAAATAAACTTAAATTAGGTATTCAATTTTTGGGCTCAAATATCTAGGCTAAAAGGGCTATCAGGGAGTTTTTACAACGGTTGAACTACAATGAGACAGAAGATTATTTTGCTTAGAATTCAAATGAAACACTTTACATCTTACACATGTGCGCATATAATTTTACTTTTTATTTTGCCCACACACACACATACACACAATCACACACACTTGTGTGGGGTGCTTACGTGCACTCTATGTTCACGTAGGTTCATCGTCAAGATGGCTATATTATCCATTTGCGGGCACACCAGGTCAATCAAAAAGATTTATAAGACGACGCTATAGCCAAAATCGGTTAGAGGCCATCATCATTAAATTTTTCAAGCAAACTCACCAATTACGATGGCTTTCGCGATATCTACAAGTCACAAAATTTCTCAAAAACAAGTAAATACAATTTCACTGAAACTTCAAATCTACGCTTTTTAATGTTGCTCAGGGAGTCGGTAGACATTAAAAGTTCAACATTTGACAAACTTCGTGGAACAAGGTTTTTATTTTAGTAAAAATATCCTATAACTCATTTGCGTGTCGCTAAAACACAGTTAACTTTTTGAGAATCTTTATAAGGCTGGTAATACAAATATGGCCAGTTTGAATAAATAATTAATTTTCTTGCGATTTACACAGCATAGCAATGAACTGGGTCAAAAAAATTCAAAATTCCGAGTAGCCTAACTACAGAACTTCAATATTTGCCTATCAATAAGTTTAAAAAACTAGTTGAAAAAAAGTTATACCAAAAAGCTTGATGATAAACAAGTCTGGAATTGAGCTGTTCACTCAAATTGCTACGCAAGCGAAGTTCTGTATCTAGACTAAGGTAATGATTGTAAATAGAAAAAGAAAGGAAAGCCGATTGAGTTTCTTGCCGGAGTCTTCTCAGACCGGGGCCGCGTTTCGAACCGGTGGTCCATTTGCTCACTAATTTGTATAATATTGTTGATGTTGACGTTTTGTAGGTTCCGTTTAATGGTCTATACAGAATAAATTCAATTATTTTCATTTTTGATTTTGACGGTTGTGGAGGTCCAATTGCAGTCGCTTCACGGAAAATATCAAATCTTAGTAACACTAGAAAGACGACCCGAACAGAGTTGGGAATAGGCTCGGAGAATGATGTTCAATGTGCTACTAACTTTACTGAATTCAACCACTTCAGTGCGCCGTGCCTATTCAAGACTGCTATAATCAAATAACATCTGAATTGAAACTTTCTCAAACTTTGATCGTTCTCGTTTCCAATGAGACTGCTAATTATGTTACTGTTGTGTATTATTTTGCTTTAAGTGATATTAATACTTTACCAGATTTGCGCTAAATATTTATATCAAAGTAACTTTCCCCTGGACGCTCCAGAGGCAATTACTTTTCCTGTCACTGCGGAACAATTTTTTTAATTTTTATCTTGCCTTAGGAAATATGATATCCGGTTTAATTTATAAGATACAGAAGCCAGCTATGTTAATGAAGTTACACCGACAGAAATTAATGTTTTTTTTGCGTTAATTAAGATTTATGACTATTTATAATTTGCTCTGGAATAAAAGTGAAATTAATGTGGTAAAAATTTTTGTAACATTTTATGGAATAGCATTTATTGTTTTGAGAAAACATTGACTTAAGCGTACCAACCTACATATTCTATAAGCCGTTTTCCTACTCACATATGTGTAGGTAAATGCATTCTTTATCGTTGGCCAACTAAAAGAATTCTCAAAATGTAGCGTAAATTTTTCTCAAAATTATAACTTCATATTAGTACACGTATATGTACTTTACCTTTTCACTCATGAAATATATTAAAAAACTTGACACAAACACGTTAGTCAATTTAATACATTTTTCGTCGGCATATTCCACGTGAAGTAATCCATCTCTGCGATTAATTGAGACCGATCCATTCTTCTAACACACTGTACGTAACTGTACGTAATTTCCGACAAAAGTCGATCCATTACTCTACAATGACATTTCATAGCGTTAAAAAAATGTATGAGTACTGCGTTTATATTTTTATCTTCGAAGTACAGTCGCTCTTAAAAGTTACTGAAGTTTAAAACATGAAAAAGTTTTTACATTGGAACAAAATTTGTCAGCGACAAGCAGTATTACCTAAAGATAACTAATGACGTACAGTTAACAAACGAAACAAGATACCACATTTACATATCACTACATAGTATAAAAAAAGTCATCATTCAAAGTCGCATTCTCTGTCCCTATATCCCCATGTCCTTATATACTTAAATCTTTAAAACTACGCAACGGATTTTGATAAAGATGGAAGAAGGTTAATATCAAATAAATCCTAATAGTATTTAATATGATGGGTTCTAGAATGCGGTATCCAATTTTACTGGTATATATTTACGGGCACATACGGTACAAAACACCCCCCTCGTAGGTGGGCGGGCCTTGAGCTCGTATCATTCTCTGAGCCTATTCCCAACTCAGTTGGGGTCGGCTTTCTAGTCTAATTAAAATGCGGCTGAACTTCGATATTTTTCGTGAAACGACTGCCATGAGATCTCCACAACCAAATTTCAAAAACTACATATTGTATATACTTTCGTTTCTGTGTAATTTTACCTATTTATTTTTCTTATTTTTCAAACTTTTGCAAAAGCAACAACAATAGTCATGTTAAAATAACCTCGAGCCTTTGCAGATGCGTAGAGATGTTGCGTCCTTGGCAGTATTTTACCGTCTCTACCATGGTGAATGTTTTGATGAGCTCTTCCAACTAATCCCACCCTCCCCTTTCCTACACAGGACAACGCGTGCAGGGCTTAGGTGTCACTCGCATACGGTACAGAATATTCCATCAAGAACCAAGCGGTTCGGTGAGTCTTTTCTCTGCCGTACCATTAAGTCCTGGAATTCCTTGCCGGCGCACGTGTTTCCTTCTTCCTACAGTCCCGGGTCCTTTAAGCGGGGCGTGAAAAAGCATCTGATGAGGCCGTCAAGCTGAGCGCCACCATTGTAGCACTGAACGTGTTTGCAATGGTGACCCTCTTTCATGGGACTTTGCCTTCAGCTTAACATCAGGCGAGGTGAAGTCAAATTGACGTGCCATAGATAAAAAAAAAAAAAAAAAAAAAAAAAAAAAAACAATTTTCTCAAAAATCTACTCTCTGTGATTTAATATTAAATTCAATTCACTTTGGCTCACCCGCTACATATGGTGCCATAAACATCTTATTTGACGTGCACTCTCTTGAAACGGCTGATGCTCAACATGCAACGTCCTCGTTGGAGCCAGGAAATCTGAGTAGCAGCGAGAGCGATTTTATGAAATACTGATTAAGAACTCTGATTACCTCGATGCCATTAGTACCATCTACCGACAAGCATACGAACTATCAGTCTCCCGTCGAAACATTCACTTTTCCTATGTATACCGCGGTAGCCTAGTGGTATGGGTAATGGACTGCTGAGACGAAGTCTCGGGTTCGATCCCAGGTTTCACCATGGCACACGCCAATGACTTTTCGATGCTTTCCGAAGTTATGTGCGTATTTATCGCAGTGTCCGGTTAATGACAATAGGCTTCGCCACCTATTACATTGAGACCTAAACATAAACTGGCGAAATGTGAGTACATCTGCCTACCTCTTGGGCCATATAGGCGTGAATATATATTTATGTATATTATGTCGTAATATTAGTTAGACGCTTTTTAACTTTTCTAGTTTCTAAAAATATTGATAAATTTATTTTTAACGCTGCTATCTTATCTCGAAAATCACCTTTAAGTTCGAAATTTACAAACAAGAGACGGCTTAAACTAAATTGATTAGAAATTCCACGTCTCATCCTCTAACAATGAATCGACCTACACATTATCTTCTTATAAATAAATTTATCACGAAATTTGTCGAACGAAATAAATCAGGATAATGTAGAATGAATAACAAAAGAAAAACCGAACCATCTGGATTAGGTTTCGTGGCTATAATTGATTGCATTTGTTTGTTACAGCTCTAAAGCGTCTATTCAATTTTGTTACGCACACATTACCTCTCACCCACGATATTGTATTGAGTTAGGACGAGAAAAATTGGAGGTCGGTGGAAACTGAATGGAGCTCAATACCGGGGATTGATCTCGGTATAAATAATTTGACAATTTGGTATTTTGTTTTGCGGTTTGAAGATAAAAATTATGGCACATAAAAGTATGTTTTTATTATTTAGGTCATTAAATTGACTGCATCCGGTTTGCTAGTAGGCAGGGGGTTCAACACATGGCAGCCGCCATTACGGATACTGTCCCTTGACGGCTTCGACGATTGTTTTGTCTTAATTCAATTTGTGTTATCTAAATTCATATGGCATAGCATAAGCATTGATGCATAAGTCATCAATCATCATTCTTTGAACCCTTTCCCAACTCGGTTGGGGTTGGGTCGGGACATAAACTCACGCCTATATCCCCGAAGGCTTATAGGCAGAGGTGCAAGCACCCACATTTCGCCAGTTTATGTTTCTGTCTCAATGTAATAGGTGGCGAGCTCATTGTCATTATTCAGGCACTTATAAACTTGCGATAAATACACACATAACTTCGAAAAGTCATTGGTGTGTGCCATAAAATAATTTAATTTTGTATTCAAAGAAAAAAGCAAAGAAATCATACGAATATACTTGTGATTTTTCTAAATGGCGCAAGAAACAGTGAGCGAAAGTAGATAAGGAAAATAAAATGGAGTCTGTCTCACTTCCCACTTAGTGTACTCCATTCCATCGGGCACTGACTCCGATAAGTCTCACGTACTAGCCGTGAACTCCAAAACCCAAGAGCCAAACAACCCCACGCACGTTATTATGAGCACGATAACAAAATATTTTCTGCGGAATATTTTTTCATACGAGTTAATTTGTAAGAAGATAATAACGAAAGATAAAAATATTTGTGAATAAGATAAAAAGTGGAAAGTTGATTTCAACTTAATTGACTAATCTTTGTGTAGGCATATCTAATTAGTCAATTTAATATTTTTTTGTAGTTTAAACGCCTTTAAAACGGAGATTTCCAATTAAACACTTATGTGTGTAAGTTTTTCTACGTTGTTCATACAAATTTTAGTAAATTTTATGACAGTATTGCATACATATCTGAAATTAATTTGAACTGCAAAACTAGCATTGCAACATACGGAAAACGACGAACTTAAATTGTGGAACAAACTACATTAAGACTGAATATTTGTCATATAGTTAGAATTAGTTGAATCACCATAGTCGTATACTAATTTATATAATAGTAATTAATAATAGCAAAAATGACTTTAGTATCACCCAGTTTCAATGAAAAAAGTAAGTGGCAGAGTAGAATTTGAGCCACTTACCATGTGTTTTCATACAATGAGATAGGGCTGTTTAACACCGGACAGTTTCATCAGCCTAGATTCAGCCTCAGATGCTTGGGTCAATTCAATAATAGTGTCTGGAAAACGGCATTAGGTCCGAAATATATGATTGGTGAAATGTGGGTAAGTATTAATTCAGGACGGGAAATAGGCGTGAACATAATGTATGTATGGAAAATATAAAGTATCTAAATAATTTTCCCTTCAAAGTTACATAAGAATATTTTGAACTGTATCACCATTTTATAAACAAGATTTAAAATCGCTTATTTTGAAGCCTTACCTCTAAGTAAAGGAGTTCATGTATTGCAGTGAAATGGACTTCCGGGCATGTCTCAAGTAATGGGGTCTTCCCCTTTTAGACGTCGTTAGAATGTGGTTATGGACGTAAATCAAATATATCCACGATCAAAAGACAGTAGTTAGTTCTCCGTTGTAACTAACTATAGTGCAGCTATGATTTATGATTGGTCTTAGTAATGATTGGAACTTTTAGGCCCACAATTAAAAACAACGCTGAGTACAATCGACTCTCAGGCCCGTATTCTAGAATCCTGTTTTAGAACAGATTGTATGGTCAATGATCATTTTTACGTAATTTCTGAACTGCGTTTAGTTGTTACAGTGCCATTCAAATGACGTCTAAATTTGTATGTCCGGGACTTTAGGAAGAAGGGAACATGTGAGCTGGTAAAGAATTGTATGGTTTATAAATAATAAAACTACATCCTAAATAAAAGAGCGAAATTTTTATCCGATATTGAGGGCCACTCTTTCAGTTAATTGGAAGTACCGGTTGATTCAGCAAACACAAATGTTTACATAAATACGAAATGAAAAAGCAATGTTTTATTTTCGCATGCAATGGGAATGTAAAGCAAAATTCGGTACATCACGTTTCTAAAACGTGTGATTTCAAAACTTATTGAATACAAACGTTTTGACTGACTGCATACACACTATTATGTACCTCCAAAAATCCTTTTCAACTTTTTTATTCGTAATCGAATTGAAATCGCACGTTTTACGAACCTTTTTTCTATAGTACGAAAAATTCCCACGGATACCCCAAGCCAGAGCCGGTCAGGGTGGTTATGTTGGACTCGAACCGACCAAAACGCACGCCGTCTTTGTTGCCGATATGGTGAGAATGTAACCAACATAACCCTCGCACGTTTTATAAACCTGGAGTTATAGAATTGGGTCCCTGGTTGCAACTGACATTTTTAAGTGAACTTTCAACATTCTATACTCTTCGGAGTAGACTGTGTAACTGAGATCGAATTGTAAGTTACAAGCTGTCGATATTGCAAAATCTGCAGTGTTCCTGTTTGCTGTGAACGAATTTTGCCAGTTGAGAAGTTTTGTATTGAATTTATATTTTGTGCAGATGTTCCAATAGGAGCAGATGTACGAAATATTTGTAATACAACCAAAATTTTAATATGAAAATAATTTACATATTCAGCTAAGTTGTTTTTGTATTATTAGTAGATTTGTTTTTTTATGATTTGCTTTTGTTATCGAAATGTGTCAGGCTTCGAACCAGTATTTCTCGATTCGATAACCGATTCTTTAACCACCAAGTTACTAATGCTACGAAGAAATCAAAATCTGATTAGTCTAAGTACAAAATTTTGATATCGCAAATTGATTTTGGAGGTCAATTTGACTTCACCCCACCTGATGGTAAGTTGAAAAAAAAAACGGGAAATAATTCGGTAGCAAAATGTGAATGCAACTACAATAAACATCAGCTTAAGATTGTAACTTCTTCAGCATTACGAATGAGTTCATCCAAAACATCGCCAGCAGTTATTAGTTAGTACTAACATAATAATGTGTAAATTAAGTAGAGCTAGCATTATCTTAACGACCTACAAAAACTCCACACAAGCCAATATTACTGATACGATCCTTAATGTCTTAGATAATCTAGACAAATTACTCTTATTTTCTTGAATGCATAAAACATGTTACATACCTACTTGAACAAAGACGGATTGGATTGATGATCAAAATTATCTTTTTATAGCAGGTTAAATTATCACCAAACAGACAGCTGCTCTGGTGGCGGCAGTAAGCGCGCCCGCTACACAGGAGGCACGGGTTTGATCACCACTCAGTGCAAATATTTGTATGCATCGGCAGTCGGCCTCAGAGAACACATTAAGTTATCGGTCCCGTTTGTCATCAGAATTTGAATGTAAGATAGTCTCGCTTTATATAACAACCTTTTCGCTTGTAATAACTTTTATAAATATAAATAATCGTCGAGAAAAAACTTAATAACTCTGACACTCAAAAAAAAAATTGGTTGCCTGTAAAGTCGGTATACGGGCGAAAGTTTTACGTGACAACGACTTTGAGTGGTAAAATAATTTTAATGTGAATATTCATTCGTCGAGTGGAAGGGACGCGTGCCTTTCACTTTTTATGTCTGTCTCTCTCGCTCTTAGGCGGGCTAACCATGCCCGAGTGGAAGGGACGCGTGCCTCTCACTCGCTCTCATTGTGAGCGCATAACGTGAGCGGAGCGTAACGCAGTTTCTTGAAGTGTCACCCGGCAAGCCAATTTATAAGACGTTGTCACGTCAAAAAAAGTTTTGCCATATCAGGGTTATTTATTTAGTATTAATCTTATTACTTATTTGGTAGGACTCATCATCAGACACAACAATTCAATTTTAGAAAACCTTAGAAAAATATTAACAAATATTAGAGGTAGGTATTTGAGGAGGTATTTGTAAGGCACATAATTGTTTTTTTTAAACGGTTTTATTTAGCTCACCCCGTTTGTTTTATTTATTAACATATTATTTTAATTATCGAACTGCAGCCATCGTTTTTCAGGAGTGCTGATTAGCGAATAACTTTTTTCACATAACCACAAAGTCATACGCGTGTTAAAATAAATCTGGTGGTTTTTCTGATTCACCTCTGAACTGTAAGTTATCTTTCGACTATGAAAAAACAAAATGTTTCTTAGGTGTTCAAGTTGTTTCATACCACGAAAGAACATCAGTAGTGGCCATTATCATCTCTCTGCCCTTATCCCAATTTATTGGGGACGGCGCAACATATCATTCTCCACTACACATTCCAGTCAGATGTAATTTCCTTAGTCACTCTTTTCTCTGCCATATTATCTTCTTTCACACAATCAGTTCACCTTTTATTGGGTCGACCTCTGCTTCTAAAGCCCTCTTCATTCATACTTTGGACCTTTTATACAACATTAATATCATCTCTTTTCATAGTATGTGCATACCACGACAGTCATTCACTTCTCAATTGTTCAGTTACTGGTGCCGTCAACGCACGTGTACCCGTAAGGGCACTTCAATTTCAGTATCTATAGTATCTGTAATGGGATCTTCCCGAAATGGCGACCAGTACTATTTAAACTTCATTCGAGCTGACCTCTATTAAATTGATGAACTAAATATAAGCATACAATACATAGGAGTAATTTCCTAGCGATTTAGAGTGCAATATAATCAATTTAGATAGGAAAAATTAGATGCTTAACCGGAACTTGAAACCGCGATCAGAACTCATTGTCGTACCCGGTTGCACCTGACACGTCACTTGCATTTTAAAGTTTGTCTATGAAATGTGGTTATGCTTACCGTTTCACGCGACAACCAGGTGTGAATAATATTTGACACAAAGAGTTACTTTCTCATAAAAAGACGACGAGCCAAGAAACCGCGAAAGATCGTGTCTTCGTGGCTCAGTGGTCAGAACATTCCCGCTGTAAGGGAAAATTCGTGAGTTTGAAGCATTTACTTCTTCCGAATAAAATTTGATTCTAATAAAACGGTTGCCGAATTTCGCCTGTTTCAGCAGCCAAGTGTTAACATCAGTGAAATCAAAAAGCTTACTATATACTGTAGGCCTACCAACTGTTGAAAGGAAATTCTAAAATGTAGCACTTAAATATGCAATAACTAAGCTATACAGAGATCGGTTTGTTTCGCTGGCTGTACTAATGAAATATTCGTGTTATAAATACTAGAACTCCCTAACTGGCCCGGGGCTAAATGCTATTTGCTCGTATGGGTAATACGGTATTTATACTTTACATTCAAGCTTAGTATTATTCGTGCATTTCCAAATGTATTAATTTGTGAGATGATGGTTCTTTATATTATATTATATTTCTCTACGTATTAGGGTGTACGAGATATCTATGTGACAGTGAAATATCTAATAATACATACATACATAGGTAAGCAGAGGTGTATTATACACCCAGATTCGCCAACTATGATTTCTGGTCCCACGTAATAGAGGCGAGCATATTTATGGCCGGGCACTTTGTTAAAAAAAATTGGGTATACTGAAAATAAATTCCTAACCGAAAATGTTGCAGCTAAATAAATTGGGACTAAAACTTTTTTGACCCGATTCCTTGCTATGCGGTGTAAATCGCAAGGAAATTAATTAATTACGTACTTAGCCGCACAAGCACTACCAATTAGAGAGTTAGAGAGTCTTGAAGAGTATCAGACAAATTACTGAACAGACAAAAAGCAAAGAAATTTAATGTTATCATTATTTTAATGTGTAATCTTCTAAGAAAATTTAAACCGAATAAATAAAAATTGTAGGAGCAATTTAGACGATTTTCGCTTAGTAATTACTTGCATTGATGGTGGTGTAATTTTCCTCTATTTTATTATTTTGATGGTTCTCTCTCGAAGAGTATGTGTATTATATTATTGTATATTTTATTATTTGCAATATGAAGTAACAAAATGGCCAGTTCTCTTATTATTTAGTAAAGGAAGTTGTGAGTATTTTTATTAAAATTTGCTTGGCATCTGCATATTACAATATTATGAAGATACATCCTTTGTACCGGTTCAGTTCTTTCTGAGTGTACCAAAGCGTCTTTATTTCGATAACCTTAAGGTTATGGTAAAGTTAATGAATAAATAAATTTATTATATATATGTAATAAATATATTATATATGTGATGTAATCTGGACCCAAATATCTGGTATACCTTGCGACGTGCTGTCGTTTATTCCACATAACCCGCTATAAAAACATAATAAAAATACCATAATAAGGTACCAATCTAATACTTTTATTGCCCACCAAATCTGCAATAGTCGGTAACAAATCTTATAGCTTTATTCAGTTCTATCATTGCTTGGTTTTATTCAACGAACATCCAATTTGGAAAGCAGCTCTGGTCAGTCTCCCCTCAGCAATAAACGTTGTAGTAAACTAAAACTCAAATCAAAGTAACTTAAAAATGTCGTAAAACTTTCATTTCGATGTAAAAACTTGAAGAATAAAATTCTACTTTCATAGAAGTTAAAAGATGAAGTTTAATAATGACAAAGAAAAATGTCGCTGGAAATTTTTAGTAATAGCTTTGATTTACCTCAAAATACATCCTACTAACTACTAATCTCACTAGGTGATTGGATTATTTGAGTTTGTAGATCAATATTCAAAATTCACTTCTCTGTAGTCTTGGTAATACGTCTTGGAGAGTCTGATACTCTCCAAGATGTTAATTGGTAGTAAAAAAGCAAGTCATTAATTTACTTGCGATTTACACCACACACCAACGAATCGGGTGAATTTGGTTTATCCAAATTTCGGTTAGGAATTCTTTTTCGACACACGTCAAAGTGCCCGATTGGTATCAATAGGCTCGTCTCCTAAGTATTACGTGTGGTCATAAATCCTAGTTGGCAAAATATGGGTGTTTAATACACTTCTGCCTATCCTTTTGGGGATTACAGGTGTGAGTATATGTATGTATATATTCTATAAACATTAAACGAAACTTAAAAAAAACGTCAAAATTAAATATATATAATTGAAAATAAGTTCAGTAAATGAATCGGTGGTTTTGATTCCACCTGCCTGAACCCCGGCCTGTGAAGACTCCGGCAAGAAGCTCAAAATTTTTCTTAAAGTCTTAGGTGGAGTCATCTACCGTCTCTATATTCACTTTTTCCAATTTTAAAAAGACCTCTATAGATTTATTTTATTTTTCCTTTTTCTTTTCTTTATTCACCTACAAAGTACAAACCAATGCAGACCCATTCCCAATTGCAATAAATTACAGGTAATATATCGTCGGCTATATACAAAGTCTGGTTCCTAAAGCTAGTAAGCCGTTTTGATTCAGTGTTCCTACTAAAACATTGTCTAGGATAAATTTTCTTACCAGGAAAAGTACTTACACCTTGATATTCCAACAACTCAATGTGAGGTTATTTTTACACCAACCTGTAGTCGTGAAATGATTTCTGTTGTTGTCTTGATGTTGTGTTGACCAGGTCTCGAGTATGTGCCTTTTTTATATCACGTAGGTGGCAGACAAGCACACGGCCCACCTGATGGAAAGCGGTCACCGTGGCCTATATACGTGTGCAACACTAAGGGTGTCACACACGCGCTGCCCACCTTGAAATGAAAGGGGGAGACCTGGGAAGGGGTGGGGAGGCTAGGAAGGGGAGGGGAAGGAGGGGTAAAGTGAGCTCTGGCTACCCTACTTACCGGTGGGAACACAACACGATGGTTATTATGACCGCGGTCTTCTGTAGGGCGGAGAAACTTCCCCAGTTGGACAGCTCATTTCGGACGGGAGTTACTGTCGTGTCCTACCTCCGTCAAAAGTGCCTAATGACTTTTCGATGCTTTTCGAAGTTATGTGTGTAGTTATCGCAGGTTTATAAGTGCCCGGTTATTGGCAATAGGCTCGCCACCTATTACATTGGGACCAAAAAATAAACTGGCGAAATGTGTATGCTAGCACCTCTGCCTACCCCTTCGGGGCATATAGGCGTGAGTTCATGTTCATGTACCTACTACATAAAAACATTAACTTAATTCGAACCGAATCCACTAACATACTCAGCCGTAACAATTCTTCAACTTACAGAAAAATGGTCCGATATTTTATAAGTGATTACGTTACCCGTAATATTACTTGGTGTTGCCAGGTAAGCACGCTACTGTGCCCCTTTCGAAGGTTTCCAGGGAATTGCGCCGACCTCGTTCATAATTCTTGCCCCGGTAGTGATTTGTTGCACATAAGTATACATAAAAAGTGTATGATTGTTATTTCTGCGTTTTGTGTAAAAAAATATATTAGTGTACTGTAAAGAATTGTGTTCCTAATATCCTAATATATTTACTAATATATTTACTTATTTACTTAAATTCCCTAAAATCCTAATATATTTACTTATTTACTTAAATTCTTGCACAGTATCTATATAATGTACAAAGGCGAACTTAGTGCCGAAAGACAATACATACTGGCAATACAGGGTGACCTTAACCCATGTTCCTCTTATACAAAACTCACTAATTTTATAAATGTGAAGGTTTTTAGAAATGGAATCCTGCGGGTTGAGACGCCACCAACAGCTAGTATTTCATACAGGGTATTAGGCAAACGCTCCCGAAGCCGAAGGTAGGAAGTAAGCCGAAGACATTGAAAAGTATTGCTAATGGTCTAGACATGGTTTAGTTGCGCAAGTCATTTTTTCTATTATAAAACGAATTGAAAAACTTAACACATTAATGCCTCAAAATTTCATTAAATTCTATTAGGTTCTTTTAATTTACTGTTGTGTTTAATATTCGATTAACTATTCTACTATCGAAGTACCTATAATGAAGAATCACTGCGATTGCACTGCCACCTACTGGTCTAACTTTAAAAGAAAACCCTACGTCTGAACAGAGGTTCTTGTCGTAGGGTTTTCTTTCAAAGTTCAGAGGTTCTGATGTAGGTTTTTTTTTAATTTTGATTGAAAGAAGAGTCCTTCAATCAAACTTATATTGAATTGCAAGTGACGTTGACTTCTATCTCGAGGATCTTAGTGGGCTTGCAAAAACCTCAAATTTTCTGTTATAAATGTATATTTTCTAAAACTAATATAAGAAACATCTGGCTTATATTTCAGTTTTCCCTTAAGACACCCTTCAATTAATTGCATCCCTGTCTCTCAAATCTCGCTAAGTGCACCCTTGTCCTATTATTGCGGCATTTACCCCATCTGCCGCTAAAAGCAATTTTGGTCCAGTCGCAACGATCAAATAAATCCATGGAAAAGATTAAGAAAGTATTTATTTTATTTTGCTTCTGTAGAGAACTTTCAAACATATCTATAGCAACTTTTTAACATACAGAGTGTTAAGGAAATGGTCCATAAGCCGAAGGCACCTGTTAGTACTCCAGGTCCTTACACTTACAACTTACAAAAATTACATCACAACAAAAAAAAAACAAAATAGCGCCACAATACGATACGCTAATTGTTTCAATTGAACTCTTTTTCATTTCATTTTGAACTTTACGCTTTTCCGTTTATATAAAGTCGAAAATTTAATGGCAGTTTCTGTAATATTAGTTGTTTGACATTGTTTAACAGTTAGTTAAATTAGTGTTCTGGTCATGAGTAGCGTTAGTCGGCTGATTGACTTATCAAGTATTTATTATATATATTTACTAATTTCTTACTTAGTTATTCTATTCCCGGGTGAAGCAAATAACAAAACTAAGTTTGAGTCAAGATAGTACTGTGAACTTCACAGAATTTAATATAATATCAGAATTATAAAGAAGGAAGAAATAAGTTTTTAGAACAGACCCTTAAAACCTATAAATTATGAGGAAATCTGATAATACGAAAGCCAGAAACGTGTAAGCACAAAATTTAGTACAATCTTGAATTACAAAATAAGTAGCAAAGTTAGTTACCGCTAAACTTGTTTTAACTTTCTTACATAAATGTAAGCTTTATGTTGAATAACCGCATCTTAAATTTCTAAGGTCTGATGAAATGATGTACCTTTGTGAGAACTGATAGAATGGAAAGCATGATTTGTCAAAATTAGACACGAAGTCTACTAGTTAAACCGTTCGCTGTTTCATGTGACTGCAAGTATGCAAATGCCTGTTTCGTGCGAAGAATATTTAATCATTTATTTTGTAATCAAAATAACTCATAACTTCTTATTCCGTCATTTTATGGCAGTATTAACATTAGTGGTAGAAACCTCCGGATGGTTGTAATCACTTGTTTGTACTCTTAGGGATCAAAACAAATGAAATAGTATATTTTTCTGCAATTCGGTCGATGCACCATTACTTACAGATTCTTCCAGTCGATTGATGGATGAAGAATGGAGCCAGCAGCACAAATAACTCTATTGTAAGCATTTATCCCTGTTTACATCGAAAATAAGGCTGAACACAGATTAGAAACATGACTGTCTTTAGACTTGTGTCACATAAACGTAGAAGTATATTAAAAAAAAGACGTAACTGTTTTGTTTAAGTTAGGTACGTCATGTTGCCGTGCAAATATAACAAATATTCTAGCACATTCTACATAATTATTTACCAGCACACACACCGGTACTTAATGCGGGGCGTGAAAAAACAGTAGTCGTGGCCGTCAGGAAGGGGACAAGAGTTCACGGGACATCACCTGTAACGGCGGGCACTGATTGGAACTGCACACCTATTGCCATCAGAGGATTTAACGTCCTAAAAAAAAAAAATTGAGAATTTTGACATTCATAAGTACTCTTTATGGGCCTAAACTGAATAAACGAAATTGATTCTTTGATTCCTTATCTAAGAAACTTTTTAATGTAATGTGTGTGCATTGATATCAAGAAATTCATAATGTCTACGAAGCAATAGTCCGTCTTAAGACTGTCGTGTTCATGCTGAATGAAATTGTCTAGGTTTTAATTTTGTACATTGGTGCCACACTGGTACGAAGAATCCGTTTGTTCTTCACAAAAGGCTTGAATTATGAACTCAAAGTACTTACTTGTAAAGAATAGAGGTTTAATTATTAGATATCAAATGGTCGGAGTTCAATTTTGAGGGTGAAAAGAAATCAAATAGGGGCATTAAATTGAGGTTAGATTTCTTTATTTGAGGTTAAGCTTTCTGTAATTGACAAAGGTTTTCAAGAAAGGTAACTAAATAAATAGAATATCGCGTGCATCTCTGGGAAGGTTCCGCAAAGTAATCTGCTTTTTTCAAAGTCCGCGTTTTTAGGAATAGCATATTTTTTCAGAAAAAGATAATTATTTGGAGTTTTGGGCAACATCGTTCACAATCGGTGAAGTAAATAATAGTTACTTGTGCAACAAGAGAGCAAAACTGTTTTTTGCTGCGAGTGCTGATTTTGAATCCTGAGCAAGCGAGGGATTCTAGGATTGAATCACGAGCGTAGCGAGTGATTCTAATGTAGAATCCCGAGCGTAGTGAGGGATTCAAATGCACGAGATGCAAATAATTTTGCTCTCGTGTGGCACACATTACTTTTCACTTCAGCAGCGAGAACACATAACCTTAATATTACTTACAAGATAACACTAGAACAGGAATAGACTGAAACTCTTCTAGTATTAAAATACTGTCTTCATCACTAGTATCGCTTGTCTTATCTGATTCCTTTAATATTTTTAATATTATCTATTTAACAAGTTTAACTGTAAAATTTTATTCCCGCAATTTTTAAGGTGCGTTCAGAAACATCATCTGTGACATGTTATTTTTTAAATGTTGAAAATAGAAATCATTATAATTACTTATTTTCGTATACAATAATACATTAAAATATTAAATAATTTAAATAAAAAACATGATTATTCGTTTTACAAATCATCATTCCCTGAACCTTTTTCCCAACTCAATTGGGGTCGGCTTTCCAGTCTAACTGTGATGCGGCTGAACTTCGATATTTTCCGTGAAGCGACTGCCATCTGACCTCCACAACCAATGGTCTAATGACCAATGGCGATATCGAAGTTCCAAGTTAGGCTGGTTGGACTTTTGAGGGCTCCAACTACCCGTAACGACTGCCATAGATGTTTGTATGGCAACCGGGACCGACGGCTTAACGTGCTCTCCGAGGCACTTATAAACCTGCGATAAATACACACATAACTTCGAAAAGCATCGAAAAGTCATTGGTGTGTGCCATGGTAACCTGGGATCGAACTCGAGACCTCGTCTCAGCAGTCCATTACCCATACCACTAGGCTACCGCGGCTTACAAATATCTTTCAAATTTAGAATTTCGAAATTTGACCTTCATATTTTAAAGGACGACCAAGAAACAGAGTGCAGATTATGTAGTTCGAAAATTCGTTCGGAACAATTCTTTTTAAATATATGGTAGTCACTGTTTATTGCAAAAAAATAATTAAAAAGTTACTTTGTCAGATTATGTAGTTCGAAAGTTCGTCGCGAAACAATTCTTTTAAATGTAGTGCTGGCACTGTATATTGAAAAAAATAATAATTAAAAAGTTACTTTGTCTCACTCAGTGAGCAAAATCGCATTTTGCACACTGTTTTTACGCAGCAAAACCTACTTGTTTGAGCTGCTGTAGTGAAAATAACATTTACACTACAGCACCCAATACACATTGAACTGAAACTGACCCAGCCTTTCTATACACAGAACTGTCGTAAAATAAAAGATAAAAAAGCAGCTCTTCACCGAACTGGGCCACTTTACATGAGGGGGCTAACTCCAAACTTTGAGTACCACTGATGTACTCCCGTCTCCTACATTTATACCGTACAGTGCGTTTGAATAATTCAAGGCACCTTCGTATTTTGCACGGCACAGGTTAAAATTAAGGCTCGCAAGGATTTTCATTTATCAAAGGAGTAATTTTAGTATAATTGGACCTGTAGTTACGTTTTCATGGTTTTTTCTCCGATAAGAGATGAAATAGACGTTTCGTAATACATTAATTGTACAATGAGCTCCGAAAGTTGCTAATCACCTTAAGATCTATAACCCTTTGACAGCCTCAGTGTAATTACATAACATAACATAACATAAACTTACTCCTATATCCCCGAAGAGGTAGGCCGAGGTACTAGCACCCACAATTCGCCAGTTTATGTTTAGGTCCCAATGTAATAGGTGGCGAGCCTATTGCCATTAACCGGGCACTTATAAACCTGCGATAAATACACATATAACTTCGAAAAGCATCGAAAAGCATTGGTGTGTGCCATGGTAAAACCTGGGATCGAACCCGAGACCTCATCTCAGCGTATATAATTTATCAATCAGTGTAATTAATCAAAATATTATACCTAGTATATTAGTATCAATAAAATAAACTTATTCATGTCTTGTTTCTTGATAAGAAAAGAAGTAAATTCATGCAAATAGTAGCCTAAACTTAATTACATTAAAACTAGATCTATTATCTAGTAGCTTATAAGACTAGTAGTGTAATACTTTTTTTCTCAAAATTTCCAGTAACTTTTGTAGTCCACTGTATGTATTATAAGTGGTTAGATGATATGATGAATACTGTGCTATTTCTTGAGCACTAGAGTACTCCTAAATATAAGAAAATTTTATCACTAACTATTGTACTGTACTGTACTGTACTGTACTGTCGATCCAAGTATCCATTTAGTGGACCGACGACTTGAAAAGGTCGCTGTGATTTACTGGACGCGGAGAAGGGGACGTAGTAAGCCTTCCCGAAGTGCGAAACCTATGCGGGTTCTCCCCGTGAGTAACGGCATTGCCGTGAAATAAATCACTACACAAACGATGACAATTCCGAAATGCCGTCGATTTGACAGAAGGAGAAGACTGAATGCAGAAGGCTGATCTTCTTCCTTTTTCTTTTTTTAATTTTCTTTATTAAACACTAGCTGACCCGCGCAACTTCGTTTGCGTCACCCCGTTTTTGCAACATTTTTCATTCCTGCTTCGCACCTGTTGGTCGTAGCATGATGTTATATACATATAAACCTTCCTCTTTAACCATTCTATATATCAAAACAAACCGCATCAAAACCCGTTGCGTAATTTTAAAGATTTAAGCATACAAAGGGACAAGAAAAATAGGGACAGAGAACGCGACTTTATTTTATACTATGTAGTGATGATAATGATAGTGATGACGTACAAGCAAAACCTTTTCCTAAATTTATCATTTAAGCTTATGCTGGAGCTTTTGTGTGATACAAGTATATCATCTTTAAGCCTTAAGCACTTACAACAACATATAGAATTATCAATGTTATGGATATACAACATTATCTATGCATTAAAGAAAATAATGAATATAGAGAAAGTACATACATATTTACATACACATATGAATGTTAAATGTTCCAAATACAAATCACTTTTCATCCTGCTAAAAAGCTCTTAATGGAAAAGAGCTATTTTCAACCCGCTTATAGAGGACAAAAGCAATGCTTTTCATATAGAAGGGATGAAAAGTATATTTTAATTCTATTATAGTTTCCGAGAGATCTCTTTAAAATACAACTGAACATGTTCCACTTTATTGGAAAACTTTCCGTTACATAAATAAAAACTGTCCAACATTGATGAAGTTTGAAAACATTAACCGAGTTAAATCAAACCAGCGTGTGTTAGTATGATTGCACACAATAAGAACTGGATTGAACCGGATATTGGGATAGTTTTGTGGGGACATGATCATATATTCTATTATATTAATTACTATGTATACTGGTACCGCGCGGTAGCCTAGTGGTAGGGGTAATGGACTGCTGAGACGAGGTTTTGGGTTCGATCCCAGGTCCATGGCACACACCAATGACTTTTCGAAGTTATGTGTGTATTCATCTCAGGTTATTAAGTGCCCGGTTAATGGCAATTGGCTCGCCACCTATTATGTTATTTATATATATGTATATACTTTTATGTTATGTTATTTTATGTATACTGGCAAGCAGGATAGGGCTCTGAAGGTTTTTTTATACCACTTAGGTGGCAGACAAGCACACGGCGCAGCAGATGGAAGAAGACTACCGACTACCAACTTCTGGCCTATGGGCCTTTGTGTCACCAGAGGCGGCACACTCGTGCTGCCAATCGTAAAGAAGGGAGAAGGAACTGTTAGTGAAGAAGACAGAGGACAATTTCTTCTCACTGATAACATAAAACGTCTCCAGTGTGCTCTGTCTAGCCTAGTTGATAACATAAAGACAACACAAGACATTGTCTTTAATTAGCCGTATTCTGTATGGTGGAGGTACTTCCTCAATAAGAAAACTCAATTGGGACGGTTTATAGTGGGCCGCAGACTCTGTACTTTGATCTATGCTATTATTAAACAACAAAAACTAAGGCACAGTGGAGTAAAATTTTGGCCACTCCATCTCCTTCCCTTGCGTTGTCGTACAAGGTAACTAAGGTAGTAGAACTGTTTTAGATTAGACAGATATATACAGCCCAGACTTAGCGTTAGATGCATGGCTCGAGGCAACAATAGTCCTGGAATTTCTTACCAGCACACGTGTTTCCTTCTTCCCACAGTCCCGGGTCCTTTAAGCAGGGCGTGAAAAAGTATCTAATGAGGCCGTCAAGCTGAGCGCCACTATTGTAGCACTGAACGTGTTTGCAATGTTGACACTCTTTCATGAGACTGCCTTCAGCTTAACATCAGGCGAGGTGAAGTCAAATTGACTGAGTGAAAAAAAAAGTGCTCAAAATATGGCAATACGCTCGGGTATGGGTGTTATGCGTCTATCCCAGAAGGGAAATAGGTGTGAGCATGTAATATATATGTTTGTAAAAGAAAATATATTCATTTCTTGATCGAAAATGTGAAGCTTTTGAGACCAGAGCATAATGGAATAAAATCTATATGATTTAGAGATTAATATACACATACTAACCCGTAAAATTCTCTGAATATGTTGATAAATACCGTTTGTATTCAGTTATTCATAAAATAAGTTCCCTAATTTTATTAAATTTACGTAATTTTTTCAAACAACGTAATGCTAATACGACGAATGATACCGGTATTTTACCATATTGATATTTTTTGGCAACATTCTCAAATAAAAGGAAAAAAAGTTCTCTTGGCTTTACCTCTTGCTACAAAAATAGTGGAAATTAAATTTATTATACCTACTAGGACCCATCAATGGTTGGTGGGCGAAACCCTTCTACCTTCCATACGCAGGTGACTATACATACAGGTTAGAAGATTTTAAGCGTACCCGGAAGGAAATTATTGTAAAAACTATAGAAAATTTAATTCAAAAGAACATACCCTTACCTATATAAAAAATATTTTTAAATGAACTACTTTTTATATACCTTCGTTCATTAAAATTATACTATTCATCTATAGAAGAGTTTACCTCTCTTTGCATTCATTCTTAATTCTTTATTGCACACAAAAATAGATCTTAAAATACATTGCAAGGTATCAAAAATAAATTCATGTACAAAGACGAGCTTAACTCTGCACAGCAAATCTTTGTGAATGAGACAGAGAGAGAGAAGAAGTGGTACAGAAGGGAGTAAAGGACACATTATAGAAGGAATAGAAAATAGGATTACAAAATATTACACCTTCCTGATGATGCCTGAAAGTGGTCTCCGTGGCCAATAGACGGTTGCAACAATAGAAGCATCACACTCGACCCTACCGCCGACCCTATAGAAACCTTCTAATGCTCTTCTTGAAGAACCCCATATAGTATTCTCGTGGAAAACCATAGAATGAAGTTCTTTACTTACTTGGTATATCATTCATACTGTACTCATTCGCTCCAGCTAATAAACCTTTCAAAATAGTAAACAGGATATCTACAACTATTATATAAAAACAAAATGTGTAGGTACCTAATCACATATAAATATATACAGAAAATGTAATATCATATGCCTTATATATATATACTATGTTTGCCCGAAACACGAGTTATTGTACCGTACTGTTGAATTTATGAGATATACATCCCCAAAGGTAATGCAAGACTAATAAAGCTTACACGGGGGATATACACATATTGAAGTAAGATTATCACTCTTTCACACGATATTATTGAGGTAACTATTGTATTTTCACTTGGATTTATCTTGACTTAAAACACGATCGAAATCTAATCATTATCATTTTTGGATTCCGTGACTCAAAAGAAAAAAGAACCTTAATAGTATCATTTTGTTGTTCGTCTGCCTGTCTGTCGAGGTCATTTTCTCAGAAATGCGTGGAACAATAAAGATGAAATTTAAACGCTTTACCTTTTTTCCGTGTGGAAATCTCGACAGATAAGCTGAAGTCAGCGAGGGTGATCATATCGGATTCAAACTGATCAAATCCGCATGGCCATCTCAGGCCAACATTTAAACGACAATATGTTAACCTCTGGCATATGCCTCACGCCCTGACTGACCCAGGGCCATCAGTCGCCTTTGGATGTGGAACTACGGTGTCCCCATCTCTCCGCAGATAATGAGGAGCCCACCACAGTGGCCTCTTGTTAGAGTGACAGGTGGCTGCTATTTGAGTTCCAGAACCTATTGGGGATAGGGATATCGAAGTTCTGTATATAGATAAGGTTGTCAGAATTTTTACCTTCTTGTGAAGATGTTTATTGCTAATGTATGATTTAATATTGAAATGATCATGTATTCAAAATGTATGTATGTACGTATGTAGTAAAAAAGGCTGTTTGCACTGGTCTGAAGTGCC
The DNA here is from genome assembly GCA_963691645.1 of Pelosia muscerda. Lineage (NCBI taxonomy): Eukaryota > Metazoa > Arthropoda > Insecta > Lepidoptera > Erebidae > Pelosia > Pelosia muscerda. The sequence goes on along the minus strand of OY829114.1, from coordinate 13,885,184 downwards.
TCGGAGAGCACGTTAAGCCGTCGATCCCGGTTGCCATACAAACATCTATGGCAGTCGTTACGGGTAGTGGGAGCCCTCAAAAGTCCAACCAGTCTAACTTGGATCTACGATATCGCCATTGGTCATTGGACCATTGGTTGTGGAGGTCAGATGGCAGTCACTTCACGGAAAATATTGAAGTTCAGCCGCATCACAGTTAGACTGGAAAACCGACCCTGAGTTGGGAAAAAGGTTCAGAGAATGATTATGTATATTATTTCTTGTGATGTCTATTTATTGATTAGTTGTGTAGTTGTGTGTACTGATTGTACATAAGGTTTTAACAGAATTAACAACACATATACAACTAAAATATACTAAGTAATATGTAAAGAAGCGAAAGTGGAGTATATCTACCGTTCAACAAGTCGTACTGGTTTCAGAGTTTGTATATTATGCAAGATATAAAACTGTAATATTTTCAACACCCGTATTGTTTGCCTCTAGAAACTTCAACAAGCCTGAATGGAGATAAGTGCTGAAAATTTACGAGTTATCTTTCGTTGGGTAAGCCCTAGCTCATAAAACAAGGGACAAAGCTATGCCTGACAGTTTTTGTGCCACTGGCTCTTGTAGTTTTGAATATTTAAACTTGGAGGAAGAAAAGGTTATTAACATAACTGAATTAATGTTATGTAGGCAAGTTCATTTTAATAGAAATACTGATGATAAAGGTGGCAAGGGGGCATTATAAGTAAAACAGGCGATAATAGAAGGAGAGAAAAAAGAAGCTATGATTGGTAGTTACAATTCCTGATAAAATACAATAGAAATTTAAATTTATTAGGTATTTTTAATAATAAGACCACACTTGATGTACCGGCATATGGTGAATAAATAAGTGAAATAAAAGATTCTGCACTAAAGAAATGTATAAATCTGAATATCACACTGTCTGAATGACACTCTGCAGTAAGAATAGTGCTGCCTGAAAAATAATGTGGTGATGAGAATGAAGAATGGAATAATAAGGTAGTTTGTTTATGTAGAGCAAATAAGAACTAACCTAATGACTCGCCAAGGCTTTCTCTAGCCCTAGACAGACTGAGTACTCTATTGCACATGGAAAAAAGGGCCGGCTGCTCAGTAATTCTTATAAATTGGGCTTACCTAGATGTGACAGGCGGTGGTTCCTATTGTGGTGCACCTATGCACTAGATAAAGGACTTCTAGACATGCCCACTGTGCCCCCATAAGTGCACAATGGTAAACCTGAATGAGTTGACAGATGCGTTAAATATCGCTTAGTTTTGGGCTTGTCTGATGAGTCATCTGGCTCTGACTCGTGTCAAATGACTCATCAAGCGCAGGCAGACTCAAATCAAAATGGCAGTGCAACGATTCGTTTACATACCTACCTATATTACTTTACAGTAAGATGAAATCTCGTTGAAAAGCACTCAGCAGCTTAAATTATGTGAAGCAACAGAAAATGTTAAATTCTATCTTTGATTCCCAACAAATTATGTAACACCTTATATAGGTGTCTAATCTTTCGATTTCATTCACAGACACAAGTAACCACTTGAAATATAAAGGAATATTTTGTCTCTAAAATTGTGAAAGCAAAGTGACGGTTTCCAGAGAAATAAAATTTATATTCTACCCCTCAAGCAGATGAATGTTGGCTGTAAAAGCTATGACTATAAAACGTTGAAGGAACTATTCTGGAAACTCTTGAAGCATACGAGTTAAGACTTTAAAACACAAGCTCAATTACTTCTTTGAAAGGTTACAGTAGGTTTAGCACAGTAACCGCTGACATATCGTCAGTCATAAGCAGAAAGTACTGAAGGACTTATTGCCCTTTCTTTTATTGTCATTGCTACTTTCTCCTTGCCGTTCATATTGCATTTGATATTTTTATGATTACAATCATTCCAACTATATGACAAATTGTATCGTGATAGTAAAAAAATTGAAGTATCTAAGACAGTGATAGATTTTCCTTAAGCACCTAATAAACGTCGATTCTAAGTTACAAAACGGTTTTCTCTAGGAAAGAATCTTATTGAAGTTTGCCCGTAGAATTAACTATCGGTGAATAATTTACTTAAAGACACAAAATACCTTAAACTAAAAAGTTAATTTAAAAACAAACCAATATAATTTCGTTCTTAATTTCAAATTGATATACGATTTAATCTCAAGACGCCAACAAATTTTAGGTTTGAAATGTTTTCCACAAATATTTTTTTATTATCATAAATACTGAAGCAAAAATAAATTAAAATAGGTACAATTTTGTTTGCACCTTTTTACACGAATTAATTTAAATAAAAAAAATACACACTTTCTCTTCATTCCAACGAATTCTGAATTTAAAATTCAAAAACACGCGTGGGTTACCATGCTCCTAAAGTGTTGTTTATTCAGATTTTTGTCTGCTAGAGGTCCCTTATTATACGATTCGAAATAAAAGATTCAACATCCCGAAGAAATTAAATGTTAACACAATCAGCGCGGGCATGCAATGTACAGTATGTTTGCATGTTTAACTAATTTTCATTTTGTTTTAGATTAAACTAAGATTTATTGCTCACAGTAATTTCTTTATTTTCTCATTCCCATTCAGTTCCCTTGCGACTGCATAAATGTTGCAAAAATAAATGTTTGGGTTACATTGATCTAGAAGTTGCTTTATCTTTATACTTCCACGAGTTTCAAATAAAAACATCTTGATAGACAGACGAACAACGAATTGATCCCAAAGACTACTTTTTTTTGAATTACAAAGCCTTTAGAACTCATTAAGTCACTTTATCAGTCTCATACGTCACATTTTTGCTTCACAATTCTTAGTCTTCTTAAACCGCTACCGCTCATTCCTTACGCCGTCACCTCATTAGGCTATAAAGAGTAAGAACAAAGGTTTTGGAGGATAATCACCGGAACAGGTGACAATTTCCAACCTAACCCTGCACGCTCATAATACCCTGATAAAGTACTATCCAGCCAGATCTGCGATGTATATACACAAAACTTTTTCGCCACACATATTTGGAACTCCGCAACAATTTAAATTTTTAAACTGACCAAGTTTAATTAAAATGTGGGTATTATTTTGTGGTTTCTGTGTTGTCATCGTAATAAAAATATCATGTATTCTTGTTGTTCACGTGATTTTGTCTTTTATGCTGCATTTAGATTTGCTTTAGTAGTTTACACTGTTTATTTTGTAACTGTCATGTCTAAAAGTGTGAGCTAAATTAATTTTAAATTGAATTGTTATATATTATGTAATTTTTTAACATCTTCAAGGTTTCAATCAGCCTCACCTTTCCTTTTAACTGGTGTACTACCAATCAATGTATATAATTCAGATATATGCTTTCTTTTAACAAATACAGAATTAAAAACGGACTCCTGAACTCTGTTATTAAATGAACAATATGACCAGGTTTATTACCTATTCGTTTATGAACTAAAACTTTTCATTATAATTGTAATGTAACCTAAAATGGTAAAAAAATTCTCGTAAATATAAAAATATTGACGAACTAAAAATACGTCCAACAAATTCATGTTTAGTCTTGAAAATTCTTAACTTCAAACTCATATTTCCGTCAATGTTTATTAGTGAGTCTACCCCAGGTAGACAGTTTTGTGGTGTTTTTTTATTTAAAAAACTTTATCCGGGATTGGTAAAATCTAAAAAAAGAACAGCTAATAAAAACATGGCGACCACTTCTGAAAGTTTTAATTGCGAAAGCCATGTCCAAAGACGATAAATTTACGGTTTCGAAAAAAAAATACCTTTTTGTCATTTTATTTAAGGTTTATTCTTATGGAAATGTGTGTTTCTGTATTTGTGTTAATAAAGACTACACACATATTACAATAAAGTCACTAATTGTAATGGTTTTGAAACTCTTTTAAAACTCTTTTATGTTAACGCGATCGTGAAATAGGTACCTACATTACATACGTGTGAATTTGCTTGACGTTTCTAATTATAATTTGTTTTTAAAAATTTGTTTATAGTTTGCTTTGCTTCCCGTTATTATTATCATGTATCATAGATAACACGTTTAAAATTCTATTATACGCGAACTTTAGCTACATTCTATGAAATTTATTATAATCTTACTTTCCTTGAGCATCAAATTTGAAAGAGGTTCCCAGCAGTCTATTTCAGTTAAATAAAGTGAATTAATTTTATAGTATACCCTTGGGGACAATAATATCGTTCTTGATAAAGGCCCTCTTTTGTTTAAAGTAAAGATGAAAGATAATAATGTCATGATGAATATAAACACAGCACTCTTTTTGAAAGAATATAATTGGAAAATTAGTAAGATGACAGCTTAAGCATAACCGTAAGTAATACAGAAGAATATATAGATTGGTATTTTATGTACTGGCTAGTAAAATCATATTCAGTAAGTTATGGCCTTCGATTTTGGACAAGATGCAGGCTAGATAGTACTCCGACTTGGTGAAAGACACCAAGTCATCAAATTATGATAAAAAACCAAGTGTACTGTTAAAATTATCCTGCTTTGTACATTTACTAACACAACAATAAAAAAACGCAAGCGAAACTTAGCAAACTATACGTTTCATAATAAGCAAAAACGAATTATTGAAAGTAATGTTTAATATATTGATAAAATTACAGTCAAATTTAAGTTTTTTTAATATTTTAATACTAGAAGTCTTTGAAGTATATTAACAATAATTAAATTCTATAATATATAATATATTCCATCCTCATAGTCTTGATACCCTGATTTATTCGTTATCTCAGCCACATCAAAGACAAAATAATGAATAATTTTCCTGAAAGCTTTTAGGATGTGAGAAGGTAATAGGCTGTCTTGTTTCAGATTATGAAGCTCTGCGGGGGGCGGAGCGTCCTGGCGCTATGTGGAGTGCGAGTGTATTCTTCTTTACACAGATAATCGTGTGTCAATTTACAACTGGTAAGTAATTTCAATTAAGAATAATAACTTTATTGATAATTATAGACTGTCAAATTATTTTAGTTAAAGCTAAAATGAAATAATGATATACAAGGTGAGCCATTAAGAAGAAGAAGTTCAAGTTACTTTTGTCGAAGCTGACTGACTGAACTAAGGCCCGTGAGATAGGAATTTAGCACAAGATTCAGGTTCAGGGGACTAAACGCCACTTGTTTAATTTGTTACCTATTTATATAGGTAACCATTTCAGATTTAGATGCAATAATAATAGTAATTTTTCATAATTAAGGTGCTAAAGAAATAAATTATCTTTTTAAAGACTTCGAAACTCCATTCTAGATAAATAGTAGTTTAAAAACAAGGACGTGTAGGTAAGTACTCAATTTTAAAATCATTTGCGCCTAACAATATTGAAGTCTGCGAGCGAATTGACTACCATAAATCTCAAATATAGGCTATCGCCTTTTAAAGCAATCAGAAATGCTCTTATAACTTTTCATTCCAGTAACGTCAAATCTAAAAGATTAATAGGCGTAAAGTCAGACATTTTAAAGACAAGGAGTAAAACATAAGTGATTTAACAACTGAAAGGACGATCTAAATTTGGTATTCAAAGCAGATAGTTGTAATAGATCCTGAAAACAAAGGACAATGCCAGATCAATGGGAAGGCGGGTTGGATTAAGACGTGATTCGGTTATTCTCTAAAATGTTTTCCTTAATGTCAGTTTCCATTTGTTTGAACACAAAATTTAAACACCCGTCTATATTTTTGTGTTGTTTCAGGATTTCAATGCTAAATTACTTCAATATATCTTGTTCGAAACTCAGCTGGTTATTACAATAGCATTTAACTAAAGTCATTAATCATTGTGAAGCTAACCAAAATCGTTAGTCAATTTTAATCTGGATAATTATTTAGTAGATGTCGTTTGAATTACAATGAAGAATAATAGGCAACCAATACATTGATTTTAATTCATGTGATAGACTGAATTAGAATATATAAGGTAATAGAATTAGACTTACTAAGAAAGTGAAATGAAATTCAATTCAACATTTGTGTAGCCCACATGGATAAAAATTAAACTTTGATTCTTTCCATTCATTTCGTTTATTATATTTGACAGGATTCCGTTCGATTGAGATTAGTTCATCGGTTGACATTTTTTTTTCTATCCAACAGAAAACCCACCAATATCTTCAACAGAAGAATCTGCAACAGTGACCACATTTTACGCACTAAGCACTGGCATTGTTCCCGCACCCGTTATGCTCAAGCTGGGCAACTCCACTATAGATAGTACTAAATCTTTTAAAGTACCACAACCCATACAAGAACCAGGTCCATCTCGAACTACTCTGAAAGTAGATATGGTACCTCATGTGGTGTCTGTAAAGAACACGTATTTTGATCACGATAGAAAATATGGGCCAAGTTTTGAAGACACAGATGGTAATATCACTAAGATCACTGTACAATTGGGAGAAGATGCGCATTTGAACTGCAGAATCAGCCTTTTGCAAGATAAAACGGTAAGTAGTGTTGATGATACAAAAGAGATTTTTTTTGAACAGATTTAGGAAGTTCAATATTACTAAATTACCCTCATATTCTCTTAACGTAAGTAAGCTTAAGTTTAAAATTTATTAATATTATAAATAAATTTAACTTACATTCGAGCCTGAGTGGCTTTTCGCATTATAAAAACTGGGACGTACAAATAATGTTGACTTACCGTAACAGCTATGCATCATGAATTATTATTTCCTTATTCAGATTTGTTTGAGTGATACGCTTAGAAAATTCTTTGATCATTCTGTTTGCAGAGCACCTTTTTATATCTTGATAGAACTTCCTCCTTCACTTAATTAATATATATGAATGGATAATATCATGACAGCTTCTGTGACGTAGCGGTAGTGAACGTGACTGCTACGCAGGAAGCGCGGGTTCTATCCCCACTCAGTATATTTGTATGAATGAATATGGCTATTTGCCTCGAGGAGCACGTTAAGCTGTTGGTTCCGGTTGCCATACGATCTATGGCAGTCGTTTATGGTAGTTGGAGCCCTCAAAAGTCCGACTAGCCTAACAACAGAACTCTAATATCGCCAGTTTGGTTGTGGAGGTCCGATAGAAGTCGTCTCACGGAAAATATCGAAGTTCACCCGCATCTTAGTCAGACTAGAAAGCCGACCCCAAGAAAGTTGGGCATAGGCTCAGAGAATGATGATAGAAATGGATAATATGAAAAGAGTAGCTGGAATAGAATAGATGCACAAGGCGCATCGGGTGCATATTTTGATATCTGCCAATCTTTGTCACAGAATTTGGATACTGTGGCACAGATTGGTTCCAGCAGACTATATTCAGCTGTAAACTTTTTGAAAGCATAACCCACTAACTTAGCACCAAGTTACAGTTCCCAATAAACATAGTTTGCTTATTCTAGAACCAGATGTTAATATTTGTCCGCCTATTTATTTAAGTGATCAAAATTTTAGCAGCGTACATATTATCCAAATAGTGGCATAAAGTTCATTGTTCAATCAACGATAGCGCCGCCAACTCGAAGTTATTGCAATTATTGTTGGAGTCCTTGTCTGGAAGTTGTTCCCCTGGGACCTATTCAAGAGGATTATTAATCCCGGCTAAAATTTACAGTAGAATATTATCCTATGGTTTGAATATAAGACCTATTATTTTAATTTATGGAGCTTTTAAGGATTATCGATACTGGTGATGTTATGTTTATGTACCGTATAATGTAATAAATAAACGAGTAATGAACTATGTGTTTTGTTGAAGTATCTGCAAGTATATTAATCGAGTTGAAAACTTTTTACTGGTTTTTGTTTGCGGCATTTCATGAAAATTATCGACGAAATCTATCAGTTGCGTTCAGTTGCGTTCAATTCCGGGCAGAGTAGATTTTTTCTTGTCCGATGTGGTGTTGTACAAGGCGATTACGGTATACGATGTTTAACATTTGTCAGTTACATACAGCCGAGGCTCAGACTCAGATACATAGCTCGAGTCAACAATAGCGCCCGGAATAAGGCCAAAGGTTCACCCCCTACTATGCTGATTCATATCACTATGTATATGTATTTACAATGGACTACAAAAGTTCCTGGACAGTATGAAACTTAAATTGTATGAAGGGCACTGTACAACTACTAGTCTTAGAAGCTACTGAATAATAAGTCTACTTATTAATGTAATTAAATTTAGGTAACTACTACAAGACATCCATCTAGTATATTTTATAAACGCTATCTATATTGCATCAGCATATACGTACACACAAACACGCACGCACACACAGGCGCACACATACACAAACACAATCATACTTTTACCAATTATAGAATATACATGAATGTTATGTCACATAAATAAAATTTTTGTAAAGGTGGTCCTAATATCACCACATTAACTTCAATCGGTTAAGTAGAACCAGAGTGTTATGATTAGTAATATAGAATTTAAGTTGCACAGATGGCGCTTAGGTTGCGATAATCGTCAGCCACGCGGGCGGAGCCGCGGGCATAGGCTAGTATCAAATAATGTAATTATGATTCGGTATTACTGGCAATATTATTTGTCACATTATGGGCCACTGACAGATTTCAGAGGGAATATTCCTCAACTCGTAAATCATAATCTTCATCGTTTCTGAACACTCGTGAGATGCTTTTAGTATAAGTACCTGACGAATGGGGCTTCTCTTGGCATTTTCTATTTCAGGTAACCTAAATATAGATAATCTTAATAGTAAAATATTGTCTGAGGATATAGGATATTCTAAGGCACCCAAAGGTTCAGCCAGCGAATATAGCTAATATTTTTTTAACAATTATAATCTCTCCGAAGTATAGTGTTATAAGCGGAGTAAAATGATTATGTAACACATATATGTATGCATTCAGATAGATTTCAGATTGCATAACATATAGAAGGGGTCGGCAAAGATGCTAGGACTCACATTGCGCCAGTTTATGTTTAGGTCCCAATGGAATAGGGATTGAGCCTATTGCCATTAACGGAGCACTTATAAACCTGCGATAAATATGCGATAATCACGATAGATTGAGATGGTCATTTACATATTAACTGTTAAATATTTCGGGATTTTTTTGTGTTGACTTTATGAAGCAACCGATATTTCGGCGCTGTTGCAAGCGCCATGCTCATGGAGTACAGTGATGTACACCGCTCATGGAAGACGCTCGGGTACATGTAAACACTAGACACATGTTATGGGAATTATATTGTAATGACGTCCTTTGCGGCGTGGTGGTAGTGAACAGGACTGCTACGGACAAGGCGCGGGTTTATTCCCGTTCAGTTCAAATATTTGTGTGCACGGGATATGAATATTGGCATCGGTTTAGGTGTTTCTATGTGTATATACTAATTGCTTTAGATTTTTTTTCATAATACTCTACTCGTTTCCATGAACATAATTTATAAGGTTATTATTAGCAGTGGTATTTTGTATGGTTGGGTTACTGCCGTAGTCAAACGGAACATACCGTCATGTCGTACCTCTTTCAAAAATCAAGATATATACTGGTAACTATAAAACAATCAATCAATTGTCTGACGTCAATAAAAAAAATAATTTTGGATTGCGGTCATTTTGTTTTTCAGGCATTTTGTGACTAAGTCAAATTTAGACATAAATGTAGGAAAATGACATAATAGGATTAAGTCTATATGAACCGGATTGTCCCCGAAGGCACAAATGAAGAAAACAGACACATAATTTCCTTATAACACACGTCCTTAGTACATTAAATTTCACTTTCAGCCTAATAACAAAGTTTTAACGACCGTCTAAATCTAGATACGCAATGAAAACTATGACTTGAAAGGAAGATAAAGACTTAAAATGGATGCTAATTACTTAACTTTTCATTGAAAAACTCTTTATCAAATTGTACAAAGTCATGACGGAGCATTAGCGTGGTTTTAACGATGCTGTAACGATTGACGGGCCACTGATTTCATGAAAGGTTACGTACCTAAGGCCAGTTAAAAGAGTCGTTATATAAATTATTTAGTTAGTTTGTACGAGTATTTTCAATAAAATTTACTTCAATTGAGAAGTTTTGAATTCTAGTTCTGTTCGTACGTTGTTAGGACACTAACCACTTTCCATCAGATAGGCCGTGTGCTTGTCTGACACGTTAGTTTTATATAAAAAAGAATATTGTTTGTAGAATTCAATAGGGATGATCACTGTTTTCCAAAAATAACATAATAATATATATACATGCATACATATGCATGTACCTATATAGTGTAAATTTATAATGAAATATATATATATATTATACATATATGCCTGGTTAATTTCAATAGGCTCGTCACCTATTACATTGGGACCTCTGCCCTTTGGGGATATAGGCGTGAGTTTATGTTATGTTTTGTACATGCATGCAGTAGCACTAAAAATCAAAAAGTAACGTTACTTGTAATGATGAATTTGTTTCTTGGTAAATTACTAAGTCATTTATTGTTCGCGCACCGAAGCTACTGGTATTATCTAATACTAAATCTGTAAATATTTATTGAATTAATTAGATTTTTAATTCACTTTAGTTTGTCGTGAGCACCTGCCACCCACCTTACCAATTATGTATTAATGAACTAATTTAGTTTGAGTTTATAAAGTTTGTATTTTTCTCTAATTCAGTGAACCCAATTAGGAAAATATTGGACGATAAATTAATACTGTCTGAGTTGATCAATTTAGTTGGGTAATTTCACCGCCCGCATTTTTAGAGTTTCTTCGCATGAAATCACTACGTAAAACGTTTAACTATGACCACTCTATTTTTTTCATGTAATACGAACACTAGAGTATATGAAGTCACTACTGAAAATACATTTCTCTTAAACACAAAATTAAAAAAAAATTAAAATATGCTAGATTCCAATAACGGTGGTATGTCCGCGATGCACCTGTAAGCGCATTTACCTCTTTAAGTCCGCTATGATTGCAAATTTAGTACTTAAATTAAGATTATTATGTTAATTAATATATGAAGCAACCATATTTACTGCTTTCATTACTTCTATTATAACGCAGACATCGTGACAATGTCGATAAGGAACGTCCGCGCCTAAAGTGCAATTTCGGTGTGTTTTGTTTAAACCCTTATACAACGTATACACTTCAATTTAAACGATCTATCTTCTTACGCACGCGGAGTTCCAGTCATGCTCTTGCGTTTACGCATTAATGGCATGTTCGATTCTGCCCAGTTTTCCCGCTAATACGTAAGTACCTTCTTATTTCTAAGAGGGAGTACGAAATTCTACAATCTCGGTGGGTTACTGTATGAATGAATATTTGGTTTTAACATTACGATTTGCGAGTATGTTGTGTATTGTTAGGTACCCTCAGCAATCATACATTTCACGTGACGAATGCATCACTGAGTTTTGTTTAATTTCATTTTTTCTTGATGTTTCTAACTTCGGTGGTGCAATATCGGTGGTTTCGGTGGTAGATTTATTGCCACCTATATTGTATCAATACTAAAATGGCTATGAGTTTCCATATCTTTGGTAAGATATTTACTCACAAGGTAATAATAATAAAATTATAATTATATTCAATGATGTCTCAGCGATCCATGAGGTGAAAACCGGAAGTGATCACCGAATGGTTAGAGGCACATTGAATATTAATGTTAAACTGGAGAGATCCCGTCTGATGCGGTCTACGCTCCGACCTAGAGCTTCCCATATACAGTACCCCGAGAGCTTTCAACTCGAACTTTCGAATCGCTTCTCTTGCCTAGAAGAATGCAGTACAGTGGACGAGATAAATAACAGGTTGGTTGAAGCTGTCCATTCAGTGGGCTCCAAATTCTTCAGGCCCCGTCGAAGAGATAGACCACAGAAGCTCACCGATTGGTGAGCTTCTGTGGTCTATCTGAGGGTGTGATTACCCTCAAACTCATGGCCGAACGACGCTCTATGAGGCTGCAGTCTACCAATGACGCTGAAGCACATCGGCAGCTCAATAGACGTATCCAGCAGTCTTTGCGACACGACATCCGTGCCTTTAAAACTTAATGTATTAAAGAAACAATTACTCTTGGAAGACCTTGAGCATCCATTACAGGTTCACGACCTGTCCTCGAACGGTCCCGGGTTCGAATCCTGGTCATTACACTACCGACGTTAACCCACTCGTAACACAAACCATTGAGCTTTAGTGGAGGAGTTAGAGGGAATATTAGTAATTTTGGTTGCTAATATTCTTATAAAAAACGGGGAAGTTCCTCAGGGGAATTCCACGCTCGACCTCTTGTGTCACTTATCACGTATGCCTATACAGTCATGTTCCTATAGGATAATACATTTTTGGTTTTCAATAATATCAATTTATGCTAACGATAATTCTTATTGAAAATTTTGTGAGTACGTTAACGCCAATTTCTATATTATTACATTAGTGTAGTTAAACAATCTTAGTAGTGTCTAACAAATATCGAGAAATGACTGTGACGTTTTATGAATTAGAATGAAAGGTAATTGTACATTACATGCTCAAAACTTAGATAATTTGTGATAATTTTCAGTTCCCAACCAACAGTAATATTGTGAGTAATTAATAATTTTTGCTACCTCAATTATACGCTTTAATTGCCACTGTTACTATATATAATTTTAAATCAATAATATTATTGTACATACCTTTTACTTCACATTTGTGCAGAAAATGAAGTTGAAATTTTGAAATTATTCGATGCTAGATACTGCGTGAGTCTCTGAAAAGAAAGATAAATAGTCTCATTTATTGTACATGTATGAGGACTGAGAAGAGAGAAGATTATAACAATATTTTATTTGAATTATAAGTTTTCTTCATTTCTGTTTTAGAATTATTATTTTTATTGAATATCAAAATACACGTTAAACAGAACATTTTCTTCAATGTAATCATTTCAACTTGAGGGCAAATTATTTTTGTTCACCGTCGCGCATCAGTAGCAGGTGATCCATAAAACACAAAAACAATATACTGAATTATTTGCTTTGTGAAAAAGCAATTATGTCGAATGGATTTTCAAACCAAAAGTAATTCCTTTCCACAACCCGTACTAGGTATTCGAAATCCGTATCCACATTCCCTCGAAAATGGAACTCCTTTCAATTTAAATTTACAAAAATAAAACGTTAAAAGGAAGTACAGCGTAATGAAATTGCCTGTTCACAATAGATGCCGCCGACTGAACTTGTAGTAGTGGCTTCCCTCTACAGAAAACTGCAGTTAAATGGCACAATAGAAATGTTGATTACGTTTTTTTAGCTTCGAAAACTTATCACATTATAATCTAATAATGAACTGCCAAAAGGAATATGATTACGACAAATAATTTTAAAGATATTCGATTTAGGATTTTTCTGATCGACTACCTGATCTCGTGGGGGGCGGACAGACGGAAACAAATTTACTGGCGTGGCTAACGTGGCTCTGGTAGACTTTTTTAATACTTGAAACTTGACATTGGCGTCTCGCCATTAATTTTATAAGACGTTTACATTTACTAGAGACTGGCAAAATTGCGACTATTCTGCTGCAGAAGCCATTCAAAGAAAAGAAGAAGAAGAAGATTTAGGATTTTAAATTTTTCGAACCACACTGATAACGCTCTATACAAATTCGATACATGCCGATGACGTCACGAGCATATTGCTAAACAAATGTATGATTTATCTCGATAGCATTGCGTTTACACGTGAATTGTTCAAAATAAAAGTAATTCATGATTTAATAAGGAATCTAATGAGTTGTAAACTTGGACTTAATTTGTGGACACTGACGGTGTAGTTAGTTTATAAATTAAAAGTCACGCAGTCGGCTTTGGACCAAGTTATGCTTGGAGTTTCTCTATAGGATACAAATCTCAATGAGGTCATTTGACAAGAAAAGCAAAATCACCGACATAGCTCTCAGCACAAGCAAGTTGAAGTAACAATGGGCTGGTTACACTGTCCAAGGACAAATAATGAGTAGTGGAGTGTAAACCAAGAGAAGATAAATGGAAGGTGAGATGCCCCAAGTCAGATGCCTCAGTCTGACAACCTAAAAAAGGTGACTAAGATGGACTAGATTTCGAAGGCAGGATCAGGAGCATTGGCGCATTTTGATAGAGGCATATATGTTTCGCAATGGACGTCTGATTGACTCAACGGTTAAATGGAACGTGCTATTGAATCCAAAGTGCTATTTGAACCTCTTTTCATATATTTTGCCGCATCAAATCTAAAAAAGGCAAATATATAGAAGTATATGAAGCTGAATGAGACCGCTAAATATGTAACCATGAATACTTCGTGCGTGACGTTGTCTGAAATTAATTACTGTAGAAATAATTAACATTCAAGAGCTTTCAGACAGCGCGGGTAATTTGGGTTTATATCAAGACAGTTGAAATACTAATATTCAAGATAATAGTTGGTATTTGGAATGTAAATAGAAATATATTACTAATAAGACTTTCTTACCCGAGAAGATAGGCATTCGTGCAATATTTCACAAGTGCGGAGAATAAATTTCGACACAAGGTAACTTCAAGGACGCTACAGAGCGACTGATTGGATATTTTTAAATCCAAATGTTAAAAATAGAATAAAGGATGGCTCTCATTTAAATTCAAATTCATTTATTTGCTAGAACATGGTGTATAGAGGTGTTATAATAACATAGTGTAGTTCGCTCATATTCTGCCATGTGATGGCGTGCAAATTTTTGCATCTTTTGCATCCTTGCGTTATAGTATGACCAGTTGTGATCAATCAACGATGATACTCGTAACTCGTAACAAGTTTTTTTATAAACATTAAGCAGTCAAAGCCTTCTGAGTCACACAATTTATCAATCAGTAGTTACAATAACAGATAATTTAAAATTAAGAAAATAATTATATAAATAGTACATAAAATCATTACAATAGTAAGATAATGATGTCATTTCATGAAAAATAAATAATACGCAATGCCAAGTCGTCGGCTTCGGTTTCGCTGTTCATAGCTCGTAAAACGACTAAAACGTTTGCTCGATAAGCCTCTCTAAAGCCGATAAAAAAGGCATAAGTCGTCTTTTCCGATTTAGTTAAGGTCCTAGCTGCAAGTTTGTCACGATTTCGCATATGGTACGAGTGCACGTCACTCGTTCTTAGTATCTGTTACTCATCAATACTACATATTTTCAGTACTTGTAGCCTTAGCACGAAATACTATCGAATTCGTAATGTAAAGGTATCGACAGAACGGAGCATTGCGATTGGCGGGCTACACACGCACATAGGTTCACAAGACTGCCATGCCAATCACAATGCTCCGTTCTCTCGAAACTTTTACATTACGAATTCGATAGGAGTTCATGCTAGTGCTACAGTACTTATTGGTACTACTTATAACACGGACAAATTTTTTGTACAGGTCTCCTGGGTCCGTCGTAGAGGCAAAGACGACATTGAGCTTCTGACTGTGGGTGCTGTGACATACGCGGCTGATAACCGGGTTACGGTGGCCAAGAGGTACCCTGGCAACTGGAGGCTACTCATCAGGGAGGTGAAGCCAGATGACGAAGGCGTATACGAGTGCCAGATATCCACACACCCGCCAAGAGTGAGCCGGACTTATCTGCATATTAACAGTAAGTGGTTTTTAATTTTTCTGATAATTAATTACTGTTGACATACCATTAAGTCTCGGGATTTTTTACCAGTTTACGTGTTTCCTTCTTCCTGCAGTCTTACGGTCACCGTTTTCCATCAGAGAAATTTTCGTCGTCACTCTGAGTTCACTCAACTTATACTTTTTTTCGTGTGCGAAATCCCCACGGATTCCAATCCCATTGGAACCGGTGAGAAAGGTTATGTCGAACTCGAACGGACTAAAACACACGCCGTTTTTGGGTCTTTAGTTACCGGAGGTAAGATAGTAACGAACATATCCCTCGCAGCACGGCAGACTCGGGGCCTTCTCTACCGAGAAGACCCCCTCCGACTCAACGTATATAAAGCAATATAATAACGGCTTCATGACACTTCACAACCGTCACTATTCAATTAACTGGTCTAAAGTGCTCCACGTCATTATAACCCGAATACTAAAAGTAAACTGTCTTATAACTTCACCTAACCTCTTAATCCCAAAGTCCATTACTTCGTTACTAACATACCAACACGTCGGAAGTTTTCGCTCTGAATCTTTTATCATATGACTTTCTTCGCTACACAGAAAGGCAATTATAAAAGTAATCAGACCCCTGTCTACATCATTTGTAGAACATCCTCATAAATAATGTATCTTACGACGTCCCTTGGCGGTCTTTTCACCGGCACGGCAATATCCGGTGTAAAGGTCAACTACAAACCTTTTCTAAAGGCCCCTTAGGAAATGCAAAATCTCATAAAAGAATGTCACTTTAAATTGGTTGCAAAAAGTTTTAAAATGACTTTCGTTTTGGGCAAAATATACGTCGAATACAATTTTTTTGGTTGAAGTGCACTTGTGTGGTGAGATTTCTAGCATGGAAAAGTTAAAAGATTTTTGGCAATTTTACTTAACACTTAAGGTATGATACCGTAACAGAATGCAGTAGCAGATACAACTATGATAAAATACAGGAATAAATAGGTAACACGCCTCCGTACAAATTTCAATACGATCTTACACCTACACGTGGTCGTAACATTACCTTTAATGTTTGTAGAAATAGGCTCATGCTTATAAATGGGTATCCTAAAAACAAATTAACTTAAGCATTTTAATCCAAATAATCTTACAAATCTTTATTTGTAAGTGGTGTTAAGGAAATTCAATTTACGTTCCTTAGTCATCTCCCTGGCCCTAATTAATTGAAGTCAGCGCAAAGTGTCATTCTCCTCCATACAATCCTATCAGATTTCATTTCCTCAGTCACTCTCTTCTTTGCCATATCTTCTTTCATACAATGCTTCCATCTCTTATTGAGTCAAGTTCTGCTCCTAATTGCCTCTACATTCATACTTTGGTACTTGTTCGCTACACTCTTCCCATAGTATGTCTATACAACGAGAGTCATTCGCTTCTCAATTTTTCATTCATTGGTGCCATTTTCTAATTTCTTCTAAATTTACTTCTTATTCTTATTCCTTAGTATGCACACAAGTCATTGAACTTCTATAATTCTAAACAAGATCTTCATCATTACCCGGCCGCACTAATGTACTAATTTGGCGTATAATAAATACCTCAGGTGAAACTTAGATTAAGCTGTCTCATACATAGTTCATATTTATCACAACTGCGCTTAGATAGGACTGGTATAGAAATAATTTTCTAAGATCTATTCAAAAGTATATCGTCGAATTTTAAAGCGACTTGTACTACTAACGTCTGTCCCTTGTAGTAGCATATGGGAAGAATAAGCGCCGACACTGTTAAAGTTGTGATAAAGTGCATAATACCTTTTCTTCGAACACAAATTCTATTGCGCCTTATGCTTTTGAAGCGCGTTCTCTGTTAGTGAGTACCTATTAGTAGTGAATATAATTTACTAAAGGGACTACTTATATATTTTATAAGCCCTTATTTTAATCACTTAAATGAAAATCCTCTATATTATTATATCACTAACCTTTATTTAATACCTAATATGTTTTAGTTTGAATACCTTATATGCTTCAAAAGGATTATAAGAACAGTCCCATAATATTAAGCCCAGATTATTAGGGATTACTTTAAGTACTTATAATCCAATTGAATTTTGAAATAAATAAAATTATATTGTATTTAGTTGCAAATTTCATGCATAATATAGATATACATGTGGCAGTTAATTGGCTGACCGCCTCATCACAATTTTTTTTTTTTTTTTTTTTTTTTTTATCTATGGCACGTCAATTTGACTTCACCTCGCCTGATGTTAAGCTGAAGGCAAAGTCCCATGAAAGAGGGTCACCATTGCAAACACGTTCAGTGCTACAATGGTGGCGCTCAGCTTGACGGCCTCATCAGATGCTTTTTCACGCCCCGCTTAAAGGACCCGGGACTGTAGGAAGAAGGAAACACGTGCGCCGGCAAGGAATTCCAGGACTTAATGGTACGGCAGAGAAAAGACTCACCGAACCGCTTGGTTCTTGATGTGTTTGTTATTGTGTTATGTTATGTATATTATGTTATTGTTAGGTATATTAGTAATAAATTAAAATAATATCGATGATTACATTGTTCGCTTATGTCCACACCTCAATCCTTCGCGATATAGTCACCTTGTAGACTAGATTCAGCAATTAAACAGTGCAGTCAAAAATTATAACGAAACCATTTTTTTAACCATACTAGCCGTGCAGTTACGTGTAGAAGACACAGAGTCTTCCGATGGAGACGTAACTTGCATGTGCCGCAGTAACTCAAACACCAACCTCCTAGTATACCCCTCAATATATAGGCACACAGGCACTAACGAGGTGTTCACAGAACTACTAATATAATAAAATAAATCCTCTGCTTTACCTCCCGCCAGTTTGTAGAAGTCACCTACAATCAAATAACAACCAGAAAAGTAAGAAAATAAAAGAAATCAGTATACGAAAACCATAAAATGAACATTTCTGAATGAAAAATCTTCGAATTATACAAAAAATGCAAATAAATTGATGAGCAAAAGAGAAATAAAAGTAAAACATGTTACTCGAACGTGATTAATGAAACAATAAATCAATTTTACGAGCAATGTCTTAAATGAACAGTCAGTCGGTCTAGTGGGTAAGCTTATTTGCATAAAAAAGTATTAAAATTTGGGCAAAAGCACATTTTTTGGACAGTAACAAATGACTCAGTTGATGTAGGTGGAGTTGAATGAGTTTTAAATTTTTCCGTAAACGTCGAAAAAATTACTCAGGTGGATGAAAAAAACAATAAGATGCATGGAAATGAAATATGATGTATTAGCGCTGATTCTGACGTGACATAGTAACAAACATCCACCCATCCATTAAAATTTCGCGCTTAAAATAATAGTGAAATTTTACACAACGTCGGAACCAAGCTGACATTGAGGTTAAGCCTGATACATATCGGTCAAAAATTTGCGTAATGTAACCTAAAAACTGTCACGGTAACTACACAAACCAGAAAACAGTCATTCTAACTATATCCTATCTATCATTCTAACCTAAATGTAATTCGACTGGTATATTAAAATATCCAAAGAGCGACCTTTTGACAGAATTGGATCGCCCAAGATACTATCTTGTGATTTGACCTCTGCCTGGATCCGAAAGTTTCGTAAAGATTCTCTGAGCTGTAATCGATATTCGGGCATTATTAATGTTTAGGATTTGCTGATATTTGAACCGGGTTTCCGATGTAAGCCTGTTTTCGGTCGAGCAGAAATTTCGTAAGGAAGATTTATCGTGAAATATATAATATTTAAGCATAAGCATATTTGGATTCGATATTTGATTTCTTAAAGGTTTTATAAAATTGAAAAGATGGTTATTAGCGCATTAACATATCTAATTGTAATGACAAATAGCTACAAAATCAGTTTGAGTAAATTAAATACAAACTAAACCCTTTCTACCGAGACCCGATGTAGGCAACATATTATCCAGTAATTTATAACCCGCAATCGCACAAACAAAAGCGAAATAGATGATTTACGAATAGTCAGGGGGGGTAGATAAAGCGCATTTCTATTGGCTATATTTTCTAGTAAGAAAAGGTCAAAAATAGTGGAGAGACGTTAGTTGTCGAAATGTCATGTTATGTAAATCTGATTAAACAATCGAATATCGCTACAGAAAGAGTGGTGGCGACTGTAGCTGTGGATTCGCTTTGGAGCGAATGCATATTGTCAGACCCCCAAGGTCAGATATAGGTAGTTATTTCGATAGCCACTTAAGTAAAGTTTGCCGTATACTCTACTATCAGGAAAAATATTGCGATACTCTACCACAAGATAAGTGGGAAGATACATCATTCTGATTTGTAGTAACGTCATTTATATTTTTGTTCCCAGCACCACAAGTTTGGGTGGTAGACGAGGCTGGTGCACCACTCCTTGAGAAATACTACGAAGCGGAGTCGACATTAGCTTTACTCTGCAGAGCTAGACATGTCGAGACTCCTGCACTGCTTACGTGGCTTCACGAGGGCAGAGCCCTGAATGCTGATACTACTAGAGGAGGAATCAGGTAAGAATGTTATAATTATTCCAACATATAAATTCGGTTCTTCATCTGTGAAGGGGTAATCTCTGGTTAACCTATATTTTTGAAATACGTTATAGGTCCCGAAGTTTTTGGTCTAAGTGGGTCTTAATCTGCATGTAACCATTTGTTCGACCAACAGCTTACTATCAGGCGAGGTGAATTCGAATGAACGTGTCCTAAATAAAGAAAAATACTTTGGCCCGTATGTTAGAACAATACTTAGTTCCGAATCTTGATATATAACTAAATCCATGTACTTAGGCTTACGAACGCTGTGTATATTTACTAGATATAAGTCCATAAAACCTGTTATTTAAGTTTGAAATGTAATATACGTAATCTGTTGATGTGCCTAATAAATAAATAAATAAATCTAAGGATCCATTGTATTTTAGATGTCTTTGTGATAGTCGATTAATCTGTTTCCACGCTGGCCAAACTGGTTTTATTTCGAATTTTCCTTTTCTCACATAACCAAATTTTACGTCTTTTCAATAATGCGTCATACGAGTCCGAAGTATCGGGTTTAATTTACAAGAGCCTTCACAAATCATGCAAATACTTCCATTTAATTTTCTTTATAAAGTATTAATACCAAAATATACCTCCAACAAAAATTTAATTCCGTCCATAAATGTATTTTAAGTTTTTACTACCATCGTGAGGCTTAACTTTAAGACTTAAGCGACTTACAGTCACTTTTATAGCCCTTTTGCCTTTTCAAGAGTTTGTGAGAAGGGTCCAGGGTTCGCAACTACATTGTAATGCTGGCTTGGGTAGTCATGTAATGTGTAAGTGTATTACCAGATGCTTACATGACATTTGCTGGCCTAATGTTCTTTTGAGGCGATGGTCCTACTATTGGAGACTAGCGAGAAGTGAGTTTAGATCTGCTTATGGATTAATAGTTATAAATATAATAGTATATGGGAAAAATGGTGGCTGTAATAACTCAATGTGGTAGAATGATAACCTTAATTTCGAGAGCCTCTGTGGCGTGAACTTCTGAATATGACTGATATGCAGTAGGCGAGGGTTCACTCACCGCTCAGTTGTATGCATGATTTTTGGCTATTTGCATTGATCTGGTCGTGCCTCGGAGAACACGCTAAGCCGTTGGTCCTAGTACGAACATCAATAACAGTCCTTACGGGTAGTTAGGGAGCCCTAAAAAATCCAACAACTAATCTAACTGCAGTACTTCGATATCGCCTATGACTATGTGGAAGGCAATTGCTTCACGAAAAATATCGAATTTTAGCAGCAACGTAGTTAGAGGTTACGGCTTCGGATTTATATATTAGTGAAAATAAGGGTAAGCTAGAAAAAATAACAACCTGGCCGCTGGTATAATATACGAAAAAAGTAAATTTCAAATATAAAGAAATCGCTTTTTCGTGTGCAATGAGACTTGTTCCTAATGGGCGAAGTACGTACGTGGTGTTTATTACAGAAAATCATGATAATAGTATTCTACCAGCCATTGCCCATTAGGTGTTAAGGGTGTGTTGACTGTTTCTTAAAGGCTAAGATCTACATTGTCTTTAATTGATAATGTTATGTTTAAATATTATTACAAATGTTGGTTCTAAATATTGTTCATTTATTTCAAAATGTTGTTTCTAAATATTGTTCATTTATTTCAAAATGTTGGTTCTAAATATATAATGCGTAATATTTACGTACTATTTTATGATTGAAATAAACTGTAAATGTAAAATATATACTTGTATTTTTCACGCCTCGGAGAACATACCGTCGATCTCGGTTGTCATAAGAACATCTATGGCAGTCGGTACGAGTAGCCCCAAAGATTTCAACAACACTGATCTAACTGCAATATCACCTATATCTATAAGTTGTGGAGGCCAGATGGCAGTCGCTTCACGGAAAATATCGAAGTTCAGCCGCATCTCAGTAGTTAGACTGGAAAGCCGACCCAGACTTATTTGGGAAAAGGTTCAGAAAATGATGATAGGTGACAATATCCAGTGAAAGATGTTTTAATATCAATTTCCATTGATAACGTCCAATAGGATATAAGAATAGACCCCCTACTTTGAAGGGGGTGAATGTAACTAATTATGTACTATTGACCAGTGGGGTGGTAAACGATACCTATTAGTGCCAACTAGCCTAAGGGTGGCAGATGGGAATAAAGGGTCATAAAAAACTGCCAGATGAAAATAAGCTGAAAAGTCGAAATCAGTGTTATTAACAGAATAACAAAAACTAATTCTCGATAGAATCCATTTTGTTTTCAATATCTGATATTCAAATAACCCACCAATATCAAATAGTATGTACTTAACTTCGTATCAGTACAGTGTAGTGTACAAAAAGGTCACCACTTTGGATTACCTATAAATATACAATGTAACGTCCACGATCGTGAAAGTTCCAAGTCAGGCCAGACATTTATGAAATTTTAAAAAGGTACCCGTCAAATACAGGACAGTTCACAACAGCTAATAGAGCGTTGATGCTATGAATATTTTAATATAAGTACTCTCTTTAGATCCTTCCCGATATATATGTACCTACCACTTAAACAAGCTAAAGGTATTCATAATCGGGTTAATACATATTTGATATTTTTATTATATACTAGAATACTAGGCAGAACTCTCTCGGGTGAACCCGCCTATAGAAAGAAAGAAAGAAGGAAAACCATTTATTTTAGTGCAAACAAATGCTTATGTACAGTCACCTGCAATAATATGTATACACTTTGGAACCTTGTCACAATAATAAATGACAAGTCAACATTATGACATGAAACGATAAACTTCAACAAGTTTAATGTGAAAAAGTTCTAAAACGTATACATATTACTGCAGGTGACTGTACTAACGCAAAAAATAAGGTAGACACATTGTTCTTAGCGTTGCACTAAAAAAGGAACCAGTTCAGCATGGTGTCAGGCACAAGTACCTACCTGACGCTTCCCCATACTCGGGGGCTAGATGGGGACTCCGTGGTCCCTACACCCGACGGGGGTCATCTCAAAGAGAAGGCCCCGGGTCTGCCGGGGTGCGAGGGATATGTTGACTACTACCTCACCTCCGGCAACTGAAGACCCAAAGACGGCGTGCGTTTTGGCCGGTTCGAGTCCGACATAACCTTCCCAACCGGCTCCGGTGGGAGGGTATCCGTGGGGATTTTTCGCACGATAAAAAAAAAGTACCTACCTGACGCTGGTTTTCAACCTATCACAGGTGGAACCGCTTGTCACACAGAAGGCATAGCAGAAGAAATCCGTGGCGAAGGATTCTCCTGCCATGCCTACACGGGGCTACATGGGGATAATCCTTTCACCCGATGGGGGTCAACGATTTATTTTTAATAAAAGTCTCTGACGATGTTTCTTTTTACAGTGTGAAAACAGAGCAAGTACCAGGTGGTGCTGACAGCCAGCTACGCCTCGCCAGAGTCAACAGCAGTGATGCGGGCAACTACACCTGCGCGGTGCGAGGCGCCAGGTCTCACACCGTGTCCGTGCACGTTCTTAACGGTACGTTTGAGTGTTGATCTTCAGTAAAGTAGAATAGAATCACTCTATCTAATAAAAAACCGCATCAAAATCCGTTGCGTAGTTTTAAAGATTTAAGCATACAAAAGGACATAAGGACATTCGGATATAAGAACAGAGAACGCGACTTGGTTTTATACTATGTAGTGATAAAATATATACCTTTGAAGTAGTAAGTATGTAATACTGAGACCTTTTTATCTGTATAGTTCGTTCAAAGAAACTAGAAGAACTACTGAGACGTTAAAGTCCTTTTAGTTCCCTTGAATTCTTCTCGAATGGATTACTGAGATTTAGTCTTTCACGTAGTTCCTTCAAAGAAACTAAAGGAACTATTATTGACACTACAAAGTTCCTTAACTTCTATGTGTGCATTTGTGTCCCTCGTACATGTAGATTTACTCTTATGAGTTATGCGAGGACTACCAATACTTGTATAATTTTGGGTTCGCCTGTCACTAATGTGAAAAATAAACTGCTTAAACTACCTAATAAAACTGCTAAAGGAACTGCTGGGAATAAACGGCTCAGTGTTCAGAGCATGCCTTGTAAAGAACTGCTCGTGGGTTCGAGTCCCGTATGAAAATACACTTTTTCCAACCTAAATCGAAAAAAAAATACAATTACTCTATATTCAAAAATAATCACTGAAAATAATTTTGTTTTACATTTTTTATAACAAATAAGTGCAGTTTAAAAGTACAAGTTACTGAAAAGACCAGTAAGTAAACCATAGATAAAAAATATCAATTTTCAATCTTTGAAACGGAGGGCCAAACTTCCAAAGTTATGAGCTCAAGGCATAAATGACAATATCATGCAAATTAGGCCAAAACTTTTATATCTCGAAAACTGATTTAACTAGTAAAAACAAACTTTTATTTTGGAGATGCTTCTGAAATAATAAAAGTTTGTGTAACATTCAATATTTATAAAACCGAAAAAGACATCAAGATTGTGAAACTTTATTTATTATACACGAATCTTTTTTACATTACGGAAACGGAATATATTCGTTGGTAGAAAAACGAGGGCAAAACATGAAAACCACAAGGAAAACACACTTAACATTACTTTTAATTCAATTATATGACATAACATGAGCCTAACGAATGAACTAAAACAAGTGGGTAAAAAAGAAACAAACAAATTATCTTGTATACAAGGATTACTGTACTAAACAAAGAAAGAAATGATGTACACGAACTACGGAATAAAACGAAAAGAAACAATTTTTAATTAACTAACAACATGTAGGATGAATAAGTATTAGACTGTTCTATAGCAAAAAGTATGGAAAACTTATGATAGTAAAATTAGGCATAAAAGAGATTTATTTTTAAACTACTAGTAAAATTTTGCGGAGCTTACTATCCCAGACAACGAGATTATTTTTGTGTCTGGTATTTACGTTATGCCTATCACAAACTCTTGGAAAGTTTGTAATATTTTTTCTAAAATACATCAAGTCAATCAATTAGAGTGGTGATATTCTATCTCTATCTCGGATGATTCCAACTAATATTGATATTGACATAGCTTAATTACTAGTAAATTAACTTGAACATTCCATTGTTATATAACGCCATTGGTATACAGATAATATTATCAAATATTAAATTTGATCTTATAAACAATAGCATCATAAATAAATTTGCAATAACAGTACCCGCATCACCTTGACATAATATATTACTCCGCGAGGATCACACAACGCAAGTAACAGCCACATTTGAAATGGTTTGTCACTTTTGTACCATTTGAATAATTCTTAAGACTTCTCATTGTATCGTGAAGGAAGATACAGTTTTTATTATTGTTATCACTAAATTTGTTGTGTAAAAAAATGTAAAAAAGTTTTTTAGTTCACTTGTCAGAGAAACACCTGATGGAAAGTAGTTACCACTATCTTTAGACGTATGCAATACCAGTGGCGTCATACTCTTTTTGAAGAATCTTCTAGTCGCTTGGAAAAAATAATAGGAGAGAATTCATTCCATAGCTTGAGTGTGTGCTGGTTGAAGTTCCTTTCATACCGCACTGTGATCTTAGCTCGAAATACTATCGAATGCGTAAAGGTTTCGAGAAAACGGAGCATTACAATAGTCGGCCTACAGCTGTGAATCCCGCCAATGGCAATGCTCCGTTCTCTCGATACTTTACATTACGAATTCGATAATTTCTCGTGCTAAGGGCACTGTTTACGACCGGCAATGCGTGAGACTGAATTGTTATTTCTTGGTGATTGTGTCACTATATCTAAAAATTATATTAAATACTCAAGTAATTATCTTTCTTAGTTTTGCTTACATGGGTCCAAGTCTGCCCAAGACCAGATTATGCCTTTTCCTTTGAAGTCGAAAACTTTTGACATATATTAGTCCCATCTCATAAATTATCCCATTAATCATCAAAATTACTTGGTTGTTTTATAAGTCTTAATAACGATATTATTCAATGATAGTCAGAAAAATGTAGGAAACGACCACATAAGCGTAACATTATGTACATAATAAGAAAGTGAGTACAATAGTACCTCGATATTTAAAGAGCTATAATATTTCGATACTTGGTATTTATGCCTCGGGGCAATTCCACAACATATTCAACTAATATTTGTATCTATAAAATATTAAAACTTAGAGTAATGTAATGAGTCAAATATTGCACTATTTATAATGGGTTCAACGAGCTGCTTTCAATATTGAGATTGAGATAGATTTGAGAGGGTTGACTTTCTAAATGAAAATATAGGAAGTGTGTTTTAACATAAACTTTTTTAAAGTTTAACATTCTATGATAAGCATGTGTAAAAAGTATGTTCACTGCAATTTAAAGTATGATTCCGGGACTGCAATTAGAGGAATGACTTTTTAAGAAACAATGTCCTTAACTGACAACGCGATATATTTTCACATTCACATTATGTTTATTCATTTTGAGATGAATCATAGTAACAATTCGATATAATTATGCTACGTTTTGACATGACTGGCTTTGCTCGTTTTCTCTATCTTGGTGTGTGCAGTCTATTTTCATCTGTGCCAGTCTTGCCTATTCTTTTGGTTATTAGTCTAACAGTTTGCTGTCCACAATTTAGCGCACCAAAAAGAGAAAACGACCATTATAGCGTTCTGCAACGCAGTTCTAAACGTTATCTATATCTACAGGTCTAATGAAGATTTATATATTCATAACATTTATGTGTTGCAAATTAAGAGTATTATGCATATTCATAGAAAGAATAACAAGTTTCTCCTTATTACTTATTATTCTAAATACTTTTGTCACTAATACTTATCCCTTTGTTCCAGAAGAAAGCCTAGCAGAGCTGCACGCGGGATCTCCGTCACTCCACTCCGCATCAACAACTACTCTAATACTGGTTTCCTTACTCACTGTTACGGAAATATCACCGTTCTTTTCACTTCGAGTATTGGAAGTATCACAACTATTGATACCTGTGATTTTTTGCGCGGCATTTCTTAGCGTACCGGCCCAAGGCCCAACAAATGAACTATATATGCTGTTACCTACGTGATAAAAGAGTTAAGAAATAATGTAAATATACGTTTGATTATTAAGATAAATTATGAATAGTTATTGCGAAATAAAATTTCATTGTATAACTGCTGTTTTATTTTACTTGCGAGCGTTAAATATTCGACATTCCACTCAACATTCTCTAAATCCAAAGGAAGAATAGTTTTTTTTAATTCCTAACTTCCTCTTTCCTTCTTCCTAGTCTCTCGGGTTCTTTTTTAAACGGGACGTGAAAAAGCATCTGATGAGGCCGCCCACCTGAGCGCCGCTATTGTTACGCTGTACATGTTTGTAATTGTGACTCTCTTTCCTGAGACTTTGCCTTCAGCTTACCATCAGGCGAGGTGTTCCAGAATTGACTACTTAAGTCATGTGATTGACTTGGGCTTCAAGGAATACTTTATCATGTTCGTAATTTTTGTACAAATATGGTAGTTTAGGCCGTTTTATTTTAGATCTCTGCATATTGTTTATCTCAAGTGGTCTAATATTAGTTTAAGACGTATAGTAAACAGAGCTATTCTATCTTACGGTAAATAACGATCATTATGTCTTAATAATAGTCGTCAGAGCGAGTTGAATAATCTCCAACCTCTATAAAGGATTGAGAGAATGAAAAGCACTTCTCCAAACCAGTGATTTCGCTTGCTTGAGATTCCTTTGTGACATAACTCACTTCAATCACAGCGAAATCAAATATTCAGCTCCGTAGCCACCTAGACGAAGGTTTTCTAATAAATATTTACCCTCGACTTTTGATGTGTATTGAATAATGTGCAAAGATAATAAATCGCTAAGAGGCTTTGTATAGATTACATAAAAAACCTCAAAGAATACCTTTTCAAAGACGTACATTATTTTTTACCGACTTCAAAGGATGGATCTTACCCAATATTTTATATTTTATGAATATTTTTATCTATACCCTTGTGATTTGAGGTTTGAGGTTTTATATGTAAGCCTAATTTTGTATTGGAAAGCTTGAATTACATCGTTAAGAATGAAAGAATGAAAAGAACTTTAGTTATAGTGATAACGGTGATAGTACTAGACGGTATCTCCCTTCCTAATTACTGAGCAGTCCTATTGAGTAAACTTTCCCTTCTGAGGTGGAGGTAATTATACCTTAGCAACATTACCGGTGTTAGTGTTGCTAAGTATATTCTAGTAGTGTAGTCGTAGTAGTGGTTTCAACTTAGATTAGCAAGTTATAGAGCGCTCCTTAGTAAGTATGAACTGTAAGCACAGGAATGAACAGTATCCGGGCCTGGGGGTGACGGGTGGAGCCGTCTGTCACCCTAAAAGAAGCAAGCCGCAACGGCGTCCCACAGATGCAATTACAAAACACATATTCACGTCAAATATTCACAACACTATACTAAATTCCAAAGTTGATACTTCGATTAGATATCGATATTTTCGGTAACGTATGAAACGTCACCATAGATGCCGGCGCTATACCATCGATATTACGTCTAAAAAAACCTGCACTCTATAGCTTCATGAGTATTCAAATGCTGGGTCTACATTTACATAACATTTTACCGTGACTGTGTCAGAAGTGCGGTGAATTCAATAATGTGAACGTATTTAGCTGCGTGATAGCGGAGCTTAAATCAAGTCATCGAACAACTAGTGATCGTGTCATCACTTCTCAAGTTTGTGTAATTTTCCGTCCACACTGAATTCCATGTCCTATTCCGGTCCGTTGTTCGTGTCACAAATATGGACCTGCCTTAAAGGTTTTACCGTAACAGTTCTAAGTCAGTTGTACAGTCCATTTTTCCATCTAAAGATGATTCCGTAAACCCCATATGATTCCTCAACCCACTTAACCATGATAATCATAAATTCTTTGGATACGTATGAGCGTTCCTTGTGCCCTGAATAACAATGTGACCTTTATAAGATAACGCACGGAATTCAATTATGTGTATACAACTACTATACATGTTGCTAATATGCTTTGGAAGGCTTTATATATTTCGATCTACCGATTTGCTTACTTGCAGTTGTACATCGAATGAACAATATCGAATAGGATTGGCAATAGTGATATTTACGAGTGTATCAATATTTTAACATGTCACTCACCACCCCATCTAATCTGAAGAGTGTCGTAAGAGGCAACTAAATAAAAACGCTGACGACATCACTGCGGGAGAAGCGTATTTTGTTGTTTCGATAGTCAATTTAGATTTTAAATAAAGTAAAATATAACAGTTTCCGAATCTTGTACAACTATGTTTGGCCACATAAAAAAAGGACTTAATCGCCGTATTTACCCGATCAGCGCCTGTGGACTGTTGCCTGGACTTCCGAGTTGCAGCTGTATAGTGGGTGCCGTTGTTCTTGACTCTTAGGACGTATGGTCGGTCCGTCAATACAGAGATTGTTGACGAATCCCTGTTATTACTACGTGATTTTGGCGGGAGCTCTTAAATGTGGACCCAAAATACTACAAGATAAACTCAAAGTAACGCCTGTACCATGCATGTAGTCGGCGTGGAAACAGTAAGCTGAAACCTCTTAACATTGGGAGAGGTCTATGTCCGGCAGTGAAATGAGATAGGCTAATTGATTGATTAATGTGTTATCCTAATAACTAATTTAATTCGGTTAATTAATTCGGTTATCCTTTTGTCCCATTTTCCACTAATTATTATAACTATGAAAATTTGTAGAGATATTGAGATGTAGCTGCGGTATCCTAGGGTATGGGTAATGGACTACTGAGACGATCTTGGGTTCGATCCCAGATTTTACCATGGCACACACCAATGACTTTTCAATGCTTTTCGAAATTATGTGTGTATTTATCGCAGGTTTATAAGTGTCCGGTTAATGGTAATAGACTCGCCACCTATTACACCTAAACATAAACTGGCGAAATGTGGGTGCTAGCACCTCTGCCTACCCCTTAGGGATACAGGCGTGAGTTTATGTTATGTTATGTTATTTAGATGTTTTAACCAATCTAACTTAAATCTACAGTCCCGGGTCCTTTAAGTGAAAAAGCATCTGATGAGGCCGTCAAGTTAAGCGCCACCAATTTAATACTGTACGTGTTTGTAATGGTGTCTGTCTTTTCTAAGATCTTTAGCTTAACATCAGGCTAGGTGAAGTCAAATTGACGTGACATAGATAACAAAAAAAATGACTAAACATATTTGACAGAAAGTTGTTATAAGTAGAGATAGATCAAAGCCTATCATCCTTGGAATAGATTTTAGACAATAGAATAGATTTTAACACACTGTAGGTACAAAAGAAAACCACAAATTCTTCATATAAGTGTATTCTATCCCATAAGCCTCAAGATATTAAACTTTTGCTAAATATAACCTATAGGATAGTGAAGTTAAAAAGCTATGGAAGAATACATACGAGGCTCCAAGCGGCCATTTTTATAAAGAAGCTTCGTAAATACTCCCTAGTGAGTGATTAGAAGATCAAAGAATTTCTAAAGGGTATAGTATCGTACACAGTTCTTAAACTTGACGTATCTTCATATTTATTATCCACTAGACGGTACGACTGCGTAATTCTACCTCTTAATGATGGTGAAAAATTTGTTGATTCAGTGCAGGTATTAGTAATACTTAGAGACGCAAATAGAGATAGACAAGTAGCAAGAAGAACAGATGGCCGTTGGAGCCAAAAGGTTCTCGAATGGAGACCGCGTACCGGTGGACGAAGCGTGGGCGGCCTCCTGCGAGGTGGACGGACGACATAGTCAAAGTCGCGGGTACCCATTGGATGCAGACCGCCTCCAACCGGTCAGATTGGAGGTCGATGAGGGAGGCCTATGTTCAGCACTGGACGTCTTGTGGCTGAAATGATGATGATGATGAGAGACACAAAATGTGCTCCTGAAAATATAAAGAGAAGGAGGAGGGGGAGGGGTGAAGGTTAAGCGAATTTCTGTGCCGTCAGAGCAGAAGACAAAACAAGGTTTCTCGGCCTCTCAGTGAGCTCTGGCTACCCTACTCACCGCCAGAAACACTAGGTAATTATGACACTCCAGTCAGACGGACAGAAGTTATTTGAAAACCTATTAAGTCAATACTTACAAACAAAATCCTTGGATAAATAAAACCTTTACTAAAAAGCAACACAGTTGTTTGAGCAAAGAAAGTAAAATAAATTGGCTCAACATGAGAAACCGTTTACAAACACAACTACTATGTTTTCAACATACAAAATACACTACAAACAAATACATTTAAATAATACAACAAACGATTCTAATGTTTCACGTCAAAAATAACTAGTAAATAAAATATCACTGTCATAATCACACACGAAAACAGTTGCCAAGCAATATTAAACTGTAACACTTTGGAGTAAAGGTTGAAATTGGTGATAAAATTGTTTGTTGACCGCAAATTTACATTGGTTTTACAGCGTTTCAGCCTCACAGTTGAACGTATCCTATTGACTTTAATATTTTAGATACTAAATTGGACAGGTGTTGATGAATTTTAAATTACACATGACTTTATTAAAAAGTAGGTGATTTGTACTCATATTCAAGTATTTTTATAGGATATAGCAGGGAAGAGTTGATAAATATATCACTAGGCAGTGTACAAGAGAGAATCAAATTAAAAATTATAATCGTATTACCATTGCCTGCTAAGATCTGCCAGAAATTGTATTTATTGTGATTCATTATTAGCAGTTAGAGTGTTTCCTAATTTATAAAAAACATGTTCTTCGGTTTTCGTATGTGTATACTGTTAGTATAGGTATGCATACTTTTTCAGCTGACGACCAACCTTGTCCACATCCAATCTTAAAGCCCTAATTCATTGTTTGCGTAGTGTAATATCTTGTGGAATCAATTTTTTGCCTTGGTTTCCACAGGTAAGAATTAACTAGTTGTGATTTTTTTTTTTATTAAATTTTTATATATCAAAAATCTTTACATAACATGGAATTTGCAGTACTACAAGACCACAGACTGTTGATACGCACACCTAAAGGACTCTGTTTTTAAAGGTCTGCTAGAGTCAGTTCAAGTGGTTATATCATACGTGAACCGACTAAAACCGCAAGGCCGTCTCGGATAATAAGGTATAATTAATCTCTGGCATATCAATTGCTTCCCGGCTAAGCGTTTAAAAACCCCAGGATTGAATAAAGATGGTACCACCTGACATCCACATACCAGTGCTTAGTAAATCCAGAACAGAATCACTAACAAGTTACGATTTTAGCTAGACATTGAACCAAGTATGGAGCACTTAATTTGTAACAAAGCAAACTATTCTGAAATTGCCTGCTTCCAAGTCAAAGTATGTCAGCCGTTTCAATCTGTTAAACATTCTATAAATTTGGATGTTACAACACACAGATTCTACAAAGACTTAAGTGTCTCTGCTGCCAAATTAAATGTGCTTAATGTCTTCCACGTAATTTAATATAGATTGACAACAATGCCTGCTTTTACCTTGGAAGCTGTGATATCCTAATATATTTTGAGGAACTCAATAAAATTTATCTTTATTTCTGTATTTATGTGGAAAGATAAAGTACAGGAAACTTCTCAAACGAATCCTATTTATTGCTTGTTTGCGGGCTTCTTGCACTTTTAGTTTTCTTTAAGGCCATGACGAAATTACCACTGACAAAATTAGGTAATAGTTTCAGAATTCGAGAGATCGAAATTGATAGCATATAATATCCATTTGGCAATAATAAAAATATAAACGAAAAGAATACTAATGAATACCGTCTGCGATCAATCTTATGTCGATCTTTTAGTAGCAGTCTGGTTTTGTATTTTTAATCATTTATTTTAATTGGTTTTACATGTCACCTTAACTACTAAATGCAAACAAATATTGTCAAAATTAATCAAGTTTGATAGAGATTTCAAAATGTATCATTCATAATTGAAAATTTCTAATCAAGGTTAATACTTCATTGGAAATTCTGAAACTAATTCGTTTGACTATTTCTATTTTTGGTCTACAGTACACGAAGCGATAACCTCATAATCAGTACCGCAAATATCAGACTGTAGAAGTTACGATTGCAAAATGCAAACAAAGACACTTCAAATAAATATTCACAGTTAAACATTTCGGGATATTTATCACGTTTGTTGATTTTAAGAAGCAAGCGATATTTCAACTAACATGATAAATATTCCGAAATATTCAACAGTAAATGTGTATATGTAAATTGCAAATGAGCAATCTAAAAGCATGTAACGTCAAATAAGATTACAAAGAACCCATAGATGACACTAGAGCAAATAGAGCCACACATTCCTTCTTTACAGCGTTATGGAATTTAGGATGTCAGCGGTTTTAGTGTAGAAACATTGCCGTCCCTGCAATATATTTTTCTGTCAAAGTTGATAATAGTTTTCATATACTCAGTCACTTTCTCACGCCTAGGTTTTAGGTAAAGACAATACTTTACTTTATTATATTACATCAAACTAGCAAAGCTGTGTATGTGATTGTGTCGTAGGCGTTAAAGCGACAAACCTGAATTATTCATTTAGTTGACTATTCCACCACAAAACTCGCCAACTAAACCTAACCGATAAAACATTTTAACTCGCGAAATCAAACGATATTATTTTAGTTCTAAACACGACATGCTAAAGCGTATAGTTTCCAGAATACATTATGATAGACGAGCTACAGTTCCAAATATATTCAGTGTAATTTCGCGACATTGCCCACGCATATACGAAGCACGCTCACAAAAGCGTACAACTTGAGTTTACTTTGGCGAATTCCTTTCACATGCACGTGTGTTATGGAAAATACGGGGGAATATTTTGTTCTGTTGTCAACAGTGAAAGTTTTTGGTAGCTGCACGTCATAACTCGCCATCGTCATCATCTGAGCGTTAGTCCTGGATGTTGTTAATCATAGTCACACAAGTAAGTTCACAAAAGCTGCCATGGCATTTTCGACTTTAGTTTAAATTACCTCAAAGTTCAGAATAAAATGAAAAAGAGTCTATTACATCGTTTCATCCTCTATACACATTGTCATTTAATTTTGAACTTTAGCAATGTAAAAGTAGAGTCCAAAATTATATGGCACTTTTGTAATCTCAGTTCCTTGACAATAGTAGAATCCAGGCCCTGGTCACATGTGAGTTTAAATTTTTGCTATCCGCTTCGCACGGTTTGTGCATCCATTGTCGTGTGACACACCTCTGCCTTAGGTGCTTACCGGAACACGTGTGTTGCTGTAAAATGTTATTGCATCAACTATGGCGAATCACATGCTTTTTATTTTCCTATGTCATGGATAAGAAGGTTGCCGCGGATGCAAGAGATTGTCTTGCGACACTGATGCAGTTCAAATATTCGACTTAGCATGTTTATCTCCGTGAAGCAAATCTCGTAATTGTGTCCTACGTACCTAATAATGGCCTTAAGTGGGTGATAGATGTAAGAACTTCCAACACGTGTTTTTTTACATAGCGAACTCGAGGCCCGTAATGCTGCCACACGTACGTGTACAAGCCGAGACAGATTATGAGCAGAATTTTGAACTTGACAGATCGCCAACGAACTTACCAGGCGGTTTTAAAGTACGGGAGTTGTCGCTCACTGATAGACACGCCTTTTTTGCCTATTTGACATTTTTATACAAATCACTTTCTTGTTAAATACTTTTCTGAATATACCTCTCTAATTTGCCTTTGTTTTAATACGTACATTAAAAGTTAATAACTTTACCACATATGAATTAATTCTGATCGAAAGCAATATACCCGATATACCTACTTTAAGTGCGTTATTATACAAAAAAGTTGTTGCAAAACTTGTGTAACAGACATAGTAATAGTCATTTTATTCAAACTCCCCGCATAATGATCATGGTTCTAAGCGTTAGTCATGCTATTGACATATCAAGGAAGGGATCTGTCTTAACTTCCATAAGTTATTTGCGTAGGTTCAAATGTAGATAGCGGAGTTCTGAGGTAGACTCGGTAGCCTTGTGGTATTCGTAATGATCTGCTGAGTCGAGGTCTCAGGCTCGATCCCAGGTTTTACCATGGCACACACCAATGACTTTTCGATGCTTTTCGAATTTATGTGTGTATTTATCGCAGGTTTATAAGTGCGGTAATGGCAATAGGCTCGACATCTATTACATTGTGACCTAAAACATAAACTAGAGAAATGTGGGTGCTAGCACCTCGGTTTTCCCGTTTCGGGGATATAGGCATGAGTTTCTGTTATGTTATGTTATGTCAACTGTAGATAACCCTTACAAATTCGTCACCCGTGTATTTTCTATATCGTGGAAGGTTTGGCGTGCCACACGCGAATTCTCAGGTCTATTGAAGTGGCATAATGTCGTACTTGGATCGTTTACCTCAAATATAACATGTATACATGTGAGTTGAGCGATCATCGGCATATACTTATATGCTTTTTGTTACATATTCACGATACAAATCAATCGATCTTCGCTTTTAACGTTTGTACATAGAATTGAAATTTGATTGATTGCTATATTTAAGTAATGAGTTTTGTTTGACGTTTCTTGATGTTGAAATGTTTATGATGGATGGTGCCTGAGTAAAATTGTCTTGTTATATTGCGTTTTAAATGCC
This sequence comes from Pelosia muscerda, assembly GCA_963691645.1. Taxonomy (NCBI): domain Eukaryota; kingdom Metazoa; phylum Arthropoda; class Insecta; order Lepidoptera; family Erebidae; genus Pelosia; species Pelosia muscerda. The sequence continues at coordinate 13,849,305 of OY829114.1, read as the reverse complement.
AGGGTTAATTTTTTAAACAGGTTACAAAGGCTATATCCTTTTTTTATAAAAAAATCAGTTAGACTACTTAATTGTACATAACTGATTCTTTAATATACTTAATATAATAAAACTTAAATATGAAAAGTTCATTGTATTCTTTTCCTTTTAAAAAGTATTTGATAAATGTAATTTTAATACGTGATTCCCAAAAAAGTATTTTATCTGCATTTTAGACATAATATTTCTAGCTATTCTGCTGCTTGTAAACTGTGTTGATTCCGGAATATCGTATTGTTATAAATGTCATTTAAGATACGTCTATAGATGCAGGCGTTTCCTGGCGGAAATCCATTACAAAAGGTTTATATAGGGGTTTTTTTTTACCCGACTGCGCGACGCAAAGGAGGGTATTGTGTTTATCAGTCTATGTATGTATGTAAGTATGTATGTATGTATGTATGTTTGTTTCTATGTGGCGTTCTAGAGACCAAACGCATAGGCCGATTTTAATCATTCTTACGTCAATCGATTCGTTTTAACCTTGCGAGTGTCACTAAAGACATGACAGTATTCAAAATTCACCACAGTGACAACCAGACGCCATATTGTCAAAATGAAAAAAAAAAGTCGATTAACTATGTCAAGTGGGGTGTCGTTGAATATGTATTTTAAAATCATATTTAGGTTTCTTTTACCATTATTCATTTTAAATAATAGTTTAGGATATATAACGATTTAAAGTTGTTTAACAAAACTTTCATTCTCGCTAATTTTCTTACTTATTGATTTAAGTTTATATTCCAAACGATTCATTGAAAAGTTGTTTTTTACCAAAAATATTATAATAATAATATAATAACATTTCTTTATTGTACACCAAGAATAGAATAGTAACACAGAGAAACACATGGTTTGCACATGGTAAATACAATTGGCGGCCTTTTATATTAATATTTTTGGTAAAAAATTACTTTTCAATGTATCGTAACTAAAAAGTATAAAATAAAAAAATAATTTAAAGAAAAACAAAAAACTCGACTGCGTAAACTAAAAAGAAAGAAACAAGCCCAGTAGTTTAAAATTCATAAAATACTCACAGTCGGGGCCCATTCAAATTTTACCAATCAAATCTTCCCTAAGGGCCCCGACTGTGAGTATTTTATGAATTTTAAACTACTGGGCTTGTTTCTTTCTTTTTAGTTTACGCAGTCGAGTTTTTTGTTTTTCTTTAAATTATTTTTTTATTTTTTTTGCTGTATTGCTCCTGAAGATGCCTCGTGTAGAGGCGAAACACGTATCGAAGTTTAAGTCCTTCGCATTAGCGGAATACTGCAATGGTAAAACATCACTCTCTGGTAAGATTTTTGTTTTTCTTACTTTGAAGTGGGTGGTTTGACATTCCAATATATATTGTTGGAGTGTTGAACCGCGGGTGAGCGGTGGGCCAAATCCTCCCTCCCCCAATATAAACCTAATGTCATTTAAATTTAATTTTCTTAAAAGACATATTAATTTAAATAAACAGACAGGTGTTATATCTGTTCATATATATTAACTTCATCATCATCATTATTTCAGCCATGGGACATCCACTGCTGAACATGAGCCTCCACATCGACCTTCATTCCGACCAGTTGGAGGTCATCCGCATTCAACGGGTACTCGCAACTATGTTGTCTGTTGTCTAGCCAACTCGGGTGGGGGGCGGGAGGGGTCATCCGTCGTGTCATCTACCAGTACGTGGTCATCATTTTACAAGTCTCCAAGATTGCCATCTGTTCTTCTTGCCATATATGTATTTTTATTTAAATAAATTCTATCTCCTGTTTTAAAAATGGAACATATTTTTTAACCAAGTGTAACAAAGTACGAGTGACGTATCCGCGGGCAGAATCCAATTGTTTGATAAACCAGAGACAATTGCCGAGGTTCGCGGTTGGATGAGCTCCAGTGTTGACATCAAAGCCGCTTTAAAAAATACAAGATGACAATCAACATATTTATTTTTGGTGACGAATATATGTAAACATTGTTTGTTGTTTTGAATAAGAGATTGAAATGCGTCTGGGTATAACACAAGTTTGTTAATGATTGAGTGATGTTTCGTCTGACGACTAATTATTATTTACATAGTTACATACAGACGACCTCTATGGCGTAGCGGTAGTTAAAGCGACTGCTACGCAGGATGCGCGAGTTCGATTCCTGCTCAGTGCAAATATTTGTATACAAGAATATGAATATTTGCATTGTTCTGGGTGTTTCTGTATAAAATAATTATGTATGTATCTACAAAAAATATATATCCGAGTATGTTTATCCCAATTCTAAAACCCACAACACAAACTAGTTATATGCTTACCATGGGTCAAGATGGCGTTGTGAAAATGGTTTTAGAATATTTATATTTATACATACATTCACGCCCGTGCATCACGGAAGGATCCACATTTCACACGTAACAATATAGGTACTGCCCTAAATATTGTATACTATATTTTTCTTCATCCTATGGTTGCCTGTAAGAGATTGCCTCATGTGCGATAAGGTCGCCAATTGTATGTACCACATTGAACTGTAACACGGGTCTATTGAAATAGGTACTTGTCCTATGGTGTGCAATAAAGATATTTATTATTATTTATATTTGTACAAGCCTAAATTAGCACAAGCATAGTGTAACCTTACTATTATGCATATTAATCACCCTTTAGATCAGTAGAATATCGGACAAAATAAAGGTATTTTTAGCAATTATTAGCAATGTTTTTGTTTTAAATAGTAGGTATCTATTCATCAATGTATAACATAGAAAACTTTATCTACATTTACTACAATACCACAGAGTATTTTACTGAGAAACAAATCTCATTCGTGGAATGCCTCAAGCAAAAGCTCGATGTTAATATCAGAAGTAGTTTCAAAGTTTACTTCCACGATGTGCTTTTATCAAATGTAATATTGCACTTGTATATATGCAAGTGTCGTGCATTATATTACGGAGTATCTTCGCACTTGAGATTGTCAAAGACTTTTGAGATATAGTATTTGAATATGAATGCTAGCTGCAAGCACAGGAACGAACGTCTGCCGCACTATTACGTCTTGGAATTCCTTGCCAGCTCACGTGTTTCCTTCTTCCTACAGTCCCAGGTCTTTTAAGCGGGGCGTGAAAAAGCATCGGATGAGGCCGTCAAGCTGAGTGCCACCATTGTAACACTTTACGTGTTTGTAATTGTGACCCTCGTTCCTGATACTTTGCCTTGAGCTTAACCATCGGGGGGAGGGCGGGGTGAAGTCAAATTGATGTGTCCTAAATAAAATTTAGGTCCCAATGTAATAGGTGGCGAGCCTATTGCCATTAACCGGGCACTACTTATAAGCCTGCGATAAATACACACATATTTCGAAAAGCATCGAAAAGTCATTGGTGTGTGCCATGGTAAAACCTGGGATCGAACCCGAGACCTCATCTCAGCAGTCCATTACCCATACCACTAGACTACTCAACGATATGTCTTTTCTTTTAAGGTTCTTAGGTGCCCGGCGGTGACCTATGGACATTTGCAACACCTAGGACATCACACGCATGCTGTTGATCTTCTAAAGATGAAGAAGAGGTGGAGCGGTAAAGGTAAAGAGAGTTTATGTGCTGTAAGAGCAGAAGAGAAAGGAAAGTTTCTCGGTCTTCTTACTGACAGCATAACATCTCTCCAGTGAGATCTGGCTACACAACTTACCGCGGGAAACACAACACAAGGTTATTATTAGCCACGGTATTCTGTAGTCGAAACTTCCCTAGTCAGACAGCTCAGATGTCCTTACTCCGTAATTATTGCTGATATAGTTTTTAAAATGAGATTATTCAAGAATGGTTATTTAGTTCCTAAAAAGTATGTAATATGAGTATGACGCCCCCGTGGTGTGTTGCATGTCCACAGAAGACGGTAACCTCCTTCCAGTAGGTGGGCCGTATACTTGCTTACCATCATCATTCTCTGAACCTGTTTCTCAACTCAGTTGGGGTTGGCTTTCCAGTCTAACTGTGATGCGGGACTGAACTTCGATGTTTTCCGTGAAGCGACTGCCATCTGACCTCCACAATCAATTGTCCAATGACCAATGGCGATATCGAAGTTACCCGTAACGACTGCCATAGATGTTTGTTATGGTAACCAACCGACGGCTTAACGTGTTCTCCGAGGCACAACCAGACCAGTGCAAGCAGTCATATTCATGCCTACAACTTTTTGCACTGAGCGGGGATTGAACCCTAACCCCGTGCGTAGTAGTCGCGTGCACTACCGCTACGCCACGGAGGCTGTCTGTATGCTTGCCTACCATCTAAGTGATAAAAGAAATAAATATCTTGAAACGTTGCTATATTTCCCCAAATGAGCTATGAACCCAAATGCATACGTATTCTAATATTTATGTACACATAAAACAAGGAAGAAACATAATATCAGTTGAATGTTTTGCGTCGTTTTGCATATGAACATGTGTCCCATGCCTTACCATGATTTATGATGGAATAAAAGAAAAATATATTTAGTACTCTTTACTATACTTTGTAAAATGTAGCTTGGGTCCTATGACAGCTGTCAGAGAAATCCCGCACATGAAGTCTTGAATTTTCTAATAATGAATGTAGTAGCTGTCAATGTCATACTTTATGGGCATACCGAGCTAGTTAGTGATGGGCGATGAATCATCGTGACCACATACTATGAACTATCCATATTTTGAATAAAGCTTAATTTAAAATTGAAATTAATAAAAGAAAAAAAAACATTAAAAATTAATCTACTTGATCCTAAATAATATTGAGTAAATAAAATCCTACATTCAATCCATCAACGCCCTGAACGTGTTTTTGGATTTTGTAAGAAGACACGCCGCGTTTGGCTCTTGGGCCATGATATAGGCATAAGATACACGCGCCAAAATCTTGTTTGATATGAACTTCCACTGATCCACTCCACTCATTCTCATCAGTACGAGTGCCGACGCCTTGTATGCTACGTATATTCCGTTCTCATTACAATTAAATACATACATACAATTAAATTAAACCTAATTATATGTAACATGTATCAATAATAGCTGGTAGTATCGATATTTTCATCGAATTTCGGACATCCCTAGGAACCTCATTTTGACATCTGTCATAGGACCCAAGCTATATTTTACAAAGTATAATGGCTCTTCTCTGAACATTAGGGTGGTAACCCACGAACGACATTAAGCGAACGAAGTGTAAATTGGAGAATAATACGTGTTTCTGAAACTATCTTTACTTAATACTAACGTTTGATAGACAAAAGGCTGTAAGACACACGGACTGTTGATAGAAAAAAGGACCGTATAGATATTCTAAATACTTTAAAATGCAGTTATTTTTATGTGAGCTTTCGTTGTAGCTTGCTGACATTTGCCTTTTAAATTATGTTGTATCGGATTTTTGTTCGCTGTATGTTAATGATGGGAGTCAGTGGTTAATCTCAGCTACCCCATGGACCTAAGAAACATAAATCTCGTCCTGTGAGATTAAATCCCATAACCGTAGTGATTCGCAAGGGATGTTTCCCTTTCTGTGATAGAACATCGAGATCAATTTACGTCCGTATTTTACTCTAAATTCAAGGGTTAATCCATAAAAATCTATCGCATGGATAAAAGTCCATATTACATATTATTCTTTTATTTATTTATTTACTATTATTATTATTCTTTCACGATATAAAATTTGATTTCAGCCATTTTAGTGTAATTGAGTTCAAACACCCAAACATAACACAACACTTTTCATAGTCAGATTCATTTTATTTCACTATTCATGTCTTATAATTCCAAGCTCCATACATACTTCTCCATTTTCATACTTACATATTATCATCCACACATACATCTACATTTTCAAATATGGATCCTTGGATGTTTCCGTACTTCAACGTGACTGGAATACCTCAATTTATGGTGCACTAAAAATTTATGTGAATGATTCGTTTTCAGCTGATTTTGATGTATTGAGACCCTAATATCAAATGTGATGACCTCAATCATCAATTCTTGGATGCCGAATATCGAAAAGGGGGCCTTTATTATTCTGTCTTCTAACTTTTGATATCTTTATTTACATGGAGAGGACTAGTTTGTGGATTATTTCTTATAAATTACAGAAAAAAATTCTTTTGTTTTCGTACTTGGTATACTATACTTTCCCAATATGAATAATACCTATTTTATTGTCTTATTTCTCATCCAAATTATTTGCTTATTTATTCTTTGCCAAGCAATTTAGGTATATATGATCCACATTCCTAACCACATATTTTTATTAGCTACTATCCTAAGATACAATATTCTTCTGATATATCTATATATAAGTATTATACAAATGAATTGCTGTTCATTAGTCTCGCTAAAATTCGAGAACGGCTAGACCGATTTGGCTAATTTTGGTCTTGAATTATTTATGGAATTCCAGACAAGGTTTAAAAGGTGAACAAATATGAAAATGCTCGAAATAGAGCAGCGGGAACGGGATCAGAAGCTAGTAATATATAGGTATAATATTCTTTCGCTTCTTCCACTTTAAGAAATACCTAAACGTTTTCAAACATTCTGATCGTGGACAAAATTACGTCATAATGTAGCAATAGTAGATATTTGAAAAACCCTCACAAAAACGAATAGGTACGTAATTTTGGGTAGTAATACTAGATTCAGTGTTTTAGGGTTACGTACGCTATCGAAATGGTAGATATGTGAAAGAGCATAAAAAATAAGGTCCTAACCCTTTTAAATCGATTGGGGTATAGAAAATGATAGCGATGATATCCGAGAATATGGACACGCTTGCTGCCACTTCTAGGAAAAACTATATTGCATATTTCTACTGCGTAATTTTGAAGATTTCATTATTATTTTGCTAGATGTTAGAGGTTCAACCAGGCGTCGCTCTCAGAGGGCTATCCCTCCTCTAACGTAGGAGCCAGGATGGGGTCGACACAAAGGATCCAATAGGGTCGAAGTGTCCGCGAAAGCTCCAGAGCACGCACCCCAATAACATAAGATAAGATAAGGCGTCGCTCTCAGAAGCGGTAAATCAATCTTTTTGTATACCATCAGGCAAAATGTAGCGTACCTACTAAACAGATAGAAATAGTTTTTTCACTTAAGTAAATAAATAATAAGATTTTTTTAATTTACACTTAAAAATAATCTGATTGTAATTATAAATTGATGGTAACACTTTAGTAATTTATACATAATATCAAAACTTTTTGTGAAACATACAAGCACAACAAGTTACAAATCACACTGAGAACTTCTTTTGAAATCCGTTAAAAATGAATGCAAAATTATCTACCTCTACATCTAAACTAAATAAAGTAAAATTTGTATTTTTGTGTTCGTGTATGTTTGTAATGAATAATCTCAAAAACTACAATCGATTCCAAAAATGTTTTACCCATTGGAAAGCTACATTCACCCTAAGTAAGATAGGCTATATTGTACTGCATGATAACCAACATTCACGCGGATGTGGTGGCAGGCAACACCTTGTAGTTTAAAAAATTAAACTACTGTGTTTAAAAAACAATATTTGTAGCTTATAACGTTCACACATCCTCCACTTTATGGTAGGTAATATTAATATTTCAAATACTAGTCCACTTTGTGGCAAAGATATCTCATTTCTAAAACATATCTGTGGTAAATTATACGACAGTACACTGTTGGTTATTGCACAGCTTTTCACTATTGCAGTGCAGAGCGAGGACAGCGGTGAATAAATATATTTTATTCTCTTTATCACATCCTCACTCTGCAATACATAGCATAATACACACGGCATTGCAGAGGTTCTGCAAATATGAAATGGAGATATAGATTTTCTAAAATGGATGAAATTGTAAATGAAATTTTAAAAAAATATTTTTGGTTGTTGATTATTAAAATTATGTTTTGTCTCAGAGTAAGTCATATCAAACAAGTAGCGATGGAATCCATTAAAATTAGTGTTATTATTTTTTTTTTAAATTTCATATCAATAAAATGAAATTTTAAATCCTAAATCAAATTTAAGTTTTAAATCAATTTTCTTTGTATGTTAAGACTAGTGTAAACTTTAGACAGTATCAAATAATAAAATTTAAAATCTGAAAAAGTGAACGCGTCGACGGGATTCGTCAGTGCATTCCCCATGCAAGTGAAAGATCGCGGCTTGAATCCCACGTTTTACCGGTTTACCAGTTTTAAATTGGTTTTCAAACAGCATACGAATTGCTTAAAAATTTAGTAATAAAACTGAGATTTTCAATTTATTGTTTTTAGCACCTTGGAAAATGAAAAAGAGCATTTTATCCGGTTATTATTGACTTTGAGATTGAAGCATATTTCGATACAGGAAAGATATCTAAAACGTACTTTCAGATTTTCCAATACATGTGTTATCTCCAGAAAGATTTGCATATAAACAGATTCTAGAATCACAAAAGCGTTATCGTTTCCGATTTAAACACAAGTCGATCTAAAAATAATATCCAAAATATGTTGTGGGTTATAAAAACACCCTGTGTTTGGTGTTTGTCTAAGAAATTGTGATTTCAACGTACTGTTCATACCATGGAAAACAAAAAACAAATTGAAATGTGATGTAAGCGGGGTACGGTGTGCGTTCTTACGCAACCTAGGACAAATTCGACAATATAAACTTTATTGTAAGAAGCTAAAGTTTTGAGTACGTTTCTTATAATTCTCTAACATACTGCTCTATCAAGAAAGTAACAGGAATGGATCTGTAATAGGTACACAAAATGTTTTTTATTCATCCAAATTAATTTTATCACCTTTAAATATGCTCCTTCAGAAACGATACACAGCCAGCCAGTGAATAATCGAATCATCAAAACATGTTTTAAACGCTGTTTCCGGAATGCAGTACAGTTCGACTTTAGTGTGATTTCTTCGGTTACTTAGAGATCGCCGCGAATTCGACGTTGGTGTGATTTCTTCGGTTTCTTTGAAATGGAGATTATTTTAATGACGTGTGAATTAGTAAAATCTTTCTCCAAATCTAAGGTAAGAGTCTCACATAGAACTAAACTAAAATTATGAAATGGTGATACTGACCTCATTTTCTCCTATAATAAATAAGCCTTTATTGCTGTTTAAGTAATACTAGCTGACCCGCGCAACTTCGTCTACGTTTTTGCAACATTTTTCACTTCTACACCGCTCCAATTGGTTGTAGCACGATGTTATATACATATAAAACTTCGTCTTCTATCACTCTATCTATTAAAAACAGCACTGAAATCCATTGCGTAGTTTTAAAGATTTAAGCATACAAAGGGACATAAGGACATAGGGATATAGGGACCGAGAACGCGATTTTGTTTTATACTAAGTAGTGATAATTTCTGAGTGACTCAACCCGATTTTTTTTTTGAATTTTCTTCTATACTTTCAATCAAATGACAAACTCACACGTCCCTCCTGCCGACAACCCACATTTTCCAACACTATAGTGACATGAAATGAAGCTGTAAATATATTTAAATTCATGTTAATAAATGCACAAACGTATCCTACGGTTGCTAACAGAAATAAATTATTCATACTGTCTTGTCCAACATTATTATGAAGCGGTTTTTTGAACTAAAGCCTGGTGAGGGGCTGAAGATAAGTGTACACGGCTGTACCCGTGCTAGTCTAGTACCGTAATCAGTTGCCTTTCACGCCCGACAACGTAGGACTTTTATCCAAAGCCTTAAAGCCTCTCTTTGTATTTTTATAGCTTTATATAGCTAGATGAATTTTACATTAATATTACTAGCGTAAACTAAATAGACACGCGGTTATCTAACACGTAATGCAGCCCGCCTCAAACCGGTCAATTTGGAGTTTGATGAGGAAGGCGGTGAACGTCCTAGGGCTAAAATGATGATGATAAACCTATCATCTTCTTAGATGTCAGTCATATGAGTACCTCAACGAAAAGAAACTAATGAAAACTAATTATATTTTTATTTCTTGATATAAGATAAAAAAAAGCCTAGTGGTATGGGTAATGGACTGCTGAGACGTGGTCTCGTCGAGTTCGATTCCATGGGACACACCAATGGCTTTCCGATGCTTATCGAAGTTATGTGTGTATTTATCGCAGGTTTAAAAGTGCCTAGTTAATGGCAATAGGCTCGCCATCTATTACATTGGGGCCAAAACATAAACTTGTGAAATGTGGGTGCTAGCACACCTCTTACCCTTCGGGGTAAAGGCGTGAGTTTATGTTACGTTATGTTATGTTATGTTATGTTATATCAGATCAACGATAAAAAGAGCAAACATCCATAGGCCACGGTGACGACTTTCTATCAAGTGGACCGCAAGCTTGTCTGTCACCTAAGTGATATGAAGAAAAAATTGATTACACAACCAATTCAAAGTTAATAAATGTATCTCGTAGTGTACTCGTAGTAATTTAAAAGAGTTATCGCTAGAATTAGTAAGGATCGCTATATTTCTATTTGGAAATATCACGTTTATCCCAGGAGGATCACCTATATCTGTCAAAGATGAAAACTCCCATCGTAATGTTGACTATCATTTGTCATATCACTCCGCCTATGTTGTGGTTGGGCTCCGAAATGAGAAGAAATAAAAATATCTGCCGAAAATTTATTAGAAGACACCTGTTATCCGACTTACTCGTAGTACTATAGAATTTTGTGTACACGTTTAGACATTTTTATGATGTCTTTGTATTTCTATGTAATTAAGTCTTGGTATTTCTTAACAGCGCACATGGCCTACAGTCCCGGGTCCATTAAGCGGGGCGTGAAAAAGCATCTGATGAGGTCGTCAAGCTGAGCGTCACCATTGTAATACTGTACGTGATTGTAATGGTGACTCTCTTTCTTGTGACTTTGCCATCAGCTTACTATCGGGCGAGGTGAATTCACAGTGACGTGCCATAAAAAAACAATTATAAAATTTTAATTGTATTAATATTGAGTTAAAAACCATTGTATTATAAAAGTAAGTGGTCTAACAGCTGACGTTAATCTATATTATTAATCCTTTCTTACCCTATTTCAGCCCTCGGCGGCGAGTCTATAACATAAACATTTTATGATCACCTTAAAGATTTTAATAGACATTTATGAGACAGATATTCCCGTTCTTAGATGGTTAACATTAAATATCTGTTATGAAATAAAGGATTATGTATTATTTTAGCGGTTATTTTTATTCTTTGTATGTGTAATACAGTAGTTTTTCTAGCTAATCTTTCGTCAACATGTTCATAGTGGCACCATTTGAAGCCAGGGTTCCACTTGTTATAAACGATTGGTGTGTCGACTTTAATGGGAGCAACTACTGATAGCCTCACCTGATTTTTATCGTACGCAAAATTCCCACGGATACCACCTCTGCCAAAATCGGTGGAGGTGATTATATCGGACACGAACCGACCAAAATGCATGCCGTCCAATCATGGGTCCTTGATTGCCGGAGGTGAGATTATTACAAGACATATCTCTCACACCCCGGTAGACCCACTGATAACCTTACCCTGAAAGGAAAGCCTTGTCCAATCGCCTTTAATAAAATCAATTTACTAAAATTCTAAACAGATATTCTTACGGTTATCATTTTAATTGTAGATGTTATTGTCTCAATAGATAACCATAAATATGACCGCAGATTTTATGGCCCCACTGAAAATGATATAGCTTTGTAGATTATATTGTACTTTCTGTTTTGTGAACAGAATTTATAAAGTGGGGCTGGGGGTGACAAATTGCCTTTTTAGACGTTAAAGTGGACAGTCGCTGAGAGATAGGACGAGTTGATTGAAAAGATGTATGTATATGGTCAACGAAACATGATAATATAATTGGATGAGTTGAATGTTATAGCTTTAGCGCCAAAAAGAGTTACCTTGAGAGTAATAGTATGATAAAATAAATTATTTTTGTAAATAAAACACTACCACGGAATTGAAAAAACCTATTAGAAATGCAACACAAAAGTTTCAATAGCGGAACCGATGTCCCCAAACTCACATAAATACAATATCTACAAACCCAAGGCGTCGCAAATTCGAAAATAGCTTCAGATGTGCGTCACGTTTTCGTCACTGGAAGATGCGATATTTTCCAAGCCGCTAATAATTTAGGCGCAAGGTTCTGAGGTTAACTAGAATTTACTACTACTCATACGTACTGCAAAACCAAAACACACTTAACTCTTTTTAAGGTAGTGGCAATTATACTGCCACCACCATTTTTTTCAAACGTTCAAAATAGCGATTACTTTGCTAATAAATACGTGCTCTTTGCGCAAATACGTGCACCAATGACACGCGTGAACCAACTACATCACATTTCCACTGGTTTTTTGTTTTCCTTGAACACCTCAATTTGGATTCACCTCGCTTGATAGTAAGCTGAAGGCAAAGTTTCAGGAACAACAAATACTATTCAGTGTTACAATGGTGGCGCTCAGCTTGACAGCCTCATCAGATGCTCTATCCACGCCCTGTTTAAAGGACCCTAAGGAAAAAGGAGGAAGAAGAAAACACGTGAGCTGGTAAACAAGGAAGCTTTTGGAATAAGAATTTAGACATCACTTATTTATGACAGTGACGTCACCCATGCCCTTTACGCATATTTACCTGTGAATTTAAGCGAAACTTGACTTTTTGAAGGAAAGAAAAACAAATTTACATTTTCTCTCGTTTATTTCCCTCAGGGATATGCAGAGGTGTATTAACTTGTAGTATGCACTTTGTAGTGAACTCTCTATTTATAATATTAACATTAATATCGTATGGAAAGTATCGGCTCACTGCGCACACGCATTCGCTGTTTAATTGCACCGTTCACTTGGCTTTACCTTTCAGCCTTCGTGTCACCAGCCGAATGGGCCGCAATTAACACTTAAATTTAAAATTTAGGTGTTAATTCACCTCAGTCCCATTCATTCAGTCCCACATAATAGAGGGTAAGCCTACTATATTGAGGGTGACAGGTGTAGCCGCCCGTCACCCTAGCAGAAGCAGACCACGGCGGTGGCGCAACGTGCGCCTCCCTATCAAGGTGCTTGATGGGAGCACCATGGTTTTCACATTAAAGGAAGGGGGTCATCTCCAAGAAATGTCTCCGGGTTTAACGGGGTGCGAGAGATATGTCTTGTCAAGGTACTCAAAGAGTCACAGGTGGCGTGCGTTTAAGTCAGTTCGAGTCCGACATAATCACCTCCACCGACTTTGGTGGAGGCGGAATCCGTGGGGATTTTGTGCATGGAAAAAAAAGTGCCTTGAATTTTAAGATAAATGATGTGTATTCGGCCCAAAACAATGTGTATGTGTAAATCTGAATGGCTAACCGGGATATGTTCCGCGCGAAGGTTCGTATTTGTGATTGGTACATCGCACGACAATACGGGAACGAAATGTGAATCCTTATTTCGAGGGTGCTTCAATCTTTTCCAAAGATTGTCTCGGCAAAATAGATTTCTGAATCCAATCCGAAAACTACAATAAATTGAAGAAAGGGAAGGGAATTGACTATAAAAGTAATGGTACTAAGTAAACTTAACTCTAAAGTTTAGATCGAAGAACAATAATTAACCGAGTGTGAGTTTATGATGTGTAGGGTGTAATCGTTGGTTCTACTGAACCTATTTTGAAAATTCTCTTATATACATAATTATGCTCATGCCTATCCTCCTATGGGGTAGGCAGAGGTGAATCAACATCGACTTTTCACCAACCATTGTATTCTGTATACATGATTGATATTAATAACACACTTGTCCACTGTATTAATTTGATAGTTATGAATTGTATTCGGTCACACCTTATAGGAGGAGGGCCTATTGCCATATTCCGGATACTATTGTTGACTCGAACCATGCATCTGAGGCTGAGTCAGATATCAGAATCTGTCTAATATTAAACAGTCCTATACATTAATCACCTTGTGCGACACCGCATGGTAAAAGATGGGGTGGTCAATATCTGCGCGGGAAACAAGTGGTTTTCTAAATGGAAAATATTTAATTGTGAGGGTCTTAGGCTGTATGCTGAATGTCATCACTCTATCGGGGAGGGTCAGCAGCGAGAACGGGATCACAAGTCAATACAGGCGGATCGTGGGCATCAGCTAGTAATTTATAAACCGGGACCTGCAGGGACCACAGAATAGATAACAGTATGTACTGTACAGTCAACAAAATAGATACGGTACCACATTTACATACAACATTATATGAAAAGTGGTACCGTATCTCCTTTGTCGCCTGTACATTTAAATCGCAGACCCTTGTAAATTAAACACCACAAGTATTTTATCAGTAAGAAACTTGCATTCCGAATCGATTTTTTTTTGTAATCATAATATGACAAATAGCAGAACTTGAAGTGGCCTTGTTATAATACAGATCGTAATTTATGTCTCAAGTATAATAAAATAAATGTAACCTTCTCGCCGTGGCACAAAAACCCACAATGACTGAGTTTTAATGGACACAATGATATTATATACGAAGTGGCTTAATGCAGATAATGACAGTATTTCATAACGTACTCATCTCGCGTCTCTCTTTATTTAAGTAGGTGACTACCAAAAACTTAATAGTCTCCAAAATTAATAGTTCTAGATCTCAAGAAACCTTGAAAGAAATTCACAGGTTTTGCGAGGTGCACTAAAGCTTTTCTTCGTAATTTTTAGGGTTCCATACCTCAAAGAACAGAACGGAACATAACATCGGTCAGTCAGTATTTCTGTTAAGACCTTTTTATTGTAAGGAATACGAGTTGGACACGAAATTTAAAAACAAATAATTCAAATTAATAACGGTCTACGTACTCTTACGACCACCAATTTTCGACCCACAGCCGCGATCGACCCGCTGCCAGTTATCATGTCTCGTACGACCCGTTTTTAAAATAGTCAGGAAATATAGGCTCATGGTAGTTAGTAAAATTTATAATTATTAAAAGTAACTAATTAATGTGTTAAAAATATTTATAACTAATAATGTTACCAAAAATAATTAATTTTACTGAACTTACCGAATATTAGTTCGCTGTATGAACCGGTCTACCTATACTTATTTGATTCGTGATACTGTTATGCTGTATAGCCTTGAAGAACCCTTCAATCAATGCTCATCATCATCATCATCGCAACATGTAATTTTTCTCCATACCTTCCTGTCAAATGTTATTTCCTCAGTCATTCCCTTTGTCATATCTTGTTTCACATAATCCATCCATCTTTTCTTGGACCAACCTCTGCATATGAAGTCTTCAACATTCATACTTTGAACCTTTTTATGGCACGTCAATTTGACTTCACGTCGCCTGATGTTAAGCTGAAGGCAAAGTCACCATAGCATAGCAAAGAAAGAGGGTCACCATAGCAAACACGTTCAGTACTACAATGGTGGCGCTCAGCTTGACGGCTTCATCAGATGCTTTTTCACGTCCCGTTTCAAGGACCCGGGACTGTAGGAAGAAGGAAACACGTGCGCCGGCAAGGAATTCCAGGACTTAATGGTGCGGCAGAGACAAGACTCACCCAACCGTTTGGTTCTTGATGTAATATTCTGCTCTCTCTCTCTCTTCTCTTCTCATAGTATGTCCATACCACGTGGTATATTCTAGGACACATAAATATAAATGTCCTTCAGTCGTTAACTTCTCGTAATCGACCTAATAATTACTTCCTTAGCGTATTTCTTAAACAATGCCATTAATAAATCAAACCACAAGGCTACAGAATTAGTTCCCCCTAATGCGCTCCGAGATACTTATTCAGATTGACTTAATAGAAACATCAACCATGATTGATTATGGAGGGTGTAAGCACGATGCCAATAAACCTCTAAAGATTCGGTAAGCAATAGCTAATTTATAGCAAGATAAATTAAAACTAAGTACAGCAATTTAATTAGGGTTGCCAATATTGGAAGCCATTTTGTTTTTAACGTTTTAACAGCTGACCGTGCGGATTGTGTTGTTGTACGGTTAATAAACTTTAATGAGGCGAATACTAAAGGTAACTGGTATTAAAAAAAATGGATACACATACATACAAATGCTCACGCCCGTAATCCCCGGCGGGGTAAGCAGAGGTGTATTAAGCACCCACATTTCGCCAAATTTGATTTTTGGTCCCACAAGGTGTCGTGCGTATTGGCGCCAATCGGGCACTTTTTTACAAAAAATTAACTCCTAACCGAAAATGTAGCAGCTGAATAAATTTGGATTTTTTTACCCGATTCCTTGCTATGCGGTATAAATCGCAAGGAAATTAATTACATGCTTAGCCGCACAAGCACTACCAATTAACGTCTTGGAGAGTATCAGACGGCTATACTTCTTCAATTGTAACTTTTTGTGGGACCAATTCCTTTCATACCTATAGGTTAGAAAATATATTAAGGGAGGGAGGAGATCCAATCACTCAAAATACATACATTCGGCCGCCACACGGCTGGTCAGCTGCTCTGTAGCGGTCCTGAAAAAGCACAACACGTGTCGAGGTTTGTTCTTCGCACTTGTGTAATATTGCACACGCAAAATCATATATCAACTCGGGTAAGAAGTCTTTTTACTAGCTTTAATGAGTGCGGTTTACCATTCCTTTCTATTACAATTAGTGATATTTTGCTATTGCTTTCGTTAGGATTGTTAAACCGTGGGTGAGTGATGGGTTCCTCACTCTGCACCAATATATTTATTGTAATAGATTACATATATCATCATGGTGTTCTAGTAAGAAAATTGTGAATGATTTCTACTATGAAGAAATATAGATTTTATATCGTTTTTTACACCCCTATAATATTTTGTCACCAAATATCGCCAAATATATCGCAATACAACCCGCTCACCCGTGTGTCAAATATAAAACCAGTCCCCACAAAATATCCGTTGATTTTTTCCTTCATTACCTCATAAATTCCGGTATTATGAGTGTTTTTACACAATTATCTAATCTTATTGATGTCCAAAACCTCAACAAAGCGCTGTAAAATCGGTTATCCGAATGAAAATAGCCTGATATAAATGAGAGATTTGCCTGTATATAAGGTCCAATCTGTAACTGAGTTTCCAGTCGTAATTCAGGTGCAATTTCAACGGTTTGATGGTAAAAATGTGTCTACGTGACCCGGATAAGCCCGTTCACGTTTCAAAAAATAATAAACATTTATTTGGCACGTGTGTTTTTTTGCTGCTAATATAAATATGTTGGGTTTGGAGATAAGTGAAAAAAGGATAAGTGGGAAATGTGAACATTTTTTCCGTCGTTAATATTAAGTGCGTTGTTACGTAAACGAAAGGTTTTATCAAAAGCCACGGGCATTATTGAACCTTTATATTCATCACTAACATAAAAGAAGATCTATTTTGTTGAGGGGTTGGCGTCGAAAGTTTTGAATATTAATATTATACCCAAACTAAAAATAGCTGGTTATGAATTCTAGAGCACGGATTAATATATTTAGATTTTTCTGGGTACACTAGCAGGCCGGATTTTTACTTTGCTCGGGAACAAATTTGTAACAATCCTAATCGGACTTTACAAACAACTATTTTATATTTATTTACCCTTTTAGAAGCCAATTTAGTAAAATCTTTCCTTTTTTTTAAACCATTTAGACGGCAGACAAGCGTACGAACCACCTGATGGAACATGATCGTATGTCCTTATCTATGGACCTTTGTAACACCAAGGGCGTTATACTCGTGCTGTCGATCTTATAGAGGCTTGAAGATTAAGAGAGTTTCTGTGCGACGGCACTGACAAGTGTAGAATAAAAAGTAGGGTGTTATTATACACTACCACATAGTAATATCAAATAAAGCCTTGGACTTACCACTGACAACACAAAGCCTCTTCAGTGACTTCTAATTTTTTATGAGATAAGACCCCCAACCAGTAAGTATCTTCATCTTTATAATTTTAGTACTTGTATCTGTTTATTCCGAAATAATTATCTTATATTTTTTGTACATAAATTTATGAAACTTATGTCTAGCACATTTTTGGCGAACTACCAGCTCTATTACTATATTTTCTTGGACCATTGACCGTTTTATAAGATCACATTTTAGATTACCATAATAAATAAACGGAGCTTATAAAACATTACTGATGAAAATTTGCTATATCTAGCATGAATAAACCGTTGCATTGGGAAACACCGCTATTACTTAAAAGTTTACCTATCCCAATTGAGTAGTCCGACTGTGGAAGTATCTCCACCCTACAGAAAACAGCGTCATTTTCTACGATTGTTTATTTTTTATACGTTTGTAGAAAATGATGGAATGATCAAGGTGTGGTATTGACACGCATATTGAGATTTACCAGTCACTACCAGGCAATAATGAGAGGTGCATTTTGAGACAACAAAATGTCAAACTTTTCCAGGGGGGCAGATTAGTTTACTAATACGTGTTCATGAATTATTATTGTATCATTTCAGAAAGCCAATAGCAATTGATCTGCAGATAATTACAACATCACCGAAACTGGAATTCAGAAAGCGATGTGGCGTAAAGAATACTTCTCAATTAGTCTGAGCTAGTGATGTGACATACATTTTTTTGGGAATTGGAATCGATACAAAGCTTTTTGAATCCTTAACTAGTTAAATATTAGCATGTGAAGAAATTTTATATTTTATAGTATTGTTTTTATTGAAAGCTAGAACAGATATGGAAAATTTAATTTTTTTACCAAGAAATTCTAAGCTACTATTTAGAAATTCTTGGTAGAAATATGAAATTTGAAATAAAGTTTAGAATAGTACTGGATTGATAGAAGCAGACTGGTCACATATAATTACTATTCCATGAGAATTAGCTGGAGGTCGCTCAATGCGCTATGAAAAGAGCTATGCTCGGTTTATCTCCGGGGGATCGGATCCGGAATGAAGTAATTCAGCAGAGAACTAAAGTTATTAACTCAACGAATTAGCAAGCTGAAGTAACAGTGAGCTGGCCATAGCTGCCGTAGGACCGTTAACTGTTGGGGTAAATGAGCCCTTGAAATCCGCAAATCGGCAAACGGCAATGGATCGACGATATACGCAGAGTAGCTGGTGGAGAGTGGAGGAGGACAGCCGAAGACCAGGCTAAGTGGCGTGTCATAGGAGAGGCCTATTTCCAGCAGTGGACTTCCACGGGCTAGTGACGAGAATTTGCACACATATGGGTATTAGTATAATATGTAATCAGATTATCCGGTGAATATCGAGGTAATTATCCCGAAATGGTTGGACAGCACTATATCGAACAAATCCAATTAACCCTTTTCCCCAAGTGTATTGCCAGTGTCATGGCTAGTGTATCCTATTAACTGTTTCAATAATATTCATTTAATTCTTTTATTTTGTCTGTAATGTTTTCACATACATGAGATTTTAGGGCTGATCAGGACCATTTGTTCAAAAAACTGCATCAAAATCCATACAGCAGTTTTTGCATCCATGTAAAGACTCCGGCAAGAAACTTATCGGGCTTTTTTTTCTGTATATTACAAACATTTACTTAGATACAATAATTTGCTTGAGTAGCAACTTGAGAGAAGAGCCCATTTCTAGGCTTGCTTATCATCCAAATAATTTTGGATTTTATTTAAATTTCCTATATAAATATATTCAATGCTCCGAGTTCAAAAGCTATCGAATTTAAAACGTAAATGTATCGAGATAACGGATACCATATTTTTTTTTCAATTTGTCCAGGTGTCTACACATCTTAAACTTTTACCGCCATAATATATTCCGAACAAAGACAGAAAAGATGGCAACCTATAAACAAAAGATAGCTTGTCACATAGGATATTTGCTTAACAATATGTGATACCAATATGCAGTATACTCAGCAAGGCTTTACGGTGACTATAAAGTGGAATATATTCGGATATATCTGCTGTACCTTGAATATCCGCAAGGGTTTATCCGCACGGTGGTTAAATCCAGGCCCTGTTTATGTTAAACAATGTGGCGGCATCCGCGGTTTATGTTTCATGTAGGAGCGGAAGCGATTATTATAGCGATTTATTCTACAGCCTCTGTGGCGTGGTGGTGGTGAACGCAACTGGTGCGTAGGTTGCTCGGGTTCTATGTTCGCTCAATTGGGTTCTATGCAAATATTTGTATGTATGAATATGGCTATTTGCTTTGGTCGTGTCTCAGAGAGCATATTAAGCTGTCGGTCCCGGTTAGTCAGTCGGTATGCACAGTTGGAGCCCTAAAAAGTTAAACAACTGGTCTAACTGCATTGCTTCGATGTCACCAAGATATGGAGGTCAGATGAGTTGCTTCACGGAAAATGACGAAGTTCAACCAAACCCGCAGTTAGGCTGGTAAAAGCGAAGGCCTGACTCCGAGGTGAAAATTTAGGATTAAGAAAAAAATAACTCGATTCATCGAAAAAAAAATCATTGCCTACCATATTGAGGGGAAGGAAACTGCTTAGGTATCCTTAACACAGGCTACTTGTAGCCTATCTAGGAAAGTAGCTTGCCACCCATTTCATTACAATTATGATCCATAAACTTATTTACTAAACTGTATACAATGCATGTAACCATTCATAAGTAGTAATTTTTTTTTAATTCTTATAACTTTTCAGTGGTTAGTTAGTACAATCAAGCAAAACAATTGATAAACAAAGAGAGTGGAAAATATGGTATACTTGATTGATAACACACTTGTACTTCTCCGCCATATTTATTATTGTACCTAACTGGTATCGCCTTCGAACGTACGACGAACCCTTGGGAATGCTGCAAGGCGAAACCTATGAGGTTCAATAATAAATACAGTGGAGAAGTACAAGTGTGTTATCAATCATATATAATAATACAGTTACACCACGTGCCATCAATTAACAGTATAAATAATCTGAAAAATATGAATCTTAATTTGCTCACGCCTACATAATTCTTTTGAGGATAGATATACCTTTATATCCTATGTATAATTTAGACTTCGATTGATATTACTAAACCCAATGGAGTTTATCCAAATAAATATTATTCCACTGAATATCCTCTGGTTTTCACATACAAACAAAATGTATCGCAGAAGAGACGCTGCCCGAAACGACACTCATGGGAAGAAATATGGCTCTTGTACTTTACTTCACTCGCAACCACGTGATGAAAACAAAAGTGTTATAAAAGTGACAAGGGGCTGCTTAGGGAGTGGTGAGAAGATGTCGAGCTAAGTGTCACTTCTGATTTTGCGAGTGACTGTACAAAGTGGATCGGATTTCAAAGAATTTGGATTCTGGTTCTTTTGTAGATGTTATAACGACGACTGCATCACAAAACGCGACGCTATGTCAATACCGTTAAGTACCAAAATTCAATAATTCACTTATCTTAAGTTCACTTCCAAATTTAACCATCGAAAGTTAACACCTTGTTTTGTAGTACTAAAAATATATGTATTCATACGCCTCAGAGGCGTATATTATAAAACTGATTTTATTAAAAATTGAATTATCTTTAACTTTACTGTAATGAAATGATCCATTATTGGCGAGTAAATAAAAGAAAAAGACTTGATAATATTTTTTTTTTGCAAAATTTCGAAAGTTAAAACAAAAACAAGACTAACTTTGGAGGCATTTCTAAGGAGATAATAGGTAAAAAAAGTTGGTTTGTTGTAACCAAGCTGTTATATTTATCGAAATGTAGCAGCATATAATAGATTGATCATCCTTTGGGAGTACTAATTAGCGACTGAGTTAGCGCGCGATCACAAGATCTTACACGCAATAATTAAAAAAATATAGCGAAATACTACTTGAGGTACACCTCTAAGCCGTAGATTATCTATCTAGGGTTAAAATTCTTTCTCACTTCACTCCCGATCCGTGACATAATTATTGTTCTAAACCTAAACACTTAATAGAAGTCTGCAAATAATCTACAATTTGAGCGGTTTCCAAATACCCGTTGAAGGGTTCCACTATCTAAACTTTAATTTATTAGATTAGCTCAATAGCGTCAAAATTGGTTTAGGTTTCCGAGATTTATTGACAAAACAAGTTAGTTACTTAATTACTAGAGTACTGAAAGCAAGTCGGATTTGTTAGAGGGCGGCATCCAAATCTGTTTATTGGTTCAAGAGTTCTGAGTAAGTCAGATGGCGAAAATTTTAACGGCAGTTGAGTACATTCGTATGTAAAAATCAAACCGCTTTTATCGTCATCTCCCTGTCCTTGTCACAATTATTTGGGGTTGGTGCAACGTGTCCTTCACCTTCACTCATTCCTGTCATATATATAATTTCCTCAGTCACTCCCTTCTTTGCTATACTACTCTGTGTAAAAAGTATCGGGAATATGTCAATAAAAAGACCCGCGTAAAAGAGGTCGTTCTAATTTTTTTACTGCATGTTGCTAGCACTGTACTGATTTAGCGCGCAAAATTACAGCGGGATCTGTCATCTAATTTGTTTTAAACTACACTTTTTGTTGGTCATAGTTTTGAGTCCTCGGCGATTTTTACAATGGAAAATATTGTTGAACAAAAAGTGTGCCTCAAATTTTGGGTTTCGAATGTTATTTCATGTGGTGAATCACTAAAAATGTTGCGAAATACCTACGGCGAATCGTGTATATCGAAAACAAGGGTTTATGAATGGTATAAGGCTTTTAAAAAAGGCCGAGAAGTAGTAGTAGACTTCCCTCGTTCTGGTAGCCCTTCAACCGCTACGACCAAAGAAAACATCGATAGAATCAAGAAGCTAGTGCTCGAAAATCGACGTATGAGTCTGAGAGAGTTGGCTAGTGAGGTGAACATACTTTTTAAGTCCATCCACAACATTCTCATTGATATTTTAGCCATGAAACGCGTCGCCGCTCGACTAGTTCCAAAAGAGCTCAATTTTTTTCAAAAAGCGCAGCGAAAGCATGTCGCTGAAGACATGGTTTCCCGAGCTTCTACGGATCCGACCTTTATGAAACGTATAATAACTGGCGACGAGACATGGGTTTATGAGTATGACGTGCAAACAAGCCAACAGTCTTCAGAATGGCGTCTCGAAAACGAGCCGAAACCCAAATTTGAGTCATAAAAGCAAATTCGCTGAATGAGCTAAAGGCCATACCACAAATAGCCTATGAAAAATGTACGGAAGACTGGGTGAAGCGGTGGAGATGTTCTATTGCAAGCGATGGAGCCTACTTTGAAGGCGATAAAATAAATTTAGATGAATAATTTGTATTTTTTGTTTTATTGACAAATTCCCGATACTTAGTACACAGAATGTATCATCTTTCATACAATTCATTCATCTTTTCTTGGGACGACTTCTGGTCCTGAAGTCCTCAACATCCATACTTTGGACCTTTTCTACAACATTATTAGCAACACTTTTATTAGTATGTCAAATACCACGACAGTCACTCACTTCTCAATTTTTCATTTCCTGGTGACATTTTCAAACTTCCTCTAATGCACATTTCTTATTCTCTCCATTCTCGTCACACCACACATGCATCTAAATATTTTCATGGCACAAAAATGAAACCACTTAAATTATGTATGAATAATATAATACAGCAAATGTCGTGTGTGTAAGTATATAGTGTATGTTTTTACCAAGGCAGTTAAAGTGTCTCCCTTCCAAACTCACCTATACTACTAATTAACACATAAAACTGTAGCGAAAAAGGCAATGTGGAGCACAGATCGCGGTTTGCTCACAAAGAAACCGAGATAATGAGAATCTCTCGTGAACACGTTCAAAGTTCTAAAATGTAAGTTTTCGAATCAACCGGGGTTTGTTTAGTCGGTTGAAGAAGAGAAGAAAACTCGAGTCTTTAAATGAATTAATTAGCCTATTGGTGTCTAGAAGGGCACGTAGTAAGCCTTCTCGAATAGTGAAACCTATGTTCGTGCCCTCTCTATAAGCGGAGCCGTGAAACAAATTACTACACGACGATGCCGCTATGGCGACTCAAAAATGCCGTCAATTCGGCAGAAGAAGAAATTTGGACGTAGGCCTCTACAAAAGCACGCAATTGCCGCTTGGTTTCCACCCCATCCAGTCAATGCCCGCTACTTTTTATGGTGAGTGTTTTATGAGCTTTTCCATCTGGTGGGACCAGTCAGACCCGACCAGGGACCTTCTCCTTTCCTACACAGGACAATGCGCTCAGGGCTTAGATATCACCCATATACGATACAAACATTCCATCAAAAACCAAGCGATTCAGCTAATCTTTTCTATGTCGCACCATTAAGTTCTGGAATTCTATACAAGTACATGTGTTACTTTAAGCGGGGCTTAAAAACACCTGTCGATTGCTTCAGGGTGGGGACCACCGTTCCAGGGACTGTACCTGTAACTGACACGCTTACCATCAGGTGAGGTGCAGCCAATTTGACTACCATATAAAAAAGTACTTTTTCAGATCTACGTCACTGGGTTGGCACAAAGAGAAAATTGTATTCAACGTATTTTGAAATCACAAAAGTACAATGAGTCTCAAAAGGTGATTGAAGAATGCGAAAAATACTCAAAAACACGAGTGTCACTTATGTTTACGCAATAAGAAGATGGATGTGGCTTAATGTAAGAGACTTTAAAAGCTCCAACTTGAACATCAATCAAAATAGGAAGTGATAATAATTGTGTAGAATATTTTTTATTCTTGTATATCTATATCTATCTATATATTATATAAAAATGAATCGCGAAATATGTTGGTAAGCGCATAACTCAAAGACGGCTGGACCAAATCGAGTAATTCTTTTTTTATTTGTTCCTTGAAATCTACGAAAGGTTTTCATGGAGCAGCAGGAATGGGATCAGAAGTTCAAGCAGCAGGAACGGGATCAGTAGTCCACGCGGGCGAAGCCACTGGCAACAGTTTTTAATGAAAAAGATATGACAAACTCACAAACTACTGGACCGATTTCAATAACTGTTTCACCTATAGAAAGCTGCAATATCTAGGAGTAACATATACCTACTATAATGATCACGCTACCATTCAAGGGAACGGAGCAAGAATCATAAATCTCAATAGATCCGGTAAATTTCTATACATTGGCGCTAATCTTTCTCTGAACCTTTTCCCAACTCAGTTGGGGTCGGTTTTCCAGTCTAACTGTGATGCGGCTGAACTTCGATATTTTCCATCAAGCGACTGCCATATGACCTCCATAACCAATGGTCCAATGGCCAATGTCGATATCAAAATTCCAAGTTAGACTGGTTAGACTTTTGAGGGCTCCAACTACCCGTAACGATAACATATAGGTACATTGGCGCTAATATTGCTAACTGTTTCCCTTGTCATGACAGCAAGGAGAAGTAGTTTAGAGAGGCAAGTAGAGAATCAAGTAGAGTTGTACAATGCGAAAATCGATGTTCACGCGGGTGGAGCCGTGGGCAACAGCTAGTTCTATATAATTCAATGTTTATCCGCTGTCTCCTAAACAATAAACGCGCACCTCAAACTTTCTGAGCTAGATTTACATAATAGATCGTTGGCTGGCGATGTTTGTATTTTATTTATCTATTGAAACGTATTTGCTTATTTTATATTCGTATTTTTTATGTCACTAAGCATACGTCCCGCCTGATGGAAGTCAGCCAAAGTATTATATGTTTGTCTCCGATATTTTTGTAGTCCTTCTGTATTTCAACAATTTGTGATTTGAGACTTTGCTTTGACTTAGCAAACTCATTGTAGGGAAGTCTTTTGGTAATTTGAACGTCTGCGGATGCAATCGGTTTTCTAATGACACGCCTTTGTAACCGTAGATTATAATATTTATGCTCTTTATTTTTTATTTCTTGCACACTGTGTAGGCAAATAAGGAAGTGGTCAAATCCAGAAATGAACGTACATAGAAATAGTCATTACAAGAAGTGGTTGAATGCAGAACTAGTGAATACCTAGAAAGAGACTAAAAGAGAAGTGGTCCCTAGACGCCAAACCCCTTTGTTTGATATCTATAATACAATATTATACATTACAGTATGGAATAGAATAAATTAGATTAGAATGACACAGAGAATAGATGACAGCCTCTATGGCGTGACGGTAGTGAACGTGACTGCTATTTTTTTTTTATACTACGTAGGTGGCAGACAAGCACACGGCCCACCTGATGGAAAGCGACCACCGTGGCCTATGAACGTGTGCAACACTAAGGGTGTCACACACGCGCTGCCCACGCTGAAGGGAAAAGGGGGAGAGCTGGGAAGGGGTGGGAGGCTAGTAAGGGGAGAGGAAGGAGGGGTACAGTGAGCTCTGGCTACCCTACTTACCGGCGGGAACACAACACGATGGTTATTATGACCGCGGTCTTCTGCAGGGCGGAGGTGCTTCCCCAGTTGGACAGCTCATTTCGGACGGGAGATACCTATGCTACGCAGGAGGCGCTTGTTTGATTCAGTACAAATATTTGTATGCATTAATATACCTATTACCTTGCCATCGGTCTGATCGTGCCTCGAAGAGCATATTAAGCTGTCGCGCGTCGGTTACAGTTGCCATATTACCACCTATGACAGTTGTAACGGATTGTTCGAACCCTCAAAATTTAATAACCTGGTCTAACTACAATACTTCCATATCGACAATTGGTTGTAAAGGATAGCCGCTATACGGAAAATATCGAAGGACAGTGAAAACGTAGTTAGACTGGAAAAAACTTACCCTAGACTCATAGGCCGACAGCTTTGTATGTGATCGGGATTAATGCAAGGATTATTATAAGTATAATTTATTAAGTTTGTTAGTTTATTTTAATAGATACTCTAGTAGTTCAAGGTTTAAATTGTAAAATTAGACTAAACCCTGAGTAATAATTAACTACTAACTATACCTTTATTACTCAGGTTTTAGCCTAACTACCTGTTGTTTAAAAGTGCACTGACTTACTGGTGAAGTTTTTAAGCGTTCAGAATGTTGATAGCGCGCTGTTTAAGTGAACTCACTTGTACTGTAAACACTTGAACTGTAATACACGTTCTGATAAAAAAAAGAAATAATTCTGATCACCAGGTCATCGCATCTTCTGCTGCAGCAGAGCCACTTCAATAAATATCCATAAATTTTATGAACGAAAATACTATTATTTACCAGCGATTTTTGACATTCCCTAACAAAAATATTCCACTTCTGATAAAAAGCATCAAATCCAAATCTTTGCACAGAATGAGATTGTTTTCAATGTCATGAATTTTTATTGACCCCAATATATTTATGTATACGTTCGTGTATTGTTTGGAGCGATCGTAAAGTTTGTTATCAAGTTAGTGTATGTTATTGACAATAAGGAGATAACATTATATTGTTATGAAACTACCTATATAGTTTTGGCTACTACTGAGTATAGAGAAAAATATTTGTAATACATTATTGATAGCACACTTGTACTTCTTAACGATATGGAGAATCGTGGAGAAGTACAAGTGTATTATCCATAATGTATAACAATAATTCCAACAAGTGCTATTAATGAAAGTTATATACATACATGGCATCTGACGGTCCGAGAGAGCTGTGTGGTTTTGCAAAAAAATCCCATATTACAGTTGCTGGGAAAAACCGCTGCAGGGTTAAATCCATGGCTTTACAATGCGCGAAATGAAGTTCCTTTCATACCGCACAGTGCGCACCGTTTCCAGTGGTAATGTGCGAGGATGAATTATCTGTGTATGGTGAGCGGTGCGATGATAGAAATATCTTGATCTAATAAATATTATATTTCAATCCAAGGATTCAAGTTCCTACATAATCATTTGTGGAACATTGTCGTGGCGGTCTTAACCGATCCGTCGCATGTTTCATGAATATGTATGAAGAGACAAACTATAGAGACAGCCTGGCTGCGGTCTCTACGGTCGAATGCAAGACAAATAGACCATTAATGCGAATTTCCAACGTTGTAACGGGCAGCACAGAATTTGGAATATCTTCAGGTATATCCTTCGTTTCGGAGGTACTGAAATTTAATTGTTTAATTTTCACTAGACAACGCCACTGGATGTCATTACCATTCTAATATTGTTCGGACGCAACAACAGACAAAGTAGCAACTGATTAGAGTATTTGGCACCTTTACATACCGCTATAAAATATTCATAAACTAATACATAATTAAATGACCGCGGAAGCCTAGTGGTATGGGTAATGGACTGTTGAGACGAGGTTTCGAGTTCGATCCCAGGTTTAACCATGGCACACACCAATGACATTTCGATGCTTTTCAAACTTATGTGTGTATTTATCGCAGGTTTATAATTGCCCGGTTAATGGTAATAGGCTCGCCACCTATTACATTGGGACCTAAACATAAACTGGCGAAATGTGCTAGCACCTCTGCCCTCCCCTTCGCGGATATAGGCGTGAGATTATGTTCTAATTAAATAAAAATGTAAATGACAATGACCAATTAGTTGACCGTACGTCGGGCACGTGTGACGTTCTGCTTGGGCTCGGCAAGGTCTACCATGAATCATCATTTAATAATGAAATTTGAATATATAAAACTTACGCCGCACCTCTGTGGTGTGGCAGCACACATGATGTGCTGTTTCAATCCCCGCTCAGTGCAAATATTCGTATGATATACGACTTTTTACATTAGTTCGATCGTGCCTTGGAAACCACGTTCAGCTGTCGGTCTCGGTTGTCTATAAACATCTATGACAGTCGGTACGGATAGTTGGAGCCCTAATAAAATATAGCACGTACGTAGTTCTTCGAAGAGTTAAAAACCTATGCTCGGGCCCTCTCCGTGAGTAGTGGCGCTGCCGTGAAACAAATTAGTACACCTCAATGGCAACTAAAAATGCCGTCGATTGGAAAGAAGAATAACATGGTACTCTCCAAGACGTTAATGGTATCGCTTGTGTCACTAAGCACGTAATTAATTTCCCTACGATTTACACCGCATAGCAAGGATTCGAGTCAAAAAAATTTTACCAAATTTATTTCACTTCGATATTTTCGGTTAGGAATTTATTTTCGGCATTCTCACATTTTTCACAAAGTGCCCAATTGGGGGCAATCGGGTCACGCCCTATTACGTGGGACCGAAAATCATAGTTGGTGAAATGTGGGTGTTTAATACATCTCTGCCTACCCCTTCGGGGATTACGGGCGTTAGCACATGTATGTCTGTTTACAGCATGTGAAGGCCAGATGACCGTCGCTTCACGGAAAATATCGATGTTCAGCTGCAACGCCGTCCGACTGAAAAAACCGGATCTCGAACTCCGAAGTAACAAGTGATAAACAAAAGCTACTCACTATCCAGATAGTTGCAACATTTTCTCTAACATGTCATAAATGTCGAGATAAGTTTCAAAACTTTTGAATTATGCATAACCGTCGGCTTAAAGATAATATTGTCTATGCATTGCATCGCTTAGTCAAGTCGGGTAACTTGGTGAGTAAGTTATAATTGGACCATAGAGACGTCGGGAGGTTTTGTCTTAAGTTTGAATATCTAAGTTTGAGAATGACCATGTTCTTACAATGGTTTGATACCTTAGAATTATTTGTATAAAGAGGCAGGCGTGACGTTTTACCTAACAATAATGCCAAGTTTATATTCGGAGGAATATAGAACATAACATAAACTCACGTCTATATCCCCGAAGGGGTAGACAGAGGTGCTAAGCACTCACATTTGGACAGTTTATGTTTAGGTCCCAGTGTAATAGGTGGCGAACCTATTAACATTAACCCGGCACTTATAAACCTACGATAAATACACACATAACTTTGAAAACCATCGAAAAGTCATTGGTGTGTGCCATGGTAAAACCTGGGATCGAACCTGAGACCTCGTCTCAGTAGTTCATTACCTATACCATTAGGCTACCGCGGGAATATAGAAAATTTATACTAATTAATGTTATAAGTTTATACAGTCATAATCTTGTTGTATAATATTTTGATGTTTTAGTTTGTAATGAGAAAGTAAACGATTTATAAAGAGGATTGTTATTTATATCGATTGTTATACATTATTGATAACACACTTGTACTTCTCCACTATATTTATTATTGTACTTAACCAGTTTCGCCTTGCAGCATTTTCAAAGGCTTACATTGATTGCTAAATATAGTAGAAAAGTACGAGTGTGTTATCAATAATATATAAATTCGATTGTTAGTTTGTTCGTTTGTAATGCATAAGCTCTAAAAATACTGGACTAATTTAAAAAAATATTTTATCTATAGAAAACCATATTATTTCTAAGAGTCATAATATATGCTATATATCATGAGGTTTCTATCCAAAGGAGCGATGTCAATAGGTTAATTGCCTGGAACAAAATTTATTCATTCATAGCAATGCGTCAAAGGTGGGCAAAGAAAAAAAAACTGTGGTAAATTTACTTCCTCAATTATCATGACTTTACTGAATTGATCATTAGTCTAAGAATTTATTCAATGAGGTATCTACAGTAAATTTCAATTTATAAATTAATCTTCTACGCTAATAATGAAACAGTGTTCGAAAAAGGAACGGAACGATCATTTAAATTGTTTTCTTAATAATTTGACAGATGTCAAAATGATTACTTGCTTGCAAAGGAATTATTGTATTCAGCCAGCTTGAGCCTCGTTGGGACATTAACGAGGTATGATTGGAGTTATTTTAGCTATCCAATTAAGACAGGAAGATGTTTTGATGACAATTTATTAAAAAGTAGATGTTGTCCGTGACTTTGCTCGGGTTAAATACTGATGCCATTCCTTCAATCCGTAGGATTCTAAGGATAGAATTTAGCAGATATATTATTCTTTTGTTATATATTATTATTCTTTATTTCAGACACAAAGCGAAAAATCATATTCAAAGACAAACTTAACTTAGAGTTCTCTCACAGCAAACCTTTTAGTATCAGAGGAGTAGATATGGTAATGAAGGTGGTGTGAAGTGTATATTAAAAAGAAAAAAGAAAATACAAATCAAAAAACGTATCTAAACAGGTACATTATACTGGGTGTTAGGGGAACGCTCGAAATCAAACACAGGAGATACTACGAACCATTTTAACAGATTTTTTTTCAGTGCTACATGGTGGCGCTCAGCTTGACGGCCTCATCAGATGCTTTTTCACGCCACGCCTAAAAGACCCGGGACTGTACGAATAAGGAAACACGTGCGCCGGCAAAGAATTCCAGGACCTAATGGAGCGGCAGAGGAAAGACTCACCGAACCGCTAGATTCTTGATGGAATATTCTGTACCGTATGCGAGTGACATCTAAGCCCTGCACGTGTTGTCCTGTATAGGAAAGGGGAGGGTGGGATTCATTGGAAGAGCTCATCAGAACATTCACCATGGTAGAGACGGTAAAATACTGCCAGGGCCGCAACATCTCTACGCATCTGCAATGGCTCGAGGGTATTCGTGACCTCAGGACTCTCAATAATGCGGATCTATTTGTTATTGATCGCAATACTATTTTAATAGGTACAATGATTTTAATCCCTTTTATTAAGTTAATTCACGCAATAAAACTATTTACACAATTTAGAAATCATGATACCTATAAAAAACTCGCTCAATTTTGTTAAACTGGTTACTAGTTTTCGTTTTCGGGAGCGTTAATCTAACATCCTGTGAATAAACATATTTTATTCCAGATTTTAATCTATCCCTGTATCATATTTCAGTCAAATTCACTCAGTCGTTTCACTGTGATTGCGTAACAAACATACAAACTTTCAAGCACGGAATCAAAATTCTACCCTCGTAGGGCTACAACAGCTAGCTATTAATTATACAAAGATAGGGTATACATTTTACTACATCACCAAACACTAGTCATTCCTACATTACAAAAAATTATAACTATAAACAGAGATGGATAAGGAATGTATTTTATTGAAATTCGTCCCCGGGGCGGGACAAGTTTCGGAAGAGATCAACAATGTCCCGACGCCTCCCTAGGGACACACCAATAGGTAGGTGTCATTGCTTCTGCCTATTTGAAGTTACAAGGATGGGTACACATCGGAGATTATAACATTGGGCAATAAATTTTCCTGTTTACTATGAGTTTCGATATTTTGTTTTGGTAATGGACTGCTGAGACGAGGTCTCGGGTTCGATCCTAGGTTTTACCATGGCACACACCAATGACTTTCCGATGCTTTTCGAAGTTATGTGTGTATTTATCGCAGGTTTATAAGTGTCCGATTAACGGCAATAGGCTCGCAGCCTATTACATTGGTACCTAAACATAAACTGGCGAAATATGTATGCTAGCACGAGCACCTCTGCATATCCCTTCGGGGATATAGGCGTGAGTTTATGTTATGTTATATTTTAATATTCTACGACTATTTGCACGACGCCATCTAGGCCCATGGTAAGCATAGTTTAATTAGCTTGTGTTATGGATTCTAGAATGCAGATAAACATACATAACTTTTTTTGTAAATACGCACATATTATACATAATAACACCCAGACCAATGCAAATATTCATATTCATGCACACATTCAAGGTTATGAACCCAGATCTCTCGTTCGTAATGCTTACTGTTCAACCTCTAAGATAATGTTATCAAAACCTAACGTTGGAATATTGAGATAAAAAGTTGTTGCAGGTACTCAATGTTAATGTAGCTTTCACCCACCCAATTCAATAGTTATCGATATAAATGGTTATAAACAGGCATACAGATTCTACTTCTTTATATTAAAGAAAAATGGCCTCCGTAATAGGGAATTATATTATAATAGGGAATTCTGTTATAGAATTTAAATTGATTTAATACTTTTTTTCTATTAAAAAGTCTGGTGTGAAAAGGAATACAATGTAATGCCTTAACTAGAACATTTCCTTTGTTTTAAAAAATGAATGGTTTCATTTGAAATTTAATAACGTTTTATTTCAGCGAACTTTTTCTCAGTTGAAACAGTTTTTAATCTAGTTTCAAAAAGAGAACAGGATTGCTTATTATTTTTAGACCTAAGCATAAGAAAAGACGCTTCCACTTGGATTGCGTTTCCGGAGGTGCTCATAAGGTCCTCCGGTGTACAGGAATTCGGACATACAAACACACTCCAACATATAAGTCATATGAAAAAATCATTTCGAATTATATATATATTTTTTTATACTATGTAGGTGGCAGACAAGCACACGGCCCACCTGATGAAAAGCGGCCACCGTGGCCTATGAACGTGTGCAACACTAAGGGTGTCACATACGCGCTGCCCACCCTGAAGGGAAAGGGGTAGAGCTGGGAAGGGGTGGGGAGGCTAGGAAGGGGAGGGGAAGGAGGGGTATAGTGAGCTCTGGCTACCCTACGGTAAGTGGCGGGAACACAACACGATGGTTATTATGACCGCGGTCTTCTGAAGGGCGGAGGTACTTCCCTAGTTGGACAGTTTATTTCGGACGGGAGATACCGTCGTGTCCTACCTCCGTTCGTAATAAAAAAAGATAATATAATTAGGTACGGAGGGGGAGCCCATCACTCTCCAATAGTTTAACATTCCCAACGATAGCAATAGCAAAATATCACTGAAAGCAAGTTAAAAGTCTTCTTACCCGAGGAGATAATGATTTTGTATGTGCAATATTGCGCAAGTGCGAAGAACAATAATTCTCGACACGTGTTTCGTCTCTACACGAGGCATCTTCAGGAGCGCTACTAAGCAAATGTCAGAATGACCCTAATTTCTAACGCGTTCCCTCGAGTGTCCAATTTTATTTTTTTATTTTAAAAACATATTGGTCATTTCAACTCTCCAATACCTTTCTTCTCTTCTTCTCAATATGATTTCAACAAAATGGTTGTATGTAAATAAATATTTTATATATTCGATCAGCGTCTCCTTTTGGGAATAATGCGTTGTCTAGACAAATGTAAACTATTTTATCTATTTAGTATATGGAACCTAAACAAACTATTTGCCTAGAGTTTTTATAAGAAGCTAGCCTTTATATTAAGTGTACACTTGCTGAAATTATAATACACATAGTATTTCCTTCGCTGCTCTTAAAATATTTGTTTTGTGTAAACATGCTATTTATCTTTTATGAGATTTATTATTCCTCAGTGAGATAAAATATTGTAATTTTTAATATATCAAATATAAATCATTACTTGTATTATTGATTCTAGAATAGGTATCAACAATATAAAATAGATGTTTCTGTAAATGCATTATGTACAGAAAAATTAAATAATTGCGATATTATATTTCAACATATCATAAAAGTAATGAAACTATTTTAATTGACACTCCATTAAAAATGATTGACTTTAACTAAAATCAACTTTCACAATAAGTACAATCAACTTTCAAAGTCACGTTTCGTATATCGTTATATTAATTTACTTGTAATGTTAAATCAAAATATAATAAATGAACAAGCTATTGAACTTGCAATCGAGAAGTCGCAAATAGAAATATTACTTTTTGAAATTCATTTTAAGAGAATTAGAAATAACACTTTCTCAATTTGAAAAATAGTACAGTTTAATGTTAAGCTAGACAGTCAACTATCTTTCCACTTGTAGATTATATTTAAAATCATTAAAATCTGAACAAAATAAAATAAATATGTAGTTCTTCTCCCACAGGACAGGCTTGCCTAGTGTGGGGTCACCGGCAATGAATGTAACCTTTGTGTTTTTGGCAATAAATTATTTTCATTTTTTCATTTTCATTTTCTTTGCAATTACCCGTTTTAACGTCAAAACCGAGAATAACTCTCGACTAATTTACGTTGACCCAATTTGTTCCTGATTCGCCTCCAATTTTTAGCTTTTAGATACATTTCCGGAGTTAGTACGTACCGTGAGAATTTTTTCCATCCCACCAGAGCCAATGAGAGAAGTTATGTCGGACTCGAACGTCTTTGGGTTTTCAATTGCCAGAGTTGAGATAGTAGCAAATATATCCTTCGCACTCCGGCAAACCTGGGACCCTTTCTTTCGAGATCCCCTTTAGGAACTATATTATAGCACATTGGACTCCGCAATTACTGGATTAAATATCTTAAAGAAACACCTCAATAGTGAAACAGTATGCTATTAACATATTTTTTTGCACTATAGAGCATTGTTGTAATTTTAACGGGTATTTTTTCTTCTTTGTTGAACCGTTGGCAATTATGTCATCACTATTACATTAACGTCTAGCTCAAAACTACAAAGTTTTTGATCACTATTTTGAAATAATATTTGTATTCACAGACGAGATGCTAAAATTTAATATTATTTTGAGGGTGCTGTAAATTGAATTCATTTTAATTTACGTTCGAATATTGAACTTTAAAAACTTTATCTTTGCTAAAAAATTACAGTTACACACAGAGAAAATTGTATTTCTAAAACATTTATTTAGATTCATTGAACTCCGTCTCTTGAACTAGGTAGGTAGTTAATAGTGTAGTGTGTAGTTTTGTTCTAAATTTGACACCAGTTTTAGTACATAAATGTCAAAATTAGTATTTGGGGCACCACCAAGACTTTCCGGGTCCAAATTAACTTTAAATTTTCTCTCAGGGTTGAGGGATTATTAGGAAGTCAATCCCAGAATAGTTCTAGAAGTCAAACTAATAGGAGGAGAAGTGAATCAACTCTGAGCTTAGAAGTGATGGGTATACCCTTCACATACAGTCCAGGTCACTTTTGCACAGACTTTGCAGGTCATCAGCCCACCTGGTCTCCACTTTAGGACTTGTTAGCTCGATCCTTCGATAGATGTGGCCTTCAGCTTACTTATTCTGCGAGCTATGTCAGTAACTTTAGTTTTTTGTCGAATGTCTTCCAAGAAAATAATTCCCGTCTAATAATAATTTACAATTTGCGAAGAAATTGTAAATAATCCGCCAGTGTGTCCTACACCTAACTTAACTAAGACTGCGGAGCAATCTTCAGGGAGTTATGTTGACCCTTTTTATCAATCCCGTTTGCGCTTCAGTTCGTAAGTTCTGGTGTGAAGCTGGAGATAAATCGCGCGGTGGCCTGGATGTGTTTACT
Source organism: Pelosia muscerda (assembly GCA_963691645.1). Classification (NCBI taxonomy): domain Eukaryota; kingdom Metazoa; phylum Arthropoda; class Insecta; order Lepidoptera; family Erebidae; genus Pelosia; species Pelosia muscerda. The sequence continues at coordinate 13,813,275 of OY829114.1, read as the reverse complement.
GACGAAATAATTGTTTAGGATTGGGTCGATACTGGCTACTTTCATAGTTCGGTGAGTTTGAAGAAAAGATTTAGTGTAACAATGTAAATATAAGAATGAATAAAAGAGGTTCGTGCCTTTAATACCGGCGGGATAACCATTATAGGTTATTGGTTATAAACTCACGCCTGTATACCCAAAGGGGTGGGCAGAGGTGCTAGCACCCACATTTCGCCAGTTTATGTTTAGGTCCCTATGTAATAGGTGGTGAGCCTATTGCCATTAACCGGGCACTTATAAACCTGCGATAAATACACATATAACTACGAAAAGTATCGAAAAGTCATTGGTGTATGCCATGGTAAAACTTGGGATCGAACCCAAAACCTCGTCTCAGCAGTCCATTACCCATACCACTAGGCTACCACGGCTTATCCAGTAGATATTGATTATTGCGACGTTTGGAGATTATTTATCTACGATTCTCTTGAATTGTGATCAAACAAACAAATACGTAGATTTTAAGTCTGATTAAGATCAGTAACTGCAATCGTTGTTGCTATCTAGTCAGTGTAATTCATTGATTAACTACCTTAATCTCTACTACTTTTAATGAGAATAATATTTATTACCGTTTTTATAAAAGATCGCGGTAGCCTAGTGGTATGGGTAATGGACTGCTGAGACGAGGTCTCAGGTTCGATCCAAGGTTTTACCATGGCACACACCAATGACTCGATGCTTTTCGATGTTATGTGTGTATTTATCGCAGGTTTATAAGTGCCCGGTTAATGGCAATAGGCTCGCCACCTATTACATTGGGACCTAAAACATAAACTGGCGAAATGTGGGTGCTAGCACCTCTGCCTACTCCTTTGGGGATATAGGCGTGACATTATAAAAAAAAAAGATCATCTTTGGGCTAATCCAAGACAACCAAGGTGAACGGACCGTAACTACAATGAAATGCGTGCTTAAGATACGATAACTGTAATTGAGAATGAAGGACTCAATACAAATGAAAATTACAAATGGAAATGGAGTTTACAAATTTAGTTTACAGTTTACAAACTTAGTTAGTAAACTCAATTTGCATTACACGATAGTATATCACAGCCTTAAGTTCAATGACCGCTAACTACTTTTTATACAGGTTGGTAGCGTCTCCGCCATTTGTTACGTCATCGCGCACCAGGTGCTGGCTTTATTGAGACGAATAGCGTCGCGCACCATGAATTGCCACTTAACTTCGCTCTGACTTTTGTCACTTAGAACAAGTACTTGCTTTCATGACTTTGTTTTTTTTTCAAAGGTATTTTCTTTTAAAACGATTTTTTATACCACTTAGATGACAGACAAACAAACGGTATATCTGATGGGAAGTGGTCATCATAGCCTATGGACATTTGCAACACCGGAATCGACTCACTTGTACTAGAAAATGCAGTAGAAATTATCTGATGCCCTTCTTGAAGAATTTTATACCTGTTGTAGTATTTTTTACATAGTACATGTAGTGTAACATGACTTCATCTATACCTAGATGATCTACATGTAAAAACTGAAGAGTTTTTCTCATTACTAAAGTTTTATTTGGTTGTAATTTTCTGAACTTAGAAGTCTCACCTTAGAGTATACATTAACATTATGCATACACAAAACACGCTGAGCTATGGAAAGAGCTATGCTCGAAATTTTCTACGAGAAACGCAGAGATCCGTAGACTAATGAAGGTATACAACATAGTCAACCGGTTTGGCAAACTGAAGCGGCAATGGGCGTAGCACATAGCAAGAAGAATAGATGACCGATGCCAGGCAAACCGTTGCTATGCTACCTCTAAAAGTTATAGATTTGTGGCAGTTTTCTTTCGTAACTGACGTTTGACAACCACTTACGAACATGGAATTCTATTTTGATCTTATGACAAGCAGTTATGAAAAAGGAATTAATAAAAATGTTTTTATAACCAAGTGTCATAAGAACGACTGTCATATATGTTTTTACGACAACCGGGACCGACAACTTGACGTGTTTGCCTAGAAACGAATACACTCAAGCACTAGAATTCATTAGGGACGTAAATCCCATTAACACTTCCCTCTAAATTTGTAGGAATAACATTATCCCGTGTAGATTCAGCACCGTGCTGTTATTCGAAGCTCACACTACCAAACTAGATTGTGCATGGAGCTGTGTTAAATTTCATACATTTAAATTTAATCTGACTAGAAGTTTGTAACTAATATTTGATCAGGTAACCGTTTCACGTTGTGAACCGACTTAGTTCTTGGAGTTGGTTTAATTTCTGTTTGTAAATCTTAACGTGCTACTCTTTTTTTTTATTTATGGCACGTCAATTTGACTTCACCTCGCCTGATGTTAAGCTGAAGGCAAAGTCTCATGAAAGAGGGTCACTATTGAAAACACGTTCAGTGCTACAATGGTGGCGCTCAGCTTGATGCTTCTTCACGCCCCGCTTAAAGGACCCGGAACTGTAGGAAGAAGAAAACACGTACTCTGTTCGGCAATTGTTCTTTGCTTGTTTGTTCATTACTTCTAAATTCATCCACACACTTTGACTGGGAGTGGTGCGCACGGTATGAAAGGAACTTCACTCTACACACGTTCAGGCTGTGAAATGAACTCCCTGCTGTGGTTTTCCCAAACGACTACAATTAGGGGTTCCTCAAGTGAGGACTTAGAAGGTTTCACCAAGGCCGGCATCGCGAGTGGAACGCCCCTGGTGGTGCACATATCCATAGGGCACGGGAACCAGTTTCCATCAGGTGGGTCGTGCACTTGTCTGCCACTTAAGTAGTATAAAAAGATCTAAAGAGTTTTTCTGTTCTTTGCTGACGACAGACGGATTATTTAATAATTAATTAATGCCTGTGATTCCATATTTGTGTAATTTTAATACCGTTGCTGTCTTTAATGCTGACTTCGATTTTCCTCAAACTTAGCTAGACGCACACACATACAGAGACAGAGAGAGAGAGAGAGAGAGAGAGAGAGAGAGAGAGAGAGAGAGTAAGAAAGAGAGAGATGTGTAGAGAGAGAGAGAGGGAGGATGGGAGAGGGAGATGTCAAAATTATAACTCCCCGTAATTTTAGGTAGAAAAATATATTTCTACATATTTTTTTTTTACTGCGGGAACCTAGTGGTGTGGGTGGGACTGCAGAACAAGGTCTCGGGTTTGATCCCAGGTTTACCATGGCACACACCAATAACTTTTTGATGCTTTTCGAAGTTATGTGTGTATTTATCGCAGGTTTATAAGTGTTAATACGGTTTATGCCAATTGGCTCGCCACCTATTACTTTGGGACCTAAACATAAACGGGCGTAATGTGGGTGCTAGCATCTCTGCCTACCCCTTCGGGGATAAAGGCGCGAGTTTATGCTATGTCATGTTTTATTTTTATCTTAATATTCATATAAAGAATTCCCTTTTCCGGCCCAATCCCTCTACGTCTTACACATCCAACGTTTATCAAAGCCGACATATTGACCCACATACAACAATAATACAAACATTTTGTTGCTCGCACGCGGATTTGTCCAACAAATCTGAATTTATTACTGCTTGTTTGTAGTGCTATGATTTATGCAGCCTGTGGCGTAGCAGTTCAGAGCTCGATTGTTACGGAGGGGGTTCGGGTTCGTTCTTGCCTTGCAAATATTTGCAATTATTGCATATAATATTTGAAAAGCCGCGGCAGCCTACTGGTATGAGTAATGGACTGCTGAGACGAGGTCTCGGGTTCGATCCTAGGTTTTACCATGGCACACACCAATGACTTTTCGATGCCTTTCGAAGTTATGTGTGTATTTATCGCAGGTTTATAAAAGTCATGTTAATTGAAAAGGTATTGAACCCGAGACCTCGTCTAAGTGGTCCATTACCCATACCACAAGGCTACCGCAGAACCAGGGAACTAGGAAACCAGTACAATAATATTATTTGCATACTGATTGCTTTCAAATTTCATTTGCTATGCTAAAACATAATCCTATCCTACTTCCTATTATGAACGTATAAGTTTTTGAAGACATTTGGAGTTGGAAATCAGATTTCCACACGTGTGGAACAGCATGTAGCTTGTATAACACAAAAACTTTTACGAATGAAAGCAGTCTCACAAATTAATTTGAAAACTACGCGTTCATATTTCACTAGCTCTTCCAATCAAACAAACCTTTGTCGCAGTATAAAAGCAACTGAGTCAATTCCTTCTAGAACTTGTCGGCAGACACAATTGGTAGTGTTTGAGGTGAAAGTAAATAATTATTTGATGACTTGGAACCGCAACACGAGTGTAAAGATTTGGTAGAGAGAGAAAATAGTTGAAAGTTTTTGGGCATATTGAGTGGTCTTAATGTGATTGATTCGTGGCGTATGGCTACTCTGTGGCGTGGCGGTAACGCGACTGCTACGTAGGAGGTGCGGGTTCGATCGTCGTTCAGTACAAATATTTGTATGCATGAATATGCCTATTTGCACTGGTTTGGTCGTGCCCCGGAGAGCTCATAGGAACATCTATGACAGTCGTTGCGGGTAGTTGGTTGGACCCCTCAAAAGTTTAAATAGCCTGTCTACAAAGCTTCGATATCGCCAATGTATATGTATAATTTTAAATTACGAAAAAAAACATTACCGCATCCGTCAAAGAAAGTAAAAAGACTTCTTACCCGAGGATATAGGAATTCGTATGTGCAGTATTTTGTATGTGTGACGAACAAACCTTGACACGTGTTTCGCCTCTGCACGAGGCAGTTTTAGGACAGCTACAGAGTTAATAAACTCAGAATTATTAAATATCTCTTCTCAATAATAACAGTGAGAGAATTCCAAGGAATATCCGCCATATTGCAGGGCACCGACTTCAAGTTGACTGAAATTGATATAATACGAATTTGATTGGCTTCCAACTGAGCATTCGGTATGATAGATCAATTTTCAGCAAGTTTTGACAGTACCTTTAATTTTATATATGATCCGAATTAAATCTTTTGATAAATTATTTTTGACCCAAGTAGGATTTTATGTCCAGTTTTAAAAAACATCCTACTTAGGTTATGACTAACAATTCTAAAAGCACAATTTTGTTCTTTTTTAAAATTAAACAGGATTAAAAACGATTACAAAATTTTGCGTTCCAAGTTTCCAATACTCCTATTTTAACTCTCTCTCACTACAATTTTAAGTTAACTATAAAGGTGATTCATTGGGTTGATACCCTTAAGTAGCCAATTACAATACGATTGAATAATCATTGAATCTAAGCCTTAGAGAGGATTAATTATATAATGCAGATGAAACAGGAATTTACCAATACCTCTCATTTTGTATGTTCCGATTGAAATCAAATGCGGTAATCTCTCTATGACATACCAGCATTGTACCACAAAACACGGCGACAACGACGGCAAAGCACGTCTTGTCGTGCTACGACGCGTAGCACATAGCATTGTCATGCTACGCAGCGTAGCCCTACGTAGAGGCATGCTACGACACGTATAACTACGAGTTCATAGCTAGAACGCTACGGGACGGTAAGCTACGATGCGTAGCACAATCTACACGTCATACTATGACGTGTAGATTGCTTGTTTTTTTTTGCTACTCCATTCTCTAATCATCTTCTGTTGCCTAAACTCTTTTTAGGATGATAACTTGCAAAATAGATATTATTAAATAAAATATTCTACAACATCCGTCAGGAAGTATCATAGAACATAGGCCTCTCCTATTGACCTCCAATCCAACCGGTTGGAGGCCGTCTGCGTCCAATGGGTACCCGCGACTTTGACTATGTCGTCCGTCCACCTCAAAGAAGTATAATTTAACTTATTTATTTTACGTGATCTAGAATGCGAATTAATATACTCGGATACATCACTACGTAGTATAAAATAAATGTCCTTTGTCCTTGTCCTATGTCCTTTTGTATGTTTAAATCTTTAAAACTACGCAACGGATTTTGATGCGGTTCTTTTAAATAGATAAAAATCGTTAAAGAGGAAGGTTTATATGTATATAACATCATGCTGTAACCAACAGGTGCGGAGCCGGAATGAAAAATGTTGCAAAAATGGGTGACGCAGACGAAGTTGCGCGGGTCAGCTTGTTTTTTATAATCAACTAGCTGTTGCCCGCGGCTCCGCCCGCGTGGATGTCGATTATCGCGTTGTATGACTCTACTCGATTCACTACTTGCCTCTCTATACTACTTTTCCTTGCTGTCATGACAACGGAAATTGTTAGCGATATTAGCGCCAATGTATAGAAATATACCGGATCAATTGAGATTTATGATTATTACTCCGCTCCTTTGTATGGTAGCGTGATGATATATAGCCTATGTTACTCCTAGATATTGTAGCCTTTTAGAGGTGAAAGAATTGTTTAAATCGGCCCATACTTTTTGAGCCTATTCATTACAAACATACAAACATACAAAAATAAGTACAAATCTTTCCTCTTTATAATATTAGTATAGATATAGATATAGATTAATCAATTGGCCTATTGCAGTCCATTGCTGGACATAAGCCTCCTCCAATGTGTGCCACTGCTTTTGATCCTTTTTTGTAATAAATACCTAATCATCATTCTCTGAACCTTTTCCCAACTTAGGTGGGGTCAGCTTTCCAGTCTAACTGTGATGCGGCTGAACTCCGATATTTTCAGTGAAGCGACTGCCATATAACCTCCACAACCAATGATCCAATGACCAATGGCAATATCGAAGTTACAAATGTAATAAATATCTAATAAACATACAAAAACATTTGTACTGAGTGGAATCAAACACGTGCTAAAGCTTAGAAGCCGTGAAATAACCTCAATATAGTTATTTCTTCATACAGTAGTAATACTACTAGAAAATTAATTAGACAAAGCTCTCCAATTTATCCATTTGCACACAAAATGCAATACCACAAGCGAAACACTAGGCCACAAACTAATTTGATCCTTCCCCATTTCATTTTCCCTAGTTTGCATATAATTTTGTCAGGTAGTGCACGGTGTTGCCAGTCTCTAAAGCGTTCAGTTAAATTGGCACTGCAATCTCCCTTGTTCTAGAAATAACCGAGCTTCACATTCCCCTGAGTGTCGTTAAGGATTTATTTCTCATCTATAATCTGTATAAAAGCGATAAAGTACCTATTGAAATTGATACTTTTTCATTTAGATACTTTTTTAATGGTATCATTACGCCTCTCAGTTTTATTTCGCAATACCTAATTATAGTTAAGATTTAGTCTTATTTCTGGGAGGTTTTAGACTACTAGTTTGACTGGGACATGTTGGTTTTACTCATCCTAATTGAGCAGTCCAGGAAGTACCTACGCTCTACAGAATACCGCGGCTAATAATAACCTTGTGTTGTGTTTCCAGCGGTGAGTAGCAAAGCTCATTGGAGAGGTTTTGTTTTGTCAGGAGGAAGACCGAGAAACCATTCTTTGTCTTCTGCTTTGACAGTACAAAAACTCTTTTCAACTTCCCCCCACTCACGTTACCCTTTCCGCTTCATATGATCGGAATCACGAATGTAACAGCCCTGGTGTTGCAAACGTCCATAGGCCACGGTAACCACTGCCATGCTCCTCTGTCACCGTAGTACTATAAACAAACTGTGTCCGTGTTTTGCGCTTGCCACCTCTTACGTCACCCTATGGATGGTATGGGCCCCGCGACCCAAATACTTCAGCTAACCTAAATTTCCTTGAATAGAATTTGAACTGCGTATCTCTCAAACGTAACGCTTTATTACGTAGTTTTATCGCTATCAAATGATATTAAATACACTAAAATTAATTCGACATGTACTAAAACTAAACAAAGTTGTAATTACTCTAAAATTTTCCGTCTTCTACGCTTACCGTTCACAAGGTAGCATTAGCATTTGTCGCTCCTCCCGGGATTAAAAGTTAAGTGGGATTTCAAGGTGTGCTCACTCGCGTCCTTCAAGGCCCGCGAGAGGGCCTCCTCAAACAAGAACAGGGCCCTGTTTAATAAAGCTGACAATTCGACATATATGTCAAATAATGACAAAATTGTGGAATTGTCGCGCTAAGGCTTTTTAATAAAGGTGACAAATATGTCAAAAATCGACTGTGAAATCTTGACATATTAGTCATTTAAAAACCTGTTTAATAAATCTCGACATATGTCACAAAACCACAGTCAAATTATTACGTCACGACAATTGTCGAATTGTCGCGACAATTTTGTCGTCTTTTGACAATTTTCCACCATTCTTCTTGTTGATTTAAAAGCACACAAGAATCTTTCTAGTGACGCTGTCCTTGGTATTTGTATTGGTATATTAGGCGTCGTAAGCCACTTTTTTAAACCATATCCACTGTCTCCTAAGAGTAATGCGTTTGGGAATGGCCCCCACCCACTTTCCCATGTCTGTGCTAAAGAAGAGCATCTCATCACTCTGGCATCGTAAACAGAGCCAGGCCATCTTGCAGATGCGCAGATCCGTTTCTGTCTACAAATGCAGATTCATTTTGATAAGGTGCATCTAGAGGAATTAAGGAACCGTCCACAATACCAGATATTCTAGGTATTCCATTATGACTCATGAAAAGTGCTGGTATTCGGTTACAATAATTATTAGGCCAGCGAACTTCTTCTCCGAGTAATTCAGAAGTCACGGCTCCACATACCCTTCTTATGCAATGATGTACGGTTGCTTTACTAAGACCATGTGCATCACCAATAACGTGGTACTGCGAACCACAACCCCTCCAATGCAAAGCGCATAAAATTTTTTTGTCGGGTGTCAGTGCTAGGTTTCTGCTTGTATCGTGTTCAAGTCTATGACCAATTTTAGCAATTAAATATTCTACGGTAGTTTTACATACCCGAAATTTTTCTTTGAAGCAGAAATCTGTAATTGAGAAGAAAAAAAATAATTCTGCTTTTAAATGATCGTCGTTGTCTCCTCGTTTGTATTTGTTCCAAGTATTCATCATCACTACTCTCACTGCTCGATGTTAGTACCATTTTTTGTAGTAAACCTTTTAAGTATATTATTATCTCTGTGCTTTTACGTATAAACCCTTTCTTACACCTTCGAAATTTAAAATAATATTTCGCGACAGAGGGTATAGCTCCTGTCAGAATTGTCGGACAATTCTACAAATATGTTAATATGTCGTGACAATTTTCTGTTTAATAAAGCAGATTTGACAAGTTTTCCGCGACAAATTGTCACTTGTCACCTGTCGCTCAAAAAGTTTTATTAAACAGAAATATGTCAAATTGTCGCGACAATTCGACATATTTGTAAATTTCCACCGTGACAATTTTGTCACCAGTAAGTTTTATTAAACAGAAAAATTGTCGAATTGTCAATTTCTGACATATGTCGGACTTGTCGAATTGTCAGCTTTATTAAACAGGGCCCAGGGAACACTTCAATTTGAATATCGGTGCTTGGAAAAATAGAACAGATATTTGAAATTAAGTTAATATGTCACATTGTTGGTCTTGAAGCCGTCGTGCATAATAAACGGAGAATTTGAATTTGGAAAAGTTCGACTGGCGATAAGTTTTAGTGAAAGAACCCTTCCTGGGTTAACTTAGGTGGCAGATAGGTACACTGCCCATTTGGTGAGAAGTGACTATAGTGGTCTACTGATGTTTGCTACTCCAAGGGCGTCATAATCCACGACTTGTGTAGTGAATGCGACTCCTACGCAAGAGGCGTGCGTTCCATTCCTACTTAGTACAAATATTTGTGTGCATGAATATGAATATTTGTATTGGTCGGGGTGTTTCTATATATAATATGTATGTATTTACAAAAAATAAGTATCTAAGTATGTTAATCCATATTCTAGAACCCATAACAGCAGCTAGTTAAATTTATTTATTTATTAATCGTGCTCCTAACGTTGTAGGAACCTTCTAATACATTCTTCAATAACCGTATATAGAAGTCGCTTCTGAAAATCACAACACGGATTTCATTCAACAGCCAAACATGTAATAGTTGTATAATTCAAAGTTATTCATAAATATATATATATTACGTAAATGTTATGTAATCAAATGTAAAAACAAATAAACAGTCTAATGCCGCATCAGAATAAACCTTGGAGCATCTGATCTTCACAAAAAAATCAGAACACAAAAATAAATACTCTTTGCATTCTGGGAACGCAGCCAAAACCGATTTATTTTTTTTTTACATTCTGCGTCTACCCGAACTCGCATCAAAAACTACTGAACGGATTTTAATGAGACTGCTACAATCCTTTAAACAAACAATAAAGATATACATTATACCTTACGTGATGGGTAGAAAAAGTATTGGTGGTATAAATTAAATTACTGCACTTATTACGAAACAAATTTGATTGGATACGTAAATGAAATGTTTTGAGAATTCGCTTTCGCAATTTTGAGAAAATAATATGCCATGGTGGTACAGCTGTCGAAAAAATAGGGTGAATGGTGTTATTTCTTGTATCGTCAATGTTGTGGAGGTCAGATGTTAGTCGTTTCACGAAAATCGAATATTTTTTTTTATTTATGGCACGTCAATTTGACTTCACCTCGCCTGATGTTAAGTTATAGGCAAAGTCTCATGAAAGAGTGTCACCATTGCAAGCACTGTGTCTATCTAGTGCTACAATGATGGCGCTCAGCTCAAGAATAAAAAAATCAAAGAACGGGCTCATCATTTTAGTCTCTCAGAATGTAGTCAAACCTGCAGTTAGGCCGGAAGAAGCAGACTCTAGACCCCGAGCGATGCGACCAGAGTTAGCGCAAGTATGATAATGATTAAGTTTTCATCTAAGACACGTCAATTTCACTTCACGTTGAAAGTCTCAGGAAAGCGGGTCACTATTACAAACGCGTAGTGTTACAATGGCAGCGCTCAGATTGACAGCCTCATCAGATGCCTTTTCACACCCCGCTCAAAGGATCCGGGACTGTAGGAGGAAGGAAACACGTGAGTTCGTTCAGATACAGATGTTTTATTGTACACATTATTTGACTGTATACTATGGCTATATATCTAAATTTCTGCCTTAATGACTTCACGTTTGTAAGTACGTACCTGCTACGTACTACAATTTTTCCTCTCTCCAAACATTGTGTTGTACATAAGTAAAAAAATTACACTAAGTAAAATAAAAAAAATATTATAAAAAGTAACGCAATAAATGTATTCAGTATTATAGTAATACAATGAAATGTAACTTTAATTACGCACCAAGACTGCTTTTTGCTAATTGGTGGGCTATCAATATGGCAGCTTTGGCTATGGCTGGTTAGACAGAGGTCTGATCTCACTATTAAACATGACATTTCTTGTGTTTGATAAAAAAAAAAACAAAAAAAATATATACAGTTCTCCGAAATAATTTGTGAACATTTCCGATCGCTTTGCCCTAATAAGAATTTTCTTCCTCTCACAACTAATCAAACACCCGCATAATTATTTTATTATTATCAGTTATTTTTGCTTATTATAGTGGTTATAATCAATGCCTTCATATAATATTAGATTATTAAGCCACAACTAATTAAACTACTAATACTTCTTCTTATTCTGTCGAATCGATGGCATTTTTGAGTTGTCATCGTGGTGTAGTAATTTGTTTCACGGCAGCGCCGTTACTCATCTATTAACTTGGCATAACAAGATGTGACATAGTAACGAATGGGGAATACCGTTCAAAACATGACGGTATTCTCCGTCGTAACTGGGCAGTTCGACTAGGGAAATACCTCCGCCCTATAGAACACTGCGGCTAATAATACGCACCTGTGTGTGGTGTTTCTGATGGTGAGTAGCCAGAGCTCACTGAAGAGATTTTGTATTGTCAATGGGAAGACCGAAAAAGTTGCTTTGTCTTGAAAGCACAGAATCTTTCTTAACCTTGAATTTCGAACAAGGTGGTGCTTTACCGGCCTTTACTTCCACTTTACGCTATCATGAACATTCATTGGTAGTAAGACTATGAACCCGTATGTCATTCTCTACCACGGCTAGCTAGAATGTCTTAGGTCTACCCCTCCTACCGGGTCCAAGTAGAGACCACATGACCGGAATACCAGAACGTTTATCTACTGAATAAATTACTGTATAAATAAACTACTTGAATTTCAGTATGTGAATTATAATGAAGTTACCAAGTAAACACATGAGAGAAAATTATAGCCTTCACCAGTATATGTCAGGAGGTGTTACCTCGGTGTTTAATTGAGTTGGCTTTGCACGATGTGTTCTCCTCGAAGTAAACTTTAAAATAAACACATTTTAAAAAAATACTGTGCGGTATGGAAGCAGTTTCATCCCGCGCACGCTCAAGCTGTGGAATGAACTCCCTGCCGTGGTTTTCCCAAGCGGGTTCTTCAAGAAGGGCATTAGAAGGTTTCTACAGTGTAGGCAGCACGTGCGTGACGCCTCTGGTGTTGCAAACGTCCATAGGCCACGGTGACCGCTTCCCATCAGGTGGGCCGTGTGCTTGTCTGCCACCTAAGTGGTATAAAAAAATTAAAAAAAGCATGGATAGTTTCATTTGATGATGCGGTCGCTATTTCTATTTTAGTGCGCTTTAATTACTTTTCTGTATTTTTTCTGTTATTAAACCGCCATGACAAACCATTACGAATGCTGAGACGAGGTATCGGTTTCGATCCCATTCTATATTACCAATGGTTGTGAGGTCAGATGGCAGTCGCTTCACGGAAAATATCTGAGTCAGTCAAATCCGCAGTAGGACCTAGACTCCGAGGTAAAAGCTTCGGGTGTGACTGGAACTTCTATGACTATTCTATTCATGGTCTATTGTAATTTTTGTTATTTTAATTTGACATCAAGCCTTACTTCTTGACGCACACAACGCACTGAGCAGCTTATACAGCTGAGCCTACGTCATTTCTCAGTTTTTTTGTTAATATAAATACCGAGGACATTTTTTTTCACCAAAATGGAACCGTCCGTCCCTGAAATATTTTTAATATGAAGTAGGTAGATGCTATTTTTCAAATTTTCTTCTTCCAATTCTGGAGTGATATTTGAATTCCATGGGATAAAACATTTGGTGTTTATTTACATTTTTCTTGTGTCCCAGGTGGTTCCCATCAGGTGGGCCGTGTGCTTGTTTGCCACCTAAGTGGTATAAAAAAACATCACATATTATCACACAAACTCAGGTCTCAAAAACCTGGATGGATGGTGGATGGTGGCTTAATAGGTATTTCTCTAGCTGTGCCTAGGTTATTTCTGTTTTCATTTAGTACTCGTATTGTATTCACGTTGCTAATGTAGTCACCAGGCTTCGAATTCGGGACCTCTCAATTTTAAGCTTTACTCTTCAACTACTGAGTTACCTGACTTACTAAACTATCTTACTGAACTCCCTGAGACTCAACTTTCAGCTTATCATTAGACGAAGTGAAGTCAAATTGACGTGCCATAAATAAAAAAACCAACGCTTAAATTCTAACACAATAGATCTTTTGTAATCCGAAAATAAATGAACTTGGAATTAGTATTTCAAAAGCCAGTATTAATTTCATAAGAAACCTTAATTTGCGAAGACTTGTTTCGGTTCAGCTTATTTTCCTTCATCGTTAAAGATGCCCTTGAAATAAGATATTCATTGTTCAATTCTAATAATATAATATACTACCTAATGGCCGCGGCTCCATCCGCTTGGATGTCGGTTATCGCGACTGATGGTTAGTTTATTTGTTCTACTCAACCAATTACGATCAAACTAATAGGAGTTATTAGTAATACTTAGTGCGTAAAACCTTAGTACAACAATTGTATACAATATTTTTCCTTCTTAAAATTTCTATGTAAATAGTGTACAAATAAAGTGTTATTCTATTCTATTCTATTCTATTATATTGGTCAGCTCAGCGTTGGTCGTTGGATTGTTGTACCTATGGTATACCAGCGTGAGAACTTTGCTTTTGTGATTCAAGATTCGTAGTGACGTAGTGGTTCATCCTTCTGTGGTTAAGATACATATGGTATCGCCAGATGCGTCTGAAGCTGAGTCTGGTCTGAGAAGTTTTTTGTCGGGAGACCTCGTTACAAGTTCTAAGAGACTCCAGGCATAATTTGCATCATAGCCCGCTGCGCAACTTTCATCACGTGTATTAGTCTCACCGTCAAAGTCTACGTTTCGGCACCGTATATCAAAAATGCCTGTTAGCAGGACACATTTGTCGAAAACCTTAGTTACTAATGTACAGATACAATTATGTATGATTTTAGATTGACATGGTCATTTACATATTCACTATTAAAACGATCGGGATATTTATTTACAATGTGAGAACGCGGACAGTGGTAGTGGCGGCGCGCATAGTAAACGAATGAGAAAGAGGGTAGACCGATACGGTTGGCCTCAATAAGAACTAGCTCGGCGGTCGTCAGTACACCGTGATCATGGCGCTTGCAACAGCGCCGAAATATCGGTTACGAAATGAAACCAACAAACATGGTAAATATCCCGATCGTTTTAATAGTGAACAGATACAATCAACACACAATTTTGGAATACGTACTTTGTTAATAATAACAGTGCACAGAACTCTAAAACATTGTACAACGATAGACTTTATCTCATCAAACGGTACTTAATTGATTTCTGACGGCTACATCCCACTCACTAATTTCGTTATCAGTTTATCACTCAAAGGATTCAGAACCTCGTTACTGTTAACTAATTTATTTTCATCAAGACGCTTTGAACGAGTTTCGAAGTTGTTTTATTAGAACCAGGGGCGAGCAACAAAAAATGCTACCATTTTCAAAAGGTTCATTTACTTACATTATGTTAGATTTAGTGTTTAGACATAGTAAATATAGAATCAAAGAATCAATCAAAGAATCAATTTCATTTATTCAGTTTAGGCACATAAAGAGCACTTATGAATGTCAAAGTTTTACAATAATTATGTACCTACATTTGTCAAAAATATTATAATTCATAATAAATTAGGATACTTAGTAAATAAATCATTAGAAAATGATTCTTTCGCTGGTTCGGTAGTTAAATCTCCTGAGAAGAGACCAGCAAGAAACTCAGGTAGATTATCGTTATTCTTTTTAATATTTAGTTGTTTATTTATAATAACTGGGTGCAAGAGCAAGAGATTATTATGCCCACGCATTTTTATCATCAAGATATTCGTCTACTTTATAATAGCTTTTTTTAATTAAAAATTTTTTCAATTCTATTTTAAACTTATCAAGTGGCAGGTCAGCCAAATCCTGAGGAATTTTATTATATATTTTTATACATTTGCCCACAAACGAATTACTGACTTTATGAAGCCTTAGTTTCGGTATCGCCAGTTTATTTTTATTTCGCGTATTCAAGTTGTGAAAGTCTGATTTTTTTTGGAAGAGGTCTAGGTTCTTCCTTACATATAAGGCGTTGACGTAAATATATTGTGAGGCAACTGTTAAAATATTAATTTCTTTAAACAGTTCTTTCAGCGAGTCACGGGGTCCGAGGCAATAGATTGCTCGTATAGCTCGTTTCTGTAATATAAATATAGTTGCAATATCGGCAGCTGAGCCCCACAGCAGCAGACCATATGACATAACGCTATGAAAGTAACTGAAATAAACTAATCGTGCCGTTTTCTCGTCAGTTAGTGACCTTATCTTTCTAACCGCATAGGCAGCTGAGCTAAGTCTTCCTGCTAAGGCTGTGATATGAGAACCCCATTGTAGTTTATTATCTAGTGTGATGCCAAGAAAAACTGTGGTATTGACTATTTCCACAGTTTCATTATTCATTATAATGTTTGAGTCTATATGTCTTACATTTGGCATCGTAAATTTTACACATTTTGTTTTTTTGGCATTAAGTAGCAGGTTATTACTCGTGAACCAATGCAATATTACAGAAAGGGTATTATTCACATCGTCAAGTATTACTTTTTGTCTGTCAGTTTTAAAAATTAATGAAGTGTCATCAGCAAATAATACTATTTCACAAAGATTTTCAATGAAGTATGGAAGGTCGTTTACATATATCAGGAACAAAAGGGGTCCTAATATCGAGCCTTGGGGTACTCCCATGACTAGCGGGGCGCCAGAAGAATCGGTGCCATTAACGTTTACTTTTTGTACTCTGCCAGTGAGGTAAGACCTAAGTAAGCTAAGTGAGCTATTCGAGACACCATAATAATCTAACTTTAATAACAAGGTCTCATGATCAACACAATCGAAAGCCTTTGATAAGTCACAAAAAATACCAATGGCATCCTGCTTCTCCTCCCATGCATCAAATATGTGTTTAACTAGTGCGACTCCTGCATCTGTTGTATTTTTGCCTTTAGTAAAACCAAACTGTTTTTTATGAAGTAAATCATTGGCTGCAAAATGTGAAAGCAGTTGATTAAATATTATTTTTTCAAAAATTTTACTTAGCGCTGGTAATATAGAGATGGGACGAAAATTGGATGGGTCACTTTTGTCCCCTGCTTTGAATAACGGAATGATTTTACTGTACTTCATAAGATTTGGAAATTGTTTTTCATCTATACATTTATTGAATATGAATGCAAGGTAGGGCGCAATAGTGGGCATTATTGAATTTATTATATTGGTTGAAATGCCCCAGAGATCTTCAGTCTTTTTTATATTTAATTGTTTAAATGTTTTAAGTATTGTTTCAGTGTCTATATACTGAAAATTAAAGATTACATTATATTATTTATATTATATTATATTAATTATATAGTTAAATATAACTACTCATCATGCGTACAGTTAAGGCGTGGAACGCCCTGCCCGAGTCTGAGTTTCCGGATAGCTATTAACTTGAAAGTCTTCAATACTTGAGCGAATGGGTTCCTTCTAGGCAAGCGTGCTCCACCGTCGACCGCATCATCACTTACCACCAGGTGTGATAGCGATCAAACACGAGCCTATCGAATATAAAAAAAAACAAATAGACCTCTTTTATGAGACTTTACCTTCAGCTTAACATCAGGCGAGGTAAAGTCAAATTAACGTGCCATAAATAAACAAAATAAAAAAAGACTGTCGAGATCTGACAGTCGATGTGTGTGTCTATGTGTGTTAGCTTTGGTTCCATGGCCAATTGTAAAATTGTTTTAGCATGGATAGGCTTGAAAATTCTCTCGAAAAAGAATTGTTTTTCCTCTCGACCGCTCTCATTCCCCTCTTAATCCGTCGTCGTCACTCTTCAGACGCCCGAAAAAAGCTATTTTTTGCAAGCTGTGCTAATTAATGCTATGACAGTTGTGCTACGCACTAGGGTAACAATTTTTGAGATTGACTGCCAATTAAATAAACTATTCGAAAACCAATTTTCACATGTCGTTAAAAAATAGTTGCGACGTACTTTTTATTTCACAACGTTGAATCCGCGTTGGTCCTAATAGGTAACGAAAAATGCAGACCCAAGCGTATTTCTCTATACATCAAATGCTACATTTAGTAAGAAACTTAGCCTTTTAAAAGCGATTGAAATTTTTTGCCGTTCAGCTCTAGGAGATAAGTTTTAATAATAAGTCTGAAGATAAATATAAAACAAGTATAGTTTGCTGTTGTTAACTTAGTTCAATATTGAAAAGTTAAGTTATAAAACCTAGGTCAGTCTTAGGATGGGCGACCATACTTAAACCAGACAGAGAGTGCTTCCACGGTGCAAACATGGATTTTTTGACATCTGATACTGTTTCGAAAAAAATAAATAATGACGTCAGCTGAATACAGTCAAAATTCCATCAAAATCAACCACTTGGACGTTTACTACCGCCGTATTACTACCGCTAAAATTTTATTTTAATGTCACAATTACTATAATTCAATTATGGTTAGCGAAAGTCGGGTATTAACGCGATCATATGGTAATAATAATTGACCTTTTGATTTACTTGACGTGTTTGAATGTAGTGTGTCTGAGTGCGATGCGGGGGTAGTTGAACAAGAAACTTCACTCTCCCCGCAGCCCCCATAGTCGTGACAGCGCATACTCCAGTAAGCTTGTGACCACAGCCGAAACGTGGGGTCAGCCCCATGCTCCACTAGGTTCTCCACCTGGGTGAAGCACGAGTACTTATAGAGTCCCATGCTTCAACATAATGGCAGGTACTCAGTCTAAGAGACACCACTTTTTACAAATTTTTACGCTATGTATTTGTAGTTCGGTATTTTAGCTCGACGTTTAGACCCAGTAGCACTAGCATGAACTCCTATCGAATTCGTAATGTAAAGGTTTCGAGAGAACGGAGCATGTGATTGGCAGTCTGCCTCTTGTGAACCTGTGTGCGTGTGTAGCCCGCCAATCGCAATGCTCCGTTCTGTCGATACCTTTACATTACGAATTCGATAGATTTTCTTGCTAAGGCTACAGGTGATGTATTCATAAACCAGTCAGAGCCTGAGCGGTCTCATTTAATTTTGTAGCGGTTGAACCGCGTGTCAGGATTTACCCTTATATTCATTTTGCGCAAAGTCGATACAGAATACAGTCCACGTTAATTTAAACGAACGCTGTCATCGATGATTTGTGATTGCTATTATATCAGTTTTATTAACATGGAAAAGTTTGCCAATAATGTGATATAATATGACATATTTGAAGTGAAAACATTATTAGGCACATTGTACAGTACTTTATAGCAAATTTTGAGTGGGTAAGAATTTCGAACTACCATTGTTAACTCGCAGGTAAGCTGAAGTGGAATGAGTACGATGCACAAGGACTTAAGTGGCCAACTTGCGAGCAAGTAATGGTCGAGAAGGAGAAAACTCCAGGCCCGCGAGGTGACTCGGACTTTAGTCGGTTCGAGTTCGACATAACTTGGTACCTCCACCATCTTTGGCGAGGGTGGTATCCATGGATACCAACCTCGCCGTTTCTACGCACGAAAATGTGACAAGTGACCGATGTCATGGATGGTTGGAATACAAATGCAAATGAGTCCTTTTTCGAAAAAAATAAATAATGACGTCAGCTGAATACAGTCAAAATTCCATCAAAATCAACCACTTGGACGATTACTACCGCCGTATTACTACCGCTAAAATTTTATTTTAACGTCACAATTACTAATACTTCAATTATTGTTAGCGAAACTCGGGTATTACCGCGACCTTTTGATTTACTTGACGTGCTTGAGTGTAGTGTGTCTGAGTGCGATGCGGGGGTAGTTGAACAAGAAACTTCACTCTCCCCGCAGTCCTCATAGTCGTGACAGCGGCGCATACTCCAGTAAGCTTGTTGCTAGTGCAATCTGAAAAGATGACTGGCATTCCAACCTGGATGCGGAAGGTGGAGGATGGCGCAGGAGCAATGGCGCATATTAGAAGAGGCCTATATCGAGCAGTGGACACACAGCACCGGACTAATTGAGGATGCTAATTGACTGCTTTGATTGTTACCTAACGACACGATCACACTGACGCTCCGATAGACGTATATCGGATGCTGCACGACGATAAAAAGATAAAGTCATTAAATTCAATAAGGTCAGTATGTATTTGAAAAATAAAACTATGATAACTCTTAAGTGTCACCTATGAGGTATATGGTCAACAGTCGACTACGATAGCCTATTTGACTGATGTATAAAAATTGCCAATTAAAGCAACAATTCAATTTCGTAGCACTAATTATTATCCCAAAACACATTCGATTCCCAATTTATACAGAACAGCCATTTCAAACCAGAATAATATGAAACTATTTTGGATTGTACAAATAAAAAAAACATTCATCCATTCAATTTATTCTCGTAATCCGATGAATCGATTCACTGGATCGAATTGTATAAACATATCTCTCCGAACATGTTTACTTTTGACATTACAATTTGTCGTTCAACGATGTTTTATACTGAATTACATTATGTGGGCCAGATGGAATAAGCATGATACCTACTTGATATTTTACTAATATTATAAATGCTAGATCAGAGTTGTATTTTTAGGAATACTTACTTAGATAAGAGGTAACCTAAGTTAAACCCGATAACATCAACTAGACTTTGCCAATTCAGAGATTACCAGGAACAATAGACAGAAAGAACTTTGTTATGGTTTTACTGTTTATATATTCATAATGATTGTATTTATATTGTATTTCCGTCTAATTTGAATAACACAAATAAGCTCTTCTCATTAATCCTACCCTCTCCTTTCCTACACAATACATAACAACACGTGCAGAGCTTAGATATCACCCACATACGGTGAAGAATATTCCATTAAGAACCAACCGGTTAGGTGAGTCTTTTCTCCGCCGCACCATTAAGTCTTGGAATTCCTTACTAGCTCACGTCTTTTGGGTCATTATTCATACAGCCCTGGGTCTTTTAAGCGGGTCGTGAAAAAGCATCGAAAGCCGTCAAGCTGAGGGCCACCATTGTAACATTGTACATGTTTGTGATGGTGACCCCTTTTCCTGACACGTTTCTTTTAGCTTACCCTCAAGCGATGGGACGTCAATTGCACGTGAACTTTATAAAATAATTCGCAACATAGTTTCTTCGATAGAATTTTTCGTAGATTTCTCTGATGCAATGCAGCATCGCAGCTTTGTGTACAAGCAAACGGTTTTATCTCGTATAATTGAATCTAGTCTGTTAAAAATAGACCTTTCAAGAGCGATTCATGAAGCTATACTTCCAAACGTATTGGAGCAAATTGTTGCCAACTCTTATATCAAATTAAAAAGGGTTTGTGTGTTGAACGTGTCCTCATGTAAACCTCTCAAAGGACCGGGTGTATTACTCACAATGAAGAAGACAGCCGAGTTAAAGGTACACATACTAATATCAACCTCTCGAGGCCAGTTCTTGTCAAAAGACTAATGTAATATTTACTCTATGGACATAGGTGTCACAGGGATTCCTGAGAATTGCCACGGAAATTGGGTCATCATTTCATTTGGAGGCCTATATAGGTACCAGACCATAATGACCTAAAAATTTGGGTATCTTTTGAGGTTAACACGGGGTTTTTTATAGTGCAAAAAGTCCCCCCGCCCCCCGCCAGAGCCGGTTGGGGAGGTTATGTCGGACTCGAAACGACTAAAACACACGCCGTCTTTGGACTCTTAGTTGCAGGAGGTGAAATAATAACCAACATATCCCTCGCATCCCGGCAGACCTGGGGCTATCTTTTTCGAGATATCCACGTTCAGGTGTAGGGACCACGGTATCCCAGTCTAGCCCCCGGATGAGGCCTGCTTTTGCTAGGGTGACTGGCGGCCACCCGACACCCCCAGGCCCGCGCTCATGGAGTACGGTTGTCATTCTGCGACCTCCGATGCCCGAGTCGCCTCTTCTCATTTCAGGCTGTGCGGGTTGTAAGATCTTCTCCAAACCCGTTCCAACGACTCCTTCTCGAGCATTACTTGCTCATAGAAGGAGGCGGCGGTTAAAGTGGTGAAGGAGCTCCAACCGACGCGCGCCAATTCTAGTTTCTCTCGCGACTGGAGTTCAAAATATATGGTAACTACATTAATAAACCTATACGCTCTACAAAATAATAATGAACAAATTTGTTACAAGAAACAATCTAATGAGTTATACTAAAACACATTTAACCCTTCATTACTGAGGCACCTGCACATCGCGAGACATTAAGGTCATTTGTACCTGAGCGGCTTGATTTATTCCCTACTTGCGTTAGGCCGTGAACACACTAAAGAGCACGCGATAATTCATCTCATGAATATTCCATTTAAGTAAACAGTGTGACGCGTTTTATCGAGCTTTAATTTAAAGTGAAACATTTTGTTCGATGAATATGATATTTACGTATGAATTAACGAGTTGATTTTCATTATAACTATCCGTGTTGTGATGGAGAATTCATAACACCACCCATCACATACGAAGGGTGGCAGAAGACAAATGGAAAAAAGCAGACAATATCACCGCGAGAGAAGGAAAAGTCAAAACAAATCCCTTGTAACAACCCATCTGGCCAACGTGGAAGCAGCAAGACAAAGACTCGGCCTGGCCATCGCAATCCTGTGTGGAGATGAGGCAAGTGTGATAGGTACCTCTGCACCGAAAGCGATCAAGGGCGAGTTCTTTTTTTTTTACAACTTAAGTGACAAACAAGCACACGGCCCACTTGATGGAAAGTGGTCACCTATGGCAATTTGCGACGTCATAGGCTCTATACTCATGTTGCCTACCCTGTAGAACTGTAAGTGCAGTATTACGATTGGGCAATAAATATCTTTATTAAATATAAATACCTAAATGTAACTAAAATTAGAATAGAACATAATTATATATTTCCATCCAGTGTGTATGTAGCCTTAACCTCCAAGCTGGTGGGTTAAGTTTCAGTAAGCCATCGGTGACGAGATTTTGTGTTTCGCGTGTAATCCGCGACTTGCCGCGCATTCGGCATTGTCGCATGCCGCATGCCTCGTGCCGCCATGTCGCGGCAACGGGTTTTGTTACTGATTACGTTGTACTACTGTCTTGTTGGCTTCGCGTCACAATTTATTTAAATGAATGTTGAATTAGAGAGGATATGAATCGAAAAATGTCGCGGTAGCCTAGTGGTATGGGTAATGGACTGCTGAGACGAGGTCTCGAGTTCGATCCCAGGTTTACCATGGCACACACCAATGACTTTTCGATGCTTTTCGAAGTTATGTGTGTATTTATCGCAGGTTTATAAGTGCCTCGGAGAGCACGTTAAGCCCTCGGTCCCGGTTGCCATACAAATATCTATGGCAGTCGTTACGGGTAGTTGGAGCCCTCAAAAGTCCAACCAGCCTAACTTGGAACTTCGATATCGCCATTGGTCATTAGACCATTGGTTGTGGAGGTCAGATGGCAGTCGCTTCACGGAAAATATCGAAGTTCAGCCGCATCACAGTTAGACTGGAAAGCCGACCCCAACTGAGTTGGGAAAAAGGTTCAGGGAATGATGATGAATCGAAAAACGTACCTAACAATAAAGTTTTATTTCTATAGCGTTTCTATAGAGTAGTTTACTTTTTTTGCTGTCGAATTTGAGTTGCGTTTTTGAGATGCCATCGTGGTGTAGTAATTTGTTTCACGGCAGCGACGCTACTTACGAAGAGGGTCCGAGCATAGGTTTCGCTCTTCGGGAAGGTTTACTACGTCCCCTATTTACTTACGTACTACCTACGTCTTAGTGTTTACTTAAACTCATGTAGCTATATTAAGTGTGTATTGCGAAGATTAATGAAAAAGAATCCTGTAAACCTTAAGATAAAACTTGTTAACCTATGATTTCTGAGGTGTATTGTGTATGCAGATAGATCGAAAATCGAATTCTCTATCTTTGATGATTAGCAGTCAAACATTTTACCCACCAACACTAGGGTCGAAGGATCGCTGGAGAGATGTTATATTGTCTGTGAAAAGACTAATTTGCTTCCTGACAGCATATAAACTTCCTTTAAACCTTCAGTAAGGTCATTAAACGGTTTCTATAAGGTTGGCAGTACGAGTGTAACTCCCCCAAACGTCCACAGGACACGGTAACTTTTCATCAGATGGGTCCTGTGCTTGTCTGCGATAAAGCAATATAAAAGGACGTCAAATATTTAAGTGCTTTTCCTATCAACAAACACTATATTTATACCTTCAGTGTGCGCAAAAGCAAAGCCCGCAATTCCTCGCCAAGAAACAATAGTGTTGTTCTGGAACATTGCTGGGCATTCTCCAGAAACTTTCGAGTGGGTGTGGTGTTGAATTTCTACTTCAACTATGTTCTGGAATAGCGTCTTAAATAAACTATTAAGAAATACCAACTAAAGTTTGCCGACTCGCTGTACCTACCCTGGATGAAAATGAACTGATCAAACAACGGTTATGTACTATTAACATACCGTAACAAACAGCTAAAACTATTCCTATAAGTACAAACTTATAGAATGATTGTTTATATTTCATCATGAAGTTGGGAAATAAAATGTGAATGGATACTCCATTTCCATTTCGAAAAATAGTATAACAACCGCGGTAGCCTAGTGGTATGGGTAATGGACTGCTGTGACGTCTCAGGTTCGATCCCAGGTTTTACCATGGCACACACCAATGAATTTTTGATGCTTTTCGATGTTATGTGTGTATTTATCGCAGGTTTATAAGTGCCCAGTTAATGGCAATAAGCTCGCTACCTATTACATTGACCTAAACATAAACTGGCGAAATATGAAAGCTAGCACCTCTGCTTACCCCCTCGGGAATATAGGGGTGAGACAGGCAACATACAGAACACACAGACAGACAACAGACAGACAGAACAAACATAGTGAACCATATATCGCTGATGATAACTACTGATTCTGCATGGCGCTATTGAAGTTCTCCTGGATAGCTTTATATTATCAGTGTTATCACCTTTCCTTGGCCCTAATTCTTTTAATAGTCTAACATGACGGTCAAACTTTTGTGATTACAAAAAATGCCATTGAATTTTAAACTATAACGCTTACTTCTAGATATTGTACTTTACTGAGCTTTCTCACTGAACCTTCCCATTAATGAACTTAAAATAGAGATTTTTGCTACGGATATTAATTCATTCAATTTAGTTCGGAATGCTCAAACAAGCTGTTTCTTCAACCGGCAGCAATGATTAAGTGCCCGTAAATAAATTGTAATGAAAAGCCTTCATAGGCATCGTAAACCTCTGTTAATCGCTTCACAATGACCTGAAATATGACGTTCGTTTTAAATGAAATGTTAGTAAATAAATAAATACTCTAGGAAAATCTACACAACGCCGCATAGCGTAACTAGCTTATGTTATGGGCTCTAGAATGAACAGAACATAACATAACAAAAACTCACGCCTATATCACGAAGGGGTAGGCAGAGGTGCTTGCACCCACATTTCGCCAGTTTATGTTTAGGTCCCAATGTAATAGGTGGCGAGCCTGTTGCCATTAACCAGGCACTTTAAAGCCTGCGATAAATACACACATAACTTCGAAAAGCATCAAAATCTCATTAGTGTGTGCCATGGTATAACCTGGGATCGAACCCGAGACCTCGTCTCAGCAGTTGTAATTGTTGTAAAGAATATTAGCAACCGAAGTTACTAATATACCCTTAACCCCTCCAGCTAAGCTCAAAGACTTGTGTTAGGAGTGGGTTCACGTCGGTAGTGTAATAGCCAGGCTTCGAACCCGGGACCTTTCGATCGTAAGGCCGACTCCTTAACCACTGAGCTACCGCCGCTTGTCCATTACCAATACCACTAGGCTACCATGGCCTAAGTATTATCATAACGTGGTAACGGCCCTGGGTATTTCTACGTCAAATACATATTTTCAAAATAATATTTCTACGTATGTTTAACAACTTTCCAAGTGCAAATAGACAAAAAAAGAAAAGACAACTTATGTTAATAAGTTGTCTTTTCTTTTTTTGAGTTGCTTAATACATTCTCTGAACCTTTTTCCAACTCAGTTGGGGTCGGCTTTCCATTCTAACTGTGATGCGGCTGAACTTCGATATTTTCCGTGAAGCGACTGCCACCTGACCTCCACAACCAATGGTCCAATGACCAATGGCGATATCGAAGGCGATTTCACTACTTAACTAATTGCTTAACTATTTGCTTAATATCCTCATATAATTCAGGTCAGGGATTACCATGGAACGCTAAATTAGTTCTGTTGCAGACTACGATTCAGTTACTAATTAATTAAACGGTAGTCGGTTTGCTGATCGGTGGTATTAGCTCATCAAATAATAGTTAGCGAGGAAAAGCCAAATTAACCGCAGCAGCATATTAAACAAGAATTTAATATAATTCAGGATTTATTAACATTGATTAAATTTTAACAGAAAATATAGATCGGGGGAGGGAAGGGGACACATCACTCACCCACGGTTTAACTAACCTAACCATAGCAATAACATTACTAATTGTCACAGAAAGGAATGCCAATGAATTAATGGATTTCCGCCATGTAATTCCTTTATGTATATGTATTACCTATATTTTATTCCTTGACGTAATTATCCCTGTTCCAAATTTTATCAAGATTCGTTTAGCCGTTAGAGCGTGATTGAGTATTAAACATCTTCAAACGACGACCTCCGTGGCGCGGCGGCAGTAAACGCGACTGCTACGCAGGAAGTGCGGGCTCGATTCCCGCTCAGTGCAAATATTTGTGTGCATGAATATGAATATTTGCATAGGTTTGGGTGTTTCTATGTATAATATGTATGTATTCACAAAAAAAGTATCTAAGTATGTTTATCCGCATTTTAGAGTCCATAACACAAGCTGGTTACGCTATGCTTACCATGGGTCTAGGTGGCGTTGTGTGGATTGTCCTAGAATATTTATTTATTTACGAAAAAAAAACAAATTTATAATATTAGTTTAGGTATAAATATATAATTTATAATAAACTGTAATAAAATTAAAACTATAATGAAAAAAATATATTGTATGTTATAAAATACAAACACGAGGAAGTTTTCCCAGCTTACGAGAGTAAAAATATTTATGGTCATGATATAAAAAAGACATATATTTACGACGGGCACCGGGAACGAATTTAGATAAACATACGATAGATATGACGTGAACGGTTCATTAGTACCCCGTAAAATCGTTCTTTCGTTCACTCGTTCGTTTACTTTTATCATTCGCAAATACCCATTACTCATTTGGGTCACGTGTCAAAAATATTTATATTCAGTGTTGATTTTTCGTGTTTGATCGATTGCGTGGCTTTGAAAATAGCGATGATTACTCTAACTAGGAACAATTTGTATTTAATTATTAAATTCGCGTTATCTGATGCCAATTGATGTGTTTTGGTTTGTTTTGGTGCGTGTTTAAATATTCTCTTATTTTACTGGTTATTTTATTTTATATTTTTGAAGGTGTTGTTGGAACTTCGATATTGCCATTGGTCATTAAACCATGGAGGTCATAATGGTAGTCGCTTCACGCAAAATATCGAAATTCAGCTGCATCACAGTAAGACTGGAAAGCCGACCCAACTGAGTTGGGCAAAGCTTCAAAAATGTTTTTGAAGGTGTTGTAAAAGTTAGTAAGTTAATCGGATTTGGTATCCACGGGATAGACTAGCCTAGTGTGGGGCCACTGGATATAAGCTTATTTGTAATTAACTTTTATGAAAATAAATGAACTTTATTTATTTATTTATTATATTTATTTATTTATTATATAGTTTTATGTTGTTTAGATTGACATGACCCCAAGAAGAACTAGCTCGGCGTTTGTAACAGTGACGAAATACAGTAAAAACCAACAAAAATGGCGAATAAAAGGTTCTTGATAGTGTTAAAAGAACTTTTGCATTCACGTTCGATAACTGTTCCAATTTTTATTCCCTTCTCAAAGATATTTGAACGATTTATTACCACTTTTTACAATTTATTGCTGCTTTCAACAGTTTATTACCACTTTATTCTTAATGACAACTGTAGAAATACGGGTGATTCTAAAATATGTAATACATGTTTTTATTTCACGATAAGTAAAAAATAAGCCTCTTTTTAGCAAAGCAAAGATTAAAACTAACGTTGTTTTTATAAATGTACTTACTTTTAAATTTTCGCAATTCATGATATAGTTACCGAAACCCAGTCAGCTGGTGACCCGGTTAGTGCAACCTGGTCGAAACGTCAAGCAAAAAAAAATGGTAAATTATTGTTTGTACCATAATAATCGCGTTAATACTCGGCTATTTTTATAGCCATACACGAAAAGCTAATTTTTTTAAATGATTAAGTATTTGCATAGTGGACAATAGACATTTTTCAGTGTAATTGTACTAATCAATAGTAGTATTGAATTAATAGATCGAAAATCTTAAATGATAAGTACCTAGTTATAAACTAATATTAACGCCTTTTTTGGAATACATGTGAAACATCCAAAGAGATCAGTTAAAGAAGTCATGAAGTTATTAGTAAAACTTAGATAGATAAAGTGAGCAAGTGAAACCCTAGATATGAGAAAGTGTCAGAGTATATATAAATAGGTAGGTACTATTAAATTGTCATTTATTTTAAATTCAGTATAGTAATTTTATATTTCAAATTCAATACTGTTGCTCTATTTACGCTACTAATAATAACTTTGTGATTTAAGTAGTATTATTTTTTTTATTGACGTCTTAAAGAAGTGATTGTATTTTTTATCGTTCATTATCTCTTTTTATTGGTAGTGAGCTGCTATACACCACCACCTTTGGTTGACTGGTAAAGAATGTCTGTGGCAAAAAGACCACCTATGTGCATATAAGTTATTAAAAAATAAAAACCACCACTTATTGAACCACCTTACACTAAGGTTTGAGACCCGAGAAGGCTTGCGCTCGTAGTTGCTTTAAGTGCCACATAAATACTCCCTTTGGACGGCGGGGATTCTCAATTACTAGTTGAACTTCTGTCCATTATAATACCTCAGCTTTGCATATTCTAAATCGATGAAATGCATATGCAATTAAATTCGGTTTGACAGTTTTACGTACTTAGTTCCTGCTAAGTTCGACACTACCACTATTGATCTATAAAGTTGGAGTTCAAACTTAGTCGCATATGTCATTTAATTTAGTGCTATACCGATACTAAAGTTGTTGCTGTTAAACTGATGCATAAGACAGTCTATTTATTGTATCAATAAAATATTTCCTATTTATACTATTGATAGATTGGTGAAACTTATTCTTATACATTATTTAACACACGCGTACTTCTCCACGATAAGTATCGTGAAGAAGTAAAAGTGTGTTATTATTTCTTGTTAGGTGAGGTATACTATAGAAAGGCAGTGTGTAAGCGCTTACACACTTAGGTGTTCCAAAAAAGAACGTTAATCAAATTGGTTTATTGAACTTAAGGCTTATGCTCAACACCTAACGTTCAAAATGCAATGCAGTGTTGCATTTTGACGCAATGTTTTTAAACGACTGTGTGTGGATATCATGCCATGACAACGAAGATAAAACAAGCTGACAATATTTATATTGTTGATTGATGGCACTTGGAGGAACTTATTTTTATACATTATTGATAACACACTTGTACTTCTCCACTGTATTTATTATTGTACCTAACCTTGCGGCATTCTCAAAGGGTTCAACTATCAATGTAAACCTATGAGAATGCCGCAAGGCGAAGTAATCAATAGTATAAATATTGTCAGCTTGTTTTATCTTTCTTGTCTTGGCATGATATCCACACACGGTCGTTCAAAAACTTCAACTTCAGCTTGCATCAGGCGAGGTGAATTCAAATCGATGTGTTTTTATCAATATTAACCCCAACAAGAATTCCTACGTAAGTATTTATCAAAATATAACGTTATCATCGTCCTTCGAAGTACACAATATAAATAAAACGCGCACTTGTCATCCACGTTCGCAAAAGTATCACTTAAGCACATGAATACATCCTACCCGAGGTGTTTTGAATGGATGTGTGATAACACGAAGAAAGCAAGATTGATGATTCGTGGCCGTTAACCGGTGTAGATACACCTTTATAATGAACGTCCCGCCGTCCCGCGGTTCTAACGACGCTGTAAAGGATAGAGGATGAGTATATTTTATAACGTATCTAGGACAATTTTTTTTTTATAATATCACGCCTATATCACCGAAGGGGTAGGCAGAGGTGCAAGCACTCACATTTCGCCAGTTTTATATTTTAGGTCCCAATGTAATAGGTGGCGAGCCTATTGCCATTAACCGGGCACTTATGAACCTGCGATAAATACACACATAACTTCGAAAAGCATCGCAGTCATTGGTGTGTGCCATGGTAAACCTGGGATCGAACCCGAGACCTCGTCTCAGCAGTCGATTACCCATACCACTAGGCTACACACTTATATATAGGACAATTTTATTTCTAAGTATATTGTGTTCTTTTTCTGTAAGAACATTCTGTGGTTGTAACGACATAATACTGAGTTTTGGAGATAGGATAGAAAGGAATAGGTATACTAAAAATGTATTCTATTATATTTATATTGTACACATGTTGAAAATAATGTTACTGTTTCATTGTTGTTTTGAGCTTCTTCCTGAATGCGATTCCCAGCAAAGTATTATAAGATTTTATGTGGAGTATTTTTTTACAAATAAAAAGGTTTGTTTCGCATGGTTTTCCGAATCCAATTTTTATGAGCGAAATTTTAGAAAGTGTACTTTTCTAAAGTAAAAGTCGCCAAAATAAATTCGGAGCCAAAACCAATAGTCACGAAGTCAGAAATAAGTCATGTAGAAGTATTAAACTGTATGCTTCTCCCTGCCATGCCGACGTACCTTGTTCCTTTTTTCGTTTATTCGTATTATTATATTTCGTTTATGTGGAATTATTAACATAATACAAATAACATAAACTCACGCCTATATCCCCGAAGGGGTAGACAGAGGTGCTAGCGCCCACAGAATATACATTTCACGTTATCATCAAATTAATCCATTCAGTGATAAACGTGAAATGAATACCTAAATTTTCTTGACTAAATATCTTGACACATTTCAAGAATTTCCTACGTTTCTTTAAATGATAGTCACCCTTCTGCACTCGAGGCTAGACAACTTCATCTAGTATCATTAAAGCATTATTCTAGATAGCGTTAGGTAAGAATGGGTCGTTACAGCTCCGATCGTTTATTATAGAGCTGGAGGAATTTCAACTATAACAAGTAAAAGTTTAAGACGAGAGTCGACATTTAACTCCATCTGTATAGTGTGGCAGTTTACATTGTCAGTGCAAATATGTTCCATACATAAAACATAACATAACATAAACTCACGCCTATATCCCCAAAGGGATAGGCAGAGGTGCTAGCACCCACATTTCGCCAGTTTATGTTTAGGTCCCAATTTAATAGGTGGCGAGCCTATTGACATCATTCGGGCACTTATAAACCTGCAACAAATAGACACATAACTTCGAAAAGCATCGAAAAGTCATTGGTGTGTGCCATGGTGAAACCTGGGATCGAACCCGAGACCTCGTCTCAGCAGTCCATTACCCATACAACTAGGCTACCGTAATTGTTACATAAATACTACGTACTATATATATATCGATGAAGTAATTGACGGACTTGGCTCCGGTTTAGAATCGTAGAAACCCACCGTGTAATAACCTTCAAATGGTCTTCTTGAAGAATATCACGGAGGTAGGACACGACGGTATCTCCCGTCCGAAATGAGCTGTCCAACTGGGGAAGTACCTCCGCCCTACAGAAGACCGCGGTCATAATAACCATCGTGTTGTGTTCCCGCCGGTAAGTCGGGTAGCCAGAGCTCACTATACCCCTCCTTCCCCTCCCCTTCCTAACCTCCCCACCCCTTCCCAGCTCTCCCCCTTTCCCTTCAGGGTGGGCAGCGCGTGTGTGACACCCTTAGTGTTGCACACGTTCATAGGCCACGGTGGCCGCTTTCCATCAGGTGGGTCGTGTGCTTGTCTGCCACCTACGTAGTATAAAAAAAAAAAGGAACCCTATATCATATTCTTATAACACACAGGGTGTAAGGGAAACATTCCCGAAGCCGAAGGCTCCTGGTAGTACTTACACAACATATTGGCATTAAAAATAATTACGGAAAGGCAATTATTCTTTTTTTTTCGCCTTATTGACTCTCCATCATTTCATTATGTATGTTTCATTATAAATGTACAATGATTTTTGAATAAATATTATTATTATTATTATTATTATATTATTAAAAAACCCCACTGTAAAAAACAAGAGGCGCCATCTTGCATAATACATGCTTTTTGATGGAATTTTAATTTCATTTAGCTTTATTAACACGGTATAGAGTGAAAAACGCAAGTTGAACGGTATAAAAAATGAAAAATGAATAAAAAAAATTGCGTTGCCTAATTTTTATGCCAATATGTTGTGTTCCAGTAGTACTACCAGGGGCCTTTAGCTTCGGGAGTTTTCCCTTTATATAATATAAGAATATGATATGGGGTTCTTCAAGACGGCATTAGAAGGTTTGTACAGGGTTTGCAGCGCGGTTGTAACGCCTCTGGTAATGCAAACGTCCACATCCCACGGGAACCACTTTCCATCAGGTGGACCACTGGCTTGTCTGCCATCTAAGTAGTATAAAAAAACTTACAATACTAGAAAGAAAATAGTATTACTATAACGCACTGGCCCCATTTCGAGCAACATAAAAAGTCCTTAAAGCTCAATTCACACAAAACACTGCACTTTATCGTCCCACTTTCCAAACCGACATAATCGTCTGTAGTACAATAGATAACAATATTACCCAGTTACCTGTCAACGAAAATTCACCCTTACTGCTTTAATAGTAAAGTGGAACGCAACCGCATTGGTAAGCTTGTAGACTATCAGAGTGGAAAGATGATGGCATAGTTTGTCACAACGCGTTATGCTGATTTTATTCCCGTCTCGTAAAAATTATGGGCATGTGAGAAGTTTTTTTTTCTTTTTGAAAATATTAATGCTCTTTTATGTGACGAAATAGGGGCTATATGTTTAAGGATAATGTAACTACATATCATAGTACTATTATTTGTAGATACAATGGGGGCCTTCACTCCTGAGATTCCTTCAATAGTGGGTCTATTAAGTGTCTTCTGGTTAATATTTGAATGTACCGAAAATTTTCTACAGCAATTATGCTGAATGTTCAAATTTAATTTGGATAAAAAGTAAATGCTTCGACGGGATTCAAACCCAGACAGACCAACATGCCATATTTACAATGTTTCAAAAAACTTCAATGCTTTCATGACTTTATCAAGGCGGGGTCCTTTTTCTGAAGCTTACTGTGCACATAATTTGGACATTAATAGAATTGTATCCACAATTCGTTAAAATAACGATCCTTTAATGAGCCTGCAACAGTAGTCTTCATGGAAAATATTAAATTTGGCCGTTTGATTAAAACGAACCTTTCGTTTCACTATTTATAAGGAAAAGATCGAAAAACTCGACATTAAAAATGAGATATTTTTCTCCAAACGTCTATAATACGTTTCGAAAAAGTTAATTAAAAATGGTAATTGGTAGAAATATTTTTTTTTTCATTTCGAAGGTAATTACTTTTTATAATCTTTTCTTTAACGTAAAGTTATTATTACTACCGTAAATAGAGAACATTGACCTAAACCTAAACTGGCGAAATGTGGGTGCTAGCACCTTCGGGGATAATGGCGTGAGTTTATGTTATGTTATGTAATAGAGAACATTCACAAACATTCAATCAACGATCTCCCCATTACCACAATATTTATAAAAAGTATTTCACGGTTTATAATATTCTGTCACTTTCTTACACCTAGGTTTTTAAAGATATATATGTTACTAACACATTTTGTTTCTCTTAGAATAACTTTACTGTGTGTACTTATATGTCCTTATACTCGTCTCCTTAAATATTTGAGGCTCCCGCCCAACTCCGGGCATTCTATACAAACAATTTACCCTATAAGGATTGTCAAATTCAACATTTCTAATATATCCTACTCCATCCCATTTGGAATTCCTATCATGAAGTCTAGGCTAAATCTAGTCTAAATTAAATTCCGCCTTGCTTGGAACGTAGGTTATAACCTGGTCATATGATTCCGTTTCTAGTTCAGTAATCCTTGGCACGGGATGACTGCAAACTTTATCAGGAGTATAAGCGTTTGGTAGATCAATTCATATTTAACTATAGAAGGTTCGTCATTCTCTGAGCCTATTCTCAATACGGTTGGGGTCGGTTGTCTAGGCCAACTATGATGTGGCTGAATTGCGATATTTTTCGTAAAGCGAATGCGTCGGACCTCCACAACCAAATTGGCGTCTTTTTGATAAATCTTATTTATTTATTTATTTATTTATTTATCACACGTAACAGATTACAACCAACAAGAAATACAATAATAATACGAAGCAATAGGATTAGAGTCCAGGTTGCATTCCACAAGAACGCGTGAACAAATGAGTTAAGATGAAGGAGTTTCTAACAATAACACACATAAAGCTAGTTTACAATTTTAAATTACATTACATTAGACATGATGGAGTTCCTAACTACGGTTAGTATAAAAGTTGTTTTACCGTTCTAACAAATAAAGTCAGCTTTGTCACAAAAATATCAAATATATAAAATCTTAAATAAAGTTTATATGGTTTATTATTTGTAACGAGGTGGTTACTAGTAGTGTTGCCCAAATGCAAGAACAAGACGAGACTTAGCCAGTCTTGGTCTTGGTCTTGCGCCAATACACCTGGTCTTGGTCTTGCGCTCCCAGTCTTGGCCTTGGTCTTGGTCTTGCAGCAAGAGTCTTGCAAGTCTTGCAATTACCTATTAATCTATTGCTATTTATTAAAGTTTACTTTAAATCTTTCGACCATTGTTAAAAATGACGCGAAATATGTACCTATGTATTACTATTTTATCAATATCTATAAAATATTCCGAAGTCAGTTTAAAGTCATTTGTTCAAAAAAGACTTTTTTGAGTTCCTGGAGTTTTCATATAAAAAAAAATATTCTTACCTGTCCACTTCTTCCAGCGGTTACTACAAAGCTTGTGATATCTCCACTTAATTTGGTTTAACAGGAAGAAATATTTGTTTTTTTTTTTTTTTTTTTTTTTTTTTTAAATAAGAATATTAGCAACCGAAGTTACTAATATTCCCTTTAACCCCTCCAGCTAAGCTCAAAGACTTGTGTTAGGAGTGGGTTCACGTCGGTAGTGTAATGGCCAGGATTCGAACCCGGGACCTCTCGATCGTAAGGCCGACTCCTTAACCACTAAGCTACCGACGCTTGTGATTCCTTTTTGTGGAAAGATATTAGATAATAAATAATACTACTTGCGTGATCAGTATAATGTATTCATTTTCATTCTAAGCACTCTGAAACTTATTTATTCTTTGGAACACCTGTAGGTACTCTTAAAATTCGAAATTATTTTGCATGAGTATACCTACGCCCTGTGGCGGCAATCTAATAGTGTCAAATGTTGTGATTTCGGCGCGGCGGCAACGATTGTTGTATATGATTTCAAAAGAAGCCGCCGGCGCGTGTATTATAACCATGTACTTCCGAAAAGCGGCAAATTTCTTTGAGAAGTAAGTACAAAACCTTTGATGCCGCATTATCAAAGTGCCGATGGTTAAAACATAACTATGCATGCACTCAGTTTGATTTTAATGGATATTTTTTTATTCGCTATGTAGGTATGTTTATGGTATTAGTCGTAATGCGCATAGGTCCAGTTTTTCATATTCTTTGATACAGTTTTTTGCGTCTCATAGAATTCCTAAGCGTACCTATACACCGAACTGTTACACCTAACTACTCCGTGAAATAGCGCTAAGTCCTAGCTGCAAGACGCAAGAGTCTTGCAGGCTTAGTCTTGTTCTTGCTCAAGTCTTGCACGGTCAGTCTTGGTCTTGGTCTTGCTAAAAATACGCGGTCTTGTTCTTGGTCTTGGTCTTGCAAAAACGCAAGAACAAGACCAAGACTGCAAGACCAAGACTGAATTTGGGCAACACTAGTTACTAGCTTGCATTCCATAGAGACAAATAGACGTATATTTTTGTCTAAATGGAATGTAGGGATCTCTTCCCAAAATAGATAAGCCATCTGTACCCACTTCACTACATATAATAAGTGAGGTACCTACATTATTTTTTTTTGGCAGGGTATACAGCGTATATTTTTCTCTACTACACTTTGAAATGTTTACCTATTACTGACTACATTTACTAGTACATGAGACGGTATCTCCTGTCAGATACTACAAGTGATGGAATATC
Organism: Pelosia muscerda; assembly: GCA_963691645.1. Taxonomy (NCBI): domain Eukaryota; kingdom Metazoa; phylum Arthropoda; class Insecta; order Lepidoptera; family Erebidae; genus Pelosia; species Pelosia muscerda. The sequence continues at coordinate 13,777,490 of OY829114.1, read as the reverse complement.
TTCTTCTTTACTTTTATTAGATTAATTGTAAAGAGATTCTGTCATTACATTGGGGATACTTAAAAAATCACTTGGGTTATGTTATAATTTGGATACAGAACACGAAAATATTTGTTTTTTGTTTGTCTGTTTGATAGCGATGGAATCAAAAAAGTACTGAACGGATTTTGATGCTATTATTTCAAAAGGGCTCGATCGGGCATTATAATCGTATGTCTTGTAACGCAAAATTGTTAGTGGCGTTAAAATTTGATTTCGGTAAACAATACGTTGTACCTATGACGACATCTGTAGGGTTTGGGGGGAACTTTTCATCGATCACCAATTCGGTATTGATGAATGGTTTCCCAATCTGACAACAGATGTCGCTAGTATGTTTACCTATTTCAAATAGAATTATAATATCGTGATAGGTTAAATTGTTTGTGATATTTTATTCAATCATATAGCTTAATGTCTTTAATTTAAAATTGTCATAATCTAAATTCCTAGTTGCCCAAATTAATTTAGTCACGGCGAGAATGTCTTTGGTTTCGTATTATCTGTGGATCAGTATTTTTTGTTTCGCGATTCGATCAGGTGAACGAATAATTCGTGATATCAGATTCATCTACTAGAATATTCCATGAAAAATGATATAAATACACCCCTCCCGGTGGATGCGAACACCTCTGATAATTACTCTGAAGATTAAGCACGAAACTCTGTTCGTATTTCATTGATTTTTCTGATAAGTTGGAACTCTGAATTATATGTACCTACCTACATATAAATTAAATATCTTAGACTCTGTGCATCTTTCCCGGACTTCTCTGGTAAGATTTCTTAATTTATCTCTCTGTTCTTAGTCTTTATATCTGTGTCTTTCGTTTGCGTCAATGATATACTTAGGTCTTTTTGGTATTCTTGATGCAGGGTCCCAAGGTTTAGCGGACAATATTAGTGACCTATCTACATTGTTGTGATTCCGTTGTTGGAGTCCCTGTTCGGAACAGCTGTCCCTTCGTTTGGCTCGCGGCAGTGCGGGCGGTGGCTAGCAGCAGACCTGCCTACGCAAGCCGACAACCGACGCCAGGGGAACCATCCGAAGAGGAGTGCCAAAAGGTCACGTAATCTTAACTTGTACAATAACTGTAACTTCATATACCCGCTACCTTGAGTTGTAATTACGAGATCAGCTGTGTGCTACGAGGGAGGCGCATAAGCATCTTATATTGTATTTACATTTCTATATCTCTGTGCCTGTGATAATTCTACTGTATGTACAACTGTGTACCCTATTGAATATATGCATGTATAAAATCTTAGTGTTGTTTCATTAAGGGTATCTGGAGCACGCACCCACTATCTCCACTCTGAGATAAAAGGCGCCCAAGAGTCTCTTTCGAAAGCTCTTGCCTGGGTTAGCCGGTGGAGTAGCTGGGGAGTTTCCCAGGTTACACAGTGGCGCGGCCAACGTACGGGCAGTTCAAGAATTCCAGTACCCACTGGATTTCTCTTGGTTCTGTGTGTGTGTGTGAAAGACGCCTTTAATGAATTCAAACCTACTATCCGTCTGATACTCTCCAAGACGTTAATTGGTTGTGCTTGTGCGGCTAAGCACGTAATTAATTTCCTTGCAATTTACACCGAATAGCAAGGAAACGGGTCAAAATTTTTTTTCTAAATTATAAATAGCTGCTACATTTTCGGTAAAATTCATATTTCGGCATACCTTCGTATTTTTTTCTTTTTTTTCTTTTTTCTTTTTTTACTGGTTGCTGGTTGGGTTGGATATATCATCTCAGTTTGTCCCGAATTTTAAATAAAATTAATATACATGCATATGTTCAACTTTGTGTTTTTTCTGAATTTAACTTTTAATTGTTATCGACATTTTCTATAAGTGCCGATATATGTAACTCTGTGTAAGGTGGTTTCCATTCGGAATTACCATTTTTTTTTTCTTTTTAACCTTGGATCAGTATAGTAGCCGGTACTTATACTTGCTACCGTACATTTTGCTCTTAGCCTTTTAACTGTTTTTTAATTTTTTGTAATTTCATTTGTACCTATACGTACGGTACAATTTTTTTTGTGTATATTTTTTCAATATTTTAGTAATTGTCTGCAGGGCGGTACATCTCGGGTACCTACCCGCTATTGGAGAATTATTCTCAATTGGAAATTTTTAAATAATTATATTATTAGGAATTGTCTGCAGGGCGGTACATTTTAGTTACCTACCCGCTAATGAAAATTGTTTTATGCTGAATTTTTTTATACCTATATTATTAACATAGAAGGGTACATTTACATACTGTCCGTTCAATTGAATACCCTCTTGGACTTATATCCATTTAAACTTTCGTTAAATAACGGAATTGTTAGTTAAATTTTATTTTATATTCTGTTCACTTAAAGTTCATTTCTTATAAGATGGCAAAAATGCACCAGTATGTAAACTATTTAAGAAAAGATGAGCTGTCTAATGAGTTGTCTTACATGGGCATTTCAGCGGATCCTGAGGCTACGGTTGTCAGCTTGCGTAACGAATTGAGGACGGCATATCGGCTAGTTCGCCGTGGAAGTCTGAAGCCTAACACCACGAAGTCCACTGATGCTGCAACTGAACGCACTGTCTGCGAGCCAAAAGTGAAGGAACTCGAGGATTTGCTATCGTCAGGTGACTTTGATGCCGATAAAAATAGTCGCACTAGGGCTGCTGTTAGGGCTAATTATCTTTTGACTAGGCTAGCTCGTTGTGGGTTAGATTGTTCTGAACTTGTTAGTATTCGCAACAGATTAGTTAAGATTGTGTCAGTAGCTGAATCGAATAGTGACTCAGAATCTGAGGTGTCAGATAATGATGATCGCGCTTCTCGTGACCGAGTTGAATATACTTCACCTGCGATGAGAAATGAACGCTCGATGCGGGGTAGCTCGCAAAACATTAACTTAAATAATGATAATTTTATTTATAGGGAACGCCCTATTAATTTGAATAGTTTTAATTTAAAATATGATGGATCTGCTTGTGTACGTGTTTTCATTGAGAGACTGGAAGAACTCCGGTGTGCTAGGGAAGTCTCCAAATCAAAGGTTCTCATGGCTTTCTCTGACCTATTGGACGGACCAGCTTTGTCTTGGTTCCGCACCAATAAAGCTAACTTTATGTCTTATGAAGACTTACTAATCGAATTAAGAGACACCTTTGATATTCCCGATTACGATTATCGTTTACGGAATGAGATTAGGCAACGTACCCAAGCCCGTACCGAGTCCTTGGTGAACTACATCTCCACAATGCAGGCCATGTTCTCTAGACTAACTTGTAAAATGCCCAGTGAAGAACAACTGGACATTCTTATGCATAACATTAGACCTGACTACATGAAGGAACTAGCCCTTCATGAAGTCAACACTATTGATGATCTAAGAAGGTTAGGAAAGCGTTTGGAACTTGCGCGTGCTAGGGCTGAGGCGTTCCACGAGCCAGTCTTGGACAAATTTGAGATCTCCTCTGACTTACATTCTCAGAAAGCAAAGGGCACACCAAAAGCTACCAAGCAGGTCTCTGCGGTGGACAGCTCGGCAGCCTCGCACGAACGCAAATGCTTTCGTTGCGGCGGCAGCGATCACACTGCGTATAACTGCTCACAATCAAGGGAGTTGGTGTGTTTCCGATGTGGTCTCAAAGGAGTCAAGTCACCCGACTGCCCCAAATGTACGTCGAAGTCAAAAAACGCGTAGGCCAGGGCCTTATTAAGACATTCTCAAGCTCTGTGTCTGAGTCTTCTTCTGATAAGGTCCTGTTTACTAAACGGGATAACGATGTTAGACCGTACTTAGTTGTTAGGGTTTTAAATTTAAATGTTCTTGGTCTTCTTGATTCCGGTGCCTCCTGCTCCGTGCTAGGAAAAGGTGCGCACCGTAGCTTCTTAGATTTAGGGTTTGAACTAGAAAGTGTCAACCCAAATTTTAAAATTACAACTGCAGACAGTTCACATTTGAAATGTCTGGGTTCTATGTCCTTACCCTTAGAATACAACTCTGTTATCAGGGTACTTAAGTTTTATGTTGTACCAGAAATAACTACCTCAATGATATTTGGAGTAGACTTCTGGCAACAATTTCAATTAGGTGATAGATTAATTTCTCAAAAAATTAATATGAATAATTTTAGTGATAGCTGTCCTATTGAATCTTTGTCTCTTCACAGTGGTCTCGAGGATTACAACAACCTGACCGAGGATCAGCGGTGTGTAATGAACGGGATCATTGAAAAATTTGAGTCAATTAATACGGATAAGGTGGGCTTAGGTCGAACTACGCTTGTGCATCATGTCATAGACACGGGTGACAGCAAGCCGATCAAGCAGCGGTATTACCCTCTCTCACCTCTCAAACAGAAGGCTCTGGAGACGGAGTTGGACCGGATGTTGGAGATGGGAGTGGTGTCACCATCACAATCCGCGTGGAACTCACCCGTGGTTATGGTGGAAAAGGCGAACGGTGATCTAAGGCTGTGCTTAGATTCACGTAAGCTTAATGCTGTTTCCAAAAGTGATGCTTATCCCTTACCGTACATCAATCAAATTTTAGACCATCTTAATAATGCTAAATATTTGTCCTCTATTGATTTAAGTGCAGCGTATTGGCAAATCCCGTTCGACTCTGCCCAGTCTGCTGAGAAGACTGCGTTCACGGTGCCGAGGCGGGGTTTGTTCCAGTATAATGTAATGTGTTTTGGTCTTGTCGGAGCTTCAAGTACGATGCAACGACTGATGGACCGCTTATTCGGCCCGGAATTCGACAACAGAGTGTTTTGCTTCCAAGACGACATAATCTGTGTGGCCAACACCTTCGAGGAGCATGTGGATCTCTTAAATAGAATCTATCAGCGACTCAAGGATGCGGGCCTAACGATTAATATGAAGAAATCACACTTTTGTCGAAGTGAATTAAAGTACCTTGGTTACTATGTGGATAGGCATGGACTACGTACTGACCCCGGTAAAGTCGAGGTCATCCTCAACTATCCCACACCTTCTAACTCGAAGGATGTCAAACGTTTCCTAGGTATGGCCGGCTGGTATCGTCGTTTCATTAATAACTTTTCTAAAATTAGTAAACCTCTTTGTAAACTCACCTCTAAAAATGTAAATTTTATTTGGACATCTGAAGCTGAGGAGGCTTTTAACCTTCTCAAGTCAGCTTTGGTCTCTGCTCCTATATTGAAAATGCCTAACTACTCTTTACCGTTCCGTATACTAAGTGACGCGTCAGCTTACTCAGTTGCTGCTGTTCTGACCCAAACACACGATGGTGTGGAACACCCCATCGCCTATTGCAGTCGTTCTCTTAATAAGAACGAGGTGAACTACAGCACAACCGAGCGAGAGCTTCTGGCCGTGATTTTTGCGCTGGAACAGTTCAGACAGTATGTGGAGGGACAGAAGTGCACTGTTGTCACTGATCATGCCTCACTACTGTGGTTTCACAAGCTCAAAAATCCTACAGGTCGTTTAGCACGTTGGAGTATGCGACTCAGTCAGTTTGACTTCGACATAGAGCACCGTAAGGGAAAAGATCATGTAGTACCTGACGCTCTATCTCGCATAAAGATTGACTCCATCGATGCGAGCTCCACCAATGACCCGTGGTATCTTCACACCATGGAGTGCGTGCGTAGGAACCCAAGGCATTACCCTAACTTTAATATTCGTGAAAATTTGTTATATCGATTTTCTAAAAATAAATATTCTTTGACTTCAGATTTTGATTGGAAGTTAGTGGTACCTCAAGAGGACAGGCTAGCACTCCTCACCAAATACCACGATGACACGCTTAGTGCCCATGGTGGTGTTTGGAAAACACATAAGAGGTTGTCTTTGAATTACTACTGGCCAAAGATGTACAATAGTGTCAAAGACTACGTGGGAAATTGTGAGGTTTGTAAGATGTATAAACCCGTAAACACTTCGCGTCCTGGTCTAATGGGAAGTGCGAAGCGTGTATCTAAACCTTTTGAAGCTATTTCGTGTGATTTACTTGGACCTTTTCCAGTGTCAAGCAACAGAAATATTCATCTGATCGTTGTTTCGGACTACTTTAGCAAGTATGTCATGCTGTGTCCTATAAGGATTGCAACAGGCGCTGCAGTAGCGAGATTCATCGAGAAGAAAGTGTTTCTAGTTCATGGAGTTTGCAAGACTATCTATATTGATAACGGTCCTCAGTATGTGAGCAAGCAATTTAAGGATATGTTAGCTAAATATAATGTTCCAAACGTATACTATAGCCCGCGTTACCACGCTCAAACTAATCAAGCTGAACGAGCGATTCGAAATGTTGTTCAAGCCATCTCATGTTATGTGAAGACTCAGCACAAAAAGTGGGATGAACATCTTGTTGAGCTGCAGTGCGCTCTAAACACTGCAGTAAACGAGGCCACTCGATTCTCTCCCTATTTCTTAGTACACGGTAGGGAATTTATAGGTGATGGAGTTCTATATAGACAGTCTGACATAACCTGTCATCCGGACTTAGTCTCCATTGATGAGCCCTCAGCCTTCGGTGCCAAACTGAAAGAAATGCAACACATTTACGATCAGGTGAGGAAACATTTGATTTCGGCTCACCAGCGTAATGAGAAGTATTATAATTTCAGGAAAAGGCATGTCGAGCTGAAAGTTGGTCAAATTGTTTACAAACGGACTCATTATTTATCTAATAAAGCTAAACATTTTACCTCTAAACTCGCTCCTAAGTTTACTAAGTGTGTAGTGTCTGCTAAACGTTCCTCTTTAGTGTATAGGTTAGCAGATTTGGATGGTAAGGACTTAGGCGAGTATCACATCAAGGACATTTTAAAATACACTGATGAGAATCAATCTGCGGTACCTTCTCTGCCTAGCGTCAGCGCTATTTCATTTCCGTAGCACTGTCGATTTATACTTACTTTACCGCGACTCGATGAAGTATGACCTTGTTGCTGTAGCTTGGGTGTCCTCGTATGGGACATATTATTTGTTAGGTACACCTCATCGAGTTTTCGTTTCTCATCCTCCTCTTCTCTGTAGTTGTGTTGCATATGCGACCATCTGACTATAGCAGTTAAGGAGAGTTTTCTTTCTAGTGGTTTAGGGCATTTAGACTTAAAGTAAAAGAGTCTGTGTCAATATTTGCCTCTAGTTAGTTCTTAGTAGTTCTGTTTTGTACTTTGATCTGTTCTTTTTTTATTCGTTCTATTTTTAACTTGTTAGACTTTTGACTTGTTTTATTCTGTTGTGTATTCCTTGCGTTACTTGTCTGTCCACACAAGTAATACTTTCAAGGGGGGGGATTGTGTAACGCAAAATTGTTAGTGGCGTTAAAATTTGATTTCGGTAAACAATACGTTGTACCTATGACGACATCTGTAGGGTTTGGGGGGAACTTTTCATCGATCACCAATTCGGTATTGATGAATGGTTTCCCAATCTGACAACAGATGTCGCTAGTATGTTTACCTATTTCAAATAGAATTATAATATCGTGATAGGTTAAATTGTTTGTGATATTTTATTCAATCATATAGCTTAATGTCTTTAATTTAAAATTGTCATAATCTAAATTCCTAGTTGCCCAAATTAATTTAGTCACGGCGAGAATGTCTTTGGTTTCGTATTATCTGTGGATCAGTATTTTTTGTTTCGCGATTCGATCAGGTGAACGAATAATTCGTGATATCAGATTCATCTACTAGAATATTCCATGAAAAATGATATAAATACACCCCTCCCGGTGGATGCGAACACCTCTGATAATTACTCTGAAGATTAAGCACGAAACTCTGTTCGTATTTCATTGATTTTTCTGATAAGTTGGAACTCTGAATTATATGTACCTACCTACATATAAATTAAATATCTTAGACTCTGTGCATCTTTCCCGGACTTCTCTGGTAAGATTTCTTAATTTATCTCTCTGTTCTTAGTCTTTATATCTGTGTCTTTCGTTTGCGTCAATGATATACTTAGGTCTTTTTGGTATTCTTGATGCAGGGTCCCAAGGTTTAGCGGACAATATTAGTGACCTATCTACATTGTTGTGATTCCGTTGTTGGAGTCCCTGTTCGGAACAGCTGTCCCTTCGTTTGGCTCGCGGCAGTGCGGGCGGTGGCTAGCAGCAGACCTGCCTACGCAAGCCGACAACCGACGCCAGGGGAACCATCCGAAGAGGAGTGCCAAAAGGTCACGTAATCTTAACTTGTACAATAACTGTAACTTCATATACCCGCTACCTTGAGTTGTAATTACGAGATCAGCTGTGTGCTACGAGGGAGGCGCATAAGCATCTTATATTGTATTTACATTTCTATATCTCTGTGCCTGTGATAATTCTACTGTATGTACAACTGTGTACCCTATTGAATATATGCATGTATAAAATCTTAGTGTTGTTTCATTAAGGGTATCTGGAGCACGCACCCACTATCTCCACTCTGAGATAAAAGGCGCCCAAGAGTCTCTTTCGAAAGCTCTTGCCTGGGTTAGCCGGTGGAGTAGCTGGGGAGTTTCCCAGGTTACAGTCTGTTCAGTTGTATTCGGAAACGGTAAATATCAACAATAACAATTATAATAATCGCGATGAAATAGAAATTCTTGATAGACGATTGTGTAAAGAAATTATAAAAACTTGCAATGAAAATTGATGATTTCATAATGAGATAATAGATGGCGCATTGCTAAATTATACAAAAGTACTGATTTTGATAAAAGATTTAGATTTTTGAAGCTGTTTTATTAATAGAAAGACTGTGGTCATACTTAAAATCCTATGTTTAATAGGACAAACTTATAATTACGGACCTCCTCGTGGGCGGAGCCGCGGGCATAGACTAGTTAATGGATTATTTATACTGTTAATTGATGGCACTTGGTGAAACTTATTGAGAGGAATTAAGGTTTAACTATTGACTTTTAGGATGCCGCATGGCGAACTCCATACGGCATCCATTCTCCACTGTATAATACAGTGAAGAAGTACAAGTGTGTTATCAAATCAATCAAGAATAACTCGATAAAAGACATAATCAATGCTTGATTAATGGAAATTAAGAGATATTGTAACGTTACTGTATTTGAATACAGAGGATAGAACTACCAATAGAAATTCTTCTTATTTGAGTAACACATTGATAGTCGAGTTGAAGATTCACTCCTGGCTTCCCTCCAACTCAATCAATTAAAGAATGAAATAGCACAAATGGAAGAGATTGTTACATAGAGTGTTCTTAGTATAAAAGGAATGGTGTACCTACCTTACTAGAATCGGAGACACTTATAGATATAAGAAAATTATGTAAGACATAAAAAATCTTGTTTGAGTATAAATTCAAAAGGAAATGTATGTAATAATATATGTAGTATTTATTATATTTTCATATAGATATATATTAAAATAGCATATTTTATTTTATTTCGTTATATTCTCCTAGACTTTGTGTAGGTAAATGAGTAGGTTTATGTTAAAGGTATACGACGCAACGACACATCGTTTACTATACATGCGTTTGCAGTTGTATGTCGACCCCTACGGAGTACTTACTCCTTAAAGGTAAATATCCCAAATAAAACGTAACAAAAATTGTTTAAGTAGGTACTGTTTATCTAATTGACAAACCATGAGGTTTGGCGTTATAATCGGATAACGGATAATTTTGTTTAAGATATTTCATAAAAATTAATTTCTAGTCGTGAAATCTGTTTTATATCAAGTAACAACATGTTTAATACCTACATAATACGGATGATAACTATTAAACAGAATCGAGACTAATCTATTCGAGATAGACCATTATCTGTGTTCGAAATAGAGATTTCAAGAACGACCAAAATAATTAAATTTTCCGTGTAGGGTAACTATTTGAAAACATTATAGAGGATAATTCTGAAATTTGAACGATATACTTATAAAAAATTATTACTATATGTAGTACTACGTAGTTACTATGTGTAGTATTAGTAGATCAGAGTAGTTCTAGAAGTAGAAGTACACCCAAAAGATGAGATTGCTATGACGGAGTACATAGAAATAGTAACACAGGCAGGAGTCTACGAAAGGTCATGAAAGAGGTTATCCGAAGTGTCACACCATGATAAGGACTCCGCGTGCGATACTTCTGATAATAAAACCGTTATATCTACCGCGGTAACAGATTTGGTACATACTTATTACTAACATAGCAGTAAGAAAAGAAAGAGGTACGAAAATCGTAAACACAGATAATATTAACAATATCAAAATACCAGACATGATATAATACCAGATTGTTATTTCGCCAACTAAGCCCATTAACGTAGGCAATCGCGGAAACAATTTTATGTTTATATCCGCGGGAGGAGCACAAAAATATATACAAATTCTGTGGCTCTCGCAATTTATGATATAACTGGGTGAAATTCCGTTCTTTGCTACAAGGGGGATTCGTAAAAATCTGCATTCTGACATCGAATAAAGCTTTGTGTTATCCACCCAAGGCAATCGCATGAGGCCCTTAATGTGGATATTAGAGCTACGTGATGAAAATAAAACCTTTTCTATATTGACTCGTTTAATATGGTTATTATGAACAGTTTTTGTATTGTACAATATACAGACTTTTATGAAGCTTTAGCGTTTTGATAAATCAGTTTTTCGTCATTATCTTCTATGTAACATCGCGAATGAAACTCCATGTAGTTATTCCAATTATCTGGATATCACATTTTGCAACTATGTAATATGATTGGCTCAACGTAATGTGGTGAACCAAATATCTGGGTTTGTGCAGTGGCCGAACTGTAGACTATCTGCGGGGTCCATAGGTGGCGGATAGTGGAATGTCATTGAGGTATGATGGATGGATGATGGATCGCTGCCAATATTTAAATATGCAGTCCAGTTCCAGTTTAATAACCCAACCATACAACGACGATTCTTCATTGGGACAAAAGGGAAAAGCTTCATAGGTTCTAGGACGATCTTGTGATGCAGCGACTAAGCGCCATTGCTCCAAGGCACTTCCCATCTTCTGATGTCAGCAGCGGAATCAGTACTAACCAGAAGCCGAGATAAAATATACTGGTAGGGCTCTAGATCAGAACATCATCATTATGAAATCGACTAGTGCATTGCGGAACGGTAGGCAATTGGGACAGCCAACATTCTAATTGCCTTTATATGGAATATGGAGGAGTGTATTTAGCAGCTTCTAAAGAATTGTGTAAACACCAAGATAAATTCATCTTGATATAAAATAAAAGTACACCAAAACATCAAAATGCAGCAAACAATAAGTGAATTTAAACGTAACTAAGTCGAAATAAAAGTTTTGTTTATTTATAAAAGTGAATGGCTAGGGAGTTGTGCAAACGATTCGGTGAAATAGAAGGGCTTTTACTTGGCATCAAAAGTATTTGTGTTGGACAAATGTACCCTTTGGTTGTTTTTATTTGTCAAGGTAAAGTTTGTTAAGGCGCGTCTGTTTTTTTAAAGAGGTTGGATTATTCAACGGGAAATGTAAACTTGTTTTTTCTTTTAATCCAGATTTAACTTTTACTAAGTAGATATTAAGGTACCTAGTCACTCGTGGGGGCCCAACCCGAGAGGGTCAACACGAACTGAGGTGGCCATCTTGAAACTGGAGATAGTGGGTCAGCAGATGAGTAAGGGATTTATTATAAGCAATTGCGACAGAGTCCGACGTAAACGTCCCTGCCAAGTAGCAGAAGGTGTCCGAGAAAATTTCCGTACGAGAAAAAAAAGATATACAAGTCTTTAGTCGACGAAAAAACGCATAACCCATAATATGATATTGGGCAAGATTATAATTATAATTTTGAAAGAGTACAATACGCACGTAAACAATAGTTTTTCCTGTCAATGATTGTCATATCAGGTTCATACACACAGAGACGCGTAATATTATATTCCCAGGGAACCAGATCTTTGAAAACAGACACTACAATTTATCAATATAGGCGCCACAATATATTGGTTACATACCACTTTTCATCTCTCTAGCTACCTTTCTCATATTTCTCCGCATCGACACTATGAGGAATTTGTTGCCAGTTTCAGATTTCATAGGCATACAAGGTATAGTTTCTATCAAAAATGTAATGAAACTTTATTTAGGAGGTGTTAGATCTCCGCTTAATGCAAATATTGCGTGAATATATGGCTATTTGTATTGATCTGGTCGTGCCTCGGAGAGCACGTTAAGCTATCGGTCCCGGTTGTCTTGGTTTTATATATCTACGGCAGTCGATATGGGTAGTTGAAGCCCTAAAAATCAAATAGTAGGCCAAATGGCAGTCACTTCACGGAAAATGTCGAATTTAACCGCGATGAAGATTGGGAAAAAGCAAACCCCAGACTCCGAAGGAACAGCTTCGGAAACATGACCTTTATTCTTTTATTAGAATTGTTGGTCCTCTAATCCTCAGTAAAGCTAAAAGCATGATTTAAAACATGGTCTATATAAGCTAGTAATATTCATGTATATAGATCTTACACATCTTTAAAGTTTGAAATGTTGTTTTAAAATTTATATATAATTTGATTCTGATTTATTAGCATATTCTGTGAATTCGACTTAAAAATAATTCATTTCTGTTTGAATACTATTTTAAAAAATCGTTTTTGGTCACCCTATTCTGAATGTATGATTGTGTCAACATAGTTGATTCGAGCGTAGGATTTACGCGAACTAGTGTGGTTGGACAATTCGCTGGTACGGCCTCGTTCTGCGTCGACCACCCGACTACGTGGGTGGCTTGGCTTCGTGGAAGATGACATGCGTGCCAATAGGCTTACCATTATGAATGGACCGTGTGAAACGGAAGAGGAATGGCTGGAAAACGAACCCGGACTTCGAGGTAAAAGCTTCTGATGCGACCGGAACTAACGTAAGGATGATGATGATGAGTGTTAGGTTAGACATCTAAAATATCTTAATTATGTCTGGCACGTCTCTTTTGTAAAAAAAAAATATATTTATTTTTTAAAAGACAACTCCCGCACAAGGGAACAAGCCCTGTATCGCGGGACTTTACAAACAATACAACTAACGGACACAAAGTACCTACACCCAGACTCAGAACAACCATTTGTGGATCACACAAATTTTTGTCCTGTGTGGGGATCGAACCCATAACCTTGTGCACAGCCGGCGCATACTACGACCACTGGGCCAAAGAGGCAGTCGTAATGAAGACTTTTTGTAATTATAGACGTGATATTTTGCTGTTGGTTATTATGGCGCTGTCACATTTAATATGCATCTAATGATGGCTGTCTGCCCGAAATAGTCGACTAAAATACTTGACTCGACGAATTTTGTAGTACTTAACCTGATAAATTTACAAAAATATGAATCGATGCTTTTTTTTTCTTTGTTTTCGATATAATTCTTAATTACCGATCGACCGAAACCGAATTTACTAGCATTCCTGTTAATTCTTCCAGCTAAGTAAAATTACTTGTGTGTACTACGTGAACCCACTCTGGTCCTAGTAGTGTAATGACCAGCATTCTAAAACTCTCCACTGTATCTTCATTTTGGACCTGGTATTCGTCTGAAACTTGCCTCGGAACCAAAGTAATTTATTACGTTTACAAACATTTCCAGTTTTTGACGTATGACCTACTAAATGTAGATGATGATAGACCAGTGGTGCTATGGTCTATCATCATCTCCATTTCAGCCATAGGACGTCCACTGCTGAATACGGGCCTTCACCATCGAACGTCTTCCGAGTTCGACCAGTTGACATAATTACGACTTGACTGTGGACAGACTGACTTTATTCTAAGATCTATATTATATTCATCTACCCCACGGTACGTGAGGTATAATTATTTGCTTATTGTTTGTGTCAAAAAAACAGGAAATGACTGACTCAACAATGAATTCAACCAATTCTTCACTTATTTCAGACACAAAATAACTTTGTGCAATCCAAGTCAGAAACAATACGAAAATCTTCAAAATATTCCAACAAACAATTTGCCGACCACCCACTGAAATTGTTATAACGGAGTTTTTAAACAAATGCCTTTGATTTTTACACGAAATGCTTGAGCAATCCTCAGTTTCACAAAGGAGAAACTGTACAGACTCAAGTTGTTTATTTAGGTAATTATCTGGCTACTCCTTAGTTCTCCCCCTTTCAATTTGGTTAGATATTTAAAGCCTTTGACATACTTTACCCAAACAGTAATTCGAAACGTCCGCCTCTGCCAGTGTTATATTTAAGGATTCTCTAGATTTTAAAATTGGAACACCACGTTTGATTTTCGAAAAAGTTGTATTTGATAGGAAAGCAGAGAAGCATTATATTATCATAGATAAATATACTAAAACTACTTCAAACTCTTAATCTTTTTTACGCCTACAAAATATGTAATTATATACTAGATCAACTTTCAAGAATAACGATCTTTTTTCTATACAACAACCTCATCTGAAATACAATTATTATCTTTAATGCCTTTTTATTTACTTACAATTATATGCACTACAAGTAACCGCGGTAGCCTAGTGGTATGGGTAATGGACTGCTGAGATAAGGTCTCGAGTTCGATCCTAGGTTTACCATGGTACACACCAATGAATTTTCGATGTTTTTCGAAGTTATTTGTGTATTTATCGCAGGCAATAGGCTCGCCACCTATTACATTGGGACCAAAACATAAACTGGCGAAATGTGGGTGCTAGCACTTCTGCCTACCTCTTCGCGGATAAAGGCGTGAGTTTATGTATGTATTAAATGCAAAGTTAAATAATATCTATTAATATTGTAAATTTAAAATTAAATAATTTTAAGCCTATCTCCAAAAGTGTATGCTTGGACATAAATTCAACCTTCTCTTAGTATAATGATACACGCGAGCAGCGTTAATATTCACAAGGGACATAGAGGGTAATTACGGTACCGTAATTTAGATTACAGCCCCTACAATCTGATTAGCGTGGCACTGTGTCGGTATAAAATATGGGATATTTAAGGATACTTTTTGGATAATGTTCACCTGTGACAAATGTGTCATGATTCATATTGTACGTGTTAAGATTCTGATTCAAGCACAGATTTTCTGACATTTTCCACTTTTTTCTAAGCTGTTATTATTTAAGTTTACATAATTACTTTCTTAAATAAGACTATAGGAACAGATATTTTCAAAAATAAGTACCAACTACAGAAAAATGAGGTTTCAAACTATATTAATCAAGAAAATATCAAACAATACACCCCGGTGTATTGTTTGATATTTTCCCCAGGTGCCAACCCAAAATTACTGCGGACGGTAAAAATTACGCGTAGTCCTACCACAGTTTTGTAAGACGATAACATCCATACTAAATATTAATGTTTATGCTAAAGTCCTACTATTTGAAGTGGGGATAACAAAAAAATGCCCGTGGTCCAACAGTACAACAAATGAAAGTAGTATGCTTTTTCTTATCACGAACGAGCTATGTACGCAGAAAACCCTTCAGTGTACACAGACGACAGTCTGACTGACTTAAATCTGTCAGATAGGCATGAAATCGATCAATTCAAAAAGTATGACAACGCGTGTGATAATATGAATTTAAAAAAGCTCTTTTCCTGAATTTAACCATTAAATTAAATAATGTCACGACCAAAATCATATGCCTCTCAAAAAGATTCAATGATATCAGAAACGGCGCCGCCTGTAATGTGACATTAAATATTCTTTTTATCTGACAGTTGCGATAGGATATTTTGTTCTCTTTCGACGTCATAATATTTTTTAATAAAAATGTTAAATACAATCTTTTTGAATGAATTCTTAGAATTTCTATTAAGCTTTAGATATAAATGTGTATTATACAACAGACTGGCTCTCCATATGAAAATACATGTTCGATAAATATCAACCTTATTCCATTTGCACAAGCGTGCTCGAATACACATGTGACTGCTCGAACTTGTTCAACCAAAAAAAAATAATACGAGTATTACTGACCATGAAAAACTTGCACCCCAAAACGTTACAGTACAACACTCTTTCACTACACCACTATTCGGTTCAACAAAAGTGATAAAACCTATATGAAATCACATAAAACAAAACACTTCACACAAATAAAAGTTGAAAACAAACTAATGGACAAAACAATAATTATACGATCCGTTTCATCTTCCATTTCTAATCCCAACAAAAAGTTACAAACGGCAAACTTTTACAAACTCTAATATGAAACTTTATTTACTTATTTAGGCACTCACACTTCACTTAATTAGGACAATCTACTGCCACAAAAGAATTGGCACAAACTAGACTGGAGTAGCAAAAACTATCGACGCTTAGGGAATGAATACGATACATGGTCCACATCATTTGTACAACTACCCACACATTACGAACTTGGATACAGAACTTCTGAAATAAATATTATAATGCTTTAAAGAGTAACTTTGAGTCATATTTCTAACGATGTAAAGTAGAAATTGCTATAAATATGTTAGCACATAAGGCTTGTGTGATCAAACATAGTACCTTCGGAACTAATACAATCTATAAAGTAATATTCGATTATCACGATGAGGTGGGTAGAGACGAGAATTCTGATGTCTCTGTTGCCGCAAGCGTCAACCATTTACCACTGAGGGTGTCTTAGATAATTCATATTGTAGTGTCTAGTACTACATTGAGATTTAGTATATTAAAGTGACATCAAAAATGCTTTAAAATAATCAAAACAAAATATTTTATTACAATATTATGTTTATTAAATAAACATATTGTAATAAAATATATAGAATTTAGAGTTAACTGTTGCGGGTAAGGCATTCCTTTCTACGACAATTCACTAATTCACATTCAAATTCAAGTAAACACATTGAAATATGATTGATAAATAAATAAATATTTAAATATTTTATTTCTCCACTGTATTTATTATTGTACCTAACCGGTTTTGCCTTGCGACATTCTCAAAGGTTTACATTGACAGTGGAGAAGTACAAGTGTGTTATTAATCATGTATAACAATAAGTTCCACCAAGTGCCATCATTCAACAGTATAAATAACATTCAAATATCACTATATCTTGCTATTACTATCGTGGGATTGTTAAATCGTTGGTGAGTAGTAAGTTCCTCTTCTTTCCCCAATATATTTCATTGTAATCGATTTCCGCCATGGTACGTATATTTCAATATCTTATATTAACAGTGTTTATTATCAATTGAATAGGAGATATTAAATTTTATCGCAGATATTAAAAAAAATGTTTCCATAAATCAATGGAAATAAAAGCAATGTTACTTTACTATCGAGGCTAAATTGACAGATGCCCTGGAATTAATCAAATTTCGATACAAACCGCATAATTTTTTACAATCTGCGTAATGAAACAGTCATAATATTTATGACTTTTATATTGCCAGGTATTAAAATAATAAAAATTGATTCCATTCCACCGGCATACACCAAGGGATTGAACACGAACATTGATTAGAGTAAGAAGAAGATTAAGACAATGATCTTATTAAAAAAAACCTGCTGTGTGTGATTACTTAGCAACAACTTTTATGGTAACTGTTAAACTTCTTACAGTGCCTTTTAAACTAGTTAAATGCTTTTTTTACATTTGCATACTGAATACGCGAAACATGCTCACTAATAAAAATATATCAACTTATAGATATATAAGTATATTTCTTCTAATCTATTCTGTTCGAAACGGCATTCTCCTAGCGGCACTCTAAATACTAGTGCCACCTCTGGTCTTGATGGTATCAACGTTTCATTCATCAGTTTTGTCGAATAGCAGTCAAAAGAACGCCAAAATATTCAACACTATTCTTAAGCTCCCCAGATGCAGTAACCTCTGTGTGGCCTAGCATCGAAATCAAACCATAAAATGCGAAGAGTTACATCACTAGACTCTTACTGCTTTGAAATAAATATTCAAGTTCCGTATTAGTCCACTAATTCAGAATATTCCAGGATGAGATACAACGACGGATACGGCCCCACTTACTGTTTGCTAAGCAACTTCATACATAAATACTTTTAGGAATAAATCTCAGTAATCTTAATGGTATTAAGTAAGTTGCATGTATATAGCAATAAATATGGATGACTATGAATGACGCTGTTTATGATATTCCATCGAGGGAGGAAGCAAGATTAAAGTTACGTTGGATGGATAAATTGATGACGTTGAATTTGTTTTGCTGGAATGTGCACACAACCAAAGAGACAGAGAAATTTATCGAAACATTTTAGCATGTCACAAATAACTCCTTACGTACGAGTACAAGTTCCGTACTCTGGAGGTAATATTAATGGTACGCTGCAGAAGAGTGGATCATATATGCCACTGACTACATGGGCTGTATATTAAGAGTCAAAAATCTCACTTCCTAAATAAAAAAAATATTTTGCATTTGCATAGTCCGTGATTTCAGAAAACGAAAATGCTTTGGATATTCCTGCTCTGTCTGAAGAAACTGTACTAATGTCGGCTGCCTCGGTCTACAGTTCAAGTCTTTGCGATACGACTGTAGCTCTGTAGCGTTCCTAAAAATGCCTCGAGCAGAGAAATACGTATCGGGGTTTATTCTTTGCACTTGCAGATTACTACACATTATGAATTCCTATCTCCTCGGGTAAGAAGTATTTTTACTTACCTTGATGGGTACCTTTTGGCATTCCTTCCTATGACATTTAGTGATATTTCATTGTTATTTGGGATTATGAAACGGTGGGTGAGTGATGCCTTCTCGAGCCAGAATCAATTTGTTCATTAGTATATATGTAAAAAATATCTCAGAAACAATATCACTCACTGTTCAAAACATAGGTGATCGACAAGGACGCGTTGCAGTAATACCCTCTTAAACCGTACAAGATCAAAACATTTCAAGGAAATCTCTGCGACGATAGCAGTACAAGAAACAATGATAAGCTTCTACTGACAGTATCCCACTTAGACTTAGCTTGAAACAGGAACGTTGAAGTTTAGTGTCTTCAGTTCGAGCGTTCCGATTCTGTAATAGATGTACAAGTTCAGTGTGCAAATCCTTTACCAGTTAAAGTACAATTCAAAATCGATTTTACGCTTCGCTTAGTTTTAACCAAGTATATCGTATTATAGACGTATACGATGCCTCTTTGGCGTGGCGGTAGTGAACGCGACTGATATGTAGGACGCACAGGTTAAACTCCCGCTTAGTTCAAATATATTTTCATGAATGAAATTATGGTTATTTACAGTCCACTTTGTCTCGGAGAGCACGTTAATTCATCGGTCTCGATTATCATACGAACATCTATTACCCTTTGTAAATATCTAACAATAATATTGTAAGGTCAATTTATATTAACTGTAAATGGTGTATGTATGAATAAAGTGTAACTAGCTATCTATCTATCCATGTCAGTGTGTACGGGTAGTTGGTACCCTAAAAAATTTTGGCTAGTCTGAACACAGAACTTCGATATCGCTAATTTGTTGCTGAGATCAGATGGCAGTCGTTCACGGAAAATATTGAAGTTCAGCCGCATCTTAGACCATTTAGAAAAGGCTGAATGATGACCGCATTAAAGACGTAAATATCCTACTTTATTACTACATAGTTACCTAGTAGGTATGCAACAAAGTCGATTAGCTGATGAAGATGTTAATATGTTTGTTACTCAATCACGTTCGAATGGCTGAAAAGATCCGGCAGAAAGTCGGTACAGGGATAGATTAGAACCTGGAGAGGCTGTTTTTAAAATGCCTGGATAGAAGTTCCAACGGGTGGTGGAAATGGAATCTAAACTTCACGTGTGCGAATCGAATTAGCTAGTATCAAATAAATTAACTTACCTTCATTTGTGTATAATATTAAATTAGGACTGAATTCATTAAAATTTACGAGGAAAGTTTTTAATTATGATGGAGTTGCCAGTGTTCCTTTTAATAATACATTACATATGTTGTGTTATCCAAATTAATACGTTTTGGAATTATATTTTAATTGCATAATTTCATTTCATCACTCAATCACTTAATTATTTACCATAATTTAGCATAATCGTTGTAGACATAGTCCTCTCCTTACTTATGTTATAAGGAGAGGACTATGTCTATCAGTGTACATTGTAGTATATTAGAAAATATTGAAGTAGGAGTAATATGGCGGAAATTCATTACAAGAAGACACGTGTTTCACCCGTACACGAGACATCTTCATGGACTATACCGAGCGTATAACTTATCAATCAATCAATCAGCCTATTACAGTCCACTGCTGGACATAGGCTTCTCTTAATGTGCGCCACTACTTCCCAATAATAAATGTAACTATTAATTAATGAAACCCGCAATACTACAAGACCTACATTCAAAACAGAAGCATTGTTGTTCAAGAGCTGTCGGTAGCTACGAGTAGTTTCAAAAACCGCAATGTGGAATATTATTATTCCCAGTGCATAACAAACGCAAGCTGCATTCAAACGAATCGCAAAATTCCTGATTAGAATATTGATATTTTCGGAACAAACTGCTGAAAATTGAAATGTCATTGCATAGCTGCAGCTGCTGCAGATAGAGTGAAATTGGGTTAATGTTGAAGTAACTTACTCACCTTTCACCTTTCACCTTTCAGATTTCTTTTTTCCTTTCAGATGGCCGATAAGCTCAAGGCTCACCTCATGAAAAGTGGTTACCGTGGCCTATGAGCTATGAGCGTGAAGACTAGGGACATCACATACGTGCTGACGACTAAGAAGAGAGAAGGAGGAGGGAGGAAGACAATGATTATGAGAGTTTCTTTGCTGTCAGTGTAGAAGCCAAAGCAGGGTCGGCCCCAAAAATAAACCACTTCTGCTATCGCCAAAAGTCTTGATAGTAAAATATCAAATCACAGTTCAATTCTTAGCACATTAACACACTCATTACAATTAAAAAATTGAACGATCAAACCAATCACATACATTTTGACAACGAAGGTACTTTATCACCGGAGCTCATTAACCAGAACTCAATACAAAAGAAACTGTTCACTAAACTTTTCAAAAGAGAAAAAACGTGCAAATCTCGGGGCAAAAGAAATTTAGAGTGAACTCAGGGTGCTATCGATCCGCCCTGGGATATTGAAGGCCTACTTTTCGTAATGTCATTGTATAGTGATATTGCAGAAAGTAAAGTTTGAGTTCTAATTAAGTTAATTGGCGACAGGATAGAATGACACAAGAACCATATTTTTCCAAACAGGAAAGGACTGGCACTATCCGAGTAAGGTTCACCCTTGTTTGCTATAACAACGTTTGGTCAAAAATCATTTCGACTAATTTCAGTTGCAATAGAGTCATTTCACATGATTATTCATTTGATCGACTATTTAATTAGTAGAATTTTATTTTGGAAATTGGAATAATGTCGTTTCACCGAATTTTTCTTTGCACCAATTTTATTTAAACTAATGCACTAATAATGATTTAGTCGACAGATCATATCGAATATTCGGTTAAGTAATCCTTTTATTGTCAAAGAACTGACGGTGGTTTCATTGTTTTTTTTTTCATATTTTTTTTTGTCTTGTTGTGGTCACAGTTCTAACCTAAATCAAATCAAATCAAATCAAATTTATTTCATAATAATCATTGTACAATATTTTACATAGTTCTTAATCTATCTTGCGTTGTTACATTGTGCGTGAGAGTAATATATATTAGGTATGTATAATATTTGTGCAGTTAACCCTCAGTTTACCCGGTGAAATTATATACCTCAATTAACCTCATTGAGTCCATTGGACTCCTCCACACAAATCATCGATTTTACTGAAAATAAAAGATAAATTTGTATAACATAGTAATTTAATGTGTTTAAAAACATATTTCTTATTATTTTACGTATCACATTTTAATCAGTAATGTATCTATCTTATATTTTTTCTTGTATGTACTTAATCACTCGAAAATATCTATAAGACAGTAAATGCCAACTTCTAACTTCGAACTAAAACAAAATCCAAATAAAGAATAGTTTTTTTTCTACTAAATTAACGCAATAATATCGTAAACAATCGTTAACAAAAATAAAAATGGTTCATGTTCATAATAAAATAAAAATCCTGCAACGCCTAATCTTTGGCTTTATCTATACATCGCACGCAAAGCTTTTTAGTGCAACCTAAACATACTGGCCTCAGATCTGACTCCTGTGCCTCCTCGTTACTTATATCAGACCACTTGTAAAAGACCACTCCGACTCCGAGCCATGTTCAGATGGAATGCGCTCGTCTTCTTCTTCATCTGACAATATTTGATGTCGTGCAGTTTCGGATTGTCGACTAAATTGTTGTAATTCATCATCGGAATCCTCATTATCTTCCTGGAGCCACTTTTTTATTAACGATTCACCGCCCTGTTGCATTATATTAACTGATCTCCTATTTGACACCATATTGTTGACCTAAAATAAAATTAATTACATAAAAACACGACAAATAACAATACAATGACTTTACTAATTTTGTTACACAAATACCCTGATTGAGTCCAATGGACTCCTGACAAGTGGCTACTTACCCCTACACGCTGCGCAGGTGGACTTCCTTCTCACTCCTTAACCGGTGCGCTTCCGATTGAAGGTACACGGGAGCACGAAGTATAATTCGCGGTAATTAAGTTTTTAAGTCTGATTGAAACTTTGTGCGGAGTCCAATGGACCTAACGGGTAAATTAAGGGTTAAGTGTCTTAAACATAGGTCTTTGCTTAGGGATAATTATTAGTTGTGCCTGAACTAGATAATCCTGTGTTTCAGGCTTTAGGTGCAGATTTCTACTTTGTACATCTAAAATACTATTGCATAGACAGCTACGAGTATTAATAAGAAATATATAATATATAGCTTCTCACTACTGCTAAACAAAGTTAACTTAATTTATTGTTTATTTTAAAGCAGACATTAACTTCTCTGTGTCATTGTAGGACAATTTTTGGAGTACATTCTTTACAGCTGGCTTACAATTCACACTATTTAGTGAATAAATGCTTGTTATAGCATGGACTTACATTGATATTAATACTTTTCTTATACTGAAGTATACCTTCTGACTGTTCTGTAATACCTTCATCAATGCGACGGATGTTAGACGTCACAATCTGGAGGGCCATTTGTCTATGTCCGTGGAACAATTAGGGTGAGGCCGCGAATTTAGATATTTCTTCTTTTTATAACTTCGTTTTAATTTTTGCAGGTAGATCTGGAAAAAAGAAATAAAGTGATATATTTTTATTAAATTTATTTACGTGAAGATGAGAAAGAGGAATTGATATTAGAGAAATATTATGGTTTGTATATGTTAAGTACCTACCTATAGGATGGCCAAATTAAAGGAATTCTCTTTTTATTTTGATGAGAAACTAGCTGTTGCCCGCGTCTCCACTCGCGTGGGCTTCTGATCCCGTTCCCGTTGCTCCATAAAAAACTTCCCTTAGTTTTCAAGGAATATATAAAAATAATGATGAGGCCGTCAAGTGCCCTCATTGTAGCACTGAACGTGTTTGCAATGGTGACCCTCTTTCATGAGACTTTGCCTTCAGCTTAACATCAGGCGAGGTGAAGTCAAATTGACGTGCCATAAAAATAAAAAGTTACTGGTATTGGTCCAGCCGTCTTCGAATTACGCGCTCAGCAACATATTTCGCAAATAATTTTTATTTATACAGATTTATTATTATAATTAACTGAACAGTCAACTTTTACCATTGCCTGTATGTCAGCGATTATTCAATTAATAAATCCTAATTTACTGATAACCTTTCTCTAAAACCTTGCTGAACTCCAATCTTTTCTGTGAAGCGACTACCATCTGGCGTCTACAACCGTATTCTAGCAAGTATAGTATTGTAGCAAGACCAGTTGTTGAACGTTTTATAGCTTTAACTACGGTACCTGTAACGATTGTCATAGATTTCGTATAACAACTGGGACCGACGCGACGCTTTAACGTGTACAAATATTTGCACTGAGCAGGAATTCACCGCCACGCCACCGAGGCTGTCAAACTTTAATAAATAAATAAATACAATCTACACAACGCTACCTAGAGCCATGGTAAGCATAATTTAACTAGCTTGTGTTATGGGTTTTAGAATGCGGATAAACATACTTAGATACTTTTTTTGTAATACATACATATTATACATAGAAACACCCTGACCAATGCAAATATTCATATTCACACAGAGGCTTTCATTCGTCAACTTTCCACTATAAAACTTTAAAACCATAAAATTGTATTCCCTTTTAAAAATAGTAATTTTTTCAGTCATAATCAACTTTTGTCACCGGCTGTACTTTCATTTAACAGAGTGATAACACAAGTGAGACATCCAACACTCTGCAGGTTTAGTGATTGCTTTACTGAACATTATATTAATGACCATTTGCTGAAAGGAATTCAATAGCTAGTAGTCTGTGACGATAATTAATGACTTTACCCAAAATGTAGGGCAAATAAGATAGCTTCTACAAAAGTGAACATGGACAACATAAAGATATGAAAAGAATAGCGTTACACGGACGTTGCTCTATTAATGGCTTTCGTGTACAAAGTTATGAAGTTTTCTTGAAGGTTTTACATTAAGTTAGTTATATTCTTTTGGTTTTTAATGGGTAGGTATAAAAAAGCTTCTAATATTGTGTTAAGCACACAGTTTTAATTTAGTTTTCAGTCATCATTTCAGGTGGTAGACAAGCACGACAAGTGCATGGGCTACCTGATAGAAAGTGGTCAGACATACTTATCCCTTGACCGCAAAGCACAAGGACCTATTTCTCGGCATAAATGTGATATACTAGACTAGAATCTATGTCACATTTAAAAAAAAAATATTCAAGTACAGTAGGCTGCAAAAGTGCATGGACATTACAAAAACTAAATCGTTGGTACCATAGTGTCAATACCATCGTGTGGAGGTCACAAACAGCGTCCTAAGCAAACGAAACACAAAGTAGCTAACAAATGTTATTGGGACCAATTTAATTATAGTTTGGACTCTTGAGACAGATAAAATTAAGTTTTTGTTTGGAAGTAAGTTAAGAGGTTTTGTTTGAAACTTTTGTTTAGTTCTGAAAACTAATTTTATATTATTGTTTAATGTTTTAAATGAAATTTCCTGATTAAATGTAAAATAAGAAACTGGAGAAGTGCTTCTAATGTAAAAAAACTTAAATAACTATATTTACATTGTACTGTTTATATTTTTTATTACTTAACGGGTCGGCTGAAACAAGAAGAATCGGTCTAAGTGTGTCTTCTCAGAATTCTCAGATTATAAAATACTAGCAGACCCGCGCAACTTCGTCTGCGTCACCCCGTTTTTGCAACATTCTTCATTCCTGCTCCGCACCTGTTTGTTGTAGCATAATGTTATATAGATATAAACCTTCCTCTTTAAGCATTCTATCTATTAAAACAAACCGCATCAAAATCCGTTGCATAGTTTTGAAGATTTAAGCATACAAAAGGACAAGAAAAATAGGGACAGAAAACGCGACTTTATTTTATACTATGTAGTGATAGTAATAAAGCCCACCCCTTTTGTCCCGCTCTCAGAAAGTCTCCCTCCTGGACATGACCCTCCCTAGATCAGGTGGAAGTCCCTAAAAAAACTTCGAACGCAGTTTAGGTTGGACTTCTCGGATGCCGAGGACCTGTGGTGAGAGTGCGTAGTAATCCCCACGGATACCACCTCCACCAAAACCAATGGAGGTGATTATGTCGGACTCGAACCGACCAAAACGCACGCCGTCCATGGGTCCTCGATTGCCGGAGGTGAGATTATACAAGACATATCCCTAAATGTGGGGACCATGGTGTCCCCATCTAGCCCCTAGGTATGGTGTGGCATTATGTGCCATCGCCATGGCCTGCTTCTGCTAGGGTGACAGGCGGCTCCACCCGTCACCCCCAGGCCCGCTGCATGTCCATATACCTACACACCAGAGGACCTTATGAGCACCTCCGAAACCGCAAACCAAGTGGCAACGCATTAAAATACAGACTTTAGTAGTGTAAGTGGAAATGCCTATAGTAATGAGGTCTACTGATGTAATGTATCTGATTGTAAATAGACCAAGTTTCTCTCTCGAGTTTTCTCAGGCGGGGCCGCGTTTCGAACCGGAGTGGTTCATTTGCTCACTTATTTATAAAGTTTTTTTTTTTTATCTATGGCACGTCAATTTGACTTCACCTCACCTGATGTTAAGCTGAAGGCAAAGTCTCATGAAAGAGGGTCACCATTGCAAACCCGTTCAGTGCTACAATGGTGGCGCTCAGCTTAACGGCCTCATCAGTATTGTTGATATTGACGTTTTGTAAGTGCCGTTTAATGGTCTATACAGAATAATTGTTTTTTGATTTGATTTGATTCTTCGTAGAACTACTAATATATTTGTATCCTATGTAGACAAGCGTAAAATCAACTCTATCAGTGACCACCTCCATCAATCAATCACTTCCAGTACTTGTAGTACCTAACGTGGCTATAATTCAATGCACGGTGGGCGACATTTCACTGTGACTTGGTGAACATGTTAAATGATTCATTCTTGCTGTCATGGAAGTCTACTGAGAATACGTTGCTCTGGAAGATTAAGTGACCTATTTTTGCTTAGCTAATTAGAAAACAGAATATGGAGAGTTTCTCTAAGCATTAATGAGCTTGGACTATAAATATTTAGATATCAGTATTTTTCGACAATCATTTTGAATTTCGAAGTTTAAAATCGAGATAAATTTTGGCCCTAAAGTACGAAAACGCGATTTAAGTTAGTGCGTAAGAGCACCACATCGGTATACATAATTTCGAAATTCGAATGCTTTTCATCACGATGCACGTTTGTGTGAAAGTATTCAAATCAAATACACTACACGATTGTGCAAAAATTCAGTAAATTATGTTTTTCAAAGCTTATATAGCTCTTTACTTTACAGGTTTTTTGTCCCAACAAGGTGGCAGACAAGCATACGGCCCGCCTGATGGAAAGTGGTTACCGAGACCTATGGACGTTTGCAACACTAGGAAACATCACACGTCACCGATACTGTAGAGGTAAGAGGGAAGGGAGGGGAAGGATTGAAAGTAACGCGAGTTTTTGTGCTGTCAGTGTAGAAGACAAAGCAAGGTTAAATAACATCACATAACAGTATCAACTTAGGCCTTCGGTCTCTTCACTGACAAAACTAAAACTCTCCAGTTATCTTTAATTATAATATTTACGGTTATGACCATAAATGCTTTTTGTCCTTTAACCTTCCCCCCCCCTCTTCCCCTTCTCCCGTCTTCTCTATATGGTCGGCAGCACTGATGTGACGCCCCTGGTATTGCAAACGTCCATAGGCCACGGTAACCACTTTCCATTACGTGGGCCGCGTGGTTGTCTGCCACCTAACTGGTATAAAAAAACAGGTGACGCTGATCAAATAACGTAAAATTAAAAGTTTACTTACCATTCAAATAGGTGAAAAACGTTTTACGAGTACTAGGCACTCAGCACAAAAACCGGTCAAATAAAAGTATTATGCACTCCGCCTTCCAATCCAATTTGAACTTTTTGTCTTCTGAATTAAATATCAAAATCGAATTTAAAGAAAGCTTTCCTTATATTCTTTCTATTCGTTTGCGAAACGACAAATGACCTTTAACTTTTTTCACGAGCGCCAATTATCAACCTTTTTAAAACAAAAGTAAACTAAATAGGGTGATCTCTAGTCATTTACTCCTCAATAGATATTAATTGGGGACACAGAGTACAAAGTAACGCTTCATTAGTTCGTTTAAGTAAAGGATAAAATCATTTTTGAAAGATGATTATGAATTCGCTAAGTGGTTAGAATTTTAAGATGTTATCGATAAAAAAATTATTTGATGAGGTTGGGTGGCACTGTTAGCGACATAAAATTAATTTTAGAGAAGTAGAATGTGCGAGTGACGTATGTGTCTTTACACAATACCTAGATGTGACAAAGTTACAGGTGAAAATTATGAACCGTGAAATTTTCCTAGTAAACTTGTGAACTAGAACTCGAAAAAAAGACTTTCCATTTTCACGTTGAATACAAACTGAGTTTATACGAAAATATACGACACGTTTTTTTATGAGCTTGACCCAACTTAACATTTCTTTAGGCGGCACTGTCGCTTCGAGTCGTCGCCCGTCGTTCTCCTAATATCCCTAAATAAGGACAAATTAGGTACATTTACGTTTATTTATTCAACATAACTGGCTATTGGTAATGGTATTGCGGAATGCGGTATTATGACATTATATTATATACAATTTGTAGTTGCCCGCGGCTCAGTTGGTAGCGGTTGGTATAAGTGTTGGTAACGATTAAAATATAGCCAATTTCCTTTCCTAAACTCTCTGTATCTGTTAGCTTATTTTCGAAAATTATTAACTTTCGTCCAAATTTTCATCCCTAATATGAAGACCTGAGAATTGTACGCAAGCATGGTAAAGGACATAGGCTACATTTTATCGCATAAATAATGTGTTTTCTCACGATAAAAGGTAGCCTTTACCATGCATAAGTCCAACTTGCGTGCTTGTGTGCTTGTCTGCAACCTAAGTTGTATAAAAAAAAAACTTTCCCAATTTTTATCAAAATCGATTCAGTGGTATACACGTGAAAGCGTAATAGATAGGCAGAGCTAATTTTGTTGTGTAAATTATTATTCTTACTCATTTAAAACACACGGCTCACCTCATGGAAAGTGGTAACCGTGGCCTATGGACACTTGCAGCAACAGGGCGTTACACTAGCGCTGTCGACCTTGCAGAAACCTTCTAATGTCCTTCTTGAAGAACCTTATATTACAGGCGCTTGAGAAAACCACGGTTCCAATTCCAATATACAATATACATATTCTGTTACACTTAGGTATTAAATCAATCTAGATACGTGCATAATATACTCTGTCTGATACTCTCCAAGATGTTGATTGGTAGTGCTTGTGCGGCTAAGCACGTAATTATTTTCCTAGCGATTTACTCCGCGTAGCAAGGAATCGGGTCAAAAAATATTTTTCCAAATTTATTTAGCTGCAATATTTTCGATTAGAAATTTATTTTCGGATTACCCACTTTTTACAAAGTACCCCATTACATGAATTCGAAAATTATATGTAACTTTTTAAACCAGTCAAGTCGGGACCACGGGTGCTGCAACGCACCCGAAACGTCGACAAAAGTAAGTGTTCGAAAATATATCGCGTGAAGTCCCGAAACTTATAAACACTATCGAAAATTATAGTTGGCGAAATGTGGGTGTTTAATACTCCTCTGCCTACCCCTTCGGGGATTACGGGCGTGAGTATATGTATGTATGTAATATACTCTTAAGTTGTATAGAACTGTACAAATAGATTATTCGTAATAGTTAGAGAGGATCAAATTCGTACACATGACTGAAGTGGAATTCACAATAAGTTTTAGATACATTGGTTAGAATTATACACAATACAACATGTACATTATGTACATGTTGTATTGTGTATATGCGAAATTCATAGGAGATGTATTGAGAAGTCCGTGAGAAAGGACCATGTGCTTTAGAAATATAATAATGACGTCACTTTCTGCCTTTGTGTATTATGTTGTATTTATCATGTGATAATATCAAACGACTTAAGACTGTTATACCAGATGAATAGTTGACACAAATTAGTGCATATTTGTATCTACCTTGTGGTTTATATAAGATACTAGCTGTGTCCGCGACATCGTCCGCGTGGAATATATTTAGTTTTTTAATAAAAACAGCCTAAGCTACTCCTTATTACATAGGCTATCTGCTAGTGAAAGTCCCGTTCAAATCTGTTCAGCCGTTCCAGAGATTAGCCGGAACAAACAGAGACAGACAGACAGACAGACCGACAAAATTTATAATATAATATATAATAATATATTTTGCTATGTGTACCGTATATAATACATTCATATGTATATAGTACAATGCGGTTATTTTAATATCACAAACAGACACTCCGATTTTCTTTATTTGTGCCTATAGATGTATAGATTGTATAGTCATTGACTTAAATGGTCATCTCTCCCATATACTTTCCTCCAGCAGTGAGACCCCAGACTACAATCCACCAAGTATTGTCTTAGCCTCATTTTTACCGGGAACAGCTAAAAATTATAATAACTTTTTATCTTTGGTAATAAAAAATATATTAATTTTTTCCCTTTCTATCGAACAATGAAATGAAATGGAGTTTTTCAAATATATTTTTTGAATGGAAAAAATGCTAGGTATTCGTCGCCCTTTTTTCTAGACGACAAAATATTTTTCGTTATTAGGCTTAATTGGAGGAAATTGTATTTTGATCTCAATTCAAGATGCTACTGAAGTGATAAGCACCCACACGGCCCATTTAATGGAAAGTTTATCTATATAGGTACGTTTGCAACACCAGGGGCACCATACTCTTAATGCCCTTCTTGAAGAGATGATGGGGATTGGAGGGAGTGACGGTTAAGAGCGTTTCTCCAATGCTGGAGATATATTTGTGTTTTCTGTGACAGCACCAAAATTCTCCAGTGAGCTCTGACTACCCTAATCACCACCGGAAACACAACACATGGTTATTATTAGCCTCGGAATTCTGTAGGGTGGAGGTGGGTACTTTCCATGCGCACTGCTTAGTACGAACGGGAGGTACTGACGCGCCGTACCTCGTTCGTGTTTTTTGACCTTAATAGTAGATACCTATTCGTAATGACACATGGTATCCGTGGGGATTTTGCGCACGATAAAAAACGCCTAATCCTGTCGAGAATACTATCAAGGTGAACTCATGCTCAACACAAGCAAATCTAGCGGAGTCAGAAGGGATAGGTACTAAATTCTATTCCGCAACGACGCTACAAAAGATTTTCACTTCAAAAAATAACAATAAACAATTGATTGTCCCTCTCACGAAGTATATCTTTGAAATATGTTTCAAATATGCCTATAGCATTAATAATGTGAAAAGCTCCAAACAATTGGACCGCCCACTCGCTGGCTCCTGACATTATATATTTCTGATGCCGAGATAGGCGTGAAATATATATTATCGGACGTATGATGAATGTGAGCCATGCATCACCGAACAGACATACGATACGGTTGTGGCATAACTATGGATATGGTACCCTGATAAAATGGCGACTATACATCTATAGTAAAAAAGTAGTTTTTATCATTGTTTTTTTATATCTATTAGGTGGCAAACAAGCACAGCCCACCTGATGGGAAGCTGTCACCGTGGTCTATGGACGTTTGCAACACCAGAGGCATGTCACTCTACCCATTACCCTTTTTGTTGCTTTTTTATTTTGTTTTTGTTTTTTGCTTGCTTGTGGGTCTATGCTGATTCGCGATGTGATTGACTGCCTTTCTGGCTCAGTGGACGTAGTATGCGCTGTGCACGAGGTTATGGGTTCGATCCCCACATAGGACAAAAAAATTATATGATCCACAAATAGTTGTTCCGAGTCTCAATGTACTTGTGCCCGTTAGTTGTATGTTTGTAAAGGCGCGATACAGGGCTTGTACCCTAGTGCGGAACTTGTCGTTTTTAAACAAAGAAAGTAACAAAGACAAAGAAAACGAACTAATTGAATAACTATCTTGCTTATGTATCAATATATGATCGCTCACATTATGATTGAATTTCTCTGTTATGGTCAATTTAGACCAGATGGAATCATGTTTCAGCACTTTTTATTTGTTCCTGGTAACTATACCTACAGTACTTTTTCTTTCTTTCAATCCAGCGAAAAATACCAAGTCATACCGACCGCATACGGTTGGAGAGGTTATGTTGGCCTCAAGTGAATTTATTATTATTTTATAATATAAATATATTATGTTGTGTATGTGCTGCAGTTTCACAAAATAAACATTCTCATTTTTCGTTCCTAAATTTTAGGACCTTCATTCGTATTTTATTCGGACTTGTTTCATATACATGTTTCAAGGTAGCCCCTTAATTTTGCAGTGTAGTAGTAGCAGGTTATACCCAGTTAACTTTGTTCGGACTTCGGAACACGTTATATTACGGTGCATACCGTTTTAGTTAAATTCTGACTAAGTAGCTAGATCTCGCTATGCCAGTGTTAAAGGACTAAAATCGCAGGTGATTCACGAACGTAAAGATTGGTGAACTGTGAGTGAGATATATTCAAGATATTTATTGAGGTAGAAGACGACCTCCCTACCGCGTGTGTCGGTAGTGAACGCGACTGCTACGCTGGAGGTGCGATTTCGATTCCCGCTCCGTGCAGATATTTATATTCTATCAATCAATCAATCAGCCTATCGCAGTCCACTGCTGGAATGACTCTCCCAATGTGCGCCACTGCTCCCTATCCTCCATCCTCCACATCCAGTCTATCCCAGCCACCTTTTTCAGATCATAAGTCCATCTGGCTAGAGGGCGTCCTACCTTCCATCTGCCTTCTCGCGAACTTCACTTACGGACTCGTTTGCTCCAGCGGCCATCGGTCCTCCAGCAGATGTGGCCAGCCCACTGCCACTTTAGCTTAGTAATTCTGCCAGTTATGTCTGTAACTTTAGTTCTTTGACGGACGACCTCATTCATTTTATCCTTCAAAGAGACTCCAAGCATAGCTCGTTCCATAGCGCGCTGAGCGACTTCCAATTCGTGGGCTAACCCCACCCCGTTCCTTCACCGTTAGTCATAACAGGTAGAATGCACTAGCCAAAGACCAAGAAAGTTATATTATGAATGAAAAATATATATCTAGTTGCACTGATCTGGTCGTGACACACTTGTAGGTACTTTTCCACGATATTTATTATTTCACCTTGCGGCATTCTCTTATATAAATACTGTCAATGTAAACCTTTGAGAAAGCCGCAAGGCGAAACCGGGTAG
Organism: Pelosia muscerda; assembly: GCA_963691645.1. Lineage (NCBI taxonomy): Eukaryota > Metazoa > Arthropoda > Insecta > Lepidoptera > Erebidae > Pelosia > Pelosia muscerda. Next base: position 13,744,542 of record OY829114.1, on the reverse strand, counting down.
GTAAAATAATAAATATCGTGGAGAAGTACCTACAAGTGTGTCATCAATAAGGTATGCTCGTAATAATAAGTTCCACCAAGTGCCATTTATCAACAGATAAATAATACATTACACCTAATTGTAAAAGGTGGTCTTATTAGAAATCTGTAAACAAAACCCTAGGTACAGTAAGCTGCAAAATTGCATGGATAGCTTAAGATCGATAATCCTATGAACTTTCAAACCCCAGTTTATAAATAAATAAACTAGATGGCGCCAGTGGTTTTACTAGCTACTACTTACTACTAATAAGCTTATGCGTATTAGAAGTAGGTAAGTAGTAGCAAAAATTATTTGGTTAACTTAGAACAAGGATAATACAAATGGGAATGATGTTAGCGAACGAACAAACTAGCAAGTCACCGCGTTTAAGCAGTTATTAAATAAACTGAACTACCCACGTAGTTCATTTAATTATAAATTAAGTTCATCCTCTAAGATTAAAACATTATGTTAAACTAAAAAAATCTAGTAATATCCTATTTCAATGCATGGTTAATTTGTGTTTGTATAAATTGGTAATATAGAAAAAGAAGTTAGTTTTTCTTACATTTAAAAAGTAGCGCGGCGCCATCTAGTGATATAATTGTGATATATACAGATATATTTGTGAAACATTTTACTTCGTCAACAGATGGGGTTAAAGACCGGCACAAACGATTTAGTTTTTGTAATGTCCATGCACTTTTGCAGCCTACTGTACTACCCATAACAATATAATTTAGTGACAGTACTCATCACCTTACAAAACTTTGGTTACATCTCAAGAAAACGGCTTACCAAGATGAATATCTACCAGAGCGGTGAGTTGCCCCATAAATCACTCGTTAATCTAAACAAGAGATAACATCAGATTAACAGCCGGTTAATCTTCAACCCGCCTTCAAATCCTATTTAAATTTCAGATAGACTTTGTAATAAATTACATTTGAAAATTAATAATTTCGCGGCGTTTTACGATTCGCTGAGTCATAAAAATGTTCTGGCAACACCTGAAGTTGACTTTTCAATAATTCAATGTAGCTTTATATTGTTTTGGCGTATAACTTATTTTATGATCACATTTAAATTGTATTTTGAGTTACCAGTTGTTGATTTATGTTTTTATGCATGTGTTTAATTGAACTGTAGTAATTAAGTGCGATATAGTAAAAAAAATGTTTTAGTTTTTATCACTACATTGTGTGGTATCGGAAGATGAATACTCAACATCTCTTCTTATACGACGGGTGTAGTAAGCGACGACTAATCAGAAACACATTCAAGATATCATTGCAAGAGAAGGAAAAATCAAAATAAAAACCTGTACTAACCGCGCCACCGTGGAAACAATAGACCACAGTCTCCTAGCATTGGAAGAGGCCATTGTCTAGTAGTAGACTGCGACAGGCCATTATTGAAGTCATTTCCCGCTGTCTGTCTGTCCTTATATGCTTAAATCTCTAAAACTACGCGTTTACGCGTTACGATTTTGATACGGTTTTCGAGTAAGAGCGCAGGTTTTGCATTTGGGTTTAGGGACTCCATTGAAAGGAGTATATTACTGGGTTTGGCGCTTAGATGATGATGATGTTATGTACGGGGAATATTGTGTAGGACTCGGACCGACCCTCTGGCATATCCCTCACTACTTAAAGGACCCGGGATTTCAAAACTAGAAAACACGAGCACTGATAAAGAATTATTTGTTTTTTATGTTAGTCTAAAAACAATTCGTTACATTATAATTTAAGTTCTACGAACTAAATGTCAATATGTCACAATAATAGCTTCTAAAATGTGATGCATATTGTTATTACTCCAAAGCGCTTCAAAGTTGTTCCAAATATTTTGTCTACTATGCCCAGGTTAGTTAATGTTCCGTAAACTTCGTGATTATTAATATTTTTGGACAATACCTTAGTTAAGTTTAAAGTTTAACTTAACGATAAGTTTGCTTTGTACATAAAACTTGGTCGGAACTTGTTTTATTTGTTTACAAAACAGATTTTAAGATAAAACTTCCTTAGATAATAAACATGCTATTATATTTACTTTCACAAATCCTATTAAATATTTCAGATAGAAGTTTTACGATAATGGGGGCTTCAAGAATACCGGTGTCGGATTTTATGGGAGCGACTGACATTTCACTATGCAACCATTATACGAAAATCTACAACATTTGAAGAGCTGAATTCGGTTTGCTAACAAGCTGAAGTAGCAATGGGGGGGCACATACCAATAAAAACAGATTGCCGTTCTCGAAAACTACGTACTTTTTTTTGTCAAGCGCAAAATGTCCACGGATACCACCCCACCAAAACCGGTAGAGGTGATTATGTCGCACTCGAACCGACCAAAACGCACGCCGTCCATGGGTCTTTGATTGCCGGTGGTAGGATTATACAATACAGACCACGTACTGATAGACGAGGCGTAGGACGGCCCCCGGAAGATGGACAGACGATATACTCAGAATCCGACCCTCCAACAGGTCGAATTGGAGGTTGATGGGGGAGGCCTATGTTCAGCAATGGACGTCCTATGACTGAAATGATAATGATGATCTAATCACCTATAAAATGAAATTTTACATGCGTCGAAATCGATGTACGTACAAATAAATATTATAGTAGGGTATTCTGTATTCTAAATTACTATCCAAATAGGTATAAAACAGAAATATTGCGAATTGAACTCTACCCTTAGTTTCTCATAAAAGAAATGTTATGTCTCCCATAAATAAGGCTTAGGTACAGAAGCAGCTCTATTTCTGAGATAAATCGTATCGTTAGCAATTGAAGGAACGATTATTGATACGGGTGATATTTCGTATCAAATAATCATAGCGATGAATAAACGTCCAATCTCTATACTAACGATACACAACATTACTTTATAGTCATCCAAATTAATTTATTCAAAATTCGTATTCCAAAATCGTATTTTTTATTTCATTATTAGTTGATGATCATTTAAAGATTCTCAAGTTAAATGATCATTAAATAATATATAGCGATGCTAAATTTGTTCAGAAATTAAACTTTTTAATTGACAATATTTGTATTTAGAAAGTAACGTATTTATCAACTCGCAGTAACACGGCGCGTAGGAGTTTCCACTTTGAATGTTTAACAATTATCTTTGTCAGTACTTTTAACGTGAGGGTAGAAACGTATACCAATAGGTACGAAGAAGACTTTGAATATTTTGAGTTGGGAAAAATAAGGAAATCAAAAATCAAGTGAAAGTGTGAAGTAGGCGAGTTACGCTTATTACAAGCGTTTTTATGCAACGAAGGACAAATTCCACAATATGAACCTTCTTATAACCAGTTAAAGTTTTAAATAACTTTCTCATAATTCACTATCATACGCCTAGACTTTGTGATAAATATTCAAGCTTGTTTGATTCAAAGTATAAAACGGCATAAATATATTTTTTTATAGCAAAATAGAGATTACTTTGCATTTTTAACCGTTTATTTGACAATGACAAGTAACAATAAAAGTGGTTGTATTATTGAAAGTATGACAAATAATAAATAAATTCCTGATTGTCACACTGGTATGACAACGATCCGCGAGTTCAGTCTTCATTCGATATATAGGTACTTTTACATTCTTCGAACAGTACAAATGAATGACAATCCAGTAAAATTCAAGTGAGCAGAGCGTCCACATCATTTCGCGGAATGAGAACAGAGAATTAATAACAGTTGTCCCGGAAAAGAATGCCGAACCGCACACCTCAAAGCAAGTAAAAAGACTTCTTACGCGAGGAGAGGAATATTATACATCTCTCCTCAAATTTTTCATCAGATGAACCGTGTGCTTGTCTACCAATTACATATGTTATATAAAAAAGAAAGAATTAATTGCATGCTATGCTCTGCTTTTTGCTAAATCTTTTTTATTTGAATTCTATTTATTTCAGATCGACGCTTTAGGCATTACCAATTCAGCTTACACACCTCTTAAAAGCATTTTTACTTAGTATTATAATGTCTATAAATAGAAATCGGTTAAGTACGAGTCGTGCTTGTTCACTGCAGTTTCAATTTTTACTAGCTGATACCCACAGATCTGACATCCACAAATGGCGTAACTTAATATTGGTAAAAGAATTGTCAAAATCGGTTCAGTATGGGGCTATAGGAAGAAGAAAACACGTAAACTGGTAAGGAATACCAAGAACTAATGGTACTACAGAGGAAAGACTCACCGAACCGCTTAGTTCTTGATGGAATACTATGCACTGTATGCGAGTGACATCTAAGCCCTGTAGCCTTAGTACGAAATACTATCGAATTCGTAATGTAAAGGTATCGACAGAACGGAGCATTGTGATTGGCGGGTTACACACACACAGGTCCACAAGAGGCAGACTGCCAATCACAATGCTCCGTTCTCTCGAAACCTTTACGTTACGAATTCGATAGGAGTTCATGCTAGTGCTACTGCACTTGTCGTTTCGTATTTTCATTTAGAAAACTTTAAAAGTGTTTGCCTGTCAGAGCATTATCCCTTGTAAGAAGTCAAGTCCTATCTGGACATTGACTATTTCCAATTTCAAATCGAGAATCATGAAATAACAGTGCTTTACTTCGCCGTGCTGTTACCTGAATCTTTTCACTTGCAAATGCATTTCTTTCATATACAAATCATATTTTATCGCGGCCAGACTGCTCTTGGCTTGGTACATTTACACATTTCGGAACTACCTCTTGTCTAGAAAGGGAAGGGAAATCTTTTATCATGGGACTTAACAGGCTTGATCCTGTATTCCAAATTGGAATTTTAGCATTACAGTTTGTGCCCGAACGCAAATATTGAATTCGTAATAATAAGGTATCGAGTAAGCATTGTGATTGCACACTTTATGCTACAGGTTCATAGGAGGCAGACTGCATATCGTTATGACATTATACATCATGAATTTTATATCTTTTCGCAATGAGAGCACTTATGCCCTGGCTCCACCCGCGTACTATTCAATTTTATTATTCTGTAGATAAGAATTAAGAAGACTTTATCTCAAGCATTCTTAGTATTTTTTGGCCCGTGGAAGCCTTTGTGGGGAATGTATTGTAAAATATTTACACACTATGAAATTAAGTCACGTGTCCTGTCTATTGGTTTATTTCTTTAAACCACTCAACGGATTTAATGTAATGCAATTTTTAGTTATAGATAAATTTGGGAGAGCAAGATCGAAAATTGAGATGGGTGGAACTGTGGGCAATAGTGTAGCTATAATTGATAGCCTATCGTAGTCCACTGTTGGACATAGACCTAACTTAATGTTGGGAGGCGTTGACATTCTGTTTCCACGCCAGCCAGTCGAGTTGGTACAGGGTTTTATTTGGAATTTTCCTTCTTGGCTCCCACCATCGCCCCAACGATGGCTGTTGACGCTCCTCTGTGTGGGGTAAGATCGCGGGTTTGAATCCCATGGAAGTATTCACTTTTTCATATTTAAATTTGATTGGAACAGTCAGCATACTAATTGCTTTTCAAAATTTTCAGTACCTTTGATTGGGCGGAGTTATCAAAACACAATGTTTAAAAATGACTTTAACGTCATTCATTGTGACCGAGAGTTCGTATGATTGTCAGTAGAGGGCTCCTACCATCGCCCCAAAGATGGGTGTATAGGAGAATTTCGAATGATCCAGACAAGGCTTCGTGGCTTAGCGGTCAGAGCGTTCTTTCTGTAAGGGGAAGATCGCGGGTTTGAATCCCGACTCACTACAGATGAGATGAGGTTTTATTCATTCTATTCTTTCTCCGTCACCAAACATCTTCAGTCTTACACAGCTAGTGTATAAAAATACTAAAAGAGCACTTTAATATTTTTCTGAATAAGGTAGTAAATATACTAAACATGCAAAACATATGCCTTCCGGCCTCAACATGGTAGGAAACCTTCTAAAAAAGGAAGTCACGATATCGTGTTACAAAACCGCTAGCCACCGGCCGTATGTGAGGATTTTTACTAAAAATTCTTCTAGATTTTTTCAAAGTGATCGTAAAACTTGAAATACAGCGGTCCGCTTCCTAAGTGAGCTTGGAAGCCGAAATTTTTCGAATACGGTCCATGAAGATAAGTGGTAACTTGAAAAAGATGTACGCTACGTAATATAAATAATAGATCCTGGTTTAAACGATCGTAAACAGTTATGTTAATACGGGTACTCATACTTATACCTACTTGAAATAAACACAAATCGGTCAGTTGAATAGTTTTTGTTTTTACCTACTACTTTATCCAATTTAGGGCTGAACTCCTATTCTCCTAGATGCATTAACAAGTGTTAAATTTTGTGACCAGTTAGCCAATACAGCGATTCTCTCAACTTGTCTGTTTTATTACCACCAAATAAGGGTATCGCATTACATGTGTCACTTGTGGAATAAATTTGAAATGTTGGTGACAAGTTTTGAGCTATTTGCCCTTGCGTTTGCGCTATTTACAATAAAATATGTTGAAGATCTGGGTCACATTGTTGGTAAAAATTTTTTGACTGATCTATTAGTGTACAAATTTCGTATCTACGAATATGGCCATTAGCGCTGGTCTGGTCGTACCTCGGAGAGCACTATGGCAGTCGTTACGGATAGTTGGAGCTCTCAATAGTCCGACTAATCGTACTACAGAATTTCGATATCGCCAATTTGGTTGTAAAGATCCGATCGCAGTCGTTTCACGGAAAATATCGTAGTTCAGCCGCATCTTAGTTGGGAATAGGTTCAGAGAATAATGATGATCTATTAATGTACCTTAGGATTAAGAGGACCCGAACCGAGTCGACTGTCGCCCGTGCATAGTGTCGACATACACATACCACACGACAACAAGAAGATATAGTCATTAAATTACATATGGTCAGTAGGTATTTGTTAAAAGAAACTGTTACAATTCATATTTCTTTTTAATTTTTATACTGACTATTTTCACTTCAGATTGGCACTGGCGCAGTGCCACAACTTTTTTTGGTTTGATAGCTTTAGTGACCTTAGTGGTATAGTCTAGTCAATATAAAAACTAAACTACTTTTTTCCGCTATTAATATTTTTTTTCTCAAATTTTCAATATTTTTGATTTTCTGCCAATGCATGTAAAAGGCTTAAAATAAATGGTTTTCAGAAGACGCCTCAATGTCGGCTCAATATAATGGATGGTTATGATATATGAATCTTCGGAACCAACCACTTTCTCACAAAAGGTCTATAAAGTTTAGGGTTTTATGAATTGAACGAGATAAGTTTAAACTTTTATAAAACAGCACAAATAATAAATAATTTAAAGAAATAAGCTAAGAAAATATAATTGAACATCTTTATTTGAAAAAAAACGAAAGGCACTTTTGAAAAAAGAACGGCATGAGATATGCCATTGAGGATGGAACTTCTTAACATTATGTGCATGGTGTACTACAAGTCCAAATGCAGAATAAAATGCCTACGTCTCTTGAGCACTCTAATTTCATATAATAATACAAAGTTAAGTACAATCTTAAGAGAAAAGATCCTAAAAGTTGTCTGGTATATTCTGCTATTTGTTTATGTCCATATTTTTTGTCTTATAGTTTACAATAAAGAGTTATCTATCTATCTAATGTAACAGAATGAAATATGATTATTTAACCTCTTTTAACAAAACCTAGAAGCACCTTTTACGCACAGTTAGTGAGAAAAAAAGAAAGAAAGAAGTGAATTCGTTTACAGTTAGTAAATAATTGGTCGTTCAATCAATCAATTAGCCCATTGCAGCTGGACATAGGTTTCTCGCGATTGGTGAGTACCTACCAGTGATTAATTTCTTATTATGTGGTGTATCATTTCACAATATACGCCTATCCTTTCATATTGTCTAAGGACTCCTGCAAATCAAATCAAATCAAATCAAATAGTTTATTTGCTAGAATATGGTACAATAGATAGGTATATATAGAACATGGACAACCCACTTTATCTACAGTACATTTAAAAAATTTCATTACAGAAAAGAAATGGTATTAATAAGTATTCAATACATGCTTATACCGCATATTAAAAGGTCAAGAGAGGAGTGTTAATTTGGCAAAATAAACTAAACGGATTTTTATTCTAATTTAATGTGCATACGCTCAGCACATGAAGCAAGATGGCGTCTGGCCAGTTGCCAAAATAGATAAATTGTTAAATACCACCCTTGAATTGGCAACGCTGCAAACATTTTTCGGTCAGTATAACTTTAGTACAATTTATATAAAACCATCGGTGCAGAAATTTTATCACTGAAGACCATGATGATGATATTGCCAATGGTTTCAAGAAGGACAGCATCAAACCTAAATCCAACCAGCGCAAAAATCCAATTACTACTAAATTTGCGTGACATCAATTGCATGGTGATCTTCTTCTTCTGTCGAATTGAAGGCATTTTTGAGTTGCCATCGTGGTGTAGTAATTTGTTATGGCGATCTACAGTGAGCTCATTCGGTTCATTAAAGATCGCCATACGCCAGTCGCGCGTACGCAAATGCATTTCGCATTTATTTCGATTGTAATTATCGCATTTATTTTGGTCTGTATTGCGTTTATATGTGTATTATTTGTATTAGTAGTTAAACATCTGAACTTCAATTCATTGTTTATATTTTGACCTACTTTGGGAACTTTCAGCCTCAGTTACATAAACTGCTTCTTAAAGTAAGCGTTTACGTCAAATTTAACATTAACAGTAACATTGATTCTAATAGTTTCTGCTAAATGTGTTGCACCAGTGTATTAAGTAGCTAGGTTAAAATTATCTTTTTGATCGAATTTGACGTTAACAAATTAACAGTAACCGGCCGAGGGTGGCCGTTTTAACTATTGTCAAATGGCACAACCTGTTTTATACCTGGCCGGTACTTTAACTGAACTGTTAATGTTAAAGTAAGATGGTGCAACCCAGGCTAAATAATGAAAAATTATAGTTTCAGTTAAGTTACTCGTAAGTAATATATTATTTTGGGATGAATATATTTTCAGTAAAATCAAAGATATTAAGAAGTATTGGGAAGAATCGAAAGACCTTGAGCACATCCAGTAGGAATATATATTTTAATTTAAAGTTATACTACACAAACCTACATAACTTGCTAACGAAGCTAATAACTGTTTATAGTAGAAGTCATATAAGTATGCAACACCTGAGCCTTGTAACTAAAGTCAACAATTCGCTAGTTATGTCAAGGAAATGTTCTATGCCGGTACTTGGGATTTATGAACCATATTCAAAGTGTTTACAAGCTGACGCGGAGACGAATAAGCATTTGCTACATGTGCCTACACTTTGATGTGTTTATGGGTTTCTCTCATTAGCGTGAATGGAATTACTATGTCAGTCATCATTCTCAGAGTGAATAAAGCGAGAGTAGTATGTCGGGATCATGGCAAATGGAGGCCCGTGAGCTCTGCCTACCTCTATGGGAAACAGGCGTGATTACCCGGTTACATTCAACATTAAATTTTTTTTTTTAAAGAATATTAGCAACCAAAGTTACTAATATTCAATTTAACCCCACCAGCTAAGCTCAATGACTTGTGTTAGGAATGGCACGTCGCGTAGTGTAATGGTCAGGATTCGAACCCTTGACCTCTCGATCGTAAGGCCGACTACTTAACCACTAAGCTGCCGACGCTTAATCTAATCTAATCTAATCTCTTTCATCAACCAGTTGTTGTAACAGCTTACAGGTGAGGTTGGCTTGACACCAAAGGCACTGGTTGAGCCCAATTCAAGATGTCACTCTGAGATAAAAAATATGGAGTAGTTTTACGTGAATATTTAATAGTAGTGGGGCTCCAGAAACCTAACACGACTTCAAAAAATCTCTTCCAACTTAGTAGCTCGGTGAAAACTGTTGAAAACCAATATAAAAGAAACACAAAATCAATCGCGTTATAATCTATTTAAATTAATTTTATATCTACAAATGCAAAATAATGTTTTTATTTCAAATTATGAATGAAATCCAAAATAATGTTTAGACATCTGCTAATGTAAAACATCTTGCGTAGGATGTTTTATGGAATAGATTAAAAAAATATGGCGTGAACAAAAAATGCAAAACAAAAATGTTTTAAACATCTTCACATTTAATTATATTTGAACTAACTTCTGCGCTCTGTCAGTTTAAAATGTAAATTGAAATACAAACAAATTTCATTTCGAATCATAGAAAAGTATCAAACCGTGCCATTTTTGGACTTTGAAATGACTTTTAATTTAAATATTCGGTACCATTTGATATTGGGATTTAAAATAAAATTTGTAAATGTTTACTTTCATGATTTTATTTACTTTTTAAGAAATAAAACGTATGTCGTGAGAGTGGAGGTAATATAAATATGAATTAATTAGAAATCAAGATGGTAAATACGGCAAGTGGTGACGAAATCCTTTAGGTTCAACCTTGAAAAAGATACAACAAACTAATGACAAAAGATTAATTTGGTGGATCTAATGGTGGATAACATTTATATGAAGAGAAAAATTTAAGCAACTAGTTACCACTGTTACAAGTTCAAGTGGTAACTGCACTATATAAAAACAAATAGTTCAAAGTAACGCGACTTGGTAGTGTGGTGGGTAAGAGGCGGATACGTCATCAATGCCTTCAAGTCAATAAACAATAGTTAAAACATAATAATATCTACGTACAAAACCGCATTGAGACAAAGAGATTTATATGACAGTTAAAGCTCAACGTCAAATGAGTTGTCAAAATATTTGGAGAAGTGAAGAATCTTCTGGATTAATCGTTTGAGTGAATTCGGCTTAATGTGACTTTGGAATTGACTCAGATTTCACTGCCAAATCCGAGGAGAATTAAAATTATAAGCCTGTGTAAACCTATAGCTTATTAAGGTGGATATTATTATGAAACATAATTACCGTCGGGTGATTCTGTAAAAATAGATGATTAAGCTTCAATAAATTAGGCACCGGCCAACAACTGCTATTTGACGATGGAACGAGAATCTGACGTATCAGTTAAGAGGAAAGACACAGGAAATACACCTATTCATTGAACAATAAGAATTCAAATAAAATCGATTTCAAGTCAGAAGTTAAACATTTAGTCAATTTAGAAATTTAATCGTTCATCAAGGAAGTTCTTTATTGAGTGACGACGTAGAATAAATTAGTAGAGTTTATAACAGGCAAATTACTAGTAGTCCTCATAAACATATCACACACGTCAGTATACCTTGATATTTGAAGCACTGATTTTAGATGTATGCCGCCATTAGGTTCGGTCACAATATCAATATGACTGCACTGGACTGATTTGATTCACTGCATTTTTGAGATTATTTTGGGTCCTGAAAGTTATAAGGTTAATAGAACTACCATATAGTATTAAGTACCTAGTGCCATAAAACTGATGAAACAAACCCACAACGCGACCATCCATCCGTCCTCTACCAGCCATGCGGGTAATTTTATAGAAGGTAACTTATGTCTCTATATATTTTACTGCATATTGCTTATTAACTCTTAAGTATTTGAGCAAAGATTATGGGTAAATATAGTTTGTACATTTTATTACTTATTTCAATAACCGTAAAACTTTAAATAACTTGGAAACCTTACAATCTTTGGAATGGACTGCCGTTAATATTTTAGAGGATTATTTTGGTTTTAATTCAGAAGACAATATTTTAGTGCGTCAAATCACCTCGAAGAGTTTATTGAGAAGTAAATATTTATATGTATGAATATGGCATTCGAACATCTATAGCAGTTGTTATAGGTAATTAGAATTCTAATGAAGTCCAACAGCTCGTCTAGCTGCATCAATATCACCAATGGGTTGTAGAGTTCTGATGGCATTTGCTTCACAAAAAATATCGAAGTTCAGCCAAACCCGCAGTTAGACTGGTGAAAGCGGACCACAGACTCCTGATGTAATTTTCGTATGCGACTGATATTTCGAAAATGAAGGTGGATAGATAGATAGATAGGATAATATATAATAAGAAAGGAATAGCCTTGTCAGTCTCAGGATTGAGCAAACAATTAACGATTTCAGAGAGTACGTCGATCCCGGTATATACAAATTGATATTTTGACCTTTTTATTTCATCCACATGAAATGTCTCCTAACCCCCTAATACAGACTTTCTTTGTGCGTGATAAAAAACAGACAAGATGGCACAAATACATACTTATACTATTCGGAATAGTGATTAAAGTTTAGTCAGTTATTACAATCTAATTTTCACATTACCTTTATCAACTGTTCGTTTACTTAGCACTCCCATATATTACGCTTGTAATCTGACAGAGTTATTCAGTCAAGAATGCACAAGAAAATTAAACTTGTGAAAAATAAGAAAAAATAAACTCTAAGCGTTGTAAATCAGCCTCGCACCAGTAGCGGTACACACCACGTAATATGTTGCCGTCGCTTCGTATCTCAGCCGTGTTTTATGACAAAAGGTGACACGGATGTGCGAAATTAATTTAATAAATCTTTAACGTCCTTTCTAATCTTCATCACTTCGTTAGTCCCCTTAGCATCTAAAGCTTGTAATTTTAATTACAGGGGTCCGTTCACCTAATCTTCGTTTACCTTGTACCGTTTTAGAGTGACATAACAGCCATTCACATATTATTCTGTATAGGATCAAAATAGAACATGATAGAAAATGAAGTGTTCGACATGATGCCAACGCCTTCTTTCTATTATCGCACCGCTCGCTATAGGCAGGGAGTTCATTCTCACAAATTACGACTGGAAAAGGTGCGAACTGTACTGTAAAGGAACTTCATCATGAAAGGAACTTAATCAAGCTGTGGAATAAAGTCCCTGCTGTGGTTTTTCCAAACGACTATTATATGGGGTTCTTCAAGAAGGGCATTATAAGGTTTCTACAAGGTAGGCAGCAAGGGTGTAGCGCCCCTGGTGTTGCAAACGTACATAGGCCATGGGGACAATTTTTCTTCAAGTGTGCGTGCACGTGTTTGTCTGCACATAAGTGATATAAACGGGGGGGGGGGGGGGGGGAGGCTAACACCAACAATATATGCGAGGAAACATACCAAAATAAGGCACCTTCGTATCCAATATGTCCGGCCGCCTTCAACAGTGGCCAGTCTACTGCCATAGTTCGTTTGTTCTGCGAGCTATGTATATGAAGCACTAAAAGATATTCACAAATATTATAACCGCGGTAGCCTAGTGGTATGGGTAATGGACTGCTGAGACGAGTTCTCGAGTTCGATCCCAGGTTTACCATGGCACACACCAATGACGTTTCGATGCTTTTCGAAGTTATGTGTGTATTTATCGCAGGTTTAAAATGGTTAATGGTTATAGGCTCGCCAACTATTACATTGGGACCTAAACATAAACTGGCGAAATGCGGGTGCTAGCACCTGTGCCTATCCTTTCGGGGATAAAGGCGTGAGTTTATGTTATGTTATGTTACGTTATATTATGTTATATTACTCGTTAATATACCACATCTATATTCAAGGTCCCTGTAGCTCCAGGTTTATAAGCGGTACTCATATCAACTTGGCGACTTGACTGTGTGCTCATACTGCATCCTCTTACCTCGAACATATTACACTCGATAGTACTTAACAACGCTGGCAGGTGTTAGCTAAGCACTTCTTCAGGACTTGCTTCTTCATTTTTTAAAAGGGTTTTATGATATTGGAAGATGGATATAAATTGTTCGGAAAGGTCCTTTATTTTACTGAGATAATTGATTGGATACCTCATAGTGGGAGCCTCTGTGGCATGGTAGTAGTGAACAGCTATGGCCGTCATTATGTATAATTGGAACCCTTCTCTTCTCTTTTGTCGAGTCAACAACATTTTCACTCCTATCAGAGTGGCAGAATTGGTTTGGAGTTACCATCGTAGTGTAGTATTTTGTGGCATTAGCTAAAAAGACCAAAAACCGGTCTAATTGCAGTAGTTTGATATTATCTAAACCAGGAATGGAACTCTGAATTATTTTTGACACTAATTATATAGGTATGGACATCAAGAAAACACCAGTTAAGCAAAATACAACATAAACTAGCTCCTTAAGTACTTTTAGCACAGTTAAATTCAAACAACTATAAAATATCATCGCCATTAGAAAAACATTAACATCAAACATTATAAGCTCGCAACAGAAATACAAAAACAAATATGAGCCTTTCCCATTAAAAGCCTCCACTTTTGACGGCTCTAGTTGAACGGAGTTCGACATTTATCCTGTGTATGACATACATCCCTGGGTGTCTCGGTTCGAACGATTTCTGACCAAATCCAGCATTAATAAAGACCCAGTAATGGGCGCTCAGAAATAGCTAGTGACGTTTAAATTGAAAAATGGCACCCGAATTTGTGGATTATCCGTTTTATAGTCCAGAGATTGGCGAGGTTGTCTACGCTGAAAAGTTTATTTTTACACGCTTAAAAGATATATTATTAGGGATTGAGATACATTTTGTGGATTTCATTTCATTTTGTTTTATTTTGAGCGCCAATTACTGATTGGCGCCCAACGTGGTGTTTCATGTATTCAAAGTTCCAATGATAGAAATTAGACCCATTAATATATCTATAGTTCTTAAAAAATATGATATGATATTTTATATAATATTAGATTAATATTGTACTTTATATTCACATCCCAAGTTGGGGTTGACATTTCTTTGATTGACACCCAACGTGTTAAAAATTTTGATCAATCAATATAATAAATAATAGAATCGCATACTGTGCTGGCCAGATGAATCAGTCTGACCAGCATGGAAACAGTAGGCCCAAAGTCTTCCAATATTGGGAGAGTATACCTAGCAGTGGACTGCAATATAGTAGTATTGCAAATCAACTATAATATAATACACAACCAGCTTTACACGCCCAATTTATCTTGTAAAGATTTAATTATTTTTTTATTTTATTTCTAATAAAATTTCCATAACGGCCACTTCTGGAAAGCACAATTTGTATAGAAGAAGTCTTTCACAACGATGTTGACTTCGCCTCTCTTGTAATAAAAATGTTTCAAGCACTTACGAAGAAAATGTTCAGAACTTAAAGAAAAAGTCTCGACGGAAATATATTATGTTGGTATAAATCTAGGGTATTAGCGCGTGTAATAAATACCACGCTGAGCTTACCTGTGATTTGCTAGAACATTTTCTCTTATGATAAAAGAGGATGAGTTATTTTTCTTTAAATTCAAAGGTTTATTGTTTATATATTTGGATGTTTTCAGTTCAACTGAAACGAAAGACGATGATTATTTCGCTTTCAGGCAAGGATCGAGTTCGCCATGCAATAAAATTTCCATTACCACGAAATATTATGGGTCAGAAAGCTTCAAGAATCGTGGCGACCTTACCCTTTTACTGAAAATTTTAGAATATAGTCGACAGTTATAAATCAAAAAAATTGTAAGTTCACACAGATACACAACTAAAGGACAGCACTATTTCACATTCGATAGTAGGTAAATCTAAACCTAATAAGAGATCCCTAAATGACAGGAATAGCAATTTGTTATATTAAGACGCATAGATGCAAAATATTCACAACTGTAAATCAAACATACAAAATATTTACACACAAATTTGGCAATTGTAATTTTCGTTTTCACATCATAGAGAGCGAGTAGGCTGCTCACCAAGCTGATACTTTATCATAAATAAACTGTATGTTATTTTTTGTGACATCTGTTACATGGGATAAAACCTTTAATGCTTATTTTAAACTATAGATGTTGTAACATTTTCCTTATTTTGTATAGGGCAGTGGCGAAGTGTCCATATAACCCGATTCCTGCCGGCTTACCTTTGCAAATACCCCTAAGCATTGGCTATTAATTAATTATAAATCAATGAAACCATATCCATTCAATACACAAAAATATAAAACAAAAAGTATTCTGTTACGTAAATCGCAATTATAACGATTATTTACATACATTACATATTACACATATTTCTCATAACGCCATCTAGTTCTCAAATAAAGAAAGAAATGATTCTGCTGAACGCGCGCGAAAGGTAAGCCCGCCGGCGAAATCGGAATCTAGTAATACGCAGTCGCATGCACACATGCGCAATTTTTCTTAGTAGTGTTCGTAAAAATATGTGGCGGGATAAGCCGGTATTCGACGAGTTATGACAAAGAGGGAATATACGATAAGAATTTGCGAGAGCGAGAGAGCACTAATGTGAATGTAGTTTGTTTTGATTTCATTACCCTGAAGTTGAGGCGAATGAGCGATGTATTCAAATATTTCAAATTCATCATTCATTGACATTAATTTTTTATTTCATCAATAATTATTTATGTTATAAAGTACTGCAAGTAGTTTGAATTCGCTTTTTTGCGTGAAGAAGTTATTACTAAGTATAATTTGTGTTTGTGTTTGTGTAGTGTACCTACTGACTGTTGTGCATTGATTGCCATTATATTGTCGCAGTACGTACCTAATACTTTGGTAAGTAGTTTTGTCTGACAGATTATTTGTTGTGTGAGGAAACATCTTTCTCGAAATTAAATTATGAAAATAAGAAACATATAGTTCAGTTAGGTCGAGCCCGCCCTCTCATGAATATAGATGAAGGTTTATATGTTATATACATATAAACCTTCCTCTTTAATCACTCTATCTATTAAAAAACCACATCAAAATCCGTTGCGTAGTTTTAAAGATTTAAGCATACAAAGGGACATAGGCACAGAAAACGCGACTTTGTTTTATACTATGTAGTGATAAACGGCGCGATGGATTTACGAAATATTTTAATGTATCTCATTACGATAAATATAAGTGGCTCACTGTTATAATAATCATCAGTGCTCACACGTATAGTAAATGTGGGTTGAAATTTCCTCAACCATTTGGGCCTAAGCATCGAACCAGCCAGTCACAGTTTTTGAAAGAACGAAAGAAAAAACATTACAATCGGCCATGGTATGTTATTTTTCTTTCGTTCGGCTTCCCTTTCAAAAAAATCCACCCTTCGCCACTGGTATAGGGTACAAGTAAATGTATTGCTATAGCAAGTCGTACAATATATTTCCTAATTCATAAAAAAAGTTAGAATATATAGAGAGAGAGAGTGTAAAACAAAGCCTGCAGGGGGCCTACCACCACCGTTTACGAAACAGTCTTATTGCAGGAGCGTTTTGTTTGACATTTTAAGTAATCTTACTTATATTCGTACCACAACCGTACATTATACATATAAAGTATTCTTGTTTAACCTTTTTGTGACGTCATTTCCATTTTAGTTCATTCAATTGGTACCATGATGAGATTTTTTAACAATATTTTTTTTAGTAATATTGTTTTTATGTCAAAATTAGCCATCTTATTAAAGTTGCTCGAAGGCGACGGATTTATAATTGTTTTGCAAAATACTATTGAATAAACCATTTTCATAACCCAAGAAGCAAGGAACCCATATTTATTCATACAAACTTATAGAATAAATGCTTTAGCTCTAGATTTTACTATCTTTTTTCGTGTTCGACGGATACTCCCGTATAACCAGCGAGTAGGTTATTTCGGACTCAAACCGACTAAACTCGCACGCGGTTTCATCGAAGTAGAGCAATAAGGCATTCCATCACTCCGATGGAGTCATCTTCCTCATATCCGGCTTTTAGATAGCCCCCTCGTACCCCGAGGTATGCTTATAAATACAAGTATAATTTGTACTAGCTGTTGCCCGCGGCTTCGCCCGCGTGGATGTTGGTTATCGCGACCAAACATACCATATTTATGTTCTTTCCCAAGGTCTAGTCTACCCTTTCATCAACAGTCATCATTCTCTGAACCTTTTCCCAACTCTGTTGCGGTCGGTTTTCCAGTCTAACTGTGATACGGCTGAACTTCGATATTTTCCGTGAAGCGACTGCCATATGACGTCCACAACCAATGGTCCAATGACCATGTCGATGGCGATATCGAAGTTCCAAGTTAAAGTGTTAAAGTGGTTGGACTTTTGAGGGGTTCCAACTACCAGTAACGACTGCCATAGATGTTTATAATTTTTTTTATTCATGGCACCTTTTGACTTCACCTCGACTGATGTTAACCTGAAGGCAAAGTCTCATAAAAGAGGGTCACCATTGCAAACACATACATACAGTGCTACAATAGTGGCGCTCAGCTTGACGGCCTCAGATGCTTTTTTACGCCCCGCTTAAAAGACCCGGGACTGTAGGATGAAGGAAACACGTGCGCCGGTAAGGAATTCCAAGACTTAATGGTGCGGCAGAGGAGAGACTCATTGAACCGCTTGGTTCCTGATGGAGTATTCTGCACCATATGCGGGTGACATCTAAGCCCTGCACGTGTTGTCCTGTGTAGGAAAGGAGAGGGCGGGAATAATTGGAAGAGCTCTCATCAGAACATTAACCATGGTAGAGACGGTAAAATACTGCCAGGGACTAACACATCTCTACGCATCTGCAAAGGTTCGGACTGGACTCCCAATAATGCGGATCGCGCGCCGTTCAACCTGTCGAGGGCATCTAATAAGTACTTTGCGCAGCCATCCCAGAGATTCGAGCAGTATTCCACGCAGGAGCGAATTTGTGTCCTTTAAAGAAGACACCGCTGTTCCGGCGTGAAAAAACGTTTGTATGGCAACCGGGATCGGCGGCTTAACGTGCTCTCCGAGGTACGACCAGACCAGTGCAAACAGCCATAATCATGCATACAACTTTTTGCACTGAGCGGGGATCGAACTCGTGCCCCGTGCGTAGCAGTCGCATGCACTACCACCACACCACGGAGGTCCTTTCATCAACAGTGTACACTATTATAGTATAGGTGTTGCCCGCGGCTTCACCAGCGTGGATGTAGGTGACCGCGACCAAAAATAAACATGTTGTCTGTGTTATGACAGCGTGCGGTTTGCCGTCGACTTCATAGAAGAAGTGTGCAGGTTGCAAGTAGACTTGGGTAAGTACTGTGAGTACCTAATGTGTATCGCGTAATATAACACGACTGCGTACTTGGTTGCTCTGTTGCATACAGTACCTACTCGCGATGTACTTCTTGGCGAGTGTTGTCCTTTTTGATATGGTAGTTTTAGCATTGTAATGAACGCAAAGGCAAAGGCAAAGGAACGTTTTGTCGTCGTTTGAGATGACGATCTTCTGGTGTAGAGTTTGCGGTGTCTTCGTCTAGCCTCCGGGTATGGGATGGCGCACTTTACGCCACCACCGCAGCTTGCTTCTGCTTGAGTGACAGGTGGTTATACCCGTCCCTCCGGGCTCATAGGGGACGGAGGTCATTCGCAGACTGTGCGTGTCCGGAGTCTTCTCCGAAGCCGACCCGCTATCTCCTTCTCAAGCATTATTTGCTCGTAAAAGGAGACGGCGCATAGTACCATACCATAGTGAATAATGCAGCGAGTGAAAGAACTATGTGGAGCCCTAAGTCCTCGCTCGCATCACCCTCGTATTACACCTGAACCTTTTCTTGTGGTATAAAGGTATAACAATCTTCTTCTGTCGAATCGATGGCATTTTTGAGTTGCTATTATAAGAAATACAATGGTAATGCACTGCTCTGACAGCACATAAACTCTCTTAACCTTCACCCTCCTTTCTTTTCCACATGGTCGGCAGCGCCTGCGTGATACCTCTGGTGTTTCAAACGTTTTACCGTATCTACCACGGTGAATGTTCTGATGAGATCGCCTAGTTGATCCTACCTTCATCTTTCCTACACAGAACAACACGTGCAGGGCTTAGATGTCACCCACATACGGTGCGGTGAACCAAGAACCAAGCGGTTCGGTGAGTGTTCCCCCTGCCGCACCATTAAGTCTTGAAATTCCTTACCAGCGCACGTGTTTCCTTCTTCCTACAGTTCCGGGTCCTTTAAGCGGGGCTTAAAATAGCATCCGATGAGGCCGTCAAGGTGAGCGCCACTATTGTAATACTCTACGTGTTTGTAATGGTGACCCTCTTTCCGGAGACTTTGCCTTCAACTTACCATCAGGCGAATTGAAGTCAAATCACATCCATAGAATAGGCCGCGGTAACCACTTTCTATCAGGTGGGCCATGTGCTTTATTCCACCTAAGTGGTATATAAAAAGTTATACGAAATCCAGTAGGTCATGTTTAGAGTACTTAAAGTACTGGTATGATAATAATTACGTGCGCCTTTTTTCACGCCTGAACGTTTTCCTTGTAAATTCTGTAAACAATGTATGCAGTTCAGTTGAACAATGATGTCAAAGACAGTACCGACATCTATTTCACATTTTACAAATTGTAAGTTGTTTATAAAAAAAAAATTGACAGGTCTTATATAGTCCCGTATGTAACGAAACCATACCTTGAATTAAAATCGATCTACGCCATCTATTATTGCGCCATGTACTAAATAATTGAATATCAAATTTTAATTTCATGAATAATTACGTATATTTTTTTACAAATATGTACGTAAAAATAAGTTTTTTTATTCACATACTTGACTGGACGTAATAAGACATAAATATCATCTATAAGAATAAAACAGCGCCCCCTATATCTTTACTCATATTTCCTTCAACAGCATTAATGCTCACAACTCCGGTTCTATTGAACCGATTGCGATGAAACAAACGTAAGATTTTAAGTCTGACCAAGCCCCTTCTAACAAAAAAAACCGCATCAAAATCCGTTCAGTAGTTTTTGCGTCCATAGCGGACAAACAGACAAACAGACAAACAGACAAACAGACAGGAAATGAAAAAAAAATATTTTCGTGTTCAGTATCGTTCACTTAACATAGCCCAAGTATTTTTTTTTAAATATCTCCAATGTACAGACACGACCGCTTTACAATTATATAATAGTATAGATGACAGATATCAATTGATTTTTAGATATTTATCAAACAAATACAAATTTAAAGATAAAGTTAACCTACCCTAATACATATTTTACTTCAAAGCAAAACTCCTTTAAATATACTCTTTTAAAAAAAAATTTTTAAAAAGAAATCAATAAACAAAACACATTAGGTATAGGGCTTGACTCTAAAGAGATTTACCTCCGGTTTTAATAAACCGTCAGAATGCCTCCGGCTATTCTCCGGTAAATGCTGAAATTATATTTAAAGTTTAAAAATGGTCATATTCGTGAAGCGAATCCCGGACTTCTTGGTGAAAGCTTCGGAAGCGACCGGGACTAACGCAAGGATGATGATGATGATTTGTGAACATTTTAATTTAGTATTTAGGACATTGAGTTATCATCGATAATATAATCACCTTACTAAAAATAACTCCAAACAAAAAAAATATATCAAGAATGTAAGGAAAATATAAAGAACACTATTTAACTTTACGTAAAATCTCCGAAGTTTTTGAAGAAGAAAACCGGGTCATTGGGTAAATCTAAAATCTCCGGAGGTTCTCCGATTTATCGTCTACGGGTCAGAGCCCTAACGTGAATGATTTATAGCAGGGAATAGACAAAGATTATAAATAGTTCATTCATTTTCGACAGTTGGCAGGAATCAAGTAATACTGTATTGTACGCTCATGGTACGAATATGAGTAAGGTTGTTTTCAAGATGGAAACAAGAAAAAGAATGAGTGTGTGAGAAAGAGATGGAGCTATATCAATTGTATAGCGCCATCTCTTTCGAACAGAAAATTATGTAATTCGTAAAACGTTTTTGAAGAAATACTTACCTTTTTTAAATAACTGGCAGAATATTAAGTCAAAAACCATGAATATTCAAAAAAGAAAAAAATATCAATGAGCAATCAAACAGGGCCGTAGTGAGTACCTATATAACTAGAAATTCAAACAGGGCCGGTGCAAGGGACCTTCTTGATGATAATTTTAGAAGAACCGAGTGCATAGACTTTAAAAAAATCAAGTCTCAATCAAAAGTCTTCTAAAATTTCATATTCATTTCATGAAATGGCTGGCGCTAGCTCAACCGCGCAACGAAAAAGATGACGGTCCACCCGAAGTCACTTACAACTTGTAATTAGCAATATTGTGTCCGTACTTGATGCCATTCGAGACTTTAACTAAAGGCTCTCGAGTCACGATTAGATAGATAGTTAAAGTTCTTTAGTTCATGGCATTCAAAGTTTCCGAAAATGAAAAAGCTCCTCATTATTTTTTAGACAGCAGTAGAATTTTTCATTATTTAATCATTTTATCACCTCTGCCTGCCCCTCCAGGGATATAGGCGTGAGTTTATGTTATGTTATGAATTTGTTTGTTGTTGAATTCATTATTCTCAGGACAATTTGTGTGATTTTTTTTTAAAGTCTATGCATATATATATATATATATATATATATATATATATAATTGTACGTGCACGCATAAAATATGTGCACGGGGGCGAAGTCAGGGCGCGTAGCTAGTTTGTATATTATTATATCAATCGTTGCTATGGAAACGGACATCATAGACATGCGCACTGCGTCTCTGTCACACACATAACATTGTCTTTCATTCACTTTTGTCTTTTAGATAAGGAGATAATAGCTTGGATTTTATTAAATGAGGCTGATAGATTTCATGCTGAGCGGTAATCGAACCCGCTTCCGAATGCTCTATCGCTACGGCCACAGCAGTCACCAAAATAAATAATGATAATAACCCACTCATGGTTTTCATACACAATCTAGATTTGATTTTTTTATTTAAAATAGGGACAATAAAAAAAATCAGGTTTCATTGAATAAATTCTATAATTACATAAACCAAATACTTTTATGTCACAAGTGATTTTCGATGTACGAGTATAAAAAGTGATTATAATCTTAAAATAAACTTTTATATTTGTTCAATTGAATTGTCTTATGGCTTTAATTGGACTCCTACTTGTCCGATAACATCTTCGAATCAGTTGCATGAATTTATAATCCAATCAATGGCAATCATAACATAAAATTTGATGTTACATACATAGTTGATACAAGTGATACACCTATATTGCATTTACCTAGGTCTCAACGAATGTCTGTTGAGATATATTATGTTCCTTCACCGGAGGCCTTAATTCATCACACTGGATATAAACCAATGTCTTTGCGATTAGGTAGTACCATCAATTAATTCATTCCGCATTATTTCCTCCAATATAAAGGGTTCACATTGCTCACGTAACTGCGTAGCTGTTTTCATAAATGGACTCGGCGTTATGAGTTTCTAAACACCAAATATTTCGTATACAATCGCCATCTAAACAGTAGAAATTTGTAGGTAGGTACTAATCATTAGATAGTTTATAATTATTTATTCTATGAGTTCACATAATTAAACACGGTACCTACACTTACTTTTTAGGACAAGATAATGATTTATTGAGACGTATTTTCCATAATAATTTCAATAAAACTACAGCTTCTTGTTATTTTTACTGATTTTTGATTGACGTTTATCTATCAAATTGAATGAACAATATGAAGGTGACGTCACAAAACTGCCGAGTCAAGAATGTGGTTTGCAATCTTGTTTTAAAGAGATGCTGGTACCAAAACATGAAGTAAGGTTGAAACAATACTGCTTTAAGAGATGGTGGTAAGGCCCCAGAAAACCATATCAAATCACACAATCTTACCAAACCAACCACAATTTAAATTCCTTTACACTATGTCTGTGCACGTCCTAAATATATATCCTAGTGTAAATAGGCACCGTAAAGACAAGTATTTAGGCCAGATTGTTAGCTCGAAACTTCAGGAAACAATAGCATAAGTCGTGTTTTCTTGAATGTCAGTTATTATTTTGATTATGGACGAGAGGATTTTATAAAATAAATATGTTATAAATTATAAACTTAATCGTACAAAAACCAATTGAGCAGTATTTTTTGATTAAAAAATTATTAGGTGCTGATTTTTTTTCTAGCGTTTTGTAAAAATTTACAAGTTTATTCAAAAATACCAACGTAAAGGTCACTTCGGCAGCTCAAGACAGTGATTACGACTACTGTGTCTCGGGTTCATTTACGAGATTGGACAAAATTACTTATTATTTTTATTCTTAGGTTATTCTCAATAGTGCTTCATATCTTAGACAGGCTTAATAAATACAAAAAAACTCGGGTATAACAACCTCATACTTGTTAAAAATAATGACTGAAGCCACTAAATGCCGAAAACTGAGGCATCTTGAAAGCAATAATAATATTACTTGAACAAAATATTAGGAGTTTCTATCATGGCTTAATGGTACAATGACCTGGCAAAAGATTTAAAAATCATTGCCCTCATGACAATGAGCAACTGAAATAATAGGAAAACAGCGATGGGCTACTTACTTGACGTACCTTGGAAGTGCAAAAACATTGCTAGGTTAGTAGTTCAAACTATTTTCAATTTACACAGGAATGATATAAATTAAAATGTCATCTAACAATCTTTTTTCTTTGCTGAAAATTAATAATTTTGAACTTAAACCGTTGTTTCTCTGAGGGCTCTAGTTGGTTTCGTCTCCATTCTACGATGAAACGTTGTAACTAGCTTAGAAGACTTAACATTGTACGCAGTACAGAGAACTGTGCTTCTCTGCTATTAAGTTGCGGTCCTGAAACGTACAAAGATTTGAACTTAGAACACTTGTGACATAACAGTGTTTAGTAAATTGTGTGAAGCTATGTTGTAAAGGCTTATCTCATAAATGTTTCTATGTAATGTCAGGAAGTGACGTTGCGTCGTGTGAAATAATTTTAACATAAATTGGCGCCCAACATGGGCTTCGAGGAAATCAGTAAAAATGATTTGTGGATTTTTTAAATACGCTCAAAGAGATAGTACTGTATTGGGGATAGTATATTTCACTGAAAGGAAATAGTTTATTATATTTCAAAGAAACTTTCTAACATCTTGTACTCTTATAATGTAACGGACCATTATATAGATCAAATTAAACATGGTAAATTAGGTGACCCTGTTCTGGTTTTTCTTAGCAACTACAATATGGGGTACGTCAAGAAGGACATTAAAAGGTTTCTAAAGAATCAGGAGCATGAGTATGATGTCCCTGATGTTGCACAAGTCCATAGGCCACGGTGATCACTTCCCATCAGGTAGTTTAGAGTTAGAATGACTCAAAAATTAAACACCACAGTTAAACAGAACATAGTAATTTTCTTCTATACTTCTAAAAGTCTGTGAAGTCTCAAATTTTAATTTGAAATGAACTGTTTATACACTACGAAACTTCGCAAACATGCCAGTAACATACTCATATGAATAAACCCTTTCCCCTTTTACGTTTCGTAATTTCCACAGACAGAAAGAATTTAAACTGTCTCTCTCTCTGTTTTGCAAATGAGTTTATTTAATTTTGTATACTTTGTTTATTTTATTTAAATTGTTATTTTACGCACATTAAAAAAGCCATCTATCGAAAATCATACGCACTATCAGTCACCATGAGTGAACATACAGTCATTTTACAACATTGTTTTTTAATAACTCCGCTCAATCAATGTGATAAAAAATTTGTAAAGCAATATGCAAAGCAGTATGCATAATTATATATTACACTTCAATATTAAAGCTATTCATACGTCCATTTAGATTGGAAGCATGAATTTTACGCCTGGAAATCTAAATTTGGAAGACATCCATTTCATTGGCATTCATTTATCAAATTCACGAAACGATTTTGGAAGACATTCACTTCATTTGGATCGTTGATCGTTAACACTAATTACAATATTATTAGTAGCAAAATCATTTCACATAACTCACAGCTTCCTGCTTTATCTCACAAATGAGCAATTCAGACATCGTGTCTGAAACACAAATCTCTAATCTCTCAAGTTAATAGTTGATATGTCTTCTGTGAATACCACTGATAATAATCCGATTAGTTGACACATTCTATGTGATGGAGGCATAAGCTCTGCTATAAATATGATATACATCATAATGGACATAGATTCGTGTCCTTTAATCCAAATGACTCTGGGTCCTCTATAGAGAATGAGTAATGAATGAAATTGAATATACAATACTAGCTGTTCCCCGCGGTTTCACCCTCGCTGCTAAGCACCTGTTGGTCGTAGCGTGATGTTATATAGCCTATAGCCTTCCTCAAGAAATGGACTATCCAACACTAAAAGAATTTTCCAATTCCAATTAGTAGTCCCTGAGATTAGCGCGTTCAAACAAACAAACAAACAAACTCTTCAGCTTTATAATATTAGTATAGATGAATCGGGGCACGGACAAGTTTTCAGAAATAATTCGATTTTTTCTTCATCTTCTTTTCATTTATTAGTATTTTTTATTTTAGTTACTACCATTAATGTTACATAATATAACATAAACATAAACTCACGCCTTTATCCCCGAAGGGGTAGGCAGAGGTGCTAGCACCCACATTTCGCCAGTTTATGTTTAGGTCCCAATGTAATAGGCGGCGAGCCTATTGCCATTAACCGGGCACTATAAACCTGCGATAAATACACAGATAACTTGGTGTGTGCCATGCTAAACCTGGGATCGAACCCGAGACCTCGTCTCAGTAGTCCATTACCGATACCACTAGGCTACTGCGGCTGTTACTTATTTAAAAAATTCCTCCAAGACGCCTTGTTATGATTTGACGGAGAAATAGAAAAGAAATGATTTAGGTTTGTGAAACCAAAAATTCACTTTTTGTACTACTAATGTTGACTGTGTGTGTGCATGTCTATAAGTACTCGTATTGTATAAAACTATCCAAACATCTTCATAAAATATCGCATTTAACGTTTAACAATATTAAGAATAAATTATTTAAAGGAAAAGATCGCCGGACATGTTTGTCTACACACTATCCAAGTTAAGAGAATCTGAAAAAGGTAACGTTAGAAATACATGAAAAAGGCGGTCTTGTATGTAACGGTTAATGACAGTAGAGAAAAAAAGTAGTCCGCAAACTCGGGAAGACGAAATCGAATATGTTTTAATATGCCTTTATTCTATATCTACATTTATATTATGAAGACTAAAGATTTGCTTTTCGTTTGTTTGTAACGAATAGGCTCCGAAACTACTGGACCAATTACAATAATCTTTCACTAATAAAAAGCTACAATATCTAGGAGTAACATAGGCTATATGTCATCACGCAAGGGAGCGGAGTAATAATCATAAATTTCAGTAGATCCGGTAG
This sequence comes from Pelosia muscerda, assembly GCA_963691645.1. NCBI lineage: Eukaryota > Metazoa > Arthropoda > Insecta > Lepidoptera > Erebidae > Pelosia > Pelosia muscerda. The sequence goes on along the minus strand of OY829114.1, from coordinate 13,717,362 downwards.
ATTTCTATGCATTGGTGCTGATATCGCTAACTATTTCCGTTGCCATGACAGCAAAGAGAAGTAGTATAGAGAAACAAGCAGATAATCGAGTAGAATCATACAACGCGATAACCGACACCCACGCAGGCGGAGCAGCGGACAACTTAACATTCTCACAAATGGTTCAGAGACCCAACTATCCTATTAAAATGTTGTTCAAAATCCAATCTCAATTTAATATCAAACTCCTAAATGTCACAAATAATCGAGATAACAATGAAAAACGGACTAATTCTCGTAACAACATTTTCGATTAAAATTAAGCTCCGATCATTCGATCTCGTTAAAAACGATTACGATATCAATGTTTTCTTTGAAAATTGTTTTTGATATTCCATTTGGTATTCACAGAAAATTAATAATTTTCAAAGCCTTAATTAATTCTGTTGTCATTTCTGCTTACTGCTGACTGCTGAGACCAGGTCTCGGGTTCGATACCAGGTTTTACCATGGCACAAACCAAGGATTTTTCGATGTAATGTGTGTATTTAGGTATCGCAGGTTTATCAGGGGTGGGTTATTCGATTAGTATTAAATTTGTTTTATACTGTGTATTCTAATGATGACATGTAGATACAAAAAATAAATAAATATCGATAATGGCGAAAAAAAAAGTACTTGAAGCTATTTTCTTGTCCAAAATTCTTAGATTACAATGTCTTACTTTTTACACGAAATCACAAAACCAGTGGACGTCAATGAAGCGACATCGTTTGCGTGATCTCTGTAATTTGGAGCTCAAGTCGTCTAGCTACCGTACCTTAATGATACATTCTTTCTAACTTCTTTCAAGGCACAGAGTATTTTGCAGATGGTTTATTTATTTATTTATTCACTAGGCACATCAACAGATTATGTATATTACATTTCAAACTTAAATAACAGGTTTTATGGACTTATATCTAGTACATAACCCAATTACAGATATGCACAGCGTTCGTACAGCTATATACATGGCACTATATAAAAAAATTTACAAACACTATATTAAAAAATTTAAAATTAAGGTAATTTTAGACTATCACCCGTATTGGTTGATGGTTGATGCACACATTAATGTAAGGTTTACCTAATGTTTTTATTAGTTTCATTTATAATTTATTTGTTAGAGTCCGATATTGAGAAAGCTCCATTTTATATCTTCTCGTAAGCACCTTGGTATTAAACTGTAATCTTATATAACATAACATAAACTCACGCCTATATCCCCGAAGGGGATTCATGTGGGTACATTTCGCCAGTTTATGTTTAGGTCCCAATGTAATAGTTGGCGAGCCTATTGCCATTAACCCGGCACTTATAAAACTGCGATAAATACACACATAACTTCAAAAAGCATCGAAATGTTTTGGTGTGTGCCATGGTAAAACCTGGGATCGAACCCGAGACCACGTCTTAGCAGTCCATTACCCATACCACTAGGCTACCGCGGCTATATATTGCTAACCGTATATAAATAAAATTACCAACCGTAAAACATAGTTGGCGATTTATTTAAGTGTTATACACCTATACCTCTTCGTAAATAAATAGGCTAGAATACAAAGAACATGAGTAAAGAAAATGTAGTACCTACTTGAAAGCACAAAGCACTTTAGCTAGTTCTAGTTTTTACGTCTAAGTGTGTTTCATTTAGACCCGACTATCTTTCTATCTTTATCACCTAGGCCCTATTGACCCTACTCAATTGCCGGCACAAAATTGTTTGCGAAAATTGTTGCTTGCCTACATTTTTGAGTTAAATAATTTAGGTTGACGAGAGATTAGGAATTTGTATAAGGAATTCGTTTTTAAGGGAATATTATGTTTTGTTTCTTGGTTCTGTATAATGAAATGATCAGATAGAGTTCAGATATGAAACCAAAATGTCCATGATAGAACTGACTGACTGAACTGAGCGGATTACTTTTTTTTTCCAGCATAATGACATCGTCTGTTGTAATTCATGAATTAAGTTAATCGTCAACGTAGCTAAGATATATTATAGGAGCAAGTTGAAGGACCAGGTGCTACGGTGGTAGAAAATATGCCACAGTGCAGTTTATTGTACATCTTCTTCTTCACTGTAGTAGAATTGACGTCAATAATAACAATGTTATATTATAAGTAAAGCTGGGATCAAATTAAAAAACCGCATCAGGAACAACGTGATAAAAAAACGTTGTGGTGTAGGGACTATGAGAAAGAAAGGGATACTGAGATAATACACATTCATAGACACATTCATGGACAAAAGAAGATTGACGAAATTGATTTACGAAACGTGGGTGAATGGGCAAACCGATAGGGGTTAACCTAGTATGATAGTCCTTATATCCTTTTGTATGCTTAAATCTTTAAAACTACGCAACGGATTTTGATGCAGCTTAAATAGAGTAATTGAAGAGGAAGGTCATGCTACAACCAACTGGTGCGGAGCAGAAGTGAAAAATGTTGCAAAAACAGGGTGAGGCAGATGAAGTTGCGCGGGTTAGCTGTTATAAAATATAAATAACTAAGTTGAAAATTGAAGAAGCAGTGTATGATAAATGATAATAGTCTAATTCCATTGATTGAATCGTCAGAGTGTGGTGTTCTTGAATTCTTTGGGGACTGGAGCAATTAATAGAATTAACAGAAATAAAATCTCATAACAATTTCAAAGAGACTTAATCAAATAAATGGACCATATCTCGTGCGGTTATAATTTACGTTAAACTGAAAGCTATGTTGTTCAAAGAAGGAAGTTACAAAATTACTTAGCGAGATATTTTAGAGAAAAACTTGTACCCAGTTCGTTCTGGCTAATAAAGCTGAAGTTCTTTACAACACTTGATCTTGCATCGCGATGTTAAGGTTTTCACGTTGAATAAACTTTGGAAGTAACAAAGGAATGTATTAAGAATTTAAATAAAAGTGGAAGTCAAGATCTTGTCTGCATCATAATGTTAAAGATGATCTCAAGTGCATCTGACACTTTAATCTCAGAATCCGAACTTCAAGGTACATTCTCACAATCACTATATTTTAAACCCAGAGAAGAGATACTTTTTTTTTTTTTTTATACTACCTAGGTGGCAGACAAGCACACGGCCCACCTGATGGAAAGCGGCCACCGTGGCCTATGAACGTGTGCCACACTAAGGGTGTCACACACGCGCTGCTCACCCTGAAGGGAAAGGGGAAGGCTGGGAAGGGGTGGGGAGGCTAGGAAGGGGAGGGGAAGGAGGGGTATAATGAGCTCTGGCTACCCTACTTACCGGCGGGAACACAACACGATGGTTATTATGTCCGCGGTCTTCTGTAGGGCGGAGGTACTTCCCCAGTTGGACAGCTCATTTCGGACGGGAAATACCGTCGCGTCCTACCTCCGTCTTGTACGTACTTTTGATATTTGTTCTGGACTTACCCAATATGAAACTTACTTTTGCTGACGTTTCATAAGAACAAGTATAAACTTTAATGTTCTAATTCAATTTTTAAAAAAGTCGTATTATTGATGATATCAATCAATTAGCCTATGTCTACTCAATTATTTGCGTCTAGCCCACCCCAGCTACCCTACTGAACAAAACCAAAACATGTCAAGAAACACGAGTCAAAATTACTCATTAATTTTATAGAGCTTTTCGTATTACGGTTATGCTATTGTGTGCTTACAATATTTTCCAGATACGAATCATATTTCCAAATATACTAATTAAATATTTGAATATCTGTAATCGATGTATTGTGAATTAGTTCTAACAAAAAAATATTACAGCGTTGCTATAGCTTAAACTATCACATTAATATTCTAGTGTAAATCACTTAAAACATCAACGTTATACTTATGACCAAAACTTTTCGTTTTAAGTTTAGTTATGTTGATTATATTATCAGACGAAAGTTTAAAATCTCGCCAGTCAGGCTAATGTCCTATAATGATGTTCTTGACTGCAAGAAATGCTTTACTAAAGAAGAAAGTTTTATAGCCGCATTAGACAGAAGCGAGGAGGTCCATTAAAATAAAATTCAAATTTATAACTTTGCATATTGAAGTTTTTATATAGTTTTTAGCATAAAACTTTATGAAGATGCAAACTAAGCGAAATGCCTAAAAATTTAATTTAATTAACCGATACAAAAAATATCTTAAAAACCTTAATAATAAATAATTCAAACGTTGTCGGGGACCTTGCATCTTTTCGAGAACCTGTGGGAGCTTTATCAGTTAGAGGTCCACCTCCGTTGTATTTTAAATTATTAATTAAATTTTTATTTAATGGTTTTAAAATTGATCTCTTAGTCACACACACAGACACATCAAACTTATGACACCCTGGTTCGATTAATTATCGGATGTGGCAAGCAAATTATCCAACATGTGAATCTTTTTAAAAATAATGAATGAAAATGGAAATGTTCGAATGAAATTCGCTATCTCCTTCCATATTCAGTCGAAAATTTGCACCCTGTATATGAATCTAAGTAAAATATATTTCAATAAGAATGGAATAAGTATCTGCTGGGCACGATTCCAGACTCCGTGATTCGGCTCGTATCGGCTTATTATAAACCATATGGCAAAATAGACTATTCTGTAAGAAATATCGTTATTAAGTTAACTCTTTAGCAGTCTGCATTGAATTATGACGATTCGTTGATTCGAAGATGTAACTATAAGAAACCGTTTAAATTTTTATTGCTTCCGTTTTCTTAACTACATTTTATCAATATATTAACCTGTGATATTACTTTACGACGCTTTAGTCATCATCATCATTATTCTCAAAAAGATTTCTTGGTTGTATACCAAAGGCGACTACGAATACGTAAGATTAAGAATACGATTAATTTTCATTTCCATCGTTTACTGCTGAGACGAAGTCTCGGGTTCGATCCCAGGTTTACCATGGCACACACCAATGACTGCGATACTTTTTGAAGTTATGTGTGTATTTATCGCAGGTTTATAAGTGCCCGGTTAATGGCAATAGGCTCGATTATTATTAATTGGGACCTAAATATGAACTGGCGAAATGTGGGTGCTAACACTTCTGCCTACCCCTTCGGGGATATAGGCGTGATATTATAGTAAAAAAAATGTTTAAAAAAACGAGTAAGAAATAATATTACTGCTTCTAAGACAGCACTTGTAACCGCTGCTGCTATGTTTTCGACTGCACCCCTGCTTACCATAGCCAAAGTGCAGTGAATTTAACGACAAAAGTTTTCAAAAACTAGCATTATTCTCCGATATCTTACTTTATAAAAGTATATTTTTCTATATCTACGAGATATGACACAAATTGCCTGTCTAGTATATATAAAAGTATTTGGTTATTTCTAGTGATCGTTTTCTTTCCAAGCCACTTATTTCGAATAGAATTACTTTGACATAAAGATAGGTTGTGGGTACCACTTTGTCCTAAGGAAATTGTCAGGATTTTCATATAATAATATACTATCTTATTTATTGTCAACAAGTTTCATATGACCACACTTTTATATCGAAACTAAGAATATAACAGTCTCTTATACTCTTATCTCTATCTTGAAGGCTATATAAAATGAATATATGTTGTAGACATTCCAGATATTGAGAGAGACTTAATATGATTTTAGGGTTTCGTATCTGAATAGGAAAACTGAGATCTCTTACAGGATTACTTCGTTATCCATCTGTCTATTTGTCCGCCTCTTTATAAAGATCTTTTTTTCAGGAATGCATGAAGGTATCAAGTTGAAATTCATATGATAAACAAACAAACATTAAAACACAAAAATAACACAAATATTTTGCAGTTTAAAACTCTCTTCATCTTTTCCCCTTTCCCCCACTCCCTCCCTCCCTCCTCTCTGTATTGTCGACAGTATGAATATGACGCCACTGGTGTTACAAACGTCCATAGTCCACGGTAACCACTTTCCATCAGATGGACAGCGTGTCTGTCACTATATGATATAAAAAAAATTGTCAATAATATCTTTTAATCCATCACACCATTTCACTAATATTATAACAATTTTACCTACGACCTCTAGTACAGTTACATTACTTAATCTTTGCCAAATAGGAAACTGGGGAGCTACTTCAGTAGATTAGAGGATAATGACGTCATCCACTGACGTTGAACTTTTGCTGTGTTGACGTGACTAGGTATGTACGGTTGGCTCCAAAAGTTCTTGGACACCTTAAGATTTATAATCCTTTGAGTAAGTCTGATTTAACCAAAATAACTGGCGGTTGTGATACTTAGATGATCAGTGCATTGAACTTGCATAACACATCATCATCACCCTTACGCTAATCCCGCCCGATACTGTCTTCTCGAAGTGCCGGGATCTGTTTTAATTTAGTCCAACTGCGGACAGAGATGTCCCCGGGTCTGCCGGGGGAGCGAGAGATAAGTCTTGAGAGAGATAAGTCTTGTATAATACCTCCAACAATGAAAGACCCATATAGGGCGTGCGTTTCGGTCGGTTGGAGTCCGACATAATCACCTCCACCGCCTTGGCGAAGGTGGTATCCGTGGGATTTTGCGCACAATAAAAAAGAAGTGTATTTGCGGCTCTACTGAATTTCAAAATTTTCCGCAAAGCGACTACCACCTGGCCTTCACAAATAAGTTTAATTAAGCTGCATTTATAATAATTAAGCCTTCTTTACTAGAATCCATAAAATTTTAAAAAATACGCTCTCACAGCGATTATTAAAAAAAAAATCACCCAAATTCTTGCTATGCGGCGTACATCGCAATGCAACCAATTACGTGCTTAGTCGCACAATCACTACCAATTAACGTCTTGGAGAAATCAGAGCTTTCTATATCTACGCGCACAAAATGTTTTCCATTAAATAGAAGTCGCATCGTTGATTTGAAACTAATGCTCGAGCATACGACAGTAAATAAGAAACCCAAAGGAATTCTTAGTATACTTCAACAATCGCACAACCTAGTGATTTATCCGTTACTCAAACCAGGAAGTCGGAAAACAATAATTTCTAACTTCCAATAAAGTCATTTTGGCATAATTGTACCTCCGACTTGTAATCGAATCGTGAAAGCACCCTTTTATTGCTGCCCTAGCATCTATAAATCGTTCCGTTCCTGACACGGTATGACCTTTTTGGAACATTGTCATCGGAACTTTTTTTCAGACGTTAAATATAAGTGTTGAAATGAGATATATAGGGCCACGTTGCAGTTTTTTTAAGAGAAGAAATTCAGTAGAATTGTTTATCTACCCTTTTTATATTTAGGTCGACAAATTGAGTGCACTTCGCTTGATAGTTTTTTTTTTTTTTTTTTTTAATCTTTATTTTCATATAAAATGACAGTTTAATCACACAAACTTCTCGCCAAACTGTGAAGTTTGATGGCGAGACGCGCTCTGTTTTACACACCTAAATGTTACTTATATTCTTACTTATTACTAATCACACTTATATAAGAATTCAATTATATATTAATATTCTCCGCATCTACTTAAAATTTTAATTACAATAATTTAGCTGACGTTACTTCTAAAATGTCTGTCTGTCTGTCTGTTAGTGTACTATTAAATTTTATTAATTATCACAGTATTTTATGTTAAGGTTGCTCCTCACCGACCGCTGCCACCGCAGTGCCTTCTCCGGCAGCAGGGCCGTGGAGGAGCAAGTTCCGTAACTTGACCCTCAAAACACCTTTACTCATCTCAGGGCTCTGTCGTAATAATTCATATTTATTAAATGTCTTCGGTACTATATATTTTGACAATCTTTCGCCATAATAGTTGTTAACTCTTGGTTGGACTAATCTATTTTTTCTAAAACTTCTTGTACTATATTTACTGTTTACAATTTCTTTATATTCATTAGTATAGTAATACTCTAGTCCTATCAAATATTCCACTTTTTTATCTGGCGGCAAAATCTTACAAATAGGCAACAACCTTTCATATTCCTTATTACAGCAGTCCCTGTCTTTCTTGCTGACTAAGAATTTGACTAGCCTTATTTGTAAATCCTTTATGTTGTTCAGATATGTTTTAAAAGTTCTGCCATAAACTAACAGCCCATAATTAACCAATGAGTCAGCCAGTGCGTAATATACTATGAGGAGTGTGTGTCTATTTAGTACTCTCTTTAGTTGATAAAACTTTCCTATAATTGATCTCAGCCTATTACATACATCGACTACATGTGTTTTCCAGTTAAAGTTAATATCAATATTTAAGCCCAGGTATTTAAATGTTTCAACGTATTCTATTTTATTACATATACAATGGTTTTTGTTATCATGCAAGCATTCGTATGTATGTCCTATCACAGCAAGGCTCTCCCCACCCAGTGTCCTGGCCCGCCGGTTATATGGCGAGTGTATATGCATACATTTTGTTTTTGAATAGTTTAGAATTATTCCATTGTCATGTGCCCACTTGGTAATATTTTCGAAGTCATCTTGTATATATCTTTGTGTTTCACTTATGTCTTTAGCTCCATATACTAGACACATGTCATCCGCATAGTGCACAAGCAAGCATAGTGGCCGCCATTACAGTTGCTGTCCATTGAAGGACACACAAAGTGTCTGTAGGACCGTCGTGTCCCAATTGAGCAGTCTGACTGGGGAAGTACCTCCGCCCTATAGCTTACCGTGGTATTAATAATCTTGTATTATGTTCCGGGTGGTTAATTTGGTAGTCAGAGCTCACTGAAGAGAGCACAAGTGTGACTCCCCTAGAGTTGCAAAAATCCTTCGTCCACTGTCACACACACTTTCATTCGAGTGGGCCGTGTGCTTGTCTGCCTGTCTGCTACCTAAGTCGTATAAAAAAGCCACTAACATTTCAGACTTGCTTTTCAATAAAACCTAAAAATCGAATGGATACATCTAACCTTTTCATCACAACATGTCCTAAAAAGGTTTCCTAATACATGTCAAAAATATTACCCGGCTTTTTTATAACAAATCCTCCTACACTTAAAAACCCTCGTTACAAAAGGCAAGACAAAATGGCTCTTTATATTGATGACTAAGCTACAAATGATAAGGGTCAACATCATACCGCAATTTGCATTGTGTATCATGTGTACCGACCTTTATCTCTTTAGAATTTCACCTTGGTGCCGCGTCGTATTTGTGTCGCGGTATTTTGAGCTAGCCTTTGTGAGATTAGGTATCTCAAATTAGGCTGAAGATTCGCAGGAAGATTGTTTTCTTATTTGATATAATATTCAATGGTTATTATGTTCTAGTGTTCCAGAGAACTGGAAAGGCATAGTTCATACTGCTATGTGATAGTATACTCATAGTACTCTGCCGCACCATTAAGTCTTGGAATTCCTTACCAGCGCACGTGTTTCCTTCTTCCTATAGTCCTGGGTCCTTTAAGTGGGGCGTGAAAAAGCATCTAGTGAGGCCATCCAGCTGAGCGCTACCGTTGTAACACTGTACGTGTTTGTAATGGTGACCCTCTTTCCTGAGACTTTGCCTTCAGCTTACTATCAAATTGACGTGCCATAGATACAAAAAAAGAAATTTAAACTAGTTTTACCATCATCAATGATGTCCACAGCGTTTTAAATCGCTAGTGTTAACACTGGATCAAAGCTACAAAGACTAAAACTTTTCTCATTATGTTACGAGGTTGCAGAGCTCTGCAGCGCTAAGCTATCCCAAGAACAGTAGGGAATCTTTTTCTTATCACTTTTTTATCTTAGAACTGTAGAGCTTGAAGAAGATTGTAGCTTTAAACCGAGTAACGATACTGAATATCGCACTTGGGGATACGTTCAAAATACTATTCAGTAGTCTGTGATAATACGGACAGGGTATACGTACAGTCAGTAACAAAGGGGTAATTCACTCTGTACCTACCGTTTCGATACGTTTGTGAACTTTTTCAATCGCTTATTTTAGCAAGGACGTACTTTAGGGTAGTACTATTGGGGTAGGCCTATGTAGGAATCAACCTCACTTACGAGTCAGTACAAAATGGTGTTTGGTAGATGCGGTAGCAGTTACGTATATTAATGACTGAAACTATAATATAGTAATAAATAGTTTATGATAATATAATAGTAACTATATTAAGGACTGAAAGTTTTAATAGTTACAAAAGGCCGAATATAAAATTCACAAATATTCATTTTATTCAAAGAAAGTTCAAAATACCGAACTTAATTTTGTATATTCGATATTTATATTTTCTTTGTGTTATATCAGTGGGTATTATTAAGCGTCGGTAGCTTAGTGCATAAGACCTTACTATCGAGACATTTCGGGTTCGAATCTTGGCCATTACACTACCGACGTAAACCCACTTCATGTTTGGATTGACGTCATTGCCAATCGACTTGTCCGATGTTCTACTGACTTCAAAAAAAGTTTTACGCGCCTTTTCATCTTAGAGGTATATTTTTAATTGATTTATTTTTTCCTTTTCCGACCATCTTTGTTATAGAAGTCGGTTGAATTCTTTTGTTTAATCTAATCTTATTCATGTTATTTTGGTAAAAGAAAAACTCAGCAACTATTTCAAACATAACGCTGTGTCATTTCAGGATGCCTAACAGCTAACTGTAACACTATTCATCCCATAATACATATACGAATAGGCTTTCGTAAACGCATGAGTAGATTAATGTATGCCGACATTGATAAATGTAGTATGCAAGGGTTTGAGGGCTAAAATGTCGTTTTTATTTTTCTACTTACCTTACATTGGATAAATGGTAGGGTGGAATACCGTCGACCTGAAATGAATAATTGCATAACTTCTTCTTACTTATTCTTGAGGACTTTATATTTTTATAGGTCATTTTTGTACTAATGGCCTGAAATATAGGACTGGGCGTATAAGAAAATTTTGAGATAATAAAAAATAATAGGGAATCACAGCTGAATGAACAAACACAGTTTAATTAATCGCCGCTACTTAATTTATTTGTATACAGGCAACACCGAACATAATGTTTGCTTGAGTGGTGGGGGTAGCGGAGAGGTATAAATACGACTGACACACGGCGCTCCGATTAGTCGCTCTGTAGCGGTGTTGAAGATGCCTCGTATAGAGTGAACACGTGTCCAGGTTTGTTCTTACATTTGCGGAATACTGCTCATGCGAAATATATACTTTTTACTTGCTTTGAAGGGTGTGGTATGGTATTCCTTTCTATTACAATTACTAATACTTTACTATTGCTCTCGTTGGGATTGTGAAATCGTGGGTGAGTGGTGTGTTTCCCTCCCTTGCCCAATATATTTACTTTTTCTTCTGTCGAGAAGAAGAATTTTGCTGTGTGAATGCACGTAAAATATTACTAATTGTCATAGAAAGAATGCCCTCACAGCAAGTAAAAAGAGAGAATGAAAATTTTCTGGGCAATTTGTTGTGCTTGCTGTATTTCTGTGTGCTGTATTCCACCTAAAACATATTAACTCAGATATCAAACAAACATTTCACATGAAATGGCACATAAAAGTTGATTATTGTTTCGATCCAATGAAGTGTCATTTCGTTTTAATGGCGATAAACGTGTCATATTTTTAGATTAACTTTTTAATCGAGAACTACACTAGAGACGGCGAGACTAATCAAAACATTTGTAGCCGTGCAGTGGGGTATAGAGCGATCTTATCTTCTCAGTCCGTCAGTCTTTTTGAAGGAAAGAATTCGGAACGAGGTCATCCGACAAAGAACTAAAATTACTGACATAGGTCGCGGAATAAGCAAGCAGATTAGTGGCAGTAAGCTGGCTACATTCATCGAAGTACCAATAGTCGTTAGAATAAACGAGTTTTAGAGCGGCTACCGCGAGAAGGCAAACCGGAAAAGGGTGACTGGCATGGTTTACACTGAATGCGGAAGATGGAAAATTCGGGTGAAATAGCGCACATTAGAAAAAACCCATGTCTTGTTCAGTGGACCGCGTTTGGCTATTTGACGAAAATTTTCGGCACTAGCATACCGCTCGAGATTCGAGATTGGTGGGTTAGACAGCAGTTCTCCTTAGAAGTTATGGGAAAGAGGAGCAAGTGAATGGACGGTGTCCACTCAGTGGAGAAATTTGAAGCCATATGGCCACTGGACACATGGCTTCAAAGTATATATATATACCTATACTAATCAGCTATTACGTTGCTGTACACGCGACGGACACGCACTTCTGACACGGTCACGATAAAATGTTACGTAAATGTAAACGCGGCATTATACAGAAAAAAAGGTATTAGTACCAAACTCAAATCGACCAAAAATCTACATAGTCAGTTGAAGTGTTATACTTATTACTTGCTTAAAAACCCTATACTTATCACTCCATATGTTTCCTATGAACTGTTTAGCTTAGTATAACGTTTATTATGCTAAAAGCTAGACTCCCAAGGGAAATGATGAGCATACTGTTTGCCAGTGGAATCAGGAATCGAACATTGACATAGTGGAATCTCTGATATGTTGAATCTTTAAAGAGTCCATCAGGGTATAGTTAGCTTTCAGTCGTCTGTTGCAATTAGTATAGGCTTGTTATGTATTAATATATTTGCCTAGCTATTTCCTACTGCCACGCCCGCTTGGATATCGGTTGTTGCGAAAAAACATAGGCTGTTGCATTTTTATACCATCTAGGTGGCAGACATTCATACTATTGGTATGGATAGATGATAATATTATATGTACTAATTTCACTCCTGGGTCTTGAGCTTCTATGGCAGGAGAAAGTATTACGTTAGTTTCTCGAAGAAATAACAAATCACCCGAGGGGTTATTATTTCCATCATTATTTGTCTTTTTTCCTCAATTTAGACTGATTTTCTATGAAAATGAAAGGAATTATCATATTCCTGCTATCTAGTGAAGTTCGGAAGATTTCCTTTCCGCTTAAGTTCTAGCAATGTTACCAAAAATTTGCAAAAGTGTATGCATTATATCTGTCCAGTGAACTTGAGAGTTAAAGCCGAAATTACTGAAATAATTCAGCAGAAGTTTGTGAGGAATAGCTACAGTAGCGCAAAATATACCTACATAGAAGAAATTAGAGGTTTAATGCGTTACTGTGACGTAACGCATTAAGCGCCTGTAAGTAATTATTATGGTGTAATTTCAACAAACTCAACTTTTTATACCACTTAAGTGACATATAAGCACACGGCCCACCTGATGGAAAAGGTATCTCTTTATGCATAAAATCTTCACAGAGGAACGAATATTCAAAAGATGAATTGTAATATATTTATGTATTTATTGTTTTATGTGTTTTTTTATTTATTATAGTGTTCTTTCGTTCTTTCTTTCTTTCTTTCAAAACTTCGCAACCAGTAAAAATAATACTATAGTTTTATATAGTATTCGTCTTACGGCATGTGGAGCCTGGCCAAATAAAATCCCTCCACTCCCCTCCCTCTCCCCCTCCCTCTCCATCTATTCCCATTTGATGTCATATAAGGTGACTAAGGGATAGGGCTATTTAATATCAGACAGATATATACAGTCCAGACTCAGCCTCAGATGCGTGGCTCGAGTCTACAATGGTGCCCGAAATACGGTAAATAGCTCACCCACTATCATTATTATGGTTAAATGTGGTTGTTAATTCGCCTCTGCATACCCCGGAAGAAAAAAAAAGCGAGCATTAATTAGGTATGTGTACCTATAGTTTTATTTAATATTTTCCAGTCTGTATTTGCAGTATTGAAAGGGCCAATAAATACTTTATTTCTGGCCTACTGCTGAAGTCTATTTTCACTTAATACAAGTATACAAATCGAATATAAATATTAATCGAATTTCAAATATCATCAATATCATCTAGACCCATGGTAAACATAGCTTAACTAGCTTGTGTTACGGGTTCAAGAATGCGGATAAACAACATAATTTTTTTTTTGTAAATAGATACATATTATACACAGAAACACCCAGACCAATGCAGATATTCATATTCATAACAATATACACGTATATGAAATAGATATTAAGAAAAGTAATCAACAACAGATAATAACATCGAACTTCAAAACCCACGGGAAAAAGTTGACAAAACTTATATTCTGTAGTTCATTCACCTCTCTAATACATATTCAGATATACCCTTTTATAAACTGGAAATCTCTTATCTGTAATAGTGTCCGCCCAAAAACCGGATATACTTCGAAACTTGAATGTGTCTTTACATTATAACTGAAAGGGTGAACGACCCGGTTAGAATATATCGCATTATCGTTAGACATCTTGAATAGATTTACTCTGAGTGTATTGGGAAACATATTTTAGGTACCATTTGCTTGGCTCATCAGCTTGTGGTATTAGGGACGGCTTAGTTGTTTCAAATCACAGTTCGGGTGAGGGTAGATTATGCTTTTGTTGTATTCTCAAAAGTTGGGTAAAATTTCCACTTTAGAAAATTTGTTTGGATAGATACATGCTTGGGTGAATTACGAGTCGAATTATGTTGTTACTACTACTCTGATACAGTAATTATGTTATGGGTGAATATCCCAACGGCAAATATTATATGTCTTCACTGGGAATCGCGGTGTAAAATGACAGAATTTACCTTTTTATTTTTTTAATGTGAACTGTGTAACTTGATCTACTTGAGGCAACATTTTTTTATTATAAATGTATAATAGTAATTAAGGAATAAAAAAAATCACTTCAAAATTCAAGTTTGGTGGCTTGTCACATTTCCCTTTTTTTACATAAATGCATTCACTACACCAAAACCATGAAGGATTAATAAAAAAAAATATTTCATATCTATATGTACAAAACACATTATCTTAAAACAACTTAAACATATCAGAAAATATTATTTAAAAGCGCAGGATACCCGAATCAAAGTTTGTCCAAGCAAAAATCTGAATTTTAGTATCACTTTTTCAATTAATCATAAATCAAAGTTACGTGCGTGTGAGATCGATGCGACCTATTTACTGCTCATCCCTCAATCGTGCGCCCGCACTTGCGTGTGACAGTTGTGTATTTAGTATTGTGATTGCCTGCCAAAAAGGTAAGTTACATTTTACGCGGGAAGAGGGACAAAAATAGTTCAATATTTGGTGGAACGATTTGCTCTTGAATACAAAGTGTTTTACCAGTTAAGTACACATTATAGGTAGTGATTTAGGTTACACATACATCATTGTTATTATTTTAATTGTAACTGAAACCCTCTATTTTTAGAGATTTATTTTACGCCTGGTTTCAATGTTGGTGGCTCAATTTTGGTGGTTTTGGTGGCGTTTTTCGCCACCAAAATTGAAAACTTGCCACCAAAATATTTAAATGTACTGTATTATTTACCAGTTAGGATCTGGTTCCAACATAACGACATGACTTCATCATTGTACAACGGTACAACGTCTCGTTCATCGCTGGAAAACACGGGCGTGTTATCCAACAACCACAATCGTGTCGTCCGACGATGAACGACGTCGTATCTTTGCACGATGATGAGATCGTGTCGTTATTTTGGAACCAATGGTTAGTAAATATACTAGAAGGAGAAGACGTGGAAAGCATGGGCCCGAACAAGCTACGGATGAATAGGAAGAAGATGTTGAATATGATAGTGAAGACGAAACCGATACAGAGAGCAACAACAGGACCATGGATATTGATAATACAACAGATTGTCAAGAAAATGAAATAGAAGCAGAAAGAAGTGTCAGAGTACTTTATGCTGCAACATCTAGCGCTGCCATTGCCCAACTTCTAGCTTCTACATCTCGTATCACCACCGCACCACTTCTTGATTTTACAACTCATGTCACTACCGCACCTCTTAATTCTACATCTCTTGTCACCACCACCAACAAAAGGTAGGGCCTTTTGTTTTTGGAGGAACCCGATTCTGGTGAAGATGAAATAGACTGGAAAAAGAAGAAGGACAAATGATGTAAATGTGCCTTCCTTTGATGAAAATTTTTTACATTTTCCAAGTAGATCAAGACCAATTGCTTTTTTCGAATCATTTTTTGATAGTGAAGTTATTGAAAACCTGCTATTTCAAACGAACTTGTTTGCAAGACAATCAAATATAATAAACTATACCGAAATTACTAAAAATGAACTGAAGGATTAACTTGGAATGCTAATACAAATGGGAATACACAAATTACCATCAATTGAAGACTACTGGTCTAGTAATCCAGCATTATGTGTCCCTGAGATTGCTGAGACTATGACACTTCAGAGATTTAAAAAAAATCCCAGATGTCTTGAGTTGAGTTCGGAACAATGTGGGGTTTGCCATGTGGAAGGACACAAAATTAGTGACCATTTTGAGTATAGCCTTTCACCTAAAAGAGGAGGCTATTTGTCACCGAACACAAAAGCATTGTAGTAAAAGATCATTTTCCTGTCCACGCTCAGTTTTAGAATACTCAAAGAGAATGGGTGGAGTTGATAGATTACACCAGCAAAAAGCTACACGGCTTTTTGCTGGTCAAATCTATCGACTCCACCCATCCATGGAGCTCATCAAAACAGGAAATGGTGGAAATGATTGTTTTATTTCTTGTTTGATGTGGCAATCACAAATTCCAATATATTGTGCTCAAAAAATTCAAGACTGCTTAATCCTATGAGCCAAAAGATGTTCAGGCTTGCCAGAGAACTTGTAAATAACTTGACATTTCGAAAACGAAAATATTCATCTGTTCCAAAATTTTTGGCAAAGAAAAAAAAATATAGTGTAGAGGCAGTCACTAGTCAGTCGCAAGAAGAAACTTTTTGGAATTCCTGAAGATATCCGATTTGCTAATGTTAGTGAGCACTTACCAGAAGGTAAAGACACCTATAGGCGCTGCTGACTTTGTAGCATCGCGACCACAAACAAAAGATCCAACATACAATGTGGCAAATGCGAAGTGCCCTGGTGTGATGTTCCTTGTTTTAAAAATTTTCATCATAATTTTTCCAAGTTTTTCTTAATTTTTATTTTTTTATGGCATAATTAATATAAACATAAAGACCTACATCCCATAACTGAGTTTCATCTCAATCGCATGACTAGTTTCCTCTACCAGTTAAAGGGTTAAAATCCAATATTTAAAATATTTTTATATTAATCATATTGGTTTTCTTAGTTTTTACCTAATTTTGTTTGCAATAAATAGAATTATGGTTTTTGTGATTACATAAAATGAAAAATATTTTTTCACAATGGAGTTTTATTATCCTTTGAATTACATACTGCTAAACTCCTAAGAATCTGTGGGTTTGAGTTGGCGAGATTGAGGTTTGTGAAAGAAATTAAATTTTGCTTCCACTGATTTTCAAGTTTGGTGGGCGAATCTCAATTTTGGTGCCAACCTTAACTTAAAACTGAATTATTTCATAAAGTTATTGATAGATTTGCAGCCCTCTTACATATTCTTCTAACTTTGACTATCTATTTTTAAACTGCGTCGTTATTTTTTACAAAAGCCAAAGAATAAATTCCGCCACCAAAATTGACAAAAAATACGTATTGTTGATATTGACCCTTATACACCTCTCCTGATGGTAAGTTCAAGGCGAAGTCTCGGGAACGAGGGTCACGGTTACAAATACGTAAAGTGTTACAATGGTGGTCGAAGAACACGTTAAGCCGTCGGTCCCAATTGTTGTACGAACATCTATGGCAGTCATTACGAGTAGTTGAAGTTCAAAAAAGTCTAAGAATTGGTCTAACAGCAGTACTTCGATATCGCCTATGCGATAGAATCATTTTCAAATGATTTATTTAAGTATAAATTACAATATTATTGTAAAACTTTAACATTCATATGTGCACTTTTTGTGCCTAAACTGAATAAAAGAAATGAATTCTTTTATTCTTTGATTTTTGGTATGACCCAAAGTGGTGATTACCGGCACTCACACAGGTGAAGACGCAGGTATTAGCTAGTTTCATAATAAAAGAGACGAAATTCCCTTTTAAATGATTACCAGTTGCTTTTATCACGTCGTCACTGTTTTCAATGTTTATCTTTTATGGAAATGGATGTTTCTGTCTGCGGCGAGAGGAGAAATGAAATGTCTTGGCCCTTATCTTTAAATTGACGTCAGGGCCGTTTGCCGCGTCATTAAATTGTGTAAATTGAACTTCGAATTTCATTTATTGGCAGAAAATTATCTGTAACCTTTTCTTTTGATGTCTCGATGGTTATTGAAGGTAGATGTCCAATAATAATTACGAGAAATGTTGGTATGGAAATTAAATTCTAAATATGAATTTAGAACATTTAATGAATTATTTAGCCGAAACGATTACTTACTATATCACGATGTATAAAATGAAGAGAACACATCCTGTAGTTATTTTTTATACTAGAATGCTATGAAAATGTGTGTAATGGAAGTAACGATATCCACCACCCTAGTTGTGCAGTCCTCAAAAGTACCTCCTGAGAAACCTTTCTTTGCCTTCTGCACCGACAGCACAGAAACTCTCTTAACCTTCTCCCTCCCTCCAATTCACCCTTCCCCTTGAAATGGTGACGCCACAAATGTGACGCTTCAGGTGTCGTAAACATGCATAGGCTACATTAACCACTTCCCATTACGGCGAGCCGCGTGCTTGTCTGCCACCTAAGTGGTATCTAAAAAATGACCGGTATAGGATGGCTAAAACCGGAACTGCAGCTGTCACTGTCAAATACATGCTGTTTTATTAGGTTTCATTGTAAATCAAAAAACACTTAGCACGATTTTACATTACTGTAACGACGGTGGTGGCCTCCTTCCATTCAAGGAATTGTTGGCTGTAGGTATGTACTATAAGAAGATTGACTTAAAGCACTTTCTCTGTTAAAAAAGTATGACCAATTACGTTACTGTTTTATAATACAAGCTTTCCCCTATAAAGGTGAACAATATGCTTACGCAAATAGGCTTGCACAAATATATTGTAACGTGTGTTGAAAGATACTTGTGCAAAATTCATAATCGTGTATTTGCCCAAGCTTAGGTTTGCGCAGTTATACTTGGACGTGTACGGCCATAATGGATATTGCGGACAAAGTCACTTAGTCACTTCAACTGGTGTTTAAATAAACATCATGCTATATTTGATACGGTATTGATTGCGGCCATATTACACTTGGTTTATTTATAAGTGTGTACTCATTTTGTACTATTCGCATTAAAGATAGCAATCATTGGTTATATAGAATGAAATGAAACACTAGTAAATAGGAGGATAGATTTCAGTTTCAGTTCAGTTTACACTGGGCTGCAGATGTTCGTGTATTATTTGATATTAAAATTGTATGAAAACACAAATTCGCCTCTCGCCATCTTGTAAGTGAACTGGTAAACAATGTACTAGCTGTAAATAAATGCATTAATTCTTTCTTTATCTACTTCTGTTTGTAATTTTAGTTTCAATGATAACTTTTTCTGTATTTCATTTTATAAATTAGATACATACATACTATTCACGCCTGTCATCCCCGAAGGGTTAGGCAGAGGTATATTAAACGCCCACATTTCGCCAACCATGATTATCGGTCTTATCGGACTGGGCTGCAGATGTTCCTGTATTATTTGATATTAAAATTGTATGAAAACACAAATTCGCCTCTCGCCATCTTGTAAGTGAACTGGTAAACAATGTACTAGCTGTAAATAAATGCATTAATTCTTTCTTTATCTACTTCTGTTTGTAATTTTAGTTTCAATGATAACTTTTTCTGTATTTCATTTTATAAATTAGATACATACATACTATTCACGCCTGTCATCCCCGAAGGGTTAGGCAGAGGTATATTAAACGCCCACATTTCGCCAACCATGATTATCGGTCTTACGTAATAAGGGGGCGAGCTTATTGCCGCCAATCAAGCACTTTGTAATAAATGTGTATTCCGAAAATAAATTTCTAACCGAAAATGTTGTAGCTAAATAATTTTGGAAAAAAGTTTTTGACCCGATTCCTTGCTTTGCTGTGTAAGTCGCAAGGAAATTAATCACGTGCTTAGCCGCACAAGCACTACCAATTAACCTCTACTCTTTAAGATGTTAATTGGTAGTGCTTATCAGATAGTATAAGACTTAGTTAATCAATGAATTAATTTAGATCTTAAGCTGTATATGGACTTCTGTATCCAACTGTACACAAAGGTGTGTGAGATTCTTTATTCGACCATATTTTTTTAAGGTGTCAACGTTCTTAAAGACTGTACATACATTGAGACACATTTCCATCCCTTGAATATCACGCTTCACTACATATTAACTCATAAAAGCTTAGAGACGTGTTGCTAATGCACGGTACATGAAAACCTTAGATCATAAAAGGGTCTTTTAGCCCTTACAACCAAATAAAAGGTGGTATTTACAGCTCTCTTGGTATAAAGAATGAAGTAACTCGTAAACGCTCTTTACAATTCCTTTGAAAAGAACTTCGTGTGTGAATACATTTATTGCGAGTGAAAAATAATTTTAATTTCATGACGGTGTACCTTCGGTAGTTATGGTTATTTTATTAAATATAACATAAACTCACGTCTATATCCCCGAAGGGGTGAGCAAAGATACTAGCACCCACATTTTGCCAGTTTATGTGTAGGTCCCAATTTAATAGGTCGCAAGCCTATTGCCAATAACCGAGCACTTATAAACCTGCGATAACTTCGAAAAGCAAAAGTCATTGGTGTGTGCCATGGCAAAACCTGGGATCGAACCCGAGACCTCGTCTCAGCAGTCCAATATCCAGACCACTAGGCTACCGCGGTATTTATTATAGAGTGTATATTGGGTAAAGTATTTCTTGTGTGCATTTTCATAGATCAATGGTGGGTATTTGAGTAAATATTTTTTAAAGAAATTTTAAGGCCTTTACCGCCGGTTTCTAAAAGGCCCGTCAAATCATTGATCAACTAACACTGCCATTAATTTAACAAGGATGTCAAATCATTTTGGATTTATGAAACGATGATAAGGCCAAAATATAAACAAATAAAAATATATAAAATAAAATATTATTGTATAAATATTATTATTATTATTCTTCATATTTTATATTTATGAAATGTAAATATAAAAAAAATATTTAAAGAAAAACAAAAAACCCGACTGCGTAAACTAAAAAGAAATAAACAAGCCCAATAGTTGAAAATTCATACAATACTCACAGTCGGGGCCCCTTGGGAAGATTTGATTGGTACCTAAGTAAGATTTGTACCTAAGTAAGTAAGATTTGGAAGAAACCTAAATATGATTTTAAAATACCTATTCAACGACACCCCACTTGACATAGTTCATCGACTTTTTTTTTTTTTCATTTTGACAATATGGCGTCTGGTTGTCGCTGTGGTGAATTTTGGTTACTGTCATGTCTTTAGTGACACTCGCAAGGTTAAGACGAATCGATTGACGTAAGAATGATCAAAATCGGCCCATGCGTTTGGTCTCTAGAGCGCCACATAGAAACAAACATACATACATACATACATACATACATAGACTGATAAACACAATACCCTCCTTTGCGTCGCGCAGTCGGGTAAAAATAGCGGTTGCGACACGAATCTCCAGGTAAATTTGACAGCTGCTATGTTAACTGACACGATGATCAAATTAAACATTTTAATCATGCTTCTAGCAACCCAATTGCTACTTGACAACAGATTTAACAGTTGATTAGTTAATTTTAGCGTTGATCAGGCTTTCAGAAACTGGGTGTTAGTATGCTAACTATTCAAATTCGACTCGCATACCCATCACCTAGCTCAGAAGCTCAGTGACTCAGTCTCTCTATAACGGACTGGACAGACTTTTATGTAACTTTTTCATATTGATTGTGATCAAAGTTTTAAATTATCAATCTATTTTAATGGAGCGCTACATAATATAAAATCTTCTGGCAATATTTCCTGTCATATGCACTCTGGTACAGAATATGTTAAAGAATAAAACTATACAGCTTCGATAAGGCTCCAGAAAATTCCTATACTCCCTGAATTGAAACACAACAGCTCGCGAGAGAAATTTAATATTAAACTTTAGCGGGAAATTTATTTTATACAGTAAAAAACTACATCGCCTTTATTCCTCAATAATAAATTAAGTAAAGCGGTAGCCTAGTGGTATGGGTAATGGATTGCTGAGACGAGGTCTCGGGTTCGAACCCAGGTTTTACCATGTCACACACCAATGACTTTTCGATGCTTTTCAAAGTTGTGTGTGTATTTATCGCAGGTTTATAAGTGCCCGGTTAAAGGCAAATAGGCTCGCCACCTATTACATTGGGACCTGAACATAAACTGGCGAAATGTGGGTGCTAGCACCTCTGCCTACCCCTTCGGAGATATAAGCGTGAGTTCCTCTTATATTATGTTAATATATCCCATCATTTGTAAATGTTAGTCTGATGTCCATTTTATAAATATCGAGACATTTCAATTTCGAACAAAACAAATATAACCGTGTTTTTTTTTTATTGCTAGCCTCAGGCCGCAATGAAATTTTATTAAAATCCAAATTGTGACAAATATTATACGAGTATCTGTAGACTTTATAGCAATATAATTTCCATTTAGTCCACAATTTGGTCACGTACCTACTGACTTTATTTTATTTCGTTGGTGAATGGGATGTTCATACTACATTGTAATAGGCTAAGATAATATTTATGTTCAATATAATGTTCTTGTACCTGAACAACAGTTTCTTCTGATTTTTTTAATAGTACTCATCATCATTCTTGTATTAATTCCGATCGCATCTGAAGCTGTGACTATGCGGGTCGCGTTTTTCCCGAGCCGCGGTTGCACATTGATATTTTCGAAGTTCAACCGCGGCGTTTAGTGAAGCAACTGGCATTTAACGTTGAAGCACTACAGCTAGACTAGTTATTGAACTTTTTAAGGCTCCAACTACACGTAATGACATCAAGAGGGCGACATGTCCCCTAACCCGTAATGCCATAGATGTTAGTATGACAATTGGTCGGCTGGAACGACGTGCGATGGCTTAATCATGCTCTTCGAGGCAGACTAGTGCATTAGCACTGGTCATAAGTTCACAGTTCAAGGTTCATTAATCCACAAGAAACTCTATGGCCGTACACTGAACTTTTTCCACATGAGTTTTCACCATTAGATAGAGACCAACCCCATCCTTTATTCTCTTTGTGCGGTAATCACGTTGAAAATAGGTGTCTATTGTGTTGTACTCGATCGGTAATGCGCCCATCAATGGGAAAGTTTGTGATGTTTGTTTTTCTAAGCTATATTTGGTACAGGTATAGATTATATGCTGAAGTGTAACTCCATTCTATCCCGAAAATAAGTTAAAGACTGTTCCGCTGTGTAGTAAGTAGTTCCTCAACGTAATCATTAAACATAGCAAATAACATAATATAAACTCACGCCTATATCCCTGAAGGGGTAGGTAGAGGTGCTAGCACCCACATTTCGCCAGTTTATGTTTAAGTCCCAATGTAATATGTGGCGAGCCTATTGCCATTAACCGGGCACTTATAAACCTGCGATAAATACACATAGATCTTCGAAAAGCATCGAAAAGTCATTGGTGTACTTATTTATTTTAGTATATTATTATGTTTACTGTCTGTATGTTTATACCGCAATATATCAAACTCTCGCCATTTTGATATGCTTAAAGCACCTACCTTAACAAATCTCTGCATTACCCCAAAGTTGACTGGTTGTGCAAAAAGTGAAAAAAAAAAAAATAGAACAGGATAGTAAAGGAGTTCACGTCATCAACTCAACTTCTCTAATAGAAAAAATATATTTGAAAAAGTAAGAAAGGATAAAGGAAAGGGGCTCGAGACTTGCATTGCCTGGGGGCTCTGATAGAGTTAATCCGGCTTTGGTTCCACGCAGGCGGAGCTACTGGCAGCACAGCAGCAGCTAGTCTATAAACTCAAACAATCGGTCTTGGGTTCGATCCCAGGTTTTAGCATGGCACACACCAATGGCGTTTCGATGCTTTTCGAAGTTATGTGTGTATTTATCGCAAGGTTTACAAGGGCCTAGTTAATAACAATAGGCTCGCCACCTATTACATTGGGACCTAAACATAAACTGGCGAAATGGGGGTGCTAGCACCTCTGCCTATCCCTTCGGGGATATAGGCGTGAGTTTATGTTATGTAATGAAACAACTGCACAAACCCAAAAACAAAAACACATCACAAATCATAAACAATTCCAGTTATATTTTTAGAAAATAAAAACAGCAACGTCATTGGTTATGGTTTTATGTGCGATTAACGCGCATTTTTCATTCGGCTCACGTCGAGTGCATACGTGTTCGTGCCGAGCCGAACCGTATTTCAAATGACCTTTTTTTGAAATCTACCCTCCGGTTTAACGAGCGTAGATTAAGTAACTGCTGTTTTCATTTACTGTATTATTTTTACTGGTTTTTATTTAACTCGCTTTACAAGAAGTATTTGTGGAACTTAACCTACTTCTAATATTTTAAGAAATACCTAGTATGTCATGAAGAAAGCATGACATTAGGGAGACGTCATCATCATCATCGTTATTATTGCCTTAATTTCGGTTATAGACATTAATATTAGTAGCGAAAATAGATTCAGACTTCTTCATAACCGCGTAACCGAATTTAAAATGTCAGTGTCATTAACTGGTGACTTTTAGTATAGAACATAGACGTCACTGCAATAATAATTTATCAATATTTACTTACCTACGAGTATGTTATAAATTTATGTGTAATGTCCATTCATGTTTTGTGATTGTTTCAGTGTACCTACTAACTTTTCAAAAACAAGGAAAATTTCAAAATTATAAACTTAAAACACACGAATTTCCAACGCACGTTTGACATTGGCGGAGTTGTCGACCGCAAAATATCGACATTAGTTGCCATACCCAAGAATAGAATAGAATAGAATATTTATTTCAGTCAAAGTTATCAACTTGTTTATAAAAAAAAACATCTCACGGTTTATATTAGTACACTCTGTCACTTTCTCAAACCTATAGTTCATTTGTTTAGGTACTTAAAAATGTAAACAATCTGAGCGTGTCTTTTTAATATGTTTTGTTTAAAAACTCAGTATAAACATACTTTTCTACTTAGTAACGCATTTTGAAGACTAAAACCTGTGTCGAATCACTAGTTAGTCAGTTAGTTAGTCTAGTTTATTTGTTTGACATGTGTTTTTATAAAAAGTTGCCACAAGTTTGTTTACCTTTCTTTAAGTACCTAAACAAATGGAGTATATGTTTTACTAGCTGACCCGCGCAACTTCGTCTGCGTCACCCCGTTTTTGCAACATTTTTCATTCCTGCTCCGCACCTGTTTGTTGTAGCATGATGTTATATACATATAAACCTTTCTCTTTAACTATTCTATCTATTAAAACAAACCGCATCAAAATCCGTTGCATAGTTTTGAAGATTTAAGCATACAAAGGGACACGAAAAATAGGGACAGAGAACTCGACCTAATTTTATACTATGTAGTGATAGTGATAGTGATAGTGATGTGAAGATACGCACGTCAATGTGAGTGTTAATTCCTTGAAGAGATATAGGTGTACCTACACATGTATGATAATTTCAACATAACATAAAGTCACGCCTTTATCCCCAAAGAGGTAGGGAGAGGTGCTAGCACCCACATTTCGGCAGTTATATTTAGGTCCCAATGTAATAGGTGGCGAGCCTATTGCCATTAACCGGGCATAAATACACTGCGATAAATACACACATAACTTCGAAAACCATCGAAAAGTCATTGGTGTGTGCCATGGTAAACCTGGGATCAAACTCGAGACCTCGTATCGGAAGTCCATTACCCATACCGCGGTTTTCTGATAGTTTTATACATACATAAAATAGACCAGAACATAGTGTAGCATAGACCTCTAATGTGGAAGCTTTGAGTTTCTACTAAGTGCTGAATAGCGACTTAGAGAAACCGCAATTAAGTCTATTAGTACACTAAATAATTTAGTCCTAAGAGGTAGTTAACAATATATTCCTTATTGATATTGATAGCGAGCATTAAGAGTTGGTACAGCTGCTGCAACTACCGCTGTCCTGTCTTTATTATCATTAAATTGAAAACAAGGGCAAGCTAAAGGTAAATTATCAGCAAAGAGGGTCACGAATACCAACACCGTCTTTGAAA
This sequence comes from Pelosia muscerda, assembly GCA_963691645.1. Lineage (NCBI taxonomy): Eukaryota > Metazoa > Arthropoda > Insecta > Lepidoptera > Erebidae > Pelosia > Pelosia muscerda. The sequence continues at coordinate 13,691,248 of OY829114.1, read as the reverse complement.
TTCGTATCTGTTTGATTTAGAATTGGAAAAAGAGATTACCTGAACAGCTTAAGATACATAATCCTTGAAAATTATCATAGACATAGATAAATAAACTAGATCGATGTCTTGTTTCTTTATAATAAAATAAGTAAACTCATACAAGTAGCATCTTATACTTAATACATGAATAAGTAGATCTATTATCCAGTAGCTTCTAAAACTTCACTTTCAAATTGTGTAGATCACTGTGCAGTTGACAAAAGAGATACGGTATCACTTATTCATACAACGTTGTATGTAAATGTGGTACCATTTATATTTTGTTGACTGTTCATACAAATGTTTACGTGTACTTATTATTATGTCTATAGTGGAATTCCTTTTTTTGTACAATAAAGAGATATCTTATCTATCTATCTGTCTATCTTAACAGACATCCACGTGGGTGGAGCCACAAGTATCAGCCAGTTCTGTGTAATAATATAACTATTAAAATTACATAATCTTTGGGACTGATATACTCTTAGATGAGAAGAATATTGACCTAAAAACATATGTCGTCCATCCTTTTGACCTAGTCAAGAAAACTTTGTAAGAGTTTCTAAGAAAAAAAGCGATCACAGCCAACCTAAAACTTCAATCTTAACATAGCCTAAGGCCAAAATGGTTATTCAGTAAGTACGTATCTTTATTATCAAGAGACCGCTTGTGAGAGAACCGACTTGGGTTGGTATTAAAATCGTCAATTTGTTCATCCAGTAGCGCTTGAAGCTGGTTAAAATGACCGCCGATAAATATTTTCGTGGAAAAAGTTCACTTCGGTTTTATACCAGTACTACAGTCAATAAGAAAATAACTTCACGGTAGCTTATCTAACACTTAAGTTTCTTAACACTTAGAATAATAAATGGAAACATGTGTCGTCAACAAGTCTCGGATTCGATCCCAGGTTTTACCATGGCACATACCAATGACTTTTCGATGCCTTTCGAAGTTATGTGTGTATTTATCGCAGGTTTATAAGTGCCCGATTAATGGCAATAGGCTCGCAATTACATTGGGACCTAAACATAAACTGGCGAAATGTGGGTGCTAGCACCTCTGCCTACCCCTTCAGGAATATAGGCGTGAGTTTATGTTATGCGCACAAAATTCCATATCGTACTTACATTATAAATATGGGAAAATGTCTGTATATTTGGATGTTTATGCCTCAATCACGCTCTTACAGCAAAACGAATTTGGTCGACATTTATAACAGTGGTAGAGGTATGTTGGAAGATACTTGTCTTGTGAAAATGCTGAGCAAATCCCAATTAAGCAATCCAATTAGGGAAGAGGAGAGTTTCTGTACTGTCAGTGGGAAGGCCAATGAACCACCGGCACAGAAGCTCCCTGAACATTTACCCCCACTCCCCTATAACTTGCGTGTTTGAGTATACCAGACAGTTTATTGAAGTAAATATAATAATCAATAACAATTAGTAGTCATTTATCATTTTATTTCAAACAGATTGAAACTGATTTGATTATCTTTGAGTAAGGAAGGTCACAGTATAGCAAGTATTTTTCTTTATATTCTGATTTCCAAAGAGTATTAGAATGAAAAGTGCCCATGGCATTGAGTTCGCCTTTGTACAACTATTTTGTATTTGTGCAAAAAGTTCATATAAATATAAAACATAAAACTTAAGCTTATGTTAGTCTCATATTTTTTATTAGTTTTTATTAAGAATATTATCAACCGAAATTTCTAATATTCCCTCTAACCCCTTTAGCTAAGCTCAATGACTTGTGATAGGGCCACCACACACGTGCACGTCGGTAGTGTAATTTGAACCCGAGACCTTTCAATCATATGGCCAATTCCTTAACCACTAAGCTACCGACGCTTCCTTATGGGCGTGTCCGGAATAGTTTCAAAATATAACTGTAACGGCCGCAGCCGCAATAAGAAATGCCAACCTTTTTTTAATCAGTCCTGTATTTCCAGCCCAGTTTCAGTATTTTGAGTGTATTCAATATTATTCAGTATTAATTAATTTGCCTATGTAGTCCACAGCTGAACAGAGACGTCTCCAAAAATATGGAGGCTTCCTGTTTCCACGGTGGCCAGACGAATTGGTACAAGGTTGGATTTTCCTTCTGCCGCAGTAATATCTTTTTTAAGAGTTTTTCATTTGTTGCGTTCTTCGTCTCTTACGACACCCTTCGGATGAGATGTGGTTGTGATATCCATCATTATGCGTGCATACATACATATAATCACGCATTATCGCCGGAGGGTTAGTCAAACGTGAATTAACACCACATTTCACTAATCTACGCAGTGAAGTTGCATCTATGACATATAACAACCAATCTATACTATTATATATTTGTAAAAAGCTTATGATTGTCCGCGATGAGCGCAAAAACTGCGGATTTTTTTTTCGAAGATGTTTGGTCCAACTTAAAATCCGGCGCTTAGGTCGCGATAACCGAGGCTAGTACATATGTAATACAAATGTATTGTGCCACCAACCAACACTTACAGTATCAATGTCAGTCAACCGATTCCTCCAAGAAACAAGAAATAAACCTCAACGGATATCTTAGCCACCGGTAACAATAAAAGCAGACAAATAAAGGGCCAATTTACCAGTCAGTTGGTAGATCCATCGATAGTTGACGAGGGTACATTCAGACCTTCAGTAAATACACAACGCACTAAAGAGATTTCCATTATTCGCTGGCTACCTACGTCAATCGCAAATATATTCGTACAGAGGCTATTTTAAAACAGTAGGAGCTTATTTTATCCTATCTGATTAGGGTCTGGGTTAGGATAGAAATAATAATAGCAGAAACGTGCTAGCCGCCAAGAATAGATTCGGATTTTTACAGCTTTCAACAAACAACATGTAGTGCGAAATTTGAACCAGCACTTTTGCGCTGACGACACTGAATGTCTCTGTTCTCTCTGTAATTCCTCTGGTGTTACACTCGCCCATAGGCCACGGTAACCACTTACCATCAGGTGGGCCGCGTGCTTGTCTGCGACCTAAGTTGTATAAAAAAAACAACTAGTTCCTTTCTAGGGGGAATATTATGACCATCTATCTGGTTAGCCTGGCCTCATCTGTCTGGGCACATCATGGATATTTTTGACTCAAATGAGGTGAGTGGATGAAGGGCTATCTAACAATCTCATACTATTGAGGTAATGAACGTGATAATTAATTTATAAATAACTATGAAGTTTTTGACTAAGACAATAACATTCAGCCTTCATTCAGAATTTTGAATTGTTACTGAACGGCAATAAACTGTCTTTTCTCCTCAACTGCTTTTTAGAGATCATAAGTAACAGATAAATTCCTTCTATTCGCCATAAAATCTTGCTAGTTATTTAAACCGAGATCAAAAGCTGTATTTATAAGAATCATTTTATCAGACCATTTGTCGAAATTCTGACAAGACTCTGACATCCACGTAGCACGTTCAGCTCAAACCACTTAAATATATAAGCCGTATTTTGCACGTACAACGTTTTGGGTCACTCAATCGAATTGTGCTGTTTAAATTCGTACGTGACCAGCTCTCTAGTTTGGAATTGTGGTATTGCATCATTTAAAATAAATAAAATGAGCTTTTTGGTATAAATAATGTTCATTTGCAACTTCAGATACATTTAAAACACCAATAGTCAAAAAGTGAGCAATACGGAAAAAAATATATTATGTATTGTAACTAGCCTATACCCGCGGCCATTAATCCAATACATGCTTAAGCGTAATCGTAGTACGATTAAAATCATTTACTAATTCGTTCGAAAGAAAATAATTTAATTCATACTTCAATGTTAACTGACTATCAAACCACCATAATATATTATTTGTTTTATACCAAATAGCTAAATGTAATATGAATTTACGGTACAGTGTAGCCCGTAATAACAATCCAACGTGTTTACACAAGTATAGGGATAAGATGTGGGTTATCTTGAAAAATCTCACGTGAGATTGGAGTATGGGGGAGAAGGTTGAATAAAATCTCACGAGATCTCACCAGGGACAAAAAAGTTGAAAAACACCTCACGTAATTTATGGACGCCCCCAAAACAGATTTGATTTTTTTAATTTCTTTGTTTACTTGTATAGTTGCTATTTGTGCTGTAACCACATTCTAATAAGTTCCAATTTTATATTACGAGTACGTACATATATCAAACATACATCAAACGCGACAAACTTAAACCTCACATTACGTACCTTTCACATACAATCCTCACATTAACGCTACCATTGTCGACAATTGAGTCAGCAACCCGTAAAATTTTGTATCTGTGGCCCTTGAACGACCTTTGATCCCTTTGCGATCTTGTCTTGTAAATTATGTTTTTATCGTTTTTACATATTATGTTTTATTTAAGTATGTAGGTATATCATCATTCCCTGAACCTTTGACCCAACTCAGTTGGGGTCGGCTTTCCAGTCTAGCTGTGATGCGGCTGAACTTCGATATTTTCCGTGAAGCGACTGCCATCTGACCTCCACAACCAATGGTCCAATGACCAGTGGCGATATCGAAGTTCCAAGTTAGGCTGGTTGGATTTTTGAGGGCTCCAACTACCCGTAACGACTGCCATAGATGTTTGTATGGCAACCGGGACCGACGGCTTAACGTAGGTATATATTATTGGTTTGATTTTTATGACTATACTGGTCCCCGAAAAACAGGCATACCTAACCATCAACTAACCATGCGATGGGTACAATCGTGCTGTTTAAAATTCCTTAACCTACCTTTAACTTGCGTAGTAACTATTTATTGATCTGTGCTTTAACACAGTTATTTTACTAGCACGGGATCAGGAGGGGTTAGCCTTGATGGCTTTTGCAGATATTTTAAGTTTGAAGTGTTCAAAGTGTTGCATGATGGATACATATAAAATTGTCAATAAAGTTTTCTTAACTTATCTTTTCTACTTTTTGAACCGTATTTTAGTCAACATTAATTGGATCTCAGATCTACCCATAAAGATCCATCTACGGTATGTCCACACCATAACCGTCGCGCGTCGTTCACTTCCCATTTTTTCATTCACTGGTACCACTTTCAGTGTTTCTTCAATATACCCATTCCTTATTCTCGCCACAATCACATCACATCACGTCAACCTCAACATTCGCATTTTCGCTATATGCAGTTTTCTTCCATCCATCACTTCATAATAATGGTAATACATAATGTCATACACATTCTCTGAACCTTTTCCTAACTCATTTGGTGTCGGCTTTCCAGCCTAACTGTGATGCGGTTGAACTTCGATATTTTACGTGAAGCGACTGCCATCTGATCTTCACAACCAATGATCCAATGACCAATGGCGATATCGAAGATCCAAGTTAGACTATTTGTTATTTTTTTTTAAAAGAATGTTAGCAACCGAAGTTACTCATATTCCCTTTAACCCCTCCAGCTAAGCTCAATGGCTTGTGTTAGAAGTGGGTTCACGTCGGCAGTGTAATGGCCAGGATTTGAACCCGAGACCTCTTGATCGTAAGGCCGACGCCTTAACCACTAAGTTACCGACGACGCTAGACTAGTGGACATAATGTCAAATACGTAACAAAAAATAGAAATCCAACCGCCAGCTGGTAGTCACTGGTGAACCGTGGGTAGACGGGTCGTGCGCCATTTACTCAATCGAAAAGCGACAGATGTGTCAGAGCAGCGAAGCAAATTACTCTGAAAATAACAAACACTAATTTATATACGTCATTGTTCACATTAAACTTGTGAATAATTAGAAAGGCAACAACTTGTTTCTCTTAACTCCAGCCTAAGGCAGTGGACGCAAACTGACGCGGTGTCTTGCGTGAGCGACGAATGCGACGAACGCGATCAACTCAACGGCATACCCTACATGCGGCTTATATGACAGTCTGCGGCGAGACGCGACGTAACGCGCACTTGTTTTGAGGGCGACCAGATGCGACAACACGAACTAAACGTGTTTCTTTGTAAAAATATTATATTTGTTTTCTTTCTGTGCTTTTTACGATATTTTTTAGAAGTCTGTACTATAAACATGAAATTTCAAGCAAAATTGTACTGTACTTATCCATGATTCGAGAAGTAATGACCAAAATGACGTAGGACATTTGACGCGTATAGCATCGCGTCGCATTACGTCGCGTCGTGTTGCGTCGCGTCGCGTCGCGTTCGTCGCTCACGCAGGACACCGTGTAAGCGACAAGCGTTGAGGTAATGAGAGCGAATGAGGGCGTCTCTTTGGCACTCATTAGTTTGCCTTACCGCTTGAGCCGCGACGCTCATCGCTGTGTTCGCGGTCATGATCACGGCCTAGATTTATGTCGTCGACGACGCGCGCCAAAAACATTAAGTTCTGTCGTTGTTTATGTCGCATTTTTTTATAATTTATGCCTTTGTCTGTCTCAGTTGAAAAATGACGGTCAAATAATTTCTTTTTTATACATTTATTAAAATAGTATGCTAAGTTTTATGTTATCATACGAAAATATTATTAAATATACAGATGAAACGAAAAACGATAAGATGAACGGACAAATAAACAAAAAGAAAACATGTTACATATCATTCCGATCGAATCGCTCGAATTTTTGGTCCAAGTACTTGCTTCGTTTTTACCTAAGATATCACAAAGTGATCGGTCATTTTTTATATAATATATACTTGGGTCCTCAATTGTAGGTCATCTGTTGATAAGCAGGGGTGCAGTTCAGACCTCGAGAGCTGCTTTTCACGCCCCTCTTAATGGACCCTAAATTGGAGGAAGAAGAAGATTAGATCATGTACCAATATTGTTTCTTAATTGCGAATAAAACCGGGCGAATTCTCCAAATATTATCTACATCGCATCAAGTATTCACTGAGGATAATGTAATTTAATAAATTCATTTTAATTAGATTGTAAGTTTTGACCTCCGTGGCGTGGCGGTAGTGAACGCGACGCAGGAGGCGCAGGTTCGATTCCCGCTCAGTGCAAATATTTGTGTGCATGCATATGTATATTTGCATTGGTCTGGGTGTTTCTATGTATAACATGTATTTATTTACAAAAAAAAAGTATCTAAGAATGTTTATCCGCATTCTAGAACCCATAACACAAGCTAGTTAAACTATGCTTACCATGGGTCTAGGTGGCGTTGTGTAGATTGTCGTAGAATATTTATCTATTGTAGAATATTTAATTAGATTTAGACAACGAATTCCAAATTATGATTTCATTTTTCAAGTTCTGCCAGCCCCATTATTGGCAGCAAGAGGAATAGACACGTATGATAAGAAATATGGTTTAAAGTTAGTATTCCTACTGTGATTTTGTTCATTGTTAAAGTTTTAATTTGACCTTATGGGCTGAAGTATTATCTTAAGAAAGGTCATAAAAGATAAGTTTTGAACTTTTGAAGAAATCTTTGAGAGTTCAAACCAATTACTTTAGGGTCGTAAAAATATTAACTTTCATATTTTTATAGCTCTGAAGCAATTGGTGTGATTAACAAATCTGCGATGTAGTACTTTATAAGCAGGTGGGATCCGATTGACTATCTATGACCCTCCTTATGTCGCAGTTGGGTAATTAATACTTTCTGAGAAACTACTGTTTAGTGCATTTATGGAACTTCTTACTGGATACAGTGACACATACTCGCTATGTGAATATTTTTTTTAAATAAACTGGACATCATTTTTTTCATCGTTTCACTCTTAGGACTCTGCTGAACATAAGCTTTAAACGGAGGTAGGACACGACGGTATCTCCCGTCCGAAATGAGCTGTCCAACCTGGGGAAGTACCTCCGCCCTACAGAAGACCGCGGTCATAATAACCATCGTGTTGTGTTCCCGCCGGTAAGTAGGGTAGCTAGAGCTCACTATACCCCTCCTTCCCGTCCCCTTCCTAGCCTCCCCACCCCTTCCCAGCTCTCCCCCTTTCCCTTCAGGGTGGGCAGCGCGTGTGTGACACCCTTAGTGTTGCACTCGTTCATAGGCCACGTTGGCCGCTTTCCATCAGGTGGGCCGTGTGCTTGTCTGCCACCTACGTAGTATAAAAAAAAAAGCCTCCTCCATCGACCTCCAATTCAGCCGGTTAGAGGCGGCCTGCATCCAACCTGCGGCTCTGGCTATATTATCCGAACATCTCGCGGGGGGCCGTCCCACGCCTCATCTACCAGTACATGGTCTCCATTTGAGAACCTTTGAGCTCCTAGCTCCTACGGCCATCTATTCTTTTTGCTATGTGCCCCACCCACTGCCACTTCAGCTTGCTAATCCAGTGGGCTTTATTGGCAACGTTCGTTGTTTAAAATTAATTAATAGTAGGTACATTAATTTGTCTTGCATATAATTTACGGCGAGTTTAGCGCCTTCGTAACCAATTTCCACTGCTCCTTGATTTAAAAACCCGCTAAGTGTACTAGAGCCTTAAGTAGAGAAAGATGGTAATTTTAATAGTTCTAGCTTACCCTCATTGCATTCATTTTACTTAATATTATTTTCGTTGCAGTGCTTAGCACTATCTTCACTTTTCCTTAATTTGAGAACCCGCTAAGGGTGCTTACCTACCCCTTCACTCAAGAACGAAGGTAAGTTTAATTAACAGAATTTAGCAAGTAGTTTAATAATAATATAGAAGTGGGTCTCGAGAAATTAAGCATAAAATGCATTAAAATACTAGATGTAATTTTTTTTCTATTAAGTCTAGTAGCTTAAGATAGCTCTTACAAAGAACGTTCTCCCTGTACGAGATGTCCCATCTAGACATTCAAATTTCTAATTTCAAATTGATTTGAAAATGATAGCATGTTAATTGTCTCAAAATTTCATCAATTCATTCGGTGGAGTAATCAATAACAATGTTAAAGGCATGAAAAATAGTTCATTGTTTCCAAAAAAACTAAATCTGTCGCGAAAATATTTTGGGAGATTAACTGTCAACCCCTATTATTTTGGCGACAACTTAAACCATACTCCTAATACAAATACATAATTACAGCCAAATGGAAATAAAGTTTCACACCTTAATAGCCAAATAACGTTCTGATAATATTATGATTATCCTCTTATAAAGAAGTTTTGCCAAAGAAATTATCAAAAGAATGTTTAAGTATTCCCATCCAAATTAATAGTCACCTTAAAGACATAAAAGTTGAATGAAAAAGACACGGCTAGAGGCGACTTTGAAGTGGCGATTTCTTTTATTAACAGAACAAAGGAATTTGAGTCTTGTTGTTCTAAGATTTAGGGTCTATATTGTATGTGAAAGTATTTTTAACATGTGATGCCTCAATATAATTAGTAAATAGGTAATTTGAAACTTTATTGTTCAAGCAATAGTGTCTATAATTGATAGGAGAAGTTTAATGTGTTGATAACATTAGATCTTCATTCTTTTGTATTCGATTAATGGTTTTTCAGTTCATCAATTAGGTAATTAATCAATTAATTAGTTACCAATACAGATTAGGTTTGATTAAGTTGAATCTCAGTATGTATGGTTTTGTCGAATAACCATAATTAGATTTGGTGCTTACGTTAAAATAGTTTAGCTATGTATATATTAACCAAGGTTCTTAGAATAATCTATTAACACTAACTTCTGTTTATTAAGTTTGTGGTAGAAACTTACACGCACACACACACGCACAAACATCAACACACACACGAAAACACGCACACATACATGCACGAGCACACACACAAACACGCGCACAGAATGAACGAGGCTAGAACCCACAACACGGTAAAGAAAATTCTAGTGTGTAGTCTACGGCTGCAATTCTAGTATTTCATTTATTTGTGAGACAATAAACATTATTACCATTGTTCCTTAATTACAAAATATTACGTGTGTACTCTTTGGGACCTAAAGCGACCTTTCCTGCAAGTGAGTACTACTACTAACTACTACTGTACCCCTCCTTCCCCTCCCCTTCCTAGCCTCTCCACCCCTTTCCAGCTCTCCCCCTTTCCCTTCAGGGTGGGCAGCGCGTGTGTGACACCCTTAGTGTTGCACACGTTCATAGGCCACGGTGGCCGCTTTCCATCAGGTGGGCCGTGTGCTTGTCTGCCACCTACGTAGTATAAAAAAAAAAACCGTTCAAAAATAATTTTGAACGCGTCTTAATTATCCGCAACTCACAAATTATTACTGAACATCGTTTAAAAATGATACTCTTTCAATTAAAAAGACTGGTATCTACTGTACTATTTTGTCAAGAACTTATCTGTTACAACCAAAGTGTAAGCAAAAAACATAATTTAATCTGAGTATCTCTAGAAAACCACATCTAATGTGTCCCCCAGTTACTCGAATAGACAGAAACTGCACAATTAATCCATCAGTTAAATTGCACTTCTTTGTACAAGTAAAAGCCAGAAAAAAGACTCAAAGGACGAAAGTCTTTTAAACGATTTTGTTAAGGAAAAAGAAACTCAGAGAAAAGTTGGTGTCACAGATTATCTCTTTGAATATAACGCTAGAGATTTTGCAGAACTAAATTTCTTCTCACAATGTTTTTGTGTAAGTTTTCTGTACTTTTTTTGATGAATGAAACTCAAGAAAAGTATTCAGAACTGATCCAACTATAAGAACAACTAAAAATGGGATTTATTTATTGAATTTAATTATCTTATTAATCCTAAAGATCATAATTTTAGTTATCACACTATGAAACTATTTGCACGGATCTGAATATTTTCATGCCTCACAGAGTGCGTCAAATCGTCGGTCGGTCCCGGTTGCACTTTGGATAATATCCATGGCAGTCGTTATGGGCAGTTAGAGTCGCATATAGTTCAAGTCTGGATCGCAAAGATATAGAAAGAGTATTAAACAACTACGTACGTTTTTTATAACATAAAACTAAAACCCAACTACACAAAAACGACGCTGAAAAAGTGTGTAACAAGTTTTCAGGCCAATGGATTAAACAACGTTACTGAAAAAGCAAGATAGTCGACACATAGAATCTAGCAAGATGCCTCCTGTTGCATATTGATATATTATATAATATGATACTATAGTACACAATAAAATTATCAGTGTACAAATTACTACACCACGACGCCAACTCTAAAATTCGAAGACGAAGTGTACAGAGATACACATATTCAAGGTTAAAAAGCCATAGTCACGCGTTGTTCAATATATTTGTAGTTAAATATCTGTAATATTAACAACTATAACAACTACGACACATTTTACTGTAATATATTTTTAACACAACTCTTTATGATAGCTAGAGGGCGCCATTCAAGTCATTTTATATTGCCTATAATCAGCGGACGTTTAAGTCGCTTCAAACGATACTTCCTTTGTCCAATTCTAATTAACAGTTGAGGATCTATGAGGGATATGATATCAGTTGAGGATATGAACCTATGACCTACATATGTCTATCAAAATCATAACGCTTTTTTGTCTTTGCCGTAGTCGGGTTAAAATATGAATTACCCCAAAGTTTTAACATTCTTTATCACCAAACTACAACTCAAAATTAACTTTTGGCTGGCCAATTCATCATACGCCTTATCTGTGTTTATCAAACGTGCAACAAAGATTGTGCAAAGCAGATTAAAATCGAGTGGTAACACTGCGTCTCAAGCAAATCAGCTTGGACTGCACATCTCTAGAATTGCTTATCTATGCCAAATCACACATAACTAAATCAGTCTCGTAACCAAATACAGTGGACACAAACCTCAAACATGTTTTCAAATTGCATGCATAATGAAAGAGCTACTAGGGGTTGTCTGGTTACATAAAATCCAATTGCAGTACTAACTCGCTTCTCGCTTTCAGACAATATCCTTACAGCTTCGAATTGAACTATCGTTTCTAGAGACATTTTACAAAAGTCTCCATTCCATTGTGAAGCAAGAAACTGGATCCAGAAATGTAATTTAGACTGGTTTTCAAAGCGTTCTTCAATTAAATAAGGTGTCTAGTGTCTAAGATAGATTAAGATATAAGAACGACAAAACAGTGTAAACTTTTTTAAATAATATGGCTCCACAAAGTTCGGCCCTCCAAGACGTGTCCATTCAACTCAGTTGTTTAGAGATTTCTCTATAAAGAACAGGTTGCAGGTTTAAGTCTCGTCGTGAATGCTAACTTATTTCAATCTAAATTTATAGGAATCGGAAACTGGTTAAAAATGTATTCTCAGCTGTATACGAAGTTTACCTAGTAGCCTCATTTTTGTAATTTTTTATAAAAATTAGGTGGCCGACAACCACTCGTGCTGCCAACCTTATAGAGGATTTGAAACCAAATGGTAGCCACATACGTTACGAGAAGCTTGCGCAAATTTGGGCTTGAACAAGTATCGTACTTTTTTTCCCACATTCGACTTGTCTGACTTTTATGGGTGCTACCACCGTCTAGCCTCCGAATACCGAGAGCAAAACCTCAGGGGGAGAGCCTGATCCGTCAATCAACTGTGTTGGCGCAAGTTTCTTCAATATTTACGTCAAAGACTTACTCGAGCTATTCATTAATAGGTATTAGACTACAATATCACAGCTACCAAGCGTATAAATTTACCTCAACCAGATTAGCTTGGACAATGCACAGATTCTAATTGGACTCGATAAGGTTGGCAGCATAGTTCATGGATATTTTAGCCACTAGATATTGCCAATATTGGCAACGTGAATTATTTAGATGGCTAAAACTGAATCTAGATTGTTTATTGATTCTAACGTAAAGGATATTGTAACGAAAATGTCAAAGATGACAAAGATGATATGGTGAAGATGATCAATGATTACAAGAAAATGACAAAGATGTAAAGGACCGCGGTAGCCTAGTGGTATGGGTAATGGACTGCTGAGACGAAGTCTTGGGTTCGATCCCAGGTTTACCATGGCACACACCAATGACTGCGATGCTTTTCGAAGTTATGTGTGTATTTATCGCAGGTTTATAAGTGCCCGGTTAATGGCAATAGGCTCGCCACCTATTACATTGGGACCTAAATATAAACTGGCGAAATGTGGGTGCTAGCACCTCTGGCTACCCCTTCGGGGATATAGGCGTGATATTATAAAAAAAAAAAGATGTAATGGAAAGTTAGTCAGTTAGTAGATAGAATTTTGGGTACCTACTCAACTATCACATAGTTTGTCATAGTTTAGGTAGTGATCACCTGACCATATGAGAAAGAACTGTTTGGTTCTCCCTCCAGACCTCAATCAGAAGCGTAAACCAAAGAAAACATTGATGTAGGAGTTACATAGTGGAAAATTATTAGAACCTGTTGGATATTGGTTAATAATAACCTTGTGTTGTGTTTCCGGCAGTGAGTAGGGTAGCCAGAGCTCACTGGAGAGCTTTTGTGTTGTCGGTGGAAAGACCGAGAAACCCTTCTTTGTCTTCTGCACTGACAGCACAGAGACTCTTAACCCTCTACCCTCTTCCCCTTCCACTCCTCCCCTCTCTATATGGTCGGTAGCACGATTGAAACACCCCTGGTGTTGTAAACGTCCATAGGCCACGATGACCACTTTCCATCTGGTGGACCACGTGCTTGTATGCCACCTAAGTGGTATGAAAAAATTCTGTGCATGAATATGAATATTTGCATTGGTCTGCGTGTTGCAATGTTTAACATTTTTTTTTTAATGGCACTGTACTTCTTCTGTAAAATTAATTAAAAAGATGTTTTGATGAGCTCTTCCAATGAACTCCCTCTCCTTTCCTATATAGGACAACGTGCAGTGTATTCCATCAAGAACCAATTCTAATGTGCGGTGAGTCTTTCCTCTGCCGCACCATTCAGTCTTGGAATTCCTTACCAGCGCCTGTCCAGACCTGTCTCACCTAATCTGCTGGTCGATACTTCCCACAGCTAGGGCGGGTATAACAGTTAAGACAATCTAAAATCATTATATATTTACAAATAGGATGTTCAATTGCTTAATTTTTTTCTTTAAACCTCAATGATGAAAGTACGTGTATTTATATATAAACGAATTACACGGATTCATGTTATAAATCTGATAACGCCGATTCTATTAAACCGGTTTAAATTTCTTTGACACAATATTGTGGCATAAGATACACGTTAAGCTGAATTGAATGATTGAAGAAATTTAATGCAATATTTCTAATCGAGTACAGGGAACACGTTTGATGTCGTCTTAATACAGAGCGATTATATGATCATCACAAATTTGATCAAATTTTACTCGTTTATCTTTGATCAACCGTATTAATGCCGAAAGACATCGTGATCAAACGCATTCATGCCGTAAGACATCGTGATCAAACATATTAATGCCGTAAGACATCGTGTATAACATTCAAAGTGTGCTATCGTCTATACTGATCATGGCCAAAAAAGCCGCGGTAGCCTAGTGGTATAGGTAATGGACTGTTGAGACGACCTGGGAAGGTTGATGACTTTTCGATGATTTCGATTTTTCGATGTTATGTGTGTATTTATCGCAGGTTTATAAGTGCCCGGTTAATGGCAATAGGCTCGCCACCTATTACATTGGGACCTAAACATAAACTGGCGAAATGTGGGTGCAGCACCTCTGCCTACCCCTTTGGGGATTTACGCGTGAGTTTATTTTATGTTATTTAAAAAGTAAAAAACAAAAAAAAATACAATAATAAAGCTTATACATCAGAATAACACATAGGCTATAATTGATAAAGAGCCGCGGACAATAGCAGAATAAAGAAATGGCTTCATCTTTTCTGCAGAAGCCATTTTAAGAAAAGAAGAAGTAGTAGACTTCATTTTTTCGCTATAACAACAAACCAAAGTACCTACATCCCTAAATCTCCTCATCTAGTTTCAAAACGGGTGTTAAAGTTTAAATAGTTTTAAGAGTCAAGGAGTTTGAGGTTGAACTTTTATTACTTTTATTATGTTTTATAGCCGGCGGGGCGCGTTTGAAGTTTGGAAGTTACGTCACAAAGACTTGTGAGGCTCAGATGCAATTTAAAAACAGAAGGTCAATTCTGGAATCGTGAAATTTTTTAAGGGATGTAAAATACGTGAACATAAAACATTAACATAAACTCACGCCTTTATCCCCGAAGGGTTACCCACATTTCGCCAGTTTATGTTTAGGTCCCAATGTAATAGGTGGCGAGCCTATTGCCATTAACCGGGCACTTATCAGCCTGCAATAAATACACACATAACTTCGAAAAGCATCGAAAAGTCATTGGTGTGTGCCATGGTAAAAACCTGAGATCGAACCCGAGACCTCGTCTCAGCAGTCCATTACGCATACCACTAGGCTACCACTAGACTTATGTTGCTTTTATGAAAGACTTGAGTGACATCTCATCCGCAAAAAAATCATCGTATATACCGTAGGTACATCATATACCTACCGTAAGATGTCGTGTTTCACATTCAAAGTGTGCTATCGTCTATATGTGTCAATCCACGCGAAAAAGTATTTAATCTAATTAGCTACTAATAATAGACACAATTTATTTTCGTATAAACGTAGACGTCTCTGGTGTTGCAAACGTCTATAGGCCACGGTGATCACTTTGTATCAGGTGGGCCGCGTGCTTTTCTACCACCTATGTGGTATAATAAAACTGCTGCTCGACTGACCAGGCCTGAAAGAAATTCCTACATTGCAGCCTCGTACGTTAATCAGATGTGCAGCTTGGGATTGGCCTCGAAGATTTGGGTGAGGTCAAATTCTTTAAAAAAGTAATCAATCAATTAGCCTGTTTAAGCCCAATGCTGGAAATATACCACTCCCGTCATGCTCCACTGCTCTAGATCCTTTATTCCTACAATATCCCAATAACCTTTTTCAGGGCTTCGAGTCCATCTGGCTACCTTTCATTTTCCTTCTCGCTGTTTCCACTCAAGGACTCGTTTGCTTTCAGCGACCATCAATCCTTCGGCAGATGTAACCAGCTCACTACCAATTCAGCTAAGTAAGCTGACAGTGTGGTTCTGGCAGTCTGGCAGTCTGCGTGCTATGTCGGTATCTTTAGTTTTTGTCGGATTACGGATTTTATCCTCCAAAGAAACTCTAAGCATAACTCGTTTCCAGGCTCATTGCGTGGCTTTCAATGGGTGGATTAACCCCACCGCAGAGCCACGTTTTAGCTTCGTAAAAAGGTATAAAAACCACAAAACATAATACGGATAAAACTTACAAATATAATTTAAACAACCTGACCAGCGGAACATCGTATGCGTCATCCCGTTTTTGCAACATTTTTCACTTCTACTCCACACCAGTTGGTTGTAGCATAATGTTATTTACATATAAACCTTCCTTTTCAATCACTCTATCTATTAAAAAAACCGCATTAAAATCCGTTGCGTAGTTTTAAAGATTTAAGCATTCATAGGGATTATGGATATAGGGATATAGGGACAGAGAAAGCGACTTTGTTTTATAGTGATGATATCATATTTATTCCACATAGCTACGGGGCATCAAAAGTTGGCAAGGGACTTGCGCAAAATCTGAGTCACAAACAATGTACGCTGTGTTTAACAAGTTTAAAACATGGGTAGTGCGTGCCGGTCCATTGTACTTCGCTACTAGCACAACAATGATGGATAAAGCCACAATTTCATTAGCAAGAACGTAATTTTCTCCTGCGGCCGTTTGAGTTAACATTTATAATTGACTCTTTTATATGAAAGTAAATATAAAGTAGAAATAATATATGTATGTAAGTAATAAGTGGTTGCCTGGAAGAGATCGCTTCTAGCGATAAGGCCGCCCATTGTACATACATACGCATATTCACGTATATATACAGGTATGATAATATGTAAACGGGAATTAACGCGATCATGGTATAGGTATATACATACCTTTTGAATGCCTGACGTTTCGACCAGGTTACACCGGCCGTGGTCACAGGCTGACTGGCTCAGCCGCGCACGTCCTCCGTCGTCAAGTCCGTGAGGTAGCCGGTTGTTCATCTACCCGCACATTTTCGACATTTTGTACATTATTTTTTCGCCAGGTACCGTCACATATTATCAGGTTTACATATTATCATAATCATGGAACGCGAAAGTTTAAAAGTTAATATATATAGGTATGTTTTGTAATTATAACTTTATGTTTTTTATGTACAATAAAGAGTTATCCATGTTTTAAGTTTGCTCTGGCAGAATAGAAATTCTCCTAACATTCGCAACCTACCAACCTCTTAAAGAAGGAAGATGGATATTAGAAGCTTTATAGAGTCGGTAGCACGACTGCATTATGCATTAGTCACGGTAATCACTTTACATTAGGAACAATAGGCCGTGTGCTAGTCTGCCTAAAAAAAGTAAAAAAAATATTTGTCAAATATTTGCAATACGAAAGCTTCCAATAGAAAAAAAGCTTTATACCAGGAATGTTTCCATAAAATTGATTGAGATATTATTCAAGATATAAACTTTATAAGACACTAAATCAAACTTATGGTAACATCACAGTTTAGTCTACAAACTAATTTGAAGTCAGCCTTTCATTTTTGGTCACAGGATGATGACCAAACATTAGTATTTATTGCATTTAGCGCAGTAATAAACACTCATTCGTTGTATTTTAGCAAGACAATAGCTACACAACATACTTCTTTTGTTTTTTTTCATTCCTGGTTCAATCACGGTTTCTACTTGGGCCCGGAAAAATTTACACACAAGTACAGGGCTAGAGAGAGATTTAGTATTAATTTCATTAATGTTTTTCACCTTTTCATATTTTGACGGGCGGAAAACCCCATGAATTCTCCTGTGACTAACCCAACCTAAGCCAGCGGGAATGGTTTTGCCGGATTCGAATCAACTATAACTGCACGAGCGTTTCGGATCAACATTAAACGCACAAAAAAATATGTATTGCATTCCGGCATCTCGAAACAAACCCCTAGAGACGAAGGGGAACCGAAAAAAAAAAATCTTCACTCGCACTAAACAACACTAAAGTAATAACGGTACGGGAACGTACAACACTATAACGACATGGGAATCAGAAACAACAGCAAATCTATACCTTCCGCCATATATCTGTGACCTAAGTGACAGAAAGGAGGCGAGATATGTTTTGATATACCTAACCCCTCATTTTCACCAAGGTTTAATATAGTTAGTATGTTTCAAATAAAATTTAAGTCTGAAAAATAGACGCTTCGACGGGATTCAAATCTGCGATCTTTCCCTTGCATGGGGAATCGATTTGAGCTCGTCCACCATAGTAACATCCCATGCTATCTTCGATAAACACGTAAAAGAAAAAGAAAAGCCTGCTGAGTTTCTAGTTGAAGTCTTCTCAGGCTGGGGCCGCATTTCGAACCGGTGCCGGTGCTGGATCATTTTCTAACCAACCTTTAATATGTATTATTAATTTTGAAGTTTTATAAGTGCCATATCCGCATGTTTATCCGCATTCTAGAACCCATAACACAAGCTAGTTAATCTATGATGATTAGATTGTCCTAGAATATGTATTTATTTATTTATTTATTCATGCAATAGTTTATATAGAATACATAATTATGAATGTTTAAATTTTAATAGAGCATTGTGGGTCCAAGATATATAGCGGAAGGTATACTTGTGATAGTTTACTGCTGAGAGTCTTGTTTTGTGTGTGTAAGGAAATCGAATTTATCGTTACTGGTTCCGGTTTGTACAAACGGTGTTATTGATGGTGTTGATATTGTAGGACATAATAATAATGTTCCGGGACATTAACTGGTGCTATCTAGACCGGAAAAAGGTAAACATAACTTGTGTATGTAATAGTAATATTTATTTTCAACACTTGTACAGTCGCCTTCAGCAGTTAAAAAAATGTACATAAATACATACATAAACTCACGCTTTTATCCCTGAAGGGGTAGGCAGAGGTGCTAGCACCCACATTTCGCCAGGTTATGTTTAGATCCCAATGTAATAGGTGGCGAGCGTATTGCCATTAACTGGGCACTTTATAAATCTGCCATAAAAACACACATAACTTCGAATAGCATCGAAAAGTCATTGGTGTGTGCCATGGTGAAACCTGGGATCGAATCCGAGACCTCGTCTCAGCAGTCCATTACCCATACCACTATGCTACCGCGGTTTTATATTTAGAAATAATGTATAAGATTTTTTGTTTGGTCGAACGCTTAGCGCGTTAATTATCAGAAATAAGGGTACGATTTAAAAATGAGTAGTTCAGTGGTTCGTCCTGTGAAAATTTCGGCCCATGGGACGAAACAATACTTTTCCATAATATAATAATTTTCATTCGTTGATTCGTCCCATCGATTTAATTTTAGAGATATATAAGTTTTTAGTATGGTCGACAAGACAATGGTGATTACTTTAATAAAATAAGGATGACTGAGAGACTTGTCGACTGAGATCGCAAACTTTCCCAAGGCACTGTCTCCCTCGCATGAAGGGGAGGTGGCTTCACCTCCGCTGCGCTCGCGTCGATTTACGAACACATTTTCAACATTTCAACCAACCCTTTGGATAAAATACAATTTTGATCTTGTCAATATAATTTGCAAATCAAAATTAAGAGAAGTTATAAATATAGTAATAATGGTTAACCCTTAACCTTTTACTTCGATTAGATTAAGGAGGAATGATGATTATTGATTAAGGAGAAATGATCATTTAAGATTTTTTTGATATCACTTAGGTGGCAGACATGCACACGGCCCACCTGATGGAAAGTGGTTACCGTGGCCTATGTACGTGTGTAACACGAGGGGAGTTAGACTCGCGCTGCCCACCCTGTAATTACAGAGGGTTTCTGTGCCGTCAGTGTAGGAGACAATGCAGGACAAGCCTTTCGTCTTCTTACTGACAGCACAAAAACTCTCTAGTGGGCTCTGGCTCACCAACGACAACCTGGCTGGCTACAACACGCGGTTATTATGGCCGCGGTATTCTGTAGGGCGAAGGTACTTCCTCAGTTGGACTGCTCAATTGGGCGGATATACCGCTGTGTCCTATCCTGCTATATATATATTTAATTACTATCAATTATGTCTCCTAATTCTATGGCATAAATATAATTTTGAATTTTAAATTTGATAGTATAAATCGTCTATACTCAAAGAATAGATGTAAACATTATAGTGTATTACAACACAAGACAAACGGAGAGGACTTATATCGCACTTTGAAATTGCGACACCAGTCTTTAAAATAATACTAATCTTATTACCCCTATGCAATATTATTTTAAGCAGCATTTTCCTTGCTGACGTTACTTCATACAAATTTTGTATAAAATGAAAGAAAAAAAATCAATAGGACGAATCACTGAAGGAAAACTTTAATTATTTTTAATTTCTGTGATTCGTCTTATTGGGCCGAACCCCTATAGGACCAAACACTGACTTACTCTTAAAAATTGATTCTGAATTAGATAGTCTGTCTATACTAATTATCATATGTACAATATAACAAATACATAGAACTTCGATATCGCCATTGGTCATTAGACCATTGGATGTGGAGGTCAGATGGCAGTCGCTTCACGGAAAATATCGAAGTTCAGCCGCATCACAGTTAGACTGGAAAGCCGACCCCAACTGAGTTGGGAAAAAGGTTCAGGGAATGAACAAATACATAGAATATACAGGTGATTTTTTTTGGGGCGTTTCCCTAACACACTGTATACTGTATGTGTAATAACCCACTCTATACCATTTCCGGTCCAATTGCCTCTGGATCTGAATCGGAAGGGCTATCGTTTATCCCAGTTACAAGCCGGAATCCGTTTATTAAGGATCATGTAGCATATCGATTTATGCTTCATGTCATCACGCTACCACTCCAAGGAGCCTAGCCATATATGTCAGTAGCAGTAACCATACATTTTTTTTATATACAACTTAGGTCGCAGACAAGCACGCAGCCCACCTGATGGTAAGTGGTTACCGTGGCCTATGGGCGAGTGTAATACCAGAGGAATAGCACTCGTGCCGCAACCCCTGTAAGAACAGAGACATTCTGTGTCGTCAGCGCAAAAGATGTATAATAAGCCTTTGGTTTTCCCACTGACAACACAAAAACTCTCTAGTGAGCTCTGTAACAACAATGGATAACATATATCAACAATTCCAACAGATTACCATACCTAGTTTAAGATATAAATCATCAAGAACCGCAAGAACAGTACTCAAACCACATCCTACCCTTCAGAACCCCGATGTGCCTCAAACCAAATTTTTAATCCCACGGCATTAAAAGGGTTCAACCAAAGAAAACGAGTAACAATTTGAAACATGATTTAACCCTACCACCGCTTAATGAATTGCATTCATAATACAAAAAAAGGAATTTTTTGGGAGTGGTCTAGGAAGTTTCCTTTTGTTTTTTAAATAAAGAATAAAATTAATTTGTAAAACGTTCTTTCCTTTTATGGTTTGAGCTTATTGTAGTTTTTTTTTACTTTGCTTGATTTTCCTCAGTTTTAATGTGTTGCCTCAATTAAAATAGAGGCGAATAGATTTTTTGTGAACTAAAAAGTTTCAGCTATAATGAAATTCAATAAAATAATTCTAAATTCAAAAGTTCATTATAAGTTTAAATTATCGCAATGAAAAAACAGTTCAATCAGTAATCTAGAAAGTTCTACTGTGTACGTAGTTATAATATTGATTAAAACATTATGTACATTTCGATAGTTCTATTGGCTTTGGCTAGGTGTTATCATAATGCCAGCCATGCTCGTTAGGGTTTACTTTCTATTATATATTAATACATTATGTTTTATAATAATATTGGGTCTTAAAACTTATTTCTTATATAATCGCTGTGATTTTTGGCTTAGTGATATAAAACTACGTACCTACACGGCGTGACAAGGAATGAAAAAGGTACGAGTACCTATAAAATATGCCTATTTTCTATGGTTAGATTTTGAATTTTTAGAGTGGAATATTTGGTATATTGAAATGAAATTACATTGAATGAGCGGAATCATCAAAAAACAATGTTTAAAATATACTATTAGATAAAACCGCGGTAATGGACTGCTGAGACGAGGTCTCGAGTTCGATCCCAGGTTTTCCCATGGCACATACCAATGACTTTTAGATGCTTTTCGAAGTTATGTGTGTATTTATCGCAGGTTTATAAGCACGGTTAATGACAATAGGCTCACCACCTATTACATTGGGACCTAAACATAAACTGGCGAAATGTGGGTGTTAGCACATCTGCCTACCCCTTCGGGCATATAGGCGTGAGTTTATGTTATGTTATATATTATAACATTGTTCCCGATAGTTCGCAGGTCGCAGGTTTGCCCCCGGGTCTGCCTGAGATATATGTCTTGTATAATTGCGTGTGGTTTAGTCGTTGGACTCCGACATAATTACTTTACCTCCACCATTTTTAGGCGGATTTGGTATTTGTGGAGATTTCACGCACGATAAAAAATACAAGTCGCAGATTAAGTTCCATTGGGGCATTTACTTTTTTCAATTTAAATGAAATGATTGAGTACCGAATGAATGAAAATTACTTGTAAGTAATTTAGCGGGAAAAGGTTGACGAATCTTCGTGTGTAACTAATATTTTCATTACCGAATGACCTATATTACCTTAATTTATTAAACTGTAATTTAGAATGGATATATTTTTATCACATTGACATTGTACTAAAATGAAATCCCACAAACATATATATTTTTCGGGACTTCCCCCAATCGTAAAGTAACAACATCCATTGATAGTATTGAATGGCCGACATAATTATTGGCTCAGTACTAAATCTTATAATATAGTAGTCCTGTAGTGATTTATAACAAAGATCTTGCTCCCAAGCGATTAGCTATGTTCACTGAGCTGAATATTACAGATAGTTGCAAATTACATAACGTATAACATATTCTGGTCATTGTATTGCTAAATGGATGAGGTTTAGTTATTGATGAGGGAGGAACCATGATTTTGTCGATATCGGTGTTAGTTAGCGATCAACATTCTCCCTGAACGACTGGTCGTGGGTTGAAGTCCAGTCTGTATACTATTTCCAATTTATATTAATTTGCATAAGACGGCGTAGCGGTAGTGCACGCGACTGCTACGCACAGGGCGCAGGTTCAATCCTCGCTCAGTTGTATGCATGAATATGGCTGCTTGTACTGGTCTGGTCGTGCCTCGGAGAGCACGTTAAGCCGTCGGTCCCGGTTGCCATACAAACATCTATGGTAGTCGTTACGGGTAGTTGGAGCCCACAAAAGTCCAACCAGTCTATCTTAGAACTTCGATATCGCCATTGACCATTGTACCTACCATTGGTTGTGGAGGTTGTGCTTCACGGAAAATAGCGAAGATCAGGCGCTTCACAGTTAGACTGAAAAGCCGAGTTGGGAAAAGGTTCAGAGAATGATGGTTAATTTGAAAAAATTAGCATCAAAATTCAAAATTATCACTACATAGTAGGTATATAAAACAAAGTCACTTTCTCTGTCCCTATATCCCTATGTATGCTTAAATCGCTAAAACTACGCAACAGATTTTGATGTTTTTTTTAATAGTTAGTTTTAGAAGAGTTTTCGCATCATAATATGTTGATTTTTTTATATATTTACATGTAAAATCTTTGTAATTAATGAGCAATATTGGTTCCTGTTGATAATTAGTGTAATTAGTTTTATTTCAGGCCTCAATTTGTAATCATTATTTAGCGGTAGGTATTGCCTGTGTGTGACATTTAATTATAAATTATTGGTACCGGTTTTAACTTCATTATGGCCATGCCAGGTGTTCATTTGAACAAAATTAATTATTAAATTTATACCTATCGGTGTTGAAGTTCAAATAATGTGGTTCATGCTGACTTTATCCTTTAGAATGTTTTTCTTTTTTTAATTTAGCAACCGAAATTACTAATATTCCATTTATTACAATATTAACATTTATTAACATATTAACATTGTATTGGGAGAGAATTCACGTCGGTAATGTAATGGCCAGGATTCGAATTATCAGTTAAAAGTAAATTGCGTTACAAATTCTATTGGAACCTTCTTCATTTATCTTCAGCATTGTAGCACATATATGGCCTATGTGTTGTTTTTTTCATGTGTCCCGAACGGATGAACCGATTTCAATGTTGTTTTATTTTGTTTGAAAGCTGAATATCGATCCAAGATGGCCGCCGCCACAAAATGGTGGACTATATATTTTTGCACAAGTCCCTCAATATGCATGTCAAATGAAAGGGTTTGACCAACTAGTAGAATGCGATACACTATGATAAATTCAAATTCAAGATGGCCGCCATGTTAGGTACAGCAAATTACCTTCGAAATTTACTAGTCCACTAGGCCATTGTCACATAAACCACCATTTTATTTTTTCATTGCGTGAATATTTTCTATTCATTTTACTAAAAAATATCTTCACTAAATATTTTTTTTATATATCTAAATTAATCTTTTCAACATACAGAATCTAATCGATATAATAATGTCTATGAATTAAAAAATACCTTGCTGCATTTCTTCACTAAATAGTTATACCTTTTCTCTAAGCTGAATAAAAACTAAAGAGCTCATACACATTCAACGGTCCGAGCAGTGCTCGTTAGAGATGGACTAATGAAACCCCATCTTACCGTCTTCTATACTGTAGAAATAAATAACATAAGAGTGTCTGTTTGTGGTTAAAATAACAGCTTTTCAATGATATGATAAATATACAGAATGTTAGGGAAACGCTCATGAAACTATCTTTAAGTTCATTTATTTATTTATTATTATCTCTTATACATTCATCTTTACAGGGTAACACGACCGAGTAGGCAATCTAAGGCATGCGGTTCTCCGAGTATATTACAGCATAAAAAAGATTGGTAATTTTTTTCATTATTTAACGAGCATTATTTACTCTCATGTAGTTAGTAAAGTTGAAAGTAATAATAATGTCATAAACAAACAACAACTTGCATATTGGCATTATTTGTTTCTTTATGTAGCTATGTTATATGAAGAATATCAAAAAATTACACAATTGTAATTTTTTAAGGCCTATATTTTGTGTACCTTTTACCACCACCATTTACCACATACCATTTGGGAGTGTTGGAGGACAAACCCAAAAAATGTGAATAAATATTAATGTAGGTATGATTAAAAACCTAACATAACAGAACTATCATTATGTATATTATATTCTATTATAAATGCTAAATCAAAAAATAATAAATAATTATTAGGGATCCGCGCCAAATAACCTATACCTATTCAAGTCGATGGGAACGAAGTCGCAGACACAGCTAGTCTTACATAAAATATCTCAACTCTAAACATTCTACATTTTACTAACATTCGTATTATTTTTTCACTAATGGTCGTTAAAACTAATCCAGCTTAAAATCATAAGTAGAAGTAGACATGTAAGTACATACATATCTATTTATTTAGACGTTTTTTATAAAGAACTGCAGACTTATAAGAAAGTAACGGTTAAGTTGATACATTATACTTAGACATGGAGGATTAAAAACTGGCCAAGTGCGAGTAGGACTCGCGCATGAATAGTTTCGTACAAAAGTGTCATTAGTACACCATGGAGAGTGAATAATGCTAATTAAACGGTATTAAAATAATCAATAGTATTTTTTATGCCAATATTGTTCTTTATTCATGGCACGTTAGTTTGACTTCACCCCGCCTGATAGTAAGCTCAAGGCAAAGCCTCAGTAAAGAGGGTCACCATTATAAACATGTAGAGTGTTATAGTGGTGGCGCTCAGCTTGACGGCCTCATCAGATGCTTTTTCACGCCCCGCTTAACGGATCCGGGGCTGTAGGAGGGTGGAAACATGTGGGCTGGTAAGGAATTCCAAGACTTAATGGTACGGCAGATAATATGTACTGTTCTAACTATAAATAATAACCAATAAATATATGAATATTCTAGGACACTCTACACACATAGACCCATGGAAAGCTTAATTAGGACCTAAACCCATGGAAGACTTAACCAGCTTGTGTTATAGTTTCTGGAATGTAGTTAAATATACTCAGATACATGTTTCTTCTGAACACATACATATTATACATAAAAACAGACAGCCCAATGCAAACAACAACTGCACTAAGTGGGAATCGTAAGCCTCCTGCTGCGTGGCAGTTACGTTGACCAACGCCAAGCCACCGAGGTAATTACGATAAAAATAAATTACGAAATTTGGCAGTCCTCTACCCGATTGCGTCTGTCTTCAAACCAACACTAATTTAATTCATAACATAGCATAAACTCACGCCTATGTCCCCGCAGGCGTAGGCGGAGGTGCTAGCACCCACATTTAGCCAGTTTATATTTAAGTCCCAATGTAATAGGTGGCGAGCCTATTGCCATCAACCGGGCACTTATAAACCTGCGATAAATACACACATAACTTCGAAAAGCATCGAAAAGTCATTGGTGTGTGCCATGGTAAACCTGGGATTGAACTCGAGACCTCGTCTCAGCAGTCCATTACCCATACCACTAGACTAACTTAATTCTTCTTGTCCAAATCCTTCCATAGGACTATGAAACCGTTTCAAGCTTTTTAGAAAGAGTAAAGGTGGTCTAACGAGAATTTTGTCACATATAAAGGTGAATGGATCTAATCTACGAAAAGCGGATTGTAAGGGGTGGCTTATACGACGGGTTATATCACTGAGAGGCAGATTACTTAGCCTTGTGAAGACTAACCTTTATTTATTTACTAAGAAGTTTTAGACATGTGTATGAAAATAGGTATTTAGGAAAATGATGAAGAAAATCTGTTAAAACTAGATTTTTTATTATCATTATTTTCTAGCTGACTCGCGCAATTTCGTCTGCATCACCCCGTTTTTGCAATATTTTCACTTCTGCTTCACGCCAGTTGGATGTAGCCTGGTGTTATATGCATATAAACCTCTTTAATCACTCTATCTATTAAAAACTGCATCAAATTCCGTTGTATAGTTTTAAAGATTTATGCATACAAAGGGACATAAGGACATAGGGATATAGGGACAGAGAACGCGACTTTGTTTCATACTATGTAGTGATTTATTTATTAACGTGGAGAAGTAAAAGTGTATTATCAATAGTGTAGTTAGACTAGTTGGAGTTTATAGAGCTCAAATTATATACGACTGCCATAGACTGAAGTTAGACTGGTTGGACTTTTGAGGGTTCCAACTACCCGTAACGACTACCATAGCTGTTTGTATGGCAACCGAGACCGACGCCTTAACGTGCTCTCCGATGCACTACCAGACCAGTGCAAACAGCCATATATTCATGCATACAACTTTTTACACTGAGCGGAGATCGAACCCGCGCCCCGTGCGTAGCAGTCGCGTGCACTACCGCCACTCCACGGAGGCTGTCTGATGAAGACAATAACTAAATTAGAAATAAAATAATATTATATTCAAAAAGGGAATATAAAGGTAAGTGCTGACTGAAGTTATGAAGAGTATTCTAACATACATTTATGTATATATCAACGAGATATGCTATATGTACACATATCAACAAAGTCTAGGGATATTTTAGTCTGAGAGGTCAGTCAGAGTAAAATATGGGTATTGAGACATAGATAATAAATGTAATACTGACCTTCATGGACGTGCATTTAATATTAATATTTTGTGGGCGCAATGTACACCTTGAGGAAAAATACTATTTCTGAAGCTTTGCAATAAACATACGTATAGGTATAATTTGAGAAAAACCAATTTTTAATAACAATATTTAATACCAAATTGTTGACGGCATCTTACATTTTTTGCTTCAAAAATGTATTACTACATACACAGGAAGTATTCCTTCTTTTAATTTGACTTTTGTGAAAGCGGCATATCTACATTGAGGAGAAAAACTGTACAAAAACCACCAAAACTATCAGATGTAGTAGCTAGCAGGTGAGGTTTACTTGGAGACTGCCATGCCGACTGGTTTTTTTGGCACATAGATGCCTCTAACACTTTCCCATATGCTCCACATACAAAATTTATTTTCTCTCTCAGTTCAGTTATATATACTATTTCCATTGAAAATACACAGATGTTCGTAGCGAATGTTACAATGCTCTCCACCACGCTGGTCAGTACCCACCATAATAATCAATTACGTTGAAACATTTGCGTACACAACTGTTAATATTTTACCTCAGTTCACAGAGGGTATTCCACGCAGTGGGAAAAACAAAATACTATTTAACTAGCCTATGACCTAAATTCTCCAGTATCTTGTTTGCTAAATTATTCGAACACTAGCTAAAGACCGAGGCTCTGCCAGCATGAATGTCTGTTATTGCGACTTTTGTTCAGAAATGACGGACGATGTTGCGTCATTGACGTCAAAATTCTCTGGCCTGAGAAGACTCCGGCAAGAAACACAGCGGACTCCAGTAAGAGACTATAGAAAAACGCGGACTACAAATAAAATACCACCCCGTGTAGCCAGCGTGGAAATAGAAGACCAAAGCCTCTCAAAATGGGAAGAGGCCGATGCAGCAATAGACTGTGATAGTCTAATATTAATTAGACTATCACAGTCTATTGCTGCATCGGCCTTGATTGAATTAAGTAATTAAATGAATATTCTCATATTATCTACCTTTTAGACCATCCTTAGTAACTTATCCATCAAAATGTTTATAACTTAATAAATCTAATGAAAGGGCTACAGTTCTGTGTGTTCACTTGCAAAATCAATTTGTCCCTTCAGCAAAGTTGGGATAAGCAAGGGTCAGCGTGTGTCTCTAGACAGATGTATTTTATGGACATCTGTTGGTTATTTAAGGGCTTTGTAGGCTTGTTCTGGAAGAGTACATAAGGACCGTTGAATGATTAATTGTTATAAACGTTCCTTTGAAGCTACTAATTAATATCTTAGATCATGTCCAGTGAGAGATGGCTTTGTAGTTTAGCTATCAGATTTCAAATGTGGGTAGTTTATCCTAAGATATCATATTTTGAGACAGGTATATTTTATTGTTATTACTACTGCCTACGCGCTGACTACTACGCGGTAGCCTAGTGGTATGGGTAATGGACGGCTAAGACGAGGTCTCGGGTTCGATCTCAGGTTTTACCATGGCACACACCATTGACTTTTTGATGTTTTTCGAAGTTATGTGTGTATTTATCGCAGGTTTATAAGTGCCCGGTTAACGGTGATGGGTGGAGCCGTCTGTAAAGCATAGTGCGTCTCCTTATACCCAGGGGCTAGGTGGGGACACCACGGTTCCCACGCCGATTTCCCAAAAGTTCCCAAATGGGGGCATTATCGAAAGAGATGGGTTTGCTAGAATGCGGAAAATAAATCTTATATTATCTCACCTCCAGCAATCAAAGACCGAAAGACAGCGTGCGTTTTAGTCGGTTCGAGGTTAACCTGTTCATAAATGTTCGGACTTGCACAACAACAGAGAGCAATAATATTTGATATTACAGGATAAACGACTCTATGACCCACACTTGTCCGTCATGAGGTCCGTCCACGAGTAAACTGCAATTCAAAACATACCGAAATGGACACGGGCTCACCTAAATATTCGGGGACCAAGCCAACCTCCTCTGTAAACCGGTACGTAGGTACACTTTTCGTCCATACTTCCTTTTTTGGTTGAGAATGCAGAAGGCAATCACTCCCTGCCAAGCATATGTAGCAATAATAAAACATAGAACTACACAAACACAAATCTCTTATTCTTTTTTCATTAACTATCAAAACAATTTCCACAAAATATTTCATTTGCATTTCCGTAAGTCCAAACAAAATCCATTAGCACTAAGCTGGAACGCGGAACACAAACACAACACATTTAGCGTATTACGTTCTTATTTCGAAATTACAACGGTCAACGCATTCCATAAATCTAGCTAAATAAAAGTGTATAATGATGGTGAAACGGTAATGGAATGCAATACTTTATTTCAATATTAGCTCTCTGAGTTTCAACTAGCTTCGTGCGCGTAATTGCCAGTTTCACGCTTCCCATTTTTCTAGCGCAATTCCAGACTAGAGATGGTAATATGTAGTCATATTCTCCACATTTTAATAAAGAATGGCACTGTCAGTGAAGCAATTTCACACATTGTTTCATATGTGAAAGTACTGTAGATTTGTGGTTGCTGGCTCAACTTCCTTTAATAATGCAATGAATAAATATATAGATACCCAGACTATAGTTAAAATAATTTGAGAAGCGCATTTAGACATGATTTAAATAAGGTTGCAGTGTCTAAAATCGATTGTGAGAATATGTATAACGTGACTCAGGTAACATACGATTAATCGTAATTGGAAGTACCACAAAATACTGCAATGAAGAGCTCTACTAATGATCAGGACCACGGAGGGGGCGGAGAGACGCGCGGGGAAGATCTTCGGCTTTCTACGTCCGTTCCTACACTTCTCGGCTAGACAACGGCGAATGCGATTAATAGATACTTTGTACCAATATTTATTCCTATTAACCAACACCAACCTTTTTTTTTATTTATCGTACGAAAAATCGCCACGGATACCCTCCACCGGAGCTGGTTGGGTAGTCAGTAGTAGTCAGCATATCCCTAGCCGGTACGAGAGGCTACCGTGTGGCCTCTCTAGCCAGTCTCCCATGATGGGTCTTACCGCCATTACTAAGGCGTGTCCTGCGCTTAGTCACCCAAGTCGTCACTCCCACTCAGCTACCATGTCCCTGTGGAGCTGGGACCTCACGACCCGGATTTCACCAGGCTCGGGTTCATGTCCGAACACCCTATCAGACGTAACATAAAAAATCACGAAGAGGTGATCTCCAAATTTAACGCCCTCAAGATAACGCCTCTTCACATCCCGCTTAAAATCATTCCATTTAAATATCATTGAACGTTATTTAGGCTAAAAAGTGGCCCTATATCTCCGATCCAATCCGTACAATTAAATATCTGTCTGTCCGTCAGTCCCTCTTTACCTCGATCCGTTTACACGTGACCAATATCCTTTTTACTTCAATCTCCCAAATGGATTGTTTCCGCCGACATTTACGAGTTGAATGAAGGGCCAAGAGTCAAGAGGATTTAGCTCGCCGTAACGAAATTTGGTATTGTTCTTTTCATGCCAAAAGAGCAGTTATTGGACGCCTTTAGATTGGACGTAGGGTATTCTAGAATAAAAGTTACTATTGATTGGAATTAATTATGTATTGTGATATGTTGATTTAAACTTATACCATTTTTACACATAGTTATGACTAAACGGGGCTCAATAGTGAAACTATAAGTGAATGGTGGTATATTTACACCGAGGTTTAGGATGTGACGGTACGTCCTTGGTCTTGAGAGGAGAGGAGAGGAAATCGTCGTCGAAAGGACATTCGAAACGTCGTCGGAGTAAATATACAAACATGTTGCGAATCCAAAATGTGCTCAAATTGCGCGCTCTATTACGCACCCAATGTGTTCATGGGCGTGCTTGTCATCGGTCTTTGAAAAGTGTGCAAAGTTTGAATTAAATTTGATCTTTCAAAAAGAGTTGGTTACAAGCAAACAAGCAAACATACAAGTGAAACTAATAAAAGCCTGTTAAAAATACTAATCTATTAGGTATTACTTATTTTATCAAGAGACTAAGGTCCAAGATGCGTACAAGTTTTGAACTGCTAATCACTACATAGTATAAAATAAAGTCGCGTATTCTGTCTCTATTTTTCTTGTCCCTTTGTATGCTTAAATCTTTAGAACTACGCAACGGATTTTGATGCGGTTTGTTTCAATAGATAAAATGGTTAAAGAGGAAGGTTTATATGTATATAACACCGCACTACGACTAACAGGTGCGGAGCAGGAATGAAAAATTTTGCAAAAACGGGGTGACGCAGACGAAGTTACGCGGGTCAGCTAGTTAAGTATATTCTAATTGTTGCCACTGACATGAAGAAGAAGAGCGTGCTGATAAGTATACAAAGTATAAGTCGCATTTCCGAACGCTAATCGGTAAATGTAACACAAATCCGGACATTTAAATTAAATACGGAACACTCTCAAAGTGTACGTTCGGAATCAAAAGATGAACTGTACCCTAAATAGTTATGTCGGTCTAGATTGGGTTGGTGACAACTTTAGGTTCACATTTATAGAACTGTCAAATGTTAGAAGAGTTTCAATGTTTCAACGTAAGCAGAGTTTGAGTCCTCCCTTGTGTCTCTAACTTTATTAGGTACGATGGCCGATAGGAACTTAGTTTCAAACATTCCGAATCGGTTAAATGGACATGATCTACTATTTCTATGTGTACTTAGTACTATTTCTGGTATATATTTATAGAGAAATCTAAATCAGACAAATCACAGTCATCATTCTTGCGTTAATCCCGTCGCATCCAAAACTGTCACCTCGGAATCCGGTGGCCGCTTTCTTCCAGTCTAACTTCGTTGCAGCTTTTAACTTTGCCTTCGGTTTGTTGGTTGGTTTTTGGTTGGTTTGTGACTATGTGCCTATGACATATAATTACTTATTTTCATAATTTCATTGCTAAAAGCTGAGTATGTTATCAAACATTTGAATATGGTGATACTTCTACAACTATCGACAACTTTTTTACCCGTATTTCGCAAATTAAGAATAAATAAATATTCTATTCTATTCTAGGACAATCTACACAACGTCAGATAGACCCATGGTAAGCATAGTTTAACTACCTGTGTTACGGGTTCTAGAATGCGGATGGATATTTTTTTTTGTAATTACATACATATCATACATAGAAACACACAGACCAATGCAGATATTCATATTCATGCACACAAATATTTGTACTGAGCGGGAATCGAACCCACACCTCCTACGTAGCAATCGCGTTCACTACCGCCACGCCACGTTTTACATATAGCCACGTAAATAAAAAACTTTTATAATTTTCATGAAGTAACCTCCACAACCGATAAGTATAGCTGTTATCAAAGTATTGCCGTTAGAACAAACCAATGCAAATAGCCATAAAATATGCATAAATATATTTGTGCTTAGTAGGGATCGAACCTACACCTCTGTCACGCCACAGAAGCTTCAATATATTCTTGTAGGTCTAGTAGTTCCTTTTACTTCCATTTTATTTATTTAGGGATATAAAACAGTACAGACTAAATTGACAATGTCCTAAAAAGTCCAAGTCAGAAGCAACTGAAATCTGTGGGTCTGTACACTCTATATTATCGGTTCTTCCTCGTCGTCAAATTTTTTGGTCAAACTGGTTTGACTATGAGGAATTACGTTTCCTCGTGGTCAAACTTCTTTGAAATTGCACCTTTTTAACTCCATTTTTGTTTTATCGTGCGCAAAATCCCCACGGATACCACCTCCACCAAAACCGATGGAGGTGATTATGTCGGACTCGAACCGACCAAAACGCACGCCGTCCATAGGTCCTTGATTGCCGGAGGTGAGATTAAACAAGACATAATATCTCTCGCACCCCGACAGACCCGGGGATATCTCTGTTGAGATGACCCTCTTGCCCCAATGTGGGGACCATGGTGTCCCCATCTAGCCCCTGGGTATGGGGTGTCATTTTGCGCCATCGCCGTGGCCTGCTTCTGCTAGGGTGACAGGCGGCTCCATCCGTCACCCCCAGGCCCGCGGTCATGGGGGACGGAGGTCATTTTGCGACCTCCGACGTCCGAGTCGCCTCCGCTCATTGCGGGCAGTGCGGGCCCGGAGTCTTCTCCGGATCCGCTCCGCCTCCTCCTTTTCGAGCATTACTTGCTCGCAGAAGGAGGCGGCGGCTGCCCAAGCACTCGCGCATCGACCTTTTTTTTCTCCCTGTATGCATGCAGTTTATGTGTGTACAGTCAAGTACAGTCATAGGTAACTAAGATAATGTCAAACGTCAAGTGATAGCTACAGTTTGGTTGTATTGTTCCGAAAATAGGTATTTGTGGGTGGCAGGAATGGGATCATTGTCTACATCAGAACAAGGATCAGTAAACTTTTTATTGACTAAACTTTAGGAATTGCCCGCACGTTGATATTACTTGGTGTTTTCTGGGTAACTGCTATCATGTGCGAGAGATTTGTTTTGTAAAAAATCATATTTTACAAGATGGGCCTAATCCTACCCATATTGGCTCTTACTGTAAGTTACATAACATAACATATAACAAAAACTCAAGCCTATATCCCCGAAGGGGTAGGTAGAGGTGCTAGCACCCACGTTTCGCCAGTTTATATTTAGGTTCCAATGTAATAGGTGGCGAGCCTATTGCCATTAACCGGGCACTTATAAACCTGCGAATCCTGCGATAAATACACACATAACTTCGAAAAGAATCGAAAAGTCATTGGTGTGTGCCATGCTAAAACCTGGGATCGAACCCGAGACCTCGTCTCAGCAGTCCATTACCCATACCACTAGGCTACCGCGGTAAGTTAGATAAAACCAATATCAGATTTACTTTTAATTTTTTATCGGGTGATTACTTTAAAGTTTTATTCATGAGTTCGTT
Source organism: Pelosia muscerda (assembly GCA_963691645.1). Lineage (NCBI taxonomy): Eukaryota > Metazoa > Arthropoda > Insecta > Lepidoptera > Erebidae > Pelosia > Pelosia muscerda. The sequence goes on along the minus strand of OY829114.1, from coordinate 13,656,789 downwards.
AGTGCTAGTTAGCGTTCATGATTAGTTTTTCGTTCAGCAAGCCTAAGCATGGTCGAAATAAAAATGTCGGGATATCTCTTCCATGAATGAATTCACTGAAAAAAGGTTATGACCATGATCATGATGTCGATATTTCTCATCACCTTGTCCAACAGATGACGTTTGACCTCTAACCCCTTTTTATATATATGGCACATCAATTTGACTTCACCTCGCCTGATAGCTATAGGTCTGATATCAACTTAAGTACCGAAGTTGATTGATGAGATCCACACCACTCCTTTTGTCATCTGTAAACTTCAAATTAGGCTATAACGCCTAACTTGAGTTTGAAGCAATAACTAGATGCCAAACTTCGAAGTTCACTAAACGCATCATGTGCTCTCAGTAGCGTTGAAGTTTCAAACTTCCGTCCAATGGCGGAAGATCACGAACTTGGGCAGGAATTCCACTACAGCTCATTTTGTTACTAACATTATAGAGCTGCTGGGGGCATAATATGAGAATTTCGATGCAAATATGTATGAAATCCCAGCTTACTTAAGCGTGCATCTTCATATTTGAGGGCTAGATGGAGACACCGTGGTCCCTACATCAGGGGAAGGGGGTCTTCTCAAAAGACATGGCCCCAGGTCTGCCATGGTGCCAGGATCTTCGGCAGTCAAAGACCCAAAGATGGCGTGCGTTTTAGTTGGTTCGAGTCCAACATTATTACTTTCAGTGGATTTGGCGGAGGTGATATACTTAGAGATTTCCCGAAAGATGAAAAACCATAAGGTATACCCGCGTGCGACAGCCTAAATGTTGAAAAAAAACATTAACATAACATAAACTCACGCCTATATCCCCGAAGGGGCAGGCAGAGCTGCTAGCACCCACATTTCGCCAGTTTATGTTTAGGTCCCAATCCCGGGCACTTATATAAACCTTCGATGAATACACTCATAACTTCGAAAAGCATCGAAAAGTCATTGCTGTGCGCCATGGTAAAACCTGGGATCGAACTCGAGACCTCGTCTCAGCAACCCATACCACTAGGCTACCGCGGTTCTAAAGAAATATTCCCACCTATAAATCCCCGAAATGAGGTGGCTTTGGTAATATACCTCTGCCTACCCCTTGGAGGATTTAGACCCTTAAATATATTATTATGTAGGTAAGTAGGTACATATATGTATTCACAGTTTTAGCAGAAAAAATAGTTCATAGATACTCCACTTCCGAGTTCTTTCAAAGTCTCGGTGACCAGAAAATGAACAAAATTCTGGCAACATTTCAATTTCGTGATAGATGTCCTTCGTGCCGGAAGTGTATGGTCATTTGTCATAGCTTCCGATATTACATTTGGCAGTTTCGTTTGTTCAGGTTTGGCTAAATCTTTGACCTTTTATAGCTTTTTTTGTTCGAATACTTAGAATCCTGTTTAAATTTTCAGTACCTATTGGAATCTATTTTGGATTTTATTGGATTCCCACGTTCAGTATTTATGCGACAATTTTTTTTTTTTTTGGATTTACACGAGTGCGGTTGATTTCTTTTTTTAGAATAACTAAGAAAATATAAATAAAACAAAATGCATAATTATGTATGTAATTATTATAATTATGTAAGCGCTTTCCCTGTAACTGAAAATGGAAATTAATCTACCTATCATTTAATTTATCAATTCTAACAGGTTTCCATGACACTCGAGTAACTATAAGTTTAGCGTACTCGCCTCCCCGACTATACAATCAACTTGAAAGAAATATTTTGTTACAACAACTATCCCATTCTCTGAACCTATTCCCAACTCAGTTGGGGTCGGCTTTCCAGTATAACTATGATGCGGCTGAACTTTGATATTTTCCGTGAAGCGACTGCCATGTGACCTCCACAACCAATGGCGATATCAAAGTTCCAAGTTAGACTGGTTGGACTTTTAAGGGTTCCAACTACCCGTAACGACTGCCATAGATGTTTGTATGGCAACCGGGACCGACGGCTTAACGTGCTCTCCAAGGCACGACCAGACCAGTGCAAATAGTCATATTCATGTATACAACTATTTGTACTGATCAGGGATCGAAAGAAGAGTTACAACAACTAACTACCCTATATTCCCATAGCTTCATTTATTCAGAATAAACCCACCACACCCAATAGTAAACAGACGTCCTTGGAATACATCAGTCTAGTGGCACACTGTAGGCGTAAATATAGTTGCCGGCATATATCTTGTATCCAGTGACGCCATAAAATATACACTTTACACGCAGTATACGTTTTTTGGGTGTCTTGAGTATAGCACAGGGTGCTATTAGCAGGGTGCAAGGGAGGGATTATATCAAACCAACACATATATATATACAGCCGCGACAGCCTCGTTTCTCGCGACTTGGGGTTAACAAATATATGACGGCGACTATACTAATACAAGTACTCATCCAAACTTCGCCAGAGAAACAAATTGATTTTGCAAGCGAACACGGAGAAGTGGACCTTTCATTATGTTGATTGAATTATAAAGTAAGTAAGTACTAGCTACATCGTGTAACTTTACTCTAGTGATATTTTAAAGTAATTGCTGTGTGAACGTTTCATCCAATTAATTCTGAGCATCCTTCATGTAACTTATCGTAAGTAAAAGTAGTGAAGAAAAATTCTAGAATGATCTCGAAGGTATGTATAACCCTGTATAACTACTTGACCATTTCAGATGACATATTCATTATAGACGGGATATTTACCATGTTTATTGGTTTTATGGAGTAACCGATAACCGTTTCGTAAGTTCACAAAACTCAAACAAATGGTCTTTTCAAAAACCGTGCGAATCGATACAGTGAGTGTAATGTGTCGCGATCGAGTTCAGCGTGAGAACGCGGATAACAGTAGTGGTGGCGCGCGCAATAATCGAGTGAGAAAGAGGGTAGACCGATACGGTTAGCCCCAATAATAACTCTTTCGGCGGTCGTCAGTACACCGCGATTATGGCGCTTGCAACAGCGCCGAAATAAAACCAACAAATACGGTAAACATCTCGTCAATTTTAAAAATTGGGACATTTATATTTTAATATTACTTCAAGAGAAATGGAGCAGGTTAAATAACTAGGTAATACGAAACTAGTAAAACACGTAGAACTCATACAATTGTTAATCCTAGTAACTAACACATCTTTAATTCAATCAATAAAGCTATCGCAGTCCACTGCTGGACATATCTCTCTTCCAGTATGCGCTATTGCTTCCGATCTGCTGCATCCAGCCTGTCCCAACCACCCTGTTCAGGTCATCAGTCATCCATCTTCTTGCGATCTCAACTCTAGGATTCATTTACTCCAACGGCCACTGGTCTTTTGACAGATGTGGCCAACTCTCTGCCACTACAGCTTGGTAATTCTGTGAGCTATATCTGAAACTTTAGTTCTATACCACATAACCTCATTGCGAATTTCGTTCTTCAAAAACAACAAATATTCTCTTTTAAGTCAAGATTGAGTTAAGAAATTCAGTGTGAACGTCTTCAGAATATAAATATTAAGTAATGCGTCGACATAACGTAATAAGTCTGAAGTTTTTAAAAGTTATTTTCTAAAATGTTGGTAGCCTAGTCTCCATAACTTTGTAGATTACTTTTTCGCACACATTGCTAGTCACTACATGTCTCGACAACACTTCAGAGCACCTATCTACTTATTCGATCAGTCTTAAGTGGCCATGAGGGCTATGAGAGACGTTTTATCTGCAAGAGTTGTGTTCGTGTAATTACTTAGTCAATAACATTTAATGTCAAAAAGAAATTCAAGTTTTAGTACTTTCTCGGAAGTATCTTGAAAAGGTCTCTCTTCATTTGAATGCTCGCAAAGTGAAAGAACTTAGTACAAAAAACTATTGAAGTCAAAGTGCAAAGGTATTGAGGCTGCCTGCCTATTGTGAACCTGTAAACGTGTGAATCACACCAATCGCAATAGTACGTTCTCTCGATACTTTACATTATGCAATTAATAAATTTCCGTGCTACGAGTACAGATGGTAGGCTGTTTTCGTCACTTACCCCAGAGAGAAAAATATAACAAAAACTCTAATAGAAATTCTATCAAATATTATTCTACTTTTAACGAACTAAAACTGTCAACACCATTGTATTATATTGGACGGAGCCTTCAAAATTGATTGAGATAGATAGATAACTCTTTATTGTACACAATATGATAAAAAATTACTCTCTGAACATTCACATAATCGCAAAATGTACGATGGGCGGCGTTATCGCCACCGACGATCTCTTCCATCCTTTAGATGGACAGGAAAGAACAGAGGAGACACAAGTATACTAAAGTGGTGTGGTTTAAATCTAACAAGTATTCTAATGTGTACAAAATAAATTATATTAAAATGTAGATACTCATCTTCATGTTGTTTGCTGGTTTGCGTGCGACTCTGGTGACCTATAAATATAGATACCAGCTCTGGTATCTAGTTTAGGCACCAGTCTCACAATTACAGTCTCTTATATGTATAGTCATTAAGATTACTAAGAAATAAGTTCTTTAATTTGTTTTATTCATATTTATATTTGTATTGAAATTGTGAGAGAAACATTTTTTTTATATATTTATTTAGCTTATGTACAATAAGTTATATTATACTGAAGTAAAGAAGAGAAAGGAAAAACAGGATTACAGTTTATCCATTCAGTATTACCTACTTCATTTATTCAGAGTTATAAACTTATAAGCGTTTCCGATTGTTATTTATGAGTATAATCAAATTATTGATAAGTTACTCGGTGGTCCAAGTATACGAAAATTGTATTAACGAGATAACTTTCTTCTTCTGCAACTTATTTTAATTCTCTATTGTGTGCCAAAGTTTTCATTGTGGTAGTGTTGGAGTTGTATTGTGTAGTGGAACAAATACACAACTCATAATAACCGTGAAACAGCTATTTAAGGAGTTCGTTGTACGTAGAAAATCATATAATGTTATTGAGAACGGCTAAAGGGACGACATAGTGGTCGATATAGATCCGTATGCCGTACAGTTTCGTATGCCTGTGTCTCCGTACACATACGGCTACGTACGCAATCCAACTTTGATAGGGACGGTAGGCTTTAAGGTGTTAACTTTGGATGTAACCTGGAAATGTAACGTTCTTTCCCGAAAATTGCTTTATTTGTTTTTGAATGATGTTTTCAGAACTGACGTGGATCGAGACACCTAAATGAATTCAATCCATTATTATGTGTATGCCTTATTATTGAAATAAGGATGATATTTCTGCTGTCATGACAAAGGAAATAGTTAGCGATATTAACGCCAATGTATAGAAATCTACCGGATCTATTGAGATTAATGATTATAACTCCTTTGGATGGTAGCGTGACAATGTATAGCATATGTTACTCCTAGATATTACACATACAGGGGGTGTCAAAATGATAGTATGACTACGAGGACACTTATATCCTCGTGGTCATAATGGTGTGACAAACTAGTATGACCACGAGGAAACGGCCAAAAAATGGACATATAAGTCCGTGATATCATACTTGTACCTACTATCTCCTTAAAATAACCCACGGTAACCATTTTTAGCTTTTACAAATAAACGTAAAATAGTTAACCAAGGCGTCTCGCTACATAATAGTCATGGCAGTGATGAAATTGTGCTAATCATTTCACACTGACATTATATCAATAACAGTTCTACAGAGATTATATTGCACCTGTGCGAATCCTTGATACCTACGGCCGCGGGTCCTTTAAGCGGGCGTGAAATTGCATCTGTAGCACTAGCTTGAACTCCTATCGAATTCGTAATATAAAGGTTTCTAGAGAACGGAGCATTGTGATTGGCAGTCTGCCTCTTGTGAACCTGTGTGCGTGTGTAGCCCGTCAATCGCAATGCTCCGTTCTGTTGATACCTTCTCATTACGAATTCGATAGTATTTCGTGCTAAGGCTACGGATGAGGCCGTCAAGCTGAGCGCCACCATTGTAACGTGTTTGTAACAGTGATCCTCTTTCCAGAGATATTGCGTCAAGCTTACCATCAGGGTACTGAGTTGAATTAAAGTTGATAGTGTTCTACTGTGCGAGTGCCACGCCTTAGGAAGACATCGAATGGATCTACTCGGGAGGGGATACCCCAAACCAGAGGATTACATGCACCTGCGATTGAGAGGAGTAGCCACCTTGATAGAGAGGGTCGACACAAAGGATCCAATAAGGTCAAAGTGTTCGCGAAAGCTCCAGAGCACGCACCTCCATAACATAAAATAAGATAGTGTTCTATATAAAAAAAATAATAACATAAAAGATTGTAGCATTCAATACTTACATAAATTTATTTCATCCAAATTACTACCTCGCCATTTTAGGTACCGATAAATGTAAGACATAAGCTGGTAGTAACAATTATGTCACCGCATCGCATTGTTACCTCTCCCATTGCTGTCGTAGAAGCAACGTCGAAGTTAGAACTCGTTAGTGATGTTAAGCGTTTAATACTACGACATTTAGAGCTTCGGTAATTGGAAATTCAAAGTTTTATAGATAACTAGCTGTTGCCAGTGACTCCGCCTGCGTGGGCTTCTGATACCTTTCCCGCTGCTTGGACTTCTGATATCATTCCCGCTGCTCCATAAAAACCTTCCGTTGAGTTCAAAGAACAAATAAAAATAGAATTAATTGAATTAGTCCAGCTAATTACTGGAATTGATCTAGCCGTCTTTGAGTTATGCGCTTACCAACATATTTCGTGATTCATTTTTTTATATATACTAGATGTTGCAAGCAGCTCCGCTGGCGCGAACTTCTGATCCCGTTCCCGCTGCTTGGACTTCTGATATCATTCCCGCTGTTCCATAAAAACCTTCCGTAGAGTTCAAGGAACAAATAAAAAGAAGAATTACTCGAATTAGTCCAGCTGTCTTCGAGTTATGCGCTTACCAACATATTTCGTGATTTTTTTATATATACTAGATGTTGCAAGCAGCTCCGCTGGCGCGATCTTCTGATCCCGTTCCCGCTGCTCGGACTTCTGATATCATTCCCGCTGTTCCATAAAAACCTTCCGTAGAGTTCAAGGAACAAATAAAAAGAAGAATTACTCGAATTAGTCCAGCCGTCTTCGAGTTTTGCGCTTACCAACTTATCTCGTGATTCTTTAGGCTCGCATTAGATACATTGGGACCTACACATAAACTGGCGAAATGTGGGTGCTAGCACCTTTGCTAACCCCTTCGGGGATATAGACGTGAGTTTATGTTATATGAGTTTATGTTGTGTGAACGTGTGTGTGTGTGTGTATATATAAATGCATGTGTATAAATGTATGTGTATATTAATGTAGTAGTATGAATAAAAATAAAGATACCCATTAAATAGGTACCGAACTACGTAAATACGTAACAGACGCAACGACATCTGTATTTCATGGTGTTAAATAGAAGTTATCGTTACTAGCGAAAATAGAGATAAGATCTCCTCATTAACGCCTTGTCGAATTTAAGATGTCAGTGACTGTGATTCGTGACAGTTCCCGCCGGTGTCTGAAAGGCCCGTCAAATCATTACACACTGCTATTAATTTAACAATGATGTCAAATTAATTTAGTTTTCAGAAACGATGAACAAATCAAAATATAAATAAATAAAAAAATATATTATTGTATATATTATTATCGTATATTATTATTATTTTACTTAATATTTTATATTTATGAAACATAAATATAAATAGCGGTTGCCATACGAATCTCCAGGTAAATTTGACAGCTGCCATGTTAACTGATACGATGATCAAATTGAACTATTTATTCATGCTTCTAGCAACCCAATTGCTACTTGACAAGAGATTTAACAGTTGATTGTGGTACTATTTGTTTCTTTTTTGTAGTGATTGTTTTTATGAAATTAGCGCTTCATTTAGCTTTATTGATACGATTGAGAGGGAATTATGTTTACTAAACCGCAATTATTTTTATGCCAATATGAGTACCTACATATTGGCATAATATATGTAGTCATATTGGCATAAAAATGGCAGTACCCGGTACACTATACTATGTGGCATGGCTTCGGGAGCATTTTCCCTAAGTCTCTATATATTCTCACACTCAGGTTTTATATAAAGATCTACATGTTATTACACCATTGCGAGCATTTATCATAATCAAACCATTTGTACTTAAAGCGGCATTATTTCAACAAATTGCCAGAAGCCGTTCAATATATATGGTATCTTCCCTTAATTTATAAGAAGTAAGCCAAGTAAAGTACGAAAATAAAAAATCCTTAATATTAACTTATAAAAATTGATTCATTTCTTCGATTTTTGAATATTCCCACTACCAGTTTGGTTACTTTAAATTATTCGTTTTAAAGGTAAAAATTCAAAACAAATTCTGTAACCAATGACGTACAACAACTGCAAATGCGTGCAGTTAAAGTAACATTTAGTTTCTAAATTTGAATTCCACAGATAGTTTCTCATCTGGCGCCAAAAAGAAACCGTTTTTCTCTATATGAACGTCTTTCTCCTTTGGAGTATTAGGCAATGTTCGTATTTCGTAGTTTAGTATTATTGAAGCCAACGCGTAGCGCATCATCTGGTAGGCGAGGCGTTGACCTGAAATATGAAATAGATTAGTATTATACAGGGTAAACATGAAATCGATTAATTTCACCGTTTTATTCGTGATACTTAAACGTTACTGTTGAATAGGAATGCCACTAATATTATAAACTAGCTGACCCGCGCAAATTCATCTGCGTCACTCCATTTTTGCAACATTTTTCACGTTTTTCTGTGTTGCACCAGTTGGTTGTATCATGATATATACATACAAAACTTCCTCTTCAATCACTCTATGTATTAAAACCGCATGAAAATCCGTTGCGTAGTTTTAGGGATATAGGGACAGAGAAAATGACTTAGTTTTATACTGTGTAGTAATGATGATGTGAAACTTTGTTAAGGATGTTTCGATGTTTGTACCCCGATCGTGTTCTAACGGCTAACTGACTGAAATTTAATACCGAGGCAGATAGCAGTTGGGCAAAACACATGGGCTCCTTTTCATCCGTGAAATAAATACCCATGGGACAGAATCCCAAGCAAGCCTTAGCTAGTTATTATTATAGAAGAAAACAATGGTGGACCTGAAACTCTCCCCTGAGGCACACTTGTTTACATACATAGATGTTAATATTACTAGTATAAATATACCCACAGACTCCTTAATTACCGCGTTTCCGAATTCAAAATGGTAGTGGCAGTAACTTGTGACATTTAGTGTAGAAACATTGACATCACTGCAATATCTATATGTGTCAAAGTTGATAATGGTTTATAATAAACGTTACACGGTTCATATACTCGGTCACTTTCTCACACCTAGTATATATGTTACTTGCACACTTAGTTTGCACACTATCTTTGGATATTGCGAAGGGTGAATATATATATAACTTATGTACCAACCTATACATCCCCTAGGTCCTTCACCAAAAGGCATAAAAGTATACGCCTGGATGTTCCCAATGTTTTCTGGGAGAAACCTATCAGGGTTGTACACATGTGGTTCTGGGAAAAACTTTGGATCCTGCTGTATTCCAACTGCATTTATATAGACTACTGTTCCTTCTGGAATCGTGAGAGTTTCATCAATTTTGTAGCTTTTCGCTGCTTTGCGGTCGAGCCAGCCCATGGACGGGAATTTACGGAGGGCCTCTGCAGGATAAAAATAAAGTTATAATTAACTACTGAGATAATTGTACATAGTTTGTTGACCAATTACGTCAATCTTATGACGCGTCTCATTAATCTAATAACATTGCATTAAACTGCTGTTTTCCGTCGTTTCTTCCTTGCTACTCTTTTCTCTTGTTTTTTATTCTAAATTGTCATATTCATTTATACATTCACCATTCAATGGTTACTTCAAGAAACCAACAAACTTGATGAAAATCCTGTCAAATTCAATAGTGAATTTGAAATAGCACCAACATCGACAGTACATATGTTACTAAGTGAAATAATAATTAAAGAAAAACCTGTAGTACTTTCGTGTAGTACTTACTGACGCATTCAGTACCTTTTATAACACAGTCCAGATACGTTATATCAGCTAAAGCACTGTAATCAAAGCTTCTATCACCTATCTTCTTTTTCACGGCTAAAACTTCTTGATATAGTTTTTCCTGAAAGAAAACATAATATTATGATAACTTTGTTCTTCCTAACAGTTATGTACCAACATGTAAACCATTATTTAGTTTGGAAGTCCGACAGTTACAAGCCCAAAACTACAGACTGTTTTTATAAACCCCAAAAATTACTGTAATACTTGAATTTTCTTACCTGGTATTTAGGATTCCAGGCTAGTTCGTATAGAACCCAGGTCATTGTAACACCTGTTGTATCAAAACCTCCGAGAAGAAATATAGCTGCCTGCGCCAATATGAAGCTTTCATCCAAAACTGTAACAAGTAATTATGTTACAGAATGATGTTCTTCCAAAAATTTATTTATTTAAAACAAGAACTATTTGTATTTTTCTTGGGTAGAGTAAAAAAATTATAACTAGTGCGCCATCTTAGGCAAGCCGCCCTATTGGATTTTGAACTATTGACTCTCCTAAAATAAACATTGTGTCTAAAATTTAGGTTCAATCAGTTGAGGACAACATTTCGAAAAAACAAAAAACGAAGTTATGGCCTTCGGTACTTCACCTACCTTCATTGTCTGTGGCAGCCTCCTGTTTAATCTTAAGCAGAGCATCTAGCAAGTCGCGGCACTCAACGACTTGCTTCTCATAACCCCCTCTCTGTTCTACCACCATATTGACAACATGCTCCAAGTACGCTGTTGTATGCTTGGGGAATAGGGAGAATCTAGAGGGAAAATAAAATTATGAAAGGTTTGTATCGTTTAGACATTACAGGGGACATTATTCTGCTTGACAATAAATTTTCATTGCAGTCATAACATCAGTAGTCAATGGGCCCAGGTGGAAAATAGGAAAATATAATAAATTCTTCTTCTATGGAATCAACGGCATTTTTGAGTTGCCATCGCGGTTAAGTAATTTGTTTCACGGCAGCGCCGCTACTCAAGGAGAGGGCCCGAGCATAGGTTTCGTTTTGTAAGAAGATTACTACGTCCCCTCCAATATGATATATAGTGGCTGGGTTTTGAAAGTATTATTTTAGTTCTTATAGAACAATAAGATCATCTCGATAAATTCTATTGACAGCTGTATGCACGGATGCCAAAACCGACGGCACATGGCGATGAAGAACATATAGCCCCACTAACGCACCATTATACAGAGAAAATACTCGATATCGAACCGTGCGAGGTACAGGCGGCTCTCAAGCAGCTGAAGAAATAAAGTACCCTGGGGATGACGGAATTCCTACAGAGTTCCTAGTTAGCCTCGTCAGCAGGGTTTAGCACCTAGGATATGAAGCGTGGTAAGCTGAAGTGGCCGTGGGCTGGCGACATCTGTTGAAAGATCGATGGCCTTCGGAACAAACAAATCCTTGAGTGGAGACCGTGGACAGGTAAACGGAAAATGGGACGCCCCCAGCCAGAATCAGTGACTTACATAATACGTAGCCTATTTTCACCAAACTCGGACCACACGTTCTTGTATTCAAAATACAACTTTTGTTGAAATCTTTTCTGATAGGGGAGAAATGGGGGAAGAAAAGGGGTGAAGATTATTCTCATGTTATTTGTGAACGTACCATCGACACGACAGAAGAGATTGAATAAATAAATAAAAAAATGGGTGCCCGTGAAGTAGTACTCTTTGCAGAAGTACTAGTATTATGTATAAACACTTACCTAATCAATAGGTACTTTCAAATGATACTAAGTGACTGGCAAATATTTTAGTACTTCGACTGTACCTATCTCTAAAACATGTACAATGACGATTATGATGAATGTTGTAGTTATTTTTTTTAATTTTGCTTCTGTTAACAGTTGGTTCAAGTTGATAGTATAATGGCCAAACGTGAACCCCGGGACATTTCGATCACATCTAATTCCTTAGCGACTTAGCCGCGGGGGCTTCATGAAATCCTAATGAACCTCAGTCACCCAGGCAGGTATTGTAAACAAACTAACTTACCCAAAAATATCAACCAGATTTGGAAAGAAAAATATGCTAGTCCAGGACAGTCCTCTAAATAGACCGTACTCCATAAAGTCTCTGGTAACATTCCTCATGGCACTATCTCCCGTTCTGAGAGTATCACTGCGAAGGCCGAAAGCAGATTCACCTATTACGTCAGTGGTAAAGTCGGCGAGAAGCACCTGAAGGGAGAAATAGACTATATGTATCAGACTGACCATTAATATACAGGATCACTTTTTCTAATAGCCGCGAATGGTCACGTACAAAACTACGAAGAGTAGGAAAAAGTATTCAAAGAATTTATTGCTGCTTATTAACTGCTGTCCTATTCCTGCTTAGGATGGAACACTATTGGAATGGGACCTGTTGATTTAAGCCAAGACACACCACTGGTATTGGGATCAGCTCCAAGTTCTTTGCAAACAAGCTAAACTTACCTGCAACTAGTATACCTGCTGATGGACGGATGAGGTTCTTGTGCAGGTTTACCGTTCATAGTTTGAGAGGTCAGTAGTAGTCGCTTCTACAAAAGCCAAATCCAAAGGATAGGACCGAGTAAGCCGACCTACCGAGATAAAAGCCTTGGAACCCAGAACTTAGCTGAAATGGCGACGATAGCGTCTCTCTTGCGATGTAATATTACCTACACGTGCTCATCTCAATAATAAATAATAAATGAATAAAATAAAATAGTCTTTTATTGCTGTTTCTTTGCTTACAGTTAATATTAATATCTAGTTAATTTGATTTAATCCATTCTAGTTTGCATTTAAATGATCCGTAACTAGATGTTCGTGTGAAACAGCTTGTCTGTCGACAAAGGCCTCTTCTAAAGATTACCACGTGTTCGTGTCTCTTTTGCTAGACGAGTCCATATTGGACCCGCAATTTTTTTCCCGAATGGTATCCAAGAGATAGCAAGAGAAATAGAGATAGACAAAAAGATAGCGCTAGGAAAACTTACCCTCAAATTAATTTCTTCTCCATTTTTCACATCAGTTCTAATTCGTTGCACCAAATCATTTGATTTGGTATTCATTAAATTGTCCAGGCTCTTTAACCTGGCTGCGGTGAATAATGTTGTCAGACGACGTCTTAGATATGACCATGTGGGATCCTGATAAAGAAACAAATGTCTTCCAGTTCGATCTCGAGGACGTTATGTTTTATATACCTAAGCTACAATATAGAGATGGAACATCGTCTGATACGTTCCAAGACGTTAGTTGGTGGTACTTAATTTCCTTGCCATTTACACCGCATAGCAAGGAATTGCATCAATTTTTTTTCCAAATTTAGGTATTTAGCTACAACTTTTTCGGTTAGGAATTTATTTTCGGCATACCCATTTTCTTACAGTGTCCGATTGGCAGAAATAGGCTCGCCCCCTATTATGTGGGACCGAAAATCATAGTTGGCTAAATGTGGGTGTTTAATACACCTCTGCCCACCCCTTCGGGGATTATGGGCGTGAGTATATGTATGTATAGAGATGGAAATTCACCCGTCTGGATTTCTGTTCCCATTTTCGTGATATTATAGAAATGTTATTTTAACCGTTCGTGAAACCTAGTAAAATAACTTAACCAAAACGGTATAGCCATTCTCGAGTTATAAGATATCTTACATACCATGATGATTACATCATACATCATTATATCTTAACGAATAAGTCGTATAACCTCGTACCTACTTAATTCAGCACGTGTCGCATATACAGGTGTCCTTCAAAATTTATGTATTAATTCTTGCAAAAAAAAAATATACGAGTAGTTTATGAAATATAACTAGACACTAATTGCCAATTTTTTTTAAAGAAGTTTTTATTTGTTCCGTTTTATTCTTATTTGAAGATCAAAAGATTAACTACTAGCTGTTGCCCGCGGCTCTCGTGGATGTCGTGATAATTAGGGTTAGTTTTTTAAAGTCCGACTGGTGTAGCTACAGGACTTCGATATAACTAATTGTTTTTTGACCAATTTTATAAGAAAGTTATGCCAAAAGTCAAAAAGACTATTATAAAAGTCAAGATTATTAGGATGCTAAACAAGCCTGTAACTGAGCTGTTCACTCAACTCGCTACTCTAATTATTTAAACTAGACTAAGTACTTGAATTCTTATAAATATACCCAAAAAAGGAAAGACCGCTAGTCTCTTATGTTTTATCCGACCGGGACCGCGGGACCAGGTCACAAACCAGGGCGGTGGGCCATTCACCAAACTATATTGTATTATTAATCATTTTGTATACTCTGTTTAATAGTGTGTATAGAATAAACGATGTTTGAATTTAAAACCGTGGTCAGTTCGTCTCGTAGTTACACCAGAAAGGACAGTTGGGGTCGTCAACCGAGTTGCAAAAAGGTTCGTAAAATAACGAAGATACTTACATTAACTGTAAACAGATTCAAAGACCCTGCAGGATCCGTTTTCCCTGAGCTTAAGAATCTGTTTCTGAAATTCTCCTGATCTTTGACTAGTATCCTTCTAGCCAAATCAGGACAGTTAATAACCAGGCCAGGCTTCCAGAACGCCCACATACCTACGTAAGGAGTTTTGAAATTGTTGTACACTTTCTTCATCCATAGTGCCTGAAACAAATGAAGTATAATAGAACCTTGTTTCCTTATCTAGTACACCTCAATCTGACTTCACGTTGCCTGATAGTAAGCTGGCAAAGTCTCAGGAAAGAGGTTCACCATTACAAACACAATGTTACAATGGTGGCACTCAGCTTGACTGCCTCATTAGATGCTTTTTCACGCCCCGCTTAAAGGACCCGGGACTGTAGGAAGAAGAAGAAGAAGAAGTAACACCGTAAGTTGGTATAGAATGGAATTCTGGTGCGACTGGTGCGGGAAAGAAAAGACTCACCGAACGGCTTGATTCTTGTTGGAATTTAGTTTTCATAATACTTTTTTATGTAATACCTATACCCATACCGTCAGCTGAAAACATCCTACTGAATAGTGAAAAAATAGTCCAGATGACGAGAACCACTATTCCAGATGCTGAGTAACCTAAATAATGAATTAAATACTTAAAAACCTCAACACAAAAATAACTCGAAAAAGTAAAAATAATTAGTAATTCAAGCGTTGTGGTGTCGGGGGACTGGTACGTAGCAAGAAGAACAGATGGCCGTTGGAGCCAAAAGGTTCTCGAATGGAGACCGCGTACCGGTAGACGAAATGTGGGACGGCCTTATACGAGGTGGACGAATGACATAGTCAAAGTCGCGGGTACCCATTGGATGTAGACCGCCTCCAACCGGTCGGATTGTAGGTGTATGGGGGAGGCCTATGTTCAGCAGTAGACGTCCTAAAGCTGAAATGATGATGATGATGATAGTTTTAAATGTAAAGAAAAATCAGCATCTTATCACGGAAATGTTTAAATGTTTCCTTATTTTATTTTGTAAAGTAAAATATTAAAACATCATACATAATTTATTTTTTAGAATTATGTATTGTATCAGCACATACTTTGACGTTAATGTCAAAGTATGTGCTGATACAATACAGTAATATTAACACAATCGAAAATGTAAAAAAAATATTATTGTATAAATGTTAATGTATTGTGTTAGTTGAATGTACAAATATATTTTTACACATAATATAGCGGTGTCTGACCTCTCTTTATGACCAGTTTAGTGGGATTGCTTTGACTTTTTTTTTTCTTATCGTGCGACAAATCCCCACGGATACCCCCCACCGGAGCCGGTTGAAAGGTTATGTCGGACTCGAACCGACTAAAACGCACGCCGTCTTTGGGTCTTCAGTTGCCGGAGGTGAGATAGTAGTCAACATATTCATCGCACCCCGGCAGACCCAGGGCCTTCTCTTCGAGATGACCCCCGTCAGGTGTAGGGACCACGGTGTCCCCTACTAGCCCCCGGGTATGGGGAGGCGGTAAGGAAATTGTGCGGTATACCCTTATGACCCTGATGGCCATCGTGAGCTGCGGAGCGTGCAGCTTCTGCACGTGTCTAGCCTTCAGGGTTTCCGCCCATATTGGGCACCCATATAGGGCCATGGACCGCACGATTCCCGCGTAGAGTCTCCTGCAGGAGTCACCCTCATGTTGGGCAGCAGCCGCGCCAGAGCGTCAGATGTGCCCTTCAATTTAGGGGCCAGACTTCGGAGATGCTCCCCGAAGTCCCATCGATCGTCGAGCACGAGCCCCAGGGGATCTCTTTGACTGAAGTGACCATTGACATCAATCCTATTAACACTATCATTTAACTTAAGTTAACTTTAACAATTTACGGACTAACTAACTTAATTCTCATCATCATCATCATCATGTAACTGTGTTTTTCTGATTGAATCCAAGGCCAAGGTGAACCCAAGGTAAAGCTCAGGGTCCGCCAAGTAATTAGACAATAAGCTAATTCATATTATATTCTTATAACAAATGTTCTGATTTCCTAAATTAATTCACACAATATTATTTCGTGATATGATAATTTAATTATTATGTCCTTCACATTCAATTCTACTTCCTAAACTTATTTTAAATGTTGGTATTTTATTATTGACTAGCCTATGCCCGTGGCTCTGCTCGCATGGCTTCCGGTAATCGCGACCTAAGCACCATCTGTGCAACTTAAATTCTATATTACTAATCATAACTCTGATTCTACTTAATCGCATGGAATCAAACAAACGTAAGATTTTAACTTAGACTAAACTCCTTCAAACAAAAAACCGCATCGAAATTCGTTCAGTAGTTTTTGCGGCCATCGTAGACAAACATAATCGTTTTACAATTATATAATAGTACCTATAGATGTCTAACTCCATTAGTTTAGGTAGTTAAAAAAGGGTAAACAATCTTATGGCAACTTTTTATAAACAAACATGTTAAACAATTAAACTAGACTAACTGACTAACTAGTGGTTCGATACCGGTTTTCAGTCTTCTAAGCTAACTAAGCAGAATAGTTATTTGTGCAACAAGAGAGCAAAACTGTTTTTTGCTGCGAGTGCTGATTTTGAATCCTGAGCAAGCGAGGGATTCTAGGATTGAATCACGAGCGTAGCGAGTGATTCTACTGTAGAATCCTGAGCGTAGTGAGGGATTCAAATGCACGAGATGCAAATAATTTTGCTCTCGTGTGGCACACATTACTTTTCACTTCAGCAGCGAGAACACATAAGAAATATTACTTAGAAGATAATGCAACACTTATTAACAGAACAGAACACCTATTATTAATTAAAATAATGCTGAAAATTTTAAAAGTTAATAAATAATCTAATTACTTATTGCTGTTCTGCAAATTTAAAGTTGAAAGTTAAAAGTTAAATTTTATACCCGTTATTTTTAAGGTGTGTTCAGAAACAGCGTACGTGACATTTTATTTTTCAAATGTTGATAATAGTAATCATTATAAATACTTATGCATTACTTATTTTGGTATTCAATAACATTACATAATTATTAAATAATGTAAATAAAATACATGGTTCTTTTACAAATATCTTTCAAATTTAGAATTTCGAAATAGGACCTTTGACGTGCCATAAATAAAAAAAAAACTTTCAAAATACTTGTGTTTGTCACTCGAACTTTTTTATGGACGGCCAAGAGACAGAGTGCAGTGTATATAGTTCGAAAATTATTCGCGGAACAATTCTTTTTGAATCTATGGTTGGCACTCCTTATTGAAAATTAAAAAAAAATAATTAAAAAGCTACTTTGTCTCACTGAGTGAGCAAAATCGCATTTTGCACACTGTTTTTACGCAGCAAAACTCACTTGTTTGAGCTGCTGTGGTGAAAAAGTAATTTTTATACTGAGTCTTTAAACAGAACATGTTAAAAAGACACGCTAATATGGCATGGGCTCGCCTCGCCACCTATTACATTGGGACCTAAATATAAACTGGCGAAATGTGGGTGCTAGCACCTCTGCCTACACCTTCGAGGATATAGGCGTGATATTATAAAAAAAAATATTGTTGTTTTTTAAGTACCCAAACAAATGAACTCCTATAGAGTCCAACTCGCACTTGGCCGGTTTTTATTTATTACTTTATGTTATGTTTTTTCGCTAAGTTAAAAAAACACAACAAAAAACACAACAATAAACAAAACAATCATGACTCCATATACCTACTGCGCGAGTTCAGCCTCTTATGAAGTCCTTCATCACACACGTGCTGCCTACCCACGCTTATTGTTACTTAGCACTGTTAATGTTGTGAATTATCATATTATAATATTATTTCATAAAGTTTAAAGTTGATGGCCTCATTACATCATGCCGTTGATTATGTTACAAAAATTGTTGAATCCATTAAATAATGTTAGCGATAATTTTTGCGATTAAATTAAAGGCCATTGTAGACAAAGAGTTATATACTCGCCTGGTTCTGGCATTTTCTCACGAAATCGGATATCTTTGCGTTTCTTCCCACGAGTCTTCGAGGATGCGGGCACTCTAACCGTAGTCCACCATATGGGTACCTGGTCAGCGTAAGCTTAGCGCACCATACTGACTGTAGTGTCCCAACTCTCTTAGCTCTAATGTATCCATAAAAAACCTATTCTCCATTGACAGAGTTGATGAGAACCGAATCCTACTCATCATCATCATCATCATCCTTTTATCATCGTTCTCTGAACCTTTTCCCAACTCAGTTGGGGTCGGCTTTCCAGTCTAAACTGTGATGCGGCTGAGCTTAGATATTTTCCGTGAAGCGACTGCCATCTGACCTCCACAACCAATGGTACAATGACCAATGGCGATATCGAAGTTCCAAGTTAAACTGGTTGGACTTTTGTATGGCAACCGGGATCGACGGCTTAACGCGTGCTCTCCGAGGCACGACCAGACCAGTGCAAACAGCCATATTCATGCTTACAACTTCGTACACTGAGTGGGGATAGAACCCGCGCCCCGTGCGTAGCAGTTTTTCCCGTGCGAAAATGCACACGGGTTCCACTCGAGTGGAATCCGAAGTCAGCGAGGGTGGTTATGTTGGACCAAAACCACACGGCCGTCTCAGGCCCTCAGTTGCAGACGATAAGTAGCCTACGCCCAGGCTGACCCAGAGCTAGCGAAGGCCCTCTCGAGTATAGGACCATGGTGTCCAAGTCTTTCCTCCATTCCTCTGACGCCGCGGTCTGCTCCTCCTAGAGACCTCACCCCCAGGCCTACGCTCATGAAGGACGGAGACCATTCTGTGACCTCGAGTCACTTCCGCTAACCGCGAGCTGTGAGGCCTGAAGTCCCCTCAGGATCCGAAAGGGGCAGCGGCAGCCCACGCACTCGGTCCACGAGGTGAGGAAAAGAACTCCCACTACTAGGGCCGCCACTGGGACGCAATCGATCACTAAGCCAATGTAATAATTAACATGATTACATAATTTTAATGTAAAAAAAAAACAAAATATATATTAAATTTCTTAGAACTAAACTGGGTACCTAAGCTAATTAGATAATTTCGTTCGAGAGCGCTCCTGAAGATGCCTCGTGTAGAGGCGAAACACGTGTCGAGGTTTGTCCTTCGCACTAGCGGAATATTGCTCAACATATTACAACATCTCTCTGGTAAGATTTATTTTACTTGCTTTGAAGAGGGCGGTTTGACATTCCAATAATATTGTTATCGTTGGAGTGTTGAACCGCGGGTGAGTGGTGGGCCCTCCTCCCTCCCCCAATATACCTATATTTTTTTTTAGATAATATATTTCAATTAATTAGGTATCCTCTAGAATTAAAAAAAGTGCATAATGTCAGTATGAAGAACACTGTAATTTACATTTTAAATAAGCTTTTTATTTTTTTACTTTTATACTTACTTATTAAGTATCAGACTATTCTGAACTGATTCTATCGCGATATATTTAATGTTATTGTTAGGTACACTTATGTTAGGCACACGTTTCGGTTGACCTTTAGCAGCCATGGGCATAGTGAGACGAGTGCATTATAAATAGACTGCCTACCTGGTACCTAGTGTACCTACGATATTAACCATTAGTAAATCTTTAAAAATGATTTACAATCTCTAGTGGTTTCTATAGGGTCGGCAGCACGAGTGTGACGCTCCTTTTTAATTAACGTGAGAAGAGGGGTGGTTATATCAGATTCGAACAGACTAACGCAACCCGGCTGCCTCAGACCATCAGTTACCGGGAGTGAGGTAGCCTATGGCATATCCCTTATTCCCCTGCTGGCCCAGGGTCATAGAAGGACTCCTCGGACGTGAGAGTACGGTGTCCACATCTTTGCACGAGTAGGCATGAGCAAGCATCGCGTCACCGCCCCGCCTAATCGCAGTCTGCTTCTGCTAAGATGACAGGTGGCTCCGAACCTATCATATCATTTGAAAGTCACCTTCTTACCATCCAGCAAGGTGCTGTCAATCGGCAGACTGAATATTTTTTGAAAAATTATGTCGGTAAATGTCTAAATTGACGTGTCCTAGATAAAAAAAAGAATTGTTTAAGCTAATTTCCACAAGCAAATAGTCTGAAGACCGCGGTAGCCTAGTGGTATGGGTAATGGACTGCTGAGACCCCTCCGGCCACTTGGATCCCATGTCTACGAGGTCTCGGGTTCGATCCCAGGTTTACCATGGCACACACCAATGACTGCGATGCTTTTCGAAGTTATGTGTGTATTTATCGCAGGTTTATAAGTGCCCGGTTAATGGCAATAGGCTCGCCACCTACATTGGGACCTAAAAATAAACTGGCGAAATGTAGGTGTTAGCACATCTGCCTACCCCTTCGTGGATATAGGCGTAATATTATAAAAAAGAAATAGTCTGATGTTATAAGGGGTAATAAGTTAGGTATACGTCTTACAATCGGACCCAGGTTGGCTGTACGAAAACCAGGTTAGGTGGGGTTTCTGAGATGAGACAGACCCACGGTGTGAGTGTGGGGTCACACCACAGACTATGACCCACCTGCTAACATGAGCCTTGCCCACAAACATGCGGACCAGAGGAACTCATGTGTGATAGGTACCTATATAGTTAGCGAAACCTGATTACTAACGCAATCATTTCATTTTTTTATATTACTTTTTGAATTGCTTGACGTTTAGGTGACCCTATCCGAGAGATATTTAGAGGAGGTAGGACACGACGGTACCTATATTCGGCCCAATCGAGCAGTCCGACTGGCGAAGTACCTCCACCCTAGAGAATATCGCTGTTTAATAACCTTGTGTTATGTTTTCGGTGGTGAGTAGGGTAGCCAGAGCTCACTAGAGAGGTTTTGTGTTGTCAGTGGGAAAACAAAAAAAAACTACATCTTTTGCGCTGACGACACAGAATGTCTCTGTTCTTACAGGGGTAATATATTGCGACACGAGTGTTATTCCTCTGGTGTTTCACTCGCCCATAGGCCATGGTAACCACTTACCATCAGGTGGGCCGCGTGCCTGTCTGCGACCTAAGTTGTAAAATAAAAAATCCGTGGTCACAAGTTGACTCCCACATTTCCCACAACTGACGAAACGTCAAGCAAATCGAAAGGTCAATTATTATTGTACCAAGGTACTTAGCATAATGAAGGTATCAAGCAACGCAAAAGTTGCACAGTACCAAAACTTAAATTCAACTTCTTTTAAGATTGCTTCTTTTGCAGTAGAATTGCCTCAATTTCGCCAATGTCAAGTTAGTAGTAAATGTAATACAAAATTGTTAATAGCGAGACTCAAATGTTTTTCAAGAAAATCTTCCAGAGTCACGTGAGCCACGGCAGTAAATTTGTTTCCGTGTTTCCGACCCCCACGAGATCAGGTAGTGTATCCCCATCGATTCCACTAATTGTCAACCATTGTCAAGGAACTGAGATTATAAAAAATTACATTTAATTTTGGACTCTACCTTTACAAATTTAAAGTTCAATATTAAATGCCATTGTGAAGAGTGAATAAGATAAACTCTTTTTCATTTAATTTTTAACTTTACAACAAGGAAAATAAAGCTGAAACCCTCGCACCCCGGCAGACTCGGGGCTGTCTCTTTCAAGATGACCCCCGTCGGGTGTAGGGACCACGGTGTCCATGTCCACTCCTTCCACTTGAATCCACAATCTCGATCGAAGTGGCATATAATAATTGTGTGTATTTTTCGATCCACTTGATGGTGGATTCTTGAGGAATTAAAAGTAGATATCCATGGATCCACCGGTGGGTTCAAGTGGAAAAATAAGTATCCTCAGATCCACATGTGGATCGAGATTGTGGATTCAAGTGGAAGAGGCTCCATGTCTAGTCCCCGGGTATGGGAGGTACACTTTTCTGCTAGGGTAACAGGCGGCTCCACCCGTCATCCCGAGGCCCGCGCCCATGGAGGACGGAGGTCATTTTGCAACACAGGCTGCTAGCCGAATTTGACAATGACATCCCGTCGAAACGACAATAGTAGAAGAGATAATTAAATACACTTATAACTAGATACTTACAGGATTTTCGCGCTGTAAGAATGTGAGGCTTCCTACGATGGGATTAGGTGGAAAATGTGGCACTCCACGATCCCGCCAAAAATTTTTCACACGATTCCATTTGAATAATAAGTAAGCAGAGAGAAGTATAATAACTATGATACATAGTATAAGAAACATTTCGGTGTTCTACACGTTAACTAGGTTTACCGCGAAGTGATAAAATAATGAAAACAAAAATATATTTAGGTATAATCCGATTCGAACATACCTACTGAAGAAGGCCAATTAAATAAAAGATAAGAATATTTTTTGCACAGTTTTTTAAGTTTTATTAAATAACTAAAGAGTAAGTTCGGGTTATATGATAGAATATAAGCATTTTTGGAAATAAAACAAGCAATTTTTTTGATTACATTATCTACATTTTACACCTAGAGTTGCCAAATCGAAAAATCTAAATATCTGGACAACATTTCAAAACGTTGAGATTTTGGGATAGTTGTCTGGAGAAATGAAAATTTATGAATCAAAATTAAGTAGGTAGTTCTTTAAAATCACATTACTTTTTTATGTTTTTTTTTTTGCCTCAAGTATTTGGCAATACTTTTTTTAACATATCATAACATAAACTCACGCCTTTATCCCCGAAGGGGTAGGCAAAGATGCTAGCACCCACATTTCGCCAGTTTATGTTTAGGTGTCCCAATGTAATAGGTGGCGCGCCTACTGCCATTAACCGGGCACCTGGGATACGCTGGATATACGCCAGTGTGAACCCGGAGGTGGGCCGAAAGGCTAGGAGTGACCCGCAGCGCGTTACTGCTCGTGGGGGCCGTCCGGCCCGTCCTGCGCCAGTTCGTGGAGAGGGGTCATGGGGCGCCGACGTATCACCTCACCCAACTTCTCACAGGTCATGGCTGTTTCACCAAGTACCTGTGGGAAGTGGTGGGGATTGAACCGGAGCCCCGGTGCCGACACTGCACTAGCGGCGACACAGATACGGCCTACCACACAATGGCCGTGTGTGAGGCGTGGGACGGTCAAAGGACGGCCCTAACAAGCACCATTGGTGCGGACCTTTCGCTGTCGGCCGTGATTCCAGCCATGGCCGACAGCGAAGAGTGTTGGGCTGCCGTCGCCTCGTTCGCTAGCGAGGTGATGGCGGCTAAGAGAGAGGCTCTGCGGGAGCGGGAGCGAGCTGGGCTCACTCTTCCGCCCCGCAGGCCCCCGGCGAGGGGACGCCGGCAAACACAATTCGCCCGCGTCCCCGAATGAGCGAAGCCAGGGGCGGTGGGTCGGGGGATCCATCGCCCCATGCTAATGTGGCGGAATGCGCCCCTCAGTGTTCCTGGGGCGCATTCGTAAGAAGAGAGCTGGCTCCATCATCTGGATTACTCTGTCCGGATGGTGGGGCCCCCAAGAGGAGAGCCCAATAGGGCGTCCCTAGCCGAGTCGCGGTGAGCATTCTATCCCGCGGCTCGGATTAGGCGAAGGAGGAACACCGTGGTGGTTTAGTGGGTAGTCTGGCCTCCGTTTCGAGGTCAGGAGTCCCACACGAAGCAAGCCCCTTGCCCCCGCGGGGGGTGAGCGAAGTGCGTAAATGCATTCCACCACGTACAAAAAAAAAAAAAAAAAAAAAAAAAAAAAATACGCCAGTGTGAATGCAGCCTAAATTACAGATAAAAAGATCACCTTCCAATCACCTAGGTAACTGTCGATGTTAGTAAACAGTAGAAGATTAAAACGATGGCCAAAGTATCGTTCGACATCCATTTTTCTTAAGATAAGATTTGACCTTGGTAATGATTATTTAACGCAGTGCTTGTTATCATCACTACTACTACATAGTATGAAAAGTTGCATTCTCTGTCCCTATATCCATATGTATGCTTAAATCTTTAAAAGTACGCAACGGATTTTAATGATTTTTTTTTAAATAGATGGAATGATTGAAGAGGAAGTGTGATTGAAACGATATCTGGGTGCTAGCCTCTGCCTATCCCTTCGGGGATATAGGCGTGAGTTTATGATATGTTCTTATAACAAGGACAAACCGCAGTGGGTTTTTTTGTTCCAATCGTTCTATTACTTTGTATACCTGTAGTAATAATAAAAAAGCCACCGCAGTGTTAAAGGGTTAGGTAGGTGTGGGGCGTGATAGCAAATAGAAAATGCTTCATTTCGACGTGATTCCAGCAATAGAATGAGACCTTGTCTAGAAGCCTTGGGCCGGACAAATAACGCTTGTTAAACTATATCATTTGTTTTTTAACTAAAGAATTCCAAATCGTAATCTTTTCCTTTTTTCGTTAAATGGCAGATTCTGGTAGTAATGATTATGTTCAACTAGCTGACCCGCGCGACTTCGTCTGCGTCACCCCGTTTTTGCAACATTTTTCATTCCTGCTCCGCACCTGTTAGTCGTAGCATGATGTTATATACATATAAACCTTCCTCTTTAACCATTCTATCTATCGAAACAAACCGCATCAAAATCCGTTGCGTAGTTCTAAAGATTTAAGCATACAAAGGGACAAGAAAAATAGGGACAGAAAATGCGACTTTATTTTATACTATGTAGTGATGATGATACGTAGTAGTACCAGGAATACTACCAGGGACCTTCGGCTTCGGGAGTGTTTCCCTAACAGTATGTAGGTACAGGCATCAGGATCGTTAGAAATATCTAAATGTAATCCCTGCTTAATTACCATTTTTTCCCGTGTGTAAATCAGCACGGATACCCCCCGCCGAAGTCAGCGAGGATGGACTCTAATCGGACTCGAACCGACCAAAACCGCACGGCGGACGGTTGCTGAGGATGAGGTAGCCTCTGGCATATCTCTCACGCTCCGGCTGATATAGTACATGCTTACCCTAAAGTACAAAAATAATTTTATAGTGTGGGTAGGTTTAAACATCACGTGATAAAAAAACTTCAGTTTCATTTTATATGAGTACGTTTATTCCACCAAAATATAGTTGCGGTTATATGTTAAATATATTCTAACAATATATATGATATAATTACCTTACACGCTATTCATAAAATAATAATTCATAAAAATAAGTGTTATTATAAGTAACTAAACCCTAAATTAAATATATTTGTTTAAATTATATCCTACAAATCGAATTTAAAATTGGAAAAAGTGAATATCAAGACAGGTTTTCGACGTGGACCGGTAACCCAATGGTCATAGCTTTCTCCATGTAAGAGACAGGTCACTTTTCGCAATATTAAATTCATTGGAAAAAAGTTAGCTCATCAATGTCTCAAAATTTCATTAAATTGTATTCTATAACTAAACAAAATTAAAGTACCTATGTACTTAGTTTTAGTCACACAACTGGTTCTTTCTAGTACCTATCTATAACTTAAAAAAAACTAATTAAAACATCGTAGGCCTTATAAAAATGTCAATAATTAACGTGTTAGTACAACATAGAATACACCAAGTAAATACAACATACAAGCGTACACAACATGCAATACAGTTACACGACATGCAAAATAAAGGGGACACTACATGCAACACTAAAATACACAATGTCAAATCGTAAGTGTATTCAGGGGAACACAAGGGAATGCAACATGCAATACAGTTACACGACATGCAATATAAGGGGACACTACATGCAATACAAGGTACTCGACATGCAATAGTTATAAGGGGACATAGCATGCAACACAAGGTTGTGAATGAACTGTATCGAAACCAAGGAAATCAAAAAAGAAGTGGCCTGAACTATGAAAAAAACTGTGAAACGCGTGTCCTTAATGTGCGTTTTTCCGCAACGAAGGATAAATTCGACAATCACAATATCAACCTTATTGTAAGAAGTTAATGTTTCAAATAACTTCCTCACAATTCAAGACATACGTCTAAACTTTTTCGTAAATATGCAAGCTTGTTTCATTCAAAATATGAAACTTAATAAATACTTTTTCATCTTTAGTAAAATATTGTCTATTTTCAACACTTATAGTGTTTTCGTTATCTAGTACGTATGATTTGAGCTAATTTGGAATTAACGGTAGCTTTTCATGGTACCCACCCATCTAGTAGTTTGCCATGGTACCTACCTATGTAAAAAAATTAAAAAGTAGGTAACAATTATTTTTTTGGACATTTATGATTTTAACATTAAAAGTTAATACATTTAAAAATATAATTTATAATTGTTAAGTTTAATATATTTTGATACACCTGGGCGCATGTACAAAATAAATCATTTAGAATTTAATATCATAAGATTAACAATAGCTTTGTTTAATTATAATTAATTGTTAGTTACAATCCCGTCTAAGGAAATATAATTTATACTAATTACCTCAAAATACCTGCCGACACCGAAGGAAAAATCGTCCATTACAAGTCAGACTCGCGTTAGACGCACGAAGCATTCTAGAACTCTAGCCAAAATGAAATTCTATTGGTGAAAACGTCCGTAGAATCGCTTAATGAGATTGATATAAATCTGTAATATGACTACAAAAATGTAATGTAATTGGAATCATACATAAACACTCCCGCCTTTATCCCTGAAGGGGTAGGTAGAGGTGCTAGCACCCACATTTTGCTCGTTTATGTTTAGGTCCCCATGTAATAGGTGGCGAGCCTATAGCCATTAACCGAGCACTTATAAACACATAACTTCGAAAAGCATCGAAAAGTCATTGGTGTGTGCCATGGTAAGCCTGGGATCGAACTCGAGACCTCGTCTCTGCAGTCATTACCCATACCGCTAGGCTACCGCTCTTTGTTTTTTTTTCTTTTTTTTCTCTTCTTTTTCTTTTTTCTTCTTTGTTGTTCGAAATATTTTATTTCACATATTTTTATTATTAAAATCAAGTATCAAGTAATCTTTTGATAGAAAATTGAAAACGATTCGCTTCGACGCGATTCCATCAATAGAATGTTATTTTGTCTAGAGGCCCGGTACCATTATATGCACAAGAAATCTTTTTGTTACTACGAAAAATTATCACTCAATTTAATTCAATTGACAACACAATATAATAATAGTTAGGTAATAATTGTTAGTAATTCCATACATCTATCATTTAAAACTAAATACGAGTAATTGTAAATTATTAAATTTAAACAGATTAATATTAAATAATGTATTCTATAATTTAAAATTAATGTACCTATCTTCTAATTTAATTATTAAAATTAATATAAATCTTAAAAATAAAAATATGTTATTGTACTTTTTAAGAGTCAGCGGGATATTTACCATATTATTTTGAGTTCGTTTACTCGATACGAGTGAGTGTGTCGCGATCGAGTACAAAGGGATAACGCAGACAATGGTAGTGGCGACGCAAGTAAAAAACGAGTGAAAAAGAGGGTAGACCGATATGGTTGGCCCCAATGAGAACTAGCTCAGCGATCTTCAGTACCTACATCCGTGATCATGGCCTTGAAACAGCGTCAAAATGTAAGAATAAATTCATACTCAAACAAACATGATAAATATCCCCTTGATTCTTTTAGGTTTGTAATAATAAAATCATACAATATGCTATTAAATTAATCATATTAAAATTAACTTCCATTGTTAGATAAAAAATATAAGATTAAATTAATCTTATTAAAATAAGCTCACATTGTTAGACCCAGTCATTAAGGCCGTCTGCTGCCTCATGCGCTTGCAGGCAAATAGTGTTGTGCGGAAAAAATAACGCAAGAGCTCAGATGTAACGATGCACCTTAATAAACTTGTTATTCCATTTCCATATTATACAAAAATAGCACAACTTGAGTAAGTACTGTTCTCTTATTTCCATATAATACAAGAAAAAACGCAAGTTGGGTAAGCTTTGTTCTCTTAGCTACAAGAGCAACCAGTGCTGCAGTGAATTACAATTACCGAAACGAATCATCTTATGATTGGTTGTTTGTGCATAATTACGCATGTGTGTGTGCGTGTGCGTGTGCGTGTGCGCTTGCGTGTGCGTGTGCGTGTGCGTGTGCGTGTGTGTGTGCGTGTGCGTGTGCGCTTGCATGTGCGTGTGCGTGTGCGTGTGCGTGTGCGTGTGCGTGTGCGTGTGCGTGTGCGTGTGTGTGTGCGTGTGTGTGTGCGTGTGTGTGTGCGTGTGTGCGAGATTAGTATGTGATTAATGTGTGTTGTTCGAATGGAGTTACGAGGTTTGCGCATTGCGGCACATTACACTGAACATCACAATAATGTATTAAAGACGTTAGTCAATATCAAAATATAACATACTTACAACTAGAAGACCTGTAAAACCGATTCTGTAAAATACATTCCCAAAACCCACACAGCTCACTTGGTGTGCATTACTTACTTGGATGACGTATTCCATCTTTTAGTACATTCGCATCTTATTCGCTGGCTAAGCATTCACTAAGTCAAATGCTTTACTTACCAAAATTACAGGGTAGTAACGGTGATTCTGTAACCATCAACTACCATCCCGTTATACATTTCTGATAATATAGTTAAGGAATATTAATATAGTAACGTAAATCCGTGTTAGAAATGAGTTATTATTTTTTTAGTGATTACCAATCAGTCTATGGTCACTGGCAACACCACATGGTATTGCTAGTTGTCCCAGTACAGTGAAGCCTAACTTCCAAGTCTTTTTGACGAAATATACAAAAAATCTGTCACATGTTCGAAAATACTCATTTCTCTTGAGCCCACTAGGTACCACCATGATCACAGAATTTTGGTATTTACTATAATCCACCGTTGGCCTAATGTAGTCTATCCTATGACACCCGTAAATCTTTTAAGATCCATCAAGGCCACCCAAAACAACCACAAACATCCAAATATTGGACAACTATGTTATGTTTAAAACGTAACTGCAATAAAACTATTTTTATTCCCTGTGAATACCCTAAGCGCGTTAATTCTTATAAACAACTAGCGAACCCGGCGAACTCCGTTTCGCCATGTGAAAAATTATTTTTCCGCTTTTCTGTTGAAATTTTTCCTGAATTTTCTTTGCTATAAATCTCACGGAGCCCCGAGACCTTTCCAAAGAATGCAAAACCGTTGAAATCGGTTCGTGCGTTCTGGAGTTATAGCGTCAGGAAGGAAAACCCGACTTATTTTTATATAAACAATATCTAAATATTGTAAAGGTTGTGTGGAAGAAATCGCTTCCAGCGATAAGATCGACTACTTCTTTTTCTTCTATATGGCTCATTCCTTGAGTAATTTGATATATCCATATGCCCGTGTCAAGTAATTTGATATATGTATGTATATTCCCAGTAAAGTATTGGAGACTTTACTAGATGGTTTAATAGAAGTTTTGGAACCATGACAAGCAAATCACAATTAACAGCAATTATCCACTTTCCTAATATTGTGCGCGTTGTCCAAAACGATATGTCCAAAAATCCATCGTTTTACACATAAACACTCGAACTAACACCAATTTTAGAAAGTCGACAGAAGACCACCCATTGTCCATTAGAACAACTGTAACTCACACTACTTATCTTTGGTGTATAATAAAGAGGTTATCTAATTATCTATCTATTTATTTATTTATTTATCTATCTATTCATCTATATATAACTGAAAAATCTAACACAGAGTATTTTTTCCCTATTCATACGAAACAAATTAATACTAATACATTATAGTACGAAATGAAATTACACAAAGATAGAATTATCAAAGTAGCGTACTTAATTATAATATTAACGCATTACGGTATCACTTCGAAACAGTTTCAAAACGTAATTCAGCGTAAAATTAGAGTGTACAGCGTTGCTGGACAAAAGGAAAGGGCTAGGGTGTTTCACAAAGGGCCCCAACTAGCTCAAGGACACGGAGAATATAGCCTGAGGGTAGAAGGGATCGGAAACTTACATACGCGGTAATAATTAGCTTGGCATAAAGGAATATCACCTTTAGTGCGTCTGTAAGTAAATTGCGCCATTTTCCATGTGCCCTACATAATCAGACTGGAAGGTACCTAGCTTACTGAATGAATAAATTAAAAATTAATACAAGTATACAGGTTGCAGAGACGTGCGTCCGTATTATTTTGAATCTTTTTTTTTCGTGCGTATAATCCCCACGGATACCACCTCCACTAAAGTCGATGAAAGTGATTATGTCGGACGCACGCCGTCTATGGGTCTTTGATTGCTGGAGGTGAGATTATACAAGACATATCTCTCGCACCCTGGTGAACCCGGGAACATCTCTTGGAGATGACCCCCTTATTTGATTATAAATTATTGGGAATCCTAAGGTCACGAACACTCGAGCCTTTGCAGATGCGTAGTGATGACGTTAGGCCGTCAATGTGAGCCCCACCATTGTAGCACTGAACGTGTTTGCAATGATGACCCTCTTTCATGAGACTGCCTTCAGCTTAACGTCAGGCGAGGTGAAGTCAAATTGACGTGATATAAATGAAAAAAAAAACAACGCAACGCACTTGACCGACTTTTTTCGTATGTAAAACCACATAAAAAAAGAAAAGGATACGGAAACATCGTTCTGCGTGAGATGGATGACTGAAACTGGCTACAGCACACCCAGGGGTGGTGAACCTCAGTGACGTCACTTGACCGCACTGTGATAGCTTCTCGCAAAGGATTGGAAACGTTGTAGAAGGTGGTAACTGAAATAGAATATAATCATTCTCACTGAAATACTGCGCACTTTAGACCTAACGGCTATACTGTTAATGTCTAAAATTAAATGGCATCGTGTAGAGTTATAGAAACGATGTTACGAACACTTTTTTTCATTTAATTTAGAACTTCAAGTCTATGGCAATTAAGCAGAAATATAGGTAGTTTTGTTATCTGTCAACCTAATAGAAGCAGGCCGCGGCAGCAGAAAAGTGTTAATTCTAAACTCAATATGAGGAAACATACATAAGACATTTAAGCATTTATTCTTATAAATACTACTTACATTCGCAAACTCAACAGTCACTTTATGTTCTTGAGGCCTTTTAGGGCCAGATCCGGGAGCAAGATTAGGTCCAGGCACATATCCAGGACCAGTTCCGGATACAGAACTGGGTCCCTGCCCAAATCCAGGACGAGGAACCGGTCCCTGCATAGGTCGCGGTTCATGATTGGGGCCTAATCCATGACTTGGGCCTGGTCCTTGAACCGGACCTGGTCCTCGAACTTGTCCTTGCAACGGGCCTGGTCCTTGAACCGGGCCCGGGCCTAGCATCGGACCTAGACCATGAACCGGGCCAAACATCAGTCCTGGACCAAGAACCGGGCCTAGGCCTCGAACCGGGTTTGACCCATGAACCGTGCCAGGCCCACGAATCGTGGCCCGGCCATGAACCTGTGCGGGAATTGATGTTGGTACTTGTCCCATTCCTAATGCATGTCCAGCCACAGATGAGTGGGTTTGAGCGTAGCCAAATGGACCAAACCGTGGTGGATTACTAATGGGATTAGGCATCTTCTGGAAAATTGAATTGAGTCTTGATTGCATAAGATTGACAGGAGCAGTACGGAATTGAGGCAGACACTGATTAGGCGTCTGAACTTGTGGTTCAGGTGGACCAGGTTTAAGGGATTCTAATGTCCGAAGGCGAAGATGTTGATCTGGGCGCTGAAGGTTCTCTGGATTTTTTTGCTTATTTTCATTGGCACTTCCTGGTACTTCAGATTGTGCACATCCAGCAGAGGTTGACTGTGACCTACTTTCATTTGATCTTTCAAAATCTGCTACATCTTGACCAGAAGCTGATGAATCTATAGACTGAATACCGTTGGATTCAGGACTGCAGCTGCCCTTTCCGAAATCTTTTTCGGATTGTACACTATTGCTATCTAAATCCTCAGCGTGTTTCACTTCAAAAGATCTTTTCTTATGTGTTTTAATGCTCCCAGTTTCATTTCCTTCTCCATCTTTGTCAAAATTGGATTGGAACAAACTTGGGCTTACTGTTGAATATTCTTGCTTTGTAAAATTTTCATACTGTTTTTCTATATCTCGGATTGGTCTACCGTAAAGACCCAAGCCAAGTCCGATATCGGCGAGGCCTTTGGGCAATATAATATCATTTTTAAGATTGGGCTCCATGGAAAGCTTAAGTTTCATCCCAAAATACATTTGACCATTCAGCATTGAGATTGCCTGTAAGAAACAGTTACATTAATGTTCCGGAAATTTCACCACTCACCCACGGTTGAACAATCACAACGATAGCAAATCAAATCAATTCAAATCAATTGCCGTGGAAAATAATGCTAAACCTCATCCCTCGAAGCAAGTAAAAAGACTTCTTACCCGAGGACATATGAATTCGTAAGTGCGAAGAACAAACCTCGACACGTGTTTCGCCTTACCACGAAGCATCTTCAGGAACTCGACATCTACAGCGACTCTATATGGTAGTTAACCGACAAGGTTCTCACAACCGTGCAAGTTCAACGGGAATTCCCATTCCGTCCGTAATACAACCTTACCATGCATACATCACGTACAGAATCACCTACCTGAACTGCTTCCAACGGGTGGCTGTACTGAACCTTGGCGAACCTCTTGTTCACGTTCATGACAGAGCAGGAGAGCACACGTCCAGCCAATTCCATAACATCTCTGAGTTCATACTTGTCGCATCTAAACTGTTGATTAGTAAATAAGAAAACATAGATCTCATTGGTGACCAATTTGTGACAGGGTTATTGATGGATGATTGCTTGGTCACTACTTCCATTGGAAACGCCGTTGACCGGACGGATGATGAGCCCTTCTGTATAGGACAATTCACCAATTTCCCATTTATAACGACGGCATAGAAGTTTGTATGACAACCGGGACCTACGGCTTAACGCCATTGCAATCAAATAGCCAATCGTGTACAAATATTTGCACTACCGCCACACCACAGAGGCTGTCACACGAACGTGGTCATTGGTCATTGATGGATGGTTGCTTTGTCACATGAATATGGTCATTAGTCATAGATGGATGGATGTTTAGGTAGCAGATGGCGAAGTACTAATATTCCATTCATTCGTATTATTATAACTTACAGCAAAATGAGGTGAACAGCAAAATTCTTTAGTTAATTTCTTTCAAACGAAACTTTGGTCTAGTTAATGATAACTGGAACTGGTTCACTGGAAAGGTTTTGCGTTGTCAGTGGGAAGACCGAGGGCTTAGTTGATACTGCTATAGGACGGTATGAAACCCTGTTTTGTCTCCTGCACTGACAGAAACTCTCTTAACCTTCAACCCTTCGCTCTCCTACCCTCTCTTCTACAGGTTCGGCAGCAAGAGTGTGACGCCTCTGGTGTAGCAAACGTCCACAGGCCACAGTAACCACTGTCCATCAGGTAAGCCGTGTGCTTGCTCCCACACGGTAATTTATACTTACTCTACTAGCATTCTTAGTATCTCACTAATACGGTTAACTCTTTAAATACTTACGTTTGTGACATGAACCCATCTGTTTATAGGTGGTGTGATGTTCAACGATTCGAGAAATTCAATTCTGAGACCGTAAAGACCAAGAGGATCTTTATATTTTGTCTTCCTACTATCGGCATCTGGGCTCCACGTGCTAAAAGAAAGCGTTTAATAATAGTCAAGTCACGCCGCGTGCTTCCCGGCAGAATAGAAATTGGGTAACCGTAACCGTAACCGTAACCGTACCGTAAACCGTAAACCGTAAAGGCGAAGGGATATGGCTGTTTAACAATAGACATAATAGGTCTTTACATATGAAATTGCCGAAATTTTCTTACAGATTCATGAGTTGGTTATTTCTGGAATTTAATAGCTATTTCCATTATTTATTGTGTTTGAAAGTTGATTTTAAGATTTTACAACTCTGTATTAAATTTTATTTTTATTGAACGCTTGATAAATTAAATTCGATCTTCAAAAACAGTACTTATGAGAAAGTACTGTTTTTGAAGATCGAATTTTTCTATCCATTCTGATAATAAATTTCGTATTACTTTTTTACAGTGGGCACTTTTCAAATATGTAATAAAAGTTGCTGTTTGCTTAATGTTGCCACATTCATACACAAAAAACACATAAAATTTGGATTTGTCATTCCTAAAAAAATGCCAAAATGTTAGTACTTACTGGAAATTGAGGATCCTCCCATTTCTTCAAACAAAACGGCAATTTCATATGACTAACGACCTAATATACACAGACCAGTCTCAGTACTGCCCGGAATCCAGCAATAAGTTCACCCGAGGCAAAATACGCTGGGCCAAATGGTTGGTGAAATGTGGGTATTAATTCACCTCTGTCTACCCTATATCGGTCTGATGTTAAATTGGCACTTAGTCGCCTTGTACGACACAGCATGAGAAGAAATAGGAATCACACAGCTTTAGAATTGTTTCTGCCTAAAATTATAACAAAAAGGTTAAAGTTGACTTACCTTTGAGTAATAATTTCAGTTGAACTAGTTAAGCTATTTATGATATCAGCCTCTTGCCCTGCACAGAAACAAATGTATATTAGACAAACGTATTTGTAAATTATCTTCTTATAATTAGTTAGCTACACAAGAAACGATCGAAGAAGACCCGCAGACCTCAGAAAGGATACCTATTTTTTTTTATACTACGTATGTGGCAGACAAGCACACGGCCCACCTGATGGAAAGCGGCCACCGTGGCCTATGAACGTGTGCAACACTAAGGGTGTCACACACGCGCTGCCCACCCTGAAGGGAAAGGGGGAGAGCTGGGAAGGTGTGGGGAGGCTAGGAAGGGGAGGGTGTGATGGGAATGGGAAGATGTGATGAGAAGAACCAGAAAGCTAAAATGGAGATGGACAGGACACCTGCTCAGAGGACAGAAGCCAAAGTGGTCTAGGATGGTCAAGAATGGACGCTCCGACTCAACACCAAGCGGAGGAGAGGCAGACAATATGCACGGAGGTCGGATGACCTGAGAAAGGCCACTGGCCCTCTGCGGCAGAGGCTGGCGAGCTGCAGGGAGAGTTGGAAAACACTGGAAAACTCTTTGTGCCACAGGGGCAGATTGAATGAGTGGACAGCTGTGCACCACCTGATTATAAATGTATACTGTAAATATGTAAACTCTTATTCAATTAATAAAAAAGCTTGAATTTGAATTAGTTATGAAAATAAAAAGGTATAATTCTTAATATGCCAATCTGGAATAACTGTCGACCTGCTAGAATTAGACACTTGGACTGGAGTGTAAGCCGTTTTGCTAGAATCTAGGACCTAGATAAGAAGAAGATTCCTTCTTACTACAGTCCCAGGTCCTTTAAGCGGGGCGTGAAAAAGCATCTGATGAGGCCGTCAAAGCTGAGCGCCACCATTGTAGCACTGAACGTGTTTGCAATGGTGACTCTCTTTCATGACACTTTGCCTTCAGCTTAACATCAGGCGAAGTGAAGTCAAATTGACGTGCTATAAATACAAAAAAAATACTTGCCAGATAGTTTAAAAAGAAGCGTCTTCCCTTTACTTCTGTCTTCACTGAGTCTTTTCTGTACTGTTTGATAATCCTGTGCACTTTGGAATGCCAGTTGCACATTCCCTTTGTCATGTGTCAATTGCACCCTGTTTTCTGATACACCACACTGAAATCAAAACAGTTAAACGGCAAATATATTGATGTGTATTAATTATAGGTAATGTACTTATTGGCTACCTAAGTGGTATATTAAGATTAAAAAGGAACCAAATTAGAGACAGCCTTCATAAAAAATAATTAGAAGAAACCTAATGAGATGAGATGACGTATCGGCATCTAATCTGATTATATGATTGTAACGGAATAGAAAAATCTTTATTGTACACTTATTTACACACACACACATACATGTAGAGTATACAAGAATATGTATGAATGGTGGGCTTTATTGCTAAGGACGATTTCTTACAGGCAACCTTTGGAGGGACATATTGTAATGAAATTTTGACAAATTAATATGCAAATTATTTCTAATAGATTTAAGATTGGAAGAAGGAAATTTCTAATAGGACTTGAACTTACAATCAATTTGTTACAGTGAGAACATAATTATGTTCGTCAGAAGTCTTTTTACTTACTTTGAGAGGTGCGGTTTATTCTATAACTATTAATAACTTTTTATCTACATAAATTAGAACCTGAATTTTCAGCTTACCTCTTTAACATAGTCTGTTATATGTTCGTCTTTAGCTACTTCTGATAAAATTATGCAATACTCTTCTGTTTCACTGCTGCTGCCATCATTATCTATGTACGTAACATTTTCACGAGGTTTCTTTACGAACAGCTCCTGTGGCACCGATTTCTTTCTCTTCTGAGTGTCTCTTCTGTCAGGGTTATTTTGTTGTATAGGCTTCGAGGCTTTAAGTTGACGACTACTGGGTTTGGTGTTGGTTACTGCGGTATTTTCTTCATCAGATTTCATTTCAACATCACATACATTTTTTTGTGAGGGGTTTTGTGTATTATCATTAACTGATGTCAGATCTAAAGGTTTTCTTTCATCGTTTCCTGAGTCAGATATAATATCTGCATAATAAAATTTATTAGTTGATGTTAGTTGCCTCAGAGAACATGTGAAGACATCCCGGTTGAGATACGAAACTCTAAGGCAGTTGGAGCCCTAAAAAACTCAATAATTGTGAAGGTCAGATGGCAGTTTTTTCATACCTAATACCTAAATATTTGCACACCTTGAAGAGGTTGTTTTACAGTGGACCTTAAACATTTAATGAGAATGTATCTTTTAAAAGGTTTCTGTAACTTGTGTTATACAAATAAATTATTGATTTGATTAGATTTATACATACAATTATTTCTAAACTTTGGTAAGGATTTAATTCGTATGGCTTTGTAGTCTAACTAAGATGTGGTTGGATATTTTTTCTGGATTGGACGGACTGCCATTTAGACCTCCACAACCAAATTGGCAATATTGAAGTTCTATAGTTAGGCTAGTCAGACTACTGAGTGCTCCAACTACCTGTAATGACTGCCTTAGATGTTCGTATGGCAACCGGGAATGAATGCTAAACGTGCTCCCCGAAGTCCAACAAGACTAGTGTAAAAAGCCATATACTGTAGGTGATGAAACCCGTGCATCCTGCGTAGCAGTCGCGTTCACTACCGCCTCGCCACAGAGACACAGAAAGGAATAAATAATAACAAATTATTTAAAAGATTTCAAATAGCATTAGGTAGCGGTATGCCTGAAATTTTAGGTACATTACCTTGTAAGTTAGAGCTTTTATCTACATTATGAGAGTAATTGTTTGAAGAACTTTGAACAGATGATACTGAATCTAATGGTTCCTTCTTAATCACAGAGTGCTGTTGTTTGTCATTTTGATTTTCATTCATATTGCTTGAATAGAATCCTTGCCTCTATAGAGACAGTGTAAAATTGTTGGTAAACACTTTTTTATGAATCATTTATGTAAGTTGAGTTCACAAAATACACAACATTTATGAAAACCTTCTTTCTATTGAATAAGATGAAAATCTAATATGAAAATTGATGAAAATCGATGAAAAAACCGGACACTGTTTTGAGTGTTTTGACATTATTGACAAATCAATCATTGACATAACGACGTTTAGTTTTTCCTAAGCTTATGAACACATACACATAAGGTATATCAGTTTATCAATGTGTAACGAACGTGTAATGTTTGGGAATTGGACGTATTTGATTGATTGTAAATCGTGTGTAATAATTATGGACATTGTAATACTCATCGGAAATGAAAATATTATCATAATATTGGCATAACTTAATTTTAGTGTAGACGAAGAATGTGACTCAAGGAACCTATAAATTAAGCTATGTAGCTAATCTGTAAATTATACCTACGAATAAAATACATTATTATACATACATTTCATTTAAGTGTAGACAACCTTAGTGAATGTAAACAATGCGTGCGTAGGTATATGTCAATTTCCCCTTGAGACGGAAATGAGAGATTTTTCCTTCAGATTTTTATACGAGTGCGTCGATGTCTGGTAAAAATTAATTACACAGATACCGACCTACAAATTCGAATTTAATTAAGGGATCCTTATAATCTAGGTATATACCTACAGTATTACATTAAGTCATTTGGCTGAGAAAAAGATATTCTATTTTTATTCTCAATACAATCTGACAGGAAATTAATTTCTTACGTAACATTTCGCAATATCAACTCGTACTTCAATTCATTACTTAGGCACTTATATTTTCTAATATCATTATGTTTTATTTTATAACTTTGTAGGCACATGACGTAGTTATTACTTTTCTTAATTGGTTCAACCAGATTATTACTTTAGTATAAGCTGGTGCATTAAAGAAAGGTTTTATAAATGGCGGCTTGTACTTGCGTTGACAGATAGTAGGTACAGCTAGCATATAAAATTTCAAATTTTTTTTTTTCATATGAAAAATAATAAAAACAAAACCGGGTCGTAATAATTTCTAACTAGCTGCGGCCGGCGGCTTCGCCCGCGACACGTGACGGCATCTATTTTTGTTTTCATCGGAAACAGTACCTACTTTTAGACATAGAGTCCTTTTAAACGCATATTGAGTCTTTTCATCCTGAAAAAGGAACGTATATCACATTCTATAAGGAGGATCATGGAAGATCATGATGTTGGTTAAAATAAAGAACCAACATTATTATGAACAGCGGTCTTGTTTATATTTTTTTTAAACTGTAAAAAAAATAAAATTTTGTATGCTAGGTGTACTATCTGTCAACGCAAGTACAAGCCGACATTTAAGAATCCTTTCTTTTATGCATCGCATCAAGAGCACAGAGCGTGGAAGAAAATAAAGATGAATATTTTTTTGTGTTGACGGTACGCGCGTGTGTGAGTATAGACAGTACTAGTGTGCGAGTGAGAGGAAGTGATAACGTCCGCCATTTATAAAACCTTTCTTTAATGAACCAAGTTATATTAAACTCGTGTTAATACCCACTGAAATCTTAATCTAGCTTCCACATTAATAATAATAATAATAATAACCTTGTAAGCCTGACATAGTGGTGATAAATCGATTAGAACGCCGCGCAATAATTATCGATATCACGATCCCGCATGATGAGAATCTCGTGAAAGCTGAAAAAGACAAGCAAATGAAATATCTGGATCTGGCTCACGAGGTTGTCGACATGTGGGATGTGGATTCGGCAATTATTGTTCCGATAGTCGTATCAGTTCACGGATTGATCGCCAAGAGCCTCGACCAACATCTCAAGAGGCTCGCGTTAGGCGGTTGGGTTAAGGGCCT
This sequence comes from Pelosia muscerda, assembly GCA_963691645.1. Taxonomy (NCBI): domain Eukaryota; kingdom Metazoa; phylum Arthropoda; class Insecta; order Lepidoptera; family Erebidae; genus Pelosia; species Pelosia muscerda. Next base: position 13,616,992 of record OY829114.1, on the reverse strand, counting down.
GATACAGAAGGCGGTACTCCTCGACACGGCACGTATTGTGAGGAGATTCCTCTCCCTGGAGCCCTAACCACCGGTAGCTTGGTCCCTGTACCCGATACCGGTGGGCTACTACTATTTTTTATATTTTTAAATATATGTTTTTGTATATGTATTTAGAAATGTAATTTATAGGTATATTTATGAATAAAGTATAATAATAATAATAATAAATGTCTTTATTGTACACCAATATGAAAAAAATACAGAACAAGTACAAAGTAACCATGGTAAATACAATTGGCGGCCTTATCGCTCTGCGGCAATCTCTTACAGGCAACCATAGGATGGACAGAAAAGCAGGAGAAAAGTGTTTCTGGGCAGTTTGGTGCGCAAAAATATTATATGGAGAAAATAATAATATCTAGTCAAACACAACACAATAAGCTACCTAATATGCAACATGTACATATACACATACATACACACACCTATCACCATACACACATACATCCATACACACATAATTAGGTATACACAAATAGCATACATATAGACATAGGTACCCGCTATTGTTTTCAGCGAGTACCCATCCCAACAATAAAGAAAGAAAGAAAAGAAAAATAATAATACTACATAACTACATACATAATAATAATTATAGTTCTCCATTGCTGTCAGAGGAATAAGTAGTACTCCTTTACCAGTCTCTTGAATACAGGCAGAGACTGAGCACTCCTGATAGTCACTGGCAATGCATTCCACAGCCGAGCTGCTTGGACCGAAAAAGACTTGTCGGCAAAGTTGGTGCAATGACTTGGTATTTTCAACCTCAGATTCTCCGATGATCTCAAAACCCTAGAGTGCGTGTTATGCAAGAATTCAAATCGTCGTTTGAGATAGGAAGGAGTTAAGGGATTAAATAAAATATTGTATAAAAGAGAAAGAATATGAGCATTCCGGCGAAAGCGTATAGGTAACCACTTGAGCTTTTGTCGAAATTCAGAAACATGATCATATTTGCGTAGACCAAAATATGAAACGTATACAGAGATTTTGGAGTCTCTCAAGCTTGTTAAGTTGGTCTTCGGTGAGATCTAGATAGCTGGCATCAGCATAGTCGAGGATAGGGAAAAGAAGAGTTTGTGCAAGCGCAATCTTCGTGGCAGTAGGCAGAAAATTTTGAAGCCTACGCAGGGACCCCGATGCAGCAAATATTTTGCGCTTTAATTCTTGGATCTGTGGACCCCAAGATAAACAATTGTCCATTAGTATTCCCAGGTTTTTAACCTTCTCACTATAAGGGACACTTACCCCATTACAAATCACTTGTGGGAGAAGTGACCGATCTACCTTGGTTATCATCCTAGGGCTACCGACAAGAATGACCTGCGTCTTACATGGGTTAACCTCAAGACCGTACGAGGTACTCCAGTTGCATATCACTGCTAGGTCAGCATTAATGGTGTTAATAGCTTCTTTTAGTCGGTCCGGTGGGGCCCGAGAATATATCTGTAGATCGTCTGCATAGAGATGGTAGGATGAAGATAGTTCGTTGGTGATTGAGTTTATGAAAACTGAGAAGAGTAAGGGAGAGAGAACGCCGCCCTGCGGTACGCCAGCAGTCGTTGCACACCAAGAGGAAGTAGCATCCTTGATACAGACACGCTGTCGGCGACCATACAGGTAACTATGAAACCAGTCAACCACAGTTGGAGATATGTTAAGAGAGCTCAATATGCCAAGCAGAATGTCGAAATCAACGGTATTGAAGGCATTACTAAAGTCTAACAGAGTTAGCACTGTCAGTTCACCCTCCTCCATACCTGATCTGATATCTTCCATAATATGAACCAATGTAGTAGTAGTGCTGTGCCCAGGCCGGAATCCAGATTGTAGAGGATTCAACAGCGAGTTTTTAGTGAGGAAATTATTGAGCTGCGTGTGAACAAGTCGTTCAAGGACCTTGGAGAGAAAGGGTAAGATGGAAATAGGACGATACTCAGAGAAAGCGGAAGGATTTTTCTTTTTAGGTATAGGGATTATTTGGGCATCTTTCCAAGCGATAGGAAATGTATTACTGGCTATGGAGTAATTCAGGATATGGCAGATGACGGGAAGGATTTCGTCGATTATAGGGTGGATCATATTACGGCTGACACAGTCGCTTCCTACCGCGTTGGACGTTATTGACATGATGCTCTTCTTGACATCACAAGCCGTGAATTGACTAAAAAAGAATGGAGAACAGTTGGGAGTCGAGATTCTTGAAAGATGCTGTATTGTGTTTTGTTTTGTCATTCTATCTAGTTTTGACGACGATGAGAAATGTTGATTAAGTGAATCCAGATTTATGTGGTCAGGGACCGGGTCTTCGTGAGATTTGCCTACTCCCAACGTCTTTAGAAACTTCCAGACCTTTGCCGGATCTCCGTTCTCTACAGAGGTATGGATATATCGGCGTTGTGCATTCCTACACACTCTATTGCAGTGATTTCTGATGGCTACATATTTATCGCGGTTTGAATCCGAAGGACACCTTTTATATTTCGACTTGGCCGCCGCTTTTTTAGATATGAGAGATTTAATTTCAGTGGTAAGCCAAGGCGATGGGAGGTGTTTCACTCTTATTCTACGAACCGGAGCATGCACATCATACAACTGAGTAAGATTAGATGTAAACAGTGTGACTTTCTCGTCCACACATTCGGAATCGTACAGTGGACCCCAATCCAAGTTATCGGCATCCCTACGCAGGCTGTCAAGGTTCATACCACTAAAGTTTCGCTGCAGTAGAACTTTAGACTTAAGTTTAGGAGGGCGTAGTTGATAGGATAGAAATAGGAGGTCATGGTAGGAAAACTCGTCAGCAGTATACTTACCATGCCTCGCTACATGATTTAGGGAGGAAACTATTATCAGATCTAGCAGAGAAGGAACAAGGTGAGGAGCATGGTGAGTTGTGTCAGAAGGAAGGATTGAAAGATTGCAAGATTGAACGATGGACCGAAGAGTAGAGGAGCGAGAGTCGTTCTTAACGAGGCAGGTGTTGAAATCGCCCATGATTATACTTTACGCAGGCACAAAGGTGTCTAGAAGAAGTTCAAAGGAGGAAAGAAGTTCAAAGGAGGAAATGGGAAAAGGAATACATCAATTACTTCAGACTCTCCCAATCGTATCGGAAAATGTGTTTTTTTCTTGATAGGTACAATGAGGAAAATATGCTGAGAAGCGCCCTTAAGTAAATGAGAGGGCCGAGAGTAAACCCTACCACGCACCAAGCCCAAGCACGTATTTTCACTTAGCTATAAGCACCTCTATAAGCTTTAGGCAGTTAACTAAACGCATCCTGTGCATTATCTGTGTCATGTGTCAAAATCAAGTCAAAGAAAAAACAATATTGAGTTTTGGCGGGAACGCGAAAAGTGTCACAACGCTCCTGTGTTTCATTTTCTAATATTGGTGTAAATTCGAGTTTTTATGTGTAAAAATGGTGGAGTTTTAGACATAACGGCTTAGACAAAGTGCACAAGTGTACGAAAGTGGAATATTGTAGTGAATTGTGATTTTTCGTGTTGGTGTCAAATCTCCCTTAGGAAAGCTTCTAGTAAAGTCTCCACTACTTTACTGGGGCAACTATCATCCGTCATCGTCATCACCATCATCAAGAATCATTCTAACTAGTATTTACATTGTACAAATAAACGTTTCCTCGTTTTAACTTGACATTGGCATACATTTCTTACTTGCCAAATTGGAGAAAAAAAAAAAAAAAAAAAAAAAAAAAAACAATATTCCGTCAAAATCAAAATTCTCATGAATTGTGCATAGTGTGCGTCGTTGTCGTAATTGTTTAAACAAAAAAATTCAAAGTGCAATAAAAATAAATAATAAAAACTAAACCCTAAACAAAAATTAGATATGTCCAAAAGTAAATTCCTGTACGTCAAGGGGATGAACATGGTACGTCGATATTTATGAAATACATTGTCGAGTTCTGTTTATTGAGGTGTAAATAGTTTTTTTTCTCTCTAGTCTGAATCGGAAGAAGAGGACAACATGAACTCTGCTTGGGACGATAGAAAACTGACTGATGCTTATGATAAAGCATTGAAAATAGCTAACGCAGAAGTGGCAAAGCGCGTTGCTATGTCCACTAACACACAATCTGGAAATAAAGAGGGTATGTGATTATAAATAGAGAACAATTTTCTTCAGAAACTTTTTAAAGAAAACAATATTTATTTTACTGAAATTTACTTGTTTCCTTAACTCCAGGGAGTTTTCTTTATCTATATATATAAAAATGAATTGCTGTTCGTTAGTCTCGCTAAAACTCGAGAACGGCTGGACCGATTTGGCTAATTTCGGTGTTGAATTATTTGTGGAAGTACAGAGAAGTTTTAAAAGGTAAATAAATATGAAAATACTCAGAATGGAACAGACGGAACGGGATCAGAAGTCCACGCAAGCGGAGCTGCGGGCAACAGCTAGTCCTATAATAATTTTATAAGTAACCAGAACTTCCAAGGAATTAAGGTTTTTTTTTTCTTTTAACAAAGCACCATATTCAGCCAGCATAGGACGCCGTTGGCCAGACGGGTGATTTGCTATTTCATGTGGGATGTCAGGCAATCACATCTTTCCGTTAAACCTATCTATCTTTTTACATTTTAAGTCTTATACACCAAACATATCTAAAGAAAAGGGTATATGGTATAGGTCTGTACAGGGTGGCTTTCCTGTGTCCCGTGGTTTGAAGGCTGTAAGTTGAGCAGGAGTACCATCAAAACATTACTGAGGCTTCGTTCTGGTCACTATCCATTGGCAAAATTTGCCTTCCTAATGAAGAAAGCTGACTCTCCAAATTGCAGGGAATGCGATAAAATTGAAGATGTGCAACATTTGCTTATGGAGTGTGTACGGAATGAGGCGGAAAGGGTGTTACTGATGAGTGAATTGAAGCTGAATGGGCAGGATGTGGGTTGGGCTCAGTCTGTGCTGTCCGAGCCATCCTTCGACAGGGCCAGAAGGCTATGTCATTTGGTCACATTCGTCAACAGTTCCCAACAGTGAGGAGTAGGGTAAAAATTGAAGAAGGGAGCGTTACTGGTACAGGGTACGATGGGGTTGGCGTATCTTTATAGATAAAAACCCCAAAAAAAAAACCAGATTGGAAAAAAAAATGTCTTATACACCAATTAAACCACTACTTCCAAACTATCTTCTCTATAGAAAATTTCTTATTGGTTTTCACAGAAAAGCCCACAGATAAAAAAGAAAAGCCATCGTCCCAAAGTGGCCATTCAAAAAAGAGAGTTCACACATGGAGAGCTGGTATGCCATGCCGTGCTATGTATGAAGAGGATGGGTTGGAGTATGAAGCTTTTGTACTGAGAATAATTAATGATGAAGAGTGTATTGTTAGATTTTTAGGTAAGATTTTTTCTAGTTTTAGATCATAGTCATCATTTTAGTGTTGCACCTAGTTCCAACTGAGACTTGACTGGTGTTCTTCTTTTACTTTTGATTTGTCCTATATATGTCCTATATACTGTAGAAAAAAAACTTGTCTAATTAGCTCTTCATGGAGTACCATACACCTGATGCATGGAGCCCCTTTAAGATTAAGAAGTAGGACATGACAGTATCTCCCATCTTAATTGAGATCCTGGCTAATAATAAACTTGTGTTGTGTATAAAAAGAAGTAAACTTGTGTGAATAGGGTATCCAGAACTCACTGGAGAGATTTTGTGTTGTCAGTGGGGAGACCGAAAAACCCTTTTTTGTCTTCTGCATTGACAGCACAGAGACTCTTAGCCTTCTCCCCTCCCCCCTTCCCCCTCTTCTCTATGCGATCAGAAGCACGAATGAGACGTCCCTGGTGTTGCAAACATCACGGTGACCGCATTTTTCATCAGGCAGGCCGCATGCTTGTCTGCCACCTAAGTGATATAAAAATATAACAAAAATCCTCCTTGGACCTGATATTCTGAAGTAAAAATAAGCTCAAGACTCATGCCGAGTTATAATGCATTTATATTTATTTATACAAAATTTTGTCAGTAAATGATTCACAATTTTCAGGTTATGAGAATTCAGAAATAGTGCCAATAAATACACTGAAGTCTACTGGTGGAAATGATGTACGAACGAAGCAGATTGAACAGGCTTTACGTGAGAAGGCAGACGATGGATTTGGCAGCCAGTCACCTAACCTCGGAGATGAAATAGTGAATAGTGACCGTGTACCAAGCCCTGATAGTATTGGTATGTATAATAAGTTATTTATTCAACATATGAGTGCCTCCAAATATGCTGTAAAAATATTATTATAATAATGATGGTTCCAGTTCAAACGTCAGAAGCGGCTACATTTCAGAAGAAAAAACGTTCATGTAAAAAAAAGAAAAGCAACACGAGAAACAATTTTGAATTACCAGAGATGCCTATGATGCCTAACTTATCTATGTTGAGAAATGTAAGTATTTCTTTACGTTTTACACATATTTTTATTTTATTTCTGGCTTGCAGGTGAAGTTAACTTTTTTACCTATACTTCATTTACTCCATGTAATTAAAAGAACTTAAACAATCTTGGTACATATTATTAACATGTTTTGTTTAACTCTGTATAAAAATACTTTGCTGCTTAGAAATGCATTTTATAGTAAAAAAAATATTATAAAAAGAACATTAGACCATTATAACAATTGGAATGACTCTTAAGTGATTGATAAATGGATAAATATGTGCCAGATATTAATAGAGTCTCCTATACATTCCTAATGTAAGTCTATAAGTTATTCTTATACAAATAATATTTTGTATTACAGGCTGGATCTCTAGAGATGCCGATGCCACCACCCCCAATGGCGTTTGCGTCAAGTGATAGAACAGAGTCGGAGGAACAGGCTATCTCTTCCATGTTGCTCAGTTGGTACATGAGCGGGTACTACACGGGCTTATATCAAGGACTCAAAAGGTAAATCTTGATAATCTATATCTAATATATAAAATTCTCGTGTCACAGTTTTCGTTGCCATACTCCTCCGAAACGGCTTGACCGATTCTCATGAAATTTTGTGAGCATATTGAGTAGGTCTGAGAATCGGCCAACATCTATTTTTCATACCCCTAAATGCTCATGGAGCAGCGGGAACGGGATCAGAAGTCCACGCGGGCGGAGCCGCGGGCAACAGCTAGTCTATATATATAAAAATGAATCGTGAAATATGTTGGGAAGCGCATAACTCGAAGACGGCTGGCCCAATTCGAGTAATTCTTTTATCATTTGTTCCTTGAACTCTACGGAAGGTTTTTATGGAGCAGCGCGAATGAGATCAGAAGCCCAAGCAGCGGGAACGGGAGCAGAAGTCCACGCGGGCGGAGTCGCTGGCCACAGCTACCTTACCCATACTTAACGCAAAAACTACGGCGTGACTTGGAGAACAGCCCGCCATACCATACCATAGCTGTTTCATTTCATTTGAACTTGTATACCTCTAAAGGCGATACGCGATTGAACCTAAGGCTATTGTACTGTAACTACTGTTTTTAATTTTCAGATCGAAGGAGACCCGCAGGAATGTATAAGAAACAAGTAGGTAAGTAATCTGTACTATAAATAATTATAAATGCAAAAGCTAACCGTCAAAATACATTCAATCATTCTACATTGAACATTACTTATATAAGAATTAGAGGAGGTAGGACACGACGGTATATCCGTCCCAATCGAGCAGTCCGACTGGGGAATTACCTCCACCCTACAGAATATCGCCGTTTAATAACCTTGTGTTGTGTTTTCGGTGGTGAGTAGGGTAGCCAGAGCTCACTAGAGAGGTTTTGTGTTGTCCGTGGGAAAATCAAAGGCTTATCCTACATCTTTTGCGCTGACGACACAGAATGTCTCTGTTACAGGGGTTGCGGCACGAGTGTTATTCCTCTGGTGTTACACTCGCCCATAGGCCACGATAACCACTTACCATCAGGTGGGCCGCGTGCTTGTCTGCGACCTAAGTTGTATAAAAAAAAACCAAAAAATTGATACTGGTAGCAGGTCCGCAGGTCGTTTTAAATTAGTTTCTTCATAAAATGAAATGGACATAAGTTATATCGCACGCGCCATGCCCTCGTTTGTATTGCGACTAGTTGGAGATTGATGCCGGAAACTATACTATGGGTACGGTTATTATGACCAATTATTATTTTTTGTTTCAGGTCAAACGAGCAGTTATCACAAGCATGTTTAGAATAAAAAGTGTAAGTTAATTTTAAAAGGAAAAAAAATAAATCGAATTCGTCTTTATAATATTTATTTTTATTATTTTTTAGTCTCACATTAAATGAACTACAATAAAAATAGAAAATAATAATCAGTTAAAAGTAAATAAAAAATAAATAAATTTTTATGCCTCCTGATTTATGTGTAACTATGTACAAATATACATTTTGGGACTATTATTTATTTTGTGTTTGTATTTTTTAATTAACATATTAATTGTCGAATTGGTGGGTTTACTTATTAGTAACACTAACATTAAATTTGAACTTTATTCAAACCTATTGAAAACCTTTCAGTGCGATGAAAAACTGAGTGTGTATTAAACTTACTGACTCAAAGATTCGTAGAGAATAAATTATATAATAACAATTACAAAAATACATAACATTATTCATTTTACAATAAAAAAATGCACGTTGGCAAATTCAGATTATATACTTTACAAAAAAATGCACATTGGCTAATTCAGTACTATTAATAGAAATAAATTTGCCCATCTGCAGTTTTTTGTAAAGTTGTTTACGATTTATTCGATGTTTAAATTTAATGGAAAAAAAAAGATGAATTTTGAATTTGGAACTCAATTTTCAAATTACTCATAGAGCCCAGTCCAATTATTTCAAAAATGGGCAAACCCAGCAAAAAAGAGTTACTCCTAGGAATTTTTGCCAGGTCTAATCTTAATTCGACTGGACTAATGACGGAAACACATTATTGAAACGCGACGCGACCCGACGCGTGTTGATTCGAATCAATTTTTTTTCTATAAGTTTTCTATAGACCTTATAGACCGATAGAGGTATCGAGAGAGCATTACGATTGGCGGCCTGCCTACTGTGAACATGTGCGTCGCGAATCCCACCAATCGCAATGCTCCGTTCTCTCGATACCTTTACGTTACGAATTCCATAGTATTACGTGCTAAGGGCACAATCACACTACGAACATCGGAAGTGATGTCAATTCAAACAAGAATCGCGTCGTTGTCACGTCGAGTGTTAATAATGTTTACGCCTTTTTTGTTCTAAAAGCTAGTTAAAATAAAACATGGCGCTTTAAACATAATAAACTAAATAAACAATATGTACAATTACCACAATATACAAAGATAGACTGTTATCAGGCTAAGTATGGCCTATTGATTTAGACACAGTGGATGCTAAAAGACTGGTTCCTTCGTCTTGCATTTAAAAATATATAATTTGGTTAGGTATTTCACTAAAGGTCAAATCTTGACATTTTATTCGTTAAAAACTCATGTTTTTTTTTTCATTTCATTAAAATGCTAAGTTCAAAAATAAAATGCCATTTGAAACCGAAATCAAAGCTTTAAGTACATAGTTTAGGCAATAATTGTTTAATTAATATTTGTGTAAAAAGACGCTTCAAGATTGTTTATCTCCCCAAATAAACCTATACAGATTTTTAAAAGAAATGCTTTCAAAAAATCATTAAATGTTATCTTGATTCAATCAAGATAACATTGATTGATAGATTGATTGATTGATTGATTGATTGATTGATAATAGAATAATCCCGACGTTTGAATTGATTTTCATCAGCCATATTAACATCGGGATAAGTGTAAATATTAAATTAGGTACATCAAGTAAATTGTATAAATCCTCTATCAAAAAAAATAATTAAAGGATGCTTCCTTTAATTTTTTTTTTTGATAAAGTTATTTGGATATTTCAAGACGGTCAACACTATTATAAATTATTTTTAAAAATCACACACAATCCTTCAATACAGTCAATATAAACACACTACCACTTTAGGGATCAACGACACGCCCTCGGGGTTCCTTACGTTATTCGTAGTATTAATTGAAGTCGATTCGTATAATATATTCGTTGTATTTTTTTGTATATCTGACGTCGAGACATCTGGGGCTCTAGCCAAAATGCATTCGTTCCGAATCTACATTCGTCGTCGCTCTGAAAATGTATGGGAGTGACATTTGTTGTCGGAATCGGATCACATGACATTCGACAACAATTTTGACTAGAGCCCCTGGCCTATACTACACTTGGTTAGGTATTTAAGTAAAAGTAAACAGTCTTAACTACTTTGTTTATTTTAAAAAGTGGCGAAATGTGGGTGCTAGCCCCTCTGCCTACCCTTTCGGAGGTATAGGCGTGAGTTTATGTTATGTTATGTTTAAAAAGTTAGTTCTTTAATATTTTTTTATTAGAAACTCTAAAAACCGAAATCGAACCACTAGATTAAACCATAAAGTTTTAATACTAGCGTAAATAGAGATACAATCAGCTCATTATCGCGTTACCGAATTTAAAATGTCAGTGACAGTGACTTGCTACTTTTAATATGACGTCACTGTAATATTACTGACAGTTTCTTTTTAAACTTAGAAAATCACTACATAGTATAAAATAAAGTCGCGTTTTCTGTCCCTATTTTTCTTGTCCCTTTGTATGCTTAAATCTTTAGAATTACGCAACGGATTTTGATGCGGTTTATTTCAATAGCTAGAATGGTTAAAGAGGAAGGTTTATATGTATATAACATCATGCTACGATTAACAGGTGCGGAGCAGGAATGAAAAATGTTGCGAAAACGGGGTGACGCAGACGAAGTCGCGCGGGTCAGCTAGTGGTTTATAAAAAAATCGTTTAACGGTTCATATATTCTGTCAATTTCTCGCGCCTTTTTTATCGTGCTAAAAACTCTGTCAGTTAACCTTCTACACCCCACCAGAGTCGGTTAGGGAGGTTATGTCGGACTCGAAGTACTCGAACCGACTTTCTCACGCCTAGGTTTTGTGTAAAGATATGTATGTCGCTCGCACACTTTGTTTCTCTACGGATAACTTTATGATTTAATTCTATTGATTTTGTTCATTACTACAAGACTGTTTACCTTTAATTAAACTACTTATCTAACCAAATGTAATGTAGTCATTTTAATCAAAATGTTAGTCATTGAAACTATGAGTAGCATTCAAACTTTTCAATGATACAAATGAATAGTTCTAGAAAATATTACATAATGATACCACATGGAATTTGTATACAGTTGATAAGGGATATAATATACACCTTTTCATGTAAAGTTGTACTTATGTCCTTTACCAACTGTACCATAGAGTACAGTCAACTACAAAAAGTATTTAAAAAAATTTAATATTTTTTCAATAACTTATTTCAAAGGTAGTTTTTCAGCTCATAAATATGTAAGTATATTTCATGTTTAACTTTAAGTTAAGAATTGTTAAGCAACTATTGTCGCTAAGCGTACATCCCAAAGGTATAAACAATAAATAGGTGTGCTAACTTTTCCTATGAACGACCATGGACCCGATATACTAGTTAACCATAGTCACAAGACTGAGATCATAAAAACTGCTATGGCATTTTCGACTTTATTTAAGTTGGCTTAATGTTCAAAATGAAATGACAAAGAATATTACATCATTCCATTCACGTAATTTTGAACTCTAAAGGTGTAAAGGTAGAGTCCAAAATTAAATGACATATTTTATAATCTCAGTTCCTTGATAATTGTTGGCAATTTGTAGAATCGAAGCCCAGTTCTTTCAACCAACTGAGCTACTTGGATACATCCTGAATATTCTAAATACCCTTATTCCATGTGTGAGGAACCAGTCGGTCGGGGGTTCAAATTCATACGTTGCATAAAGTCTTCGCGATATCGTTGTTCGAACTAGCGTTTTCAGTTACAATTCTCGATTTCCAATCGTGGAGTCCTAGGTTCAGACCAGCGTGCTCAGTTCGTGCGTGTCGTGGCTGAGGTCGATGGTGGCTGCGGGGACTCCCGGAGTAGCGGCGCCTTCTCCCGGAGGAGTACTCGTTGGAGGCCTGGAAAAATAATGTTTCATTTGTTATTTATTTATTTAAACTTCATGCAAAACAAACGTCCATAGGTCACGGTAAGCATTTTCTATCAGGTGGGATGTGTGCTTGTCTAACACCTTAGTGCAGTAAAAAAAACAATCTCACACCTTTGCATGACAGAAGCACACAAGCTTTGAAGGCCTGAGACGTCGGTACAGTTTTACTAACCGCACATACGGATATAATCGCAGGGGCATCTCAGGGGACACGAGGAATATGCCAGACACTATCTCACATTCGGGAACTGATGGCCTTAGACGGCTGTGCGGTTTTGGTCGGTTCGAGTCCGCTCGTTCCACTAGGATCCCCCAAGTCAGTACCCACCACACCCTCTATGACTACGGCTCATGTGATTTCCAAAAGAAAATATTTTTTTTAATCCAAAAAAAAAAACCAACAATAAATAAATAAATATTTTACCAAAACTGTTAAACTTAATAGCGTTGATGTACCAGTCAACTAAAAGTATTATTTATCCCGTTGAAAAGTACGCCTATATTAATATAGGCGTACTTTTCATCCTCTTATTTAAATAAGAGGGTGGACTGCCCCAGTCGGACCGGTCCATTCGTACCTCTACCCACCACTTAGTATAACTATTAGTGTGATCTGTTCTTGGTGCTTGCATGTAAAATGGTTATTATAACGGAGTCATATGATGTAATACTGGCATTCCGTTATCGTATAGCGGTATGTGCTTGCCCTATTTACAAGAACCTCAAGTTATTAAAGATAAGAGTAATGAGATGTTACATAATCGCCTTAATGACAGCACCTACTCATTAGGTGTTCTATGTTCTATGGAGGTGATTATGTCGGACTCGAACCGACCAAAACGCACGCCGTCCATAGGTCCTTGATTGCCGGAGGTGAGATTATACAAGACATATCTCTCGCACCCCGGCAGACCCGGGGACATCTCTGTTGATATGACCCTCTTCCCCCAATGTGGTCCCCATTTAGCCCCTGGGTATGGGGTGGCATTTTGCGCCATCGCCGTGGAATAACTAAAGCCCCTGAGGTATCCCTGAGCTCTGTATTACTGCTAGGTGGAGGTACCTCGCGAGTTCCGGAGGTGACCTCATTATAGGGGGACCTCATAGTGGAGTGTCACTCATGGCTAGGACAGGGGGAAGTGTGGTTAATCGGCACTCTCCCATTTTAGTAGAGACCAGGGACGCTCTTGGCTACTATTTACACAAGTGCAACAGCGTCTGTCTCTATTAGATTAGGGCCCCTATTGGCTTCGAGAGGAATGAGAGAGCGGATTTTCTTCTTCCTCTTTGAACTTCAAAAAGGGTCAGATTACGCTCTTTGCCCTGTTTCATTCCTAGGGAGCCCTATGACAGGGCTCTCTTGAGGAATAGAACAGGTCTATCAAGAGGGCACAATAATCTTAACAGCAAAAATTTTATTTCCCTTGATCATGGAGGCCTACAAAACTGCCAGGAAAATTACCATAAATGACCCAACAACCCAATATACAGTGCACGATGGGTTCTCCGAATACCTGTATATGCCACGTTCATAGGCCACGGTGGCCGCTTTCCATCAGGTGGGCCGTGCGCTTGTCTGCCACCTACGAAGGTGGTATAAAAAAAAAAAAAGGGGGTGGGTACAGGTTTACCCCATCCCAAGCCAAAGACTGGTTCTACCTGAAAATAGATACCTAATGGACAAGAGTGCATGCGATATGCATGTGCAATTTACCTGATTTGGGTAGGTTATGCAGTGTCTATGTCGGAATGTACGCAACTGCTATTTAGAACTATCAAGTAAGTATGTAGGTACTCGTGATTGGTGATCTCACCTGATAATATAAGGACCTCCTTGCTGCAACAGCGTGATGGGATGTGAATACGGCACTGTAGTTCCCGTCATGCTATGAAAACTCAAATTCCCCATTCCAGTGTTATTCAAATGTCCATTCCCTATCAACACTCCGTTCGAAGCATTCAGGTTAGGCGGAGCACTGCTTGTGTTAGGATCTTGTGTCCTGAACGCCTTGACTAAGTTCGTCTTCTCTTTCTGCCACACGAAGACGTTGTGTACCATGGCACAGCCGCAGAATATGATCCCAACTCCTATGAACACAGAGGTGACTATTGCTGGCGTTGAATGGAACTGGATAAACGTGTACAGTATTATACCTGTAATGGAAAACGAATTGGGATTAGTTTTACGGATTATAAGGGGTGTCATTGAAGTACAAAATTACATACAAATGCTCACGCCCGTAATCCCCGAAGGGGTAGGCCGAAGTGTATCACACCCACCCACATTCCGCCAACTATGATTTTCAGTCCCACGTAATACGGGGCGAGCCAATTACTGCTCTTGCACTTTTTTAAAAACCGGTAGATATGCCGAAAAAAAAATTCCTATCCTAAAAATTCTTTGACCAGATTCCTTGCTATGCTTTGTAAATCGCAAGGAAATTAATTACGTGCTTAGCCGTACAAGCACTACCTATTAAAATCTTGGAAGAGTATCAGACGGTACAAAATTCAATAATCATATATCCTGTATAGTAGGTAAGTATGTATAGTCTATATATAAAAGTGATTAGTGTGTGCTATGGTAAAACCTGGGATCGAACACGAGACCTCGTCTCAGCAGTCCATTTCCCATACCACTAGGCTACCGCGGCTTAGATACTGTTTATAGTGTGCTATAAATACTGACCTGTTAGAAATACCGGTATTGATATAAAAAAACCTCCAACGGCGCAGACTCGTGTTATCGCCGACTTCTGCAAGTATTTGTTGGAGCTGAAACAGATATAAATACGAATTAATACAGATAGTCCACCATCGACACAAATAGGTATGTCGCCTTTTAAGAATACGCCTAACGCCATCTATCGAAGATTATCTGAACTACTTGAAAAGCACTGGGGGCCTAAAAAGGCCACTTCATGAGACGAATCGGATTGCAGTGCGTCTTCCAGTTCGTCCGACGAAACGCTTTACGATTCGCCGACTGTCATAAAATGAAACACATTAACGACGATTCGTCTACAATGCGGTTCGTCGGAGGATTCGGATTAAGATGAAATGTTGCAAGTTTAAAAATACACCGTTTAACAATACACCGGTAACTTTCCGGTTATTTTAATAATACTTATAAAGACTTATAAAAGCGTGTAGATAAGAATTTATTCATATTATATAAAAAAATAGACTTTAAGAACTATTTTAAACCATAAATATATATTTTAGCATAATATTTTATTAACTGGTAATAAACTGTGCTTTGTCAACGAGTGTCAATTTATGAGCAAGTGATATGAGTTTCATGATTAATCGCTAGATGACGCTAAAATAAAAAAATAATTCAATTCAATTGAGATATTTTTTTCGTATTAATTCATTACTTTGTTCATGTTCATAATTCTGTAAGTAATAACAAGGAACACTAAATACGTTACGATGAAGTATAGTGTCCGTTTTAGTGAGTGAAGTCGTCTTGGGCTATTGCATGTTGCGATAAATTGTCTTAAAGAAATATATCAGCCATATTTAAGCTATATCTATTTAATTTCAATCAATTGAGTCAAGCAAAACAAGTCACAACGATCGACGAATTGTTAGACGCAATGTGGGAGTTGCGTCTTTCAATACTGCCATTTGACATTTAAGGCGATTCGTATTTGGTGAGCCATTTTACGATTTTGTATAGAAACTTGTCAAAAAGGCGAATTGCCAAAAACGAATCGCGCGGCGAATTGCGCTGTGTGTGACCATTTTACGAAATTAAATCCGCTTCGTATTTCAATGCGGATACGATTCGTCGTTAGTGGCCTTTTTAGGCCCCCTGATCCTTCTACACAAATAGGTATGTCGCTTTTTAAGAATACACCTAACGCCATCTATCGAAGATTACCTGAACTACTTGAAAAGCACTGATCCTACATCGCACTATTAAAAGTCACAGCGTATCTATATACCTACTGTATTTTTTAATAATTAAAGCATGGTAGCCGCCGTTACAGGTGTTGTCCCTGCAACGGCGGCCTCCACCCAAACGGCCTCATCCGTTCTTTTTACCACCCTGCTAAAAGGACCCGAGACTGTAGGAAAAAAACGCGTGTACTGGCGAAGAATTCCAGGACTTCGCCCTTTAAATTTTTGTGAAAATACACGCATAAAACAGTCAAAGCTGTTGATTGGCAGTAGATAACCATAATCGATCTCCACTTTCGCATTTAATTATAATAATAGCATTTATTTCTGGTAACCAAGACCCATAGAGTTAAATTAAATATTACACAAAAACACAAATTACATCTTCTTACATTACATTACACACACGTTTCACATTACACAAACAAATTAAATTAAAGCTTAACATCAGGCGAGGTGAAGTCAAATTGACGTGCCATAAATAAATATGCTTGTCTGCCACCTAGGTAGTATAAAAAAAATATATAAAAAAACAAAAACATAGCATAAACTCACGCCTATATCCCTGAAGGGGTAGGCAGAGGTGCTAGCACCCACATTTCTCATTAAATAAACCAAAACAAACAAAATGAAGGAACTTTTTATATATTTCTTTTTATTAGGTAGCCCGTGTGATACTTGACAGCAACTAAGTGCAATCAAGTCTGTTCGCAATCATGTTTAAACATAACATAAACTCACGCCTATATCCCCGAAGGGGTAGGCAGAGGTGCTAGCACCCACATTTCGCCAGTTTATGTTTAGGTCCCAATGTAATAGGTGGCGAGCCTATTGCCATTAACCGGGCACTTATAAACCTGCGATAAATACACACATAACTTCGAAAAGCATCGAATAGTCATTGGTGTGTGCCATGGTAACCTGGGATCGAACCCGAGACCTCGTCTCAGCAGTCCATTACCCATACCACTAGGCTACCGCGGTTACTGTTATGTTTAAATCCATTCAATATTGACAATGAAAACGAAATATTTACGAAATTGTGAAATCATTCATTCGCTTCTGTAGTTTAAGATCTCGACACTTAATCGGAACTTGTTTGAACCGACGGCGACGTAACGGACCAACACCTGTTTATCAACTATAGCTTTGATAAATTAAGAAGGTAGTATTGTAGGTACCTACTACTTTATCTTAAGACTTGTTCATACTAGTTGGGGTTAGTCGATTTTGGAACAATACGAATCTTGACACGATGATTGAAAATTGACATAAAAATTTAATCTAGCATTTAGAGACATTGGGCTTACCACAACTACCACATTTATGAATGAGGAAGGGAGACGGCGATGGAGAGCTACACTTACACCCTATATAGCTGTCTCATTCTTGCGGTTGAGAAAGAGAAATGGAAGAAGTCTTGTATCATTTCATGGTAAAGTCACTAAACATAATGAACATTTTGAATAGGTTTTGATTTTTTCGTATTCGTTAAACAAAAATACCTCTTTTTTATAAAAAGTATATTAGCAACTGAAACTACTAATTTGTCGCTCTTACCCCTCTAACTAAGCCTGACGACGCGACGGTGGTGTAGTAGCCAGGTAAGGTCTACTAAGCCACTGACTATTATATTTATTAATTAGCTAACAATTTAATTTATTTTATGTAACGTGCTGTGCCCAAACAGGGATTCATGTTGGAACCCATATTATATTATGTAACATCTGTACAACACATGGATGTAAATAAAAACTTTGACTTTGACTTTAACTCATACTACAGCTATGTATTAAAAAATCTTATATATAAAATACTCGTGTCACTATGTTCGTTCCCGTACTCCTCCGAAACGGCTTGACCGATTCTCATGAAATTTTGTGAGATATTGAGTAGGTCTGAGAATGGGCCAAAATCTATTTTTCATACCCCTTAGTGATAAGGGTTGTCCACCCTTAAAATTTATAAGGCAAAACAACATTTGCGGGGTTAGCTAGTAATTAAATAAAAACGTTTCAGAAATATCGCGAAAAGAAAACAGAATGCTATATTACCAAAACTGATGAAAACATCTCTTCTGTAGTCAAGCCCTTATAAAACACGATAACATTTTAATTTGGTCGGTTGTCTTTATTTGCTGCATGCAGCATGTCAGTGACATTGGGATATTCTGACGGATATTACGATCATTGATTACAAATTACAAGTTACAACATAATAACTGTTATTTGAAGGCATAAAACCCAGTCGTAATTCTAGAACAAACTGCATTATGTGTATTTTGACGGTCATCGCAGAATGATGTTATGCTAGAAACAGTGACCTTCTTAACATTGAAGTTTACAGTCCAGAGATTGCTTTTAATATACATCATCTCCCTGCCCTTGTTTCAATTACTTGGGGTCAACGCAACATGTCATTCATTCATTTTAGGGTAGGCAGCACGTGTGTGACGCCTCTGGTGTTGCAAACGTCCATAGGCCACGGTGACCGCTTTCCATCAGGTGGGCCGTGCGCTAAGTGGTATAAAAAAAAAAAAATTCTCTTCCTTACATTGTTATCAGATGTCATTTCCTCAGTCACTCCATTCTTTGCCATATTTTCTTTCACACAATCCATCCATCTTTTTTTATGCCGATATCTGCTTCTAAAGCCCTCTAGCTACATACATACTTTGGACCTTTTTACAATATTACTATCATCTCTTCTCATAGTAAGTCCATACCACGACAGACGTTTACTTCTCAATTTTTAATTTACTGGTGTCTCTTTCAAAATTATGCCCATTCCTTATTCTATCCATTCTCGTAACACCACACATCCATCTTACATTCGCATCTGCGCTACATGCAGTTTTCTTTCATTCGTCGCTTTTAAGGCCAAACATGACGATCCATAGAATACGGCAGGTCTCATCGATTTATTGATATTCCCCATGAGATTTATATCACCAAAAACAAAAAATCGCTGAGTTCATAAAACATTCGAAATTTCGGGGTCGCACGAAACACGAAGCATTAAGTCATACACACACTAGTTTTGTCATTACATGGAGTCACTTAGGTTTTCTTACAATACGAATTTGTGCCGATATAGTTACATAGATTTATTTATATACTAGCCTATGCCCGCGGCTTCGCCCACGTGGCTGTCGGTTATCTCGTCGTAAGCGTGTGCAACTTAAATTCTGTATTACTAATCATAAGGCTTTTTTAAAAAAGCGTTAAGTTATAGAAACTGAATCAATCAGCAAAATTTATACATGTTTCTCATGCAACAGGACAGTTATATTTGATCAATGACAGATGGTTGCCAACGGTTTTCCCATACCTTACAACAAAGCAACGGTTTCCCACGCATCGCTGATTCTAGGGACGCTCGGGGCTGTGAATGGGGTGAACTTTGTCCCTCTACATTGAGCATTAGCGACTCGACTCATATTAGGCTGCTTCAACATCACATATTCGTTCATATTACCCGACCCATTCTTCTATACTAACAGTAGCCTTAGCACGAAATACTATCGTGATTGTGATTGGCAGTCTGCCTCTTGTGAACCTGTGTGCGTGTATAGTTCGCCAATCGCAATGCTCCGTTCTGTCGATACCTTTACATTACGAATTCGATTGGAGTTCATGCTAGTGCTACTGATCGAATTCTGCGTAGGTACGTACGAGTACGTTTGAAACATATTATCAACTTGTCTGTATAGAATAAAATAATGCACCTATATTCATGTTAAATGGAATGGACAATGGAATTAAAATTTAATTATGTGGAATCTGTCCAGATGCTACTAAGTTAGGAACATATGCGTGTGTAATATAAGTAACCTTTCAGAGTAAAATTATTATTCAGCAAAATATTTACATTACCTAATTTCTGGGTACATTACCGTTGCCGTAATGAGTATATTTCATTCTGCGTTACGCTTCCTTGGTTATGAAATTGTGGTTAAAAATAGTCTTAACTGCGTATAGAGACGAATTTACGAGTAAGATAATGTTATTACCTACTGGCTTTTGTGGGTTTTCATATTCTATCCATCATATTCTATCTATCTATCTATCTATACTATTATATAATTGTAAAAAGTTTATGTTTGTCCGCGATGGACGCAAAAACTACTAAAGGAATTTCGATACTGTTTTTTTTTTGTTCGAAGGGGTTTGGTCCAACTTAAAATCTTACGTTTGTTTGATTGCAAACGGTTAAGTAGAACCAGAGTTATGATTAGTAATATAAAATTTAAGATGCATACATGGTGCTTAGGTCGACAGCCAGCGAGCGGAGCCGCGGCCATAGGCTATTCTACTATAATTAGCTGAAAACAATTTAAAAAGTTGGTGCAGTATTTGAACAACTCGGTAATGGGACCATCGAATGCAAATTCGACCCACTCCGTATCGTTCTTAGGTACTAGCTAGTCAGTTTGATTGACTTGCATCTTCCAAAACATTAGACCAAGTCAAACTCAAGCCGAAGTACATAGCTCGTGGGAATATCAACGATACAGCGAAGAAACGAGCTTGTAAATCGGTGGTTACTACATCAAACCAGTTAAGAATAAATTCTTTATTAGATAACTACGTATAAATAATTGGTAGGTAATATGTAGCATTGCTTCTGGTTAAACTGGAAGTTGACTCAAACGGATGTGTAGAAAAACTCTAATGACAATTATTTATAGAAAAACTAGCGATTAACCACGGATCGATCCGTTTGAAATAATGAACCCGTGTGACTGACAGAAATATAATCCTGGAATTATTGTACCTATATACAAGCTAAGACTATAGATACATTTATTCTATGTATCTCTGAGCTAAATTTGAACCAGCTTCATTCAGAAGTTTAACGGGATTGTTGGTGAAGTCAACTTCGCCTGCAAAGCAGGGCCTCGATTTCACTAATATTAACCATTGTCAAGAAATTGAGATTACGAAAAATTACATTTAATTTTGGACTGTATCGCTACACTTTTAAAGTTGAAAATTAAATGGCATTGTGTAGAGTGAATGAAACGATGTAATAAATAATATAAATAATATAAAAAATAAATAAATAATATAAAAATATAAACTAGCTGACCCGCGCGACTTCGTCTGCGTCACCCCGTTTTTGCAACATTTTTCATTCCCGCTCCGCACCTGTTAGACGTAGCATGATGTTATATATACATATATACCTTCCTCTTTAACCATTCTATCTATTGAAACAAACCGCATCAAAATCCGTTGCATAGTTCTAAAAATTTAAGTATACAAAGGGACAAGAAAAATAAGGACAGAGAACGCGACTTTATTTTATACTAGCTGACCCGCACGACTTCGTCTGCGTCACCACGTTTTTGCAACATTTTTCATTCCTGCTCCGCACCTGTTAGTCGTAGCATGATGTTATATACATATAAACCTTCATCTTTAACCATTCTATCTATTGAAACAAACCGCATCAAAATCCGTTGCGTAGTTCTAAAGATTTAAGCATACAAAGGGACAAGAAAAATAGGGACAGAAAACGCGACTTTATTTTATACTATGTAGTGATGATGACTATGTAGTGATAGTGACTACGTAGTGATTACAATATTTTTTGACAAATGTAGATACATAATTATTGTAAAACTTTGACATTCATAAGTGCTCTTTATGTGCCTAAACTGAATAAACGAAATTGATTCTTTGATTCTTTGACATATAAAAGGAAAGGAAAGGGGCTTCATCCCGCGCACGCTCGAGCCAGGCTGTGGAATGAACACCCTGCCGGGCTTTTCGCCAATATAGTAATATATGGGGTTCTTGCTCACTCTCACGCTCACTTTTCAGGTGGGCTATGCTTGTCTGCCACCTAAGTGGTATAAAAAATAAACAACACGAATGCGCCAGCAGCGCCTCGTTGCTCTCATTTTCATAAAAATTCTTGAAAAATCAAATTATGAAACGTCTAAACGTGAGTATAGAGACTGCGGTCCAAAGAACAAGCTTTGGATGTAAAAGAACATAACATAACATGAACTCACGCCTATATCCCCGAAGGGGTAAGCAGAGGGGCTAACACCCACATTTCGCCTGTTTATGTTTAGGTCCCAAAGTAATAGGTGGCAAGCCTATTGCCATTAACCGGGCACTTACAAACCTGCGATAAATACACACATAACTTCGAAATGCATCGAAAAGTCATTAGTGTGTGCCATGGTAAAACCTGGAATCGAACCCGAGACCTCGTCTCAGCAGTCCATTACCCATACCACTAGGCTACCACTACACACTAGGCTTTAGATGTAGGCGGGACTAACGGGTGATGATGATAGTCTTGGAATATGATTATTTCTCCTTCATTATACGCATGCAGGGTTGCAGATAAACATTTTCGACCACAGACGTTTTGATATTTGGTTCGCGTGACCACCCTCATTAGGTACTTTAGTCTGGGAAAGATCTGACTAACTGCGAGGGAATGCATTTAGTTTGGAGCGCATAACTTTAACCATAGGTACAGAAACAATATTATAGTAAATAACTATACTATCCTATCTATCCCGCCTATATCCCCGAAGGGGTAGGCAAAGGTGCAAGCACCCACATTTCGCCAGTGTATATTAAGGTCCCAATGTAATAAGTGGCGAGCCTATTGCCATCAACCGGGCACTTATAAACCAGCGATAAATACACACATAACTTCGAAAAGCATCGCAGTCATTGGTGTGTGCCATGGTAAACCTGGGATCGAACCCGAGACCTCGTCTCAGCAGTCCACCACCCATACCACTAGGCTACCGCGGTATAGTAAATAATTGATAACATAACATAGTCTACTTCTTCTTCTGTCGAATTGACGGCACTCTTCGGGAAGACTTACTACATCCCCTCCTCGTTATAGTCTACTGATTGATCCATATGCTGGTGGAGAAAGAGTTCCACCACCCTATCTCATCCGAAGGGTGTCTTAAGAGGGCGACAAATAGAAAAATACGCAGACGAAATCACTGCAAGAGATAGAACTCTAAAAATAAAACCCTGTACCGACAGCGAAGAAATAGTAGGCCGAAGCCTCTTCACATTAGAAGACGCCTAATCCAATAGTAGTGGACTTCGATAAACTAATTGACTATACTACTCGTCGATATTGGAGTGAATGCCGAAAATAAATTCCTAACCGAAAATGTTGCAGCTAAATAAATATTAAACTTATAATTATCATTTGAGAATGTATCATTTTTTTTTTCTTTTTATTTGGTTCACAAAACTGAATACAACCAGTAATACATCGTAGTACATATATCGCAGTTTATAAAGGTCATAGCGTAACTGTATTCTACTTGATGTGAACACAGCATACAATGTAAGGCTATGTTATGTATAGCAAACCAGAGACATAAATTTTTAATATTTCGCTATATAAATGCTACTTAAACACCAAAAGTCACTCACTCACACAGTGTTAAAAATTGAAAAAAAAAAAAAACAAAACAAAGCATAAAGTAAAACAAAAAGTTTTGATAGTGTGGCATTCTGCTAGTGTGACGTTTTACTAATGTGGCCTTTTGCTACAGCATTTCATTTTGTGGCATTGTGCGCCTAATCCAAAAAGATTATTTGCTATGCGGTGTAAATCGCAAGGAAATTAATTACATGCTTAGCATTAACAATTAACATATTGAATAGTATAAATAATATCCACAGATAATAAACCATACTGTATGATTAAATAACCATTATCTGAATTCCCACACATCTATCCACAAAGATAAAAAGATAAAACAATATAAATGTTATCAATCTCCGTTCGCGGCACTAGTCCTCCCGCCATATTTGCGCGCGTCAGCTGACAAAACCGGTATTCTCTGTGACTACAACGAAATTCCAACTAACAGGTATGTACTTTCAACTGCTTACTGGCCATATTTTAGACGTAATTCTATCGCTTTTAATATAGGGATAGCGATTAAATAGTAACATAACATAACATAAACCAACAGAGGTGCTAGCACCAACTTTTTGCAAGTTTATGTTTAGGTCCCAATCACGGAGGACCGAATATATGATTAGATGAATTCTCCATGGTCCCAATGTAATAGGTGGCGAGCCTATTGCCATTAACCGGGCACTTATAAACCTACGATAAATACACACATAACTTCGAAAAGCATCGAAACGTCATTGGTGTGTGTTGTGTTAATTCCTCCAGATTTGGAGCTACGTAGTCAGAAGATTATTGACACAATTATGTCGCCTTGTAATATCACAGAGTAGGTAATCAACTAGGTACTTGAAAGCAAATAATCGACGCTTCCCGTGACCAAAGGGCTAGCCTTTACCTCGCTTAAAGAATAGCATCGCCATTCAACATAATAATGTCACCATCTGAGCACGATTCCAGCAGAGATCAATAGAGAGTAATATTTCGATGCATAAAGTTGTAGTCTCTTTACTTTTCTACTCGATTCTCTACTTGCCTCTGTATACTACTTTCCTTTACTGTCGATGTTAGCGCACGCAAATGTATAGAAATTTACCGGATCGATTGAGATTTGTGATTATTACTCCGCTTCCTTACCTAAATGGCAGCGTCATGATATATAGCTTATGTTACTCCTAGATATTGTAGCTCATTAGAGGTGAGAGAATTATTGAAATCGGTTCAGTAGTTTCGGAGCCTTGTAATGTAACAAATACAAATAAACAAACAAATAAACAAATCGTTCCTCTTTATACTATTAGTATAGGTTTGTATATATTTGTCTATATATATAAAGGTACTTAGCTCGGTACTTACTAAAGTGATGTGACGAATCTCTACGATAAGGTAATTGCAACCGGCATTATTCTAACAACAACTCTTATAATAAACTGCTTTGTTATCAAATACTCTTATCGGACGTCCTTGTCACCGTTTTTACTGCAATCTTTTGACTATGCAGTAGCCATAGGTATAAGCTTAATACATTCTAAGTTGGCGGCCAACTCACCTTAGCACAAACGGCGCTTTTAAATTAGACGGTTGTTTTTGCACTTTTGCTACAGTGTGTACCTAGTCTGACTGTACATGTATGGTTATAATTTTCATACATAAGGACACTTATACCTAGTGACTTTTTTAATAACGCCTATATCCCCGGAGGGGTAGGCAGAGGTTCTAGCACCCACATTTCGCCAGTTTATATTTAGGTCCCATTGTAATAGGTGGCGAGCCTATTGCCATTAACCGGGCACTTATAAACCTGCGATAAATACACACATAACTTCGAAAAGCATCCAAAAGTCATTAGTGCGTGCCATGGTAAACCTGGGATCGAACCCGAGACCTCGTCTCAGCAGTCCATTACCCATAACACTAGACTACCGCGCGGTTATAAAATTGATGTATATGATAAATTATTTAAACCCTAAACACTCAGATAAATTACTTAATTATGTTAGGAATGAATACTTTTCTAATCTTAGAAAATATTACGTTCTTTCTGTGTGAATGATCCAAAAAATACTATTACACATTTATCAATCGTGCACCCCAGCTAAAAGTCGCCATTGCACTAGTAAGAATCTACCTGCACCTTTCATTCAAGGTCGCGACAGGTAAACGAAACGGCAACGCAACGCATAGCTTTACTAAAACAATAACGACTTAAATTGAAAGTTATACACTTGTTTTAACACTCATATGTAACATCTATTTTCATAAAATTATTATTGTTGTATTTTTTTATAACATCTATATATATAATTATAATTAGATATCTATATATTACCTACTGTCTCAGAAACTCTTCGTTCTGTATAAATAGAAAACGTTCGACTTAAATAGAAATTAATTTTGAATAGAGATCAAATATAGGTTCACAAATTGTAATTCTATTTGGTATATAATGCGATTTCGAACATAGGTACGTTCAGTGGGCCCAAAAGCTCACTCCTTGTTACGTGGGACTAAAACAATGGTTGGTGAAATGTAGGTGTTATTTCATCTCTGCCAACCCCGGACGGAAATAGGCGTAAGAATATGTAAGGACTTATATTTGTGAATAGATTAAAAACAACCACTAATAGAGTTTTTTCAGGGGCTCCGGGGTACGAAAATATCCAAATTAGACCACCTCGGGAAACATAATAATTTCAAAAACACTTAAAAACAAACAGATGAAATCTCATTCAGAATCACATTCATTTGACCTGAATATTCGTACAAAAAATAACTGCTTACGTTAAATTGTTATTTGTTGAGAAAAAAAAATTACGACTGCTTAAAAAACATAAACACGAGTACGTTATTATTACTTAAATGTTTAATAATAGTAAGTAAAACATCTTTATGACTGTTTATGACATAGCGAAAGCTATTAATAGAAATGTGTCTGTTTGAAATTTAGCCACATAGCCTTTTTTGCCGTGTGGTAATCCCCGCGGAGTCGCCCTCTTCGAAGTCAGCGCGGGTGCCTTTGTCGGACTTGAACCAACACACTCGTTCCAAAATGGTTAAAGGGTTACAAATATACTCAAAAAAGTTTAATTAGCGCATAATTTTGTACGGATCTAACATTTATGGAGTTCCACAACAGCCTCAAGAAACCAGCTAAATATTATAAGTTGATGCTGATACATTTGTGTAGTGATGGGCGTTTAAATGAAAAAGCACTTAATAAACCCTGTCTTTTAAATAAGCGTATTATAATGACGTAAGTATAACTTGTAAATGCTTGAACACAAGACGGCAAGTTTGCAACATTGTTGCAATAATTGCTGGAAGTTCGGTTTTCAGCTGCCATATTCACCGCGACCGATTTGTCTTGTGAAATTGTTTTTTTTATATATATTTGGTTCTGATTGAAACGTGTAGTTAACTAATACTTTTGCTGTGTTAACAAATGAGTAGTTACGTGATTGTATTCTACTCGATGCGAACATTTTTAAGTCAATGCATGCATATAGAAAAATTAAATAAATATTTTTCTACGTTCACTTAAAATCCGAAATAACTCCTGATAATATTTAGTCTACGCAATTTTGCTGATTTCGCCGACATGTGATTTTACATGCGTTAACAATTGTATTACTTCGAGTATAACTGCATAAATATGAAAGACCATTTCACGTGTTACTTAAATGTTTAAGCTATTTTCTTATTTTTGTTATACTTCGCAAAACAGATCATTTTGAGATAGGAACTATTTGCAAAATGGACGTTTTGTAATTGAACAGTATTTCAAAAGTGATTTTGCGAAGGAGTCGTTTTATGACTTAAGCGGAGAAGACTAGTCAGAGGTAATAGTGACGATAACCTATCATACTCATTAAATTTCATTAATGATCTGCATTTTTTCAAAATTAAAGTGTCTTTATTCTGATCGCACGAACTTATTTTAATTTTAAACATTAAAACGGCTATTGCTACTTATTTATTACCCGGTCGTGTTCGATGAGCGCGCGCGCAAATAAAAAATAACATCGATACGAAGGTAACCTTCTTGCTTAATTACTTTGTACAGATTCAAGATAAAATAAATAAATATTAAATATTGTTAAGAGTATTTTTAATAGATACGTAAAGTATAATTAGCACATTCTAGTAGCAATCTGCAATTCCGTACCTACATTTAAAATGTTGATGTTTCAACATAACATAACATAACATAAACTCCCTTTATCCCCGAAGGGGTAGACAGAGGTGCCAGCACCCACATTTTGCTAGCTTATATTTAGGTCCCAAAAAAAGGTGGCGAGCCTATTGCCATTACCCGGGCACTTATTAACCTGCGATAAATACACACATAACTTCGAAAAGCATCGCAGTCATTGGTGTGTGCCATGGTAAACCTGGGATCGAACCCGAGACCTCGCCTCAGCAATCCATTACCCATACCACTGGCTACCGCGGTCAATTCTGCAATTCTGTTCATTTATAATGTTAAATACCTTACCATAAATTAAGTTTAGTCATAGCAGGCTAATAGAATACAACCTATTTTGTGTACCCCTGTGTCAAAAACCTTTTTATTATCGTGCGCAAAATCCCCACGGGTACCACCTCCGCCAACACCGGTGAAGGTGATTATGTTGGACACGAACCGACTAAAACGCACACCGTCCATGGGTCCTTGACTGCCGGAGGTGATATTCAATAACCAGTACACACCAAATTAATTCAAAGATGTCCAGTATCTTAATACCAATACTATTTAAAATTCCGACCACATTGCAGTAATATGGATCGCCATTCAGATAAAGTGCATTGCAAAAATATTTCTACGTCACCTACAATAGCATTCCGAAACTTTTTATGTAGATGGAAGAGCATACCAAATAAATGATTGCTATATGATCACGTCTCGTTCATTCCAAATATGAAGGAAAGGGACAGACATACTGCCAGATAAGACCAGTTTTACTATTTGGACAGAGAGAGTTATGACCAATACCTTAATACTGATGTAGACGAAGATTTTTGCAAATGATTTACTCGCCGCTTTATGCCAAAGTTTAGTTCTAAACATATATTATATATCCTGTCCTCCATGGTCTAGTCTATCTTTGTACAACTAAAGTTAAAGTCTCATGCACGCGACGCCCCTGGTGTTGCAAACGTCCTTAGGCCTTGGTAACCACTTCGCATCAATTGGGCCGCGTGCTTGTCTGCCACCTAAGTAGTATAAAAAACGGCGATTTATTTTTAGCTTTAAAAAGGACCTGTTATTGACTTGTCACTCATAGTAGCGGTATATCTCATCTCAGTTACACGGTAGCCACAGCATAACTAAACAAAACACCGTAAACTATCCCTAAAGATCTCTTTCTACTGTTTGCAACAGGTAGCTGAGAATAACTGACAATAATTTTACTTTTTTTATGTTCTTTTGTGTATACATAGTACCCTGATGATGCAATAGTTTAAATAATGACTTACGTTCCGTGTGGATTCATTCTATTATTTATAACTATAAAATTTTACTAATATCGCACGTAGTTTACTGCTAACCCTATCATCGTGATTAGCCCAATTAAATCTACCTGCCACGGTAGCCTAGTGGTATGGGTAATGGACTGCTGAGACGAGACGAGACGAGGTCTCGGGTTCGATCCCAGGTTTTACCATGGCACACACCAATGACTTTTCGAAGTTATGTGTGTATTTATCGCAGGTTTATAAGTGCCGATAATGGCAATACGCTCGCCACCTACTATTCCTCGCCACCACCTATTACAGTGGGACCTAAACATAATCTTGCGGGTGGGTGCTAGCACCTCTGCCTACCCCTTCGGGAATATAGGCGTGAGTTTATGTTACGTTTTGAAAATCGATTTCTTCAACACTTGAGCGAATTTGGATAAACTTTGTCTTGCGCCAGTGTTCAGAACAAAACATGCATCGTGTGAACAATTACAAATGGCTTTAGTCTTTTAGAATTCGTTCGTTCGCGACATTTAGACCCCTATTTGTAGCCATTAGACATTTTATCAGGCACTAGCAGTTGCCTGCGGCTCCGCCCGCGGGTAGGACCTACTTAGAACATACTTTTGTTCTAACACCATGTACTTGTTTATAATAGCGCATGCAACGAAACACAATTTAGGGCACTTTTTACATCTTGGGTTACGTTACTTATGTTTTGATAAGGATCCCTAATATTTTCGTAACTTAAGGCGAATGTAGCTGTTCAATGTTGAAAGAATCTTTGTAATAGGCACAGTAGTTTTTAAGTTTATTAATTACGAACATTACAGTTACAAAAATACATTTTTTTCCTTTTTTTTTTTATACTACGTAGGTGGCAGACAAGCACACGGCCCACCTGATGGAAAGCGACCACCGTGGCCTATGAACGTGTGCAACACTAAGAGTGTCACACACGCGCTGCCCACCCTGAAGGGAAAGGGGGAGAGCTGGGAAGGGGTGGAGAGGCTAGGAAGGGGAGGGGAAGGAGGGGTATAGTGAGCTCTGGCTACCCTACTTACCGGCGGGAACACAACACGATGGTTATTATGACCGCGGTCTTCTGTAGGGCGGAGGTACTTCCCCAGTTGGACAGCTCATTTCGGACGGGAGATACAGTCGTGTCCTACCTCCGTTAATGTGTACTACCTCCTTTTTATGATATTATGTAGATTGTAGTGTATTAATTGAATGTATGTAATGTATAGTAATTGTTCATTGTTTGCTTTATTATATTTGCGTGGCTGCTGTAGTTGGATGACCAGAGGCGTAACTAATAATCAAATCGGATAAATACGTTCTGCTACTTTGTTTGATTGTAAAATATTCACGAATTTCGTTCCGGAATATTCATCCGTAGATTTACGCTATTTTCATAACATAACCTAACATCATAATATAAACTCACGCCTATATCCTCAAAGGGGTAGGCAGATGTGCTAGCACCCACATTTCGCCAATTTATGTTTAGGTCCCAATGTGTGGTGGCGAGCCTGTACCCATTAACTGGGCACTTATAAACCTGCGATAAATACACAAATAACTTCGAAAAGCATCGAAAAGTCATTGGTGTGTGCCATGGTAACCTGGGATCGAACCCGAGACATCGTCTCAGCAGTCCATTACCCATACCACTAGGCTGCTGCGGCTTTTTTTCACCACAGCATTTTTGCTATTCGGTATTAAACTGTGAACTATAGTATTATGTTATCTGTGCATTTGAACATTTTTGTGAGCGGCTACTGTGATTACCGTTTTAACTTTGGAAGGTTATCAACCTTGGCTGGCAATGTCCGTAATTCATTAGTAAATTATGATACGATAGACACTTGAAGTACCTAAATAAGTTTTTAAATTTCGAATTGATGACTTCCCGTAAGCGCTTTTCGTGATTTCTTCAAATAGGTACAGCCAATAATACAAGTTTTTCAATATTAAATATTTAAATTATATAATTTTTAAAATACATATTTCAAATGTTAACATTCTTGACATGATGTGTTTTAATATAAAATATGTTTATAAATTATTTGTGTACCGTTATATACCTAGGTAAGTTGGTTTATAATATTTGATAATATTCCATAAGGATTAATTTAATATACTAATTAATTTATATGTAAGTATATCAATCATCATCAATTATTTGCTGGAATTAATAAAATTAACAGTACATTATATACTAGTATGCTGATTGTCCGAAATATACTTATGTCATGTTATAATTTAAGTAATATTTTAGGATAGGTTTAACCTAAAAGATGATCAATAAAATAAATTTTTTAAATCACTTTTGTCGTTGACTACACGTATTTTTTAATTTTTATCAAGTACTTACGCAGATAAAAAGTGTTAATATAATAATATATCAATTATGTTAGCTTCAACTGTCACTACCTTATATTAATTAGTAGACATTAAGAATATAAAAAAAAAATTAAGCTTGTATAATTAGAAATATATGTGTATGTGTGTGCATAGGTGTGTGTGTGAGTGTGTGTGTGTGCGTGCATGCGTGTGCATGTGTCTTCACAGCGTACAATGACTTTTAGTCGAAAGATCTTGGAAGAGCTCATTACAGTAATCGACTTTTTTTAATTTTCTACGTACCTATAATATTATTGCTATGCTGAAGCAAATACTGCAAAAAATTACTGATAAGTGATAACCAAACTGTTTAAATTAAATTATCTAAACAGGTTATATATGCATTCAATATGATAGCATACAGCCGTTTCCGTGAGCTCGAGTTACTTCCTCGAGGAAATTATTGGATATTACATTCCACCAAAGACTTCTTAAGGCTTCTGCGCTTGGTATCAATGCTGTGGTAACAAATATGAGTAAATACTTTGTTTTTTATTACAATTGTAGAATACATCCTTCATTTCATTTAAAGTGTTTGTAAAATTGTCCGTCTGATACCCTCCAAGACGTTAATTGGTAGTACTTGTGCGGCTAAGCATGTAATTAATTTCCTTGCGATTTACACCGTATAGCAAGAAATCGGGACAATTTCTTTTCCAAATTTATTTAGTTGCTACATTTTAGGAATTTATTTTCGGCATGCCGTTTTTTTGTACAAAGTGCCCGACTGGCGGCAATAGGCTCGCCCCCTATTATGTGGGACCGAAAACATAGTTGGCTATTGCGACTTGAGCCAGAATAATTGTACACTTAAGATATAGAAGTAGGTATTACATGTTGGAAATCCATTACAAAAAAATTATTGAGTAAAAGAGTGGATTTTCTTTTTAAATACTTCCAAAAGCCCAACACCTAAAACTAGGTACTAAATGTTTTCTTCTACAGTCCATGGGTCTTGAACACGTTTCGATATGTGTTTGTTACCCCCTACATACTTACTTTTAGTTATGTATATTGCTATAATTTAAATAACACATCCAGATAAACCACCTTGAAAACTTTCTCCTTTTTGAAAGTAAACTAAAAACGTACTTTCGATTTGATATTTCAGTAAGTATTTTACGTAATTACCTGTACAGTTTTCTACAAATATTATTAAACCGGCATTGAGATACATTACGCAATATTTGATCATTTTGCAGTGTGGTCAATCGACCAAGGCTGCAAGCCATTCGAAATAAGAACCTTTTTTCTTATAATGTAGGTGTCCAGTATTGATTCACGCAATATTTTTTTGGTCTAATATAAACCAATAAGTATTAATCTAATTTATAAATTTGACTACCTGATTGACATGGCAGTTAAGCGTACGACTACTACATCAAAGGAGGTAAAATAATCCCACGCATTATTACTAATTGTGTACATACAACATATATGGTATAATGTAGGAACTTGCATGCTTCCCTGAGGGAGACTTTTTTTACTTGGTTTGAAATGGCGGTCATATTTTTAGCAGCGCGAATAGAATGAACGATATTTCGCTGTTGCAAGCACCGAAATTTCGGTTGCTCCAAAAATCATTAACAGTAAATATATATATAGCATTTGTACGGTTATTGAGACTGTCGAAGGCTCTTCATAAGTCTATTATTTTTACCAATTTCTTATTCCCTTTTTCCATCCCATTTCCTCTCTTAGTTAACAAGGCGTAAATTACATGAATAGTTTACAGTGCCATCGGATAAGGTAAAGGTCTCGTCATTTCAAAGTCAAATAATTCTTAATATGAGCTACCATCTTAACCAAATATGGCACAAATATGCAGATGAGGAGTTCTCGTTTGATACAACGCGTGAGCATCGTGGGCAAGCCTGTCTGCCCACGCCTACTGACTCGCTGACCTAGCGAACTTTGAATATGGACATATTCCTCTAGAGGAATTTGTGATTTTTGTACTGTTAGATAAATTATGAAATACAGTACCAACCAGACTTTTAATTTGAACAAGGTGATGTATGATCATCCGGCAATAGACTTAAAGCTTAGCTAAATTAAAACTAGTTCCTATTGAAGCAGTTAACTTTTTTATTATTTATGGCACGTCAATTTGACTTCACCTCACCTTATGGTAAGCTGAAGGCAAAGTGCAGGCAATGCATAGTGTCAGGAAACAGGGTCACCATTACAAACACATACATTGTTACAATGGCGGCGCTTAGCTTGATGACCTCATCAGATGCTTTTACACGCCCTGCTTATAGGACCCGGGACTGTATGAAGAAAGAAACACGTGCGCTGGTAAGGAATTCCAAGACTTAATGGGACAGCAGAGGAAAGATTCACCTAACCGAAAGATCCAATATATTATGTGTGTATATAAGGAAGACGTGTAATAACACCTACTACTAAAGATTACACTCAAGGATGAGGAAAAACCCCATCCCAGTGTCACTAGATAGTGACACTGAGAAGATACCCAAGGGAAGAGATGGCGTGGCTCTATTCTTCTCCACCGAGAAACAAACCAACACAGCAAATTAAACCCTCTACAAAAACTGAAGCAAACCGATTTTAGTTTCACTTTCACTCTTCGTCTCAACGTACCATATCAAAAAGTTGAGCACTGCACACATATTTGGCGATATTTTATTCATAATGACTCATTCATATATCGTGATGACTTAAGTAAGTTTGACTACACGCAATGGCAATGACTTCTATATTGTAAACTACTGGCTGTACGGTATAAAAAATAGGTATTGTGAAAGATCCGACTAACTATTACGTTTTTGTAGTATTCAGATGTAATTGACACTAGGTATGTCTGAACAGGAGCTCTATACATTTTTCGCTCTTCTATGAAATATGTTTCCAATTTTTTTTAGATAGAAAAAACTGTTACACTCGCATCATCGTTACCAACACCTCTATTCACTAATTGTATCAATTAACGTGACATTTCTATACAGGATGTTATGGAAACACTCCCGAAGCTGAAGGCACTCGGTAGTAGGTACTCCGGTTATACTACATTTGGCATTAAAAAATTACGATTCGACGAAAATGTATTTTTACAAAAAAAATCAACTAACGCCATTATTGGTGCCAGAATTGGCCAAGTTTTCACGTCTAATGGTTATCAGTTCAGTGCTACTGTTATTTTAGCTTGTCTAATATTACCTATAGGCATAAAAAGTCATTATCTGTGTACATCAAAGCTGCATGTTGGGTCAGATGTGTGCCCACAGCGTCGTCAAACCGCTAATATTTCGATCAAATAACTCGCCGTGCTCAAGGCCATTCAGCGGTTATAAAACCTTTTACACCTACCTCGCATTATGATGTGTCAACGTAATTAAATATACCTTAACCAACGATCCTCATTAAATTACCTCAACCAATCTGTCGATATTCAACTTTTATGGCAAAAACATATTTTTAGCTGAGATTTCCTCATACGAATTTCATGTTTAAAATTAGAATTGTTTGCTGGTGGTCTATCGCGGTCTTTTGCGGGACATTTTTTTTGTTCCGTGTAAGTTATAACCAATCTTGTCGTGGTAGATATTAAACGTTTAATATACCTACATTGTGAATTCTTGTTAACATGTCGTAACAAGTTATAACAAGTATGCCAGGTGCAGTTTATCGATATATGGAATCAGGGAAGATTAGTCACCTTGTACCAGTTTGTACACCGGCGTTTTTATTTACACGACCTCGGTTTCTAGCATTTTCATGAATATTCACCTAATCTAAATTACCTTATCGCTAAAAAAGTATTTCCTAGAACACCTCCTTTAACTGGTCAAGGCTACCTTTGAGGCACAGTAGGTATTAGTAAATGCAGTGCATGTGGTCACAAATTTGATTCCCAGGTCAAGCTAAATCCTCAGCAATTTCATGTTCCATTGGGGTCACAGAATTTGACGTAAAAATTCTCTAAAAAACAACACTACAGAAAAACGGAGAAACAAAAAAAAGTCCTAATCTTTTATTCCCCAAAACTCATACACTGCAACGGAAATGCGCCACTCATTTACTTATTGTGAACATCTAGAGCGGGACAATGCAATACTTCAACGGAACAATACTAGCTTAGACCCTAGCGGAACAAGAAGAGACCTGGCGACAATTGTTGGCTTTACTCGACACCAATTACGTTCGTCACGGTAGCACACACCTTTTTGGTTTAGTAATGTTGTAATCCAATACCTGAATAGTGTTGCATCTTATTATTAAAAAGGAGATCTTGGATACACAACTTGAGCAAAGGAATATTATGTACTAGCTGCATGTCGAGTATCGCGTTGTACGACTCTACTCGATTCTCTTATGGCCTCTCTATACTACTTCTCCAATTTACTAATGTCTATTTTCCTCTATTTCTCATTTCTCAATCTCTCCATTTTCCAATTTCTTGTCTCTTTCTAGTACATGCTACCCAATTGTTGTCATGAAAATAGTATAGAAATCTACCGGGTCTATTTAGATTTATGAGAACAAAAAACTAAAAAAACAAATCTTTCCTCTTCTTTTCTCTTCTTTCTTCTTCTTTCTTTATAATAGTTGTGTAGATGTAAATATGGTTAGCGAAACCCGATCATTTGATAAATACAATGATTTACCTTCTGATTTGCTTGACGTTTCGGCCAGAATTCACTAGCCGTGGTTACAAACTGACAAATATTTGATGAAAATAATAAACTTTG
The DNA here is from genome assembly GCA_963691645.1 of Pelosia muscerda. Classification (NCBI taxonomy): domain Eukaryota; kingdom Metazoa; phylum Arthropoda; class Insecta; order Lepidoptera; family Erebidae; genus Pelosia; species Pelosia muscerda. Next base: position 13,580,936 of record OY829114.1, on the reverse strand, counting down.
TACACAAAAAATATATTTCCATTCCAGATTATTATTTTATGTTAAGTTTTAAAACTAAGATGATTTAATGCCGATGGTGTTTATATTTACTTAGTATACCGATCGGCACGGATGTTGGAACTAAGGTTGTTAGCTTTGTGCTCGTCTACCACCGTTGAAAACCGTGCTAGCTTCAAAAGACAGCCTAAAAACGAGTACTGCACGTGTACTCGTAGAGTTCATTATGTGCACATTTTGGGTTCTCAACTCGTCGTGCTTATAATATACTAAACGTACTGTTGGTATTTCTCATCGCATGTTACGTAATAGTTAGTTGATAGATCGGTACTTAGGTATAATATAAATTGCACTACAAATTCCCTTATCATTGCACAGTCATTCTATAGAAAAACGACACTTTGAATGGCGTAATCCATTCAGGAAATGTAAATGAATAATACTGTATATATTTATTTTTATTAAATCGCTGACATTTGAATTTATTGACGTAATCTATTCTGTAGATCGTGATTAATGTTTTAAATTAAGTAGTGTAGAGTGAGTGAGGGTAATTTGGCCATGTTGATCGAGCAGGTCTATAGGCACCTTTATATTTAGTACGGATAAAACGAATAATAAGACTTTAACGGAGGTAGGACACGACGGTATCTCCCGTCCGAAATGAGCTGTCCAACTGGGGAAATACCTCCACACTACAGAAGACCGCGGTCATAATAACCATCGTGTTGTGTTCCCGCCGGTAAGTAGGGTAGCCAGAACTCACTATACCCCTCCTTCCCCTCCCCTTCCTAGCCTCCCCACCCCTTCCCAGCTCTCCCCCTTTCCCTTTAGGGTGGGCAGCGCGTGTGTGACACCCTTAGTGTTGCACACGTTCAAAGGCCACGGTGGCCGCTTTCCATCAGGTGGGCCGTGTGCTTGTCTGCCACCTACGTAGTATAAAAAAAACAAAAAGAATAATAAATTCGTTCGTTCGTCTGGGTGCTATTATGTATGTCTAAGAAAGTTTATCTGGGTTCGTGGGGTCTGAGCGCGCAGTTCATTTACAAAGAAATAGCCAAGCGACTGGTGCTTGACGCTTCACGTGACTAAAGGGCTGGCTCCCTTTATGCACAAAGAATTATCATTGTTATCCAATATGACTTCACCCTTTTGGGAGCTTTACCAGGCGACATCGATTAGGAGGAATTTTTTAACACTTGATGTTTTCCCCGTACATTTTACTTTTTTGTATTTTTTGTAATAAATATACGTAACAACACGCTGCTCCACCCGCACGGATCAATATTTTACGCGGGCAGAGCCGCTGGCAACGGCTAGTTATTAAAGCTTCCTCTTGAATCACGCTATCTATGACCGAAAACTACATTAAAATTTGTTAAGTAATTTAAAGCATCAAAGCACATATACAGCATAAACACATAAATAAGCTCTATAATCTATCTTAATATTAGTTAAACTACCAACTGTTATGGAATATACAGTGGTTTAGGTTGTATTAATAATAATATATAATTAACTATGATTAGTCCTCAAAACCATCACACATATAAACAGGTTAATCAGAGAACTAGCTTTTATTGTCTTCAATTAAGACAACTGGCATTAAACGAGGTTATCTGTACAAAGCATTGATATTAAATATAATGACAGCTTTGTATCATATTCTGAAGCCATAATGAATTGACTTTGACCGCAAAATTAATGCCAAGATGAGATGTTTGCCTTAAGGCGTGTCTACATATTTGTATGAGACCGTTAATTTATAATTACATAAATACCTATACCGGGTACACACCAAATAACGGTGAACGAACGGAAATAACTATGATTCGTTGCGAATAAACAGTGAGAATCGCCATCGCTGTGCTATGGCAGCAACCCGTTAAGTTGACTAAAATTTCTGGTCATATCAAATCATATGTGTCGGGTTTCGGTAGAAGAGATAAACCAAAAAGTGCTGACTCAATGTCATAAAGATGATATGCATCTTATACGTTTTAGTATTTTGAAGCAGCAGGAATGCGGAGCCCACACTAGATATGAAAGCATTTGGTGCTACTGGGATAAATGACTGTGGATAATGATAGCAAAAGCAGCGTTTTAGAACGACGTATCGAACTCATTTGTTTTCGTACACCTTTGCACTAGCACTAGTGAATTAGCCATCGTTCGCTTTAATTTACTTGGTGTGTACGTGGTGTCATTACTGATATTCTGTCTTAGGGAGGCCACACACTAACAGCAAACGCATCAAAGCAAGAAATTTTTCCTTTCGGACATTTTTCTTACCAATTTGCGGTGTATGAAGCAATGCTGCTATAGTGTGTACCAGCCTTAACAATCAAGTAGGTGATCTTGATTGTTAAGGCTGGTACACACTATATATATATACATGACAAGAGTATTTATAAATTTAGTGCAAAATGAATCATATCATATTGATGACTTAAGACTCTTTCACAAAAAACATGTGGCCGGCTGAATGGAATGCCGTAATACGGATTTCTTGGTACGAACATGTGTGAAGTTAGAATCGATAAATATAGTCTTGCTCGGTAAATATATTTGGGCAAATTATTATGGCTACGTATCAAAATCCCGAAGATAAAAGTACCGGACTAAATTTGGAATTTTAAGCTTTGGCCCTTCGTACATCACTCACACTAACTTCGAGATCTTCTGTGGCGACTTTTTTTTTATACCACTTAGGTGGTAGACAAGCACACGGCTCACCTGATGGGAAGCGGTCACCGTGGCCTATGGACGTTTGCAATACCAGAGGCGTCACACACGTGCTGCCTACCCTGTAGAAACATTCTAATGCCCTTCTTGAAGAACCCCATATTGTAGTCGCTTGGGAAAGTCAGCAGGCAGCTCGACTGCTGCGCAAGGACGCGTGTTCGATTACCACTTAGCGCAAATATTTGTTTGCATGCACTATGTAGAGCGGTTTAAATTGTTTCTATATAAATAATAAACTACCCAAGAAACTATTCACATACACACGAAATTTCATCAAAATCGGTATACTTAGCTGTTAAAAAGTTCAACAACATGTCTTCCGCCATCGAATTTTTATAAAAAGATAAGCCTATACCAGTAGCAATATCAAAACGCTAAACACCGTTCGGTATTCAAATCACGCACAACGAAATTCAAAAGATTTTTTTTTTTTTAAACAGTCACGTACGCGAAGGAATTCCCGAGGTGCGGTCAACTTTTAAATATTTGGAATAAAACTTGATCTACGTTGACCGGAAATAATTTGGAACGTCCCGACCCGCCGGCCTTGCCAAGGACCAATGAACGATTGATGTTTTTTTTTCTTCAATATAGGCTTTATGAATGCTTCTAATGCCCGAAGTGTTATGCTTCCCGGTATATATCGTGGCACGAGGGAATTGTTTTGATATAATCTGTGATTGGTGGATATGAACTCGACCGCGTCGCTGTGGCACCCAGCTGTCCTTAAAAGGCACCAAAAGACGAGTACTGCGTTGGAGTACCTAAATTTTGGGGTCAAGATATATACCGATAACTATACTTGCATATTGTTCCCTATAGTTCCTATAGAGAAGTGGTTGTATGGGTCCAATCGTGACGATAACCGGGCTCTACCAAGAGTCTAGAGTTTATTATCGTGGATCGTTTTCAAAATGCATGATTTCAATACAATTAGAAAAAAATGTAAAGAAATTTACAATCGCACCTATTGCTACAGGCAGGTAGTTTATCCTCACACATTGCGACTGGCAACGGTGTTCAAAGTGCGGTATGAAAGAAACTTTATCCCACTCACACTCAATCTGTGGAATGACCTCCCTACCGTGGTTTTCTCAAGCTCTTCTTCAAAATGGGGTTCTTTAAAAGGGGCATTAGAAGGTTTAGGCAAGGTTGACAGGTCGTGTGTATACGCCCTCGTTGTTGCATGCATCTATAGGCCATGGAAACCTTCTATCAGGTGGACTGCCGCCTAGTGGTAATATATTGAAGTAGGTGTCACATGGCGGAAATCCATTATAAGAGAAATATATTGGGGCGGGGGGAGGGGGGTAAGACCCCTGTTTAATTTAGTTGAACGGATTTTCACTGGTGCAATTCAGCTTTGAAGAAATTCTTTGAGTGAGCGATAAGCCTAGTGGTATGGGTAATGGACTGCTGGGACGAGGTCTCGGGTTTGATCCCAGCGTTTACCATGGCACACATCAATGACTTTTTGATTCTTTCCGAAGTTATGTGTGTATTTATTGCAGGTTTATAAGTGCCCGGTTAATGGCAATAGGCTCGCCACCTATTACGTTGGTACCTAAACATAAAAGTGCGAAATGTGGGTGCTGGCACCTCTGCCTACCCCTTCAGGGATATAAGCGTGAGTTTTTGTTATGTTATGTTATGTTATTTGATCGTGGTTATTGGTAAAATCAGCTCTCAAACCTAAATAAGCTACATAACTCACTTTTGAATATGTCAATCATTTGAACATTAAATCAATGCAAATTAATTTATTGCAGATCGAAATACAGTCTTATCCATTTAAAAATAAAGTTCTTTTTGTGTCTGGTATGGTGTTAAAGGAACCGGTCTTAGGTGACCTCGGGTATCAGAACAAACGGATAGAATAACGATACAAAATTCCAGACGAATGTATTCACATAATTGAACACATAACAAAAATGATAAAAAAAATTGAGTAAGGTACTTTGTGATTCATAGGTAGCTAAATGAATGAACCATTAGCCCAAAAAAGCATGCATTGAAGCATTTGTACCTGGTATACCACTACACAGTGGTGTGTAATGTGTGTATTCCGTATAGACAAATAGATATTGCATACTCTACCTAAATCAGGGTCTCTAGCCAAAATGCATTCGTTCCGAATCTACATTCGTCATCGCTCTGAAAATGTAGGTATGGAAGTGACAATTGTTGTCGGAATCGGTTCACATGACATTTCGGCTAGAGCCCCAGATGAATTATTTGTACTTCAACTACATACACACTAAGTAAAGGACATATCATTTAGGATTGGAGTGCAGTGTTTATTTTTAGATTAGCACTCTGAAGTCTGAAATGTCTACCCGTTACTGCCTTCCCTGTTTAAATACTCTATGCACGCCACTGCCCTCATAACCGTGATCTCAAAGATAAGTGCGAAGCGCGAAGCAAAATAAAAACTCACGCCCTCAATTGAAATCGTCCGTCCCAACAAAAGGTACCAGTTTTGTTCAGTTCAAAAACATACATACATACATATCGTTCTCGTGAGAAAGATTTTTCAACTGACTTTTTTATATTCTCCCTTTCATTTTACTTTTTTAATATTGTCGGGTGTGTTGCCGTTTCTTTAATCTGTATTTAGTGTGTTTCAAAATATCGACTGTGATGTTGAAAGTGACAGTTCTAAATTTAAATTTCATTCGCTACAAAAGCATAAGGTATTATAATCGCATGTGACATTGACACTTGATACGAAAGTCACTGAGTTGTAAAACATGTATCCTGTTATTTAGAACTTTTTTCGTTTAAAGTTGTTGTCACTTACATCTTTTTACTTATCGAAAACATAATCGTGCATAATCAAAAGTATATTTTTTTGAAAAATAGTCTTACTATGGTCTATTACATTTGGTTTTCGTAATTCCTTACAAATTTGTCGTTTAAACTACTGAACTGATTTTGATGGAATTACATACAGAGGTAGATTATACTAAGGACAAGGACATATGCTATGTTTTGTAGTGACAACTGACATTCAAACGGGAGGAACCGCGGTTAAAAGCTATTACTTTGTATACTTTGTATATGTAACTTAGAAAAGGACATTATTTCGACATGAGAACGAGATAAGAATTCCTCGTAAGTCGAGCCGCGAGCTATGCAAACGCTGGACAACTTGCATTTAGCTACGGAACGCTCACTTTCAATGGAAGGGTCATGGGTTTGACCTTTTAGATTCTCCAACTTGTAAATCTAGCGGCTTCTATAGTGAAACGATTGCAAATAAGGTGGGGAATAAGTTTCATGATAAGCAGTCACCGACGCCAGTTGATATTATGTTCGAGCTCTGCTTCCGTGAAATACTTATTCCCTAGTTCTTCCTACAGTCCTTTAAGTGGGGCGTGAAAAAGCATCTGATGAGGAGTAAAAGCTGAGCGTTTATTAAAACTGCTGCACTCACTTTTGTACTAGCCTATTAACACAACACTATTTCAACACAAAAATATTTTTTCAATTCGGACCTGTCGTTTTTGAGATTAGCACTTCAAACAAACAAACTCTTCAGCGTTATTATAATATTATTAGGTATTACATATATGTACATACACACACACATAGGTACACATCTATAAAATCACATAATAATACACATCACACTATACACACAATACTTAATATGCATCACACATCAATTCAAGTACGTGTAACATTTGTCAGTGAAATCCAGTGTTTACAAACAATAAAATTATCTCCACTATGTAATGGTAATCTACTACGGTTTAAATCAATTGTTCTATGCTGTACGCATACTAATGTGTCTCGTAAATTAAACGGTATTTGATTGAATGTGTGATTGGCATATCAATATATCAATCAATCAATGGCAGTTCACTACTGGATATAGGCCTCTTCTAATGTTGGTAGACTATGGCCAATTGTTTTTACGCTGGCCAGCAGTGCAATTCTCTAAGCATACATCGTCAACGAACTCGAAGACGAGTAGAACCTAGAACTGACGCTAGCAACGTAGAAACTGCAGCAATGCAATTCTCTAAACATACAGCGTTGAGCTCTACGACAAACTTGACGTAGAGCACAGCCTAGGACTGTAGTGCAATTCACTAAGCGTTAGTTCTAGGTTGTTCTCTACGTCGAGTTCGTCGATGAGCTCCACGGTGTATGCTTAGAGAATTGCATTGCTGACGGGTTGGTACAGAGTTATATTCCGAGTTTTGTGTCTCTCGTAGTGATATCGTCTTCGTAATTTTTCCGTTAGTCGCCTCTTACGACATCCTTCGAATGAGATGGGGTGGTGAAACCTTTGTCACTACCACTCGGATGTGTGTAACATAACATAAACTGAGGCCTATATCCCCGAAGGGGTAGGCAGAGATGCTAGCACCTTTCGCCAGTGGCGAGCCTATTGCCATTAACCGGGCACTTATAAATACACACATAACTTCGAAAAGCATCGAAAATTCATTAGTGTGGACCATGGTAAAACCTTGGATCGTACCCGAGACCTAATCTCAGCAGTCCGTTACCCATACCACGAGGCTACCGCGGTTCTATATATAAATAAAAATGTATGAAGATAAAAAAATATAAAAAGTTACCGCTAAAACCGTTACTATACATATGTATATTCACAAATTTGAATGAGGCTGCTCTTAATGAAGCCAAGCACGTATGCATCCATTCTAAAACCCAACCAAACTCATGCATTTCTACATCAAAACAAGAAAAAACAAATTCCAGCTGCTCAAATTCCATTGCTGGCTCAACTCGTAATCGTAACCACGTTTACAACTATAAGACAGCAATGTATAATGTGAAAATTGTTAATGTAATGTTCAGTTTGTTGTGTTAGTGGAAGACCGGTGGAGTCTTGCACCTGCCTCCCGATTTCGCTATAAATTATGAAGTCGGACCGATTTGTGCTTAGAAAACAAGTTTGTTTGCAATTATAGCTGGGTAATGGTTGAGAAATATGTCGTGTAAAATATTTCTCCCACGGACTTGTGAACAAAAATAGATTTACGAGGAGTAGCAAGATTGTGTTAATTGATTGAGTTCGAGTAAACGTAGATGATAATCATTAGTATTGATTATGGGTATATTTTTCTAACAATATACTTAACTATTAGTGTGTCCCTAGCAAGAAAAAGTATTTGCTTTTATCTAGAGCCATGGGAGTCCAAAGTATACAACAAGCATACAGGCGAAACCGGGGCCGATAGTCTTGTATCTAAACATAACATAACATAAACCATCGCCTATTTCGCCAGTTTATCTTTAGGTCACAATGTAATAGGCGAGCCTATTACCATTAACACTTATAAACCTGCGATACATACACACATAACTTCGAAAAGCATCGAAACGTCATTGGTGTGTGCCATGGTAAAACTTGCGATCGAACCCAAGACCTCGTCTCAGCAGTCCATCACCCATACTACTAAACTCCCACGGCTTTTTTAGTGTAATATTAGTCTAGTATCTACTTTATGGATAGACGAATTTCAGACGGAGGTAGGACACGACGGTATCTCCCGTCCGAAATGACCTGTCCAACTGGGGAAGTACCTCCGCCCTACAGAAGACCGCGGTCATAATAACCATCGTGTTGTGTTCCCGCCGGTAAGTAGGGTAGCCAGAGCTCACTATACCCCTCCTTCCCCTCCCTTTCCTAGCCTCCCCACCCCTTCCCAGCTCTCCCCCTTTCCCTTCAGGGTGGGCAGCGCGTGTGTGACACCGTTAGTGTTGCACACGTTCATAGGCCACGGTGGCCGCTTTCCATCAGGTGGGCCGTGTGCTTGTCTGCCACCTACGTAGTATAAAAAAAAAAAAGACTCAGACTGTCAAGAAATTCGTCAGTAATTTGCGACACCAAACCGGTCGGTAAGGCCCGCGTGCTTAACCTTTAGTGTATGTGGCTACAACCAGCCATAACGATCTGATGTCATATAAGTGTACCGTTACACGTGATGGGCCAATGTCTATCAATAATACATTATCCGCCTATATCTTCCTGAAGAGGCTCCAAAATGGAAGTTTTTAAAGCATTTAGTTATAGTATCGGACAATTTCGGAAACTTAGTGGGTATTGACACACAGAGAACTTAGCCAAAATGCATTCGTTCCGAATCTACATTCGTCATCGCTCTGAAAATGTATGGGAGTGACATTTGTTGTCGAAATCGGATGACATGACATTCGACAAAAAATTTCACTCCCATACATTTTCAGAGCGATGACGAATGTAGATTCGGAACAATTGCATTTTGGCTAAGTCCCCTGGTAAGTATCAACGCGATCATATGGAAAATACAATAATTTATCTTATTTTTTATTTTTTCTTTGCGCCAAATCCCCACTGAAACCGGTAAGAGCGGTTATGTCGGGCCCCATATTATTTCGTCGAAATACATTTTCACGGTAACTCTCCTATTGCTCCCGAAGCAATGCGGTCGGATATAAATATAAGCAATGCGGAAAGCAATACCGGTTGTATGCAGTTGGACGAAGAACGGATGCTAGAGTTATATAGAAACGTAACTACGAGATGTTTCTTAACATATATACTTCGGTAATTCGGTAATACTTCGGTCTATGCCATTCTATAAAAATAACAGTATCCGATAGAGCTAAAATAAATAAAAATATTTTGTGCATTTTTTTTCGAAGTGAATATTAAGATGAGTTTTGAACTCGCGACCAGTCTCTTGCAGGGAGAACGCTCTGACCACTGAGCTTCTAGACCATGTCTAAAGAGCAATACTCTTTCACGTCTTGAGGGGCGATTTTAAATCGATTTTCCTCAAAATTTCTTTATAATATTATTAAATTTTGATGAATTTTAAAGCATTTAATATGGTCACGGGTCATTCCGTCTGGTCTTTCCGTTTGTCCAAAATCCAAAATCGATCTGAATTTTTCTTTAAAATTACATTCAATTTCGACTCTTTTCATTCAAATCGTGACCGTTTCTGACATTCCATTTGATTTGAACGAATCGACACTGAATTTGGAATAGATTATTGTTAGGAAAATTAACCTTTAGCGTAAAGATGCTTTATAACTGTTTAAATGGCTTCTATTTAACGACAGATATAAATGGGACATAGACAGACAAACTCAGCCGAGATTCAAATGTGATAAGATTGGATAACATTAGAATGTGTAAAAAGGGAAGTTCGAAAGTAACGCCAATGACAGAAAAGTTACAAGGAAATCTCTTGTCCTGATTCGTACATGCAACGATTAGGAACGGGCTTAAGTATGGAAGTAGATAATTAACATGGGCAAAGGAAGATATAAGAACAGATGAATGAACTGTATGAAAGATAATATAGGAAGGACAGAAGTGAATGTTGAGATAACTGCAGAGATGAATGGAAAAAAAAAACAAAAAAAAAGTTGCATTGACCCTAAATACAATGGGTCAAGGGCATTAGTTGACAAGGACACACAGACAGGACAGATAGCAATATTTCAAGTCACTAATGTTACTGATGATATCACCTATGTATCTATCAAAAATATCTTAGCATCCCTATTTAGTCAAGCCATGTAATAAAGTTGCCCAATTAAAAATTCCACGTAGATATAAGTGTCTATAAGACAGCACTATAAAAGTTTCGATAACAGTAGCTAACATCGCAAGAAATAAGAAATTAATAAGTACAACTGTAATAGACATTGAGAAGCTGTAACGGATTATCTTCTCACGCTACAGATCAGAATATTTACGTTCTATCAACAATATAAAACCACTACTTTCGAAGATATCAAGAAACTAGTGCTGTATATACATAAACCTATCTTTCCTGTAATGGTGTGCTGCTAAAACAAGTGCACTTAGTGGATTGTGGTTTGACAACGACGTTATATTGATTAAACAATGAAACAGGGACGTAGCTAAGGTGTGCGATTTTATATCGACCGTTGAACATAGAACATTTTTTGTACAACTATTCACAAAATAACCGCCACACACAACCGTTAGCACCTGCCTCACAAACATCCTTACAAAGGTGCCACTCACCTCACCGAATTCCACAATGGACCTTTGATAACTGACACAAACAGTTATAATATTAATTTATATGTACGAAAAATACATATAAAACTCGATAGTCGAGTCGAAAACTTGAAGTTTTCTTACAGTTACACCGTTGTGTAAGACCAAGTGATAACCTGAATTGAGATAAGACCGTTCGGAGCTGAGTAGCTCGCATGCCGCAGTAACCTAACAGATTATAACATTTGTGTATGTAATCTTCGAATTCCTATCCGAGATAGCGTACAGGTTTTAAGGAATGAGGTTCAAGATTCAAGACTTACCGTCCGTTCGGTGCGGAGGGCGAGTGTACCAATTTAACAGCGAAGAGGAACTGTATAGCACACACAAGTAGGCAGCATAGATTCAACGAAAGCGTCAACGCACACAACGCTAATGTCACTTCGTACACCACTGCAAACTCCTCAGGAGCACCAGTCGCTGGCGCGGATATCTTCAGTAGAAACAGCAGAGCTAACAACGCCAGTAGTAAACTGACGAGACACAGCAGCGCTAAAGAAGTCAGTGCTTCTTCAGTCGCGGCTCTAGAACTTCTTCCTCGTACCGTAGCCGGTCGAGACTGAATCCCTGAAGCGTTTCCATTGGCAATCTTTGGAGGTGAAGCCACAGGTATTGGAGATACGACTGATACGGGTGCGACGGGAGGTGGTTGTGCGCCAGGGCTGACGCTGGCTGAAGTCCCGCCAACCGAGTGTTTCGACGAGTCGAGGGTTGAGACATTGAGGGGCAGGTGGTGGTGCGGCCGCCGCGGCATGTTCTGGTAGCGTTGGTCGGCATCGTTTGCCGCTGGCGGCCGCTGCGCATGTTTCAACATGGCGATGCTAGCACGCCGAGACTCGCCATCCCGCCGACTGGTTCGGCATTCGGGCCGGTTTCGTGTCACGTTCGTGGCGAGGCGGCCGCTCGGGCGACGATCGCGGGACGACTGAGTGCTCGGGCCGTTGAGCGTACCTGCGCCGGCGCGTATGTATGTCAATCAAACCGGTGCAGGGCTGACTGCACCACGCAGCCCGACGTACGGCCTAACTAATGCACCCTCACAATTAGTGTTGCCCAAATTCAGTCTTGGTCTTGCAGTCTTGGTCTTGTTCTTGCGTTTTTGCAAGACCAAGACCAAGAACAAGACCGCGTATTTTTAGCAAGACCAAGACCAAGACTGACCGTGCAAGACTTGAGCAAGAACAAGACTAAGCCTGCAAGACTCTTGCGTCTTGCAGCTAGGACTTAGCGCTATTTCACGGAGTAGTTAGGTGTAACAGTTCGGTGTATAGGTACGCTTAGGAATTCTATGAGACGCAAAAAACTGTATCAAAGAATATGAAAAACTGGACCTATGCGCATTACGACTAATACCATAAACATACCTACATAGCGAATAAAAAACTATCCATTAAAATCAAACTGAGTGCATGCATAGTTATGTTTTAACCATCGGCACTTTGATAATGCGGCATCAAAGGTTTTGTACTTACTTCTCAAAGAAATTTGCCGCTTTTCGGAAGTACAGTAGAACTCAAAAGTGCAGTAGCAATCCTACGCAACTATAGCGTCAACATTCTAACGCTACTTGTGACCTTTTTCTTTTAAGACAAGCCAGCGTCGCCTCGTATTGCATAGTAACATTACACACACATATAAGCGCGCCGGCCGCACGCTAAACCATTTTGAGCCTTGATGTGCTAATGCACTTATGAGCTCTGACTGTACATGGTTATAATACACGCGCCGGCGGCTTCTTTTGAAATCATATACAACAATCATTGCCGCCGCGCCGAAATCACAACATTTGACACTATTAGATTGCCGCCACAGGGCGTAGGTATACTCATGCAAAATAATTTCGAATTTTAAGAGTACCTACAGGTGTTCCAAAGGATAAATAAGTTTCAGAGTGCTTAGAATGAAAATGAATACATTATACTGATCACGCAAGTAGTATTATGATTGGGATAAAATGGTAAGGATAGGTAGTAGATGTCATAATAATTTATTCTCTTTACTATGGCTATGTTAATTCAAGCTCACAATGTTCCAATTCTAATACGTTTTTCTAAGATTTAAAGTAAACTTTAATAAATAGCAATAGATTAATAGGTAATTGCAAGACTTGCAAGACTCTTGCTGCAAGACCAAGACCAAGGCCAAGACTGGGAGCGCAAGACCAAGACCAAGACCAAGACCAGGTGTATTGGCGCAAGACCAAGACCAAGACTGGCTAAGTCTCGTCTTGTTCTTGCATTTGGCAACACTACTCACAATAGAATAATGGCAATCGTATAACAATTGCTAGGATAAACAACCACTCATCCATCATTCCAATGTGTTTAGAAAACAAAATGCTTTCAGATATTTTGTTATGTGCAATGTTTACTGATATTATCATCTTGTTTATAAATGACAAACAACTGAAGCGTGTATAACATAAATATATATATTATATAAATGTTAAGATTAGTTGTTATTTTATTACAAACTAGCTGACCCACGCAACTTCGTCTGCATCACCCCGTTTTTGCAACATTTTTCACTTCTGCTCCGCACCAGTTGGTTGTAGCATGATGTTATATACATATAAACCTTCCTCTTTAATCACTCTATCTATTAAAAAACCGCAAACCGCATCAAAATCCGTTGGGTAGTTTTAAAGATTTATGCATACAAAGGGACATAGGGACAGAGAACCCGATTTTATTTTATACTATGTAGTGATGATTTCCCTTTCATATACCTACAGATGGTGTAGTGGTTATCTAACTGTCACTCACTCACTGAGTTCGATTTCCATTACAAGAAAATTATTGTAATGGAAATATAGGGTATAAGGGTAGGTAATTATTGTACTGTAGGAATGCATTTCTTTTGAAATAGTACGCTCACGAAGTACAAATAATAGGCTGCTTTGACAGAGTAGAGCACTCGACTGCTAAATCGTGTGTTGGATTCCCATTCAGCGCAAATATTTGTAATGTATATTTGTGTGTATTATGTATATTTGAGAAGGTATCTTCCAGCAAATATTGTGTACACCTAAATCTGAAACTGCTTATACTCTATTATTTGCTACATTAAAATTTGTAAGTTAATTAAGTAGCAAATTGCAAGGTACGATAGAACTTCTTCGAGGTTTCGAAACTACTGAACCGATTTCAATAATTCTTTCACCTATGAAAAGCTACAATATCTAGAAGTAATATAGGCTATAGGTATACTCGTATCATCATACTAAGGACCGGAGCAATAATCATAAGACGCTAATCATCATTCCCTGAACCTTTTTCCCAACTCAGTTGGGGTCGGCTTTCCAGTCTAACTGTGATGCGGCTGAACTTCGATATTTTCCGTGAAGCGACTGCCATCTGACCTCCACAACCAATGGTCTAATGACCAATGGCGATATCGAAGTTCCAAGTTAGGCTGGTTGGACTTTTGAGGGCTCCAACTACCCGTAACGACTGCCATAGATGTTTGTATGGCAACCGGGACCGACGGCTTAACGTGCTCTCCGAGGCACATATAAACCTGCGATAAATACACACATAACTTCGAAAAGCATCGAAAAGTCATTGGTGTGTGCCATGGTAAACCTGGGATCGAACTCGAGACCTCGTCTCAGCAGTCCATTACCCATACCACTAGGCTACCGCGGCTTCATCATAAGACGCTAAAATCGCTAACTATTGCCCTTGTCATCACGGAGAAGTAGTACCTATAGAAGGCTAGTAGAAAATCGAGTAGAGTCGTACAACGTGATAATCGACATCCACACGGGCGGCGCCGCGGGTAACAGCTAAGTATAATAAATAAAGGAAAAAAAGTACTTAGGTACATTGAATATTTTGAATATTAAAATCTCGCAAGGTTAAACCACAATCTTAGATAGATCGATAGATAGATTACTCTTTATTTCACACCAAAAACAAAACAAAAAATAAATAAAAGAAAACACCAAGGACAAGTAGTGAGAGTCACAGTTGTTCTAATGTACAATGGGCGGCCTCATCGCTGGAGGCGATTTCACCAATCTTAAAGTATATTTCTCACCCTGCTCCTTGCGAGCCCTTGGTTATTACTTAGTGTTACTAGGAAGACATTAGCCCCACACAAAAAGCTGCGCACATAGGAACTAGGCACCCAGCAGGCAACATATGTACAGTTATTAAACGCGTTCGTCTTCAGACCTTGTGTCGCAGGACATCGAGACAAAAGGTAGATGCAACAAAATTGTAGGTATATTCGACTAATAATAACTATATAGGTAGAATATATTCACACACCTTTACTAATTATAGTAAAAATATTCTATCTATATATATAAAAATGAATCGCTAAATATGTTGGTAAGCGCATAATTCAAAAACGGCTGGACCAATTGCAGTAATTCTTTTTTATACATGTTCCTTGAACTCTACGGAAGGTTTTTATGGAGCAGCGGGAACGGGATCAGAGGTCCAATCAGTGGAACGGGATTAGAAGTCCACGGGGGCGAAGCCACTGGCTACAGCTAGTACAGAAATAAAATACAAAAGGTAGAGACTGCAACTTTAGGCATCAAAATATTCCTCCCCATCGATCTCTACCGGAACCGCGGCGGCATTACCACGCTGAATGGCGATGCCAATTCTTTGAGCGAGGTAAAGGCCAGCCCTATGGTCACGGGAAGCGTCGATAAGTCGCTTTGCTATTTCTTTGAATAGCGCGCGCGAAATGTATGGGAGTGAC
The DNA here is from genome assembly GCA_963691645.1 of Pelosia muscerda. Taxonomy (NCBI): domain Eukaryota; kingdom Metazoa; phylum Arthropoda; class Insecta; order Lepidoptera; family Erebidae; genus Pelosia; species Pelosia muscerda. The sequence goes on along the minus strand of OY829114.1, from coordinate 13,565,416 downwards.
ATTTGTTGTTGTTGTCGAATGTGATCCGATTCCGACAACAAATGTCACTCCCATACATTTTCAGAGCGATGACAAATGTAGATTCGGAACGAATGCATTTCGGCTAGAGCCCCTGGACGCGTGTTTTGTCTCTACTAGAGGCATTTTCAGGAGCGCGGCTCCGTATTGCTACTAAAGATCCGAATCTCAATGACTAATACATAACATAACATAAACTCACGCCTATATTTCCGAAGGGGTATGATAATTAGTGATATTTTTTATTGCTATCGTTGGGATTCCCTCCCTCCCCCAATATATTTTCCGAGAAAAGTCTTAGCTCCAAAGATCTTGTCTTGTCTATTACTGGTTTAGAGCTATTATTAGTGTATGCAGCCTCACCATATACCCGCAGTAGCTCTAATCTACCGACAAATATTACTTTATCTCTCTTCGCTCTACTTTTTGTTAACAACCAAGCCACCTGTATTTTTTTGTTGGTTTCCTAAATGGTTTACCAACAAATCATAAACCAATCAACCTCTGTCCCTTCTTTACCTGAGTATTAGGACATCAGGTGTACCGTTATCATAATGCTTGCATCTGTAGCCTTAGCACGAAATACTATCGAATTCGTAATGTAAAGGTATCGACAGAACGGAGCATTGCGATTGGCGGGCTCCACACACACAGGTTCACAAGAGGCAGACTGCCAATCACAATGCTCCGTTCCCTTGAAACCTTTACATTACGAATTCGATAGGAGTTCATGTTAGTGCTACTGAATTTACAACTTGAAATACAATACACTATACAATTATTATTATCGTAGTTACTTAAGCAATAAAGTGTGAATTGATTTTGAAATACCAATAAACGCAAGATGAAATTGCTATTCTGTTATTGTAAACAGAACTTGGATTAATTACTATAAAAATAAATTATCATCATCATTCTCTGAGGCTATTTCCAACTCAGTTAGGGTCGGCTTTCTAGTCTAACTAAGATGCGGCTGAACTTCGAAATTTTTCGTGAACTGACGATATCGAAGTTCTGTGACTAACCTATAGTCGGACTTATGAGGGCTGAGGGCACCAACAATCCGTAACGACTGCCATGTTTGAATGCCATCTGAGATCGACTGATTAACGTGCTTTACCTCTTCGAGGAACGACCAGACCAGTGGACCAAATAATCGTTTTCATGCATACAAATATTTGCACTGAGCGGCGATCGAACTCGTGCCTTCTGCGTAGCAGTCGCGTTTACTACGGCCACAGAGGATGTCGGATCATCATTTTAAAGATCCAATCATACATAGAGACAGACAGACAGACAGCGGGTAGTAACTTTGTTATAAGCTATTATTAACTATGATAAAATGTCGGTTGTTATACTATTAATGTGAAAAGCCATGACAATCTGAAATCATTGAATAATTAATAATATGATTTTATCCCTATTAGTCTTTAAAAATAGCCTTCGTGGCATGGTGGTAGTGTACGCGACTGCTACGCACGGAAACCATTGGTCCCGGTTGCCATACAAACATTTATGGCAGTCGTTACGGGTAGTTGGAGCCCTCAAAAGTTCAACCAGTCTAACTTGGAACTTCGATATCGCCATTGGTCATTGGACCATTGGTTGTGGAGGTCAGATGGCAGTCGCTTCACGTAAAATATCGAAGTTCAGCCGCAACACAGTTAGACTGAAAGCCGACCCCAACTGAGTTGGAAAAAGGTTCAGAGAATAAGTCTTTAAAAATACATTAAGTATCTAGCAATTCGTTGATAGCAGTAATTACTTGTAACATCTTCTTTATGTCCTCGCCCAGTCAGTAATGGTAAATGGATGATCCAATGATAACAGTTTGAATATGAAGTCAGTGACCCCTGAGCGAAATGAATGCTTTTAGCGATATACCTCAGCTTTGTCGTGGGCGGGTTGGTATGTCGACCGTAGGTACTAGAGAAAAACAAGGAAGGAAGTCTCTTAAATATTTAAACTATGATTATTAATATTGCTGGTACATTAATAAAATTCTATGGGAGGGTCTGATTTATTCGGAGAAAGATGTGGACTCCGTAGTTCCACATACGAGAGGACCTTTTTTTATTTTCTTTATTTATGACACGTCAATTTGACTTCTCATCGCCTGATGTTAAGCTGAAGGCATAGTCTCATGAAAGAAGGTCACCATTGCAAACTTGTGCTTGACGGCCTCATCAGCTTTTTCACGCCCCGCTTAAAGTACCCGGGACTGTAGGAAGAAGGAAGGCCTTCGCTGGTCCTGGGTCAGCCGTGGTGTAAGGAATATGCCAGAGGCTACCTTACTTTCGGGTACTGATGGCCCAAGACAGCCGTGCGGTTTTGGTAGGTTCGAGTCCGACATAACCACTCGGCGGGTGGTATCCGTGAGGATTTCCGCACTGAAGAAAAAAAAAGGGAAGTTTGAATTAAAATTAACGCTAACACCTCTTTTATACCACTTAGGTGGCAGACAAGCACACGGCCCACCTGATGGAAAGTGGTTATGGATGGAAAATATGTAAGTAAGATTTCCTTATCTTCTTAATAACACATAATGAAACGTGGATGTCCGTATTATAATTAACTCTTGCCTTAAGATATAGCTAAGTAAATTGAAAGTATGTACTATTTCTTTTATGGTACTTAGGTGGCTACGACCCATCTGATGAAAAGTGGTTACCGTGACCTATGGATGTTAGTAACACCAGGGGTGTCCGACCCTGATGAGGGAAGGGGGGAGAAGTTGAAAGTGAGGTAAAGTCAAATTGATGTGTCCTATACATATAAAAAAAAAATATGCAATTCGAAAAAGTATTCTCAGCAACAAGTAAGACGCCCTCTAAAATCCAACCACTCGTCCTGATCGACCACCTGATCTCGTGGGGGGCGGACACACGGAAACAAACGAACTGGCGTGGCTAACGTGGCTCTGGAAGGTTTTATTGAAAAACTTGACATTGGCGACTGGCAATTAATAATTTTGTACCTATTAAAACTGGACATCGGCGAAATTGCAATGATTTTGCTGCAGAATTTGAACAAGTAAGACAAAAGTGCCTGGTGCACCACAATAGCAATCTTACGCGGAGAATGAGTACAATACTAAAAAATGTAAGTGTTTATTAGAACTCTGCTTACATTTTCACAGGGAGACAGGCGTGAGTATAAGAACAAATGCCAGTCTCGCCATATTTTCTTCAGTTATTCGTCTAACATTCTGTACAATATTAACCGCATAAAAAAAAAGAAATCGAGCAAAACCAGTCGAGTTAAAACGGCCATCAAAGCGCGCGGTTACTGTAGTAGTAAGAATCTAAACTTTGCATTCATAATGTTAGTTATTATATTCTGTGTGATACTCTCCAAGACGTTAACTGCTAGTGCTTGTGCGGCTAAGCACGTAATTAATTTCCTTGCGATTTACACCACATAGCAAGGAATCAGGTTATTTTTTTTCCAAATTCATTTAGCTGCAACATTTTCGGTAACGAATTTATTTTCGGAATACCCAATTTTTTTTACAAAGTGTCCCATTAGCGGCAATAGGCTTGACCCTTATTACGTAGGACCGAAAATCATAGTTGGCGATATGTGGTTGTTTAATACACATCTGCCTACTGCTTCGGGGATTACTGGTGTGAGTATATGTATGTATGTAGTTATGTACTTATGTAAGAAGTTTTTATTTATACTAGTTAGAACAGTTTACCGATGTTTGTTAATGTACCAGTTTAAACTTCCATGTCGGGAAATGGTATGTTCCTTTAAAGCAAAATTGTAGAATATTTTATTGCGATATAAGTGGTTCTACGACAGATGGCAGAACATTATCTTTTTTATATAAATAAAGGACATAAAGGCATGTGTGTGATGTTCGCCCATTGGTCTATTTATAGTTTGTTCGTGAGAGAATTACTTTTCCGATTTATAAAGACTCCGATTCTAATAATGGTTAACTGTCAAATCACTGATATTACAAAAACTGTCATTGAATTTTCGGCTTAAAGGTCACAATCAAATGAAAAACAAAACATTACATCGTTGCATTCACTCTACATGATGCCATTTAATTTCAGACTTTAACAGCATGACAGTAAAGTGTAAAATTCCATGGCATTTTCTGCAATCCAAGTGGTTTGATAATTGTTCACAATTCAAGAATCGGAGTTGCCACATACTTATCTATATAATGAGAGGTCGTATGCGTTGCACTAAGTATTCTTTAAGACGCAGCTTCAGTCGCCCACAGAAATAGGGCCTAGTGGGTCAACTGGTCTACGCGACCCCAGCAACAGAGACTTGAAACCAATGTAAATGAGTAACAGCCTTGACAATGCAGTTTCTTGGGGTCAGACACCCCAAGAAAAAATAAAATATTGAAGAAGGTGTTACATGGAGGAAATTCATTCACGGTACACATCACCAACAGAGTATCAGAATATCGCCGTTTAATAACCTTGTGTTGTGTTTTCGGTGGTGAGTAGTGAGCTCTGGCTACCCGCCAGAGCTCACTAGAGAGGTTTTGTGTTGTCCGTGGGAAAACCAAAGGCTTATCCTACATCTTTTGCGCTGACGACACAGAATGTCTCTGTTCTTACAGGGGTTGCGGCACGAGTGTTATTCTTCTGGTGTTACACTCGCCCATAGGCCACGGTAACCACTTACCATCAGGTGGGCCGCGTGCTTGTCTGCGACCTAAGTTGTATAAAAAAAAAAAAGGCTGGTTGATTAATCGACAGGTGTACCGGTGTGCAGGGTTCACCTGAGACCACATCTTTAAGAGTGTATAAAATCTTGTTGTTGTGGTCCATTTTTAGAATGTGCTCTAGGATAGTCCACCAACGGGCACATCCTAGGACTGACGCTTAGGGAGTTTCACACCTGCTGTGGGCAGGTTTGAGATCAAAGATCTTGGTGATACCCATTCGCCCTCTACATCTGCTTAGCTTAGAATGATTACACTTATTAGGCACACTTGACCTTTTCGAATTAAGAATAGGCTAAGTCGCATAGAGAAGCACTGTGACATTTTAGTAAAAAATATGTCAGTAGGTACATACAGCGACAAAAGTAACTTAATAGTATAAGTATCATAGTATTAGTTCCTCAAACTTAAAATTAATTTATTTGACTTCATTTATTTAATAAAGAATAAATGATTTTTGTATTGTAATGCGTTTAACTACTATGAGGGTAGCATTACTCTGAGAGGCTACTATTATACTACGTTTTATTATATGTGTTTGTTGTAATATACTTGATTATATTATTGTACTGTGTATAATAAAAATCTTTTCTTTCTCTCTACGTACGTACAATCTAGAGTTCACGACTGAGACACTTACAGGCAAAAATATTCTATCACCATTGCCCCATCACCAATTACCACCATGAATAGATAATCTGCGGATTATTAAAATACTTAAACTCCATATTTTTATTCACAGATTTCAATATGAAGACCGTTTATCTCAAGTTAATTTTCAATAGGTTTTGTCACTGACTGTACCAATTACACAACATAATTTGTAGGCTAGTTCTTGAATACACGCGTTGCCCTACAGCAACGGTTAAAGAATTTATAAAAAAAAAAGAAATGTCATTCAATTCAATCACTCGTTACTTTAGAATCTTTTTTATGTTTTTTTTTTATACTACGTAGGTGGCAGACAAGCACACGGCCCACCCTGAGGGGAAAGGGGGAGAGCTGGGAAGGGGTGGGGAGGCTAGGAAGGGGAGGGGAAGGAGGGGTACAGTGAGCTCTGGCTACCCTACTTACCGGCGGGAACACAACACGATGGTTATTATGACCGCGGTCTTCTGTAGGGCGGAGGTACTTCCCCAGTTGGACAGCTCATTTCGGACGGGAGATACCGTCGTGTCCTACCTCCTTCGAATGTTTCGTACCATGACCAAATTAGTGATACAAGGGACGTGAAGATTTTTGAGCTTACTTATATGTTATTTCAGTCCTGTACCATCGTCATTGTAATTTCGATGCTTCCAGTTGTAACCGAAGTTTCCACTTTGGAGCCTGAGGTTTCTTTAAGTGACAGCCGATCCGTTCTCTCATCAAATTGCAACAATTAACTTTGGTATGACACACTAGTGTGACTGTGTTGTACTATAGTCACATCAGTAGGGGAAACTGAATCCCTATGGGAGACAAGGTACCCTACACCAATATTTTTTGAATTACTAAGCGTATTAGAGTATTTTTTAGTGTGGTAACACTAAGTAAACATTATTACCCTTAGTGATACCACATTAAAAATAGTCTAATACGCTTAGTAATTCTAAAAATATTGGTGTACCTTGTCTCCCATAGGGATCAAGTGTCCCCAGTTTCCCTTATAGATCTTGATCATTTCACTCGATATATACAGGGTGTAAGGGGAACACTCCTGAAGCCGAAAGCCCCTGGTAGTACTCATGGCACACAACATATCAGCATTAAAAAATTACGGCAATTTTTTTCGCATTATTTACTCTCCATCGCATCAGTAAGCTATTTGCCTATTTCAGTTCACAGTTGGAGATAGACCTCTTCCAATGTAGAGAGATTTTTTACTTTAACTGAGGTTTTAACTGTTTCCACGGATTGGGTTTTATTTCGAGTTTTACTTCTCTCGCGGTGATATTGTCTGAGTCTTCCATAAGTCGCCTCTTTCGACTTCGAATGAGATAGATGGTGATCATGACCAATAATATTTTTACAGCTTTATAAACCGCTGGCTGAACCGCATGAAATACATTTTTTTTATATAATATCACGCCTATATCCCTGTAGGGGTAGGCAGAGGTACTAGCACCCGCATTTCGCTAGTTTACATTTAGGTCCCAATGTAAAAGGTGGCGAGCCTATTGCCATTAACCGGGCACTTATAAACCTGCGATAAATACACACATAACTTCGAAAAGTATCGCAGTCATTGGTGTGTGCCATGGTAAACCTAGGATCGAACCCGCGACCTCGTCTCTGCAGTTCATTACCCATACCACTAGGCTATCGAGGTGACTAATTCAATGAAATATATAATAGGTAAAGTACGTAAACGTAAAAGTACGTAACAGCAGAACGTAACAGGTACGTACGTAACGTGAAGACTTTATAGGAACAGGCATTGATTCCTATATGTTTTGGGCATGGGAATAGCACCTAAAACCACTGGTTGTACCGCATGCAAATTAAAATACCACAATTTTAATCACTATGTATAATCTATACTAATATTATAAAGAGGAAAGATTTGTACCTATTTTTATATGTTTGTATGTTTGTAATGAATAGGCTCAAAAAGTACTGTGCCGATTTAAACAATTCTTTCACCTCTAAAAGGCTACAATATCTAGGAGTAACATAGGCTATATATCATCACGCTACCATACAAGGGAGCGGAGTAATAATCATAAATCTCAATTGATCCGGTAAATTTCTATACATTGGCGCTAATATCGCTAACAATTTCCGTTGTCATGACAGGAAGGTAAAGTAGTATAGAGAGGCAAGTAGTGAATCGAGTAGAGTCGTACAACGCGATAATCGACATCCACGCGGGCGGAGCCGCGGGCAACAGCTAGTTTTAAACTAAATTCACTACATCCGAGGCAACGAGCAAGGTGTGCTCTTAAAGGCACGCGCCCACCTGTCGCACAGATGCACTCATATCGAGTTCCATAAAAACTCCTAGCGCCTGCCATCAGGGCCGGCGTGTGTCCAGGTATAATCACCTGCACGTATGTTGACCCCCAAATGACGTCATTCTGCACTGTACTATATCGAAAGAACGCGTTTTTGGTATATCTTTTGAAGATAACATGGAGTACTTCGTCTGTGGAGGAGCTCAAATCCATTCATAGGGTATACATTCAAATTCAAAATACTTTTATTCAGTATTAGTTGACCCGCGCAACATTTTTCACTTCTGCTCCACACCAGTTGGTTGTAGCATGATGTTATATACCTACATATAAACCGTCCTCTTCAATGACACTATCTATTAAAAAAACCGCATCAGAATTCGTTGCGTAATTTTAAAGATTTAAGCATACATAGAGATAAAGGGATAGGTATAGGGACAGAGAAAGCGACTTTATTTTATACTATGTAGTGATTAACATAGTATAAAATTATTTTAAGTATCACTCACAAAACGTCAACATTAATAATATTTTATGGGTTAGTTTAGTAAACGGAGTATCCTGGCCATTACACTACCGACGTGAACCCACTCCTAACACAAGCCATTAAGCTTAGCTGGAAGGGTTAACGGGAATATTAGTAACTGCGGTTGCAAATATTTTTTTTTTAAAAAAAAGGAGTACCGGTTGGAAACTCAACCCCGACTTGAAAGGATTCCAACAAGAAGCTACATACTTATTCTTAGGACATGTTCTTGATACAATAATTTTCTTGAGTAACAAGTTGAGTGAACAGCTCATTTCCAGGCTTGTTTATCATAAAAATAATCTTGAAGTTTTAGTACCTTTTTTGATATAACTTTCTAAGGTAAATGTTTTAAATTCATGTACCTATAGATATTACCTTAATTTCATTAGGAAGCTTGTTAAAAAAGTGTAAAGTACAGTACATCATAGCGAATTAATTCGCGTACTCTATGGCCTCTTTTCTTTTATGACGTGGGGTCAAAACATCTTCCGGAAACTATACACACATTGACCAAACTTGTTTCGTTAGTTCGTAATCATTTCTTTAGTGCACTTGATGTAATTTGAAATTAATGAGGTGACAAGGAAGCCGCTGTAGTTGATTCCATTGACACTGTGTAATGTCTTAAGGAGTAGGTATACCTCAGGAAAGGCAAGGCATATTTTGTAGACTATCAGCAGGTCTACCACAAACTCTTATGGTCAATAAATTGAAATTGTTTTTGGAAGTTTCATTTTTATTGTTCATACAACATAAATTAGTATTGACTTTGATTTGAAATTCGAATTCTAGGACTCGAGTTGGTGACGACGACGGTTTATGTTCAGAACATTACCCCTAGCACGGAATACTTACTATCGAATTCCTAATGTAAAGGTATCGACAGAACCGAGCATGGCGATTGGTAGTCTGCCTACTGTAAACCTGTGTACGTGTGAAACCCGCCAATCACAACACTTCACTCTCTCGATACGTTAACATTACGAATTCGATATTTTTTCGTGCTAACGAAATTTTGTAGGCTATTAAAACGTCAACTTTCTTCAACATCAATACAGTCTTCAAGTACATCTTCTGTACGTATTACTATTGTTTAATCTGTGCCTTAACTATGTACGAAGTGTAACAAACTTTGCGTAAAGGCAAAGTAATCACTTATATGGCTTCTAGTATTGGTATACCTAAGACTGCAGTTAAAATAAAAAAATACTTTTAAAAGATGATATTGTTTGTTTATTCACGAACGCCACATACACGGCTAAGTATTTCAAAACCCCCTGGGGGCCTAGTCAAAATTCATTCGTTCCGAATCTACATTCGTCATCGCTCTGAAAATGTATGGGAATGACATTTGTTGTCGAAATGCCATGTGATCCGAATCGGATTCGGAACGAATGCATTTGGGCTAGGCCTCCAGATACGCTCCGAAAAGTCATCAGCACGGTGAACGGCTTGCTCGGAGCCTAGACAAGTGGCAATTCGATGGTAGTCGTTTTGTCAAAGGGCGACCCTAACGCACCAGTATAAGGAACGACAGCGTGTCAACGTCAACCAAAATCTATGAATACTTTGCGCCCCGTCATTCATAATTTTTTCTAGTCTTTCACTACAACTAGAACACTAGTGACGTACTGCAAAAAATGATTTATCGACGAACGATGGGATGATGATATAAAGAATTGCTAAAGTGAACTTTCTTATAACAAATATGTGGTTTTAAAGATTTAAAGATATTTTAAAAATTAAAACTAGTAGTATTCTAAAACCGCAGCCAACAATGGAAGACGTAACGAGATATTACCTTGTGTTTTACCAGCTCATCCCCGTGACCGCAGGCTGTCATATACGGTTACGTACCGTACCATTTCCATTACGGTCAATACCACAAAATAAAAAGGCACAGAAGACCAGCTTCATGCAGCGAGTGTAAACGCGCACACACATGCACCAGACCAATGCAAATATTCATACAAACATTTGCGTTGAGCGGGGATCAAACCCGCGCCTCCTGTATAGTAATCGTGTTCACTGCCGTCACGCCACAGAAGCTGTGTGACTTCTTTTTTATAAACTCACGCCATATCCCCGAAGGGGTAGGCAGCGATGGAGGGCACCCACATTTCACCAGTTTATGTTTAGGTCCCAATGTAAAAGGTGGCGAGCCTAATGCCATTAACCGGGCACTTATAAATCTGCGATAAATACACACATAACTTCGAAAAGCCTCGAAAAGTCATTGGTGTGTGCCATGGTAAAACCTGGGATCAAACCCGAGAGTTCGTCTCAGCAGTCCATTACCTGTACCACTTGGCTACCGCGGTCCTATTGGTGTGTCTTAATATTGAATATTCCCGAGAATCATTATAATGTGAGATAAAACCCGATGTTTGTTACGTAAGGTGCTGCGGGCGTCGGCCGCGTCAACGCAAAAACTTGCATCTTCAGTACTACCACCATGAGTTGTGATATTTGTAGACATCCTTAATCTTTGGAAAGGTAATTTGTTCAACCTTAAAGTTGACAATACAATTCTAGTTACTATATCTATACTTACATATTTTTTAATATTGAGAATGTGATTTAGTACTTATTTTGATGGCCTTAATGTGATTGCCAATAAAATATTTTATTAGCCCTTGCACCTTTGAGTCGCTGTCCTGTACCTCATTTTATGCGAATATTATTTGACAGTCAAATTAGTTACTATTTAGGTATATATTTTAGAATTTTTCGATTCTATACAACACGCTTCAAAATCAGTACAATTGTTTAGCAGTTTCAAAATTACAAAAGGACAAATATACATTCCCATTATGATATAGAAGGTCAAATTCACAATCAGTTAGCCTATCGTATTCCGCTGCTGTACATAGGCCTAAAAAAATAAGGAAACAAACCCTCATTTTTTTGCGGACATGCCCACAAATATCGGTCGCCGAAGTCAGCAAGGGTGGCTATGTCGGACTCGAACCGACCAAAACCGCACGTCCGTGTTGACCCATCAGTTGCGGCGTTTGAGATAGATTATGGCATATCCCTCACGCCCAGGATGGCCCGGGGCCAACGAAAAATTATATAAATATTATTATACCAAATATTATTCGAGACATGTCCTAAGTCTAAAGTATTTCATAGTGTCCCTACGATAATACACAAGTCCGTTGCGTGAGACATAGGGATGGTCCACGTCTAAGAATGTCACAGATCCTGTTTCTTCCAGCTTGATAGGACCACTATACCTACGAATACTACATATATCTAGTTAACAACACTGATGATTAGTAGATTTATGTTACATTAATGATGTATACTAACATTATGTTTATGTCTCTCCCCTAGTAGCTCGCAGTGGCAGTAGTCTAGTGGTACGGGTAATGTACTTCTGAGACGAGGTCTCGGGTTCGATCCCAGGTTTACCATGGCACACATCAATGACTTTTCGATGCTTTTCGAAGTTATGTGTGTATTTATCGCAGGTTTATAAGTGCCCGGTTAATGGCAATAGAATCGCCACCTATTACATTGGAACCTAAACATAAAATGGCGAAATGTGGGTGCTAGCACCTCTGCCTACCCCTTCGGGGATATAGGCGTGAGTTTATGTTATGTATGTTATGCCTCTCACGTTGGTAGGCAGAGTAACTATACCCCTACCATTTACCTCAGATAACATACCTTACTGTACCTATGTCTTTGCCGGGACATACGCTTTTTTCTATTCCAATTTTCGTAATTAATATTGTTTTCATACGAAAAGACGAATGTTATGTAATCAATTTTTTAAAGCAATTCGTATGCTTACTGTTTCAAATCTAATCTAGATTGGAAAAAGTGATTGCTTCAACAGGACTCGAACCCAAATCTAAGGGTTAGCAAAATGAAATGGTAGTGGGCGGGGCACGTAGCTAGAAGAACAGATGGCCGTTGGAGTCGAAAAGTTCTCGAATGGAGACCGAGTACCGGTAAACGAGGTGTAGGACGGCCCCCTGCGAGATGGACGGACGACATAGTCAAAGTCGAGGGTACCCGTTGGATGCAGACCGCCTCCAACCCGTCGAATTGGAGGTCGGTGGGGGAGGAGTATGTTCAGCAGTGGACGTCCTTTGTCAGAAATGATGATGATGATGATGAAAGGTCGTAAGGATGGCTTTAACTATGAAAAACGATGGGGAGAGGGAGATCTAAGAGGAGTTAGATTTTTTTTTTATTTATGGCACGTCAATTTGACCTCACCTCGCCTGATGTTAGCATTAAGCTGAAGGCAAAGTCTCATAAAAGAGGGTCACCATTGCAAACACGTTCAGTGCTACAATGGTGGCGCTCAGCTTGACGGCCTCATCAGATGCTTTTTCACGCCCCGCTTAAAGGACCCGGGACTGTAGGAAGAAGGAAACACGTGCGTCGTTAAGGAATTCCAAGACTTAATGGTGCAGCAGAGAAAATACTATTGTGAATTAATAGAATGAATAGAATTATTGTGTAAGAGCTGATATGGCTGGAAAGGGAGTCAATACAGAGATGACCACAAATAGAGATGAGTGGAAAAAGCATACATGTTGCGTAGACCACAAATAAATATGGAACGTGAGCAGGAAGATGATGATTATTGTTGTCATACGATTTGGAAAAGGAAAAGCTATTTATCGGAAGGTGGAGAATCGGGAATAAACTGGCGAAATGTGGGTGCTAGCACCTCTGCCTACCCCTTCGGGGATATAGGCTTGAGTTTATGTTATGTTATGAGAATCGGGAGCTGCGTATTTTTTCACACCACTTAGGTGACAAACATGGCCTCCTGTACGGCTAGCATGGCGCGAAGACAAAAGTCCCCGGGGAGTGGAGAAAAATTTGTCTTTCCCTCCTTCTCTCTCCCTTTAGCTAGCATGGCGTCGAGGAGAGACTAGTTTGTCACCGGGGAGAACGTTTGTCCACTCAATGCTACCAATATACGAAAAAGTATTATTCGACCAAATTGATAAAACCTAGCAACGTGCATATTTTATAAGTGAAACATTGACTTTTTAAATTGTCGGTGTTATTTTAATTTCATATAATGTAGATATAGCTAAGTTAGTAAGTAGGTATTATTACCTTGTAATGGGATGTATTGTGTTACGTAATGTGTCCTAATAATATAGGATTATATGTTTAGATTTTTTATACAACTTAGGTGGCACACGGCCCACCTGTTGGAAAATGGTTACTATGGCCTATCGATGTTTGTAATGCCTAGGGTGTCACACTCGTACTGCTGACCGCTGTAGGGGGGGGGGGTCCCACTATGACCGGTTGTAGAGTCCATATATAATTATATATACATATTCATATTTGTATGTATGTATATGTATATATATATACATATATATACCTATACACATATATATATACATACATATATATATGTATGTATATATGTATATGTATGTACATGTATATATATATATATATATACATACATATACATACATACATATACATACATACAAATATTAATACCTTATTACTGGATTTTAAATATTGAAGGTCAAAATTATTTGAAAAAAATATTTAAATCCCCCCTTCCCCATATATATACATATATATATATAGATATGTTATATATATATTAAAATTTTAATTCATTAATTAATTAATCAAATCCAATGTATTTATTTTTCGGTTACGATTTTTGTCCCCACTTCAATAGTTCGGAGACTAATTTCTCTCTATAATCTGTCGAAAAGAGACATATCTTGTCCACTTTACGGCCGCCGTGCTAAGCAAGTGGAGAAAAAGTCCCTTGTCTACGTCACAGCGAGGGACATAAGTTATCTCCTTCGACGCCATGCTAGCAATTAGGGACAAACGCGTTTGTCCCCGTCAATTTGACATAAGCTGTGGAGAGAGATATTTGTCCCGCGCCCGTGTTAGGCCTGCTGATGGACAGTAGCCTATGGACGTTTGCAACACCAGAGGCGTCACACTCGTGCTCCCAACAGTGTCGACCATGTAGGGAAGAGTTGGGAGGGGGGTATAGATGCAACAATTACATAAGTATCAGTAAAACTACATGCAGCCGTGTTATGAATGTCTTATCTGATTGACTTCTAATCTTATTAGATAACCTTTAAGAAGACAGGCAGAAGCATTATAATACAATGGCAATTACGTCTTACTTTGTCAGTTTTCAAACGAAAATACTTATCGTACAGAACAGGGAATCCGTGTTTTGACAACAGGGAAACCCCTGTTATGCGACTTAGTAAGTTAACAAAGATTGTAATTGTGTAATAGTCGATTAATTTACTTTTTGATGATGAAAGAAGACTTTGTAAAATTGTAGATAATATGTATGGGTATATTGTAAAGGTATGATATCGTAGCCGACGACATAAGACACTTGCAAACACAAGCAGTAGACGATGTAAGTATCGTGTCATACAACAACATACGACAACTTAGAACGTATGCAGTAGACAATGTGTCGTTGCGTCGTATCGACATACGATACGGCAACTGTATACGCATGTAGCAGTCGATGTGTCGTTGCGTCGTATCGATACACAGACATTACGATACGACAACTGCAGGCGGGCAGCAGATGGTGAGTCGTTGCGTCGTATCGACGCACAAAATAACATACGACAGCTGCAGTCGCATGCAGCAGACGAAATGTCGTAGCGTCTTATCGACTCACACAAGGACATACGATACGACAACTGTAGCCATATGCAGCAGACGATGTGTCGTTGCGTCGTATCGACACATCGCCTTCTGCACTTGTCTTTTTTTATGGCACGTCAATTTGACTTCATCTCGCCTGATGTTAAGCAGTCGGCAAAGTCTCATAAAAGAGGGTCACCATTGCAAACACGTACGGTGCTACAATGGTGGCGCTTAGCTTGACGGCCTCATCAGATGTTTTTTCACGCCTCGCTTAAAGGACCCTGGACTGCAGGAAGAAGGAAACACGTGCGCCGCTAAGGAATTCCAAAACTTAATGGTGCAGCAGAGGAAAGACTCACCGAACCGCTTGGTTCTTTATGGAATATTCAAGTCGGCTACGTAATCATGCATTAAAATTCAAAATACAGAATCATTGCTACAAAAGTTTGATTTATAAGGGAAACAAGATTCGGTTAGTTTAGTAAGAAAATTAAACAGGATAGAGCTGTACAAGTGTACTTACAAATATAAGATTCTAGTAATAAGTGCTGTGTGGAAAGAAAGTTAACTGATTCTCTTCGTTTAAAGTAAGGAAAGAAAAGTAAGTGTCATTGGATTCATTTATAAAATAGAATTTATAATAATGATAATAATCTCTCTAATCAAATTGATTCGTTAGAATTCTTATTTACCTACTATTTGTTTCTTTAATTAGTAACAAACTAGACACATCGATAATATTCTAAAAAGCCAAAACTATTCAAATTCATGAATATATTTTGTCTTGTGATGAAAAAACAATCTTTTTCATATCTCTTCAAAGAGTCATGGGTGACTGATAAGAAGTAATGATGTACTTCAGTACAAGTTACTACTTAAGGTCCTAGGTTTCTTCTAATATATACCTAGAACTATTAATTAAACAATCAATCATTACACCATGTATCTAACGCCATCTAGCGGCAGCAAGTTGAACTACCTTCTTCTAAATTAAATGGCAAATAGTTGTTCCTGGTTTTGTAGAATAGAATAGAATATTCATTTTATGGGGTTGACATGTACATACGTTGACGATTGTCAGTCACTCCCGTAAAAGTCCAGATGAACCAAATTAAGAAAAAGAGTAAGAGATCAAAGTCTAAATTTAAGCTATGAATACAATTGGGATGCAGGCTGCCAATAAACCTCAAGACCCTAAGGTCTGTGTCTAAACCAGAATATCTAACCAAGAAATCAGAACACTCAGTCTATAGTCTAACCAAACTTGTCTACCTTGAACCCCACCAATTGGCTCGGTCGTAAAAATAAAATAATTTTAAGATCGTACGTTTAGTGTACAACACCGTTTTATAACTACACAAAATAGTGTGACTCGTGTTTAAAAAAAATAACCTGACTTCTACAAGGAATAAACAATACCTATCACCTACACACCTGTAGCTATTCACCTGGTTTAAAACACGCGGTCAACCAAAATATTAAAATTAAAAAATACCAAACATAGAAAGTTGCTTGACCGTGAAAAAATGGCGCGCGATTCGTTCGAAAACCAACCAAAACCATTCTCCTTCTTATTTGTTTGCGTGTCGTGAATTGCGAGTTAGTAAAAAAAATGAGTACAGCACTAGAACTTTCAGAGACAATATTTAAGAACAACAAGTTTGTGTTATCACGATTTTATATCGCTATTATTGCATAACGTAACCGCGTGTTTACGACTAAAGACACAGATGGACACAGACAGATTCTGATGAGTCTTTAGTTATTGACACACTGTGTTAGTGAGTGTATTTCTTCTTGTGTGTGAGTTTTGACATAATATTCAACCTGTCGTATGTCGTAAGTAAATCTTGATATTATTATTCAATAACTAAACGATAATTTAACATTTTATGGTTAAATTATTCTTAGAATCAATGACTCATTGAAAAACTCAATCGTGTTGTTTTAAAATTGGAGCGTTTAAATAATAACTCGCCCGAACGGCTATGAAGCCGGTTCCAAATGGTAAATGTAAATAATCGTATAATGGTTCAGTAAATGTTGTTTTATGTTTGTTTTTTTTTAATTTCGTACCGGTGCCGGTGTTACAAAAATAGAGCAATTTGATGCATAGTTAATTTTGTTCATATAATCATGAATTAAGTATTATTTTCTCTCATCTATTAACTAAGAAGGTATATTCTTATGAATATATAGTCGCACATCCGAGGGGGTTTTGATGACCCTGGGTCAACCATGGAGTAAGGGTTATCACAGAGGCTACATCACACTGATGGCCCGAGACGGCCACTGTTGGTTCTGGCACCGGCGAGAGGGAAGGGGCTCCCTCCTTCCCAAGACAGGCATCCGTGGGGAAAATCCCCACACAGGAAAAATAGAAAAGAAAAGTTAACACTACTTCAATATTTTACATCAAAAATCACCACAGTTATTGTTATCAGAATTAATATCAGTTTTACAATCGCCGATAACTTAGCGATTAAGGAGAAATCCTGGGTTCCAATCTTAACCTTTACAATACCAACGTGAATACCTACAGTTCTAACACAACAACACAGCCTAACTGTCGGGGTGTTATTTGTAATGAATGTACTTACCACTCTTACCAGAAAATGGCTGACTGACTGATCGCTCGCCATAGGCAGGGATTTCATTCCTAGGTAGCCTGGAAGAGATCGTTTCCAGCGATAAGGCCGCCCATTGTACATTAGAACAAACTGTAACTCTCACTACGTCTTTGGTGTTTTTTGTAATTTTTTTTTTTTTGATGTATAATAAAAAGTTATCTATCTATCTTTCTCATAAATTGCGACCAAAAACAGAGTGCATTGCGCTCAAGCTGTGAAATGAACTCTGTACTGTAGTTTTTCTTAGCGACTACAATATGGGGTACTTCAAAAGGGCATTAGAGGTTTCTAAAGGGACAGACTGGCGATTATGAGGGCGACTGACCTCCAGCGAGGAGACTTGCCGTGTCTTATGGCATCGTGAAGTTCTTTCTGAAGGCCCTGATGGCCATCGCGCACTGTGGAGCGCGCTGCTTTTGCAATATCTGATAATAATGCATTGCATTGTCATTCCAAATAGTCGTGTATGCCAAATTGCAACTTTATTAAATACCTAGAACGACCAACTTACTTATACTCGTACATACCATATATAATTAAAAATATCATTTTAAACTTCCCCCATCTTAAACTTCAGCGAGTGATTAGTCTGAGTGTGAGAGTTATTTCTTCTAGATTTCTAGGGATGGCAGTTCCCCACTCCCCTGCCCCCAATCCTCCTGGGAATGCCCATGACAGCTGCTTGAACTTTTACCTCAATGTATGAGCTAAAATTGAAGAGATACACCAAAATGCTGAAGGATTAACCCTACGAGAACAACACGGAAAACAGGGTACACCTAGAACTAGCTCCATTTCGCAGAGAAGAGACACGCCTGGATTTTCGTTGCTAGTATTTAAAATGAAACGAATTTCTTATACAAATATACATATTCTTATATTTATTATGTTACTAAATACATCATGTAGAAATTTATTGGAATATGCAGTTTAATAGTCTGCTTCGTCCTCTACACAATAACTTCCTTCAACATGATATCCAGTTTGACATTTTTTGACACATATCAAACAAGCTGGTATTAATATCCTTTTCCTTTTATTCTTACCCGGTTTTCTACCGGGTGTAACTGGCTGTATAAGTCCGTAATTAATCGTTGTAGTCCTTAATGATTCCGGGTATAGGGCTCCGGACTCAAAACCAGTCATGTTAAACCTTGGCATCAATGTATTGTGTGATTGGTTCGGTCTATATCCGAAATAACGGTTATTTGAAGAGTTTTGTATCGGTATAACGTTATAGCCATTATTTCCGTCCATACGGTTATTTTTATTTTTCTGTTTTTGTATATTGTTCCAAACATATTGGTTTCTCCATTCGCTATTTGCTGTCGTATTTTGAAATGATGTATTAGATAATTGACGTTTTGCTCTGTACGGACCAGTGTTGTGCCTTCTCATAGAATGAGTGATAATATGTTGTACCTTTGTGGATATATCAGCGTCGTGGATATCTCTTCGTAATCTCATATCAGTTATTTCGTTAATTGTGAATCCATGGCGTACTTGTATTAATACAAGTATATTTATAATACCAAATAAGAGGTATTCAGGTAACATATTTTCAGTTATTTCTTGAAAAACGTATTGAAACTGATTATTATCACAAAATTTTAGCCCTATGTTAGATATTATTATTCCAATTCACTTTGTCACTATAGCACAATATTATTTTCACTCATATTTGTCAGAAAACTGATTGCGATGTGTCTGAACTGAGCTCTAATAATATATTGCGGAATATTAATTACATATAAATATACATATCAAAGCTACGGGGTTATCAGTATAGGTCCTATTTCGTCTGATGAACTCATAATGAACATATATAGGTACTTAATAATTCCAATCAATATGGTCATCGAATCGTTTGCTCTAGCTATATATTTGTTATATTTAGCTGATAGGCCCTATCTGTATCATCACTAAGTACATAGTATATAATAAAGTCGCGTTCTCTGTCCCTATGTCCCTTTGTATGCTTAATTCTTTAAAACTACGCAACGGATTTTGATGAGGTTTGTTTTAATAGATAGAATGGTTAAAGAGGAAGGTTTATATGTATATAACATCATGCTACGACCTAAAGGTACGAAGCAGGAATGAAAAATGTTGCAAAAACGGGATGACGCAGACGAAGTTGCGCGGGTCAGCTAGTAGCAAATATAGCCCAATCAATTAGTTATCAACAGACTGGGCGGCAAAATATGACTGTTGATGATAGACTTTTTAAGTTCCTCTAAATCCTATATCTTTATGAGTCCATACCAGTGATAAAATGAATGTAGAGTCCACTATATGTATAATTCTCCTAGATTTTAATAAAATAGCGCGCGCGGTAGCCTAGTGGTATCGGTAATGGGCTGCTGAGACGAGGTCTCGGGTTCGATCCCAGGTTTTACCATTACACACACCAATGACTTTTCGATGCTTTGCGAAGTTATTTGTGTATTTATCGTAAGTTTATAAGTGCCCGGTTAATGGCTATAGGCTCGCCACCTATTACATTGGGACCTAAACATAAACTGGCGAAATGTGGGTGCTAGCACCTCTGCCTACCCCTTCGGGGATATAGGCGTGATATTATGATATGTGTTGATATAAAATAACCCACATACAGAAAATTATTTGTTATTATTTTTTTATCTAAATCGAATAACTGAAAACACTGATACACTATCGTCGGTTGTGTAAACAAAACATTTAAATTGTAAACTATAGTTTTATTTATTTTTCCCTAAAAGAGTGAAGTTCGGGGAAAAATATAAAAAAGAAGCTTACCATTACCGTATCGGGGTTCACATGTGTAGGTATCGCAGGCTTTCCCCATCCGCTTATAGTTAAGTGCTGGCAAATATCTTGACTCCTAAGTCCTAAAAACGCGTGCACCAGTAGCCTTAGCACGAAATACTATCGAATTCGTAATGTAAAGGTATCGACAGAACGGAGCATTGCGATTGACGGGCTACACACGCACACAGGTTCATAAGAGGCAGACTGCTAATCACAATGCTCCGTTCTCTCGAAACCTTTAGTTTACGAATTCGATAGGAGTTCATGCTAGTGCTACAGCTCCTGGTTTCTCCCGCGACGTGGGATATATACCGGATTTCCTCAGGAAAAGGATTCAGAAAGGATTATATTAATACGACTGATTCGACAACCTCTGTGGCGTGGCGGTACTTACCGCGACTGCTACGCAGGAGGCGCGGGTTCAATCCCCGCTCTGTGTAAGTATTTGTATGCACGAATATGGCTATTTGAACTGATTGTGCCTCGGAGAGCACGTGAAGCCGTCATCGTCAGTCCCGGTTGTCATACAAACATCTATGGCAGTCGTTACGGGTAGTTAGATAAAAATGCAAGGTGCTTATAGGAATCACAACCGAATTTCACGCGAGCAGAGCCGCGGGCAAAGATAACTAATAAAATCATATTTTGTGCCCTCCTCATTACGTGCAATAGCAATAATTTGATGGAGGTAGGACACGACGGTATCTCCCGTCCGGAATGAGCTGTCCAACTGGGGAAGTACCTCCGCCCTACAGAAGACCGCGGTCGTAATAACCATCGTGTTGTGTTCCCGCCGGTAAGTAGGGTAGCCAGAGCTCACTATACCCCTCCTTCCCCTCCCCTTCCTAGCCTCCCGACCCCTTCCCAGCTCTCCCCCTTTCCCTTCAGGGTGGGCAGCGCGTGTGTGACACCCTTAGTGTTGCACACGTTCATAGGCCACGGTGGCCGCTTTCCATCAGGTGGGCCGTGTGCATGTCTGCCACCTACGTAGTATAAAAAAAAAAATATTTTTAGGATAGAATGAAGTAGGTACTCTTAGTCACTTCAATTTCTATCTTTTCCAGGCGAATAATGGATGTCATAGTTATTGGCTGCGGCGCAGCCGGAGTGGCCGCGATGCGGATGCTCCACGAAGCTGGTCTCCAAGTCCTCGGGTTAGAAGCATCTGATAGGATCGGAGGAAGAGTTCATACTGTGGAATTTGGGGAAAACGTCCTTGACATTGGCGCTGCATGGTAAGTTTTTTTTATACTTCGACCTTACCTTACCTTACTTTTGACCTTACCTTCATCTTTGGTGATACTCAGTCTACTACTTCAATGAATAGACGCACGTATTGGTTTTCTAAAATCTTTGATTCCTGGTTTTGAGTTCTTCCACTGCTATAATACCCTGTACTGTGCATAGAGAGCACATTTTGTGATTAAAATGTGTAAATAATTAGGAGTCTTTTTATTTTTACTGATATCTTACATCAGATGTCGTACCAGTTCCATACTATTCTTAGAAAATGCTTCAAGAGATCAACGCAGCGCCATCTATTGATGCGTACGCGATTCACTGATAGTCTGCTTTACTTATCTACTATTCTTCGGCTAGTTCCATGTCTTTTTCCTAGATGGCGTTGAACATAACTCAGGTTCAAGCAGCTGATGGAATAGTCTATGGTCTGAAGGGCTGACACTACTAACAATTTATTATAATATAATATAATATACATAATTCAAGATTACAGTTACAGTTACAGTTACATAAATTGTGAATTGTAGAAGGACAATTCACAATATATGTAAACTTGCAATTACAACTGTAAGTTCTATAAAACAGTTTTTAAAATTAAATTAGGTAAGCTGACTTTTGGTAAACCAATTAAAAATGGGAAATAATGAATATTTTAAGATATGAAGGTGAATTTTGAGTGGTCTAGTACACAGAATAAATGCACATTACGTATATATTACGTACACATATTCCTTGAACTATCGTCTAGCAGCTCACATAGACAGAATTTATAGTTTACAACACTAGTAGTGTTAATTAAACCAGGGTCTTGGGCATAGTCATTATTCAGTATCACTCTCTGCCCACTTCACTCAGGAATCGTGACAATATCTAACTATTTTTCTAAGACACATAAATAATAATGTAAACATATTTTAATAAGAAACATATGTTACTTTCAGAACGCAACCTTCACTGTCACTTACTCAAGACACGTATACCTATCGTCACGGATCTTGGTCCTAAGTGGCGAGATAATCGCGGCCTTAACGCATGCGGATTATTTTGATATAATGTATGATTAGTATACACGGTGATTTTATAGTGGTTTCGGAAAAAGAATATTTTGTTTCACACACAGTTTCGGTAGCAAAATCGACTGGAAGTTTTAATTTTGAAAAAGAAAAAAAAATACTTCATGTATGGCAATAATGTGCAGGTGAAAAGAAAAATGATTGGGCCGTGTAAAAAATAAAAAATTTTTTTCGCCATATTAGGACTTCCTCACGATTTTACTATCGAAATTGTGGCCAAAATCTTTTTTTCCGAAACCACTATAAAATCAACCGGTATTTTGATCTTGGTGACCACCATTGTGCCCCGTGGTATCCTAAAAAAGCAGAGCGAAACCGGCACGTCATACTTTTGGTTCATAATTCGTGCCCATACCTATACATAATGTCATATTCATTCGTTCACATTGACATTTTTGTCAATTTTGTCATTAATAATTTGTTCGTTGCAGTTGGTTGTTATTTTATTTTGATTATTGTGAGACAAGAAATTTCAACTTACTATTTTATTCTTTCCTCGTAAAAAAGTTTTCATCCGTAGTTAACTAGCTATATCAAGCCGCATTTCCTCAATACGAAACCTTAAAATCCCGTGCTAAGTTGTTGGCGGATAAATCGAAATCGAAAAATAAAACGTTTAGACTTTACAATTATTATATTACAATTTCACAAATAGTAGGTAGTATTAAAATATAATACAGTGACTAGAGAGATTAATAAATAATTACCTGAATGTATTAAATATTGTGAAAACGTGAAGCAAATGGGGATAAATTCTTGTTTCCACTTTACTGTGAGGCACCGGGAGACTCAGAAATCTTGGGATGTGCCTTGAACAGAGACTCTATTTCTTCAGTAGTGTTAATCTTGTGCCTACTGCCATCAGAAAACCTTGACTACAACCATGTTCTGCGTCCAACAAGCTCGAGTGTCGAAAAGAAGGTTTGCTTACTGGATATCGCCTGCCTGGCCACATAGTGGACTTAAAAAGTATCAGTTCTGAGATGGCTGGGCCTTTCAAGGCTGACTCTATAAGTTGCCGACCTAATCTGCAGCAGATGGTGCCTCATAGGGTGATAATAGACGCTGATGTGTGATTGATGACACAGTGAGGTTCCTATCGAGAAGGTCTACAATAACTTCCCTGAAGTATTCATTCTGTGCCTTCACAACACCCACGTATAAGAGTGTCTTACGCCAGTGTCTCATCTCTGTGGCATCAATTACCATTGAGCACACATTGATTTGCTTTCACAGCAAACTTAGCAAGAGCTCCTTGAAGATTTAGAACTCTTCAGCCACTCTCTCCAGTGTCTTTAGCCTTTGAAGCTGTGCCTCCAATTGCTACGTCCTCTTTGTTTTTTGTTTGTTGAGATGTAATGAAATATGGGCTGCTTATATATTACATAACACTTCGGATACAATCAGGAAAACATATGTGAATGATGATGACAAGGATGAAGATTTTAACTAAATGCAAGTATTCACCAAAAACATTCATATGCATATAAAACATTACCCCCGTATTTGGGTTAAAAACAGGGAGTAATTTGCATTTAAATAATTAAAATGAAATTTTAAACTTTAGTGATTTGTAATAACTTTTTTACATCTACCGCCCGAAAAAAGGTTATAAATATAGTCATAAAGTTTTTAATTATACAATAAATCAAACTACTTATATAAATACATTCATTGTCACCTTTTTTAACAAATTAAAAATATAATGTTAACAGTAATTAAAGGATGAAAGGAACTTTGTTAAAAGTCAAGTGAAAGCCTTCTTTGTAAAGTGCTGTAGGCTGTAAGTTTTCCATATGCAAAGCAATAAATAAAAAAAAGTCGAGTGTTAAGTATGTAAAAAATGAAGTGCTATATAATCTTGTATTCAACACATTTGAAATAACAAAAACTTAAATAAAGAGAAAAAAACATATACATTCATACATAATATGCTTACAACTATTTCCCTTCTGGGGTAATTAATATATATTCCATGAAATAGAAGGTGAGCCTAATACTGTATTCCAGGCACTTTTATTGAATTGAGCCATGTATTGGCGGCTGAGTCTACGCTGTATATATCTGTTTGATGTAAAACAGCCCTGAGTCCCCTTGTATGACATCACATGGGAAGCGATGTGGTGGCCCGAATTTTAGTCTGCCGGGATCCATCTCTACTCTAAGCCCTAACTTACAAGAAAAATTATCTGTTTTATTTATCGCTTTGATAAAGCTTTTAATTGCTTTATCTGACAATATTTTCTAATTTTTGTCAGTTTCCAGAAATGGGTAACACATTTTCCTTTGCTGTGGAGGTAGGTTGAATAGTAAACAGTACTTAGTAAAGTAATTCAAGGTTTAATTTAACAATTGCCTGTTGTTTCGTACTGGTGGCTCTCTGTATGTGCAGGTGGAACTCTGTATGTGCAGGTGGAACTCTGTGTACAGGTGGAACTCTTTGCTTAATTATTTCTTTCTGCGGTGGTTGTTCCTTATTTCCCTTCAGTATTTCCTGCTTCTTCAGTCGCGGTTTTTTTGCCTGTTATTTCATACAGGTGGAACTCTTTTGCTGAAATAGTTTTAGTTTATTTGGTGGTTGAATCTTGTTCCCTTCAGTATTTCCAGCTTCATTCGCTTTTTTGAGTTGTTCTTCAAAATCAAAAGATAATGTAGACGGTCTATCAACTGTTTCTGTGTCTAATGATGTTGTCTCTCTTGTATCCATGGACTCCAATTGCTTGAATAAAACTTCTATAATTGCTTCTGACTGATGTTATGGAAGTACCGTTCTTTTTGCTAGGATTTTCAAGAGACAGTTTCGTATTAATAAATAAAAAAAATTGAGTTTATTATTGTTTCTTTGTTTGTTTGTAAACATGGACACAAGTTATTGCTCCTCAGGCTTTCTTTTTTCGTCTGACCTTTTTTTCTGATCGAATTATTTTCTTTTAGGTCTAAACAAAATAATGAGAGTTGAAAATAAAAACTAAAAATTGGTTGCCTGTAAAGTCGGTATACGGGCGAAAGTTTTACGTGACAACGACTTTGAGAAGACATGAACCGGTGTGTATGCCTATCTCTCTCACTCTCTCTCTCTCGCTCTGTCTCTCTCGCTCGGGCAAGGGACGCGTGCCTCTCACTCGCTCTCATTGTGAGCGCATAACGTGAGCGGAGCGTAACGCAGTTTCTTGAAGTGTCACCCGGCAAGCCAATTTATAAGACGTTGTCACGTCAAAAACCTCGAAAGAAAATAAAATATCATGAAACATTTAGCAATAAACAAAAGATAAAAGGTAAAAGCATCTTGCAATTAATATTGCAAAAACAATTCAAGGAAGACATGATAAAGAATGCGAAAGCTTAACCATAACTCAATCTTATTCTAGATATTGTTGTGCAAGTTACGGCAAATAAACAAAATCAAAAATTAAATCATGTAAAATGGAATACAATCTAATAAAATTCAATAAAAAAGTATATAACATTAAAAACAGAATAAAAAAAAAAAAAATTTAAAGAAAAACAAAAAACCCGACTGCCTAACTAACCTAACCTAACTAAAAAGAAAGAAACAAGCCCAGTAGTTAAAATTTCATACAATACTCACAGTCGGGGCCCATTAGGAAGATGTGATTGGTAAAATTTAAATGGGCCCCGACTGTGAGTATTGTATGAAATTTTAACTACTGGGCTTGTTTCTTTCTTTTTAGTTAGGTTAGGTTAGTTAGGCAGTCGGGTTTTTTGTTTTTCTTTAAATTATTTTTTTTTATTTTATACTTTTTAGTTACGATTCATTTAAAATTTATTCTTTTATTAAAATATTATTTTTGTTTGTATATCGTTTATCCTTGAAGTAAGAAAATTAGCGAGTATTAATGTTTTGTTAAACAACTTTAAATCGTTATATATCCTAAAATATTAGTTAAAATGAAAAATGGTAAAAGGAACCTAAATATGATTTTAAAATACCTATTCAACGACACCCCACTTGACATAGTTCATCGAAATTTTTTTTTTCATTTTGACAATATGGCGTCTGGTGGTCGCTGTGGTGAATTTTGATTACTGTCATATCTTTAGTGACACTCGCAAGGTTAAGACGAATCGATTGAGGTAAGAATCATCAAAATCGGTCTATGCGTTTAGGCTCTAGAACGCCACATAGAAACAAACATACATACATACATACATACATACATAGACTGATAAACACAATACCCTCCTTTGCGTCGCGCAGTCGGGTAATAAAATTTATTTATTTATTTATTTGGCACACAAAACAGAAAACAATCAGAATATTACAAAATATTACTTCAAGGTTCAGTTCCAGATTGAGTTCCAAAACATGTGTACTCAGCATGACACAATTAAAAAGCGTGCATTATGTGATACAATAAAAATAATAAAATAATAATTAAAAACCAAAGACAATAAACAAAACAAAACCAATAGGACAGTTGTAAGATAATGGTTAATACTTTAGACATAGTATTGTTATCTATTCTGTGACTTAGTAATGGATCTTTGCAACAAAGTGACAACAAATTTACAGTTTACAATTGGCTATAACCTGCTTAACAGTATTTTTGAATGCTGAGAAACCCCGGCTGAATACATCTATCTCGTGGCTATGCTCATGTAAGAGCTCATTATAAAGACGACGCATTCTAACTATCGGGTTGTAAAAAGATGTGTTGTTGATGTGTACATTTAATACGAAGCTCCTGAGATGGGGTTGACGATGTCGAAATTTAATGTTAAAGTCTAACAAGGTTAATATTTCCGGAGAGTCAATTAAGATTAAAATAATAAATCAGTGAAACGAATGGCGTAATATTTACTTAATAAAATCAAGCTCAGCCTCGGAGTGCAACATGTCGCTGGCAACAATGGGCAATGTTGCACGAATGCTGCTGAAACTGAAACAAAATGGTAAAAACAATAGTATTCCCATTTTCCGTAACGTTAAAAGGTGTGATGTGATGATAATATAATATATAAAGCAGTGTGAATACAAAGAAAATATGACAACGTTAAGATTATTTAAGGGTTAATCTACTGGTCCAATTCTGAAAATTCCTTTACCAATTAATGGTCACATTATTTGTAAGTTTTTCCATTTGTAATAAGAAAATAAAAGGCATTCAAATTAAAAAATGAAATATAATTGTAGTTAACAGTTATTCATCATCGTCACTTAATAAATCGATGATGGTCCAAGATGAGTCTACCGTCCTGCAAATTTTCAAGCTTCTCTTACAGTTGGAACCTGGAGCACGCCACCACGTGGAACTTGTTGTTTTTTTGCCTTTTTAAACGTCTTCCAGAGTTTTCCGGTTGAAAAAGGCAAGCGCGGCGGAGGGGCTTAACAGCCCGCTGACGAGGACCCTTGCACTGCTGGATCCGATGCACAAGCACTGAGTTTTTGCACGAAAATAACCCGTTTATCCTCAAAATTTACGGTTTTTCCGTTTAATCGCCTTTGTCGATGTCGTCTGGTTATTTTCAAAATTGCGGGTAGATAAATAATAAAACAGTTTTTACTTGCATAGTATCAACATCATTTCGAAGGCTTCTGAGTACATAGGGAACTAATGGTGTCTTCCAGTTTAGCAAGTTCATATTTCCATTTAAAATTGCAGTCAACATGGACACCAAGAAACTTGGATCTAAGTCCCTTGGATTGGCTGTAGCCCAGTCAATTATAGTCTGTAAACCTGTTTTTAACAATTGTCTTTGTTCTAAGACCTTATTAGAAAAGCCTGCTAATAAAAGTTCAGTTGAAGCTAAAAAATCCTTATTTTTATTGAAGTGACATAGCTCGTCATTCACCAAGCTGTCTTGAAGAGACTTCTTATATCTAATAGCTCTCCAGGTGGGAGAATCAAATTGCTGAAGCTTCATTAGCTCTTTAAGTCTCACTCTCACTGGGTTGGATCAGCTTCTTTTCGTCGAAATCTGTATCTAGACTACCAAGAGCTAATGTCAATGGTTCACCCTGAGACTGACTAGTCGACGGTTGTGTAGGTCTAATAAGAAACTGATTAGAATTTATACCTACTAGTACTAGGTTTATCCTGAGTATAAATATATGGCGGTACTTGAGAGAGGAAGTTGGCTATATAAGCTACCTGCGACATTAATGTATCGACACGGGGATCGGAGCGATCCGAACGTGTCGTAACTTGTCTATATTTCCTTTTTTTGCCCGTTCTTGGAGACTTGTTGGGTAGGGGTGATGCAAAGCCTTCCTCGACCTCCGAGGAAGAGGAAGAGCTACTCCCCGATGAGGTCGAGACTTGTTCTCCATCCGAAGTAATAAACTCTCCACCCGGCACCCCGTGCGTCCTTGTCCTGAGATGGCTCCATTACAATAAAAAAAACGCTTTCCAAATAGAAAATAAAACAATACTGTGCTTCATTAACACCTCATACACTTTTCACTAAAAAGATAATTAGTCATATCACTTTTTTTACGGAAAATTTCTTAAGTGTAATTCTCTCGCAAATCACGAAATGCTATGACACTTGACAGTTATTTGAGCGCGAAGTGTGCTCTGGTGAAACAATTTACTTAACTTAATCGGATTCAGGTATATTTTTCTATGATATTCTCGATATTCAAAGCAAGTCTGTGCATCTTCATCTCCAATGCTGTGTGTTTGGAAGACACATAATGTATATCTTAGTGGCCCTCGTCACTGGAAAGTTTTTCTTTTTACACAACACGCATGAATGATCCGGTAAAATTAAACAATGTTCAGACTTTGTATTACAATAATTTTACCACTAAAGGTTTTTCGGGAAAATTTGTGCATGTCAAATTTGTAAGAATATTTAAAAACATAAATTAAGTACATAAGTAATATTTAGAACAGCCCTGTTATTTAATTGCAATAAAGATCAACTCGGTAAAAATAACAAATGAAAATAAATCATAATAATTTGTCGTCCACTGAAATCACCGTGGTAGGCAGCGCCAGCATGATGACAAGTCGTTGATATCTTTCATTTGGAAAATTTATTTGGATTGTAGTGCGCATATTGATACTATTGGTCCCTATTATGTTGTTATTTCCAAACTACCCATATACAAACAGTACTCAGAAATCTAACTTTTTTTATCGTGCGAAAAATCCCCACGGATACCCCCCACCGGAGCCGGTTGGGTAGGTTATGTCGGACTCGAACCGACTAAAACGCACGCCGTCTTTGGATCTTCAGTTGCCGGAGGTGAGGTAGTAGCCAACATATCCCTCGCACCCCGGCAGACCCGGGGCCTTCTCTTCGAGATGACCCCCGTCGGGTGCACTCAGAAATCCATACTAAACAACGAGAAATGAAATGAACCCACGTTTTAACGGATTCTGTCGCGATTTATTAGATAATATTTAATTTTACAGTTAGTTCCGATGTTTCGGCTGCTTTTCTGTGGCTACAGAAAAGTAGCCGAAACAAATCCATGGCTACGGATTTCAATACTAGACATTCCCATAAACTTGTAAAAGTATCATATACCTACCAAGGATATTAGATATGTTATGAAATCGTAAATAGGTCGTGTGTACAGTACAGACACAACCATTGAACAGATTTTAATTCAGTTGTTTGTGTAGGTAGTTCTTGGCCAGACTTATAATCTTATGTTAGTTTGATCGCAAAAGTTCATATTTTCTGTCTCTTTCTCACGCCTAGGAAGGTAGGTATGTCAGTCGCATACTTTGTTTCTCTAAAAATAACTTTACGTATTTAACTGATAGACGACAAAGAGAAAAAGTAAGTCAATATTTCTACTGCGTTAGTATCATATCAGGGATACGTTTCGTCAACTCTTCGCTATGGCATGATATTTTGGAGTAACTTCACAAATGTAGGCTGTCTGTTCAGAGCACAAAAATGGTGCGCTATCGCTTTTTCCTGCCTAAAGCAAATAGATTCATGCAAACCATTTTCAATAGATGCCTGTTCATGTATGTATATGAGGTGACACTAGTCGAGTTAAAAAATAAAATATGCAAGTGCAAGTGGTGTATTCATTCAATATACATTACAAAGCTAGTAAACTAATAACTTAAGATTTAGAAAATTACTAACAAATAACTTAAATATTTACATCACTAAACTCATTTACTTAATCATACAAAATAAAGGGAAAAATTAAAAAACTTATTTGGAATAGATTGATCTAACTAAGCAAAAAAACTTATTACAAGAATACAAAATTAAGTAAGAAATTAATGATTTGAATGAAAAATAAAAAATAAATTATCGCAAAATGTAATATTTACAACTAATAACCTACGATTACTACAATGAATTCTTTATATATTTTGAAAACTAATACCCGTAATAATTACTATACTAAGTACAAAAGGATTACCACAAATATCACATACTTATTACTACTACTACATAAATCACTCAATTATAATACAACGTCACAAAACATTAACTTAATCAAACAAAATAATATTAATAAGAAAACTTATTTTAAAGAGATCAATCTAACTAACAAATACCAAACTTATTCCTGGAATACAAAACTAATTAAGAAATTAATGACTAAATTACTAAAATAAAAACTAAAATTATTTCAATAAATATTTACAATTTATGAATCTACAATTTAACACAACAAAATTATTTACATGATTTTAAAACTAAATAACTTTTGATAATACTTTTGTAGTTAGTATAATAATCATACTAATTACAAAAGTTTATCACGAATGTTTTGCTGTTTTATTAATGTTAAAATGATGGAAAGTGTTTGCGTCTGCGCCGGCAAACACTTTCCATCATTTTAAGCATGTCAGCCATGTGTGTGCTAGTAAATTGCTCCCGCATAGGTCCACAATGTGCTCCAAAGTCACTCCATTTGGGTTCCACCACATCGTGCGTTTCACATACTCCAGTTCCTCGCGGAATGTATATATTCTGATTGGACAGAACGGCCCGTCGTATATGAATGCCAATCATACGTCTCTGCCTGTGGGGACATCCTGCTACGATACATTTCGAGGAACTGTATGTAACCCGCGTGAACCCTGGCACTGCAAATTGTTTTGCCAGAGGAAGTGACTTTTGGTCTTCTCCCCGTGGACCTATTCTTATTGCGGCAGGAACACCACCAACGCGCTGCAGACTTGGACGGCACGTCGGGTCTTGTACCATAATCTGTAGGAAATAAATAAATTAAATACAATTAAATGAGAACTTAATAGTTCACTGAAAGCTTTTGGAAGTGAGCTTAGTTCAAACAGGGCTATATGTACTTCCTTCTCAATAGAATGCTTATGTATCACAGTAAATGTTATGTGGATGTGTTTTGAATGTTTAACCTGCTATTTATTGCCATAGTATAAACTGTTGATCTCATCCCTCGTAGGTATGCCGTTAAAAATCAACCAGATTTGAAATAATTCGAAAATTAGTGTCATGAGAGTTCTTCAATTTAAAAATAAGACTACTAACCTGAGAATCAAAAGGTTGGCGATCGTAACTGACGAGACGATGGGCTATGAGGTCTTCGTTCTGCGAATGAGACTCCAGTGAAGATCCTCGCAGTGGTTCAGGAATATTAATCATTTCACTGAAGTAGCAAGTTCTGGGAACTATATCGCTTGACATTGTATGATAAAAAATTCAGCTACACTGTTCACGAAAACAAAATCGTAACAACGAAATAAACGAGGCAACAGGAACGAATTACTAAATGTAGAAAATGTGTGTGCACGACAAAAGTTCAAATGGTGAACTGAAGGATGCTCTGCTAAGCACTGAGCGAGCCACTACCGTTGGGTGGGGATGTGAGGGTGAGAACTGCTGTGGAGTTAGCCTGAAGCTTAATATATTTGTCCCTTTCGCTCGCGACAATATTGTTGAGAGATGGAGAGAGAGAGCATTGTTTATAATGATAAAAGGTAATTGTTTCCTCGAAGTTTAGTTTTTTATACAGAGGTGTTCATAAACTAATGATCTATTATTAAGAATAGATAAGCACAGTCGTGGTATTTATCTAGTACTTACAAGATTTTTTAAATTTATAGTACTTAAATTTCGGAAAGTACCTTATAACAGTAGCCCTAATGTTAGTAGTTAGCCTATTTCTTGAAACCCGAAAGCTATTCATTTGTTAATTTAGTTTATTGTTAGTTCCCGAAAGTTATTTGTTAGTTACGTAGTTACAACAAAATAATATCAATAAAATAAGTATTTATTAAACCAGATTGATAGTAATCAAAAGTAGGTATCTACTTATGATTTTTACCCTGTGCCTTAAAACTATTATATACATTTGTTTATTAAGTAAGTATGTAAATGATTTTTTTATTTTCTTCATTAAAAATGTTGAACTTAAGTTTCTTAAAAAAATTAATAAACGATAAACTGTACCTTTCATTGAAAAAAAAACAGCAAAATAATTATTCATTTATGTATATATACAGATACCTATATAAATATGACAAATATATGGTATACGCCTCTCACTTTTTGTATATTTCTGTGGTTCTGAGTGTGTACCTCCTTTGTATGCTAGGTTTGTGCCTGCCCTAGATCTCTTGCGTGTCATTATACTGTCTATCAGTCGGGGTAGAAAACTTTTACTTGTAGCTATTTACTTGATTATAACATAACAAACATAACATAAACTCACGCCTTTATCCCCGAAAGGTTAGGCAGAGGTGCTAGCACCCACATTTCGCCAGTTTATATTTAGGTCCCAATGTAATAGGTGGCGAGCCTATTGCCATTAACCGGGTACTTATAAACCTGCGATAACTAGTGATTACTTGATTACTAGTGTAGAAATGTGTAACATTAGTCCTGGGTCCCAGATAAGGGTTAATATCCGCACAAAGAGCAGCGATCGACAGCGGTGGCATGAGCATTTAGAACTAGCTGACCCGCGCAACTTCGTCTGCGTCACCCCGTTTTTGCAACATTTTTCATTCCTGCTCCGCACCGCACCGTGGTGTTATATACATATAAACCTAACTCTTCAATCACTCTATCAATTAAAAAAACCGCTTCAAAATCGGTTGCGTAGTTTTAAAGATTTAGCATACATAGAGACAGAGAAAGCGACTTCGTTTTATGCTATGTTTGATTTCAACAACAGCTCTGTTCACTGACATCCGCGCGGGCAGTGTTATTCATAAAAAAATACCTACCAAGTAGATAGTTAACAATTTTAGTTACAAGAAACTATCATCAAAACTTTGTCCCAATTACAGACACAAGGAATTTATTTGTGCTTGTCTAGGGTTTCTTTCTACCTGAAAATAATTTCATGAACTTAACTAATTTTAAAACACCACGATGGGTTTAAATTTGTATGTCAGCGGTAGGTCTAAATGAGTAAATTTCTAAATTCGAACAAAAGCATTCTAAATATAGAATTAGTTTTGTTTGGTGAGATAACAGAATAGGCGCCATTGTATGCATTTAATAGCAAGTGAACGTATTGTCTTATGGTTATTTTATCGCATTTTGAGGCGAATGTGCTCTTAGGTATATTAAACCATAATTTGATCTATTGACTGGAAACTACTAAAAGCCATTTAACGCAAAAAAAAATTAAAACTTGTTCATGAACATAATTCATTATCTTTGATAAGACAAATAATGCTCTGTATTTCAAAACATAATTTTCAGTTTGGTTCTACGATGCAGTATTTTTTGTTTGGATTCAAAATCGTAATCGAAATGGTTTTTAACTAAAACTTTTTATTGTTGAAATAAAAATACCTCAGCTTTTTCGTGTGCCGAAATGTCGGAAACTCATAGCAAATACTCCGATATCTCTAATTGTAAGAATTACATAGTTTAGCGTCTGAAGATCATAATATATGCTAATTTCCTAGTTGACGAAAGGGTTAGCCACATTTCGAAAAATAAAATTCACTGTACATAAGCTTAAGCGCACAGCTTAAGCTGTTTACACATAAGTATGTGATGATGAAATCCTATATGAGATGACATCAGTTGGGTTAAAAATAAAATAGTGCAGTACAGTACAAGTGGTATATTCATTCAAAATACTTTGGGCTAAATATGGGCCCGAGCGTGGATCCCGCCCTCCTATACTTAAACTAATTTAAAGTATACAATTTTTACTTAAAAGAAACTCATACAATAATATAAGAAAAATTAAAAAACTTCTTTGGAAAAGATCTATTTAACTAAGAAATACCAAACTTATTACAATAATACTAAACTAATAAAGAAATTAATAATTCAACTATCAAAATAAAAACTAAAACAATTACAAAAAATATTTACATTTGATTAATCTAAAATTTAATACAAGAAATTAATTTACATCATTTTAAAACTAATACTTGATTTATTTTTAATGATACTACATTAATTACAAAAGTTTTATCACGAATGTGATGAAAAAAGTTTGCGTCTGCGGCGGCAACTTAAGATTTACAAAACTACCAAAGTAAACAAAAATAGAATTACAAAATTGTACAACTATATTACAACTTCACAAAATTCATTTACACAATCATACAAAATAATAAGAAAATACTTATGTGAAAGAGATCAATCTAAATAACAAATACCAAACTTATTACAATAATACTAAACTAATGAAGAAATTAATGAGTAAATTACTAAGATTAAAACTAAAATAACTACAAAAAAATAATATTTACAATTTATTATCCTAAAATTGACTACAACAAATTATGTACACCATTATAAATCTAATAACTAAAATACTTTTGATAATACTTTTGTAATTAATAAGTAATTATACTAATTACAAAAGTATTATCACAAATATTTTGCAGTTTAATAATGTAAAAATTATGGAAAGTGTTTGCCTCTGCGACGGCAAACACTTTCCATCATTTTTAGCATGTCTGCCATGTGTGTGCTCCTGAATAATTGCCGCATCGGTCCACAATGTGCTCCAAAGTCACGCCATTTGGGTTCCACCGCATCGTGCTTCTCACAAACACCAGTTCCTCGTGGTATGTAAATGTTCTGATTGAACAGAACAGCCCGTCTTATGGGAAGACTGACCATTCGTCTTTGTTTATTGGGACATTCTGCTACAATACACTTCGAGGAACTGTATGTGACTCGCGTGAACCCGGGCACTGCAAATTCCTTTGCTAGAGGAAGTGACTTGGGCACCTCTTCTTGTGGACCTGTTCTTTGTGCGGCAGGAACACCATCAACGCGCCGCAGACCAGGACAGCTCGTTGGGTCTTGTGCCATAATCTGTAGGAAATAAATAAATCTATACTAATATTATAAAGCTGAAGAGTTTGTTTGTTTGTTTGTTTGAACGCGCTAATCTCAGGGACTACTAATTGGAATTGGAAAATTCTTTTAGTGTTGGATAGTCCATTTCTTGAGGAAGGCTATAGGCTATATAACATCACGCTACGACCAACAGGTGCTTAGCAGCGAGGGTGAAACCGCGGGGAACAGCTAGTTAAATATACAATGAAACAAGAACTTAACAATTCACTGAAAGTTTCTGGAAGTGAACTTAGTTCAAAGAGGGCTATAGTTACTTTCTTATCAATAGGAGTAGGTATTTGGCAAATTTTATAACTGCAGCGACGCTTTTATAGCGTGATATTATTCGTTTCAAAACTATCACAGTACCTAAATATTATGAGATATGTTGGGAATGTTTAACCTGTTATTTATTATCATAGTATAAACTATTGATGCGTCCCGCGTATGTATGCCGTTAAAAATCAACCAGATTTGAGACAATATCATGAAAATTTTTGATACTAGAGTTCTTAAAATTAATAATTAATAAGACTACTAACCTGTCGATCATGATGACTGGCTATGAGGTCTTCGTTCTGGGAATGAGACTCCAGTGAAGATCCTCGCAATGTTTCAGGAACATTGATGATTTCGCTGAAGTAGGATGTTCTGGTAACTATATCGCTCGACATTCTGTGATGAGAAATTAAGCTGCACTGTTCGCGTAAACAAAATCGTAACAATGAACGAACGAGGCAATAGGACCGAATCTTTAGATGTAGGAAATGCGTGTGTACGACAAAAGTTCCAATGGTGAACTGAAGGATGCTCAGCTAAGCACTGAGCGAACACGTACCGTTGGGAGGGGATGTGAGGGTGGAAACTGCTGTGTAGTTAGCCTGAAGCTTAATATATTTGTCACTTTCGCTCAAGACAATATTGTTGAGAGATGGAAAGAGAGAGAGAGAGAGAGCATTGTTGATAATGATAAAAGGTAATTGTTTCCTCGAAGTTTAGTTATAGAATAAGTATTTATTTGACCAGTTTAATAGTAATCAAAAGTAAGTATCTACTTATAATTTTTAGTTTGTACCTTAAATATATAATATACAAAGTATGTAAATAAATTTATTTATTTTCTTGATTAAAAATGTTGAACTTAAGTGTCTAAAAAAGTATAATAGCTGATATATACGAAAAGTTGAAGACCTTTCATTGAAATAAACAGCATCAAATTTATTCATTTATATATACAAGTACCTATATAAATATGACCAGTATATGGTATACGCCTCTCACTTTTTGTCTGTTTCTGTGATCCTGGGTTTTTAGCTCCTTTGTATGCTAGGTTTATGCCTGCCCTGGATCTCTTGCGTGTCATTATACTATCTATCAGTCGGGGTAAAAAACTTTTATTTGTAGCTATTTACTTGATTACTAGTGTGGAAATGTGTAGCATTAATCTTGGGACCCAGATTAGGGTAAAAATCCACACAAAGAGCAGCGATCGACAGCGGTGGCATGAGCATGATGACGTTGATGTCTTTTATTTCGCGCAACTTCGTTTGCGTCACTCCGTTTTTGTAACATTTTTCATTCCTGCTCCGCACCGCACCGTGATGTTATATACATATGAACCTACCTCTTCAATCACTCTATCGATTAAAAAAAACCGCTTCAAAATCGGTTGCGTAGTTTTAAAGATTTAGCATACATAGGGACAGAGAAAGCGACTTCGTTTTATGCTATGTTTGATTTCAACAACAGCTCCGTTCACCGACATCTGCGCGGGCGGTGTTATTCATAAAATAATACCTACCAAGTAGATTGTTAACAAATTAAGTTACAAGAAACTATCATCAAAACTTTGTCCCAATTACAGACACAAGGAATTTATTTGTGCTTGTCTAGGGTTTCTTGCTACCTGAAAATAATTTTATGAACTTACCTAATTTTAAAACACCACGATGGGTGTAGATTTGTATGTCAGCGGTACGTCTATATGAGTAAATCCGACGCCAAATATAATGAATTTCAAAATTCGAACAAAACCATTCGAAGTATAGAATTAGTTTTGTTTGGTGAGATAAGTAACAGAATTAGCGCCATTGTATGCATTCAATAGCAAGTGAACGTAGTGTCTTATGGTTATTTTATAGCATTTTGAGGCGAATGTGCACTTAGGTATATTAAACCCCAAAGTCATTATTGACTGAAAACTACTAAAAGCCATTTAACGCAAAAATAAATATATTTAAAACTTCTTAGAGATAGTTCATGAACATAATTCATTATCTCTGATAAGACAAATAATACTCTGTATTTTAAAACTTAATTTAGTTCTACGAAGTTCAGTTCTTTGTATTTCAAAGATAAATATGTTCATTAACCAATGATGTCTAATTTGCAATAAGTGCAGTCATTAAACTTTTTAAAAACATACTTACAAGACTTCAGTCAGTTCAATTAATTACAATAAGTGCTTAGTTGAATTTATACATAATATCTTTCGAAAAGCATCTCATAAAATGTATAAAATGTGTCAGTCTGGTGAACTGATCATGATGCAGTATTTTTTGTTTGAAATCAAAATCGTGATCGAAATGGTTCTTAACTAAAACTTTTTACTGTTTAAATAGATACCTCAGCTTTTTCGTGTGCCAAAATATCGGAAACTCTAAATAAAAAATAAATAAATACTCTGATACCTCGAATTGTAAGAATTATAGTTTGGCGTTTGAAGATCATAATATGCTAATTTCGTAGTTGACGAAAGGGTAAGCCATATTTCAAAAAATAAAATTCACTGTACAATGTACATAAGCTTAAGTTGTGCATAAGCTGTTTATACATAAGCATTTGATCATCAAATCCTATATGAGATGACATCGTTGGGTTAAAAATAAAATAGTGCAGTACAGTACAAGTGGTATATTCATTCAAAATACAAAGATAGGCAAACAATGTTGTAATTTCTTATGGTAGTATTATTCAGTATTTATATATTACAATTTGAAATTCCTAACAACTTATAAAATTAGCTAATAATTAGAATACAAAAAAAATACCACTAAATTTTTGCTCCGAGGGATCAAGTCAAATTTAGGTCCCCTTGTCCAAACGTGCCCATTAGGCTGGCAGCATTTTCCCTCTGTATAGCCAGAGAAGTATTTTGGGCAAAATATGGCCCGAGCGTGGATCCCGCCCTCATATACATAAACTAATTTAAAGTATACAAACCAATTTATAAAATTACCGAATTACAAAAATTACTAAAAAGAAACTCGTACAAAAATATAAGAAAAATTAAAAAACTTCTTTGGAAAAGATCTATTTAACTAAGAAATACCAAACTTATTACAATAATACTAAACTAATAAAGAAATTAATAATTCAACTATCAAAATAAAAACTAAAACAATTACAAAAAATATTTACATTTGATTAATCTAAAATTTAATACAAGAAATTATTTACATCATTTTAAAACTAATACTTGATTTATTTTTAATGATACTACATTAATTACAAAAGTTTTATCACGAATGTGATGAAAAAAGTTTGCGTCTGCGGCGGCAACTTAAGATTTACAAAACTACCAAAGTAAACAAAAATAGAATAACAAAATTGCACAACTATATTACAACTTCACAAAATTCATTTACACAATCATACAAAATAATAAGAAAATACTTATGTGAAATAGATCAATCTAAATAACAAATACCAAACTTATTACAATAATACTAAACTAATAAAGAAATTAATGAGTAAATTACTAAGATTAAAACTAAAATAACTACAAAGAAATAATATTTACAATTTATTAACCTAAAATTGACTACAACAAATTATGTACACCATTATAAATCTAATAACTAAAATACTTTTGATAATACTTTTGTAATTAATAAGTAATTATACTATTTACAAAAGTATTATCACAAATATTTTGCAGTTTAATAATGTAAAAATTATGGAAAGTGTTTGCCTCTGCGACGGCAAACACTTTCCATCATTTTTAGCATGTCTGCCATGTGTGTGCTCCTGAATAATTGCCGCATAGGTCCACAATGTGCTCCGAAGTCACGCCATTTGGGTTCCACCACATCATGCCTCTCACAAACACCAGTTCCTCGAGGTATGTAAATGTT
The DNA here is from genome assembly GCA_963691645.1 of Pelosia muscerda. Classification (NCBI taxonomy): domain Eukaryota; kingdom Metazoa; phylum Arthropoda; class Insecta; order Lepidoptera; family Erebidae; genus Pelosia; species Pelosia muscerda. Next base: position 13,525,473 of record OY829114.1, on the reverse strand, counting down.
CTGTTTGGACAGAATGGCCCGTCTTATATGAAGACTGACCATTCGTGTCTGTTTCTGGGTACATTCTGCTACGATACACTTCGAGGAACTGTATGTAACTCGCGTGAACCCGGGCACTGCAAATTCCTTTGCCGAAGGAAGTGACTTGGGCACCTCTTCTTGTGGACCTGTTCTTGGTGCGGCAGGAACACCATCAACGCGCCGCAGACCAGGACAGCTCGTTGGATCTTGTACCATGATCTGTAGGAAATAAATTAATTGAATACACAATGAAATAAGAACTTAACAATTCACTGAAGTTTCTGGAAGTGAGATTAATTCAAAGAGGGCTATAGTTACTTTCCTATCAATAATAGTAGGTATTTGGCAATTTTATAACTGAATTGACGCTTTTATAGCTATCACAGTAAATGTTATGTGAGATAGATATATTTTGAATGTTTAACTTGTTATTTATTAGTAGGTTGTCATAATTGACTGTTGATCCCGTCCCGCTTGCGTATGCGGTTGAAAATGAACCAGATTTGAAATAATACCATGAAAAGTTGTGACATTAAAGTTCTTGGAAATGAAAATATGACTACTAACCTGACGATCGTATGGTTGGCGTTCGTAATTGATGAGATGACTGGCCATGAGTTCTTCGTTCTGGTAATTAAACTCCCGTGAAGATTCTCGCAGTGGTTCAGGAACAATGAACATTTTGCTGAAGTAGCAAGGTCTGGCAACTTTATTGCTCACTTAAACAAAATCGTAACAACGAAATGAATAAGGTAGGTAACAACAGTATCGGATCTCAAAATGTAGAAAACGCGTGTGCACGAGAAAAGTTCAAATGGTGAACTGAAGGATGCTTAGCTAAGCACTGAGCACTGAGTACCTACCGTTGGGTGGGGATGTAAGGGTGTATCTGCTGTGTAGTTAGCCTGAAGCTTAATATAATTGTCCCTTTCGCTCATGACAATTTTGTTGAGAGATGGAGAGTGAGAGAGAGAGAGAGAGCATTGTTTATAATGATAAATAGTAATTGTTTCCCCGAAGTTCAGTTTTTTTATACAGAGGTCTTCATAAACTAATGATCTTTTACGAGTATTAAGAATAGATAAGAACAGTCGTGGTATTTATCTATTACTTACAAAATTTTGTAAATATATAGTACTTAAATTTCAGAAAGTACCTAATAACAGTAGCCCTAATGTAGTTGGTCTAATTTTTGAAACTCGAATGCTATTCATTTGGCAGTTACCTAGTTACAACAAAATAATATAAATATAAAATTAGTATTTAAATGACCAGTTTTATACTAATCAGAAGTAGGTATCTACTTATATATTTTTTTTTGTCTGTGCCCTAAATATATTATATACATTTGTTTATGAACATACGTTAATGATTTTTTATTTTTGTCAGAGCTTAAATTTCTAAAAAAATTTATAAATGAAAAACTGTACCTTTCATTGAAAAAAAGCAGCGACATATTGATTAATTTATATTATATACAGATACCTATATAAATACGACCAATATATGGTATACGCCCCTCACTTTTTGTCTGTTTCCGTGATCATGGGTGTTCCTCCTTTGTATGCTAGGTGTATGCCTGCCCTGGATCTCTTGCGTGTCATTATACTGTCTATCAGTCGGGTTGAAAACTTTTATTCGTAAATATTTACTTGATTACTAGTGTGGAAATGTGTAGCATTAGTCCTGGGTCCCAGATTAGGGTCAATATCCACACAAAGAGCAGCGATCGACAGCGGTGGCATGAGTATGATGACGTTGATGTCTTTTATTTAGAACTAGCTAACCCGCGCAACTTCGTCTGCGTCACCCCGTTTTTGCAACATTTTTCATTCCTGCTCCGCACCGCACCGTGATATTATATACATATGAACCTACCTCTTCAATCATTCTGTCGATTAAAAAAAATCGCTTCAAAATCGGTTGCGTAGTTTTAAAGATTTAGCATACATAGGGACAGAGAAAGCGACTTTTTTTTAAGCTACTCGTATGTTTGATTTGAACAACAGCTTCGTTCACCGACATCCGCGCGGGCGGTGTTATTCATAAAATAATACCTACCAAGTAAATTGTTAACAAATTAAGTTACAAGAAACTATCATCAAAACTTGTTATCCCAATTACACACACAAGGAATTTATTTGTGCTTGTCTAGGTTTCTTGCTACCTGAAAATAATTTTATGACCTTATCTAATTTTAAAACACCACGATGGGTGTAGATTTGTATGTCAGCGGTACGTCTATATGAGTAAATCCGACGCCAAATATAATGAATTTCAAAATTGGAACAAAAACATTCTAAGTATGGAGTTAGTTTTGTTTAGTGAGATAAGCAACAGAATTAGCGCCATTGTATGCATTCAATAGTGAGTGAACGTATTGTCTTATGGTTATTTTATCGCATTTTGAGGCGAATGTGCTCTTAGGTATATTACACCCTAATTTGATCTATTGACTGGGAACTACTATAAACCATTTAACCCAAAAATATAAATTTAAAACTTCTTAGAGATAGTTCATGAACATAATTCATTATCTCTGATAAGACAAATATTACTCTGTATTTCAAAACATAATTTCAAGTTTGGTTCTACGAAGTTCAGTTCTTTGTATTTCAAAGATAAGTATGTTCATTAACCAATGATGTCTAATTTGCAATAAGTGCAGTTATTAAACTTTTTAAAAACATACTTACAAGACTTCAGTCAGTTTAATTAACTACAATAAGTGCTTAGTTGAATATCTTTCGAAAAACGTCTTATAAAATTTATAAAATGTGTCAGTCTGGCAAACTGATTTTATGATTCAGTATTCTTTGTTTGAAATCGAAATCGTGATCGAAATGGTTCCTAACTAAAACTTCTTTATTGTTTAAATTTTTTTTTATTGTTTAAATAGATATCTCAGCTTTTTCGTGTACCGAAATATCGGAAACTCATAGTACTTAAATACTCCGATATCTCTAACTGTAAGAATTATATAGTTTGGCGTTTATACATACATACATACATAAAATCACGCCTGTTTCCCGTAGGGGTAGGCAGAGATCACGGATCTCCATTTGCTACGATCCCGACATACTCCTTTCGCTTCATTCACTCTCATTACCTTTTTCATGCATGCTCGTCGGTTTAGGGTACTCCTGACCTGCCCCTTTTCTAACATTTCCCCGATTTGGTCCAGGTATGTGCGCCTAGGTCTTCCCCTTCCGACGGTGCCATCCACACTAGCCTCATATATCTGTTTCGTTAGTCTTCTTTCATTCATTCTCTCAACATGACCGAACCATCTTAACATACCTTTCTCAATTTTCATCACTACATCTTCTATCACTCCACATCGCTCTCTTATCACGCTATTTCTGACTCTATCTCTCAAAGTCACTCCACACATACTTCGCAACGCGCGCATTTCCACTGCATTCACTCTACTCTGATGCTTTTTCTGCCACACCCAACTTTCGCTACCATACATAAGAGTCGGCACTAATACTCCTCCATGTACAGCCAGTCGTGCCTTTTCGGACACATTCCGGCTGCTCATAAATTTGTGTAGTGCCCCATTCACTCTATTTCCAGCTGTAACTCTCCTTTCAACATCTTTTTCATGCTTTCCATCTCTCGTAAACAATGTTCCCAAATATATGAACTCATTCACTTGTTCCACACTTTCTCCATCTATATAAATCCTACACTCTGTCACGCATTCATCTCTTTCAAATACCATAACTTTTGTCTTACTAACATTCATTTTCATTCCTTTCCTCTCAAAAGCTACATGCATAGTTGTTACCATCTCCTGCAACTCATCTGCAGATGACGCAAGCAAAACCTGATCATCAGCATAGAGAAGACATTTGACGAGTAACTCAAGACATTTAACTAGTTTGGCGTTTGAAGATCATAATATGCTTATTTCTTATTTGATGAAAGGGTTAGCCAAATTTCGAAAAAAAAATTACTGTGCATCAGCTTAAGCTGTGCATAAGCATAAGGTGTTTATCCATAAACAGTTGATCATGAAATCCTATATGAGATGACATCAGTTGGGTTAAAAATAAAATAGTGCAGTACAGTACAAGTGGTATGTTCATTCAAAATACAAAGATAGGCAAGCAATGTTGTAATATCTTATTGTAGTATTATTCAGTATTTATATATTACAATTTAAAATTTCTAACAATTTATAAAATTAGCTAATAATTAGAATACAAAAAAAATACCACAAATTTTTGCTCCGAGGGATCAAGAGGTCCCCTCGTCCAAACGTGCCCATTAGGCTGGCAGCATCTTCCCTCTGTATGGCTAGAGAAATATTTTGGGCTAAAAATGGGCCCGAGCGTGGATCCCACCCTCCTATACATAAACTAATTTAAAGTATACAAACCAATTTATAAAACTACTAAATTACTATAAAGAAACTCGTGCAAAAATATAAGAAAAATTAAAAAACTTCTTTGGAAAAGATCTATTTAACTAAGAAATACCAAACTTATTACAATAATACTAAACTAATAAAGAAACTAATGAGTAAATTACTGAAATAAAAACTAAAATACCAACAAAAAATAATATTTACAATTTATTGATCCAAAATTGACTTTATACTAAAAACCAAAATAACTACAAAAATAAAATTTACAATTTATTAACCTAAAATTAACTACGACAAATTATGTACACCATATAAATCTAATAACTAAAATACTTTTGATAGTACTTTTGTAATTAATAAGTAATTATACTAATTACAAAAGTATTATCACAGATATTTTGCAGTTTCATTAAAGTAAAAATTATGGAAAGTGTTTGCCTCTGCGACGGCAAACACTTTCCATCATTTTTAGCATGTCTGCCATGTGTGTGCTCCGAAATTGTTCCCGCATAGGTCCACAATGTGCTCCAAAGTCACGCCATTTGGGTTCCATCGCATCGTGCTTCTCACAAACACCAGTTCCTCGAGGTATGTAAATGTTCTGATTAGACAGAACAGCCCGTCTTATATGAAGACTGACCATTCGTCTTTGTTTATTGGGACATTCTGCTACAATACACTTCGAGGAACTGTATGTGACTCGCGTGAACCCTGGCACTGCAAATTCCTTTGCCAGAAGAAGTGACTTGGGCACCTCTTCTTGTGGACCTGTTCTTTGTGCGGCAGGAACACCCTCAACGCGCCGCAGACCAGGACGGCACGTTGGGTCTTGTGGCATAATCTGTAAGAAATAAATAAATTAATTACACAATTAAATAAGGACTTAACAATTCACTGAAAGTTTCTGGAAGTGAGTGTTCAAAGAGGGCTGTAGTTACTTCCTTATCAATAAGAGTAGATATTGGACAATTTTATACCTGAATTGACGCTTTTGTGGCGCGTAATTTTTTGGTTTAAAACTATCACAGTAAATGTTATGAGTAAGGGATATGTTGGGAATGTTTAACCTGTTATTTATTATCATAGTATAAACTGTTGATCCGTCCCGCGTATGTATGCCGTTAAAAATCAATCAGATTTGAGACAATATCGGGAAAATTTTTGATACTAGAGTTCTTAAAATTAATAATAAGACTACTAACCTGTCGATCATGATGACTGGCTATGAGGTCTTCGTTTTGGAAATGAGACTCCAGTGAAGATCCTCGCAGTGGTTCAGGAACAATGAACATTTTGCTGAATAAAATCGTAACAACGAAATGAATGATGTAGGTAACAACAATAACGAATTCTTTAAATGTAAGAAATACGTGTGCTCGTCAAAAGTTGAAATGGTGAACTGAAGGATGCTCAGCTAAGCACTGAGCGAGCCCCTACCGTTGGGTGGGGATGTGAGGGTGGGAACTGCTGTGTAGTTAGCCTGAAGCTTAATATATTTGTCCCTTTCGCTCAAGACAATATTGTTGAGAGATGGAGAGAGAAAGAGAGCAGTAGTATTATTTACAACGATAAAAAGTAATTGTTTCCTTAAAGCTCCGGTTTTTATACGAAGGTAAATGTATTCATTAACTAACGATGTATAATAATACATCGTTAGTTAATGAATACATATACCTTGACATGACGACTGTGCTTATTTCGTATAAGCACAGTCGTGGTATTTATCTAGTACTTACAACATTTTGAAAATTATAGTACATCAATTTCGTCGGTGCATACCTAAACAAAATAGCATTCGAAAAGTACCTTATTACAGTGGCCCTAATGTAGTTAATCTAATTTTTGCACCCCGAACACTAATTTTTACAACAAATAATATAAATAAAATAAGTATTTATTTGACCAGTTTGAAAGTAATCAAAAGTTAGTCTGTGCTTTAAATATATTGTATACATTTGTTTATTTAGTATGTAAATGATTTTTTTTTAATATTGAACTTAAGTTTCTAAAAAAAATATTATACGAAAAGCTGTACCTTTCATTGAAAAAAAACAGCAATTTATTTATTTATTTATACATATATATATATAGATATAGATACCTATATATATTTGATATACGCCCCTCACTTTTTGTCTGTTTCCGTGATCATCGGTGTGTACCTCCTTTGTGTGCCAGGTGTATGCCTGCCCTGGATCTCTTGCGTGTCATTATACTATCTATCAGTCGGGTAGAAAACTTTTATTTGTAGCTATTTACTTGATTACTAGTGTGGAAATGCGTAACATTAGTCCTGGGTCCCAGATTAGGGTCAATATCCACACAAAGAGCAGCGATCGACAGCGGTGGCATGAGCATGATGACGTTGATGTCTTTTATTTAAAACTAGCTGACCCGCGCTCCCGCGCAACTTCGTCTGCGTCACCCCTTTTTTGCAACATTTTTCATTCCTGCTCCGCACCGCACCATGATGTTATTTACATATAAACCTTCCTCTTCAATCACTATCTATTAAAAAACCGCTTCGAAATCCGTTGCGTAGTTTTAAAGATTTAGCATACATAGGGACAGAGAAAGCGACTTCGTTTTATGCTATGTTTGATTTGAACAACAGCTCCGTTCACCGACATCTGCGCGGGCGGTTTCTTGCTACCTGAAAATAATTTTATGAACTTATCTAATTTTAAAACACCACGATGGGTGTAGATTTGTATGTCAGCGGTAGGTCAAGGCCAAATATAATGAATTCCAAAATTCGAACAAAAGCATTCTAAGTATGAAATTGGTTTTGTTTGGTAAGATAAGCAGCAGAATTGGTGCCATTGTATGCATTCAATAGCAAGTGAACATATTGTCTTATGGTTATTTTATCGCATTTTGAGGCGAATGTGCTCTTAGGTATATTAAACCCTAATTTAGTCTATTGACTGGAAACTACTAAAAGCTATTTAACGCAAAACAAAGTTATATAAAACTTCTTAGAGATAGTTCATGAACATAATTCATTTTCTCTGATAAGACAAATAATGCTCTGTATTTCAAAACAATTTTAAGTTTGGTTCTACGAATTTCAGTTCTTTGTATTTGAAAGATAAAATATGTTCATTAACCAATGATGTCTAATTTGCAATAAGTGCAATTGTTGAACTTTTTAACAACATTCTTACAAGACTTCAGTCATTTTAATTAATTACAATAAGTGCTTAGTTGAATTTATACATAATATATTTCGAAAAACATCTTATAAAATTTATAAAATGTGTTAGTCTGGCAGTATTTTTTGTTTGGATTCAAAATCGTAATCGAAATGGTTTTTAACTAAAACTTTTTATTGTTGAAATAAAAATACCTCAGCTTTTTCGTGTGCCGAAATGTCGGAAACTCATAGCAAATACTCCGATATCTCTAATTGTAAGAATTACATAGTTTAGCGTCTGAAGATCATAATATATGCTAATTTCCTAGTTGACGAAAGGGTTAGTCCCATTTCGAAAAATAAAATTCACTGTACATATGCTTAAGCGCACAGCCTAAGCTGTTTACACATAAGTATGTGATGTTGAAATCCTATATGAGATGACATCAGATGGGTTAAAAATAAAATAGTGCAGTACAGTACAAGTGGTATATTCATTCAAAATACTTTGGGCTAAATATGGGCCCGAGCGTGGATCCCGCCCTCCTATACTTAAACTAATTTAAAGTATACAATTTTTACTTAAAAGAAACTCATACAATAATATAAGAAAAATTAAAAAACTTCTTTGGAAAAGATCTATTTAACTAAGAAATACCAAGCTTATTACAATAATACTAAACTAATAAAGAAATTATTAATTCAACTATCAAAATAAAAACTAAAACAATTACAAAAAATATTAACAATTGATTAATCTAAAATTTAATACAAGAAATTATTTACATCATTTTAAAACTAATACTTGATTTATTTTTAATGATACTACACTAATTACAAAAGTTTTATCACGAATGTGATGAAAAAAGTTTGCGACTGCGGCGGCAACTTAAGATTTACAAAACTACCAAACTAAACAAAAATAGAATTACGAAATTGCTCAACTATATTACAACTTTACAAAATTCATTTACACAATCATACAAAGTAATAAGAAAATACTTATGTGAAAGAGATCAATCTAAATAACAAATACCAAACTTATTACAATAATACTAAACTAATAAAAAATAATGAGTAAATTACTAAGATTAAAACTAAAATAACTACAAAAAATAATAATTTCTGAACCTAAAATTGGCTACAACAAATTATGTACACCATTATAAATCTAATAACTAAAATACTTATGATAATACTTTTGTAATTAATAAGTAATTATACTAATTACAAAAGTATTATCACAAATATTTTGCAGTTTAATAATGTAAAAATTATGGAAAGTGTTTGCCTCTGCGACGGCAAACACTTTCCATCATTTTTAGCATGTCTGCCATGTGTGTGCTCCTGAATTGTTCCCGCATAGGTCCACAATGTGCTCCGAAGTCACGCCATTTGGGTTCCACCGCATCATGCCTCTCACAAACACCAGTTCCTCGAGGTATGTAAATGTTCTGTTTGGACAGAATGGCCCGTCTTATATGAAGACTGACCATTCGTGTCTGTTTCTGGGGACATTCTGCTACGATACACTTCGAGGAACTGTATGTAACTCGCGTGAACCCGGGCACTGCAAATTCTTTTGCCTAAGGAAGTGACTTGGGCACCTCTTCTTGTGGACCTGTTCTTGGTGCGGCAGGAACACCATCAACGCGCCGCAGACCAGGACGGCACGTTGGATTTTGTGCCATGATCTGTAGGAAATAAATTAATTAAATACACAATTAAATGAGAACTTAATAGTTCACTGAAAGCTTCTGGAAGTGAGCTTAGTTCAAACAGGTCTATAGTTACTTTCTTATCAATAAGAGTAGCTATTGGGTAATTTTATAACGGAGGTGACGCTTATGTAGCGCGATGTATTTTGTTTCAAAACTATCACAGTAAATGTTATGTGAGTTATGTTAAAAATTAACAAGATTTGAAATAATATCATGCGAATCTGTGAAACTAGAGTTCTTAAAATTAATGATAAGACTACTAACCTGACGATCATGATGACTGGCTATGAGGTCTTCGTTCTGGGAATGAGAACCCAGTGAAGATCCTTGCAGCGGTTCAGGAACAATGCTCATTTGACTGAAGTAGCACGTTCTAGCAACTATATCGCTCGACATTCTGTGATAAAATTTAAGGTAAACTTTTCGCGAAAACGAAATCGTAACAATGAACGAACGAGGCAATAGGACCGAATCTTAAGATGTAGGAAATGCGTGTGTACGACAAAAGTTCCAATGGTGAACTGAAGGATGCTCAGCTAAGCACTGAGCGACCTCCTACCGTTGGGTGGGGATGTGAGGATGGGAACTGCTGTGTAGTTAGCCCGAAGCTTAATATATTTGTCTCTTTCGCTCAAGACAATATTGTTGAGAGATGGATAGAGAGAGAGAGCATTGTTTATAATGATAAAAGGTAATTATTTCCTCGAAGTTTAGTTTTTCATACAGAGGTGTTCGTAAACTAATGATCTATTATTAAGAATAGATAAGCTAAGTCGTGGTATTTATCTAGTACTTACAAGATTTTGTAAATTTATAGTACTTAAATTTCGGAAAGTACCTTATAACAGTAGCCCTAATGTAGTTATTCTAATTTTTGAAACCCGAAAGCTATTCATTTGGCAGTTACCTATTTACCACAAAATAATATATATATAAAATAAGTATTTACTTGAAAAGTAGGTATCTACTTATAATTTTTTAGTCTGTGCCTTAAATATATAATACACGAAGTATGTAAAAATGTTGAACTGAAGTTTAAAAAAAAAAGCTGTTATTTACGAAAAACTGTACCTTTCATTGAAAAAAATCGCAACATATTTATTCATTTATATATACCTATATAAATATGACCAATATATGGAAACGCTTCTCACTTTTTGTATGTTTCCGTGATCATGGGCTGATCCGGGATCATGGTTTGTCCTTTATGTGCTAGGTTTATGCCTGCCCTGAATCTCTTGCGTGTCATTATACTGTCTATCAGTCGGGGTAGAAAACTTTTATTTGTAACTGTTTACTTGATTACTAGTGTGGAAATGTGTAGCATTAGTCTTGGGTCCTAGGTTAGGGTCAAAATCCGCACAAAGAGCAGCGATCGACAGCGGTGGCATGAGCATGATGACGTTGATGTCTTTTATTTAGAACTAGCTGACCCACGCAACTTCGTCTGCGTCACCCCGTTTTCGCAACAATTTTCATTCCTGCTCCGCACCGCACCGTGATGCTATTTACATATAAACCTTCCTCTTCAATAACTCTATCTATTAAAAAAAATCGCTTCAAAATCGGTTGCGTAGTTTTAAAGATTTAGCTACATAGGGACAGAGAAAGCGACTTTGTTTTAAGCTATGTTTGATTTGAACAACAGCTCCGTTCACCGATTTCCGCGCGGGCGGTGTTATTCATAAAATAATACCTACCAAGTATAAGCTGGTGCATTAAAGAAAGGTTTTATAAATGGCGGCTTATACTTGCGTTGACAGATCGTACAGCTAGCACATAAAATTTCAAATATTTTTTTTTTCATATGAATAATAATAAAAACAAGACCGGGTCGTAATAATTTCTAACTAGCTGCGGCCGGCGGCTTCGCCCGCGACAAGTGACGGCATCTATTTTTGTTTTCATCGGAAACAGTACCTACTTTTACACATAGAGTCCTTTTAAACGCACATTGAGTCCTTTCATCCTGAAAAAGGAACGTATATCACATTCTATAAGGAGGATCATGGAAGATCATGATGTTGGTTAAAATAAAGAACTAACATTATTATGAACAACGGTCTTGTTAACTTGTTAAATTTTGTATGCTAGATGTACTATCTGTCAACGCAAGTACAAGCCAACATTTAAAAATCCTTTCTTTTATGCATCGCATCAAGAGCACAGAGCGTGGAAGAAAATAAAGATCAATATTTTTTTCGTGTTGACGGTACGCGCGTGAGTGAGTATAGACAGTACTAGTGTGCGAGCGAGAGGAAGTGATAACGTCCGCCATTTATAAAACCTTTCTTTAATGAACCAAGTTATAGATAGTTAACCATTTTAGTTACAAGAAACTATCATCAAAACTTGTTATCCCAATTTCATACACAAGAAAATTATTTTCTGTCTTCTGGTTTCTTGCTACCTGAAAATAATTTTATGAGCTTATTTAATTTTAAAACACCACGATGGGTGTAGATTTGTATGACAATCCGACGCCAAATATAATGAATTTCAAAATTCGAACAAAAGCATTTTAAGTATACAGTTAGTTTTGTTTGGTGAGATAAGTAACAGAATTGGTGCCATTGTATACATTCAATAGTAAGTCAACGTATTGTCTTATGGTTATTTTATCACATTTTGAGGCGAATGTGCACTTAGGTATATTAAACCCTAATTTCATCTATTGACTGGAAACTACTGAAAGTCATTTAACGCAAAAAAAGTTATATAAAACTTCTTAGAGATGGTTAATGAATATAATTCATTATCTCTGATAAGACAAAAAAAATTCTGTATTTCAAAACAAAATTTTAAGTTTGGATCTACGAAGTACAGGGGCCTTACCACCATCTCTTAAAGCAGTATTATTTCAACCTTACTTCATGTTTTGGTACCATCATCTCTTTAAAACAAGATTGCAAACAACATTCTTCACTCGGCAGTTTTGTGACGTCACCTTCATATTGTTCATTCAATTTGATAGATAAACGTCAATCAAAAATCAGTAAAAATAACAATAAGCTGTAGTTTTATTGAAATTATTATGGAAAATACGTCTCAATAAATCATTATCTTGTCCTAAAAAGTAAGTGTAGGTACCGTGTTTAATTATGTGAACTCATAGAATAAATAATTATAAACTATCTAATGATTAGTACCGACAAATTTCTACTGTTTAGATGGCGATTGTATACGAAATATTTGGTGTAAACTCATAACGCCGGGTCCATTTATGAAAACAGCTACGCAGTTACGTGAGCAATGTGAATGTGTGGGAGGAAATAATGCGGAATGTATTAATTGATGGTACTACCTAATCGCAAAGACATTGGTTTATATCCAGTGTGATGAATTAAAGCCTCCGGCGAAGGACCATATCTCAACAGACATTTGTAGAGACCTAGGTAAATGCAATATAGGTGTAATTAAGGCCCCTCACTTGTATCAACTATGTATGTAACATCAAATTTTATGTTCTAGATGTTGATTGCCATTGATTGGACTATAAATTCATGCAACTGATTCGAAGATGTTATCGGACAAGTAGGAGTCCAATTAAAGCCATAAGACAATTCAATTGAACAAATAACATCCCTTTCCAATAGTGTTTGGCTACATAAAAGTTTATTTTAAGATTATAATTACTTTTTATACTCGTACATCGAAAATCACTTGTGAAATAAAAGTATTTGGTTTATGTAATAATAGAATTTAATCAATTAAACCTGATTGTTTTTATTGTCCCTATTTTAAATTAAAAAAATCAAATCTAGATTGTGTATGAAAACCATGAGGGGGTTATTCTCATTATTTATTTTGGTGACTGCTGTGGCGTAGCGATAGAGCATTCGGAAGCGGGTTCGATTACCGCTCAGCAAGAAATCTATCAGCCTCATTTAATAAAATCCAAGCTATTATCTCCCTATCTAAAAGACAAAAGTGAATGAAAGACAGAATGTGATGTGTGTGACAGACACAGTGCGCATGTCCATGATGTCCGTTTCCATAGCAACGATTGTTATAATAATATACGAACTAGCTGCGCGCCCTGACTTCGCCCCTGTGCACATATAATCTTTAAAAAAAATCACACAAATTGTCCTGAGAATAACGAATTCAACAACAAATAAATTAATAACATAACATAAACTTACGCCTATATCCCTGGAGGGGCAGGCAGAGGTGGATAAATTATTAAATAATAAAAAATTCCCCCTGTTCCACATATCCCTACTGACGTATCTCCACTGGTAGGGATACTTGGATTTTTTTTCCAATTATAGCTACCGGTAGGGATATATGGAATCGTTTTCTCCATATATCTCCACCGATTTGCACTGGTGGGGATAGTTGGATTTTTATTTCCATTTATCGCTACCAGTAGGGATAATAGGACGGGTATGGAGTGTTCATAAAAGCCCCAAACGCGAGTCATGAAAACCTTTTTTGAATAAAACCTTTTTTAAATGTGAAAACTTTTTATGTTTATTTGACGCAGAAAAAAGTAAAAAAACAACATAAAACTTAAAATTTGTGATCCGTTGCATCGCACAATCAATGTATTCGTTTATCTTACCATATCTAAGAAAGCACCTACAGTAATTTCTGCCGTAACAAGTTGTAGTTGTGCATTTTGGATAACAATATCACGTAGAACATACGCCTGGTCACGCAGTTTTGGTGCTTTCAAATCGTGTATAATACATTTGAAGCGGTTCCTTTGAACTATAGAGTGCTTATGTAGTATATTTAGTAATCCGTATAAATTTAGTTGTCTATTACATTTTTCATTAATTTTGAAATGCCATGCTTCAGCAAAATTATTCGTTCTATGTTTCTGCCCAAAAACAGACCACTGTTTCCGGAAATTTTCGTTTTTCAGCCAAAAGTGTTTGAAATATTTCATAAATTTTTCCATTTTAAATTCTTCCAATACTTGAGATTCTATGTATGCCCTTGCCCATCCTTCATCTATGTTTCCAATAGGCAATAAAGGCAACGATGCTGTTAATGCTAATATTCTTCTCTTGTCGCGATTCTTGGTCAACTTTAACTCCTTCCCTTTTCTCCATATTGCCTTATGAAAATGATAGTAGCATCCCCCAATTTGAACTTTTGGAAATACTAACGTCAAGGCCTTCGCAATTGCCGCCTCAAAATCAATCATAACGTACGCCGGGTCCCATTCAGTACCGGTATTAATCTTTAGTGAAGATTTAATCAGTCTAAACATAGTTTCGTATGTTTCAGATTTCTTGTTTGGCAAAAGAACGTACAGTACGGGGAAAATATTGGTATACTGAAATGTGCTTCCTATGTCGCAATGTATAGTTATTAATTGAGTAAATGGTTTAGGGCAAACTGCGAAAGTGCCATCCAAAAAAATATTTTTTGATTTGGCCAGCAACTGATTGGACCACTCACTACCAAAGATTAAAATGCGATCTCCATTATAATAATAATCAGCAACTAAAAAATGCTTATATACGGGTGGTACTGCCACCTCTTCATAACTATTAAAAAACATTTTTTTCGTTCCGGCTACTTTATTCCTACAGTTGTATAAAGACGATTAAACATTGCGAAACTCCGGTACGGCAGCTATCATATCCAAAGTATCGTTTTCAATACCTTTAACCATGTTTTCAAAAGTACTTGGAATTGGAAGTGCAGGGTTAGCAATAATCTGCTGTTTGCAATTGTCTAATCGTAGGTACCTCAATTTTGTTCTTCGCCACGTTACGTAAACATGATTCTAAATGAGCAACCTTTTTTCTAATAGTCATCCGATCCTGTAAAATAATATAACCCGATGATAAAGTACCTAGCTTAAACTATTACTGTTTTATTTTACTTTAACTCTTTCAGTCTTGTCGTTAGTCTAACTAACATAAAACTTACTTGGATTGTGAGAGATCCAATACATTTATTTTTTTTCGTAGCGGCACACTTCCAATATTCATTACCATTCGCATATTCTTTTTTTCTGTGATATTGATAACCATCGTTAAGTAAACAAATACCTCGACCCCTTTTTAAGAATATTATGTCACTCATTACTGCAAAGTTGTAACTACAAGCGGAAAATAAATAATAATTTTCCTTGTATTTATTTATTCTCTTTAGTAATGCCTAAGTAATTACGTAAAGAAAATTGACAATGTCACAAAAACAATTTACTTCTTTCTGGGTCAACAAAACATAAAAAGTTTTCACATTTAAAAAAGGTTTTATTCAAAAAAGGTTTTCATGACTCGCGTTTGGGGCTTTTATGAACACTCCATACCCGTCCTATTATCCCTACTGGTAGCGATAAATGGAAATAAAAATCCAACTATCCCCACCAGTGCAAATCGGTGGAGATATATGGAGAAAACGATTCCATATATCCCTACCGGTAGCTATAATTGGAAAAAAAATCCAAGTATCCCTACCAGTGGAGATACGTCAGTAGGGATATGTGGAACAGGGGAAAAATTCTACTGCTGTCTAAAAAATAATGTGGAGCTTTTTCATTTTCGGAAACTTTGAATGCCATGAATTAAAGAACTTTAACTATCTATCTAATCGTGACCCGAAAGCCTTTAGTTAAAGTCTCGAATGGCATCAAGTACGGACACAATATTGCTAATTACAAGTTGTAACTTCGAGTGGACCGTCATCTTTTTCGTTGCGCGGTTGAGCTAGCGCCATCCATTTCATGAAATGGATATGAAATTTTAGAAGACCCACCCGGTTCTTCTAAAATTATCATCAAGAAGGTCCCTTGCACCGGCCCTGTTTGAATTTCTAGTTATATACTCACTACGGCCCTGTTTGATTGCTCATTGATATTTTTTTCTTTTTTGAATAGTCATGGTTTTTGACTTAATATTCTGCCAGTTATTTAAAAAAGGTAAGTATTTCTTCAAAAACGTTTTACGAATTATATAATATTCTGTTAGAAAGAGATGGCGCTATACAATCGATATAGCTCCATCTCTTTCTTACACACATCCTTTTTCTTGTTTCAATCTTGAAAACAACCTTACTCATATTCGTACCATGAGCGTACAAAACAGTATTATTTGATTCCTGCCAACTGACGAAAATGAATGAACTATTTATAATCTTTGTCTATTCCCTGCTATAAATCATTCACGTTAGGGCTGTGACCGTGTGTGTGATAAATCGGAGAACCTCCGGAGATTTAAGATTTACCCAATGACCCGGTTTTCTTCTTCAAGAACTTCGGAGATTTTACGTAAAGTTAAATAGTGTTCTTTATATTTTCCTTACATTCTTGATATATTTTTTTTTGTTTGGAGTTATTTTTAGTAAGGTGATTTTGGTATGGATGATAACTCAATGTCCTAAATACTAAATTAAAATGTTCACAAATCATCATGATCATCCTTGCGTTAGCACTTGCGTTGCCTCGCTTCACGAATATGACCATTTTTAAACTTTTAAATATAATTTCAGCTTTTACCGGAGAATAGCCGGAGGCATTCTGACGGTTTATTAAAACCGGAGGTAAATCTCTTTAGAGTCAAGCCCTATATCTAATGTATTTTGTTTATTGATTTCTTTTTAAAAAGTTTTTTTAAAAGAGTATATTTAAAAGAGTTTTGCTTTGAAGTAAAATATGTATTAGGGTAGGTTAACTTTATCTTTAAATTTGTATTTGTTTGATAAATATCTAAAAATCACTTGATATCTTTCATACAAATTATACTTGTATTTATAAGCGTACCTCGGGGTACGAGGGGGCTATCTAAACGCCGGATATGAGGAAGATGGCTCCATCGGAGTGATGGAATGCCTTATTGCTCTACTTCGATGAAACCGCGTGCGACTTTAGTCGGTCTGAGTCCGAAATAACCTACTCGCTGGTTATACGGGAGTATCCGTCGAACACGAAAAAAGATAGTAAAACCTTTAGCTAAAGCATTTATTCTATAAGTTTGTGTGAATAAATATGGTTTCCCTGCTTTTTGGGTTATTAAAATGGTTTATTCAATAGTATTTTGCAAAACAATAATAAATCCGTCGCCTTCGAGCAACTTTAATAAGATGGCTAATTTTGACATAAAAACAATATTACTAAAAACAATATTGTTAAAAAATCTCATCATGGTACCAATTGAATGAACTAAAATGGAAGTGACGTCACAAAAAGGCTAAACAAGAATACTTTATATGTATAATGTACGGTTGTGGTACGAAAATAAGCAAGATTACTTAAAATGTCAAACAAAACGCTCCTGCAATAAGACTGTTTCTTAAACGGTGGTGGTAGGCCCCGTTCTTTGTATTTCAAAGATAAAATATGTTCATTAACCAATGATGTCTAATTTTCAATAAGTGCAGTTATTGAACTTTTTAACAACATTCTTACAAGAGTTCAGTCAGTTTAATTAATCACAATAAGTGCTTAGTTGAATTTATACATAATATCTTTCGAAAAACATCTTATAAAATTTATAAAATGTGTCAGTCTGGTGAACTAAACAAGATGCAGTATTTTTGTTTGGATTCGAAATCGTGATCGAAATGGTTCTTAACTAAAACTTTTTATTATTTTATTGTTTAAATAGATACCTCAGCAACAAAAGATACATCGGCAACTCATAATAAATACTCCGATATCTCTAATTGTAAGAATTATATAGTTTAGCGTTTGAAGATCATATGCTAATTTCTTATTTGACGAAAGCCATATTTCAAAAAATAAAATCTCTCTGTGCCATATTTGTACCTAAGTAAGCATATATTATGAAGTATATGAGATGACACCGTTGGGATTAAAAAATTAAATAGTGCAGTACAGTACAAGGGGTATATTCATTCAATATACATAAAATAATTTAAAGTAGGTATACAAACCAATTTACAAAGATGTTAAACTAATAACTTAAGATTTACAAAATTACCAAACTAAATAAAAATAGAATTACAAAAATTACTAACAAATAATAATACAAAATTATAAGAAAAAACTTATTTGAAAGAGATCAAGCTAAGTAACAAATTCCAAACTTATTACAAGAATACCAAACTAAAACTAAAATAATTACAAAAAATATTTACAATTTATAAATCTAAAATTTAATACAAGAAATTATTTACATTATTTTAAAACTAATAACTGAATTACTCTACACTACATTACAATTACACTACACTAATCACAAAAGTTTTATTACGAATGTGATGGAAAGTGTTTGCGTCCGCGACGGCAAACACTTTCCATCATTTTTAGCATGTCTGCCATGTGAGTGCTCCGAAATTGTTCCCGCATCGGTCCACAATGTCCTCCAAAGTCACGCCATTTGGGTTCCACCGCATCGTGCTTCTCACAAACACCAGTTCCTCGAGGTATGTAAATGTTCTGATTAGACAGAACAGCCCGTCTTATATGAAGACTGACCATTCGTCTCTGTTTATTGGGACATTCTGCTACAATACACTTCGAGGAACTGTATGTGACTCGCGTGAACCCTGGCACTGCAAATTCCTTTGCCAGAAGAAGTGACTTGGGCACCTCTTCTTGTGGACCTGTTCTTTGTGCGGCAGGAACACCCTCAACGCGCCGCAGACCAGGACGGCACGTTGGGTCTTGTGGCATAATCTGTAAGAAATAAATTAATTAATTACACAATTAAATAAGGACTAACAATTCACTGAAAGTTTCTGGAAGTGAGTGTTCAAAGAGGGCTATAGTTACTTCCTTATCAATAAGAGTAGATATTGGACAATTTTATACCTGAATTGACGCTTTTGTGGCGCGTAATTTTTTGGTTTAAAACTATCACAGTAAATGTTATGAGTAAGAGATATGTTGGGAATGTTTAACCTGTTATTTATTATCATAGTATAAACTGTTGATCCGTCCCGCGTATGTATGCCGTTAAAAATCAATCAGATTTGAGACAATATCAGGAAAATTTTTGATACTAGAGTTCTTAAAATTAATAATAAGACTACTAACCTGTCGATCATGATGACTGGCTATGAGGTCTTCGTTTTGGAAATGAGACTCCAGTGAAGATCCTCGCAGTGGTTCAGGAACAATGAACATTTTGCTGAATAAAATCGTAACAACGAAATGAATGAGGTAGGTAACAACAGTAACGAATCTCTAAATGTAGAAAACGTGTGTGCACGACAAAAGTTCAAATGTTGAACTGAAGGATGCTCAGCTAAGCACTGAGCACTGAGTACCTACCGTTGGGTGGGGATGTAAGGGTGTAACTGCTGTGTAGTTAGCCTAAAGCTTAATATATTTGTCCCTTTCGCTCATGACAATATTGTTGAGAGATGGAGAGAGAGAGAGAGAGAGAGAGAGAATTGTTTATAATGATAAATAGTAATTGTTTCCCCGAAGTTCAGTTTTTTTATACAGAAGTCTTCATAAACTAATGATCTTTTATTAAGAATAGATAAGAACAGTCGTGGTATTTATCTATTACTTACAAAATTTTGTAAATATATAGTACTTAAATTTCAGAAAGTACCTAATAACAGTAGCCCTAATGTAGTTGGTCTAATTTTTGAAACTCGAATGCTATTCATTTGGCAGTTACCTAGTTACAACAAAATAATATAAATATAAAATTAGTATTTAAATGACCAGTTTTATACTAATCAGAAGTAGGTATCTACTTATATATTTTTTTTTGTCTGTGCCCTAAATATATTATATACATTTGTTTATGAACATACGTTAATGATTTTTTATTTTTGTCAGAGCTTAAATTTCTAAAAAAAAATATAAATGAAAAACTGTACCTTTCATTGAAAAAAAGCAGCGACATATTGATTAATTTATATTATATACAGATACCTATATAAATACGACCAATATATGGTATACGCCCCTCACTTTTTGTCTGTTTCCGTGATCATGGGTGTTCCTCCTTTGTATGCTAGGTGTATGCCTGCCCTGGATCTCTTGCGTGTCATTATACTGTCTATCAGTCGGGTTGAAAACTTTTATTCGTAAATATTTACTTGATTACTAGTGTGGAAATGTGTAGCATTAGTCCTGGGTCCCAGATTAGGGTCAATATCCACACAAAGAGCAGCGATCGACAGCGGTGGCATGAGCATGATGACGTTGATGTCTTTTATTTAGAACTAGCTGACCCGCGCAACTTCATCTGCGTCACCACATTTTTGCAACATTTTTCATTCCTACTCCGCACCGCACCGTGATGTTAAATATATATAAACCTACCTCTTCAATCACTCTATCAATTAAAAAAACCGCTTCAAAATCGGTTTCGTAGTTTTAAAGATTTAGCAAACATAGGGACAGAGAAAGCGACTTTGTTTAAAGCTATGTTTGATTTGAACAACAGCTCCGTTCACCGACATATGCGCGGGCGGTGTTATTCATAAAATAATACCTACCAAGTAGATGATTAACAATTTTAGTTACAAGAAACTATCATCAAAACTTGTAATCCCAAATACAGACAAATTTATTTGGGCTTGTCTAGGGTTTCTTGCTACCTGAAAATAATTTTATGAACTTACCTAATTTTAAAACACCACGATTGGTGCAGATTTGTATGTCAGCGGTAGGTCTTTATGAGTAAATCCGACGCCAAATATAATGGATTTCAAAATTCGAACAAAAGTATTCTAAGTATAGAATTAGTTTTGTTTGGTGAGATAAGCAACAGTAAGTTAACGTATTGTCTTATGGTTATTTTATCACATTTTGAGGCGAATGTGCACTTAGGTATATTAAACCCTAATTTCATCTATTGACTGGAAACTACTAAAAGCCATTTAACCCAAAAATATATATTTAAAACTTCTTAGAGATAGTTAATGAACATGATTCATTATCTCTGATAAGACAAATAGTGCTCTTTATTTCAAAATATAATTTTAAGTTTGGTTCTACGAAGTTCAGTTCTTTGTATTTGAAAGATAAAATATGTTCATTAACCAATGATGTCTAATTTGCAATAAGTGCAATTGTTGAACTTTTTACCCGACTGCGCGACGCAAAGGAGGGTATTGTGTTTATCAGTCTATGTATGTATGTATGTATGTATGTATGTATGTTTGTTTCTATGTGGCGTTCTAGAGGCTAAACGCATAGGCCGATTTTGATGGTTCTTACGTCAATCGATTCGTCTTAACCTTGCGAGTGTCACTAAAGACATGACAGTAATCAAAATTCACCACAGCGACAACCAGACGCCATAATTGTCAAAATGAAAAAAAAAAATTCGATGAACTATGTCAAGTGGGGTGTCGTTGGATAGGTATTTTAAAATCATCTTTAGGTTTCTTTTACCATTTTTCATTTTAACTAATAGTTTAGGATATATAACGATTTAAAGTTGTTTAACAAAACATTCATTCTCGCAGATTTTCTTACTTCAAGGATAAACGTAAATACAAAAATTATATTTTAATAAAAAAATAACTTTTAAATGAATCGTAACTAAAAAGTATAAAATAAAAAAATAATTAAGAAAAACAAAAAACCCGACTGCCTAACCTAACCTAACTAAAAAGAAAGGAACAAGCCCAGTAGTTAAAATTTCACACATTACTCACAGTCGGGGCCCATTTAAATTTTACCAATCACATATTCCTAAGGGGCCCCGACTGTGAGTATTGTATGAAATCTTAACTACTGGGCTTGTTTCTTTCTTTTTAGTTAGGTTAGGTTAGGCAGTCGGGTTTTTTGTGTTTCTTAATTATTTTTTTATTAACAATATTCTTACAAGACATCAGTCAGTTTAATTAGCCTTTTCGTGTGAAGAAATGTCGGAAACTCATAGCAAATACTCTGATATCTCTAATTGTAAGAATTACATAGTTTAGCGTCTGAAGATCATAACATATGCTAATTTCCTAGTTGAAGAAAGGGTTAGCCACATTTCGAAAAATAAAATTCACTGTACATAAGCTTAAGCGCACAGCTTAAGCTGTTTACACATAAGTATGTGATGATGAAAGCCTATATGAGATGACATCAGTTGGGGTAAAAATAAAATAGTGCAGTACAGTACAAGTGGTATATTCATTCAAAATACTTTTGGTTAATATGGGCCCGAGCGTGGATCCCGCCCTCCTATACTTAAACTAATTTAAAGTATACAAATTTTACTTAAAAGAAACTCATACAATAATATAAGAAAAATTAAAAAACTTCTTTGGAAAAGATCTATTTAACTAAGAAATACCAAACTTATTACAATAATACTAAACTAATAAAGAAATTATTAATTCAACTATCAAAATAAAAACTAAAACAATTACAAAAAATATTTACATTTGATTAATCTAAAATTTAATACAAGAAATTATTTACATCATTTTAAAACTTGATTTATTTTCAATGATACTACATTAATTACAAAAGTTTTATCACGAATGTGATGAAAAAAGTTTGCGTCTGCGGCGGCAACTTAAGATTTACAAAACCAAACTAAACAAAAATAGAATTACAAAATTGCACAACTATATTACAACTTCACAAAATTCATTTACACAATCATACAAAATAATAAGAAAATACTTATGTGTAAGAGATCAATCTAAATAACAAATACCAAACTTATTACAATAATACTAAACTAATAAAGAAATTAATGAGTAAATTACTAAGATTAAAACACTAAAATAACTACAAAAAATAATAATTACAATTTATTAACCTAAAATTGACTACAACAAATTATGTACACCATTATAAATCTAATAACTAAAATACTTTTGATAATACTTTTGTAATTAATAAGTAATTATACTAATTACAAAAGTATTATCACAAATATTTTGCAGTTTAATAATGTAAAAATTATGGAAAGTGTTTGCCTCTGCGACGGCAAACACTTTCCATCATTTTTAGCATGTCTGCCATGTGTGTGCTCCTGAATAATTGCCGCATCGGTCCACAATGTGCTCCGAAGTCACGCCATTTGGGTTCCACCGCATCATGCCTCTCACAAACACCAGTTCCTCGTGGTATGTAAATGTTCTGTTTGGACAGAATGGCCCGTCTTATATGAAGACTGACCATTCGTGTCTGTTTCTGGGGACATTCTGCTACGATACACTTCGAGGAACTGTATGTAACTCGCGTGAACCCGGGCACTGCAAATTCCTTTGCCGAAGGAAGTGACTTGGGCACCTCTTCTTGTGGACCTGTTCTTGGTGCGGCAGGAACACCATCAACGCGCCGCAGACCAGGACAGCACGTTGGATCTTGTGCCATAATCTGTAGGAAATAAATTAATTAAATACACAATTAAATGAGAACTTAATAGTTCACTGAAAGCTTCTGGAAGTGAGTTTAGTTCAAACAGGGCTATAGTTACTTTCTTATCAATAAGAGTAGATATTAAGCAATTTTATAACTGAAATGATGCTTTTGCAGCGCGATTTTCGATTAAAAACTATCACAGTACCTAAATAATGTTATGAGATATGTTAGGAATGTTTAACTTGTTATTTATTGTCATAGTTTAAACTATTGATCTCGTCCAGCGTACATATGCCGTTAAAAATCAACCAGATTTGAAATAATATCATGCAAATCTGTGAAACTAGAGTTCTTAAAATTAATAATAAGACTACTAACCTCAAGATCATGTGGTTGGCGTTCGTAATTGATGAGATCACTGGCCATGAGTTCTTCGTGCTGGGAATGGAACTCCAGTGAAGATTCTCGCACTGGTTCAGGAACAATGAACATTTTGCTGAAGTAGCAAGGTCTGGCAACTTTATTGCTCACTTAAACAAAATCGTAACAACGAAATGAATGAGGTAGGTAACAACAGTATCGAATCTTGAAATGTAGAAAACGCGTGTGCACGATAAAAGTTCAAATGGTGAACTGAAGGATGCTCAGCTACGTTCTGAGGGAGCACCCACCGTTGAGTGGGGATGTGAGGGTGGGAACTACTGTGTAGTTAGCCTGAAGCTTATTATATTTGTCCCTTTCGCTCATGACTATTGTTGAGAGATGGAGAGAGAGAGAGAGAGAGCATTGTTTATAATGATAAAAGGTAATTGTTTCCTCGAAGTTTAGTTTTTTATACAGAGGTGTTCATAAACTAATGATTTATTATTACTATTATCAAGAATAGATAAGCTAAGTCGTGGTATTTATCTAGTACTTACAAGATTTTGTAAATTTATAGTACTTAAATTTCGGAAAGTACCTTATAACAGTAGCCCTAATGTAGTTAGCCTAATTCTTGAAACCCAAAAGCTATTCATTTGGCAGTTACCTATTTACCACAAAACAATATAATTATAAAATAAATATTTATTTGACCAGTTTGATAGTAATCAAAGTAGGTATCTACTTGAATTTTTTTAGTCTGTGCCTTAAATATACAATAAACAAAGTATGTAAATAAATTTATTTAATTTCTTGATTAAAAATGTTGAATTTAAGTTTCTAAAAAAAATTAATAGCTGATATATAAGAAAATCTGTACCTTTCATTGAAAAAAATCGCAACATATTTATTCATTTATATATACCTATATAAATATGACCAATATATGGAAACGCTTCTCACTTTTTGTATGTTTCCGTGATCATGGGCTGATCCGGGATCATGGTTTGTCCTTTATGTGCTAGGTTTATGCCTGCCCTGAATCTCTTGCGTGTCATTATACTGTCTATCAGTCGGGGTAGAAAACTTTTATTTGTAACTGTTTACTTGATTACTAGTGTGGAAATGTGTAGCATTAGTCTTGGGTCCTAGGTTAGGGTCAAAATCCGCACAAAGAGCAGCGATCGACAGCGGTGGCATGAGCATGATGACGTTGATGTCTTTTATTTAGAACTAGCTGACCCACGCAACTTCGTCTGCGTCACCCCGTTTTCGCAACAATTTTCATTCCTGCTCCGCACCGCACCGTGATGCTATTTACATATAAACCTTCCTCTTCAATAACTCTATCTATTAAAAAAAATCGCTTCAAAATCGGTTGCGTAGTTTTAAAGATTTAGCTACATAGGGACAGAGAAAGCGACTTTGTTTTAAGCTATGTTTGATTTGAACAACAGCTCCGTTCACCGATTTCCGCGCGGGCGGCGTTATTCATAAAATAATACCTACCAAGTATAAGCTGGTGCATTAAAGAAAGGTTTTATAAATGGCGGCTTATACTTGCGTTGACAGATCGTACAGCTAGCACATAAAATTTCAAATATTTTTTTTTTCATATGAATAATAATAAAAACAAGACCGGGTCGTAATAATTTCTAACTAGCTGCGGCCGGCGGCTTCGCCCGCGACAAGTGACGGCATCTATTTTTGTTTTCATCGGAAACAGTACCTACTTTTACACATAGAGTCCTTTTAAACGCACATTGAGTCCTTTCATCCTGAAAAAGGAACGTATATCACATTCTATAAGGAGGATCATGGAAGATCATGATGTTGGTTAAAATAAAGAACTAACATTATTATGAACAACGGTCTTGTTAACTTGTTAAATTTTGTATGCTAGATGTACTATCTGTCAACGCAAGTACAATGGCATTTAAAAATCCTTTCTTTTATGCATCGCATCAAGAGCACAGAGCGTGGAAGAAAATAAAGATCAATATTTTTTTCGTGTTGACGGTACGCGCGTGAGTGAGTATAGACAGTACTAGTGTGCGAGCGAGAGGAAGTGATAACGTCCGCCATTTATAAAACCTTTCTTTAATGAACCAAGTTATAGATAGTTAACCATTTTAGTTACAAGAAACTATCATCAAAACTTGTTATCCCAATTTCATACACAAGAAAATTATTTTCTGTCTTCTGGTTTCTTGCTACCTGAAAATAATTTTATGAGCTTATTTAATTTTAAAACACCACGATGGGTGTAGATTTGTATGACAATCCGACGCCAAATATAATGAATTTCAAAATTCGAACAAAAGCATTTTAAGTATACAGTTAGTTTTGTTTGGTGAGATAAGTAACAGAATTGGTGCCATTGTATACATTCAATAGTAAGTCAACGTATTGTCTTATGGTTATTTTATCACATTTTGAGGCGAATGTGCACTTAGGTATATTAAACCCTAATTTCATCTATTGACTGGAAACTACTGAAAGTCATTTAACGCAAAAAAAGTTATATAAAACTTCTTAGAGATGGTTAATGAATATAATTCATTATCTCTGATAAGACAAAAAAAATTGTGTATTTCAAAACAAAATTTTAAGTTTGGATCTACGAAGTACAGTTCTTTGTATTTCAAAGATAAAATATTTTCATTAACCAATGATGTCTAATTTTCAATAAGTGCAGTTATTGAACTTTTTAACAACATTCTTACAAGAGTTCAGTCAGTTTAATTAATCACAATAAGTGCTTAGTTGAATTTATACATAATATCTTTCGAAAAACATCTTATAAAATTTATAAAATGTGTCAGTCTGGTGAACTAAACAAGATGCAGTATTTTTAGTAGTAGTTAGTATTTTTGTTTGGATTCGAAATCGTGATCGAAATGGTTCTTAACTAAAACTTTTTATTATTTTATTGTTTAAATAGATACCTCAGCAACAAAAGATACATCGGCAACTCATAATAAATACTCCGATATCTCTAATTGTAAGAATTATATAGTTTAGCGTTTGAAGATCATATGCTAATTTCTTATTTGACGAAAGCCATATTTCAAAAAATAAAATCTCACTGTGCCATATTTGTACCTATACTAATCACAAAATAAAAGGCCCGTTTTGGCATATGCCTACTTGGCATAACTAGTGATGTAACAAAACGACTCGGTACTCGATACTCACGATTAATCGAATCCAGTTTGCATGGGAATTTGATCGATTTGAATATGTATATGAAGTACATTGGTTTTAAAGTTCTGATTAGAAAATTAGCTTAATCTTTGATATTGTAGGTGTTATAAAATGATACAGTATTATGAAAGGTCAATTTGCTTTTATTTCATATTTTTGTTATAATAACATTCACTCAATCACAAAAACAACAGGAATATCAAGATCAACAAGAATCTGGTTGTAGAAATTTGATGGCACGAATTTGTCAAAAATTTTGACCGGGTGGATGACCACCATGCACATATGTGGAAAAGCCTTCATAGTAATCCAACCTCGGTTGCATTGCGTTCTGGGGTTTGCAAGTGCATAGCCGGGCAGATGGGACCAGTGGGGATGGCGCGAGGCGACCCGCCAAACAGGGAGACCCGTAGAAACGGTGGTGCCATGGCTGTACAGTGTACAAGTCAAATCTATGTGTGCCTTTACCGGAGCATTGGCAGTATTCGAATTCGGTAGATATTCGAAGAGTCGAGTTCTCCCATACCGGAGATGCCGAGACAACTCGAATATCTAAGTCAAAAATAATCCAAAAATCAACAAAACCAAACTTAACGGGCGCACAGTCAACAAGACGGGCGAACACACGCGTATGCCTCTTGGTCAAAGACACGTCATTCTATAAAAATCTATGCTGCCATTATTTACTTCTTTAAGCTCCAAGCTCATAATTTTTAGTAAATGGTCACTAGTTACACAGTGAAGTAATTCAGTAATTAATTTCGGTCTAAACACTAGTTTAAATAAATAAAATTCGGGCTTATCTTACTCGATATTTTTTTCCTTAATTGATTATTAATAGTCTGTGGACAACGTAATAAAAATCGTTATGCACAGCACTAAGCCAAGTGGGCGGTACCTGTCTATGAAAAATGTAATAACCTTCATAACATTTTGATTGGTAAAAAACTGAGAACTTCATGGGCGCGAACTGTCAAAACGGGCCTTTTATTTTGTGATAACTATAAGTAAGCATATGAAGTATATGAGATGACACCGTTGGGATTAAAAAATTAAATAGTGCAGTACAGTACAAGGGGTATATTCATTCAATATACATAAAATAATTTAAAGTAGGTATACAAACCAATTTACAAAGATGTTAAACTAATAACTTAAGATTTACAAAATTACCAAACTAAATAAAAATAGAATTACAAAAATTACTAACAAATAATCATACAAAATTATAAGAAAAAACTTATTTGAAAGAGATCAAGCTAAGTAACAAATTCCAAACTTATTACAAGAATACCAAACTAAAACTAAAATAATTACAAAAAATATTTACAATTTATAAATCTAAAATTTAATACAAGAAATTATTTACATTATTTTAAAACTAATAACTGAATTACTCTACACTACATTACAATTACATTACATTACACTACACTAATCACAAAAGTTTTATTACGAATGTGATGGAAAGTGTTTGCGTCCGCGACGGCAAACACTTTCCATCATTTTTAGCTTGTCGGCCATGTGTGTGCTCCTAAATAATTGCCGCATCGGTCCACAATGTGCTCCGAAGTCACTCCATTTGGGTTCCACCGCATCATGCCTCTCACAAACACCAGTTCCTCGTGGTATGTAAATGTTCTGTTTGGACAGAATGGCCCGTCTTATATGATGACTGACCATTCGTCTCTGTTTCTGGGGGCATTCTGCTACTATACACTTCGAGGAACTGTATGTAACTCGCGTGAACCCAGGCACTGCAAATTCCTTTGCTAGAGGAAGTGACTTGGGCACGTCTTCTTGTGGACCTGTCCTTTGTGCGGCAGGAACACCATCAACGCGCCGCAGACCAGGACAGCTCGTTAGGTCTTGCGCCGTAATCTGTAGGAAAATAAATTAATTAAATATACAGTGAAATAAGAGCTAAATGATTCACTGAAAATTTCTGGAAGTGAACTTTGTTCGAAGAGGGCTATAGTTACTTCCTTACAATAAGAGTAGATATTTGGCAATTTTATAACTGAAGTGACGCTTTTGTATCACATTAAATGTTCTGTGATGTGTTTTGAATATTTAACCTGTTATTTATTGCCATAGTATATGAAAAAATGCCATGGTATTTGATTATAAACTGTTGATCTCGTCCCGCGGAGGTATGCCGTTAAGAATCAGCCAGATGTGAAATAATACGAAAAGGAGATGCCCCATTTTGGGCGCGAGTATACAGACATCAAACCTACCTCAAAAAAATCGTCTATTTTGTGTTATAATTATGATTAAATCTCATTACAATCAGCAATGGCCAAGTGCGACAAAAGTTTTAAAATGTGTTTTTCATTTATCAACAAGCTTCGTAAACGTTTAATGTTAAATACATTAAACGTTTACGAAGCTTGTTCCGATCTTCGTAAATGCGCTATGACGCTTACTAATTATCTGTATCATAGATTAATCTGTATTATGTGTCATTGTAAAAGTCAACAATTCAACAATCTATATAAAATAAGAAGAAGAAGTTGAAATTGTTATTATAATTAACATTTGAAAAAGCTGTGTGATAGCTGCTATAGAATAGAAATTACTACGAGTCTATCTAATCCCGTGGATCATTATGCCAACTTTTGTATATGACAATGTATTTTCACTGATATGTGTAACGTTCATGAAGAACTAGCCTATATGACTAATGGAATATTCAGTGCTTATAACATAACCTCCTTTAAGGTGAATGCAAATGACATCATTTGCGAATCATGCTGGATTCTAGCTCAATGTGCATGTTTGGATGAGAACAGACCAGCGCAATCACCAGTGGGGCACAGACGGGTGTGTATTCTGTGTGGATGTTCCCTTCTGCGACGAATTAGATGCCATAAACTAAGAAATGTAACAGAACAAGAACGCAGGATTTTTGAAGTTATAAGAGAGTGGATACTACCACGTGTATTATTGTATTGCGAGTATAATATGGTATCTTGGTTGGGAACGGTTCCAGTACAATATAACATCTCCTGTATAGTTTCTTGACAATATTTTAATAAACTATGATGATGTTTGCACCCGGGATGGAGATAAGTTAAAATACTTTTTTAAATATAATGATCTTTAAAATAATGTTATTTTATTTTATCACCTATTTATATAATTAATTCTATATTACTATAGCAAACAAGTATACAGCATTGTGGAAAGGGGTAACCGTAGCAAAAACAGGTTACTCGGATGTTGCCGTGTGAAGTAAGTGAGGGTAGGGAAGGATCGAGAAACAGAATTAAAGATTACACTCGTATCTCAAAATACAGCAGTGATATTTTCAACTATATAATTGCTTTACCATCTTTAAAGTCAGTTGCATATCATAAAACTATACCTAAGGTTCAATATCGTATAACAACTACTTGCTTTGACATATCAGTTTTATCCACATCTTTTTTTCATGCCACATTAATGTCTAAAAGTCTTCCTTTTTTATACCTACTCATAATAAAACCAGCTAACCTATTTACAAATAACTTTTGTAGATATCACACACAACATAAGACACAGTTTGACCGCATTATGTATACAACATAACCTATGAACAATGCTCGATTTAACAAACTTGGCCATTGTGAATCGTCGTGAAAATTAGGCAAACAAAATGTCCGTAGATGCTCTAAATATTGGCTAATTTTCAACCCTGTACATGTAGGCCCAAGATTGTATGAGAGTTGGGGTTGTCCTTTATGACATAAGAGTTCTTCAATTTGAAAATAAGACTACTAACCTGAGAATCATCAGGTTGGCGATCGTAACTAATGAGACGATGGGCTATGAGATCTTCGTTCTGCGAATGAGACTCCAGTGACAATCCTCGCAGTGGTTCAGGAACATTGATGATTTCACTGAAGAAACGTGTTCTGGCAACTATATCGCTCGACAATTTATAATAAAAATTAGAGCTCACTACACTGTTCACGAAAACCAAATCGTAACAACGAAATGAATGAGGCAACAGTAACGAATTTCTAAAGGTGAACTTAAGGATGGTCAGCTAAGCACTGAACGAGCCCTTATCGTTGGGAAGGGATGTGAGGGTGAGATATCTGGATCCTGGATCTCTTGCCCGTCATTATACTATATATCAGTCGAAAACTTTTATTTGTAGCTATTTACTTGATTACTAGTGTGGAACTTAAATGAAGAGTTGTATCTTTATAAGAAGAAGTTGTATCGTTTTTTCGTTTTACAAAAAGGCATAACAAATGCTTTACAATTCGTATTATTAATCTAACCTCTGTGACTACATTTTCCATCATTTTAAGCATGTCTGCCATGTGTGTGCTCCTAAATAGTTCCCGCATAGGTCCACAATGTGCTCCAAAGTCACTTCATTAGGGTTCCACCACATCATGCTTCTCACAAACCCCACACCAGTTCCTCGTGGAGTGAATATTATGTTCTGTTTGGACAGAACGCCTCGTCTTATATGAATATCAATCATACGTCTCTGCCTGTGGTGACATCCCGCTACGCGTGAACCCGCCCATTTTGAGCGCGTGTGACTCGCGTGAACCCGGGTACTGGAAATTATTTTGCCAGAGGAAATGACTTTTGGTCTTCTCCTCGTGGATCTATTCTTTGTGTGATAGGAACACCATCAACACGCTGTAGACCAGGACGGCTCGTTGGGTTTTGCGTCATAATCTGTAGGAAATAAATTAATTAAATACACAATGAAATAAAAACTGAAAGTTTCTGAATTCAGAAACTTTCAGTTTGCAGCTCTATTTGAGTGATCTCAAATAGAGCTATGTCATAGTTACATATTTAACTAGATAGAATAAGGAGTTGATATTGAGTGTTTTTATACATGAAGTAGGTATTTAGCGATTTTATATATGCCTTTTTTATGCAATTTATACAACCCTTTCTAGCGTGATATCTTTTTAATTCACAGCGAAACTTACTAACTTATATTAGATTTACCTTTTATAACATAATATTCAAAAATATAGGAACATATATTATTTGATACTCGTGAAACTGAAGGTATTAAATAGGTCGGCCAAAGTGTGATGTTCAATGGCATACAATAAATTTTCAGCTCAAATTGTTCCTGGCGGTGACTGGTGGAGTCGTCTGTAATCTTAGCAGAATCAAGCCGCCTATATTTTTCTTTAAATTGACATTGCACGATTTAAATTCTTTATTTAATTTATGTGATAACTTAATAACTGGACTAATCTAGTGACTTAATTAATAACCTACTTAATACGAGTATTGTATACACAAATGGTGAAATATAGCTGAACTCATTATTCTGTGGATATCTTTTGTACCTAAGATTTTTAATAAATATGATTTGATTTGATTGGATTAGGTGGAAACTGGACCATAATATTCTCGACCATTGGTCGAGTTGCCCATTCTTCTAAAATGGTAGTGGTCAGGTCGGCCACTCGACCATGCGATTCTCGGCTCATGGTCGAGTGTCCACCTTTTTAAAACAGTTAGTGGTCGACTCGATCAAACGTCTCATTTGAAAATGTTTTGAATACACAAAAATATTTGGTAGGTTACGTATGAAATTGTTTATTTATTTTATAATAAATTACATTATACATATTACTAAATCAATACTTAATCAATCAATATTCAAAAAACAAATAAAATAAATAAATAAACAAATAAATTACAATATACCTATTACTAATTGATCTGATTGACTAATTGATCATTTTTTTTAAAATCAAATATGATAATTATAACAATGATTTATAGTTAACCTACTTCAAAGAAAGAAGATTTCCTTATAACTTTCAAGTCTGTTATATGACACGATTATAAACGTTTGTATATTAATACGATAGTCTTTCGATGAAATGGCCAATACTTATTTCTTGGTCAAGTAATTCCTTTGTACTATCATTGACTCTTTTCTCTCTCAATATGGTTTCTTCACACCTCTTGGAAATATAACCATTATTAGCCCAAAAAGAATAATAATATGTGGCATCTTTCAATAATATCTTGAGTAGGAAAGCTAAATTAGGTTTGATGTTTATTTTTTTATTTAATCTGGCATTCCAGCTTTCAATTGCATTATTGGTTTTGTGTCGGACACCAAAACACCATTTATCACTGAAGAAAGATTGTAGCCAAGTCTTTTCAAAATAAATATTAAACTCCGCAATTTTATCATAGATTTTTAAGCATTGATATAAAATATAAAGCCAGCCATCTGATCTATGTGTAATTGGTAAGTATGCTAGCGCCATACAACGCCTCACGTGTCCTCGCGTCATATTCGATTGCTTCGTTAAGCCTAGTTTCTTTGCTTTTCTTTGCACCGCCTGTTTGAAGTGGAAGATACATCCACGCAAGATTGCTGCTGGAAAAACTTTTTGAGCTGCTAGCATGGCACTAGTTTCAAAATCTGTAGTTATTGTTTTGGGATTAAACTGTGGAATCTGGCTTTTTATCAACTCAAAAAATATTTCGTAGTATAATTGTTTTTTTCCAGGCAATAATGCGTACACTACAGGAACAATGTTAGTCTTTTCGTCCGTGCTGCCCAGATCGACATGTAAAGTATATAATTGCACGAAGGGTGGAGCAGCAGCCTTAAAAGTCCCATCAAGAAATATATCTTTGCCATTTTTCAAAATCTGTCTACCTTGTTCGGTAGAAAATAACAATATTTTCGTTTTTTTATGTGTGTAGTCCGCAAGTACGAACTTTTTAAATATGCCCGGTACTTCTACGTCTTGTAATTTAAAAAAACGTGTTTTTTTGGCTTCTAGAGCTGTATTCCTCCGTTTATATAGTGTTTTTTTTTATATTATTGTAATCAGGTAACTTAACAATCAAATCTAAACCGGTAGATTGTAGCTCTTCTAAGGCATTTGCATATATAGTTGGCATTGGTGTACTCTCATTCATTGCTCTCTGGACACATTTGTGCACAGTCAATTTTAAATCATTTTTGACAGCATTTGGAGCACAGTTATGTGGTTCTCGTTTAATTACAATGGCGTTTGAATTTGTAATCAAAATAGCACGACAAGATTTTCTACTAGTACATAACCAAGTTGTATGCCCATTAGCGTTTACCCTCTTTTTATTATAACGGTACCCTTCTTTAAGAAGAATTTCACCATTTCTTTGTGATCTAATAATTGTAAGAGGACTACTTCGACCGGTACTGGTGCTAGGACTATCATCCATACCTATATCTGTAAAAATAAATTCCAAATAATAACGAATACTGTCAAGACAGCAATAAGTAATGTTCTTAAAGGAAATATATTAGCTTGTAAAGTTTTTAAACAAATTGGTTATTCTTACCTTCTTGTAACTAGGTAATAACTATAATAGTAACTAATTCCTGATTATATTATTTTTCCTGTTCACAATAAACACAATTTATTTAGCCGACAAACTACTACAATTAAACATTTATTTATGTGGGTGGTAGAAAATGATTTTTATGAAAATACCCACATCTTTATGATAAGTAGTTTATTTAACATTTTTTATAAAACATCATTCAATTTAATAATATATTTATTCATTAATAGAAGCTAGTAGACATTATTGATAAGAAATATATAATTATTATTTTTATTATAATAACATAATATTGTGTAACATATACAACGCCATCTAGTTTAAAATATGTAGTCAAAACAGCCTTGTTGCACTGTAAAATAAAATACAAACGTTTATAATCGTGTCAGATAACAAACTTCAAAGTTATAATGAAATCTTGTATGCATTGTGTACATTGATTTTTTGAACATTAATTGATTAGGTATTGATTTAGTAATATGTATAATTACTGATCAAGCGAACTTCGCAAGTGAAGTTCGATCATAATTATATGAGACGCTTCATTCGAAGATATAATTAACCAGGTAGTCCCTTATATCTACTAGGCAACATCGCACATTTTTAAGAGATATGAATATGACTGATTTGAATCGAGTAGGTGCCTACCTACCGTGCTACACTCTTGACAGATACTCATTTTTTAGAGAGGAGAGGAAAAAACCTCGTAAAACTTTCTTGCTTTGGGTACAGTAGTTATCAAACATAATATTAACAATACTGTTTGTGTACAATGGGTGGGAGGGAGATTATATCTTCGAATGAAGCGTCTCATATAATTATGATCGAACTTCACTTGCGAAGTTCGCTTGATCAGTAATTATATTTCGACGCTTCATTCTTTGATATAATTAACCAGGTAGACTTTCAGAGTTATGTAGCATAGAAAGTTTTTATTTTTATTTCAGTGAAACTCTTAATATGAGCATAATGAATATTAAGAACAAAAACGCGTATTTACTTAGGTAATTAATTAAATATTTAATTACATACTAATACAAATTTTAATCTAATAACATAGGTACTATGTGGGTAGCACTATGCTAAGCATACTGAATTAGCGGAAATGTTCGTGACCAATTACTGTTCAGTTATAAAGTTTTGCGAATGTATTGGATGTGTTCTGCAGTTTTACTAAAGTATCCACTGAAAGACCGCGCGAGTGCGCGGCTGACGAGGCGCCCTGGGCGTGCTGTGTGCGCTAGACACGCAGCACGAGTCAACGCCGCTTTCTGTCAGCACCTGTTTAAGACTGATTGTGTGGTAACTGATATATGTGGTAATTTGTGTGTTAACCATAACTGACCCGTACTGGTTGTTCACTTATTTTTTGTAACAAAAATATAATCTTTGAAAAGTGTTGGTCACGACCGGAAGCAGTAGTTTTTATCATGTCTGTTATCGAGATACGAATACCGTTGTTTGAAAAACCAAATAAAAGAACATTTCCGATTTTAATAATACAAGTTTGTACGCGATAAGCAGTACAAAGAGCAAGAAGAATTTACTAACTTGATAATGATATTCTCCAGATTTAAATTAGTATCAATTGGGATACCATCATTGCGAGGTGTGATTCCAAAGGGAATTGTGAGACCCATGCTGTAGAGTATTTGAATGCATTATTTGATAATTCCCATTCTATGTCCGGATTTATTATTCTTTAATCACAGTCCGCGTAATTATCTTACTATTACGTCTTTTTTTTTTTTTTTTTTGTGAGGAGCTATAAATAAAAATATATTAACGTAATTTCGAAGTTGTGTGTATTTATCGCAAGTTTATCTATTTATTTATTTAGTACCCGGAGAAGGGCAATAGGCTCTCTACCTATTACATTTGGATCTGAACATAAACTGGCAAAATGTGGGTGCTAGCACCTCTGCCTACCCCTGCGGGGATAAAAGCGTGAGCTTATTTTTTTTTTTATTATTATTATAGTATCACGCCTATATCCCCGTAGGTGTAGGCAGAGGTGCTAGCACCCACATTTCGCCAGTTTATATTTAGGTCCCAATGTAATAGGTGGCGAGCCTATTGCCATTAACCGGGCACTTATAAACCTGCGATAAATACACACATAACTTCGAAAAGCATCGTAGTCATTGGTGTGTGCCATGGTAAACCTGGGATCGAACCCGAGACCTCGTCTCAGCAGTCCATTACCCATACCACTAGGCTACCGCGGCGTGAGCTTATGTTCATGTATATTAACGTAAGATGCTACAATCCAAATATCACGCCTCTCGCAACAATGCCAAATGAGCCCGGACATTTAAATGAGGGAATTGCAGCTTATGGCAGTCGTAATATCGACGCAAAGCAATAATAGGTACACCGTTGTTCTCCAATCGCATGAAAGTTTTTCAAACCAATGAAGACGGCTAAAGGCTCTAAGTAATTTGTGGAACGCATTTCGCTTGCTCCGCTGCTATTACACACTGTGCCCCCCCCTGTCCGGGAGGCATCCGTGTAAATCTCCAATTTAAAGGGAGTGAGAGCCATATGATAAATGTAGAGGTTCTCGCTCCACCAATTATGGTCTTTCAATAACCCTGGAGGGAGTTTGATTTTGATTTCATACTCTTCGTATATCGATTACAAAAGACATCAAAATCGTTCTAGAATTTTCGTGTATAGCCAGTCACATTTGTTAACAGCAAAAGGTTAACTCCTATTAGTTGAGCTAAGTCACGTATAATGCACTGTGGTAAAGTTGAATACTTTTGAACTAATTGTGCTATGTTATTTAGCTTTTCGATAGGTAGGTAATGGTAATGTTAGGTTTCTCGTATCATGTACAAAGGCTAAATATTCACATGACTATTGTGAGTGTAATAAACTTCTATCGAATTTTTAACGAAGCCTAACCTTTTTAGTAATGACAGAGTTTCGTTTATATTTTCTAGACACCGAGCATAGTTGTCTCCTATGCCCAATATTTCGTCTAAGTACCTATGCCACGGATCTAAAATCGTGATCTCATAAGTTTTGTGAGGGTCTTGGTTGGCACCAAGAGACTGATAACCCGTAGGGTAAAGATGGATTCTATGGACCCATAGATGGTTTTTACACCGGAGATGATTCGAATTGAAATCGTAAAGAAAAATTACATTTGAGGTGATTATCGGTTTTAGTAGGTACGCCTCTTTTAAATCAATAGTAGCTAGATAGAAGTTTTTGGTGGCTGTACATGGAGAAATTGTTTTTTAAGCCTAATAACTTATCTATGGCTATATACATTAACGTGTTTATCGATGGGTAAGAAATTATTATGAGGAACAGTGACTTGCTGAACGTCTTTGAGAAATGGAATTGAATGCCCTCCTTGATCTGTTTCAGAACAATTGTAATTTTACCAACTTTAGGTCAGCCATTATAACAATAAGTTATACAACAGGCGGCATGTATGTGAACTACTACTGTGTCGTTGCACGGGGCTTGTTCGGAGAGACAGCCTTCGCATTGGGAACACGCTGGTTGTTGCGCAAACTCTCAGTCGTCACACCTGGCGACGGTTCCCTTCTCCCCCCGCCCCCCCCCCCCCTTCCCTTGTTCGGTGGGAAGCGAGGAGCTTGCCAGTTTCCCTGATGGTGGTAGTGAAAAGGACCTGGCTGTTAAGAGGCGCTTGCTATTGGTTTCTAAAGAGGTTTTTTTTTTTTTTTTATTTTTTTTTTTTTTGATTTTATTTTACCAACTTTCTGCATCATGGATTACGCTTAGGCCGGTTTTATCTAGACTGAGTGTAATAATTAGCTTAGTACGGCACTGTGTGAATTGGTACTGTAAATCTGTTAACAAACGGCACCCCTGGCATCCATTGCTGAGGTGCTTTAGTGCCTGAATTTTATCTTCGTCTAATAAGAGATTGTCCATTGCCCTATTTATAGTGGTAATTCCTGAACCGAGTTATTGTTGTTGAGTAGAAAGAGTGTTTTATCTCTATTTCTAACCATATTAGGTACATCTAATGCAATTGCAAGCTTTAAGATTAGGTCTTATCGTCAAGTCGGTGATTTATTGTGTTCCAGTCGGATCGACATATTGATAGGTGCTGGAGCCGAACTCTCAATCATCTGGTCCTTTTGACCTGATAATATACGAATTTTCGTTATTCTCATGTACGAAATAGTAAAAAAGAGGGTATATAATAATTTTTATAGCATTACGGCATAGAAATATTTATACAACCGTTTGGTTATGCAAATATCGCTGGGCACTCGCAATGGATTGACCCTTGGACCCTTTGGGCCCTTGGACCCTGAAAGTTCCTTATTTTACGATTTTCGTAAAATAATTATTATCATCGTTGGAGACTCGCAGTCAACCCCGATGTAATTTGAAAGGTATTTATTGACTCGCAGTCAATCCATACCTGTAGGAACTTTGGGCTGAGAACATAATGTTTTATTATCATCGGGTGAGACTCGCAGTCTACCTCTGATGTAATTTGCTAGGCAGATATTGACCCGCAGTCAATCCTTACCTGTAGAAACATTGTCTCGCCTTGGAATTATGTAATTATTATAGAGTAATGCACCATATGATAGTTTGAGTGTTAAGATTAGGTGTTATAGTCAAATTGGTGACTTTTTGTGAACCGGTCGGAACCGCATTATCGGCAGGTATTAGAGCCTAGCTCGGAATTATCTGGTCCTTTTGACCTAATATTTTATAAATTTTCATTACTCTTATGTACGACATAGTAAAAAAGAGGGTATATAATATTTTTATAGCATTGCGGCAAAGTAATATTTATACTACTGTTTGGTTATGTAAATATCGTAGGGTACTCGCAATGGATTGACCCTTGGATCCTTGGACCCTTTGGACCCTTGGATCCTAAAAGTTCCTTTATTTTACGATTTTCGTAAAATAATTATTATCATCGTTGGAGACTCGCAGTCAACCCCGATGTAATTTGAAAGGTATTTATTGACTCGCAGTCAATCCATACCTGTAGGAACTTTGGGCGGAGAATAGAATGTTCTATTATCATCGGGTGAGACTCGCAGTCTACCTCTGATGTAATTTGCTAGGCAGATATTGACTCGCAGTCAATCCTTACCTGCAGAACATTGTCTCGCCTTGGAATTAATTAATTATTAAAGAGTAATGCACCGTATGATAGTTTGAGCGTTAAGATTAGGTGTTTTAGTCAAAGTTGTTAACTTTTTGTAATCCGGTCGGAACCGCATTATCGGCAGGTATTAGAGGCTAGCTCTGAAATTTCTGGTCCTTTTGACCTAATATATTATAAACTTTCATTACTCTAATGTACAAAATAGTAAAAAAAAAAAAGGAGGGTATATAATATTTTTTATAGCATTGCGGCATAGTAATATTTATACTACTGTTTGGTTATGTAAATATCGTTGGGCATTCACAATGGACCCCGATAGTAATTATTTGTTGTTTTACGTAAAATTATTATTAACATCGTTGGAGACCCGCATAGGAAGATTGCACAGAGAACAGAATGTTTAAGTCACTCCATGGAATTGCGTAACTATTACGGAGTAATGCACAATATAATGGTTGATAAAATGTATTATGTAGGTACTCACATATTTCGTTTTCTTCCGCATCTGAAGAAATATACGACGATAACTTTTACGTTTTACCGATTTAGATTATAATAAATAATAATAACGATTTATTTTGTCTTCGGCACTGCGCTTTGGCATTGCTGAAGACGTGCTCACGTTGCCACGCACAAATAAGGAATGAGTATCTGTCAAGAGTGTAGCACGGTAGGTAGGCACCTACTCGATTCAAATCAGTCATATTCATATCTCTTAAAAATGTGCGATGTTGCCTAGTAGATATAAGGGACTACCTGGTTAATTATATCAAAGAATGAAGCGTCGAAATATAATGTAATTTATTATACAATAAATAAACAATTTCATACGTAACCTACCAAATATTTTTGTGTATTCAAAACATTTTCAAATGAGACGTTTGATCGAGTCGACCACTAACTGTTTTAAAAAGGTGGACACTCGACCATGAGCCGAGAATCGCATGGTCGAGTGGCCGACCTGACCACTACCATTTTAGAAGAATGGGCAACTCGACCAATGGTCGAGAATATTATGGTCCAGTTTCCACCTAACCCATTTGATTAGCTAGTCGGGGTAAAAAACTTTTATTTGTAGCTATTAACTTGATTACTAGTGTAGAAATGGTCCCAGGTTCAGGGTCCCAGATTGCTTGCTTTTAGGATCAATTTCCACAAAAGAGCTGTAAGTTGGCAGCTGTAGCATGAACATGATACTCGTATCGTTGATGTCTTTTATTCGGGACTAGCTGACCCGCGCGACTTCGTCTGCGTCACCCCGTTTTTGCAACATTTTTCATTCCTGCTCCGCACCTGTTAGTCGTAGCATGATGTTATATACATATAAACTTTCCTCTTTAACCATTCTATCTATTGAAACAAACCGCATCAAAATCCGTTGCGTAGTTCTAAAGATTTAAGCATACAAAGGGACAAGAAAAATAGGGACAGAGAACGCGACTTTATTTTATACTATGTAGTGATGATGATACATTGGAAAATTCGCATATTGATTCTATTCGTGTCTATTATGATATCATTCTCCAATCTAGACAACACATAGTCACTATACTATTCCATAAATGCTACACCAAAATAATAATAAGTATCTATTTGATAAATATGACTGTAATAAGAAATATATAATCCAAATAATCTAAAATTTATAAAAGTGATAAACTATTTCGTTTAGTTTTGAAGCGAAAAAGACATTCATCTCAGTGGTCACAAAAATTGTATAAGTACCTACCTATTGGTGATATATTGGTTTGTTTTTGTATTTAAAACGTCTTTATTTACTTGATATATAGATACAATTCTTACTTACATGCAACAGTATAAACATAGCACTTAACAAATTTTGCCAGGCTGGGGCCTATAAAAATTATTAACACTAGGTGTTAACTATTTTATATTCAAATTTTAACATTATTTAATACAACGTTTCGAATGAACAGCTGCTTTTTGCATAAGAAAACTGAACAAGGAAGAAGAAAAAAGCATCTACCTTCAACTAGTAAAGTGACGCCAGCGCATATTGAAATTGTGACCAGTGTTCAGAACAGCGATGAGAGCTACCCCGCCCCGCGCTGCCCCACATGACAGGACGAACACGGAGGCAGTACGCCTACCAGCGGATCTCACTACACTGGTCAGGTGGAAATAGCATGTAGTGATGGGACAAACGATAGGTTTTATATTTGTTGATGTATTGCAAACCCGATACTGTTGTTCTACATTATGTTAGAAATAAATATATAAGTATTAAGTTTGTTCGTGGAATAGAATTCGTAAGTGCTCCGCCTCCCCGTTGGGTACAGTACCTACAAATGCCTCGTACCTGCGGCAAAGGTTGGCAGTTGCTATTCAGCGGGGTTCTCGTAATGCCGCTAGCGTCTGTGGATTTATAAAAATAGTGTGTAAGACTGACAAATTATATACTTATTACGTATATCAAATATATATAATTTGTTAGTTAATTTATAAATAAAATCTTTAAGTATAATTGAAGGTCTTTAAATTTGTTTTAAACTGTGTGTTTTAAGGGTTTTGTTTTGGATAGTCTTGTAATATGGTGGGCATGTGCTACTCCATAAAGGACAAGTGTAGTTTAGACATGGTCCTACCAGTGCAGTATATATATGCACTTTTGTAGAAGAACTTAGTTTACTTTAACGATTTAGAATAGGACCCAGTGAGCACAATGCCTAAGCTCATTTAATAAGGATATATGGAAAAATTATACCTATGTATAATGTGTGTTAGCGAAACCCGAGTATTAACGGGATCATATGGTAAATACAACAATTTGCTTGACGTTTCGACCAGGTTGCACTAGCCGTCGTCACAAGCTGACTCAAGAGCCTAAACTCAAGAGTCAGCTGTAAAAGCTCGGCTTTAATGGGAATAAAATATAAATAAAACCGGAGTCCCATAGTGGTTAGACCAATTCCATAGATCCAAAGATTAACATACTAAGTGTTTAGACGATACTACAAAGCTTTAATGACATCTTTAAATTTAAAACTGCCCCTAAAAGCCCAATACCACGAGAATTTGTATTGACATAACATAAAATAAAGTAACTTGTATTTAATAGGTAAAAATTACGGTCTTAAACTTGTCTTGTAATATTGTAAGAATTTTAGAAGCTATTAATAGAATCGTCAAAACGTCACATTCGTGCTGCCGATCATATAGAGAAGACAGGGGAAGGGGAAGGGGGGAGTGGAGAAGGCTAAGAGAGTCTCTGTGCTGTCACTGCAGAAGACATAGAACGGTTTCTCGGTCTTCCCAATGACAACACAAAACCTCTCCAATGAGCTCTGGCTACCCTACTTACCGCCGGAAATACAACACAAGGTTATTATTAGCCGCGGTGTTCTGTAGGGTGGTGGTATTTCCCCATTCGGACTGCTCAATTACCACGGGAAATACCACCTCCTACCTAATCTCGAAATGGTTCCATCGAGAACCCGTAAAGGAATAAAACAAAATTTAATATAAACATATTCAAGCTAATCTCACTGTAAGCTGTATGTACTACAGGCGTCTGCAGTTTTCGTATGTGGTCGACTACGAAATCATACCTTTAATCTGTATACCACATAAAATAATATTTCTACTTTGAATTGCAGGTGTCACGGTGAAAAAGATAACAAGGTATTCGAGCTAGCAAATCCACTGAACCTTCTCGGTAGACCCGAACCAGACAATAAGTACTACCTGCTCTCCAATGGAGAACTAGTGACAGCAGATAAAGCTGAAGATATCTTGAAGGCTC
Source organism: Pelosia muscerda (assembly GCA_963691645.1). Classification (NCBI taxonomy): domain Eukaryota; kingdom Metazoa; phylum Arthropoda; class Insecta; order Lepidoptera; family Erebidae; genus Pelosia; species Pelosia muscerda. The sequence continues at coordinate 13,482,224 of OY829114.1, read as the reverse complement.
TGAACGATACTGTGGAGATTGCGGACAAATATACAGCGCAATCTATTTCTGATTGTGTGAGACAAACGTAAGTACCTATATACACATTTTTATTTTTCTTTTCAAAAAGGACGGTCAATTTGACTGCACCTGGCATGATAGTAAACTGAAGGCAAAGTGTCAGAATAGAGGATCACCATTACAAATACGTACAATGTTACAGTGGTGGAACGCAGCTTTTTTAAAAAGTAAAGGCGGTGAAAAAGGAACAGTTACCTCCATAGATTAATATATATAGTAGAGAGTTACCTCGATCTAGTTTGTGCAAGTGCGATGCAAGTGGGATCAAAGGTTAGGCTAGTCCCTACTTAATAAAATCTAAACAGGAACGGTGATACAATTTTCGACCTGTTCCAATGTCAATAGGTATATAAATTATTAATATACGAAAAACCAAAGATGCACAGTCAGGGTGTAAAAAACTGCGCAAATAAAATGAGCGCTCAATTCGAATTGAGCGTTCATTTTATTAATAGTTATATAACTACTTATGTGTTATTGCGGACAGATTCGAATGCTACTTTTGTTTAAGACTGTGTATTAGGTTTGACTGGTTTTTTGTATATCAATGATATAAATACAGTGCTTTTTGAGCATACGGAAATGTGAAGTCGGTTGAAAATAGCTTAAAGAGAGCAGTATACATTCCATTCCGTAAAAAACTAATTGCAATAATTTATATACTTTGGATTTTTAGAGAGCGCACAAATGATACGCTAAAACAAGAACCAGAGCTGTCCCGATCATTTGTTGAATGGTTCGAAAGGAACAATCATTTGGGTGGTCAGAGCGACCCCAAAACAGGCAAGTCGTTACGAGGACTCATAGAATTCTGGAGCAGTGAGGGTGAATTCATGCTTAACTGGAAGGGAAGAGGATACAAGACTATTATCGATGTGTTACTGGTGAGAACAAACCCTTTTGTTCAAACTAAATAAACTTTACCTGTACCTTTTTAAAACACTAGCCAAATGTAACTCGAAACTAATTGGAAATTGTGTAATAGTCGTTTAATTCGAGGACTTCTGAGATTTGCGGTAGTGAACGCTTGCAGTCGCTTTCACTACCTTCCAGGAGGCCCGGTTTCGATTCCAGCTCAGTGCAAATATTTGTAAACTTGGCTATTTGCACTGGTCGTGCTGTTGAGAGCAAGTGTACCTATATAGTTACTCCTACACTTACATCGTTTTGTTTTCGTTTTTTACAGAACAAATACCCAGACCCAACCAAAGAACTACCGCTGCAGATCTTTCTAAACAAAGAAGTTGAGAACATCAGATGGGGCACCAACCAGCGAGGACTAGACAACCCGCTGGTGCAGGTCTCTTGTAAAGATGGCAGTTTATTTGCAGCTAAAAGTGTTATTGTTACTTTGTCTGTCGGCGTCTTAAAAGACAGGTAAGTCACTGTCATCACTATCACTATCACTATCACTACATAGTATAAAATAAAGTCGCGTTTTCTGTCCCTATTTTTCTTGTCCCTTTGTATGCTTAAATTTTTATAACTACGCAACGGATTGTTTCAATAGATAGTATGGTTAAAGAGGAAGGTTTATATGTATATAACATCATGCTACGACTAACAGGTGTGGAGCAGGAATGAAAAATATTGCAAAAACGGGGTGACGCAGACGAAGTCGCGCGGGTCAGCTAGTAACCGATATGAGAAGAAGTGGATAGTTCATATAGTTCATAGTTCGAACAGGTGCGAATCCTGGATATTACATTATCGATGTGGGGTAGGTAACTGTTAACACAGCAATATCCTCCAATTAACGAGAATATTAGTAGTAATTCCGATTAATAGTAGATACGCCTTAAAAAACGATATCGCCTGTTACTCTCCAAGACGTTTATTGTTAGCGGCTAAGCACGTAATTATTTCCTTGCGATTTCCACCGCATAGCAAGAAATCGGGTCAATAACTTTTTTTTTTCAAATTTATTTTCGGCCTCCCCATTTTTTAACAAGTGCCTGATTGGCGGCAATAGGCTTGCTTCCTATTACGTGGGACCAAAAATCATAGTTGGCGAAATGTGGGTGTTTATAATAAACCTCTGCTTACCCATTCGGGGATTACGGACGTGAGCATTAGGTATGTATGTATGTAAAAATAATGCACTAGGTCAAACGTCTTACGACTTCCATAAAAGGCGTATTCAAGCTACACCCAAATGAATCGAAATAAATAAATCTCTGAATCACATATCCGCTTACTCCTCAAGCGAATATTGGATTGAGATATGAAAGCCTTAGATGCAACTTAGACAACGTTAAGATATGATATTAAGATTTGAATATATAAAAATTACATGCATATAAATATTATATCCACACCCGTAAACCCCCGAAGGTGTATTTAACACCGACATCGCGAATTATATTTTTCGTTCCCCCGACGAGCCTATTGCCGAAAACTTTGCTAATAGTAAATTATTTGACAATAGCAGAATATGAACGTCAAACCTTATTATTTCTGATTTCAAACAAGTTGCCACACTATTTTTTTAAATATCGCGTTGCCACTCATAAAAAGAAATAGATTTGACTTGACTATTTTTTTCGACAGACACTCACAACTCTTCAATCCTCCTTTGCCGGTGGAAAAAGTGAACACCATTCGCAATCTCCAAATGTGTATTTTGGACAAAATATACATTGAATTCGACAAACCTTGGTGGCAAACACCAGCCAACTTTACAATACTATGGCGAGAGGAGGACAAAGCCCAGTTTTCGTCAGACGAGAAGTGGATCACAGAAATATATGGCTTGATGTCTATAGATTATCAGCCTAATGTGTTGTTAGCATGGATATATGGAGAGGGGGCTGAAGTCATGGAGAAAGTGGATCACTCAGATGTGCAAGCTGGGGTACAGAAGTTGATCGATATAGTGTTGAAGAAGCAGTTCAATGTTACCCCTATTAAGGGGATTTTGAGGTAAGTTTTGAATATGTTAAGTCTTGTTTCTTAGGTGATCTATGGATCTCAGAACGAATAACTGGTAATACAAATTAGAGATTATTTTTTGGTTGTTGAGGTTTTTTAGGACTTCGGTCCACCTTGGACTCGATTCTACTAATTGTCAACCTTTGTCAAGGAACTGCGATTACCAAAAATGAAATTTAATTTTGAACTCTATCTTTATACGCTTAAAGCAAAATTAAAAGGCATTGTCAAGAATACATAAATTAAACGATGTAATAAATTCTTTTTCATTTCATTTTGAACATTAAGTCAATGTCTATAAAGCCGAAAATGTCATGGCAGTTTCTATGATCTCCGTCGTGTGATTTTGGTTAACAATTACTAGAATTGGGGTCCTGATGGACAGTGGTAACCGTGGCCTATAAACGTTTGCAACACCAGAGACGTCACACTTTTTGTCGACCCTACAGAAGGGAGGAGGAAGGGTTTAAGTTTAAGAGAGTTTCTGTAGTATCAGTGCAGAAGACAAAACAGAGTTTTATTTATACCAACAGTGCTACGCTGTCAACTTGAGCTCTCGGTCTTTCCATTGACAACGCAAAGCGGAGGTACTTACCCATTCGGCTCAATTAGTACGGGGGATACCGACATGTCCTACTTTCATCATTTACAATCTAATCACATAATTTATGATTTTAGATTGACCATGGTCATATACGAATTCACTATTACATCAATCGAGATATTTACCATGTTTGTTGATTTCTTCGCGTAACCGATATTTCGGCGCTGTTGCAAGCGCCGTGTACACCGTGATCATGGCGCTTGCAACAGCGCCGAAATATCGGTTACGCGAAGAAATCAACAAACATGGTAAATATCCCGATCGATGTAATAGTAATCACATAATTTTCTTTCAGGACACAATGGGCATCGAACCCATTAGCCCGTGGCGCCTACGCCTACAGGACAGTGGCCTTAGAAGAAAATGGTGGCTCGGCTAGCACTCTATCAGAACCTTTATATCACAGTAATCGCTTCCCGGTAGTATGCTTCGCGGGAGAAGCGACTTCCCATCACAGGCATTCCGCTGTCCACGGAGCGATTGAATCAGGCTTCAGAGAGGCGGAGAGATTGATTGACAGCTTTGAGAGATAGTTTACGGTCAATTTTCGCTGAATGCTACAAATTTTCAACCATTCTCAAACCACTGAGATTTCAAAAAAATCCATTGAATTTTAGACGTTATTGGTATATGGCTAAAGTTCAAAATTAAATGGTATCGTGTAGAGAGAATAAAACTATCAAGTGAACTATTTTTCATTTTATTTTGAACTTTATGTCTATTGTGATAAAGTCGAAAATTTAATGGCAGCTTTTGTTGCCTCGGAAGTTTGAGAATGGTTAAAAATTAGCAGCATCGGAAACCAGGTATAGCAGCTATTTAAGACGAATAATTACAATTTATTTTGAATTTTATCTACAGGAGAAAACGTTCATAGTCATTTGAAGGTAAATGAGGGATAAGGCTCCTCTGGGCCATTTCTCGTAACCTATTCTAGCTGCCGATCGCTGCTTTCTCAAAGGGAATTTACCCTTAGTGTTGATGGTGGAGTGTAGGCTATTTGACAACATTGAATACATCCTACTAAATATTTTGGCTATCAAATATATTCGACTCAACTCGACCAAAGGTTTCTTAGAGAAATTTTCTCCTGAATAATAATCGTATTCAGTACCTATAACCAAATGACGAGGGTTTTTTTTAAAGTTTAGATGTTCGAATCTTTAGAACCGTTGCAGTTTTGTGTAAAGTGAGCCTACTTAAGGATTTAAGGTCGATTATAAGCTTAGTGGTTTTGGAGTCGGCCTTACGATCGAGAGGTCCCGGGTTCGAATCCTGGCTATTACCCTACCGACGTATAACCACTCCTATGGCAAGCTGTTGAGCTTAGTTGGAGGGGTTAGAGGGAATATTAGTAATTACGGGTGCTAATATTCTTTTAAAAAAAAGAAAAAGAAAAGGCAGCTGCCAATCAAGGCACTTACTTTTCCACACTGTACCTTTATACGAAAACAGGAAGGAATTGACGTGACAATAATAAATTTGTAATAAAAAGAATCTTAAATAAAGACATTGTATATGACATTTTATTGTTTTTTTATCTCACTTAGGTGGCCGACCAGCACATGATGACGATGCCGTACCATTAAGTCCTGGAATTCCTTACCGGCGCACGTGTTTCCTTCTTCCTACAGTCCCGGGTCCTTTAAGCGGAGCGTGAAAAAGCATCTGATGAGGCCGTCAAGCTGAGCGCCACCATTGTAGCACTGAACGTGTTTGCAATGGTGACCCTCTTTCATGGGACTTTGCCTTCAGCTTAACATCAGGCGAGGTGAAGTCAAATTGACGTGCCATAGATAAAAAAAAAAAAATAACATGACCCACCTGATGAAAGGTATGGAAGATTAAGGATATTTGCAACACCGGGGGCGTCACACATGCTGCCGACCCTATATAAACCTTCTAATGCCCTTCTTGAATAGTATTATCTTCTTCTGGTGGTGAAATTATATATAAATAAAGTTATCTAATATTCTTGGATACAGACCGCCCCCAACCGGCCGGATTGGAGATCGATGAGGAAGGCCTATGTTGTGCGAGAGATACCTATGTCTTGTATAATCTCACCTCCAGCAATCAAAGACCCATAGCCAGCTTGCGTTTTGGTCGGTTCGAGTCCGATAGGTATACCTCTACCGGTTTCGGCGGGAGGTGGTATCCGTGGGGATTTTAACGCACGATAAAAAGACTCATGTTCAGCAGTGGACGTCCTATGTCCTGATGATGATGATGAAAATACTATGTATTTGAAATTTATAACCTTTAACTTAATCTCGTCTTATCAAGGGTTTACACGTGTTAATTTTCCTCGTGGGGTTATTCACTAATCGCCTCAACAAGCTGCTTAGCCGAATTGCCATTTAAACAGTTAATTTCTGTTGCGTGGAAAAATTCGTGCGGATTTAGTCACTCACGCTAACCCCACATAAGAATATAGCTATGCCACATAATATAACTTATGTCACTCAGGGTTAATGTAGCTTTCCAATGGTGAATGAATTTTTGAAATCGCTACAGTAGTTTTTGAGTTTGTTCATTACAAACAGACACGCATGAAATTACATTTTTTTCCTCCTTATTATACTAGTGTAGATGTAGAAGTGTAGATAAAAAAAACAAACCAATTTATTGCCACAGCCGTTTAATATTTATTTTCTATGCTTATATACTAGCTAAGCTATGCTTACACTGAATCTAGATAGCACTATGTAGAATGTTCAAACATATAGGAACATGTGTACTGTGTACACATTCTGAATTTTAAAATGTTTAAAAAGTCCATATAATTATCTCTCTCCATATTCCAGAACCCATAGCAAAAAGTACAAATAGCTCTTTGTGCGTAAAGAGCTAAATATTTAACTTTAAAAATGGAATCCAACGATTGTATAAAATAATATTACAGTTGTACAATTGTTTATTGCATAGCGACAATGTGTACAATTATGTATTGTATTTTATAGTGTACATAATTGTGTAGTGTACACAGTTGTGTAGTGTACACAATTGTGTACACTACACAATCGTGCACTATGTAAATAGAAATTCAGACTTAATAACTTTCGAACTAATAATAATTCCTTTCTCGTCAACATCACACATAGTAATTTCCACCTTCTTATCCTCAGAAGGCTGTTCATCTGCTTCCAAATTCTCTTCTTCCTTCTTAGGGTTCTTCCAACTGACTTCGTACCTCCTTGGAGTCCTTTCCGTGGGTTCTGCCACTTGTTTTAGATTAAACTCCAAACTGGAAACAAACTCTTTTGGGCCGGTACAGTCATCGACAATTGTTTTAGAAACTTCTAGAGATTCGAAGCGGGTGGTTGTTAAACGATATGTGCCGTCTTCGCTTAATTGATATCTGGAAAAGATTATTATTATTTATTATTAGTTCACTGCTGGACATATCTCCTAATATGGGCAATTTTTTACCGATCTTTCGCCTTCCTCATTTAAGCAACTGTACAAAAAGAAATCACTACATAGTATAAAAAGTCGCGATTTCTGTCCCTATTTTTCTTGTCCCTTTGTACGCTTAAATCTTTAAAACTACGCAACAGATTTAGATGCGGTTTTTTTAATAGTTAGATAGGTTCAAGAGGAAGGTTTATATGTATAATAGCATCCATTAAATAGTGGAGAAATAAGGTTATTTTTGAGGTTTCTAATGTGATGTCGTAAATAATTACATTTTTATCGCTTACATTGCAAACGCAGGCTGAACCCTACGAGATGTATCAAAATAATTTACTAAGTATTGTACATATTGAAAAGAACTACAAAAAAGTCCGCGATGGTATATATCTATCTCTTATGGATATCCTACAATAACATTTTTTTGTCATTTACTTTTTACGACAAATAATGGCTAACTTTTGAAGCGTTTTTAACCAACACAGCATTCATCCTAATACAATTAAATACCTTAAATACATTGTTGATTTAATATAGATCTATATGGCCCTGTACAGCATATGATTTAAATGAATATTTTCGAAGATATTACCGGGATAATACCGGCCGGCCGCGGTCATGGCGCGATGGCGGCGGGTGCAGCGTGCCTACAATAACGCGTCGGAGGCCGCGGTCCGCGGTTCTCCTTATAGCACTTTGAATTTACTTTTAATTTTTGAATTGATACTAAAGTTTTATTTTTAGTATTTTTAATGAAGTAAATCAATTTTAAAAACATTTTTTTAGTTTTGCAAACTATAATTTATAACAACGCAACGTTTGTACGCACAGTTTGTAGTTTATTTAGTATCAGCATTGCACCCGTGCGAAGCCGGGGCGGGTCGCTAGTATTACAGAACATAAAGTCACGCCTATATCCCGAAGGGGTAGGCAGAGGCGCTAGCACCAGCACCCACTATTCGCCAGTTTATGTTTAGGTCCCAATGTAATAGGTGGCGAGTCTATTGCTATTAAACGGGCAGTTAAAAACCTGCGATAAATACACACATAACTTTAAAAAGCATCGAAAAGTCATTGGTGTGTGCCATGGTAAAACCTGGGATCAAACCCGAGACCTCGTCTCCGCAGTTCATTACCCATACCACTAGGCTGCCGCGGTCATATTACATTTTTGTAGTTATACCAACAGGTGAGATTGTGGTTAAACACGAGCCTATCACTACATACTCGTCCTAGTATAAAATAAAGTCGCGTTCTCTGTCCCTTTGTATGCTTAAATCTTCAAAACTATGCAACGGATTTTGATGCGGTTTGTTTTAATAGATAGAATGGTTAAAGAGGAAGGTTTATATGTATATAACATCATGCTACGACCAACAGGTGCGGAGCAGGACTGAAAAATGTTGCAAAAACGGGGCGACGCAGACGAAGTTGCGCGGGTCAACTAGTAGAACATAAAAATATGAGAAAAAAAGTTCTCACCTAAATCGGCTATGTCCAAATGACCATTGAGCACCATGCTCTTTCACCAAATGTGTAGTCAACCTTGATCCTCTGGAGAATATTTTCAATGCCTTTTCAGGGCACATATGGCATACATACTTCCTAAGAGATTTCTTTTTCTTCGGCTGTGATTTACACTCTGTTTCTGAATTGTCTTCATCCGATATATCTTTCAAATCTTCCGACTTCACACAGAGCTTCCTCTTTTTATGTGTTAGTGAATGTTGTCGGAGATCCCATTGTGTCACTGCCCTAAAAATAAAAAAATAAAATTAGATGTAATGAAATTTTAAATTAATTTTATTCGGAAAAATAAAGTGAATGCTTTGACGGGACTTGAAACTGCCATCTTTCCTTTATAAGGAGAGGCTCTGAACCACTGAGCGACGGAGCCACTATCGCCCCAAAATGGTTATAATAACAGAATTTCGAATGCTCAAGACCTAGTTCCGTGGCAAGAGAAAGATCGCGGGCGCGGTATGACGCTTTCTGATTGATCGTCAAGTCCCGTTTGGGCATTCACTTTTTCCATTCTTAAACCGATTTGATTAGATAACATATTTTGAAAAAAACATTTTAAAATAAAAAAAATTGGATATATTAGTCATGTGAGGACACGTCAGCCTCAGTACTATTCTAGCTCACCTACAAAAGGTAGTCGCCGTAGTTGAAATTGGCTAAGAAAACAACATCATCACATGGATGAGTGCAGACGTACGTGGACAAGTGCACGGATTACACGCTGTACGACACAAACGCGATTCGTCGTATACGCAGTTCGACACCAACGTTTTATTTTACTCAGTTTGTCACATACGCAATTTGTCATCAACGCGATTTGCCATCAACGCAGTACGTCTTATACGACTTTTGTCTTAATCGCAATTCGTCTTAAACGCGATTTGTCGCGTACGTTGATGAGTGCAGACGTACGTGGACAAGTGCACGCGTACGTTGATGAGTGCAGACGTACGTGGACAAGTGCACGCGTACGTCTACGACTACAGGCGTACGAGACCGCGTGCACGCGTACATGGACAGGTGCAAACGGACGTAGACGAGTGCAGGCGTACGTAGTCGAGTGCACGCGTACGTGTACAGTAGGCATCAAAAGTTCTTGGACAATTAGAAACAAAAATTGCATAGTGAGGTCAAAAAAGAGGAGGTGGGACACGACGGTATATCCGTCCCAATCGAGCAGTCCGACTGGGGAAGTACCTCCACTCTACAGAATATCGCCGTTTAATAACCTTGTGTTGTGTTTTCGGTGGTGAGTAGGGTAGCCAGAGTTCACTAGAGAGGTTTTGTGTTGTCCGTGGGAAAACCAAAGGCTTATCCTACATCTTTTGCGCTGACAAAATGTCTCTGTTCTTACACGAGTGCTATTCCTCTGGTGTTACACTCGCCCATAGGCCACGGTAACCACTTACCATCAGGTGGGCCGTGTGCTTGTCTGCGACCTAAGTTGTATAAAAAAAAAACGATTCTAGATCTTAAGGTTTCCAGGAAGTTTTGTAGACGGGCCCTGCAGGTTGTATTATAGACTCACTTGTAAGGACAGTCGGGGCAGGCGTGCGGCCGGGTGTGTCGCCCCGACAGGTGGCGGTAGCGCACGTGGTGCGCGAGCGCGGCGGGCGAGGTGGCCGACATGTCGCACAGCGAGCACGCGTACGTCGACACGTGCTGGCGCGTGTGCTCGCCCAGCAGGTACTCCGTGGCGCAGCGGGCGCCGCACAGCTCGCACACGTACGGCGAGTTCGGGTGTACGTTCTACAACCAACAAAATACCTATACAGTACAATAGAGTCAATTCAAAAAGGCTGCCTAAATAATTTAATCACTACATAGTATAAAATAAAGTCGCGGTATCTGTCCCTATTTTTTATGTCCCTTTGTATGCTTAAATCTTCAAAACTATGCAACGGATTTTGATGCAGTTGTTGTTGTTTTAATAGATAGAATGGTTAAAGAGGAAGGTTTATATGTATATAACATTATGCTACGACCAACAGGTGCGGAGCAGGAATGAAAAATGTTGCAAAAACGGGGTGACGCAGACGAAGTTGCGCGGGTCAGCTAGTAATTATATAAGTAAGGCGTCGGGAAGTGACGACCCCATCGCCCATCAAGGCTTACTATGCTTATTTCGATGCAGTCAGTCAATGGACAGTCCTCCAGCCACACAAAGCCCTTTTTGGTGCCGAAGCTACGTCGATAGGCATAAGCAACCGGTCTCTGCAGCGATTAGGCACGGTACACGGCGATGTACCTTAAAGGGCGCATGTCTGGACTCTTAAAATCTAGCGACATGCGGCCAATCGCAATTTAATAAATTAGGTACATACTGTTACGAATGTCACCACTCATGACGTAAGCCGTCAATGATTGAAGCATTTGATAATTTCGACTAGAAGCTTAACAGCCGCGCTGGCCCGATGCGTTTAGCGATGGTCTGCTCGGCTATTGTTCATAGTTCACCTCGTCAGTTCACCTGGGTGGACCACGAACATAATTTTTTGTTAGTGGACCAACTAACTTTTTCAAAAAAAAAAATCTCAAATAATATGGTTCGTGGTTCACCTGCGAAAATTCTGGTAATAAATAAATAAATATTTTTCAACATATCACACAGCGCCATCTAGTCTAAATTACAATAGGTCTTTTATTTTTAATTGTAATTGATTAATTTAATAAGGTTGGTCTATCTACGTGTCACTATGGTTACCCATAAAGAGATGTTTTTAAATGCACAATATCTTTATTTTTTTCCAACTTAAAACTTAAACTTCAGTAAATAAAAAAGTAATGTAAAACCGGCTAACTTAATAAACAAGTGCATAGTACCTAAACTTAAAAGTGCACAGTACAATCTGTTGTCAACATTATCTGACCCACCCTAAAAACAAACTAATTTGGACCGTCTTCAACTAATATTAAGGTTTCTTCAACTTATATGAGCTTATCAGACAAATTATGCTTGTTTAAGAAATAGAATAATAAACACGCAAATTTGATCTCTAATACTTTACGATTAGGATGTTATAACTATTTGTGATAATTAGTGTCATTGCTACGTAGTAATAATACATTATTTCAATAAACTATTTCATGTAGTTCTAGTCTCGTGGCGTATGTATGGGACTGAGACGAAAAAGTAGCCAGATCTAAGCCTGCGACAAAGATTTGTTTCGCTTTCAATTAATATTTGTAGCAAATTTTTAACTCAACTTTTTTTAATTTTTTACTAGCAAATGGTCCATATTTGTTTCTTTTTAAAGTAGGTCAGATAATATTGACAACAGACTGTACAATCAAATATGTAACTATAGGTCAACGCAATTTTTCTAACGCCAAACCGACGGAAATATCATTAGTAATTAATTGTAGCTGTATATGACGTATATCGTCATCGTTGGCTATGTAAATATTTTGTCTTTTATGAAGTGGACCACGAACACAAAATTGTGTTTGTGGTTCACCCAGGTGGACTAAGGTGATCCACTAACAAAAAATTATGTTCGTGGTCCACCCAGGTGAACGGACGAGGTGTACTATGAACAATAACCCGGTCTGCTGTGCAAGATGTTGACGGTTCGAACCTCGCATGTACATAAATGGGTTTTTGTGATTTTTAATATTTCTAGAAATTTGTTTGGTAAGTAAGGTGGAGAATTCTTGATTTAAATCCGAAAATTTATAAGGTTCTAGCAAGTGATAGAATATTCTCGAAGATGAGCCCAAGTTCTGAAATTGAACTCCTCAAATGGAATGAACTAGAATAATTGTAAATAAAGAGAATCGAAATTACGATCGTAATGACGATCGAAAAGACTAGCGAAATTAGGATTTCCAGAAGATTCTTCATGGTATATAAACAGCACCGGGAGCGCCAAAAGGGCAGTTAAGTCTCAGTGGTTGAAGTGGAAACAAGAAGAAGTTAAGTGAAAAGTGCAAGTAATAGTGCTAATAAAAAGTGTCAGTGAAAGTGCTAGTGGTGCATGTGCAATAACTGCATGTGTTGTGAACCATACACGCTCAGTGAACGTAGCCGTTCTAGAGACTGTGTATAAAGACAGTGCAGTGCAGTACAGTCCTCTAAGTGCGTACGAGTGCCTCGGACAATAGACTGTGTGTACGCTTAAGACTGTTGGTGGTTTGAATAAAGTGTAAAATCGCTCGAGTTAGTTTACTTCCAATCCCGAAACCCGCTTCCCGTTACAATACTATAACTCTCGCACCTAGTATGACACTTACCATAGCAGACTGTACGTCTTCACTTAAGTGACAGACGAGTACACGGCCCGCCTGATGTAAAGTAGTCCTAGTACCTAAAAATACCTAAGTACCTAAAAAATAAGTACCTAAAAATCTGCATTTCCATATCATGATGTAATTCTTTGGTGTACAATAAAGACATTTATTATTATTTCACTTTATTCTAGTTTTTTCATATTTTTTTACATTTTTAAATATAAATATCATACAACAATAAAAAAACAATATACACATTTAAAAATATAAAAATAACAGAGTGCCACCGGTATCGGATACAGGGACCAAGCTACCGGTGGTTAGGGCTCCAGAGAAAGGAACCTCCTCACGATGCGCGCCGTATCTAGTAGCACAGCCTTCTGCATCTGGCCCTTGCCCTAGCCGTCTAACCCGAGCCTCTTTAGGTGTTGATAGAGGCTCTTCGCTATCAGTTATCGCTCAACTCTTATTATTATTATTATTAGTCTATGGATGTTTGCAACACCAGATGATGTCATACTTGTGCTGCTGACCCTGTAGAATCCTTCTAAGGCCCTTCGTGAAAAACCATATATTGTATGGATAATTATAAATACACTCACCTGTCTCCTCAAATGATCACATAGCTTCCTATTGGTGGCAAAATGGCTTCCACAATGATAACACGCGATCAACCTTTCCATTGTATGTGATCTGACGTGTACGACCAGCATCACCTTCTTACTGAATACAGCTCCACAACCGGCCCACGAACAGACAAACTGTTCTGCATAGTTTGTATGAACTTTTACATGGTCGAGGAATATCTAAAAATAAAAAATGGGTAAGTACTAAAAATAAAAAGATGACAGAACTATAGTCATCTCAGTAGGCATGCATGGGATACATATACTCATGCCTATATACCGTCGTAAGGGTAGGCAAAAGTATACAAGCTGTAAGGGAAACACTTATGAAGCCAAAGGCCCCTGGTAGTGCTCTTGGTACACAACATATTGTTATGAAAAAATTACGAAATTTTTTACCATTTAACTTTACCGTAATCGTACTAAAAGGTTAATCGTAGGGCTTTCGGCGTCATGACTGCTTCCCTTACACCCTTGCGGCTCCTCCGGGGGCTAGGCGGGAACACCGTGGTCCCTACACCTGACCGAAAGAGAGGACCCCAGGTATACCGGGGTGCGAGGGATATGTTGCCTACTAATTATTACTTTTATTTTAATTACTAGCAATTATAATCATTAGTAAAAAAAATTACCTGCATTGCAGTATATTTCTCTTCACACCCAATCCACATACAGCGGTAATCACTAATCTGAGCTGGTATTTGATTCCGTTTAGTGGAGTCCTTCTTGCACCTAGGTAGTTTGAGAGTAGCTCTGCCGTTGAACCCAATAGCAAGTAACTTTCCATGGTAAGCGTGGTAGTTTAGATGTCGAATCATCTCTGTGAAATCTGGAGTCTTATGCCCGCATACATCCCAGAGACAGACATATTCAACTGAAATTGTAACAGCAATGTATAGTAACACTGTTTTTCTACAATTAAGTACAAATTAAAAATATAATTGCTACTTACCACCATTTTCAGTCTCAATAACATGTACTTTCGAAGCATGGTTACGTATATGTTCTTGATATAATTCATAATCTGTGAAGAATTTTTTACATGACTGCCATTCACATTCCATATTTAAATTTGCAACTCGAAGTTTGTGTAGAGACTGAAAACATTTAGAACTATAAATTAATAGTTGAAGTGTATTTTAAGATTAAAGTAAAAATAGCAAACATGAAAAGTGGGAAACATGCCGCAATAGGGCCCCAATATTATTTTGTGCCCAATGCAGTGGAGGGTATGGGCAGTTGGGGAGTCGGAGACAAACAAGTTGCTTGCGGAAATGGAATACCACAGCCATAACCAAGATGGTGAGGAAGAGGCAACCCAGTAAGCATTATAGGCATCGTTACACTGGGAATGATACGGAGTGGGTTATTCAGCACAACATAATTATGGATGTATTCAATGTATATTTGTATTAATTTTATTATATTATAATTGTTAAAGTAACTATTATAATTACGTTACGTACGTAATTACGTAATTACGTATTACGTACGTAATTACGTAATTACGTACTAAGTTCCATTTATAAATTCCATATATTGTAAGTGTCAGCAACAGTAAGTGTAAGGCATTAGAATTTTTGTATACCACTTAGGTTAGGTCCTGATGGAAAGTTGTCACCGTGGCCTATGTACAGTCAATAAAAGAGATGAGTTACCACTTTTTCATATAATATTGCTTGTAAATGTGGTACTGTATATTTTTTGTTCAACTGCACATTTTAAACACCAGTGGTGTTACACTCATACACCTGTAGAAACCCTATATAATCAAAAAAGAAAAAAAAATCGCTTGGGAAAACCACAGCAGGGAGCGGCTAAGCTTTATTATATAACTCCACGAGTTCACAGTCCATAGTTTTTTTACACTAAATTGAATTTAAATTTGATTGTTTGAAAACGAAATTGCTACAAAACCGACTCCACGTAGTCTTGTCTGCCCTAGAGTGTTATTTAAAAACGCGTAGGCGCGGAGGGACGAGGCGGCCCGCGAGGTGAGGAGCAGGTGGTTTCCACACTCGCCGCCGCGGCTGAGGCTGGCCGGCTAAGCCGGCCAGCATGCCGAAGCTGCGGTGGCGAGTGTGAAACACATCTGCGACGATTAGCTCGCGTGGGACCGCCGGAGCCCTGCAGCGCCGGAGCCGTGACAGAAGCCATGACTGCTGCAAAAAAACTCGTATCTCAAAAAGGGGGGGCGTCCGTAATTTTTCCTTCATAGGGGAGGTTCTACACCCCTCCCTCCCCCCTCCCCACCCCCTCCCGACCCTCATATCGTGGACATATATAGTGAAGCCCTTCCCAGGGAGCTCATTCTACAGCTTGAGTGTACGGATAAAAATACTTACCACAGCCTTAGGCTCAATAGGACTTTCATCAACTCCGGTTGGCACCGTAGCTTCATCTTCTGCTGCTGCCAGCAAAAAGTTCTTTCTCGCAGCATTTGTTTGAATAATAAACTGAATATCGTTCTTATTCTGCGATGATATTTTCGTAGGCTCATCATTTTGCTTTTGAAGCCAATCCACACACCGCAGAAGTTTTTGTTTTGCTACGTTAGTCTTCACCCCACTGTCTTCCATGTTAATTTTTCCAGCTTGGAACTGAAATTCCAGAAACGTAATACTATCTCAATAAATTAACTATTTAGCGGGGCAAACGGCACCTGTAACCACTACACTCAACACTGTACTAGTAAATAAATAAATTCTATTTTGACATTTCTGACAGCTCAGCTGCTCAGCAGGGTTGTTGAAAAAATATCGATACATCAGTATATCGATATTATTTTTTCTATACATCGATATTTTTGAGCGATATTTAATTCTTCGATACATCGATGTATCGATATTAAATTCCAGGTATCGAAAAGGTATAAAAAACGATATTTATTATGATATAAAAGTCCTGAAAGGAAAGCTTTTCAACTAAAACTTTTATGCAACGTATGCTTTTATATAGAATGCCTGCTGTTGTTGCACCGGCAATGTTTGAAATAAATACATTTACGTCTGTATTTGCGAAAGGTTTGCGGAAATTCTATTTCTAAATCGTTATAAAAACATTACCTTGAGCTTACTTCTAACCTAATCTATCCAAGCCAAATTACGCTATGTGAACACTGCGCCTCAATTTGGATACATATTATTAGATGGCGAATATTAGTAGGCGAAGGTGGAAACGAAGCTCCTGCGTTAGCCTTCGTGGTTGTTTCTTTTGAGACCACCATTTATTTATATTAAAGCCCGCTGAGTTTCGTGCCGGAGTCTTCTCAGGCCGGGGCCGCGATTCGAACAGATGGTCCATTTGCTCACTGATTTATGAAATATAGTTGATATTGACAATTTTTGTAATGCCATTTAATGGTCTATACAGAATAAATGTTTTTTGAATTTTGAATTATGTTTCTTGATAACACTTCATATTTCAATTACTGGCTGCACAATGGGCATTCTTAATAGAATGCCTAATGGCAGGCTTACACATTTATAGAAAACCTGTTTATACACATTGTTGGTAATATTTATGTATAAAAAATAAAATTAGTATTCAGAGTGCTGCTTCTGAGTTATTCTCTGACAATCATAGCGATATATCGATATATCGATATATCGATATTTTTTTATGAAAATATCAATATCGATGTTGATATTTTTTTTTTTATCGATACAATATATATCGATACTTTTTTGCATTTCCGACATCCCTTCAGCTCTCCTGTCCATTGATCTATATGAGAGGGGATCGGACATACCTACAAAATTCTGTGACTAAATACAAAATTATCTAAGTTCCATTTGAATGGACGTTTTACTACGTTAGTATCTTCTATTATCGTAGAAGTTGTCGATTTGCGTATACTAATACGATTAGGTTAACTTATCTTTTAATGTATATTAATCTAAAATACAGTAAAAAAGGTAACATGCTACACTCATGCATGAGATAAGTAATAATGAATAATAATTTTACGGTTTATGTAAGGTCCATTAATACATTCAAACAAGTAGATATTTATTTCTTAATTATTTTTCACTCTCTGATGATACAGAGTCAAAATCAAAATATATAGTAGATCAAAATATAAACAATCAAATAGAGTCCTTGAATTTTTAGATTCCTTATTAAAAATCTAATGACTTTTTTTATGAACCATATACGTTAAAATGTAATAAAACACGATCGGGACCTAGACAAATGCAATAACCTCTTGCACTACTTACTAAAAAGTCCTGCCATCACTCTTTTCAAACTATTTGTACAGACCGTTTCTCCAGCTGCTCGTTTGAATTTTCGATATTGAATATTCATAAATCATTATTGTTGGAGTATATCACTATTATGCTAGTTGTATTTTGTAGTAATAGTCTAGAAAAAATGTTGAATGACGGGCGTAAATCATTCATAGATTTTTGTTGACTTTGGCACGCTGGTGTTCCTTAGAATGCCCTATAAAATCCAACCACACGTCCTAGTCGACTACCTGATCTCGTGGGAGGGCGGACACTCGGAAACGAATTTACAGGCGTGGCTAACGTGGCTCTGGAAAATTTTCTTGCAAACCTTGACATTGGCGTCTCGCCATTAATATTTTTGTACCAGTTTAGGTATCTTGACATTGGGGAAATTGCGGCGAATCTGCTTGCAGAAGAAGTTCCTTAGAATTTGCGCGTGGGCCGCCCTGTGTCCCTGTCGCCTAAACCAATGCCAGTCGCCTGTCCCATCTGTCATATTATTATTATAATAATTATTTGTTTTTAAGTTTGTCGGCGTTATTTTAAAAGAGACTTTCAAACCATCGAAATGTTTTAATTTGTATGAACCACAATTTTTCAGTAATTTGGTTTTGCATACCTACCGTTCTTTCTGCCGCAGATCGAACGGACTGATATTTCACTGACACTTGCAATGATCATGATCATGGATGGAATGCAGAAACCCTACGTAATAAATTGTCTATTAACCATTACATAATCTATGGAATGGAAACGCGTCATCTCCGTCATGTTCTTGACGTTTTTTTGACAGATGAGATGAAATTAATTTATAAAAAAAATTGGAACCGGAACGTGCGATTCGAGACGAAGCGAACGCGTGAAGTGTGCTCAAGTCAAGTGCGGTGCGTATTTACGGCACGGGACGGCGGTACCCACGTTGCCGCTTGTATCTCTTATCAATAATAAGACACACATAAATAGTTCATCTCGTTTCTCTCGTCACATATATCGCGAGTGACGGTCTGGAGGTCGTAGTGGTGCTGTGCTGATGAAATCAACCGTAACTCTAGGAGAAGTAGTAAATAAATTAGATCACCTTGCCTTACCACTAACAACCAGAATGCCGAACATCAAAATATTCAGCGGAAGCTCCCATCCCGACTTAGCCCAGAAAATCGTAGATCGTTTGGGCATCGATCTCGGAAAAGTTGTAACCAAGAAGTTCAGTAACATGGAAACATGTGTGGAAATTGGCGAATCTGTTCGTGGTGAGGATGTATATATTGTGCAAAGTGGTAGCGGTGAAATCAACGATAATCTAATGGAGTTACTTATTATGATTAACGCGTGTAAAATTGCATCGGCGTCTCGAGTGACAGCGGTTATCCCGTGCTTCCCCTACGCGCGACAAGACAAGAAGGACAAGAGCAGAGCACCAATCACTGCCAAACTTGTGGCTAACATCCTCTCTGTGTCTGGCGCCGATCATATTATCACAATGGATCTTCATGCATCCCAAATCCAAGGATTTTTCGACATTCCTGTAGATAACCTCTTTGCTGAACCCGCAGTATTGAAATGGATCAAAGAGAATATTCCAGATTGGAAAACTAGTATTGTGGTGTCTCCAGATGCAGGTGGAGCAAAAAGAGTTACATCTATAGCTGACCGTTTAAATGTCGAATTTGCTTTGATCCATAAAGAGAGGAAAAAAGCGAATGAAGTCGCTTCTATGGTACTTGTTGGTGATGTCAAGGACCGAACAGCAATCCTCGTCGATGACATGGCAGACACTTGTGGTACAATCTGTCATGCAGCAGAAAAACTGATAGAAGCAGGTGCCATTAAAGTTTACGCAATACTCACACACGGAATCTTCTCTGGTCCAGCAATTTCAAGGATTAATAATGCATGCTTAGAAGCTGTCGTTGTCACAAACACGATACCACAAGAAAGACACATGAAGGATTGTCCTAAAATTCAGTGTATTGATGTGTCTATGATGCTCGCAGAAGCTGTACGGCGTACACATAATGGTGAATCTGTTTCATATCTATTTTCTAATGTTCCATATTAGTATAAATTTCTTCATTTTACATATTATACTACTTAGTTATAGGTAAGTTTTATGACTTGTTCATAAAAAAATTTGAAGGTATGTAACTGTGCTATCAAAGCTTCAGAAAAATTTAGATTAAATTAAAATGCTTAATTATGAATTATACTTCAAGTTTAGCATGAAATAAAATTTATTAGAGCTAAGTCTTGGCTTCCCGTTAGGAGTGAATATTAGGCATATAAGTAATGAATTGTCGTTAAGATAATAAGATTAAAAATCTGTATTAAGGTGTATAAGCATGCAACGTGTATGAGCAATAAATATCTCAAAGTGTCCTTCAATGACTTTTAAAAAACACCATATTGAAAATATGTTTCTTTTTCACTATTATATTTTATATAATAAAATGGTTGCTCTTATACAAATAAACTTGACATCAAATTTAAGGTAAATGATGTATTTGTTAACATATATCTAAAATTAAATACTAAGTACCTATTTTGCTAAGCCTAGTATGCTAACTCGTTCTAGTAAATTTGAAATTGGAAAGTCAACATAATTGGATTTATTCATCAATCTCTCTAACCAGACAAACATTCGCAATAACCAGTTATTATGAAATATAAACTAAAATTAATTGTATAATTAATTTAAAATAGTTGTACTTTGGTAGCTCAGTTGAATGGTATAATTTCACAGAATGGGATGCCAGTTTTACTAATTTTTAACCATTGCCAAACCACTGCGATTACAAAAACTGCCATTAAATTTTCTTCACTATCGTCAAAGACGTAAAGTTCAAAATTAAATGAAAAAGAGATAATTTATTTAGACTTTAACAGCACAATAGTAACGTCTAAATTGCAATGGCATTTTTTATAAACGCAGTGGTTTGACAATGGTTGACAATTAGAAGAATCAGGGCTTAGGTTTCTTGCCAGTGAAAATTCATAGTGTTGACTTTTTACAATTGTATTGTTAAACTAATTCGATACAATAATTTCTAATGCAATTCGTAAAGTTATTTTTCATTGTGTGGTTATACCTAATACTTTAGTTCTAATCATGGAACGTAGAAGTGCATTTACATTTAGTTGTTAAATCCCATAGTTTTGTATCTGACCCTCACCAAAACGTTCTTTTATAGTAAATGATTTGTTAGTATGAAATAAAAGACATTTTTTTAGTTATTAATTTTATATTACCTTATACATGCAGCAGAGATGTTATATTACATTATTGTCGAAACATGATAATAATTCAATTTGTTCGAAATTGTGTAGATATCATTAAAGAAAAATGTAAGCTAGCGGATATGATTTTTTTTTTAAATATTGCCTAACAGCTCTAAATATTATAATAGTACAAATTTTAAGAGACATGTGTAGGATAGGCACTTTACATAATGACTGGCAATTCAAAGCAATTCTGTACAATTCTGAGTAAATCTATAAAATAGATTTAATATTTAGAATGATATAAAATTTCAACCATATATTTGTCAAAGTATTCAGCTACAAGGTAATTAATATAGTCACTCATAAAGTTCTAATTTATCCCAAACGGTCAAGTTATGTCAAGGTCTAGAACTCTTAACTAACAGAGTGACTCCAAATCAAATATTTTAGAAGGCTCAAAGAAGAATGAAATTTCTTAGGAAATATCAAAATTATTGCATTCCTTTTGATATTAGGCCTATTAAAATTTATATCTAAAATTCTGTAGAAATACAGATAATACTGGTGCGCTAAATTTATTCAGAAGTTTGCTTCCTCATTTGAACATTTTTTACAGCTTTATTTGTAAATTTGCATCAAATATGTTTCAAGTTTAAACATTATTTCAAATATGTTTCAAGTTTAAACAAATATTTTACGGTATGCTAATTTTCAGACTACCAATTTTTTAATTAAAATTATAAAGCTTAGCCTGCTAGCAATCACAGAATGGAATGGTCGATTTCACAGTTGCAAGATGGGCTGGAACATTAAAAATGATTTCAATTTATTTAGCCATTACAAAAAATATACTTTGGTGATGAAAGTTGAATTGGATTGCCTAGTAAATTTACTTATAGGATTGTTTAGTTTTTTTTTGCCATCTTGTCACGTCTATCTTGTCTTTCTATTTAAAAACTTTGAAGCGAACATGTGTACAACATAACATGTCTGGCAGTCAAGCAAATAAGTTATCCAAATATATACATATATCAATGATCTGTCTTAAAATATTATCTCCGTTTAGTTTTTTGCGGATGAATGTAATACCATTCATCCCCAAAAAATAAAATCAGTTAATTAATTCTGGTTAGGTCCCCGCCCAGTGCAAATTATTATAATATGCATGCTTTTGCACTGATCTAGTCTGGTCTGGTCGTGCCTCAGTGAGCAATTTTGTTGGAGCCCTAAATAGTTTAACAACTGGTCTAGTTGCAACTCTTCTATATCGCCTATACCATCGTGATGGCAATCGAATCACGATCGTTTCACGATTGCCATCACGATCGAAAATATCGAGTATCAGCCGCAACGCAGTTAGACTGGAAAAAAATCGCATCCTGACTCTCCGAGGTAACAGATTCGGATGCGAGCGGTTAACGCATGGATAATGATAAATTAATTAAATTCATAAAGCTTAATCTATGCCTCGGAAAAGCGCAATTTGCACTTAGGTATCTATAATGTGATGCCCGTATGTTTAGATTGGCACTACTTAAATTTGAATTCAACCATAACCAGTGATATAATAGCCTGCTGCATTTATTTTTTATTTTTATCAGTTTAGTTATAGGTAAGATATTTGTGTTACTTTTGAGTAACAATAAAATATATTAAGTTTTACACCATTGTTCAAACTCCACTGCAAAAATAGACTTCCAGAATAGTAAGTAATCATTAAAAGATTGTTGACTTATAGTCCTTTCAATAATGCAACGCATAATCAACAGCTATTGTTATGATTAGCAATAATTTAAAATTAGAAGCAAAGTGATAATATAGAAAGCCTCATTGTATATTTTTTTTCTAAATTTATAAACGTTATGTATATTTGGTTCTAATACCTATAATAAAAAGGATTTGACTTATGTAACATTGTAATATTTCATTATTTTAATTTTAATAGGTCCCCCAAGATACCCTGTATAAGTACCTACCCAATTACCTTGGCACTTGGCACGTAAAAACGGCGGCAATATTTTAAATTAAGTACATATTACTTTACCTGAACTATGGAAAGGGCTATGCTCGGAATTTCTCTGCGAAATCGAATCAGAAATGCGTAGATCCGTCCACGAACGAAAGTTGCCGACATAGCCCACAGGGTTAGGGCTTGTACACAAAACTACGATGCGACGCGATGCGATGCGAATCAACGAAAAAATCTATCGAAATAATTGTTTTGCGAACTCGCATCGCAACGCATCGCAGTTTTGTGTACAAGCCCTTAGCAAACTGAAGTGGCAGTGGGCGTGGCACATAGCAACAAGAACAGATGGCCGTGGGAGCCGAAAGGTTCTCGAATGGAGACCGCGTACTGGTAGACGAGGACCTACGAGGTGGACGGACGACATAGGTAGTTAAAGTCGCGGGTACCCGTTGAATGCAGACCGCCTCCAACCATTCGGAATGGAGGCCTATGTTCAGTAGTGGACGTCCTAGTCCTATGGCTGAAATTATGATGATTATGTCACTTCAGTTTGCAAGTGGCACACCGATGACATAATAAAATTAAAAAATTGATTTGTGTTTCTCAATAGGAAGTATAAAATGACGCAAGTATCACAAAAACTAATCAAAGTGAAAGGTTTGTAAGTACTGGGGTGCAATAATTGTTCTATGAATACCTACACCTAATCTACAAAATGTTCCTGATAATAAACTCTGTTGTAATAACTGCATCGTAGCGGACAATGAGGTTCGATTTGTTGACATAGCTAGGTCATTGTCTTGGTCGCATATAACTGGAAGTAATTTACGCTCACTAAGTTGAAACTGCAAATACTTCCTTGTCTTGCGAAACCCCATACTGACCCGTAAAAAAACAGAATGGATAATGTGAATGTGTAACTTGCCTAAATAATCTATCCTTTCAAAGCAAATGATAACCCCCATTACTGCGGTCAGCAATGAATGGAAAATACCAGTAATTTTTCTATGGTAGGTATATACTTATAACTTCGAACAATGAGCTGATGTAATATTATTTCGTATGGACAATTTTCAATAAATAATTTAAGCAATCAATATTATAATTAATTTATTATATTAATTACATACTAGCTGACTCGGCAAACTTCGTACCGCCGTATTTTTTGCCGCTCTCGCGGAATTCAAATGCCGCTCCCGTTTCCCGCTAAAAAATGTCAGCATGTATTTCTCGTGCCAGATTCACTCATGTTTCTTCTAATCATTATTTTCACGTGTATTTCTGATTTGATTTCTGCTGCACCGTCTATTTAACGGGCATCTAATTCCGCTCACACAAGAATATGAAAATCTTCGAGTCGCCTAAGCAAGTCTGCGAGACGGCACACAAGTTCTACTATACTCCCTTCCATAGCTTGGGTCATATCTTTCCCGCAAATTCAATGTTTTTTAGTTATCCTATTAACCCAGGCAAAAAAGAATCCAAAAAAATAATATTCATCAAAGTCTGTCCAGCCGCTCTGGAGTTATAAATGGTGTAATTAACAGATATTTCCACTTTTCTTATTTTACATAGTAAGGTATCAAATCAATGTAGAGAACAATAATTAATTACTTAATCCTCCCCTTCCATGTCACTTGACTTGAAGTATGGGTAGGTATTTCAATGTTTACTAGCAACGCAATGGTCATAAGATATGACTCGTATATTACTCCCCTTTTTACCCGACTGCGCGACGCAAAGGAGGGTATTGTGTTTATCAGTCTATGTATGTATGTATGTATGTATGTATGTATGTATGTATGTATGTTTGTTTCTATGTGGCGTTCTAGAGACCAAACGCGTAGGCCGATTTTGATCATTCTTACGTCAATCGATTCGTCTTAACCTTGCGAGTGTCACTAAAGACATGACAGTAATCAAAATTCACCACAGCGACAATCAGACGCCATATTGTCAAAATGAAAAAAATAAAAGTCGATGAACTATGTCAAGTGGGGTGTCGTTGAATAGGTAATTTTAAGTCACATTTAAGTTTCTTTTACCATTTTTCATTTTAAATAATAGTTTAGGATATATAACGATTTAAAGTTGCTTAACAAAACATTCATTCTTGCTAATTTTCTTACTTATTGATTTAAGTTTATATTTTAAGTTTAAACGATATACAAACAAAAATATTTTTGGTAAAAAAAAATAACTTTTCAATGAATCGTAACTAAAAAGTATAAAATAAAAAAATAATTTAAAGAAAAACAAAAAACCCGACTGCGTAAACTAAAAAGAATGAAACAAGCCCAGTAGTTTAAAATTCATACAATACTCACAGTCGGGGCCCATTCAAATTTTACCAATTAAATCTTCCCAAGGGGCCCCGACTGTGAGTATTGTATGAATTTTAAACTACTGGGCTTGTTTCATTCTTTTTAGTTTACGCAGTCGGGTTTTTTGTTTTTCTTTAAATTATTTTTACAGTGTTGTTAAAGCCTGTCAAAGGTATCAGAAAAAGCGCCTGCGCCAACATCGTCCTTGGAAGATATATTATGACCGCGCAAAGTACCGCGTGACCTTCTTTCATATTAGTAAAGACAGACTGTCTGGGGTACGGTATTGTGTAAAAGCACAATACTTATAGTGTGCTTTTACACAATACTTCTCTACAGTTCGCGTATAGTGAGCTCCAAAAGTTCCTGAATTAAAATTGTATGAAGTGATGCAAACATAGCGAAGAAACTTAGCACCTCACGTTAAAGGACTTTTGTATTTTTGACACAATAAAATATGCAAATGTGTACCTAAGCATTATGTAGGTACTTATATTTATTTAGAGTCGCACTGTCCTTGACTCTTTACAAACTTACTCTAGCATATCGAACTTTCGAATCGACTTTGAAGTAATATTACCTACAAGGTTTTACAAGGTGGTGGTAAATAAAAATCCCCTCGGATACCCCCCTTCCCCACTGGAGCCGGTTGGTGAGGATATCGGACTCGAACCGACTAAAACGCACGCCATATTTGGGTCTTTAGTTACCGGATGTGAGATAGTAGTCAACATAAATCCCTCGCAGACCGATTAGTGCTTCTTCATATTTTTACTCCGAGTTTGGTTTGATTTGGTTTGCTTAGTTCCTACCTACAAATGATTATATTGACCTTGTAACATCGTATAGTGCAAGTCTAACATTATCAGCATGGAAACTGACCTCTAGGTCACGCGCCAATGATGTAAATTGTTTATCTGTGGGTGCGTCTTCTTGATATGAAGTACAAATAAATAATACCATAGTTTCAGTGATCCAGCCTCAATCTTAACAATATTGCACAATGTTCAGATAGACTTAAAAGTCCTCGTGGCCCCACACTGGTGGAGATGGGGAGTGGGGCCACGAATCCGAAAGGATATTTCATTTTTTGATAATGGGTCCGTAGACTTAATTCACCCAGGGTAATTAATTAGGTATACTATTTAGTAGACTTTATTCACCTTTAAACGATGCACCGCCCGAAATAAAACTAAATTAGAAAATAATTATATGTAATAAAAGTGAAATGAAATGAAAGTACCTACCTATCTATCTGCTTAAAGTTCACTAAATACTGATTTCAGATTGGCAGAGAGAATTAAGTTTACTTAACAGTGTAGGTACATAAATCGCCTATGGAAAAAAAATAGAAACATGTGAAATAACTACTAACAAAGTACCTTTACTTAGGTACTTGTTAGTAGAGTACCCTAGGTGAAATAGCCAAGGAAGTCTGCGAACCCATGATGATGGACATGCAATAGGTATATTGCAAATAAGTACGGGCAATATATACGTACCGAATACAATTTTTTGAATTAGATTTTTTCGAATTGAATATTCTGTGATACAGGCAGATCTGAAGAAGGTTTTGAGTTTTCGTTCTCTCGCATCGCAGTATTCGCCGTATATATATATAATTTTTTCCGTTTGTCGCCTCTTACAATACCTATAATTCGAATATTCTTTCTTCGTTAGCACACGGTTTCATAAACAAAAATCAATAAGATTTGTTTTTTTTTACAGATTGACATTGGCCTGGCACTGTGCGGCTCCGTAGACACAGTTCAAGGTCGAACCAGTTATAGAATAATTGATAGCCGACTACACTACAACGACAATTTTTAAAGTTATCTATTGTGAACCACAAAGTATTTAACCTTACTTGACTCCAATAACTTACAAGCTGATTAACAGCTGTTCTTGATGTTCCAACTACTTTAGGTAGCTACCTAACATAACATGAAGTGCGATCCGCATTATCGGAAGTCCTGAGGTACCAAATACCCTCGAACCTTTACAGATGCGTAGAGAGAGATGTTGCGTCCCTAGCAGTATTTTACTGTCTCTACCATGGTGAATGTTCTGATGAGCTATTCCAATTAATCCTACCCACTCCTTTCCTATACAGGACAACACGTGTAGGGTTTAGATGTCACCCGAATACGGTGCAGAATATTTCCTCTGCCGCGCCATTAAGTCTTGGAATTCCTTATCAGTGCACGTGTTTCCTTCTTCCTACAGTCCCGGGTTCTTTAAGCGGGGCGTGAAAAATCATCTGATGAGGCTGTCAAGCTGAGCGCCACCATTGAATACCTACCTACTTACTGAACATGTTTGCAATGGTGACCCTCTTTTCTGAGACTTTGCTTTCGGCTTACCGTCAGGCGAGGTGAAGTCAAATTGACATGCTAAAAGTAAATAAAAAAAAACATGTGTCTACCTCGCCACAGTATAACAGTGGTTTTGCTATCGATCAAGTGCATAGTCGAGACCGGGTATAAGGAACATGTGAGGGGGTTTAGACATATAGCAATCTTCTTCTTCTTCTTTTCTTGTAATGGCTTCTGCAGCAGGATAGCCGCAATTTTGCCAGTCTCTAGTAAATGTAAACGTTTTATAAAATTAATGGCGAGACGCCAATGTCAAGTTTCAAGTTTTAAAAAAGTCTTCCAGAGCCACGTTAGCCACGCCAGTAAATTCGTTTCCGTGTGTCCGCCCCCCACGAGATCAGGTAGACGATCAGGACGTGTGGTTATATAGCATATGGACGTATGGTTATATAGTGTGGTTATATAATGAAATAGAATAGATTGACATTCGTTCACGCCTGTCATAAATGTCATAAACTCAAAATATGTATGAATACAAACATTGAACATTATATTCTATTCCATTTTAAAAATCGACTATCAACGAATTTGCCACTTTGTCTAGGCTTCAAGTTGACTACAATAACATTGGTTCAGTAACAAGGGACCGATGACGATACGATAATATAACATCGATAACGACTTATTATGACTGAGTAGGTGTTCAGTGACTATAATTTTAGAACACGTTTAAACCTGCGTCTAATAATGTTGCATATTACGCGCAAATTTAAGTAGGGATTGTTTGTTTGTTTGTGACGAATAGGCTCCGAAACAATTGGATCGATTTCAATAATTCTTCCACCTATAGAAAGCCACAATATCTAGAAGTGACATACGCTAAATACGAGAATGATCCAATTTGTCAAAGTGTTACTAAATTATCTGTAGTCAAATTTATTGAATTTTTCTTTCTTTAGGACACGTCAATTCGACTTTCCTCGCCTGATGGTAAGCTGGAGGCAAAGTATCGGCAAAGAGGTTCACCGTTACAAACACGTAGGTACCTACAATATAATAATGGAGGCGCTCGCGCTCAGCTTTACGGCCTCTTCAGAATTCCAAGACTGTATGGTGTAGCGAGGTGAGAAAACTGAAAAGAGTCATCGGACCGCTTGGTTCTTGATATTATATAGTGAACCGTAGGTATGCAGGTGACATACCTATTGTTATATTGTACTTATACTAACTGACCCGCGCGACTTCGTCTGCGTCACCCCGTTTTTGCAACATTTTTCATTCCTGCTCCGCACCTGTTAGTCGTAGCATGATGTTATATACATATAAACCTTCCTCTTTAACCATTCTATCTATTGAAACAAACCGCATCAAAATCCGTTGCGTAGTCTAAAGATTTAAGCATACAAAGGGACAAGAAAAATAGGGACAGAAAACGCGACTTTATTTTATACTATGTAGTGAGGTTCATATACGTTTCGGTTCTAGAACGCTGCGCTGTGTAATGCATTAGAATATTTTAGTATTCATGTAAAAGCTATCAATTTGTAAACAACGTTCGATGCTAATTATTCACACTCATCTATGAAAAAAAGTTGGCAGCCGCTCTGGCATTTGACCTTGTAAGAACAAACCTCATTCATTTATTGCAGAGAGCTATGACCACATGTCCATTGGGACAGGTAGGTAGTTATGTTTTTTTTATATACAACTTAGGTCGCAGACAAGCACGCGGCCCACCTGATGGTAAGTGGTTACCGTGGCCTATGGGCGAGTGTAACACCGGAGGAGTAACACTCGTGCCGCAACCCCTGTAAGAACAGGGACATTCTGTGTCGTCAGCGCAAAAGATGTAGGATAAGCCTTTGGTTTTTCCTACTGACAACACAAAACCTCTCTAGTGAGCTCTGGCTACGCTACTCACCACCGAAAACACAACACAAGGTTATTAAACAGCTATACCGGTTGATTTTATAGTGGTTTCGGAAAAAAAGATTTTGACCACAATTTCGATAGTAAAATCGTAAGGAAGTCCTTTTTCTGTTCACCTGTACCTACATTATTGCCATAGGTACCTACATAAATTATTAGGTTTTTTTTTTTTCAAAATTAAAACTTCCAGTCGATCTTGCTACCGAAACTGTGTGAACAAGATATTCTTTTTCCGAAACCACTATAAAATCACCGTGTATACTGTAGGGTGGAGGTACTTCCCCAGTCGGACGGCTCGATTGGGACGAATATAACGTCGTGTCCTACCTTCTCTATTGGTGTTGGGACCACTGCTGGGCATAAATACCTGACTCTATGTGTGCCATAGCAAATAATTCACTAGTTAAACCTAGTTATCCTCATAGACTTTTGACGCATTAAAGAGTAGGTGCAATAAGTGACGTCTATGGGTTTTCGTTTAATTCATTTTTCTATGGTTTCCGTTCGTCTACCTTGCTGGGGGGTCCTTAAGGTTCGTTTCCTTCCGACGCACAGTACCAGAAACGCAAAATACCTTTTACGCGGATGACCAGAATTTCATTATATAAATTACCTGATACGTGGATAACCTGAATTCCATTACGCAAATTACCAGGATGCAAAAATTACGCATAGTACCAGACACGCAAATTACCTTATACGTGGATGACCTGAATGCCATGAAAAACTTTTGTTATGGTTGTGGTGATTTATATATTGACGGAGGTAGGACACGACGGTATCTCCCGTCCGAAATGAGCTGTCCAACTGGGGAAGTACCTCCGCCCTACAGAAGACCGCAGTCATAATAACCATCGTGTTGTGTTCCCGCCGGTAAGTAGGGTAGCCAGAGCTCACTATACCCCTCCTTCCCCTCCCCTTCCTAGCCTCCCCACCCCTTCCCAACTCTCCCCCTTTCCCTTCAGGGTGGGCAGCGCGTGTGTGACACCCTTAGTGTTGCACACGTTCATAGGCCACGGTGGCCGCTTTCCATCAGGTGGGCCGTGTGCTTGTCTGCCACCTACGTAGTATAAAAAAAAAAAAAAAAAATATCACACTAGGTATATTTTTTTTACTATATTTATTTTTCACGATCCCGCATGATGAGAAACTCGTGAAAGCCGAAAAAGATAAGCAAATAAAATATCTGGATCTGGCTCACGAGGTTGTCGACATGTGGGATGTGGATTCGGCAATTATTGTTCCGATAGTCGTATCACTTCACGGACTGATTGCCAAGAGCCTCGACCACCATCTCAAGAGGCTCGCGTTAGGCGGTTGGGTTAAGGGCCTGATACAGAAGGCCACGACACGACACGTATTGTGAGGTAATTCCTCCGAGCCCTATAACCACCGGTAGCTTGATCTTTGTACCCGATACCGGTAGGCTACTACTATTTTTTAATATATGTATTTAGAAATGTCATTTATAGGTATATTTAACAATAAAGAATAAATATAAATGAATAAAATAATATATTTAAATAAATAAATAAAATTTATATTTATTATTATTTATGAGAAAAAGTAATAATAAATCATCATCATTCATCAACAACAGTCCATAGTGTTAGTAATCTGGTAATTTGCGAAACTAAATCTGGTAATATGCGTATCTGGTAATTTACGAAACTAAATCTGGTAATATGCGTATCAGGTAATTTGCGAAACTAAATCTGGTAATATGCGTATCAGGTCATCTGCGTGTCTGGTAATTCGCGAAATGTAATTCTGGTCATCCGCGTAAAAGGTATTTTGCGTTTCTGGTACTGTGCGTCGGAAGGCCTTCGTTTGCTGTACGCAGTCTTCAATCTAGTCAATTTGATACTTATCTTTGTTTAATTTTCTCAACAGTGCCTACTGTTTATTTGCACAGCGATACTTACTGCCGACGTAATTATAAAAGCTAAACAAAGTAACAAGAGATTGTGACATGCCACAGCTCAAGTTTCTTGACGCAATGCGATACCCTTCAACCTTTCTGAAGCATCTACAGAATTACCGATAGCTCGTAGCTCCCACTGAGCGTAAAATAATACGATAATTTATCATAAATAAACATGTTTTTGCATAAAACCATTTACAAATTGTAATAAACAAGCGTATTAATGAAAGTAAAACGTATTTACTGCCTTAATCAAGATAATGTTGTTTACGAAATCCATGGTAAATAAAATTAGCGTTGCTAAAGTCTTACTGGTAGCTGGTTATGTTCTGCAAATTATGTAAATAGTTTTTATTTTGTACACGCAGATACAGAGTAGGTACCTATCTTCAGAAGTCTACATTGACTAAACCTAGGTTTTTATACCACTCAAGGTACCTAAGTATGTGTAGCAGAGAAGCACACGGATAACCAGTTAGAAGTGGGTGCCCGGCACGACAGAGCAACCACGGTAATACAATCTAAATTATTATAATTTCGTTGGATGATAGTTACTAAGTACTGACTACGTACAGCGAAGACTCAAGGTCATGAGAATATTTGAAAAAAAAATAAAAACCCGCGCGGACAGTGTATGTAGGTATTATAGAATCATAGATTATATAAATGTTTCTAGTGCTAGAGCAGCTTTTTTGGTCTGGTATCTTTCATTAAATGTAGCAAAATGTTGCAACGCAAAAAACCAGTTTACGGTCGTTAACCTCCAGAACTAGACGGTGGATTTTTTAAGTACCTAATAGGTCTTCTAATAATGTAAGGGTCAGGCAAATAGCTGAATTTCATTCCAAATTAATATCCATATTTTGTTAGTGGTCTGAGTGCAGAGGTGCATCTGAATTGCGACTGATAACACGATCATTATAGCACGTCATGGTTGACCGTTGGCCCACTCTACAGATTACCTCGTGCTTGGAGGTGATCTGCGACCCACCCCAGTGAATCATGGAGACAAACAGGGATCGCGACCCGAAACACCATCGCTATAATGCAACAATGATGCCATCTTTGCTGACCCCACAGTAAAAAAGCGGCAGAGAAGCGGTGCTTTTATTATTTTTGGCGGGGGCAGTTGTCAGACCTGAGCCGACTAAAACCGCACGCCGCGCCGTCTCGGGTCTTACGGGAGGTGAGATTGTCTAAGCAGACCGGGAGAGATCCGAATCCCACTCGAGCCGTACTTGTTCGCAGGAGATGGCCACGACCACGTGAAAGGCTGGGAAAACTCATCTTCATGTAAGAGTGTTTTCCTGATTGCATCCGAGCTCAAGAGTCCGCCTTCGTACTTACTCCTCTTCACACGGTCTTGGGCGTCCATGGTAATAAGAATATTGGCACGCAGGTCTCCTTCAAAGAGTATAATAATGTCTGTGTCCATTATAATGGCAGGACCAAGTCTTGTATTCTGTCAATTCATATTACAGTGTTTAGTACTAAATTGGTACTATTTGCTACCTTTCGTAAAAAAATTGTACCTCTTCTATTTCAAAGTTATATTTAAAACAGTCTGGTCCCGCCATTATAACGTTATAATGGCGGGACCAGACTCGTATCGGCCATTGTTAGCTACGATTATTTTATGAATATTTAGTACCTATTTAGTACTCTTGAAAAATGCTTAAAAAGTGTGGCTGGGTGCAGCATGTACTGGACTGTTGTATTAAAACACTGATCCCGCCATTATAATGTTTGGTCCTTTCGTAAATCAACGTGTAACGGTCTATTATTTATAAACTTTATTAATATAGATATTTAGTACCTATTTGCTACCTTTTTAAGACAAGGTTCACAAGAGTCGGTCTTTCATTAACATTAAGTAATTAAAAATTTAATGTATGTACTTAGTACAATAGTGATGGGCGATGAATCATCGTGACATGAAGATTCCACATAAATGGTCACGCAGCAACGCATTCCCACTCCTAAATATTTTCGTAAACTAGGTCTGTTTATTATATAATCATCAACTCCATAAGAGGTGGGGGTTTTATCACATTTTGACATAACATTTTCAGTAACATATTCTTTTAAATAAAGAAAAATAAAGCCATTTTGGGTAATTATTTAGTTTAATAATAATAAACACTTAGTGCGGGTGGTGGTGTGCCTGGGCGGCCGCCTTCCTCATCTGTACCAGCACGTTGCTCAGCTCTTCACGCTTCCTCTTGGCGCGGATGTGTGTGCCTAGACGGCGCTTCAGGAACTTTAGGGCGCGCTTATCCTTTGACACCTGTTGGAATAGGGTTCTGTTATTACTGGAGTCATGTTTTCTTATAAGTACCATTCAAGTAGTACACGACTCTTCTGATGGGAAGTGGTCCTAGGGACGTGTGCAGCGCCAGGAGAACGTAACTATATTCAACGGGAACAGTTGCCCTGTAGGCCTAAGTTCCTATAGGTAATATGCCTGTATATTTGGGCTACCGAATGGTAATAGAACTGAAATTTGTTCCGTATTATTTTCAGAATATTATGGTTGAAACCAAACCTCCAGCCAGTGGGATTTTTTTTTGTTATGAATTTGATCACGCTGAAATGTAGTTCTACAATTAGGGCTATGCTATGTGAACACATAAAAGCCAAAAAAGACATGGCTTTCATTCATGAAATACAGAAAAAACACGTTATGAAAAAATCTCCATTCAGCGGAAAACTTTTTATTTATTATATGCTTTTTATTATGCAATCTGCACTATTGAAGCTTAGTGCAGATTGCATACAGAACTTAGAGCCCAGTTTGCTCTACTAATCTTTCTTTATGTTGATTAGGCTTTCAAGTTCTACGGGAGCGACTGCTGATGCTGAAAGGAAAGATTGCACCAGAGTCGGCTCCTTTGTGCATCTACTGAATTAAGGATGAGACTGCTGTAAGCTCTCCTTTCATAGTTAGGAGGGCAGATCAGTTACTCCCAGAACAGTAGATATATTTAACAACTAAAGAATAGGCTACTTGTTTATGTCGAAAACTAAAAAAGGTCAAAGACGAGAGAATGCCAATTACTGCAATGACAATATTAATATATGTAATTAATATATAGATTTTTAAAAAATTATATAATAGTTAGATTTTTTTGCACAAAAAGGCCTTTCGGGGAGAAATTACCATGGTGCTATAAAAACCATGGTGCTATAAAGACCATGGTGCTATAATGACCATGGTGCTATAATGACCATGGTGCTATAATGACCAAAGTACTATAATGACCATGGTGCTATAATAAAAGCATTTTGTGAAAAAAATCCCTTCGTAGACTTATAGGCGTAACTGGAATACAATTTTTGATAAAAGATATAAAAATCTATTAAGTAAGAAACAAAATTTCTGCAATTTCATTTCTTAAAAAAAAATGGGTATATAAAACTGAAATACTAGAAGGCCCCCTGATCTAGTATTTCAGTTATATAATGTTATTTAAAATGATTATTAGTTTTATTAAGTTTAATTGTATTTCAAAATGATTTATAAGAAATGATGATTAGTTTTCTTATCATAATAAATATTTTAAGACCGCTATTTTTTTATTATTACATTTTAACACTTTTGCCGTTAAGCACTATGGTCATTTTAGCACTTCGATATCATGGACGATTGTACAATTGGTCATTTCAGCACTATGGAGATTTCCACACTATGGTCATTTTAGCACCTTGGTCATTTCTCCCCAAAAGGCAAAAAGGAAACGGGACCATCTTCCAACAACAGGGAGATATTCAGGAAGCAATATACTGGCACATTCATATGACATTTTTTTATACTAGACCAACTTTGTATTTGATTCAAAACTAAGCAAGAAAAGGAAGCCTTGATGATTCACCCAACTAGTGAGAAGAAACAGTTTCAGTAGTTCCAGTAAAAAATAAACGGAACTAATGAGAAGAAAAGGTTCAACTGGAACGATCAGATGATCAGAACGATGGAGTGAGAACGATCAAACGTAATCTTCATCGGACAAGGTTTTCTTTGGGTAAAATTTGTTAAATCTAGTGCTGATATTGCACGCCTAAATTGGTAGATCATGTATTTCTCTGACATCACATAACACCTTCGATATTTACCTAATTGATTGTTCAGCAATAATAAATGAATTTGAATTTTCAATTTGAATAGCTTTACATAAACTTGGAGCTGTTTACTAAAGCCCAGTCATTCAGCATTGGAAGAAAATGTGCATGATCATTTTACTGTTTAAATAATTTGATCAATTCTCCAGAATATTGATCTCTGTAACTTGAAACTTTATTGTGGAAGCTTCTAATGTGGTTTTTGCAATATATGAAGTATATTCATGGACTAGTCAAAGAAAAATATTTGATTTACCTCTTGAAATCAGAAGGCTTACCAGCCATCTTGTGTTTAAGGCAAAAGTGCACAATCTACAACTCAAGTACATAAGTAATTTTATAGAATTATTTTATTGGTAGCATATATTTATGTCGAATTAGTACTCCTAATTATTTGTAATTACCCCTATCACAAACCTCCCCTTGGTAAAGTATGTATCTACCCACTTCTTTACATACATAATCTTCACTTTTCATTTTTTTTGCGTTTAAAAATGCACCTACTGAATTCTTCTCTGCACCACCTTTGGTTGATTGGTGAAAAATGCCTGTGGCATTAAGTCCGCCTATGTACTTAGGCATAAAGTCTAATAAATATCAATAGAAAATGCAGTTGTAGAAAACTTAAAATGAGGCAAGGTATATTGTGAACATACCTTGAGCAACTCCATTGCCCTTTTCTCGTACTGTGCATGTCCAACGACTTCACGGACCAGGTCACGCACGAACTTTGAGTGTTTGGTTTGTAGCTGAAAATTTGAAAAATGATTTATTAAATTATGTGAATCAAATACATGCAAGAGTGGATCAAAGTTGTATGACAAAAAAAAATGGTGTACTTTGATATGAAAAAAGATATTTTAGTTCTTAGGTAAAGTCTCATAAATCTAAAACAAAAGGAAACGTGTTCCAGAGTTGCTGAAGATTAGTGTGGACTTAATTTCAAACTCAAAAGAATAGTATAGATTGGCTACTGTGCGAAAGGGCCAAAACATAACCTTTTATTAATGTGAATAATAAATACTTACACCCTTTAGCCTGGCAGGTCTGATTTTGATGGCTTTGTCTGTAATGCCTTTCCTGCCAGCGGATATTTTGGTTGTTTTATGTCCCTTTCGGAGACCGACG
The DNA here is from genome assembly GCA_963691645.1 of Pelosia muscerda. NCBI lineage: Eukaryota > Metazoa > Arthropoda > Insecta > Lepidoptera > Erebidae > Pelosia > Pelosia muscerda. The sequence continues at coordinate 13,445,676 of OY829114.1, read as the reverse complement.
GCTAACTCAAACCGGGGAGCCATGCTGTAATAACAAACACAGAAACTTTATCGGCGAAATCAAGACACGAGCACTTCTATTAATTTACAGAGGCAGTCAGTCTACTACAATAAATAACAAATATACACAGATTACAATGATTTATTTTGAATTTATTTTAATAAATTTCTTTACGTACATTTCGGATTGACAGATCCGACCAAAGAGAATAAGTACAATTTTTTAATACAAATCAACGTCAATATTTGTTGTCTATGGATAAACAGTCGATAAGAAAATAATATAATATATGTATGTACATACTTATTATGTACTCACTTATTTATCTTACTTTTAACCGCTCTAATAACGCTCGGATAAAAATTAAGTAAATAAGTATATTTACTTAATTTTTATCCCACTAAGGTGGCAGACAAGCACACGACCCACTTAATGGAAAGCGGTCACCGTTGTCTATGGACGGTTGACGTTTTTTTTTAAAGCTGCAAATGTTTATATTTAAAGGAGAAACTTTACATAATGTTAGGTGCGTAATCAATGATGATGTGGAGAAGTCGTTAAATGACTGTGCCGCTGCTGCTTCCACAGATCATCGCTTCCCAGGCATTCATTCATCGCAATGCTTGTTCTTCAGGAAAGAACAAGCATTGCCTGCATTGCCATTCAACGTGGCAACGCTGCCGGTCTTCTGGGAATAGGCATGCGATGTGGGTTGTACGTAAATGAATAAATGAAGGTCCTAGTTACCATGTCATAAAATCACTTATAAAAAAAAAGAAATCAATGACATTGATGGCATTTTTGATTTTGACACAAAGAAGTTGAAACTTGAAATTTATCAACAAATCCCACAAATACGCACGAGTTGCTGAAAGTAATTTGTTATAAATTTGCCTAAATTTCACAATAAAAATAGTCGGCTTTGATAGAAACAATAAATAATAGTGATTTTTGGTTAATTTGACTTGGTTGGTTTGACTAATGTGTACAAAACTTTGACTTTCCAATTTATTTTACTAATGACCCATAGTTAACCTAAAATACAACAATATTACAGTATATTTAGTATAAAATGGAAGTTGGCGCCGTTAAACAAGCTTTTAACACTGAGGTATGATCAATTTTTATTCGATATCTAGGTTTAAGTTAATAATATGATTACGTACCATGTTTGATTGGGTTTGTCTATCCGATATTTTGGCACTGTTACAAGGCCCATGTTCACGGATTAATTCCTCTTAACTCACATTACAATGGCACTCAAACGCATAAACAAACATGTTAAATACCCTATTGACTCTTACAATGTCTGTGTAAAAAAACATGTATTTACAAAATAATATGAAGTAAACTATGAATTATTTCAGGTAATATTGTTAAAAAAGAAACTGAACCAAGCAAAGATACAAACAATACACAAGCTAACTAGAAAAGCTAAACAACTGGCTGAAAAGAAAGCTCCGGAGCCTCTGAAGGAAAAACTAAAGAGAAAGGCAGAGGCTGCAGTCAATGAAGTTTTGCTTATAAAGGTAATGTGCATTTAAATTCCTATAACTTTATTGTAGTCTTGTAGTATATTCCCTCTTGTAGATGATATTGATGATTTGAAGACAGGTAATTCACTCTAATGTGCTTAGATTTGAGTGTAATGGGCCTTAAGGTTAGACTTGAAGACAACAGTCAAAGAAACAAATTATTTCTAATACAACAAATTTACTAATAATGTCACACAAGTGTACTTATCACTAAAGATTTAGCACTACAGTTTCATTTATGAACTTTAGTGTTGTAGTGTTAATAATGTATATAATTTGTGAACTGGTCATGCAAGGAATCCATCATCATTCTCTGAGAATATTCCCAACGCTTTCTAGTCTTACTAATGCAACAGAACTTCAATATTTTCCATGAAACAACAGCCATTAGGACCTCCACAACCAAATTGGAGATATTGAAGTTCTTTAGTCAGGCTAGTCAGACTTTTGAGGGCTCCAAGTACCAGTAACAAGTGTCATAGATTTTAGTATGGCAACCAATACTGACAGATTAACATGCTCTCTGAGGCACGACCAGACCAGTGCAAATAGGCATAATACAAATAGTTGCACTGAGTGGAGATCAAATGTGCGTATCTGTTGCGTTCACTACTGCCACTCTACAGAGAGATCACCAGAAATTCTTGCTGTACAACTAGAGCAAGATGATAGCCAATCTTTTTATAGCATTCCTTTTTATTCCTATGCCTTAACTTTTATTAAGTTAAACAGCTTAAGCAGCTCTTTTAGCAATCTTTTAAATATATCTTTTTATTTTACAGAAAATTAAACCTAAGGATATTGCAAAATTTATAGTTACCCACAAAGGAGAGTTAAACAGTTTCCTAAACAAACCTGCTGTTGACAATGATAAAGCTTGTGCAAGACTATTACTCCACAAAGCCTTAGAGGATAAATATACATTTATAAGGAGCAGATTCTCTAATTTAGCCATAAAGGATCTCTTCATGTCTCGATTGGAGAGAAGAAAGATAATGAAAGAAGAAAAAGAGAAACAGAAAAATAAAAAGAAAGCTAAAAATAATAAAGTTTTTAATTCTGAAGGCGATTGGAATGTGGAAGATGTAAGTGGCAAGAGTAAACTAAGTGAATCAAATGACGATAGCCATGAATTTATTGATGGAGGTAATGACGATGAAAATGATGATGACAGTGATGCTGGAAATGTCATGAGTGATGAAAATGATGAAGAAGATGATACAAAACCTAACCAGATTGATTCAGGGACTGAAGAAGAAGACAATTCATATGGCGCAAATAGTGATAAGTCAGATGAAGAAAATGAAGCTGGTGAAAATGTAGAAGTTGCAGGTCAAGATGATGAAAATTCAAATTCAGAGACTGAAAATTCTAGAGACAATAAAGAAGCTAATAGTCTTGCAAAACCAACTCCTAAAGTTGAATCTTTGCTAGGAAAATGTGATAAACAACAACTTAATACTAAACAAAAACAAATGCAAGCTAGTAATATCAAACCTATTGAAAAAATTAAAAAAAAACCAGAGCAGAAACAAAAAGATATCAATAAAGCTAAGAATTTCAATAAGAAAATAATGCAACGAAAATTGAAGAGAGATACAGATGAATCTGTTGTGACTAACAAAATTGTGGATCCATTCTTTATTACATCATCTGGGGAGAATTACATGTCGGTAGTAGAACCTCGTGGCCCTGATGAAGTAAAAGATGTACATAAACAAGGCAACCGAAAGATTAGAAGAGCAGCAATGTTCGGCCATGTTTCGAACTTTAAACCAAGACGAAATAATAACAACTATACTTTGTAAAATGTAGCTTGGGTCCTATGACAGCTGTCAGTGAAATCCCGCACATGAAGTCTTGAATTTTCTATTATTGAATGTAGTAGCTGTCAATGTTATACTTTATGGGCATACCGAGCTAATTAGTGATGGGCGATGAATCATCGTGACCACATAATATGAAATATCCATATTTTGAATAAAGCTTAATTAAAAATTGAAATTATTATATAAAAAAAAATAATTAGAATTTAATGTTATTGCTTAGGTATTTTAATATCATAATAATGTTTATATTTCAATATACTTGATCCTAAATAATATTGAGTAAATAAAATCCTACATTCAATCCATCAACGCCCTGAACCTGTTTTTGGATTTTGTAAGAAGACACGCCGCCTTTGGCTCTTGGGCCATGATTTAGGCGTAAGATACACGCGCCAACATCTTGTTTGATATGAACTTCCACTGATCCACTCCACTCATTCTCATCAGTACGAGTGACGACGCCTTGTATGCTAAGTATATTCCGTTCTCATTACAATTAAATACATACATACAATTAAACTAAACCTAATATGTAACATGCATCAATAATAGCTGGTAGTATCGATATTTTCATCGAATTTCGGACATCCCTATGAACCTCATTTTGACATCTGTCATAGGACCCATGCTATATTTTACAAAGTATATTCAGATAATAATAGGTTTAATCAAGATAGTTATAAAAAGGTAAATAAGGATAGATTTAATAATAGGCAAGATTTTATTGCTTTTTCATGCCCCGCTTAAAGGACCCGGAACAATAGGAAAAAGAAACCACATGAGCTGATAATGTTACGTACCAATTTTATTGAGTGACCGGTCGTTATATATACTTAGCGATAAATAAATCCATAGCATACCAACCTAGTATTAAATCCCTCAACTAACCATCTACAATATTGTAGCAACATTCGTAAGTAATACAATGATATACACATTCAGGTATGGAGTTGCATACGGAATTTATAATACCGAATGTGTGTGACGACACGGCGACCTGCCATTAATTGTGCAGCGTTGATTCCGCACGGTATGTTTAATTAATTACATACCAACACTTCAGTTAACATACGACCACAGAACACTTATATCCTACGGCATAATATTGCATAGGTACGACTTGAGGCAATTTATGGCGCGAATTTGGTGTGACAGCTGTCAAATAAGTATATATCTAATAATAATCTGTTGAAATCATAAAGTTATCTTTAAAGAAAGAACGTGTGCGAGTGACATATACGTATCTTCATACAAAACCTGCGTGAGACTGAAAAAGTGATAGAGTAGGTATACAGGATGGAATTTTGTAATGCCACATTGACACCTGAAGGGGAAGTACTCTTAATACTGTAGATAGAAAATTTTACTCAAAGAAAACATTCCTTTATTTTTTTGAACAAACAAAACTGCATTCAATGATTTATTAAAATTTGCTTGCAGCACCCGGTAATCGAACCGACTGAAATCTGTAAGCGTTGCCCCATGTACTTTTATTGCATTGCATCGTTATGGTCAATTATAAGGATGAAATCTCTCTAGCAAACTTCATAAATTAAATGAAAGGAAATCGAGTAGGTACCCGGATTACCGGGTGGGCCAAGCGAATTTTTCAAAATCATTGAATGCAGTTTTGTTTCTTTTCGTCGTTTGTAACACCGAACGCGTGAACCACCGACAGCACAGAAACAACTCTCCAGTCACTTTTTCTGTGAGAAAAGTGTTCTTAAGTTGGTGTGCGAGAAATTATCTTCTTCAGTGGGCCCCCCTAAAGCGGTGGGCCCTGGGCACGTGGCCCTAGTGCCTCTATGGTAAAGACGGCATTGGTCAGCTCACCCTCTGTAAAGTCAGCTCTTCATCATTGATGCGTGCTTACAAACGTGTCTAGTTAAGTGGTATGTATTTTTTACTAGGCGATGCGGAGGCTATAATTTACCGCACCGGTGCTGCGGTGTGGCCAGAGGCGCTATCAATCCGAGTTGCAGTGGAACAGTAAAACTACATATATGATAGATTATAGCAGCTGTGCTTGAACCAATCGGTATGACATGCGACGATGGCCAGAGACTGGACGGTATATCATTAATGCCATGGAAAATGGTAAGGACTCTGGTGTGGGACGCAACATGCGTCGAAATCATTGCCCCAACCAATATACCCCTACGGCTGGCTGGCCTGTACCGCTGCTGCTGCGACGCTTCTCGTCGTCCAGAAGGCATTGCCACAGAACAAGCATTGCCATTCAACGTGGCAATGCTGCCAGTCTTCTGGGAACGTTACCACAGGAGGCATGCGATGTCGGTTGTACTTAAATGATCCTAGTTACCATGTCATAAATAAAAAATAATTTAATGACATTGATGGCATTTTTGAATATGACTTTTGACATGCATTTGACACATTGAAATTGAAATTTATCAACAAATCCTACAAATACGCACGAGTTGTTGAAAGTAATTAGTTATAAATTTGTCTAAATTTCACGATCAAAATAGTCGGCTTTGATAGAAACAATACATAATAGTGATTGTTGGTTAATGTTTGACTAATGTGTACAAAACTTTGACTTTCCCGTTTATTTTACTAATGACCCATAGTTAACCTAAAATAAAACAATATTACAGTATATTTAGTATAAAATGGAAGTTGGCGCCGTTAAACAAGCTTTTAACAATGAGGTATGACCAATTTGTTTTCATTGATATTTAGGATTAATTTCTCTCATGTTTTGTTAATTTTTGAGGTTAGAGTTCATAAAATACAAATTCCTATTCCCTGAAGACAGGTAACCATTATCCTCACATTATTTATAGGGGACGCCATGTACTATGATCATCATCATGGGAATTAATCGATTTCCACTTTATAAGGGTTAATAATATGATTACCTACCATGTTTGATTGGGTTTGAGTTTCTCCGATATTTTGGCGCTGTTACAAGACCCATTGTTCACGGAATTAATTTCTCTTAACTCACAATACAATGGCACTCAAACGCATAAACATTGTAAATAACCTATTGACTCTTATAATGTTAACTTTTAAACTTTCGCGTTCCATGATTATGATAATAAATGTAACCGGGAATTAACGCGATCATGGTTGGAACATGATCATGGTGGCAACATCTTATAATGTTTGTGTAAAGTATAATAATGTTTATGTATTTCCAAAATATTATGAATTAAACTATGAATTATTTCAGGTAATATTGTTAAAAAAGAAACTGAACCAAGCAAAGATACAAACAATACACAAGCTAACTAGAAAAGCTAAACAACTGGCTGAAAAGAAAGCTCCGGAGCCTCTGAAGGAAAAACTAAAGAGAAAGGCAGAGGCTGCAGTCAATGAAGTTTTGCTTATAAAGGTAATGTGCATTTAAATTCCTATAACTTTATTGTAGTCTTGTAGTATATTCCCTCTTGTAGATGATATTGATGATTTGAAGACAGGTAATTCACTCTAATGTGCTTAGATTTGAGTGTAATGGGCCTTAAGGTTAGACTTGAAGAGAACAGTCAAAGAAACAAATATTTCTAATACCATAAATTCATTAATGATTACACAAGTGTATTTATCACTAAAGATTTAGCACTACAGTTTGATTTATGAACTGTAGTGTTGTAGTGTTAATAATGTATATAATTTGTGAACTGGTCATGCAAGGAATCCATCATCATTTTCTGAGCCTATTACCAACTCAGTTTACCTTATATCTTTCTAGTCTATTTAAGATGCAGTAGAACATCAATATTTTCCGTGAAGCAACATCCATTGGACCTCCACAACCAAATTGGAGAAATTGAAGTTCTGTAGTCAGGCTAGTCAGACTTTTGAGGGCTCCAAGTACCAGTAAGGACTGTCATAGATTTTAGTATGGCAACCGATACCGACAGATTAACATACTCTCTGAGGCACAACCAGATCAGTGCAAATAGGTATAATCCTGCATACAAATAGTTGCACTGAGTGGGGATCAAACCCGCACCTTCTGCATATCTGTTGCATTCACTACTGCCACTCTACAGAGAGATCACCAGAAATCCTTGCTGTACAACTAGAGCAAGATGATTGCCAATCTTTTTATAGCATTCCTTTTTATTCCTTTGCCTTAACTTTTATTAAGTTAAACAGTCTTTTAGCAATCTTTTAAATATATCTTTTTATTTTACAGAAAATTAAACCTAAGGATATTGCAAAATTTATAGTTACCCACAAAGGAGAGTTAAACAGTTTCCTAAACAAACCTACTGTTGACAATGATAAAGCTTGTGCAAGACTATTACTCCACAAAGCCTTAGAGGATAAATATACGTTTATAAGGAGCAGATTCTCTAATGTTGCCATAAAGGATCTCTTCATGTCTCGATTGGAGAGAAGAAAGATAAAGAAAGAAGAAAAAGAGAAACAGAAAAATAAAAAGAAAGCTAAAAATAATAAAGTTGTTAATTCTGAAGGTGATTGGAATGTGGAAGATGTAAGTGGCAAGAGTAAACTAAGTGAATCAAATGACCATAGCCATGAATTAAGTGATGGAGGTAATGACGATGAAAATGATGATGACAGTGATGCTGGAAATGTCATGAGTGATGAAAATGATGAAGAAGATGATTTAAAACCTAGCCAGATTGATTCAGGGACTGAAGAAGAAGATAATTCACATGGCGAAAATAGTGATAAGTCCGATGAAGAAAATGAAGTTGGTGAAATTTTAGAACTTGCAGGTCAAGATGATGAAAATTCAAATTCAGAGACTGAAAATTCTAGAGATAATAAAGAAGCTAATTGTCTTGCAAAACCAACTCCTAAAGTTGAATCTTTGCTAGGAAAACGTGACAAACAACAACTTAATACTAAACAAAAACAAATGCAAGCTAGTAATATCAAACCTATTGAAAAAATTAAGAAAAAACCAGTGCAGAAACAAAAAGATATCAATAAAGCTAAGATTTTCAATGAGAAAATAATGCAACGGAAATTGAAGAAAGATACAGATGAATCTGTTGTGGCTAACAAAATTGTAGATCCATTCTTTATTACATCTTCTGGTGAGAATTACATGTCGGTAGTAGAACCTCGTGGCCCTGATGAAGTAAAAGATGTACATAAACAAGGCAACCGAAAGATTAGAAGAGCAGCAATGTTCGGCCATGTTCCAAACTTTAAACCAAGACAAAATAATAACAACTATTCCGGTAATAGTAGGTTTAATCAAGACAGTTATGGAAATGTAAATAAGGGTAAATTTAATAATAGGCAAGATTTTAATGATAGGAGAGGTACCAATAGTTTTAAAGATAGACAAGCTAATAATAATTTTAATGATACAAACACTTCTAAGAATAGTTTCACCGATAGAAGAGCTAACAATAATTTTAATAACAGAAGAGTTTCTGCCATTGATAACGATGATAGAAATTCTTTTAACGAAGATATTAATAGTAGGAAACTGTTTCATAATAATAAGAATATTAATAAACTCGAGAAATTGCACCCATCTTGGGAAGCCAAGAAAAAGAAGTCGGGTATTTTACCATTTGAAGGTAAAAAGATAGTTTTCGATTAATTGTTATTATAGGTTAAATAATAATTATATTCTTTTATTTAATGTTGTGGTTTTATTCCTCGTAGTTCATTATTAGAACTCATAAATGTTTGAAGTAAGTAGGTAATACGAAGGATACTAATGTCTTCCTGCCTTAGCCAATTTCATGTGCTAGGGGTCATGCCCACAATATCCGTGGGGGCAACTAATTCATTGTGTGTTGAGGTAACAAAAATCTTCTATAAGAATTTCCCAGTTTTCCCCGGCTTGGAACTATGCCTTAAACTATCGCAAATGTTGCTAGAAGTAACAAATACATAAAATTTAGCATTTTTTTTTTTGCATTCTTATTGCAACTAAAATAATATAAATGATAATTTTATAGGAACTTTCATAAAAATTCGTGGCCTCACCTTTCCGCCGATTCAAGCCTTTGAAAAAGTGATATTCAGTCATCTCTGTACATTTTTAATCCTATCATGATACTTTTCGAAGTTTGAAATGAAACGGACTTTTTTACGGATTCGAATATCGGTAACTTGAATTGCGTTCCATTCCAAGTGCGTTTCATTCCAATTTCTGTGAGCAACTGTATAAAAAAAATAAACAATTGATCATCTAAAATCCAAAGCATGTTATCCTTCTCATATTTGCGCGATATCATTTCGACATTCATAAATTAGATGCCAAGATACCGCTATTGTGGCGAGCAGTACCTATTGCTTCCCGTCCCCTTATCGGCTCCACCGTCCATATTGCACTCCCCAAGTCCTGGCCGCTAGTAATGAAGCATTTCTCACATGTGACGCGATTTACGGCAATACAGCGGCACGGCTAAATTGCGAATGTAACTTGAATGCACGACATGGTCCCCGGCGCGGACACTTTGTAAATGCCAGCGTTACACCTGGATTGTTACTTAGATTTAGCCGATTTATGTTGGCTATTGTGCCGTATTTACATACTGTCGTGTAATGGAATCTGGGTTGGTATTTTGCGATTAAATTAACAGGTGATATAGCAGTATTAGGTGGGTAAAGTACCCTCTATAAGCTTTTATTATATTTCTTCTGTTTGCATATGGTTTGCTGCATCGATTGAGCTGGAGAATATCCGGCATATATCTTGGCCTCAATATGTGCTTTATAAGTGTAGTACCTTCGCGCTTTGGGTGCGTGTATTTTAAGAATAGCACATAGTATGTACTACGGAATAAAATCACAAATCATAGACTTCTTTTCTCTTACGATATATTTATTTATTTATTTATTTATTTATTAAAGGTACGCTTACAGATTACTATCACTTCAAAAACATTGTGAATTAAATTATATATCAGATCAAGATAGTAGTCCAAATATAGCATACACAACATGAATAGTACAAAATACATATCATACTTATAACTAAGAATCGCACACAGCAAAAGCATTCAATTCAATGCTTAAAAAAAGAAAAATAAAACAACAACAGTAGTAAACGAAACCATAAGATTACTAAATAGCTTGTGCACTTATGAAATCTGTTACGACTTTCTTGTACAGGGAGAACCTGCCGTTAAATATATCCACATCCTCAGCCCGGTTGAGTTCATTATAAGAACGACACATTCTAACGATAGGGTTATAGAACGAGGTGTTATTTTTGTATATTTGTATTGAAAATACGTTGGGACGGCGAGACCTGTGCCTGATGTTAACGCAGATCGCAGACAGCAAACCTGGCGCATCAATAGTTGAGTGTATAATTTTGTGAAGGCAAAGGAGATCGTACCTTTTGCGACGGGCTTCAAGCGATATCATATTGAACTCAACTAGCCGATCGCGATAGTGTTGTAGCGATCTACCGTAATTAAATTTACGGGCCACATATCTCAAACAGCGCCGCTGTACCCCCTCTATGGCATCTGTATGAACATCATAGAAAGGAGACCAGATTGGACCACAATACTCAAGACCACTCCGAACTAGGCTAGAGAAGAGAGTCAATACACTATGCTGCCTTTTGAAATCTCTTGTGGACCTTATAATAAAGCCTAAAAGTCTTCGGGCTCTATTTATTATATGCGAGTAATGAGGGCGGAAAGTCAGCTGCTCATCAAACAGTACACCCAGATCTTTAATTACATTCTTTCTTTCTAAGACTTGACCTTCTATTGAGTATTCAGAGTTAAGTGTATTCCGTTTCCTAGTAAAAGAAATGAAACAGCACTTCTTCACATTAAGGCTCATTTTGTTGAAAGAGCACCAGTTAGAGATGACATTTAGATCATGTTGAAGTGCCATATTTTGTCTTTGGACTGTGACGTCAGCGAAAATTTTGAGATCGTCGGCGTATAAAAGAGAGGGACAATATATATGGCTGATCAGATCGTTAATGAAAACAACGAAAAGAAGCGGGCCCAGATGTGAACCCTGAGGAACACCAGACGAGACAGATATAGGCGATGAAGAGTAACCCTTAACAGTAACAAGCTGGCTGCGATTACTTAGATACGAAATGACCCACCTCAGCAGAGAGCCATTGATACCATAGTGTTCTAGTTTGAGACCAAGCAACGTATGATTCACCCTATCGAAAGCCTTGCTAAAGTCCAGATATATAGCGTCGACCTGACCTCCAGTAGCAAAGGACTGACACAGATAGTTTTTGAATTCTAATAGATTACTTAGTGTCGATCGTTTTTTAACAAACCCGTGTTGCTTTTCCGAGATATAATTACTCAGGTGAAGATAAAGGGAAGGGTAGACGAGAGTCTCAAATAATTTGGCCATGCAGGACAAGATACTTATCGGTCTGTAATTAGCACATAGTGATTTGTCACCAGACTTAAAGATAGGGACAATGTGAGCCGTCTTCCAACGAATCGGGAAAATGCCTAACTGCAAGGACTTATTAAAGATTATTGACAGTGGGTGAGACAACTCCTCGCGACACTTTTTGATAAATTCTGGCGGGATTTGGTCGGGACCTGGCCCCTTCCGTGCATCTAATTCTTTAATTTTTGAACAGATGTCTTGCTGCCTAATCACGACCCGATACAGACACAGATTTCCGACCTGAGGTATATTATGTAGCACGGAGGAATGCCCTTCAGAAGGACTGTCATAAACGGACCCAAAATATTCAGCGAATAATTCACAGATCTCTTGTCCATTGGACCCAGTTCTATTATCGTGTGACATTGTGATAGGTATAGTAGAACCACCTTTCCTATCATTAACATACCGCCAGAATATCTTGGGATCATCACTCAAAGACTCCTCGACCGTAGATAGAAAGTTCATGTAGCAATTTGTTATGAGGACTTTACACCTGCTTCGGAGTAAAGAAAATGAATCATAATCCCTTGGATTTGAAAATTTTTTGAAACGTTTATGAAATTTATTTTTTTCCTTTATACATCGAATAAGGGCCTGATTGTACCAAAGTGGGTATTTATTCGAAGCTATGTTTCTTACAAGTGGAGTGTTTTTTGAAATCACCTCATATAATTTGTTATAAAAAGTATCTACACACTCATCAACATCCTCTGATGAGAGCAAATCCTCCCAATCGAGACTACTCAATTCTGACTTTACATTGGTATATTGACACTTATTGAAATTATAACGTGCACTAAATTTTGGTTTAGTCGTCTTAATACAACCAGACGTGACTCCAACGTGATACGCCAGATGATGATTATCTGAGCGGCATAATGGTTCAGTTTGTCTAACAGTGACTAAGTTATGCGGTAGGGAGGTTAATACAAGGTCCAAATACCTGTTATATTTGTTGGGGATATCGCTACACTGGATCAGGCTACAGACTTCCATTGTTTCAACAAGGAGATTGGCTCTACTGTCCTGTGGATTGGTTGGCAGGTTGATGGCAATATCAACCTGCCTAACCCATGTTATATTTGCGCTATTAAAATCGCCCAGTACAAGAAAGTCGCCAGCAGGAGCAGAGTTGAGTATTATATTTTGAGTATTGTAGTGAAATGCTTCTACGTCTTGCAAAGGTAAATCTGGTGGCAGATAGCAAAGACAAATATGCAACGGTCGTTCATCTCGCCTACCAGGCTCTATGGTAACCCAAATATCCTCAACTCTACTTTCCCAGGAAGATTGGCGTACAGTGCATATATTATTTTTGACAGCAACATATACACCTCCGCCCTCCTGTTTATGTGAGCATGCACTATCACGATCACGTCTATACACGTTATACCTATTATCCACAGTCTCATTATCAAATACGCTGCTGTCAAAATTGGTCCCAGTCAGACAGACAACATCGTACTCGGCATTTAAAAGGTTCAAGTATATTGTAGAAAGCTTAGATCTAGCTCTACCTAAGTTTTGATAGAAAAAACACACAACACACATATAGAGTCAAGATATATGCCGGGAACTATACTAAGCCCCGGCAGAAGAATTATGGCACGTCATTTGCCCACGTAGCTAAACGTGGCCACATTAGTCAAGAAGTTTTTTTTTTATATCACTTAGGTGGCAGACCAGCTCACGGCCCACCTGGTGAGTCATATCCTCCGGATAGTCACCGTGGCCTATGACCGTATTTGCTTTCCTAAATGAAAGCTAGCGTCGATATAGACCCGGGTCCTTTAAGCGGGGCATGAAAAAGCATCTGATGAGGCCGTCAAGCGCCACCATTGTAGCACTGAACGGGTTTGCAATGGTGACCCTCTTTCATGAGACTTTGCCTTCAGCTCAGGCGACGTGAAGTCAAAATGACGTGCCATAAATAAAATAAAAAAAGACCGTGTTCCATTCGGCAAACCCGCAAAGGGACGGACTTTTTGGTAATCTTAAACGTCCTCAAGTATATCTCTAAGAAAATATTTTACCAAAAGAGTCATTGAGGAACTAAGTAAAATGATTCCTTGGAGAGCAAAAGTTTATAGGCACTATTTAATTAGGTCACCGAATGTTGTTCCCAGCTCACAGTGCAGTGTTTCAGATTCTCCATTGTAACGACACCCAACGTAACAATTTATTTTGTTAATTCGCCAATAAACTAGTGAGAATGTACAGTAGCCGGTAATACAGGACAGTGGTACATAAATTACAGGAATAAAGAGATAATGTTAATTACATACTTTATACACATGTGAAGAATAACATACGAGAGGAGGAAAACTCGAAATAAAACCCTAAAATTCAAAAATTCTGAAGTCATTTATTCTGAATAGACCACTTTATGGGAACTTACAAAATATCAACATCAACAATATTTCATAAATTAGTGAGCAAATGGACCACACGGTTCGAAACGCGGCCCCCCGGCCTGAGAAGACTGGCAAGAAACTTCTCGGCCTTTTCTTTTTTTTTTGTCTATTTTCAAACATTTACTTAGTCTAGATACGGAAATTTGCTTGAGTAGCGAGTGAACAGCTCATTTCCAGGCTTGTTTATCATCCAAATAATCCTGGATTTTATAATAAGCTTTTAACTTTCTTTTGCTTGATAGGCTAATCCCTAATGCGTAAAAAAAGCCCAGGTATACAATTACCCTAAAAAGAATTTGAAATATTGTGGAGCCTACTATCACAGACAACGAGATTATTTTTGTGTCTGGTATCTACGTTATGCCTATCACAAACTCTTGGAAACATTGTACCTAATATCTGGACAGAGCAGAAACAGTAGGCCAAAGCCTCTCAATATTGAAAAAGACTATGTCCAGCAGTGGACTGAAGGTTAACAAAGGGTTATAACACCATCATCCTCATAGCGTTTATTCCAGTCCCATCAGACGCTTTCGCCTTGAAGTATAACTGTGGCGAGTCTAACTGCGATGCGACTGAACTCCGATTTGTTTCTTTGTATTTATGACACGTCTATTTGACTTCACCGCGCCTGATAGTAAGTTGTAGGCAAAGTCTCAGGAAAGAAGGTCAAAATTACAGACACGTAGTGTTATAAATAATGGTGGTGCTCAGTTTGGCGACCTCATCAGATGCTTTTTCACGCCCCGCTTAAAGGACCCTTTTTTTCTGCAAAAATCTGCACGGGTACCCCCCTTCTCCGCCGGAGGCGGTTCGAGAGGTTATGTCGGACTCGAACCGACCAAAACGCACGCCGTCCTTGGATCTTTAGTTTTTTTTTTTTTTTTTTTTTTTTTATACTTACTCCTTCCACTGCGTGCTGTGCACTTCGAGGAAGCCATTTTTTATCCAATTAAATTATAATAAATAATAATAAAAACAAGTTTATTTTTAAAATGTACCCTCTTGGTCGTTTCTTCTTCTAAGCTAGGTGCTTCTTTCATTCTATCACTTTCATTTCCTTCCTTGCTTCCATCCCATTTCTCTCTTACCAACTCTTTTAAAAACCCTCTCATACTAATCATACATCCCGTGGGGCGTGGGGCATCCGGGTGATCAGCAAACTTCCGTCGGAACCACAGACAGCACTTCCCAGTCCATTTTCCCACTCTTGTATCGGCCTCTCTCAGCTATTTCTAAAAATAGCTGTATGAGGCCGATCACGTCTTATTCCTTCTAAGAACAACCCTTAATACCCTTTCCCAATACTCTAGGAAGTGCTGCCTGTAGTTCTTTGTTACCAGGACTGGGAAGTTTGCTACGCAAACCTCCAGTTGGATCCGACACTGCAACTCGTACCTATCCCTAGCGAAGATGGGACAGTCCGCGACCAGGTGCGCAACCGATTCCACGACCCCTGGCTCGCAGGCGCATGATGGGTCCTCCTTACACTTGAAGCGACTCAAGTATTCAGAGAACCCACCATGCCCCGTTAATAGCTGGGTCGTGGTGCCGGCTATCTCCATCTTACGGACGGTTCTGTACGCAGCCACAGCGCACGGAAAGAAAAGCTTGGTTCCAGAAGCAGTCGTACCCGTCTTATAGCGTCCGTTCCACTTGTCAAGCGTGATCTGACGCAGACCACGCTTGACAAATGAGACGGGACACAGGTCATAGTTCGGCCTCGTCTTCGACCTCAAAGCCGCCTCCTTAGCGAGCTGGTCCGCTCGCTCGTTGCCCTCCAACCCTACGTGGGCCTTGATCCAGAACAGGGATATTTCCTTGTTCTGGACCAAGCCCCGCTTGATATTGTCTCTGGCTTCGACAGCCAGAGGGTGGAGGGCACGGGGGTTGACGACCGTTTGGAGAGCGGCTTTGCTGTCGCTGAGGATGCCGAACGTCGTGTCCGCGCCGCGCCTAAGGACCTCACTGGTCGCTTTGCATAAAGCCAGGAGTTCGGCCTGGTAGACGGTACAATGGGGGGCGAGAGCAAGTTTGAGGGTCTTTGTTTCGGCGTCGCTATTCCAAATGGATAACGCAGCGCCGACGCGACCCTCAATCTTGCTCCCGTCCGTGAAGATGCGCACCTGGATGGTGTTGGTGCGCTGATAATCTTCCTCGTCTACCAGGCTGGTGAAGTCCAGACTTATATGCTCCGCGGGGTGAGGTACCTCCATTGCTGAGGCCATCCGTTCGACCTCTCTGTCTCCCAACCATGACTGGGACACTCCTCTCTTGGCCTCATAAAGTGAGGCCACCTCGCGAACTCTGAGGTCCAGAGGGAGCATTCCAGCCAAGATTAGACTTGAGTGCAGAGAAACCGTCCGGTAGCCCTTGCAAAGTTTTTGCGCGAACCCGCGCTGCACCACGGCTAACTGCTTCTGGATACCGAGCTTCTCCACCGCTGGACACCAGCTGCTGGCTGCGTACAGCACCGTCGGTTCCACGGCTGCGGTGTAGATGGTCCGGATCACCTCGGGATGTAGTCCCCAACCGATCCGGGCCATCCGCGCCAGCTTGTGGTAGATGGCGATAGCCTTTTTGCATTGGTTGGTGACGTGGGTGTTGAAGGTTAGCTTGTGGTCGATGGTGAGCCCCAGGATCTTGATTTCCTTGGACATGCCAATGTCTATCCCGCCCATGCTGAGGCGTGGGACATCGTACTTAAGCCTCCGCGTGATTACCATCGCACAAGTTTTGTGCGGTGCGAATTTCAGCTTCATTCCGATGCCCCACTCCCGCACATGCTCGAGAGAGGCATTGGCCTGTCTCTCAATCTCCAAGGCGCTGTCACCATCGAACACAAGCACCACGTCATCCGCAAATGCCTGGACGCGAGCTGCCCCATCCTCCAACCGTCGCAGTAAGGGATCCAACAAGAGGTTCCACAGTAAGGGTCCGCCAATGGAACCCTGGACGCAACCCTTCCCCGTAGGGCGTTCGCACTCCTCGCCCGCATACCTTACCCTCACTCTCCTGTCGCTAAGGTAGCTGTTGATAACTCGTCTCAAGTTTGCCGGACACCTTTCCTCAGCCAGTCGTACCTTAATAGCCGGCCACCAGGCGCTATCGAAGGCGCCCTCTATGTCCAAGGACACCATAAGGACTATCCTCTTCTCATCAAGTCTAGCCCTTATGTGGCCCATGAGGTCATAGAGGGCGTCTTCGGTACTTTTCTGGGGCATAAAGCCGTACTGGCGAGTACTAATCCTCGGCATTAAGTAAAAGTTGAGACGAGTTACCAACATCCTCTCGTACACCTTCCCCAGAACCGGTAACAGACCAATAGGTCTGTACGATTTGGGGACGGCGTACGAGTCCTTGCCGGGCTTCCTCAATGCCACCACCACGGCTTCCTTCCATATTTTAGGAAAGTAGCCGTGGCGAAGGCACCGATTCAGCAGCTCCAAGAAGAATGAGGGGTCGGCCCTAATGGCGTGGGTGCAAATGTCGGCTGTGAAGCCATCCGCCCCCGGGGCTTTCTTCGGATTGAACTTCCGAAGAGCACCGAAGAGCTCTCCCACCGTAAAAGGTGGGTCATCCTCATGATGACCCTCATCCCGCTCCAAACCCTTAGCCTTTTCCCTAACTCTTCGGTGCCCTTCGTTGTCCTCCTCCTCCCGGTCCTCCGGGTAGAAGGTCCGAGCTAACAGCTCGGCCGAACCTTTTGCGTCCAGGTAAGATCCATTGGCGGAAAGCAGAGTATCCTCTTCCCTTACCGTGGCCCTACCTATCACCCGGTAGATGCCCTCCCATAGTCCCTCCATGTCCTGCCTTCCGCAGAAGTTCTTCCAACTTTCGACTTGTGCCTTTTTTACTTCACTTTCATACATCTCCTTTCGTTCCAGGTACTGAGCTATAACGAACGACCTGCGGACCGGTGCGGCGTACCTGATTCGACGCTTGAAGGTGACCATTACCTTTTTAAGGCCAGCGAGTCTTTCCGACCACCACGGTGCAGTGGTCAACCCCACTGGTTTTTTCACTGGGATGCTTTCGCGGCACGCGCTCCCAACAGCCTCCGTATATGCTTCGGCCAAGGCATCCAATTCGTTGGTATGCCTTGTTTCGCCTATCGCAATATCCGGAAGCTGCCGGGCCATGCTAGCCCCGAAAGCCTCCCAGTTGGCCTTTCTAGTATTATAGGCCCGAGTGGTCCTTTTTATTTGAGTGCCACTCGCTTTTGTCAAATTGAGGTTGAACACCACACCGTTGTGGTCTGAGCTCGGGCATAGGCTTGGGTCCACCCTCCAAGCGTCGATCCAGGGAAACGCGTTGTCCGTGCAGGTCGTCACGTCTACATAGCTGCAGTACCTATGTCCACCCCTCACACAGTCGAAAGTTGGAATATCCCCACTGTTCAGGACATGGAGGTCCATTTCAGCGAGTACCCCACTCAATAACTCGCCTCTGTCGTCTTCGGTTGGGTGCCCCCACCAGGTGCTATGCGCATTTGCGTCCCCACCCAGAACAGTAAGCCGGGAACCTAGGCTTCGTCTCACCTCCTTGAGCCGCTCCAAGTAAGGAGCCAACGGCGTTGGCCTCGGTTCGAAATAAAAGGATACCAGCGTGATCTCCCAGGCACTGGTCCGGATCCCCACCACCGCGATGTTGTCGGTGGTGAGTTGCGGGTACTGTATGACGTCCACGTTTGGGTCAAAGACGGCAATGGACGCCTTTACAGTCCCTCCTCCTTGTCCAGTGTTCTGGAAGACCCTTACGCCCTGGTATCCTTTCATTCTCCCGGTATTGCCGGTATAGGGCTCCTGAATTAGAGCGGCTGTGGCCTTGCGCCTCGAGGCTTCGAGAACGAAGGTTTCGGTTGCCAGCTTACTCCTCTGGAGGTTAGCCTGCAGCATCCTGTGTGGGGTCACATTCCTCGGATCAACATTAGCACTGGTATTGAGTGGTGGTCCTCGCTATCACGTCCCATCTCTGACGCACTGGGCACAGATGGCTGAACACACTGTGACATGTGCTGCTGAGCCTCTCTCTCCGGCAATTGGTGCAGGTAGGCTCTGTACCGGCACTGTAGCTCGGGCATGCAGCTTTTAAATGCCCTTCGCCACAGTGGCTACACTTAGGCTCAGTGCCGGTGCAGAATTTCCTGGTATGCCCGTAACCCAGGCACAGGGAGCATTGCACCAACGGTGACTGATCTGCAACCCTAATGGGCTGCAGATCGACGTGGAGCTTCCCTATGCCTAGGGCACGGGCCCATATCGCCGGGGAGACCCTCAGCACCACATGGCACGTGTGGGGGTTCCTCGCCGTCCGCCGGTACAGTACGGCCATCCTCACCTGCTCCGGTGCCAAGTTCCGGAACACATCAGTGTTCCGGGCCTTTACGGCCTTGAGCAGGTCCTCATCTTTGAGGCTTTTGAGGACGCCGTACAGTATGAGGAGCGGGTCTTTATTTTTGACCTCCTCGACGGCGAGGTTTGACTCCCTTTTCGACAGCCTCTGCTGTGCCCTCTTTCTTTCATCTTCTGTCTTATATCCTATAAATACCTTCCTGTCTTTCGCCTTTCTTACTTTCTCAACTGTTATCCATCCCTCATCTTCGCTTGCAATCTTCCTCAGTCTTTCCATCACCTGCTCTCCCGTATCACTTTCATTCTTGGACGTGACCACCACGGAGTGCAGTGTCGTACCGCCCGTAGGCTTAAGGCCCGGGCGGGCCGCCACTGCACCCGCGTAAGTCATCGTCCCCTTCTTTTCCCTTTCTCTCTCTCTTTCATCCTGCCTCTCAATACTCTCCTTTATTTCCTTCGTCGTACTTACACTCTCTTTTAGTAATCTCTCACACTCCCTTTCATCCTTTTTACTCACATTCTCTCTTATTTCCCTAATCATTCTTCCATTCTCTTTCAATAAACTTTCATACACACCTAGCTTTTTTAAAATGGCTTCCTCTAATCTATTGTCTGAGGGAGGAAGCGCCGAGGCAGGGACAGGGGGGGCAGATGCCGGTATGACGAAAGTCGTCTCTGCCCCCCCTGCGCTCTGCCTCTTCAAAAGCCGCTTCCTCTCCTCTTCGTATGCCTTGACTATCCCCTCCAGGTGCTCCGTCCTCACTCTTATTTCCTCCTTGATCTCCCGTTTAATGTTCCCTGATATTCGGAGCTGCTGCCGAATCACTTCGCAGCTCTCAATGGCTGCCGTGCAGCGTCTCGGTGGCATCGGTACGCGCAGCGGGGACGTAGGTCTTAGTGCCCCTTTTTTTGATTGTTTAGGCTGGTCCACATATTGTGACTCCAGCCTATCAATGCTGCGACGTACCGATGGCGTCGGACGCCGCACTACCCCTAGTGAGGTCTCCTCTGCGGGAGGGGGTGTGGGTTTGTTGCCCAATGTTGCGGCAGCAGCTCCTGGACGGTCGCACCTGGGGGAGTGCACAGTCGCCATATTGGAGCGCGTTCAAATTTTAAAAATAAAAAATTAAAATATAAATTATTGCACAGCAGGTAAAATGTATACAAAAGTATACGTCAATAAATTAGTCAATGATTAAAATTGTAAAAATAAAATTAAAATTAGATTAAATTAAAATTGTATAAATTTAAAATGTCATATAAAATTGTGTAAAATTAAAATGTCAAGATAAAATTAAAATTAAAAAAAAAATACAAAAAATTCAGTCAATAATAATAAAATGCGATGATAAAACTTGTCAATAGACGCAATACATAAAAGTTTCCAATTTTGGGCGGCCCGCGTCCGCACTGCGGATGCTCCTCCCACCCGAGGCTATAAGCCTAGGGCGTAAAACAGGGTGGGCGGGCGGGGCTCGCGATTATTAAAATTGCGTATTTCTCGGTAATTAGGGACCCTAGCGGGGCGCGAGAGGTACCTACGGATAGGTCCCGACGTACTCCACAAGGTGGTGTGAGCAGCTATACAGGCCTCCTTGGAAAAATTTAGAATAAACACTGAAAAACGTGAAACTGTACCTATTTAACTGAGACTAAAAGTTGTTTTTCAGGAAAACTACTCTTCCGGGAACCACAGGAGCGGTACCAACGGACGCGGAACGCCCGCGTGCACACGTCTGAAGAACCAGGAGTACAGGTTTGTATGGTCCGAGGACCAGAAAATGCAATTATTATGTAAATTTGGTAAATTTATTGAATTTTAGGAGGTCGGCCTGATGCTGATGATGATATATTGGTGTTATATACCCTTGCGGGGCGTCGAGAGGTAGGTATTAACGTCGCGCACCTGATGGTATAGAAATATCGCTATGCGTCCCTATAAAAAACAGATTTTAAAAGTGTTTGACTGGAAACAAAGTGTGAAAATTTATGAAAATCTATGAAAACTTGAGTTTTCAATATGGAAACTGTCCAAAATTTTTATCGCGTCGTGTAGACGACGGCGTTACGCTTCCAATGGTATAGCACACTTGGTATTTATTTATAGATTTTATCAATGTAATTACGTATGTGATACTGTTTACAGTCAATTTGATACAAAATTGCTGCCCTAAGGTAACCTCGGTCCTCACCCCTCGAACTTGGAAAGCTGATTGCTGGCGAACCACAAGTCCCAGCTGGTCGAGTGGGGTACCGGCGAGGAGGTCTCGACGTCACCTATAGGGATATCCTGTGAAAATTTAGAAAAACCCGGAAACAGAGAAAATGATTTTTCCCTAGGAAAATGAAAAATTATTAAAATTGCGTATTTCTCGGTAATTAGGGACCCTAGCGGGGCGCGAGAGGTACCTACGGATAGGTCCCGACGTACTCCACAAGGTGGTGTGAGCAGCTATACAGGCCTCCTTGGAAAAATTTAGAATAAACACTGAAAAACGTGAAACTGTACCTATTTAACTGAGACTAAAAGTTGTTTTTCAGGAAAACTACTCTTCCGGGAACCACAGGAGCGGTACCAACGGACGCGGAACGCCCGCGTGCACACGTCTGAAGAACCAGGAGTACAGGTTTGTATGGTCCGAGGACCAGAAAATGCAATTATTATGTAAATTTGGTAAATTTATTGAATTTTAGGAGGTCGGCCTGATGCTGATGATGATATATTGGTGTTATATACCCTTGCGGGGCGTCGAGAGGTAGGTATTAACGTCGCGCACCTGATGGTATAGAAATATCGCTATGCGTCCCTATAAAAAACAGATTTTAAAAGTGTTTGACTGGAAACAAAGTGTGAAAATTTATGAAAATCTATGAAAACTTGAGTTTTCAATATGGAAACTGTCCAAAATTTTTATCGCGTCGTGTAGACGACGGCGTTACGCTTCCAATGGTATAGCACACTTGGTATTTATTTATAGATTTTATCAATGTAATTACGTATGTGATACTGTTTACAGTCCTGGATCTTTAGTTGCCGGAGGTGAGATAGTAGTCAACATATCCCTCGCACCCCAGCAGACCCGGGGCCGTCTCTTTCAAGATGACTCCGTCGGGTGTAGGGACCACGGTGTCCCCGTCTACCCCGGGTATCAAATCAAATCAAATCAAATCAAAAATAATTTATTCTGCATAGACCAGTAAACGGAACTTACAAAACGTCAATATCAACAACATTTTACCAAATGCAAATGGACCACCGGCACCGATTCGAAACGCGGCCCCGACCTGAGAAGACTCCGGCAAGAAACTCAGCGGGCTTTTCTTTTTTTTTTGGTCTATTTACAATAATTTACTTAGTCTAGATACAAAATTTGCACTTTGCGCCGCCGCCGCCTGCTTCTACTAGGTTGGCTAGGTCATTTTGCGACCTCTGACGTTCGAATCGCCGCCGCCGCTTAAAGGACGAGGAACTATAGGAAGAAGGAAACAGTGAGCTGGTGAGGTAAGGTTTCGTATCAAATACTTTTATTGAACGACCGTTCATTACATATACTATTAATCCATAGTATCAAATCCCTCAACCAACCATCTACAATATTGTAGCAACATTCGTAAGTAATACAATCATATACACATTCAGGTATGGAGTTGCATACGGAATTTGTAATACCGAATGTGTGTGACGACACGGTGACCTGCCATTAATTGTGCAGCGTTGATTCCGCACGGTATGTTTAATTAATTACATACCAACACTTCAGTTAACATACGACTTGAGGCAATTTATGGCGCGAATTTGGTGTGACAGCTGTCAAATATAACTAAAGAGAACATTATGACTTCAACAGATTATGTTGAAGTCATAATGTTCTCTTTAGAGAAAGAACTTGTGTGAGTGACATATATGTAATCTTTATACGAAACCTAGGCGTGAGACTAAGAAAGTGATAGAGTAGGTATATATGACCTATGAAACGTTTTTTTTATGAACTTTGACAGATTATTACCTATCAACTTTGACAGAAATAGATATTACAGTGAAGTCAATGTCTATACACTAAAAGTCATTGCCACTGAAAGGACAGTGTCCAACATGTATAAGCACTTGGCCTAATATGGACATACAATAATTGGGCAAATATGATACAGGTTTGGTAGTTCATATTAGTAAGAAATAAAATAACATCATATGGTTGTATCAGAATTCATCATTAATATTATATATTGACCATAGCATTTAGTAGGTAAATTTTTGTTAATTTAAGATTAGCTGTATTCATCATTTCCTTATTATTGGGATACATAAGTTATTAAAACATTATTCAGGAATTAGGCAGGTGGATTTACATTATCTTGGTACCGTGCCCAGCTCAAAAACCAAATTATTGTCATGACAAGAGCACAGCAACTTACTTAGGTACTATTCTTCATCCGACAATACAATAACAGCAGTAAACATATTACATAGCACTTGCGGTGCAATCTATTGCCCTATAACAGATGCCAACTCTTGCAAACGGAGGACATGTCTTCGTCTTTGGAAAAAGTTGATGCCACTATTCACACATTGTCTCATCGTGGGATCTGTTCCCATATTCGTGCTAGAATTATCGTTATGAACGGGTTCAAAGTCGGCAGGCTCGCCAGGCTCGGTGATGAAAGATTTATCCGGGTTCATTTTCCAATGAAAAATAAAATCAGCTTTCACGAGAAATAGAATAATGTAAACACAAATCAAGATGACAAACGAATGACATTTTTATAACGGATTTCTTTCCAATTGCCATATACAAACACAAACTCAATCGATTAAAAATAAATTCGGCTTTGAATCGCGTAGAAACAGTTTTAGCTCCATTATTATAAAACAATGATCAAAGATGAGACCATATTAAAATATTGTTATTATTTACTACTTTTTCGTATCTATATCGACTATTACACAATAAATATCTCCAATATCATGTACGATGAACATTGGCGGTATTAAAAAACATTATATATTAACGATACTGAACTTTTTTTAAGAAAAAAAGCTTCTAGCGATCAAATACTTCTAAATAATACTTCTAGTGATCGCTTGAAAACCGGTGATATAAGCAAAATATTGATATCAATGCCGAACGAATGTCTAGAATGGCTATTTTATATTTTAGTTATATCTTATTATGTCCTGGCAACTGTTTATTTACTCAAGTAATATTTATTTTTACATTCACTATTTAGTTTAGGTTGACAGTAGAGAATATCTATATATATATATATATACCTACTTACTTGTACATTAAGTCTAATAAATAAATAAATAAGCTCATTACTAACCGAGTATAATACATAATTACTGACATATCTCTACGTTTTCGTAGTCGTTCTTAAAAATCTTATGTTTGACCGTTGAGTAGAACCGACTTCCACTCCGGCGCGGAAGGCTATTATATGAAAATCCTTCACATCACATCGAATCACTTCACGTTCGCATTCGAGTCACATTCGACGCGTATTCAATATCATTTAGTTTATGTATTTTTTTTTTAAGTATCAATTAGTCATAGGTTTCAAATCAATACTTATATCAAGTCAACCTATCAATTCCTTATGAAACTCTGGTGTCCCATACATTACTGTATCGATATATTAATATGTCTCAAATAAAAAAATCGATTATGGTCTTTATTATAACTGGCAACATTTTAGCTTTGGGGAAAAGAGAAAGATGGTTCCAAGAGTATAGAAATATATATTTCAGTGAGCTAATAGAGTAAATACCAATTATTTAAAGATATATCTTGATACTCCAAGAATTCATGGTTAGTTCGGTAAAAATTAAATATGATTATCGATCAATAGCTACATTTGCGTACATCGTGTCCATGGAAGGCCAGTTTTGGATATAGTCCTTTAAAAACAAATCTCTATTTACGTCAGCAAAAAAAATTCTATGTTTCAAATGTAGAAATATTGTTGTTTGCTAATCGACTTCAAATAAGAAGGAAGTTTCTTATACCATTTAGGTGGCAGACGAGTTCAAGGCCCACCTGATAGATTGATTACCCTGGCTTATGGTCGTGTGTAACACCGAACGCGTAAACCACCGAAAAATTTGTCTTCAAAATAACAGCACAGAAACAACCCCCCAACTCCTTTTTCTGTGAGAAAAGTGTTCTTAAGTTGATGTGCGAGAAATTGTTGCTTCTTCGGTGGGTCCCCCTGAAGCGGTGGGCCCTGGGCACGTGGCCCTAGTGCCTCTATAGTAAAGACAGCATTGGTTAGCTCACCCTCTGTAAAGTCAGCTCTTCACTGATGCGTGCTTACAAACGTGTCTAGTTAAGTGGTATGTATTTTTTACTCGGCGATGCGGAGGCTATAATTTACCGCACCGGTGCTGCGGTGTGGCCAGAGGCGCTATCAATCGGAGTTGCAGTGGAACAGTAAAACTACATATATGGTACGTTTGTGGTTTAAATATAACGCATACTGTGCCAATCGTGCCGATAGATGAAAGCGTGAATTTGTGGTGTTGGATATTGTAGAAATGTTAAATTTTTGCAGATTGACGGACGAGGCTTGGTCACTATTTTCGGAAATAGTTAGTATTTTTTCTGGTCTAACAATCTACGGATGATTTTATTTTTATTCTTTATTGCACATATTACACGTTATACACGTACGACGACACCTATTTTGGACCAATTTTCATCAAACATAGCTAAAATTACTCTCGACTAATCACTAACAACTTTCCAACAACAAAAGACTAGACCAAATTTGGTTCAACCGTTTAGGAGCTACGATGCCATAGACTATTATATACAAACACTAGCTGACCCGCGCGACTTCGTCTGCGTCACCCCGTTTTTGCAACATTTTTCATTCCTGCTCCGCACCACCATTCTATCTATTGGAACAAACCGCATCAAAATCCGTTGCGTAGTTCTAAAGATTTAAGCATACAAAGGGATAAGAAAAATAGGGACAGAAAACGCGACTTTATTTTATACTATGTAGTGATACACGCAGGCACGTGAAACTTATAACATTATGTCGTTTTTGCGGCAGGGGATAATAATACATTTGTAGTTTGTACACCGCATTGAGTACTGCTAACATTACAAGCGAAATAACATAATAATATATTCTAAATACCACAAAGTCGACATCTAATTCTCTTATACCATCTCTCGTATATTACATAGTTTAACCCAACACGCTTTGTGAAAAAGCATGGCTATCATAAAGGGCATTTACGAGTTAACGTATTCATGTATTCATCCGAAAGGGCCCAAGGGTTTCGTAACAAAAACTTACAAATTGTTTTTACCCGAATAACGTTTGCTCTCTGACCGAGTGTTGCCGATTTTACTCAACCTTGTAAATCTAAAGATGCAGTTATTGGATTTGTTTGGCGTGATGACTGGTTTTGAAGGTCAGTTCTAGGTCTGAAGATCCTCGATCGGTAGTACCTACAGTCCCGGGTCCTTTAAGCGGGGTGTGAAAAAGTATCTGATTAGGCCGTCAAGCTGAGTGCCACCATTGTAACAGTTTATGTGTTTGTAATGGTGACCCTCTTTCTTGAGACTTTGCCTTGAGTTTTCCATAAGGCGAGGTGACGTCAAATGGACGTGTCATAAATAAAAAAAAAAACCATAGACGGCCCACCGTCTATGGTTTTTTTTTTGCGGCGTGCGTTTTAGTCGGTTTGAGTTCGTCATAATCACCTTCACCGACTTTGTTGGCGGCGGAAAACTCCTACAACCAGTTTAACTGTAATAACTACTATTATACTGCCAAAGGGCTGTGGAGGTCAGATGGCAGTCGCTTCAAGGAAAATATCGAAGTTCAGCTGGTATGCAGTTTGACTAGAAAATACAGACCCAGGACTTCGAAAAGACAGTTAAGACCGGTGTTAATGCAAGGACCGGTAATCTAACCCTGTAGCGTATCGGTAGAGAATTCGACTGCCGGTTCGCTACATGCTAGAGATAAATCTATAACTTTAATAAGGGATGAATTACATGCCATTTAAAATACTAGTCTAAATACATGCTACATTAGGTTGAATATTAATTGTTGCGTAATCAGTGACGTGTAGAATTGTTTCAAAATTCTTCTCACATACGCCAACACGGTCATCGGCCATATATTACAAATATGTTGGTACGTTATCTGCCGCTTATCAACAAAGTTTTATCAGAAAAATGAATAGGCCGTTTTATTTATAAGTGCAAGTTTACGCGAGCACGTCCAGCGAAATGGGATCACGTAGTAAACGCATAATTACAATTGGGAAAGCGCCCGTTAGATGCGAAGGACCGTGGAATGGAACGTTAAAAAAATATAATTGTTGGTGCAAATGTTGGTGCCAATATGGTAAATCTTCATAATTGAAATTCTAAATTTGAATAATTTCATATTTAGAATTTCAATTAGAATGCTTTGTTACACAGGTCTCGGGATTAAAAGTAATGTATATATATTCATACAATATTTTCATGTTTCAAAGCAAAGCTTGTAAATTAGTTTTGTTTCATAATATTATATTCATACCACTATAACTTATATCATTTGTAGTCATAAGTACATATTCTTATTGTGCATTGATACCCGAATATATTTATTTTCTGTTATAAACTCATGCCATTTAGTGCAAGTAAATACCTACTATTCATCATTCCATACCATAATCATATTTTTTACGACACCAGTGTTGTGGATACGATTTACTTCATCATTTCAGCCACAGGACGTCCACTGCTGAACATAGGCCTTTACGATTTACTTGTGTTATGCGAAGGTGGAGGTCTGGTAAGACATATTTTAAAATTTAGTGCATTTTTAAAACTCTCGTTGCCTGCTAATATACAATAATAAATGTATAGGTAGATTGGTAGTTACAGGGTAAATCCTTATTCCTTCGCCACTCATTGCGCTCTTGGGAGCTATACGAGAATACTATTGTTAGCTTTAAGTACACTACAGTTCTACTAATCTGTATCAGATGCGAATTTAATCACCTTTATAATAAACACATAATTACCAATACCTACCATAAAAAAAAAACCATCAACTTTTCTCACATCTTGATTCCAAGTATCTAGTCCATTGGTAGGCTATAATAGAAAAATCTTAATATACGTGTACCCACCTATTTATTTCTATTTTAAATGTACTCCTAGACCCAGCACTCCTAGAGAATTTAAAAAAATAAACATACGTATACTATATTTATCCGTAAATTTCTTAAAAGTACCTACTATGTTTTGATGAGTGGAAAAAAGAAAATCTACATTTTCTTTAAAAAAAAAAGTGGTCAGACAAACCCCTGGTATCAACAAAGGCTTCTTGGAGCCCAATACACTCACTGAAAATAAACGCAAATACAGTATTACAGCTATATTTTATTTTGAAGTTATCTCTCGTCCGAAATGAGCTGTCCAACTGGGGAAGTACCTCCGCCCTACAGAAGACCGCGGTCATAATAACCATCGTGTTGTGTTCCCGCCGGTAAGTTGGGTAGCCAGAGCTCACTGTACCCCTCCTTCCCCTCCCGTTCCTAGCCTCCCCACCCCTTCCCAGCTCTCCCCCTTTCCCTTCAGGGTGGGCAGCGCGTGTGTGACACCCTTAGTGTTGCACACGTTCATAGGTCACGGTGGCCGCTTTCCATCAGGTGGGCCGTGTGCTTGTCTGCCACCTACGTAGTATACAAAAAAAAAAGTTTGTAGTATTTGACAATTTTGTTATTAAAGGTTATGTATGTTAGTCAGGTCCCATACTTTAGTAACATTAGCATACCCTATGGCCAATGCAATCGCCAACACACCAAGGATAGCACAAGAGGCAGTTCTACTCATTCGCCAATGCATGTTGGCGAACGCATTCGCAAATAGTGTTCGCCAACGTGTGAATAAATGTTGGCCTAATGTTGGCGCTAGCTCGCGAAACAGTGGTAATACGTCAGTTTTTAATCCGTTTTCAAATTAAAACTCGGACGTGAACCGTTTGGGTTTTATCGTTGGCCAGTATTATTTGTTTTTTTTTTCATCAAAAAAGGTATCTAGGTTGTAGATTTATTTACGATTTTAAAAATAATGTTACGGTATGCGTTTTTAAAGTACTTAAGTATTACTTTCATGCCATGTTTTATTATTCACGATATACAATGCGTCCCAGTTTTTTTTTCTGTTCTGTACGTCCATTTAATAATTAAATATATATAAATTAATTAACCTATTGCAGTCGCATAATTATGTGTGAAAATCGGTGTGGTTTCATTTGCACCATATTGGCCGGCACACGGCATACAATTTTCTCCATTAGTGGTGCAAACGAAACGAGTCGAATCAGTTTAGTTTCAACATAGCAATTGACAATCAGAAGGTGGGCCGTGTAGCAGCTTACAGTCAGGTTGTCTTAGGCCCTAAAGGTTTTGATAGGGTCCCATTCACCGTATCCACTGTTAATACGATATTCTTCTCCATACTTAGGCTGCAGTTTGCCTCATGGGAGCGCCTGTTCGTGCAAATAATATGGTACTAAGTGCAATAGCAGTATTAATTCAAACAACATAAGAATTAAGACTAATATTTATTATCCCACAAACTTTTTTAAAGTGGCACATACGTTTTCAATCAATGTTCCCTAACTAATTATATCTAATGTACATTGTAACAACCTCTTTGTTCCAAACAACGTTCTTTGGCGGATGATACAGCGTGATGTCATAGTAGTTTTGAAGACGATACGAGGTAACTTAGAATAAATACGTTGAATAAGTGACAGACATAAAAAATAGTCAAACTATTGTAGGGTTAACTAGTTATTAGACACTTAAGCTCAATATTTTGTGAGTTTGTTTTTAAGTACAATAAATAATATAAATTTTATATATCTGACGCTCCACGTTGGGTGCCAATTGTAATCGAAGTGAC
Organism: Pelosia muscerda; assembly: GCA_963691645.1. Lineage (NCBI taxonomy): Eukaryota > Metazoa > Arthropoda > Insecta > Lepidoptera > Erebidae > Pelosia > Pelosia muscerda. Next base: position 13,415,255 of record OY829114.1, on the reverse strand, counting down.
TCAATAAAAGAGACTATAGTCAACGCGTTTACCGATCACAGACTTGTCATGAAATGTATACCCAAAATTGTAGAGCGAATTTTCATGTCAATTGAAAAGCATTTCTCTCACAATCGGAGCTGAGGATGACACGGTTAAAACACACATCGACTTAGTATAGTATTTTAAAACATTTGAAAAGCCTCTGTGGCGTGGCAGTAGTGAACGCGATTGCAGGGGATACGCAGGAGGCGCGGGTTCAATTCCCGCTCAGTGCGCATATTGCCTCGGAGTGTACGTTAAGCCCTGGGTCCCGGTAGCCATACGAATCTATGGCAGTCGTACTACAGAACTTCGATATCGCCAATTTGGTTGTCTAGGTCCAATGGCAGTCGTTTCACGAAAAATATCGAAGCTCAGTCGCATCCTATCGAAAGAAACCCGAATAACAAATTCAATAATTTGGCTATTTATAGGTGGTATTATTTTATTCTAAGTTATTTTTTTTTATACTTCGTAGGTGGCAGACAAGCACACGGCTCACCTGATGGAAAGCGGCCACCGTGGCCTATGAACGTGTGCAACACTAAGGGTGTCACACACGCGCTGCCCACCCTGAAGGGAAAGGGGGAGAGCTGGGAAGGGGTGGGGAGGCTAGGAAGGGGAGGGGAAGGAGGGGTATAGTGAGCTCTGGCTACCCTACTTACCCTAGTTACCTCATTTCGATTTCAAAAAGAACTATAATATCACGTTGTATATATTTTTTTTATTATTATAATCTAGTTTTACTGTCTATTGGCTTTTCAATCTTCTCATCGTATCTATGGTCTTGGTCTTGAGCTTCCTTCAAGGAGTCAGGTAGTTTCATATTGTTTGTCTCTGGTAGCAAGAGGACTAGGAATCCTGATAACGCTGCCATACAACCAAATATCATGGTCGGCATATATTGGTAGTACCTCGTCTGGAAAGAAATGGAAAAGATTTTGTCAAAGTTAGGTTTTATTGATGGAATTATGACAGCCTTTGAAGCATCATGCTTGGTAGTGCATTCAACTGCTATGTTAGATTCGCTCAGTTGCATAGGTTTGGGGTGCTTCTGTGCCCCAGAGAACATCGATGGCATTCGTTATGGCTAGTTGGAGTTAGTAAAAGTTCAACAGCTGGTCTAACAGCAGTACTTTGATATCGCCAATGGTTGTGGACGTCAGATGACAGTCGCTTTACGTAAAACAACGAAGTTCTGCCAAACACGCAGTGATAGAAAATGATTCGTTACGGGTAGTTATTGCCCATAAGAGTTCAACAGCTGATCTAACTGCAATACTTCGATATCACCAATGGGCTATAGAGGTCAGGTGGAAGTCGCTTTACAAAAATTACGCAGATAGACTGGAAAAAGCTGGCTCCCCGTTCCGATGTGAAACCTATCGACGCGACTGGGATGAAATAGAATATCAGTTTTGAATTGAAGTATAGCAGATGTTAAAAACTTACCACCAGGTGAGACAGTGGACAAACGCGAGCCTATCGAGCATAAAAAAAACAAATAACTTACCAGTAATGGTGTCAGAGGTGCTACAGTGGATCCTATCCGTCCTATCGTAGAACACATTGCTAATAGTGACGTTCTGTAGTTTGTCGGGAACACCTCCGCCGCGAACACATACAGCGAATTGTATGCCAAGGTTATGAAGAACTTGCCTCCGAGGTATAAAAGTATTGACCAGTTACCGACTGTAAAGAAGAAACATATTGTGTTTAAAAACCAGCCGAGTGCGAGACGGACTCGAACGGGAAGGGTTCCGAACCATTATCTTAAAAAAATGACGGGTTCTGTTCTGTCATTCAACATTGCCCTCTTATCATGCTATTTCTCACTCTATCTCTCAAAATTAATCCATACATACTTCGCAACACACGCATTCCTACTGCATTCACTCTACTCTGATGCTTTTTTTGCCACACCCAACTTTCGCTACCATACATAAGATTGCATCGACAGACAGGAAAACTATGAATAACTTATACTTAGCGATTGCAAAACAAGTGAAAGTACTTTGAATACAAAGTTGTCAAGAAAAGTCTCAGATTTACTCACAGTATTAAATCATTCTGATGATAAAAATTAATAGCATCACCTCCCTGACTTATTCCAAATTGCTTGGGGTGAGTGCAACATGTCACTCTCCTCCATACATTCCTATCAGATCAGATATGATTTCCTCAGGAACTTTCTTCTTGGCTATACCTTCTTTCACACATTTCATCCATCTGTTTTTGGGCCGACCACTTCTCCTAAAGCCCCTACATACACACTTAGAATCTTTTTTACAATATGAGGTATGAATCAACTTTTTAAAATAAAAGTTTTGATCATAAATTATATGCATTTTTACTCCGAGCTGAATCTAGCCTCTCAGAAAGTCGTCAAAAACGCTTCTCATAATCTAGAAGGATCCCTAATTACGATCTGGATCAATTGCGAATTGGATTTGGGTAATTAGAGAAATGCCTAAAACTCAGTTTAGGTTGAAATTAAGGTAATGAGTAATGAATAAATTCTACTATAATTTACAAGATTTTTTGATTATAAATGACAATGTTCAATTGGGTATTTAATCACCCCTTCATCCCTTCACCGTGCTTCCCCTCTCCCCTAAAGGGTTGGAAGCACGAGTGTTACATCCTTGGTGTTGCAAACGTTCAAAGCTACGGTAACCACTGTCTGTCTCTGAATCTCTACATATTTGTAAATAATCTGAAAAAAAAAAGTATAAAAATATAATCTTACCAGGAACAAAGCCGTAATTAATCAAAATCAATGCAGTCATAAAATAAGCGGTCGCTATAACCCTCTTTCTTCCAAACTTGTCCAAGAATATCAACTTGCAGACATTAGCAGGAGCTTCGATGACTAAAATTACTATATAGTTCATATAACTGTTGCCTGACAACTCAATAGCATTTATAGAAAGACCGTAGTAGACCAGAGTAGACGATATCCACAGGAAAGAACATATGAACAGTCTTTTCCATATCATACTGGATGTTAGAAGCTGTTTGAACGTAGACTGATTCTTTTCCAAACTCTCACATTTCCTCTCATCTCTCTGTTTGGTTGCTTGTATCTCCACTTGCTCGTAATGGTTCTTTGGAACTACTACATTGTTCATTTTCTCTGATCTTCTGAGGACATCCACTCCCTCGTCATATCTCCCTTTACTGAAGAACCATCTAAAACTTTCAGGGAGCATCCAGATGTAGATGAAGACAAAGACTGAAGGTGTGTAAATGATGAAGAGGAGATATCGCCAGTTTTGCAACCACCAGAAGAGGAGAGTAACTGCTACTCCTCCAAGGATGAACATCGTGTTGAAAAGAAGACTGACGAAAACTCTACCTTTTGGGCCGACCAGCTCTAGCGCTGAAAAGATAATATCACATGTTAACTAAATTTACCACGGTAGCCTTGTGGTATGGGTAATGGACTGCATAGACGAGAACTCGGGTTCGATACCAGGTTTTACCATGGCACACACCGATGAATTTTCAATGCTTTTCGAAGTTATGTGTGTATTTATCGCTAGTTTATAAGTGCCCGGTTAATGGCAATTGGCTCGCCACCTATTATATTGGGATCTAAACATAAACTGGCGAAATGTAGGGATAGCATCTCTGCCTATCCCTTTGGGGATATAGGCGTTAGTTTATGTTTATGTTTATATTGTTTTGTTCCAATGGAGCCACTGATTCATGAACACAGTCTAAACCGCTAAAGTTACTAACTTGAAATGTTGACAGTTGATATGTATTACGTTTCGTGTGAAGGAAGGATATTTGGAAATTGCACCGTTTATAATCGTTTATATCGTACATTTACCTCAGTTGTGAAATCCAACTAATATTATAAAGGGCAAACTGTGTAAAGATTAGTTTATAATCTAATTACTCAACAGGTTTGGTTGAAATTCGGAACGCAGTTAGACTTGAAAAAAACGGACCTCGGACTTCAAGGTGACCTTTTTTCTTCTTTTTATACCACTTTGATGGCAGACAAGCACGTGGCCCGCCTGATGGAAAGTGGTTACCGTGGCCTGAACGTTTGCAACACCAGGGGCGTTACATTTGTACTGCCGACCTTATAGAAAGGAGGGGGAAAGGGAATGGGAGAAAGTTAAGAGAGTCTCATTACTATCGAGGTTAACGCAAAGATTATGATGAGGTGGATCTGTAGATGGTTCCAACGTCAACCTCTAATACGTAAATAAGAATTTCTAGTATCCTACATGTGGCCTGGTAAATCAGTGATCAGAGATTCAGAGCATTCCCCCTGTAAGAAACTGGTCGCTGTGTAAAATCCCATCTGGGTAGTCACTTATTGCAATCCAAGTCGATTTGAATAGTTCGTTCACTAAACATTCATTATACAACCGTTCATCTATTATCTTACCCCTTTAGGGGTGAATTTGTGGAAATTTTTTCCTATGGTTGCTTACAACATGAACGGTAGAAATTGCCAAACTTGTAATTGTAACTCTAGCGGTTTCCCTGTTACGGTTTTCCTAGCGACTACAATATGGCATTCTTCAGGAAGGGCATCAGAATGTTCTTACAGAGTCGGTACAGGGTACCCCTAGTGTTGCTATACGTCCTTAGGCCACGGTAACCTCTTCTCTGCTACCACCACAGTTTGCCACCTAAGTATACACTGCAAATAATATTAATCAAACCTCATCAAGCGCAAAGAAAAGAATAATGCAAATTTTTGGACTGTATTTCCTACGATTCGATATAGGTTACAAAACTGTTTTGTCACTACCGGGAATCCCATGGACACAATATAAGAAAATGTCTAAAACAAATACCGGAAGATGTGACAAAAACCGTAATTAGTTACAATAGATATTAAGAGACGTTCAACTTCAACGGACCGTCAGCGAAGGGTGACATTTAGGCACTATACTTATTCTAAACACTTTTTGTTCACTAAGCTTGGGTTGCACGATCGTACTTTAAGATTATTTTTATTAATACGTTATGGACACGACGGTATCTCCCGTCCGAAATGAGCTGTCCAACTGGGGAAGTACCTCCGCCCTACAGAAGACCGCGGTCATAATAACCATCGTGTTGTGTTCCCGCCGGTAAGTAGGGTAGCCATAGCTCACTATACCCCTCCTTCCCCTCCCCTTCCTAGCCTCCCCACCCCTTCCCAGCTCTCCCCCTTTCCCTTCAGGGTGGGCAGCGCGTGTGTGACACCTTTAGTGTTGCACACGTTCATAGGCCACGGTGGCCGCTTTCCATCAGGTGGGCCGTGTGCTTGTCTGCCACCTACGTAGTATAAAAAAAAAAAAAAATTGGATCTTGGTTTAAAATAAATGATCTATTATATTTATTTAACTTTAGTTATTCTAACGTAGATTGGTTTTGTTGAAAGTGTTCTTTGAGAATCTCAGTTCAGCTCAGTAAGACAAAAACATTAACAGTGCAGTAAAGTACCGGTCAGGTATGAAACAGATTGCACCGAGAATTCGCTCAGTGAGACAAGAAACATTAACAGTGCAGTTTAAGTGCCGGTCAGGTATAAAACAAGTTGCACCGTTTGACAATTGTTGAAATCACGTCATAACTTGATGCTGACTGTAACCGGCCACGCTCAAATTCTATTAAAAAGATAACTATAACAGAGCTACTAAATATACTGGTGCAACACATTTAGCTACCATTAGAATCAATATTACTGTTACCTACTGTTAATTTTGACGGAAACTTTAACTTTAACAAGTAGTTGGAGCAACTAAGCCATTTCTGTAAATCCAAAATGAAACTTTCATTGTACAGTCAACGCCAAAAGTTGATTAACACAAAAATATTTAAAATCCTTCTTACATTGGAGTGAACGTGCCCACAGAGGTTTAGGTATATAGTTTTAGACTCCCCTAAGGACAAAGTTCATATATTCCGCGGTTTATTTATAATTTTATAATCGGTTTAACAGTTGTGGTAATCAACTAAGCCGCGGTAGCCTAGTGGTATGGGTAATGGACTGCTGAGACGAGGTCTCGAGTTCGATCCCAGGTTACCATGGCACACACCAATGACTTTTCGATGCTTTTCGAAGTTATGTGTGTATTTATCGCAGGTTTATAAGTGCCTCGGAGAGCACGTTAAGCCGTCGGTCCCGGTTGCCATACAAACATCTATGGCAGTCGTTACGGGTAGTTGGAGCCCTCAAAAGTCCAACCAGCCTAACTTGGAACTTCGATATCGCCATTGGTCATTAGACCATTGGTTGTGGAGGTCAGATGGCAGTCGCTTCACGGAAAATATCGAAGTTCAGCCGCATCACAGTTAGACTGGAAAGCCGACCCCAACTGAGTTGGGAAAAAAGGTTCAGGGAATGATGAGTTGTGGTAATCAATAAATTACCATTTGTTAAGCTACTTATGGCGTTGACTGTACATCAATAAAAATAAGGTAACGGTGGAGTGATAGAGAAGATCGGTTTCTTTAAGGTATGAATCGGTAGCGGGTGCCGTCTATTTGGTAGAAACTTGATACTCCGAAACCTATTTGGGATAACTCACTTCGCAGAAAGTTCTTTAATCGATCATTTATTAGGCATAAAAAATATTTGACATAAATATTTTTAGGCATAATGTGCTTATGACCGAATTTAGAATGGCATACATTTAAGATAGTAGAATTTTATTTGGCATAATTACCTTTGGCATAGTTAAAATTTTGTATAACTTCATTTAGCATAACGTTCATTTAGAGTACAGATTATTTGGCACAATTCAGAATAGATAGTTGTTTACACCCCGACACAGAGTACCCCGACTCGGATAGGTTAGGTTAGGTTATAACTGTGACCCCAACAGCGCGAGCCGAGCGAGCGAAGCGAGCGTGCCGCGGCAGCGGCCGGCGAAGCGCCATAATAGATAGTTGTTTACACCCCGACACAGAGTACCCCGAATCGGATAGGTTAGGTTAGGCTACAACTGTGACCTGTGCCAGAAACGAGCATGCTCTCATAGGCAAGGATATAAAAATCAAATAATTATCATTGAATCAACTTTTATTTATTATTAATTACTAAAAAAACACTTAAATTAATCAGAAAACAAAATTAAACTAATCTTATATTAGCTCCTATTGCTTTCATACCCAACTTCTGTGTAATTCTTCTTATTCAGACTTCTACCAAAAGATGAATCTGGTTTTGAACTTTCTGCGATGTGATGGTTATACATTGTGATTATTATGGATACAAAAATTATGCGTACAGATGATTCTGACTTACAAAATTATGGGTTTCAATGTATGCAAAATGAGTTTATGCCAAACGATATTCTGCGAAAAGAGGTTTATGCTATTAGTTGTTATGCAATATAAAATTATTACTTAAAAAGTTCTACTATATGAGGTGTACCCATCGGTAGCCAAGGACATAGGACAACGCGTGCAGTACAGGGGGCCTAGCCAAAATGCATTCGTTCCAAATCTACATTCGTCATCGCTCTGAAAATGTATGGGAGTGACATTTGTTGTCGGAATGTCATGTGATCCGATTCCAACAACATGTTCATTATACATAAGTTCATTATCATTATAAGTTTTAGATGAACAGGGTTAACAAACTAAGATAGTCCAGGTCAAAGCTGATCCAACCAGGCTAGCAGTGGTCAGCCTTGATGGTTCATTGCTCGTTGACTCATAACTAGTAAATGATACACTTATGGCCAATCCTCACTGTAAAAGCAGTGGACAATTTTGAATTTTTTGCTTGTGTACTTAAAGTTCTTAATCATTTGTAGATTGGAGGCGCCGCGAGCACACACCTTATAGAAATTACTTCTAGGTACAAATTCCGCTGTTGTTTCAGTAAGAATTGACCCTTATGCATCGTTTTGCTCTGTTTTGCACTTAACTAACTAGTCGGACAAGATATAGAAACAGGTACCCATTTTATCTACAATAAAAATAAACAAACTGCATTCTTTTTAAACCTTGGAAGCTGAGAAAGTACACAACAATTCTGTAATCGAGTAATAAAAAATGCCAAAGAACTTAGAAGTGAGGTGAATGTAATTAATTTGTTTGTAGCAAAAAGTACTTTAATTTACAGAAATGTACCTAAATGGCGGTGCAAAAAATACTGCTGAAAATACCTGAACAGGTAAAATGTGATACAGAAATAGGTAACGGTAATCGTACTTATACCTAATGAAGCGGCAAATAAGAACGAATTGGTAAAATGTTGAAATGGTATGAGAAAAAATTGCTGTAAAATGTTTTATTGAGGCTGTTTTCGTTGTAGATTTTTTTTGTCGAATTTATTTATTTGAACATTCAAATGTCCAAGTCTAAACAATTCCAGTGAGATTGTTAAAATTTAAATCCGTAGGTCTTTTTAAAATCCAATATTTAAATTTTTTTAATATTTTTTACCGAAACTAAATTTCATAATTTTTAGGAATATTCATGCAATAAACACATACACGCTGTAATGATGATATCTCTGCCTACTCAAGTTCCGAAATTATATGAATGTTTTCATTTTTTTTATACCACTTAGGTGGCAGACAAGCACACAGCCTTCCTGACGGAAAGAGGTTATCGTGACCTATGGACGTTTGCAACACCAGAGGTCTTACACTTTTTTACCCGTGCGTGAATTCCCCACGGATACCAATCCTACCGAAGCCGGTAAGAGAGGTTATATCGGACTGGAATTGACATAAACGCGCGCCATCTATGGGTCTTTGATTACCGGAGTTGAGATTATACAAGACATATCTCTCGCACCCTGGCAGACCCGGACATCTCTTGGAGATGACCCCCATCCTCTAATGTGTTCCCATCTAGCCCCTGGATATGAGGAGGGGCCTTACACTCGTGCTATCTACCCTGTAGAAACCTAATACCCTTCTTAAAGATATACATATTGTAGTCACTTGGAAACATTCCACAGGGAACTCATTCCACAGCTTGAATGTGCGCGGGATGAAGTTCCTTTCATACCGCGCATGTATACCTCAACCGGAATATACCGGTGTCATGTGACAAGATATGTACTATATATATTGAATACACGTCTAAATGCATCACAAATATTTATGATAAACTCAACCGTTTTGTGATTATCTCTGTCACGAGTAACACTAGCACTCTAATTGAGTTCAATAAAACTTGTTTTCGGAACTGGGAGACCGACCCAAAGATGGGTGACCTTGACATATGACAAGATGGCTGTATAGAATTGTATGACTCGGTTGACTTTATTGTGGCTCTACCTTTGTCTGGAAATGCTTTTAACATCAAAAATCCAAGTAGCGTCCACAACTCTTGGCATTGGACTGGTGGGATACAACGGGGCGTACCTATAGAGACACCTGAGATTTTCTTGCTGCAAAATAGTTTAGACAAATGATTTGGTTTGCCGAAACATGACTTAGAGTTCTGTGGCCCATGAAGGCTTTCTAATGTAGGTAGAGGTCTATTGTACAAGTAACATAAGCGTTTAGATCAACATATTTAAAGACTGGTTATCTATCCAACCAAGAATATAGAGATTATGAAACGGGACAGTAATAAAACTGGCAAAATGTTTTTAACGTCACCTTATTAGAAAATAGATAAGGCTGACATTCCTTTTTTTTCCGTACGCGAATACCCCACGGATGCCAATTTTACCGGAGTCGGTGAAAGAGGTTATGTCGGACTCGAACCGACTAAAACGCATGCCGTCTTTGGGTCTTTAGTTGCTGGAGGTGATATAGTAGCGAATATATCCCTCGCACTCCGGCAGACCTGGCTCTCTTTCAAGATGACCCCCTTCGGATGTAGGGACCACGGTGTCCCTTGTAGCCACCGTATATGGGGTGGCGCACTAAGCGCCGCCGCCGCAGCCTGCTTCTGCTAGGGTGACAGGCGGCTCCACCCGTCACCCCCAGACCTGCGCTCATGGGAGAAGGAGTTCATTCTGCGACCTAAGGATGACATTCCTAAATAATATATTAAAAGAACTTCATGAATTACAGTCTCTAACCCTTTCTGTACTGAACAATTTTTGTACAACATGTTTTTAAATCGTTTTAATTTAGAATCGGTAAATATTATTTTAGTTATGTTAGACCTCAAGCGAGTGTTTGCGGACTCGACCGTCAACCGAGTCCTAGGCAGTTTGTTTAGGACAATTTCTAACTAATTTAGGTAGTTGGTGTGACATGAAATTAGCGACATTACTGATGCAAATACTGGTCTGCTTGACTTTTCAAATTAAGTTGGTCTATTTACTAAGGTACAAAGGACTACTAATTTTCTTTTCAGTAAATGAGTCAAAGAATACTTTTCTGTATAACTTTTAGAGCTATACAATACTTAAACAAAGACTACAATTTAAGTTCACAAACTAAAAGTCGCACAGCGGGTTTGAGAGAGCGCTGTGCTTGGAGTTTATTTAAAGAGAATATTTGTAACGAGGTGCCTCGAAAATGTCATGGAGGTCCTGACAAAATGCCTCGTCGAATGAGATAGCTAATGTAAGAATGAGTTAACCTCAGTTGCAAAGGAACTATACAAATATAAATGGAAGGTAGGACGCCATTCAGATCTGCCTGATCTTTAACCTGCCTAAGAGCCATCTATGATCGATTGGATGTGAAAGACGTAGGACTGAGAGTTTTATTGACCAATTTTGATTGATTAATAAAACACACTAATTGATTGAAGTAAAATTAAATAAAAAAACGAAAAATGTCCCGATACAAAAAATACTTCCAGAAAGTAAAAAGTTAATAATTCATGCGTTTTCGTGTCGCGGGCTAACTGGTAAAGCACTCCCACATGATTACGAAACGATCTAAGGTATCCGTCGTTTTTACGTAGGGGGTAAAATAAAATATGTCTCGCATATTCGAACTTCTCCTTTACTTGGCGTGGCTCCGAAACTCAATGGTTAGAACATTCCCTCTGTAAGCGAATGGTTGCGGGTTCATGTTCCCCCGGACATTATTATATATTATATTTGCATAGTTAACATATTTTTTTATTTTATTTAGGCCACGTCAATTTGCTTTAAAATATTATTACATAGGTGAAGTTGTTAATTATATCGGTATTTTTATTTTTATGTCATTTTCGTTTCGAAATAAGAATGTCAACAATTTCCGTTAAATGTTTTTGTAAACAAGTTTAAATCTGAACGTCGGAATAGACGTCAATGTCAGTGTGACGTTTGATACTTAGCGTGTCATTACGAAATCATGGTGTAGCAGGTTAGTAGAAAATACAGTGGCAGTGTTGTTGTGTTGTAAATTAAACCCTGGGGTTTGAATGTACTATGGTACATTCAAACCCCAGGGTTGAAGCCATAGCTGAACTTCGATAAATATTTTCCGTAGTTAGACTAGTTCCTTAGTTAGACTAGAAAGCTGACCCCAAATTAGTTGGAAATAGGCTCAGAGAATGATGAGAATGATGATGTAATTTACGAGACTCGTTAAAATTAATCATACCTTGATTATTTTTACGAGCCAAAGTTCCAATAGCCTTCCTAAGTACATTGATTTGAATCCATGAACTCTGTTTTTATTGATATAACATATTTTTTTATACGTCGTACTCATGGTTCTTAGAATATTTACTGCCCTTTGTATTAGCAAATACGGAAATATATGATATACCTTAGAATAATAATGTACCAACAACTTCATTACAACTTAATGTTTACGTTTACTTATTGTACGTTTGTATTAGCTTAATAATTATTCTAAAGGGTTTTTATTCAATAATAAAGATTTTATGATAATAATAAACAATAAAATTGGTTAATATATTTCATACATCATCATCCATAAGACATTGAGTCCCCTAAGTTCCTCGGAGGAGAACGTTGTGCCGCCGGTCTCGGTTATCATACGAACATCTATGATTTTTTTGTCTAAGACACGTTAATTTGCGTCACCTGGCATAATGGTAAACTATAAGCAAAGTCAAAGAGGGTCACCATTACAAACACAATGTTAAAATGGTGGCGCTCAGTTTGACAGCCTCATCAGATGTAGGAAGAAGGAAACACGTGAGCCGATAAGGAATTCCAAGACTTAATGGTGTGGCTAAGGAAAGACATAAGTTTTCGCCATATTTCGGTCAGATTAACATGCAATAACCTCACTTAATATGACACTTAATATGCCAAGAATTGATATAATATTTTACGTCAAAATTTTGAAATGTCTGAGGTGTTTTCATATTAAACATAAATAAATATTCTAGGACAATCTTCAAAATGCCACCTAGACCCATGGTAAGCAAAGCTCAAATTGCTTGTGTTATGGGTTCGAGAATGCGAGTAAACATACTTAGATACATCTGTTTATTTTTGTAAATACATAGGTACATATTATACATAGAAATATCCAGACTAATGTAAATATTCATATTCATGCACACAAATATTTGCACTGTGCGGGAATCGAACCCACGCCTCCTGCGTAGTAGTCGCGTTCATTACGTCACACTTCGGTCGTCTAAAATAATGAATAATAATTACCTTCATGCAACATAATAAACTTTAAATGAGCCATTTTTATTTAGATTTTGTTTTTATTTTAATATTTGTGTGCAGTTAAGGTGTCAGTAAATGTAATATGTCAGGCTACTTTTACTGAGATATCCGAGGGGATTATGCGCAAGATAAAAAATCCAAAAAAGGCTACTTTTGCCAGCAACTTAGGTGTGGTTTCATTTGCACTATTGGCTAGCACCATTAATGGTGCAAATGAAACTCATAACGTGGACAATAACACAGTCTTGATACTTTGTAGAAAACTGATTAGAAGTGTTTACATTCCTTCAAAGCTTAGCATTCACTGCTCAACCATTTCAAAGGTCGTTGTACGCGGAACACACAAAGCAGGCCAGCTTCAGAGGTACCTACCTACCTATGATTTTCCTTGAGAATGTGAACGCAAGGCGAAATGACGGCTCTCACGGAAACTGCCTAACACTTGACACCCACAGATGGTGTTTATTTATTTATGTCATTATTTATTAGTGTTTAGGTAACTTATTTAAAAGTTCTGTCTGTCATATAGACTATGACAAGAAAGTTATAACATTTGTACGTAGTAGTCCTTGAAGTATATAATATTGAATACAACACCTCGATTCGGAATAGTTTATATTGACTTCTTATAACCCTTGCTTTGTGGGGTTTTTAGTAGGTTTTTATACGTAATAGTATAATTACACACTTAAATGGGACACATATTTTACGTGCGGAAATCAACACGGATGGAAATGGGGGTGTGGAAAGTGCCACCATTATAACACTTTACGTGTTTGTAATGGTGACCCTCGTTCCTGAGACTTCGCCTTGAGTTTACCATCTGGCGGGATGGAGTCAAGTTGACTTGTCATGAATAAAAAAAAAGAATAGAATAATGATAAAAAAAAACTTACCCAGAACAAAACACGCTGTATAAACACCGGCACCGAAGGCAGGTTCCAAAAATTCAAATACAACGAACATATCGTAATTGACCGACAACGCCCGAATGACGCCGAAGACGCCATTCGAAACTGCAGCGAATATGACAGCTAGGCGGCGGCCATATTTGTCTGAGATCAGTCCCGTGAGAGGAATCGCAATGAAGAAACCCGCGTTGTGGACTGTACCCACTAAGGAACGTTTCCAATTCTGGCAAGCGAGGTCGAACTGCAAAGAAAGAAAAATGAAATGATAATTATATAATACTAGCTGACCCGCACAACTTCGTCTGCGTCACCCCGTTTTTGCAACATTTTTCATTCCTGCTCCGCACCTGCTGGTCGTAGCATGATGTTATATACATATAAACCTTCCTCTTGAACCAATCTAACTATTACAAAAAACCGCATCTAAATCCGTTGCGTAGTTTTAAAGATTTAAGCGTACAAAGGGACAAGAAAAATAGGGACAGAGAACGCGACTTTATTTTATACTATGTAGTGATAGTGATTACAAAGAAAAAAAATCGAGCATATATTTTTGTGCCGAACGTCACTCGGGTTCTAAAGCGATTCTCACGCGCACGATCGCAAAGTAGATTATCTCGCGCACCGATAATCCGCATTCTGCGGCATTCGGTGATTCAGTTTTCTTTTTGCGCAAGATCCCCCTGTCACCACCTTCACCGGAGCCGGTGAGAGTGGTTAGTAGAACTTGAACCGACTAAACCGTACGCCGACTTCGGATCTTCGTTTGCCGGAGGTGACATATAAGGTAACATATCCCTTGCACCCGTCGGTTATGAGGACCACCGCGCGCCACCATCAGGCCTGCTTCTGCTGGGATGGCAGTTGACTCCACCCGTTACCCTCAGGCACACACTCATGGGGAACGGAGGTCATTCTGCTCGCAGGCTGTACGAGCCAGGAGTCTCTTCCGGTTCCGGTCCGCCATCTCCTTTTCAAGCAGTACTTGCTCTCAGAAGTAGGCAATCGCCTAACTTTTCTAGTAGGTTATAAAAAATCGTTCTGTGGGAGATGATGCTCGTATGTGATGTAGGTTAAATAACATGTACGAAGACTAGACTAGATGATTTTATTTAAACACTAGCTGACCCGCGCAACTTCGTCTGCGTCACCCCGTTATCGCAACATTTTTCACTTCAGCTCCGCACCAGTTGATTTTAGCATAATGTTATATACATATGAACCTTCCTCTTTAATTACTCTATCTATTAAAAGAAACCGCACCGAAATCCGTTGTGTAGTTTTGAAGATTTAAGCATACAAAGGGACATAGGGACAGAGAACGCGACTTTATTTTATACTATGTAGTGAAAAGGTCTACCAAATCTGCATGTCATGTAGCTTGAGATTTTGCACATGAATGAACCGGACCAGCGCAAACATGAATTGAATAATTTACTTTAATAGGTAGGAGTACTTTTTTCCTGTTGGCACTGATCCATTTAAATTTTACACCATATTATTATTAGCTTGGAGGAAAATAAAGCTGCATGTTGAGCTTTTACTTCGTTCTACCATCTCCATCTTCATCTTCATCTACCATCTCCCATAAGTGCTTCTTACACTTTCAATATAACAAATTTAGGTACAGTGGGCTACAACAATTCTTGGAACTAAAATTGCATGAAGTGATGCCAAAACACAGCTACACGATTCCTGCTCAGTGTTTTTGCGAGTGTAACACTGCTATTACACAGGTCAGTACGCAGCTTAATATTACACCAGTAACGCAGGTCAGTACGCAGATTAACATTACGCCCAGTTACGCAGGTAAGTACGCAGATTAACATTACGCCCAGTAACGCAGGTAAGTACGCAGATCAACATTACGCCCAATAACGCAGCTCAGTACGCAGATTAACATTACGCCCAGTAACGCAGGTCAGTACGCAGATTAACATTACGCCCCTAACGCAGGTCAGTACGCAGATTAACATTAGGCCCAATAACGCAGCTCAGTACGCAGATTAACATTAGGCCCAATAACGCAGCTCAGTACGCAGATTAACATTAGGCCCAATAACGCAGCTCAGTGCGCAGATTAACATTACGCCCAGTAACGCAGTTCAGTACGCAGATTAACATTACGCCCAGTAATGCAAGTCAGTACGCAGATTTATATTTCGCATCGAAACGCGAGTCAGTCTGCAGCTTAACTTTATGCCTAGTAACGCAAGTCAGTACGCAGCTCAACAATACGCATCGTAACGCAGGTCAGTACCCATTAGATGGCACGTGCGAGAAATTTGCTATACACGAGTTATTATTATTGGCATTGAATCGTACATAGAGCTGTAACTCACCAATGTTACGATTGACTGACTAGCGTGAAGGAATTCAAATAATACGTTATCTTCACGCTATGTTTTCAGATAATGCACTTCAAAAGCGAAAAAATTAAAATGTGTTTATTAATGTTCAATGTGCGAGTGACCACTATCTCACCTGTTGGTAAGTGATAATGTGGGCGATGGTGGAGCACGCTTGCTTAGAAGTAGCCTATACACTCTAGTCTTAAAAAAATTCAATTCCGAATTCTCACATGTATTCAGGCTGGGCATTCTACTCTTGGCTGTACGCATAATGACCGTATCACCGATTCGTTTGTTAGAAGTGTCTTTATTTTTTCCATTAAAATGTATCATAATAACCATCGTGTTGTATTCCCGCCGGTAAGTAGGGTAGCCAGAGCTCACTATACTCCTCCTTCCCCTCCTCTTCCTAGCCTCCCCACCCCTACCCAGCTCTCCCCCTTTCCTTTCAGGGTGGGCAGCGCGTGTGTGACACCCTTAGTGTTGCACACGTTCATAGGCCACGGTGGCCGCTTTCCATCAGGTGGGCCGTGTGCTTGTCTGCCACCTACGTAGTATATAAAAAAAAAAAAACAAAATGAGGAGAATGAGTAAGCATACCCTGGTTCTTAGCTGAAAGGTATAGATGAACGAGAACAAGACTAAGAGTCGAGGTTCTGTGAGCGGGCTGCCATATCGGGCACTGACAACCACACATGACCACTCTCCTATGGAACCGAGTTGTTCGACTCTTTTCTCTGACGCACCATAGTGTCTATAATGGTCTATAAGTCACTATTATAGACCCTATGGTGTGGCATTTGGCATGGCTATTGAGTTCGGGTCAAGAGATATAACCGTTTCAGTAGCATAATTGCTCACTCTCAATCCAGTTTTTTTACGGGACCCTCAGTGCGTAGTTTCGATTCGCGCACCGCGCAAATATGTGTGCACGAATATATCTATTCGGTTTAGTGTTGGTGTTTCAGTGTAAAAATATATGTCTTTACTAAATATGAATATTCGCATTCTAGAACCCATAAACCAAGCTAGTTAAGCCAAACTACTTTTGGGTTTAGATAGCATTGTTAGAACGTTCTAGAATATTTATATAGGCGAGATAAAATAATCCTAAGGCTACAAATCGTAGTTGTGATGTTCAGCGCACTCCAAGGCTAGGGTACTTTCATTTTTGTTTCGACACTTACGATAATGCAATATTGTAAGACTTCATTTGTTTGTAACTACTAGAAGATGCAGTACGCCTATCATCCGAAACTACGGTTCGAAGTTTCGGACAATTGGTGGAAATGCATTAAACATTACAAGTGGCATAACAAAAAGCAAATAAATAGTTACAATGGTTTTTCCAAGTGACTAAAATATGGGTTTCTTCAAGAAGGGCATTGGAAGGTTTCTACAGGGTAGGCAGCACGTGTGTGACGCCTCTGGTGTTGCAAACGTCAAACATCTATAGATCACTGTGACCGTTTTCCATTAGGTGAGCCATATGCTTGTCTGCCACCTAAACGGTCTCTCTTGGCATCTCTGGAAGGGTAGGAATTAAGTCTACTACACGGTATACCTAAATCACCTACGCAAGCTAGGTGAATTAAGTCTACTAAATAGTATACCTAATTACCCTGGGTGAATTAGCCAAAGTGAACTAAGCCTACGGACCCATATTATCAGTCGACGTGAAGTTATCCGGGGAATTCTCACCTTTCTTATTAAAATTAGTAAAAGTCTGAGGAAAAATAAAATGTATTTGCTACTATCTCAATTCTGGCAACTAATGACCCAAAGACGGCGTGAGTTTTAGTCGGTACGAGTCCGACATAACCTACCTAACCGGGCCCGGTGGGAGGTATCCGAGGGGATTTTTACGATACACGGTTAAAAAAAGTACCTACTAGTAGTACTATTATGGATCTATTAATCCTTAATGAGTTTCGACGGTACAACAATGGAATTGTATTTTGTTTTGCTGTCTGTAAAGAATGATTAGGCGGCGGATGTAGGTAATATTAAAAATTAACCATCAACGTGTGACATTATTATTATTATCTAGCAGATTTATAGCTTGTGGTGGATCAATTGTACCGTGAAGCGCGATTCACACATAGCGCGGGTACGGGTTTCTTTTTTTATACAACTTAGGTCGCAAACAAGCAAGCGGACCACCTGATGGTAAGTGGTTACCGTAGCCTATGGGCGAGTGTAACACCAGAGGAATAACACTCGTGCCGCAACCTCTGTAAGAGACATTCTGTGTTATCAGCGCAAAAGATGTAGGATAAGCCTTTGGTTTTCCCACTGACAATACAAAACCTCTCTAGTGAGCTCTCGCTACCCTACTCACCACTGAAAACACAACACAAGGCTATTAAACGGTGATATTCGGTTGGGTGGAGGTACTTCCCCAGTCGGACTGCTCGATTGGGACGGATATACCGTCATGTCCTACCTCCTTTCTTGGTTGGGCGCGGGCCGTATTGTCATCCATTGTGTTTACAGAAAAAAAACCTTATTAAGAAAACAGCGATGGATGGCATAAACACCCTCGCGCGACCCGCACCCTCGCTATATGTGAATGGCGCTTAAGTGTATGTCTCGGCTCCGTATGTCATTACAGGACACAAGCCCATGACAAAATGCCCGCTGTACGGCAACAGTATCGCCACTTATTAGATGTTTGATCGAAAATCATCGTTCATGAATTAATACACCTCAGCATATCTTGTTTCCTTCTTCTTACAGTCCCGGGTCCTTTAAGCGGGCCAGGGTGCGAGGGATATGTTGACTACTATCTCACTAGAGACCCAAAGACGGCGTGTGTTTTAGTCGGTTCGAGTCCGACATAACCTCTCCAAACGGCTCCGGCGGGGAAGGGGGGTATCCGTGGGGATTTTTCGCATGAAAAAACGGGTCCTTTAAGCGGGGCGTGAAAAAGCATCTGGTGAGGCCGTCAAACTGGGCGCCACCAGTGTAGTTTGCCTTCAGCTTAACATCAGGCGAGGTGAAGTCAAATTGACATGTCCTAAATAAAAAAAAAACACTCGGGGATTTACAGTATATGTAAAAACTATAAGTATTTATTTGAACAATGTGTGATCATCTTGTAATTTTCGCTCAGCCTATTTACTACAGTGTATCTAATATTAATGCATATACTTATTGTGCTCATAGAAGCGTTACGAAATCAGTAGACATGGGTTTTGTAAATAACGCTTTTGAACAAAGGAATTAGTTTACACTCAATTTTATAAATGTCAAATCAATGACGTCATAGTGCAATTATTATAAGTAGACATTTATTTAAGTGGGATTATGAATGAAAAAAGTAAAATAGAACATATAAGACCTCTTTGTTTGAAGAGAAACTTTAAATCCTTGGTTTTATTCGACAAGATTTTAACTAGCACTTAATTATGTACATATACTGTTGGTGTGTTTATTAAACACATAAATAATAAACCCTGATTGCCACTAAAACCATCAGAGACAAGTCAACTTCCCGGAACGATCTCCGTCTTTCAGGAGCGCGGGCCTGGTTGGAGTTGTCACGTGTAGAGCCGTCTGTAACCCTAGCTGAAGCAGGCCGCAATGGCGGCGCAAAGTGCGCCTCCTCATACCCGGGGGCTAGATGGGGACACCGAGTTTCCCACACAAGGGCAAGGGGGCCATCTTGAAAGATATGACAGCAGGTCTGTCGGTGCGGGAGATATGTCTAGTATTAATTCACCTCCAGTAACCGAAGACCCAAAAGTGGCGGCGTTATAGTCAGTTTGAGTCCGACATAACTACTCTCTCCGGCTTCGGTGGGGGTGGTATCCGTGGGGATTTTGCGCACCATAAAAAAAGGGCCAAGTCAACCTCATTTGCAACTCGGTACACTGATTGAGGGATGAGGTTCTGTCAACAAGGTTGAAAAATGAAATACTGGCTAAGATGAGACAAAAATTACTTTTTTTAAACTTCATCTATAGAAACTGTTCTAGTTAAATTTTAATTGTACGCCATCAATTTCACATCTATGATATATATACTGTTTTCCATCCAACTGTAATCATAAAGCCGTTTAACAGCAATATGCTCACCAGATTGCATAGTTATCAATATGTTCTTATATACCTCTACCTACCACTTTACGATAAACCATTGTGAGTATAGTAACGTATTTAATTAGTTTCTTTATCAAAATATGTACATATCATAGCCACTACGTGATGTATGCGTTAGTAATGGATGAATTGTAATGAATCAAAGTTAAATGCGTTACTAATATGCCCGATAAAACATTGATTGAATTTCCCTTGGCTTCCATAGAAAATATAATGGTGGTATGTTTAATTTTCTCATTTGTCACACGTAAATATGGAAACATTCCGTTTGATAGAAAACTGTATGGTTTGAAGTATGAAGGCCACGATTACAGATGCCACCATGATCTTTAGTTTATTTTATACACATGACATAACATAACATAAACTCACGCCTGTGTCCCCGATGGGTTAGGCAGAGGTGCTAGCACCCACATTTCGCCAGTTTATGTTTAGGTCCCAATGTAATAGGTGGCGAGCCTATTGCCATTAACCGGGCACTTATAAACCTGCGATAAATACACACATAACTTCGAAAAGCATCGAAAAGTCTTTGGTGTGTGCCATGGTAAACCTGGGATCGAACCCGAGATCTCATCTCAGCAGTCCATTACCCATACTACTAGGCTACGCGGTTATTTTGTGTTTTGTTATTTTGGGTATTGTATTGTCAGTGTCAGAAACCTCGTCTCAGCAGTCCATTACCCATACCACTAGGCTACCGGAGATATATTCAAATAATATGGTGAAAATCTAGAAGCACTAACCTCTTTGACTATAGAGTGTTCTTCCAAATACACATAAGAATCGCACTTTATCACCGTCGATGTGTCAAATAAGTGTGGCAAACATTGGCTGGTGTTGGTCAAATGTGTGATGTTGGTAAAAGGTGCGTATCGAACGCACTTGTCCGGTTCACCGTTGTGGTCGTGTGGTATTGTGAGGTTTAACTCAAATATTTCATCTTCACACTCCGGTATGGCACATCTGTAAACAAGTAAAATGGATCACATAATATGTGGTTTCGAATACTGATATGTTTGAAAAATTAAGAAGTGCATTTTGAGATCGCTTAAGCCATAGAACGTAGCTTGGTATGATTTAACGAAACATCATTCCCATTCTCTGAACCTTTTCCCAACTCAGTTGGAGTCGGCTTTCCAGTGTAACTGTGATGCGGTTGAACTTCGATATTTTCCGTGAAGCGACTGCCAATTGACCTCCACTACCAATGGTCCAATGACCAAAGGCGATATCAAAGTTCAAGGTTAGAATGGTTGGATTTTTGAGGGCTCCAACTACCCGTAACGACCGCCATAGATGTTTGTATGGCAATCGGGACCGACGGCTTAACGTGCTCTCCGGGGCACGACCAGACCAGTGCAAACAGCCATATTCATGTACACAACTTTTTGCACTGAGCGGGGATCGAACCCGCATCCCGTGCGTAGCAGTCGCGTGCACTACCGCCACGCTACGAAGGCTGTTTGTTTTCTTTTAGTGTGTGTGTGATTTAACGAATCATAAAACTATTATAATTAAAGTATTAAAAAATGTAAATACGTAACAACTTAAAATATTAAGTTAAAAAAAAAATAATGCGACGTATCTAATTCAGTTTGAATTACTGCAAGTAATTTAAACTATGCCATGATTCTTTATCTGTGTTTTATTTGTTTTATTTTATAAAACAGCTACTTTTGTTGTTATTTTTTAACTTTAGTATTGCTGATGTATAATGTATCTTTGGTTGTTTGTTGATACGTTTTCGTGCTAAGGGCACAACTTGAGTTCGTCTAGCGTAGACGCAGCTTAGGTGTGCTTTACACAAAGGAATATTGCTTTAATGTTTGGTTTACCGCAATGACGAAATACCGCAAACCATAAGTAACAACTGCAAGTCTTAGAACTATTACCTGTATTGTACCTTCACTATATATTGCGTAATTTACCAGTAATATCTATCGACATTGTAGCTCTTTCTTATTACTTATTATACTCATGTTCTATTCTCAATAAGTTACATTATATATACATATGACCACGCATAAAAAACCACGGTAGCCTAGTGGTATGGGTACTGGACTGCTGAGACGAGATCTCGGGTTCGATCCCAGGTTTTACCATGACTCACATCAATAACTTTAGTGCTAGCACCTCTGTCTACCCTCTCTCTCTCTACTCCTCTAAGTATAGAAGGGTCGCTCGTAATGTTGTTATAGCTTACAAACGGCATCTTATTATAGATAAGATGGCGATGTACCACCTGCAGGTCTATTTCAACGAAAAAAAATCTTGTGTGCATTTGTGGACTTGAAAAACATGGACAGGTGAGTGACAAGTGTGGATGATTATTCAAATATGGAATAGACAGCGTTGTAAAACGGGCCTTACAGTCATTATGCAAGGATGCCTAGCTTGAGTGCAGATTAATGGCACGTACACCGACTGGTTTGATATCCCTAACATGACCCTAACGGTGGTGGACAATGTTGTTGTCTTCAACACTAGCAGTCATATTATACACATTACATTCATTTTTTACATTTATAACTAGAAAAGATTAGGGATCCTTAATAATACTTTACTATTGATGATCTAACAAATATATGCTAGTCAAATGGAATCGTTTAAAACGCTAAAATTTACAACGCTGCGCGATAATATATAGCTATAGCTAGTCATGAATGACAGCCTCCGTGGCGTGGCGGTAGTGCACGCGACTGCTACGCACCATTGGTTGTGGAGGTCAGATTGGCAGTCGCTCCACGGAAAATATCGAAGTTCAGCCGCATCACAGTTAAACTAAAAATCCGACCCCAACTGAGTTGGGAAGAAGGTTCAGAGAATGATAAGCTAGTCATGAATATATTAGAGTAGAATGCAAGACAGTGCAGTTATAGTGAATTTAGTAGATCAGGATATAATATGTGTTCAAGTGTTATCATCGGTAGATGTAGTAAAAGGCACGAAAATGAATACAAGTAAAATGAAATTATATGATACTATATCCTCGAAGGGGTAGGCAGAGTTGCTAGCCATTGCCATTAACCGGGAACTTATAAACCTGCGATAAATACACAAATAACTTCGAAAAGCATCGAAAAGTCTCAGCAGTCCATTACCCACACCACTGGGCTACCGCGGTTTTTTCTAAGATTGTTGTTTGTTGTTTTTCTAAGAAGAGGTTTTTATTAGAACGACAAAAAAATAACATGTCGAAGTTATGGTCGAAGTTTACTATCGAGAGTCGAAGGACATTTTGAGACAAAGCAATGAAGGTATAGGTGAAAGACCTCACAGAGAACGGCAAGAAGAATAAATAAATGAATTGCAAATAACCGAACCCCGGGTTCAAAAATACCTCGTATTAAGTACCCCACAGAATAATAACCTTGTGTTGTGTTTCTGGCGGTGAGTAGGGTAGCCAGAGCTTACTGGATAGGTTTTAGGTAGATAGTTACTGCGCTGTCAGTGGTTACATCAAATGCGCTCCTGTAATGGCATTAGAAGGTTTCTATAGACTCGGCAACACGACTATGTTGCCCCTGGGGTTGAAAACGTCCATAGGCCACGGTGGCCACATTCCATCAGGTTGACAGTGTGTTTGTATGCCACCTAAGTGGTTTAAGAAAATAATTGAGAATATGTTTTTTTTATTTATGGCACGTCAAATTGACTTTACCTCGCCTGATGTTAAGTTGAAGGCAAAGTCTCATGAAAGAGGGTCACCATTGCAAACACGCTCAGTGCTACAATGGTGGCGCTCAGCTTGACAGCCTCATCAGATGCTTTTTCACGCCCCGCTTAAAGGACCCGGGACTGTAGGAAGAATGAAACACGTGCGCCGGTAATGAATTCCAGGACTTAATGGTGCGGCAGAGAAAATACTCACCGAACCGCTTGGTTCTTGATGGAATATTCTGTACCGTATGCGAGTGATATCTAAGCCCTGCACGTGTTGTCCTGTGTAGGAAAGGGGAAGGTGGGATTTATTGGAAGAGCTCATCAGAACATTCACCACCATGAGACGGTAAAATACTGCTAGTGTGAGTGTGGTCTCACTCATTGAATGAATCGATCCAGTATGTGTTTGATGTGATGTATATATTTTTAAATTTCGATTGTGGCAAGCTACTTTCGGTGCTACGGCTGATTATGTGTTATCGTAATAATGGTGCTCTGTTTACCGGAGCAACGATAACCTCTAAAAGACAATAGAATGATTGGCACAGAGACCCTTTATGTGAATGAAACAAATATCTTCATGGTTTAATGACCGTTAAGTGTCCTCGGCAAAGGAGAGTAGGAACTATGGACAAGCGTCGGTAGCTTACTGGTTAAGGTATCGGCCTTATGATCGAAAGATCCCGGGTTCAAATCCTGGTCATTATACTAACGATATGAACACACTCCTGACACAGGTCATTGAGCTTAGCTGGAGGGTTTAGAGGGAATATTAGTAAAAGTAGCCCGACAGGGTCCATAATTGTAACCTAATTATAATCTAACATCTGTATCACATTATGGAATGCAATAAATGTATTGAGTATTGAGTATTGAACTTCGGTTGCTAATATTCTACATAAATAAAAATAATAAAAACTATCTGTCTCATTCATAAAGCTATTCTATATCAAAGTGTGCGTGATATACATATATTTACGCAAAACTTAGGCGTGAGAAAGAGACAAAGTATATAAACCGTAAAACATTTTTTTATATACCATTATCAACTTTGACAGAAATAGATACTGCAGTGACATTAAAGTCTCTACATCAAGCCTGGGTTACAGGATCTTACTTTAACATTAATAACAGTGCAGTTAAAATACCGGTCAGGTATAAAACAGGTTGCAACTTAACGCTGACTGTAACCGGCCACGCTCAATCGTCAAATTCTATCAAAAAGATAACAAGGAGCAACTAAGCCTAAAAGTCACAAATCACTGCCACTGAGATTCTGAATTCGGTAACGCGATAATAAGACGATTGTTTCTATATTTACTCTAGTAACAATAACTTTATGTTCTCACCTGTATTTTTTCAGAGCGTATTGTGACTCGTTTTTTGAGCTAATTCATATTATGTTTGTACAGTTGTACAATTATTGACAAAAGTACAACAATGTATTCCTGGTATTAAATGTCTGCGATTTATATATTATTATTTTTACCCGTCTGTGTCAGTGAGGGTAATATTTTACGAATGTATCTACATATATATGTCCTAACTAAAAATTAAAAATATGAAATTAAATAAATTATTGAATAATCCAAGTCCCGACTACTGCCGCAAAGTTCTGCCCAAATGCATCAGGACCCTGATCCTACAATTTTATTAAACTTATGAAATTTTTCATTGAGTTACTATTTAGAATAAGTTGTATAATTATTGTATATTTTTGTGTCAGCCCGTTATCATAACAATAACTGTATTTATAAAAATAATAAATAATAATAAAAAGCCAATTGTACAGAGACTAGGTTCTCCTGTCAAATTGTCATCTCGCTTTTGGGCAACAAAGATGTATCCATATGTATAAGTTTTAGTATATGGAAAAAAAGTTAAAATCATTATGAGATTACAAAAAAATTCAATAATTTTTTCACTTAACAGCAACGCTGTTAAAGTTTATAATTATATGGCATCTTTTAAATTGAACGAAATGATGTTATGAATTATTTGCTATTTAATTGTGAGCCGTAAATCTGCAGCTTTTTAAAATCTAAGTGATTCGAGAATTGCTAACAATTTTTAGAATCGAGGTCCTCACACTTAACTGGTAGATTGTGGGCATACATATTATAACATCAGATGTCGAGTCACCACCTTGCATGACTAGTTTACTTGCAGGAGACGGTTACATTGTATCATGATCGCTTTTCTTATACTAGCCATAACTATTCTAGACTAGTAGTCTGTTACTGGTACAGTGGGCACCAAAAGTTCCTGGACACTTTCAAAAAAAAAAATATGAAATGATGATACACAACCTACTTATTAGAAGTTACTGGATAATAGATCTACTTAACAATGTAACTAAGTTTAAGATACTCCTTGCATGAATATAAATCTTTATTTAAAATGAGAACAATTTGATTTACACTACAAATAAATAAATTATTAAAAAAAAACTAAAAATGAAATAATAATGAAACAAAATAAAGACTTAAAGTAAAATGTGTCGTGAAATTCCTCTGCATCGCATGCCTCTTACGTACTTTCATGAGTTTATTTATTATCTTCATTCTCTGACCCTTTCCCCAACTGGGTTAGGGTTGGGGTCGGCTTTCCAGTCTAACTGTGATGACTGAACTTCGATATTTTCCGTGAAGCGACTGCTATCTAACCTTCACAACCAATGGTCCAATAACCATTGGCGATATCGAAGTTCCAAGAGTTTATTTATTATCTTATAAGTTAGACTGCGACATCAATCTAGTTTTATAGTTTTATTTAAATACTTTTGATTCAATTAGACTTAGGCTGTCAAAGGATTATAGATCTAAAGGTGTACAGGGACTTTTGGAGCCCACTGTACATAGATCAACGGTCTTGCAAAGGCTAACGACCGCATTGCAGTTATAAAGATGTATCCTCTTCGCACGTTTCTACCTTGACATTCATCCGATGTATCCTAGTTTGTTATTAGTAGCAATTAATGTACATATTTTTGTAAACCAATATCAACTTTGACAGAAATAGATATTGCAGTGACGTCAAAGTTCATTCATTCTCACTTCGATATCTCCATTGGTCAATGGACCATTGGTTGTGGAGGTCAGATGGCAGTCGCTTCACGTAAAATATCGAAGTTCAGCCGCATCACAGTTAGACTGGAAAACCGACCCAAGACCCCAATTAGAGAATGATGATAATTTACATTCTAGCTTTATTTTGTTTTTTATACCACACGGGCCTAATGGAAAGTGGTCAATGTGGCCTATGGACGTTTGCAATACCAGGGGCGCCACACTCGTGCTGCCTGTCCTGTAGAAACCTTTTGCCCGATGGTAAGCTTGGTACGGTCTAGAGAATAGTGGCCGCCATTTTAGATGTTTTCTCTATGATGGTGTTCCTACATTGACGGCATCGACAATGTTTTTATCACGCCCCGCTTAAAGGTTCTTAGTCTGTAGGAGAAAGGAAATACGTGAGTTGGTAAAGAATTCCACGAACAAGAATAAGACCAAGACCACAAATAAGGTGCGCAAAAGAAAGATTCACCGAACCATTTGGTTCTTGATGAGAAATATTCTGCACTTTATGTGGGTGACAAGAAAGCCCTGCGTATTGTCCTGTGTAGGAATGGAGATAGGTGGAACTGATTGTAAGAGTTAATCATACATCTAATGTATCCTCCTCCTTTTATAAAATACTAGCTGTTGCCCGCGGCTCCGCCCGCGTGGATGTCCGTTAAAATCGCATACGGAGATAGGAATAAAAGATCATTATGCAGACATTATGCAGACGAGACAGATCTCGTCTACTTCTACCACAAAATTAAATGTAATATGGGCGTTCTTTTGTGATTGTAACTGTCATTTTGAGTGGTGTCACTAGGTGTCGCTATAATAAAACACCCTTATTCAAATTGTTGTCATGACAACGGTAATTGTTAGCGATATTAGCGCCAGTGTATGGGAATATACCGTATCTATTGAGATTTTTGAATATTGCTCCGCTCCCTTGGATGGTAGCGTTATTATATATAGTCTATATGTTATTCTGACGTATAAGCTATATGATTGTGAAGTTTCATTAAAATCCATTCAGTAGTTTTTGCGTGAAAGAGGAACAAACATCCTCACATCCACACTCACAAACATTCGGCTTTATAATATTAGTAGGATTTGTATCCAAGTGCCTATATGTGATGTGTCTGCCCTAGGCATAAAATTATACTTTTGTTAGTAAACGTATCGAATGCTCGGTACACGACACGCATCAGCTTCGCGAAGCGCGACGATCACTTGCATTGTACAGTATGAGTGTGTACTTGTTATATATTTACTGGCATGTATCATAACCCCAGTGACGTCACAACACAGCGACAGACAGACAGATAGATAAAAAAAAAAAAATTGTGTTTAGCCGTGTACCCGATATAGGTACATAAATACTGTTAGCTTGTATCGAGTAGATGTGCAATATTACAACTTATATACACTTCAATTTTATTTACTGGTTTTTATTTGTTTTAAATTTTAATATTCATATGCGCCATTATTATAAATTGGACATATAATTATCAATACCTTTTATTGTTGTTGCAGAGTTCATGCCATTTGAATTGTTTTAATTTTAATTCCAAATACATTATGTTACTAACATAACTATAAGTTTAATAAATTGTTACTAACATCATGAGTCTTAGTTACTTGCCAATAAAGAGATTATTATATTAAGTCTAAAATAAATAAAGGAAATTGGTTCTTTGAATCTTGGCAATCGCGCTAGACTCTTTTCTTTCGCGACGTGAGGTAGAGAAAATATATACCGCCAACTATACTATATCAATCTTCGGATGAATGAATATTTTTAATTTACACAACAGTTGCGCGTGACGCCACCCGCTTGTATTGTCAACATTTCCCCGTAACTCGTAGTAAGCAATTCCAGGGACAATAAGTAGTCTATGTGCTATCACAGGTTATTATCTATACCTGTACTAAATTTCCGATTTTAGAGGTAGGGCATGACGGTACCTATCTCCCGTCCCATTTGAGCAGTCCCACTGGAGAACTACGAGGAACTCCGCCCGCAGAATACCGTGGCTAATAATAACCTTGTGTTGTGTTTGCGGCGGTAAGTAGGGTAGCCAGAGCTCACTGGAGACATTTAGTGCTGTCATCGGGAAGACCGACGAGGGCTTAATATGTGTAAGTTACCACTGCTTTGTGGTGATATGTATTTTTTGCACTGACAGCACAAAATTTCTCTTAATCTTGAACCCTTCCCTCTCCTCCCCCTCCTACAGGGTTGGCAGCACGAGTCTAACGCCCTAAGTGTTGCAAACCTCCACAGGCCACGGTAACCACTTTCCATCAGGTGAGCTTGTCTTACACCTAAGTGGTATAAAAAACAATCTAATGAATCGTTTAAGCGTGATTCGGTAAAAAAAAAGAAATAAAACGGTCGGCTAATTTCTGTACTTAATTTTTTTCAAGAGAACCTTTGAACTAGTTGATTGTAATACTTAACAGAATCATCAAATATCTGGTGATGGACTTACTTAAGTATTTTAAAAGAAATTATTTTAAATAATAACTATTTAATCTCTATCTAACTTTAGATGCCTATACAACATTATATACCACATTTTACTCGGTATTTAAAAATATTGTGACATAACCTTGAGATGGTCGAATTTGTCCAATTTTTGTTTATGTTTTTCTGCAATTCTTTTCCATGTAACCTTTCACTATTTCAAATCTCACCTAATATGAAACTTTACATTTCATAAAAAAGAAAAAATGGTACAAAGTTTTCGCTTTACAGAAATATAATGATCCTTACCTGTATTTGAGATCCATAACTTCAAAATTATATACAGAGGAGTACATGCCCGCCAGTAGCACAGGAAATAATATTAGCATATAACTAAAAATGTTAAACTTTCCAAAAGGTCCCAAAATAGTCAATATATCGTCCACTGTCACTTCATTATTTTGTTTCTTTTCTGGATCCATTTCGAACACAAAATTCAAATAATCACTTTAAAAAAAAACATACAAAAAACGTTCAGAAACTATAATATTAAAAACGGTTGAAATTTGAATGAAGTTTACAAACTAACACACCGTAATATTTTTGTATCGTAATTAATTGTAAATTTCGTTTGAATATGGAACGGCGCGCGCGCATCGGTCACCCGACCGACAGTGCGCGCAAGACAACCGATTTATAGCTTTTATTGTTCTCTTTAAAATCATTGCCTATCGATGTGAAGTTTACTTAATATTGACTTTGAAACTATTTACAATTAATATACGGTCCCATTTAAGTGTTTACTAAACAACAAATATTTAATATTTGTAATGAAGACATACAATTGTATATACATATAATATTTATCATGGTATTATCTTGTTGCTACCGGGAAGACCAAATAGTACTCTGTGAGAAAGATTTTACCTCTACTATAAGGGTTGGAATTTTTCCAGCGTATTGTTCCATTGAGTGAATTAACTATCTTTGGTATTTAGAGTACTTTTCATCAAGCTACTGTTGCTTCACCCTATTTAGGATCAACAATAAAATAAAAGGTTCACACAGGCCATGACTGAAGAAGTACTTTATTAAAAAAATAAGTCAGAAAGTAATCTTCCGTTAGTCCAAGAATTAGCTTCGGTTACATTTTGAAATTTGAGCCTAGGGTTTGTCTAGACCTGGTCTGTGTCTGGTTTCCACAACGCGTTCCAAAGAATGAATGTAGAGGACTTAGGGAGCAGAGGTAGGTGCAAGAAAAGATGGATGAATTGCGTGAAAGAAGATATGGTAAAGAAGGGAGTGACTGAGAAAATGACATCTGATAGGAATGTGTCTCAAGAAAGAGGGTCACCATTGCAAACACGTTCAGTGCTATAATGGTAGCGCTCAGCTTGACGGCCTCATCAGATGCTTTTTCACACCCCGCTTAAAGGACCCGCGGCTGTAGGAAGAAGGAAACACGTGCGCCGGTAAGGAATTTCCAGGACTTAATGGTGCGGCAAAGAAAAGACTCACCGATCCGCTTGGTTCTTGATGGAATATTCTGCACTATGAGTTTCTCACCGAAGTCTTTTGAGACTAAGGCCGCGCTTCACAGGTGTTGGTCCATTTACTAGATTAGATTTAATGTTTGAGTTTGGTAAGTGCCATTTTTAATTTTGACTTCTAACCCGAAATGAAAAAATAGCATTAGTAGAATGAAACCAATGAAATAATGAGCTAGGGACCTGTACGTATTTATGAATACAATAATTTGTGAGTTATTGTATTCAATAAAGTAATTGTTGCCTTGTCCTCGACTGCATTGGAAACTGACAGGAAGTCTATAATAAAAGATAGTATATTAATGTATATTTATTTATTTAATTGTTGAAAAAATTACACCTAGAACTAGAATACAATGTCGAAGTCAAATATTTTTTTATCTTCAGTAGTCAGCTAAAGTACACTATGTCAGCTTTAAACGAAAAAATGTCTTAACATTATAAACGGTAGACTAATGTAAATTATTTAATAATAACTTTCCCTGTGAGAGACTGGTCGCGGGTCAAATCCTGTCTTGACGTTCACTTTTTCCAATTTTAAAATCGATACGATAAAGTTAGCATATAAATGTCCCAAAATTTCATAAAATTAATTGGGTGTTTTATGATTGATTGGCCAGAAATTTAATATTATTATAAAATGAAGTAATAGATGAGTTGAAAACAAACTCGACTCATTCGTAGGAGTTGCAGGTTCGATGCTCGCTCAGTGCAATTATTTGTATGCATGAATAGGGACGTGCCTCGGTGAGCACGTTAAGCCTTCGCTCCCGGTTGTTATACAAAGATCTATGGCCATCATTACGGGTAGTTGAAGCCCTAAAAAGTTCCTTACCGATGGGGTTAGTTCACCAATTGAAAGTCACGCATCGGGGCACAGAGCGAACTATGCTTGGAATCTTTTTGAAGGATAAAATTCATAATGAGGTCATCCGAGAAAGAACTAAAGTGACCGACATAGCTATCAGAATAACCATGCTGAAGTAGCAGTGAGCTGGCCACATCTGCCGAGGAACCGATGACCGCTGGATCAAACGAGTCCTTGAGTGGAGACCGCGAGAAGGCAAACGGAAGGTGGGACGACCCTTAGCCAGATGGACTGATGACCTAAAAAAGGTGGCTGGGACAGACTGGATGCGGGAGGCGGAGGATAGGGAGCAGTGGTGCACACAATGATAGGCTTATGTCCAGTGGTTGACTGCAATAGGCTAATTGATTGATTGGGTTGGAAAAGGGTTTGTCCGCAAAATAGTAAGTTTGTCGCCAATCTGTCTTTGCATGCAGATTTACTACTTTGCTGACAAACTCTTCCTACTCCCTCAGGACTGTCACGATGTAAACAAATGTTCATGCAATAAAATGAAGTCTAATGCTGGGTTCACATTTACGCAACATTTTACCATGACCGTATCAGAAGCACATGCGCTTCTTCAGAAGCAGTCCGATAACGTTTACAGCTGCATGACAGCAGAGTTTAAATGAAACATAATTGTTTCATTTAATTCGTTTTAATATTTTGTTTTAATTTATTTGACAACTGTGCAGATGCATGACAGTTTGTGCTGACACAGCCCCGAGTAGTTCCGTACACACTTAACGTCATGTCCTGTACCTACCGATTCCGAATCCAGTCCGTTTTTTGTATCACAAATGTGAATCTGGTTAACATGAATAGATCGGCTGAGGTCTTTGCGAGACCACTGATAATATCTTCTAACCTGTAACTATCAAACCATTGTATACAGTGTCATGGATCATCCATGGCACGGTGTCTGTTTTGCGGACAATACCTAATCAACATGTTTGGCACCTGATACACCATATTCTGACGGCAAATTTACCAATGTTTTACCATTTTTACCATCATTTTTTCATTTGATAGATTATTTTGTTGTTGTCAGGTGTTATGTGTATGTTTATTACTGATTTAGTGTGTGTATATATGTGTCTTAAAGCAATAGCTGGTCCAAACTGGAAACAAGTAGCGAAAGACAAAATCAAATGGGCATCACTGGAGGAGGCTTTCACCCATTCTGGGGTTCCGGTAGATTAAATAAAAAACTAACAAACTATAAAATAAAAAAATAGCATTATAATACATAAGATACACCTATATAAGATACATAACATAGAAATAAACTAATTAAAACTGTCACATATTATTTACTAATTTACTGGAAATAAAAAGGCTTTTTTATTTTATTTTATTTCTTTATGTGCGTGTTCAATAATTTTTTTCTTTCTTTAACAATATTTGATGAAACTTTGCTAACAAAAATATTTTTCGGAATTCAAAAAATACTCATGTTATATGGTAACTTAAAATTAGGTATTTTGGCAAAGTAAACTTTATTAGGCATAAAATGTACAAAGTTAGATCTAGATTTGTATATTCAACACGTGTAGCACGAACCTCGGTAATATTATTCCGTTTCAAGTTTTTTCCGAATCTAAATATATTCGGCTCCAAAACGAGTATAATAAATAGGTAAAGTATTACCAATTTTTTGTAAATAAATGAATTTAATTGAATAACAAGCTGGGGAATGAACTCCCTGCCGTGGTTTTCCCAAGCGACTACAATATGGGGTTCTTCAAGAAGGGCATTAGAAGGTTTCTACAGGGTAGGCAGCACGTGTGTGACGCCTCTGGTGTTGCAAACGTCCATAGGCCACGGTGACCGTTTCCCACCAGGTGAGCCGTGTGCTTGTCAGCCAATATAATTGTCAGTTAATATAACTGTATACGGGTATACCTATCATTACTCTCTAGCCGATAACAGACCTTCTCCATCGTAATTATTTTTGAAATATTATTACATAGTGTTAACTGTGTTAAGTACTTATCATTTAAGTCATTACGTATGACAACATAACCAGAATTTGTTTGATTTTCAATCACGTAGCGTACTGTCGCGAACAACAGTTGCTCAACGCATTTACAAAGGGATTAGTTGTTGAAATACTAGTGCTGTTGTGACCTGTGACCTACAGGGAACCATTCAAGGGAGACGTCCCCTTGTCGTAGTCAGCAAGGGGGTTATGTCGAACTC
Organism: Pelosia muscerda; assembly: GCA_963691645.1. Classification (NCBI taxonomy): domain Eukaryota; kingdom Metazoa; phylum Arthropoda; class Insecta; order Lepidoptera; family Erebidae; genus Pelosia; species Pelosia muscerda. The sequence goes on along the minus strand of OY829114.1, from coordinate 13,381,546 downwards.
GAACCGATCAAAACTACACGTCATCTTGGACCTAGTAGGCACATTGGCAGTTGGTTTTTAAAATCATATGTAGATGACGCTAGCATAGTTATTGGTACTTTGTCAATTTGCATTGTGGAGGCCAATTTAGTCTGTGGCAAGAAAGAAGTGACCGAATGTCTTAATTTGATTCATTGCTGTTCCTGAAGCGTTGAATTTTGTTTGTATATAACACTAGCTGACCCGCGCGACTTCGTCTGCGTCACCCCGTTTTTGCAACATTTTTCATTCCTGCTCCGCACCTGTTAGTCGTAGCATGATGTTATATACATATAAACCTTCCTCTTTAACCATTCTATCTATTGAAACAAACCGCTTCAAAATCCGTTGCGTAGTTCTAAAGATTTAAGCATACAAAGGGACAAGAAAAATAGGGACAGAGAACGCGACTTTATTTTATACTATGTAGTAATAGTAATAGTGATTGTAACCTCAAAAAGTTTAAACCTACATTATGATTTATTGGTCACAGGTAGATCCATAATTTTATTTTATAATTTACTGTTAGAAACATATGGCTATGCTGGTGGACTACGGGTAAAAAAAAAATCCCGTACCTCACCTGGGTGAACTACGAGGTGGTCCACGGGCAATAAACGATAATTTTAGTTGATAATACATTATAGTAAATACAATAATCTTTGTATTCAGTAATACGTAACTAATATTCAATATGCGGTCACGGTGTGATGTTCATGCCTGTGGAAACCAAGTGAAACATTTGATCGCACAAAATGTACACTACGAAATCAATGGCTTTAAGATTTCGTGTGGATAAGGCTGGTCGTGAGCTGAAAAAGTATGCTTAGATATTCTCCGAAAACCGAATAACAATTTTTCCATAAATATGGGAACAGATGTGACACCACAATCTTCTTACCAATAATGCCCTGCTGCCGCCATCTAGCGCGTATTTAAGCAAACTATTAATACGTACTGGAAAACTGCTCATTGGAATCTTAAAAATATCTATACAGGGTGTAAAAAGAACACTACAATACAATGGATAAATTTTCGCAGAGAAAGCACTTATCCTACTCTATGGTATGCGTTGTAGAAAATCTGGCAGTTATATATCCTTGAGGTAAACCTACTATTCGATATTGCGCCTCCCGCGGTTAGTGTTGTGCTACATTGCTGAAATATTTATTTATTAATATAAAAATTTTGGGATTTAATAATCGTTCATTTGTCAGAGGAAGTAATATTATATTTTACAATATAACTTTACATATTATTATGAAATTGTCGAATTTTCTTACAGATTCATGAGTTCGTTATTGCTGTAATTTAATAGATATTTCCATTATTTATACTTATATTATGTTTGAAAGTTGATTTCAAGATTGTATAACTCCGTATAAAATTTTGTTTTTATTGGCCCCATGATAAATTAAATTCGATCTTCAAAAACAGTACCTACTTCCTAAATACTAATTTTAATGATTAATTTCGTATAACTTTTTTTACAGCTGTCACTTTTCAAAAATGCATTAAAAGTCTTTGTTTGTCTAATGTTGTCTCATTCATACACAAAAAAAATAGATTTGTCATTCGTAAAAAAAGCAAAAATATTAGTACTGAAAATTGGGTATCCTGCTATTTCTTCAAACAAAACGGCAATTTCATATGTTCTAAAGTTTGTAAGATATATCTATAAATTACAATTGTTATATAAACATTGTAATTTATTCAAATCACGTGAACGGTAAAAAGATCGTAATGAGGTCATTCGACAAAGAACTAAATTTAAGAACTTAAGTAGAGACCGCGAGGAGGCAAACGGAAAGTAAGATGCCTCCTAGCCAAAAGGACTGACAACTTGAGAAAGATGGTCAGGAAGATTGAGAGCCATCGTGTACATTGGAAGAGGCCAATGACAAGCACCTCTAATGCCAGTAGTCCACCTGCTTTGTTCGCCTAGGTAAACCAAGGACAATTATTTCTTCCCGTGGTTCACCTAGGTGAACTATGGGAAATCAGTGGTGTAGAATAGGCTTATTGATGGCTCCTAGAGGTGGGACACACAATATAACCCTCTTTAGTTGTATCGATATTGTCTTTAACTGTCTATCGCCCCCTATATCTTGTAAACACCTGAAGTTTCTGATATTCCTCTCCAACCACCGGAAACTCTGCGTAAATTAAGTAATGTGTGGTACACCAGGTGTAAGGTTTCGCAGACATAGACGAATTTAACCGTGACTGCACTATCATAATATAATAAAGGCGACTTTCGGAGTGGGTTCACTACAATAGCGTAATCATCAGTTTTTGCAGGTCCTCTCTCTCGCTCGTTGAAACGACTCCTTATCTAAGCTAACTAGAAATAATTTCAATGTTATCAGTAACTTTAAATAGTGAAACTAAAAGTTAAGGTCATTTTTGGATGATTTTGTGCATTTAGATACGTCTAGAAATAGAGCATGTTATTTGAGTAGGAAATTCCGTAAGTAGAATACGCGGAAGACATTTATAGTACGTCAACCCGACTCCGTAGGAATTAAGTTATACATATCAACAAATCAAGAAGTCCGTATTGTACCAATCTATGATGATTAAAAAAAACTATTTCCGTCCTTTAAAATTACGTTCCGCATTTCATTAAATACGATTTTTTATATATAAATGCCTGCATACTCCGCAGTATAAAACTGCGTTTAATTTATCGAATGACGGAGGTACGACATGGTGGTATCTTCCGTCCTAGTTGAGCAGTTCGACTGGGGAACCTCCAGAATATTGCGGCTAATAATAACCTCGTGTTTGTGTTCGCGGTGAGTAGCACTGACAGCACAGAGTCTCTGAACATTCTCCCCTCACCATCAGAGAATAGGGGGAACCTCTTCTCTAAATGGTCGGCAGTACGAATTTGACGCTCCTGTTGTTACAAACGTCCATAGGTCACGGTAACAACTTTCCATCAGGTTAGCCGCGTGCTTGTCAGCCACCTAAGTGGTATAAAAAAAATTAACTCTGTTATCCATTGTGATGATTTTCAAGTAAAATCTACTATAGGTAAAAAAAAACAAAAAAAAGAAAAGCCCGATGATTTTCTTTTCGGAGTCTTCTCAGGCCGGGGCCGCGTTACAAACTGGTTTGGTCCATTTGCTCAATAACTTATTATTGATATTGACATTTTGTAAATTCAAAATTCAAAAATCTAAAATTATTTATTCTGTTTAAGTTTCTTTTGAGTTTCGAATTTTGAATTTTGAATAAATACATTTTCAATAACAACTATTATATAAGTACAATAATTAACAACAATAAATTCAATTACTTTGCGTAAAAACATTTCTTTGTTTGATCACTCCTCATAGTGTTGACCTAAATTGTATTCACTAGAGAGATCTCCGATCATCGCCGGTTTATCGGTCTGTTGGGAGATGCACGTCTTAGCTCGTTAATGTTCCGGTACCTCAATCAGTCATTAATCGTTTCAATTTGTTTTGGTGAACACATAATTACACATTATATAAGATACGAACGGATATTTACGGATATTAACGGATACTTGACAACAGATAGAAAACATCTTGCAACTTTTCTCACACGTCCGAATGTAGCGGACATGCTAAAGCGGCTTTTGAGGCAATTGAGTTGTGTAATAATGAAATTGTCTTAAAGCCTAAATGTAATTTTAAGACTAGAAATACATTATTGTACCTGGTGCACCAGAACGTCGAAGGACTAATAAATGGTAAAGAATTGGAATTGGAGTTGCACATGACCTTGAATAATATAGATATTTTTTGTGTAACAGAACATTGGTTAAAAGACCATCAGATCATGTTCAACTTCAAAAATCACCAGGTAGCAAGCTCGTTCAGTAGAAAGAATTTCAATCGTGGAGGCTCCCTAATTATCATTAATAAGAATATAAAATGTAAGGAGCGTAAAGACATAGTAAGCCTCTCTATTGAGCGAGTGATTGAGATGGCTAGTATCGAGTTTGAGCAGTTCATTGTAATAAGCGTATACAGTCCCCCGGACGCGCCCTATGCAAGATTTGAAGAGAGGATGGAAGAAGCGCTTTTTAAATGCCGTTACTCGAAGAAATCAATAATTGTTTGTGGAGACTTTAATGTCAATATTTTAGAAAATACCTTAGTGCCAATAGAGAAAAACAAAATGTTGAATCTGTTTAAGTCCTTTAATCTTATTAATATGTTTTTGGAACCTACTAGAATAACAGCAGCTAGTGCCACATGTATTGACAACATTTTCACAGATATTAGACCAATCGACAAACTTATTGTGGATGCCGTGCATTCGGATCATCGTGGTCAATTAATAACCTGTGAAAGAAATATTTGTAAGGCTAGTAAAAAAGACATTAAATTTGTACCGATTAACCAATATCGTTTGGAGAGTTTCAAAGAAAGTATAGTGAATAAACTACCTCACTTGCCCTCGTACACTGATGTCGAGGAGTCTTATAGTAACTTAATCAACCTAATCAATACTGAGTTTGGGAGAATTTTTACCTCAAAAACATTATCGATTGGTAGCCGTACGGTTTTCAGCGACTGGGCGACATCAGGGTTGTATAAAAGCAGGAGGAGATTGTATGAGCTGTATTCTGAAAAATCATACAATTTCAGCCCTGCTTTTCAGAATTATGTAAAAAATTACTCCAAAACATTTAAGCGAGCCTGTTCCTTGGCAAAATCAATTTTCATTAAAAACAAATTAAAACAACTTGGAACATAATAAATTCTGAATGTGGGAGATCTTCATCATTTGTAAGAGATTTCCATTTAAAAATAGATGATCGCCATGTCACGGAGGATTTGACAGTTGCGACAGAGTTTGAAAGTTTCTTCACAAACATACCTTTATTAACAACAAAAACTCTTCAGTCGTCTGCTGCATCCGCCGAGTCATTGCTTACGGATTCATTTCCCAAGTGTAAGGATACTTTCGTATTCTCAGTTGTTAGTAGCTACGACATCACAAAAGCCTTTAAATCTATTGATATTAAAAAGACCGCGGATCTATGGGGATTATCTGTCAAAACTGTATCAAGTATTATTGATGTCATTGCTCCCCACCTAGCAACTGTGTTTAATGATTGTATTAGTAGCGGCATATTTCCTGATTTAATGAAACATAGCAAAGTCATACCTTTGTTCAAGGCTGGCAGCGCCACAGACCCCTCTAATTTTCGACCCGTTTCAGTGTTGCCGACCTTGAGTAAAGTATTTGAGAAATTAATTCTGGGGCAGATGCTGGCGCATTTTGGTGAAAACAAATTGTTTCATGATAAGCAGTTTGGGTTTACTAAGGGACGTTCGACAACTGATGCTGGAATAGAATTATTAAATCGTATTTATAAGGCCTGGGAGGATAAGCATGATGCATTGGGTATCTTTTGTGATCTATCCAAGGCTTTCGATTGCGTCCACCATGATACGTTAATCAGGAAATTAGAACATTATGGGATAAGGAACAAGGCTCTCGAGCTTCTGACTTCATATTTGAACAATAGAATTCAGAGGGTCGACGTTAACGGTACACGCTCAGCAGGGTCTGTGGTTTCTATGGGCGTTCCGCAGGGGTCGATACTTGGACCATTTTTATTTTTAATTTATATTAATGACCTCCCCTACTACGTAGGGGATAAAAATAATATTGTTTTATTTGCTGACGATACTTCGTTAATATTTAAAATTAAAAGACAGTTACACAATTATGACGAAGTGAATAGCGCAATCTCAAGAGTGGTTCATTGGTTTAGTACAAATAATCTTTGCCTTAATGGTAACAAAACAAAATGTATAAAATTTACACTACCTAATGTTACACAGGTGGAAACCAATGTACAGCTCAATGGACAAGTGTTGAACCTTGTGGAATCGACAGTGTTCCTAGGCTTAAGCATCGATGCTAAGCTGCAGTGGGGAACACATATTGAAAAAATAGCCAGTAGGTTAAGTTCGGCTTCGTATGCTGTAAAGAGAGTAAGGACTTTAACAGACGTGGATATGGCTAGAATAGTTTATTTCAGCTATTTTCACAGCATTATGAGCTACGGAATTCTCCTTTTGGGGTAATTCCGCGGATCTAAATGCAATATTCGTTCTTCAAAAACGGGCTGTGCGAGCCATTTATAATTTGGGCCCAAGAGTCTCCCTCCGAGATAAGTTTAAGGAAATAAGCATTCTTACCGTAATCTCACAATATATATTCGAAAACTTGATGTATGTTAGAAAAAATATTACAAACTTTCCAAGAGTTTGTGATAGGCATAACCTAAATACCAGACACAAAAATAATCTCGTTGTCTGTGATAGTAGACTCCACAAAATTTCAAATTCTTTTCAGGGTAATTGTATACGCTTTTGTAATAAGCTCCCCTATGAAATGAGAGATTTGCCTATCAATAAGTTTAAAAATTTAGTAAAAAATAAGCTATGTCAAAAAGCTTACTATAAAATCCAGGATTATTTGGATGATAAACAAGCCTGGAAATGAACTGTTCACTCCACTTGCTACTCAGCTAAATTTTGTATCTAGACTAAGTAAACTATTGTAAATAGACCAAAAAAAAAAAGAAAAGCCCGCTGAGTTTCTTGCCGGAGTCTTCTCAGGTCGGGGCCGCGTTTCGAACCGGTGGTCCATTTGCATTTGATAAAATATTGTTTGTATTGACGTTTTGTAAGTGCCGTTTACTGGTCTATGCAGAATAAATGATTTTTGATTTTGATTTTGATTTTGATTTGTGGTTAGCTGACCTGGATTGGATTTGGTTCCTCATCCTATTTGTGGATTGTGAAGGAACGAGGTTATTAGGTACATACATCTAACATTACAGGCAATTCTCAATGCGACAGAAAAGTAACATAATATTTATAACACTTGGCATAACCGATATTGCATAACATATAAGTAAAATACATAAGCGTACTTCAATTAAGTACATAATTATTCAGTATAATATTAACAAAAATTCTAGTACATTTTCATTCAATCTTAGTTTAATAACATTTAATTTATAATTTAATATAGGTAACTATCAAACAATTCATAATAATGTCACAAAATACTCATTCAAAATAATAATTCATTCATGAGAACTAACACACATATACTTATAACATAAAGAGAGAATGATGATGATCACGCCAGGCGAGCCGCGGCCCTGTATTTGAGTTGTTGTATCTATGTTGTACCAGCACGAGAACTTCAATTTCGTGATGCATGATTCGTAGTCACGTAATAGTTCGCCTTGCTGTCGTTAGATGGCGCTGGTTACATTTGTATATCCACATGACTTGTTTGGGCGATTGAGCTAGAAAGATCCGATCACGCCATAGCCTTGTCAATCGATCAGCAGGCGCACCGCCGCACCAGCTAACAATCCATCGAAGCAGAAGTCCATGATGGGCTTTCGAACACTGGCGTGGATTTCCTAATCTGTAATATACAGGGTGTAAGGGAAACACTCCCGAAGAAGGCATGAAAAAAAATTACGGCAAAGCCTTTAATTTTCTTAAATTTTTTGTTTGGTTTTTTTTCACATTGTTTACGCTCCATCGTAATAATATTTCCTTTGAGTGAAATTTACTATCTCCATTATTTAGAGTAGGTACTTACTCTCCATGGGCAATCGATACTTCGCTCGTGTGGAACTCTGACTCTAGACTGAGGTACATAGCTCACAAATATTGTTACTTTCTATTGATGAACGAATTTTCAAAATCTGTTCAGCAGTTCCAGTGAATACCGTACAAACTCACAAGCCCCCAAACGCGCGAACTTGACTTCTTTATAACTTAGCATCGGAGCTACTACAATATTGTTATTCATTTTATATTTTGAATACCTAGTTGTAAGCTGGATTTGCTCAGGTTTTAATAAATTACTCAAAGAGGAATGAATGGCATTGCGGTCAGAATAGAACTAAAAAACCGGATGATGCGATTGTCTGAGTATTTCGTGAATGCTTGTTACTTATCTTGTAATTTATTTAAGCTTTGTTTTATACACTGACATTAAGTAGATACCTATACTTTACTGTAGTTGACGTTTTGTTTAGATGTTTAACTAGGGTAAGTGCACCAGTGTATGATCTCTTAAAACAATTTTGAATAAGCTCAAAATTATTAGCATCAAATCAGAGTACCAAAATAATGCTATTTATTATATTAAAATATTTTTATATTCAATAGATCTTCAACAGATGTAGTTAATGATAAAATTATATAAATACCAATACGTGTTATATAAAATTAACAAAATTCATCAGTACATGAACACCAAATTCAGTGAATGAACATTCAAACAAAACTCCACTTATGTGGTTGTCTATGGTCGTATATAAATCTAGCTAATTTATTTTTGTAATCCCTACAAATACATAAACATAAACTCACACCATTATTCCCGAAGGGGTAGGCAGAGGTGCAAGCACCCATATTTCGCCAGTTTATGTTTAGGTCCCAATGTAATAGGTGGCGAGCCTATTGCCATTAACCGGGCACTTATAAACCTGCGATAAATACACACCTAACTTCGAAAAACATCGCAGTCATTGGTGTGTGCCATGGTAAACCTGGGATCGAACCCGAGACCTCGTCTCAGCAGCACTTGGCTACCGCGGTTGCAAACATAGCTATCGAAAGGTCATTGGTGTGTGCCATGGTAAACCTATCCCTACAAATAATTCTCTACTTTTCACTACCTCTCTCACGGGTCTATAGGCAGAGATTTCTAATGGAAACAGAAGCGTCTCTGTACAATAGATATTATCGATATAGCTAGAATATCGACGTTTCCCAGCTCTAAAGATTCTATTCCAAAAGTGAGCTCTTTGTAGGATTGAAAGTTTTTGAGTCTGAGGGATTGTTATCCGGCAAGTAGCCTGAAATGCGTGTTCTACCTCCCTGTTACAGAGATAAAACTTTTTGTACTTTAATTTCTCTTTTGTCAATAAACAATGCTATAAAAAATGTGCCAGTACAGTATTGAGAATATTTTTTGTAGTAATAATTATACCGGCGACTAATGATAAAGGCTGTTTTCCATTCAACAGTAAAAATGATAAAACGTACGCTTGACGGCAATTGGCTTACTCTCTATTACGTGAGACCGAAAACCATAGTTGGCTAGATGAGGGTGTTTGATACATCTCTACCTAACCCCTACGGGATTTACAAGCGTAGATATATCGTATATTATGTGTTTATTGGCACGTTGGAAAAACATTAATTTGAGTTTTACTAAATAAACTTTAACCGCTCCATATAGTCCTGGAACTCTTTACCGGCATACGTTTCTCCTTCTTCCTACGGTCCCGAGTTTTTTAAGTAGGGCGTGAAAAAGCTTTTGTCGAGACCGTCAAGGTAGAGACAGCCTCTTTAATGGCGACCTCTATTATAAGGACGGCACTCTAAATTACCGTTTGTCATACTGGTGTGATAATGTGGTGTGACTACGAGTCGGTAAGGTGATTTCCACCATCAGTCATGGTGCGACCAGTAGACGACCTAAATATATAAATAAAAAATAATGTTGTGTTAAAAAAAATATAGTATCCCACAACATTTTAAACGCCATTATAACGAATTTAATTATAGAAAAACGTATTATTGCCTCTTTCTGTTGTCAAATTCCTTTAGCATACACCACCGAAAATGCTGAAAAGACTTTGATTCAATTGCTTAATTTATTAAGGTGTATTGTTTTTGGATCACTTTGAAGTGCGAACAATAGCAGCACTTAACTAATCGATGTTAAAAGTAAAGATTGTTGAAACAGTAATGGCGTTCTCTAAGATAAAGGTAACTTCGTAATTATGAAATGTAAACTTGTAATTATTTAAAAACTTAGGGTGTCCACAGGAAACCCAGATAATTTAATTATTTATTTATTTATTTATTCATTATCACATGGAAAACTTACAGCTATTACATTGGATAAATCGTTAAATTTCATCTCTTGTGAAATATTATATTTCGTAAGAGTAAGTAGTATTACCTACTTATTCGTGTACCAACCCGTGAAAACAGTAGGCCAAAGCCTCCCAAAATTGGGAGAGGCCTGTGTTCAGTTAGTAGTGGACTGCGAAAATTGATTAAATTGATTGCACTATTACGTAGGATCAAATAGGTGAAATTTGTCTGTAATTGATCTTTGTCCTTCGAAATCTACAAATGTACACACGAATATTTTTTAATTACCAGAGAAACTTTATGGGCCTATATGGAACATATATACTTACGTACATACACTCTCAATGTGTGTGCCATTTCTATGGATCCTCCACCTTTTGCATCCAGTTTATCCCAGTCACCCTTTTCAGGTCTCAGGACGCCCCCCAGCTAGATGAACTAATGTCTAGCTGGGGGGCGTCCTGCCTTTCGTTTGCCTTCTTGCAGTCTCCACTTCCACTTTACGAGACTCTTCTGCTCCGACGGCCATCGGTTCTTCGACAATTGTGACCAGTCCACTGCCGCTTCACTTTCTTATTCTGTGAGCAATGTCGGTAACTATAGTTCTTTGTCGGATGACCTCGTTACGAATTCCATGCTTCAAAGAGACTCCAATCATACCTCGTTCCATAGCTCATCATATAAACTAGATAAGCATCGAATGATCGGTTGGGCACTGGTTGCCGTTACAGTAACTAAGATTGGGGCAAAATGAGGATGATGGGACTCAACAGTTAGGTGTGAGATATTTTCTTTTGATTAATATATTCCAAGATTTAGATATCATTATGGTAACCCTACATTGAACCAGACATCCTACTGGAGTGGAAGTTTTCTTCACAAAGTTTTGAATTATAAATAAAAAAAAATCTAACCCGGGAGTGTTTTGGAAAGTTTTGGGGAAATCTTAAATACTTCTGAGTTACTTTTAATAGATTACTCGTGATGTTTGCGGTGGGTCAAGGGAGGGGAAATTATGATTTATATTGTGTATGGTGCTGTTTCATAAAATAATTACGGTTTTTATTATCTTTTCTGGATTAACTTTTTTTAAGTTTAATATCATTCTCCAGGGTCTCATACCTAATAACTAGTAGTAGCTTTCAGGTGAGGTAGCCTTGGATTACGAAGATTGTACATAATTTGGGGCAAACCTTTACCGTCAACCGGGTATTTATATGTACACTAGCAAACTTTTTGCCCGCTTTTCTGTTGAAATTTTTCCTAAATTTTCTTTGCTAAAAACCTCACGGAGCCCGAGACCTTTCCAACGAATACAAAATCGTGGAAATCGGTTCGTGCGTTCTGGAGTTATAGCGTCAGGAAGGAAAACCCGACTTATTTTTATATAGTAGATAAACCTTCTGTCACCAGCCTTGTCATATAAAGGAAATAAAAGACAGGTCTAATATCCTTTCTTTTCGACCCTATTTTTATGGGGAATCTTTTATGGGTCTTCTGGGATGCGAAAGGTATATTTTGTATTATTTCACCTCCGCCAATCGAAGACATAAGGACGACGTGCGTTTCGGCAACGATTCCACCGGCTTTGACGGATGTGGTATCCGTGGGGCTTTTGTGCACGATAAAAGAAGCACTGTCCTATCTTTTATGACCTTGTAAGACATACACGGAGGGCCAGCTGGCAGTCATTTGGAAGCTGCTGGGATTATATAATAAATCCGTAAGGTACCGGTAATATTTAAAAACGTCGATAGTTTAGTGATTAAGGAGTCGTACGTACTCTACGATCGAGAGGTCCCAGCTTCGAATTCTGGCCATTACATTACCAATGTAAACCCACTCCTAACACAAGCCATTCAGCTTACCTGGAAGGGTTAGAGGGAATATTAGAATTTTGGTTATTTACTTAAAACTAAAAGATATTGCTAGTAAATGAATACACTAGTACGCAAGCAAGCGAAAATGATAAGTACATTCATATAAAATATTAGAATATAATAAACATAATTTGGTTTGCCTGGAAGATATTGCCCATTATAGCGATAAGGCCGCCCTTTGTACAACAATTGTATAAAATACAGGGTGTAAAATATATAATACCATGTAAATGCCGTACCAATAGTGTTATTCTATGCTACATATTACATTATATTACATATTATAATATACTACAGTCTATTACAGTACTAATGCTAACGTTTTCATCCGCAATTGAATATAATCACACTATCCAAAACATTGTATTAGTTATATTTGAGCGGTAAACATTGTAATCCCTATGGGGGTATAAATTGTACGCAACTAAGTGCTGCGTCGTGTTGGGCTCTCCTACGTGCCATGTGTGTTGTGCCTCGTCTAACAACCCTCTAATGTGTTACTTGTTCTAAATTAAACATGCTTTATTATAGTGTCTTTTATGAAAACTAAAACTATATTAGCAAATTTTAGAATAATGATTTTTACCTTTCCGGTGAGGAAAGGACAACTGTATGCAAGGCCACAGCATGAACGTGGATGAGATGAATCTCCTTTCATACCGCACACATTATGACCGCGTTTCTGGTCATAATGTGTGAGAATGACCTCCCTGCTTATGGCGAGCGGTGCGATGAATGATGATGATGAATTCTTCTGAACATCATCAAATTATATCATTAAATATGATGGTGCAACAGTATACCAATATGGTCATGACGTAAACTAAATACTGAAACAGTTGGCGCTGAGTTTGTATATTTAATTTTCAAATAAATCTATTGTTAAGTGTGTTAATATACTTCAGATATTCACAGTTACTTACGTACAAGTGCTATACGTATATATTGAAAACAGCTGGGAAAATATTAGAGTAAAAGATCTTTACGGTTAATGTGTGTGACGAAGTAAATGTATTTTGATTTCCTGATTGTGTGCTACGATTTCCAGTCTTGCAAAAAGTAAAAGGCGAAAGATTTATGCGTTATGAAGGGAAACCAGAGTCATCTCGAAGGGTTATCTCGAAGGGTCATCTCGAAGGGTCATCTCGAAGGGTCATCTCGAAGAGAAGGTCCCAGGTTTGCCGGGGTGCGAGGGATATGTTGGATACTACCCAAAGACGGGGTGCCTTTCAGTCGGTTCAAGTTCGAGTTCGAGTCCGCCATAACCTATCCAACTGGCTCCGGTCGGGGGGTATCCGTGGGGACTTTTCGCATGATAAAAAAAAGAAAGTCTTGCAAAAAGTACAATTTTATTTTTTGGACTTGACGCGGCCACTATACTTACAACAGTTCTCCTATCTCTATCTATTGATCATATTTATCTGCTATTCTATAAAAACGATTGCGTTAATCCTTACACAAGACTTTCAGTCTAGTCGAACTATCTAATGTGCTTCCTTACATTGCCTGTGAGAATGGGATTGTCGACGATCTTTAGCGACCATTTTTGTCCCGAGTCGAAGGGAACAAGCTAATAGCAGGCGTCCCACTAAAAGGTGAAAATAATACTACATGTGCGCTGAACCAGCGTCTTGTAAAGAAGGAGTCGTCGATACACCCTCTAATAGGTAAACATCTTATTTCTCGTGTCTATGGCAACACGGGTAACAATTAGAATAGAGCTAGATAAGCCAAACACAAAATTCGGTAACATTGTCCGCACCTTCTGTTGCTTGATTCAGATCGACTTTTTTATTTTGAGCAGCTTCGTCGGTTCTTCTCCAGACAGGTGGGGGCACAGCAGGCACAACAGTATGTGGTCCACAGCAGTGGTGTACTACAGTTACAGCCACCATCCTGCGCGTCCAGATAATTTCAATTTACCTGGTTCACTCTACAGCTGCAGTCGATTTGAGACCATAACGTTAGGAATTTCCAGGTGGTCCATTACAGTTCATGTCCGGGTAAGTAGGCTGGATGTTAGGCTGGAGGTATATAAAGAAGTCAAACACAAAACTAAGCTTCAATGAACTGGAAACAGAGAATAAGTAAAGTAACAAGTCAGCTTAAAGTTTTATAGTAGGATCACTGCGCTATTAGGAAAGTTATGAACAGCCGGTTATAGAACAAGTCTATCGTTTAACGATCTAGGCTTAACTCGAGTTGGATAAAAAATTTATATTCTGTACCATACCACCGGCTAATCTACCGGTGAAAACTATTAACTTTCGACTGCTATGCCCCTTTCCTACAAAGGACAACACGTGCAGAGCTTAGATGTCAACCGCATACGATGCAAAATATTCCATCAAGAACCAAGCGGTTCGGTAAGTCTTTTCTCTGCCGCACCATTAAGTCCTGGAACTCCTTACCGGCACACGTGTTTCCTTCTTCCTATAGTCCCGGGTCCTTTAAGCGGGGCGTGAAAAAGCATCTGATGAGGTCGTCAAGCTGAGCGCCACCATTGTAGCATTGAACGTGTTTGCAATGGTGACCCTCTTTCATGAGACTTCGCCTTCAGCTTAACATTAGGCGAGGTGAAGTCAAATTGATGTGCCATAAATAAAAAAAAATCCATAAGATTCGGTGAGTGTTTTCTTTGCTGCACCAACGAGTGAGATGATGGTCAAGCTTAATGATGATAATGAAAAAGATAAGTGATACAATAATAATGTATGATGATGACGTGTGATGGTTTGTCAACACAATAGTCGATTACATGTTGTAACATGCGCTCGTGCCAAATGTCTAACAGTTATTACACTTTGGCGATTTTTAGTCGATGATTATTTATTGTATTAAAAGTAATCAATTTTAAAAGTGTTGGCACTTTAGTGGTTAACAAGTTGGCCTTGCTATCGAGAGGTCCCGGGTTCGAATCCCGGCCATTTCTCTACTGACGTGAACCCACTCCTAATACAAGGTATTGAATTTAACTGAAGCGGTTAGAGGGAATATTAAACGTTTCGGTCGTTATATTTTGAACAGAAAATAAATCAGCATGTGAACAAATAATTATTCATTCATTATGAATTTCATGAAGGAAAATAAGATTCTAAGACAATTAAGGCATCAATTGAGACTTGAATTATACATAAAAACGCATGAGACGTAAGACAAAATCGAGGTACGTAGAATCTTGGCCGTAGCTTAGATCTCGTCTAACTCTTAGTTCCTAATCTAACTAAGATGCGGCTGTACTTCGATATTATCCTTGAAGCGACTGCTATCAAACCTCTACAACCAAATTGGCAATATCGAAGTTCCGTAGTTAGGGTTGTCGGACTTTTGTGGGCTCCGACTACCCGTAATGACTGCCATAGATATTCATATGGCCACTGGGACCGATATCGACGCCTTAATGTGCTCTCTGAGGCACGACTGGACCTAACCATATACATGCATACAATTATTTGCACTGAGCGGGGATTGAACCCGCGCCTCCAGCGTAGCAGTCACGTTTACTATCACCATGCCACAGCATACCTTATCTGTGTAATTCTCACATAAAATCGTCAATGCGTAGTGGCCCTAAGCGTAGGTACGTTTTGAAAACGTGCTTCTATTCTCACAATGTTTGTGTACGGTTTCATAACGGTGAACCGACACCTGAATAAATGTATTGTCTGACGTTACTTTGCAATGTAACGTGGTGGAAGTTCTAGTTCAATGTCAGAACCTTCAGGCTTATTATTCAAATATGAATTATATCAAATACCGCAGTAGCTTAGTGGTATGAGTAATGGACTGCTGAGGCGAGGTCTCGGGTTCGATCCCAGGTTTAACCATGGCACACACCAATGACTTTTCGAAGTTATGTGTGTATTTATCGCAGGTCTATAAGTGCTCAGTTAATGGCAATAGGCTCGCCACCTATTACATTGGGACCTAAACATAAACTGGCAAAATGTGGATGCTAGCACCTCTGCCCACCCCTTCGGGGATATAGGCGTGAGTTTATGTTATGTTATATCAAATACTAATACTATAAAGGGCTTCACTAAGATCTTTGAGATTTCAACTATGTTCACTTAATAGACAGAGCACCTACTGACCTACATGGTTCTGATGAAGATGGTTGGGATTGGGAAGTCAAACGGCAGTCACATTTAAGACCTAAGGTATTAAACATTGGTGATTGCTATTCTTCACGAGTACTAATCTAATGGAAGTAGGATATAACGGTAACTTGCATCCTAATTGAGCTGTCCGACTGGAGAAGTACCTCCGTCCTACAGAATATCGCAGCTAATAATAACCTTGTGCTGTGTTTCTAGCGGTGAGTAGGGTAGCCAGAACTCACTGGAGAGGTTTTGTGTTGTCAGTGGGAAGACCGAGAAACCTTTCTTTGTCTTCTGCACTGACTGCAGAGATACTTTATTGACCTTATTCCCTACCTTCTTCCCCATCCTGCCACTTTTCTATATGGTCGGCAGCACGAATGTGTTGCTTCTGGTGTTGCAAATCTCTATAAGTCACGATAACCGCTTTCCATAAGGTGGGCTGTGTGCTTGTCTGCCACCTAAGTGTTATAAAAAACGGTTATATTTATTAATTTATATTCCTGTAACCAGTAAATTCTGGCACATATATGGAAATTTAATGTTTGCACGAGAGCTTAATACTTTTTACATAAGAACTCTAAGTAGGTACATAAAATATATTAACATACACAAAATTTAAATTTTAAGCTGTTGTTGATAATTTTCCTAAGAGTAACAAATAATTGAATAAATTTACCTTTATGAAAACGTTATTAACGTAACAATAATCATAAACTTTATAGACTTCTGCATCACTACATAGTATAAAATAAAGTCGCGTTCTCTGTCTCTATGTACCTTTGTATGCTTAAATCTTTAAAACTACGCAACGGATTTTGATGCGGTTTTTTAAATAGATAGAATGGTTAAAGAGGAAGGTTTATATGTATATGCTACGACCAACAGGTGCGGAGCAGGAATGAAAAATGTTGCAAAAACGCGGGTGACGCAGACGAAGTTGCGCGGGTCAGCTAGTGCTATATAACATAGGTTGATTACGTAAGTATATATCTCGAAGATTCTGTACTGACAACGACTATCTTGTCTAATACTGATAATCATATCGACGGTTGAAAAGCATGGGTATTAGCACCATTAATTTTACAAAGAAAAACAAAATCCTAAACGAACTTATAATCTAATAAAATTTTGAGGCATAAAAACACAAAAAAATTTTGAGTCCATTCAAAATTTTAATTATGGAATGTTGATTTAAAACTGCGCACAGTCTCTCACTGAGAGAATGGTCTAAAATACCAAATTATAATTTTTTCCATGTCAATATATAGAATACCCAGAGTAGAAACATATGTCTTCGGCTTCGAGAGCAATTCATATAACACCCTGATATTGTTGTAAATGTTACTTAAATATTAGTTAAAGTAGGTATTCAAATGATACATAGCCTAAAATTACCCATCTCCTTCGGAGGTTGGGGTCCCCACACCCGAAGGGGGTCACCTCGAAAGAGATGCCCCTGGCTCGGCCGGGTAGCGAGTGATACGTTACCACGGAGGACCGAACTATATAGATGACGGAGATGTAACAGTTAGATTTCTCTATACAAAAATGCGTGGCCAGTTGCGGGTGTGAAGGGAGACGCGCGGGGACATGTAATCACACCCCTCCACCCGCGTGTTTGTACCCCTCTGTTTAAACCCCTCCTACTTCCAAGAAATCCATCTACCAGAACATAGCGAAACTGGAAACAAACGTGACATGCAATTTTCATTGTAGTTTGACTACTGGCCACTAAGCGCTACAAAGAATTCTAGAACTATCTATGTTATGAATGTTTATTTCCTTAAACTTATCTCGGAGGAAGATTCTTGGGCCCAAATTATAAATTACTCGCTCAGCCCATTTTTGAAGAATAAATATTGCATTTAGAAGTAAATATAGAAGTGGTCTCGCTATAATAATAAATAACACTTATTTCAAATAGGGGTATTTTTTTTGAAAATTGGAACATCTGTTGGTATAAGGGCAAATCATTTAGTTTCTCTACATGGTTTAGTCATAGCCCGGTAGATGGCCTAGTTAACTTTATTTAAAATTTAAAATTTCAGTTAAATTAACTATTTATAAATAAAACGACATTTTTGAAATCATTAATGAACTAAGACAAAATGATTGTGGTGAAAATTTCACAGTATGCATTGAGTATTATTACAACTACGATACATGAAAGAGAAGATTACTTACATCTATTCTCCACTAGATGGTTCTATTAGGGTATTTTTTTTATAAAAATTAAAATATAAATCCAGGGGACTTACAGATGAAATGTTACACCATCAGTATGTTTAGACAGTTTTCCTGTACAATTTTTACACCCTGACACCACACACTTCATGACGGAACACGATGAAAACTATTTTATTCTGCAATTTTTTTAAGAAAAATGACATCCGTACCCAATGCCGTGACACGAGAACTGATGAGTGACGTCAGAGCCTAAACTTCGTCCCTTTCTAACATTACACCGCCCGTTCGACTTGACTGAAATCTTATGACTCAATTGCCTTTGCAACAACTCCGCTTACTTCAATTCTCCATGTACGTTACTAACAATCTCAACTCCGTCAACCGAAGACCAAAAAACGGCATGCGTTTTAGTCGGTTCAAGTCCTACATAACCACTCTCGAGCCGGTGAGATTGGTAACCATGACAATATTACGCATCCAAAAAGAAAATCTCTTTTTTTTTTAAAAAAAAAATGAATATTAGCAACCGAAGTTACTAATATTTCCTTTAACCCCTCCAGCTAAGCTCAATGGCTTGTGTTAGGAGTGGGTTCACGTCGGTAGTGTAATGGCCAGGATTCGAACCCGGGACCTCTCGATCGTAAGGCCGACTCCTTAACCACTAAGCTAACGAACTTTGAAGGTATTATAGACTTCTGAAGCTGACTGTACCAACGTTCAGTATACAAGAATGGCGAACAGTTTACTTAATGAACCTAGAAACTTTGAGTCGCATACTATACACATATTAACAGTAAAATTCCTCTGTCATGAAATTAGTAAACTTTCTTAGTAGGTTACTTACAAGTGTTGTTAGTGAACACTGTTCTTGCAAGTGCAAGTGCAATATACTGACAAAGTTTCTTGCGAGAGCGCCCCAAAGTACTTTCCGATGGTATTAGAAATAGATTTACTTGATACAAGTTTTATAAGAATATTTTAAACATAATAGAATATCGATACAATTTTTATGCGAGAATAAATATAGTTGCAAGCTGTAAACACAGCTCTAAGTGTTTCGAATAGTGTAAAATTGATAATACTGTTAAGTCAAGAATCATTGAAATTTTACTGACTCTATTCCTTGGTAGAAGTCAAGGTCAGAAAAGAAGAATCAGTATCATCAGTAGCATAGTGGTTGCAGTCTGTTTTATAAGGTATGGGTGTGATTTTGAAGTTATTCGAGCACGTCAGAAAATTATAGGGAGAATACCTTAATATTGATAAGTACCTCCAGCTAGTAGGAGCTGTTAATATAGAGGTACGCAGAACACAAGTTCAAGAAATTAGTTAATTAGTTGGCTACTAATAAAATTAACAGTGTCAATTTTGCTTGTCTCACGGATGGTGGCGAAGCCGCAAAAAGTATGTCTGGATTTACTTGAACACCTTTTTTATTTGGTTTTAGAGGTATAATTTTGTTCAGAGTTTTACCTTCTGAGAAGTAGGTGATATCATTTTATTTGTACGGAAATTCCTTTGGATACCAGTGGCTGTGTCTTAAACCCATTAAAATGGCATGTCGTCTCTAATCTCCAGATGCAAAAGTGGCAAGGCCTAAAGCAATTTGCTTACCGGCTGATCCAAGACTATCTCCGTTTCGTACCTGTCCTAAAACCTCTGATCATCAGGCTAAGTGGGGTGATAGCTAGCTCCTAACCAAGCGCTTCAATCACACAAAGAGTCTTTATACCGGTGCCAACCTGTAATGTTGGGAGAAGTTTCTAAAAGGAGCTATCGACTATCGATAAAATTATCATTTTTTGAATTTGGGCCACCCATCTTTTTCCATGCCTTGTCGTATATGGCGACTAAGAGATAGAGTCGTTCAACATCAGACCTATATACAGCTCACACTCAGCTTCAGATGCAGGCTCGAGTCAACAATAGTGCCCGGAATACGACAATAACCGAATACAACGGGTGGTGAAATGTGGGTGTTTATTGGTGAATAAAGGCGCTCCCTTCCCCGAAGAGAAATGGTGAGCATGGTGAATATTTATGCAAATGAACATAATTTGTGAATTCGTATTTTGAAATACGACTGCTAAACGTATTTTTTTGTAGTAATTTACTACTTTCATTCAAAGTATTTATGAAAACATTTAAAAAAATAACTATTTTAACATAACTTGATTCTATTGTATTTGATTATAAAATTAAATAACAGAATAAAAGTTGAAAGAAAAGAAGAATTTTGTATAGAACAGAATAGAAGAATTTCATTCGCAACAATAATTAAAATTATAAAAATCTTCTGTTTATGCCTTAATTGTGTTCATTGATACGTATTGTTATGACAAGTAATAAAATCTTCTTAACAAACCTTTTCTATTTTGTAAATTAGCATGGTTAACTCTTAGCAGATACTATTCAAATCATAATTTGATATGGGTAGAGTTATCAGGGTATATATACAAGTACACAAGTTCAATTATGCCTGAGCATGTACAAGTTTTATGGTAAAACTTAAGTCATCTTCATAAAACACACTGGCGCCAGTGATGTTCATGGAAGTGAATGATTAATACCAACCATAAAGAACCAATATGCATATCTAATAATAATAATAACAATAAATAAAGTATCTAAGTTCAGTAAGATTGGAATTTATGTAGCTGTATTTCATAGTACTAATAATTATAATTATAATATGTTAGTGACTCCTCTGGATATTAAATAGGGGTGCGCCAAAGTTCACCTAAATTTTCAACTCCGAAAATTGGAACTCCGAAAATGTTCTTCCTAACATTTTTCATCCTAACAATCACAATTCCTAACTACTCTGTCTCTAATGTTTTAATTCCGAATCATTCAACTTCATAATGTCGGTAGCAATAAACATCTATTATACTATTATTTCTTTTCCTATATTTTGTCAACATAACCATCTTTTACACTATTATTGAAAGTCATACCTTTTTTGTTTAGAATTATTTTTATTAATAATAATAATCAATATTATTTACATTAATTTGCGTAACTTTTACAGTTTTAGTTATTTACACGTACAATCTCGCTGCGGTCATTCAGCCAAGTTCCAGAAACGAATCGGTCATATTTATAGTTGTTGGTTTAGGTTAGGTTAGAATTGTGACCACACAACGCACGAGCCGAGCGAGCGAAGCGAGCGTGCCGCGGCAGCGGCCGGCGAAGTGCCAGAAACGAATTGAAAACGAAAAAGGTCATAAATTTAACCGTAAATCAGTCGTATTTTATAATTTTTATTCATTTAAGCCAAAAAATCAGTGAAACCACCTTTAATCATTGTAAACAGTTTTCTAATAATTAATAGTAATAAGTATGTAACAACAAATAACCAAAAAATAATTAAAACTATAAATAAAATAATATAATTCTACCGACATATATTTTTATTACATTTAGTAGATAAATGTTTCTTTCTAAGATGAGTGACAATATTATGGTAATTATGTTAGGGATAAAAACGTTAGGATTAAAAACAGTAGTAACTTCAATATTGTATGTTAACGATTTTATTGATAACAATTTTCGGAAACATGAGTGTTATGAACATCGACGATAGCACTACAAATAGTATGAATAAAAACTTTAGGATGAAAAATTTTAGGAGGAGTGATCATTCGGATTACAAATCGTTAGGAAGAAAAATTTCGGATAAAGAACTTTAGGTGAGTCAATATGGACCCATTAAATAGGTTTGCAATTAAAATTATTCATCTCTTATAGCTAGGATTTATATTTTTTGATATAGGTTATATTATGTGCAGTTAAATTATTGAAATTCGTAAACTTTCCATAATATCATTTATACCTACTATGAATAATGACCCAGTACAAAATACGTTTTGTATTACATTTGAAACCAAAATTGAAAAAGAGAATCTGAAAATATTGTAAATGTGGATTGTAATTCACCTCTGCCTAACCCGGAAGGGAAATAGTCGTGAGTATATGTATTTAATTCTTTGCTCAGGTACTATACAGCTGGGTGCCATAACTGGACAGGAACCAAAATAAATGTACCTGAATTAATAGAGAAAATAATTCAACACAAAGCAAACAAATTGAAATATCGATAGTTTGTGAGGGTACAACACTATATGGCGATTTAAAGAAGTGCAATATTTCGGGTTGCGAGATCGAGGCCCGGGTGTTGTTGCATTGTGCCACAAAAGAGGCGGGCGGGACCTCGTCTTTGTTGCATCAAGATAACCGGGCTTTCTACTCATACCTAATGCACGGAGGTACGAAGGTAACTACGGCACTCTTGTGAAGATATTATAAGCTAAAAAGAGGAAGAATTTGACGGTATATCGAAGCAGTCCGATTGGGGAAAGTAACTCCGCCCTACAGAATACCGCGGCTCATAATAACCTTGTATTGTGTTTCCGGCAATGAGTAGGGTAGCCAGAGCTTACTAGAGAGTTTTATGCTGTCAGTGAGAAGGTCAATTTATCTTCTGCGCTGGTGGAACAGAAGCTACTTCATCACCTCATAAAAGAGGGTATTAGAGTTGGCACGAGTACGAGTTCGACGGCTCTGGTGTTGCAAACATCCTTAGGCCACAGTAAACACTTTCCATCAGGTGGGTCCTGTGCTTGCCTGCTACCTAAAGAGACTGGTGTATGATTGGTGCAAACTAAAACCCAAGAGCCAACATCTCCTGCATGCCTTTGCTCCTACTAATAGACTGTGGCGTAATCTCCTCTTGGGGTTATCAGGTCAAACAGTAATGGCATCCATTAAAGCACGAGAAGGAATACTCGAATATAAAAATACGAGGTTAGGGTACAACCGGGGCTAATACATAATGATGGTGATGATGATACCTTGAGATATTTAGTTCATATCGTATAAATCGGGCCAAAAAATCGACTTGACTATTTAAATACATGCGATTAAACGATTTAATTCTGTTTTTCCTTTGACATTGAGAGATGACGGAGGTAGGACACGACGGTATCTGACGGAAAGTACCTCCGCCCTACAGAAGACCGCGGTCATAATAACTATCGTGTTGTGTTCCCGCCGGTAAGTAGGGTAGCATGAGCTCACTGTACCCCTCCTTCCCCTCCCCTTCCTAGCCTCCCCACCCCTTCCCAGCTCTCCCCCTTTCCCTTCAGGGTGGGCAGTGCGTGTGTGACACCCTTAGTGTTGCATACGTTCATAGGCCACGGTGGCCGCTTTCCATCAGGTGGGCCGTGTGCTTGTCTGCCACCTACGTAGTATAAAAAAAAAAGTTACCGCATCCAAAAAAAAACATCGAATGCTTCTAACCTTTTAGTTCTTAGCAGCATTGTTACAAAGAGCACTAAGGCTCACGGTGGCCTGTCTTCACACTCCAAAAAACAGTTTACGGCCATATGTCTGCATTTAAATGAGAAACAAGAGAAAAGTATCACTGTTTTGTTCTAGAAGGCAATTTTGGTGAAATTAAAAATACTTTTGTGGTGTTGTTCCTCGTTTGTTTTATTGCTGAGAGTTTGTTTTTGTGCTTGTTACATTATATTTATTAAAAACAAGCTGACTTATTCCATTTTTGTGTGAAAAAAAATGGTCCCAGGTTTACCATGGCACACACCAATGATTGCGATGCTTTTCGAAGTTATGTGTATATTTATCGCAGGTTTATCAGTAGCCCAGTTAATTGCAATAGGCTCGTCACCTATTACATTGGGACCTAAATATAAACTGGCGAAATGTGGGTGCTAGCACCTCTGCCTACCCCTTCGGGGATATAGGCGTGATATTATAAAAAAAATGGTAAAAGTTACGCTATACGACTGTATTCCAATTTCTAGTAACATACATGATTCGTAAACGTAGGTACGCGATACAATTTCTAGTAACTAATTTACATGATTCGAAAACGTAAGTGGGGGCGGTTCCCGACTAAAATTTTAGGTTTTTGTAATAGTGTATCAGCACATTATTACAAGGCAAAAAACGGGAGAATTTAGAAAGGGAAGTATCGCAATTATTCAGTAATTATTGAATGAATATGATGGACCAATCAGATTTATGACGCAAATATAAAATTTGTAACACAGTAAAAGTTTACTTAGACGGCAGCAGGCCTACCATAATAATTTAAAAAAGTTAAATAATTCAACGGCTCTCATACCATCACCTGCATAAATAACTTTGTAACCCTATATAAATATATGGCATCACAAAGTTATAGGATGGAATGACAGCTGTTCAATTATTTACCTGTTTTAAGAGTCTATGGTACGGGTCCAGGTTGAAAGTACCCGCAATAAAAATAATCATTCTGAAATTAAAAGGTTCGTACAGGAGATGAAAAAATGTTATTTTTGCCTACCCTAATATATTACACGACCTCCGTGGCGTGGCGGTAGTGAACGCGACTGCTACGCAGGAGACGTGGGTTCGATTCCCGCTCAATGCAAATATTTGTGTGCATGAATATGAATATTTGCATTGGTCTGGGTGTTTCTATGTAGGTATAATATGTATGTATTTACAAAAAAAAGTATCTAAGTATGTTTATCCGCATTCTAGAACCCATAATACTAGCTAGTTATACTATGCTTACCATGGGTGTAGGTGACGTTGTGTAGATTGTCCTAGAATATTTATTTATTTTATATTTTGGTAATATCCCCAACACTATTTGATAATAGTTTTGGACGCACCGTACCACTGGTAGTAGGGCCGGTAGTCTGAAATGAAAAGAGCACGAAGACAAGAGGAGCACGGCTAAGTGAGTATCAGTGTGCATATCTATACTAATATTATAAAGAGGAAAGATTTGTACCTATTTTTGTATGTTTGTATGTTTGTAATGAATAGGCTCAAAAAGTACTGGGCCGATTTAAAAAATTCTTTCACATATAAAAGGCTACAATATCTAGGAGTAACATAGGCTATATATCATCATGCTACCATACAAGGAAGCGGAGTAATAATCATAAATCTCAATTGATCCTGTAAATTTCTATACAATGGCGCTAATACCGACAGCAAGGAAAGTAGTATAAAGAGGCAAGTAGTGAATCGAGTAGAGTCGTACAACGCGATAATCGACATCCACGCGGGCGGAGCCGCGGGCAACAGCTAGTAATTTTATACAGGTATAGGCGATTTACAAATTGGAATACATTAAGGCACTTTTATGACCAATGGTACTATGTCGTCAAGGCAAATGGTTAGACCATACTTACGTAACATAAGCGTAGAAGTTATGGCCAAACTACAACATACCTGTCTCGTGGTTCATTTAAGTTCGCTCCGTCGGAACTTACTTTAAATATTTAACTAAGCTTAAGTAATTACTTAAGTATGCAAAGGGTGAGATAACGTCTTGGCTGAGATGACTAAGATTAATTGCCGGAGGCTGTGGTTGTAGCTGTGTAGCTCCGGGTACTAATTCTCAATCTATTATCATTTACTCTGTTTGACGTTCAATGTGTAGAAAGCGTATGGTTTCTATATTATTCTATGTAATGGAATATTTCTAATGAGCTGGGGTCCTACCACTGTCTCTGAAAAGTAATAACATTTCAACATTAATTTCATAGTGTGAAACTCGAACCATTTTAGTCAATAGTATTTTGTACTGTAAGACAAGTGTAAAATGTCAATGTACACTATAGTAAGAGACAGTGTTAGATTCATTTTGACCATAACACTGGTTCCTGAGTATCCCGACAGATGCTAATGGTCTGATTCACGCTATGAAAGTCATAAATTAAGATTCAAATAAGCTAGAGGTGATAGCCTTTCCATATTGCGTGTGTCTGCGTGTGTGTCTACGTGTATGTATGTGTATGTGTGTGCAGGCCTGCGTGCGTGCATGCATGAGTTTGGTGTATATTTCGGGTCAAGAAATACTTACTTTCAAGATGAAGGATGATGAAGGAATTTCCACGTCAGATCGGATCTGATCTTTTAATCCAAGCGTCAATCTGTTTCATTAGAAGCCCACTTTGGAGCTCCGGGACTCGATCTAGTTTTCTTTAAGATTGTTTTTTAGCTTAACGAGGTGAAGACTTCACTTCAATACTTAGTATCACTACATAGTATAAAATAAAGTCGCGTTCTCTGTCCCTATTTTTCTTGTCCCTTTGTATGCTTAAATCTTTAAAACTATGCAACGGATTTTAATAGATAGAATGGTTAAAGAGGAAGGTTTATATGTATATAACATCATGCTACGACTAACAGGTGCGGAGCAGGAATGAAAAATGTTGCAAAAACGGGGTGATGCAGACGAAGTTGCGCGGGTCAGTTAGTTGACAAATAAATTGTTTCGCAATTGCTCTGTCCTTACCTTACCTAAGATACAAGAAAGAAAAAATTAGAAGAAATAAAAGCTTATGTAGTAACAGTGTATATACCTATACTAATTGTGTGTGTACAGACCTATTCTAATTTATGCCTCTTGAGATACAGGCTTGCCTAGTTCAAGACGTAAGAACACAATATTATTGTACGGATATGTAGCTATCTCTGTCTGTATTGTATTTCACCTTGTATTTGTATTTTTTGGGTAAATAAACATTTTTATTCATTTATTTATTTAATCATAAGTAGCGAGATGCAGTCTCTCTATATGTAGAGTATAAGTAAACTTTAGGCATCAAAGTAAGTACTAGTTGACCCGCGCAACTTCATCTGCGTCATCCCGTTTTCGCAACATTTTTCATTACTGCTCCGCACCTATTGGTTGTAGCATGATGTTATTACTTATAAAACTTCCTCTTTGACCATTCTATCTATAAAAACAAACCGCATCAAAATCCGTTGCGAAGTTTTAAAGATTTAAGCATACAAAGGGACATAGAGAAAGAGAAAGCGACTTTATTTTATACCATGTAGTGATGTATTAAAATTAAGTGTATAAGTATATAATTTTGATATAGAACTTGAATTATATAGCCAATATGCATTAAAAGCAGTTTCCTCGCTCGACGACTTGGCATAAAGTACCGTCAGCAAAATAATAAGCTTATGACGTCTATCACTCACGTGTGGGAGCAGGGAGCAGGTGGAATTTGCTAAAGACATTAGGTATTCATATACATTTGGCATGGTATTCAATTCTGAACTTTAATTAATTACTATAATAAGGTGCAATATGCTCTCTCGTATCCCAATAGTGAAAATACATTGTCAGTTGTAATGTCTACTTACAGTAGAACCTCGGTTACGTAGAGTTGGGATTATTCGCTCTACCTAATAATATTAAACATAACATAACATAAACTCACGTCTATATCTCCGAAGGGGTAGGCAGAGGTGCTAGCACCTACATTTCGCCAGTTTATGTTCAGGTCCCAATGCAATAGGTGGCGAGCCTATTGCCATAAACCGGGCACTTATAAACCTGCGATAAATACACACATAACTTCGAAAACATCGAGTCATTGGTGTGTGCCATGGTAAATCCTGGGATTGAACCCGAGATCTCGTCTCAGCAGTCCATTACCCATACCACTAGGCTACCGCGGTGTAAATATATATATGTATACTAGCTGATGCCCACGGCTTCGCCCGCGTGGAATTTTGTTCCCGTTCCCGCAACCCTTGGGAACCTTTTCCCGGGATAAAAAGTAGCCTATGTGTTATTCCAGGTTCTAATCTACCCCTGTACCAAATTTCAACCAAATCAGTCCAGCCGTTTATGCGTGAAAGAGGAACAAACATCCATCCATCCAAACAAACTTTCGCCTTTATAATATTAGTAGGATAGGATATATATAGCTTATGTTGTATGCAAATTAAATACATTATACTAATCTAAATTCATAAACTAACAGTTATGATTGCCATAATCATAAACACATTAGATTCCCATCTTATGCTATAATACGATGAGTAATGAGTTATATTATTATTAAATAAATTGCTATAAATTATAATTACGCATAATTTTTTACTGACAAATTGAAAAATATATTTTATCATTACAATGATGAGGTAATTACAGAAAACAAATGAATAATAGTTTATCAAGATGACGAAATATCTAATTTATCTAATTTGGTCTTATGTCATCCTTATCGCGAGTGATGGCAATGTGATAATAGTAAATGGAAATTGAATAATAGTAAATAATAATTGGATAATAGTAAAGTCAGTTTGTTAATAGTAAAGTTACAGATAAGATAGCAGGAACGGGAAGTCGTGTAGTTCCTAAAAGTGTTACAGGTTATATTATTAATAGTTAAATAATAATAATAGTTTCTTTGAATAAAAAATCTGACCGTGACGCTCATGCGATAGCGTGGTCTTGGTTTCTAGAGATTACCTACCTGTATATAAATATCGGTGATAGAATGCATTATATTTATATACATGTATTATATTTGTAAGAAAATATTAAGTATTCGCATTCTTCATCATAGGTTTATCCAAGTCTCATCCGAAGTTTTCGCCTTGCAATCTGGGGTCGGGAAGAGTTCATTATAAAAAAATTGAGCAAAACTTCTATTAAGCTTTAGCCAGTGTCAAACTACTAAGATTAGAATAACTGCCTTTGAATTTTCAGTTTTATCTTTAAAATGACATAAAAAGTATTCAAAATATTGTGTCCTTCGCAGTACGATGCCATTTAATGTTAGACTTTAACTGCATAGCTCTAATGTTTAAAATTCAATGGCATTTTTAGTAATCTTTGACAATGGTTTATAATTGATTAATCGAATTGGGTCCTGGTTGTGTATTAATAACACGAAAGGATTACATCAAGTCATACCACAAGCTCATACAACTGTGGCACAGGATTTTATTAGTTCAGGCAGTCGCATTTAAAAACACCAAAACCAATCATTCCGAAGGAGCAAAAAATTAGGCAGGGACCTAATAGATTTTGAAAAGCGAGCTTTGCACTATAATGGACATCTTGGATTCGGGCTCCGATGAAGACGACACGCAGAGGTCATAATTAATTTTCCATCGCCTAAGGATTTCCTCAATTCTAATGTAATGATCGTGTTAAATCAATTGTAATTCACTCAAATAATGTTTGTTATCAATTTAAAAGAGTAAAATAACTGGAAATGTTTTCTATGGCAATTATTTATAATATACAAAATCAAGTGTAGAAACACGTGCTTTGTGAAAGATAATTCACCCACTAGTCGTTGCACCTAATCAACTCTCAGGTGAGTGTTATATTGAATGTAACTAGAGTTGTCGAAACTTCCGTTTTTTTTTAGCTACCTAATGTAAAAAGGGACGGAACTGGGATCTCGCTATGACAATGATGATGAATTGCCACTAGTAGTATATGCTCACGCTCACCCCCATAATCCCCAAAGCGGTAGGCAGAAGTGTAATAAACACCCACATTTCGCCAACTATGATTTTAGGTCCCACGTAAATAGACTATCAGTAGACTATGAAAAATTAAGTAATTAAGACTAGTTGCACCTTGTCGAATTAAACAAAATGATTGAAATTATTACACAAATCAATCAAAACGGAATATCTTATGGTTTCACGTGCTACGTTAATGGAAGGCACATTTAGTGACCTTGCATTCTTGTAACGCGTTATAAACACGTGCGTATGTTTATGCGAAAAAAATACTTAGCCATGTCCGCATTTGTCGTTAATAATTGATTTATTGAGGACAACACTGTTATTAAATTCCATCTTTTTAGTAACGGCAGGGTCTTTTTTACGCTGTAATGATTTGCATTTAGATGGTTTTGCCTTTTTACAGTTTAAGTGGTATTGAAAATACTTTATTAGTACCACAAAGCTCTACGAGATGGCGTTGAATACCCAAGTAAAACTTGGTTACCAACTTAAGTTTCTTATGCTATATATATTATTTTCTGTGATAATAGTATGGTATTCCTCATCACTATTCTTGTGCAGTCACTGTCCATTCCGAGGGATTCCCCTAGCCTGTGGTCCGCTTGCCGACTTTTACTTCTCCACTTCGCACGGTTTTCAGTATGCATGTTGGTGAGACTTGTCATGCGTGTCACTCCCACGACGTTAACCCAGCACTTTTAGAGTTTACCCCTCCTATCAGGACCCGGTGTTGATACCATTTCTAGACATATTGTTACCCACGTAGCCTAGAGGTTTTCGCAAAGCGGACAGACGGAGACTCAATTGGGACAGGCAATGGTGTCGCCCGTCCCAATTGAGCAGTCCGACTGGGGAAGTACCTCCACCGAGTACCGCTAATAATAACCTTGTATTGCGTTTCCGGCGTGAGTAGGGCAGCTAATTGGAGAGATTTTGCGCTGTCTGAGGAAGACCAATTTTTCACCTGCTGGTGGCAATGAAGCGCTTTTTTAGCTTTGTGCAGCACGAATTTGACGACCGTGGTGAGGTAACAACTTTCCATCAGGTGGGCCATGTGCGTGTCTGCAAGCTACGTGACATAAAAATAACGGGACTGCATCACTCCTAGGTTTTATCTGCGATGTCACGGCCATGAAAGCTACTGCATATGCGGGATCACCTCACGTGATCTTTATGCGTGACTCCATACATCTTTACTGTAGTTATTATACGCCCGATTACAGACTACTAGCAATATAATGGCGTCGTTAATAATTCTTGAAATTGTGAATTTGTTATGCACTGAAGTATTTTGATTAGGTATGAATAGTGGACTATGCAAGCAATTAGTTTGGTATATTGTATAAATTTTCTTTGCAATTGAATATAATGTCCCTACTAATATTGCAATACTGTTGTTTCTTTGCACTATTAGTAGGGATATTTAATTATGGTAGATAAGTATATGTAAAGTATATGTATACTGCATTGTTTTATTGGGAGAAGTCTGTGAAAACCTTGCACGATTTGTAATAAATAAATAAATAAATAAATAAAATAAATAAATATATTTTGTTGCAAATTCGTTTCGCCAACTTACCACCTTATACTTACACAGGTCTAAACGATTATCTGCGTGTAAGTGTGTTATACGCAAATATCCTATTACGAGTACTAAGTACCTATGTTACCGTAACAACATCACTTTTAATATCTTTGTTGATACCCAAGTTTCCTTCCCGAGAAGCGAAACCTATGCTCAGGCCCTCTCCGTTAGTAGCGGCGCTGCCGTGAAACAAATTACTACACCACAACTCAAAAATACCGTCGTCGATTCGCCAGAAAAATATGTTTGTCGGTAATCATGAAAACATGTTCTTTCTTTTTTTATACAACTTAGGTGCCAGACAAGTACATGACTTAACTGATTTAAAGTGGTCACCGTATCCTATGGATGTTTGCAACATCAATGGCGTCAAAGTCGTGCTGTTCAGCTGTTGACCCTTTATTATTTTCAAGAATCTAACTTTTACCCGTATTGAAGTCTAAAACCGGCTCTGATTCCTATTAATGGGTAAGGATGGAACCAGAGTAAAAAGGAAACCTGTACTATTTACCAGACTATAGGTAGTCTATTCTTGTACGAAATTTCGGCCATATGGTTTTCCTTGTTAGAGCATCATTGAATAAAACCACGGAAATCAAAAAATAAGTGAAAGTGTGAATTAGACGGGTAGACGTGTCATTCTTATGTATTTTTATGCAAAAGTGCACAGTATAAATCTTTTTGAAAACCTGAAAGTTTGTAATAGTTACCTTTCTAAGAACGACGTATTTTTATTTATTTATGGCACGTCAATTTGATTTCACCTCGCCTGATGTTAAGCTTAAGGCAGTCTCATGAAAGAGGGTCACTATTGCAAACACGTTCAGTGCTACAATGGTGGCGCTCAGCTTGACGGCCTCATCAGATGCTTTTTCAGTATGTATTCAGGTCCTTAAGATCCTGAATTCAACCACACGCTCTAATCAACTACCTGATCCCGTGGGGAGTGGACCCACGGATAAATTTACTGGCGTGGTTAACGTGGCTTTGGTAGAATTTCTTGAAAAACGAACATTGGCGAAATTGCGCCATCTCTGCTGCAGAAGCAATTTTATGAAGAAGTTGAAGTTGTTCGATTCAAGATATGAAACGTGGTAAATATATTTTATCCAGGGCAAAGTTATCTATGTATATGAGTCATGAGACTTTGCCTTCGGCTTAACATCAGACGAGGTGAAGTCAAATTGACGTGCCATAAATAAAAAATAAAAAATCAGGTATAAAACCGCGGTAGCCTAGTGGTATGGGTGGTGGACTGCTGAGACGAGGTCTCGGGTTCGATCCCAGGTTTACCATGGCACACACCAATGACTACGACGCTTTTCGAAGTTATGTGTGTATTTATCGCAGGTTTATAAGTGCCCGGTTGATGGCAATAGGCTCGCCCCCTATTACATTGGGACATAAATATACACTGACGAAATGTGGGTGCTAGCACCTCTGCCTACCCCTTCGGGGATATAGGCGTGATAGTATAAAAAAAAAAAAAAAAAAATCAGGATGGCGGGTGTATTTCTCAGATTGGTTTAAATATATTGCAGTGATTTGGTTCCTTCGCCTCCTCCACATCCTCCACAGCCTCCGTGGCGTGGCGGTAGTGCATGGGACTGCTACCTACGGGGCGCGGGTTCAATCCCCTCTCAGTGCAAAAAGTTGCATGCATGAATATGGCTGATTGCACTGGTCTACTGGCCTCGGAGAGCACGTTAAGCCGTCGGTTCCGGTTGCCATACAAACATCTATGGTAGTCGTTACGGGTAGTTGGCGTCCTCAAAAGTTCAACCAGTCTAACTTGGAACTCCGATATCGCCATTGGTCATTGGACCATTGGTTGTAGAGGTCTGGCAGTCGCATCAAAGTTGGGTTAATCCAACTGAGTCGGGAAAAAGGTTCAGAGAATGTGATAGTACCTTCTATGTACTTTTACATACCTCGCCAGAAAATCTGTGTACCAACGCCCGTACAGTAATCGGAATATTAGGTACACCCGCTATCTTGATGTCTGTCTGTCTCTATTTTAAAGCTTGTTTTCGTTTTGCAGTACGTATCATTTACTCTTATTTGGCAATAAAGATATTATAATTGTATATGACCAATCAAAACAATCATTTACTAGAAATACAACGTATTATTTTCGGTTGTAGGTAGGTATGTGTGAGTTTGACGACAAGTGTTCCTCCATCGTTTCCATTCTACGAATTTGTCGCTAAACATATTTACTTTTTTTTCTGTTCTGCTACTAAAACATCTAGACCTCTTCACAGACTTTCAAATTTAATAATATTTGCGGGATATGGATAAAACTTAATGTTTACAAATTAGACGGAGTAATTGAAAATAAAAATCTTTTAATCAATTATTCATTTTACTATACACACACATACAAATTCATAAATATTCAACATATTTCATTTATATCAGAGCCTCACAAAATTTTTCACAAAAAGAACAGACAAAGTTTTGATTGAATATTACTAACATACGAAAAAAACTTACTACTAAATAATTACATATTATAATATAGTAAAATTTATGTTTAAGTAAATGTCATTTGTTTCACAGTAGTCATTTTATTACAGAAATCGGCAAGTAACTTGGTAAGAACTGTCAGCGCATCTGAGACGATTTTTGGGTCTCTTTTGCGTTAAAGCAGACATGATTCAAAATAAATGATGGCATCCTGGTGAATGAATACAATAATGACAAGCACTTTTTGTGCCTCTAAGTGTACGATGCGCGAACTTACCCCAACTACTACAAAACCTTACCAAGTTAGATGCCGTACACTGTAACATATATTCATCATTCTTCTCAATTATTACATTATGTCACAGACATTATAAAATACAGGAGTCTGCTATTGGTGGAGATACTGCTGCACATCTCACTAAACTTTCTAACATCAACTTATTTTATTTGACTTCAAAAACAGAAAAATAAATTGAAATTTTTATTTGTCTGCTACTAGTGGAGGGGTGGTAAGCCTTCCCGAAGAGCGAAAGTTATACTCGGGCCCACTCCGTGAGTAACGGCGCTGCTGTAAAACAAATTACTACACAACGATGGCAACTCAAAAATGCCCGTCGTTTCGATAGAAGAATTTTAGCAATTTTTAGGCTTAATTTTATTTAGAAAGATTTGTAACAGAATCGGCACCATTAGCAGATATTTTGGAATTATCAGTTAAGTAGTGATATACGTAGTCAAGGCTATAAGGTTACATGTTTATGGAGTATGTAAGGTATGATTCCGTAGCCGACCGCATACGATAACTTTAGACGCATGCAGCAGATATCGCATACCGTGAAATAAGCTTAAAATATAATAATATTGTTTATTGTTTTCACTCTTTGCAGCTTCTCAATAGGTCTGTTTACCCATATCGAGTTTTAACAAGTAATTTGTTTATTTTTATTTAGGGCACGACAATTTGACTTAACCCTGCCTGATGGTATACTCAGGAAAGAGGGTCATCATTACAAACACGTAGTGTTATAATGTTAAATGTGCGGTCGAATGACATGCGCATTACTTATTAAACTTCAATACGGACAAACGGCACTATTGAGAAGCCACATTGAACTGAAGCAGTAAACAATATTATCACATTCTTATTTATTTGGATTGGTACGCAGTATCTGCTGTTGCGGTCTGCGGTCGGTTACAGAATCATACCCACTTATGTACTTAATACCTTGGCTGTGTCTACATTAGCTACAAAAGAAAAACCTGACTGAGATTTTGTTTTATTTAAGTAAAATAGTATCGTAATATGAATAAAATACACATATTGTCAAATACATAGTTCACAATATAATATTTGCATTTGACACAAATAGCTTAGTATTAGTTAAGTATAAATTTAAGTATATAAAATTGTAAAGTGCTATATATATCGTTAAGTACTAAATATTGTAAGGTTACATTACAAACTAATGGAAATCAAATAAATATTATCGTGTATAAGTTTATGGAAAGATTGGATTCCTAGGAAATACTTGTTAGGGTAAGTAATAGCACACTGTACACTTACAACTAACCATAAAAAAACTATGATTTCTAGGAGCTGCAGTACTCTAAATGGCAATGGAAGCGCTGAAGACTCGATTAGCGGAACTGTGGTATTCGTTATGGTAACCCTAAAAAATGGGAGACCCTGAGCATCTAGATATAGTGATATTCTAATGTCGGAATGTGGAATCGTGTCGAATCAAACCATTTTTTCTATCAGTGAATTACTGGATACAGCGCTATTTTAAGAACAAAAATATGTGAAGTAAAATATTTTACAAGTCACAAAGATTCAAATTTCATTAAATTTTTGTAGTCATCACATCAGAATCAGCGAATATCATACACTCATTCAGATAATCGAAAGTTCACATAATTTAATTCATACCTACTTGTTTTTTTAAAGATTGTTCTAGAAGCTCTAGAAAGAAAATATTGGTCGATACGGTTACAATTACCGGTAGAGCGGCGGCGCGGCGGAGCAAAGTGCGCCCTCCGGAGGATCGTCAAACCCGGAGGTGACTTCGGTTCTGCCAGGGTGCGAAGGATTAGTTGGGTACTATTTTACCTCCGGATACTAAACACCCAAAAACGGCATGTGTTTTTGTCGATTCGAGTCCGACATAACCTTCCCAATCGGCGTCAGCGGGAATGTATATATGGGGATTTTTCGCACGATAAAAACTGGAAAAGCTTTTGCATGTGGTAGAAAATGGAATAGTTATTAATCTATATACTCGTCGGCTAAGAACTGAAATTATTGTATTCTACTGTTGTACTTGCGAGTATTTTTATTGTATTGTCTTTATTGACCAGTTGTTTCTCTTAGGGGGGCCGCACGCCAAAGCAGAAAATACACTGAAGTAGCAAATTTACCTGTATTTACCCAGTAAATGCTTATTGACATTGGTGCTTTGGTGTGGTGGTGGTCCTCGTAATTATGCTAGTGTACTGTGTGCTTGCTAGGTAAATGCATAAAAACCTCTCTTTTGTCAGGTCAGATTAGATTGGCTATCGATGTTTCTGGCTTCTTTCTAACCTAACTTCTGAGCAGGACCTCGACTCTACTAATTCTTAACCCTATGGTTAAGACTGAGATCACAAAAACTGTCATGGCATTTTCGGTTTAATTTTCGACGCCTTAAAGTTCAAAATGAAATGAAAAAGAGTATATTACATCGTTTCATTCACACTACCCAATGCTATTTAATTTTGAACTTTAACAGCGTAATCGTAGAGTCCAAAATTAAATGGCAGTTTTTATAATCTCAGTTCCTTGACAACGGTTGCCTATTACTAGAATCGAGGCCCTGATTACAATATAAGTTGCAAATTTAAGATGAACTGAGAAGAATTTACTATCACAGTTTAACGAAGATTCGTAGTACTGTGCCACTATACTATACGGTAAAACACAACCAAATTGAGAACCTCCTATCTTTTGAAGTCGGTTAAAAAAGGTACGTTGTGTGCATGACGAATGTAAGTTTCATGAATGTGTACGTTATTAATGTTTTATTGGTGTTTATTTATTTGTTGGTGATTATAATAATAAGGTACATAAATTGCGAATAAGTATCTCATTAATAAATGTTAGGAAACCTAACATTTCTTCATTGTTATGTTTTATGTTATCTGTGAATTTCGTAAGCAGTTTTCTTACGAAATTATTACATGTATAGTTGCTAATAGGTAATTACTGTAAGAATATCGATACTCGATAAACCAATACTAGTAAATAAAATTATTACCAATGGGTAAAATAGTGTGATTGTTAGTTAATTGTAATACTATGAATGGCATTTATATTATTCGATATAAATAGTAGTAATCGATACATTACAATATTATTTGTTGTTTTGGGGCATTACCGAAAACTTCATTTGACGGATACGGATAAAGTTACGATCTAGAAGTCCCAGGTTCGAATACTGGCCATTACACTACCGATGTGAACCCACTCCTAGCAAACCCCATTGAGCTTATTTGGAGGGGTTAGAGGGAATATTATGAATTCCAGTTGCTAATATTCTTTATTAAAAAAAATGTTTCAAAATCCTCCACTAAGGGATCGATCGCCGATACAAGTTCCGTTTGACTTTCCACTAAATTTATTGGACCAGTCCAAAATAGTTGAAATTGGAAATATTCCTAAAAGTTAGGTATTTGATGCTGTCTTCATAAGTTATAGCATAACTTACATTTAATCACCACACTTTGATCACCCTTCTAACTTCACAATACCATGTTTAACTAAATCCTGGTTCTTTTTTTACTAAGTACTATTTATAACCAGTTTCTAAATGAGAAGTTAAAATTAAGTCTCGTCAATATCCTCTTACACACAGTCTCGTAAACCGTACGAAAGGTACGTCTTCTCAGGCACGCTTAAGCTGCTGAATGTACTCGCTGTTGTTTTATTCCTAAGCGACTTCGAAATGTAGTTCTTCAAGGAAGGCATCAGAAGGTACTTACAGGGTCACACGAATGTGGGGAGGAGGTCATCTCCAAGAGATGTCCTCGGGTCTACCGGAGTGCGAGAGATTCTTAATAGTCTCAACTTGGGCAATCAAAGACCTATAGATGGCGTGCGTTTAAGCCGGTTCGAGTCCGACATAATCACTTACACCGACTCTGGTATCTGTGGGGATTTTGGGGAGAAAAAGAAAGGATCCACGAATGTGCCATTCCTAGTGTTACACACGTCCATAAGACAAGGTAACAACTTTCCGTGGGCCGTGAGCTTGTATACCACCTACGTGGATTAAAAAACACCCACTGTGCAGAAGTAGTTGTTGACCAGACTAAAGTAAAATTTCTCGCGTCTGAAACTGGGTATTAAGGCCGTTTTCCACGATCCTCGATTTCGCACTGCACGCGCGTTTCGCAGTCTATGGGAATAGGTAGTGCAGACACCGTATCTGTATTCGTATCCATGAAACCACGCATCGTGGAAACCCGGCTTTAATCTGATAATAACTAAGTAGATTATACTTAAAACGTCTTTAGTTTATAAAAGTTCATCATCAAACTTTAGATCTTCTTTTGGAAAGCGCCTCTGCTTCTTCTATCGTATCTGGTAGTCTAAGGTTCCTGGTTTCTGGTAACAAGAAGACCAGCATGCTGGATAATGTTGCCATAGCAGCAAATATGACTGTTGGCATGCACTTGTGGTAGAGCGACTGCAAAGAAAATCATAGATTTAATTCTTCCTTCAGCACCAAGAGGCTTATCTGTAGAATCTGTAGCCACACCCGGTGGAGAGCGGTGTATGAGATGGTCAATATTTTAAGATAAAAAAGTCATGCGTACCCACTTTGGAGCTATTGGGGGAGACACACCACCAGATTGTATTCAGAAGAATTGTTCAACATACTCCTGCCTATATCATTGAATCGCTTGCCATAGGCAGGGAATTCATCCTTACATTTTATAACCGGAAACGGTTCAGTATGAAAGGAACTTCACGCTACGCACACTCAAACTGTGCATTTACCCTGCTGTTTTCCAGCGACTACAATATCGGTATCTTCAAGAAAGGTATTAGAAAGTTTATACAGAGTTGGCAGTATGAGTGTGCCGCTCCTTGTGTTGCAAACGTTCTTAAATCACGAGGTGATATAAAAAACATTAGAATATAATTGACTTGAGTCCTCTCGGGCGCTGATCTGTCTTCACCCCAATAAAAGATTGCCTAAGACATATCCCTCGTAACCCGGCATATATCCCCATCGGGTGCCGGATATTTTATTTCGTAGGGGACGAGGTTTCACCCCAAATATAACAAATTTTTCAAAGTTGATTTGTCCGTTACTAGAAATAGGTTTGAAATCGCTCAGCATCAAATAGAAGAGTATCCTATGACCTTACCAATAGTGGTGTCAATGGCGCTACAAGTGATCCGATCCTTCCAGCCGTGGAACAGAAGCTGATGAGCGTCTGCCTCATGTTGGTCGGGAAGACTTCTGACACGTAGATGTAAACAGAACTATAGGCTAGAGTCACTGCCCATTTTGCGAGCAGGTACAGAGGGATGGACCAGTAGTCCGCTGAAATGAAATATATCATTAGTACAAATAATCAAATCATAGTTAGGCACTTATCAGAGTATTCGGACAGGCATGAACCAAATCTAATCAAGTGTGTTTTACGTTGACGGCCGTTCAATTGAGGAGTCAAACTAGGGAAGTACCTCCACCCTACAGAATACCGCGGTTAATAACCTTCCGTTATGCTTCTCTTCTCACTGGAGAGGTTTTCTGTTGTCAGTGGGAAGACCGAAGGCTTAAGGAGAGACTGCTATGTGTTTGTAAATAATCCTGCTTTGTAAACTGCACCAAGAGCACATAAACTCTCTTAATCTTCAACTCTTCCTCCCTCCCCTCTACAGCATTGGCAGCACGAGTGTGACGTCTCTGGTATTGCAAAAGTGTGTAGACCATAGTGACTACGTGGGCCATATGGTGGACTGCCACCAATGGGGTTTAAAAAAAGCTACATGGGGAATTCGGATTTCGTTCCTGCAATCCATTGGCGCATATTCTAGCTAAACAGTAACTTTTAATGGTTACATGTATTATATAGCATAATCTAAACCTGTTCCAAATTTTAGCCAGATCCATTCTGCGGTTTGAATGCAATGATGGCACAAATATCCTCAAAAACAAACCACCATGTTTCTAGTACTAGTAGGAGTCACAAAGTGATGCTTTTGAAGGTCAGAAGCTATATTCAGGTAGCGCAGGGTTGCAATATAATTCAGTTTGATAAAATCATGACAGAATAGGACCTAATATGGAGGAGAGAGTACGATGGGCTGTCAAACTGAAGACTTGCTCAGGATAAAAGTATATTGAGAAGACTGAAACTTTCAAGTCATTTCAAGGGCTTGTCTTCAAGGGCATGTGAGAGTGTTTTAGGACTGCATACTGTCTATTTTTTTTTTAAATTTTCTTATAATACTTAGGCGGCAAACAAGCACATAGTCTACCTGATGAAAAGGGGTATTTAATCTTGCTTCAAAGTTATTTCTCCATAAAGCAGCACAAAGAGCTGTTCTATATAAATACTTATTGGTCCCCAAAGTAGGTTTAAGAAAGTAGGTCAAAGTTGTAATGGCTCTTTTTAAACTTAACTAATCTAACTGCTTCCAGGAATTAGTACTCTACCCTACAGAATACCGCGGCTAATAATAACCTTGTGTTCTGTTCCCGGCGGTGAGTAGGGTAGCCTGAGTTCACTGAAGAGTTTTTGTAAAGTTAGGGGGACGACCAATTGTCTCTTGCGCTGGCGGCACGGAAGCACTCTTAACCTTAATATTAGAAGGTTTCTATAGGGTCAGCAGCACGAGTGTAATTTAATCAAGGGTTGTTTACTTTCCGATGGTTGAACGGCCCTATGTCTTAGTAGTGTTCTACAACACCCAGGGGAAAAGTTACAACGGCCTTTCTATAGCTTAAAACTCTATCAATAGGCAAATATATATGTATGTATGTTCCAACGGTATGTATTCAATTCATTTTCAATGATACATCTATGACGGGCAATTGTTAGCTGTCTCATTTCCTGCACATACCGTACGTATTATATTTGTGCAGGGGCAGAACAAATCAACAATACGTAACTAACCGATTACAACCTTGTCGGATCGAAGTAGATTTATTTAACTGTATATTTGTGATTAAAAAAAATACTGTGGGTGCTAGCACCTCTGCCTACCCCTTCGGAGATATAGGCGTGATATTATAAAAAAAAATACAGAGGAATTGAAAATCACTTTCTTTTTTTTTCCTACACTGTTATACAGTCCTGGGCTCTCTTCCCTGAGACATTGCCTTCAGTTTACACCCTGGCGAGGTAAATTGACGTATCGTATACAGAGTGTAACACTCTCGAAGCCGAAAGCCCCTGGTTCACAACATTATGGCTTTAAAAAATTATGGCAATATATATTTTTATACCATTTAGCTTGCGTTACTTCACTCTCCATCGTGTTAGTAAAGCTAAATTTCATGAAAAAGCATGAACTCGCAAGGTAGCGCCACTTGCTTTTTTGCAGTAACGTTTTTTTATGCAATTTTCGTTTAACCAATAAACTTTTAATTCAGACTTCGCCCTTTCCCTAAGCCTTTTCCAAAGTCAATAGGTAGAGTTTTGATCCTGATCTCCACAACTCATTGGCGATATCGAACTGGGGGCTCTAGACAAACTGTCATTCTATTGGTAAAAATGCCAGAGGAAATCGCTTAGAAAAGATTTAATTGACATAAATCTGAAGCTGGGATTGACATAAACCTGTAATATGACTATGAAAATGAACTGTGAATCTTTATGACTCGAAATATTTTATTTCATATATTTTTATTATTACAATCATCGCAGTGTTAGTGTAATCCATTGACAGAAAATTGAAAACGATACGCTTTGACGCGATTTCACCAATAGAATGTCACATTGTCTAGAGGCCCTGTTATCGGACTTTATAGGACTCTAACTAAACTAAGCGTAATGTAACTGCTATAGCTGTTTGTATGGTAACCGGGACCAATATTTCAAAACCTAATTTAAATCTAGTAGTTTTTCCTCGCAGATTTCAGTTTCAAATTGGTGCATCTGCAGAGGTTCAATTGCGAAGATTACATTTTCAATACCTAATTTTAAGCTATTTCTTTGGCAAATATTTTGCTGCTGCCCAAGGTTTTGGGAATAGAAGTATTCCTTATTATACAAGTAGGAGGGAAGTAAATTACATTGCCTGTAATTACAGAATATAATCTGCCTAATTCACAGACATAAATCAGTTTAGATTAGGCAATATGATTAGTGGATACTAATCATATAAGTCTTGGTTATGCGGTTGTATTAACTCATTATCTGATAATAATGTGTGGTTGTAATACTCAACCTTTTGAATTAGAATATATCTTGAAAGTTTATCTCCCAACTAAGGAACTTGCAGATAAGCTTTCCGTGACAAATAGCTATCGTAACAAGTATTTATGACTATATATATTAACTTGACAATACAAGTATTCATCTATCAATCAATTAGCATATCGAAGTCCACTGCTGGACATAGGGTTTTCCCAATGTTGGGAGGTTTTGGCCTACTGTTAGGGTTTACATCGTAGTTACCTCTTACGATACCTTCCGTATCAGATGGGGTTATGATATTCAATCTACGCTATCACATGGACTTAACAGTTTTCATTATCGACTTTACTATCATCATCATTATACTTGCGTTAGTCTCAGTTGCTGGGGTCCGCTGTGGACTTTACTGTATATAATATTGCGTGATCTCCGATTTAACTGCCGAACGTTTTACAGCTTTCGTGGTCTTATTTACTCCACCAAAGTTTTGAGTTGTACGTTTTAGGTGTCTTATTTTGGGAAGCACTACTCTTGATCGTGATGGAAGCAGCTATATGGGCCATAAGTGATAAGGGTCGATTCTCAAACTTTCAATCTAACTAAGAAACGGTCGAACTTCAACATTTGCCTAGAAGCAACTGCCATCGTCACTTCAGAATCCTCAGGCCCTATAGAAGCTCTGTATTTAGATTAGGTTTACGTATTTGTACCGCTCCGACTACCCGTAATGAGATTCATGGATATCCATAATGCATCCTTAAACGTCTCCTAGAGGTGGTTATTGAAAAAAGACACATTTTTATAAACAACTGGTCTATACAGAGATTTAGTTGAATGCTAATTAATTATTATTAGTTGTATAAGAAGTGAAACGTTTGTAGTTGTCCTAATTCAAGTCAACATGGTACGTCGACCTTGCGAATGTTATGAAACAATAGGACTGTCTTTGTTTTGCTGCGTAAACATCCGAATGATCGCGATCTAATATCGAATGTGATACGAA
Organism: Pelosia muscerda; assembly: GCA_963691645.1. Taxonomy (NCBI): domain Eukaryota; kingdom Metazoa; phylum Arthropoda; class Insecta; order Lepidoptera; family Erebidae; genus Pelosia; species Pelosia muscerda. The sequence goes on along the minus strand of OY829114.1, from coordinate 13,338,650 downwards.
ATATATTATATTTGTCTCGTAATATTATGTTGTTGTTTTAGGCGATATTGCACTAGGACAACTAAAGACCTGCCTCTTAGACAAGTAGAATGGAAAATAGGATATTCAATGTATAGGATGACATTGGGATTGACACAAATATTTTGACGTTGATGGCAGCTGTGAACGAATGTTGAATGCCCTGTAAATTCTATTATACTCCATTCTACGAAACAACGTGGTTGAATTGCCATTTGTCTATGGGGCTGAAACGGCGTATTTTTCGAATAAATGTAATGAACCTTTATAGAATATATATAATTTATCTTTTTAAATTGTATCAAGAGTTTTTCTCTGATACTCAAAGGTTGATTGGGAGTGAACTCTCTCCCAGCGAGACGTTTGAAACTCATGTACCGAGGAAGGTTCCTAGATAACTTTTATTTCATAATTTAGCAAGGTTTCTTTGTAAGCTCGATTTCATCAACTTTTTTATAAAAAGGAAGTTGCTACAATGGTTGTCTATTAGGAGCCGAGTTTATAAATTTGAAGAAGCTAAATAATTTTATTAAGGTCACAGTATAATAAAAACCAGCTAATTGCGAATCGGTAACAGTAATAGCAACAGAAATATAATATCCATAATCATTTCAGTTCTACCAATCAGGGTGATATATATCCTGGTTACAGACGAACAGCGAAGTCTCAGTAACATTGATCTAATTTTACTCTTTGTTACTCTTTGGGTGCGGAATCCTAAAAACAGATTGATCCTGTTTGACACACAAGCACACACAATTACTTTGCTATGCCTACACGTTTTTATCTAACATAAATAAGGAATAGTAATTATAAGTCAACAGCTAGTTAAGTTGTTTGTGATATATTCTTCGCTGTAAATGTACAAACATACATAAGGAAGGGCATACACTATTGTATGTAGGTTTAGGTCAATGACGGTAGCTTTTAAGGTCGTACTTATCATAATTTATCACTTTTCGATCAACATGAGTGAGGAAATATTATTGCCATCAATCTATTCTGTCTAAGTGATAAATATATATCATCTTCCATTTTTAGATTTCTGGGTAAGCAAACGAAAAGCGTCCGTAGCTTAGTGGTTATGGAGTCGGCCGAACGATCCAGAGGTCTTGAGTTCGAATCCTGGTCATTACACTATCAACATGAACCCACTTCTAATACAAGTCTTTGGGCTTACTTGGAGGGGTTAGAAGGAATAGTCGTAGGTAATTTTGGTCGTTTATGTTTTTTTTAAATTACCTTACCATCTACCTCTGCCCACACGAGCACTCATCATCATCTTTATTTCAGCCACAGGACGTCCACAGGCCTCCCCCATCAACCTCCTATCCGAACTTTAAAGTTTCAATGCTTCATTTGTAAATAGTACGTTGGTGTCATAATTGTATTATTTAAACAAGCATAACGTCATATTTAATAGTTTAGAAATTAACAATCTTAATATTTTAAAAATATCAGATACCCCCTTCATCCATTCACATCTAGAATTGTACATTTATGAGTGTATTGTCTTGTACCTCCAATTAATAAAAAAAACAATTAAAAGTAATACTTACATCTCGGCAAAAACGAGAACAGCAACATTGTAACAGCGCAAGTGATATACGTGGTCATCAATGTCTTCTTCCTTCCATATTTATCCAGAACTATCACAACCACGATATACGCCGGGATCTCCACCAAAGTCACAAGCATGAAACTCACATATCTGTTACTGCTCAAAGACACAGAATTTATCGACAACCCATAGTACACTAAAGAGCAAGTCATCCACAAAAACGAGCAAATTATCAATCTCTTCCATATTATACTTGATCTTATCGCTTTATAGAACTGTGACTTTTTATCTGTAGTTTGATTCTCAACTTTTAGTAAAGGATCTGCCAAGCTTTCCAGTTCAAGTTTCCTCGGATCCATATTATTGATTTTAGCTGCCTTTTTAAGAACTGATATAGCCTTCTCTCTTTTGCCTTTACTGAGGAGCCACCTCGCACTTTCATTAGTGAACCAAATGTAAATGACGACGATGATAGCTGGGCTGTAGATGACCATTATGTAGGTACGCCAGCTGTCTATGCACCAGGCGAGGAGTGCGATGAGGACAACGCCAATCACGAAGGTCATGTTACACATAGCTGAGACGATAACGCGCTGCTTGATGCCAACCAATTCAACAACTGTAAGAAATATTATTTATGTGACAAGAATAATGGTTATATTAAATAGATGATATAAGTTATTGAAGAAGATACAAGAAAAATTATAAATTACATGAAGAATAATATCATAGATTACTTCTAATATGGAAGCATGTTTCAAAAGCGTACTGGCGTAAAATGTTACGAAGAATAAGTATTAAAGAAACTTATGAATAAGCTAGAATTTTAAGTATAAAAAGCTTTTTGAGACATAAGGCACGAAATATATCAAGGTAAGTTTGTTTAAGTTGCAAAGTTCTCAAAGTCTCAAACTAAATGGGAATACCTTAGAGAGTTGAGTAACTTTTAGTAATTATAAGGTTTTTAATTTCAAATTATGATGTACTATGATTTATATCAGTAACTTAACTAAGTACTCGTACAATGGGTAAAGTTTGAAATAATTGTAAGAACATAAGAGTATTAAATATTCTATTTTTAGGTAAGAACTTTTAAGTAAAGGTAGAGTGGAAGCAATAATAAGTAATACATATTAAAAGAAACTTACTGAAAACGTATGCTGATGGATACAGTCCGCCGCCAAAGCCTGCTTCTAAGAAATGCAGCGCCACATACGTCAGATAATTGGGTGAGAATGCCCTTGAGAAGCCAAATATCAGGCTGGCTCCCGCTGCGAAGCCAACTGCCACCTTCCTTCCGAAGCGATCTGAAACCGCTCCAGTGAACAACATGGCTATGAACATGCCACAATTGTGGATGGTGCCAACCAAGGCTCTTTTCCAATCCTGGCAACCTAGATTGAACTGAAACACGAGTACTTGTTAGATGAATGAATTTTTGCTGCCTTGTACAGTAAACTAAAATATTGCCAGTCCAACGATTCTTCGGAATATCTCGTGAATTGATGTCCTTAAGAGTCTTTTTATTTTCTTGTCTGTCTTCTATATCAACTAAAGACAAGGATAGGAAAATAAGTAGTGATCCAGATAATAAATATTCATTTGATCTGCTAATGGAAGATTACATAAATATGTCAACTTATCATTTCATTCATTACTATAATCAATTTTCATAAAATCCTCTCAGCAATTTTCTATAGAAAGAGTGGACTACACAAAAATAAAAATTATTCCTTATCCGATTGTCATATTATGAACATAAACCAAAACAACATTTTGATGTCGCCGTTAACAGCCCCGAAAACATTTAAGTTCTTAATAAAAATATCTCAGAAGTTTCATCTAAAATCCTATTATTAGTCTTGTGTATTATAAAATCAAAGACTGAACTAAGTACATCTGGTAGTAATGAAATGACGTCAAAGTCGAAAGCAACTATTTACTCCATTATTGAGAACTCGACGCGTGAGAGATTAATAAACAAACAAACTTTCATTTTCGCGAAATTTCATATTGTTTGTGCCAAGTCGTCGCCGCTGTCATCGGATACTATGACAAGGACTTTGAGCTACGTTAAGAATTGATGAATTTGGAAGATATGATTTTGTAGCCTAGTTTTTGAGAGAATGACGACTACGATTGGCAGGTCCCGTAGGTTTCCTGGACGGGGGAGACATCCTCTCTTAGAAGGTAACTCGTGCGATGATTATGTGCGTAGTAGAAAACTTTAACTAATTTAGCCAAGATAGATGCGCATCATTAGATAAGGCATATATACATGTATGATAAAGATCACGCTAGCAAAGACAGAAGTATTGCTTGCGTGTTGGTTGTTTGAAGAAAAATAAAATAAAATAGAGAAATGAAATTGACTAACCTCTTTAACAAGCGAATTGTTATCTTCATACACGTAGGTATCACAGAAAATAGTTTCATTGGAGAAGTTTTCTCTCAAACACTGGAAGTCACTACCGTTTAGGGGTTTGTACATCATACAAAAATCTAATCTGCCTAATTTCTCGTTTGTAGGTATAGCGTAGTTCTGCCATGATGTGTCGCTGAATTGTTCACAGCCATTCACTTCGCATCTGTTGGAGAATGGGAAATATTTAGCAAATATTTGTTAACATTTGGTATACACGTATACATAAAATAATGGACAATTTTTATTTCTGGACAAGTATTGAACCATGTTTGTCAAATAACTGCAAAATTATTACCACCACTTCAAAGATCTACTTTATAAGTAAACAAAACAATACTAACTACAAGAATCTTAGCTAATGCTTTGCAAATTTTTAGCAATGCGGAATAAATGTGGTCTATCACAGAACAAATTTTCTCCGCTGTTGGGCTAAAACTTCCAAAAATTATTTAGTTGAAAGAACAGAATATATGTATACACAATGAAAGTCATTCAAACAAAACTACGAGTGCCTTCTAATAAAGTAACCTCTCAGTCGTTAGGAAATAAATTGTCATTGCTGCACAGATGTCAATGACCGTGGTCTTGAATCTAAATTTGGATAATAAAATAATTTCATCGATGAATTCGTTGTTTTAAATTTACAGGACTGGAAAAATGAGTAAGTAGAGGCTAGATGCAGTTAAGCGCGCCCAGTCAAGATCTGCAGGTGAAGGTGTACCTGCGGATTACCTTTAACAGCATAAAAATTCAACCAATTGTCATAAATGTTTAATTTATCCAGAAAAAAGAACTACTGCTTTAGCGACAGCAAATACAGAAAAAATGAAAGCGCAAGTTAGAGCAAGTTTCTAACAAAAAATTCAGTTATTGCGAGTGCAATTGTCTTCACCGTAAAGTGAATGACCGTGGATGTCAATCTATATTTGGATTCCTTTGAAAGTTTCTTTCATTCAACGACTGGAGAGTAACATCTTCAAGAATAATTATTTTAGATTGACATTGGTCTTAAGTGCATAGCGAAGGGGCAGAATAAGAGGACAATCATAGTCCAATCCTTACTTAGAACAAGGTGATGTGTGATGATTCTCACTGGTTGTTGTCTGCAAAGCCGCAGATTTTTTTTTCTATTCGTGCATCCCATAAGAACCATATCCACGGATAAAAACTAGCCTATATGTTAAAACAGACTATATAGAATAGAATCATCGTAATCATCGAATGATCAAATAGTATAATGTCAAGATCGTTTAAGGCTTAGAAGGAACAAGTAGTAAAATGTCAAAATAGTAGAATGACATGCAGCAAAGTTTAGCTAAGCTACTATACTATTTTGAATAAACGATCTGGACATTTTACTAATTGTTCACTCCAACATTTATACGATTTTGACATTAATCTACCTCAATCTGTTACTTGGACGTATTACTATATAGTTATTACGAAACCTGAGCATCTGGACATTTAACAACTTTGACATAACCCTCCGGATCAGCGGGCATCAACCAGTAAGAAATATAAATAACTCACCTATACATCTGTTCCTGAGCTTCGAAGATGAATCCGCATTCGAAGAAACTGCTGAGGAGAACAGGAAAGAGAAGTAGCACATAGTTCAGTAGATTGAATCTCCCGTACGGACCTAAACTCTCCAAAATTGATTCTAAGTTGATCTCCTTCTTGACTTCTTCCATCGTTTCCAGTGTGGCTTCACTGGATTACCTGTAAAGATGACAAAACATTCTAATAAAGGTCTATCATCTAATTCATTTTTATTATCCTGTCGTAGTCGTTGCACATGCACAAGTTTATGTGTTTTCCCTGCTGGCTTCTTATAGGCCTTTTTAATGTTGGCCAGGTTTGCCATACCATCTGCGTTAATCGTCTCTTACATCGTCTCCCTTAGAATGACATGGGGTTGTAATATTTTATGTTTCTCTTTCTGATATAGATATGGTACATTGAAAATATTAAATATTTCAAAACTCTTAAAATATTGGATTCATTACAATGCTGTTTTTATCTTTTTAAAGGTGTCAGAGTAAAATTTCCAGTCACAATGAATCATTACACATATCGGTTTATGTAAATACTTGAAACACATGAATAAGTTTGAATATAATTTCGTACGACCTACATTTCTCAATTGTCCTATTTGTTTCTTTAAAACATTCAATTGTATGACTGATTTCACGAACACATTTATAACGGGTGGCTCTCTATCTTTCTGGTGGTAAGTGGATGCTTATCCTGTCATAAAATTTATGTAGTTCTAGGTAAAACAACAATATCCAAATCACTAATCGAAGTATTTTTAAAGTGTTGACGTCTTGTTGAATATAAAAAATTCAAGGAAATCACAATTACTAAACAATGGGACAAAAACAATATTGAGCATAATTTCCAGCCCGACCTTGGGTAAGATATCCGATCATTGTCTAAGGTGAGCAAGATGGTGATGTGACATCATTCGACTTTTTTTTTATACTAATGATTCCATGTTGATATCCACGTGAATCGGGTGCTTTGGACCAGGGGTCATAAAACATCTAATTTCTCTAAATAACATAGTATAAAATAAAGTCGCGTTTTCTGTCCCTATTTTTCTTGTCCCTTTGTATGCTTAAATCTTTAGAACTACGCAACGGATTTTGATGCGGTTTGTTTCAATAGATAGAATGGTTAAGGAGGAAGGTTTATATGTATATAACATCATGCTAGGACTAACAGGTGCGGAGCAGGAATGAAAAATGTTGCAAAAACGGGGTGACGCAGACGAAGTCGCGCGGGTCAGCTAGTATATTCTAAAATTTAAAATCTTATTGAAAACGAACCAAAACTATGTGAAATTTAAGAGTTTTATTACCTCAAAACAACGTTCGTTTTCATTTTGGCATTCGTTTTACGTGTATATTTATAATCGAAATGTAAACGTACGTTTGAATTTTCGAATGGTCTTAGATGTGGTCTAGTAGCCATATCAGAGCATCATCCCCGTAAGAGACTGATGGTGGGTTCAATCTCGTCTATTGTATATGTATACTTTGTACATTATTTTTCTCCAATTTTAAAAAGTTGAAATTTGTTCTGGACAATGCTAAAGTTGAAATTTAATTTAAGTTAAAAGTCATTGGTGTGTGCCATGGTAACCTGGGATCGAACCCGAGACATCGTCTCAGCAGTCCATTACCCATACCACTAGGCTACCGCGGCTAATGAAGTTCTGGATTCCAAAAAGAGTCAAATGCAGTTCATTTGATTATTTTTAGGTTCTAGAACTTCATTAATTTTATCTATATTTTTTGTTATCGATACGTTTTATTTTAATTGATTTTCTTACAGGTTAAAACCAAGTACACGAGTGTACGTATTATGTATATTCGTCTCATTTGTAATGTTAATCTGCTCATACAGTTATAAATAGAAGTTTATTACCATTATATGGCGCTTGCCTTCAGTGCTATAAAACATTATATTACTGAATTACTATTTAATTATGCATTTGTTTTTACCTTATTTTAATACTCTTCTCTTCTGCTTGAGTCAACAAATGATTCACATTGATAAGGAAATGCAAATGTGTTTTAGTCAATTGCACTACAATATAGTTCTCATATTTCTGTTATTATTGTAACGAATTCTATTAATATTACATGGTTATCTTGGTCTGACTACTAGTATAGTAAGGGCAATACTAGCGTTGATATAATCCGATTTAATCTTGAATTGAACATTCAATTGGTCGTTAAGACTGTTAATAGGTCAGTATCTTCAATTAACCTTTTAATTTATTATCAACATAGTTAAAAGACCGCTGCTGTATAAGTGAGTTCTAATCTTTTTAAATCAAGTGATTCATCCATTTTTATGATCTTAGTATAACATTTTTCAAAATTATTATGTAAACAGTGGCTATGGTAAATCGTTTTCTCCTTTATATATATTTCTCTGACAACTTCATTGTAGATTCGATTCAGTGTATCTAGTTGTAAGTTTATAAGAACTGATCTGCAGAACATTTATGATTTTACTAGGAGATGGTCCCTTAATTTCTGAGTGTATCTTCCAAACACAATATGTTAAACAAAACACCTTGGACAGTAATGACATAAAGGAGACGCGCTTTACTGCACAGTACATCGTCATTTATAAAATAATAGCATGCGAAACCTATTTGTGTATCAATTGAGCGAACATCCGGTGTTTTTATGGTTTTCAATCTTCTTGTGAATTGAGTTTTACTTATAATAGATTATCATATTCACATGATGCTGTAACACGAGAATAACGACTATCGAATGAATGCCAATAATAGTGTGAGGACGTCATGGTGAAAGCAACTTGAAGAGTCTCGCTATCTACATCCTGACTACCCACTGTATGATGTTAAATTAAGGTATTATCAACCTCATTGTACTAAATATACAAAGTTCCAAATCCAAAAATTTCAACTTAATGATTGTTCAGAATAAATTTCAACTTTTTAAAATTGGAAAATAATGAATGTACACAATATGTAAATGTACAATAGATGGGACTGGAACGCGCGATCAGTCTCTTACAAGAAGAATGCTCTAATATGGCTACTAGACCATATCTAGGACCATTCGAAATTGTCCTTCACGTCTCAGGAAGCGACGTTAGAACCATCTACCGACAGCCCTACGGACATTCGGAAACAATGTATGATTATTTAAAAAACATATTTAAACATGTTTTTTAAATAAATAGCTAATCCAGTGCGAGTCGTACTTGCGCACCAAGGGTACGTACAAAATTGAATTCAGGGACGATCTTTGTGAAATGAACCGCATACTACCACGAATTCCTGAGAAAAAAAGTCTTGACAGTCAGACGTACAGATAGACAGATGGACAACGACGGATTCCTAAAGAGATTTTGTTTTTCCTTTTGAGGTACAGAACCTTGTAAAATTGGTTAACTATAATTCCTATTAACGTAACAAGTGATAGAGTTTTATTTGCAACAGAAAGAAATAGCTAAAACTAAGGCTAATTAGAAATTGGTGGCAAGAAGCCAAGCTAACGGGATCGAGGAGTGCAATCTAAAAGGATTCATTGGAATTAAAAGTTCGTACAAATTTATTGCCGTTTTGGTTAGCAGTGCAGAATGCTTGCGAGAATTTTGCTTGTAAAGGACCGATAATGCTGGATATGCGGGTGGATCTACTACTATTGAAAACAAATGTAATTGCCTTTATCGACAATGAATTGCTTTTAGTGGTGATCACTTGAAACGCCTCTTATACATTACTACTTGAATGTAGTGAAGGTGTTTGTACCATGCCAACATTAGATAGGTGTTTCTACTTTGCCCCACCAAGCGTTCTAACGGGGGACCAAACTAGTGATGGGATGTTTAAAAATAAAAAAATGTGCCCAAAAAAGGTCCTCACTAATTACATTTCGATGGTTAAAATTATACCTGTTTAAATCACCACGACGGTGGATTTGTAGTTTAAACATCTAGGAGATGTGTTTTAAATGAATTAAAATCGATTAATTTTCTTTCAATTCCAAGTCAGGTATTCAAATAATCAAATTTTAACTTCTGAGGTCACATTAGGCTTTGTTCTTTTAGTTTAAAACTTAATTCTATCTAGAGGGCATAGCATTCAATATAATGTGACTGTTATATGTATCCAATCTGATAAGTTGAATTCTGGTAAGTAATTAACAAAATAAATGTAAATACAAACATCCTACCCATACACATCAACAATCAATCGATCCTATTGCAGTCTACTGCTGGACATAGGCCTCTCTCAATATTGGAAGGCTTTGACCTACTATTTTCACGCTGACCAGATGGGTTGGTTTGGTTTTATTTCGAGTTTCTCTTCTCTTGCGTAATACCCAAAATCATCATAACCCTCCTTTTGACTTCACCGTAATCGGGTAAAAACACAAGTATATTAAGCGTACTTTTGGGATATAATAGATATATTTCTATGGTTATTAATAAATGACTGAAGGAAATGGTTACAGTTTTATACAACTGAGATAAATTTGATGACTAACTAACACTCATTTTTTTATCTCAATTCTCTCAGACGGAGACAGATTCAAAGATAAATAATAACCTTGACCAACTGATAAAATTGATTGTGGGTTATTTGGTATATGCATATTCTTTTTGTTTGCCAAATGTACGACATGAAGATATTTGTGTCTATAGCCAGATAGATTTCTCCTTTGATAAAGTAATAAAAATACAACACCTGTGGCGTGGGGGTAGTGAACGCGATTACTATGCAAGAGGTGCGGGTTTGATCCCTGCTCAGTGCAAATATTTGTATGTATGAAATATAGCTAATTGCACTAGTCGAGCCGTACCTATCACGTTATGTCGTCGGTCCTGGTTTCAATAATCAAATTGCAAACATCTATGGCAGTCGTTACGGGTAGTTGGATCCATCAAAAGTCCAACTAGCCTAACTATCGGAATTCAGCCGCATCTTAGTTAGACTAGAAATCCGACCCCAATTGAGTTGGGAATAGGCTCAGAGAATGATGATTACGCAATGTGTCGAAATATTGCCATCATTGCACACTATTCTAACGAATACTCCATCATACCAATTTACGGGTTGCAAGGCAAAATGCCCGAACATTTTATTGCTTACATGGATCATGGATCACTATACAATCGTAAGAACACATAAAGTTACGAAATCTCTCTTGGAATCGTAGGTGACTTGTGATATGTTTTGATTAATCTTACAAGATACTTAAATTTTCAGACCAGAAAATTTTTGGTCCGAGGTAGCTACCTTGTAGGAACCAAACAAACACTTTGCTAATGCAAAAATCACGTGGTCCTTCTCGTGATTTTTCCATTAGCAAAGTGTATACCCGATAGACCAGACAAAAAATAGGTTAAAACTCACTTACGAACAGATCGACAAACTGTGATAATTGTACCCAAAGTTCTATCACTATCGTGACAGATTTCGTATCAAGAAATCATAAAAAAATTAAACATCTTGCAACGTGTTTGCCCTCAGAAAGAAGTCACACATTCTCATACTCGTGAGCAATTAATTTACTCCTTCATATATACTGAGGCATGTGAACGTTGCATGATGCATTGGCCTCTGACCAGATGGTGTGAAATTTATCGAGCTTCATTAATTAAATTGTGTGTTTCAATACTTTTTCATTACTGTGGCTACCATATGCCTCATAACATGTCATGTTCTTTTTTGAAGCATTCAGTGAGATGGTTTGAGTTCTATTAAAACATCTGTGTATTACTAAAGTATGTGAAGGCATAATTTATAAATTGTATGTCTTGGAAATTCTCTGCACTGAAATATGTTATGAACAAAAACATGAAATATTAAAATGTATTTTTTTTTAATAATATCACGTCTATATCCCCAAAGGGGTAGGCAGAGGTACTAGCACCCACATTTCGTCAGTTTATATTTAGGTCCCAATGTAATAGGTCGAGCCTATTGCCATTAACCGGGCACTTATAAACCTGCGATAAATACACACATAACTTCGAAAAGCATCGCAGTCATTGGTGTGTGCCATGGTAAATCTGGAATCGAACCCGAGACCTCGTCTCAGCAGTCCATACCACTAGGCTACTGCGGTAATGAAGTGAACCTCGTCTCAGCAGTCCATTACCCATACCACTAGGGTACCGCGGTAATGAAATGAAAATTCAGGATAATTCAAAATAATGTTGCCATGATAGAAAGAGCTCCGAAGTTTTAATGAATGATATTACAAATTGTCATACAGTTTCTTGTGATCTACAACTTCTGATTAATCCATTAATAGCAAACGCAGTGTATATCAGTGTAAACATCATTAAGTTCCGAGATCAAGTATTTACGAAAATCAACAGATATAAATTTGATGAGATTTACACAAACATTACGTTTGTGTAAATTTAACTTGATGTAATTTGATTGAAAGCAAATAAAGCATTCATTAAGCTTTTGACAAACTTTACAGCAGCTACGGCGTACTGTGATGTAAAATAAATAATAATTTAAGTTGAGACTTGAAATGTTGTTTACTTCCGTATACACAATACTGACAAGTGTGAGTTGAGACGAGTGGAGGTGGTTCCCTACGATAAGAATTATCTTCCTTGTTCGACACCATGACCAATGATAAAATAGAAATGAAATGATTTGCATAATAATAAATCGGATTCAGAAGGTGTAGCATTCATCTTTTATTTTAAAGCCCGGGGTTTCACTTACTCATTTACTACATTTGACTTTTAAAATTAAAAAAAATTGTCCTTCAATATAGAATATCACTTATTTGTTATTAACGTCAATAATACATTCTACTCAAGCTAAGTTTACCACGGCTTCTTAGGTGCTATTGGAGAAATCGTATCGTAAACGTACTTTATCTTGTCAATATAATAAAATATTTGGACCTGCGTTATGCTTAGATTATCCAGTAGACTGTAGGAAGAAGGAATCATGTGTACTGGTAAAGAATACCAAAACATAATGATGCGACAAAGAAAATAGTTACCGAATCGTTTGCTCTTAATGAAATTGTTTGTAGCAAATACAGGTGACATCTAAAGCCCCTGCACGTGTTGTTCTGTATAACAAGGGGAAAGGGAGGGTGGGCTAATAATTGCAAGAGGTCATCGGAATATTGACCATGTACGTAATTTGACCTTGTATATTGTTTATTAAAATCATTTCTGCAATTGCGCACCGATTATAGTTCACAATATGATAAATGAGAGACACGTGTCATTTTAATTGTTAAAATAAAGAGCATGCACATATTTAAACCTAATATCTAGAATGAACACAGCTATAACGTCACGAGCTATTTTATTAATCGCTTTTAGAATAGAAACATCTAATAAATGTTGATTTTATGGCGTAACTTCTAATTTATGTATGCATTGTTTTATTAACTAGAGGTGCCTGTAGTTATTTATTACCGTTAAATCACGTATGTTTTGGTGGTAATTAAAGATTGCAGTTAAAATTGGCAGTGCATAGCGTTACGGCAATTTTCTGCGTTCAATATTTGCACCTAAATCGTGGTGATTTGGGGTCTGTGTGCATGATTGATGATGAGGAGCTTTTCGACACGTTTCAGCGACTGCATTTCAAGTGCACAGTTCTTGGTTGGCGACTAAAAAGCAATTTAATCTCAGTAGGGATCAATAGGGCTCATAGGAAGAAGTTCATAAATGAATTGAATAAAAAATTAGACCAAACTCCAAGGCTTTGTTAGGTTATGAGCCTTATATGATATAGTTTTATCTTTTATCATCATATTATATTACCGTTACTATTAGAGATATCGGAATATTTAATATATGTTTAGAGTTTCCGATATTTAGGAGCTTTTGCAAGCACCATGACTGCATGATTCGAAAAAAGAAATCTAAATTATATTTACTCAAACTTTTTTTACAGTTAACCGCCTTTACTCCAGTTCTTCCGTGATCACAGAACACTAGCACTTGAAACAGCGTCGAAATATCGGAAATTTGAAACAATGGTGAATATCCCGATACTTCTAATAATAATATGATCATGAGAGTTTAAGTACCTACATAATCTTTTACAGAGGGAACTTGAATGCGAAAAAAAAACTACATCATATTAGCGTTATTCGTCAAGTAAGCTATGTTTATATCAAATTGTAACGAGTAGACGTGAAAACGTAACACACAGATAAACAGAGTAACTTTCTATTTCATAATAGTAGTAATGGATTTGTAATAACAGTTCTCGAATAACTGTTAATCACATAAATGCCAATTCAACGGATGAAGACTGGTATTATTAACTTATTGTAAATGTTAACATTATTTATGAAACAGTAGTTTAGGGTCTATAATAATTTGTTTTGGCAATTTTTTACGCTCTTCATCACACTAATATTATGAACGCAAAAAATTGTTTGGATGTGTGGATGTTTATTACTCTTTAGCGCAAAAACGGTTTAACGAATCTGGATGAATTTTTACACAGACATATATTATGATTTGGAGTCAGATATAGACTATTTCATATTCCCGGAATAAGTTTCTTTGGGTCGCAAAGTGGTTGGAATTGAAGGGGAGCCGTGACAACAGTTAGTATTAAATGTTATATTACATATAAAACTTGATAACTGTTTGTAATTTGAACTACTGTCGCGTTAGAAGAACCTTCGAGCTGATATACTTCAAGTACATTTATTTATTGTATCTATATTGTAAATCTTACCTGTAGGATATGCAAGATAATACAAAATGCAACATCGATATAACTACAAGTATGTAGTAACAATTATCTAATCTGAGCCACAGGTGTTAGCGCTGAAAAGTGCAACGAACGTATTAAGGATTCCGTGGCGTGGTGGCAGTGTACGCGACTGCTACGCACGGGGCGCGGGTTCGATCCCCGCTCAGTGCAGAAGGTTGTATGCATGAATATGGCTGTTTGCACTGATCTGGTCGTGCCTCGGAGAGCACGTTAAGCCGTCGGTTGCCATACAAACATCTACGGCAGTCGTTACGGGTAGTTGGAGTCCTCAAAAGTCCAACCAGTCTAACTTGGAACTTCGATATCGCCATTGGTCATTGGACCATTGGTTTTGGAGGTCAGATGGCAGTCGCTACACCGGAAATATCGAAGTTCAGCCGCATCACAGTTAGAATGGAAAGCTGACGCCAACTGAGTTGGGAAAAGGTTCAGAGAATGGATGTTATATTGCAGGTCCGTTGACATCCCTAAGAATAAACTGATAAAATACATATTTAGTTATATCGATATAATGCAATGTATTGGGCCTTCTTTGTTGTGGACATACACTAAATAAGTGCTAAAGAGGTTCTTATATAGATTTGGAGCGATTCTATTTGAAGGAGAGTAATACCTCAGTTTAAAGAACTGACTTTGTTCAGGACTGGGGATCTAGGAAATGGGGGGATGATTAATAACTCGTAGTATCTATATAGTTATTAATCTGTGCTATAACTTTATCTAATCTGACAACTTTGTTGACAACATTATGAAATGGAATAATTGTAATCTTTATTATTACAGTAAACAATGCATTACTCAGTATAAATACGACTTTGTTGTACAAAGCTTGATTATTGAGTCAATATACAACCACTCACATAACAAAAAAAAACCAGTAGTTCCACTTCTATGTAAGTACGTATATCGATAAAAGTAGGGCTTTAAAAAAATCTACTTCGTTCAATCATGTTCTCGTCAAAGTTGTGAATAATGGTTCAATAATGTAATTAAATAAACCTTTACACAAGGACAATACATTGATAACATTATATTACAAGCGGATGAACGAAACCGCAGCACATGAAATAGAAACCAAGAAACAATCTATGTAAACTATCTACAATTATAAAGTTGTAAATTAGATCTGCCCTTACATACATTAGAAATACACAAAACACTTAGGTTATGTTAAATTTACGATTTAAAACAATACACTATCAAATTTAGATCGGAAAAAGTGAATGCTTTGGCGGGATTTAACCACTGAGCCATGAAACCATGTCTCGAAAAATCAAATTCCCTTACACAATCATCATTCCCTGAACCTTTTTCCCAACTCAGTTGGGGTCGGCTTTCCAGTCTAACTGTGATGCGGCTGAACTTCGATATTTTCCGTGAAGCGACTGCCATCTGACCTCCACAACCAATGGTCTAATGATCAATGGCGATATCGAAGTTCCAAGTTAGGCTGGTTGGACTTTTGAGGGCTCCAACTACCCGTAACGACTGCCATAGATGTTTGTATAGCAACCGGGACCGACGGCTTAACGTGCTCTCCGAGGCACTTATAAACCTGCGATAAATACACACATAACTTCGAAAAGCATCGAAAGGTCATTGGTGAGGTGTCCTTACACAATCATCTCCAATCTAAATTTGATTTGAAACAGTAAGCATACTAATTGCTTATTGCTTTAAAAATGTCATTACATAACATAACTATCCCCGAGTTGCTAACACCCACATTTCGTCAGTTTATGTTTAGGTCGCAAGGTGTTAGCACCCACATTTCGTCAGTTTATGTTTAGCTCCCAATGTAATAGGTGGCGAGCCTATTACCATTAACCGGGCACTTAGGTATAAACCTGCGATAATACACACATAACTTCGAAAAGCAACGAGAGTCATTGGTGTGACAAAACCTGGGATCGCACCCGAGACCTCGTCTCAGCAGTCCATTATCCATACCACTAGGCTACCGTCATTACATACAATATATTATTAATTTGCAATTGTTGTCTGTTTTTTTGTTGAAGTGTTTAAGTAGAACGAGATAAATATTTCGATAACCGGCATCACCTTGCAATTAATAGTATGGATAAAGGTCAAAGACACCGATATGCTTAAACCAAAATAAATATCGACGTAACGTTATCAGATATTCTGTGCCTAAAGTGGAACGTACAGAAATAGACTCTGATACAGGTAAGCACATTGACATGAAGCAAACTATATTTAGTATACTTTCCTACTGTACGTGCTACATTGATGTATAGCGAAAGCATATTGTATTATTAATCTACTAGAGTATAAATAGTTTGTTGTAGAAGACCGATGGCAGTCGCTTCAAGAAAAATATCGAAGTTCAGCCGCATCTTAGTTAAACTAGAAAAGTCGACCCCAACTGAGTTGGGAATGGGCTCAGAGAATGATAGAGCATAGAGAGTTAAATACTGATATTTTAAGAATACTAAGTATACCACAAGTTGCCTGCTACTCCAAAGAAACCAGACCTTAAAAGTTGTCTGTTAGAGATCGCAGTCTGCGATAAGACCGCCCATTGTATTCAATAAACTTTCTTAAATCCTATAATTATGTATTAATTACAAGTGTACAATAAAGTTATATTCTTGTGGGAACACACTGGTTCCCACATTAATGGAAGGTGGTCATCTCAAAGAGATGTCCCCGGGTCTGCCAGGGTGCGAGAGATATGTCTTGTGTAATCTCACCTCCGGCAAAATACCCATTGACGGCGAGCGTTTTAGTCGATTCAAGTCCGACATAATCATCTCCACCGACTTTGGTGGAGACGGTATCTGTGGGGATTTTGCGTACGAAAAAAAAACTCGAGTACGACTCGCATTTGGCTGGTATTTAAAAGAACCATAAATTGTGGTTGTCTGATCTATGACAATAGTGCCTAATGTTGTTTTTTTTTTTTTTATACCACTTAGGTGGCAGACAAGCGCACGGCCCACCTGATGGAAAGCGGTCACCGTGGCCTATGGACGTTTGCAACACCAGAGGCGTCACACACGTGCTGCCTACCCTGTAGAAACCTTCTAATGCCCTTCTTGAAGAACCCCATATTGTAGTCGCCTGGGAAAACCACGGCAGGGAGCTCATTCCACAGCTTGAGCGTGCGCGGGATGAAACTCCTTTCATACCGCACAGTGCGCACCGTTTCCGGTCGTAGTGTGTGAGGATGAACTCCCTCTCTATGGCGAGCGGTGCGATGTATGATATCAATGTATGATTTAAAAGTACTAAGCAATAAACATGTTGTTTGTCTTGCCCCAACAAAGCCTAAGTTATCCATAGACAAATATTATCACTTTCAAATATCATGTTATCTGTCTGTATGTGATAGTGTAGTTATTATCTATTTTTTATCTCATATATCTATGTTGCACAAGTTAATGAACCATTAAGGTGTAATATCTCTTTGATAATATATGAGACTATTGAGATTGAGAGATATTGTATTCAATTTGTCTGTCATCATAATAGACTGCGGCGGGTGAGGTAAAGTGCACCTCCTCATACCCGGGGCTCGATACCCGTGACACAGTGGTCCCCACACACGAAGGTGGCTATCTCAAAAGAGATATGTTGACTACAAATACACCTGGCAACTAAAGACTTGCAGATGGCGTGTGTTTTAGTCGGTTCGAGTTCGACATAACCTCTGCAATCGCCTCGGGCGGCCAAGGTGAATGCGGTGAATTCGTGGGGATTTTTGCGCGATATAAAAGGACTGTACCTTATGATAAGGGAAATTCTTACACTTAACCTGTTTCTCGTGAACTTGAGGATGTAATTTTAGTTTTGTACGCAACGTCACGGGTATTAGCGAGACACATACTGTGTGATATTGTCAGGGCTGTCTTTACCTATACCGGGGGCCCTGGGCACACAAGAGTTTGGGGACCCTTTTGCATTGTTTTATACAGCTTAGTTGGTAAACAAGCTCACGGCTCACTTGGGAAACCTTGCAATACCTTTCCTGACGAGGTAGCGGCCGGGTTAATCGTTGAGCCGGTGACAATCAAATTTTTTTTTAAGTTGATGTGCTGGAAATAGTCGCTACTTTGGTGCCCCCCCCCTCTCCCCCTAAGGTAATGGGCCCTGGGATCGTGCCCCGAGTGCCCCTATGATAAATATGGCATTGGTCACGGTAATTTATTCTTTAAAACTAGCAAGCAAAACACAAAAATAAGTAGTACTCTACAAATTCCTGGAGGCCGAATAATTTACGAAGCCAGTCCACTAACTCGCATGCTCAAACGTTAAAATATTCTATTTCGTACGTGGGCTACCATATTTCAATATTTTAACATACGCAGTAAGTATTATACTGTATGAAAAATCACACAAAATGTATACTGTTCCCTGTTCTCATATGTGATATGGTGATGAAATCGTTCCAAGTAATTTTGATCATACGAGAATCGTTCTAGGAAATGATAGAGTACGTTTCTTTTTTTTGTGCGCAAAATCCCCGCGGATACCTCCCCCACCTAAGTCGTCGGAGAGTGATTATGTCGGACTCGAACTGATTAAAACGTCCGCCACCTATGAGTCTCTAGTTGCCAGAGGTGACATTACACAAGACATATCTCTCGCACCCAGGCAGACCTGGAGACATCTCTTTAAGATGATCCTCTTCCCCTAATATGGGGACCATGGTGTCTCCATCTAGCCCCTGGATATGAGGGGCGCACTTCGCGCCGCCGTCGCGAACTCATCACCACCAGGCCCGCGCTCATGGAGGACGGAGGTCATTTTCTGCGACCAATAATAAAGTACTGGAGATGCCTCGTAGCAAACATGTTCACACACGCCATTTCCCTCCAAAGTAAGAAAAGACAACAACCTATTAATTGATTTTCTGTCCACACAACCTTCTCGAGCTTTCTCTATTTATTAACCTTTGTTGCAGGTTTTAGGGCTCGTTGTCTTTACCGTCAACATAATCAGTTTCATGAAGATAATAAGCGAAAACAGCGCATATTTCTATTGTTTACATAGAACGATACAATCGTCAACTAAATACTAATCCCCATTAGAATGTAATGTATGTCAACGGATTTACTATTGATATCTAATCTTAAATACATTGACATACATGTTACTTACATTTTGAAGGGATTGTGGTCAAGTGTAATTGAAAAGGTTACACATTTCGAGGTCTCTTAGTGCGAGGTTTCAAGGATGTGAACGCAGACATGAACGCAGTACATGTATATACGTTTTTGCAGTATTATGGATGAGCCTCTATGCACGGTAACCTGTGAATCACGCGAGCATCTGTCCGTGAAAATCGTGGACCGTGGAAAGCAATGCTGAGTCCAACGAATTGATAAAAAAGTTTATCTTGATTGATAAAAAAACCTCTCGGATAACTTTTTGACCCTTTGTTATGTTACGAATCAAGAGTAAATATCATATCAATGCATTTGAACTTTGGTCAGTGCATACGCCATCATTATTAGATATGTGTCATCATCATCATCAGTCCACGGCAGTCCCCTGCTAGCCTGTTCCATAACACGCCACTTAGCCCGGTCTTCGGCTGTCCCCCTCCACTCCCCACCAGCTACTCGGCGTATATCGTCGCTCCATCTAGTCGCAGGGCGCTCTACAATACGTTTGCCAGTTCGCGGTCTACACTAAAGGGCTCTACCCTAACGGTTATCGGTCTTACGGCAGTTATGGCCAGCCCACTGTCAATATAGCTTGCTAATTCGTTGAGCTATGTCGATAACTTTTCTTCTCTGCCGAATAACTTCGCTCTGTATTCGATCCCTCAGAGTTATACCGAGCATAGCTCTTTCCACAGCACGCTGGGTGACCTTGAATTGGTGGACCATTAGTACCTTAAGTGTCCACGTCTCAGCTCCGTATGTAATTATAGGTAGAATGCGCTAATTATTAAGTTTTCGAAGACAGTCAGTATATTGTTAAAGGATAAATGCAGATCTAAGATGTATTAGTAGGTAGGTACCATAATGAATGCAGTAAGTTCAAGGATAGTTTATCAATACTGATCTGTTCTGTATAATAGACATGTAAAGAATAACATAATGCGAGTATTCAAACCCGTTACGTATAGATACGTATCACAATACCTACAAAAAATATCATTTGGAATGACTCAGTAATTATTTTACGAGCTGCGAAATTATCAGTTTAATAGTACACTTGACATTGGCAATCACTCTTAAAATACTATTTTTTAATTGGGTCGTTGAATGAACGCATGCTGCCTTCTTTACATACATACATCATACATATGCTCATGCCCGTATTCCCCGAAGGGGTAGGCTGAGATGTATTAAAAACCTACATTTCGCAAACTATGAATGGCTCTGTCCCAAAATGACTACAAGTAGCAAAATGTCCCTATCTCAGAATGTCCCTTTCGCAAAATGTCCCTTTAGCAAAATGTCCCCTTCCTGAAACAGGCACTATGAATTTCGGTCCCAGGTAATAGGGGGCGAGCCTATTGCCGCCAATCGGGTACTTTGGCAAAAAATGGGTATGCCGAAAATAACTTCAGAACTGAAAATGTTGCAACTAAATAAATTTAGAAAAAATTTCACCCGATGATGCCTTGATATGCGGTGTAAATCGCAAGGAATTATTAATTACGCATTTAGCCGCACAAGTATTACCAATTAACGTCTTGGAGAGTATCAGACGGACTTCTTTCTCTGTATTATTCTATATTAAGAAGAACCTGTTCTTGGAAACATGTTACCAATACAACAACAACAATCTCTATTGCCAGCAAGTGAAAGTGAGTTCGAATTTTAGCTTAATATTGACTTATATTTTTATAGTACAATTATATCGGCCGGTGGAACATTGATAACAATGTTGTGCTAAATAAAGCTAATTAATTACTGTCCGTTTTCAAGATAAGTATATTTTTATGTATTAAGTATGTATAAGATGGGTATATTTTTAAATGCACTTCTGTATAATTTTTCAGCACACTACGGTAACGCCACTAATGAACTGCATGCATACCAGAAACATGAATGTTGTGTAGAAAAGCTAATTGACTAACTAAAAAAAGAAATATACAAAATGTAGATTTAAATTCATACCATTAAGACATAATTTGTATTGCACAATATAATTTCTATATAGGATCAAATGAAACTCGAGAAGTTAAACAAAGAAATAGCACGCCCCTAGCCAGATGAATTGACAACCTGAAACATAAAAGATAGCGTATATACTTTCTCAAGCTCTCATCTTTGTTTAAAATTTTATCAACATGACTTGAGTGGTTTAGTGTGAGAGAGTAACAGACACACAGATTTAAAATTTAGTTGGGATACTACGTATATTAAACTCGAGCATTACTCTAGTCACAGTTAAAAAATATTACGTGTAAATTAATACTGCTTTATCTCTCCCAGCAACCGGATATGTTCCTTTGTAGCTATTATTTAAAATAGCTGACTAAAATGTTATTGTAACAGCACTTTTATTTGTTAACAGAAAGCAAACAACCTAATCACGATATTTGGTTTTCGATAACCTTTACATATGAAAGTCGTTCCTAACAAAGAGGACAGCGTTTGTTAGACAAATAACAGGTGCAACGTATTTACTATTGGAAGTGTAGGGCAATAACATGAAGATTGATCTTAAAGTTCTCACTACGTGGGGCGCCTGAAACGTGTCCTTGCGGCATACCCTAAATATCATTTCTGTCTGCAATACATTGTATTACTGCAATCTACCCTTGTCCATGGTTAAAAGTTGATGACAGGAATGTTCTATAAGTAAAGGACAGTTACGATCAGTATTAGAAAACTCTTTCATGAATATTAATGGAAAGTTACCTCATTATAAAGGGGACCTGAGACATTACCTTGCGGCATACCCACCGGTTGTCAATAGTCTATAAATGTATTTCTTGTCTGCAATTTCTGATGTTGCTTTAGTCCCCTTGTTCATAGAAGTAATATTTAGTAAAATTGACTCATTTATTACTCACCCTCCTTGGAAATACCACAGGGGTTGTCGAATCAATATCAGTTATTGGGTTTCATTGTGTTCACAACTAAGATTCTATTGAATAGAAAATAAATTATTATGACAGGATTTTAAGGGAAGCATTCTTATAACTATATATACCTGCTCAAATTTCTTAGTAAGAACCTCCATCCTACTAAGATGAAAATTAAATTTTGTGAAGAAGTCAAGATACTGAATGGATCTGGTTGAAAACCATATTTGATAGGCTGAAGCACTTAATACTCTTTTACAAACTCCGATGATTGCGCAACCCTTGGGGGTCGCGGACATGGGTTCAGAAGCGGGCAAGAACTAGAAACATAACGGAAATATACTGTCACCTCTAACATTTCGTAACAGCTATCGATAAAACAAACAGTAATACTGTGATATTGTTGCACTTACGCACTGTGATATTATAATCAAAATATATATTTATAGACATATCCAGTAAGTGTAACATATGTAAAGATAAGTCCACACTATCGTACGAGATCCTATGTTTATTAATACTATAAATATCATCAAATTTATCTAATCAACTGTTTATTCATTGAATACGGAACATGTATTTATTTATAGATGAACTTCATTAATGATTTATTTATTAATTAATAGATAATCTTAACTAATAATCATACATTTTGCTACACTTTCAAGCAAAAAGTTATAGCTGAAAATTCTCCAGGCATATTGAAATAGATAATAGAATATATAGGGTGGAAATCCTCAGAACACCCCTGCGCCGAAGTCAGCGAAGGTAGTTACATCCCCGGATAGGGACAAGCACATAACGCCTGCTTCTTCTAGGATGACCTCCCACTCTGTCACTCCCAGACTCGCACTCATGGAAGATGGAGGTCATTCTGCGACCTCCAACGCGCGAATCATGTAAGCCTGAGCTCTCCTTCGAATCCGCTCTACTGCCTCTTTCTAGAGCACTACTTGCTCTCAGAATAAGAGGCAGCAGTCTAGGCTTCCTAAATAGATCAATTATCCACTCGAGTGGTCTTTCGATTAACAATTTATACCGTTACGAATGTTTAACCTAAGTCAACTAGTAATAATTTTTCTGTGCAATAGGATTTGAATTGAAGTGACTAGAATTAAAACAGGTATTTTCAGGTGATTTAGAACTTTGAATACATAAATGACAGAATGGAACGAATGGATATGAAAATAATGACAAATCAATTATAAGTGTAAATAAAAATTGGAAATGAGTACTTTGCGATTGTTTGCTAACGATATACACAGAAGAATTGATTATATTTTGACAAAAACATGGTTGGTAACAACACTCGAAGTATGCCGTATATATATTTAGGTAATCTATTGTAATATATTAATATCGATTATTAATCGATATATTCGATATTAAAATCGAAAGCTCGTGAACTATGGAAGAACAGATAGAACTAGCAGTGGGCTGTTATCTCTGCTTATCGCAGAAGTGTGGATGCTTTGAATCACTTTTTAACCAGCAATATTTTATCAGGACGCTGATAAAATTCTCGATTCTAGAAGTTTACAAGCTTTCATTTAAAATGCGTTAGGTTCATTATCTTTTTGTCCTTATGTATAATATATCCTGACTTATTTATTTTTATACTTTGCTGGTTACTGAGCTGCCTTGTATGAATCGGAATGCAGTAGGCTGAATGACGCACTTGTAAATTTTTCCCTCGCATTCGTGGAGGATATGCGATCTGTAGTTACTATAACCTGCTCCTATTTTATTAAATCAACTTTAATCCACTGCGGCTTTTGATTCGTTACCATTATGATTACCTATAAATTAATACGCACTGAGAAACACAGACGTGTTTTAAATACAAATAACTAATACAGACAATGGTTCGATCACAATGACTCTGAATATAATCAATCGGATGGTCACTCAAGAGAAGCGATGTGACAAGTAAATCTATTGTCTTATATAACATAGTACCTTGTGGTACACCCATAATAATAAATAATTAAATTCATCAATAAATATGTAAACTTAAGAGTACTTAGTAAGCAGTTAATAGTTTTGATGTTAATTTATATATTTTAATGTCTCCTCTCTAAGAAGTTGAAGTATTCAAATTCAGTTATAATTTGTTTTAACGGCATCCATAATCTTTAATATTTTAATTTCAGTTTTTCTAATAGAATAATTATGATTCTAATTTGCATACATGTACTCACTTTTAAGCATACATGTACTTTCAAAGTGTAAAATTTAATAGTAGTTACCTGCAACAAAATTATAATGAACAGAACTTGTTCGTAACAAAATTGCAACAAGCTTGACAGTTGCTTGGACAATTTCAAATATATTTCAAGTTTTAAACAATGGTTGCTTTAAAACTGTTACAAACTAAACCGACGTTGTTCTCGCTACAATTTGACTTCATTGTATACTTTTATGACTCAATAAAAATTTTAAACGACATTACTATTTCTGATTAGAGAGTTGAAAGAAACTTTTATAATAAGATTAATTTGTAGCCGTTTAAAAGACGTGTAATGGTTTCATCCATATACTCAGCCACAGATAAGAAATTTGGATAGCAGTGCATGTTATGTACGTTGGAAACATATAGATGATTAAAAGTAACGATAGAGTATGGCTCTAGATGACATTAACGAAATATCATCCTCATCCTTTGAACTTATATTCCCCATGGGTAGCTGAAGTCTCAACTCTTGCATCCAGGGCAGCCTCTATGTCCGTGACATTGCAGTCAAAATACAGGAGAGTCACCTTGGCTGGTGCGGTCATGGTCTGACGCGACCACCTGGCTACGTGGGTAACAAATGTCCGCCCCGATAAGATGGGTAGACCCAAGAAATGCTGGCTTGGCGTCGTGGAGAATGACAAGCGTGCTAAACTTACAATTATGGATATGCAAGACCGTGCGAAGTGAAAAAAAAAAGAGTTGGCAAACGAACTCCGGACTTCGTGGTGAGAGCTACGGATGCGACCGAAACTAACGTAAGGATGATAATGATAATGACGGGTAGTTATGGTCGTAAAAAGTTTGACCAGTCAAGTTACTACGGAACTGCAATATTTACATTTCGGCTTTATTGCTATAAGTTTAAAGCTTGACTTAAAGTCTTTAATTCAATGACATTTTTGTAATATCAGTGGTTTGACAATGATTGACAATTAGTAAAATCTGGGTCCAGGTTAGGTGCACTTTAGATTCGATGTAGACATCTTAAGTGTACTTAATTTACTCTGATATTTTCATCTGCTTCAGCACCGTTGCTTTTTAGTTGGTACCACTATATCACCGTTTTTTTGGTAAAGTAACTGTTGTTTTATTAATTAAGATAAAATAAATATCACACTTTTTTCTTTGCATTTCATTTATTTTAAATTATTCGGAGATGTTTATCTTGTGTGGTATTTTATAAATTTACTTTTTAAATTCAAGTGCTAACATTGTTACTGTGTGTACCTACTTTTAAGTGAAGTGTTACTCAATAATAATACTCATATCTCTTAAGAACGTGTAGATTCTGGACGTATTTTTAATTCTTTTAAATTTTTTATACCGCTTATCTGATAACGTCATAATTTTTTTTAAATAATTGCTAATCGTTTTATATTTTTTACTAACTCTAACACCCAGTTTGCAATTACTATTATGTACCATTGAATTGTCTGATGTTTCGATCTTCTTACCGATGATAATATAGCTGCAAAGATCTATACTGGACCACAAAATATATTTGTTGTGCTCATAAATAACATAAATAAAAAAATATTTGATTTATAATTTGCGATTTACAATGGGGTATGTGGGGTTGAAGTGTTATTACGAAGAGAAATGTCGAGGTTCTCTGTCTATTTAGAAATCACAGCTATTTTTGTGTCTCTATTACCAAAAATATTATTTTTATTAAATACATATTGTATGCTATCTGGTATGCAAGGGTATAGATAAAATAATTCATGTACGATGAACTTGGAAAGAGAGAGCCGAATTTTATCAAACCATGAACACGATAACATAATTATTTTTTAATTTATTTTAATGGGAACTCTATCTGCAGTTAATATCTGTGCATAGAATAGTGATGTGCATAAAGAAAATAGTAAAAACGTTACGATATCGTTGTCACTTTTTATATAGTTAAATTTAGATACAAACGTTACAAATATTACTACTGACATTGACTAAGTACCATAAGAATTAATTAACATATAAGAACCATAGGTTATTTTAGTCATATAGTTAAGTTAATCAAATATCATAAATACGTCTTCATAATGCAACTGTGTTCCCACAGCGAGTTGTGTTATTGAACCCGTTAGTAATAGGTACGTGTCAGGTAAATTTTAACAATACTACGAATCGCTTTCTCGAGGACAATGAAGAGAGTGTACACGCAGTGCTATAAATAGTTACTTAATTAATATTAGAAATTTAATAATTTGTATAGGGGTAATTCAATGTAAAAATAGGAATGAATGAAATAGAATATCAATATCGGAAATTGATTTGCACGTTACACGAGTATTGTTATATTTTATCGAAATTTAAAGAGGAATTAATTTTGGAGCTGTATAAGTAAACTTATTTAAGCTAGCTACTTAAGTATAGAAATATAAATACAAAAATCAAATGAAATTTATGTGATCATTTTGCAACTATATGCAACTAGGTATATATAAATTAAAAATATTGATAAAATTAAAAAAAAAGGTTAAAGGATGCACTAAAATTTTAAATGCAGATATTTTTTTTATAATATAAAGAATACTTACGAAGGCAGGTTCAATTGAACACTATGAATGACCCAATTCACAGAAAGACCACGTTGGAAGGTACAGTTTATTATAACCTTAAAACAATTGAATGATGTGGACACTATAACACACCTGTTTTATACACGGGAATGCAGGAGTTAGTCTCACAATACCGGTATTGTAAATTACACAAATTTTATTACGATATTTAAGCAAGAATGGCCGGCCGGCGAAGCGTACGCGTCGGACTGAGCAAAACGTATAGCAGCTGCATCGGTACCGAACGATTCCGAATGAATATGAGTGGGTTCGTCACAATACGTCATGATATCGCACGAAGCGCTTACGCTGCTACGTTTACAACTTGTCTGTTTCGATAGTACAGTATACAATCTCGCTATTTATAGAAACTGGTACCTAAGTCTGCTCACAAAACCAGCAATCGACAGCGGACAGCGAATTTATAAACATTTTTAATTTTTGTAAGATGCTCTTAAAATATTTGTAGCGTTGCAAATAATTGGTAGGTATGCGATGCAAATGAACGTTGAAGGAACTTGAGATTAAAGTGTAAATATGCGATTACAAATTATATCTGCTAATAGTAAACATTATCGAATTTCTGTTTTACGGTAATCAATGAACGCGAGCCGGTGACCCAATATTTTTTTAGGTGAGGTGTGTGTGGTGCGAGTGGCGTGATAGTCACGTGATACCAATGCCGAAAAACCACGTGTTTATCGGCTACACCGTTATGACCGTTAGTGCGTTGTATTAAAGTTTAATATGCTAGAAACACAATTTCAAATCAGCTGTTATGAACTGAAGTGAATTTTGAAATTCATGTCAAGAATCATAAGACGCCGAGAGAAGTCTGTTGATTTAATTCATAATGACAATATATTTTATAGGTTTTAGAACATTACAAAATCATTTATCAGTACTTTAAGAGGCCTAACAAAACTTGTACTTAATATAATTGTTACCGTTTTCTTATGCACCTACGTGTTAAGTGCCAATGTCTGTTAAATTTCTGTGAAATGTGAAATGAAATAGTAGTAGTAGTAGATACTGCCAATATGCTATATATCGCTCTTAACGACGAGATCAGCCATAGGTACTAATTATTTAGATATAAAATATTTTTTGTAAATTACCATTACTAATTGTGATTCACAAAATATTCACACCGAGTACTTCGTATCTTTTGCATAGCGAAGTAAGTTATAAGACGTCTTACAAATTTATATTAAAAAAAGTTTTAACCTATTATACTATTTGTCTAGCGACCCCATAATTCTTAATTCGAATTTCAATTGCGTCTGTAACCGTTATTTCAAATTAAATTACGTTCCGCATCCTTTTATTAAGCTATATCGATATTATTAACCGACATCCTTTGCTATACGTTATTGTTAGTTACACACATCACTACGTTTATTAAGTGAATAATTTTTTGAATTATATTCTTTGAGGGGACGTAATATTTTAGAAAGTATGAAGTTGTCCGTAGAGGAGCAAAATGTGCGAGTGCCATAATATATTTTACACAAAACCTGGGCATGAGGAAGTGATTTAATAAAATATTAACCGTGAAACGTTTTTTATAAACCATTACCGACTTTGACAGATTTAGATATTGTATACCGTCAATGTCTCTACACCATTGAGCTTTACACTAAGCCTTAGTTGCACGATCTTACTTTGACCGTGACAAAGCTGGTTGACCGGTACGGTCAGGTATAAAACGTCATAGCCTTGGTTGTAACTATGACCAGCCACGCTCAAACGTCAAATTCTGTCAAAAACAGAGCTACAAAATCATGGAAAACAAAAATAAGTGGAAGCGGCATGTAGTCGGTACACGCGTGTCATTGGTTGGCGTATTTATGCTACGAAGGATAAATTCGATAATATGAACGTTTTTGATAAGAATACGTCTAAACTTTTTTGTAAATATTCAAGCTTTTCAATTCAAAGTATGAAATGCCATAAATACTTTTTTCACTACAGCAGCTCAAACAAGTAGGTTTTGCTGCGTAAAAACAGTGTGCAAAATGCGATTTTGCTCACTGAGTGAGACAAAGTAACTTTTTAATTATTTTTTTTTCAATATACAGTGCCAGCCATACCTACATTTAAAAAGAATTGTTTCGCGACGAACTTTCGAACCACATAATTTGACAAAGTAACTTTGTAATTTTTTTTTTATTTTTCAATAAATAGTGCCAACCATACATTTAAAAATAATCGTTTAGCGACGAACTTTCGAACTACATATATTATAATCCGCACTGTTTCTTGGCCGTCCTTTAAAATATGAAGGTCCAATTTCAAAATTCTAAAATTGAAAGATATTTTGTAAAACGAATAACCATGTTTTTATTTAAATTATTTAATATTTAATTGTATTATTGTATACGAAAATAAGTGATGCATAAGTAATTATACCTAATGATTAATATTTTCAACATTTAAAAAATAACATGTCACAGACGTTGTTTCTGAACGCAACTTAAAAATTGCGGGAATAAAATTTTACAGTTAAACTTGTTAAATAGATAATATTAAAAATATTAAAAGAATCAGAAAAGACCAGCGGTACTAGTGATGAAGACAGTATTTTGATACTAGAAGAGTTTCAGTCTATTCCTGTTCTATGTGTTGTCTTGTAAGTAATACTTAAGGTTATGTGTTCTCGCTGCTGAAGTGAAAAATAATGTGTGCCACACGAGAGCAAAATAATTTGCATCTCGTGCATTTGAATCCCTCACCACGCTCAGGATTCTACATTAGAATCACTCGCTACGCTCGTGATTCAATCCTAGAATCCCTCGCTTGCTCGGGATTCAAAATCAGCACTCGCAGCAAACAACAATTTTGCTCACTTGTTGCACAAATAACTATTTCACTACGGCAGCTCAAACAAGTAAGGTTTACTGCATAACAACAGTGTGCAAAATGCGATTTCGCCCACTGCGTGAGACAAAGTAACTTTTTAATATATATTTTTTATTTTTTCTATAAACAGTGCCAACCATAGATTTTAAAAAGAATTGTTCCGCGATGAACTTTCCAACTACATAATCTGTCCTTGGCCGTCCTTTAGAAAGTTCTTTAAAATATGAAGGTCCAATTTCGAAATTCTAAATTTGAAAGGTATTTGTAAAACGAATAACCATGTTTTTTATTTAAATTATTTAATATTTTAATGTATTATAACATAACATAAACTCACGCCTATATCCCGGAAAGGGTAGGCCAAAAAAACAATTATTTACTAGTAGAGCACGGTATTATTAACGGTTATGTGTGTGAGTTTTACGACATCGGTTCCGCTACTGCAGCTATCGCGTCGCACTTCTACTAGTTTTTCTGTTCTGTGTACTAACCATAGAGTTAACCAAACCATTACTATCAAACTGTTAAATTTGACGGTGACCGTTGTTTTTGACCATGACCATGACAGATAGTTCGTGCAACTAAGCCTAAAAGTCACAAGTCACTGTTACTGACATTTTGAATTAAGTAACTATATAATGTGGAAATTGCATCTCTAGTTATGCTAGTAATAATGATTTTATGGTTCGAGATGACCAGAGATAGCAGAGGGGAGAATGCTTTTATATAGACAATTTCTGTCAGAATGTTTCCACGCTGGCCGAACTGGTTGGTTTTTTTTTTATACTACGTAGGTGGCAGACAAGCACACGGCCCACCTGATGGAAAGCGGCCACCGTGGCCTATGAACGTGTGCAACACTAAGGGTGTCACACACGCGCTGCCCACCCTGAAGGGAAAGGGGGAGAGCTGGGATTTATTTGGAGCTTTCCTTCTCTCGCAGTGATTTAAGTAGTTGTACCTACCTATTTTGTGCTTCGTCTCACCATACAACTTCTTTCGGATAAGATGGGTGGTGATATTTTTTCGCCATACACACGAATAACCACATTTATACATCCAGTCTTTTAGTACTAAAACCTTTATAGCAAAGATGAGTCATTTTGTTACCCAATTACCTTCAAAATGGTTGTTAACTTAATTACGGCGTCATTCAACTGATCTTCTCTCTTTATCTAATGAATCATTTTCATCATAAAACAATTGCAAATATACGCATCATAATAAAAATTACATTTTACAACGTTTCAAAACATCTTACTAAGTACATCACTTTCTTGAGATTGCACATAATTTCAGGTATATTCATTATCAAAACTACAGATTGCCAATGGCAGTTGCCACCCAAAAAAGCATTCCCCGGATAGAAGCGCTTATGTGCTATTACAGACAGATTCTGCTGGAACTAGCCACTTAAAAACCTGTGAGACTTTACTTCTAATAATTACTAAGTCACCACGACTGATTGCGTGATAAGAAATATAAGAAAGAAGTCCTCAACCCTTCCTTCGTCCTATCCTCTATTAGTAGCAGGTGCCTGTGGTTACGCCCCCGAGTACTTCTAATCCAGTTCCTGCTGAACCTTCTAGACTTGTGACAATTAATGTGACTTTCTGTTGGTAATTTTTCTTCAAAATCGGTTTTGTAGATTTAAAAATTGTCTCATATTGCGTCACAAACTTTATCTCTTTATAATAGTAGTTTATTATACGATAATTATATCAGTGCGTGTTGCCAGTGATAACTTATGGCGCCGAGACGTGGACCCTCACTATAGGCCTCATAAGAAAGCTCAAGGTCACACAGCGAGCTATGGAAAGGGCTCGGAATCTCTCTGCTAGATCGAATCAGAAATGAGAAGATCCGTAGAAGACCGAAAGTGGTCGACATAGCCTACAGGGTTAGCAAGATGAAGTGGCAGTGGACGGGGTACGTAGCAAGAAAAACAGATGGCCATTGGAGCCGAAAGTTTCTCGAATGGAGCCCGCGTACCGGTAAACAAAGCGTGGGACGGCCTCTTGCGAGATGGACGGACGACATAGTCAAAGTCGCGGGTACCCATTGGATGCAGACCGCCTTCAACCGGTCGGATTGGTGGTCGATGGGGAAGGCCTATGTTCAGCAGTGGACGTCCTGTGGCTGAAATGATAATACGATACGACAATTTGAAAAAGAAATCTGAGTAACTCAGTTCAGCATCACATTGTTCGTGTGCAACCATATGTACATACGAAAAGCAAGTCATGCAAGTTACTATCTGTAACGGTTGATGACGTAACACATTGATACTCACCAAGAACCTTCAGTTTCGATATCAGGGTCATTTTGTTCAATGAGAATCAGTTCTTACCTGCATGGGGAAAGGTTTTCTAATCCGATGTAGTAAGAGTAATTTTGGTTTGATATCATTGAATGGTTTTTCTGCTAATATGGTAAATATTTTGTATATATACTAGTATTCAATAGCAGCATCTCAGGTAAGCCTTTATGTCCTTCCTAGAAATAACCCAGCTGGCCTTTTTTCCCGTGCGTGCAATCCGCTCGGATACCAAGCCCACCGGAGCCGACGAGAGAGGTTATGTAGGGGTCAAACAGACTAAAACGCACGCCATCTTTGGGTCTTTAATTGTCAGTGGTGAGATAGTAGCGAACATCGGCAGACCCTGGGTCTTCTCTTTCAAGATGACCACGGTGTCCCCGTCTAGCCCCCGGTTATGGAGTGGCACACTTTGCGCCGCCTACGGCCTGCTTCAATCTGCAAGGGTGACAGGCGGCTCCACCCGTCAACCCTAGACCCGCGCAGCTTGCCTGATGGATGCCTAACTTTATACCGCACGCGCTGTTTTTAGTACATTGTATCACATAAATATAAAAATAATTAAACATAATAGATATTGATAGTGATATTCTATTCTATTCTATAGGTAGCGTAGAATTTGGTCCACTTCTTTTTCCATGCGCTGCATAGAGCTGTTTAACATAAGACAGATATGTATAGCCCAGACTCAGTCTCCGATTGAGATGCATCACTTGAGTCGACAGTAGTATCCGAAATATAACAATAGGCTCACTCCCTATTACGTGGGACCGAATACAATGATTGGTGAAATGTGGCTGTTAATTCATATGTGCCTACTGTGTAGGGAAATAGGCGTGAGCTCTGATGAGCTCTTCCAA
Source organism: Pelosia muscerda (assembly GCA_963691645.1). Taxonomy (NCBI): domain Eukaryota; kingdom Metazoa; phylum Arthropoda; class Insecta; order Lepidoptera; family Erebidae; genus Pelosia; species Pelosia muscerda. Next base: position 13,305,517 of record OY829114.1, on the reverse strand, counting down.
TTAATCCCACCCTCCCCTTTCCTACACAGGACAACACGTGCAGGGCTTAGATGTCACTCGCATACGGTACAGAATATTCCATCAAGAACCCAGTGGTTCGGTGAGGCTTTCCTCTGCCGCACCATTAAGTCCTGGAATTCCTTACCGGCGCACGTGTTTCCTTCTTCCTACAGTCCCGGGTCCTTTAAACGGGGCGCGAAAAAGCATCTGATGAGGCCGTCAAGGTTAGCGCCACCATTGTAGCACTGAACGTGTATGCAATGTTGACCCTTTTTCATGAGACTTTGCCTTCAGCTTAACATCAGGCTAGGTGAAGTCAATTGACGTGCCATAAATAAATAAAAAGAAAAAAATGCATGTATTTCTTGTAGATAATATCACAGACGATAACTGCACAACAAATTGCTTCATGGTCTGACGAAAATAAGACCAGACAGACTTACTGATAAGTTGAGTCACTCGTTTAAAGATAAATGGACTTATCAACCGGTCAGGCACGTGTATCATGTATGTAATGAATTGAGACAAGATTTCCTCACATTTTTTATACCTTAAGTTTTTTTTTGAAGGAAAATTCTGAGACTTTGTCTTCAGCTTAACATCAGGTGAGTTGAAGTCAAATTGACGTGCCCTTAATAAAGGATCGGGTAAGAGGGTCATTATCAGATGACTTGTCACGCCCCGCTTACAGAACCCGGGACTGTAGGAAGAGATCCACGTGTGCTGTAAAGGAAAGACTCACTGAACCGCTTGTATAAGAAATGAAATATGAATATATGAAAAGGTAACATCACATTATAGTTATATGGACCAAATCTTGGAGACTCATATTTCTTCTATACAATAGTCTTCATCAATAGACGTACATTTCTCACTATAAAAATTGATGGCCGAAATAATCCTTACCGACTCGTAGTCACGCCACATTATCACACCAGTATGACAAACAGTATTTTTTTATATGACAAACAGTAGTACAGTTGAATCATAATGTTGTTTTTCCTAGCGTAAATAAAGCAATACCGTGTTACCAAAAAGTTACTTATTTTATTTACTTAGTTAATTATTTTAAATTGACATTTTTCATGACAGTCGGTTTTATTTGACAAGTTGATAGGTTCATAAAATAACGTTTAACGGTGCTTTCTGTCACTTTCTGACGTTTTGTGTTAAAATATGTATGTCACGGACACGATTTGTCCCTTTAAATATCGCTATGTGTATATTAATAACTTCATAAGTTGAACTCTAGTGATATAGTATCTTAAGTTGTGTAATTCTATTCTTTTCAAGCCATTGTAGACCACAGATCATTTGCATCGTATAACCAGGCAACAAAAATAATATCAGTGACAATAGGTACATAAACAGTTATAATAAGTATACAAATATGTATATATTCAAACATTATAACTTATAATCGACCAAAACCTCCTAAGTCATCAACACTTCACAGAAAAATAATCATAGAGCAAGAGCAGTTTAGTACAGTTGTAATTTGTTTACCTTTAAACCATTGATGTCACATAGAACCTTTTACTGTTTAGTTGTTGAGTATGGTATCCAGGGCCATATTTATTGCTCAACTTATGTAGTGACTAAGACTTAAACAGAAGCTGTGATATTAATAGACTCGTACCAGATGTTCACAACGCAGAAGAATAAATTATGATAACTTTATTTAGCCTTCTATTATTAAATTATTTATAGATATTATGTACTTACATAGTAGGCGCTGTGGCGTGGCGGTAGTGAACGCAACTGCTATGCAGTAGGCACGGGTTTGATCCCCGCTCAGTGCAAGTTATGTATGAATGAAATGGATATTTGCACTGGTCTGATCGTGCCTCGGAGAGCACGTTAAGCCGTCGGTATCGATTGCTATACGAATATCTATGGCAGACGTTACGGCAACTAGCCCTCAAAAGTCCGACTGGCCTAACTACAGAACTTTGATATCGCTAATTTGGTTGTGGAGGTCTGATGACAGTCGCTTCACCGAAATTATCGAAGTTCAGCAACATCTTAGTTATACTAGAAAGTTGGGAATAGCCTCAGAGAATGGTGATGATGAAGATGATATACTTACATTATGGTTGACATTTTGTGTAATACATACATATACAGGGCGTTAGGGAATGCTTCTGAAGCTAAAGGCACTTAGCAGTACTCCGGGTATATTACATTTTAATCCCGTGCGGAAAGTCAGCCCCGTCACCAAAGTCAGCGAGGATGCTTATGTAGGACTCGAACCAATCAAACCCCATGTCTGTCTTGGGCCATCAGTTGCCGAGCCTGTACCCTGGGTCGTATCTCTGACGCCCCGGCTGACCCAGGGACAGCAAAGGTCCTCGGGCGTTGGACTACGGTGTCCATATTTTTCCCCGGATAGGGAGTAACGCGCATCACGCTATTGCCGCGGCCTGGTCCTGCTCCATATTGGCCTGCTACATTTTATTTTTTTTCATTTTTTTTAATCTAACATTATTCACTTGCCATCGTGTTAATAAATTCAATAAAAAACATCAATTCGCATTATGGTGTTATTTATATTTTTTGTTGTCAAGTTTTTTTTATTGTTTCTTTTAGCTTTTTTGATATAATGGAGAGTGGATAATGCTAATTAAACGGTATGAAATCTTTTTTAAAGTCAATATGTAGTGTATTCGAAGTACTACCATGTGTCTTCGGCTTCGGGAGCGTTTCTGTAACACCCTGTATATATAAAAACTTTTTGGTACAATTAAATTTAAATGTTACAATTAATTGCACCCACATGTACTACACTGGCAATTTGTAATTAAGTTCATGCCAAATTAATGATTATTTATTATTTTTGCTTAACCTCGAAATGTGTTATCTTAGTCGATCATTCACCATTGAGTAGACGTAGATTTACACTTGACTAGCTGTTGCCCGCGGCTCCGCCCGCGTGAATTTCTGATCCCGTTCCCGCTGTCGAGCATTTTCATATTTATTAACTTTTTAAACCTTCTTTGGACTTCCACAAAAAATTCAAGACCATACATAGCCAAATCGGTCCAGACGTTCTCGAGTTTTAGCGAGACTAACGAACAGCAATTCATTTTTATATATATATAAGATGCAGCATTGCTCTAACCTTACTATCAGGGGTTTATCTGAAAGCGCCTGTCAGACATTGAATAGCAATATTTTGTTCGACAGTTTGCATTACCTCTATCTCTCGTTTTCGCCAAATAACAAGTTGTTTAATTGTCTGATACAAAATTTGTTGAAGACGGGTTGAAGGTTTGTCTAAATGCAATTGTGAGTGTTCTGATGAGGTTTTCCAACTGGTCCAACCCTCTCCCTTCCTACACTGGACAACGCTCGCAGGACTTAGGTAGATGTCACCCACATACATTACAAACAATTCCAACAAAAACCAAGCGGTTCGGCGACTATTTTCTTTGTCGCACTATTAAGTCCTGGAATGCTCTGCCAGCGCACGTGTTTCCTTCATCCTACAGTCTCGGGTCCTTCAAGCAGGGCGTAAAAAAACAACTGTTGAGGCCGTCATGGTGAGGACCCCCGTTGCAGGGACAGCACCTGTAACGACAGCTACCATGTTCTAGACTGCGCCCCTGCCTACCATCAGGCGTGGTGCAGTCAATCTATCAATCAACTCGTCCACTTTCGAAGAACCCCATGTTATCGTCAAAAATACCCAAAAAATTATTGCATTTTAAGCAAATTTTGATTTCAAGATACTTACATAATATATTATGCAGAGAGGTATACCTAATTTTGCATATTTATTTGCACGTATTAGGTACGTAGTTATATATCATTTGTCTTCATATCAGAAGTCCTGTCCTTTCATGTGTTAACTAGATAACCTTCGGACCTGTTCAGTAAGTTGTTTGAATGTTAACAGTCCGTTGCATGCTTAAGGGCGCGTCCATACTCACGGACATTAACGGTACCACCGCACCGGCCCTTCAATACTTACTCCATTATGGTATGATTCCGCAGCCGACCAATTAAGACAGCTTTAGACTCAAACAGCGTAGTACCGTGAAATAAGCTTTTTAATTTCAAGGAAATTTATGATGCTATTGATTATTATTTCATGTCCTTGTCACTTCTCCTAATAATCCAGATCTCATTGGAAAGGTTGTGTTGTCAGAGGGAAGATTAAGAAACACTTTGTCTTCTACACGGACAGCACAAAGACTCTCTTAACCTTCTCCCCTCTCCCCTTCCCGTTCCACCCTCTTCTCTATATGGTCGTCGGCACGAATATGACGCCTCTAGTGTTGCAAACGTCCTTAGGCCACGGTAACCACTTTCCAGTAGGTGGGCCGCATGCTAAAAAAATCGATATTATCACATACATATCTAGGTATATCACGGAGAATATTACCACCCCATCTTATCCGTAGGTAAGACGTTATCACTGCGAGAGAAGGAAAGCTAGAAATATAACACTATAACAACCTGACTGGTCAGCGTGGAAACAGTAAGCTTCCGAACATTGGGAGAAGCCTAGCAATGCAATACGATAGGCTAATTGAATGATTGATCTTAATTTATCACGGTAAGCTGTATCTGCAACTGCGGTCTGCGGTCGGTTACGGAGTTATACCTTTAACCTATATCTGCTATCATTACATTAGCTGTTGTCTGCGGCTCAAACATCTGCGACTGAGACTGGGCTGTATATACAAGAGGAAAAAGCTGTCTGATGTTAAACAGCCCTATCTTTTAGTCGCCTTGTACGACAGTAAGGGAAATGGGGAATGGGAAAAGACGAGGTGGCCCAAATTCTACTCTACTGGAAACTATGTGATATTTTTCAGCTGGTGTTAAAATAAAAGACACTATACAGATATAAAATAATATTTATTTTGAGCGATCATGACAATTTATGCTGTATGGAGAAAATGGCTTATTTACACGTTAGAGCTATATTATTATTAACAAGTCACATAGTTACAAACATTAATTACGAGAACAACGCGATTATTCTATACTAAGGGTCACAAAAAGTTTCAAAAGCTTAGTTTCTATATAATTATGTATAATCCGGGTAATGCTATACGATGAAATAAACTTAGATTTACCCGAGTTAGGAATGTGTCTACACTTAAATGACGTCCCCCGCACCTGGTTAAATCATAAAGATATTAGTAATACTACTATAGACAGAGTGTGCGAGTGACATATCTTTACATAAAACCTAGGTGTGAGAAAGCAATAAAGTACATGAACTGGGCAACTTTTTTTATAAACCTATCAACCTGTCAGAAATAGGCTGCTGTCATAAAAACTGCATATTCATTTTTGACATTTCAAATTCGGTAAAGCGGTAATGGGGAGGCTGTTGTGCTATTTCATTTATGACTAGGATAGAAAGGTATGGCGGTAGCCTTGGGCCCCACATTTCGTGTTATGAATTAGGTAAGTATATAAGTATAAAGAAAAATAAGATCGCACATCGATCAATGTATTTGATCTTCTTCTCACTAAACCTAACATTACCTAAACAGCTTCAAGTATACTTAGGTTACTTAGAAATTACATAAATACTTTGGGATTTAGGTAAACCCCGGTTAGCCTAGGTTTTCTCCGTCTTCGAGCATTACCCGTAACATATAAACCTTACGCTCATGCCAAAAATAGCACAAAATAATTAAGAAAAATATAAGCATCTCTTTCATAGCCTTAAAAAATGTGTTGACGTAAGTAAGACAACACTATTTGTACATAAGTATTACCTACATAATAAGTCGGGGGTGATTTTTCTCTTTACTTAATCTCTCGGCTTCTTCTATGGTGTCTGGTAGAGGCTGATTCAAGGTTTCTGGCAACGAGAAGACGAAGAGACCAGCTGTGATGGCTAGGCAGCCAAAGAATATTGAAGGCAGGTTCTCATAGTAGATAGCCTGAGAAAAGATATTAGATATATTACTAAAATTCTCCTCACAATGAACCCTGAACTCCGTGATAAATTTTATCAGACAATGCTTAACACTTGCCAAAATTTCAATATTGTAAATAGGATATATAGATAGTGCTATTATGGGGATCCTTGGTATTGATATGTCCAGCGATGCCCAGTATCACCGTCATTTGGAAGAATAGGTCTGTCATCAAAGAAACTAGGAGTGTTCAACAGGGCAAAGCAGCACTTCACTGCGGGTCAAAAACTTCATCTTTAAAGGACACAGGCTTGGCACCATTTGGAGTACTGCTGTTATATTTGTGTCGGGGTACCATACCATCTTGACCCCTTCAAGTCGGTGAAAAGACGGGCGCTGAGAATTGTTGACAATCCTATAATCAGAGGCGGTGTGAAACCTCTCAGCGTCAGGAGGGACACCGCCTGTACAAAGGTTTGTGTTCAGAGGAACGGTTTGATATAAAAGCTTCATTATATCACCGCAACGCTCGCCATATGCAGAGAATTCATCCCATTGGGACTAATAGTGAACACTTGGGCAGTGGAATGAAATCCCTGCTGTAATTTTCTCAATCGCTTATAATATGGCGTTCTTCAGGGAATGCAACGCGAGTGTGACGCCTCTGGTGTTGAACACGCCCATAGGCCTCGATAACCGTTTCAATCAGGTGAGCCGTATGTTATCAATGGTATAAAAAAGTAGCTAGTAGTAGTAACTTACCAACAACGGAGTGAGAGGTGCTAACGTTGATCCAATTCTGCCAGTAGACGAACATATCGCCAGTAAAGACTGCCTAACATTCGTTGGGAAGACTTCAGACACGTAGATGTAGACCGAGCTGTAAGCGACAGTGATGGAAAACTTGCCCGCCAAATAAATGATAAGAGGCAACCAGCCTAAATCTGTTGAAGAAAACACAATGATAGATTTAGATAATAGGTCATATTCATATATTGATTTACGTGCTGAAAATAAAAAAAGTATTAGTTCTTTTTTATTTTCAAATATGGAATCTATACGTCCGTATCTTGTAATTGCATTAATGTAGAAAATTGATTATTTTCACAGCTTTAAATAATTACAGAACTGAGTATTTGGTATGATATCAATTTCATTTGAAATTTCAAATGAAATTGCACCATGCATTCCTATGAAAAAGGTTTTGACATACGGCTATAAAAGTGGACCTATAAGGGTTCCGGTTTTATCCGACCTCAGTACGAAACCTTGAAAACGTGTAGTTCAGGGTATATAAAATGAAGGGAACTTAAGCTACTCTCTGTTAACCTTCACCACTCCATATAATTGGCAGTACAAGTGTGACGCTCCAGGTGTTGTAAACGTCCATAGGCCATGGTAACCCCTTTCCATCAGGTGGGTCATGTGCTTGTCTGCCAACTAAGTGGTATAAAAAACTATCTGTAATATATTCTATCGCGACGTATTTCATGTTATTTGACGTTTGGTTATTTATTATTATTTTTTGGATATGTTAAATTTACCGAGAACTTTTAAGTACTATCTAACCCTGAAAGGAAACCTAACTATAGTTCATTTGTTTAGGTACTTAAAAAAACGTCAACAATCTTAGTGTGAGTTTTTAATATGTTTTGATTAAAAACTCACGTTTAAAAATACTTTTCTGCTTAGTAACGCATTTTGAAGACTAAAAACCTTTATCGAACTACTAATTAGTCAGTTATTTAGCCTAGTTTATTTGTTTAACATGTATCTTTATAAAACCTAAACTAATAATCTGAGATAGACTTGAGTCTCAAATAAGTTGGTAAAACTATATACATCCCAAAGATCTTGGAACATCATTATACATCTAATGGTGTCAACAAGATTTGAACCAAGTCCTCAATTTAAGCAAAATAAATAAAACTTCGTTTCAATAAAGCGACAAAGTTTCAACGAAAGTTCTAAAATCAATACAAAATATTAAACTCCGGAACCACAGTCCAAAGATAATCACGACAAGTACTCTCAATCTTCCGAAATCGAAATTCATTTATTCATCAGAGTGTTGACAAAACAAGCGATTTCGAAACGTCAAGTTTGTTAAAACCACGAAAATTATTTATGTTTCACTATTGCTGAATACGAAAGCTTTAGAATCGGTTTAACTCGAATATTCCATTAATTTGGCATGTTATTCCATCAAAGATTACTAAATAAACAGTGCCGGGTAATTCGCGCAAAACTTGAGTTAACGCTTATTCGCATTACTTTTGATGTGTTGAATGTCGTATCCTGTCTGCCCAGTGCTTCTTTTTCCTATTGATATTATACATTTGGGAAGGTATTTGGATATTTGCATTTGAATAATGATATATTTTTTAATTGACTTCTGAGCAGGTGGTTCTAAATTCAGATGTTTATTTATTCTTTGTATATTTATACGCACATACTCGTAGTTCCGTCATTTGTAGGTGAATTTGTAAGTGATTTTGTTTAGCCGTACCAGCATCAGCACTACATCTCGGAGAGTATCAGACGCTGCTAAATAACAGATGTTAATTTATTAATATATTATTTATTATAGAAACATAATAAACTCACCTTTAGGTACAAATGATAAGCTGATACAAAGAACAGCACTTAATATATAGGTGAGAATCAACACCTTCTTCCTTCCGAATTTGTCCAAAACGAACAAACAACAGAAGTTAGCTGGAATCTCAATAAAAGATACCAGCATGAAATTCATATATATATTTCCAGCTAATGAAACTGAATTTATACTTAGTCCATAGTAAACGAATGTGCATGTTATCCACAAAAAGGAACATGTCACGACTCTTCGTCTAATGATACTAGACTTTATTACTCTCTTTAATAGAGACGATTTTTGTTCTACTCTGTTTTGTGTTGTTTCGTTCTCATTCTTACTACTATTTTCAGAATTTTCCTTTTCTGAATTATTCAATGGGGCTAAAGCATAATCAGTTAATTCTACTTTATTCATTTTAGCAGCCTTTTTTAAAATCTTCAGTGCTTCATCGTTTTTCCCTTTACTTAGTAGCCATCGTATGCTTTCATTCAGAATCCATAGATATGTGAATACGAGAGCTGATGGTGCGTATATGATCCTGAGGAGTGTCCTCCAGTCATTGAGTAGCCAAGACAGACCCGCTAGTGTCATTAATCCGAATACGAATACTGTGTTTATTAGTGTGTTGCCGAAGACTCTGCCTTTTGGTCCTACAAGTTCCATAGCTAAAAAGTAAAGTTGATAATAGTAAGTTCATACAAAAGACGTGATTCGCCATTCTTTTTGGATAATCCTAGATGTAAAGTTAAAATTTCTCGAGTTGTATTCGAATTGAGTTTAAGTTTTACCTAAGAATTCCTTTTCCTTATTTTATGCATATCGGTTTCTATCTCTTTCGTTACATACATAAGCCATGGTGACTGATTACTTAATACTTCGAGCATTATTGTATATTTATCATTATGTTGATTGTGAGCAAACAAGAGAGGAGGCTAAGTAATGTGTGATGCTCAACTAGACACTGACGTCGAGGAAGTACAGCTCTTTTAGCCTCAGTGTAATTTTTTGTCAAATTGCATAATTTAAAATTTTTCTTACCTAACACAAATGCAGTGGTATAAGCCCCCGCTCCCAATGCAGCCTCCAAGAACTCAAACGTAACCATCATATAGTAGTTCACCGAAAAAGACCTCAGCATCCCAAATATACTATTCATTAGGGCAGCTATCGACAAAGCTATCTTTCTCCCATACTTATCTGATACGATACCCGTTAGAGGGAGCGAGATGAAGAGACCTGCGTTGTGTATCGTTCCAATAAGAGTTCTTTTCCAGTTTACACAACCCAAATTAAACTGAAACAATATAATTATTATTAGTATAGTACTTAAAGCTCTTCTTTTATCTTGCGAATAATCTCCACGGATACCCTCCCACTGGAGTCGGTTCGGGAGGTTATGTCGGACTCGAACCAAGGTGCCATAAGTGAGATACCCAACGTATAACTTGCGTCCCGGCCATATACAGGGTGTAAGGAAAACACTCCCGAAGCCGAAGGTCCTGGTAGTATTCATGGTACACAACAATATTGACATGAAAAAAATTTACAGTAAATATTTTTTTTTTAATTTTTTAATTTCTTTTTCGCATTGTTTACTCTCTGTCGTATCAGTGTGAGAGATGAGAGGTATTGTGGAAACAGTAGGTCAAAGACTCCCAACATAGGGGGATCACCAATATCCTGCAGTGTATTGCAATAGTCTAATTGATTGATTGACAGATTATTTTGGGTCCCGTAGGTATATATGCCTTTGGAAAAAACATTATCTTCACTGGTAAAGTCAGGTAAACGTGTGAAGGACTACGCATAGAGATTATTATTTGCATAATAAAACATGTGTACCTAACCTAAAATTCCTATTGTATCAATGTCCTTATTTTCTTTGTAATGCGGCGCGTGTCGTGCGTGTGTAAAGTAAATAAAATTATGATAAACGTCTAACCGCAGCGACTGACGTTATCGGTCAACAGACAAGATAAGTGCCTGTCAGGTGTACCGTCCATGTCTTATACGTTAACTTTGTGTAATATTTGTTGTTGGGATTAATTTCTTGATGGGCATCGATAAATGGGAAATTGTTTTGGATTCTCCCTCTCTCCTTCTCCCTATGTGTGAGGCATTGGTGAGATATAGTACGATTCTGTCGAAAACTTGTTGATGAAATAATTATTTTATTGTACTTTCTGAAGTTTACGCGAATGTGTGAACGCACATTTAATTGAAAACAGTTTTTAACTGATTTAATTTAGATTTATTAAGTTTTTCCCGCGACCATGGTTACTGCGAAATAGCCGAAACATCGTGCTAAAATCATACTATTTTTCATATAAAGGACACGTCAATTCATGTCGTTGACTTCATGTCGCTTGATGGTAAGCTGAAGGCAAAGTCTCAGGAAAGAGGATCACTATTACAAACACGTACAATCTTACAATGGTGGCGCTCGGCCTCACGACTTTTTCACGCTCTTCTTAATTGACCCGCGACCCGGTAAAAAGTGTTTTTAGAAAAGTAACTTCAATCTATTATAGTATTTGATATAGGCCTCTACTAATGCGCACTATATATCCGATTCTCTGCTTGCCGCATCTAGTACATTTCAGCTATCTGTTGCAGGTCATTACATTATCATTGAGTTCAATATTGTAAATCTAACCTTAACCTTACGAGCACGGTTGGAAACCGCATCGTGAATTCTAGAGAGATGACGAACGGGAGCAGTGAGTAATTCGGAAACAGTTTCTGAAACTATACGTTCACGGAATGGACATACCAGAAAGAAAAACCTGGAACCTGAAACCTGGAAAATGGACGTTTCAGAAGTTAGGCATTGATGGAATAAAATTCAAAGAAATAGACTCGAGAGTTAGCTGAGCATGACAGGAACTGGACTTAAGAGACCGAAAGGTTTCATATATGTGCTGCTGTTTATTCTATTTCAGTTAAGACATAATAGGAAAAAACATCCTTTTCGAGCGCTTGGGTTTATTATAATTACAAAACTGTGAAGCTTATCGAACTGCAGCGGTTGTCTTTCCGGAGTGTTTATTGCTATCGATCGTAATATTATCTATGGTAGTAGAAATAATAATATCGATAGTAATCTATTATAATATAAATATTGTAATATTACTTGATGCTGCGGTGAAAAATATGCAAATAAAATATTTCGAATCGCAAAGATTCAAAGTTCATTAAAGTTTTGTACTCATATTACAGATTTATGTTAATTAGGATTAATGTTTTTTTTTTCACAAAAGACTTCACAATGATATACATATTATATCGTAAATACAATGTTTAAATTCGATCGTATCGTAAATAATATGTGCACACATAGAGAAACAAAAACTTTACACTATATAGATCTCTGATTTATAAATATTAAAATATAAGTTTAGATTTGGATGCCTCCACCGGAAACAGAACCATCCAAACCCAGCCCTCTATGAAGGATGTCTTTTACAAATTTGATATATCTGTTAGAGGTGCAATCAAAAACATCAAGTGATTTATAGATTTTCGTTAAACCATTATATTGACGGGCCATTCTTGTTAATGGATTGTAAGTTAATGTTAATTGAGAATCCATTGGCGTTTTCGCCAATACTTAAAAAAATTGCGATATAACTTTTTGGAGTTTGCCTCTGACAAACCGTTTATCTTTCTACGTTTAAATCTGTATACTCACATCTTTGACCGCCGAGTTACCATTATACACATACGATGTACACATCTCTTGTACAGAAGAATTAAAGCTTTGGGCATCGCAAAAACTACTGTTATTACTTTTAAAATCATCACTAAATGAATATCTTAAGCACTTTGAGAGTCCATTCTTTGCTTTTGGTATGGCGTACTGTAGCCATAGTGTTTGATTGACTCCTTCACATTGGTCGATTCGACACCTGAAACAAAAGAGATTTTATTTAAAATGGCGAATTGATCTTGGATTCTCTTCGATCTTTGGGTGTATAATCCAAAGTCAGCACTGTGCAGCCCGGGATCAACTGGGATCTTTCATGGGTGTGTAAATTTTTCTATCTTTATTTTTGAAGAGGGTTTGAGTACAATTTTTTTATACCACTTAGCTTTTTGGCCCACCTGGTGGAAGGTGGTGGTCACCGTAGACGTAGCACATTTTCAACACCAGGGGCGTCATACTCGTGCTGCACTGTAAAAGGGAGGGAGAGGGGTGAAGGTTGAAAGCTTCTGTGCTGTCAGTGCAGAAGACAAAGCAGGTTTTCTGACACTGACAACACAAAACCCAAAATAACCACGTAGCCTAGTGGTATGGGTAATGGACTGCTAAAATGAGGTCTCGGGTTCGATCCCAGGTTTTACCATGGCACACACAAATGACTTTCCGATGCTTTTCGAAGTTTTGTGTGTATTTATCACAAATTTATAAGTGCCCGGTTAATGGCAATAAGCTCGCCACCTTATTACATTGGGACCTAAAAATAAACTGGCAAAATGTGGGTGCTAGCACCTCTGCCCACCGCTTCGGGGATATAGGCGTGATGATTATGAGATGAGAGAGTGAATCATAACTGCATCCTAGCGTCACACATTTCAGATTAATGGTTTGTCAAACTTCAATTTATTTATTCAGCTGAAACAGTTTCTATAGGTCTTACGTAACAAGATGACAAGTCATTGTAATTTTAATAAACCATTGTTAAATTCGAATTGGTAACACAATAAGACGAATGTTATGTTAAACTGATGTTTAGATATTTATTTTTTTTGGTTTATTTCATTACATCATCATCATCAGCAGGCGGCAGTCCACTGTTGGACGCAGGTCTCTCCCATGACACGCCACTTAGCCTGGTCTTCGGCTGTCCTCCTCCACTCCCTACTAGCTACTCTGCGTATATTGTCGCTCCATCTAGTCGCAGGGCGCCCCACACTACGTTTACCGGTTCGCAGTCTCCACTTAAGGCCTCGTCTACCCCAATGGTTGTCGGTCCTACGGCAGATATGACCAGCCCACTGCCACTTTAGCTTACTAACTCGATGAGCTATGTCGATGACTTTAGTTCTATCACGATTCGATTTATTTACGAAATCTAAATTACGAATTTGAAATTTTCAAGCCCACTATTTTCCCTGGATGAGGATATGCATTTTCATAAGATGGATAATATTGAAATTTGCTTAGGATCTTCTCTTTCTTATCTTACGTTATTGGGGTGTATACTCTGGAGTTATCGCGGCCATTTCGACCCTGTTGGATCCTTCGTGCCGACCCCAACCTGAATGAATAGCTTCTTTATTAAATCAGCTTTTTCTCCTAATTGTAGACACCTGTAATCCTCTGTTTTGGGTGAGCTTTTCCCGAGAAGATCCATTCGATGTCCCTGCCCCGGATTTCGAACAAGGTTTGCTTGCACCCCAAAGCTTTTGGTAGGGAAACGTAAACTTACACAACATTACTCCCATGAGGGTATACCTACGTACGTGGGACCTCATATATGGTATTATTTTGTGACGTACATAGCTACATTCATATATAGTTTTATATTGTAAACCCCATCAAGTCTCACAAGTTGCACCACTTGTAAGACGCCGGCACAAGCAGGCGGCAATTCGAGCCATCGATCATAGTAACCGACAGATATTAATTATTATTACGTCTATCAACATATCGACATGTGTACTTTATGTTTCATTATTGATTATATTATTAATGCAAGATAACAGAACTTAACTTCGTGTGGATTTAGGTTAGGTATTATAGTGTTTTGATAATGTTTTGGAATAGATAACTACGTAGGCACTCACAGCTGTAATATCTAAAGAGGCTGCTAGTGCCTACATGCAAACTTTCCCGATTGGGTAGGTAGACTATAAATGTTTTTACTATGTAAAATTAGAATATCATAATAAAATCATATCATTTCATCATCATCATTCCCTGAACCTTTTCCCAACTCAGTTGGGGTCGGCTTTCCAGTCTATCTGTGATGCGGCTGAACATCGATATTTTCCGTGAAGCGACTGCCATCTGACCATGGTCTAATGACCAATGGCGATATCGAAGTTCCAAGTTAGACTGGTTGGACTTTTGAGGGCTCCAAGTACCCGTAACGACTGCCATAGATGTCTGTATGGCAACTGCTTAACGTGCTCTCCGACGCACGACCAGACCAGTGCAAACAGCCATATTCATGCATACAACTTCTTGCCCTGAGCGGGAATCGAATTCGCGCCCCGTGCGTAGCAGTCGCTTGCACTACCGCCACACCACGGAGGCTGTCATAATAAATTCATCTGTCACAATATTAATTTATATTAAATGAGAATTTTTAAGACAAGAAGTCAAGGACGTATGCCGCAACCTGTATATTATGACGTAATAAGTTTTGGTATCGTACGACCTGGCGTGATGTCCACGCGTGTGATAACCGTACATTGACCTATATGTATTCTGATAGTTCCGTAATATTGTAATATGACGTCATCATTACCCGCCAACCCGCACTGGACCAGCGTGGCGGGTATACGGTCCGAAAACCCCCCAAGATGTTGGTGTGCACCAAACGGCCCCAAGTGCCCGGGGGCTCCAGTCGCAACACTGACGCGCCTGACGGGCGTCAGTCGAGCGCTGGGGCCAGGGGTGCTAAGAATCACCGGGCGGGATCCCTCCGTCAGACGACCAAAGCATGCACAATGGACAACCGATGCAAACGTAGGTTGTCACTGGTGACACACAACATCTGCACTATGAGGACAGACGAGAAGCTAGCAGAGCTGGAAGAAGAATTGAGCAGGTTGCGCTGGGACATCGTTGGGTTATGCGAAGTCCGAAGAGAGGGAGAGGACACAATAACCCTGAAGTCTGGCAACCTGCTCTACTACCGGGAGGGCGACGAGAAGTCGCAAGGTGGTGTCGGGTTCATCGTCCATAGGTCCCTCATAAACAACATCATATCCATCACGAGTGTGTCGAACAGGGTCGCGTACCTGGTACTCAGAGTGTCCAAGAGATACTTGCTGAAGGTCATACAGGTTTACGCACCGACCTCGACACGACCAGATGATGAAGTGGAGGCTATGTATGAGGACATTAGTAGAGCCATACATGCCTCTAAATCACACTTCACTATTGTTATGGGGGACTTCAACGCAAAACTGGGTACGAGA
The DNA here is from genome assembly GCA_963691645.1 of Pelosia muscerda. Taxonomy (NCBI): domain Eukaryota; kingdom Metazoa; phylum Arthropoda; class Insecta; order Lepidoptera; family Erebidae; genus Pelosia; species Pelosia muscerda. The sequence goes on along the minus strand of OY829114.1, from coordinate 13,289,881 downwards.
GGTGATAACGAGTTGAGAGTGGGGCAATATGGGTATGGGAGGCGTAACCGAAGGGGTTGGAGGCTGGCCGACTTTCTTGAGAAAGAGCGACTCTTTATGATGAACTCTTTCTTCAAGAAGCCGCCCCACAGGAAATGGACCTGGATGGGCCCCGGTGGTCGTACCAAAAATGAGATCGACTTCATCATGACGACGCATAGACGGATATTCAATGATGTCTCAGTGATCCATAGGGTGAAAACCGGAAGTGATCACCGAATGGTTAGAGGCACATTGAATATTAATGTTAAGCTGGAGAGATCCCGTCTGATGAGGTCTACGCTCCGACCTAGAGCTTCCCATATACAGTACCCCGAGAGCTTTCAACTCGAACTTTCGAATCGCTTCTCTTGCCTAGAAGAATGCAGTACAGTGGACGAGATAAATAACAGGTTGGTTGAAGCTGTTCATTCAGTGGGTTCCAAATTCTTCAGGCCCCGTCGAAGAGATAGACCACAGAAGCTCACCGATCACACCCTCAAACTCATGGCCGAACGACGCTCTATGAGGCTGCAGTCTACCAATGACGCTGAAGCACATCGGCAGCTCAATAGACGTATCCAGCAGTCTTTGCGACACGACATCCGTGCCTTTAATACTCAATGTATTAAAGAAACGATTGAGCGAAATAAAGGCTCCAAAGTGTTCGCAAGAGACTTGTCTATTGGGCAGAGCCAGTTGACAAAGCTGAAGAGGAAGGACGGCAGCGTCGCGTCGACTAAGGCAGATGTTTTGGGGGAGATCGAGGGGTTTTATGGACAGCTTTATACCTCAGTCACTAAGCCTGCTACTGATACGGTTAAAGATCCAAGAGCCAAGCTAACCCGACACTACACCGAGGATATCCCGGACATCAGCCTGTACGAGATTAGGGTGGCCCTCAAGCAGCTTAAAAATAACAAGGCACCAGGAGAAGACGGAATCACTTCGGAACTTCTGAAAGCGGGTGGAACACCGATACTTAAAGTCCTTCAGAAGCTCTTCAACTCCGTCCTATTCGAAGGTACTACGCCGGAAGCATGGAACAGAAGCGTGGTGGTCTTGTTCTTCAAGAAAGGTGACAAAGCCTCTCTTAAGAACTACAGACCCATCTCGCTTCTGAGCCATGTTTATAAGCTGTTTTCGAGGGTTATCACGAATCGTCTCGAACGCAGGTTTGATGACTTCCAGCCGCCCGAACAAGCCGGTTTCCGAAAAGGTTATAGTACCGTAGACCACATTCATACGCTGCGGCAAGTCATACAGAAGACTCAGGAGTATAACTTGCCACTATGTTTAGCGTTTGTGGACTACGAGAAAGCCTTTGATTCGATCGAGACATGGGCAGTGCTACAATCTCTCCAGCGGTGTCATATTATAGACTACCGGTACATCGAAGTGCTGAAGTGTTTGTATAAAAACGCCACCATGTCAGTCCGAGTACAAGATCAGAGCACAGCGGCCATACTGTTGCAGAGGGGAGTGAGACAAGGAGATGTAATATCTCCGAAGCTCTTCACCAATGCAATGGAGGATGCCTTTAAGCTACTGGAATGGAAAGGTCTCGGCATTAATGTTAATGGCGAATACATCACTCACCTTCGTTTTGCCGACGATATCGTGCTCATGGCAGAATCGCTGGAGGATCTAAACACAATGCTCGACGACCTCAACCGAGTCTCTCAACAGGTGGGCCTCAAGATGAATATGGACAAGACCCAGGTTATGGCGAATGCTCATATTCTAAGGCCCTCCCCAGTGTCAGTTGAAGGCTCGACCCTCGAAGTTGTAGACAAGTACGTCTACCTTGGACAGATGGTCCGATTAGACGGATCAAACTTCGAGGCGGAGGTCAATCGTCGAATCCAACTCGGCTGGGCAGCGTTCGGGAAGTTACACAGCGTCTTCTCGTCCAAAATACCTCAGTGCTTAAAGACAAAAGTCTTTAATCAGTGCGTGTTGCCAGTGATGACCTATGGCGCCGAGACGTGGACCCTCACTATGGGCCTCATAAGAAAGCTCAAGGTCGCACAGCGAGCTATGGAAAGGGCTATGCTCGGAATCTCTCTGCTAGATCGAATCAGAATTGAGGAGATCCGCAGACGAACGAAAGTGGTCGACATAGCCTACAGGGTTAGCAAGCTGAAGTGGCAATGGGCGGGGCACGTAGCAAGAAGAACAGATGGCCGTTGGAGCCAAAAGGTTCTTGAATGGAGACCGCGTACCGGTAGACGAAGCGTGGGACGGCCTCCTGCGAGATGGGCGGACGACATAGTCAAAGTCGCGGGTACCCATTGGATGCAGACCGCCTCCAACCGGTCGGATTGGAGGTCGATGGGGGAGGCCTATGTTCAGCAGTGGACGTCTTGTGGCTGAAATGATGAATGATGACGTCATCATCATTCTTTGAACTTTTACGCGACTCGGTTGAGGTCAGTTTTCTAGTCTAACTAAGATCCGGTTGGACTTCGATATTTTACGGCAACGACTGCCAAATTACCTCTACATCCTATATTTAACATAACATAACATAAATTCACGCCTATATCCTCTAATGGGTAGGCAGAGGTGCTAGCACCCACATTTCGCCAGTTTATGTTTAGGTTCCAATGCCATTAACCGGGCACTTATAAACCTGCGATAAACACACACATAACTTCGAAAAGCATCGAAAAGTCATTGGTGTGTGCCATAATAAAACCTGGGATCTAACCCGAGACCTCGTCTCAGCAGTCCATTACCCATACCACTAGGCTACCGTGGATACATATTAAAAAAGTAAATAAAAACATTGTAACATATTTACATAATATATATACTTTGTTCGAGCAGCTGCTTAGTTCACTAGTTAGGGCGCCTTTAATAGGTAGTCAGGCCATTATCTATTAATAGTTTAATGAAAGATGTTGAGTACAAAGGCCTGTCAGGTAAATTGCGGACAATAAGCTGATATCGACTAGCGTAGGTAGGACTCCATCTGTTCATGACTGATAAAAAAAAATTAGATCGGTTAAAGTTAATGCTTCGGTGGGATTCCCCTCACAGGCTTTGTGGCTTAACGGTCAAAGCGTTACTCTTGTAAGGGAAAGATTGCGGCTTCGAATCCTGTCGAAGTTTTCACTTTTCCTGATTTAAAATTTGATTTGAACAGCTAGCATACTATAGATGCCACACGCTACGATGGCCGTTTTGACACGACTGGTTTTGCTCGTTTGTCTTTTTTGGTATTTCAAGTTTATTTTCTTCTGTGCCAGTCTCGACATATTTTCCTTTAGTTATTCGTCTAACAGTTCGCTGTCCAATATTAAGCGCACCAAAAAACCAGTCATGTCGAAACGGCCATCATAGCGTATCGCAACTGTAGTTCCTTTAGAAAATACGGAACGTGAAAGCTTCAATAAAGCGGAGGATGGTCAAAATATATTTTGGTTTACATTTCTATCGGCCAATATTGGTTTTTTTTTTATTATGGCACGTCAATTTGACTTCACCTCGCCTGATGTTAAGCTGAAGGCAAAGTCTCATGAAAGAGGGTCACCGTTGCTAACACGTTCAGTGCTACAATGGTGGCGCTCAGCTTGACGGCCTCATCAGATGCTTTTTCACACCCCGCTTAAAGGACCCGCGACCGTAGGAAGAAGGAAAGAAGTACTAAACAACAGGAAAGTACCTATTAGACAAATTATATTGGTATCACCTTGTTAAATTAGATTAGTCTCAGTTAAGTTAACATGTTTTATAATACGATATCGTTATACTGTTACTAATCTTATAATAGTTTGTTGACAATACATTCTTGTATACAGCTTCCGTGGTGAGGCGGCAGTAAACGCGACTTCTATTCTCGTTCAGTGCAAGATGTTTGTATGAATGAATCTATATGTATAAAAATGAATTGCTGTTCGTTAGTCTTGCTAAAACTCGAAAACGGCTAGACCGATTTGACTAATTTTGGTTATGAATTATTCGTGGAAGTCCAGACAAGGTTTAAAAGGTGAACACATATGAAAATGCTCGGAATGGAGCAGCAGGAATGGGATCAGAAATCCACGCGGGTGGAGCGGAGGAGTTATAAAAAATCATTTATTTTCGTAAAAGTTAATTACCAAATAAACTTATATCCAGTGGTCCCACACTGGGCTAGCCTGAGCAGGTTGGTTCCAATTGTCATACGTCATCTATAACAGTCGTTACGGGTAGTTAGAGCCCTAAATAGTACCACAACATACTGGTCTAACTACAGTACTTCGATTACGCCTATAGGTTGTGGAGGCCAGTAGCACTAGCGTGAACTCCTATCGAATACGTAACGTAAAGGTTTCGAGAGAACGGAGCATTGTGATTGGCAGTCTACCTCTTGTGAACCTGTGTGCGTGTGTAGCCCGCCAATCGCAATGCTCCGTTCTGTCGATACCTTTACATTACGAATACGATAGTATTTCGTGCTAAGGCTATTGAGAGCAACGGTCCACGAAAATAATCGAAGTTCACCACCCGTATTAACGCTAGGATAATAATAATAATGATGATTGTTTATACTGCTGATTATAGCACAGTAGTGAAATCTGAAATTCAATGACATTTTTTGTAATGTTATTGATTTAACAATGGCTGACATTAGTAGAGTACGCACCCAGAATTTTTTTTAACAATTACACAACAAATGTATCTTGATATTGACATAAATTTCTTGGCAATTTGCTGTATGCAAATACAGCTTTGGTGTGTGGCCTCCCTTAGTCAAACCAACAGCACAAATATCACTGACACACTGGTAGTCTACAGGAATGATGCCAGTCATGCAAATATATGTAAATAAGCGCATCGGATGTTTGAAATGAGCATCTAGCTACCACGCTGTGCTTTCTGTATCCCTACCTACGTGCCTTGACGATTGAAACATGAATAATGCATAGGGACATTGATATCCCATGTGTACAGCAGTTGAAATAAAAACATTTGTTTATATGCAGTCGTGTTAAAATTGTTGAAGAGTCTACTCTCGACGATGTCCAAGAATACGTGTCTACCTTGGACAGGTTATTCAGCTTGGTACCAACAACTTCGAGAAAGAATTTGCCAGATGGATTCAGCTGGGTAGCATTTGAGAAATTACATCGGATACTCCTCTCGCCTACCACAATGTCTTGAAACAAAGGTCTTTTACCAGTGCGTCCTGCCTGTTGGTGCTGGAATCTGGAAACTGACGGCGGGAATAATTCACTAATTTGAAGTCACGCAACGAGGTATAGGCTCCCAGCAATATTGCAGTCAGCTTTCAATCGAACTATGACAGTGCCGTATATTTTCCATAAAGCGATTGCCTTCTAACTTCCTCAAACTACAGGCCCTCTGTACTTGCCCGAATTTTTGAAATTCTCAGTACTCTTTACTATTTGTAACAAATACCAAATGTGTTCACAGGGACCAGCGGTTTAAGGTGCTCTCCAAGGCACTTTGAGGACTCACTGTGTCAATGGCCACCCATCTTAAAATTGACCTGGTTAGGTACTAACGGTAGGGAAGGTTATGTCGGACGCGAACCGACATATACCGCTCGCCGTCTGTGGGTATCGAAATCTCCCCATCTAGAGCCGGGGTATGGGGAGGAGCGCTTCTGCCAAGGTGACAGGCGGCTTCACCTGTCATTCCCAAGCCCACGCTCATTGAGCATAGAGGTCATTCTGCAACTTTCGACGCCTATCACGGGCAATGTGGGCCAGGATTCACAGTAATACTAGCTTTGAAGTCTTCTTCGAACTCCACAGTCAAGTGTACGCGCATTGTATCATCGCTACGAACACAAATACACCCTTACTCCTCAATTAAAACATGTAATTGACAAGTTGCATATGTCGCAAACTTCAGTGTGAACGCAAATGTGTTTCAAACCTGTTTACAACTTGTTTGCGACAGTCTTGATATGTAAAATCAAGTAACTGTGTTCCGACGGGTATAGGTTTTCAATATATCTTCAACCAGTTTCGTCTCTAACATATTTAGAACTTGTTTCTTAGTGTAAACGAGCGGTTGGACTTGAATACTTATTAGCTTCACTGGAGCATATCATACGGGTGTATTCATATAAGTGATTGGAGTGGGCTCACCGAGATGTTACGATCTTATACATCCAAAAGGACATGTCTGATCTGTTCTCATAGGCTTGAAGGATTACTTGCATTTGCTAATGGAGTTGTGTGGAGTTATCTGTCTGTTTACGTAGATATAGGTGTATCGTAGTTACGTAGTCGATGAAAGTGTAAAGTTACAAACCAAAGGTATTGATTCATCTTAGGTCGTGCCCAGACGAGGTATATTTGAGCGGAAGTATTTTAGTGGTTAAGGAATCGATCTAAAAAATCGAAAGGTTCTTTCCGGATTCGAATCCTGACCACTACTGATGTGAAATCATTTCTAACAATTTAGCTGAGCTGGTGAAGTTCTGTTACTTTTTTTTATACAACTTAGGTCGCAGACAAGCACGCGGCCCACCTGATGGTAAGTAGTTACCGTGGCCTATGGGCGAGTGTAACACCAGAGGAATAACACGCGTGCCGCAACCCCTGTGAGAACAGAGACATTCTGTTTCGTCAGCGCTAAAGATGTATGATAAGCCTTTGGTTTTCCAAGTGACAACACAAAACCTCTCTAGCGAGCTCTGGCTACCCTACTCACCACCAAAAACACAACACAAGGTTATTAAACGGCGATATTCTGTAGGGTGGAGCTACTTCCCCAGTCGGACTGCTCGATTGGGACGGATATACCGTCGTGTCCTACCTCCTTTAAACTAGAACCCTTTTGTAAAAGTACTTAATAATTGCCTCTAAAACTGTCATCAAAGGACTGTCAACCCAAAAACAAATGTGTAGTAGAGATGGGGACACTATGGTTACGGGAAGGGGGTGATCTCAAGAGATATCCCCGGGTCTGTCGGGGTGCGAGAGATATGCCTTGTATGTTACCTCTGGCAATCATAGACCCACAGACGGCGTGCTTTATAGTCAGTTCGAGTCCGACATAATAAAAAACGTTACTTCTCTAGCGACTTACGTCCAAAATATAAAGCGGAAACTATACATATTACCAGCCATATACGAAGTGACGGCGGAAACGTTTATAATCTGTGTACCTATTTTATGGTAGCAGTTATAATAATTGATGACAAGACCAGAATAGAAATCAAACAATTAATATTTATAGTTGTGTTTTCTTAGTCAGAGTGCGAGGTTAGGTACATCTACTTGCCCTTTGCTTCAACAAGGTTAACACGTGATTGACAAGCTTGCTAATGTACAGTGGGATACAAAAGTTACTAGACATTTGGAAAAAAATATTGTATGAAGTCATGTCACTACACAACTTCTAGTCTTAGAAGCTACTTTTTTATCATGCGCAAAATCATCAAGGATACCACTTCCGCCAAAACTGGTGGAGGTGATTATGTCGGAGGTGAGATTATACAAGACATATCTCTCGCACCCCGGCAGACCCGGCAACATCTCTTTTGAGATGACCCTCTTCCCTTAATGTGGGGACCATGGTGTCCCCATCTAGCCCCTGGGTATGGGGTCGCACTTTGTGTTGCAGTATTAGAAGCTACTGGATAAATAGATCTACTATCTATAAGTTTAGGCTACTACTTGCATGAGTTTACTTATTTTTTTTAACGTCGATATGATTTCACCCCGCCTTATGGTAAGATGAAGGCAAAGTCTCAGGAAATAGGGACACCATTATAAACACGCAAAGTGTTACAATTATTTTCTTTAATACAAAGTTCTTTAATACGTCATAACTGTTAAATACCTGAACAGTGTTAGATGTATGATGAGAGCTTTAACTAGGAATAGTATTAATATAACGTTCTATGCGTTTGTTTATATTGTCCTGTACCTAACTAATACAATATAGTATAGTGCTGTATCATTTTGTATTATTTCAAGTACTCTTTTTCCAAAAATAATCTTTTAGAAAGATAATGCTTCTCCTCTGTGCCTGTACCTTTTCCTTTACATCTGTTCACAAATACGTAATAAGTACAGTCAGAGCTCATAAGTGCATTAGCACATCAAGGCTCAAAATGGTTTAGCGTGCGGCCGGCGCGCTTATATGTGTGTGTAATGTTACTATGCAATACGAGGCGACGCTGGCTTGTCTTAAAAGAAAAAGGTCACAAGTAGCGTTAGAATGTTGACGCTATAGTTGCGTAGGATTGCTACTGCACTTTTGAGTTCTACTGTACATGTACTTGAATATTTCAATCAAAATCAACTTGTATTATAATTAGATAATTTAGACAAACAATAACTGAGTGTATTCTATTCAGTTTATGAATACACTATATCACTTTCATCATAGATAATAAAATAATGAAACAAGACAACTTAAATCATATACAAACATAAAAAGATAATATTGATATACGGAGTCTAGACCAATGAATGAATGTGTCACTGTCAATGGAAAACTGGAAAATTTATTTATTTATTTATCATTTTAAAGAAGTCGATTTCTATTCGAAGAAAAGTTAAAAGAACTCAGCTCCGATTTTGGGGTGCCATTGTTTTAAAATCCTGGTTTTCAAAATCCCAAAGTTCAAAATCACGATTGTACTAAATACCAAAGTTTGTTATACCGATGCGATGTCCAAAATCCCGAAGTGGAAAACTTGAAGTTCAAAAGCCCGAAAATACCGAAGTTTGATATAGGTACTGAAGCTCAAAATCCCGAAGTACAAAATCATTGCAAGGCGGGGGCGTCGCTACAGTCCCGCCCTGGTTGCTATGATGTTTTGACGCAGGCGCCAGCTACGTCAATTTTGTTTATATTTTTTTCAGTTTCTGTGTTTTTCTTTGTATATACATTTTAGTAGTATTTAGTATTTTAGTTGCATTTTTGCATTTTTCATATGCAAAGAGACTGTAACAGCGGTTGCAATGAAGCGGAAAGTGTAAGTCAACTTGTGCAGTGTCCACATTGTTCCCAGGCTCGATTTTTCAAAGGTAAGCGGGGTTTGAGAGTGCATTTTGGGAAAGTACACAAATCCCAAAATGCACTTCCATTCCAAACAAATCCACTAACTCCTACCGCTACCCCCACCTCTCAAATTCCCTTTTGGCAAACCTTATCTAAATTTAAAAATTCGGTTCCAATTTTAAAGAGAGTTCCCCGAGGTGCAAGACCGTCTGTTGCTCAGAATCTGACCAAATGTATAGCCGTGGTAGTCCGGGAGAACTCTCTAAGCGCTTGGGAACAATTACTCACTTTCCCTTACAGGATTCTACATGTCACTAAAGATCAGGCCTCCAAAAAAACATTAACAACCCAAATAAAAGAAAACTGCTCTCTGTCTCATAATTTTGTCCCAAAATTCACCACCTTTCATAAAAATTCAATTTATCACTATGTAGAGTCCAAGTTAAGAGAAGGTGACATCAGAGGTGCTGCAAGACTTTTATTTAGCAGCGATGTTATGGCGCCATGCTCGCCAGATACCCTGTCAGATTTAAAAAGCAAGCACCCCTCTCCTGCTGATAACCTTTCCTTCCCTGACCCCCCGGAGTCAGACGCGGAATGTCTCACTGTTTCAGCTAAGGACGTGATAGGAGCCGTTGGCTCTTTCCGGAGTGGGTCTGCCGGTGGCCTTGATGGTCTAACTCCACAGCACCTCAAAGACCTTATTGGCGTAAGCGTCGGAGAAGCTGGCGACGCACTCTTGAAGGAGCTAACGGCTCTTATTAATCTTATGCTGTCCGGCAATGTGGACGAAGCCATCATTGATATACTGTACGGCGCGAATCTATGCGCCTTGCGTAAAAAAGATGGTGGTATTCGTCCCATTGCCGTGGGCTGTACTTATAGGCGAATTGCGGCCAAATTATGCTGCAATGCTTACAGGGAAACTCTCTCCAACAAATTCCAGCCCCTGCAACTCGGTTTCGGTTGCAAAGGGGGCTGCGAGGCTGCAGTACATTCCCTATCCACGTTCCTTAGCTGCAGTGGAGGGGAGGTTATCCTTAAGGTTGACTTGAGGAATGCCTTCAACTCGGTTAATAGAGACACTTTGTTGACACAAGCCAAATTAGAAACACCCAAAATTTTTCGTTTTCTTTGGCAGTGTTATAGGCACCCTTCTAAATTACTTTATAAAGAAAATATTTTAAATTCTGCGGTAGGGTGTCAACAAGGTGATCCTCTTGGGCCAGTTATTTTCAGCCTTGCTATTCACCCTATTATTGAGCGTCTAAATTCCAAATTTAATATTTGGTATCTGGATGACGGTACTCTCGGAGGCGACGCAGAGACAGTATTAAGAGATTTGGCGTTTTTAAAAGAAGAATTTAGTTCAATTGGCCTAGAATTAAATCCCACCAAATGTGAAATTTTCCTCAGTGACCCAACTGACAGTCTTTCGGTACTCTCAAAATTAAATAATTTGGCTCCAAATTTAAAAGTAGTTCAAAAAAGCTCTCTCCGCCTCCTAGGGTCACCAATTCTGGAAGAAGCTTACGAATCATTTGTGGAAGAGAAAATACAAAATTTTTGTGAAGTTTCGGACCGACTATTCCAAATTAATATCCATTCAGCTTTCACCATTATTCGATTTTGTCTTTTCGTTCCAAAATTTACACATGCCTTGCGTTCTTCTCAACTTTTTAAATGTTTGGCACTTTTAGGTCGAGTGGATAAAGTTATTCAAGACACTCTGTGCAAAATTTTAAATATAAATTTAAACGACCGAGTGTGGCTTCAGGCGTCCCTTCCTATTCGTCTTGGCGGCCTCGGCGTTCGCAAAATTGCAGACGTAAGTATACCGGCGTTTTTATCTTCGGTCTACGGCACTGAAGAATTAGTCAGGAAAATTCTCTCTCCTTCACTGATTAATTTGGACGTGCCTGGCAAGGCCGAAGCTTTAAATGCCTGGAAAATGACTTGTCCGAATGCCGTTATGCCCGCCAACCCATCTTCCCAGAGGCAATGGGATGAGCCGCTCTGTGTTGGTATTAAAAATTTTTTATTCAGTACAAGTGCAAACGATACTGAGCGTGCTCGCCTATTGGCTGTGGGGGAATGGGAATCAGGTGTCTGGCTGCAGGCACTTCCTTCGCCCAGCATTGGTACAATGTTGGACGACACGACCTTCCGCATTGCAACTTGCCTACGTTTGGGTGCACCATGTGTTTCTCCGCATCGATGTCTATGTGGGGAAGTAGTCGATAGCCTTGGACATCACGGATTATCCTGCAGCAGGAGCGCAGGTCGCATGTCCCGACACGCGCATATTAACGACATCATTCGTCGGGCTCTTGTCACCGCCGGCGTGCCAGCTGTTCTTGAACCTGTTGGCTTGGCGCGCGACGATGGCAAGAGACCAGACGGGATGTCGTTGATGCCTTGGAAGATGGGTAGGCCTTTGGTGTGGGACGCCACTTGCGTCGACACCTTGGCGCCTTCTCATCTTCCAAGCACGATGGACTGCGTATGCGCTGCTGCTGCATCGGCAGAGACTCTCAAACGGCGCAAATATAATAATTTAAATAGTAATTATATATTTGAGCCGTTTGGTGTCGAAACGCTGGGTCCGTGGGGTCCAAGTGCGCGCGCGCTATTTAAAGAAATAGCGAAGCGACTTGTCGACGCTTCCCGTGACCATAGGGCTGGCCTTTACCTCGCTCAACGAATTGGCATCGCCATTCAGCGTGGTAATGTCGCCAGCCTTCTGAGCACGGTTCTGGTAGAGATCGATGGGCAGGAATATTTTGATGCCTAAAGTTGCAGTCTCTCTACGTTTTTATAATTAATATAGATATGTAAATATTTTGTATATAGTTATTAAATTCTGTATATAAATTGATAATGTGATATCTAGTTACTTAAATATATTGATTATTACAAACAAAACATATTATAGTTATATATTACTATACTACTATATATTATATATACTATATTACTGAACGTGTTTGCAATGGTGACCCGCTTTCATGAGCCTTTGCCTTCAGCTTAACGTAAGGTGAGGCGAAGTCAAATTGAGGCGCCAGAAATAAAAAAAAAAATTCTTAGGCATATTGTTATTAAAAAATTCAGAATTACATAGTAAATTAGTAATGGGGAAGAATGATTTTCCTCGTGGAGATAAAGGACCGTAGAAAGGTTTTGTAGTTCTTCTCGATGGGAGAGATGAGTCCCTTGCAATTTTCAATAATTTTATCGTGGTTTTGTCTCTCCTGTGCATTAAAATAGCAAGTTAATGAAATTCATAATGATTTTATAAATAATGAACATGTATTTCCCCCAGGATTCGACGTGACAACGGTGGTAAGACCCAACATGGATGGATGACTAATGCAGGTGATCTCTGGGCACGGGTGCTTTGGGGATTACCTGTGTCGGATCCTTCCGGATTCGACAAGTGCCAACCTTGTGATGCGAACGGAGACTCACATGATGACCGAGTGCCCTGCGTGAGAAACGATAAGCGAATCCTCGTAGTGGCCCTAGGGGATCGGGCGGCCAGTTCCTTTTGGCGGTCCATCTATCAATCTAAATTATTTATAATCGATTGGAACCGTAATATTACATCAACAGTCGACAAGCATTCTAGGCAAAGTATCTATTTAATATTTACCACGAACTAAGTTTCCTATGGGTCTAGGACAGAGTTGTGTAGATCTAGAATATCATGATCTAGAAAATATGGAAATAGTAAATGTAACTAATGTAACTATTTTCATATTTTTATTAACAGCTGATTAACAGATGATCAACAGCTGTCTCGTCATCGTTATTATTATTTATTTCAATTTAAGTCTATTGTTTTCATTGACATAATGGTTTATTACAAAGAAAGTGGCCTAAATTGGACATCAGAACATAAGGGCAACATTTGAGTTATTGAATGATGAGTGACGGTTATTTTTTAATGTGACAGAATTTGAATTGATGAACGGTTTATGTGTAAACCCTGACTTATTTGTGTTAATAAAACATGACAGTTATGAGGCGAGTTTTGACATTAATATGTCTTATCCTAGTGAATTAAAACATTGTTGATCTGAGGGACAGTTCCCGGAATAAAAATTTAAATTAGGCAACATCATTGAGGGCTATGCTGCATATAATAAGAAAAACTTTTTGTTCTAGCATGATTAAATCGTCGAACGAGCAACAAGCCGCATTCAGTGCGTCAGCTGAGTGGAAAGTTGTTGTTTCTGCTTACCCTAATGGTAAAGGGCCGTAACTATATCATACAAACATAGTAATACATTTATGCTCACGCCTGCTTCATTTCCGAGGGACCTTTAGCATGTGGCTTCGGTTTTGGGAACTTTTTCTGTTACCTTGTATAGATACTAATAGGTCTTTCCATATGAAATTGCCGAAATTTTCGTACAGATTCATGAATTCGTTATTCCTGTGATTTAATAGCTACTCGTATTTCCATTATTTATATTTTGTTTGAAAGTTGATTTCAAGATTTTACAACTCTGTATTAATTTTTTTTTCTTGACCGCTAGATAAATAATTACAATCGATCTTCAAAAGCAGTAGGTATATGCTTATATATATGCTATCTATTTTGATGATACATTTCGTATTACTTTTTTTTTGCTGTTTGCTTAGTGTCGTTTCAGTTCGTGTCAATTCATACACAAAAAAACATAAAAATTGCATTTTATTATTCCTAAAAAACGCAAAAATGATAGTACTCAAAATTAGGCTTCCTCCAATTTCTTCAAACAAAACGGCAAATTCATGAGTAAAGACCTAATATATTATTTGCATCGCCGCTAATCATCTAAGTGAGGAATCACACGAGGGCAAAGAATAGATAATAGTGAAGGATATCATACTCCAAACGATTCGTAATCAGTTTACTAACTATTAACTACATAAGGTTTGTAATCTATTAACAATTAATGTACTTGTCATAGTTTATAAGGCAAATGTCAGTAGGTAAGTCGGTCAGGGCGGCTTTGAATATTATACCGACTTGTATGCAAAACTTAGTTGATGCCCTTGGCTCCACCCAGATGGAATTATGTTTTTTTTTCGCATCAGTAAATGTAATCTATCCCTGTATCAAATTTTAGCCAGATCTGTTCAGCCGTTAGAGCGTGATTGAGTAACAAACTAACTAACGTCTTCGCAAACTTTCACATTGATAATATTTAGTCTGTAGGAGTGGGAAGTGGAATTTCATATCTATTTATTAACTACGGACGTAAAAATAAAGGGGTTGATGTGTGACGGGGAGTGTGTATGTATGGGTCTATCTGTGGCATCGTAGCTCCCGAACGGATCAACCGATTTTGATGTTTTTTTTTGTTTGAAAGGGGAATTAATCGGGAAGGATCTTAGCTATGTTTGATAAAAATTGGTCTAAGATGGCCGTCACTACAAAATGGCGGAACACATATTTTTTCACTACTCCCTCAATACGGGTATCAAATGAAAGGGCTTGATTAGTAGATTAATATGAAAAGTATAAAATCAAAATCTTATCAGAAATTCGAAAATCTCCAACTCAAAAATACTTTGAAAAATAGTTAATTCGAGCGTTGTGGTGTCGGGAACCTTGGACCGTTTCGAAAACATTTCGGAGTGTCTTACCAGTACAAGATCCCCCAACATGACAACCCTTGAATTATTTATTTTTCACTTATATTTAAATTCGGGATCGAACTCGTGACCTCTGACGTAGTAGTTGACTGCTCTACCGCTCGGCTCCATTACATAAGAAGTCAGTGTCAATGAACTCCACTATCAGTAAGAACGTTTATGTATGACTATATTGCGCCATAGAGCAGTGCTTGGTTAGCAATTATTTAATTAATTAATCGTAAATGTGTGACTTGTTTTCAGTGCGGACACAAAGGTTAGTAATAAACTTCATTTAAAGTGTTACAAACAGCGATAAGGCTGCTGATTGCTGAAACTGTATATACATTGTAATGTTGTATTCAATGAGCTATGGACAATTTGAAAAAAATTGTATGAAGTGATGCCACTACACAACTAGTAGTCTTAGAAGCTACTGGTTAATACATACATACATAATACGCCCGTAATCCCCGAAGGGGCAGGCAGAGATGTATCAAACACCCACATTTCGCCAACTATGATTTTCGGTCACAAGTAATAGGGGGCGAATCTATTGCTGCCAATCGAGCACTTTGTAAAAAAGGGATATGCCGAAAATAAATTCCTAACTGAAAATGTTGCAGCTAAATAAATTTGGAAATAAAAAAAATTGGCCCGATTCCTTGCTATGCTGTGTAAATTGTAAAGTAATTACGTGCTTAGCCGCACAAGCAGCGTCTTGGAGAGAATCAGACTGGTTAATGGATCTACTTATTAGTTTGATTAGGTTTAGGCTACTTCTTGCACGAAATATCTTTTTTAGCCTGGTGTAACACATTAAGCCAAACCATCAGAATCAATGTTACTGTAACTGTTAAATTTGACGGAAACCTAAACTTTAACAGGTAGTTGGAGCAACTAAGCCAAAGTATAGTAAACGTCCTTCATGTCAACCATTAAACATTTGAATACCTTACAATAAAGTGTATTTTTATTATCATCGTGACTAAAATAAAAAAAATTATGTAGTTAAAGAAAAAACTAGTTTCATTAAACCAATAAAGTGTGACGAATACCGTGAATAAAAGTAATTTTAAGTAAATGCATATTTTTATACGGAACATGTGGAATAATAATGGTCAAAGTCAAGTTCACAAGCCCATAATGTAAGTCGAACACCCGAAAGGATTCAGAGATAGCCCTGGGTCAGCCGAGGTACGAGGGATATATTACCTACCATCTCACTTCCGACAACCGAAGACCGAATGCGTTTTAGTCGGTTTGAGACCGACATAACTACTCTCACTAACTCCGGCGGGGCTGGCACCTGTGGGGACTTCGCGCACGAAAAAAGACCTGTAAGTCGGTGGCACCTACTGATTAACCAACAAGGTTCTGGCGCGGGTTCTCCTGGTTTTGACATTAAATTATGGAGGAGAATGATAGGTTGGATCTTGGCCTCCAAAGTGCTAGCCTTCAATCCAACCATGTTTTGCGGTTGAATTATGATACTGAGTATTTTATGACAAGATATTTTATGGATGGTCTACTATCTTAATACAGA
The DNA here is from genome assembly GCA_963691645.1 of Pelosia muscerda. Taxonomy (NCBI): domain Eukaryota; kingdom Metazoa; phylum Arthropoda; class Insecta; order Lepidoptera; family Erebidae; genus Pelosia; species Pelosia muscerda. Next base: position 13,273,713 of record OY829114.1, on the reverse strand, counting down.
AGTCCTATTATTTTTTGATGAGAATGCTAATCACATAAATGTGTATTGTTTATCTTTTCTACGATACTTCAAAAAAATGGAGGGTTATCTCAAATATGAATGCTTTTTATCTTTTTGCTATTTTAGTTAGGCGTCGGTTCAGAACGTTATGGGCAGGAAAAGGGCGAAATACGTCGCAATGGAGCCACAATATTATTATTTTGTGTCATTGCGGTTGAGACTACAGGCTGTTGGTGGTCGGAAATAAAGAGGTTGATTGTGGAAATTAGCAGCCATATCCACAACCAAGACCGTGACTCCCGCTACGGCTTGTTCTTGGGGCAAAAGATAGCTATTGCGATTCAACGGGGCAACTCGGCCAGCAACATGAGCACCTTTGCGCCGGGAATGATACGGGGTGGTTTATTCGATACAACATAATCACGGATGTAAATTTTGATGTGTATTAATTGTATCATTAATACTTTTAAAAAAATCACTAACTTTAGTTTTTTTTTTCTAAAATGTTATTTCTGATGTTCTGTTATCTGCCCTTTAACTATTATCAGACTAGGTGATGTTCTATTGACATTTCTAGTATGCTCACATCCTGTTCTGTCAATTTATTTCATTTATGTGTAGTTTTGAAATGGAATCTAGTTAAAGTTTTATTTCATAACAGCGTTAAACGTTCATTGTTCATTAATAAACAGAAAAACTAACCTAAAAATAATACCTCAGTAAAACGTGTAACAATATTTTTAGGGTCCGACGCAGACGAGGTCAATCAATGTAGTAATGAGGGGTCGCTCTCCAACAGAGGGTTGTCACGTACTGTACTAGTCAATTTATGGTCAAATAACTTGAAAGAAATGGTCAGATATTATAACAAAAATGGTCAGATAACATGAATGAAATGGTCAGGTAACGTGAATACAATTTTGAAACGATTTATGTTCAAATTTTTTTTTTAAGTTAATATTTTTTTAATGCGATTAAATTTTCCCATTCTCTTCATTTCTAACTTTACCCAATAAGAAATTATTTTTACATCAAAGCACTTCCAGATGATTTAACAATATTTTGTGATTAAAAAGAATATTTTCTAAGTATCCTGCAATAAAACAACACAACGTTGTATAATTTTTATGCTACGTGTAGTACACTTATAACTTAGGGTCACTGGCTCGTCAACCTCCAACGTGTGCAGATGATAACGTTTGTATCTCCCGCCTTGCCGGCTCTCTAGTGATGTCCTATTGACGTTTCATCCCACCACGATGTGGCCCGAGACAGTGTTGCCAGTTACACAAACACTACATCCCTTCCTTATCAAAAACTTTATAAAACTTTGTATTTCACAAATAGTTACAGGTTCCTATTTGACAATCATACTACCATTCAATTAACTAGTTCTATTTCCGTTTGTCACTTTCAATCTTACAACTAAACTACCATTCAATTAACAAGTTCCGTTTCTCTTTCTCCATCATGTTCCTGATCTACATCATTTCCTCCTTGAACTGACGTCCATTCACCTTCTACCTTCTTTAAGTGTATCACATTCCTTCTTAATTTCTGACCTGTCTCTTCATTCCTAACCGTCACATCCCCTCCTTGGGTCTTCTCTACTACATGTGGAGTGGGTTTATAGTTTGGAGTCAACTTATTTATTTTAATCATTTCTTTTATATATACTTTATCTCCTTCCTTTATTTCAGAGTCTTGCGCCCGTCGTTTTTTATCCCCATATTCCTTGCCTTTATCTTTTAGTACCTTGTCTTTGTCCCTAACTTCAGAATCATCAACTTTATTATTTATGTCCCGTAAAGCTGGTATTTTATCTTTATTGATTCTTTTAAAAAACAATTCAGATGGTGTTCTGCCAGTTACGGAGTGCGGTGTTGAGTTGTACATCATAAGGTATTCCCACAGGCTTTCTTTTATGTCCTTTTTCTCGATACAGCTAATTTTTAGTCTTTTCAGTATGTCACGATTTTGCCTTTCCACTTCTCCGTTCATTTGTGGCCAATATGGAACTGTACTATAAAGTGAAATATTGCACTCCTTACAATAATTTTTGAATTCGTCACTGATAAACTGTCGTCCATTATCTGCCATAATTGACGATGGGTATCCTAATCTACTGAAAATTTCTTTCAGTAGATTTATAATTTGTCCACTAGTGATTGTCTTTGTAATCTTAATTTCTTTATACCTACTATAGTAGTCTATTATCACTAAGAGATAATCATTATTTGGCAATGGTCCCAACAGGTCTATAGCAACATCTAACCAGGGAGCTTCAGGCAGATCACGACGCTTCATAGGGACGGGTGGATTTGGCATTGCAACCAGTGTACATCCTTTACAACACTTCACAATTGATTCTGCATCTCTATCAATGCGTGGCCACCAAACTTTGGAACGCAGGCGCCCTTTCATACCCACAATTCCGGGATGACCTTCATGGGCTGCGTCCAGAACATCTTTCCTCAACTTTTGAGGTATAACCAGTTTTGTGCCTCTTAATAGGATATCCTCATAAAAACATAACTCGTCGCTAAAAACTTTGTACCCTTTTGCAATGTCGTCCCAGTCATTGTCATAAAGACCTTTTTTGATACCGCATATTTCTGGGTCGTTTTTACAATGTGCTATTATATCATGCATTGAAACTGCACGGGGTCTTGCATATTGTACAATTTGGTGCACATGCATATCAGTCACCTCTGGTGGCACATTGACCGATGAATTCTGGCACAACCGTGACAAGGGGTCGGCGATATTAGTCTTTCCTGGTTTGTATTTCACATTAAAACGATATGTTTGTAATCTCAGTACCCATCTCTCTATTCGGGCACAGGGCTTTGATTTAAGTCCAAACAATATCTCTAAAGGTTTGTGATCCGTGATTAAGTCAAATTGTTTCCCAAATAGAAATACATCAAAATGTTCTACAGCCCAAACTAATGCCAAAGCTTCTTTTTCAGTTTGGCTATATCTACGTTCACAATCAGTCAGGGTACGATTCCCGAAAGCAATTATCCTAGGTCCTCGATCATCTATTTGTATAAGAATAGCCCCTAATCCTACTGGGCTTGCGTCTGTAATAACTACCGTCTTATCATTGACATCATAATACCCCAGGTTCTGGATTCCTGTTAAGCTCTTCTTTAACTGGTTAAATGCCTGGTCCTGATCCTTTGTCCAGAACTCTTCGATATTAGCATTCTTACCAAATTTCTTCCGTAGTAATACCTTCAATGGTTCAGTCAGGGTGGCAAAGTTTGGAATCCACTTATTTATATAGTTTATTAATCCCAAGAAACTCTGCAACTCTTCAATTGTTTTTGGTACTCTAAATTTGGTTATACTGTCCACATACTTGTCTAGTGGTTTTACTCCTTCGGGTGTTAATTGATGTCCAAGAAAATTTACCTTTTGCGTCTTATAAATACATTTAGCTTCATTAAGCATAACATTATTTTCCTTTAATGTTTTTAGCACATATACCAATCGCGAATCGTGCTCATTTTCTGTACACCCATATACCAAAATGTCGTCAATAAAATTTATCACTCCTTCACACTGAATCAGCATTTTTTCCAGTATTTTTTGGAACAATTCTGGGGCACATGTTATACCAAACATTAAGCGTTTGTATCTGAATAATCCTCTGGAAGTTATAAACGTAGTAATGTGCCGAGAATTAGGGTGTAATTCTACTTGATGAAATGCGTTCTTGATATCCAGTTTTGTGAAGTATCGAGCTTTTCTGATTTTTGGTAATAAATGATCCATGGACGGCAAAGGATGGTTTTCTCTCATAATTGCAACGTTTGCACGTCTCATATCCACGCACAACCGTAACTCCCCATTGTCCTTGAGGATAGGTACTATCGGCGAAATCCATTTCGATGGTCCATGAACCTCTTCGATTATATCACTATCTAATAATTCTGTTATTTTCTTTTCGATCTTTGCTTCTATTGGTACTGGAATACGGCGAAAAGGCTGTGAAACCGGGTTTTGTGAGTTGTCAATAGGAATTTCAACCAAAACATCCTTGAACTTCGGGAATGGCTTATTCTCAATGTGATTTATCATAGCGCCTAATTTTAGTACACCCAAACGCAAAGTCGTATCTTTACCTAGTAAATTCCTTGATCCTCCAGCAATCACATAAATAGTGGATATTACTTCTTGTCCGTTAACTTTAATCGTCGTCTCAAATGACCCCATAACATCTAGAGGGGTTTTACTCCCGTACGCCAACAACGTTTTATCTGGCTTTTTGACATGGCTATAACTCTGAACTTTCCTATTTTTTAAATATGACCACGTTCGATCTGTTATTAAATTTAATTTACAGCCAGAATCAATCAACATATATGTCTTAACACCCCCAATATCACATTCTATATTTGCCTCATTATTAACATTGAAAACGTAATCAATCTCTTCATTTTCTAAGTTCACAGAATTAACTTTCCTAGAATATTTATTTTCTTTCTTGTCTTCTTTTCCTTCTACGCCACTCCATTTCCTCTTCCTTATCTCAACAGATTTACAATATTGCCGAAAATGGCCTAGTTTGCCACAAGAGTAACATTTTATCCCTTTGCCTGGGCAATTATCAGCTTCTGACGAATGTTTAAGGCTCCCACATCTAGTACAAGTTTTTTCCCCTTTAGGTATATATTTATTTCCTCCTTTGTTGAAACTGTAATTTTTCTTACGAGTAGATTGGGTGGTCACGGCGCTTATTTCTTGACTCCTAATTTTAGGTTCATATTCTTGTAATTGCTTATTAACAACTTCTAATGTATTAGCTTCAGTAATAATTCTATCCAGTGTAATGCTATCCCCTATTGTTAAAATCTTCTTCCGTAAATCTACTAAAGTACATTTTTCTGTTATTTGGTCTATCAGATGATCCTCTGGCTGATGAAATTTACATTTCTCAGCTTGGTTCCGCAATCTTATGAGAAATTTTTCGAATTTTTCACCGTCTTCTTGTTTAATCAGGCGGAAAACATGTCTTTCATAAACTTTACTCTGTTTTGGCGTAAAGTACTCATCGAGTTTCAGCAAAGCAACCGCAAAAACATCTACTCCATCGTTTACTTCTACATTAGCTCCAGGCAGATTATAAAATATTTCCTGTAACCCTGATCCTCCTAGCAGTAACAGTGTAGCTCTTTTCTTCAACGGGGTCACAGTATCTGTTGCCTCAAGGTAAATTGTTAAAGCTCTCTTCCATCGTTCCCATCGTTGGCCTAATGAGGCACTATCTCCCTCAAGGTCTAGTACTCCCACAGACGGCAGGAAGCTTGTCATCGTCCAGTGGAGTAACCTAAAAATACATTTCGGTATTGTAGCCATGACAATATTATGGAACTATTGAAAACCCAACTACATAATATTTCGCAATTGAATGGAAGTATTTGAGAACCACTTCACAAATTTTCCATTTTAATGGAGGTATTTGAGAACCACCACACAAATTTCTCAATTTAATGGAGGTATTTGAGAACCTTTACACAAATTTCCCAATTTAATGGAGGTATTTGAGAACCACCACACAAATTTCCCAATTTAATGGAGGTATTTGAGAACCACTACACAAATTTCCCAATTTAATGGAGGTATTTGAGAACCACTACACAAATTTCCCAATTTAATGGAGGTATTTGAGAACCACTACACAAATTTTCCAATTTAATGGAGGTATTTGAGAACCACTACACAAATTTCCCAATTTAATGGAGGTATTTGAGCACCACTACACAAATTTCCCAATTTAATGGAGGTATTTGAGCACCACTACACAAATTTCCCAATTTAATGGAGGTATTTGAGAACCACTACACAAATTTCCCAATTTAATGGAGGTATTTGAGCACCACTACACAAATTTCCCAATTTAATGGAGGTATTTGAGCACCACTACACAAATTTCCCAATTTAATGGAGGTATTTGAGAACCACTACACAAATTTCCCAATTTAATGGAGGTATTTGAGCACCACTACACAAATTTCCCAATTTAATGGAGGTATTTGAGAACCACTACACAAATTTCCCAATTTAATGGAGGTATTTGAGCACCACTACACAAATTTCCCAATTTAATGGAGGTATTTGAGCACCACTACACAAATTTCCCAATTTAATGGAGGTATTTGAGAACCACTACCCTAATATATTATACTTACACACATTTGTTGATGTCGGATTTTAATCTACAATTTACTATTTTGATTACGTACGCGCGTACCATCCCGTAACTTTTTTTAGTAATTATTGAACCTGATAGATAACTATCAATCATTTCATTTTTTATTTTATTTTATCAATATTTTACCTACACACAAAATAATATAATATAATTTCCACAAATCACTAAAATTACGGGCGGCACTAGCGTTGCTAAATTGGTCATTCTATTTTAAGATCTATTATCTGATACTGACTGACTGACAATAAAAAAAAATTTAAGAAAAAAAAAACATCATATAATGTCATTTACATGGCGCGGAAACTAAGCGTTCTACTCTACTTTTGTCTATGGTTCATATAATTATTATTGTACATTTTATTATAATATGATTACAATAACAAATATGCTCAACACGCACGCATTATGATCAACTAGTGCCGAGGCACTCTCAAACACAGCACAGCGACAAACATTTAAAACAATACACATTACATTTAACTTCTATTGAAAACAAAAGGAATTTGTACCTAAGGTGTATTTCAATACTGCAATACATTATAATTAAGACGGTAAGCAGCATCGTGATCATATTAATGTCACATAACTAAATAGTTAGGTAATAAGTTTTTATGAATAATTGAGTGTGCCTCGAAACCATTTCCCGCTACCATATCTTTTCCTCTTGTAATAAAAATAATATCTCACCGATCCTTCCAAACAATAGATAGACAGTATTATTTTCCTCGTCGCCAATTTGTAGTACACTTATAACTTAGGGTCACTGGCTCGTCAACCTCCAACGTGTGCAGATGATAACGTTTGTATCTCCCGCCTTGCCGGCTCTCTAGTGATGTCCTATTGACGTTTCATCCCACCACGATGTGGCCCGAGACAGTGTTGCCAGTTACACAAACACTACACTACGCAAATGTTGTACACCGGTCTTATGGCGAAGCCGGTTCTTTATGTAATTTCTAATACCGTGGAGGTGGAAGAAACTTTCCATCACCTGATGATACACGGAGTTTATTTTTAGAATATGTTGAATATACTTCACTACATAGGGTCAATCATAGGTACCATCTTAATAGATAGGATATCTATTTTATTTTTAACAATATGGCATGTAGTCGATGTCGACAATTCTGCCAATGATGAAAACTAAAAATCTGGACATTCGTGCGTTTTCCTTCGCTAAATAAACCTCAAAAGATAGGTTAGTTTTGGATTCATAGGCGTGGATAGTTATGGCATATGGACCACGGCGTTCCATTATACCAAAATATTTTTGATTTATGAACCAAATTATTCAAAATATTTCTGATGTTGGGTAGATACATTGGAAATATTTAAAAAAAATAGTAGATTTAAAAATTAGTAGGTAATTCTTAATAGGCATTATATAGTCATATATACTTATAATTATTCCAATAAATTTCTTTAATTTGTGAAATAAAAATGAAATTCATTATGGACCGAGCGAAGCGAGCTGACTTAAACAAGGACAAGGACATCATTTTTTATTTTTTTACATTACACAGACTTATTTAATGGTATTTGTAAAATTAATTTTCTATTTTTGTCGACTCAATGATCCCCGCGCGTACCCTATTTTTGAATGTGTAACACGCATGCGCGGTCAAATCGCACGAGGGTGGCGTGATTGTCAAAATCTAACATAACCCCAAAATGCAGTAGATGTTGAAATTATTTCATTTATAAATATCATATATTAACTGTATATTAGGTACACAATACCAAAAAACAGTACGAAACTCTAATTAACTGTGCATTATTTTATTAATACGTGTTAACAGTGAATATTTGTGTAAATATAACAACAAAATTAGCAACAAAACACTCACCTGTAGTCAATATCCAATGCTTCAAATACGAACACAGATCCATACATTCCCGCCAAAAAGCACGGGAACAATAATAGGGCATAATTAACTATATTATACGTGCCAAACGGTCCTAACTCCTTCAAGATCACATCTAAACTAATCGATGGTTTATCTTTCGCCATTTCTATTATAAACTTATTATTAGCCTTGCATAGAACACTATTAATAACACTAAAGGCAATATTATTAATATTTTAATTTATAAAAATAAGAAATACACACTCCCCGAAACGCCGGCTTACGATTTGGCATATAATTTTGACAGTTATGCACGCAAGCGCACTAAGAACTTCGTGAGCGTCATTATAAAAAAGTTTTTATTTCTTTTTTCGGACGAGCGATCGCTGCAGATGTCTCAAGACTTGTGTGCGTATGAATCAAAAATAAACAACAAAATCCGACTAAAGAGTATAACACAAATAGATATCACAGTGATTTTAAGAAACGAGATAGCAAGATACTTTATCTAGTGGGAGCAAGTGAGACCGATATATTTACAGTTGTTTTGCTACATTTCATTGAATACGTTACAACTGGTAGTGATATTATTGTTGTATCTAATTATGTTTCACTGAAGTTACTATAATTGTACAGTAGCGTGAATTGTTTAAACTTTGTGAGGCGATGCATTTTTACCATTATAAAATATAAAATATAAAATCTCATGTTATTTTATTTTTCTTTGGCACTATTAGCAGGCGCGCTATGCCAGTACATAAGTAGTCTAAATTATTTTTTATGTTTATTTACAGCTGAAAAACTTGTGATTCGATTTTTTTGTGATATTTGTTTTTTACTTTTCAAAATATAAGTAGGTACTGATGTCTACCACACCATGGTATTTTAGCATGCTATGACTCAGATTTGCTAGCCTTACATAAACATTGTTACGTGCAGGGTTCACCAGTTCTTGGACTACTAGTTACCGAACTCCCGTTTAGGATAACACGGGGTACAACGATGGTGGACGAGCTTAAATCTACCAATCAAAGATTATAATATGAAAACAAACTGCACGCGCCTACTTCTCATTTCTCTCGTAACTTAGGTCCAAGATACGTGCCGATAGGCATAGTGATAAAAGTCATAGCTTGCAAACAATGGATCGTAGGTAGTATGATAATCTGCCAGTATTGCCACAGCTGAGAACTCGGTCAGATGGTTTGAGGGGCTTGAAGTAGTTTATTCCAGAATTAAGGAAGATGTAATCATTCAATTTGCTACTATTAACCCGTTTAACAGTTATTTTTTTGTTTTCCTCTAGCTCAAGGTCAATAATGAAAGAGGAACAAATGTATGGTTGGGAACAAAATCGCTTTTATTTTGTTTATTTAAATTAATTCATTTGTTTTCGTGTTACTATTAAATTGTACCATTGATAGTTATTTTTATTTGCCGTGGTACTATTAATGGTACTACGGATATTTTTATTTGCCGTGGTACCATTAGGGTACTGTGAAATTTTTTTATTTGCTGTAGTACTTTTGATGGTACTACGGAATTTTTTATTTGCCGTAGATTTTTGTAATACCATTGAGGCATTGGCGCCACAGCAAAAAAAAATTGCCTATTTATTATTATTGCTTATTTAGTTTTTCAAATAATATTACAAAAACCACATTTTATTTCATTGATCAAACTAACTAATACCCGCAGCTTCACCCGTGTCTTTTTAGGCTACTACGAGAGAAAAAACGGAACCCTTTTATTATTGGTTATTTGTTGTACATCCGTGACCCGATTCTACTAATTGTTGACCATTGTCAAGTCAAAAAAGCCCTTGAATTTCAGATTTTTACTCATATGCTGTTAAATAAATTACTAACTCTACGTGATGCCATTTACGCAGTATTTCAATCTAAATAACTTATTTCCATTTAGTTTTGGACTTTAAGTCAATGGCCATAAAGCCGAAAATTCTATAACCGTTTTTGTGATCTCTTTTTTTGTAAATCGTTGGACAATGGTTTATAATTCGTAGAATCTGGGCCTCTTCTGACTATCAGACAATATCTTTTTCTCAGGAACGCGTGAAAGCATCAAAGACTTAGGTCTGTAACGTATGCAAGACGGCCCCTAGATCCAGCTTTGTACAGAGCCCTCTACTACAGAATACCGCGGCTAATAATAACCTTGTGTTGTGTTTCTGGCGGTGAGTAGTGTAGCTAGAGCTCACTGGAGGTTTTGTATTGTCAGTGCAGAAGACAAAGAAGGGTTTTTCGGTCTTCCTAGTGACAACACAAAACTTCCAGTGAGTTCTGGACTCAGCGCCAAAAACACACAAAGAGGCACAGAGACTTTCTCAACCCCCTACCCTCCCCCTCTTCTTTATATGATCGACAGTACAAATATGACGCTCCTGGTGTTGCTAACGTCAATAGGCCATAAACCACTTTCCATCAAGTGGTAAAATAAAGAACGAGCTGGCCTTGGCCGGTTTTCTAGTGACCGACAAGACCACGGTTTACCTGATGGATAAATAATCGTTACCTAAGGATGTGTTTAACATCAGGGGCATTATATTCATGCTGCCCATCCTGAATGTTGGTTATCGAGATTTTTGGTTAATTACTCAGTTCTGTCCAATCAATGTCAAACCCTTCCGTATTTTGTAACCAGTTGCGATGGAAGATTTTTATCACTTAGGTGGCAGACAAGCATACGGCCCACCTAATGGACAGTGGTCAACATAGCCTATGGATGTTTGCAACACCAGAAGCATCACACTCGCGCTTCTTAAAGAGCCTCATTTTGGAGTCGCTTGAGAAAACCACGGCTGGCAGTTAATTCAATAGCTTGCTCGTGCGTGGAATGAAGTTTCTTTCATACTATCTAAGTACATAGTTAACTGACAGCACAGATTCTCTCAACCTTCTCTCCTTCCCCCATCCTCTTCCCCTCTTCCCTCATCGGTAGGCAACACGAATATAATGCCACTGGTGTTGCAAATGTCCATAGGCCACGGTAACCACCTTACATCAAGTCACCCGCGTGCTCAAAAATCAAACACTCGATAATTGAATTACGATTAATACCTACATAATGATTTCACTTGAATTTACTAATGAGAAATTGTATCCCAAGCCGTTATCTATTCCACGTGGCGGGCGGCGCCATTGTGTGTTAATCTAGGTAGCTTGGCCCATTGTGCGCCTTAGATGCCGTGTCAGATATCTACTGTTTTAGTTTACTCAAGCAAGACAACAGGGTTTTGTAGGTTGATTTGATTTGCTTAGTTTAGATACGTTTATTCTATATAACTAAATTATCGACACTATTCAGTCTCGGTAAAATATTAAGCATCATTTATTACTATGGTGATTTTATATTTATACATGAAGTTTGGGACGCTTCCGAAGCCTCATGGTGGTACTCCAGGTACTGTAAATACACTGCATAAACCAGTGTTATGAGGCCATTGTGTCAACAAGAAAATATCGTCGATCCGAATATGTGTATAACTTAAAAAGGAACCATCAGATAAGTCTTAAGAATAAAATACATAAAAAATAATGAAGGCTATCCTTTCAAAGATGGCGCATGATAGCAGTAATGATGGAGAAAGTAACTCTGTGAATTTTATGATTTCTCTCTTCGATCTTATATGCTTGTTAGGACTTTGTAGTGAGGTGCAAACGCATCTAGATTTTTAGAAGTTGACTCATGATAAATGGTACAAAATAGAATCTTCTGGACGTTTCGTATACGTTCAGCAAGGTACAATAAGGATTTTTTACGGGCGAAATTACGTACCATTTTCCACTTAAACTTGAGGTCAATAAGAAGTAAATTGTTAATTCATGAGCGAAAATCATTGCTGTTAACCCTAACATAAAGTCACGATCTGTGGATATGAATGATCTTGAAACGATAAATAAGAAATATTTCCAAATTATTTATCGATATGTTATATCCCACCTCTAGCTTGTTACGGGCAAGCCACGATAATGAGTGATCTTTATTTTATAGTGGCACAAATCTTCCGTTTTACGATAGCACACACAAACCACACAATTGAGACGAAGAAAGAAACTGCGTTCCGTTTACGTCGTAATATATAAGAAATCATCGTTGATTCTCAATATATGTCTTTTTTATTTTACCACATTGCTCGAATATTATATTGTATGTAATAAGCCTTTCAAATGAGTTGATAATTGTCAAACTATTTTTTTTTGTGTTAAAAAAGAAAAATATTTGTAATGTAAGTACTTAACATAAACATAACATAACATAATACACACATAACTTCGAAAAGCATGGTAAAACCCGAGACCTCGTCTCAGCAGTCCATTATCCATACCACTAGGCTGTTACTAGGTACTTAATGAAATGTAAAAATGTAAAAAAATAATGTAATGTACTTAATGAAAAGAAAATCAACATTAAGTCGTCACTTATAGTCGTAAAAATGTCCATGTCCACGGATGAACCTACCTGATATGGAAATTTCTTCTTTTGAAACTAAGACCTAGGTTCTTTGCCTTACTAAAGCAATGAACTACCTAGGTCCTAGTACAAACGTGTGCCAAACTTATCGCTTAATATCGTTAAATAGAATCACTCACACCAGATAATCTTCCAGCCCCTATTAATCAAAATCATGAACATATAGTACTAATAATATACGATATCGACACGCGTGTCCCAGCCAGATAACAGCCTTGTGTAAATTAGTATGCCTCTCAATTATAAACTGACGGATTATGTACCTATTCGTGCAGTTATGGTGAATTAACCTTTTTAATTACCCCTTATATATGGTGAAAGTTATGGTGATTTCATGGGTCAGTTACATTTCAGACAAATTAAGCTACTAACTTATGCCCGCCGCTCCGTGTGGCTGTCGGTTATTGCGACCTTAACGCCACCTGTGCAACTTAAATTCTGTATTACTAATCATAACTCTTTTTCTACGTAACCGATTGCAATCAAAGAAATGTAAAATTTTAAGTTGGACCAAACCGCTTCAAACAAAAAACCGCATCGAAATCAGTTTAGTACTTTTTTGCGTCTATCGTGGACACACATAAACTTTTTACAATTATATAATAGTATAGAGTATAGAGAAAAAACAAAAAACCGCATCGAAATCAGTTTAGTAGTTTTTGCGTCCATCGCAGACAAACAAAACCTCTCACGTGACAGGAGATGAACCTGTTTCCGTCATGAACACGTATGCTTATTAGCGGATGGAGTACAGCCTCCCTTAATATCTCTCTATGTCATACACGTGAATATATAGTTTACCCTTATTTTACTCATTTACCTGTTTATCCAACTTGGCAACAAATTAAAACTAAAATAGTACTCCAACTTTGAAACGATCCTCATGTTTAAAAAAAAAATTAAAAAAAAAACTGACCGAAAAATGATTACAATACAACACAATCATCCATCTGGTCGTTCGTTCAGTTTCTAACAACGATATATTATAACTTTTAAACTATCGCGGCGTTTACTCATAGTTTTTATAAGTTCCGGGACTTCACGCGATATACTTTCGTCGACAAACTTATAAAAACAACGATATATTACATGCCTAATTCACCAATAGGATCAAATAATGAAAATTTAATAGGATAAAATAAAATATTTCGAAATGAAGAGTGAAAAACGGCGATTGTTACAGTCAAAGATCATGATCGGTTAAAAGTATTTTTGTTTGAAAAAATTAGTCAATAGTACTTATTTTTGACCGCAAGCTGTTGTCATCATCATAAATGTCTCGTTTGTATTAAAAGTTAAATTTTAGAGGCATGGTCAGTTTTCCTTTCGCCGAGGCGTTAGAGGTATACCAGAGGCAACTTTACCATCGGCTACTGATGGCCCGAGACGACCATGTTTGTATTTTGGTTGGTTCGAGTCTGTTATAACCAAACCATTTTCGCGCTGACTTCGACCAGGGGGTACCTTTGGTGGTATTATTGGTCCCCTCACCCGACGGGGGTCATCTCGAAGAAAAGGCCGTGTCTGCCGGGGCGCAAGGGATATGTTGGCTACTACCTCACCTCCGGCAACTGAAGACCCAAAGACGGCGTGCGTTTTAGTTGGTTCGAGTCCGACATAACCTACCTAGTAGGTTGGGCAACGAAGCTGTTCGTGATGCTGTTGCTGAAGTTCTTGGATAAATTAAAAAAAAAACATTTTATACAAGCTGCACCAGTACTAATATTTATAAAGTATAACAGTAAACAACCATTGACCTTTCCATTCAATTCGATTTTCTACCAAAATTACAGTCAAAAGTACTTTTGACTGGTTAAGAAATTTGCCTGTAACATACCCTAATAATAGAATACCCATCTTGTAGCCGTTAGTTCTGGGTTTACGGCTGTTGGGTTTGAGTTTATTGTGTTTCGGAAAACCATTGAATAATGATATTATGTTACATTCGCAAGTTATATTGTTTTGAGAATGATTGAGAGCTCAGTGCAAATATTTGTGTGCTTGAATATGAATATTTGTATTGGTCTGGGTGTTTCTATGTATAATATGTATGTATTTACAAAAAAAAAGTATCTATGTATGTTTATCCGCATTCTAGAAACCGTAACACAAGCTAGTTAAACTATGCTTACCATGGGTCTAGATGACGTTGTGTTGAATATAAAAAAAAATCTATTGGAGTAGAGATGACCTTCATTTCAGATATTTACTCGTACACCTAATCGATCGATGCCACTCAACAAGTGAAAATCGTCTCGAAGTAACTCTTTTAATCATGTAAATAAACATAATTATGGTTTGGTAAGATATGAACTCATGTTAATATTGTACTCAAAATATTTCGGAAATTAATATTCAAAATATTATTGAAAAACAATTAAAATATCACCCGTATACTGTTTACTTGTGCGTGTGTGTGTTTGCGAGTGCGTGTGCGTGAGATAAATGCTAAACATCACATAAACTCAAGCCTATATTCCCCGAAGGGATAGGCAGAGGTGGTAGCACCCACATTTCACCAGTTAATATTTAGGTCCCAATGGAATAGGTGACTAGCCTATTGCCATTAACGGGGCACTTATAAATCTGCAATAAATACTCACATACAAAAGTCATTGGTGTGTGCCATGGTAAAACCTGGGATCGAACCTGAGATCTCGTCTCAGCAGTTCATTACGCATACCACTAGACTACCGCGGCTTTTGAACAAGATACAATTCCTGTGGGTGCAGTTACAGCCATTATCTAAATTTACGTTACAAGAGTGCATATTCAACAGTGTCAATGCACGTTCCGATCTCGTCTCGGACACAACTGAAGATCATCGTTGAACCGAACACCTATTGTCTGTGTAACACCCATTGCTGTGGTCGATAGATTCCTACTATTGTTATTATATAGAATAGCAACGTATATGGATAGATTAGAACGATGTTTGTTAAGTCTTCTTCTGTTCGCAATACCTATACAGGGTTTAAGGGGAACACTATCGACGCATTTTGAAAAAAAAAATCTATAAGTTCTTTTCGAATATTATTTTCTTCCACTACTTGTGCTTGCTGTAAAAGTTATGTATGTAGGATTAGGAAATTTAGAAGGAATAGGCCATCCAGTCTAACTTGGAACTTCGATATCGCCATTGGTCATTGGACCATTGGTTGTGAAGGTCAGATGGCATTCGCTTCACGGAAAATATGGAAGTTCAGCCATCACAGTTAGACTGGAAAGCCGACCCCAACTGAGTTGGGAAAAGGTTCAGCGAATGAGGCAAAAATCTATAAACCTTAGCAAATGTTTAAAATATTTGATTTAAAGAAACAACTACCATCTATCACAGAGTACGAAGACAGACAGAGAAACCGAAGGCTCCTGATAGTACTTATGGTACACAACATAGTGGTATGAAAAAAATATCGGCAAAGAAATTTTTTTTAATAAGCTTTTTTAAAGGACTGGAAAAAAGAGGACCCTGGACTCCGTAGTATATTATATACATTCATAATAATCGTAAACATTAGTGTTCTCTGAGTGTTTTTAAGGAATATTAGCAACCGAAATGACTAATATAGGGAATATTAGTCATTTCGGTTGCTAGTAACCCCACTAGTTAAGCTCAATGGCTTGTGATAGAAGTGGGTTCACGTCAGTGGTGTAATGGTGGCCAGGATTCGGAAACGGGACCTTTCGATCGTAAAGCCGACTCTTTAACCACTAAGCTACCAACGCGAAGGTGTTTCTTTATCATTATGTATGTTTGTTATTCAATCACTTTCCAGCGGATAATATATACCTGTTACTTAAATAATTCTGTATTATATATATAACTAGCTGACCCGCGCGACTTCGTTCGCGTCACCCCGTTTTTGCAACATTTTTCATTCCTGCTCCGCACCTGTTAGTCGTAGCATGATGTTATATACATAATTATAAACCTTCCTCTTTAACCATTCTATCTATTGAAACAACTGCATCAAAGTCCGTTGCGTAGTTCTAAAGATTTAAGCATATAAAGGGACAAGAAAAATAGAGACAGAGAACGCGACTTTATTTTATACTATGTAGTGATAGTGATAGTGATAGTGATAGTGATAGTGATAGTGATAGTGATAGTGATAGTGATAGTGATAGTGATAGTGATAGTGATAGTGAAGAACGCAATTTTCCTTGTCGGGCAACTTTACTATTAGTGGCTGTGTCCAATGTAATTTTTAAATTTTACTCATGTATCTTATTACCATATTATATAACTGTTAAGTTTTCCAAATACATCATATATAAACTCACGCCTGTATCGCCGAAGGGGTAGGCAGAGGTGCTAGCACCCACATTTCGCCAGTCTATGTTAGGTCCCAATGTAATATGGCGAGTCTATTGCCATTAATCGGGCACTTATAAACCTGCGATAAATACACACATAACTTCGAAAAGCATCGAAAAGTCATTAGTGTGTGCCATGGTAAAACCAGGGATCGAACCCGAGACCTCGTCTCAGCAGTCCTTTACCCATACCACTAGGCTAAAAATGAATAAACATCTGGCGGGTAACATGGATAAATTATATACTCTGGAATAACACATAGGTTTTACCCGTACAAGTTCCCATCTGTCACAATAATAGGATTAAAATTCCAAATCAATATTTATGTGTAATCACTTCTTGTTTTTTGGAATTAAAAACCTAATAAACCACAAACATAGCATAAATCTCTTTAATAAATAAAATTGATAGCAAAAACATTACTTTCTCAGTCTCCTGTTCTCTTTGCGAAGCAATATTTCACCAGATGCTAAGCTTAATTTTACGCTCAATTTGTTTTATTGCGACCCCTCCCAAATTCTTCTGCCCCTAATATATTGATGATTCCAACAATTGTTATTCTTATAAAAGTATTACAGATAATAAAACATATATTTAGATAATTGCTTTGAAGAAAAAATATGTGAGCGAACATGATAACATATTGTAGGACATTTTTTTTTATAGCTGTGCGCTCAAAAGACTAGTAGGCAAAGTTGACTCAACTGAACGAACGAGGAGCAGGAACGAATGGAAAATCTTTTCGAATAGAATATGGTGATTGTCTGTGAAAGGTGGTAGTTATTTCTTTAAATTAAATTAATTATAATAGTTGTAAAGGTTTATAGGTAGCCGCGGTAGCCTAGTGGTATGGGTAATGGACTGCTGAGACGAGGTCGCGGGTTCCATCCCAAGTTACCATGGCACACACCAATGACTTTTCGATGCTTTTCGAAGATATGTGTGTATTTATCGCAGGTTTATAAATGCCCGGTTAATGGCAATAGGCTCGCCGCCTATTACGTTGGGACCTAAACATATACTGGCGAAATGTGGGTGCTAGCACCTCTGCCCACCCCTTTGGGGATATAGGCGTGAGTTTATGTATGTATGTATATATGTAAAGGTTTATAGATTTTCGCCTGAATTTGCTAATCCCATATAGATAAATACATAACTTTTTATTGTACATCAAAATTTACAGCACAAGTAGTGGGAGAAAATAATATTCGAAATGTTCTTACAGATTTTTTTTAAATGCATCAGACGCAGTGAGAAGCCAGCCAGCTATGGCGGGAGCTACGTCAGCGAAGTTGAATTTAATGCTTGACTACACTGGCGGTTAGAGAGACGGCCCTCCGTAATGGAATCGATGGAAAAGATAGGAGAAAGAAAGAAAAAAGATTGTGGCGAATGTAAATTGTATCTGCAATCTATTTCACTGTGTTTGTACAGATATATGGCAAACCAATAGCTTGCTTATGATGGCCACGTTGCGATGCAGGTTATTTTAGTGGCACATAGGTAGAACATGACGGTAACCCCCGTCCCGTGATTTTCTGAGTGTATCGATTTTATTGTTTATCTCGTATTTTGTTTTGTTTTGATTTTTGATATTTTCTTTATCCTTTTTTTACGTGTAATAACTCGCTTTGCGGGGCGTCTGAAAACCAGCGCTTCGTATACCATGGTGTGCGAAGCATATATGCCATTTATGTTCGCTCAATGTACGGTAATAAGTACAAGACCAATAATTAACTGATACAAAGATCTTTGTGCATTGGGTGTTTCATAAATAAATGCTTTCTTTCTTTCTTCCTTTCCTAATTTAGCAGTCCGACTGGGGAAGTAGAAAATACCGCGGGTAATAATAACCTTGTAAGATGTTTCTGGCGGTGAGTAGTGTAGCCAGAGCTCACTAGAAAGGTTTTGCGTTATTAGTGGGAAAACTGAGAAATTTTGCTTCGTCTTCTGCACTGAATTCTTCGTCGAATCCTTCTTAATTTTCTGTAGCGATGTGGCGACCTCTGTGGCGAGACGGCAGTAAACGCAACTGCTACGCAAGAGACGTTGGTTCGATGCCCGCTTAGTGTAAATATTTGTGTCTGCATATAAATATTTGTATTGGTCTGGAAGTTTCTATGTTTAATATAGTCACAATCATTGGTGAATCATTGGTGTAATATATCACAGTCATTGGTGTGTGCCATGGTAAACCTGGGATCGAACCCGAGACCTCGTCTCAATAGTCCATTACCCATATCACTAGGCTACCGCTATATGTCTAAGCGATTCCCAGGGACGGTGGCACGCCCGACAAATGTCAATCGTACCATCCCTTAGGATATACTACCGATGGTTATTCGCAATAACAACTTCGTCCATAATTGCAAAGCAATTCCTTCGGTATCCCAAATAGGTCACCAAAGCGTAGCCAAGATAAAGTTGCTGGTATATCTATATCAGGTTCATGTAGAACCCGATAGAAATACGATAGAATAGTGCTATTTAGTGCCAGGCAAAACCATAACGGACTTACGAGTATATGTATATTAATAGACGCGAAGGTAAACAATTGTTTCCAAGTCCTTTGTGATTTAACCCGAACGCAAGTTAAATAATCACTCTCGCATTCAATCTGTTCTATTTTTAAATTTCAAATTCAATTTGTACTCAAAGATTTCAAAGTGGAACATCCAGTAATCTTTCGAGAAACATAAATAATCGGTACACTCTCTCGGAAATTCCTGAACATAATCGCATTCAGTTCGCTTGTTGTATAATTTCGTTTTATCTTAGCAAGCCGGTCCGTCGCGAGTTTCGATTAAAGCTTCAAAGGTTTCTGGTACATTTATTCGTGAAAGTTAGTTTCGGAACGAGTTTGGGAGTTTATCAGTGGTCCCTACTATTGGAATGGTATTAAAATTATTTTTTATACACGACATTCATAATTCTCTTGGTGAGTTTTTGGTTATGGTCACTGGTTACAGTCTATATATTAGTTTTGATTAGAAGTAATCCTTAAAGGGAAGGTTAGTTAGTTGGTTACATTAACCGACTATCCCGAGTACCTGCGTTCAATTTACTGGACCGTGTTAGATACTTACAAGCTCTAATGAAGTCAATATACTCTCTATAGTAGCGATTCTTATAATATTCTACGCAAATTCTATAATAATTTGCACAAGTATCCCGCGGTTTCGACTTCTTTTCAGCTGCACCCGCGTCCATTTTTACCGGAAAGTAGCCGAAACATCGCTCGGGCTGAAAGTAAATAATACCAAATGAATCTCGAAGGACCGTAAAAGTGGTTTAATGTACTTACATATGGTATATTTTATATTTTAAGTCTGATATTCTCGAAGACGATAATTGGTTGTGCTTGTGCAACTAACAAGTCATTAATCCTTGCGAAATACATCGCATAGCAAGGAATCATGTAATTTTTTTATCCAAATTTATTTTGCTGTTACATTTTCTGTTAGTAATTCATTTTCGGCATACCCATTTTTTGTACAAAGTACTTGGTGAGAACCATAATTAGCGTGTGTGGTTGTTAAATACACCTTTGCCTACCCCTTCAGTAATTGCGGGGGTGAGCATGTGTATGTATGACTTGCGATTCATATTTTTAAAATAAACCATATATTTTAAAAATATAAAACGCATGTGAGAATGAAGTGAAGCCGCGGTAGCCTAGTGGTATGGATAATGGTCTGCTGAGACGAGGTCTCGGATTTTACCATGGCACACACCAATGACTTTTCGATGCTTTTCGAAGTTATGTATGTATTTATCGCAGGTTTATAAGTGCCCGGTTAATGGCAATAGGCTCACCACCTCTTACATTGGGACCTAAACATAAACTGGTGAAATGTGAATGCTAGCACCTTGGCCTATTCCTTCGGGGATATAGGCGTGAGTTCATGTTATGTTAAGTGAGAAAGAGTATTATAGTAGTGGTCACGTCAAGGTACCGGCGGCAGTC
The DNA here is from genome assembly GCA_963691645.1 of Pelosia muscerda. Taxonomy (NCBI): domain Eukaryota; kingdom Metazoa; phylum Arthropoda; class Insecta; order Lepidoptera; family Erebidae; genus Pelosia; species Pelosia muscerda. The sequence continues at coordinate 13,252,867 of OY829114.1, read as the reverse complement.
CGAAGACGATTCGCGATCCTTGAACGTGACGCGTTTAAACGCTTAAGATCTCGATTACGTGTTACTTGCGTCGATCGATGTTGTTCCGGAGACGAACATTCTATCATTTCCGAAAATTAAATAGGGTGTCTTGTGTATCTTTTAAAAATATTTTCACATATAAAAGAAAAGACTAGTAGAAATGACATTCAGATTTTTTTTTATAAACTCACGCTTAAATCCCCGAAGGGTAAGGTAGAGGTGCTAGCACCCACATTTCGCCAGTTTATGTTTAGGTCCCAATGTAATAGGTGGCGAGCCTATTGCCAACAATCGGGCACTTATAAACCTGCGATAAATACACACAGCCTAACTTCGAAAAGCATCGAAAAATTATTGGTGTGTGCCATGGTAAAACCTGCGATCGAACCCGAGACCTCGTCTCAGCAGTCCACTACCCATACCACTAGGCTACCGCGGACTCCACTATTCATGTTGTATTATTTATTTATTTTACTAGCCTATGCCCGCGGCTTCGCCCACGTGGTTTTCGGTTATCGCGACCTAAACGCCATCTGTGCAACTTAAATTCTATATTACTAATCATAATTATTCTGGTTCTACTTAACCGATTGCAATCAAGCAAAAAACGTAAGATTTTAAGTTGGAAACCCCTTGAGGCAAAAAAAAACCATTCAGTAGTTTTTGCGTCTATCGCGGACACACATAAACTTTTTACAATGATATCATAGTATAGATAGATAGAGTTAAGATAAAAAAAGTCTAGACTAGTAGAAATGATATTCAGAATTATTCATGTTCAGTTATATATTTAATTTATTTCATTTATTTATTCATTAAGAAGGTTTACAGTCAAATTTTTGTAACCACAATGTGTGTGAATACTATTTATAACAAGCCTCAAGTATTTATGACATTTTTTTTATTTTTTATTCATTAATATACCAACATGGCCATTATAACAAGTGATGCCCATGGTTGACAAAAACCCTCTTGGATCTGTTTAGATAACCGCGGTAACTTTCGACTCGGACTTACTTCTATATACTCCGGTTCCTTTCTATTTGGATTACTTTTTTTTAATTAGTACGTCTAACTTATACACCAAAATAAATTTATCTTTCACTTTTACCTTTTTAGTTTCAATATTATTGAATAAGGTCAAATTACTAATAGAAAAAAATACTACCCACAAGTATTCTTCGATTTTAATTAAATTTCTACAAATGTGGGTAGGTTGATATAAAATAAAGCTATTAGTTTATATTATGCTTATAAATAAATCTTGTTCAATATTAAACCAGTGAATTCGTTATTTGTTCCGTGCTTCCCAATAATCTTTTGCTCTTTTAAAGAAGCTTTTGAGAAACTAATTAATTACAAATTCTCAAAGAAGACTCACGTCAAACGCAAAAACTTTTCTAAATTATGTACAGATGGGCTCGAAAATATCCTGGACAATTATAAAGTAAAATTGTATGAAGCGAGGCCATTAGTCTTAGAAGCTAAACAACTACTAGTCTTATGCCGCGTCTACATTTACGTAACATTTTGCCGTGACCGTGTCAGAAGTGAGTGTGCGTCACGTATTCATTACGCTTTCTGTGTGCGTCTGTACTTCTGCCTATATGCTAATCTGTCCTTCTGCTAATCTGGGATTTTGCTATTCCGGTATTTGCGAATCTGTCCTTCTGCTACAGAGGCATTCAGGGGCGTGATAGCCGAGTTTAAATGAAACCATCGATTGACTTGTGGCAGTGTCAGCACAACTCTAGTCTGTATGCCCAAGTGCCTCTAGTTGTTACGTCCACACTCAAAGTTTTGTCTTGATGTCACGGTGTCCGGTCCGCTGTTCATGTCACAAGTCTGGATGCACCTTTAGAAGCTACTGGACTATATATTATGTTGGCGCACCGAAAAAATGAAGTGACGACCTACATATAAAAAACTATAGCCCTTTATGTGTTATTAATGAATACATATATGACAATTCCGTCACTAATTTGTTCGAAATCAAACATCAATTACATACTACCTCTGCAGTTGGTGCAGACTTTTTCGATGTGGTGTCAAAAATGGTGGCTGACATTACTAACGAACCTCTTTGTACCTGTTGAACGTAGAATATAGAAAGATGCGACATTCTTTAGCAAGAAATGTTCGTTTTTTTATAAATCACTAACTGCTTATTGAGGTGCGCGCTTTGGCTTCGCGAATTTATTATATAGTATCCAGAATTTAGATGGTTATAGAATATTTATTTGTTTTTTTAATGAATTTACAAAAAAGTAAATATGTATACACTATACCCATAACACAAGCTAGTTAAGCTATGCTCAGGTCGATCATCGTGCCCAAATCTAGGGGACGTTGTGTAGATTGTCCTAGAATATTGATTTATATTATTAAAGAAAACACCTCACTGTCACCTCCATAGTTTTCTACCTTAAGGGTTAAAAGCCTAGAGCCCGAACGAGACAATTATTTTAGGCTTTGCTGACCATACCGTCGCACTACTTACTGTGTTACTAAAAGGTCTGAGTTTTTAACTGCAAATTTTTTCGGCCTAAAGATTTTTATTTTTAGCATAAAAAGGAATTAATCAAATAGCCTATCGTAGTCCACTCATGCCAATAAGCCTCTCTCAATAGGCGTTCCCATCCTCCGGCTTTTGCATCCAGTCACCTTTTTAAAATCGTCGGTCTATCTGGCTGGGGGTATCCCACCTTCTGTTTACCTTCTAGCGGTCTAAACTCTAGGGTTCGTTCGCTCCAATGGCCATTGGTCTTACCTACTACCACTTCTGCTTACTTATTCTGCAAGCTATGTCGATGCCTTTAGTCCTTTGTCGGAAGAATCTATAGCGAAATTTATCCCTTAAAAAATCTTCAAGCGTAGCTGGTCTTTTAGTTTGTGAACTAAATCCGTCAGAGATCGAGGTCCACTTTCTTTTTTAAATTTTTGAGCTACCTAACTAGCATAATTAGGTATATCCTTTATTATGGAGTGGGTATTGACTACAAACGTATTTGAGTTTATATTGTATAATATTATTGTTGTTGTCACCCGCACCAATATTCCATCAAGAATCAAGAAATTCGGTGCGTCTTTCATCTACCGCACCATTAAGTATTGGAATGCCTCACCAGCTCACGTGTTACCATTTTCCTATAGTTCCGGGGCGTGAAAATACCTCAGAGGCCTTCAAGTTGAGCGCCAACATTATAACATTGTACGTGTTAGTAATGGTGACTCTCTTTTCTGAGACTTTGCCTTTAGCTTCTCATCAGGCGGCGTGAGGTGATATTGACGTGCCCTAATTAAAAAAAACGTAGATTGTGGATGGTTGATTTTGTATCACAAAACTGTCTATTACGCTATCAATGTCTTTCAATTGCACGTTTGTATTAATAAGATAAGAACATACAATAACAATAGGGGGTTCTTCAAGAGCTAGAAGGTTTCTACAGGGAGGGCAGCACGTGTGTGACGCCTCTGATGTTGTGTGATGTCCATAGGCCACGGTGAACGCTTCCCATCAAGTGGGCCGTGTGCTTGTCTGCCACCTAAGTGGTATACGAAAAAAACTGACGACTACTCCACTGGTTACTATAATTGTATACATGGATATCTCCTACGCCGGTAACTAATATAATTTTTGAACTTTTTGATATAGCTTTTAACTTTTTATTCCATAATTGGTGGATTTAGAGTTTCGGCCACTGTATCACCCCGTGCAATAGTCAAAAGACGCCAAAGACGCATACTGCGCATATATAGCGCTTTTTAAGGTCAATATATATGCCAGTAACTACATTTTTAGATAGGCTTTAATTAATATATTCATAAGAATAATTGTTACACGTCACATCAGCATATTTTTATCATATTTTCATTCTCAGTAGGTAATTTCATATGGTAATGTTTCTAAAAAGCCTTGGGAACTGGGGTTTTGATTTTAAAATTGACAAGATATTTAGCTATTTTATATACCTCTTAAAACAATTTCAAACTTGAAGCAATATAGTACCGTGTTCCATATTGTCATGGTCATTGTTCTGTTAACTGGTCATGAAAGTTAAAAAGTAACATTTACTAGTACTTATTTAGACAGCGGACTCGAAGTCGCACCAGTAGGTTATCCCCATTTGAACACTCTAGACTGTGTGCGGTTGTAATCAGTTCGAATCCGTTCAATATTGTAGCCGAGAGGATTACCGCACAAAAAGAGTGTACCTAATATTTTTCTTAAAAATTGTGACATACAAAAAAAAGATCCTTAATACCTATATTCTATAAAAACCTTTATATACAAATTTAACATAGGTATCATATACCCTTACCCTATTACCAAGAAAATACACAACAATGAAATTATTCAGATCTATAAACAGTAAAATACAAAACCTAAAGCAATAAACAATTCAAGGAACTATTTCATGTTATTTTCCATTGAATCTTCCGTGTGGGAGTAAGAAATAATACGTAAGAACCCACTCGATATAAATATATTTAGCAAAACATGGTTCTTTTCACATCGCTATATGTTGTATAATCATCAAAGAGAAATTTTAATAAGGCACCTACGTAGATATTCGGTAAAGTCGTTTTTAACGATTCTGTCAACGTTTTGATTTCGCAAGATTCGTTATTCTACTTGAAATGGTGGTACAAGTGATATACTTAATAACGTTGCTAAGATTTTCGCAATATTAAATTGTGCAGTGGCCTACAAAAGTTCTTGAACATTTTGGAACTAAAATTGCATGAAGTGATACCACTACGCAGCTAATCTTAGAAGCTACTGGATAATAACCTACTTGATTAAGTTTATCGTACTTGCATTTTGCATTTTCTTATAAGGAAACAAGACATCGATCTGATTTATTTTAATAATGCTATTTATATTACTTTTAGTTAAATTAGACTTAAGTTGACAAAGAATTATAGACCTTAAGGTGTCCAGGAACTTTTGGAGCCCACTGTGTGTACATTTCCATCGGAAGACACGCTAAAACAATTATTACATTCTTACTTTAAAAATGTGTGTGTCAAATATTTTCTCATATTCCTTTAGTACCGGGACCTTTAAGCGGGGCATGAAAAAGCATCTGATGAGGCCGTCAAGCTGAGTGCCATTGTAATACTTTACGTGTTTGTAATGGTCACCCTCGTTCCTGAGACTTCACCTTGAGCTTACCATCAGGCGGGGTGAAGTCAAATTGACGTGTCCTAAATAAAAAAAAATCGTTTATCGCCTATGTCTTATCCATACTTTTCAATTGCAACATTTCACTTGACTGCTTTAATATATAAGTATTGGGAGTAACATACTTATTACATGTCAGTCAATAGAAGGATTAATTTGTATGGAACGTAATTTGTTCCTGTATATAATTGTATATATAGACGTACAACTTGAAAAGAGTGACTCCGATAGACTAATAAAGATGGAGGATTGCGTACTATGGTGGATGTTTCGAGTGGTCTTTATGCGTATGTATGGCCATTTATAGATGATGAAGATGATGATAATACATTATGATACATTATATTCAAGTCCGAAAATCCCCATACTGATAGGCGGCAGTGTAGTGACACTCCTTACTGAGATATTGCCTTCAGTTCAGGCAAACTGAAGTCTTATTTAAAAAAAAGGACGGAGTAAGCTTTCCCGAAGAGCGAAACCTATGCTTGGGCCCTCTCCTTGAGTAGCGACGCTGCTTTGAAACAAATTACTACACAACGATGGCAACTCAAAAATGCCATCGATTCCACAAAAGTAAATAAAAAGAAGAAGCTAATTAGAAATAGGTTCCTGTATATCACGGCGAAAAATATAGCATGTATTTATGCGAATGAAACCGCGAGTATTGACTAGTTTTCTTATAAAATATCATAATAAATTTGAGCAGTTTTATTGAAATATCTCAATTTTGTACCGTTTTGTGTTCGACAAATACAAAGTGAACTTCATTTTGTCGCAGCTTGTAATAGACTTCCAATATTTTATTACTTGGTTAATAAATTGTAAAGATATTTTCCATTCTTAAAATAGCCTGTGTATGTCAGAAGACATTTTGTAAAAGGACCTTCAAGCGAATTAATGTTTATATCTTTTCGTTATAAATTATATGGAAATTTTCAGACTGCAAATTCATCTGCAATTACATAAAGAAGATTTATTATCAAAATGTTTATTTGAGAAAAAATTAATATAGAAGTAAAACATTTTTCAAAAGAAGTTTACGTAGCTCCATTTAGATTAAAGAATGATTAAAAGCCCAGCAACTGTAATCATCAAAACTAATAACATATTTTATCATTTTTTAATTGATAATTTTAAACAAAGAGACCTCGTCTCAACAGTCCATTATCCATACCACTAGGCTACCGCGGTAAAACTATAAATTGTAATATAATCAGTTGTATTTCCATAGTATTTTCGAAGCTTAATTTTAAATAGTGGGTATAGAATAACAACTAAATATCCACAAAATATAATAATAATACAAAGGAATAGTTATGTAAATATTTTAAATAATGTTCCATTACAATATTCACTGGGGAAGTCGCGACTGTCATTACCTGTGTATTAATAACCAAATTATAATATCGTCCATTCAATGAACCAAAAGCATTAATCAGAACAGAAGTTTTCCCTTTGATAACATTGAATGGAATAGAAATTAAATTGATCATATACCAATCAAAATATTATGTACAACATATTAATTTACATTGTAAACACGATCATTTGCGCAAATTAATAGTAGGGGATTACGGGCGTGAGAGTATGTATGTTGTTTTATTTACAATCATTTGCGCAAATGATTGTGTGTCCTACTTATATTAAAAACGTGAAAGTTTGTGAGTATGGATAGATGAGTGGAAGGATGTATGTTACTTTTTCAGGTAAAAACTGCTAAACAGACTTACCGCGGTTGTCTAGTGGTATGGGTAATGGACTGCTGAGACGAGGTCCCAGGTTTACCATGGCACACACCAATGACTTTTCGATGCTTTTCGAATTGATGTGTGTATTTATCACAGGTTTATAAGTGCCCGGTTAATGGCAATAGGCACGCCACAAGGAAACCGAAAACGAGGTCCCAATGTAGACCTCGTTTACGGTTTCCTTGTGTCGCTTCTTGCGATTCACGGGTGAGATGGGACTGTATTCTTTCTGCATCATCACATGTGACCACGTAAATAATACTAAATATCGCAATAGAAACTGTTAATCGTAGTTACATTTGCGCACACGTTGAAGTTTGCGTAAAACTTCAAAAATTATTACGTTAATCTTTAAAAAAAAATAGAGAGAAATTAAAAAAAAAAATCCAAAACCTTCCTTTGTCACTGGATAACCTATCTAAAGTGAACTCAAATACTTTCTAAGATTCACAGAATCTACAAACTGATACGGAATTCTCTTGAAAGTTTAAAAGTTAGCAGATCGCACGGGTAGATAGACATAATGCCCAAAGTTAGGGATAAGGTGGGTTCCCTAAGGGCCCTGTTGGATATGTAATCTCGAATCAATGTATTCGTATGGTTGTATTCTAATTTATATGAATCAATGTATTAGGGGGTATTTTAGATTGATACGGAAGGCAAAGGGTGGAAGTTCTTAGTTTGGAATTGAGTATCTGTAACATTTATTAACTTCCCTCCGAAATATAATTAATTAACGGAGGCAGGACGCCCACTAAACAGTCCGACTGCGGAAGTACCTAAGAGGAAACCGCTAATAATAACTTATAATAATAACTAATAATAACCTTGTGTTGTGTTAACAGCGGTGAGTCGGGTAGCTCGAGTTCACTATCGGATAGTTTTGGTGCTGATGGTCTAGAAGCTACCTTTACCTTCACACTCCACTCCCACACTACCAACTAGTAAATAAGGGTACTAAAGATTTCTACAGGGTAGGCTGTACTGGTGTGTTAACCCCGGTAGTGCTAACTTCTTTCTTTCTACTTGGACATTCCATCTGGTAGGCCATGTGCTTGTTAGTCACCTGAGTCGTATAAAAAAAGGGTCGGTCGCCCCTGGTGTTACAAGCGTCCACAGTCATGGTAATTAGTTTCCATCAGATGGGCCGCGTGCTTGACTGGCCTACGTGGTATAAAAAACCTCGTAATCAGTCAAAAGCTCATAAACTTTTTCTAACTAAAACGATAGTTTTTACAAGTAATAAATACTATTCTTTGTTTTTTTTCACACAACAACATTATTTCAAAAATGATCGATTAAAAGAATATTGTAATTAACATCTCTAAGATACCTATTAAAAAATAAAAAGCCTCAGTGGCGTGGTGCCGTGGTGGTAGTCAACGCGATAGCTACGCAGGGCATTCAGCGTAAATATATGTATGCATAAATATGGCTATTTTTATTGGTCCGGTCGTGCCTCGAGAGTAAGAATACGTAAAGCCGTTGGTCCCGGTTGGCATACGAACATCTACGTGAAGCTGCAGCCCTAAAAAGTACAACAACTGGTCTAAATGTTTTGATATCAGCAATGGGTTGTGAAAGTCAAATGTCAGGCACTTCACGGATAATATCGAAATTCAGTCAAACCCAAACCGTCAAACTGAAAAAGTGAACCCCAGACTCCAAGGAGATATTATACTCCATTCGGATATATACGACTGGGATTGGTAACGAGAGGATGAATATGTTAAAACAAATGTAACAGTATACGAATTTTCACAAGATATCACGAAATTGTTTTCTTCGCTGAAGATATTTTTTTACTAACAGTGCTACGTACAAAACCAGAATACCACAGCGCAAACTCTTCGAAATAAAACTTCCGATATCAGAAAATACTTTATCACGTTCAAAAACTAATATTTGAACTAAAGTTCCGTACACTGAAAGCAATCTAAACTAAATCCTATATAAAACACACAGCACTTCCACGAAACCTAGACTTCACACGTACTTTAACACCTTCACCAATAGATGGCGGTAGCAGTTATTGAAAACAATTGTTATCCATTGCAAACATTTCGATCAAATAATTTTATTCGAGTCAACTTTGAACAAAAAGTTTAACGTCCATCACTACGGTAGTATAAATTATAGTCGTTGTAGTATCCCGTCATACTCGTAGCACCCAGTCCGCTACGAGCCGTCGTAGCGTTGCTACGGATATCGGGTACCTCTGCGCCGCGGTTATATAAACTCAGAACAATGTGTCAATGCCGGTAAATGAAAAATATGTGTAAATATGAATATTATATAACTGAATAAGACTATTTTTAAATAGTTTGCGTAATAAATGACTTGAATTTTGTGAACGATAGTGAAGAACAGTGATTTTGTTGCGAATTGAGGACTGTTGAATGTATATTTTCACTTGGAATAAGGTAAGAACCATTTTTGTAGTACTATTTATTAAAAAACATACTACTGAGTGTGTTTTATAATATGTGTATAGTAGAATATTTAGGTTATATCCTTAACACATGCATTTTTGACTTAAATTCTAATAGGCTCAACACAGGTATTAATGTTTTGCCTTTAAGAAGTCCCCAAAATAACAAGCGAACATAACATGTTCATTTTGTCAATAAACAAATCTTAAATTAATATCAAAGCTTGAAAATTGGAAAAAGGAACAAATTCCATTATTTTTTTTTACTTTCGTAAAAAAGTTCGGAGCAAGGAGTTTTGTTATTGAGCCGTAAGAACTGAATGTTTTTCAAATCGTTTCCCATTTTTTATCTAAAACTTTTAATTGCTTTTTAAATTCACTTATCTACAGATTTTTTCTGTAAAAACCTAATTTATCAAACGTTATTTCATATTTGGTATATAACATCTATACATCTATTTATTTTTAATAGATGTAGATAATTCTCGTCATACATAATACCGCCGCTAATAATGACCTTGTGTTGTGTTTTCAGTGGTGAATAGGGTAGTCAGAATTCAGTGAAGAGGTTTTGTAATGTCAATGGGAAGACCAAGGGCTTAGGTTTCCACAGAACAGTTGGTGCGGTTACGTTTTGTGGGTTCCGCCAAGATACGTCAGTACCAAATGTCTGGCAATGGCGTCCCCGACGGGTCCCGGTAAAAGGGATAGGCCCAAGAGGCCCCGGCTTGACATCATGGACGCTGAAGATAAAAAAATACAACTAGAAGTCCTGTGAACAGTACCAAAAAGAAAAAAACAGGTACTCACGAATATCATTTTCCTTTTTTGTAACAACAATCCTTGAACAGATGAAGACATAACGTCTTTGATGTACCAGCCAAAATTTATTAAGATCCATTTTCTCCCTCTATTTTCCCTTCTATCAAAAGTTGTGTTGTAAATCAAAGAACACGTATGGCAACTCTTTGTATGTATTCCTATGTGTTAATTTTATTTATTTCAAAAAATGTGCACTGTTTTCTAAATAAAACATATTTTCTTTCTTTCTTTCTTTCAAGTTTGTTAAATATCGGCTGATTAATGCGCCCTTGAGACCAGAACGGACACACATATTACGCACGAAGTCAATACGGCCACCTTGACGAATCGGAAACTCACGTTCGCTTCGCTCGTTTGGTCAATTAAATTATCTTGCCAAACGAAATAAATAATTGAATAATAAATAGTGGGCGAGTAAGTTATTCCATTTTACGATGTTAGTAACGACGCAGTGCTGTTTATTTTATTTATAACGCCCATTGCGTTCTGATATGGATTAATTGTTATTGTTACTACCTGCCCTCTTGGTTCACTGTACATATAAAGGGTAGTATACAACTAGGTGATACGCGTGGCTCCACCCGCGTCAACGTTTTTTTTAAAGAATCTTAGTAATGCAAATTATCAATATTACTTTAACCAGTTCAGCTTGCAATGGCCATTAAGGTACCGACATAAGATTTTATTCTACTCTATGTATAACTCTTACTTTATGTTTTTATATAAAGTATAAAGTCACATATGTATTTTTGAAGACTAATAAGAAATATAAGTAATGTGCTCTTGTACCAAACTTGAACAATCTGTGCAGCCGTTTGGCGTGATTGAACAAAAAAGATATAAACATTATGATAAAAAATTCTTCTGCTAGGGTGGCAGGCGTCACCCCCAGGCCGTCACCCCCAGGCCCACGCTCATGGAGGACGGAGGTCATTCTGCGACCTCCGACGTTCGAGTAGCCTCCGCTCACCGCGAGCAGTGCGGCACCGGAGTCTTCTGGTCGACCCGCTCCACCTCCTCCTTTTCGAGCATTACTTGCTCACAAAAGGAGGCAACGGCTTCAGAGCCCGCTCCCTCATAACCTGGTTATCCCAAGACCATAACTGGTTATCCCAAGGCTGATGGGAACAACGGTGTCCCCATTTTGCTCAAAATAAGGCATGTATCGCATCGCCATCTTGGCTAGCTCCACGCAACACCTGCAGGCATGTGAACAAAGCCTTAGAAATATTATTATCCTGAAAAAATTGTAAAACAATTGTTTTGACGTAAGTAGGACAACTTAATTACTCACCACTTCTTTTATGTAGTGCAGTGCGTCAATACGATGGTAAGATGGCATTAAAGGAAAAATCTCAAAAACGAAGGCCGCTATTATAGATGCCAACAATGATTGATGCTAAAACGGTGGTACTATTCGACGGCCTCGACCTCGAACGTGGTTGTAATTTTATAAAGTTTTGACTACTTCTATTCTATACATTACCTTTTATATAGTGCCATACTTTTTTCATTACCTTTTATGCCAGCTACTCTGCGTAATGCCTATTTTCTATTCTATATTATCCTAGATTATATAATCAATCATTTAGCCTACCACAGTCCATTGCTGGACATAGTACCTACTAATTGTACCACAATAAATTGGAAACTCACCATAATACTTCGAGCAAACCTTGACAAATCTCTGCATCGCCTTAAAGTTGACTGGTAAAAAATGCCCATGGCATTAAATCCGACTTTGCACAATTATTTTGTATTTATGCAAAAAGTTAAATTAAAAAATAGGTCTATACCAATTTCGGGAGGCTTTGGTCTACTGCATTTGCGCTGATCAAACGGCTTGGTACAGGGTTCTCTTTTGATTATTTCTTTTCAAGCAGTGATAATTATAGTCTGCTTATTATTTCGTTAGTCGCCTCTTACGTCACTCTTCGGATGAGATCACTATCTCAGTAATACTTGTTTACTTTTTCCGTCACCACAAAGATATTGGTTTTGTATCAAAAATATGTTTAGTTGAATTCCAGAACTTACAGGGACCACGTTATTGCCAAAAATAAGTTCAAATAGATCATAAGACCCTCATCCAGAGATGTATTCGCTCATCAAATTTCTCCGAAACAAAACCCTTGCACCGTAAATTGAGAAGTGAACGACTGCCGTGGACATAATATGAGAATAGATGATACTAATGTTGTAAAAAAAGTCCAAAGTATGAATGTAGAGGGCTTTAAGAGTTGAGGTCGGCCCAAGAAAATTATGGATGGATTGTGTTAAAGAAGATAACATGGTAAACAGTAAAGTGGCTTAGGAAATGACATATGACAGGAATGTATGGAGGAGAATGACATGTTGCGCCCACCACAACGGCAGGAAGATGACGATCAAATTTCACCAAATTCTTTTCATGCATTTGTCTGATTTGATTAAGTAACATATATCCATATATCTTTACAAAGTTTTACATGTTGAATAGGTAATTACATTAGGCTCGAATGAATCAAACAGAATAATTTACCCTTTTTTGAAGTCATTACAAGAATTACATGACATCATAATATGTCGGTACCTAAATCCATTAATTCTGTGCCTCCTGTGATAAGTGATTTAAATTTAGTTGTACCCTTTTTGTGATTTTTACCTACTACTTATCAGAAAAAAAATACGGTTTTTTGGGTATAACTCACGTTCTTGTATCTGCTTTAGTTTCGGAGATAATTTTGTGCAAATGAATATAACTACTTGAACTTTGACAAATAAATTGTGAATATAGATATATTTATAGTTGTAACCCCTTTATGTAATCACTTCACATATTTATTTTCGTACTTTGTAATGTAAGTGCGATTATATTAATATTCACATTAATTTTTTTTTGATTGATCACGTGAATATTGATATGTTTAGAGTAGTATCATTTTGAACAATTTTTTCTCAATATTCATTGGGTACAATTCGACAAGTACCAAATAATCCAATTCTAAATATATGGCTTATTTGTGATAACTGATAATCCAATGATAATCCAATTCTAAATATATGGCTTATTTGTGATAACATATTTTTGATACAAAACCAATATCTTTGTGGTGACGGAAAAAGTAAACAAGTATTACTGAGATAGTGATCTCATCCGAAGAGTGACGTAAGAGGCGACTAACGAAATAATAAGCAGACTATAATTATCACTGCTTGAAAAGAAATAATCAAAAGAAAAATCATTTATTCTGTATAGACCAGTAAACGGAACTTACAAAACGTCAATATCAATAATATTTTATCAAATGCAAATGGACCACCGGTTCGAAACACGGCCCCGACCTGAGAAGACTCCGGCAAGAAACTCAGCGGGCTTTTCTTTTTTTTGGTCTATTTACTTAGTCTAGATACAAAATTTTGCTGATTAGCAAGTTGAGTGAACAGCTAATTTCCAGGCTTGTTTATCATCCAAATCATCATGGTTACGGCCAGTTCCTCTAAAAGAACAATGGCGATACCTACAGTACCCTACGCCACATCTAGTCTATTCCAATTAGGAAGTCATCAGAGTGTAGAATGTTATACAATAAGATGAGAATTTCTCATCCACTCGTTATCATTCGGTTACTCGAAATCGAAACTCGAACATCAACTCGACACCGGATTATAAGCCTCCTTGCTTTGATCTTTTGATATACCTTATCTAATAGTATAAACGTATATACTCGTAAACCTGATAGTACTTCAATATACATAATATCAAAGAGCACTGTGAAGTAGTATTGAGTACAAGGGCCCTAACATCACCTATTAAAAGTAATATTATTATTCAGATTCAGATTTAGATTCCTTATTTGTATGAACATGTGTACAATATAATATATGTTACAATAAATATGTCATGTGTATATTGGTAACATGAAATGTTATGCCCACACGGGCTTACATTTAAACTTATAAATTACGACGAACTATCAAAGTTTATTTGGTATTTAAAATCACTACTCACAGTAATAAAGCGTAAAGTAAAATGTCAAAATTAAAATAGTTGAATAGCAATAACAACGTTATTTCAACAAATATTTAGTCAAAAAAAAATGTAATAGTCTAGGGATGTCATACATAATATTTTATTTCAATCTTATTTTACTTCCATAGTGAGAGTCGAATCTGTCCGTCAGGATATCGCATACCTCGGACAACAAAGACGTATCTGGAAAACACCAACTTTACAGGAGAGCCAAAAAACAGTTTGTTTCTGGAATATTAACTGAACTAATAATGATAGTACTTAGTATCATATACCATAAGAAGCCTCTGAATGAGCTCTTTCATATGTATTTACTGAAATTATAGATAGATTTACTGTTTTCATAGTACAGGGAAAATTACCAATTACCTATTTATTGTATTAGGGATTTCCTTAAGTAAATGTTGGTAAATAAACATACACCTTTTTTGCTGTTCAGGTATAAACAAAACATGAATCTTATGTAAACAAACGCTTTGATTGCTTGTTTTTTCTCGTGATATACCTCGGAGCTTTTAGTTTTAAGTACTTATAGCACGTTTATTTTTGAAAATAAATAATGAGTAAGTTTATATAAGTATATATTGCAGTGATAATTTATTAAAATTTTATATGGTATGTGACACGCATATTTATTGCACGGGGAAATATTTTACAGAGTAATACATATTTTCTTACATTTTCATAATAACAAAAAATAACTTCACATTCTAATTGGAGAATTGTGGGTATTTAATTTGTTATGATTTTATAATTACTGTACAATATATAAAAAAGAGTTTGGTGATTAATCGCAGGATTAAACAAGATTATATATATTTTTTAATATTTTTTTTTATTTTGTACTTATTTTGCTAACTATAGCAATTTTTTACATCTATGAAAGTTACAAAACGAAAAATATTAATTCTCATTTTTATATTTCCACAACCATTGCTATATGTAACCAATAATAAAATCAGAATGGCACGCAACGATCTTTAAAACTTCGGTAAGGAACTTTTACATAATTATCAAGTCATAGAACGTCAATCAATCGGGTACAATAATACTAATTTAAAAGTCTTTTTTCATACCACTTAGGTGGCAGACAAGCACACGGCCTACCTGATGAGAAGCGGTCACCATGGTCTATGGACGTTTGCAACACCAGAGGCGTCACACACGCGCTGCCTACCCTGTAGAAACTTTTTGAAGAACCCCATATTGTAGTCGCTTGGGAAAACCACGGCAGGGAATTCATTCCACAGCTTGAGCGTGCGCGAGATGAAACTCCTTTCATACCGCACAGTGCGCACCGTTTCCGGTCGTAGTGTGTGAGGATGAACTCCCTCTCTATGGCGAGCGGTGCGATGATAAAAATTAGGTGTGGGCATCATGTCAAACAATTCTTCTGAACACAGGCCATTATACAGGCGGTAGAACACAGTGAGGCGAAGTCTCTCCTGATGTTCAGAGGTTCCACACCGCCTGAGAGTATGGGATTGTTGACGATCCTCAGCGCCCGCCGTTGTACCGAGTCAAAGGGGCCGGCATGCAGGCGCCCCGGCAAAGAGGTGACAGCAGTACTCCATGTGGGGCCGAATCTGTGCCTTATAAAGAACGAGTCTTTGCTCCGCAGTGATGTACTGCTTCGCCCCGTTAAGCCTGTTTGATGCCAGCCTAACCTTGTCCTCCAAGTGACTGCGGAACTGGACATCGCTGGATTATCGACACCAAGGATCCCAGTACTCGAGGAGATGGTGAGCGGTGTGTTCAGGAATGGAGGGGGGCCCAATAAATGGAGTTTTCTTAGCGGTGAATGCACATACTTGTGTCTTAGTGGGGTTAAATTGGACCTGGTTTAGTCGTCCCCAATCGGATACTCTGGTGAGAGTAGTCTCGATTTCAGACACAAGTTGTTCGCGACTTTCCTCCACTTCAGAGGGAGGGATGTTTGCACGGCCCGTGTAATATATTATGCGTCCCCGGTACTGTCGTCTGCATAGCAATGGATGGCGTCATCAGACAGCATATCATTGAAATCCAGCAGAAACAGGGTCGGGGACAGGTCGGAGCCTTGTGGGACACCAGCGTTGTGTCCATGCGGTCCGAGCATTTGCCATCGACGACGGCTTGGATGCTTCTGTTCGACAAAAAGCTGGCAATCCATTCGCACAGTACCTCTGAGAGTCCGTACGATGGCAGCTTCGCTAGCAGACCTTTGTGCCAGACCCGATCGAAGGCCTTCGCTTTGTCAAGGCTGACAGCCAGTGCCTCACCCTGACTCTCGATGGCTTGCGCCCAGCTGTTTGTGAGATACCCAAGAAGGTCACCGGTTGAGCGACTATGACGGAAGCCGTACTGACGGTCGCTCAATAAATCGTTACCTTTAAGGTATCTCAGGAGCTGTGCGTTTATAACACGCTCCATTGCCTTCGAGAGGAGGGAGGTTATAGCGATAGTCCTGTAATGGGACGGGTCTGTTCTGTCGCCTTTCTTTGGGACAGGGTGCACGAATTCTGTCTTCCACGAAGCCGGGACTCGTCTCTTGGAGTAAGAAAGCGCAAAAAGTCGTGTAAGTACTGGGCACAACTCAGGAGCGCACTGCTTGAGCACTATTGCCGGTATACCATCAGGCCCACTCCGACCTCCGAATGTCTAGGGACTTTAGTTCCCGCCGAACCACCCGTTGTGTGAATTTAACATCTGGCATGGTTATACCACACCAGGGGATAACAGGTGGTTCGGCACTCCCCTCATTCATGGTTGAGTTTGACGCAAAGAGTAGGCCTAAAATATTACTATAAGGATATCTCTTAAATACCTCTTGCACTTTCACTCTGTAAAAACCCATAAACAACTGGCTATTTCATGTAGCAATTGCCTTGTTTCTGCAGAATCTCGTATATAGTAAAATTCAGCACTGAGTACTTGGGATTTTTTAGGATTGAGTACACATACGTTTCAGAATAAGTTTAACAATGACGCTTAAGTGAAGTTACGAAAAATATATTCGAAAATATACCGTGCAATAAAGGAGTAAGTAACTTACCAGTACACATCTTTTAATTTGACTGGATCAATAAAGACTGGAATGCAATTACGTATGGTTTAAATAAATTATGCATCGAGCAACTATATTTACGTTTTCTTTGCCAGTTAATTATGACATTTCTTACAGAAGTAGCTTTTGTATTTTTTTAAATCATTTTCATGGATTTTGTAAGGAAAATTACGAAAAAAATATGGAACATGAGTCGAAGTATTTTACATCGAATGGTGAAATAATAAAAAAACGCATATGTGTATACACGCCTTTATTGTCCGAGGTATGCGATATACAGGTTACTAGGTGTTGTCTGCCGGGGTGCAAGAGATATGTCTTGTATAATCTCACCTCCGGCAATTAAGGACCCATGGACAGCGTGCGTTTTGTTCGGTTCGAGTCCGACAATTTTACCACCGCCGATTTTAATAGAGGTGTTAGCCGTGAGGAAGTTGTGCATTTAAAAAAAAGTTTCTAGTGTTATACGAGTATGGTAAAAATGGGTCAAATAGTATATCTTACTATGTGATACATTTATTTGTTTAATTTGTTAAATTTTATCTTTGTGGATACTTGTACTGTACACAAATATCGACGGACGATAACACTCCGAGTCCGAATCACAGTATGGAAGTAAAGTAAATTGAAATAATATTACTAGTAAGATATCGTATAGGGTCCAGATACAACGCTAAGAACACTGTTATGTATTTGTTATTTATTTACATAATATTTATCAAAGTATAAAAGATAATTAGTATGTACAGAAATCAATTTGTAATTAATAATTAGAATTTGTTTGTAGTGAAAGAAATCGATAATTTTGTTCTTAAGATTTCCACATGGCTTATCGAGATAATTAGATTTGATATTATCAGAGAGATTTTGTGAGACAACCTCTGTGGTGCGGCGGTAGTGAACGCGACAGCTACGCAGTAGGTGTGGGTTTGATCATCGCTCAGTAGCTATGGTACTCGCCTGGCGTGAACGACGGTCAATAGTAAATATTCATTCTATTCCATTCTATGAAACAATGACTAATGTGTTGTCTTTTGAGTGATGTCCTCCATCCTCCTCTATATATTTTCATGAACGTTGCCAAAGCGAAAAATACATTAATATAATAAAATTAAGTTTACAGTAACAGAAATAAATAAAACTATTACCAACTTACTAAATAGTCCTAACACTATAACAAAGAATAGTAATAAGAATCTTATTGCTATTGTCTTGAAGTCTAAATTCATTTACAATCTAATATTTTTCTAACATTAAGGAGGGAATAATAAAACAATGTGGTGTCTATATAAAGAATTTCTAAAGAAGAAACCTTTCTCCTCACGAACGTACTTATTGTTGGTATTTAGTCCGTACTTTACGTGAGCTCTAAAGTATTGAGTATCGGTTACAAGAGCCTTTTAGCGTAATATACGAAGGACAAGGAGATATTTAGGGAGAGACCATCGATCTTATATTCGAAGAGCAAACACTTACTTTAACACTTTGAAAACATTGTTAGACTACTTGTTTATAAAAGAGTACTCTTGTGTGTACATACCCTAAAAGAAGACCGTTTCCATTACCTACTGTATTAGGTATTAAATATTTATTAATATATAATATATTAAGTAATAAACTATTTCGTTCTAAATCACTGTAGTATCTGTTAAAAATAGTTTTATTTCAATTGTTTCAACGTATCTCATGCCCACTTATTTATTTTTAATAATAATTATTTATTTGTTCTCTCACATAAATACTATATGGATAAGACATAACTTACGTAAACTTCATTTCAAATGTGTGAATGAGTGGGTGTGTATGCGAACGCGCGCGCGCGCAAGTGTTTGTGTGTGTTCGTTTGTGGATGTGCTTAGATAGCTATATGACTATATCCAGTACATTTTCCGTGTTATCATATCTCAGGGACTTTAGCCAATTAGATACAACCTCTTTACATATTATAACGTTTTTTTACTTTATAATACTAGGTATAACCAAATTTATATGTCAAGGTTTATTACGCGTTAGTGTCTGTTCTCTTCAAAAGAAACTTCCTCTCATAATACACTATACATTGATAGACTAGTTCACTGGAATATCTTGAAAGCTTAACTTCTGCTAACCAGTCTGAATAGATCTTAAGTGAATTACTTGTACAGAGTTAGTTGCATAGTTAGAACCTTAATACATATACTCGTAATAAAGTTAGCCACTATTTCCTGAAGGACTAATATTTCCTTGGTGGCGAATTATTTTGTCATTGGACTTTTGTATTTAATATTATTAAATACGGTTGCTTTTTGGAACTTGATACACTAGCAAAAATATAATATCAGAGTATAATTAAAATATAAAATATATTTAAAACTTCAACTTTGTAATAACTTAATGATGATGATTTAAAATATACGGCTAGGTGGACTTTTGAGGGCTCCAACTAGCCGTAACGACTGCCATAGATGTTTATATGGCAACTGGGACCGACGGCTTAACGTGCTCTCCGAGGCACAACCAGACCAGAGGAAAAAGCCATATTCATGCATACAACTTTTTGCACTGAGCGGGTATCGAACCTGCGCCCCGTGCGTGGCAGTCACGTCCGCTACCGCCACGCCACGGAGGCTACTACATGGTATCATTATATGATGCAAAATTAAAATTATGGTACCTACCTAAGTATTTGTGTCAAAATGTTGCATCGGAAATGAAATTTTACAACATTTGTATCACGTAGCGCAGTGCATTCCAATGCATTTCTCAGGGGTACCGAGGTGCGAGATATATGTGTTATGCTAGGTCCACATTTACGTAATATTTTAGTGTAAGCGTATCAGTAGCACCTTCCTCTTCGAATCAATTGTTTCAGTGAATCTAGCAGAATACATAATAATATATTGATTAGATTGATATTTCTTTTAATAACGTTTTCCGTTGTTCTACAAAGGTCTTCAGTGGTACAGATGGAGGAGCATAGTGAGCAAGAGTGCAAGTGTAACTAGGACTGACGTTTAGTCCCGCCATCGCATTCGTCTCGATATAACCTCATTTTGCCATAATTATCCTGCAGTGGCTAACTTGAGTCCGTAGGTGATTTAATTACTTCCCAATTGGCCACAGATGATGTCCAGGCGGCAGGTCTCAGGTTTCATTAGGTCTTATGAAACCTGCTAGGACTGAATGAAGCCAGACTTTGCTGTTAAATGAAACCAACGATTGAATTGTAGTGTCAGCACAACTCTAGTTAGTACTGATACAGTCACGAGTTGTACCGTTCACACTCAACGTCATGTCCAGTACCGATGATCGCAGTACAGCCTGTCCGTGTCACAAATGTGGACACGTCTTTATATTATTTCCTCTCCATCAGTCAAAGACACAAACACGGCGTGCTTTTAATCACTTCGAGTTCAGCATAACTACCTCCACCTGCTATGATGGTGGTTGTATCTGTGGGGTTCACGCGCCTGATAAGAAAAACTGTGTACTTGAGTTGATGAAAACTTGATTAAATTTGACTTCCAAGATTTGTTATTATAATGTCTTAAGTCGCTAGTTTGTTTTATAAAAGTGAGTGTTTTTCAAAAGAACGTAAATGGAACGTCTTATGCATTTATAATGTAGATCTCTACGTCCACAAGAGCTAATCTTTTTTTAAAAAAAGAACGCATCTCATTAGTTCTTTTTTTGAATTTAGATTTGAAATTTCTTTATTCATTTAGAACACAAAGTAACTCTTTGAGAACATCGTGATTTACTTGCTTCCTTCCTATTTTCAATTCCTAAGTAATGACTTGAAAGTTCTTAGGAATAAAAGGCATAGTCAGCAGTCAAGCCAAGGTCAAGCAGTGGACTATGATGGATTGATAGTCGACCAATATGACTGCACCTTTACATACAACTTAATATGAAAAGTATACCCACGCTTTTTTCACAAAGTTGTATGCAGGTAGAAGGTAGGACGTGACGGTATCTCTTGTCCTAATTGAGCAGTTCGACTGGGGAAGAACCTCCGCCCTACAGAATACCGCGGCTAACAATAACCTTGTGTTGTGTTTCCGTTGAGTAGGGTAGCCAGAGCTCACTGTAGCGATTTTGTGTTGGCAGTGGGAAGACTGAAAAACCCTTCTTTCTCTTCTGCATTGACAGCACAGAGACTCTTAGCCTTCTCCCCTCCCCCTTTCCCCTTCCCCCTCTTGTCTATATAGTCTTCTCTATATAGACGATATGGTTGGCAGTACGTATGTGACGTCCCTGGTGTTACAAACGTCCACAGGCCATGGTACATCTAAGTGGTATAAAAAATGTAGGCCTGTGCAAATAGCCATATTCATGCATACAAATATTTGTACTGAGCGAGGATCGAACCCGCGCCAACGGCGTAATGGTCACGTTCATTATTGCCACGCCATTGAGGCTGTCAAATATTGACTTGTATTGTATAATTATATTTTCACAGACGTTTGTTTATTCACATACCTTCGTTTTTTCAAGTACTAGTCTAAACTCGCAAGGGAAAGCAAAGATCTGCTGAATAACCTTATTTTGTAAGAAGATTGAACTGTGCAAGAAAGTACATAATTATTTTGTAAAAAAACATTTTTATTTTTCACACAACGTTTGGGCCCGCTCATTCGAATGCTCCCTCCATTCAAATATTTAAGGTAACGTATAAAAATACAGCAATTTGATTAAAAATGTTTGCTTAGGAGCAACAAATGGATGCCGGGGGCTTTTGCTAAGTATTTTTCATTGGTTGAAATTAGGGTTTTTCACAGTGTACCCTCGAAATGTAATTACTCTATTCGACTGCATGAAAAGGCTCCCTTTTAGGCCCCCAGGATGTACTGAAAGGCTCATAGAGTGTAGTAACGTGTGTGGAATATGTTAAATTTCATTGAATATTGGATATAGGGTATATAATTCCGCAGGTTTATTTTTCAGCAGTAAGATATAATCTTAGATTCCATTTTCTGATATACCGAACGCGTATTGCCTTAAGATTGTATGATTAACCTGCTTTCTTTAGAATTAAAGTGGTGCCTTTAATATGTGAAACATAAAGTAGAGAAGTGTAGAAAAGATTTATGTTAAAGATGTATTGTATGTTAAAAATTTAGATAGGAAAAAGTGATTGCTTCGACAGGATCTTAAGAATATCGAACCCGTGATCTTATCCAAATTAGATTTGAACAGTTAGCAAAGTCATTATTGCCTTATAAAATCATTACATCATTTTAAGGTAATTATAAATGCAGGTAGACCAGTTATTTCGAGGAGAAGGCCCCGTGTCTGCCGGGGTGCGAGGGATATGTTGCCTACTACCTCAGCTCCGGCAACTGAAGACCCAAAGACGGCGTGCGTGTTACTTGGTTCAAGTCCGACATAACCTTACCATCCGGCTCCGGTGGGGGGAAGGGGGGGGGGGTATCGGTGGGGATTTTTCGCACGATAAAAAAAAAGGTAGACCAGTTATTGGACTTTTTAATGCTCTAACTATCCGTAACGATTACTTATGTTCGTATGACAACCGGGACCGATGGCCTAACTAGCTTTCTGATACGGACCAATTTAAATAGCCTTATGACTCTAAGTAATTAGTATGTTGTAGATTACGGGTAGGCAGAGGCGCATCAAACACCCACATTTCGCCATGATTTTCGGTTCCACGTAATAGGGGGTGAGCATATTGCCGCCAACCGGGCACTTTGTAAAAAATGGGTATGCCTAAAATAAATTCCTAACCGAAAAAGTTGCAGTTTAATAAACTTACTTGAAATTAATTATGTGCTTAGCGGCACAAGCACTACCAGTTAACGTCTTGGAGAGTATCAGACGGATAGCCGTACTCATTTATACAAATATTAACACTGAGTGTGGATCGAACCCACGTAACTTGCATAGCGGTCGCATTCTCTATAACAGCGTCACAGAGAATATCCAGAAGTTTCTTACTTACTTCATTGTTTCAATGAGTTTTTGTGTCAGTGTGTATTTATCGCAGGTTTATAAGTGCCCGGTTGATGGCAATAGGCTCGCCCCCTATTACATTGGGACCTTAATATACACTGGCGAAATGTGGGTGCTAGCACCTCTGCCTACCCCTTCGGGGATATAGGCGTGATAGTATAAAAAAAAAAAAAAAAATTCAATGAGTTATAAATATTCTACCAATACCAATGCCACCTACATCCATGGTAAGCATAGATTAACAAACTTATGTTATTGGGTCTAGAATGCGGAAAAACATACTTTAAAAACATTTTTGTTAATACATACATATTATACATAGAAACACCTAGACAAAATGCAAATATTTATATTCATGTACACAAATATTTGCACTGAGCGGGAATCAAACCCACACCTCCTGCGTAGCAGTCGCGTTCACTACCACACGGAGTTCAAAATAAAATACTTATTACAAAAGCAATTCCTTTCATCGTTCGACTATTATTTATTTACGCTTATATCCCAAAAGACTACTTCTAAATCTAAATAAATAGCAATATTTTTCTACGCACACAATTGTAACCAGTATTAAGACGGAATAACTAGACAGAGCTAGCTGTACAAGAGCGTCTAAGTAAATTTAATCGTGTAGTGCTGTGCACATATGAGAATTGGGAATAAGGGAATAGATGTGAGCGCATTTCTATAGTATATGTTCCTGTTATTTATAATTGTAATTGAAGCTTTGTTTCATGTTGAGTGTTTGGCTTAAGCTTAGATAAACTTTCTACATACATTTAATTGGGACATATTTGATTTTATTTGCATAGTGAATGATTAGGTTTTTTTATGTTTTACTTTTCGTTTTAATTGAATTAATATTAATTGTATTGTTTACTAGCTGACCCTCGCAACTTCTATATAGACTATTAAACGGAACTTACAAAACGTAAATAACAACAATATTTTATAGATTAGAGAGCAAATGGACAGGCTTTTCTTTTTTTTTGGTCTATTTACAATCATTCACTTAGTCTAAATACAGAGTACTTCAAATTTAACATCTATAACCACAAGCTATAATTAATTTGGGCAGATGGTTTTATCTCTGTCTTAAACTATAAAAAAACAATTACAATATACCATAACAATAATTTGCTCACATATGCACTTAAGTTATAATCTAAAGTATCTGAACTAAATAATTTCAATTTATGACGTCACAATTTTTCATACGTCACCACTCGGTTCCGCTTCCGCCGCATCACGTACGAACGATTTATCTCTTCCGGAATATTCAGTCATGGAAATTGTGAAAAAAGTATTCATGCCAGTGAGAAAGACTCTTTATTTAAAAAAAAGTTCTAACTCAATATCGATGGACTAAATATGATGAATGGAGGGTTACTTTCAAATGTGAAAGTGTTCTTAATTTAAACCTACAGTCCCGGGTCCTTTAAGCGGAGCGTGAAAAAGCATTGATGAGACCGTCAAAACTAAGCGCCGCCTTTGTAATACTGTACGTGTTTGTAATGATGACCATCTTTCCCGTGACTTTGCCTTCAGCTTACCATCAGGCGAAGTGCAGTCAAATTGAAGTGAAATACATATTAAAAGTTTTTTTGGTAATGATATTTATATGTGCCTACCTTTTTCGTGTGGAATTCACGGAAAACTCTCTATCGGGGTGTTATGTCGAACTCGCATCGACTATCGGGTCTCGAAATGACTGGGTGTTTAATGACTCAATAAATCATTTTCCTTGTACCAGAGCTGACCCTCTGTCATCTCCGACTTTGAGATGGCCCCTCTCGGGTGATAACTACGGCATCCCCACTTTGGCAATGATTAATTTGCCTGTATATAGTGTTTAACTTTTAATTTGGTACGTTTTGGTAAAAAGAGTGAGAGTGTATATAAAGTTGACTTGTAATACTTTTGTAGGGCATTCTCTCCTCTGTCTCGCTTAGGTTTTTCCAAGCGTCTACAATACAGGAATCTTCAAGAAGGGCATTAGAAGGTTTCTACAGGATCATCAGTGTGACGCCTCTGGTGTTGCAAATGTCCGTAAGCCACTTAACCACTTCCCATCAGGTGGTCTGTGTGGTTGTCTGCCTCTCAAATATATGTGTCTGTGCGTGTGTATCTGTATCGTATCATTAAAAAAGAGCAATCGGATTCAATAAAACATTTCAGACAACTGCTACCGTTTTCCAACAGGTGGATGATCTGATTCATAACAGCCAAAGTAGCGTTTGTGTCATAACCCATTTCAATTTCTCAATCTCTCAGTTTTGATACAACCTATAGTTGCGATATGCTATGACGGCCGTTTTGACACGACTGGTTTTGCTCATTTTTCCTTTTTTGGTATGTGAAGTTTATTTTTTTTTGTGCCAGTCTCTCCATATTTTTCTATAGTTATTCGTCTAACAGTTCATGTCCAATATTAAGGGTACCAAAAAATATGTTTTATCGGATGCACTTCGGAGAGTGTGCACTGAAGTAGCACAATCTGTTTCCTCCTACGGGAGGAACACCTCCGAACGACCAGACGTATAGCGACACGCCATCATTACATGGTGGATGTTCCACTTATTCGTACCAAGTACGTTGGTGATCGTTTGGTTGCTTCTGGGTAAGCGTCCAAGCCTCCAACGTCGACCACATCATCACTTACCACCAGGTGAAATAGTGGTCAAACGCGAGCCTATCGAACATTATAAAAAAGTAAGGGAACGAAACCAGTCGTGTCAAAACGGCCAACATATCGTGCCGTAACTATAAAGAACCGCAATCACAAAAATTATACTTCGTAAAAGTCAAGTATCCTCCCATTTCAATTTCAAGACATCAACCAAGAAATTACGACACACATGATTTAAAAAGCTTCCTATCAAAAATACAGCCTTCAAAGTAACGACCGTTTGATGGAACGATTCCGATGCGAATAAAAAACCGCCAAACTCGAATATAAAAAGAGTACAACCATAAAAACGTAGGTATTAAAACGTTCCGGTAATAAATAATTTATGGGTTTTGAACGTTTCCTCCTGACTCCCTTGATAAAAGTTTCATGAAAATGCTCAGCGTATGGGTTTTCCTAACCATAATATGTGTAAGCACGTATTGCTTATCAATATTTTAGACCATTCATTTTTTAGAGGCAATTTTTTATTGAATTTGATTAGGTCAGGTTTCGGTTTGAGAGATCAAAATAAAATAGCATATGGATTGTTGGATATCTGTTCGTTCAATATTAATTAAATTATTATAGCTTATAGCTAAAAGTACTTAAAATATTTTCATAATCGTGATGATGGCTAGGTTTTTCTGTTTTAGAAAAATAACTAGTGTATAACAATGTATTTAACTGTTAAAGTGAAATTTACTTACAAATGTTTTAAAGATATTAGATTTCAAAAATGTAAGGTCTTGAGCCGCAGATGACGTAAGACCTATTGCTCAGGTCTATTTATCTCCGGGGTAGGTAGATGTGAATGAACACCTAAATTTCAACAACAATTGCATTCGGTTCCACGTAATAGGTGGAGAGTCACTTTGTGTGTGTGCGTGTGTGTGTGTGTGTGTGTGTGTGTGAGTGTGTGTGTGTGTGTGTGCACGTACGTGCGTGCGTGCGTGCGTGCGTGCGTGCGTGCGTGCGTGCGTGCGTGCGTGCGTGCGTGTGTGTGTGTGTGCGTGCATGTGTGTGTGTACGTAGGTGTGTGTTTATATAAAATATGTCATTTACGAAATAGTGTTCAAGGATCTCAGTTTCATCATACCTTTTACATTTTAGCCCTACCAGTAGTACCTTTTTGCTTTTGAGGTAGTTCATGTGATAGATGTTAAGATGTTTGTACTACACCATTAAGAAAGAGATGGGAAAAAGAGAGAGACCATTAACATTTAACCGCGTATATGGGTTTCACAGTCTACAGTATTCTAAAATTGTACTTTTTGGAACAAATTCTCTTGAAAATTACCATACAATCAACATCAAACATATCAGTACCCATAAACAAGGTACAAATCTGAACCACATCAGCTGAACGCTGTTCCATTCAATCGCGCTCGCAAATATATGCGCATACATCCTACCTCGTTAGAGTTCTACTTTGAACGACGTTGCTTTCGCAATACTGGATGAGATATTGTTATTCTATGTGTTACTTTATGTTACTGTGAGAAACATATACATATGATACTCGTACATAGTCATTCTAGCTGAAAATAGAAGAATTGAAGGTGTATTTTTATCCGTGCGCAATTTCTCTAGCCGGTGAGACTAAAACGCACGCCGTTTTCGGGTCTTCCGTTGCCAGAGGTGAGATAGTAGGTATCATATCCCTCGCACTAAGCCGGCCTGAGGCCATATCAAAGATGAATAACAAACTAGCGGCCTTGATTCCGTCTTAGTCTGGTAATAAATATCCTATAAACCTTAAAGTCAACTCAAGGATTAATAAAGAGATTATTGTAAAAAGTCATATTTGGGAAAGAGGTCACGGGTTTGGTTTCCAACCCGCCGAAACGCAGTACAATATCCTCGCAGTGCATAAAACCAGCAAAAGTGGTGGGAAGCCATCTAGCAAAACGCTACGCCACGGAGGCTGCATCAAGAAGACACACATACATGCACGCACTTTTGGATTCTAAACTGTGAATGTATGGAGTTTGGATACATGTTGGAATTTTATTGTTGCATTTCTTCTTCTTTCATGTCAATGATCCACCCATGCTCACACTACTTCAGAATAAAACCTTGCCATGTCGACTGCGCCGTCAGTTGCTCCATGCAGTAGCACTAGCATGAACTCCTATCGAATTCGTGATGTAAAGGTTCCGAGAGAACGGAGCAATGTGATTGGCAGTCTGCCTCTTGTGAACCTGTGTGCGTGTCGCAAGGCTCCGTTCTGTCGATACCTTTACATTACGAATTCGATAGTATTTCGTGCTAAGGCTACAGGTCGTTTTTAGTGTACGAGCCAGAGCACAAGGGGCACGAAACTAAGTGTGTCATGGACTGCACTGGAAATGTCGTTGATTTCTGCGTCATCGTTCAACTAAATGTATTTGTATTTTGTTGTTAATAAATCTAGAATAAAAGCAAGACACATCTAGTCACCAATATTCTTTCAGCTCCGATTATTCCA
The DNA here is from genome assembly GCA_963691645.1 of Pelosia muscerda. Lineage (NCBI taxonomy): Eukaryota > Metazoa > Arthropoda > Insecta > Lepidoptera > Erebidae > Pelosia > Pelosia muscerda. The sequence goes on along the minus strand of OY829114.1, from coordinate 13,224,509 downwards.
AAGAAAAACGAGAATTTCTATTCTAACGATGGCCAGTAACTGGAGTATTATATTGGATCGTGTTCGTTTACATTGGACTACATATTTAATGATTAAAAATATATTCTTTTGTATTTGGGTCGTCAAAATATGACCACAACTCACCTGCTAGTTTGTAAGCTCAAATGCAGTCCAAAGAATAACTACCATTACATGCTGGTTTCTTTAGAATGATAGTGACTACCTTGATGACCTCAATAGATACTGTTGGGACTGTAAGGTAGTTATATAATGAGTGTAAGTAATTCTTCTAAACTATGTTATCTGCTATTGAAATGATATATGCAAGAATTTTTATTGCGTTGCAGCAAATACTTCCCATGAATTTTTGTTTTAAGTCATATCTCATTACTATTATCATTTCAAAATTCATCATCAATACTAGCATTGTACTCGGCTTCGGGCTTACTTACTTCTTTCTCACCCCTATTTTGATTTGGCTATAAGGCTTTAGTGGAACCGACTGATCCTATCAAATCATCAGCAGGTATACATGTTTGAACGGTAGGTAGAGTTAGGCCCTAATTATCTTTGAAAGGCCCAAGAAATATCGAATCCTTTTCAAAATACATACGATTTTCTCAATTTGTTTATCCTGTATTGCTACATTAAAGGCAATAGACTTGCCTTCAATACACACAAGACGATAACAGTTTTACATACGTTACTGTACTTGGAAAATAAAATGTAAATACGGAAACGTTCACCACACAAAAGTAACAAAACTTCCAATAACTGTTCAATACATAATATTAGAATCAATTTGTTTGGCCAATGCTGTGTGGTATAAATCATATGTCGCGGCCATACATTACATTGATGTCGTTTGTACGCACGACAGCTGAAACCGTTGCAGACCTAACAAACGTATTTTGTGGAATTTTATGCATTGCGTGAACAATATGAGGTGATTCAGAATATGCTCATACGATGTTCTCGTGTGTATCGGAATGGTGGGATTGTTACATGTAAATGTATTGTCTTATAAATAGGACCAGAAGTTCCTGAATATTTGTGCCAATAATATTTATTGTGTGGTGAAACGATGGTTTAGGTTATATATTGTTTGCTGAAGGAGGTTGATCATTTAACAGTAGATTATTGAATTTTATTTTATTGCTCACCGATCAAATTTTGATCTGGGGTGATTTTTATCAAATAGTTTATTGCATCATTCCAGATACTAGTAATAATTTGTAATATCGTCAATCGATTGGATCAAAATTCTCATATATTATTTGAAAACTGAATACATTTATGTCATATACCTATGTCTAAAGGAGTGCTACAGGGGTTCGAAGTATGTCATGGGCGAAAGCGGAGAGGATCAGTTAGTTATGGCATAAAAACTATAGGAAATATGAGGACGTAGGAACTTTACGCTACTAAATTCAAAAGAAAATCTTAGTTTGAAACCGGTACCTACCATTAATAGCACTATCACAGATACAATGAAATTTTGTGGAATGAATATAAACAGATATAGATTTTTCTATCTCGGTTCACGTTGAGATTCTTTCTATATTTTTAAGAAAACCTCAATTCTTCGAAAGTGAATTCTCTTAAAACTCAAAACCAGAATCGTGAAAAATATAACTAAACAAACTTCTCTACTTCAACCTTTTAGCAAGTTATAGCCTAATAAATATAGGCTTGGACTTTTTAAATATTCTAAAAGCGAAAATTTTGACGCTTATCCTCGTATCAAAGTATTTTCATTAGGCTAAAGTGAAATTCATTTCCTCGAGCGATAGCCGAACACAAACTTCGGATATTCGAACTAAGAATATTAAAGGAATTTTCAAAATCCATCAATTTTCTAGTAGGGTAATCCATCCACTCGTTAGCACTACTCCAATTATTGGCACTTTAGAGTTTAGTACAAAAAAATAAGGAAACCATAGATTATTCAAGTTTAGTATGCCTTAAAAAATAAAATAGTATTATTGATATCTTCTGTGCCAATAATAGGATTTTCTATAGTCTTTCGGATTTAAGTATAAAATTGTTATTTAATACTATTCAATCACATAAAAATGATTATAAAAACAAAGATTAAAGCATTTTCTTTAATTCTATGATATGTTTTGTCTAGTAGCTTTTGTAAATAAGATTTTATGGTAGTTTCATTTTAGACCGACACGAAGTTCACCCTTAAAGTGCCAACAATTGGGTGGTTTACCCTATAAAGATGGTATAGAGTGTGCTAGCTCATGTTCAATTGCCTTGATAATTCCAACTAAATCTGTATTCAACCCGTAAGTTTGATATAATGAATCTTCTTTAGTTCGAAAATTTGAGTTTTAATCATAGAGTAGTTTAGTTTTATCTCTTGAATTTAATATATATCATTTGTTATTGATCGTTTTTGTAATCTTAGATTATGAGTCTCAAAGTACTATGTTACTGAAATTATGAGTTCATCTTTTTGATGGCAAGGAGGCGCAAGGAGCATTTTGATTTTGTTTTGTCCTGTCCCGTTATTTATGAACGGATAATGATGATCTTTGGCGGTTTCCAGTCTAACTGTGATGCGGGTGAACTTCGATATTTTCCGTGAAGCGACTGCTATCTTACCTCCACAATCAATGGTCCAATGACCAATGGCGATATCGAAGTTCCAAATTAGACTAGTTGGACTTTAGAGAATTCCAACTACCCGTAAAGACTGCCATAGATGTTTGTATGCTTTGTATGCTTGTTCTGCTTGCTTATTTAGTAAGCTATATCCCTAATTTTACTTCATTGTTGGTGAATTTGATTCTTCGAACTAGCTACAAATATCTACTACCTAATAATTCTATATTACCCTCACGTTAGCTGTATTCATCATTCTCACCCTCTTTCCGTAACTGCCTCGTATGGTGAATGATTTATCAGTTCAACGGACGCAGATGAACGAACCAAATGGCGCATGCCACTGAAAAAATAAAGATATATATTTTTCTATGAAAGTGTTCGTAGAAGATTTCCCGGTGAATTTATTCATAATAAAAGTTTGAATTAAATATGTATTTAGTTCACAAAGTTACTATTATACATTTATTACTGTTCTCTTGAGCAGTAAAAAAACTTTGGTGTTCTTACGAACATCTAGATTTTTTCAGTAAAAATCGTTCTTTTGAAGACGTTACCTACAATAATGACTTCTAACTTTACTTCAGTAGCTTCAAGTATTTGATCTATGTTTATGGTACCCGAAAGACTAGATAATAATCATTTGACTGTTTGATATCGTCTACTTTTCACTTCTAGATTTAGGTCTATTATAATAAAATTGCTCAGGGTAATCGCTAGTGTATTAAATTCATGCAATGAATATTTTTCTCAATATTCAATTAGATAACTCTCAAAATCATTGTAGACAAAGGCAACTACAAACTCAAAACAATAACAGACTCTAAAACAAACAAAACAACTAGTAAAAACAATTGAAAAGTCTAGTATTGATGTAAACTAAAACAATGTAACAATACTGAGAGTGGTTTGACAGTCCAATTATCTTCGTCTCGATCTCCCCTGTTCGCGATGTCTGACTTTTTGTCAGGGAAATGAGAGATGAGCCAGGGGAAATAATTGGCCGACCTGGATGGGTATCGGTATAATTTTTTCCTCGGTTGTTTTAAAAGTTAGTTTTACTCGTTTTATTACTCTAGAGATTTGTGGTTAATAGTAAAGTGATTTGGTTATTGTGCTGCCTTTCATTTTGAATGAAAAATAAGAATTTATATTTTTGTTTTCCGGACTTGCTTTTTTGTTGATTTGGTTTTACTGGTTCGTTTGCTTCATAATTTTATTTACATTGAATTTGATTTTTATATACAAGTACCTACGATTCTTAACCTGGGTTGCACAATCGTACTTTAACATTGAGAGTGCAGTTAAAGTACCAGTCAGGTATAAAGCAGGTTGCACTATTTGACAATTGTTAAAATGACGTCATAACTTAGCGCTACGGCCACGCACAAACGTGAAATTCTATCAAAACTTTAATAGAGCTACTAAATACACTGGTGCAACATATTTGACCCAACCATTAGAATCAATGTTACTGTTACTGTTAAATTTGACGGAAACCTTAATTTTGACAGGTAGTTGGAGCAACTAAGCCTTAGAAATATATTGTCGGTGAAAATGTGATAATGTGGAAATGACGGTGGTAGTGTTGTACTCCATTCGATTTTCAATATATAGAGCCATGGAAAACTCCTACTACCTGAAACACTCTAAACTATTAATTTAATTGGTAATTATTTGTTGGATTTAATTTTTCAAAATCATGAAACGATAGTATATTGTTCCTTAATACAAACATTAGTTTGTGTAACATAGTACAAACTTATTACATTAACCTCTAAGAAGTAAAAATAAAATGAAATGATTTCACAATAATCTAAATTGATTCTGAAGTAATTTATTTCTTTATCCATAATCAAATACGTCAAGTGTTTTTTTGGACGGAGGTAGGACATGACGGTATCTCCCGTCCGAAATGAGCTGTCCAACTGGGGAAGTACCTCCGCCCTACAGAAGCCCGCGGTCATAATAACCATCGTGTTGTGTTCCCGCCGGTAAGTAGGGTAGCCAGAGCTCACTATACACCTCCTTCCCCTCCCCTTCCTAGCCTCCCCACCCCTTCCCAGCTGACTGTCATACTGAATTTCGAAGCTCAAAATAGCGATGAACTGTAGCCCTAAAGAACAGAAACGCGTAAAGTACTCACGGTAGTGCGAAAGTGCGCCACATCGGCTCCCCCTTTCAGGGTGGGCAGCGCGTGTGTGACACCCTTAGTGTTGCACATGTTCATAGGCCACGGTGGCCGCTTTCCATCAGGTGGACCGTGTGCTTGTCTGCCACCTACGTAGTATAGAAAAAAAAAAAAAGTGTCTATTTTCCATTAACCAATGAATTTCGCAATATTACTTTATATCACATTCTAAGTTTAGAATTTTAAAGTGTCATAACTTTCGCAAAATAACAGCATAATTGTAATAACCCTTGTAATTTTAATAGTACTTTATACTTTGAAGCTGTCTGGAATATGTGATAAAGAGGTGAGTAAGCACCCAGTTTGGTAAGTTCTAGACAATATTTAATGCCTAAACGCGTCGGGCTGAGTTAAGGTTCTTAGTAGTAAAGTGTTTACATTTTGCAAATTAGACTTGCTATTAAAGACACGACGATTATGCTGGTTTAATAGAATATATAAGTAGTAGAATAATTCTTAATATTTAATAAAATATTTTGTATTCATAATAATAATTTTATTTTTTTAATTGATTTTTCATACAATTGAATGGACATTACAGTATTAGTAGACAACATTTCTTGCCCAAATATCCATCTATCTACCTAACTAGCCATCCGTTAGATACATTGAAAAGGGGCAGATACAACCACGAAATTGGCTGTCCTATCTTTGCAAATAGATCAGCACATCTACAATGTAATAAAACATCCAACCGGTATTTTATTCTCGTACAGATAAAGTTCAAATTCGCATGTTCATGTGGCGAAGATAAATTTGCCAAACTATTCATATAATGGTTTTCAATACAAGACGAGTCCTTGGAACAGGTATCTATGTCAAGTTATCTTATATAAGAGCGAATATATAATACAGTAGGTAATAAGGAAAATTATTAAAGCCTCAGGTGTATTATTCACAAATAAAGATTTATTATTATAGACTAGCTGGCGCTCACGTCTCCGCCTACACGGCGCTTTGATTTCGTTCTTATTACTATTAGTTAATAAGAACGAAAATAATAATAACGAGAATAATCTATCCTTGTTAAACTTTCAGCTATATTAGATTATCAGTTAGAGCCTGATTTAATAACTAACGTCTTTACAAACTATTATCGTAGTACTATTATTTTGTGTTATTATAAAAGTAAACGGGATATTTACCATGAGTTTAAGTCATATTTCGGTGTTATTACAAGCGCCATGATCACGATGTACAGCCGCCCACCGAGCTAGTTTTCATTGGGCCAACCGTATCGGTCTACCCTCTTACTCGCTCGCTTGTTACGCTCGCCGACACTACCATTGTCAGTGTTCTCACGCTATACTCGATCACGACATAACACTTACTGTATCGACTCGCACGGTTTTTGAAGGTACCGTTTTTGTGAATTTACGAATCACCGGTTAAATACAGAAACCAACAAACATGGTAAATATCCGATTGACTTTATGATAGTACTGTGAATGGCCAATGACTAAATTAATGTAAAATCATACATTGTCACAAACGTTCACATTTATAATATTAAGTAGGTAGGATAGGATATGTTAACCGCGGTAGCCTAGTGGTATGGGTAATGGACTGCTGAAACGAGGTCTCGGGTTCGATCCCAGGTTACCATGGCACAAACCAATGACTTTTCGATGCTTTTCGAAGTTATGTGTGTACTAATCGCAGGTTTATAAGTGCCCGGTTAATGGCAATAGACTCGCCACCTATTACATTGGGACCTGAACATAAACTGGCGAAATGTGGGTGCTAGCACCTCTGCCTACCCCTTCGGGGATATAGGCGTGAGTTTATGTTATGTTATGATAGGATACAAAATGTTTTGGGAAGTCTCTATGTTTGTTATATCTCAGGTTTTCATGAAAATCAATATAAAACACACGTGCTTTTTACAATCAACAAACTAAGCACGTCTTTACGTATGATCACAGTTGAAGGGGTACGTTTTGAAGTACGTTTTGAAGTCACGTACTGAAATAACGCTCTCAAAACTGTAAAAACTAATAGGCATAAACGTTAAGTTTTATATTATGTCTTATTTGTATTAAAACATATTTAACTCTTCTATGATGCAATCTAATTAACTTTTGTTTGAAACTTTAAAATTGCTATAATGTAGAGATTAAATTATTATGAACATAACATAAACTCACGCCTTTATCCCCGAAGGGGTAGGCAGAGTTTATGTTTAGGTCCCAATGTAATAGGTGTCGAGCCTATTGCCATTAACCGGGCACTTATATACCTGCGATAAATACACACATAACTTTGAAAAGCATCGAAGTTATTGGTGTGTGCTATGGTAAACCTGGGATCGAACCCGAGACCTCGTCTCAGCAGTCCATTATCCATGCCACTAGGCTACCGCGGTCTCCTACCCTCGCGGTAACTTTTCTATGAGCTTTAAAATTGCTAAAATGTATAGGTTAAATTTTATGATTCTTTTAATATTGATTATACGGAAAGGCATTTATTTTACACCCGCGCAACTTCGTCTGCGTCACCCCGTTTTTGTAACATTTTTCACTTCTGCTCCGCACCAGTTGGTTGCAGCGTGATGTTATATACATATAAACTTTCCCCTTCAATCACTCTATCTATTAAAAAAACGGCATCAAAATCCGTTGCTTAGTTTTAAAGATTTAAGCATACATAGAGACATAGGGACAGAAAACGCGACTATGTAGTGATGTGAATTTTTATATCTATTTTTAATTGCGTGGTATATAGATTTATACATACTTTCATAAATATTCGCAATTGTAAATCCCCAAAGAGGAAGTCGAAGGTGTGATTTAAACACATAATCCTTCTTCTTTGGCTTCACCACTGTTAGGTATTTAAAGAAAATCGTTACGGAACTCTAAAAACAGGATCGATTGATACGTAAGTCCAATTTAAGTCCACATGATACCGATGACATGGCTGAATTTGCTAGTAAGCACGAGCGTTGCAATAGCCACAGTCTAAAAATTTACAGTAAAACAAATTAATATAAAAAATTGTTAAAATTCTGAAAGAGAGTTTGTTATTCGCTAAGCAAATACATAATCTAGATAATATTTCTAGGCAATATGGCAATCGTTACGGGTAGTTGGAGCCTTCAAAAGTCCAACCAGTCTAATTTGGAACTTCGATATCGCCATTGGTCATTAAACCATTGATTGTGGTGGTCAGATGGCAGTCGCTTCACGTTAAATATCGAAGTTCAGCAGGATCACAGTTAGACTGAAAAGCCGAACCCAACTGAGTTGGGATGATTTCTAGGTCTTTATTTCTTAAACGTAATCTATTCTAAGATGGTTGTATAAAGGTCAGGTCAACTTCACATAACTAGTCAGTCAATCACTCAATTGGCATATTGCACTCCACTGCTGGACATAAGCCTTTCCCAATGTTGGGTAACTTTGGCCTCCTGTTTCCACATTGGTCAAGTGAATTTTGGGTTGGTACAGAGTTATGTTTCGCAATTTCCTTCCCTCGCAGTTATATCATCTGTGTATTTTTCCACTTGTCGACTCTCACTACACCCTTCAGATGAGATGGGTTAGTGATAATTGGTTCTTAGCTATAGTTAATAAAATTGTAGCTCGTCCAAATAAAAGACCGAGTTTACTTAACGTTAATGAATTATATCGTTCCTTGATATTTTAATAATTACTATTTCTTTAATTGTGGTCATTGACCATGTCATGAACAAAGACACCCAGACGATCATATAGTGTAGTAAGCTTGCCCTGGATTTGCCTACCACAAAACACACACGTGGAAGACCACCCTCCACATGGGAGACGACGCGACGGTCCTAAAGGACCTGATAAATGCTCAGATCAACACAGACGAAGCACAAGATCTTGCTAAATAGAGGGTGAAGACAAGGAAGGCCGACCCCAGATAATGGGACAAGATCTAGTGCGAAGAAGAAGAGGTCATTGACTTGATATTGTAGTTTTCGCTATTTTGGCCGTCAGTAATCTACACACACTGCAAATTCTAATACATCAAATTAAAAAAGTTAACTTTTATCTATACTATATTATGGTGAATAGTATTGCCGTGAAATCAGAATATTCCCAGTCTATTGGGTGTGTGGATGATGACCAGAGTTCCATGATTTAGTCATTAAAGACTTCTAGTTTTCACTTCAAAAATATGATATATCTGCTGCAAAGTTGCGGAAAAGTATGCTTAATTATTTGTCCCTCTGCATTATTTATACTGTGTACGCGAGCCAATTACAGGCACGCGACTCCCCATTTGCGTTAATCCATGTGATTAACCTTTTTGCTAAAGGCTAATGGCGGATTTTTTGCGGCCTTCCTGTCACTCTAAATTCTTTTTATGTTATTGGTGTATTTTATTTGCGACGCCTGTTGCGTTTTAATTGCTGGCGTAATTGAATACCTTGATATTTCATGTCCACCAATTAGTATATTTTTGAATATGGAATAATTTGAGTGTATATTTCTTTTTTCTTTTTTGATGGAGTTATTTGAGTAATATAATATGTTTGACATAAAGTTACTATCAATATTGTAAATAGAGCAACTCCGGACCTTACCGAATTTAAAATGATTTGAAATCTGACTTCTGTATTTGACAAGTTGATAGGTTTATTAAGAAACGTTTCATGATTGTGTGTGTGTGACCTTTATTTCCCGTGCGCGAAATCCCCACGGATACCAATCTCACTAGAGGTGGTGAGAGAGGTTATGTCGGACTTAAACCGACTGAAACACACCTAGTTTTTGTTTAAAGATTTGTATATGACTCGCATATTTTGTCTTTCTAAGTAATACTAATAACTTTATGATTTTTACTTATTAAAGGGATAAAAGTAACGAATGGTGAGTACAAAACTCGACCGTGATAAGCTCATAGACAAACAAAAATGGTAAATAACCCGTTGACTCTTATGAAAATAAACTGGATTTTTACTATTACTCAATAGAATTCATGAAAGAAAAAAGTAAAATGATTACGCAGTTTAGGTTTAATTTATCTCAGTTTTTATCATTGGTCAAATCTCTTAGTTATAAATGGAAGTAATTCAGTTTAACTCCGCTATTTACAAAGTCAAATTAAAGAGAAACAAAGCGAATTTCTGAGAACAAAAAAGATGAAAGTTTAATTATTTTGAGAAATATATTTACGTAATTAAAAGTGACCCTAATGAAATAGTGCCATTAATTTCATTTTTAAGAAAAGCCTTTTTTTATTCGGCCGGGATCTTCTCTTGTGTTAAATTAAAAAGATCATGTTCTTCATTTATTTAAAAGATAGATCTGATAAATGTTTTTCATTTGGAATAGTTACGTCAGTAATTTAATCCAAGATGATTTAAAAACATTTTAATTTAAGTATCTTTTAAAGCAATTAGGTTTTAGCTTAATTTAATGCTACGGATTTATCTTGGTTCTTTTACTTTGTATACTTAAAGCGGTTATCTTTGCTGATTGCTGAATGAGGCTTCTATGAAACCTGCTATCTCTGCTTTTACTTCATCACTTTCTCTGCTTCCACTCTTTTTTGGAGAGAAGGGAAGAAGAAAAATGGAGGAAGCTAGGAGTCGAGGCCGCCAGGATGGGGAGAGCAGTTGCAGGGACGGCTGCAATGGCGGCCATCATCTTCTAAACTGCGCCTTCAGGTGCGGTGCAGTCAATTTGACGACAATTCGATTTTTTTTTATGATTAGGTCATATAAAAATGATTTGAATTGTCAATCTATCGAGTAAGACAGTATAAAATCACTGCCCGAGGAAGCAAAACAGTAATCATAAATATCTATAAGTATGTCACGGCCGTAGGCGTAGCCGCGTAGTGGGGAGGGGGTTAGTATTCTTAGGCACTGTCCTTACAGAACTGGAGCATCCGCGTGATCACACGAATACTATTCGAACAAACGCGCGATTAAACGTACGAATTTTTATTATAGTTGCGTTTGATTTGGACAGATAGTCCCGCGATTAATTCGGACACGTGCACTATGAGCATATTGGTAAATTTTTTCGCCACCTCTTCAAAAGATGGGCTCTACTAGGTTTTTATAGGGTTGATAGCACGTGTGCGACGCGCCTGGTGTTACAAACGTCCATAGACCACTTCCCATCAGGTGGGTCGTGCCTTTGTCTGCCACTAAAGTGATATAAAAATTTAAATGTTTGATTGCGCGTCCGTAAAAACTCAATTCACGCGATCTTCTATAAGAATATTGACTTATAATATGAATGAAAAAAATATTAATAACCATATCGAAAGTTTCCAAAATGTTTAAAAATAGAAACATAAGATAGACCATTGCCTCTTTTAATCTCAAGATGACCTCTAGAGAGAGAAAGCCTTAAGTATAACATGTATCTACATTGAAGTTTTTGTAAGACATTTTCGGATACCAGCAAATTACCTTTAAAACATAACGAAATGGTTGTCTAGGAGTTGAACTGTCGGAAAGCACGCGATGCCTGCGACTGCAACATCAGTCCAATTGCCACGAAATGTGGTTCACCCACCCATCCATCCACCCAAACTACTAAATCAAAATTAACATTAAACAAGTTGATAGCTATTCTATCAAGTTCAACTGTATACATTATCTTGTCAGTACGTACCCGTGCCTACTTGTAATCGTTAGTAAACATCCTGATTTCGGAACAAAACCTACCTTGATACGAATCGTAACTAACTTACACGAAGTTATCATTGAATTCTCAATCTTAAGAGTTAATAGACAGAGTGGAGAATTGTTTGTTGGTATGTTAATAAGATTGTTAACATCACGCGAATGTTTTCCGGGGCGTGATTTGTAGTGTCAAGCAATTCTGACCGAGGAATAAATTCGTCTGTTCTGTAAGGTTCGGTTTCGTAGTTACCGAAACATTGAATAATTATTTCGAGGCGAGTTCTGGTTTTGCTTTTATTTGTTAGACTGGTATCAGAGAAATAAATTAGTTGTTTGTTGTGTGTTATTTTATATAATTACGCTACCATCGAAGGGGTAGGCAGAGGAGTATTTAAAAGTCAATGTGCTAAAGTCTTTTAATAGGCTAATTCTGTTGTTGTTGAAAGTGCAGTTTTTTAGACTCATTAATGACATAAATTCCTTACAGTAAGAGTCTATACGGCTATGAAGAGGTTTCGCATTAGTTTCCCGGATTGGATCAAATACACCACTTAATGTTACTGAACAGCTAAACGATCATGATGATTCTGATTTATTGAGTCAGCCTATGTACATTGTACTGTGGACAATGTGTTGTACTGTGTAAATTGTTATATGTATGCACAATGTTAGTTAAAACACTGCTTATACACACTCCTTTATGTACACATTCCTTTAAACTCAATGATTTCAGAACTTTTGTCACTTACGCATTATGACATAGGTGTGTCCGTGTGTTGAATATTGTTTTCGTATTTGATATGACTGCATATAGTATCGTGCTCAAAATCCTTACGAATGCCACCCCCGCCAGAGCCAAAGAAAGTGGTTCTATCTGACTCGAACCGACTAAAACACGTCGTCTTTGGGTCTGCGGTTGCCGGCAGTGATAAAATGCAAGAAATAGCACTCGCACCAAGGTATATCCAGTGCCATTTCTTTCAAGATGGCCCCCTTCCCCTAGTGTGGAATTCACGGTGACCTCATCTAGCCCTCGGCAATGAGGGCGTGCACTTTGCGTCGCAGCCGCGGTTTGCTTCTGCTAGAGTGACACACGGCTCCACCCGTCACTCCACAGGCCCGCACTCATGGAGGACGGAGGTCATTCTGATGCCCGAGTCGTCTCCGCTAATCGTAGACTGAACGGGCCCGGAGTCTTCTCTGGACGCACTCCATCTCCTCCTTTTCAAGCATTACTTGCTCACAGAAGGAGACGACGGCTGAAACGCTCGCTACACACAGTACCTACTAGACGCTTTCGATAAACTACAGCGGCTTGCGGTTCGAATTATAAATAGTCTTTAGGTGTAACTCGTCCAAACACACGTGCAGACCTCAAATGTCATCTGCATCATCATCACTACATAGTATAAAATAAAGTCGCGTTCTCTCTCCCTATTTTTCTTGTCCCTTTGTATGCTTAAATCTTCAAAACTATGCAACGGATTTTGATGCGGTTTGTTTTAATAGATAAAATGGTTAAAGAGGAAGGTTTATATGTATATAACATCATGCTACAATAAACAGGTGTGGAGCAGGAATGAAAAATGTTGCAAAAACGGGGTGACGCAGACGAAGTTGCGCGGGTCAGATAGTACACTATAAACCATTCCATTGAGAGTCAAATGATTCGATAAAGTCCTGGAATGCTTTACGGGCTCACGTGTTTCCTATCTCCTACAGTACCGGGACCTTTAATCTGTTGAGGCCGTCTAAGTAGAGACCGCCATTCTAGAAAAAGCATCTATATTGGCGGTAACTATTCTCTGGACTTTTTTTTTTTACGCACACCGTCCATGGGTCCTTGATTGCCGGAGGTGAGATTATACAAGACATATCTCTCGCACCCCGGCAGACCCGGGGACATCTCTGTTGAGATGACCCTCTTCCCCCAATGTGGGGACCATGGTGTCCCCATCTAGCCCCTGGGTGTGGGGTGGCATTTGTGCCATCGCCGTGGCCTGCTTCTGCTAGGGTGACCGGCAGCTCCACCCGTCACCCCCAGGCCCGCGCTCATGGGGGACGGAGGACATTTTGCGACCTCCGACGTCCGAGTCGCCTCCGCTTATCGCGGGCAGAACAACTATTCTCTAGACTGCTGAGTGCAGCAGCTTCCCATTAGATAAAATATAAAAAAAACTATGTTACCCACAAGTTAAACATATCATGTGGAATATAAGTCTACACAATTACGTGCAACAAATGTACAGTATACAGTACAAAAGCGTGTTGGCCTCAACACTTTGGAATAAAGAGATTAATCATAGGCCGTGAACGCGGTTAACCCGCAGTTTGCGCGACTCGCGGATGGGAATGAGGCGGGGACGACGCGGGAACGGAACGTGAATTGAACGAATATTATTTTTATTCGAGTTGGGAATTTTTCAATGTTTTAATTTGTGATTTGTACGTGTTTTGTGAATATTTTGTAGTTTTAAACTGGGTTATTAAGACCTGTGGTGTGGTGACAATGAAGCGCGATTCCCGCTCAGTGCCAATACTTGTATACTTACATGAATATAATTATATATATATAAATAATATATTTATATATTTTATTATATTTTGCATTCGTCTGTGTGTTTCTATGAGAATATATTTACAAAAAAAGAGTAGGGCTCGCCACCTATTACATTGGGACCTAAACATGAACTGGCGAAATGTGGGTGCTAGCACCTCTGCCTACCCCTTCAGAATATAGGCTTGAGTTTATAAAAAAAGAAAATAGAACTTGAACCTTGGAAGGGATGAAGGTACCGTCGTTCTGTACCGCACACAGATGACAAAACATGGTTTCAAACCTTTTTTTTTATACTACGTAGGTGACAGACAAGCACACGGCCCACCTGATGGAAAGCGGCCACCGTGGCCTATGAACGTGTGCAACACTAATGGTGTCACACACGCGCTGCCCACCCTGAAGGGAAAGGGGGAGAGCTGGGAAGGGGTGGGGAGGCTAGGAAGGGGAGGGGTATAGTGAGCTCTGGCTACCCTACTTACCGGCGGGAACACAACACGATGGTTATTATGACCGCGGTCTTCTGTAGGCGGAGGTACTTCCCCAGTTGGACAGCTCATTTCGGACGGGAGATACCGTCGTGTCCTACCTCTGTTTATAACTTTATAACTTCCTTCCTATAACAGTGTCAATTTAAGCCTTTGGTCTTCCCACTGACAACACAAAACTTCTTCAGTGAGCTGACCGTGACTTCCCCACTCACCATCGGAAACACTACACAATATTAGCCGCTGTATTCTGTAGGGCAGAGGTACTTCCCCAGTCGAACTGCTCAATTAGTACGGGAAATACCGTCATGTTCGTCCTCCAGTATCTAGTTTTTCTCTTAATTTAATATTTACTTTCAGGGTACTGTACCAAAAATCACGTATAAAAGGCTATATTTTCTGTACGGGAAACTTTCGTTTCGTATTTTTTCAACTAACGTCTGTACGAAAAAGTTGTGAATTTTTATTCCATTACTCATAGGCAGTGAACGTTACCCTCGGAGTTGTGTGAACAGTAAAGCGTGACCTCGGCGTGGCGAATGCGTAGAACGTGCGTGGAGAACACGTTATTTTATTTGAGGAAATACGTTTGAGAATTTTATATGGCGTGGTTTAACGCACGGAGAAAGTTAATTCAATTTGTTGATGTTTTGTGTAAAATTTGAAAAAAAGAACGAAACGTGAATTTCTGGATCATGAGTCGCAAACGTCGGCTTAGTTTAATTTAGTGTTTGGAAATAAAAAAAATGTAATAGGGGACCCTCATTCATCTGAATAAGATGACACAAATTTATCAGCTGGCCGGGTATCCTTCTCATAGATATTGTATTTAGAGATTTTAAATAAAATAAATACATTCAAGGGCAGGAGTTAAATAAATAACTAAATATTGTTGGACAATCTATACAACGCTGCTTAGACCCATGGTAAACATGGTTGAACTTGATGGGAATTGGACCCATCCAATAAGTTATTTATCTGCATTCTAGAACCCGTAACACAAGCTAGTTAAGCTATGCTTGCCATGAGTCTAGATGGCGTTGTGTAGAAAAAATAATACAAATAATATAGAATATTTTCATTAAATAGACTGTTTTTTGTTTCAGATTGTTATCGGTTCTCATTCAGAGCAAGAAATAAGTGTGTTCAGGTGTCAGATGAAGATTAGTTTTGAAAATGGAATACATATGTGATTTATTTGGTAATAATTAACCTAAAAATATGAATATGTATAAAAAGTTGTTTTGGACATTATTGCATGGCTTCGCATTGCTGCCTACTATAGCGATCAGAGGTAAGTAACATTTTACTTTGTTTATTTTTTATATTTATGGATATGTTTTATAATAACCTTATTATTAAAATTCGTATAAATAAATCCGACCACAAGAAATTGGGACAAGGACAGGGAGATGATGTAATACAGAGAGCAGGGTGACATAGAGCATGAACATAGAAAGAAATAATAAGAAACTAATGCCTAAATTATTTGTTCAACGTTTGAAGTTCGTTCTAAATGAAATCCCATATTAAACCTTAACATCTAACCACCAAAATCAATCTAGAAAACTAATTCAAATCCAAACTACGTAGCTTTTTCAGAAATGCAAATTAAGTTACGTACCTTAAGCTTTGATTCAGTAGAACCCACTTAAACTAGTAATAATCTTAACCTATCGAATTAACTTAACCTTAGTCTCATTCATATTTAACTAGCTCCAATCATCTGAACTTAATCAATATTAATACTGTTCAAAGGCCCTTTAAATATTCCTATTAACTAATTTGAATACTAAATCTATATTTGCACTTTGTAATAAGTACCCAACAAATAGTTTGGGGCTAATGAATCACTTTCGTTTGCGAGTTTGTGACCGCTGACTTTCAACGTCATTTTACAAATAGATACTGTTTTATGGAGCATTCAGATTTATTTGATTTTTTAAAGAAAAGTGTGAGTAGTTCTTTCTCTGAGCCTATTTTGGACTCAGTTGAGGTCGGATTTCTAGTCTAACTCAGATGCAGCGGAACTTCGATATTTTTCGTGTAGCGACTGCGATGGCACACCAAACCATATCGGCGATATATCGAAGTTCTATAGTTAGGCTAGTCGGACTTTTGAGGGCTCCAATTACTCATAACGACTGCTATAGATGTTCGTATGGCAATCGTGACCGACGACTGAAGGTGCTCTCCGACACACGACCAGACCAGTGCAAATAGCCATAGTCATGCATACAAATATTTGCACCGACCGGGGATCGAACCCGCGCCTTTTGCGTAGCAGTCGCGTTCACACACGCCACAGAGAGAGAAAGCAAAATAACTTTACTATTGGCAATTAAATAATTTGAATGGTAAATCTATATTATGTTAATCTGGCAGATCGCCGACAGCACAGATCAATAAATAGTTACTTAGTTTGGCGTACGTCCAGGCCTGGGGTTCGAGCACTAGTGTGCTGGCTAGTAACCACTTAATGTCAATCAGTATTACTTAGTTCAATTTAAGTTAACAGCATACGAAAGCTGGCATCGCTTTCGGATTTATTTAATGCTCAATAAATGTTTTAAAGTTTTATATTTTAAATGAACTCTATCAAAAGTAAGGCAATCATGATTCCAGCTAAACGGCCTAGCCCCACACCCGGGGTTAGATGGGGACACCATGGTTTCCACATTAGGGGAAGGGGATCGTCAGAAATGTCCCCGGGTCTGCCCAGGAGCGGGAGATATGTCTTGTATAATCTCACCTACGACACTCAAGGACCCATAGACAGCGCGCATTTTAGTCGGTTCAAGTCCGACATAATCACTTCCACAGGTTTTGGCGGAGTGGTATCTGTGGCGATTTTGCGCACGATAAAAAAAAAGTTATGATTTCCTTGTGTTGGGCTTAATATGAAGCATAAACGCTTTGTATCTTTTGAGTTTATCACAGCTGCAAGAGGTTGCTCCTGAAGATGCTTCGTGTAAAGGCGAAACACGTGTCTAGGTATGCTCTTCGTACTTGCGAAATATTATACATACGACAAAATCTCTCCTCGGGTAAGAAGTTTTTTTTACTTGCTTTGAGGGGTGCGGTTTGGCATTCCTTTCTATGATAATCAGTAAGTAATATTTTGTTATTGCTATCGTTGGGATTGTTAAACCGTGGGTGAGTGGTGGGTTCACCCCCCTCCTCCAATATTTTTTCTTGTCAGAAAGTATTGTCAGACTGTTTAGCTAACTACCGTTCGTCAGTGAAAAGAGAATGATCTTATAAGTCCTGTTCTCTTTTTACACACGAACCATGTACGATGTCCCTAGCAAGGTTTACTAATGTTTGCCATAATTTTAAATGCCATAATTTTATATGCCATACTGGTAGTTGCCATAATTTCATTAGAAATAACGTTTCAGTTGCCAAAATCGTGAAATGACATAAAATCACTTTCACTAATTTCATTGGTCATAATCGATCAAGTGTCATAATAATTAAAATCCATAAATGTATTTGCCATAACTTTCGTTTTCAATAATGTCAATTATACGACACAGATTTTTTATTCACAATTAAACCTGAAACTAAACCTCATATGACGCCTACTAAAGAAGCTTGACGGAGCCCGCTTCGTGGGCTCCTACTTCTGGGTGGTTTAAAAAGTCGGATTGCACTGAGTCGGAGTGTTAACGATAATTAATTTTGACCTAACAATATTATGTATTATTTTCATAATTATATCAAATTTTGATTATGTCAAGAGTCGATTATGAGATGTGTTACTTATGGAAACTAATTATTATGATATATGTTGTTATAGAAAGTGATTTTATGGCAAATAATCGTTATGACTGTTGATATGTTTTGTCAAACGTTATTAGTATAAATGATAATAGTGCAAGTAAATATTATGACCGGGGATGATTATGGCAAACGAAATTAGTGTAAATGAATTTATGGAAAACGAAAGAATACCCCCTAGCAAAAGTGGCTGAATTAGGACCCACATGATTCAATAATAGGAACTTTAGTCGGAAATTGGGAAATATGATAAATTTACTTCCCTCCGCAGGAAAGGAACACCGACGAACTAAATTCTGTACACGATGTGTTTCGAACATGTTATACGTTTTTATCATTTTAAGAATATGCCATTGAATTTTAAATTTTACTGTTAAGCTGTTAAACTTTAAAATTAAATGGTATTCATGAATACTATTGTTCCTTCTTCTTCTTTCTTAAAATGGCTTGGCTTCTGTAACGGAATAGCCGCAATTTTGCCATTTTAGTAAATATGATAAACGTAATATAAAATTTTAGGTGAGACGCCATTGTTAAGTTTTAAGAAAGTCTACCAGAGCCACGTTAGCCACGCCAGTAAATTTGTTTCCGTTTGTCTGCCCCCCACGAAATCAGGTAATCAATCAGGACATAATTATGGTTGTATTTTAGGGGGCAGAATATTGTTGGAGTTGAATTTTTAAGTAGACAGAATACTTGAACTGTGTACCGATCTACGATCTACAGGATCATTCGAATTTCAGTTCGTTCACACAGGAAGTGTTTGCGGGATCGTTTTAACAGATCAGTTACTACTGGATGTATTGTTCAGACCGCGGACTAATAAAAGACTTATAAGGAATGTTATGGTATATTCTACTGAAGTGATACAGAGTCCTAGGTAGAATGCGTGCAGAATGTCCTAGGACATTCTACACACCATTCATTCCCCTAATTTATTATTGTTATATCCTTTGTATGTTTATACTAGCTGACCCGCGCAACTTCGTCTGCGTCACTCCGTTTTTGCAGCATTTTTCATTCCTGCTCCGCACCTGTTTGTTGTAGCATGATGTTATATAAATATAAACCTTCCTCTTTAACCATTCTATCTATTAAAAAACCGCATCAAAATCCATTGCGTAGTTTTAAAGATTTAAGCATACAAAGGGACAAGAAAAATAGGGACAGAGAACGCGACTTTATTTTATACTATGTAGTGATAGTGATGATAGTGATATTTTTATTGAATTTCATTGGATTTTGTTTAATTTTATTGAATTGAATTTATTTTGTTTAATATTATAAGATTCTATAGAATTTTGCTGAATTTTATTTGATTTTTAAATTTTTTGGTGTTAGTGTATTTTCAAAGTATATTATGATCAGAAGATTTTTATACCTAGGGTCGGCAGCACGAACGTGTCACCTTTGATGTGGCAAACGTTCATAGGCTACTGTGACCGCTTTCCTTTAGGTGGGACCTACGGTATAAAATAATAATAACAATTTAACTAGCTTATTTTATGTGTTCTAGAATATGGATAATCTGAAATACTGAATCTGAAACACATCAATAAATCAATTAACCCATATCAGTCCACTGCTGGACATAGGCGTCTTCTAATGTGCGCCATTTGTGCCAATCTTCTGCCTTTCGAATCCATTCGATTCCAGTCACCCTTTTCAGGTCATCTACCCTAATACTAAAAACATATTACACATAATAAATATCCAGACCAATATAAAAAGATCTATTAACACATACAACTACTTACACAGAGCAAAATGAGAACCCAGAGCTGAATTTACATCAATAACTGCAGACGAGGTTGGCATAGACCTCAAACATATTTGTAGAGGCGTGTAAACCCTAGACATAAATATTCATTTAAAAGTTCAGCAAGTATTGCATATAAAATGCAGTAGTTCTAGTGTTTTTTTCCACTTCATTAAATTTTATTAATTTTATTAATTTCATAAGCCTTATTAACAAATTTATACAACAACTTTATTTTTACTTCTTTTTGGCTGTGGAACTCAAACAAGTTTTCGTTATCCTAACACCTGAACTAGGACCGTCCTGTATCTCAAGCATCGGTATTCCATTACAGATTAAAATAAAATACCTTGTTTCTGATCATAAATAAATTACAATTGTCTCCTTATAAAAGAAAAATCGCCACAGAATTAAACTTAAATCATTTAAGTCGTTATACTACATATGATCATACACACTCACACATACACACAAGTAGGATGTAACAGTATTACGTAATCGAAGCTTTTACAGACACACTTAAGCCGTTGTGAGGTAAGCTTATGTCAATTCACATTTTACGTTATCGTACACTCTTGAGGAAAATTGCAACTGACTCCGTGGAAAATTGTAGCTACGAATAAATGTTTGTATATTTTTAAACTTGATGAAATAAACTGATGAATATAGAAGTATTAGTGCCAGGTTTAAAGTAGTTCTGCGATAGATATATCTTGTATTATCTCGCCTCTGGCTATCAAATACCCAAAAACAGCATTTTAGTCACAGTTCGACATAATTACCTCCACCGGTTGTGGTTAGCGTGGGGATTTTGTGCACGATAGTAAAAATATCGTGCGCCCACGTTATTTTCGCTTGGGAAACTTGCACTAGTGTCTCGCCCATTAATCATCAGGTTATAGATAAGGCTGACTTGGGCCCCCTATTCTTGTTTATTCAAAACCATTTTGATAGAGATGTTGACTTCATTTTTATTCTCGACAACTGACCCAACTAACTTTTGAACTGTTACGATATATGGTTATAAAGATATTTGATTTAGAAAATTAAATTATTGAAGTCATCCCAAAAATGATCTATGCCAAATGAACACATGCAGGTTACGTCACTAGCCCGTAGTGCGTAATGCAAATATATGGGGCGCAAGAGGATAATGCCATGTTTATTTAGTCTGCGTTTAATTTAATTTGAAATTTAATAAGAAAGCTAAAAGAACTTAATTTTATTGTTTATATTTTGACCAACTTTGGGAACTTTGAATGATGAAATATTATAGTTTCAGAGCAATTTATTATTTTACAATATATATTTTTTCAATAAACCAGCAGCATTTGGAAGAATCGGAAGACCTTGGGCATTGGTTCTCATAATTTTAAAGTGAAACATCCAACTATTTTTTTTAGTTAAACACTTCTGACATTATTAAATCGAATCTGTTCATCAATAGTTTGAATTGTTATAGTTCAATTATAAATGTAATAATGATTGTTCGAAGTTAATTACTGTCATGAGTCACTGACGAATAGTTTTGATGGTAGTTACTATCGATTTATTTCATTTTAGTATATGGTTTTTGAAGCGGATACCTATAGACGAGCTGTGTTGATTAACGATGTTGTGGAATAAAAATAGTGAAAAGGTGGGCCCTGGTCTCCGAGTTCACCTTGGCCTCGAATGCAATAAGATAAACATGATGATGATGATGATGATGATGATGATGATGATGATGATGATGATGATGATGATGATGATGATGATGATGATGATGATGATGATGATGATGATGATGAGAATATTGATCGACAGTTCGCAGATACACCAGCTAGCAGGTAAGGTTGGCCTTTTAACGTCTTGACATAAATCTATAAGTATCATAATAAGAACACCAATCGAAAGATTCAAAAGCAATATTCCAACAATTGTATCTCTAACGAGAGCACAGAAATAAAAATATGAGCGGATAAAACGTCGCAAAAAAAACGGAGCCTCATTAAAATGGCGAAATAAGAATATTAGAAATAATAGAAATAGCAATTTAACTTTATCTGGCAGTACCGGTTACATTCACTGTTATGATTATAACAAGGTTTTTGGAAATTGCCCAGTTTGCGAAATACGAAGATTTCTCTTGTTTGGAAAAGGGTTGTCAGGAAAATAAAAAATCTTGAAAAATTAATGACTGTTTCAGTTTAATACGTTCAAGTTGATGAAGATAAAAAAAATCTGGTGAAGGAACACTGCCAGAAAGTCATAGAACCATTGTGGTGAGGGATCATCAGTCTAGACACTTTTTATAGTATTTTTTATAGTAGATACCATCTCCACGGATTCTTTCCACGCCGCAGTCGGCATTAGTGGTTATATCTAACTCGAATCGACCAAAACAGCATGCGTCTAAGGTCATATTATGTTGCTAAAGGTGTGATCGCCTGTGGCTTAACCTCTCCGGCTGACCCAGGTCCTTCAGGCTATTATATCAGGGTCGAGTCCTTTACTGAGTTTACTTCCAGTTATATTACGTTCATTATTACACGTGGGTCAAAAATTCCAGATATATATTTAGGGAAATTTAGAACAACAATGCAGTATTGCCATTCGAAAATAAACAATTCACCTATAAGTATGCCTGGTCACAGCACAGATCGATGTGGTTCCGTGACTGGGCATTTATAAATAGCACATGAAGTGGAGAGTTTGTTCTGCACTTAATCTGTTTAGCCAATAAAAGCTTTCAGTATAAAAGATTTTGTTTTATGTCAACCGACAGATGCTTTTAAAATATCTTCTAGTTTAAATCACTAGAACATTGCGATGAAGAAATAGTTTCATAATCCTAACGATGCGCATAACCTAGGAAAGTTTGAACGATGAAAAATGCAGACAGAAAATGATACTAAGTGAGTATAACACCCTAGGATAACGACGAATCATCAAGAACTAAGCGGTTCGGTGAGTCTTGGAATTCCTTACCAGTGCACGTGTTTCCTTCTTCCTACAGTCCCGGGTCCTTTAAGCGGGGCGTGAAAAAGCATCTGATGAGGCCGTCACGCTGAGCGCTACCATTGTAGCACTGTGTTTGCAATGGTGACCCTTGTCATGAGACTTTGCCTTCAGCTTAAAACCAGAAGAGGTGAAGTCAAATTGACGTGCCATAAAAAAAGAAAAAAAAAGATTAAAGATCGTTTTATAGGAGAATTTCTCCTGTAAGGAACTGGCCGCTGGTTTGAGCCCCATCAGTGTATTCACTTTTTTCGACTTTTACCTAAATAAACTTCTCCAGAAAATTCTCAGATTATATATTCGTTTCCCATTACTTTTCTTCATAGTCCCCCATCCATTCTGGTACTTTTGCCCGAAAAATATTTTATACCATTTGATCGATTTGAATCATCCATGCTGATGTATATATAATAATGCCTTTATATTTCTTCGCTTAAAAGGAGAGTTGTAACAAAGAACGTCACCATTTTTAGCAGCTTTCATAAAATTTGGTTGGCATTGTGCTGCGTATATCACGAACGTAAACTTTTATTAAAAACGTTAACTTTCGCCGATTTCGCTTAGGCCCAATGATGTTTTTTCTCCATAAAAAGTAAAATATATCTTATATACACAGCAAATCTGCACTATAGACTTGAAGGCTTGACAATATTTTTTCTGTACACTTAGATTATGTACACGTCTTTGACGTTGTAAAAGCTTTTATAAATATTTAGGTAGGTACTTATCAATTCTGAGTCTATTCCTGGCATTATGGCACATGCTAGAGTGTGGTCAAATGCTTGACTGATTAAATACTGATTTAATAAGATATAGTCCTAAATTTATGGATCGGCTATGACGAACATTGGCAGAGGCATTCGGAAGGTCCATATTCATACATATTATATTGACAACACACTTGTATTTTTAATAAATCGATATACCGATTTATTGAACCTGACTTCAAAAATGTAAATATGGACAACATGACAATGTGTTACATTAATTTCCACCAAGTGACATCAATCAACTGTTTATATAGTCCATATTTATTTTACATTAGTAAGGACCGAAAATTATAGATGGCAAAATGTTGGTGTTTGGTACACCTCTGCCTACACCTTCGCGGATTACGGGCGTGAGCATTTGTATGTAGCTATGTTATTCGATTTTTTCATGCGCCAAATCCCCACGGATACCGCCTCTTGTGAGAATGGTTGTACCAAACTCGAACCGGCTAAAATGCAGGCCATTTTCGGGTCTTAGGTTGCCGAAGGTGACATAGTAAGCCACATATACGTCGCACCCCGGCCGATCTGGGTCCGTCTCTTTCAAGATGACCCGCGTCTGGTGTAGGGACCACGGTGTACCCGTCTAGTCCCGGGTATGGGGAGGCACACTTTGCGTTGCCGCCGCGGCCTGCTTCTGCTAGGGTGACAGGTGGCTCCACCCGTCACCCCTCATGGAGGAGGGAGGACCTCCAATCGCCGAATCGCCTCCGCTCATCGCGGGCTGTGCCGGTCCGGAGTCTTCTCCGAACTCGTTCCACCGTCTCCTTGTCGGGCATTACTTGCTCGCTGATTTTGGTGTTGTTCGAAATATCGAATGTTTCATAGTAACCCTCAAATCCTATTTCGTTCAGATTTCATCCATGTAACAAAATATCTTGTGTTAAACGAATTTTTACTCCTTAATCCAATCTGTCAAACTGTCATTCACATTGTGCTTGTGTATAGCCATCATTTTAGAGAAATTCCAAGACATTTTATTTATGTACACGTTCACAAAGACTGTTCATTTATGTTAAAAAAGAGTTTGAAATATTCAGAAATAGCAAATAAAATGTACCAACTGATTGGTGAAATATTTGACGATATTTTTTTTTCAAATAAGTTGTGTGGCCTGCTAACCGAGCACATCTTTAAGAAAAAAAGTCAATAAGTCAAAAGTCCTGTTAGTTACATCATTCATGACTCCAAAAGGCTGGATAGATTTTGGTATATTTTTATCGTTTTTGGCTTTGTATTTGCTTGGATAAACAGAATTACCAAAAAATTGGAAGTTACCTAAAAGTCAATTTAACTAAGACAAGGTAGGAGGAAGGTACAAGTAAAGCATGTCTTCTGACTGGCAGTCTTGCTTAGACCACGAAAATCTTTATGGGTGAGTGTTGGGGGTCTTCGTGGTTTTATGAGTATAGTGAGAACTGGACCTGAATTCAACGCGGGCGAAACAAAATATGTCGGTACGAAGTTCGGCGAGTCAGCTAATTAGATAAACGAAAAGGGACTCTTTCCAGGAATGAGATAGTTGACTTGGGTTATCATTGTATATTACACTAGCTTTTGTCCCCGGCTCCGCCTGCGTGAATGTCGGTTATCGTGCAGTGCAGTATAGCCTATGTCACTAAGTCGTGAAAGTAGATTTCCAACGATGAAAGAATTTTGTGAAATATCACACACACAAAATTATCTTTTTTCCTCTTTATAATATTTGTGAGATTAATAAAATATACATAAAGAGACTCTCTTAACTAATAAGGTTGTTGACTTAGGTTACCATTGAATATTACATTAATTTGTCATCAATATGTGATGGTGTGAAAACCTGATTTGTCTTCTTCATGGCCCAGAAATTCTCTTAACCTCTTCACCCTTTGTCCTCAACTGTTAACTCGCTTGCTGGCTGGCACACTTGCCCATCCACGTACGAAACTCTGCCGCTGAAGTTCTATTCAGTAGTTGAGGCAACTGCTATCTGACCTTCCCGGTCAGATAGCAGTTGCCTCAACAAAAATACAATATATATGAAGAATAAATGCTAAAATACAGCAACGGGGACCCAACCTCCTTGGGGTAAAAGCCTCAGATAGGACCGTAATCATCTTTAAGATTATGGTGTCTGTAATAAGGCAATATTACTGATCTGCGTTGTCTCATATAAAATGAAAGTTTTCTCTGAGAATTTAAAAATTGACAAGAAATTTTAGAAGCCTTGTTTATTCTGCACCGAAGCAACGTTGATTACAAGAATTTTAAAAAACATCCCGTGTTTCATAAAAGACTTCTGCTAAGCAAATATTGGAAGCTGATTTTCTTGGTAGAAGAATTTTCAGGCATTATCGCAAATAGGATTTTTGTATTCATAGCGCTATTTGAGAATGAAATAACCTAAAAATAAGTGAATAGTGTTAACTGTATCGTACGTCGAAGGATAGTTTAAGATTATATGGATTAAATGTATATATTATATCGTACCGTTTATTTTAAGCTATATAATTTTTTTGACGATTTTTGTAGAGCCGTAAATCGATTAAAGGTAATAAAAACATGCAATTTTTTTGCTTAAACTTTAAATATTGCTGATGTAGCATAAGATTATATGAATAATCTTAATTTTTATTAATTTTCGTACTTTATTTACAAAGATAATTCATCAGCAGATAATATGCAGGTCCGGTTATTGCTGAGGTTCCTAAAATTATGATTGGATGGGACCAAAACATGGGCCTCCATAAAGCTGCGTTTCCATTGACGCGGAGCGGTGTAGAGGAGAAAGATTAATCAATTGGATTACATAAAAAGTCAGCGCTGGTGTAGGAGCGGAGTTTCATGCAATACTATTGGTTAATATTTCTCCGCACCGATCCACTCCGCCTCAGTGGAAACGCAGCCTAAAACTCAATGGAATACAAGAGCGATATTAACTTAACAATCCTTATTATAAATTCATTAGTCTCAGTATCAACTTACTGGGGTATTTATTTATACCGGTGAAAGGTAAAGACATGATAACAATCTCCCAATATATTACATATTTCTATAGAATTCATACTCCAATTACTCTACCTTTGGATATTTTGTGTGTTGTCTACCCTACTCAGCAGCAAAAATACAAAACAAACCTACGGTTGCGGTTTTCTATGGGGTCGGAGGGAAAATCTTTTACAATCACAAGGTTCCAAATTCAAACGGAAATTCCTGTTAAATCCCATTGTCCTTCGTGGCTTATTAAGTCCGGAGTTTTAAACTTCAACCTTTGATAACTCCTTCAATAAATTCGCAAAAGTTTTATTTCGGAGTACTTCCATTTAAAATTTGACTTATTACGTAAAATGAATCCGGCAAAAATGTTTCATAGATGTTTCAATGTTCAATCAAATTTCTTTTTTGTGGACTTTACGTAGGTGGACAATGAGTAATGAGGGTATTTTGAATGTAATGATTAACCAGTAGGGATTTGAATTTAAAATCCAATAATCAAGGATATTTCAATCGCTATAGCTATTGGCTATGGAGTCTCTGTTTCCAACTGAATAGCTACTAAGCAGTCGACAGTTCTTTTTTGTATTTTTTATACTACTTAGACTTTCACGCTTCACACCTGATGGAAAAGAGTTATCGTGGCCTATAAACGATCGCAACACCAGGAGCGGTATATTTGTACTGCCTACTAAACAGGGGATAGGAGGTAGGGAGGAATGGAGGCAGGCGAGAAGGTTAAGTGAGTTTCTGTGCTGTCAGTGCACAAAACCAAAAAGAGTTTCTCGGTCTTCCCACTGACATCACAAAACTTCCCTTTTTTTCAATTTTGGGAAATAATTCCATGTTTTTAAAGTGAGTAATGATATAATTTAAATACTTGTATCAAATATTCACTCTTCCAAACACTACGAACAGATCAAATATCTAAACCTTTCCAATTAATCAATAGATTCTAATTAATTAGAATTCTATCACGTTTGGGACCAAGTTCCAGTTAACGAACAAAGAAAGACAGAGAGAGATAGAGATGGAGAGAAAGAAAGAGAGAGAAAGAGAAAAAACAAACATTCATTAGACACTTGATTGTGTTTAAAAAGGCCCTTCCTTAATTAATTAAAGACATAAGTATTTGTTCGTAAGGAAATTAAAAACCAACTTTTCTTCGTTTAATTTATATCTTGCAGATCTTGAATCTGGGATTCACAAAATGATTGAAATAAAGTTTGAGGTATTTGAATTATTGTTTTGTTTTTAAATAAAAAATATAATAATGTTAAGTAAAAGGATTATAATTTGAGGAAAAAAATTACTATCGGCAGCTTTGTGGTGAAGAATTTTAAAATATATTCAATCTTTTTAATTGAGTGAAATAATATTACAATTTGGAACATTAATGTTACTTAGTACCGTAGCAACAGATTCCTACAGCGTACAGTGGTATAAATACGAATGTGATGGGGTTGCTTATTGTTTTAATTAATTACGGCGTCTCAATGGTGCCATGCAAAATTTAACAAGTAATGCACGACACGTGTATCAACCGCATATATTATTAGAGATTTAGAACCTAAAGAATGTCAGTACCTCAATCAGCTATGCCTTGACGTTCATTAGCCTTTAACTCTATATCTTTCAATTTTTCACATACATTACAAACTTGCTAAACCTAGATACGGTCTCATTAAGAAACCATAAGAAATTAAAACAATATTATCAATTCAAGGCTATTTCACGGTACGTGTCTGTTTCTTATTAAAATCATTGAGAAGGAGGATAGTATATATTATATTCTTGTAGTCACTGTCGTGGTCTTGGTTAAGTACCTTATAAATAGAATTCAGCACTCACAAATCATTTCGCTCTGATTCCTTTTGAAAATATTTGTATGTTCCGTACATGTAGGTACACATACTCACGGCACGGATGTGTTATTTTATTGGATTTATTTGCGAATTTGGTGGTTTATAGCTTCCAAACATGAGTTTGAACAGATTGCGTCAGTTTCACCAATATTTTTTTAAATCCCCGGGAGACAGACAGTGAAATTGGTGACGTATGACTGGAACGATAAAAAATATTGTAGAATAGAATAAATGTGAAGAAAAAAATATCTAAAGGTATGCTCAAAATATCTTAAATAAAAAAACAACTATGGAAACTATGCAATTTATTTAAATACAATTTTGAATAGTGCTATTTCTGTTTACGCGCTTTATCTTATATCAAAATCAAACAAGGTTGTGAACACTGTTGAACTAAGAACAAAGTGATGTTATGAACGTCAAGTTAAACAATATTAAACAGTACAGTATACTAGTAAAATAACTGCACGTTGATCATAGCAAAAGTAGTCCTAGTCTGAAACGGAACTTTGCGCACTTCAATTCAGTCTTGCACCGGGATTCCTGGAACAATTTTTTCGTAGGACCTAGGGTGGTTCCCTGCGACACAATTTCTTATATAGTAAAAAGGGGTAGTAAAATACAAACAATGTCAATTAAAATTTACTGTTGAGGTAGCAGTTGTAGATTGACAAAGAAATGGATCATTTCACTATCGATATCTAAAAGGGTCTGAACGTTATTCAAAATGTCACTTAATTGGAAAGCGGTGTCATGGTGATATGGGTCAAGGATGGAACTATTAAAATTGATATTGAATTGACATTAATTACAACCAGCTACGTATTTGAACGAATTATAACACATTCTATCAATATTAAAGACAATTGGTTAGTATACATGAAGATGAATTGTTAAATTAGGGCCGCCGCACATCAAAGAAACAAGTAACAAGCTTATAGCCAACAAAGCTTCTGTAGAGTCAGTAGCATTTGTGTGACACTCCTAGTGTTACAGAAGTACATAGGCCACGGGCAGGCGTTGCAGGCATTGTTTATTTTTCCATTATGAAAAATAAACAATGCCTGCAGTTTAGTTTTTGTCTATGCAATTTTTTAACTTCTTGTGTGTGAGTACTATATACGTAGGCATATTAATTGCTTTGATAAACATTTTTGCTGATGGTACTTTAAGTGTGGTATGTGTTAGTAAATTACAATAAAAAAACCCGAGAGCCTGCAAGTAGATGAAGAACCTGCGCAAAATCCCCACGGATACCAATCTCACCGGTGAGAGAGGTTATGTCTAGCTACAGTTTTGTTGATTTGATATTGAATACATTCACTCGAAATCCACGTCTAATAACTTCAAAAGGTAAGGATAGTTTATTGAAACTCAAAATCAACTAAAAATGGCATCGATTCGGCAGAAGAAGAAGAAGTTTATTGAAAATGTGAAGAAAGCTCAATACTTTTAACAAATTCATCATCCTTTAAATACGAAAGTGAATGAAAGAAAAGTAGAGAAGAGAAATATCCAGATTTTTTGTTTACATGTTACAATGTCTGTGGAGGAAATATACATTAAAAGTGAAACTTTTGCAAAGTTCTTATCCAATATGATGGATAAGCAAAATATCGTCGTTGTCAAACCAATACCTGCTATGTGCAAAAAGTATAGTTTTGAGATAATGAAAAAAAAAGTTCTCCTGTAAAATTTTACTTGAAGGTGTATGTTATAACTGTATTAAATTATCGTAAAATATATGTAAGACGTAACGTTGTTACTTGTATTGCTATTAAAGTTTATTAGTTTATTTAATATTTTCAAATTAAGCCAATTATTGCACATAGCAGATTTTAAATGGTCAATTATCACTCCTTAACAGGTATTAATGAATACGAAACATACATAAAGGAAAGTCTTAATCAATGACATGTTTTAGAGAATCATAAAATGGATGATAGTCACGGTCTATAAATGGTTTTAGTTCTTGCAATTGATTGAACTTAGATTGAGTTATTGCTAAATGACCATCATACATATTTGAGGGCTTGGGGTACTCTTGAGGAAGACGCCTTCGCTGCGGGAGAATAATAAAATCATGTGGATGACGAAGTTTGAAGCACACTTCACCCGTAGACTTATACAAAAATGCTCTGACATCATTCACAGTGGGATCACCCTTACTTTTACCTGGTCTGATGGATTGATAATTGGTAGTTAAATGCTCATAATTTTTGAAAAATTCAAAATGAACTGCTCTAATGTCATAAGGTTGTTTGAGGCGCGCTTGGCTCATTCTTGTAACGTAATCTTGAGGTGCATAAATAGGAGGCTTTATATAATGTTTGATCGTGGAGTGGAAAATATACTATGTGCATTGTTGCTACATAGCAGCTTTTATTTGACAATATTCTAGCTGCGGCACATAGCATATTTTATGAACTGGCTATGACTCGTCGTATATTGCTTAGAAGCACATAGCAGTTCTTTTATACGAAGGATTGGTTGGTGAACTAATCAAAATGGTCAAAATGTCGAAATCACAAAAATATGCACATAGCAGATATTGGTTTGACAACGACGATATTGTGTTTCAGATAAGCTTATCTCTCAGATTCAAATGCCAAAAAAATACCTCCAATGCATGTCTTCACAAAATATAACTCACGCCTAAGTATATCCCCGAAGGGGTAGGCAGAGGTGTAGCACCCGCATTTCGCCAGTTTATGTTAAGGTCCCAATGTAATAGGTGGCGAGCCTATTACCATTAACCGGGCACTTATAAACTTGCGATAAATACACATATAATTTCGAAAAGCATCGAAATGTCAATGGTGTGTGCCTAGGTAAAACCTGGGATCGAACCCGAGACATCGTCTCAGCAGTCCATTCCCCGTACCACTAGGCTACCGCGATTCGCTACTTATTAATAATAAATATATATACAGTAAATATATATTACTGTGAACCGGCTGCGAGAAACCTTTGGCCCATTGCCACTAGCTTGTAACACGGTAGAACTCATGTTTTCGATATTATGTCAGTGGGATACTTCTCAGAAATTGCATTCGATAAATATTGAATAGACCATGTTCTGATTCATTGGAATATTGTAATAGAATTCATACTTGTGCAAGACGTGGAAGATGAATCTTCTATTGAGAATACTTTCCAATGATACAAACAGAACATAATGAAAATTAAGATAAAAATTAAGAAATCGCTGACGGGTTTTAAGGGAAGAATATCGTAGTGCCAGTTTTGGATTCACCTCAATCAATTAGTATACTGCAGTTCTTTTTTTTTTTATCTATGACACGTCAATTTGACTTCACCTCGCCTGATGTTAAGCTGAAGGCAAAGTCCCATGAAAGAGGGTCACCATTGCAAACACGTTCAGTGCTACAATGGTGGCGCTCAGCTTGACGGCCTCATCAGATGCTTTTTCACACCCCGCTTAAAGGACCCGGGACTGTAGGAAGAAGGAAACACGTGCACCGTCAAGGAATTCCAGGACTTAAGAGGAAACACTAAGGGCGAGAGAATTGAAAAATAGGTATTTGTAAAATCTATTGCTGTCGCGCAGTGCCCGAACAACCGAGCTATCAATGTGTGAGTGGGACTGTCAATGTGTGCGTGGTACGCCGCCCCCACGTCCCGCGCCCTCCTGTGCCTGTGCGCACTGCGCTCGCCACCAAATCTCTCTTTCACCGTCCGGACGAATGCTCTAATCACTCAGCCAAGGAATCGTTACAAGAAGCGTCGAATTTTTCCAATACCTACCTCTTACGCGCTGTATAGCTAATGTGAAGACATTACCACCCTCACACGCAATGCAATGTCTTCCCAGATCTTTGACAATCGATGAAGATGAAATAATTGCTATTTATCCTATTACTTTTACTTTTTTGCATTCACAATTTATTTGAACAGTGAACAAAAGTAAATGATCGTGGGTTCGAATTCCATCAGAGCTAGGTGTGAGACAGGTCGTTTTTTATCAATACTTAAATTTCAATTATAAAAATTTCATCGTGAAATTTATTCACTCTTTACGTCCATTTTGCATAATAATAAGTAGTCTAGCTATTATAGTCTCACTAGTATCTAAGTATGCTAAGCACAGTGTTTTTAATAAAATAATAAATAAATTTATTATTTCTACAGTGATGAAAACAAAGATAATTCAAGTATTTTATCGCAAATGCGTGAAGTGCTAATGGAGGTAGGACATGACGGTATCTCCCGCCCTAATTGAGCAGTCCGACTGGGGAAGTACCTCCGCCCTGCAGAAAACCGCGGCTAATAATAACTTTGTGTTGTGTTTCCGGCGGTAAGTAGGGTAGCCAGAGCTCACTGGGGAGGTTTTGTGTTGTCCGCGGGAAGACCAAAGGCTGACTTGTGCGGGCGTGAAATGTTGACGTGGTGGTCAGGGAGACCCGGTGAAACGGTTAACCGCTGGCCGCCCGCAGGCTGTACGGTTCCCGAACCTGGGGATTACTTAATCTCCGCCCCAGGAGGCTGAACCAGCAGCCTGTGTAAAGTTCCCGGTGCTGTAGTCGTGCCGGAGAAGGAGACCGGAGTGGACCCGGCTGCAGTACCCGGGAGGGGACCGGGGGCCCTTCCGCCCGCCGCGCCAGCCAGTCACATAACCCTAATATGTCAGCGGTGGCGCGAAGCCTTGCCTTTGTCTCCTGCGCTGCCAGCACAGAGGCTACCTTAACCTTCACCCCCCCTCCCCACTCCCACTCCTTCACAAAAATGGTCAAATCAATAAAGAGAAACGTTCCTCCAGCTATTAACTCCACTATGCAAGTGGACTTTTGCATTGCAACATCAGGGGTCTACACTCTAACCTACACGAGGTCCACCACCATCTAGAAGCCGCGAAACCGACGTTGCTCTTTCTGACGGAGACTCAAACATCATGCCCTGCCGATACGGGATATCTAATGTACCCTGGCTACAAACTCGAGCACAATTTCTTGAGTAAAGCCGGGCCGTGCAAACATCCCTCGCTCTGAGGTGGAGGAAAGTCGCGAACAACTTGTGTCTGAAATCGAGACTACTCTCACCAGAGTATCCGACTGGGGACGACTGAACCTGGTCCAATTCAACCCCACTAAGACACAAGTATGTGCATTCACCGCTAAGAAAACCCCATTTATTGTGGCGCCCTAATTCCTGAACACACCGCTCACCATCTCCTCGAGTATCGGGATCCTTGGTATCGATATCTCCAGCGATGTCCAGTTCCGCAGTCACTTGGAGGACAAGGTTAGGCTGGCATCAAAGAAACTAGGAGTACTTCACTGCGGAGCAAAGACTCCTTCTTTAAAAGGCACAGATTCGGCCCCACATGGAGTACTGATGTCACCTCTTTGCCGGGGCGCCTGCATGCCAGCTTGACCCATTTGACTCGGTACAACGGCGGGCGCTGAGGATCGTCGACAATCCCATACTCTCAGGTGGTGTGGAACCTTTGAACATCAGAAGGGACTTCGCCTCACTGTGTGTGTTCTACCGCCTGTATAATGGCCTGTGTTCAGAAGAATTGTTTGACATGATGCCCACACCAACTTTTTATCATCGCACCGCTCGCCATAGAGAGGGAGTTCATCCTCACACACTACAACCGGAAACGGTGCGCACTGTGCGGTATGAAAGGAGTTTCATCCCGCGCACGCTCAAGCTGTGGAATGAGCTCCCTGCCGTGGTTTTCCCAAGCGACTACAATATGGGGTTCTTCAAGAAGGGCATTAGACGCTTTCTTCAGGGTAGGCAGCACGTGTGTGACGTCTCTGATGTTGCAAACGTCCATAGGCCACGGTGACCTCTTCCCATCAGGTGGGCCGTGTGCTTGCCTGCCACAGTGGTATAAGAAAAAGCTTCCAAGAAAAATCGAGAATTATTTGAAGAAAATGCAAGCACATCTTCAGAGTGTGATTTTGATCTTTTTTTGTTTTATTTATTTATTTACTAGCTGACCCGCGCAACTTCGTCTGCGTCACCCCGTTTTTGCAACATTTTTCATTCCTGCTCCGCACCTGTTGGTCGTAGCATGATTTTATATACATATATAAACCTTCCTCTTTAACCATTCTATCTATTAAAACAAACCGCATCAGAAACCGTCGCATAGTTTTGAAGATTTAAACATTCAAAGGGACAAGAAAAATAGGGACAGAGAACGCAACGTTATTTTATACTATGTAGTGATTTACACACTATGTAACAATTTTGAAATATTGATAAAAAATTATCTAGAAAAAGTTCATCAGTTACTTATTACCTTTCAACAATAGAACAGCAGAATAATCTGATAAATGCACTTCACGCAAAATATCGATATCGATGAACAACACTAAGATATCGATAAAATTATCGACTAAGCTTCACGTCACAAGAGTGTTTGTATATGTATTAGTCCGCGCGTCCCCAACCTCAACCCTTCCTCCGCAGAGTGCGATAGAGACAACTGCAGCTTGGACCGAAAATACCTATTAAAAGTGCGTGAAATCAACGTTTCGTTCTCCCCTGATTTCTTCTCCAAAACTTAACCGATTCAGCTACTTCTATCATTAAAAATTAAAGAAAGGCTTTGGGCGTGTTCCTATGTTTTCCTTTTTTTATAAAATCTATTTGAATTTGTTTACTGAATGTTTAAACACAGCGGAAAATCTGGCCAATTTTTTAGGTATTTGAAGGTTCATTAACTCTTTTAATAAATAATTTATGAAAAAAATGAAAACATAGGAACATGATAATAGTGGCCATAGATTTTTAGAAAAAAAAAATATTGCTCTACTAGTATTATCCAGGGAGAAAACAGGGGACTACGTTTGTATGGGAAATCAGCCCTAGTGTTTCCTCTTAATGGTACGGCAGAGAAAAGACTCACCGAACTGCTTGGTTCTTGATGGAATATTCTGTACCGTATGCGAGTGACACCTAAGCCCTGCACGCGTTGTCCTGTGTAGGAAAGGGGAGGGTGGGATTAATTGGAAGAGCTCATCAGTTCACTTTTAGATGTACACCACTGCCTGATCCTCTGCCTTCCACCCTTTAAATTGACTGCACATTGCCTGATAATAAGCAGAAGTACACTGTCCAAAGCATAATGGCCGCCGTTACTGGTCCCTAGGATAGCGGTCCCCACCCTGACGGCATTGACAATTGATTTTTCCACGCCCTATTTATAGAACCCAGATTGTAGGCAGGAGGAAACACGTGTGATGTTAAAGAATTCAAGACTTATTGGTGCGACATAGAAACGAGTCACCGAACCACTTCATACCTCCCACAGTTTTCATTGATTGACCTAAATGAGAAAATATTGCCACTATTCTAAGAAACGTTGTGCTCTTGTTAAATAACATAGTTGTTTTCTTTTATCAAAGTTTTCTTATACCACTTGTGACAGACAAACACGCGGCCCACCTGATGGAGAGTGGTTAGCGTAGCCTATGAACGTTTGCAACACCAGGGGATTCACATTCGTATTGCCAACCATATTCAGGGGATGTGGGTAGGGGAAGTGGAGAAGGTTCAGAGAGTCTCTGTGCTGTCAGTGCGGACTCGGTCTTCACACTGACAACACAAAAACTCTCCAATGAGCTCTGGCTATCCTGCTCACCACTGGAAAAACAAATAAAGGTAGGAGATACCATCAAGGGTATGACGTGTGCTCAATTAGAATGGGAATTAGGAATTCATTCTAAATCTAGCAATTTGTAATAATCTTTTGGATACCTAATTGACTATACAGTTTTTATAGGTAGGTAGTATATTAATTTATTGATTTGATTTGAAATTTTATAGTAAAAGGATTCAATTTTCATGGGAACAAGGATGATTAGGTACCTACATTAGTTATTATCCTTGCGGTCGTATTCGAAGCTGTCACCTCGGAGTTTTTCACTCTAACTGTTGCCTGGCTTAACTTCGATATTTACTGCGAAACTACTGCCATCTGGCCTCCACAACCTATTAGGTGTTTCTAGTATAGGCAATATCAAATTCCAACTACCCGTAGAGACTGCCATAAATGTTCGTATCGTTTGACAACAGAAACCGACTGATTAACGTGTGCTTTCCGAGGCACGACCATACCAGTGCAAAGTTGGTGTAATATTTTAATATATTGGTTCTTAGTGAGAAATAAATTATTATTTTTATTATTATCTGCACTGAGCTGGCTGTCAAAATGCCTATATTTCATTGTTACATCGAAAACCGATTTCACCTGAGCTGGGATATAAATTTGGTACTTTAAAATTCAGTATTTACAAATGTGAAGCACAATATTGTCTGTAAATTTCAGCTGTAAGACATCAACCTTATTCATCTTTTTTAGATGATCTGATAAATATAATTAATCCACCTTAAACAAAGCCTCTACTAAGTCCTCCCCTTCATACACAAAATGTAAAGGTCATGAAATATTTCGTAAAATGTTTACTGAACCAACTTATGATCTCAACGACGAAAAGTGTCGTTATACACATCTAGGGACTAATTATATTTGTATTAGGAGAAAATTGCGTTAGGAGAAGGGATAGTGGCCTTGTCATTATCTTGGCCATGAGCGAACCTTTTCCCAGGTGTGTTGAGGTCGGTGCGCAGGCTAATCCGATAAGGATGGACACTGCTATCTATACTGTTACGGTAAAATAAAAGAGGTAAATGTCGTTGCTAGTTAGAATGTTGTACGCATTAGAAGTCGTCTGTACTCTTGTTAGTATTTGTTATTAAAACGGTGTTTAGTTTAACATCAGAGATGTATTTATAAACATTTTATATGAAATTAACCTTAAAGAACACTAATTGGAGTAAAGCGAACCCTTTTTTTGATCTTGCGAAAATACCCACGGATGCCCTGGGAGGGTACTCGGAGCCGGAAGAATAGGTTATGTTGGTCTCGAACCGACTAAAACGCACGCCGTTTTTGGGTCTTTAATTGCCGGAGGTGAGATAGTAGTCAACATATCCCTTGCACCCCGGCAGACCCGGGACCTTCTCTTTCGAGATGACCCCCGTCGGAGTAAAGCGAACCCTGGACTGATAGTTGAAGTCTTTAACACAAAGATAGTAACCGCGTTAACTTAATAATGATACATTACAACATGCAAATATATCTTGTAGTTCTTAGTTTCTTTGGTTGGCGTAATAGTATGGGAAAACAGTTATTAATACTAGCGTAAATAGAGATACAATCTCCCAATTAACGCCTTATTGACATCAAAATGTAAATGGCAGTGACTAGTGACTTTTGGTGTAGAGATATTGACGTCACTACAATATCTATTTCTGCCAAAGTTGAGAATGGGTTATTAGAAAAGGTTTTACGGTTCATATACTCGCGCGGGTTCGAATCAGTGCAAAATATATTTGTGTGCCTGAATATGAGTATTTGCATTTGTCTGGGTGTTTCTATGTATAATATGTATGTATTCACAAAAAAGGTATATAAGTATGTTTATCCGCATTCTAGAACCCGTAGCACAAGCTAGTTGAGCTATGTTTACCATAATGATATGCTAATAATATGGGTCTAGGTGACGTGTTGTGTAGATTATTGTCCTAAAATATTTATTAATTTATATACTTTCTCACACTTAGGTTTTGTGTAAAGAGTATGGCACTCGCACACTATGTTCCTTTAAGTATAACTTTATGGGCAAAACACGAAATATACGTAATTACACTCTAGAAAAAGAATAAAATCGCTCGTACCAAAACTTCCAGTCTTGCCAAATAGCAGCATAGCAGGACCATTCTTAAGCACCTTTAAAATATTTTGACTGCAAACCAACGATTGTTATTACATTGAAATAAGGTTGAAAATAGCAGGAATGTTCTCGTAATGTGGTCGCAGCTCATTTAGCTAAATGAACTGCCGGTCCGCCACCTACTTTTGAAACAATTCTTGGAACTTGGCCTGGCCACCTTTTGCAAAAGCGATTTAATTCAAAAGTTTTTGGTATGGATACTTTTTTCTTGTAACCGTTGAGAACCGAAATGGAATTAATTTTTTTTACATTTTATTCAAATTGTAAGTAGTGTAAGGGAGGCCACTCACCAAAACAGTAAGTTGCTTGTTTTTTGCTTCTTAACATAGTAAACAGGAAGATACAAGAAGTACAAAAATTGCATACAAGTAAAAAGCAAACCGTGTTGACTGCAAACTTATTGCTTGCTACTTTAGTGTACGTAGTGCCTTAAGTGTTTGTTTGACGTTAGATGTGTGTATGTGTCTTTAATTTTGTAGTACCCTTGCGTGCGAAGCAGTGACATTTATTTGAGTGAGGCAGAGAAATTAAGCTTTTTTTCTGCCAGAGAGTATGTTATACACCCATTTCTCCAACTACATACTTATTATTTTTGAATGATGTAATGAAAATTTGAAACATTAAAGCAGTTATTCATTGTTTCTGATAGTGTCTAACATTTTTGGTAGATGACTCCAACGTCACCTTTTAAAACCTTTTGAAATTCCTTACCAGCTCACGTGTTTCCTTCTTTCTGCAATCCCGGGTTCTTTAAGCGGGGCGTGACAAAGCATCTGATGAGGCCGTCAAGCTGAGCGCCACCTTTGTAACTGTGTACATGTTTGTAATTATGACCTTCTTTTCTGAGATTTTGCCTTCGGCGTACCATTAAATGAGGTGAAGTCAAATTGGCCTGCCTTAAATAAAAATAAAACGTAAAGGGAAATATCAAAAGATACCAGTGCTGACTGGGCATTCCCTTTTCACAATCTTAAATCTATTCCTAAGAATAATGTTACTCAATAGTTAGTAATATTTTATTCATAACCAATTGGATTACTTGGGTTGTCTTTATGGACTTTGTCCCAAAATACGCACAGTAATCGTACCTTTTAAATATATCTTATAAGCAATCACGCTAAATTATAAACTTTTATAAACTTCATTGGCGTAGCAAAGATAATTTGTTGAAATTCAAATTAAAGTTAAATATTATTATAAATCAAACATTCGATAAACGTTCAATTTTATTTCGCACAAGTTTCATAAATTTTTTTAAAGTAAATTTTGAAAGTCAAAAACCTCGTTTCATTTCATTTCGTTAAATTTTAACATTACTCAAGTGAAATATAAATTGTAACTACCTTCATTTTTCTTCAGGGAATAGGTAATTATTATACATTAATTGGTAACTAGAACGTATAAACAGAACGTTTCGACAAATATAGTAACTACTTATCATTGCTATGACCTGCTATATACTAGCTAGAGTATTCTCCAAAGAATTATTTATAGTTTCAAAATAACGGGAAACACCGTCGCGATCATGACATTAATAGAATATTCCGGGAATTCCCATCATATAAGCATCTTCACTAGTAAATAAAATAGTAAGTAGCTATTATAATAAAAAATAAACAGAATAAGCAGGTATTCATTTCAATTAGTTAAGCATTTAAAGATAAATAAATGTAAAAATTATATACTTATCAAATTAATTGTGTTATCAATAATGTATAAGTTCGACCAAGTGCCATCAATCAACAGTAAAAAAAACAAAAAATAGGCTTTTTTATTTATCTTTTATTCCCCTCGTGGCACGGCTTTGCGTAACCATGGTACTGGCTCTTCTTTACGACGGCAAGTCAGTCCTTTTTGAGACTTCTCCTCCTATTAGGGCCCGGGGATGGCGATTTTATGTATAGTTTTTTTTTTTATAATATCACGCCTATATGCCCGAAGGGGTTGGCAGAGGTGCTAGCACCCACATTTCGCCAGTTTATGTTTAGGTCCCAATGTAATAGGTGGCGAGCCTATTGCCATTAACCGGGCACTTATAAACCTGCGATAAATACACACATAACTTCGAAAAGCATCGCAGTCATTGGTGTGTGCCATGGTAAACCTGGGATCGAACCCGAGACCTCGTCTCAGCAGTCCATTACCCATACCACTAGGCTACCGCGGTATGTATAGTTAATATTAAGTATACTTTATATACATACATTAAGTCATGTATGTATACTTTATATACATAAATTATGTTATATTATATTTATGTACATATTTATATAATACTTGTATACGTATATTAGTCTAGTGGTATGGGTAATGGACTACTGAGACGAGGTCTCGGGTTCCATCCCAGTTTTTACCATGGCATACACAATGACTTTTCAATGCTTTCCTAAGTTATGTGTGTTTTTATTTCAGGTTTATAAGTTCCCGGTTAATGGCAACCACCTATTACATTGGGATCTAAACATAAACTGGCGAATTGTGGGTGCTAGCGTCTCTGCCTATCCTTTCGGGGATATAGGTGTCAGTTTATGTTATGCTATGTTATATATATTAGTATTAAAATGGTAGGTTTTTTAGTTTACAGATTGTATTTTATTATTGTATAGCGTTTATATTGTTGCTTCTCATAAAGCAACTACTTTGTTATTCTCTCCACCGTCTATAAGGTGGACTGGTAGAGAATGCCTGAGGCACAGCGCTCTTAAACGCCTGTGTACGTGTGCATGAACTTTTAATAAATTAATTAATTAAGTGACCGCTGCATAACATGGCCGTACCATTGAAAGCATTATGCATTTTATTTGCAATATAACTGACATGAAAACTGCTGCATTGTAAAGGGGGCAACATATCAAAGCTACATTCACTGCGGGCATATCAGATTGCCAAGAAAAATATCAAAGTTAAGAAACATAACACAACATAAACACACGCCTATATCCCCGAAGGGGTAGGTACAGGTACTAGCACCCACATTTCGCCAGTTTATGTTTAGGTCCCAATGGTGGCGAGCCTATTGCCATTAACCGGGACTTATAAACCTACTAAAAAGCATCGAAAAGTCATTGGTGTGTGACGTGGTAACACCTGGGATCGAACCTGAGACCTCGTCTTAGCAGTCCATTACCCATACCAGCTTAGGTTCATTTGCTGTTCTTGTATGTAACTTCTCTATCTACACACATTCCTATACAATACATTAAAGTGTTGTACCGCACTAAAACCATTACCGTTAAAGGTTAAATTCGTTATTAATATTTAGCAATAGCTATTTAATAATTACAACAATCAAATCATATCCAAAAACAAAAACAACACACATAATAAACAGATGTTGCATAATGAAATAACTGAAAATACGTCGCGAAATGGTGAAAAGCGTTCATCGTTTCAGCTTAATAGTGTTCTGAAATTAGCATACTTGAATTTTGATTAGCAGTAAAACACAGTTGAACTTTGTAACGTTGCAGTGAACAGGCCTCCATTAACGCCGGGTTATAATGGACAAAACCTCTGTCATTATGGCTGCTGTCCCCATAAATTATATCTACGGACAGATTTAATGTCCAAATTTGGTTATTGTTAAATGACTCGCACCTTTTTACTAGTGAAAGTTAATGTTATTGTTTGGTTCAAAGTTTGGTTTTGGGGTTAATGCGGATGGTGCTATTTTGGTTACAGTAATATCGTTAGACTCTTAACGATATTACTGTAACCAAAATGGCATGTATAGTCACACACACGTACCTACAGTACACGAGTGAACAACTTTTACGTCGTCATTAATAGGAAATAATTGCTATGAAGGTTATATTTATTAGTCAATCGATCAATAAATAAGTCTATCGTGTCTTTTTCCTTATACTTTTGTCGTCGAGTTGCACCTCACCTGATGGTAAGCAGAGGCGTAATCCAAAACATGGTGCCCTGATGATCTCGACAGTTGTTTGTTCACGCCCCTCTCAATGGACCCGGGGCTGTAGGATGAAGGAAACACGTGTGCTGGCAAAGCATTCCAGGACTTAGTGGTGCGACATAGAAAAGAGTCGCCGAACCGCTTAGTTCTTGATGGAATTCTTTGTACCGTATATGGGTGACATATAAGCCCTGCGCGCGTTGTCCTGTGTAGGTAAGGAGAGGGTGGGACCAGTTAGTTGCTGTATACTAACGGATATAGGCCTCTCCCATTCTTGGGAGGTATTGACCTATTATTTACAAGCTGGTAAAACGGGTTGGTGTCTGCGTATTTTCCGTTAGTCGCCTTTTACAACACCCTTTGGACGAGATGGAGTGATATTCTTTCTTCATCATCAAATGCTTAATTCATTAGTAGGTAACTGAAATTAATAGTATTCCCGTTAACTCAACCAACTTAACTAATTTGCTTTAGTTAGAAATGTATACCCGTCGGCATAAGGACTCAAATCCGAATTGTAATTTTCAATAGTCAAAATGTTTAATCTTATGTATAGTTTTATTAATAATGTCATGTCATGTGGTATCCCTGAATGTGATGATTACATTTGAGAGGGTAACAGGATGAGCTGAACCTCATAAACAGATTAGTGTGTACCGTGAGAGTCTGTGAACTCGAGCGCGTAAATCATGCTGTGACAAAATAGGACTAACATTTGGACGAAGCATTTTGTACTACTATCAATCTATTGCCCCATACCGGTACGTGGAATATTCAATGGAATTTAGCACAAATCTTTGACTATTACTGCAGCCCTGTTACTAAAATTGATTCAGAAATACAGTTACAACTATGATCCAGGTAGAGGTTGCCAATACCTACTACACGTATTACACTACTACAATACCGCGCGGTAGCCTAGTGGTATGGGTAATGGACTGCTGAGACGAGGTCTCGGGTTCGATCCTAGGTTTTACCCAGGTTTATAAGTGCCCGGTTTATGGCAATAGGCTCGCCACCTATTACATTGGGACCTAAACATAAACTGGCGAAACGTGGGTGCTAGCACCTCTTCCTACTCCTTCGGGGATACAGGCGTGAGTTTATAAAAAAAATATCTGAAAGAGTAGACTGAATAACTTCCTCATTCCACTATCTATAAGTTTCGGTATCATTTATAGGGGGTGAGCATATTGCTCGATATCCCACGACAACCATCAGGTGGGCCATATATACTTCTTATCTAATAAGATAATTATGATTTCGCTTGGTCATTTTCCACAAGCGCAAAGAACAAACCTCGACACGTGTTTCGCCTCTATACGAGACATCTTCAGAAACGCTACAAATTGATCTACCAATTTATATTCTTCTCTCTCTCTCTGCTGTCTTTTTTTTAATTTAGCAGTTATTTATTTACATATTTTATTTATTTATTACATTATTTTATACAATATTTATCTGATACTTCGTCTGATACTCTCCATGACGATAATTGCTAGTGCTTGTGCGGCTAAACACGTAATAAATCTCCTTGCGAATTACACCGCATAGCAAGGAATCAGGTCAAAACTTATTTTCCAAAATTATTTAGCTGCTACATTTTCGGTTATTAATTATTTTCGGCATACCCATTTTATTACAAAGTGCCCGATTGGCGGCAATAGGCTCGCCCCCTATAACGTGGGACCGAAAGTCATAATTAGCGAAATGTGGGTGTTTAATACACCTCTGCCTACCCCTGTATGTGTGTATATTTATCCGGGTGTAAACCGGGATAGGATTTCTGTATAATATACTGTGACGACATAATATAACACCATCAAATTAACACAATACTTACTCTTCTTTTTCATTCATAAAAAAGTACTAACATTTTTTAAAACATAATAATAAAGTAAACAAACGACTCGCCAACAAAGAAACAATCCCATCACATTGGCAATAAAACTCAAAAATTCATCAAAGCACATACGAAAACAAAGGCAAAAAATCACATGTTGAATATAACACCGTTTAGTTACGAGGCGGGCACGTAACGACATGCGGAAATACACCATTTTATCCTTTTCA
Organism: Pelosia muscerda; assembly: GCA_963691645.1. Lineage (NCBI taxonomy): Eukaryota > Metazoa > Arthropoda > Insecta > Lepidoptera > Erebidae > Pelosia > Pelosia muscerda. The sequence goes on along the minus strand of OY829114.1, from coordinate 13,180,129 downwards.
ACTTTGTTATGAAAACAGGAGCTTTCGAGGTTCCGTTCAAATTCAACGGTTTAAGGAAACATAGGAAAGATTTATTAAATTCAACTGAAATCCCCTTTAAGGTATCTTGTATTGTAAAGAATCGGTCGCAGAAAATAGCAGACACTTGTGAGAATTAACTGTAGCGAGGACCTTGTCGCCTTCAATTTTAGCTTGCGAATTATGGTACCTAATAGTTGATGTTATAAAAATAAAAACCATTGTAGCTATTTGTTACACCGAGACTGGGTTGCACCATCTTACTTTAACATTAACAGTGAAGTTAAAGTGACGGTCAGGTATAAAACAGGATGTACCAATAGCTAAAATGACGTTATAACGTGACGCTAACTGTAACCGGAAACGCTCGGTTCGTTTCTGTTAATTGTTGACGCCAAATTCTATCAAAAAGATAACTTTAACCGAGCTACTGAATACACTGGTGCAACACATTTAGCAGAAACCATTAGAATCAATGTTACTGTTAAATAAATTTGACGTAAATGCTTACTTTAACAGGCAGGTGGTGCAACTAAGCCCGAATGTGTCAACTTATAGAGTTATGTACGTGAAGTCACATTCTATTTACTAGACCAAACCAGATTATTCTCGTCACGGGTAGTGTTTGGTTCAATCGTTGTTTTTCATGAAGTGTCAGTGATAGCGCTAAGATGGCGAGTGTTTTTTGTATGGCGATAGGGTGATACAGTAAAACGGGGTGTATAGGGATCCAGGGGTGGATAGGGATGAAATGGTCAGTGGAATATTTTGAATAATTACTTTTACAAAATTTAAATTAAGCCTGTTACCAGATATTTGATGATTGTGTTATTACAATGAAATCAACCAAAGTTTCGCTTGAGAGAAAATAACTGCAGAATAATTTAGCTGACCATTTTATTTCTATTCACCCCTGGATCTCGATTCACCCGGTTTTATTGTATATCGTATAGCACTTTGGATATTTCCAATTACCAGTTATAAATAATAATAAAAATATAATAGTATATGGCGAAGTGGGGCTATATCGAGCAGTCATCGGCACACTTGCTCTCTTGCTCACTGTGCCCCTACACTTGCACCACCGAAGACCTTTGTAGAGCAACGGAAACCGCTATTGCTGTAGCCAACTATTGGGCCAACAAGATTTAATAAAACCAGATTTATCCAAGTTATTGGCTCAAAGAAGAAGATAATGTATTATATAAATAAAATATTAATCTACTTAATTCAGAATTTTAACTCAAGGCCGTCAGTCAGTCAAAATGAAACTCAACATGTAACGTTTCGTAAAAATGGCGTTGTATAAATAATAAATCTATACTAAAGCAATATTTTCTTTCTTCACAGTAATTTTAACCGTATCTCCGACATTTCTTTCATTGTGTAAGCTCACGGTTTAATACACGAACATGCGTATGAATATTTTCAGACGTCATGATGAATGGTTGGCGTTGCCATTGTGCATTCTGTTTTATGAGAGACTAAAATATATGTTATCTGCTTGAATTTTTCTTTAGTTTGTTTACTTTCTGTGTAATAATATTCATATTGACTTTAAGTTTCTGACTACTGTGTTTTCATAGTATACAAATTTTGTTAATAATGAAATCGACCAAATTCGCTCAGTGCAAATATTTGTGTGCATGAATACAAATATTTGCATGGGTCTGAGTTTTTCTATGTATAATAATTATGTATTTACAAAAAAACTGTAAGTATGTTTATCCGCATTCTAGAACCCATAACACAAGTTAGTTAAGCCAAACTTAGCATGGGTCTGGGTGATATTGTGTAGATTGTCTTAATTTTTATTGAACTGTATCTCTTCTCAATGTTTAGTTGCTCTAAATGAGGTCAAGGATTGAGAACATCTCATTGACCAGCTATTGCAGGCTATCATTTTCTATTTTATGTAACAGGGGCAAGCCTATTGTCGTCTACTGGACACTATATCAGCTGTATGATTACTTTCAACTGCTGATAAACGAGTATTTAGATCATCATCTAGTCTACAGATTTTAACTTCAAAAGCTCCAACATATTTTTGAACATTTTAAACCTTACAATAAATGAATGAAGTTCTAAAGGAATTATTATACTTGAGAGCACAATGAGTCCTCAAGGATCCCTAGGGAGTATTTAAGGCACTGCCTCAAGGACACAATATAAAGTTGGCTGCGGTATTCTCCTTCCGAAGTACATCCTCAATCAAGTTGTTCCGATTAGATCAAGAATTCCGTTGTGATTTACCTTCATTTCTCAAAACCGTTTTGAAAATTTACTGTAGGATGTATAAAATACTTGTTAGGATGGATTTCTGATTATCGATTACTTGCTGTGTTAGTAGTGACTGGTGAAAATATAGAGGTTATAAACGTGATTCTTCTGAAGCGTCTGATACTCTCCAAGACGTTAATTGGTAATTAATTTCCTTGCGATTTACACTGCGTAGCAAAAAATGGGGTCAAAAATATTTTATTCAAATTTATTTAGCTGCAACAAGTGCCCGATTGGCGGCAATATGCTCGCCCCTTATTACGTGAACCGAAAATCATAGTTGGCGAAATGTGGGTGTTTAATACACGTATGCCTACCCCTTCGGGGATTACGGATGTGAGCATATGTATGAATGTATAAACGTGATTATATAATGTTAGAGTACCGGCAGGTAAATGATGCAAACTAGAAAATGGCAGCAATAACAAACTTGGTCACCTAGAACCTGTTTGAAAAGAAATAAATACGATACACGAAGTACTTTTATTCTTTTTAAAAAATAGGTACCTCGAAAACGTAAGAAATAAATAATTGTAACGTTGTCGTGTCTGGAGGCTTTGGACCGTTTCGAAAACATGTCGAAATAAATTATCAGTAAGATATATTTTCTTTTTCTTTATCGAGTCATTTATTTATCGTTTTTTAAATTTCGAGTTGTTTCTAATAGGCTCACCAGCTATTACATTGGGACCTAAACATAAACTGGCGAAATGTGGGTGCCAGCACCTCTGCCTACCCCTTCGGGGATAAAGGCGTAAGTTTATGTTATGTTATGTTACCACTTTACACAGTAGGAGCACCCTTTAATGTCACAACGCACAAACTATGGGTAAACACGTTGTTGCTGCAACGGATTAAAACAGAACGAATTACCCTAATGTGTTTAGTTCCAAACTCGCAAGTGTAATCGATAGTGGGTCGCCGCAAATGTGCCCCTGCCTCTTGAATGGCAGCCACACCTGGCTACCTCTGGATATGACGACATAAATTGTACATAAGTGTACCATAACCTTAGTGGCGGTGATTAAATTTAAGTGTGTGTGTCTTGAGTTCTTGATAGTCTGTTGTAGTGGAAGGGGTTAAAATAATAATTGAAAGTATAGAGGTAATAAATATTAATATATAGAGTTAGAGGTAATAAATATAATGTTCAATAATATCTAATACCTAGGTAAGATTCTAGTACGTCATCCTATACCGTTCTATACCGTGGCTAACAATAACCTTGTGTTGTGTTTCTGGCGGTGAGTTGCTAAATGGAGAGGTTTTGTATTGTCAGTGGGAAGACTGAGGGCTTGTAAGTTGATACCCCTTCTTCCTTTCTGCCCCGACGGCACAGAAACTCTTTTAACCTCCACCCCCCCCCCCCCCCTTCCCTTCTACCCTCTACGGGGTCGGCAGCACGAGTGTGACGTCTTTTGTTGTTATTGTGACGATGTTACAATCGTTCATAGGGCACGGTAACCACGTTCCATCAGGTGGGCCGTGTGCTTGTCTGTCACCTAAGTTGCATAAAAAATGGCAATTTTTGTGATGGTGTTGATTTAGAGGTTTAATTTTTTCACAACTTCAAGACACTACAGCCTTTTAATAATTATTTTAATTTGATTGCAAATATTCCTGAGAGAAAGATTTGGCAAGAATTCTGTTTTTTTTTAATTTGAAGAACGAAACTCTAAAATAGAACTAGCTGGAGGCTTACTTAACACCATTTCACATTAATCCACATATCTCGTTGTGCCACTAACCCACTGCGACGTTAAGTACAATATGTACAGTATTTAAAATTCCATTTCCGTGTACGTGATCTCGTGAGTTCCGATCCGGAACTTGGTGCTGTACTGTTCGCAGTTTCCCTCTGGGTATAAGAGTTCCGTTTTTTGTTCCGTGCCCTACTCATCTCTCATTGTTTTGCGGTATAGCTTGTGCGTTGTTGCAACTTTTAACGTGATTGCAATAGGGTTGTTCTAGTTTAGTGTAATTGGATTTAGCGCACCACACGTTTGGCTTTTTTCCTGGTGCAGCTTAATTGTACGTGGCCATTAATATAATAATTTTTGTATTTTGTTTTGTTTACTTGTGTATGTCTCGAATAATCTACTCGAATGAACTCTAAGTTCGATTTGAAACGTTGTAAGCATGTGATAGCTAATGACAAAACAATAATTAATATTAGTACTTTCATTGGGTTTGAGAATATTATACATTAAAATAAAAATAATTTTGGTAACAAATTCTATCACGCACGATTAGATCCAAATTGATTGAATGATAGAACCATAAAATAGATGCATGAAATTCTTCAACGACGGCTTAATTTTCTTTTCCTATTGCTTATGCGTCCGGCCAAAAACTCAACGACATTGATCGCATTTTCAATTCATTCAATTCGGCAGATTAGGAACCAAGAGGGCACGACCAAAGGTGGTCCATTGACTGCACAGGTGCACCATAGTCACAGCCATTACGCCTAATGTCTACAAGAAACCCCAATTTAAAGGCGATAAATAAATCTCAAACGAAAATAAGAATAAAATTAATGCAAAAAAAACTTGAAGTATAGATATCACTAGCGAAATGTTGCGTCTTAAGACGATTTGGGCAACCCTTCTTACTGTTTCCACGACTATTTGTCATCAGGCATTATCCTCACCGGGCTGGGGGCAAGACCATCACTTATTTAAATTAATCGCTGTCCCGGATCAAAATATAGGTACGGCGAATTTAGACATTTTTGCTTGCAAGCAATTTGTCTCAGTCAAACTTTGTGTTTGTGCAGATTAAAGGATCTGACTTTGGGGATGTAAAGGTCAAGCTGAACATGTAAGTAATTGTGATATACAAGTGTAGTAAACATGACTGTGATGTATTTGTTATTACATGTTAGTGTGAGGAGAAGAATGTTCTGGAATTAACTTCTTGCTCTGGTTTTCCCAAGCGAATAAAATATTATGGTGTTCTTCAAGGAGAGCATTAGATGGTTTCTTTAGTCACTAAGGGTCACTAGCTTGTGGTACTTGTGTGTAGCGCCCCTGGTATTGCATACATCCATAGGCTACGGTAATTTAATTACTACTGGGGAAGATAGACAACCAAACCACTTAAAATAGCAGGATCCAAGATCGAGATTACTTTTTGGTGTAAGTCGGCTCTTATTATAATTAGGCCAGATAATTTGCGGAATATCAAATAGCAAATAGATTTTACGGAGATAGGACATGATGGTATCTCACGTCCTAATTGAACAGTTCGACTGGGGAAGTACCTGCGCCTTACAAAATATCGCAGCTAATAATAACCATGTGTGGTGTTTTCAGTTGGGTAGCCAGAGCTCAGTAGTTTTATATTAGCAGTGCTGTTGGAAGACCAAGAAACCCTTCTTTGTCTTCTGCACTGACAGAACAGAGATTCTTCCAACCTTCTTCCCTGCCGCTTTCCTCTCCCTCTTTCCCCCTTCCCCACGGGCGGGGTTGTTTAAATCAAGTTCAGACGAGTCCCCAAGTACTTCGTCAGTTTCCGTTTCCCTAGTTACTAATATTATTTAATTCATTGCATACATTTAACATAACATAACATAAACTCACGCCTGTATCCCCGAAGGGGTAGGCAGAGGTGCTAGCTAGCACCGACATTTCGCCAGTTTATATTTAGATCCCAATGTAAAACGGGCACTTACAAACCTGCGATAAATACACACATAACTTTGAAAAGCATCGAAAAGTCATTGGTGTGTGCCATGGTAATCCTGAGATCGAACCCGAGACCTCGTCTCAGCAGTCCATTACACATACCACTAGTCTACCACGGTTTTGCATACATTTATGTCAGATATTATTACTAAAACTTTGTTTTAAGTGCTATCGTCATTATTAAGAACATAAATTAATTGTAACACAAGTATACTCACAATGTCCAAATTGTTATCGTTCGCAGAGGTAAATAAAATGTCAAGGTTTCTTTATCTAACATTTTAATAAAGCAATGGGCAGTTTTCGTTATAAATTTTCTTAGTAGCTTCCAAGGCACGGATAGATGCAGTTGCTTCCAAGAAAATCTAATATACAACTCTCTTACGACACCTTTGGGAGAAAGTAGTAGGATTTATATGCATCTGAGCTTCAGACGATTCGCTGATACATGTATATTTTACGACGAAAAGAAAAGACTATCAAGATCTTATCTCTTTGAAATAGTGTATTTATCTGTATCTTTTTTTAGCGTTTTTTTATTATCTTTGTTTTATTATAGGTTACGACCTTTTTGGTTTCCAAAAATCTCTCTATTCATTTTAGGAGATTTGGGATTTGTATAAAATATTCGGTGGGGGCCAAAAAGATGATGAATTTACACCCAAGCTGCTATTGCCTGGCTCTTGCCGCCTCGTATTTGAGCAACTTTCATAGCGTCATACATTAAAATATGTTTATATTAGAATAAGAGTACTCGTTGGTAATAATAAATGGTATCAATTCTTACAATATAGCCTTAGAGATACATATTTCCTCACCTATTTAAAAATGTCTCCATAATAGAGATATGTGTACCTGAACTCAATTAGGGAAGTGCCTTTAGAACGTAAGCAACAACCACTTGATTAAGAGAATGTAAATAATTTGTTGCTTTCACGTACCAAATACAAGAGTCTGGCGAATTTTGTATCGTGAATTTGAATTTAAAAAACAAATTGTTTTGGCACCTAAAATTGACGAACCGAGGTAACTTGACGTTGTCCCAATTTATTGGTGTCAGCGCAACATGTCATTCTCCTTTACACATTACTGTTATATCACTCCTTTCTTTGCTATATCTAATTTCACACAGACCATCCATCTTTTCTTGAGTTAACTTTTGATCTTAAAGTCCTCTACATTCATACTTTGGACCTCTTTTACAACATTACTATCATCTCTTCTCATAATATATCCATACCGTCCGTATTTTTTACTTCTTAATTTTTATTTACTGGTGCCACTTCCATCGGTAAGATAGATGAAAATATATTATTTGTACAATCTAATGTACAAGAGAATTCTATTTCGCCGATATGTAACTCTGACTGATTCAGACAGGAACAAGACCTCTTAGGGAGTGAAATGAGAGCATTTTTTTAGTTAACGGGTTTTGTCACTAAAGCACCATTTCAAACGACATTACTGTAAACAAAAAACACTCTGAGAGTAGTATAATGCATTAAGAAGGAGGGTTTGTGCATTATCTCAACATTGGATCAGTGCTTGTAGGTAATTCTCGAGACAGGGAGGATTTGATTAATTAGAAAATAATAAGTTTTCAATTAATGGTGGCCAATATTGACTATAAGGTAATGTTTATTCATTAGTAGAATATACGATAGATCTCACACCATCTTTGATATCACCACCACATGATGATGTCAGGGTAGGTATGTATATACCTACTGCTTTATATACATAGCATTTTTGATTGCTATTTTATTAACCCACCAGATGGAAAATGGTTACCATGGCCTATGAACGTTTGCAACACTAGGTGTATCACACTCGTGCAGCCGATCCTGAGAGGTAAGGGGGACAAGGAGGGGAAGGGGGAGGCGTGCAGTTTAGGAAATTGTCAGTGCTGTCAGTGTAGAAGACAAAAAAGGGTTTCATATCATCACGTAACATTGTCAACTGAAGCCCTCGGTCTTTTCACTGACAATACAGAACTTCTCGAGTGAACTTTGGCTACCCTAGCCACCGGCAGAAACACAACACAAGGTTATTCATTAGCTGCGGTATTTTGTAGGGCGCAGGTACTTCCCCAGATGTACTTCTACTGATACAGTCATGTCCTACCTCCGAAATACTTTTATTAAGACAACTTGCTTGGCATCACCTCTGGTTGACTGGTAAAACATTACCTTGGTATCAAGGCCATCTAAGTACTTGTGAAAGAAGTTTATTAATAACTAGCTGAACCACGCAACTTGCTCCGCACTTGTTGGTCCCAGCGTGATGTTATATACAAATAAACCTTCCTCTTTAACCATTCTATCTATTTAAAAAAACCGCATCAAAATCCGTTGCGTAGTTTTAAAGATTTAAGCATACTAAGGGACATAGGGACAGAGAACGCGACTTTATTTTATGCTATGTAGTGAAGAAATAGGTAGATGGTTAACGCTCCTTCTTCAACTTAGGCCAACGGAATTTCTACTACCTACGAATATTGCGCCAGAATTGGATTAAGCGGTGTTTAGTTAAAACCGATGAAAGGGTAAGCTCCAGTGATTATTCCGCCGTATTGTCTAATTTCGAGTGTGGAGGTGCTACTTGTAATTTACTTGAAACATTTGCAATTTATGTAGTTGACTGTAAAGTTGGTCGTGAAACTTAAATTACAACAGCTTAAGACGTGTCTGTTGAAAGTATAGCTTAGCAACCGAATAAAATAGAAGTTGAAAGTTTCGTTGATAGAGTATAATTTATGTGGTATATTTTGTGAAACATATACATATTTTTAACATAAACTCACGCCTATATCCCCGAAGGGGTAGGCAGAGGTGCTATCACTCACATTTCGCCAGTTTATGTTTTAGGTCCCAATGTAGTGGCGAGCACTATTGACATTAACCGGACGCTTATAAACCTGCGATAAATACATTCAAAACTTCGAAAAGCATCGAAAAGTCATTGGTGTGTGCCATGGTAAAAGCTGGGTTCGAACCCGAGACATCGTTTCAGCAGTCCATTACCCATACCTACCACTAGGCTACCGCGGATTTATACCTAGGTACATACAAACATATAAAAGTCATGATTATATTTTAGCTAGCAAAGTTTAGAGGAATATAAATATAAAATAAAGAATTACTATAATATGTATAACCACACCACTTTTCACATATTTTTTCCTCTCACAGATACTGTTCAATGTAAACGTAAATAACAGGCAGGAACCAAACTTAATGCTTTTCTGTACCTCAATATTGTTGTAATTAGCGCGTGTAATAAGTATTGGGCAATTTTTATATATACTTTCTTGAAGCATTGTTGCAATTTTTTATTTTTGTTTATTATTAAATTTTATGTTTTGGATAACCATTTCATGATTCACAATACACAATCTTTACTTCTTATATTTAGCTGTTTTAATATTAAAAATACAAAAAATTAATCTATGATCTGAACTTATTAATAAATTTCAATTAAAATATCGTTTGTATATTCGTAACAATTTATCAACATCGCCGACTATTAATTTTAGATTAACCAAATTAAGTCGAAAGCAACATGTAAGATTCAATGGCGTTGCAATTCCATTACTAAGATTGGAATAGGCGACGGTAATGGTACGAGTAGTTCGGTTTACCATGAAATCGTGAGTTCTTCGATTGAATTAGAATAGGCTTTTCATGTGTTTGTATGTTTATTGACTTTGTTTTTGTAGGAGTAAGATTGTAATGATTGCTTAGAATGACCCAATGCTGCAAATTGTTGAACTGGCGCTGTAAAATATGTTATATTCCAGCCACCATTACAGCATCTCGAATTTTACTCCCCAGAATTTACACATTTTACACGCTCAGTCTATGTGTAAAACAAATTGTATAATCCTCCCATACTCACCACACTCTGAATCTAAAAAATCCGTGGCGTTTTGTGACATGTCTGCTATATTTCTTAAAAAGATTAAGTTGATAATATCTATTTTCAAAAGGCCGAAGTATTTAATAATATTGAAATCAATTTCATTTTTGTGATACTAAATTTAATTGTTAATTGAACTATTATTTCGATGAAAACGTGTAATATATTATTATTCTAGTTGAACAGCAAACGTGGTTATTTCGATGTCAGATAACGTTTTAAATAATAGTCCTTCACCGATATAAATGATCAACATTACTTAGATCTTGAGTTACAATTTGCTATTCTACTATTATTTCTAGAAAATGAGGTTGTTGAACATTTCAAAGCTATTTTTGGGTTATATTTATGCCTATTAGTTTCTAGTTTATTGTCGCATTTAGAAAACTTTCAGAACTAAGCCACGTGGTTCTCAGCAGAGTAGAATTTGGGCCACCTCGTCTCTTCCTATGCGGTGTCATACAAAGCGACTAAGGAATAGGACTATTTAACATCAGACAGATTTACACAGCCCAAACTCAGCCTCAGGTGTATGGCGCGAGTCAATGATAGTGCCCAGAATATGGCAATAGTCTTTGTGCCTACTCCGCAGGGAAATAGGCACATGCATGTATAGTTAAATGGGCAATGGGTGGCCTTATAGCTAAATGCAATTCCTTCTTGGCAACTGTGGGAAGGCGAGAAGTTGAGTAATATACATATGGGAATGGTGGTGTAGCTGTTACAATGAGGTTATATCCAAAGTAAAAAGTTTAGAACAGGTTTTATAACACACTTTATAACAGGTTTTGTAATAGATTTTATACCAGATTTTGTAATAGATTTTATGAAAGATTTTATCACAGGTATAAACAGTTTATTGTGAAGGAAAATGTTAAGTCAAATCTGTATTTAATTTTAAGTACACAATAGGTTAACCTTTTAACAGATTTTATAAACAGGAGTTTCTCGATTCGGATGATTATATTTTTTTTAAATATTTTATTTCAATTCCTGCCTTGTTTCAATTATTTGACATGGTGCAATTTTTTTTAATGATTTTATTTTTATTTTTATTATATTAACAACACCAACATTACGAGGCTCACAGTATCTACCCGTCTCTACTACAGAGTACTACCCTCTAATCACGTGTTTATCAACAAATAAACATAAAAAAGTGATTTTGTACAACACAAATCATTGTCTACATTTCCAATATCGATAAAAATATTTCATTCGAGAAACGTTTAACTATTGAATAGATCGTTCGAGACGACGTGTTTGTTCTCGTCTCAATAACGCTTAGTAAATGGATATTCCCGACATCTGTGGGGCGACAAATTACCTATTCTAGCTGTCATCTTGTACTGTATGGTTAGATTATTATTTGGAGTTCCCTGAAAAATATTGTGTTGGTTTATTTAAAATAAAAATTGAAAACCTTTGCCCAGGGAACGAAACGAGGTGGGTTATTAGACACGACACTGTCAAGAATGTATTTTGTGTCTCGCGAGTTAAAGTCGCGTTTGGACATTAATTTTTTCCAATTTTAAATTAATTTAAAAAGTTTGCATAGAAATCCATCAAAATTTAATCTTTTGTTCTTTAGTTTTAAGAATTGATGTAGAAATGTGAAGTTTTAGTAAATAATAAAATAACATTAATAAATGAAAAAATTGAGAAAAATTAAAAATAATGTAGGTTAATGTGATAATCGACCACTAGTAAAAATCGACCATGTCGTAGCTTTACTAAGATTAAAACATTTAGATTAAAAGACAAGAACATATTTATACAGTATATGACGTAGAAGCTGCAGCGGAAGGAATAATGTTTATATCTAATAGGAAAAAGCTTTTCGAGGAGACAGTATGTCTGTATGTAATTATACACGGTGATTTTATAGTGGTTTTGGAAAAAGAATATCTTGTTTCACACACAGTTTCGGAAGCAAAATCGACTGGAAGTTTTAATTTTGAAAAGAAAAAAAAAATACTTTTTGTATGGCAATAATGTGCAGGTGAACAGTAAAATGTATGGGACGTGTAAAAAAAAAAAAATTTTTTCACCAAATTAGGACTTCCTTACGATTTTACTATCGAAATTGTGGCCAAAATCTTTTTTTCCAAAACCACTATAAAATCAACCGGTATAATAGAATAAAGAAATTTTCTCTATTCAAACTGTAGCTACGTCAAACATAGATATAAGACAGGCTTAACAAACAGTTTCAAATGTGTACCTTGTCATTTTGCGATTTGCAAATATTACGATATTCAAATTTGTCTAAAATGTGTCTAAATTTAGTATGTATGGCAAAGACACTTTCTATTTTAATTAATTTTAATCATTGCCAGTAATAAGTATAACCAAGGTATGAGTTTCGATTGACATGATCATTTACATATTCACTGTTGAAATCAACAAACATGGTAAACATCCCGATATATATAACAGTGAATATCTAACCAAGGTTTCTCAAGTTTCGATGTTAAATGAATTCTTTCAAATTTTGATGTTTTAAAATACCAAGTGAAATCATTTCTAGGAAGATTTCTTCGACATGATTATGATTGGGTGTTTTCAGAACATCTAATCTGTATAATATACAAAGCACTATAGGCTGAGGGTAGCCAGAGGTTACTAGAGTCTCTGTGCTGTCAATGCAGAAGACGAAGAAGGCTTTCTTGGTTTTCTCACTGACATCACAAAATCTCTCTAGTGACCACTGGCTACCCTACTCACCGCCGGAAACGCAACACAAGGTTATTATTAGCGGCGGTATTCCGTACTTCCCCTGTCAGACTGCTCAATTAGGACAGGACAATTTCAAAAAATTATTAATGTTGCATAGAAACACTCAGACCATAATATACAATCTGTCATATATAAGTGGTAATTGACCTACAAACCCATGAAGTTGCAATGAAATGGTTGATAGGCTATATCAAACAGGTAACAGGCCTTTGATATGTCAAAGATGTATTTGACATCGTCATCAACCATTTGATGCAAATTTCATACGTGGTTACTTCAACTACTAATGATGAAGCGTTCCTATCTATCTGTTCTAATTATAATGCTGCTTGTTTATTTGAACCTCTGGAACTATTTGTATACGATTTGAAAAAATATTTGTACATCTAACAAATCTATTTTGATAAAGGTAGTGCTAGAATCTGCCGTCCCAATTGAGCAATCCTTTCGGGGAATTAATCCCGCTCTACAGAATTCCGTGGCTAATAATAACCTGTTGTTGTGTTTCGGTCGGTTTTTGTAACCCGTGTGAAAACTGTTAGCCATACAAATCTGAAGTAAGTTTTCAAAGCTTAGCAATGGCACGCGTGCACTGACTACAACACACTTCCACTTTTCCATGTACTACAACTCGAACTCATACTTTCTTTTTATACAGAACCCAACCACTACCGCATTCTTATTCTACGTTATGTTTTCATATATTTTCGCGAATCGGTGATTGATGTGCGCTTGACGCGTCGTGGAACTAATGCTTAGGGTGAAGATTGATCTGTCCCAGTGGTACGAAGGACATGTTCCGCATCCTCTGTTATTTAAATACGAAACGACGATGGCACCAGATTATTTAGTCTGATGAATGGGAGAAATTGTATTTGAGGAAGTTACATATTATAGGGGAAATGACATATTTTGAATGATGATTTTTAAAGGTTTATGTTATTGATATTTATTCATTGGTCTCAATTTTTTTCAGTTATTCTTCTTATTTTTATCTTTAATAAAGACGATGGGGTGTTATAAGTGTGTGACATCGCAGCTCCCGAAAGGATGAACCGATTTGGATGAAGTTGTTTTTGTTTGCAAGGTGCATCGGTCGGGCTCTCCCTATAAGATCACTGTTTTAACAGTATGAGTAACGGTCTAACATGACCGCCGCTACAAAACGGTGGATGACAATGTTTTTCACAAGTCCCAAATCCAAAATGGACGCCATCCATCACAAAATGACAAATTACAATTTTTATATTTCACTAACCCCGCAATATGGGTTTGATACCCATATTGCGGGGTTAATGAAAGGCCAGGCCAGGAGATCAATTTAAAAAATATTTTTTAAATTGAACTCCTAGGCTGAAGAAATGAAAGGCTAGACTAGGAGATCAATTTAAAAATCGATGCATTAACACTGGAAATATCACTGAATTTTCTGAGCATTTTGTAAACCTATTCAAACGATACAGGTGTGATTTTATGAAGAGCACGTGCATAAACAATGCATTAGTACAATAGCCATCACGGCTGATTTCCTGGTATTTATTTAAGTGTTCCATGGTCTATCTCTGAAACATCTCATGAAATCTTCTACTCACATGTGCGACGTCTCTCTCAGTCGAGCTGCTCTTGTCCTCTGTGTCTCCCTGGTCTTCTGTTTGTGCTTCTTGCTTGTTCTCTTCTTCCCTCCGTCTTCCAAGTCCTTGTCTGCGTGGCCTGGTCGCGAGTCTCCACCGGCTTCAGCGCAGGGTCTTCGTAACGGAATATCTAAACCATTAAGAAGTTAAAGAAATTTAAGTGGGACCATATCGGGATATGCGATTTTTCTAAATCCATCAACAAGCAACGGAGCTAGCTGCGTACAAATAAAAAAATATATAATCATCCGAATTAAAAACCTCCTCTTTTTAGAAGTCGGTTGAAAATAAAGAACCACTAAAATGAACCTTAAAACAGCAACCATCATTGGAACATTCTAGGTCGTAAAATAAATCTTGAACATACTTACAAAGATTACCTCCCTCTCTATCATATTTCAGGGTAGGCAGTAAACGCAAACTCGTCCTAAAACGTTCATGGGCTATATTCATCTGGGGCTTTTATCTAGATTGCCTTACTGAACTGGCCAATTACTCCTAATTTTATAGTGAATAATTGAAGAGCAGGAATGTAGTATCTGTCTGTTTTTCTCATGTACCAACTGTAGGAGTAAGTAAAAACTATTATTTACCTTAGTTTGTTTAGTTTCTCTACTTAATACTGCGTTTTACTCTATGATATTTAAGTCTGATCGTCTGATACTCTCGAAGAAGCTAAATTGGTAGTACTTGTGCGGCTAAGCACGTATTTATTTTCTTTGCGATTTACACCGCAAAGTAAGCAATCGGGTCAAAAAATACTACTAAAAATTCTTTAGTTGCAACATGAATAATTTATTTTTGGGATATCCATTTTTTTACATAGTACCGAGTGGTGGCGATAGGCTAGCCCCCTAATACGTGGGGCCAAAAATCATAGTTGGCGAAATGTGGGTGTTTAACACACCTTTGTCTACTCCTTCGGGGATTACAGGTGATTATGTATGTATATTCAACATAAACTGGGTAGTTTCAAGAACTGATAGCCTCAAAATGATAGTTATATAATGTTATGTGCAAATACGATACCATAGTTTACCTTTTGATTTGCTTGACGTTTCGGCCAGGTTGCAATAGCCGTGGTCACAAGCTGACTGAAGTATGCGCTGTCAGGACTCTGAGGGCTGCAGGGAAGGCCCAGTTTCTTGTTAAACTACCCCCACACTGCACTTGTTACGACACACTACACTGACCATGTCCTTGTTTGTCACCAGGACCGCGAAACAACACTAAGCAAGTTTTTTTTTAAATCACCAGGTTTTGCTAACCACCATGCAACGCGAAAGCTTAAAAGTGAGAAGGTTATAAATCACTACATAGTATAATCACTACATAGTCGCGTTCTCTGTCCCTATATTTCATGTCCTTATGTCCCTTTGTATGCTTAAATCTTTTAAACTACGCAACGAATTTTGATGCGGTTTTTTTTATAGATAGAATGGTTAAAGAGGAAGGTTTGTATGTATATAACATCATGCTACGACTAACAGGTACGGAGCAGGAATGAATAATGTTGCAAAAACGGGGTGACGCAGACAAAGTTGCGTGGGTTAGCTAGTCTATACATATAAAAATGAATCGCGAAATATCTTGGTAAGCGCATAACTCGAAGACGACCGGACCAATTCGAATAATTCTTTATTTTATTTGTTCATTGAACTCTACAGAAGGTTTTTATGGAGCAGCGGGAATGGGATCAGAAGTCCAAGCTGCGGGAACGGGATCAGACGTCCACGCGGGCGGAGCCGCTCGCAACAGCTAGTATTAGATAAAAATGAAAGTTTATAAATGATTCTCCCCAACATTCCGTAGCCGCAGGCATGTTTGCTAAAATGTATTTAAAATTAAAATATCCTACCTAAAAGTATTCCGCTTGAGCAAATATGGTTTAAGGGCATTACACAATTTTAACTCATCCCCTGTTTCTGGTCTTTGTTTTATTGCTTTAAAAACATTGTGTACAGATCTGGTACCTTTAGGAATTATGAATGTATGAACGTTTTATATTAAAAGAAAGGTACGTTCCGTGTGGGTTCCAAAAGTTCCTGGACAATTTGAATCTAAAATTAAGGTAATGAGTGAATGAAAGAATGAGTAAATGAATGAAAATTTATTTCATTCATTTATTATATAAATCACAATTATATAAATCACAGAATATCTTATATTAAAATATTTTTTATGAACGTTACAAATTATGTATACATCATTACTACACTACGACTAGTTTGATGGAAAAATGTTATTTTTAAAGAATACGAGTATCTTAACAATTAAAATATATTAAGTAATCTCTTGCTCTTGCACCTATTTATTATAAATAAACAAAACTATATTTAAAAGAAAAAGAAGGATATCAATAATCTATTTGAGTCTCTTCTCAGTAAATTCAACTACCGAACCAGCAAAACAATCATTGATTTATTTATTTTATTTTATTTACTATAAATTATAATATTTTTCACATATATAATTGTAAAACTTTGACTTTGACTTTGTGCTCATTATGTGCCAAAACTGAATAAACAAAATTGAGTTTTTGATTGATTCTTTGACTTTTGAGTCTTAGAAGTCTCTGGATATTAAGATAATACCTGCATGAATTTACTTATTTTCTTATAAAGAAACAATAGGTACATCAGTTTAGTTTATTTTGATAACGCTATCTAGTTAGTTAGATATACATACATACTTATAAATAAATAGTTACTTATAGTAAAAGTTACAACAAAACACCTGTGTTTCAAAATTATCAACTAATAGTTTTTCCCATTGCATATTGCACAAATAAAATGAATGCAGTGACAATAACACGCGTTTTATTCAGTTGGAAACAAACATATTACAATTGATGTGCACCCGAAATTGTCGATCCAGTAAATAACATGGAACAGCCAACATTGCAACACCGTTTAAAAACAAAACTAGTAAATCCGTACTATAGATAAAATTGTTCAGTTATAGACCAATGAGCGTATTGTAGGAATATTTTTTAATTTATCATCTCTTGGCCTTTGTCACAATTACTTGGAGTCATCGTAATATATCGTCTCCTCCATACATTCCTATATCAGATATTATTTCCTCAGTCATCTTCTTCTTTGTCATATCTTCTTTCACACAATTCATTCACCTTTTTTAAGGCCGTCCTCTATCCTCCTAAAGATCTTTGGACCATTTTGAACTTTGAAATATTTCTTTAAAAAAATATACAAATATAAATTTAAATACATGCCCTTATTTATCTTTACTAAATCGCCGTAGCGTGGTCCGTCTATATTCAGCGGCAGTTCGCGTGATTTCAAGGAATTAGATACAAAAGTCAACCGGTACATCATCCGTCTTGCTCAACTAACGACAAACCCTATATTTGCTACAAAGTCATATATTCTAATGTTTTTTGTGGTGAATCAGAAGTATAAATATTTAGTTTTATTTTTTATTTAGGGCACGTCAATTTGACTTCGCCTGATGGCAAAGTCTTAGGAAGGAGGGCACCATTAAAAACACGTACAGTGTTACAATGGTGGCGCTCAGCTTGACGGTCTTATATGCTTTTTCACACCCTGCATAAAGGACCTGAGACTGCAGGAAGAAGGTAACATGTGCGCTGATAAGGAATTCCAAGACCTAATGGTACTGTAGAGGAATTGAACCACTTAGTTTTAGATGGAATATTCTGCACCGTATGCGGGTGACATCTAAGCCATGTAGGTACGTGTTGTTCTGGGCAGGAAAGGAGAGGGTGGGTTGGATTGGAAGAGCTTATTTTGTAGGCACATAATTAGGTGGCAAGAATATTGGAAACAATTGAACATTATACTGAATTCCAGCATAAATCCCGGTCTCTATTAAAGTTAGTGTCTTGAAGTCCGGGACCTTCGCTCCTTGAAATTCTTTTCATTATTCTGACTTGTACGGGTGCTACTGCTGTTTGACCACTCAATTCTGGCAGAAACCAGCTTAAATATTCTGAAACTTAAAAGTATCCATTCTCTTCGTGATTAAGTAAACCCCCGTGAGGCCACTCTACCCAGTTGAATATCTTGATGATAAAAATGCATGGTCATCCTAATCTCTTACTCTTGCACCTATTTATTATAAATAAACAAAACTACATATTAAATAACGATAATTTACCTGAGTTTCTTGCTGGTCTCTCCTCAGTAGATCTAATCCAGTTATAGTAGATGAATCATTTGAAAATAATTCATCTATTATAACTATATCTAACATAACTAATAAATAAAATTTATTAGAAATTATAATATTTTTGACAAATATAATTGTAAAACTTTCACATTCATTATGTGCTCTTTATGTGCCTAAACTGAATAAACTAATTTTTGATGATTGGAACTTTGATGAGGGAAAATATTCCCAGAATAAAAATTCAATTTCGTTAATTGATTCTTTGATTCTTAAGTACTCCATGATGCCATCGTATTCAACATCCTGACAATACAAAAACAAAATAATAATTCATACATACAAACACACAGTTGGCATAGTTTTATTATTCACTCAGATAAAGCTGTTCAATCTACAAGTCGACAAGCTTCGGGACATTTCCCATTAGAAACAATCAACATTTTTTGTTATTCTTATCTGACCTTCTCAGTCGCGTAATTTAAAACAGATTTAAGGAAAACAAGCTTTAAATTTTCATTTAATTACTTTGGAAACAGCGCACGATTTTCTAACAATGAACGTTTTGTATTTACATCACTAATTGGGGAATGGACGAACAGTTTTCTATACAAAATGGATGTTACCTTGATATTTGGACTCTTATCTTAACATTTCAATAGACTAGAATTCGTTGCTAATGGAACTTTTGTTACCATATTGTAACAGTTTAATCTTTTATCGGATATTGTATGAGGAATGAATTGAATACAATTATTTTGAGTTATAATGGTCGCAATTTGAGGTTTGATATCGATGTTGTGGTAATATTAACTTATTCGGATGGCACAAGTGTAATGTGAACTTACTTGAAATGATTAGCCATTAAGGTGTTCCAAATACCTCTTAGGTGGCAGACAGGCACGTGGCCCACCTGATGGAAAGTGGTTATCGTGACCTATGGACGTTTGCAACACCAGGGGCGTCACATTAATGGGGGGGGGGGGGGGAAGTAAAAAAGGTTAAGAGAGTGTCTGTGCTGTCAGTGCAGAAGACAAAGAAGGCTTTTCTATTACAATAAAACATATTATTGTCAACCTACCATTACATAGTCAAAGCTTGATCATATTTATTTGATTCATTGTCAATGTTGCGTACGGAATATAGAATAAATTTTAATGATACAAAGACTCTTGGAAAAATTGAACTGCTATTTCTTGAGAATACAATAATGTTCTACAATATTGCAGTGACGGAGAAAGACTATCACCACCCCATCTTATCCGAAGGCTGTTGTAAGAGGCGAAAAACGGTAAAATACGCAGACGATATCACTGCGACAGAAGGAAATCTGGAAATAAAACTCTGTATCAACCCGTCTGGTCAGCGTGGAAACTATAGGCTAAAGCTTCCCGAAATTGGGTTAGGCTGGATAGGCTAAGTAATAGTGCACTCATTGAGTGAAATTGACTGATAGGACTTCACCTCCACCAAGACACTTAGGGTCAGTTCAACCTGGGTGCGCCAAAGTTCACCTAAATTTTCAACTCCGAAAATTGGAACTCCGAAAATGTTCTTCCTAACATTTTTCATCCTAACAATCATAATTTCTAACTACTCTGTCTCTAATGTTTTAATTCCGAATCATTCAACTTCATAATGTCGGTAGCAATAAATATCTATTATACTATTGTTTCTTTTCCTATATTTTGTCAACATAACCATCTTTTACACTATTATTGAAAGTCATACCTTTTTAGTTTAGATTTATTTCTATTAATAATAATCAGTATTATTTAAATTAATTTTGCGTAATTTTTACAGTTTTAGTTATTTACACATAACATGATAAGAAATAAGAATACCACTACCCTGGTACAAGTAGTTAAATACATGTTTTCATTTACAAGCGAGCGAAATCTCGCTGCGGTCATTCAGCCAAGTTCCAGAAACGAATCGGTCATATTTATAGTTCTTGGTTTAGGTTAGGTTAGAATTGTGACCACACAACGCACGAGCCGAGCGAGCGAAGCGAGCGTGCCGCGGCAGCGGCCGGCGAAGTGCCAGAAACGAATCGAAAACGAAAAAGATCATAAACATAACCGTAAATAAGTCGTATTTTATGATTTTCATTCATTTAAGCCAAAAAATCTGTGAAACAACCTTTAATCATTCTAAACAGTTTTCTAATTAATAGTAATAAGTATGTAACAACAAATAACCAAAAAAAATTGCTAAATGTAAAAAGTTGTTTTGTAATATAATATAAGTACGTTATTAAAGCATACCCCAAAATAAAAATCATACCCTCGAATTAAATCTATAAATAAAATATAATTCTACCGACATATTATATTACATTTGGTAAATAAATGTTTCTTTCTAAGTATGAGTGACAATATTGTGGTAATTATGTTTAGGAATAAAAACGTTAGGATAAAAAACAGTAGGAGCTTTAATATTGTATGTTAACGATTTTATTGATAACAATTTTCGGAAACATGAGTGTTATCAACATCGACGGTAGCACTACAAATAGTATGAATAAAAACTTTAGGATGAAAAATTTTAGGCGGAGTGATCATTCGGATTACAAATCGTTAGGAAGAACAATTTCGGATGAAGAACTTTAGGTGAGTCAATATGGACCCGTTCAACCTCGCTCACAAATTTGTCCATTTGCGGTGGAATGGTGAAGGGGAGAAGGTAAAAAGAGTATCTGTGCTGTCTTATCACTGACAACACAAAATTTCTCTAGTGAGCGCCGTAAACAGAACACAATGTTATTATTAGCCGCGGTATTCTGTAGGACCGAGGTAGTTCTCCAGTCCGACTGCTTAATTAGGACGTAAAATACCGTCATGACCTACCTCCGTTATGACTGAACTTGAATCCCAAACCTGTCGCTTACAGGGGATATGCTCTAACTATTATTCATCGTCTTCGTCCCAAGTTAATTACATTAACTGAGTAGCTCGATTTTTCAAAGCGCCCCTATAAAGAATCGATTGTAGGTTCAAGTCCATTCTCGGCCAGTCACTTTTCTGATCTCCAGGAATAGTTAGCATATTAATAATTGTGTGGAGGAACGGGATGTGATGTCCCTCCAACACAAAGGGGGGATGCTCCGACCAGGTAAGGTGATCACGCCTACCGGGCCGCAGCCCAACGATTGTCGTTGGGTTGTTGTATATATATTGTACCAGTGCGAGAACTTTGCTTTCGCGATGTAGGATCCGTGACGTAGTAGTTAGTCGTGCTGTCGCTAGATGGCGCTGGGTACATGTGGTATGGCCACAATTGCTTTAAAATTCCATCAAACGGAGATGTAGATGATGGAAGGATTTGTATGCAATACTCGTATTAAATTGACTTATATTGGTATTAAATAATTATATTTTGCACATGACAAATAGAGTATACAGTGTCTAAAGTGCTGTCATTATAAGGACGGCCTAACACGGTCCCTAAGGGTCTGGATGTTGAGTAATGATGCCAAAACAGCGAAGTGAGCACTCACCTTAATAGAGGTGTAATTATCAGTTTGGAAAATGTTATATAATAATATAGTGACGTGAATTATTTGTTTCCGTGTTCGGATGAATGAAAATATTATTTTGCTGTTTCTTACCCTCAATTTCTTTGATACTTTCATAATAATTCAGAGAATAAGCGAGAATGTATGAAAAACATTGTTTAAAATTTGAATACTGGTGCTCTCCAAGACGATAACTGGTAGTGCTGGTGCGGCTAAGCACGTAATTAATTTCTTTGCGATGCACCGATGCGATGCGGTATACCGCAAATTGGATCAAAAATTTTTCGGCATACTCATTTTTTATAAAGTGCCCGATTGGTGGCAATGCGCTCGCCCCCTAATTACGTGGGACCAAAAATCATAGTTGGCCAAATGTGGGTGTTTAACACACCTCTGCCTGCCTTCGGAGATTACGGTTTTGAGCATAATGTATGAATGTAATATGTATTTTAAACTAGAAGAAATGAAAGATGTATGGTAAAAATTTAAACATGTGGTATCTAGGGTGCTAATTTATCTAGTTTGATTGACACATCACCCATATTGCGATAACGTCATGTAAAATTTAATGTTATAATATAATAACCTTCACGCGACTTGGTATAATGTTCAATAAAATATGCATACTGTAAGCTGTCTACGATATAATTCGATTAGCTTTTGGCAGTAACTATATTTCCGGTAATATTGGTAACAGTGGCTGCACGATGCATAATATTAATTTGAATTATGTACAATCACTTGCAAATCCTGCTCATCACAATGATGATTTCTTATTTGGACTAGCTGTCGTGTGAATGAATAATAAAGGGCTATCTACGGGATCAACAGTATTTTTCTTTTTTTTTCCTCCTTCAAATATTACAATCAATTTTTGGCATTTGTTTATACCACTTAGATGGCAGATAAGCACACTGCCCACCTGATTGAGGAAAAAGGGGAAAAGGAGAAGGTTAAAAGAGTCTCTGTGCTATCAGTGCAGAAGACAAAGAAGGGTTTCTCGGTCTTCCCACAGACAACACAAAACCTCTCCAGTGAACTCTGGCATAACAGTTGCTTGATAATATGAAATAGCAGTGTATTATTCACATTCTGCTGCTTCGTTACGTAGATCTAATATCAAAATGAATTTCACGGACGTGAGGTTTCTCGGACGCGGATGCAGACACGGATTACGATAGCAAATGTATCTGCAGTATCACGCAAGAGCTTCTTTCCGCGGTACATAATCCGTGATATCGCTAACGCACCTGTGAAATCGCGGATCTTGGAAAGTGGTCTTAATATTTGAATTCATTTTGCTAACCGAATGAAATATGACAACTGAAACGGAATGCTGTAACTATTAGAAATTTAATTGTTCATCGTTTCAGGACCTACACGATGTATAATCCGTGCAGATTATATCGACGTAAAAGTACAGTGATTTTAAATCCATGTCGGCTTAAAGCTCACGTAAAACACGTCATGGAAAAACTTAAAAATGCAGATTTTAAACCAACATTAAGAGGTGTTCTTGCTTTGATGTACACTTTCAACATTTTGCAAAATCTACGCCTTTTGCTAAAATAATTTATGAGTAACTTTTTTGGAATATCTTGTGAATATCTTTTTATTATCTTGTTATTTACACAAAGCATTTGTGGCGTAGCGGTAGTGAAGTGAAGGCAAATACGAGACTGTCAATATGTATTGATCTGGGTGTTTCTATTGAGAGCCCTATTGTGAGTAAATTAACTATTATGAGGGAATGTAATCTTCTTCTTCGAGTCAATGGCTTGAATAAATCTGGCATATACGACAGGTTGTAATATTTTGTTGGTTCAATACTTTGCTACAGCAATAGCATTTTTTGTTGTTCTACAGAGGTCTTTGGTGGAATAGGTTGAGTGGCACACTAAGCAAGAGAGCAAGTGCAACATGGACTAGAGTTGGGCCCCACAATTGCAGGACTCTTGTGACCGCTTGATATAGTCCTATTTTGCCATGTTGCAGCGACCAATTGGGGTCGTACCACTGGAGATGGTATCCAGGTGGCAGGTTTTAGTTAGATGATGAAAAATATATATTTTGGGGGAGAGAGGAGGGCCCACCACTCACCCGCGGTTAAACACTTCAACAATATATATTGGAATGTCAAACCGCCCTCTTCAAAGCAAGTAAAAGAATTCTTACCAGAAAGGTGATGTAATATGTGCAGTATTCCCCAAGTGCGAAGGACAAACCTCGACACGGGTTTCGCCTCTACACGAGGCATCTTCAGGAGCGCTTTCAAGCGAATATATTTTTTTGTAATGGATTTCCGCCAGGTAACGCCTACATCTGTATCGTATCTTAGATGATGAAACCTACCATAACTGGATGCTTCTCTCTCAGCTCTGTTGCTCACTGTGGGGGACTGTCTGTACTGTCTCCGACTCCTGGGTGGAGCTGATGAAGCGCTGGCGACTTTTTAAGCGGGCAGGAGGCTTTCATAGTTATGCAGTAGGTTTCGGGGTTTCTTGACTTAGGGAAAGTAAGTGAACTCGCATGTTCTTTGAAGATCTAGGGAACCACCTCCTCTGTGAACTGTAATAGTTATTTACAAGATACTGTGGGCAAAATTGTATGAAGTGATGCCATTACACAACTACTAGTCATAGAAGCTAGATCTACTAATTAATGTAATTAAATTTATATCCTAGTAGCAAGTAGCAAGAGTTTATTTTCTCATAAAGAAAGAAGACATCGATCTAGTTGACTTTTGGTTAAACTAGCCTTAAGCTGTTAAAATATTATAGACCTTATAGTGTCCAGAAACTTTTGGAGCCTTCTGTACAGTACACAAAAATCGATGGCCGAGGATGTTCCGAGTCCGAAACACACTATAGAAGTAATGTAAGATTGAAATCACAAAGTTATCATCAGCGGCACAAAGTGTGCGAGTGACATACGTATCTTTACACAGAGTATTTGAGCCGTGAAATATTTTTCTTTTATAAACTAAGTTGATAACTTTGACAGAGATATATAGAGATTTATTAAGGCCACGTCATTTGATTTATTCCATTTGACCCAGCCTGATGGTAAGCTGAAGGCAAAGTCTCAGGAAAGAGGGTCACCATTACAAACACGTAGAGTGTTACAATGGTGGTGCCCAGCTTGACGGCCTCATCAGATGCTTTTTCACGCCCCGCTTAGAGGGTGTTGATAAGGAATTCCAAGACTTAATGATGCGGTAAAGGAAAGACTCACCGAATCGCTTGGTTCTTGATGGAATATTCCGCACCGTATGCAGTGACGACAATGTTCCATAATGATTACGGCCACTGACATTTTGAATTCAGTTAATGAGGGAGTTTGTCATTAATGTCGTGATTGAAATTATATTATTTTCAAGTGGTTTCGGTGAGTCTCCTGAAGTGACATTTTGCTAAAATAGCAAATCATGTCAAACTGATACGGTTACCAAAAATTTTCATCATAGTAATAAAACACAACCTTTGTGAACTGTTGCTTCTGACTAACCCAAAGGGGAAAGGTATGATGTACATAAACACCATTATATACCAACATACCCTTAAGTACAACAAGGCTTATTAAGATCATATTGCGAATATGTCCCGCGGGAGTGCTATTGTGTAAATACAAAAGGGCGATAAACAACACTGAATATTTGATACGACCTAATTAACAAAAATATACCCTGAAGCGCCATAACAATATATAAAGTAATAATTATATTTAACTCACAATGTTCTTAGGTGTATTTCTTTTTATTCTAATGAGACCCTGAAGTTTAATACAGTAGGTAGTTTATTATAGTATCATTTAATTAGAATTGTAATGTATTTTTTACGAGCTGTTGTCAGCGACTTCGCCAGCGTGAATTTATGATCCCGATCCCGCTGCTTGGACTTCTGATCCCGTTCCCGCTGGTCCATAAAAAATCTTCCGTAGAGTTCAAGGAACAAATTAAAAAAGAATTACTCGAATTGGTCCAGCCGTCTTCGAGTTATGCGCTTACCAACATGTTTTGCGATTCATTTTTATATATATAGATTTATTTATTTGAGATTTTTGGTCAAGTACAACAATACAATTACATTCGGACACATACACAAAACACACTTTTTGGTGGCTCAACCTTTTAAGACAGCCATGTCTATTTGGTGGCGGAGTACAAGAATAAAATCGAAATTATAGATTTACAAAAACTCAAAACTATGAAAATAAGCGTCCATTGATTTATCGCAAGGTAATGTAGCTTAACGTATGCCAAAGAATTGATAAATAAACTACAGTTACAGCACGCTATAATGGCCGTTTTGACATGACTGGTTTTGTTATTTTTTTCTTTTTTGTTGTGTGAAGTTTATTTTCTTGTGTGCCAGTCTTGCCATATTTTTTTTCGTCATTCGTCTAACAGTTCCTGGCTTATTATTAAGCGCATCAAAAAAGAAAAAGTTAGCAAAAACAGTACTGTCAAAATGGCCATCACAACGTGACTCAGCTTTACTAACTAGAAGAGCTGTCTGCTCTGCTACTGAAATATAAATTAGCTTAAAAACTTTGCTCACTAAGTAGTAATTAGTAACATTAGGAAAGCGACGGCCGCTATGACGTAGCTGTATGAACACAATAATATATAACATTATAATAAATATCGCCTTGAAAATATTTCTGGCTTCATTTTTTTTTCATTCAAATATTACATAACATTCTTGGCATAACAGTATTCAGAATTACAGAGGTTTGTAATGGATGCCGCAACTTAATATTAAATAAACAAATAAAATATTCTTGTACAATCTACACAGCGCCACCTAGACCCACGGTAAGCATATTTTAACTAACTTGTGTTATGAGTTCTAGAATACGGAACATTCTTAAACACATTTTTGTGCAAATACATACACACTGTATGTACATATCAACACCCAGACCAATGCAAATATCATGCACACAAATATTTACACTGAGCGGGAATCTAAACCGCGTCTCCTGCGTAGCAGTCGCGTTCACTAACTGCTACGCCACTGGTCGTCAAATGTAAATTGATAAAGTTTGATTATTTAAGTAGAATGACTTCAGCTTATATATTAAATTAGCAGGCTTAATAAAATCTCGCACTGTTTGTTACCTAACTGATTTAGTATAAATGTTTCTGTCCCAAAAATGTTTCTTTGACATCATTAAAAGTATAAAATTACATCCCAAGTGACTCGTTCAAAATATTTTCATTCCAGCTAAAAATATTTAAGCAGGCCACCCGGAATTGAACACAAAAAGATATCATATTTCGCACCTTCAGGCTATTGCGACAGTTCCTAATTGATGTAAATTTTAAACAAAACACAGAGCATTAAAAACATAAGACCCTTCACATCTCTAGGGAGAGGAGGGTGGTGGTAAACAGGGTGTGAGTTTCAAAGGGGGTAGTCTTCATAAGAGGATTAAATACGGTAATAAGGTTTGCATCCAACACACTTGGCCGGGTCAAGTAGGGTTTACCGTTTCTATACTAACTATAGGTTTTTGAAGTATTTTCATACGTCTTGTGGTATTATATTGGGGAAAGGAAAACGTCTGTGACAATCCGATGGGTGAATGACCTTACAAGGGTTTAGGTTTTCCTTTTAGTGTGTTCGTATTACCGTAATAAGATTCAGTTTACCATAAGTAAGGGTGTCACTAGATTTCATTGACGTTACGCTTCAAAAGGTGTTTGTTGGGATCAAATATTTTGATGTTTTGATTGATGGTTATAGTATGCAAATGGACATTTATAATATTGCATTGCAGTATCAAACATTTTGGCAATATGTGGTGGGCCGTACTTTAGATCTAACATCCGATATTGCCGTACTTTCAGACTACCATTCATCGAACTTTGGAATTCAATGGATTTTTTTATATTTTTTCTCAGATCTAAAAAAAAGAAATATATGGAGGTACAATATGCTATACAATACTGGCCGAAATTTGGTACAGTTATAGATTATAGTCTGGACAACAGTGGCAAGGCAATAGTGGCACACATCTTGACGGCCTCATCATATTATGCTTTCACGCCCTGCTTAAAGGAACCGGGACTGTAGGAAGAAGGAACACGTGAATTGGTAAGGAATTCCAAGACTTAGTGCGGCAAATAAAATACTAACTGATGTTCTAATGAAATATTCTGCACCGTGTAGAGGTGACATCTAAGTCTTGCCCATGTTGTTCTGTGTAGGAGAGGATATAGTGTACGATGCCGCGGCAATAGCTAGTTTATTTATAAATTGTCAGCTGTTGCCAACATTCGTTATCGTTCTAGACTATCTAAACTATATGTATAATACTATTACAGGCATCCTAATAATGTAATGTGCGATCGATAATATCAGTAATGAATTGAATTCCCCGCCTTACTTCGATGTATTTTCGCTGCAATAAATTTATCTTCACTTAACGTAATTTCATTTTGCGAAGCTGTTCAAAAGATCTAGAATGTACTATACAATACAATATACGAAGAATAGTACATCTGAAATGTCTAGACAACCATAGTAAATTCTCAGTCCTCTGGACTCACTAACGAGTTGACCGCTAGCCAAACCACGGCAGTAAGTTCTCCATCGTACAGAATAAGACTATTTTGTTTAGTATATACGGAGGTGTGTATTTCGTTTGATTCACTCTATATAATATCGATAAATAAAATCAGGAATAGATTTTTGTAGTATTTCCATTCATTAGGAAGAGCTCTCGGATAGGTGTGAATTTTCTAGTTACTTAGATACTGCATCCGTGGCTCAGTGGGCGTAGTATGCGCCGGCTGTGCACGGTGATGAGTTCGATCCACAAATAGTTGTTCTGAGTCTGGGTGTACTTTGTGTCCGTTAGTTGTATGTTTGTAAAGTCCCCCGCGATACAGGGCTGGTTGCACAGTGCGGGTGTCTCTTTAAAAAAAATCTCGCGTTTATTAACGATATCTTAAATTGATTAGTCAGGGTTAACCTTATTTTAGGTTAAATACGGCAGCAGGTAGATTCATGGGTACAATTATAACAGTCTCTGTGTCGTGACGGTAGTAGACTACGCAGGGGGCGCTGTATAGACTGGGCCCACACGCCCGCAGCGGAGGCGACTTGAGCGTAGAATAGAGCGCAGAATGACCCGTCTTCCATGAGCCTGGGGTGTGAACCGCCTGTAACCCTAGCAAAATAAAAAAAAAAGCTCAACGCGCGTCTGCCTATACGCGGAGGCTAGATGGGGACACCATGGTTCCCACATTAGGGGAAGAGGGTCATCGCAAAAGAGATGTCCCCAGGTGTGCCGGGTTGCGAGAAATATAATGGCGGTTTTAGACGGTTCGAGTCCGACATAATCACCTCCACCGGTTTTGACGGAGGTGGTATTCTTGGGAACTTTGCACATGGCAAAAAAGTGTATTGAATAGACAGTGTGAGGTGAATTAGTCACTCGTCTATTTATATAACTAAGAGAATAATGCAAAACTATATTAAATCAGTTCGTTATTTATCCCTCTGGCTGGTTAAGATTTAGGGCGAGGTCCAGAAGATACGGGTAATATATGTATACTATCATTTGATGACTTCTAAATCTATCTATCTATCTATCTTTATCTATACTTCTTAAATAATTGTAAAAAGTTTATGTTTGTCCGCGATGGACGCAAAAACTATTGAACGGATTTCAATGCGGTTTTTATTGTTTGAAGGGGTTTGGTCCAACTTGAAATCTTACGTTTGTTTGATTGCAATCGGTTTAGTAGAACCAGAGTAATGATGAGTAATATAGGATTTAAGTTGCGCAGATGGCGCTTAGGTCACGATAACCGACAGCCACGCGGGGTAAAATCATGCTGCTTATGATATGAGACGTAAACGTTATGCGAGTACAGTGCGAGAACGACGTACCATGGTAGCGACGACGAGGCGAGCGCGGAACAGGGTAAACTGATACGGTCTGCCCAATGACAATTAACTCATCAATTCGTTAGTATATAAGTGATCATGTCTTTGTAATAGCGCTGAAATATCCAATACTTTAAACTAAATATGGTAAATAGTCCGGCGATTGGTTAAAGTTATAAAATACGCTCCTGTGGAAGATCATAACTCATTATTATATAGAAAACGAAACACATCATTCAAGGGAATTACAGTTCTTTATTATGCTTACATAGAAAAGAAGTACTGAACTACTTGGTTCAAACAAAACCCCCAAGTTATGATTATTGGAAAAAGGAAATACTTGTGTAGGTAAAGCATTCTAGTTTTTTATCGTATGACAGAAAAAGGAAATACCGATGATAGAATATTTTATAGCTACTTTTGCCGCAGATTTCAAAATTAATATTTTGAATGATATTCGTTGGAAAAGGTGATGATTTAAAACATTGTGGGAATAGTTTTGGGTCGAAATTTAAGTACAATCTATTTATAATACTTAAGTAGAGCGAAGGATTTAGTCAAACAAGCTGTTTTCTAAAACAAATTGTTTTATTAAATCTTACCTTAATAAACACCTTGGCAACTTCAAAAACCTTACTAAAAATAGTTGCAGTGGTATACAAAAAACTACGTTTCTATTTGTTCATAGACTCCTTACTTTATCCTTCAATATGCAAATCAGCCTTATAAAAGTTCCAAACACGTTTTGACACGTAATTTCTTTTGTGGTTTTAAGAAATTCGTTCGAGCGTCTACACGGAGGGTTCCAAGTGCCAACCTTCAAAAAAAGGAAGTAAAATTGGGTGAAAATATTCGTCTGAGAGTCCGGGTGAGAATTTCAGTGAAGCAATCTCGGACCAAATTAGTCCTGGAGCTAGTACGGGTCCTTTTATTGTTTAAGTTGGATAATTATTTTCGGTGGACATTTATGTCAGGTTTTGGGGACGTGCTTTTATTAAACTTATTTCGGGTATGATGTGGTACCTAAACTAGTGAGGATTTAATGAATTGAGTACCTACATACGTGTACTTGTAGTTCAATTTAGGAGGTTACTTTTAGATGGATCACAATCATAGTTTTATGTACTTTTATTTTGGCCTCCTTATGGTTTAACATAAAATTGTTTTATGGTATCTGCTGCCATAAGCTCTTCCAAATTTTTGAAAAAGCTAGCATCTGAGCCTCGTCTATCAATCAACAGATATATCAGCTCGAAGATGATGTTGGCTCATACTTCCAGTCAAGGTTGAGGACAAGGGGGTGGTGTGAAGGTTAAGAGATCCTTTGTGCCGCCAGCGCAGGAGACAAATTGGTCTTCCCACTGACTGCACAAAAACTCTGTGTTGGGTGACTGAGCTCTGTCTACCCGACTCACCAGGTTAATAGGTATTAGCCGCGGTATTCTGTAGGGTGGAGGTACTTTCTGTAAAAACATTATTTTACAAACATCAGTTTAATTTGAAGCGCTCAAGAACCTTCTTCTACCAAAACGGTATCTGAATTTAAAACCAAGCCTCAGATTTAAAACAGTACTAAACAAACAGCAATTAACATAAGATCCAGTCTAGCCAGCTAGTACGTTACACCGTGTGTTTAAAGTTTCAAATTTACAAGCGAATTTGGTCTGCTTCCGTACTCTTACGGGCTCTAAGTAATTACCGGTCACAGACAAATTACTGAGGATACAGCCCTTGGTTGTTTAACTTCGGTAATTACCCCTTTCGCTGTCCAGTAAAATTATTGTTATGTATGGAGGTTCGTAGATTTTTTGGCGTAGAGAAAAGCTTGTTATTAAATTTTAGATAACAATTTTAATAATGTAAGCGTAGCGTATAATGAAATAATGCTCTCAATGACATGGTTATAGTAGTATCAAATAATGATTGTAACATCAGAAACTTTACCACACAACAATGAATAAGGGTGAGAAACCTGGCAATCTCACAAATTGCACCAAATTTTATACTACAATTTAAAATCTCAAGCGTTGGGGGACTTCTGGATGGTAAACACTCCGATCTTTTTGGAATGATTTAAGGTCCTTTTTCCAATATTTTCGAAGTAAAGTTCTGGTCGGTCGGGTTGGGGGTTGATCGTTATCATTTTTTTACGTTATACATTTCAAATTATTCCACTAGTCACGCCCTTTCACTTAAAGAGAAAGAGAAGAAAGAGAAGAAATTAAAAGAAAAAAGAAAGAAGAAATATTGAAAGAGAAGTAAATTATAAAAAGATAAATCACTATTTTGTGGTAACGGTCATCTTAGACTTTAAATTCGTCATATATTACTATAGTATTCTACTAGCCAAGCCCTTTCAAATGATATTTGTATTGAGGGAGTTGTAAAAAAATCAAATAGGTAATTCATCATTTTGAACCGGCGCGCGGCGGCCCTATGCGACTGATTTTCATCAAAATCAAAATATCCATTCGGGAGCTACGATGCCACAGACCGATTCACTTACGCATACACACACACACAGACACGTCAAACTTATAACTTCTTTTGTCGCCATGGTTTAAAACCTTCAATAATAATAAGTGCTCTTAAGAATTGTTATAACATCATGATGCGAATCAAATTATGTTTCATGTTGCAAAAGTATCAATAACATCAAGGTTTACTTTCCACGGTATCTCCTCGCTAGATGGCGTTATACGATTAAACACAATATATATTACATCGTACACAGCTGCTTCAAGTTACTTTATTATTCTTTCATTATAGTTTTCCTTCGAGAATATTAAACTCCATTCATCGAGTTCACCGTAAAATTAACTATGAAACATTTATACAAGTGCTTTTGAACATGATCGTAATAAATAATTCTTGGAATGTAAAAATGTTATTTAAATTCGTTTATAAGCTTCAGTCACCATTAATCACACTTTGTAGCTGTAAATTTTGATATTGGAATTTACTGTTAAATGGTTAATCTCATCGTTAGAGAGTTTAATTCGATTTTTTTGGGTTAGGTTAAAATTTATTGGTGAAAATAAATAGACTTCAACATGATACTTTAGGATTTATTTGGAGTTATTTTATTCTTTATACTGATCCCGTCGTTTTGTTTGATATTTATTTATTTTTTAATATAAAGCTTCAAAGACAGTTGAGGAAGTTCGTGAGGATCGAAGAAAATGGTGAAATGTAATACCTACGTAGACGCATTTTTCTTTTGAGCCATCCTTGAGATTAAGATCATATTTTATTCTATACCACTTAGGTGGCAGACAAGCATACGGCCCACCTGATGGGAAGTGGTCACCGTGGCCTATGGACATTTGCAACAATAGGGGCGTCACACTCGTGCTGCCTACTACGCTGTACAATTTGTAATATGCTAACTTTTTATATTAGGTAGACTCGCGTGTGTCCTGTTTATTATATATCCTGTCCTGTGTATTTCATCTGTTTGTAAGTGATAATATGGTCAACGGTAGAGCACGCTTGCCTAGAAGTAACTTATGCTAGTCTTAAAGTTATAGTTATCCGGAAACACAGATTCAGGCAGGGATCAGAAGTCCACACGCGCGGAGCCACTGGCAACAGCTATAAATAATAAAATAGATCATAAACCTGGTGCCGTACAGTAATATTGACCAAACAATCCCGAAGACAAGGCAAAAAAGTCAAAAAATGAAAAAGGAGTTACTCAATTCGAAGTACTCAGATTCAAATATTTTTATATACGTTCTAGCATTTACACTTTTTATAAAATTCGTGATGGAAATTATGTTCCATTAAATTTTATTATATCTTCGCAAAAAATATAGGTTAATAATAACGACTGTACAAGTTTGGGTTAATGATCTAGTTAGACCTGGCCAATTTAAATTACGGGCACCAGTAAAGACATAAGTGGTTTATTGTCCCTTGAAAATAATGTATTTTACACTGGTCCGTTTGGCTTTGTTATCTTTGACAAGTTCAAATTTGAAAGTTGTCGCGAAGATTACCTGAGGAGAGAAAGTTTCTAAAATGTATCGTTTGAAAAAATTGGCCATGTTTGAAGAGTTAAAGAAGATGAATATGTTATGTTTAAATAATTTTGTCGATAACGATTCTCGTGGCGTACTGTCATGGAAATTTAATTCTTATCTATTTTGCTTGACCTCATACTTAAAGAACCAGTTATACCTCTAAACATGAAATTGATAGATACAACCTAGAATTTTATTACTAAAGTGCTTTGCTAATAATACGACAATCGCCAAAAATGGAATGTTATTGTGACTTCATGACAACCGACCATAGTCACATCAAATTACTACACTGGTGTGACTAAGGTGTAATTTATTTATCCGTACCCACACTAGTATGACTATATTTCTCTGTATTCACATTAGCGAAAGATCAAGATATATTCTACGATATTTATCATTTTCTTCGATCCGTAGTCACACCAATACACCATTGAGTTGGATCCTTCATAAAAGTAAGTTTTATCTGGCAGACTTCTAGAGGTTTTAACCTCTCCCTGACATTACCACTGAAGTAAATATAAATTCACTATGCATTTATTTAGTGACTTTGAAACGATTGAAAATATTATGCTTTAACTTTTGATGTAGGTATCCTGCATCGAAAGCAGTTCCAAAATCGAAACTATAACGTCTAACGTTATCCATAAATACACTTTAGTAGGAACTGGACGAAGCAATCAAACGTAAAGTTGGCTTCGAGACAAAGGCCAATAAAGCGTGTTAAACACTGCACATAAATCGTATACACCGACAACAGACAATAATATCTACTGAATGAACAGAGAATGAAGCGAGAATATAGGACGACTAGATGAGTCAGATTTCATTTCTCTTCTCGATACACATGAGATGTTACACAGGTCAGCACTGATCGACCTATCTGCTTTAGCAAATTGTTATCACTAAGGTGCTACTGATACTTTTACATCAGCGGAGCCATGTTTGTTGCCATTTTAGTGATATAAAATCACATTGACTAAAATATTTTTATACAATAATGTTTACGGGCGTTAAAGCGATCAGGGTATGTGTACATTGTTGTTGTACAAGGAATCGAAGAATCAATTTGGTTTATTTAATTTAGGCACACAATTTACAATTTTATTTGTCGAAAATATTAAAATATAGTAAATAAATCATTTGATAATGATTTTGACAATGATAATATATAATGATACGAGACTAGAAAGAAACTCAGGTATATTATCGTTATCCTTTCTTTCTTCTTTTTTTAAATAAATAGGTTCATTTATTTGTAGTAAATATGTGCGAGGGTAAAAGATTTGGGTTACCACCACCACCATGCATTTTGTCATTAAGATTTTTGTCTACTATATAATAATAATTTTTCATCAATCATTTTTCAATTTCTATTTTAAAATTATTAAGTGGAAGTTAACCAAATCCTAAGAAGTTATATAAACATTTTAGGTTGCTTGGATGATTTGAATATCTGACTAGTAAAGACTAATTTGTAATCATTTTTGACAGGTAATTTGCAGGGATATTTAAAAATAGGGACATCAAAGGAACCAAAAATGACACAATTTTAAATCTTTAGAGTACCATCCAAAACATGGCGCCGGTAACAAAAAAATAGAACCTAATTTAAAAGAATACGGCCAGAACATCTTGTCACTCGATTAACAAGTCGGTAGAAACGAAGCAACGCGATCTTATCTCGCGTGTACATTAGGAAAGGTGAGGGTGTTTGCTCTCCTTTACATCGACGAGATTATTAAAGAAGTTATAATATGAACTTGCAGGTGTCCTAAAAAGTATCATAATTACCTTTTCATTCAAGACGTTCACAGACTGGGTGTTTTTATACGTTCTACTCCGGAATAACATCTTCGTTGTATCTATTATTTCAATCAATTTACTTATCTCAGTCCATCGCTGTATGTCCAGGCAGTCCAGTAATGTTGGGAGACTTTGCATTACTGGGTCTACGCTGGCCACACGGTTTTGTACTTTCAGGATTTTTTGTCGAGTTTCCTTCTTTGGCAGAGGATGTAAGAAGTGACAAATTTTATTATAGATCTATTAGTTATTAATCATTGATTTCCAGTACTATAATCTGTTTAATTTTTGTTGTCATATTCTATTTTCAATTGTTTCTTTAAACCAAAGTAGGCGCCAAGACTCTTCCATGTGTTCTACTCTCATAACATCCTTGTTAGTCTACTAGTCTATAAATGGAGCTTAACGTGATGACTGGTGGAAATGAAACACTAAAGCAGCTTTCACTGATTGTTACTAATACCATACATATTTTGACTTGAAGTTGACATAAAATATGATATTACAATAGAAAACTGCAATCATCAGGAATCAAGGGTACATAGAGCAATATCAAAAGATTTGGTTGTTTTTAAACGTTAGTTGTTCATTTGTGATGTATGATTAAGTATCTAAACATATCCGTAAACCAGAATAAAATTGTCGTATCAATTAACTAAGCATGCAATTTCGAAAAAGCTTGCTGTTTATCGTCGTGTGGCTCTCCCACCAACAATTAAATAGATTATGTTGAGCTAATTAGATAAGCTTAAAATGCAACCAGTTTGTTTTACTTTAATGTTGTTTGAAACTGAATTGTTTTATTTAGATGGATTGTTATCTCCTTTTATACATATTATTAATGAATACATAAAAGTGCACAATCCTTAGGGCATGTAGGAGGTCAAATGACACTGCAGTTTTAATACTTCAGAGAGCTTGGTTTCGATGCCAACTGTATTATTAGCCAGAGGGAAATAAACTGCCAGGAGTATCAATAAATCTCTCAGCACTAGTTTGACCTAATTGCCTGGTCAGAGAGAGGTAGCTATTATGTATGTTGGACAGTCATTTTACAAGATCAAAGTATAGGACGGAGGGCGTTAAACTATCCTTGACATGGTATCCAGTGATTCAAAAAAAGGATAGGGTAAGGATTCGGTAGTGTTGAAAAACAAGGACAAGATCCGTGTAGTTTGTCGTAACGTGTGCAGTGGGGGGGTTAGAAGGAGTCGTGGCAGCGCGTACTACAGTCAGCTTGTCATCACGGCTAGTGTAACCGGGCTGAAACGTCAAGCAAATCAAAACCTAAATTATTGTGTTTACCATATAATAGCGTTAATCCCCGGGTTTCGCTAATTACATATTTTGCACATATTATCCAGCAATGGATTGAAATATACGAATTAATTAATTGATTCAAAACATATTTCAGTTCTTCATAAATAAAATTATCGATAGACTCTTAATGAAATTTTTATATTCCTTTTATCCCAAATCCCATTTGAATTAGAAATCAAGCTACCGTGTTGGAATCAATAGCAAATAGCCCGAAAATATTTCTTTTTAT
The DNA here is from genome assembly GCA_963691645.1 of Pelosia muscerda. Lineage (NCBI taxonomy): Eukaryota > Metazoa > Arthropoda > Insecta > Lepidoptera > Erebidae > Pelosia > Pelosia muscerda. The sequence continues at coordinate 13,142,907 of OY829114.1, read as the reverse complement.
TAAAATTAATGTCATTATGATCAAAGCTAAAACGGTTTTTCCATTTCGTTTAATTTAGTATCTATTCTAAATGAAATTTAATGTGAATATTACATTAAAGAAAATTGATAAAGTATCCATATTAATTAAGTCTTAATAATGTACCGCTTGTAAAAATAAGAGATGACATTTGAAAAACATGAAAGGCAGCTTATTATATAAATCAATTTGCAAAACGATTTTAATGAACTCACAGATTGACTGTATAAAATACTCATTAGAAGTTCGTGCAAGGAAATTTAACAAATAAAAATACAGCATTTCATCTTCAAAAATACATACGATATTTCCTTCACGATATGGAAAATTGCACGACGTAAAATCAGATACGAACACGTTTTCTCAAACATTCAAAACGATTTTTCAATTAGGAGAACGTTTGATCTCGTAAGTGCTCCATATGGATCCAGATCACGTATGATGTGAAGATCCAAAGCTCATTTCCTCCACTCATGGCAAATGAAAGGGGTTGATTAAACAATTAGGAATAGTTTGTGATGATTTCTTGTATTTGGAATGTGGTTTGGTTATTTGTGAGTGTGAAGATTTAGGATTAATATTATTAAGTGGACTCGAATATTCAGTTGCTTTGAGTTCCTGGTTGCAGTTTATGTCTTACTAAGCTTTTACGCCATTTGTCATTTTCATAAACAGAATTGTGACAAGTGACTCATACCACTCTAGGCGAAACGCAATTAGACTGGAAAAACGGACTCCAAGGTGACAAATTTGGATGGGGCCAGGATTAACGCATGGAGGATGATGATGATTTTCTATTAGTTGAAACAATATTATAATTAACAATAAAACAAATAATATAGTAATTCTAGTCAAAACATTGAATCCGTCGGTATTGTAAAGGTTTCAAATTCTGCAGAAGAGCGACAAAAAACTCTTCTATCAATTAATTATGTCTTTGAAATCTAATGCATGTACCGACACAAAGTTAGTCTCGAAATTGAAATCAATCATCAAGCTGTCACAAGGATCATTTCTTAGACAAAATCAGGCGAACTTGTGAAAGCGAAGTTCCAAATTGAAATACTTTGACGGATGATTAAAATGATATTGATAATGAAAATGGATGTAATGCAAATATTAATTTTATATTTCTTAATAAGAACCTCGCGGTTTGAGTAGAAGGGATTTCGTTGTTCCTTGTTATAGTCAATAAAGTCAACGAGTGCCGGTTGCAAAAGTGGCAAAGTAGACATGAATGATGATGATTGATATCAAAAGTGTATTTTGTTATTATGAAACGATATTCAAAAACTTGATTTTGTTTAGTTTGAAGTAACTAGTACTCGTATACTCCTACTTAATCAAGTCGCTGTTAGTGGAATATACAACTTGACTATTGGGCTTATGATAAAATATGTGTTATTATTTTATATGTCACGGTATGTCAAGCATGTGAGTATTTGTTGAGGAAGCTCATGAAGTGTAAAGATTAACTCCAAACTCTATGAAATTAGTAATTGTTCCTAATATGCTTTTTAACAAACTCCCTAATGAAATTAAGAACTTACTTATACATAAATTAGAAAATTTCAAAAAACCAAAGTATCTAGTATAAAATTCAAGTTTATTTGGACGATAAACAAGCCTGAAAATGAGCTGTTTACTGAACTTGCCACTCAAGCAAATAATTGTATCTAGACTGAGAAAATGATTGTAAATCGTACAGATAATTACCGGAGTCTTCTCAGGCCTGTCTGCGTTTCGAATGGGTTTTCCATTTGTAAAACTGACTTACAATATATTTTAAATTCTGACGTTTTGTAAGCTATGTTTGATGGTCAATAAATTTTGAATACATTGGCTGGCGGTTTCCTACCAATATATACCCAGGAGGTAACAAAGGTTTCAGTTTAGTTAATGTACGTACGTATGTCTGTTATTAATTTCACAAAATTATGACAGCACAAACAAAAGCCGAGTCTGATATTCAATGCTAAAAATGATAATGAAAGGCTGTTATAAACAAGTCAAGTGTCATTAATCAAATAACATAAAAGTATTGATAAGTACGAAATTGTAATGAAACCGTGCCGATTCGTAGTGAATTTTAATTTACTAAATAACGTAAAAGTTTGGCGTTTACAACAATTATTTGTGCAAGGTTTTAATACAGGTGGCGTGGTGACAGGTAGTGGCAGTTACGGCTCAGCTGTGTGCGTTTCCGTTGTTTTAGTACAAATAACTGCATCAAAGACGTAAGAATTCCCCTTAAAATTCAACCACACGTCCTGATCGACATCCTGATCTCGTGGTGGGTAACGTGGCTCTGAAAGATTTTGCGGTGATTCTGTTGCAGAAGCCATCCTAAAAAGAAGTTGTAGTTGAAAGGCGTAAGTAAAATCGGATCGCCAGTTAAGAAAAATATTATACTCATAAGAATTTATTCTAGCAAGTGACAAACTCGGTCATAAGCATAATCACAAGATGTAATTAAATACTTTAATGTTCAATAAAATATTTATTGAACTTGAGTATATTTGATGATAGTGATTAACTGTAACCTTAAGCAGAATAAACCATAGAACGTGTGAATATTTATAATATAGAGGAGGACAGTACAACCCCGCAGAACCAAGTCACAACTCAGGCGTACGTTTTTCTCTTCATAGAGGTTCAAATGAAACTAAATTATAAAGTAGTAGGTGAGTGAACTTTAAGTTGAAAGTCCAAGTATTGACTTTCAAGAGTTTTTCTTCAGCCGAAGAAGATTAATATCATGAGTGCTGTAATTGACTTGTAGTTTTCAAATATCCTATTATATATCGTGATACAATGGAAACGCACTTTACATATTCGTAGCGTGACTTTGTAAGAGCGATTCAACGCGAAGGAAACTCGGACTCAATTATATTGCCATTTTAATTTCTACTGCCTTTTCTAATGAGTTGCATTATAAATTAACTACGTCGACTCGTATGTTATGAGGTCTTACTAACTGGCAGTGACGTGCATAGCCTTTTTCCGTTAGCTATGCGGCGGACATTATTTGTAGGTACTATACGTAGCGTGTATGTAAAGTACACAAAGTACATATAATTTGTCTGATATATACATATAATGTGCATGTAAACTACTGCTTACTAGCGTTATAGAAATGATTATGATGATTCTGTCTGATTATGATGTAAGCTGTCTCCAAATTATTAGGGTCAGAAAAATAATAGATTAACCACCAAAATAGACCAGACACAAACTGGAAATGTAGTAAATCTGAATCTTTGAAGCATTAGTAGCTCAGTAGTCGAGGAACAGGTAAGGTTAACATCAATGGTGTAGCCCTTCGAATCCTGGTCAATATATACAGACGAGAACGCAATCCTAACAAAATCAATATGGTAAAAATTAAGACTACAGCAATGCTATTATAAATATAAAAAGAGGCAAATATGTTACTAGTGAGCGTCTGAAGAGCACGAACGAAAACGTACCAATTGAGACATAATTAACGTATTTAGTACAAGTCTTGCAAACACCAACTCGCCAGGTATAGGCGGTGTAGCGCACGATAAAATTATAGCTGTATTTTTTACTCACGGCCTCTTTCCATCTTTCGTACTACTTTAAAGCTAATTTTTAAATATTGTGTACTATATGTAGAGTACATTTGAAGTGCTAGTTATTATGAACATATTGGACTATTTCTATTTCTGTTACCACTCGGCTACGAGTAAGAGTTCATATACAATATAAATACAAGTGCTGTAACTGAAAACAATTACTAAAAGAACTAATACTAATAACAAAATACAATATTTGCATGCAAAGTTTCGTCAAATGTGTTTTCATGTAAATTTCTTTTTAAATTATTCCAATAGCAACTTTCATTTAAAAGTTACGACAGGTATAAAAATAAAACTAAGGAACTATGTTTGCACAATGACATAAGCATGAATGAATATTTTATGTTATTATAGGATATAAAGGGGTATGTAACGAAGATGCGAATGTTAAGATGGATGTGTGGTTTAATGAGAATGAATAGAATAAGGAATGAGTTTATTTGAAATAGCTTAAACATGGCACCAGTAAATTTAAAATTGAGAAAACTGTCGTTGTATGACATACTGTGAGAAGAGTATGAATGTAGAGGGCTTTAGGGGCAGAGGTCGGCCCAAAAAAGCTGTATGAATTGTGTGAAAGAAGATATTATGGCAAAGAAGGGAGTGACTGCTGAAATGACAACTGATAGGAATGTATGGAAGAGAATGAAATTTTGCGTTGACCCCATGTAATTGGGACAAGGGCAGGGAGACGATGAGGATATAAAGAGTTATGAAAGGAAATTTATCCCCGGTCGCTCAAGCTGTGAGCTGTGTGTTGCCCTACTGTGATTTTTCCAACTGACTGCAATATGGGTTCTTGAAGAAGGACATTAACAGTTCAGGACTTTACAGAGTTGACAACGCGTGTGTGACGCCTCTAGTGTTGTAAAAATCCATTGGCCATGGTGACCACTTTCCATCAGATGGGTCGTGTGCTCATCTGCCACCTAGTTGGCATAAAAAGTATCTCACTAAACTTAAGCGTGAGAAAGTGACAGAATTTATACGAACTGTGAAACGTTTTTGACCATTTTCAACTTTGACAGAAATAGATATCGCAGTGACGTCAATTCTCTATAATAAACGTCACATGTCACTGCCACTGACGTTTTAAATTCGGTAACGCAGTAATGAAGGAGTCTGTGAATCTACTTACGCTAGTAATATTAATGTCTATGGTTAGACTAAATAAATATAAGTCAAAATCAACGAGCGGTTTACTAGTATTTCATACTCATAGGTTTAAATATCGATATGAAAAGCTTGTATATTTTTCTGTGGTGCAAACGGTAGGTATAGTTTTATTTGCACCATTAATGACACTGGCTAATAGTGCAAATGAAAAGTTATTCAAAAATATTCCGAATTGCAATAAATGCATTCTATAATGGTAATTGTTCTACCGAATATTATGTTGAGTAAATCAAAATATGCAACACAGTGCACTAACTCACCAATCAAATACTATTCACTGAACGAGATTTATACACGCTCATGAATTTTCATCGTTGTTGGAAAACATTGAAGGAATTATCGATATCCCATACTATCGTACTAATACTATTCATGCAGAAAAACGTTTCTCGATCGATTTCTATACCAGGGGCCCTGGGTACACAAGAATTTTAAGACCCTTTTCGAAAGTTTAGAGTTTTAGATTTTTTTAAGTTGATGTGTTAGAAATTGTCTTCCTTTCGGTAGGGGGGTAGGGCGCTCCCTGAGGCGGTGGGTCCAGGGCACTTGCGTCGAGTGCCCCTATAGTATGGGAGATCTGACTGAAACTTAATACAGGGATAGTTTAGAACCTTAAAAGGTTCCTTATCTCATATAATGTAAAAAATATCAAAATATTAAAATTAAGTACTACATACACGTAAAAAAATAAAAATAAAATATTACATACACGTTTCTCAAAATCAAAATATTTTATACTGTATAGACCATTAAACGGCATTTACAAAATGTCAATATCAACAATATTTTATAAATTAGTGAGCAAACCACCATGAGAAGATTCCGGCAAGAAACTCAGCGGGCTTTTCTTTTTTTTTTTGTCTATTTACAATCATTTACTTAGACTACAGGTTTTCTGTTAATAAATATTTTAAATGTCAGTATGCACTGCTTACCTACACTTAAAATCGATCGGCTTTGTTCTCGAGGTCGTGCGGTGACCCCGTTTGATTCTTTACTTAAAGGAAAACTCTGTTATCGGCAAAACTATGAATTGACGTATTACGATCTACCCATACGCCTAGAGGTTAGAACGTTTGACTGGCAATTTCGAGGTTGCAGTTTCAGTTCCCGTTCAGTGCATTTGTGTGTTTAAATACGAATACTTGCATAAATCGGGGTGTTTTATGTATAAATGTATATATTTATTTACAGAAGAAATGTGTCCTAATACTATCCGCGCATTCTAGTACTAATAACCACAGAAGAAATAATAGTAGTCCATAACACGAGTTAGTTTACACAATTGTAGTCTATTTTGATGTATATGAACGTTGTACCTACTAGAATATTATCAAATAAATACCTTATTCTTAGGAATTTAACTGTTTATGTTAACCTTTGTAACAACCAATAAACGAATTAAATATTAATCATATTAAAAGTTTCCCATGCTACATCGGTTTTCAGGAGATTGCATTGTCGGAATGTCCAAACTAAACCGACCTTCCTACCCTCTATAAAATGAGCCAAAATCAGGAGATAGCGGTTGGTATCTGTTGAAGAATGTAGGTCACGTTATGTTGGTGATTGAAGCCGACCCGAGGGTAAACAATTAGCGAAAGTTAAACACAGATTGGACCCCAAACTCGATGTATGGGCAGTTCCTCATTTGTTCGAGAACTCGTAGATTATAGATAAGTACCGAGTAACATAATTGTACGTATAAAAGAATGTGGTTAACTTCAATGGTTCAGTACTAGAAGCTAAAAATTTAATAATAGACTAGACTAATTGCAAAGACTTCTATATACTAATATACTAGACTAGCATTAAAGATTTTCACACGCTGAACGGGTCCCTCACATGCTGATCGGATGCCTCACATGCTGACCGGGTTCCTTTCATGCTAACCGGATGCCTCGCACGTTGACCGGGTCCCTCACCGGGACCCACTGCTCACGGCGATAGTAAGATGCGCGAGTGCTTGAGCTGCTGCCGTCTCCTTCTGCTCGTAAAGGAGACGGTGGAATATATTCAGAGAAGACTCTGGACCCTCACAGTCTGCGAGGAGTGGAGTTGACTAGAACGTTGGAGGTAACAAAATGACTTCCGTCATCCATGAAAGCTGGCCTAGGAGTGATGGGTTGGGACCGCCTGTCACCCTAGCAGAAGCAGGCTGCATCAACGGTGTATAGTGCGCTTCCCTATACCTGTGGACGGGGAAACCTTGGTCCCCGCACTCAAAAGGAGTAACGATGAAAACCCAAATTTGCGTGTATTTTAGTCGGTTCGAGTCCGACATAAACTCCCCAACCAACCCGGCGTTGGCAGTATTCGTAGTAGTTTTTCACAGGAAAATTAGAGTAGCAACACATGTATCCTGATCCTATGAGAATATCGGGATACAAGGAGATGATTACATTTCAAAAAACAATTGTGCAGATAATATTATATATGTTCGCATGCTTAGCATAAATGTCGAACTGAAAAATGAATTATAATTTTATTTACCAAGTTCAAACTTCACACTTTTATGCAGATTTTAGGTCAAATTTTACATTTCTATATCTATTTGACTGCAGAATATACATAGAATAGTTAGAGTTAGTCATGAAATGACACAGTGCGATCTAAAGTGGTAAAGTTCTGTACTGATTCACCCTTATGACTGTAAAAACTTTGTTGAATGTGCCTTTGTACTGAATAACTGTGTTTTAGTTTGGGTTTATGAGGTTAGGTTAGGTTAGGTTTATGCCGAGTTAGCAATGAATCATTTTAAGTTTCTAAATGCATTGTTGAGTGAATGTGATTTCAAAAGATTCATCAATGATAGTATGATGGTGTTATTCATAACAAAATATATTATAGGACACGGGAAGGCCCACTACTCACCCATGGTTTAATAATCCCAACGGTAACAAAAAAATATGAATGCCAAACCGCACCCCTCAAATCAAGTCAAAAAAACTTCTTACCCGAGGAGATATTTTTTTTATTTATTTTTATTTATTTTTATTTCAAATCGTGCATGGTTTTTACAGGCTTTGCCCAATACAACAATGCAGTATACATATACTTAGCTATCATAATTATTATAATATCTCTATTATCTTATTACTATTAAATAAATCTTATATATCTATATTAGTATTACATTCTTACTGCTAATTATATCTTATATATATATATCAATATCTACATTAAATCATACTGCTTATTATATCTATAACAACCGAAGAGTTTTTAGTAAGTATATTTAAAAACTCTTCGACTCCAAGCACTGAAGTGCCACCCGCATAAATTCCGCCAATGTGCAACAAAATATGTCAATGCTCTGTGAGATGCAGTTCAGTATATTCAGGGCTCGCACGTGAGGGGCAAACTTCATTAAATTGGTACGGGGTACCGGGACTTCAAATGTGCGCTCCCTTGGCGCCAGACGCAACCTGGTATTGGGGACACGCAGTTTCAAGATTTCCAGTACCTGCGGGTTGGTTAGTTTCCCTCTAAAAACCATAAATATGTACTTAGCCAGGGCCAAGTTCCGTCTCACCTCTAGCTTATAATATCCAACCATCCCTATTACAAAGAGAGTTGGATACATAAGTGGGCAGAACGGGTAGACCCCATATTGTTTCAGATAAAGATACCGAGTGAATTTATTTTGCATCTTTTCCACCATTAAGCTATATTTAGCTTCATATGGATTCCAAATAATAGCACTCGTCTCTAACCTACTTCTCACTAAGGCGTTATACAACGTTTGCACAGCAACGGTGTTTTCGAAATCCCTCGTTTCTCGAATTATAAAACCTAGGTTCTTAAAGGCCTTTGTGCAAACGTTAACTATGTGCATATTGAATGACAAGTCTGTAGTGAACAAAACTCCGAGATCCAGCACTTGCGCAACACGTGGAATGTTTTCCCCCTCCATAGCATAATTGTAGTGTATAGGTGCTAACGCACGTGTATACGACATTGCATTACATTTAGAAATATTGAAACACAACCCGTTCTTTGAACTCCATTCTAACACCCGGTTTATATCTAGTTGGAGACGCTCACAGTCCTGCTCATTGACAATTCGGTGAAATAACTTTAAGTCGTCTGCAAATAGCAAGCACTTCGCATCTTGGACCACTTCCGGTAGATCGTTTATCATGATGATAAACTCCAGCGGTCCAAGATTACTGCCTTGACTCACTCCTGTGTTGGTGCTATACGAGTCTGAAGTGTAGCCATTGTACTCCACGTACTGCTTTCGGTTCCTCAGATAGTCCGCAAAAAAATGTAGAAGGTCTGGTGTGAATCCAGCCCTCGCGAATTTCATTAAAAGGACGTCGTTATCAACGCTATCGAAGGCTTTCCGGTAGTCAAAATAGGCAACGTCCAACTGGGCACCCGTTTCAGAATCAAGCACAGATACTGCCTGATTCATGAAGCACATGTGGTTTGAGTTAGTGCTACGGCCCGCTCTAAAGCCATGTTGGGCATCGCTTAATTGTACATTGATTTGAGACGTTATAATGGAACACAAAGCCATCTCGAAAACCTTCGCGAACGTTGACAACACCGCTACCGGTCTGTACCCGTTAATTTCCGAGTTTGAACTACCCTTCGGTACTGGTGTTACCCTAGTCAGCTTCCAGCCTCCAGGATACAACCGCTCTTTCAAACAAATATTGAAAAGGTGTTGAAGAGGTTGCGCCAGCGCTATTCTGCAGTCCTTGACTACGTAGGGGGGTATGCCGTCGGGTCCCGTAGAGCGCTTCGGTTTGAGGCGCGCGAGAGCCCGATCCACGTCCTGTAATGATAGTTCTCCCACATGAACCCGCGTTCCGCACTCAGGTGCTGTCTGCGCGGCGGCTTCAGCATCCAATCGCGGCACGCGCGCTCCATAAACAGAGTGAAAGTAATTAGCAAACTCTTGCGCGCACTCCCGTTCTAGTAGGGCACCACCATCTTTTGTAATACGAGTCTTGCAACGCTTAGAACGCCTCCGGCCAATGAACCCCCAAAATGATCTTGGTTCTTTAACGAGTTGTGTTTCAATACGTCTCTGGTACTCACCATATGCAATATGGATTCTATTCTTAACTAAGGACCTATAGTAGGAAAACTTATCATAATCAGTTCCAAGGCCGCTAGTTTTATACGACTTATGCCACAATGCTTTCTGTTTTATGTCGCCTATAATGTCAGCTGTGTACCACTCAGGGTAATTGTACCGAGAGTTACATGCTTTAGGCATTTTTCTGGGAGTGCTATCATCTACTATTTTATTAAAAATGCCATAAAACGTATCATATGCCTCATCAGTACTGTTCGTTTCATACAATGCGCTCCAGTCGGCATTCGCTAGCGCATTGTACATAGCAAAAAAGTCTGCTTTAGCGAAGTTCCAGCGCGGGCGGTCACCCCGAGGTGGCTGCGGGGGCAAGGCGTCTGACGCAGGGATAGCGGCAGGCGCAAGGCAGCGCTCGCGATTCACGCTCACACGCAGCGGCGGGTGCTGTTTATCTATACGGCTTAGTAGCGCCAGCTCCTCACATACAGCGATCTCCTCGTCTTGTAATGTCGTTAGCACAACATCAAGCATTCGATTTTTGCAATTATTAACGTTGTTACATTCGCGAAATCTACAATAGGTGATAAAATATTCATAATAACATTGTACGTCCTGAGTAGCAGAATACATGTTGAAATCGGCAGTTAAAATGACGGCTTCATATTGTGTACAAAGTCGTTCCAACAAGTAAAACAAATACATGTACTCACGTTCGACAGTTCCCGGTGGTATATACGCGACACAGCATAAAAATAAGAATTTATTCTTACGGAATACAGTTGCACAGACTAACTCAAATAAATGACTGTTCAAATTAACATTCTCCGGTAAGGAAACTCGACGCAACTCCAGACCGCTGCTCGGCGACGCTGCCAGCAATACTCCCCCTAGCTTCCGCCCGTCAGCACGATCGCAGCGCAGCAGAGTGTATCCGTGCGGTACCAACTCCCCGTCATGTATAGAATCGTTTAATCCGCTTTCAGTAATCGCAATTAGATCTGAGGTGGAGGCTAAAATGTTTTTATAAAATGTTTTTAACTTCGTACGCAATCCTCTCACATTCTGATAATAAATTATCAAAGATTGATCATTTTTCTTATTCCTTGATGGGTCCTCGGGGGTTCCGAAAAAAAACCCATTCACTAAAACGCGTATTTACTGGCCATACCTCAGCTTTCGCGATATTCTTATACTGACTTTCAGGAATACCGATTTTAAATGATGAATAGTCACGCTGCGTCTTCGGTATTATTTTCTCCGCTGTTGCGTTACAATTTTCACTACAAATTTCTTTTATATGTAACAAAATAGCTTCTTGTGATGTGTCAGGATGCAGTGACCAGACATGCAGGTACTTCTTCTTTTCTACTGCTTGAATACTATTAATTTGGCTGCTTTCACCACTAATAACAACTGTCCGATTCGCCCTTCTTTCCTTCTTTTTATTTGACACCATATGCCATTCCGGTTGGTTATTCTCACAGTAACTATTATTTTCTGTTTCTGTGGGTTCATTGCATTCAAATTGCTGGTTTATTTTTACTAAATTTTTCTTGTAACCTCCCCATGGGGTACTACTTTCCCTCCTTCGACTATCATTGCTCAACTGAGGTCTTGCTATATTCTGGCCAGAGCAAATCATGCCACCACTAGTAGGTGGAGATATTACGATAGCCTTAGATAAATCCTGAGGTATTTTATCCTCTTTTACTTTCTGCATCTGAATCTGTTTACTATTTTTTTCCGATAGCTTAGCTGATAGTAATTGATTATCTTTACGACATTCCTCTACCATGTTCTTTAAGTTATTTACTGTCGTTTCAATTCTATTCAACGCTTCCAGTACTAAAGTTTGCATTGAGTTTTCAACAACAGCAAGCTCCTGTTTAATAATAGCTCTTATTTGGTCCTCCGATATTCCTACAAGATGGCCTTCGCATTGTAACTGACCTTTATTTTTTACTTCTTCATTCCTACGTGATAATTGCCGCTTGGCTCTTCCGGAGACGCTTTCCTGGCCCGACATCACTGTCTTGATAGATAATTATAGTTTATTAACTTCCGTCCTTGACTTAGTTTGGCAAATACGGTACCATCTATTCCCCGTCTGCTGCGTTGGGGGTGGCGCTAGTTGTCTGATAATTTTCTGCCAAAAACTACCATCACCCTAGACTGGTATCATTGGCCCTCGGGTGTCCAGTAGCAAAGTTAACTAGCTTAATTCAGCTATTCACCGTCCGCTAGATTGGGGGTGGCGCTAGTTGTGTTTTTTTTTTTTTCTACCAATAACTACCATCAACAAAACTGGTATCATTGGCCCCCTGGTGACGAGTAGTAGAATCACCAATTTAGTACAGCTCTTCACCGGTTATATGGTGATATTGGCGCTGGTTGTGTGTGTGTACAAAGTCCACAATTCAAAAAATGTAAAAAACCGTCATGTAATTTTGGTATTTTATTAAGACTCCTTATTGGAACACATCACATCACTTTACCACTCGAGATAGGTACACAACTGGTCGGAGATGCCGAAAACTCGCACATGAATCTTGTCTCGATCCCGATATGGAAGTATTATGAACTCAGCAGTCACTCACTAAAGTTATTTTAACACTTTAAATACTGGATCGCTGATCTTGCAAATAGTATCACATTCACAGTAAAGTTACAGCACTCGAATTCCACACCAGTTATTACGTTTGAACAAGTTAATAAATTATAATTCAATTTAAAGTACGGAGGCAAGTAAACAATGCCAGTGTTGCCAGCATATGTGCAAAATTTTGCAAGTGCAAAGAACAAACCTCGACACATATTTCACCTCTACACGAGGCATCTTCAGGACCGCTACAGATCGGTAGCTTCCCCCATTATATCAATTTTGTCATGATTTAGTTGATGTGGCCTCTACAGAAATACTTCATTCTTATCTTATAAAAATACTTCTTTGCCCGTGCCGAAATCCTCACGGATTCCTTGACGAAGTCAGTGAGCCTCTGCCATTTTACTCACGTCCCGGCTGACCCAGGGATCCATCGATGGCCTTCTCTCGATGTAACGTGGTTGAAGCGTCAGGCAATTCCAAGATCTGAACATGACTTAAGATTTAAGACTCTTGGCAAAGTGAAGATATCACTACACCTCCCATACCTTATCTATTCAGTATTAACATTTAATATAATAGGCATACAAATAAATATAAGTGGAACTCAGAGCCTGGTATTTGTTCTTCTGATTTTCCTCCTACCCTCATCACAGCTTTCGACATCCCTAACAGTAATAATATTGACACGTATGTCACCTGTAACTACGTCACACCAGCATTTCTCAGGACTTCCCCTCCTACCGGCGGTGGTGGCAAATTAACCAAAGCCAAATAATTTTACCTTACTTTAAGCCGTGAAGCCTTACAACGAGCAATTTAAGTAAACTAAGTTAACAATAAGACGCATATATTCCGTATTATAACAGTCCCGAGTTGCTATTCACGTTGATGTGAAGTCAGGTAATGGTTTTGTCGTTTGAGGTGTTTCAAGCAAATATAAATCTAAATAAGATGTACTTGTTAAACATCTGCGTCTTGGTATTCAGAATGTGTTACTGTATATTATTTGAATAGCATTGAAATTTTCATCATTGAAGACACGTAGGTGAATTATATTGTCCAAAAGGTTACAGAATAAGATTTTACACATATAGTCGAACAAAAAAAAACTGGTCTAATTGCAGTACTTCGATATCGCCTATACCTATATGTTGTGGAAGTCAGATGGCTACTTTACGGAAATAATCGATATCGAAATGGTTTTCGTTTGCAACCGGGATTAACACAATCTGTGAGTATAATCACGGATATCTGTGAGGATAATGATGATTTATTGAGGTTTTTAAGTCAATCTCCCAAATTTCTTAACTAAGTGTGTGATAAAAGCTATATTTTTATTGACACACAATTAGAATGATACACTTGGGTATTTAGCTCATTATCAGACATTCACTTTTTGTTCAATTTTTTTAATTATAATCATAATCAATCTGAATTTGCGTCTTCACCAAAGATTTAATGGGCTGATCTCAAGCGTTCACTTCCATCTGCACCCCTTCTTGTACGAAGGGTGTCGTAAGAAGCGACTAACGGAAAAATACTCAGACTATATCACTATCATACAATTTATAATATTAGTTATATATGATTATTATTATGTATAAATTAATAAATATTTTTCCCCATTGTCAACAGACTCACATATTGTAAACCGCAAGCTGATTGACGTGCCACAGTTCGAGAGGCCGATCGGGAACCACACCTTTCACATCGGGAAAGAGGCTGTTTTGGGATGCTCAGTTATTAATTTGGGAAGACATAAGGTATGTAATAAAATATTCTTGCATCAAATTGGAAGTATTTATTTTACACCAATTGTCACATTATTGGATATAACGAAGACTGGAGTAGTGGACGAGAATAATCCGGTTCCTTTTTGAAATAAAAAATATTGGACCCAAACCTAATACACACGCCAACTTCAGTTACTGAGGCGAGATAGTAGTTAACATATACCTCGCATCCCAGCCAAAACCGTTCGTGCGCTTCAGGTGTGGGGACCACAGTGTCCCCATGAGACCTTCGAGTATGAAGAGGTGCACTTTACGCCAACGCCGACCAACCTGACTGTTATGTACAGTAATTTTAAATAGAAATTTGAGCGTATTTACAAAGTAACATTCAAGTCAGCCATGTTTTCAAAAAGCGTCGCCTTAACTGAGCCGTCCCATAAGCGCTGAGAAAAACTTGAAACACCTATGAATATTTAGTTGAGTTATTAATAAGTAACAAAGGTTATATTTGTATTGGGGTTCGTAGCCGGTGGCAACATGGGCCACGGCTGCTGTTAATATAAAATAGAACTTAACCTATTTTTCCTGTACCATAAACAATAGTTGAATTTTAAAGTGCCCCATTGCCGGACGACATTAATTCGTTAAAAGTAATTACTGCTTGTTTATGGTCTCACTCGAGTTATGGCTACTATTAGCTCTTAGTGGCACTTATGTAAGGAGTTAGACATCGTATTTTGTTTTTGATGTTTTATATATAAAACTTTATATATAAAATCATTTAATGTAGTTTAATTTATGGTAGCATAATATATGCTACTATAAGTGAAACTAAATTAAATGATTTGCCATGTTGGTTTCCGGTGTAGTAAAAAAAGGCCAATCCATCACTTTCTGTAGGTGTCAATGAAGGCGACTACGGGATAGGGCTTTACCAGTTTCCCTATCCAATAGTAAACTGACCATGAGAGAGTGTACGCTTGACGGCAATGAATGCTGCTCGCCTCCTGTTTTCTTTTTTGCGCGCAAAACCCCACAGACACTTTGTAGCTACGGGTTACGGGTTTGGGGACCATAGTTTCCGCATCTAGTCCCCGGGCATGGGTTACAAACTTCACAATTATAATATTTTAGTAGTAGGATTAGGCTACGACCAGAAACAGTGCACACTTGTATGAAGGCAATAGGCTCGCCACCTTACATTGGGACCTAAAAACATAAATAGGCGAAATGTGGCTAGCTACCTCCGGGTTAATTTTCAATAATGACGCAACTGTACAACCAGTGTAATGAATTTATCACGAAACCTTTTAACTTCAGGTAGTTCTTGAAAAAAAAAATCATGTAAACAAGACAGCCTTCGGGTTGTTTTTTCTAGGAAAACACAATTAATTAAATTATCAAACCACTGTGTATAATTAAGGAAAATAGCTCTCGGTGTTAATTACTTTTATTATAATTGAGGCGGTAGACTGTCTCGCCGTAGGAAGTTTTCACTTGCTTTAGAAGCAAAGACTTGTTTGAATTTTAACGTGACTGCAAAATCGTAACACTTTTTTTATGAGATGATTTTTACGTTTTTGTAAATACTGTATTTGAAGCTCCGTTAAGACCTACAGGGTCAACGCTACCTCCTTTGCAAGCCAGTATAGTATTCAATGATTGACGAAGCTCTTGTTTTCTTAGGGAATAGTCCCGACGAATAGTCGGGGGATTTCCGTGTCGAAGAGTACGTTAAGCGGTCGGTCGCAATTGGTCAAACAACACAATATAAGATTAATATAATTAAGTCTCTGTGGCGTGGTGGATTAGAACGCGACTGGTACAGGAGGCACTGTTTTGATTCAATGCAAATATTCATTGACGGATTTTCGGCTATTTGCTAATGTCTAATCGTGGCTCGGAGAGCATATTAAGCCGCCGATCTTTGTTAATCGAACTACACAATACATAATTAATAATAATGATTAAATCTCTGTCGCGTGTTGTTAATGAATGCGAATGCTTCGCAGGAGGCATAGTTTCGATTCAGTGTAAACATTTTTATGCTTAGACCATGACTATTATTTGCATTGGTCTGGTTGTGTCTCGGATAGTATGTCAAGTACTCGGTCCCAGTTCAGCATCATCTATGGCAGTCGTTACGGGTAGTTGCAGCCCTGAAAAGTTTGACAAAACTGGTGTAAGTGCAATACTTCGATATCTACAATTTAACGTCAGGGTCATCACCGCGAAGGAACGGGATGTGATGTCCCTCCAACACAAAGGGAGGATTCTCCGACCAGGCAAGGTGATCACGCCTGGCGGGCCGCGGTTCAACGGCTGTCGTTGGGTTGTTGTATGTATATTGCACCAGCAGCGCGAGAACTTCGCTTTCGCGATGCAGAATCCGGAGTGTCGTAGTACTTACTCTTGCTGTCGCTAGATGGCGCTGGGTGCATGTGGTATCGCCACAGGTTGTTAAGGTCAGATAACCGTCGCTCCACGGAAAATATTGAAATTCAGCTTCTTCAGCTTCATTTCTTTCTTTCTTTCTTTCTATATTTGATATACCATATATAAAAACTTTGATACCGCAAGGACTCTTTGACCAAACGAAAACAAAATAACAATTGTCTGTCCAATCACATTACATAATGTACACAAGTGCCTAACCTAACCTAACTCGGTGTCCAAGTCTGTAATTTCTGTAAAAATAAAAGTACACCATACTCTGTTTAAGCAAGTAACAAGCCAACTAAGAGATTAACTTTGTGTTTGTTTCTTTTGTCTTCCATTTCCTTGTTAAGCTAAAATACTATTTAATTATTCACTAGTAGAGTCTAAATTGTGTTAGTGTTTTAATGCAAGATTTAAGAGAGATGGATTTTTAGTATATTATTTATGGTTAAAAGGTGAAATTAATCTTTAATCTTTCCATTTTCGGATAAATGAATTGAACATGTCAAAACTACCACTTATCAGCCTCCTTAAAACGATTTAAATTGGAGAGGGGTCAGGAGCGTGTTATTTTCCCAACAGACCCGAAATACTTGGTAAGGGGGTCCCTTGCACATGAAATTATCTTCAGTTTACCGGTGTAAACTGAAGATAATTTCGCGAGGGGACAGACACCCGGGGTCTGTTGGGAATAATAAAATTCAGAAAAGTGAAAGTCGAGACGAGACTTGAACCCGCAAAAACAATAATTATTTTCAATACAATAATTTCGTTCGATTGGTCTAGTTTAATTTAAATTGATTATCAACAGTATGATCACGAGTGCTCGATGTCACTCTATCTCAACTTTTTCCTTGGGTTTTACAAAGTTGTTTTTCAAATCAACTTTTCCCACACGACACGGCACCGCTGCAGGGCATCCAAAACGGCCCAGGTTTCGATGGAGTCGAAGGCTTTCTCGTAGTCCACAAACGCCATACACAGCGGCCGATTGTATTCTTGGGTCTTCTCTACAATCTGCCGTATGGTATGTATGTGGTCCACGGTGCTGTAGCCTTTTCGAAACCCAGCCTGCTCCGGTGGCTGGAACTCATCGAGCTTACCTGCGAGACGATTTGTGACGACTCTCGAGAACAACTTGTAGACATGGCTCAGAAGTGAAATGGGCCTGTAGTTCTTCAATAAGGTCTTATCGCCTTTTTTGAAGAACAGCACCACCGCACTCCCGCTCCATGCCCTAGGTGTTAAGCCCTGCTGAATGACGGAGTTAAAGAGGCTCGCTAGCTCCTTCAGGATTGGGATCCCGCCCGCTTTCAAAAGCTCAGTAGTAATTCCGTCCTCACCAGGGCATTTGTTGTTCTTCAGTTGCCTGAGAGCCGCCTCTATCTCACACTGCTCTACGTCGGGTATCTCCTCGGTGTAGTGGCGCGTGAGTGGGGCTCTGTGGTCATCATCACTGTGTCCCGTCGGTTTGCTCATCCGTGATGCATACAGCTGTCCATAGAATTTCTCTATCTCCCCGAGGATCTCGAACCTTGAGGCGATCATTTTACCATTCTCAGTTTTGAGTTTCGTAAGATGGGGTCTCCCCAACTGCTGTGCGAACACTTTTGAGCCCCTGTTTTGCTCAATCGCCTCCTGGATGGTGCGTGTGTTGGAGCGTCGGAGGTCGCGTCGTATCAGCTTTTTGATTTGTTGGTTTAGAGTTCTCCCATCTGGCGAAGATGACTGAGTGGATGGTTGTTCACGCCTCTTCCTCATAAGTTCGAGAGTCTCAGAAGACAGTTTGGACTCGTGCTGTCTGCGTTTTCCGGGAAACAACTTTCGGGACACGTCCTGTAATGTTTTGACCACGGTGTCGGTTTTCTTGTCAATGTCGCTAGTGGTTTCCAGCGTTGCGAAACGATTTTGAAGTTCCAGTTGAAGCTTTTCAGACCCTAGAGCTGCTTGGAGCGGCGTAGGTCGGAGAGTAGACTTCATCATTCGGAATCTTTCAGCCTTGATGTTGATATTCAGAGAGCCTCGAATAAGTCTGTGATCGCTACCAGTTTTAAACTTGTTGATCACAGAGACATCTCTAAATATGTGCTTACTATCCGTTATGAAAAAGTCTATCTCGTTCCTTATCACAGAGTCCCGGCGTTGCCAGGTCCACTTCCTGTGGGGTCTTTTCTTAAAGAACGAATTCATTAAGAAGAGCCCCTGGGCCTCTAGGAAGTTTACTAGCATTTGCCCCCTGTGATTTCTGCACCCCACTCCATACGGTCCTATTTTTGTTTCGCCGCGTTCTTGTACTCCCACTTTGGCATTGAAGTCTCCCATAACAACGTTGTAGGTAGCCTTGGCGGTGTTGTTCATTGCCTTGGCAATGTCCTCATATACAGCCTCAGCGGTTTCGTCAGGGCAGAGTGAGGTCGGCGCATATACCTGTATCACCTTCAGCGAACGCTTGTTGGTGATTTTTAATATGAGGTACGCTACTCGGTTCGATACACTACCTATTTCAACAACGCTGCTAATAAGGTCCTTCTTGACCAGAAAACCGACGCCTCCCTGGGAGAGCTGATCACCTTCTCGGAAATAGAACAGGTCGCCTGACTCAAGGGTTGTCGTGTCCTCCCCCTGTCTGCGGATCTCGGACAACCCCAGTATATGCCAGTTTATGCGACCTAGTTCTACCTCTAATTCAGCGAGGTGATGGTCCAGCCGAAGTGTACTGCAGTTGTACGCAGCCAGCAGTAATTGTTTTCGGTAGCCTTCTTTCTCCCGGGGATTCTTAGCACCCCCCGCCCCGCCGTTACCCGAACCGCTACCTTGGCTGGGGATAGCGGGGCCACCGGGAACTGGGGGCCTTTCAATGTGGTCTCTATTCATTTAGGAGGTATTTGGCCTACTATTGCCACGCTGGCCAGACGGGTTGGCAAAGGGTTTTGTCTCGAGTTTTCCTTCTCTTAGGTCGTCTCGACCTTGGCAGGATATTAGCCAGAAATAGCAACTGCTCGCCCACAAGGGGGGTGAGGAGTTGCCATTTCTGTTGCCCAGGGTGCACCGCGTGGAGGTTTCCTAGCATAATACAACCCGGGCTCCAACTACCCGTAACGATTGCCATAGATGTTCGTATGGAAACCGGTACCGACGGCTTAACGTGCTCTCCGAGGCACGACCGAACCAGTGCAAGTAGCCATATTCATGCATACAAATATTTGCACTGAGCGGAGATCGAACTCGCGCCTCTTGCGTAGCAGTCGTGACCCCCAAATATAAACAAAGAAGTATGCCTAAAGCCTATGCCATGTATAACACATTGTTTCCCAGAAAAAAAACTCCTGAAAGTTATACCAAATACCTTGCAATTTATATTTATTCCAAAGGCAACAGAACTTACTCAATTAAAGGGCTCTCATTTATCTCAATTGCTCGTCCAAATGCACAAGGTTTATAATACGTGGAGTCGTAAGTGGGTAGTTAATAATAAATTTTGCTCCAGTCTCATCTGGGGAACAAACGTTCTCCATGATACGTTCTTAATTCAAATACCGTAATCAAGATAATGGAATTTTGGATATGTTGTAATTAAAAGAATGGAATCCTGGAATTGTTTATGCTCTGTAAATATAGTGCGGAGTGGAATTCATCACTCTGGTTGAGTTAGTTAAATAATGATTTTCGTGATTAGAATTTTGGTTTACTTTGTGTGAGACTACATAGGAATAAATGAGAGAAACAGCGAGTAAATTGTGGACTTCATAATATGAAATGTTTCAATTTATTTGATGAATAATATAGAGTACGTAATAAGGGTTCGGCTCTAAATAAAAGCGATTGAATAAACTTTCTGCTAACCTCAACGCTTCAGAACAGTTCCACCGCATTAAATTATTTCCATTTTGTTTTATTTGCTGGGAAAAGTTGATTTGAAAAACAACTTTGTAAAACCCAAGGAAAAAGTTGAGATAGAGTGACATCGAGCACTCGTGATCATACTGTTGATAATCAATTTAAATTAAACTAGACCAATCGAACGAAATTATCTTCAGTTTACCGGTGTAAACTGAAGATAATTTCGCGAGGGGACAGACACCCGGGGTCTGTTGGGAATAATAAAATTCAGAAAAGTGAAAGTCGAGACGAGACTTGAACCCGCAAAAACAATAATTATTTTCAATACAATAATTTCGTTCGATTGGTCTAGTTTAATTTAAATTGATTATCAACAGTATGATCACGAGTGCTCGATGTCACTCTATCTCAACTTTTTCCTTGGGTTTTACAAAGTTGTTTTTCAAATCAACTTTTCCCAGCAAATAAAACAAAATGGAAATAATTTAATGCGGTGGAACTGTTCTGAAGCGTTGAGGTTAGCAGAAAGTTTATTCAATCGCTTTTATTTAGAGCCGAACCCTTATTACGTACTCTATATTATTCATCAAATAAATTGAAACATTTCATATTATGAAGTCCACAATTTACTCGCTGTTTCTCTCATTTATTCCTATGTAGTCTCACACAAAGTAAACCAAAATTCTAATCACGAAAATCATTATTTAACTAACTCAACCAGAGTGATGAATTCCACTCCGCACTATATTTACAGAGCATAAACAATTCCAGGATTCCATTCTTTTAATTACAACATATCCAAAATTCCATTATCTTGATTACGGTATTTGAATTAAGAACGTATCATGGAGAACGTTTGTTCCCCAGATGAGACTGGAGCAAAATTTATTATTAACTACCCACTTACGACTCCACGTATTATAAACCTTGTGCATTTGGACGAGCAATTGAGATAAATGAGAGCCCTTTAATTGAGTAAGTTCTGTTGCCTTTGGAATAAATATAAATTGCAAGGTATTTGGTATAACTTTCAGGAGTTTTTTTTCTGGGAAACAATGTGTTATACATGGCATAGGCTTTAGGCATACTTCTTTGTTTATATTTGGGGGTCACGACTGCTACGCAAGAGGCGCGAGTTCGATCTCCGCTCAGTGCAAATATTTGTATGCATGAATATGGCTACTTGCACTGGTTCGGTCGTGCCTCGGAGAGCACGTTAAGCCGTCGGTACCGGTTTCCATACGAACATCTATGGCAATCGTTACGGGTAGTTGGAGCCCGGGTTGTATTATGCTAGGAAACCTCCACGCGGTGCACCCTGGGCAACAGAAATGGCAACTCCTCACCCCCCTTGTGGGCGAGCAGTTGCTATTTCTGGCTAATATCCTGCCAAGGTCGAGACGACCTAAGAGAAGGAAAACTCGAGACAAAACCCTTTGCCAACCCGTCTGGCCAGCGTGGCAATAGTAGGCCAAATACCTCCTAAATGAATAGAGACCACATTGAAAGGCCCCCAGTTCCCGGTGGCCCCGCTATCCCCAGCCAAGGTAGCGGTTCGGGTAACGGCGGGGCGGGGGGTGCTAAGAATCCCCGGGAGAAAGAAGGCTACCGAAAACAATTACTGCTGGCTGCGTACAACTGCAGTACACTTCGGCTGGACCATCACCTCGCTGAATTAGAGGTAGAACTAGGTCGCATAAACTGGCATATACTGGGGTTGTCCGAGATCCGCAGACAGGGGGAGGACACGACAACCCTTGAGTCAGGCGACCTGTTCTATTTCCGAGAAGGTGATCAGCTCTCCCAGGGAGGCGTCGGTTTTCTGGTCAAGAAGGACCTTATTAGCAGCGTTGTTGAAATAGGTAGTGTATCGAACCGAGTAGCGTACCTCATATTAAAAATCACCAACAAGCGTTCGCTGAAGGTGATACAGGTATATGCGCCGACCTCACTCTGCCCTGACGAAACCGCTGAGGCTGTATATGAGGACATTGCCAAGGCAATGAACAACACCGCCAAGGCTACCTACAACGTTGTTATGGGAGACTTCAATGCCAAAGTGGGAGTACAAGAACGCGGCGAAACAAAAATAGGACCGTATGGAGTGGGGTGCAGAAATCACAGGGGGCAAATGCTAGTAAACTTCCTAGAGGCCCAGGGGCTCTTCTTAATGAATTCGTTCTTTAAGAAAAGACCCCACAGGAAGTGGACCTGGCAACGCCGGGACTCTGTGATAAGGAACGAGATAGACTTTTTCATAACGGATAGTAAGCACATATTTAGAGATGTCTCTGTGGTCAACAAGTTTAAAACTGGTAGCGATCACAGACTTATTCGAGGCTCTCTGAATATCAACATCAAGGCTGAAAGATTCCGAATGATGAAGTCTACTCTCCGACCTACGCCGCTCCAAGCAGCTCTAGGGTCTGAAAAGCTTCAACTGGAACTTCAAAATCGTTTCGCAACGCTGGAAACCACTAGCGACATTGACAAGAAAACCGACACCGTGGTCAAAACATTACAGGACGTGTCCCGAAAGTTGTTTCCCGGAAAACGCAGACAGCACGAGTCCAAACTGTCTTCTGAGACTCTCGAACTTATGAGGAAGAGGCGTGAACAACCATCCACTCAGTCATCTTCGCCAGATGGGAGAACTCTAAACCAACAAATCAAAAAGCTGATACGACGCGACCTCCGACGCTCCAACACACGCACCATCCAGGAGGCGATTGAGCAAAACAGGGGCTCAAAAGTGTTCGCACAGCAGTTGGGGAGACCCCATCTTACGAAACTCAAAACTGAGAATGGTAAAATGATCGCCTCAAGGTTCGAGATCCTCGGGGAGATAGAGAAATTCTATGGACAGCTGTATGCATCACGGATGAGCAAACCGACGGGACACAGTGATGATGACCACAGAGCCCCACTCACGCGCCACTACACCGAGGAGATACCCGACGTAGAGCAGTGTGAGATAGAGGCGGCTCTCAGGCAACTGAAGAACAACAAATGCCCTGGTGAGGACGGAATTACTACTGAGCTTTTGAAAGCGGGCGGGATCCCAATCCTGAAGGAGCTAGCGAGCCTCTTTAACTCCGTCATTCAGCAGGGCTTAACACCTAGGGCATGGAGCGGGATTGCGGTGGTGCTGTTCTTCAAAAAAGGCGATAAGACCTTATTGAAGAACTACAGGCCCATTTCACTTCTGAGCCATGTCTACAAGTTGTTCTCGAGAGTCGTCACAAATCGTCTCGCAGGTAAGCTCGATGAGTTCCAGCCACCGGAGCAGGCTGGGTTTCGAAAAGGCTACAGCACCGTGGACCACATACATACCATACGGCAGATTGTAGAGAAGACCCAAGAATACAATCGGCCGCTGTGTATGGCGTTTGTGGACTACGAGAAAGCCTTCGACTCCATCGAAACCTGGGCCGTTTTGGATGCCCTGCAGCGGTGCCGTGTCGATTGGCGATATATCGAGGTTCTGAGATGCTTATATAGTACCGCCACGATGTCCGTCCAGCACCAAGACCAGAAGACGAAGCCCATTAGCCTCCATCGTGGAGTGAGACAGGGGGATGTTATATCTCCCAAACTATTCACCAACGCATTGGAGGACGTCTTCAAGACTCTGGATTGGACTGGGCGGGGTATAAACATAAACGGCGAGTACATCTCGCACCTTCGGTTCGCCGACGATATCGTCATAGTTGCGGAGTCGCTGGAGCAGCTGGGCGAAATGCTGCACGGCCTAAACGAGTCCTCTCGACGCGTCGGCCTTGGTGTAAACTTGGACAAAACCAAGGTTATGTTCAATGAACACGTTATACCGAGACCGATTGCCATCGAAGGGGCCACACTCGAAGTTGTTCAACAATATATCTACCTGGGGCAAACCATACAACTTGGTAGAAACAACTTCGAGAAAGAACTAGCCAGAAGGATTCGATTGGGCTGGGCAGCGTTTGGCAAATTGCGTCGGGTCTTCTCCTCCCCCCTACCACAATGCCTCAAAACAAGAGTCTTCGACCAGTGCGTTCTGCCTGTTATGACTTACGGTGCCGAAACGTGGACATTGACGGTGGGGTTAGTCCACAAATTGAAAGTCGCTCAGCGGGCCATGGAGCGAGCTATGCTTGGAGTCTCTTTGAAGGATAAAATTCGCAATGAGGTCATCCGACAAAGAACTAAAGTTACAGACATAGCTCGCAGAATAACCAAGCTGAAGTGGCAGTGGGCTGGCCACATCTGCCGGAGGACCGATGGTCGCTGGAGCAAACGAGTCCTCGAGTGGAGACCACGAGAAGGCAAACGGAAGGTAGGACGCCCCCTAGCTAGATGGACTGACGACCTGAAAAAGGCAGCTGGGACAGACTGGATGCGGAAGGCGGAGGATAGGGAGCAGTGGCGCACATTAGGAGAGACCTATGTCCAGCAGTGGACTGCGATAGGTTAATTGATTGAGTTGGAGCCCTCAAAAGTCCGACAAGCCTAACTATAGAACTTCGATATCGCCAAATTGGTTGTGAAGGTCCAATGGCAGTCGCTTCACGGAAACTATATAATATAGACTAGACTACAAAGCCGACCCCAACTGAGTTGGGAATAAGCTTAGAAAATGATACTTGTAAATCTACATTTTTTTTCGTGCGCAAAATCCTCACGGATACCACCTTCACCAAAAGTCGGTGGAGGTGGTTATGTCGGACTCAAACCGACCAAAACGCACGCCGTCTATGAGTATTTAATTGCCGGAGGTGAGATTATACAAGACATATCTCTCGCACCCCGGCAGACTTGTAAATCTACTGGCTTTAACGAGATAGTGCTATTATTAATCATAGTACAAAATTATTAAAGGTTACGTGATAATTTTGATATAGAGTGAGTTTGCCTTATATTGTACCAATTAACGAACTTTACGAGCTGTCACAAAAATTATATCACTTGAGAGGAAAATATTGAAAGAAATACAACGGTTGTATGTGATGTATGTGTATGTAAATGAGGTAATACAAAATAAGGTAGGATAGCTAAAGGCTTTTATTTTTCTCGGCAAAAGTATAATTTAGTAAACAATGAAACTTGGCCTTATAATCTAATTAAGTAAAGTCAGTAAGTAAATAATATAATCTAGTAAGGGTCCACACGACCGGTCAAAGTTTCATGGATATTTATAATGTAAGAGTAGGTTCTCGGCTACACGCTATACTAACGTGTTTCTTTCTTCCTACAGTCCCGGGTCTTTCAAGAGGGGGGCTACTTCAGGCGAGGCAAAGTCAAATTGACGTGTCCTATAAAAAAATTGGAGTTCGAAACAATTTTATACTAAAGGCATATAGATTTCCACTGTTAAATATATCGGGATATTTACCATGTTTGTTGATTTCATGGAGCAACCGATATTTCGGCGATTTGCAAGCGATGATCATGGTGTACTGACTATCGCCGAGCTAGTTCTTATGGCGTTAGGGTAGTCGGACTTTTGAGGCCCCAATTACTCGTAACGACTGCGATAGGGGTTTGTATGGCAACCGCAAGCAACGGCTTAACGTGCTCTCCGAGGGACGACCAGACCAATGCAAATAGCCATATTCATACATACAAATATTTGCACTGAGCCGGGATCGAAACCGCCCCTCCTGCGTTCAATACCGCCACGCTACAGAGGCTAATATGATTCTAATAGAATCATCATATGTAGACATGGCAGGTTATTGTATACGCCATATTCAAATGTCTGAAAATATTCAAGAACTAGCTGTTGCCTGCGGCTCCGTTCGCGTGGACTTCTGCTCCCGTTCCCGTTATTATATAAGAAGCATAATTAAATTCAAGGAAATTATTAAAAAATACTCGAATTGGTCCAGTCGACTTCGAGTTATGCTAGTAACATATTTCGCGATTCATTTTTATTTGTATAATATTTGAATATTATTCCAAAACATTCGACTGTATTTACTAACTTACAAAGATATTCTAGGCATGTATAACAATTACAATTATAGGAATGTTCCTCATTTGTTTCTAGATAACAGTGATAATGCTGTTGGGTATTATTACTGTTATTTAAATCCAAATAGTTACGCTAAAATTTTTGAGATAATGTAATGTTCGAATATATGCCTGTTGTTGTATATTTTAACAAAATGATCGTAAAAGCGTGTATTTCTATATGAATAAAAATGAGGAGCAAAATATGTCGCTAAGTGTGTATAGTCTCATAACTGTACATTCGCATTCGCATGTATATTGTCCTAACTGTATATTGTTCATGCATTTCTGACACTGTATCTTGTACATGCAGTGCTGACGCTGCGACTCAGGCCGAACTGGCGACGCACGTCATTACTTACTTAGTTGCAACAATTCTATATAAATACCTAGTAAACGATTAAACTCACGGGATTTATCTACATACGTATATAGCGGACACTCTGTCCAGGGAAGACAAGCCACTTATCTTACTGTGACTGCCCAAATATACGGGGCGACTACAACGGCTCTCTTTCCTTTTGCATCCCCACACAACTAAGCAACCTTCACTACAAGGAAGCTGATGTACAGGATAACGTAACGTACAAAGGTCGTAACTCGAAGACGACTGGACAAAATCCATTTTTTTTTTAATATGTTTCTTAAATTCTAAGGAAGAAAATGAAGTTCTTGAAACCTTATGAAGCAGCGAGAAAGGGGTCCGATGTTCATGCGAGTCAAGCCGCGGGCAACCACAACATTTCTCACTCGTATACTACATAACAGTAACCTAGAGTATTTAATAAATGAACCTTGGCGTAACATATCCAAACGGTTCACAATAAGTCTTTAATTAAATAAATACATCACAAATATGACGAATTTTCGAGGCGTTTAATATGAACCAAGTGAGACATAACGCAACGTGTAGGAGATTTACTTGCTTGTAGAGTCTGCAAATGAAACAATTCCGCAGAAATTAAATATTGTAGCACTCTGAAAATACCGACAGAAGTGAAAATAATTTAATAAAAAGAGTTTACTTCGAGGAGATCGCAGTAGTTCCATAATGGAATACTGGTGAGTATTATAGGGAGATAACCAGTACCACGCGATTGGGATCCCCCCATTACTTCACAAAAAGTATTTAACGTTAAAATATTCGGTAGTATACAAAGAACATCGGCTAAAATGGACCTGAGCAGGTACAGATATACCATATTTATAAGAAAATCCGTCATTTTTCCGGGTTATGAAAACAGCAATTAATATCTCATTAAGAAGGCAGGAAAAAATATAATAGTTAAAAAATAGTGTTACTTTTATTACATTTATTTGCAAATTATCAATTTGATATAGCTTCAGAACGCACCTAGTGACGTTTCAAGTCACTGATAAAATGATTGAAAAATCAATTTATTATTTATGATTATTACGCGTAAGTTTTTTTTGGTTATTTGTTGTTATTTGATTTATGAATTATGTGAAACAAATAACAAATGAATCATAGCTATTTATATCAAATTATTATTTTCATAAAATAATAATTATGTAGTTATAAGAGTTTAACACTAATTCGTAAAATGGAACGTCATTTACGGTGTGGTGCTACTGTTGACACTTTGGCTATGTTGACAGCAGTTGACAGGCACTGTTCAGCTAATTCCAGTTTACTTCAAATTGTGTGTTTTTTATTTATTTTCGATTTTAGCTTGCTATGTTATATGGATTGACGATACCTCCTACCGTTTATTACGATTATTCTGTGCTTTTGTTTTTTGGACACCGATTTTGCTTGTGATTTGAACTTGTATTTTTCTTATCCTTCTATTGTGAGGAATCACAATGCCGACGACACAAGCAGTCCTACGATTGCTTTTGTGTTAATTGCAATATTCGCATTAACTCAATTCGCCACCATCATGTCTATGAGTTGGGAACAAGAGTGATTTCAATGATCTGCGAGTGGAATTCATCAATAATAGCAAGTATATATTTACGTAATACCAATATACTTCTTCATTGTACCTGTACGAATAAAATGTGTTTCTCATAATTCTATCTATTATTTTACCTCACCAGGTTGTTTTGTTTATAACGTAAATATAAACTAGAATATATCTAAAAAACTGAAGTTAATCTATCTTTATATCGTCTTGTTTTTATTCTATCATCAAAATATTTTTAGTAATAAAATAAAAGTATCTAGGCCTCTTAGACAATTTTTTCACTTGCGATGGTGTTTACTACATGAAAATAAACTAATCTAACTATAGTTTGTTCCTGTACACGGAAAATGACGGTCAAGTCCAGCGCCTATGGAAATTTGGCCGGTGTTCTTTACAAAATATTAATAAAAGTAATCTCTAAATGTCAATTTCCTATGATCATACAATATAAAATAGAAGAGCCTGCTGCGGTAGCCTAGTGGTATGGGTAATGGACTGCTGAGACAAGTCTTCTAGGGTTCGATTCCAGGTTTTACCATGGTACACACCAATGACTTTTCGATGCTTTTCGAAGTTATGTGTGTATTTATCGCAGGTTTATAAGTGCCCGGTTAATGGCAACAGGCTCGCCACCTTATTACATTGGGACTTGAACATAAAATAGCGAAATGTGGGTGCTAGCACCTCTGCCTACCTTTTCGGGGACATCGACATGAGTTTATGTTACGTTATGCTCATCTATTATAAGATACGTTTGTAGTGATACCAACACTTGAATTTTACATCTAGTATTTTTCCCCAGCTTTCCTCGCATTACAATATAATACAACAAATACAAAGGACATAAAATGGAGAAAATATAGCTCTATATATGAAACCGTTTATCTAAAAGAAACAATAAGAACTGTAATCCGTATTTACAACTTCATAACTATATAATAAATATCAGAATGTCACCATAACCTACAGTTGTTGCTAACAAATGTAGCTTATGGCTTATAAGACCAGTATAAGAGTTATAATATCAGCGCAAACTGCTAAATGAAGAATTTGAATCACGCACAGCCTCCCAAATTGATTTGGTGATCGTCAACAACTACATTTAAATCCTTAGTCACGTAGTGGTTTATTGTGAGCCAAAAGTTACAATGGTCCGACGCGAATAGAACCCTCTCCGTAACGTAACGTTATGTAATTCTTGAAAATTGCCGACCCCGTCCCAACCCGAGAATATCTATATCTATACTAATATTATAAAGAGGAAAGATTTGTACCTATTTTTGTATGTTTGTATGTTTGTAATGAATAGGCTCAAAAAGTACTGGGCCGATTTAAACAATTATTTCACCTCTAAAAGGCTACAATATCTAGGAGTAACATAGGCTATATATCATCATGCTATCATACAAGGGAGCGGAGTAATAATCATAAATCTCAATTGATCCGGTAAATTTCTATACATTGGCGCTAATATCGCTAACAATTTCCGTTGTCATGACTGCAAGGAAAAGTAGTATAGAGAGGCAAGTAGTGAATCGAGTAGAGTCGTACAACGCGATAATCGACATCCCCGCGGGCGGAGCCGCGGGCAACAGCTAGTATACTATAGAGCTGTAGTAAAGTCCACAACTGCGTATCTCGCGTTTATTTTGCGTTATGACTTCTGTAGAAGTTTGTTTGGCAATGTTAAATAAACTAATTTTGATGTAAATAAGATTCTGAAGGTCTTACGACGACCTCCGTGGCGCGGCGGTAGTGAACGCGACTGCTACGGAGTCGCGGGTTCGATTTCCGCTCAGGGAAAAATTTGTGTGCATAAATATAAATATCTACATTGGTCTGGGTGTTTATATGTATAATATATTTATACATAAAAAGTATGTATTTACAAAAAAAATGTATCTAAATATGTTTTTCCGCATTCTATAATCCGTAACACAAGCTAGTTAAGCTATGCTTACCATGGGTCTGAATGACGTTGTGTAGATTGTCCTAGATTATTTATAGAATATTTATATATATATTTACTGAAAAATATAGAAAACATTTAGTTTCCTAGTAAAATAAAGACACGATCGGTTCATGTTCTAAGTTATTTCGTAAAATAGCCATTTTTGGTGATAAAAGGAACGTTAACACAATTGCCATACAATTTGCGTTCGATTTCTATGAATGTCATATATTCCAAATTCAAATAACTATACCACCCGCTAAACATCTCAGAGAAACAAAAAAAACACATAAATGAGCTAGGTTTCCGCTTATGGAGGAACAAAGCGAATTGTTTTAAATTGAACAGATAATACGAAGATATTTGTATATGTAACTACAAGACATCATTACATACATTGAACATCGTTACATAGAATGTGTAGCGTCCTAAGTATTACTGAATATGCTTTTGATCATTTCTACTGATCTTCATTATTGTGTACGTTTTGATCTCTAAATCGCATTATCTTCTTAAGATGAACAGTATTATCATCATTAGTACGTCATATTAATTGTGATACATTCCTACTTAAGGTACTTAGTAGTTAATAGTTAATCATCATGGTTTCCTTGACGTCTTATCTCCGTGCTCAGTACAATGCTATATTTTACAATAAGTACTCACAATCCCATCTCATCTGAAAATTATCGTAGTTGGAAACGCACACGGTATCATAGCGAGAGAAGAATATTTTCGAAATTTATTTATTTATTTTTCACCATACAAACATTTAATAATTATATACTTAATAATTTACAGTGCATTTAGAAACCACTGAGGTTTCTAGTAAATGCAACACGTCATTTTTCACAAGTAACTAAGTATGTACACTATAGATCAATAAAATTATACATGGAAATGGTGTGGAGTTACACAGGTTAAAAAAATGCCTAGAAATCCAAAAAAAAATCAAAACAAATGTTGGTACCTATGTTGTATGTTGTATGTAAGTGTACAGGCGCAGAATGTAGACACAAAGAAAAGCCTGTACATACCAACCTGGCGGGCTAGTGTAGAAATAGTAAAATTCAAAATTCAAAAGTCATTTATTCTATATATATATAACTTAACGGAACTTACAAAATATCATTATCAACAATATTTTATAAATAAGTGAGCCAATGGACCACCGGTACAAAACACAACCCCGACCTGAGAAGACTCCGGCAAGAAACTCAGCGGGATTTTCTTTTTTTTTTGGTCTATTTACAAACATTTATTTAGTCTAGATACAGTAAAGCCTTCCAATATTGGGAGAGGCCTATGTCCAGCAGTGGACTGCGATAGGCTAATTGTTTGGTTGAATGCGCCCATATTATTTTGGTAAGAAAACCCATTTTCGCTTTACTATTTTACAGTATATTATTTATTGCATTAAAAAATTTGAGACAGGTACGGTAACACACAATCGATGCACATCCTACATAAAAAATTATATGATCTACTCTAATGCTTATATACTTAACATTGATACTATTTTTAGCAATATCGATTGACTGGTAACAGTGGAAGGCATTCTCTCACTAGGAATAGACTAACAGATCTGTCTAACTGACTGCTATCACGCATCAACTTAAAATAGCATACATACATACAATAGAAGCAGCATCAATAAATAGAAGTGCAGGGACTTTACCTCACTTCCTTTTATTTTCCTTTCCAACTCTTTCTCTACTACTCTTTACAAGTGGCATCTATTTTGACATCAAATAAACTGTCTTCATATTTACTCCTTTTTAATATAAAACTACCGTCCAATCTCACCAACATAAAATATTATTGTCACTCGAGATATCAGAGATACTCTAATTAATAACCCTTTTACCCCGCCATAAACAACACATAAAATATTTTAATGAAACGTAAATATTATCTAATAAAGTATAGCGCCATTTTCGCAGCACCTAATATATCTTTATGGGTTCATATAATCTTTAATATGCAGCCGGAAATGTGATTATCATCTCATACAAACACAGCGTTATTATACGCGACCCAATAATATAGGCTTGGGTTGGGACGTATTATTCTCTATTCGATTGTTTGATGGTATCGAATATGTAGTTATTTCTGACGTGGTTATGAACAAATATTATTATTTGTTTCGATTGCTAACTAATATAAATAATAGTAGATTATCTTGACCCGTTTGGTGACGAAGAAAGGAAATTAGCACATCATCTCATCTAAAGGCTGTCGTAAAAGGCGACAATTGGAAGAATACGCAGACGGCATCACTGCAAGAGAAGGAAAACTCAAATAAAATTCTTTTTTTTTTTTTTTTTTTTTTTTTTTATCTATGGCACGTCAATTTGACTTCACCTCGCCTGATGTTAAGCTGAAGGCAAAGTCCCATGAAAGAGGGTCACCATTGCAAACACGTTCAGTGCTACAATGGTGGCGCTCAGCTTGACGGCCTCATCAGATGCTTTTTCACGCCCCGCTTAAAGGACCCGGGACTGTAGGAAGAAGGAAACACGTGCGCCGGCAAGGAATTCCAGGACTTAATGGTACGGCAGAGAAAAGACTCACCGAACCGCTTGGTTCTTGATGGAATATTCTGTACCGTATGCGAGTGACACCTAAGCCCTGCACGCGTTGTCCTGTGTAGGAAAGGGGAGGGTGGGATTAGTTGGAAGAACTCATCAGAACATTCACCATGGTAGAGACGGTAAAATACTGCCAAGGACGCAACATCTCTACGCATCTGCAAAGGCTCGAGGGACTCTGTGACCTCAGGACTCCCAATAATGCGGACCGCACGTCGCTGCAACCTGTCGAGAGCATCTAATAAGTACTTTGCGGAGCCATCCCAGAGATGCGAGCAGTATTCCACGCAGGAGCGAATTTGTGTCTTATAAAGAAGACACCGCTGCTCCGGCGTGAAAAAACGTCTCACTCTGTTCAGGACTCCGAGTTTACGCGAAGCTGTTTTGATGATGCTCTCGATATAGTTCTTGTTGTTCAGTTTGCAGCGCACGTCCATACCGAGTATATTGAGGTTATCCTGTAATGGCAGTGGTGTGCTCTGAAGAGTGGGAGGAGGAAGGAAAGGAGATGTCTTTGCTGAAAACGCGCATGCCTGCGTCTTCTTGGCATTGAACTCGACCAGGTTCTCAGATCCCCATTGGGAAACGTGATTGAGGATCCGGTCAAGCCCAGTGACAAGAAGTCGCCTCTTTTCCGCTATATCGGACTGCTTGGCCGCAAAATGTCCGTGGTAGCTCCCGTGTACAGTGCTATCGTCTGCATAGCAGTGGATGCTGCCGGTGGACAGCATGTCATTGATATGCAGAAGAAAGAGAGTGGGTGATAAGACGGACCCCTGCGGCACACCAGCATTTACCTGCAGGAACTCCGATGCTCGTCCATCACAGAGAACGCGAATACTGCGCCCCTGCAGGAAGCTAGCAACCCAATTGCACAGTCTAAGAGGCAGACCGAAGGCTGGTAGTTTGGAAAGAAGCGATTTGTGCCAGACTCTATCGAACGCTTTGGCGATGTCTAGGCTAATAGCCAGTGACTCACCATGCTTGTCCATAGCCTCACCCCAAAGATGGGTAACATACGCCAGAAGATCACCCGTTGACCGTTTCGGCCTAAAACCATATTGTCGGTCATTAATTAGGGAGTGATCCTCTAGGTGGCGCATGAGCTGTGTGTTGATAAGGTGCTCGAAGACCTTGCACAGCACTGAGGTGACGGCTATGGGCCGATAGTTGGCTGGGTCTGAGCGATCTCCCTTCTTGGGAATCGGCTGTACATTCGCCTCTTTCCACGCCGTCGGCACTGTACCCGAAATGTAGGAAAGTCGGTACAGCCGCGTGAGCATTGGAGACAACTCCGCTGCACATTTTTGAAGAACCACCGCTGGTATACCATCCGGACCACTGGCTTTCCGGACATCGAGTGACTGCAGCACTGCTCGGACATCGCGTTGCCTGATACGAATATCAGGCATTGCGTGGCCACTGTTGGGTAGTGTCGGAGGCTGCATACCACAGTCGTCGATTCGGGAGTTGGCCGCAAAGAGATTAACCAGCAAATTTGCTTTCTCTTGCGGCTCATGGGCCAGGGATCCATCAGGGTTACGCAGGGGGGGCAGCGAAGGCTGGCAGAAGTTGGCTTGCACGGCTTTGGCCAGTCGCCAGTAGCCACGGCTGCCCGTGGGATGCGCCACCAGTTCTTGACCAACCCGTGCTATGCGCTGGGCATCCGCTCTGACGTAAGCCCTCTTGCAGACCCTAGTGGCTTTGTTGTACGCTGCCTTGAAGTACCCTAGGTTGGAATCGTGCGTAGCCCGCGCCCTTACCCAAGCACGATACGCAG
Organism: Pelosia muscerda; assembly: GCA_963691645.1. Lineage (NCBI taxonomy): Eukaryota > Metazoa > Arthropoda > Insecta > Lepidoptera > Erebidae > Pelosia > Pelosia muscerda. Next base: position 13,108,197 of record OY829114.1, on the reverse strand, counting down.
ACTGTTTTTGGCGAACAGCCTCTGCGCATTCGCGCCCGAACCATGGGCGCACTCCACGGGCACCGGTGACATCAGTGTATGGGATATAGTACTCCATACCCAGACTGATCTCACCGACGACAGCAGTTGCACTATCCGATGGGTCCTTACCTTCAAAGCAGCGCTCAACCCACGGGATGGACGCAAAATAGTCTCGCAGTCCATCCCAGTCAGCTGACGAGTAGTGCCAGAGACGCCGATTTCCCTGCACTGGTCGTGGGGGCGCTATCATAGGCACCTTGGAACAGACCAGACAATGGTCGGAGTTGCCTAAGGCAGCATGCACCGAAACATTGTACTGGTCTGGGTGGCTCGTCAGCTGAAGGTCCAGCAAAGAGGGTGCTTGGGCTGACCCTCTTGGTATTCTGGTGGCCTCGTGTACCAGTTGGGTCAGGCCGTGAGCCAGAGCGAACGCGTGGGCGGCTCTTCCCGCATGGTCTGTTTTGGAGGAGCCCAACCAGATCTCGTGGTGGGCGTTAAAGTCCCCCAAAAATACCAATTCTGCGTTCGGAAACCGCTCCTGTGCATCATCTGCCGCCTGACTCAGATATTCGAAGAGTCGAGTTGTCTCGGCATCTCCAGTATGGGAACGGTAAAGGCACACATAGATTTGACTAGTACAGCCATGGTCTACGTGTACCCACAGGACAGAAAAGGATGGGTCCTCAAGGCAGCGCAAACGGCGACAACAAACATCCGCCCTAACAAACACACATACCCCGGCTTTGGCACGGAAATTTTCCTCTAAAACATAGCCGGGATAGAGTAGGTAGGTCGTGTCATCAGGGCGGTATATTTGTGTCTCCGTGAGAAAAAGCATGGCTGGTTTCGCCGTCTCTAGATGTTGGTGGACGGCGTTGAGGTTTGCATGGAGCCCACAGATGTTCGTGGACTCCACCTCAAATAGCGAATTTGTGGGAAAACGAAGAGCCGCTGTGTTGCCATATTCTCTATTTTGCACTGCCATGGAGGGGGTAAGAGGAGGCGTGAAAAGAGATGATGGTCGTTACAGTACCGCGTGACAAAGCGCGGGAGATTGGTTTTGTCTATGAATGTGAGGAGTGGCGAGAGCCGACGCGCCGACCGCAAGGGCCCCCGTACCCCCCCGAATATGGTCGCCGGAGTCCCACGTCCGGTCACCAACCGGCACGACGAACCATATCGAGATTATGCGCGGCCTGGTGAGGCAGCCTCCCGGGGTGGTTAGCCCCGGTTGGGCCCCTGTACTATACCGCGGGCGGCCAGCGGCACCATCGTTTCTACGGGTCTCCCTGGTCGGCGGATCGCCCCGCGCCACTCTCACTAGACTACGCCAAGACCCACTGGTCCCACTAGTACTGCGACCACCATCACCTCTGCCCGGCTATGCACTTGCTGATCCCTGAACGCAATCCAACCGAGATTGGATTACTATGAAGGGTTTTGCGCATATGTGCACGGTGGTACCAACCCGGTCGAAATTTGTGACAAATTTGTGGCATCAAATTTCTACCACCAGTACTTTCTGTACCAACACTAGGCAGACCCGCGTGGAAACAGAAAAAAAAGAAGGCCAGAGTATTTCAACATTAGAAGAGGCCTATGTCCAGCAGAGGACTTCGACAGGATAAACCTTAAAATGATTTTGACAAAATTCGGCAATTACAAAAAACCCAGTTAAATAATTTGAAGACGAACATAGGACTTGCATATTAAATTGTTGATTAATAATAGACAATTTAGATATTACAATGTAATATATGCCCACATAATCTTATCTATATCTATAGTCCGGTCATTTTAGACAATTGAAATAAAGAAAATTCCGACAGAGCCAAATTTTCGTAGAGACCTTAGGTTTACCACAAGGAATAAAGTGTCAAAAGTCCCCATCAATCCCATGTGAGCTTAGAGACTTATTCGGGGCCCAAAGTCAAAATTTTGGGTCTTTTGGATTTTTCTCGAAAACGGTAAGTTTTATCGAAAAAGTACCTTCGAGAAAGTTGTAGATCTTAAAATTCTCTATAAAAATGTTCCTTTTGATTTTTCTCTAAGACCCACTATTTCCCAGATATTGCGCTTGTAAGAATCACGTTCTATATAATATGCACACATTTCCACACCACCTGTGAGGTAGTGTACTCGGTGCGTTTTTTTAACGTGGTATCCCCGGTAGGCCTATTCCACGAACCTTTATGACGTTATTTTCAGGAACAATAATTATTTAATAGTATGAAGATTATTGATATGGGTTACTGAGTTTAACTGTCGTTCTAACTTTTTTTCATTACTTTAATCTGACTCATACTCTTCATATTCAACTTCAACAATCATGTTTTCTTTGATTTCTTCTTGTTATTCTTCTTCTCCTTCCTGTTGATAAACGGTTAGAAATTGTTCAAATGAAGAGGAATCAGTTGTCTCTTCATCAAAATCACATAAATCTTCCTCTCTTGTATTTAATTGGACATTTTAGCAAGAGACACCTTGGCAATTGGTACACGCTGTAGAACACTGCAACCCTACTTTTTTACAGCCACATTTGGCACTACAACCTTTCTTGCAATTGCAAAAAATAGTGTTAAGAAGTTTTTCTGGAACAGGGGGCAGTAAAGTTCGAATCGGTTCCAAAGTATTATTTATCAATTTCCAACCCCAGTCTTCAGGGTTCAGTTCATTGCCTTGCCATGTCTGAACTTGATAGAATACTCGAAACAAATGTTGAGTAGCAGATGCCGATGTTGGAGGAAGACAAGATAGCTGTACTTGCTTTTTTTTTCCTGTATTTTTTACTAATGTTAAATATCTATACGTATCTATGCAATCAATTTTTTTTTAAACTCCATAAACCGCAAGAAGATACCGATTCCTTTAGTAATTAGTATTTGAGGTGAAGAATTAATTTCTGTAAATACTTTTGCGCAGTCAATCAAAAAAAAATTGATTGCATAGATACGTACAGATATTTAACATTAGTAAAAAATACAAGAAACAAAAAGCAAGTACAGCTATCTTATGAAGTTAAATATGAAGTTATTGAAGTTATTCTTATTAAGTTATTCTTATTGAAGTTGAATATGAGGAGTATGAGTCAGATTAAAGTAATGAAAAAAAGTTAGAACGACAGTTCGACCCATATCAATAATCTTCATACTATTAAATAATTATTGTTCCTGAAAATAACGTCATAAAGGTTCGTGGAATAGGCCTACCGGGGATACCACGTTAAAAAAACCCACCGAGTACACTACCTCACAGGTGGTGTGGAAATGTGTGCATATTATGTAGAACGTGATTCTTACAAGCGCAATATCTGGGAAATAGTGGGTCTTAGAGAAAAATCAAAAGGAACATTTTTATAGAGAATTTTAAGATCTACAACTTTCTCGAAGGTACTTTTTCGATAAAACTTACCGTTTTCGAGAAAAATCCAAAAGACCCAAAATTTTGACCTTGGGCCCCGAATAAGTCTCTAAGCTCACATGGGATTGATGGGGACTTTTGACACTTTATTCCTTGTGGTAAACCTAAGGTCTCTACGAAAATTTGGCTCTGTCGGAATTTTCTTTATTTGATCACTATTTTTATGTCTAAAATGACCGGACTACTACATCATATTAATTTTCTGTATCAGGAATCGCGAAAGTATATGACTTACGGAGGTAGGATATGACGGTATCTCCCGCAAAGGAAATACCGCCGCCCTACAGAATACCGCGGCTAATAATAACCTTGTCCGGCGGTGGGTAGGATAGCCAGAGCTCACTGGATAGGTTTTGTGTTGACAGTGGGAAGACCAAGAAACCTTTCTTTGTCTTCTACACTGACATCACAAAGACTTCTTAACCTTTTCCCCTCCTCATTCCCCTTCTTCCTTGCTTTTGCAAACGTCCATAGGTTACGGTAACCACGTTACATCAGGTGGGCCGGGTACTTATCTGACACCTAAGTGGTATTAAGAAATAATAAAATAAAATTTTGCGAGTCGAATAATATAATCGACTAAATGTTATCGTCAAAGCCCAACACAACACTGTTAATTTTATACGTTTGTGAGGGACTTTCTTTATTAAATGCAGATATAATTAGGCACATTAATGTCAACAGCGGAATAAGAGACAAAATTAATTTAAGCCCGTCTAGTGTACCTGAGTCATGATAATTGAGTTTTAATAACTTAAAAAGGGTAATGTGGTACTTGTTTATTGTTTTTTAAAGCTACATTAATAGATAAAAATAAGTATTATAGTTTTATATAGTATACACGTCGCTATGACTTTACCTGGACGCATACAAGTTAAAAGCAAAGTTTGAGGTAAGATCATTACAGATATCAACAATGTTACAATGGTGACCCTTTCTTTACGGAGGTAGGACATGATGGAGCATCCATTCGTGCTGCCGAACATACAGAGAAGAGGAGGGAAGGAGAAGGGGCAGGGGAGAAGGGTAAAAGAGTCTCTGTGTTGTCAATGCAGAAGACATAGAAATATTTCTCGGTCTTCCCACTGTCAACACAAAATCTCTCCAGTGAGCTCTGGCTGTCATCCCCACCGACGGAAACACAATACAAGGTTATTATTAGCCGCGGTATTCTGTAGGGTGGAGGTACTTCTCCAGTCGGACTGCTCAATTAGGACGGGAGATACCTCCGTAAATGAACATACACACATGAAATATTAAATCTCAATAAATGAATGTCCTTTCTCGATACAAACTGCTTTAGCTTACTTATATACAGTTGTACTTCTTCTCCAAAGAATCCTGTAATAATCCTGGCATAATATATTTCTTCTATATTTTTCTTCTATATTCAAAATTGTTTTCATACGTGCTATTCGGTTGTTCGACAAAGCATTTTTTTAAATATTCTCCATGCAATTGTATGATGTACTTATACTTTCCTTTTCAAATTCAGAAGGTTCTCGATATTTCCTTAAACTCATAAAACATGAAGATTAATAGCAGAAGGAATACAGTAATCTAATTCATTAATCAATTATTATTATTATTCTTGAAATCTGATTACTAATCGTCGTAATAAATTGCTATTACGATGTAAAGACTGCAATATTTGTATAATCACGTGATGACGAGGCAAGTTCTGTTGCAGTGAATAACAGGAGTCATCGTGAATGTAACGTCGTCGGTCCAATTTAGAAGTGTTTTATATGTTAATCGCTATTTGTAACCGATTTTATCACTTTAATATTATTATTATTAGTGTGCAGCCTATTTCGTGGCAATAGTGAACGCAACTGCTATGCAGGAGGCGCGGGTTCGATCCCCGCTCAGTGCAAATATTTGTATGCATATTTGCACTGGTCTGGTCATGCCTCGGAAAATACGTAGAGCCATCCCGGTTGCCATAATCTACGTTACGGATAGTTGGAGCCCACAAAAGTCCGAATAGTCTAACTACAGAATTTCGATATCGCCAATTCGTTTGCGAAGGTACGATGGCAGTCGCTTCACTGAAAATATCTAAATTCAGTCGCATCTTAGTTAGACTACAAAGCCGACCCCAACTGAGTTGGAAGTAGGCTCAGAGAATGATGGTGTGATTATATTATTGATATTACAATAAAAGAGAAAAGTTGTCCAATACTTAGAACAATTTGAAATTCTCAAGGGACTTTCAGCCTAAGTCTCATATTTAAGATTAGATAAGTTAAGTTTAATTTGGGTCAAGATACCACTTTATTGATATACTCTATCGATGTATTTTATTGCATCTGTATGCCCAGAGGCGATACAATCGTGCTGCCAACCACGTAATGTAAAAATTTCTCGATCTTCTTACTGACAACATAAAACCTCTCGAGTGAGCGCCAGTAACACAACACAAGGTTATTATTAGCTGCGATGTTCTATTGAACGGAGGTACAAGCTCAAGAAGACGGGGGATACCATCATATCCTACCTCCGTTATCATAAATATTTTCGTATATACTTACTGTAGTGTGGGTATTATGGTATATCACTACCTCACAGTAATGGCTACTGTACATGTGGCTTTATAATAGATTTTAATACACACGTTGTTTCTAAAAAATCCATTTTGTAAATATTCTAGGATCGAGGATTAAAGTGGACATTAAAGTGTAAAAAGATCCATCAATGGATTTTTGTAATGGATCTTAGTGGACATGGTGTAATATATCATGTTATGCATATTGTTTCTCTATTAAATTTCACTAAATAAAATAAAAATAAATAAATACTAAATAAATAGACCCGGTATATCCACGGCTCTGACACGGTACGGACGCGTGTGAACAAGGCCAGTAGCACTAGCATGAACTCCTATCGAATTCGTAATGTAAAGGTTTCGAGAGAACGGAGCATTGTGATTGGCAGTCTGCCTCTTGTGAACCTGTGTGTGTGTGTAGCCCGCCAATGACAATGCTCCGTTCTGTCGATTCCTTTACATTATGAATTCGATAGTATTTCGTGCTGAGGCTACTGTTGGGGCTCGGATGCTCCATTCACCACGGTCATGCCCCACGGCCCTGAAAAGACCCGTTCTCAATATGGTTAGAGTGTATGCATATCTTTGGATGACGGGTAGATAATAAATTTAAAAAAAATCATCATCATTCTTTTATTTTTAGGCTATTTAGACTTCTGTAGGAGCGACTGCCGTTTGTCCTCCCAACTCCGAAAGGAAAGCCTCCGTCAGAACCCCGTCCATGGTAGCAGGTGGGGTTGATCTGTTCTCCGAAGATCTTGTTGGGACCCCAAAGCACCCAAATAAAAAAAAGACGATTAAACTTTTCCGATTACATACTTATACTTTACGATTCAAAAGTTTACAGCCCGAATCTTGTACCCACCTTCCATCAAAACTGACACGAATATCAGTGTAACGGAGCCTAAAGATTTTCCAGCAGTATTTAAAGTAATTGGACCATCACCATCTCACATTAAATTAATGGTACCTGTCAGAATTCGTTGGAAACGCTCCTCGAGAAATACAAAGGAACGGCAGAGAGGGCCATCACTCTCGGAGTAACAATGGGCCAATAAAATATACAAGAACGAAAGGAAGTGTAGTCAGCAAATGTGCGATGTTTGATAACAGTTTTGATATATCTATACCTGCGTTTGGGCGAAGATTCTTTTTATTGTGACAGTACAATATATGAGTGTTTATCCTGAACGTAACAAAATTTTAAATGTGTAAAATATTAGAAACAATTATTACATTCGGATAAATCTGTGAAAGATTCTCGGATTTGATGCCCGCTCAATGCAAATATTTGTATGCTTAAATAATTATGTCTGTTGCAGTGGTCTGGGTGCTACTATGCATAATGCACATTTTTTTATTTTTATTTTTTCATTTAAGTATGAATATTCGCATTCTCATAACACAAGCTAGTCAAGCTATGCTTACAATGGCTCTAGATGGCGTTGTGTAGATTGTCCTAGAATAAAATAATGTCACACCAATCTATCCCTCGTAACCTACTTATTATTTCTAGTATGTTGCTGTAAGGCGCTCAAAATGGCTAGTATAAAGTAAACTACTTTTTCTTTGATTCCTTTGATTTTACTGCCGTTTAAATAAATTTAGTTTACAATAATGTGTACAGGAATTAGCGCAACCACAGCACATGTATGTACAATGTAATGTACATAATATGTACTGCGGTATGATGTACCTTTACAACACCTGCCGTGTCACGTTAATACCCGCCAACATAATTATTTAAGTTGTGATGGAACGCAAAATGTATTAGCTATTAGAAACATTAGCGTTGTTCTCTTTTATTAAAATATATTTCTCTTGACTCTTTTTATATTTTATTATCATTTTGTTTACAAGGTTACTGTCACTCTAAAATATACATGGAGGTCAACGGGATATTTACCATGTTTCTGAGACCTATGAGCTCTTCCAATTAGTCCCACCCTCCCCTTTTATACACAATAAAACACGTGCAGGACTTAGATGTCACCCGCATACAGTGCAAAATATTCCATCAAGAACTAAGTGAGTCTTTCCTTTGCCGAACCATTAAATCTTGGAATTCCTTACCAGCTCACGTGTTTCGTTCTACCTACAGTCCCGCGTTCTTTAAGCGGTGCGTGAAAACGCATTCGATGAGGCCACCAAACGGAGTACCAAAGTGTTACAATAGTGGCACTGTGTGTGGTGACCATCGTGTACAAACCATTACAAAATAGTGAAGGTGACCCTCTTTTCTGGGACTTTGTCATGAGTTTACCATCAGGAGAGGCTAAAAAATCCAATGTTTTTACGGTGTGATTTAACATGATCATGGCACTTGAAACATCGCCGAAATGTCACATAAACTCATTATCAAACATGGTCAATATCGCGTCGACCCAATTTTTTACAATTTTCAATGATTATAATAATTATAATAAACCATGTAAAATCATACAATATACAAGAATTCTTTAGTAACTATTAATAAAAACTTTTACCGTATTGAAATTTATTATTATTTTAAATATTTGTGTATATTTTTCAATCGATACAGATCATTTTCCATTCCATTCCTGGTTGCATACAAGACCCAGGTTCGTTCATTCTTTTTCTTCCCTTGCATTAGCTTATTATGTCCACTTGATCCCAGAGAGGAAAGCCAGAACACACTCGTAACTAGAACAAAAACTCGTACACTAAAAGCTCGTTCTTCAATAAGCAGTTACGCAGCGGGATATTGTTGTGATCCCTACCTCTCATCCTTACACTAAAATAGACAAATCTTACAAAACGACAATGAATGCAAAAATTTATGACCCTATCATCAAATGTACCAAACTCACCGTTCTGTACAAAATGAGTAATTTCATCGCTTTTACCATCCTTCATCATATCATTTTCAAGTGTCATTTGACAGCCACCATTAATTCCCCCTCCCATCACAGTGCTGCATCATAAATGATAAAGTAAGCTCGAATAAAGAGCTCTTGAATGTGTGCTCGTAGTAATGAAGATGGTTTTAGAGACGGTATAATGTTTTTTGAGCCTCAAATTTTGGGAGAAACTTGTTGAGAGTAGAGTTGTAACTTGACTGGTTCGTAAGTAGTAAAAAATAAATATGAAGATTTTGAATAAGTACTAGCTGACACGGCAAACGTTGTTTTGCCTAAAAAAATTTAAGGGTGGACAAACCTTATCACTCAGGTGTATGAAAAATAGATGTGGGCCGATTTTCAGACCTACTCAATATGCTCACAAAATTTCATGAGAATCGTTCAAGCCGTTTCGGAGGAGTACGGGAATGAACATTGTGACACGAGAATTTTATTTATAAGATAATAGTATGTTATACTAATTAATAGTCATCGCAGTAAAAAAAAATGCTAAAGATAAATATTAAAATTTACTATCGTAGGTAAAAACGTTACTCTCCGGTTTTCAACCCACGAATATTTATTCCCACGCACTTTTTAATATCTCTAGTATAAAGGAAAAAATCTTCAAACATTAAATGTTTAATGAAATTAAGGTTACGAAACCAAACAATAATTAAACTTAAATTATTATTATTAATGGATAGGCTTCCACTCAGACAAAATTAATTTGAAATATCCATTAATTTTATTACAAAGTAACACTTCCACCCTGAAATTGGGTACTAGACATTGTTATACCAATTTTGGCAAATAAAAGGGCAACTGTTATCAATTTCATAGCTTTATTGGCAATCGACAAATATATAATAGTACTATAGATATTTACAGGTAATTATATAGTAACATTTTGTTTAGCTTGTAGCCGCGGTAGTCTAATGGTATGGGTAATGGACTGCTGAGACGAGGTCTCGAGTTCGATCCCAGGTTTACCATGGCACACACCAATGACTTTTCGATGCTTTTCGAAGTTATGTGTGTATTTATCGCAGGTTTATAAGTGCCTCGGAGAGCACGTTAAGCCGTCGGTCCCGGTTGCCATACAAACATCTATGGCAGTCGTTACGGGTAGTTGGAGCCCTCAAAAGTCCAACCAGCCTAACTTGGAACTTCGATATCGCCATTGGTCATTAGACCATTGGTTGTGGAGGTCAGATGGCAGTCGTTTCACGGAAAATATCGAAGTTCAGCCGCATCACAGTTAGACTTTAAAGCCGACCCCAACTGAGTTGGGAAAAAGGTTCAGGGAATGATGATTTTTTTTAGCTTGAATTTATATTTTATTCAAAATATCATAATCTTTGGAGTACTAGCTCATTGAGAATTCTAGCTCAATCCACAAAGCAATGCGGGAATAGTGGCAACATCAAATAAACTAAAATCATAGCATTATATTATAAGTATTATAACTCAAATACAAAAATGGAGATATAGGTGAACAAGAAGCACGCGAGAACAAATCCTAAGGAACATTAGAAATAAATGCAGTTATTATTAATAGAAGCGCCGTTAAACTAACATTAGAACATCCTGTACTCAAATAATAACTCAAATACAAGAAGCGAAATATTAACTCAATAAAAACAAATATAGTAAGGGAAGGTACATTAGAAATAAATGCAGTTGTTGGTAATAAAAACGCCATGTATTACCAAACCAACATTATAACAGATAATGATGCTACATCAGGATTAATTTGGAACAAACACAAAGGGCGCCCTAATGGTTCAGATTATTACATGTTTGCTTCGCTTCGAATCTTTCCCTTGGTTTGTATAGTGGTAGGAAGATTGAAAATACTCGTTTTGTTTTCGTTACGGTTCGGTGAAAATAAAAAAAAAGTTTTAGTTTTGTGTCTGCCTTTGTTTATAAGTTGCATACGTTGCAACCAACTACCACCACTGGTGATATTTAAACGGAAGGCACTAAGAACGAGAACTTTGTTTAAATAATGGCAAAAAGTTTTAACGTAATTTCAGGTGTCAAACATAAAATAAATCTACCATAGTTATCATTGTATGTCTACCTTATCACAAATAGAGATACTAAAAAATATACTCTCCCTATTACCTTTCGTCGATGTACGTTCACATTAATCCCTGTTTAAAATTCAAAGAGCTTGCGGCCTCACTGCAGTCTCGAGAAAACTAAATTAAATAGAAGACCCGGTGACTTGGCGGGATGAGATGTAAATTCTGTACTGTTGCAACTATCGTGCCCGAGCAAAAACTAATTTGTGCATTTTAAAATGCCGGATGGGGTTTGAATTGGTATATTAGTGAGGAATGGAGTGGTTTATTTTGAATTAAAATTGCACTAATGGAGTAAAATAGGTTACGTTTGAAATAGATATTAAGTAGGCAATTTGTATAGCTGTGCTTTGTTTTAAGCAATCTCGTCTTTTCTCCCTATTTTCCTCTTCTTCATCCTAAACTTGCACCTTAGAGTCCAGAGTACACTTCCTCAGTCTAACTGCGGGTTTGTCTGAACTGAATCTACTGTCATCTGAGCTCCACAATTCATTGGTGATATCGGAGTATTGCCATTAAATCGTTTAATGAACTTTTTAGGACTCCAATTACCCGTAAAGACTGTCATAGATATTCATGAGAACTGAGACCAAGAGCTAAACGTACTTTCCGAGGCAAAACCAGGCTTATAAAATTTACCCATACCCATATGCAAGGAACAAATATTTGTGATGGTCAGTAATGGAACTCGGCGCGTGGCAGTCATATTCACTACTGTCACGGTATCTTTCTCTCTATTTTCTTCTTTAGGTTGGCATTGTGGAGAAACGCAAGAAGGTTGAAATCCAGTGGTGCTTCTACCCGTATCTGATGCTCATTCATATACGAGTACCACTGCACGTTCATATGCAATAAACCAAAAGTATAAATTTATGCTGCAGTTAGTATGCTTTAACAACTTTTATGATTTTTTCACAGGTGGGCTGGCTTCGAGCAGAAGATCAAACTGTCCTGTCTCTCAACGATCGAGTGGTCCTCAGTCCTCGATACTCAGTGAATTTGGACACTCCCAATACATGGCAGTTGAGGATAAGACCCCTCCGTGCCGAAGACCGTGGCTGCTATATGTGTCAGATTAACACACAACCTAGTATGAAATGGCAGATAGGCTGCATTGATGTATATAGTAAGTTCAAAATCCTATTTCTACTAAATCAACCTTACCTGAAATCACAAATTATACCCATTAACGAACAGAAAACCTTCGCCAGGTTACGAAGACAGTAAATATCAAATTACTCTCATAAACATCGCTTTAGCCTAACCTAAAGGAGGAGGAGTAAACAGAAACGGTTCTGAGATGGAAGCCGCGGATGTAATCGGGTACCAATCGAAGATACAAATTGATTTGAAGTTTGTTACAATTTTTCTGATATAACCTAAACACATAGAAAACATGTGTAACCGCCCTTTGAAATAGTTTTACTTCTTAAAAATATTGCTAACTACTATCAACAAACGGCATTTTTAATTAAAAATGTTTTGGCATTCATTACGGTACAAAGTGTAAATTAAGAGAAATTATGCCCCACTCTTAGAAGCAATATTGAAAAGGTGTAGCCGTAAAGAACTTAAGTAAATTACACAACAGCAAACGGACTCAGAAACTTTACAAACAAGAATTCGAGCGAGGAGATATTCTTTTTTAATAAAAACCTCGAAACGAACGATTCTTCTAAACGTGTAATCGGTAAAATAAAAAGAGAGGAAGGTCTTAAGCTTATTAAGGATAGGGAACGGATCCGAAGCTTCAAAACATTTCAAAGTACTTACGCAGAACTTAGAACAAAACTCAATATCAATGAAACGTCTCGAATGAACGTTGGAAAAGTATTTTCTTCACAAAAATAAATCACCTTAGAGAAGTTAACGTTATTTCTCCGCGCCATTGAAGGTGGGCGCCAAGTTTTATCGTCGCAGCTCAAATTAGTTCTGGGGGTTTATTCTTTTTTTCAATTTTCAAGTTTTGAAGTATGGATTTCAATATTGAATTTTTACTATGTCTCTAAGACTTGGAGGTACCAGAGGCGTTACTTTCTGGCAAGTTGAGGAATTTAATATATTAAAATCTGAGAAGTAGTCGAAAGATTTTTTTAACTCAAATTGAATTAACTAAGTATAAAGTGAAATTGAAATATACGGTGAACTTAACTTTATTACAATTCAATAAAACTTGGTTGGTATAAGATTTTATAAAATTCAATCACTTAAGTTGATTATTTTATTTCGGATAGTCTCCTCAGATATATCTCTGTCAAATTAACTTTTCAAATCTTGATGATATCTTTGAATAATCTTTAGTGCTTAGTAGTATTTCATTGAAAGTTAATTTCTAGAGTGAATTCATTAATATTCTTCAGACCTTACTAAGATTTTGCACTGTTGATAGTGGGCCATAAAAGTTCCTGGTTAATTTGAAATTTTTAGGCATAAACATACTCACTTTTTCAAATTGTTTTGTATAACATACATTCTCCTTTACACTACAGTGCTACAGCTTCAGTAAGACACAGCATTTTGCTTATTCTGCGACTTAATATGTCACTAACTTGTATAAACGTTGGTCGATTCACTTTAAATACGATACCCCTTATTCTTAAATCAACTACGGTTTATTTATTTTCAAAAATCTCTCTATTAAAGTAGCATCACACGAAGAGAAAGTTAAATATCAATATAAAACATTCGCGTACTTCAGTTAGATCCGAATACTACGTACGTTTATGTAAATAGGCAAGTGATTCGCGCAAACGACCCAAGCGATACTCTAGAGGACCCATAAAAATACGTACAACTCCTTACTTTCCTGACTCAGTCAAATTCTGTAAATGCGAAAAATATAGACACTTCTATGAAATTGCTTGCATTCGCGTTGCATTCTCTATTGACATTTTTATGATAACATTTTCGAGTTTGCTTCATACAGTCTGACTTGTTTTTATTAATTTTTTTATGTTTCATTGTGGGTTGTGTGGAATATTTTCGGTATGGCACCCATTTTATTTCAAAATACTTTTTGAAGTTGAATGGCTTATAAGAAATTGGAATAGCAAATAATAAATTCTATTACTAAAGTCACACTTAATTTTTAGTTCTAATTTAATGAAAATAATACAACGAAGAATTTTTTTAGGTAAACAACAAATAGGTACTTTATTTTTATAAGTATTTATTTGTTCTTCCCATAAACTGATTTAAGACATTATTATTATTTTTCATGAAATTTTGAGCGACTATTTAAACGAATTCAGATTGAATCCATATTTTGGTTATACTGTGGCGGTACGTAAAAGTATATATTTAAAACAAACTAAAGCTACTTAGTATATACAAATAAAAAGAAGTACTTTGATTTTATTGTTATCATCATGATCCTCCTCCACACGTTTTCCAAACATAGTTGAAATTGGCTTTTAATCTAACTATGAAAGGATTCATTTAATAATTATTTATTGTATATCACTATCACTATCACTTCACTATCACTATCACTACATAGTATAAAATAAAGTCGCGTTTTCTGTCCCTATATTTCTTGTCCCTTTGTATGCTTATATTATCTTTAGAACTACGCAACGGATTTTGATGCGGTTTGTTTCAATAGATAGAATGGTTAAAGAGGAAGGTTTATATGTATATAACATCATGCTACGACTAACAGGTGCGGAGCAGGAATGAAAAATGTTGCAAAAACGGGGTGACGCAGACGAAGTCGCGCGGGTCAGCTAGTTTATAATATTCTCGACAATGCTGTGCTATATATTTTAACAACTTCTTTTTTATTGTAGTCCCGCCCGACATCATTAATGAAGAAACTTCAGCAGATGTATCAGCTCAGGAGTTGGATAACGTAACACTTATCTGCAGAGCTTCAGGACATCCTCCTCCAAAGATAACGTGGAGAAGAGAAGACCACGAGCCAATTTTGCTGAAGAAAATCGGCAATAGAGACTTTCATAAAGGTATATATATATTTCAATACATCTACCACACTGTACAAGTTCAGCACTAAGTAGAATTTTGTGTTAAAAGCTAACTGCGTAGTTACTTTCAGCTAATGCAAAAATTCTTTGGAAATTCCACATCGTTCCTAATGTATTCAACGGAGTTATAAAAGGCTATTTAGAAAAAGTACGTTGTGTGAATTGTAAGAGGAAAATCTCGAAAGTCAATGGTCCAGAACATTGCATACTTGAGGTTCATTCAAGGAACCGGAAATGGAAAACAAAAAGTATCATTTGTCACAATACTATTGGGGAACTTTGTAGATACGGAACGCCGTTGATCACATTGACGCTTCTGTTCAAATATTTACTTTCTGATCAGTAAGATAATCTTTTTAAAAAATGATCTACTGACTTCATCGCACCTTTAAGAACAGACCCTTGACTTAGTGTTTGAGACAAATTGTTATGACTGTAAATCGTTTTCATATAGTATCATACATATATAAAGCTTTATTTTAAACTCGCGTTTGAATTAAATTTACTCATAATATATGGAACGTGTACGCTATTCACAAATGTATTAAAGGCGTTTGTCCCATTTGATGATGGGCGGTTGCCTTAACTTTTTAATACTAACCAGAGATTTCTTTTACAAAGTGACTCAGAAGCATGAACTAAAAAGAAATATAGGTTAATTGCAGCATACTACTCCTTAATTTAAGCTTGAAGTATTTATGTTGTTTTTTTTTCTTGACAGTGGATAGCTACACTGGCAGTTCCCTACTTCTTTGGCGTGTGGACCGCAGACAGATGGGTGCCTTCCTGTGCATTGCAGCCAATGATGTGCCACCCGCTGTCAGCAAAAGGATCATACTCAATGTTAACTGTAAGTATAGAATAATAAATCTCCCTTATTGTAAAATTGAAAACATTTATTTAAATAATAGCAAACATAATATGGTTAAAATAGCTAATAATACTATAGTTAGTAACATAAACTCAATATAATATTGTAGTTTAAAATTTATATAATTTGTTCACTAACTATATAGGTATGACGATCAAAAGTGTCCATGTGTCCATATAGAAACAGGTGACAAATTAATAACAATGTTGACAAGACTTATATTTGTTACGAACGCGACGGTACATTTTCTGCCTTTATGCAAATTGCGAATCTGGGATTTTGCGTACCTATCTGTCCTTCTGCTACAAACCCACTCTAATGTATAGTCACATTTGCACTCTTTGATAACATTTGTTTGATACAATAATTGGCTTTTCAGATTTTTCACTCTCATTAAGATTATCACTGATGAAACTAACTATTGTGATAATACAAATTTATTATTAAAGTTATTTAGATTGAGAAAAAAGAACTGCACTGAAACTTACACAAATCCAAAGAAATTAATTTTGTTTGAACTTCTAATTAAACGAAATCTAAAAGAATGTAGGAAAAAATACGTTATTTCATTTCGTACCTACAAGTGATATTTAAATCCTACAACGCAAAACCTCCCGTTTATTTCAATATTGAATATTGATGTAGCTAGGTATATTGAACGAGAGATTTCAGAAAATAAAATGAGTAAAAAAAAATGCACATAAATACGAACAAATGTGAAGAAATCGAATTGACTTTATCCTCTAATTATAATTGGTCTAACGAAATCAAGGTTAATTGAAAATGATATCGAAAACCACTTCATATACATTCAATATTTTTCAAACAAATTTAGAAACTCTAATTGGGTAAGTAATATTGGAACCGAAAATGCAAGAATCGTCTGTTTATTAAAATATTGAATAACAAGTCACAATAATGAGAGATTTAACAAGGACTGCTTCCCATTTGTCTGCGAATAAGGTAGGAATGAAACAAATCGAGCGGCTCTCACCTTTGCTTCCAATACAATTAGACGATTATTCCTCTTGCCTACCTCCGTATAACTAACCTGATGGTCCAATTCAAAGATACAAGCGAATTTTTGTTTTTGATATTTCTCAGAACAGGGACCATTCACCAGAATCGTGGAGATTTTAAAACCATGTGATCATGGGACAGAAAATTATGCTCAGTAATATGTAAGTAGTTTTGTGCAATTTCCTATTGAACATAATATACCAAAGAGAATACCCAATGGTAAATTGAGTTCAGCGATTGCAACCACGGAGTACGGTCAAGGCAAAATTATCCATAAGATAATGATCCTATAAATCAACGATTTTATAGCTGTGCAGGCTAAAATATATTAAATGTCAAAACGAAAACTACTACGTGTAATGCTTCTGAAGTCTGGAAACTTAAATGTCTTGCTAAATCAATCTAATACAATAGTATTATACAATACAATAAAACATGCTTTTTCCGTTTGTCGCATCTTACGACACCTTTCGGATGAGATGAGAGTATTCTTTCTCTGTCACCACACGGAAAACATCACCTGCTTTTGCATGCATTTATGCATGCATGCATTTATGTGTCTCGAATTGTATATGACTGTCAACTAAGAAATCGCTCTTAATAAATACGAACATTGTTACAATCCGCCACTCGCGCATAGCTTCGATCTCATTTCTAGTCATGATAAAGCCGAATTGATCTCTCTCTTGTAAGCCGTCCTTGCGTATAATTGACTCTTCCCTGTCATTGGCTGCCAGGCTCTGCTAAGCTGATATACAGATCATATATTTGAAATATTTAGTGGCTTTCTGGACAAGTAATCGACTAATATTTTTACTTTCATATTAGTAGAAATAATGTTGGACGTTAGTAGAAATGGAGAAGATTACGTAGGATGAATATCGGTAATAACTTTGACAAATTTTGTTCAATACATTCGGTTGGAGATGTGAATTAAATGTAAGATTATTATTGGGAGTGATTGTATTAGTCTTTAGAGAGTTCGTGTTTAACGACAAAATAGATTACGTTATATTAAGCACATCACAAGGACTGTTTTATAAATTAAGTAGATGCATAAGATTAAAATCACATCTGAATGACTAGTAAACCAATCAAATGTGACGTGTCGTAACACGTGGCCTAAATTTTTTTTAATCCCAGTAGATTCATCAATAATATTTGAGCAATTTGGCTAAGATACAGTGTCACTCACAAATAGATTTTTGTTTTACACAAATCTCTAGTTATTAAGGTCGTGACCACGAACTTAGCGGCCAACAGTGCGGCCTAAGGGCTATGCATTGATAGGTTTTATTTATCACATAATTTAGCCAATTGTCTGTTTATGACAAAATTTATAGTGGTATGTTATCAATTTTGCCAGTGAAATTGGCATCTTTAGAAGTGAATTCGACTGTAATAAAACAGTTCTTATAATTGTTATTGACTTATTATCAGTTAGTTCATCAGTATTGGCTCTATATTTACATTTATAGCAGAATCCGCAATGGTATTGCTGGCATTACATTGGTGAGGTTTGGGAGGAAGGACTGTTTTTAATTATAAAAACATGATGTCAAAATTGAACTAGTCTTTACAAGCATGACGATCAAACCATCCATTGACCCCTCAACAGAAAGGGAAGGAAGCGACCCTGTCCCGATGTTATGATTTATGTAACATAATCATTGAAAAGGGGAATCCGCAATGAACCCTTGGTTTGTCAGTCCCTATTATAGAAACGGCTAAGGATAAATCGCAATGAATAGCAATAAATAGGAATCTATCTAAATAGTCCAAAAAAGAGTTATTGAGACCTCCTTTTTAACGCGTACCTGGTTATTAAGGCACACAGGTTAATACATTGAACAGACGCGAAGAAATGATTTTAGTCAGATTGATTATAATATACGAGTACTCGCCTGACTGTTATCTCAGGCGAGGTTAATTTAAAACAAGGAAGGAAAAAAAGTGTATATTGTTGATTTGTATTCAATCCAAAGCAATTAATGATTTTAACCTACGATAGTAAATAATAATACAACACGACAGTTTGTACATGAATACATTTCATTAACTCCCTCTAATGAAGTAGATAAACCCTAACCATATCTTCATCAAAGCCAATCTTATTAACTATATCTATTCAAGCCATACGCGTCGATTACAGGCGACAAAATTACACCCTTAAATCCTTATTACAGCTCGTCACAAAGAAACGGGTTCGTTAAAAATTTATCCCCAACTTAATAGGCTCCGACGCTATAAAGAGAGTCCTAAAGTGAACGTTGTTTAGACACAACGGTAGTAGGTTATAAATAAAAGAGTTATTTTGTATTAGATTTTCCTCATGGCACCATATGGTATGAAAGACTTATTGAATTTACCTTTTAAATACATACATACACACATGATACATAATTCTGTACATAATATGTGTCTGTAATCACCTAAGGGGTAGGCAAAGGTGAATTAAACACCCATATTTCGCCATATATGATTTTAGGTCCCACGTAACTAATAGGGGGAGAGCCTTTTGCCGCCAATCGGACTATTTGTGCTAAAAATGGATATGCCGAAAAAACATTCCTAATCGAAATGTAGCAGCTAAATAAATTTGGAAAAAAAAATGATCTGATTACTTATTATACAGCGTAAATCGCTAGGACATTAATTACGTGCTTAGCCGCACAAACACTACCAATTAACGTCTTGGAGTACTGGTAAACTAATGAATATTCCATAGGTAGATGGACTAACAGCCTGAAAATGGTAGATTGATGATGCAGAAACTAGAGTATCAAGTCATTTGACGCATAATATTGAAATATTTTGCATTAAAATTTCAGGAGTAGTATGTCCATGAACACATGCAACTGAGAAGGTACTCGCTTACTATTACGTCTGTTTCATCCCATAGTATGTAACTCTAATAAGTTCAGAAGCGTTAGAGCTCCTTGGGGAGTGTTCTGTTCCAGAACATAATATATTTTTCACGTACACCTGACATTCTTTTTCACAAAAGTTCTTGTGAACTTTTTATAAACTGTGAGTACCTGACTGAAAAAGAATTTGCATTTATACTTCCTAGGTCAAGTGACTCTTAATTTTGAACAAGAAATTAATGTTGTTCACAACTTTACGAGTTTTCAGACGCTAATTTCGATGATAATTTTCGTCCATTTTAAGAATACATAAATATTTGATCTAGAGTAGGTGTAGCTTTATTATGCACTTTTTGAATCGCGGCCCAAAAGAGTCCCACAAGTTTTACATCTGCATTATTTATAGTTCTTCTTTTTCTTAAGATAGTTTCTTTTGCAGCATCACTCTCATAATAATGTCATTAAATTTGATTCCGTATGTCTCCACGAGATCAGGTAGTTCGTTTATATTTCATGCCATATCTTTTTTATTTTATGACTTTGATTCTAATATTGACATAAATACCTCATTCTTTTCCAAATGTTCATTTTAATTCACTCAACGTCTTGACCTTCAAACAAAAATTGCAATGTAACCTATGTAAACACGTCGACAATCACAGACCGATTGAACTTAATCGATATCATTGCTCGAATGTAAAGTGAATTTCACGGACCATCGATGCCAAATTCCCAGTCTCAGATTCAAGCTGGGATCAGTTTTCGCTTTATCTATACAATGCCTTGTGTGCCAACCGCTAAGAAAATCCCAGCTACTCAACGAGCGGGTAATGCTTGAATTTTTATTTAAATGGTATTGATATTACTATTATACTGTTTCAATACTATAGTAAAGTCATTACGGTAGTTTGTTTTGAGCACATATCAATAAATCATTTTATTAATTTATTGCGGTACACTACTGGACATTTTTTAATTGATTGAAACCGCGGTAGCCTAGTGGTATGGGTGTTGGACTGCTGAGACGAGGTCTCGGGTTCGATCCCAGGTTTACCATGGCACACACCAATGACTGCGATGCTTTTCGAACTTATGTGTGTATTTATCACATGTTTATGAGTGCCCGGTTGATGGCAATAGGCTCGCCACCTATTACATTGGGACCTAAATATAAACTGGCGAAATGTGGGTGCTAGTACCTATGCCTACCCCTTCGAGGATATAGGCCTAATATTATAAAAAAAAAAACTACTGGACATTGACCTCTCTCGATTTGAAGCATAGCATCAAATCAGAAATTTTAAGGTAGGATGTATGAGGTACAAAGATAACCCTACCTGCAAGCCAACTGCAGACTTTTGAGAATCAATCAATTAGCCTATCGCCACCCACATTTGGATATAGACCTCTTCCAATATGCGCCATTGCTCTCGATACTCAGTCTTTCGCATTTAATCTACCCCAGCCACCTTTTTCAGGTATGTATGGCTGTGGTCCGTCTCACCTTCCGCTTACTATCTCTAGGAATCGTTTACTCCAGCGGCCATCGGTCACCCACTGCCACTTCAGCTCCTTTATTCGCGACTATGTTGGTGACTTTTCGGTTCTTTGTTGGATGGCTTCATTGCGAATTTTGACCTTCAAAGAGACTCCTTTTTTGGTTGGTGGGTCTCTCAACGATAGAGAACACGAGGCTTCGGATACGACTGAAATTGGCGTTCAAACAATTACGATACAGTTACTTTTGATGTTTAAATATACACGTTAGGTACTTGCAGCACAATATCAAGCTCATAATAAATACATTCATTCAATGTATTCACAAGAACACTTTTAACGCAACTATATATTAAGATTGCCATCATAAAGGACCCATACTACCTATTTATTCATTTTGTTTTACGGCAATTTGCATGAAAATAGCTGTTAATATCTTGTTAACACGAAAACGTTTCCTGTGAATTGCCATTTTCATAGGTTTCGTATGAATGTACCAATACAACGGCATGTTTAAAAGTCAATGGTTTGTCGTTTAGGCTTATTCATTGAGCCATTACGGTTCGTATTAACAACCACGATAGGTGAATAAAAAGTGTATTGTGTTTGATTTTTTCGAATAAATATATTAGAGAAGTAAGGTTGGTAACAGATTTTCATGGCGGTAACTGAGTAGTGGACATATTGCGGGTAGTTAGTCTTAAAAAGTTTGACAACTTGTCAATCTATTAGAACTTCGATATTGCCTGTGAATTGTTGTGAGTTTGTGAGAGTTCAGTAGCTCCGCAGTGAGACTAAAAACCCCAACCGATTGGAAAAAGGCTCAGTGGAAAATGATGGGCCACTGTTATGATTAGTACTTCTGCAAAGAGTAGACCTCGTTAACCTCCTCCTATTCATATTTTTTTTTCCACTTCTTCTGTTTTGTCAGATTTTGGTTTTATTAAAATGTAGTTTGATTTTTTTTCTAATGACCTGTGAAGAATTATAACATTTCATTTACGTTTCAACCAAATCTCATCATGATCCGTTCATAAGTAACGCGACAAACATCTTCACCATTTTCACCCCTATCAAAAAAGCTCTGGATGAAAGTTGTATTTTAAATTAAAGAATATATGTGCCAAGTTTGCTGAAAATCAGTTAGGAAATGCGCCTTCTAAACCGTAACTGACATACATACACACAGACATACGGACGAAAGCAAAATTGTCCATACTGTCGATTCCGAGTCCCGCTCGTTTCGCTCGCTCGCTGTATTAATTATTATATAGGTAAATAATAAATAGGTTCTAAGTTTTAATCAATTTTATTTCAATATAATTTTAGGATAATCATGTATTTCTTTGAAAGTTTTGTTTACTGGCCTCCGGTTGTTCGTATAATCAACGTCAAAGTAAAAGTTGTCTATGTTTCTTTCATTTGTAACACACTTTGGATTATTTTTAAAAAAAAAATATATTTAGGGAGGGAGGAGAACCCACAGCTCACCCACGGTTTAATAACTCAAACGGTAACAATAGCAAATTATTACTACTTGTCATAGATAGGAATACCAAACCGTACCCCTCAAAGCAAGTAAAAATATTTCTTACCCGAGGAAAGATGTTGTAATATGTGCAATTATGTTATGATATATTATATTTTAGCTAATAGAACTTCTTTTAAATACAACTCATAGAACTCGTATTCCAAAAATCATCATTCCCTGAACCTTTTTCCCAACTCAGTTGGGGTCGGCTTTCCAGTCTAACTGTGATGCGGCTGAACTTCGATATTTTCCGTGAAGCGACTGCCATCTGACCTCCACAACCAATGGTCTAATGACCAATGGCGATATCGAAGTTCCAAGTTAGGCTGGTTGGACTTTTTGAGGGCTCCAACTACCCGTAACGACTGCCATAGATGTTTTGGCAACCGGGACCGACGACTTAACGTGCTCTCCGAGGCACTTATAAACTTGCGATAAATACACACATAACTTCGAAAAGCATCGAAAAATCATTGGTGTGTGCCATGGTAAACCTGGGATCGAACTCGAGACCTCGTCTCAGCAGTCCATTACCCATACCACTAGGCTACCGCGGCTCTCTCTCTTATTCCAACTCGTATTCCAAAAAATAATTCTAAAAAAATTGTCAGATAATACCTCGGTAATAATTTATAACTGTATTTTTTTAAAATCAATCAATTCATTAGGCTCTCGTAGCCGACTACTGGACATAGACCTCTCCTAATGTTTGTAGTAGCCTAGTTAGAATAAACAACTAAGCAAAGAATAGGCTTTCACGAAGTGCCCAGCAAACAGTGGAAGGTGCTAGAAAAAAAAAATAACCTATCTAACCGATTTTTATGCACGTTTAATAAAAGCCTCAGATACAATATCTGGCTTCAGTCAATAATAATGCCTATAATGGGCTAATAAGCTCACCCCTTATTACGTGGGACCGAATACAATGATTGGTGAAATGTGGGTGTTGATTCAGCTCTGCCAACTAGGTACAGAAAGAAATAGGCGTGAAGCGTACTTATTTTTTAGTCCAATAACACTGATGTTCGTAACGAAAATTTACTGTGTCAGGCCGACGCGCGACGTTGTTACACGCCGCAGTGCGGAAACATCGGTTTTTGCACTTCTTTTTATTTTTTCTACAATAGTATCTTCTTATTTCTGATTGCATTCAGTATAGTTTAAGGTTAATAGAAAAAAAAACTTTACAATATCCAAATTCAAGTGTGCTACAAGTTTCTATGATAATTAAAAGCTAATCGTGCATAATAAGGAGTTGATACACCATAAGAGTAATTGAAATCACGTATAGGTACAATATTTCCACCTAAAGCAAGAAAGCGGTCTCTGGTCTACTTTCCTCCAAATGACAACTCACGGGTAGGGCTTAGATGTCACTCGCATACGGTGCACGGTGCAGAATATTCCATCAAGAACCTAGCGGTTCGGTGAGTCTTTCCTTTGACGCATCATGTGTTTGGCCCTCTTTCCTGAGACATTGGTTTCAGCTTACCATCAGCCGAGGTGAAGTCAAATTGGCGTGTCCTTAATAAAAATAAATAAAACACCTCAAGAACTTAAAGTTCACCTTTTAACCACTAAGTTACTGCTGCTTCATGGATGTCACCAGAACAGACACGGGAAATGGAAATTTTTAATATGTTTTTTTTGTTCCAACAGTTCCACCAACGGTCATAGTGCCAAACCAGCTGCTGGGCGCGCCGCTTGGCACTGACGTCATTCTGGAGTGTACCATAGAAGCCTACCCAAACACCATCAACTATTGGCTCAAGAATAGAGGGGAGATGCTTCTAGATGGGTAAGAAAACAAATATGTATAATGATATACGTATTAAAAATATGGACGTCAAAGTAATGCAAACTAAAGTCTCCGGACCTCAAAATCCCGTGACGAGGAGAGGCGATTCGGGCATTTGTAGTAGGATCTCCGTCCAACATACCTGCCTGGGGGCGACAGGTGGAGCCATCTGTCACCCTAGTCGTACCACTGCGGCAGTGTGATGTGCACTCGCTCCTAGTTGGGGGGGGTGGAAGGGGGGTGGCAAGCCAAACCGTAAGACGCAGCCTTTTCAAAGTTCTGCCACATCATCAATGTAATGAATATATATGTGTGGAGTCTTGTGCAATAAACAACGAGTCAGTCCAAACGTGCAGACCGACTCGACCGATGTTTTACTTTGGCACCGACTTCCAAGGTTTACGCGCATTTTCAAATTGGAATGGAACCATCTTCCAATATACCCCTTTGAAACAAAATAAGAATTTTGCAAATTCGTCTACAGGTGACGGAGCCAGACCAAAAATATAAACATCCGAACTGAAAAGTCCTTTTTTAGAAGTCGGTTAAAAATTAAAAGAACTTAGAATTGGAAAAGGCAGGTTTGATAATAAATTCTGTTGAGTTGGGTTAATATACCTAAGTATAATATGTTTTTGTCCATCAATAAGCCTATACTTTATGGCCCTCATACGTACTTATGCTAACAAGAGGGTCCACTTTACTGTACAACACAGAGTTTAAGTACCAATAACTGCTATGGTTGTGGCCATAAAAACGGTGTATTCAAGTTCTGATGTGGTTGGTAACGAAATTTGTTAATAAATGAATAGTTTTATTTACATAGCAAAAGTAAATTTACGTGTTAGTCATGGGCTTTACGAAGATCTTTAAGGCATAAATCAACCTCTTTTCAAAGACATGGCCATACGGCTAAGCGACTGATCGACACTTCGCGTGGCCTTAAGTCTGATCTCTTTTTGGACAAAGCCACCAATGCATGTGGTAATGCTGCTAGTATTTCGGATACGCTACCAGTCGATATGGAATTTAGACGATAATTAATCTTATAGAAACTAAGATAAACCACATCAAGAGAAATAATATTACAAAAATTGGAGTCAAAGGCGCTTTAAGAACCGCTGGTCAATAAATTAAAGAATTAAAAAAAACATTAATCCATGGTTCTAGCATTCAAAAACGATAACTCAAAAGTAGTTAATAGCAGTGCGATCGAAAACAACAGCTCTGATTTTCACTAACACAACTTTTGACATTGCAATAATGGTGTTTAACTAGTAACATTTTAAGGAATGATTCAATTGAATTTACCACGTTCAATACATCAGTTTTCATAGCCCCGACTCAGGAGTAAGATTTCCATATCCATTGTATTGTATACTCAGTAACAATAGATCATAGAGTATGATTGATAAGCTCATAGTATTGTGAAGGACCCTGATTATGATAAGAGGTGCCTTCATTGTTGGGTCGGTCGGTTAAATTGGACAAATTAATGGATTTTTTATTGTTATTATTAATAGCTGTGGAACTGTCCCCGTGGAATTTCTTTTGTCGTGTACAGTAATTATTTACTGTTTGCCGGAATAAATTTTGACGTACTGGAGGAACGGGATGTGATGCCCCTCCAATACAAAGGGAGGATTCTCCGACCATTCAAGGTGGGTCACGCATGGCGGGCCATGTGCTTTTCACACGTGTGCTTTTAGAGCAGAGTTATCTTGGTATCTATTACAAAATGCTTTCCTTCGTGTTATGTCTACTTTAAAAGTCGCAGAATTGAATCCCTCTCAATGCAAATATGAATAAACGGTTCCTTTAGTTTATCATCAGTCAAGTGGAAGCTACGTTATCATGACGGTCCGTAAACAGAGAAAATCATAACTACATAATAATATTGTTCCCATTAACAATTACTGATTTGTTCACAGACCAAAGTATACCATAAATGAAGAACGTTCATCATATCGAGCCTTGATGAAACTGATCATCAGGTATTTCTCCAAAATTGACATCGGAACCTACAACTGTGTTAGTACCAACTCGCTTGGCAAGAGCGAAGGTACTTTAAGACTCTATGGTAAGCTGCCTTCAAATTATCATACTTCCTACTATACTTTGCAATGCCAGAAGCGTTATACACGTGCTTCCTACCCTGCAGAGAGAGGGGGGCGAAAAGGTTAAGAGAATTTCAGTGCTTTCAGCGCAGAAGACGAAGCAAGGCTTCATAGCACCACAAAGCAGAATGTCATCGTAAGCTCTCGGTCTTCCCTCCGACAACACAAAATCTTTCCAGTGAGCTCTGGTTACTCACCGCCGGAAGAACTATATGGTTATTATTAGCTGTGGTATTCTGTAGCGCGGAGGTACTTCTCTAGTCGGGTACTTACTCAATACTGTTATCCTATCTCCGTCCTCCTCCAACTCTTGTACCTCCTATATTATTACGTGTAAGTTTTTGTAGATATTAGGATATAATTATGTTACCCAATAATAGGATTTCTCAGCTCGTTTCCGCCAAGGAAGTTCGTTCCAAGGAAACCTATTCCGGAGATAAAAATAGCCTAATGAAATGGTATTTTTAGCCGTCTGTATTTCTGCATCTTATCTTCTTCCTTGTTTTGGAGTGCGTACTCCGTAACTATCGCGGCACCTTTGTGTCGACGCCTACTTGGCTCCTACGTTTGTTGAGGGATAGCCTTCTTAATGGGTGGCTATTTGTCTTAATTGTAGGTGTCAGTGGTTTGAAAATTAGCATAATTATGGTCAATAGCGGTTTAGTCCACTTGAGTATGATTGAGTAACAAATATCCAAACATTTTACAAACTTTAACATTAACATTGATTTATTTATTCTAGAAATAAAGCTGTACCCCAGTTCGCAGTCAGCCGAAGTCAATATAGGCGGTAAGTAAATAGAATTTTACTCCTTTGGGTGAAAACCAATATGAATAAATAGTGAAGACTGGTATAAGTAATAATGTTAGAGGTAAAAATTGAGACACGTCTGGTTAAGGGATGCTTGTCAAGGGAATGGTTTTCGAAGACCAAATTATTTCCCTTTTATTTTTATATATAGATCACATTGATATATAGTTAAAGACAAATTGGTTTTCCCACTGATAGTACAGAAATCCACAGCTCTGGCAATTCTACTCACCGACGGGAACACAACATAAGCTGATTACTAAGAGCCGTGGTGTTCTGCTGGGTGGAGGTACTTCCCCAGTTGAACTGCTCAATTGGAACGGGAGAAAAACAAAATGTATTTTTAACCGTCTGTCATTCTCCAAGACGTTAATTGATAGTGCTTGTGCGGCTAGGCACGTAATTATTTTCCTTGCAAGTACCGCATAGCAAGAAATTGAGTAAAAAAAATCCAAATTTATTGAGTTGCTACATTTTGGCTTAGAAATTAATTTTTGGAATACCCATTTTTTGTACAAAGTACCCGATTGGCAGCAATAGGCTCCCTATTACGTGGGACCGAACATCATGGTTGGCGAAATGTGGGTCTTTAACACCTCGTATTGACCAAGCGGTCGGAACTTGGGAATTACGGGCGTGAGCATTGTATGTATGTATGTAAGTATGATGTATGTATGTATGTATGTATGTATGTATGTAAGTATGTATATATGTATTTTTAAGCGCAATAAGCGTCTTTGATGTGCCTTTTGTGAATAGCAAGGGGTGTTTACAGCGGCAGAGCACCTCAAATCAATCAATCATAGATTACCTACATCAAAATCAATCTGTGCACGCTATGGTCTCGTTTCTAACACAACTTTGGGTTAAAGACATAATATTATAATTTACTTGCGTATTTATCCTTAAATGTTATTCTAGAAAGTTATACTCATTCGGTAAACACTAACTAGGTACAAACAATCTAAATATAATAGGTATTTGAGGTAGTAATAACTGTTTTAGTAAATGTCTGAAGATATTATGTTTTGCTTACGAAGTTTTGGATCTAGAATAATCGGTAGATTGAAATATTTGAAGGACTGTGCGATAATGAGATTCATGAACTTTGTTGTTGAAAAACGTCCTAGAATTTTTGGGTTCAAGGTTCGGTACCCTGAAAAATATTTAATATGATACTTAGTTTGGTCATAGAATAAATAATAATACTACTTATAGAAGTTGCACTCCTTTGATCTTAAAGAACGTCGCCGTTTTAATAGCCTACGAAATTTCTTAGGTATCCCCTTTCATTGCTACCATACTACGCAGCCTACTTGAGTGTTATCGCTGACACTTTATCAGAAAATGAAAATAAATCCTTTTTTGAGTTGTACTTTGTTTGAAAATCGATATCTTATATTGATTACTATACTGTTATACCAATTTAAAAGCCTTATCAGTTAAGTTGTCAACTCAGCGCCAAAAGTCATTGAACCAGTACACACCTCCACAACTCGTATAGGTACACTGCGTACAATCGACAAAAGAGATATGGTACTTTTTCATACTATGTAAATGTGGAACCGTATTATCTTTTGTTGACTGTACCTACTTATCAAAAGTTTATTATTAACTTTTTGAGCCGATTGTACCTAATTATGTATTCTCTATTAGTGAAAACTTCAGAACATTATACTTATAAAGATAAAATATAAATCAATTAGTTACAAGGAACGGCTCCTTTGTTCGAACAAAAAGCTTTGAACTTTGATAGGATATTTTCTTATAAGTCAATATCAGGTACACTCGATAATGTGTTTTGATGTTAAAGAACTCGTTTGTACCAGTATCTATTTTCATATACTTTGAGAGCAACCAGATTTTATATAATTAAATTTTAAAACAATTCGTGTGCTAACTGTTTCAAATGGATTTAGATAGGAAACGTGAATGCTCCTACGGGATTCGAACCCACAATTTCATTACATTTTTACATTACACCAATATCTTGTAAATGTTGACTAGATATTGCCAACATTTGCCACGCGCAGATATGTAACCTACGAGAGATGTAGAAAATCGAAGGACATAAATTTCGAGAAAAATAAGGCTTACCTAGTTGTTGGGCTCAGACGCAAAAACGTTGCAAGGCGTGAAGGTCTCGAATATGTTATTGTTATATCCGCATCCGAATTGGGTTTTCTGACGTTTATCGGTTGTACCAGTCAACGCGGCGTTTGT
Source organism: Pelosia muscerda (assembly GCA_963691645.1). Classification (NCBI taxonomy): domain Eukaryota; kingdom Metazoa; phylum Arthropoda; class Insecta; order Lepidoptera; family Erebidae; genus Pelosia; species Pelosia muscerda. The sequence goes on along the minus strand of OY829114.1, from coordinate 13,078,539 downwards.
TCTCCGAATAGAAACGTCTTACAACTAATCATTATTTTGTTTTTGTTTTATGTTTGAACAAAAATAAGCAATACATTCAAAGGCTCTTTGTTTTCTGTAGTTGCGACAGCATTTATTGTTTTTATAGCATTTTATTTGACAAGTCTGGTTTCTATTATACAAAATATCTCCTCAGTTGGGGAGGTTATGTTGGAGCAAGGCGGTGAGCGAGAGATCTCATACTCCTACTTTTAGAGCTGTCCATTTCTCCAACATTTTGCTTTCTCAGACATGTACCTAAGTACTTCCAGAGTACAGACTTATATATAGTATAAGCATAGGTTATCAAATTTAGCTAGGAAAAAGTGAATGCTTCGATGGGATTAGAACCCGCGATCAGTCCCTTACAGGGGTATTGTTCTGACCGCTGAGCCGCAAAGCCTCGTCCGAATCATTCGAAATTCTCTTATATACCTACCTACCATCTTTGCAGCGAATCTCCCTGTAAGGAAAAGATCGTGGTTTTGAATCAAATTTAGATAGATAGAATTATATTTGAACAGCCAGTATAGCTTAGTTAGGTTATAATGAACAGGAGTAACGCACATAATTATGAAAGACGTAGCGACTTTTCTATTTCTGCGTGACGAGAGAATGATTTACAAAAAGACTTTCTGACAGGCTTAGACTAGTATAGAAAGCTTTTGGCACACACACACACACACACACACACACATACGTCCACACGACACACATAAACGGGTGCGCATTCTTGTGTACTTTTTTGAATTGTGTGTCATTGTTATTCAGGAGTGGGCGTTATAATTGAAATTCAAAATTCATTTATGCGTCGCAGTTATAATGAATTTTCAATTTGAAATAAATTATAGTAATGAAAAAAACCTCAATGATGATTGGTCTAGATATTATTCAAGATTGTATTTTACAGGTCTTACCGAGGGAGCTGTGAAACGAAAATATTACAACAGCTCCAAGGAAGATAAGCGTACCTCAAGGACAGTGAATTACATCACAGCGTTAATATTATGCATAATTATATTCTGCTAAGTGTCGTCTAATGTGCTGTGTAAATATTGTACATAATATACTTAAAATATATATTAATATTATCTTGTATCAATGTGATATTGTAAAACTAAAGCCCAAAGTTCACGGTTATATTATGCGATTCAACTGTAGTGGAGTCAAGAAAAGAATGATATATATTCAAATTGTCTGTTACTATGTCTGTATGTTTTCTTGTCCGATAAAATTATGAATCTTAGTTTTATTCAATAATAATAATAAAGACATTTTTGAGGGCTTTTATGTTGCTTTGATAGTCTTACAGAATAAACCCAATTAAACTTCACCTTTGAGGAAGGACCTCTAGTAAACTACAAATGAGATTCGGACGCGATTACCTCTCAAGGTTGAGGTCAGACGACGTCAAAAGACAGACCATCTTTGAACGGGTAATCGCAATGAGGAGGATGACTATTCTAATACTTTTTTTTTGGTGTGTGACTTTAACATACTTTCTATATAGGTATATCCTTTGACTATCGTGAACTTTGGGCATAACAATGTTATGTAAATATTTCTTTAATATCAGTATTCTTTAGAGAAAATATAAAAAGGTTTTCTTTGCTGATTTTTCTGTAATACGGCAAAGTTTTGGTGTCAAGTAATCCTTGTATAAATATATAGAAATTATAACCCAAAGCGGTACGTTTCGAGTTTTATTTCAATGTTAACTTTAACCCCAATGTTATGTAAATGTATGTTTAATATCAGTGTTCTTAGGAATAATATAAAAAGGTTTTTTGTTGTTGATTTTTCTATAATACGTACGGCTAAGGATTGGTGCCACAGTAACTCTCGTATCAATATAGAAATTATAACCAAACCGATACGTTTTGAATTGTAACAGATCCCGGGCTCCGAGGTGGTAGCTTCGAATGCGACCAGGACTAACGCAAGGATGATGACAGAATTAATACCATCATTATTCCCTGAACCTTTTTCCCAACTCAGTTGGGGTCGGCTTTCCAGTCTAACTGTGATGCGGCTGAACTTCGATATTTTCCGTGAAGCGACTGCCATCTGACCTCCACAACCAATGGTCTAATGACCAATGGCGATATCGAAGTTCCAAGTTAGGCTGGTTGGACTTTTGAGGGCTCCAACTACCCGTAACGACTGCCATAGATGTTTGTATGGCAACCGGGACCGACGGCTTAACGTGCTCTCCGAGGCACTTATAAACCTGCGATAAATACACACATAACTTCGAAAAGCATCGAAAAGTCATTGGTGTGTGCCATGGTAAACCTGGGATCGAACTCGAGACCTCGTCTCAGCAGTCCATTACCCATACCACTAGGCTACCGCGGCTACAGAATTAATACCATTTTAGAAAAATAGTCATCTTACTATTTAATTGAATTACCTTTTACGAGACTTTCTGTCATTTGTTTTATTATTTAGCTGGGGCTAATAAAACTCTAGAATTTTATATCTCGGTTTAACTCCCATAGCTTAAGGTATTATAAAATACGGCTACAAAGAACAGACATCTTTCCATTGTCTCATAACATTGTGATTACTAATTTGTTGCAGATAGGCTCTTGATTCCTGAAGCTTTAAGACTTATTTAATTCCTTTGTCATTACTAAGTATATAAGATTATTTACTTACCTAAGATCCTTTGTCCCTAAGCTGAGGCAGACCCCGTCCACAGTGAGTTTCCATCCCGTACGGTTTTGACCTTCGCGTTTTACTTCGCTCCAGGTATTTCCAACGGCTTTCGCTTTGACGATGACCGTCCGCCGCCATATCTGTTCTTGACGACCACGATTGCGCTTTCCTTGGGGATTCCAATCTAGGGTTTGCCTCGGTATGTGGTTTGGATCCCTTCGGAGAGTGTGGCCTATCCAACTTCATTTATGCCGTTTGATCTGCTGGTCGATCCAGATTTCATCACAACAAAAAAGGGAGACCTACATAGCAGACAAAGCTGTGTGCGTTCAAACACGAAAAAAAATAAACATTCGAATTGAGAACCTCGATTAGAAGTCAGTTATGAATGAATTATGGCATTTTAATATAGTATTACTAGGTTCAAAATTACTAATAATCAATTTTTAGCATAGAAAACATAAAATAATGTAACTCATAATGTTACACACCCGAAGGAGGTCATCTTGAAAAAGAGGCCCCAATAGGTTGGCTACACTCTCACCTCCGGCAGCTAAAGATCCAAAGACGGCTTGTGTTTTAGTCGGTTCAAATCCGACTTAAACTCTCTCGACGCCTCCGGTGAGATTGGTATCCATGGGAATTTTTCGCACGAAAAAAAGTATCGAATATGAAATACGTGCTCTTATTAAAAATACGTTTCACCTCCTATATTGTTTTTTAAATTAAAAATACACAACACGAATACTTTTAGCGAAATCAGATTCCAAATTTTTAGTACTCTAGTAATTTCAATTAAAATACATCCCATCACGGGGCTACTAGTTAAATTCCAATATATTTTCCTGTTTGAGATCAATATTGACCTCTTCAACCCAATAAAGTGTTTGAGTTACCGCCACGGCCCATCTGTAAATTGTTAGTGTTTAATGAAACTCAATAAGGTAGGTTTAACTTGCTGAACGTATTGCCCATCTTACAACGGAAATGAATTTTCTTACGGAAGTTATACTTGGGTAAGTATAATATGAGAATATTATGAAATAGATGGTTGAGTAAAGGCATCGTCATCATTATCCGTGTGTTAGGCCTGGGTGTAGGGTCCGGGGTCTGCTTTCCATCTTTTTCTTTTACACTCAGTGTTGATTTAGCAAGAGCCGCGGATTGATTGAAATGCAGTTTGTCGCAAAATCGAGAAAACTGCAGTCGTATGGTAACGGTAGGTGAGTTGAGCAGTTGGCCTAAGAAGAAATAAAAGAAACAATGGAGTATAAAACAGTTAATTTTGGTTTCACTTGTACAGTTTTCGTGGTCGTGATTACTGTGTTATCTCTTAACCTTGATGGGATAAAAAAGCACCCGAAATTATCCATAACATCTTCAGCTGAGCTCAATGGCTTGCGTTAGGAAAAGGTTCACGTCGGTTTTGTAATGGCCAGGATTTGAACCCGAAACCTTTTGATTGTAAAGTCATCTCCTTAACCAGTAACCTACCAACGCTATTCTACAATATGACAGAACGGGACTTAATCGTGAAGTTGGAAATCCTGTAAGTATAAATCAACTTCTCAATGGGAAAATTAACACCATGTCCTCACCCGTCGACTAGTAGTACCAGCTCCTAGATCCTCCTGGGGCCCTAATAATTTATTATAGTTTTCTCATAGGAACCAACATTGGGGATGGCCTATGTCCAGCAGAAGATTGCGTTAGGCTAATTGGTTGATTAATAATAATAATAATAATAATATATAAAAAAGGGTATTTATCAAGGAGATTCCTTAAGTCCAATGTGGTTCTGTCTCGCCCTGAACCCCTTGTCACAACTTCTGCATAGATGTCGAGCTGGATATAACTTCAAAAACACATCTACCGAAACGAAAATCTCACATCTTATATACATGGATGATATTAAGTTGTATGCAAAAACAGATAGCGAAATGAAAAAATTAGTTGACACAACAACAGCATTTAGCAAAGATATAAATATGGAATTAGGGTTAGACAAGTGCAAGACGTTACATATAATAAAAGGTAAGATACGGCCCGGCAACTATGCAGTAGATGACACTAACGACATCACAGCAATGGAAGCAACTGATTTTTATAAGTATTTAGGATACAGACAACTAAAAGGATTAGATCATACTGCAATAAAGGATACATTATGTATAGAATATAAAAACCGAATAAACTCAATTTGCAAAACTCAACTGACTGGAAAAAATCTAGTTAAAGCAGTTAACACATACGCCATTCCAATTCTGACATATTCATTTGGTATCATAAAGTGGTCTAAAACGGATATTGAACAAATAGAGAGATCCACACGCACCACTCTAACAAAACATAATAATTTACATCCTAAATCTGCAATAGAAAGGCTCACTATAAAAAGACAGAACGGTGGTCGAGGACTGACTGATATACAACATCTGTGGCAGAAGCAACTACACAATCTGAAGACATTTTTCTATATGAAAAGTCACTTCAGCGACATTCATAAAGCCGTAACTGAAAATGACCACAATTACACCCCACTGAACTTAAATGAAGCCCTAAATATACAAAATCGTGATATGGATGACCCACAAGTACTAAAAATAGAAAATTGGAAAAAGAAAACACTTCATGGACGACACCCCTATGACCTAGAACAACCTCACATAGACCCGATAGCTTCAAATAAATGGCTTCAGATAGGTAACTTATTCCCAGAAACAGAAGGTTTCATAATAGCCATACAAGACCAAATAATAAATACTAAGAACTACCGAAAATATATCATTAAAGACCCCACAGTTACAAATGACAAATGCCGCAAATGTCACACACAACCAGAAACAATACAGCATATTACTGGAGCATGTACAACACTCACACAAACAGACTATACACACAGACATAATCAAATAGCCAGCATCATACACCAAAAATTAGCAAACAAACACAATCTCATACAAAATAATAACACTCCATATTACAACTACAAACCTCAAACCATTCTAGAAAATACCACTCACAAATTATATTACGATCGCGCTATACTCACTGACAGGACCATTCATTATAACAGACCAGATATTACACTACAAGATAAAATAAATAAAACCACTTACCTGATAGACATTGCAGTCCCGAACACCCATAACTTACAAAAGACTATCACTGAAAAAATAAATAAATATTCTGACCTGAAAGACGAAGTCATGAGAATCTGGAAACAAGACAAAGTATATGTAGTACCAATAGTCGTGTCCACCACCGGAGTCATCCCTAAACATCTGCACCATAGTATTAAACTAATAGACCTGAAAGACAACACTTACATACTTATCCAAAAAGCCGCCATACTAAATACATGCAGAATTGTGAGAAAGTTCCTCCAAATAGACGACACGGAAATTACACATCCTCAATCACACTCCCAAACACCGCATTTACTTGGTTCCGACCCGTAAATGTGGTTAATACCAGCTCAATGAGCTGAGAGTAAAAAACTACACAAATAATAATAATAATCATTTATTTCAGGCAACATGAGAAAAGTTACAGTTGTTATAAACTTATTCTACGGCCCATAGATATATACCTTAAAACTAAGAATACATAGAAATATATTACAAAACTTGTTAGTAAATAACGACCTACGTTAGTAAGCACTTGATGATTGATTGATAAAGCTACAAACAACAGTCATCTAATTTCCAACATTAATTAACGTTACAATATTAAGACTATTTTATTGCCTACTTAAAATTGATGCATGTGCTATTTAAACGGTACTAATACACAGAAAGGTATAATTTATACTTCAGGAAGGCTATTGTAAAAATAATGGTTTAGGGGACGGACCCTTCGGACCCGACGATTACCAAATCAAACAAGTCGATTTTATGTCGTCAAGCTTCCGGAATTGATCTTGAGAAGATGTTTAACAAGAATAAAAATATATGTTACAGTGAAACGAACAGGATTCTTTTAGGTTAATTAGCAGACAAGCACATGGATCACCTGGTGGAATGTGCCGAAGTGTGCAATGCCAGGGGTGTCATATTCGTGCGGCCTACCCTGTAGGACCACTTACTGATGTCCTTCTTCAAATCTTGAAGTTACTTGAATAAACAGCTCCACAGCTCGAACGTGCAAAATTATTTTATATTTTGTAATATAATTGTATAAAATGTACTATAGTGGTTCATGCATTTCGTCATCATTCTCTGAACCTTTTCCCAACTCTAGTCTAACTATGATGCGGCTGAACTTCGATAGTTTCCGTGAAGCGAATGCCATCTGACCTCCACAAGCAATGATCCAATGACCAATGATGATGTCAAAGTTCCAATTTAGAATGGTTTAACTTTTGAGGGCTCCAACTACCCGTAACAACTGCCATAGATGTTTGTATGGCAACCGGGACCGATGTATTTCTTATAATCATAAGTTATTGGAGTGCGTACTCAGAAGATTTCGTGGATACTGGGACCCTATTGGTTCCTCTGTGTCAACCCCACCCTGGCCGCTAAGTTAGAGGAGAGATAGTCTTGTCTATCAAGGTGGCTATTCTTCTTTATTGCAGGTGCCTGTAAACCTCTGGTTTGCAGTAACTCTTCCCGAGTAGATCCATTCGATGTCTTCCCAAGGCATCACACTCGCACAGTACGTGTTTCATCTTTTCAGCGTTCTCTTGGCAGCGTCTGCATATTACGTCGTTCATAAAACCAACCTCAAGTGTATTTGGTTCATGCACTTAATTTTCTACTACCAAAGACATTCATTAAAATAATGATAAATGTATGTAATTATGTACACAGCTTTACATTGCCATAACATGGACACAATGCTTCAAAGTTCTTTATCTGTGGAGATAATTCTTAAGTGTCCATTTAAACATTTTACGACCTTGTAAAACCTAACCCGTTTTAGTTGTTAAAACTTTAATAACAAAATAGGCTTAGTACGACTTCTTTACAAAGAGATATTGTCTGAAATTCAGTAACTTATCGTAATTTGAGCAGTCCGACTGGGGAAGTACCTCCACCCTACAGAACACTGCGGCTAATAATAACCTTGTGTTGTGTTTCTGGCGGTGAGTAGGGTAGTCAGAGCTCACTGGAGGGATTTTGTGTTGTCAGTAGGAAGATCGATAATTTTGCTTTGTCTTCTGCACTGACAGCCCAGAATCTTTCTTAACCTTCATCCCTCCCCCCCCTCGCTACACCTCTCTGCATGGTCGGCAGCACGAGCGTGACGCTTCTGGTGTTAGAAACGTCCATTCACCATGGTAACCTCTTTCCATCAGATGGGCCGTGAGATATTTTGAGCCGGGTTGCTCTGGCTAACTCTTTCTGTCCATTTCTGGAATCAATGAATTAGCGACATTTTTAACATCCAGAAAGTTAATAAACTAATAAACTAGAGACCTATGTCATAATCACTACTGAGGGAATATTATTTATAAAACAACGTCACATCAAAACTAAGGTACTTAAAAACTTTTGCGGTGATGTTCAGTTCTGTGAGTATGTCAGTAAATATAAAAATCTATAGCTAACTCAATGCTCAAAGTTTATTGTATAAAGATACTTAAACGCTCCAGTCGTGTATACCGAGTACCAATTGTGAGTATCACATTTGTGTTTTGTGTTCAAAGTTTAACGCTCACAATGTCATTGATGACCTCATACAGTAGCCATAGTTATTGTTTTGCCATTGAATTATCATTTCGTCAATTATAGTGGAAACCTTTTCTGAATGTTGTGACAACAAACTCAACATGATTTTATAGACTTGTAATATGTTTTTCATGTTGTTATAAAATAACTAATACGTTTATCCATAATGAGGACTACCTAAATGTAATATAATAGTTTTATGAAAGAAAGAAAAAAAGAAAGAAAGAAACGTTTGTTTCCAAAAATATGGTCATATGCTAAAGTCTGCCTTAAGATTTAGCATAAATCAAAACACCAAAAATGTTTTGTTTGATTTAATTTAGGTTCAATAAAACCTTGCAAATTATCCATAATCTGGCGTCCGCCAGTTTAACGGATCCATGCAAAGATGTACAGTTTTAGAAAATTTCGCCCTTTTTATTGCATTCCCGGTCACAAGAGAGCCTTAATTTAATATGGCCTGCTCGATTTGTTTACAAAGGAAAAATTTATTCATGAAATTTGTTTTGGAGGGTCCAGCTTTTCCCGGATAAAAATAAACTTTCTAAGCGTAACTTACTTTGACCCGGGATCCTTTTCAACTGACAATATTCTTCAACTTTTTTCTTCAGATATATCTTGATCTAAGAGGACAGTTTGACTTCTATAAATATTAGATAAGCAAATTTATTGGACTAGTACTTCAAATTTGTTTACAGGAGGAGGCTTAGTCCATAAGACAGTATGCAGAATGCGACGACGTAAGTTAGGGTTACCTTGATAAAGGACCTTCGCCTGATGGTAAGCTGGAGGAAAAATAATAACCAAGGAGATTACCATATCACACGCTATTACAGTTCACCAATTCATAACAAACTTAGAAACAATCAAAAAGTAGACTACTTGAGGTCTGTGTCACACAAACTTAACTAGCATTGAGGCACCAGAATCCGCGCCTGCTGCGCGGCAGAGGCGTTTATTACAGCCACGGTTTTTGTTTATTAAATACGGTATTGAGAAAAATTATACATTGAGTGGGAATTTGATGAGGTTACAACTCAAAATAAAATATTCGTAAGTAATTTCAACAATTATACGAAGATTTCTTCGTGTTTCAACTCAGAGATCCAACGATAACATCCTGACACTTAATAAAATGAAACCTGTGAATAATCAGATGACAAAACCGTCCTTTGTGAAAGTAGATCGAATAAAAACATTGTACCTACAGTTAAAAAGTCAACAAGCGGCTTAACAACAAAGGTGCCAAAGTAAAACCCCGGCTTTACAAAAAAGATCGCAAGCTTTTTCAACGTATTACGATTCAAAATATATAACAAAAGAATTCATAAATTACAACGGGCTTGAATGTTCGCTCTGAGGCTTTGGATATAGTAGCAGGCAGACGGTAAACGTACAGTTTGTGAGGATATTACTGGCACCTTATATGTTATGCGTAAAAATAACAAAAGGAAAAAAAAGTTTTATCATAATCATTTTATCGTGGATTCCAGCTGTATCTGAGGCATACCTCAGCGACCAGGGCTTGTAGAGTATTTTTCTACTTTAGATTTATTTTATGTATTTTATGAAATCTGTACCAGAGACTTGTCCGTCCATCAGTAGGTGAGATTTTATTTATTCGATTTTTTTGGGTCTGAATAAATTGAGTATGTTTGCTGAATAAATTGAGGTTGGGCTACATTTACGTACGGACTTTTTAATGTTATGTCCGTGCATATTATTGTAAAGTCCGTAGAAACTGAAGTTTTTGAAGATGTTTATATGTCCAGAAGAATATTTTGAAATGCTCCTCATTCGAACCGAGCGTAGCCACAGATAACCGCTAGTTATATAAAAAAATTACCAAATCGTAGGTTATTTTTTTATGCGAGTATGTAGTGTGCCAGGAGTACTACCAGAGGCTTCCGACTTTAGAGGCGTTTCACTGTATAGTAGCAAAAGAAGCAGGTACGAAGGACACAACATTTGTACAAGATATTAGAACTAAACAGCTCATACCGTTCCTATTTTACCGGCACTTGTCCTCAAGTTTTTACCCTTAAGTTTTTCCAAATATATGCTTAACTTTTTAAATTTAAAGTTTATTTTCAAAAGGTTTTTGTAAGTACTCTTAATTTTACAAGAAAACTTTACTATATTTGTAATTTTATTTCATTGTTACAGAATGATAAGTTAGATGTTACCAAAAACATATCTTTCTCCCACACCTAAATGCTTAAGAATATCTTGCGATATATCGTCTTATACGTTACTAGGACTTTGTCCAGTTTATCTTGTCTCTAGTAAATAAATAACTTCTTGTAAGGAGTCTGGATCTGATAATATATACACAACGGGCAATTTGGAGTGCAATAAAAGGAATTCTAGTTCCTATTCTGTTTGCCAAATAGTCTTGTCGTCTAGAACAACATCCTGTCTGGCTGTTGCCTGGGTTATACATGAAGCGATAAATCGTATTTAGGAACACTATTCAGCTTAGAAAATGAATTGTTCTGCTACGGTTCATGGAGTATTCACATTCATTAATACGTGGGGCGTAATAACTTGTCTGTTTGTTTCTTAGATTACATACATAAAGTCATAAATTGTGTTACGTGCAAATGGTTTCGAATATAGAATTGATTCAGTTAGAAATATTTTTTCGGATTTCTCATTTGTTAGAAAGTGCCCAATTGGTGGCAATAGGCTCGGCCTCTATTTAGTGAGACCGAATATCATAGTTTTTGGGTGGGTGTTTAATACATCTCTGCCTACCCCTTCGGGGATTACGGGCGTGAGCATATGTATGTATGTATAGAATTGAGTTATTTGTTTAAATATGCTTGTCATCCCAGCCACTTCATAACCGAATTTTAGTACTACAGTTGCGATATTTTAGTACTACAGTTTAACCAGTTGTAGAACGTTTTATATGGGTTCCATTACTCATAACGACTGCCATAGATGTTCGTATGACAATCATCATCATCTACGAGGCACGGCCCTAGTGTATAGAGCTAATAAGAGAAAAGCTTATTTATAAACACAGTAAAAGATATAATGCTGGTTTAATTACGTTTTGTGAATCAAATAATAACAAACGAGAAATAATAATCATTTCGAATATTAAATTCTAAAACGTTTAAGACCTAAGTGGTTGTATATAATAAATAACTTGAGATGATGGTTAATAATTCAGAAAGTAGTCTAGATAAGAATATTTTTTTTATTTTGTTTTATTTATGGCACATCAATTTGACTTCACCTCGCCTGATGTTAAGCTGAAGGCAAAGTCTCATGAAAGAGGGTCACCATTGCAAACACGTTCAGTGCTACAATGGTGGCGCTCAGCTTGACGGCCTCATCAAATGCTTTTTCACGCCCCGCTTAAAGGACCCGGGACTGTAGGAAGAAGGAATCACGTGCGCTGGCAAGGAATTCCAGGACTTAATGGTGCAGAGAAAAGAATCACCGAAACGCTTGGTTCTAAAAACTATATATTTTATCAAACGTTAGGTAGAATCAAATCAAAGGCACAAGTCATCATAATTATCATCCTTACGTTTTTCCTGGCCTCATCCCAAGCTTTCACTTCGGAGTCCAAGGTACGCCTTTTCGAGTCTAACTGTGTTGGGGCTGAACATTGATATTTTCCGTGAAACGACTCCCATATGACCGCCATAACCCATAGGAAGGTCATACCGAAGTACCGAAGTTAGACCAGTTGTTGACTTTTTAGAATTAAGTCGTCGGTCCCGGTTGTTATGAAACATCTATGGCAGTCGTTCCGAGTAGTTGGAGTTCTCGAAAGTCCGACTCTCCTAACTTTGATATCGTCAATTTGTTTGTGGAGGTCCGATGGCAGTCGCTTCACAATTATCGAAGTTCAGATGCATCTTTGATAGACTAGAAAACCGACCTAAACTGAGTTGGGAATAGGCTCAGAGAATGATGATGAAAAATTGTATTCTCTGCAGTAAAAGATACTGTTTGATCCATTTTAACTATTAACACCTAGTATCCCGTGCATTTTGAATGCTGACGGTTCGAATCATACTATGGAAATAAAACATGATTGAAATAATTTAGCTTTTAAGAGGTTGTACTGTGGCCTAATATTGATTTACAAAACCTACTTACCACATAATGACGTATTTGTTATTATTACTAAAAGGGTCGACACAGTTTCATTTTCACCCTATTACACTTGTTTTGAAACATAATTATTAGTTTCTTAATTGGTTTATGTTTGTTTTACTTTATCAACCGTCAACCGTGAAATTGTTTTCATACAAACACAATGGCCTATAATGTTCTATTTTCTTTATTTATTTATTGAAAACTGACCGCGGTAGCCTAGTGGTATGGACTGCTAAGACGAGGTCTCGGGTTCGATCCCAGGTTTTACCATGGCACACACCAATGACTATTCTATGCTTTTCGAAATTATGTACCTATGCATTTATCGCAGGTTTATAAGTGCCCAGTTAATGGCAATAGGCTCACCACATATTACATTGGGATCTAAACATAAACTGGCGAAATGTGGGTGCTAGCACCTTTGTCTACCCCTTCGGGGATATAGGCGTGAGTTTATGATATGTTTATTGAAAACTGAATACTGACTTATATGTAGATTATTGATGGTAACAAATCTCTTATGTAAATTAGATCTACAACCTCTACTAAAACCATAAAAATCTAGTGAGCCCCAATAAAAACTAGTTCGGCGATCGTCAGTAGGTAAGTACATCGTGATCATGGCGCTTGACCAACAAACATGGTAAATATCCCGTCAAATTGCATAGTGAATATATAAATGACCATATCAATCAAAAATAGATCACAGGTTCCGTAGTTTAATATCCTAGTGGAACGCACGCACAATGGCCCAAAAAGGGAGGCTAGGTGCGGAAAAAGGAATCCCAATACAATACAAAATCCTAGTGGAAAGATACGATGAGACTCGAAGGAGGCCATCTCCACAGAGCTGACCCCAGGCTTGCTGGGGTGCGAGTGATATATGTTGGTTACTATTTCACCTCCGACAAGCAACCAACTAAACCAAGGACGGCGTGTATTTTAGTTGATTCGAGTCTCACATAACTTCTCCAACTAACTGGGACTATTATGTTAATGTAAACTTACTTCAACAGAAGTTCCCGAACCAAGCCGTGACGCTTTGCCTCAAAATTAAGTCAAGGAATTTCATGCTAGCTCACATGTTTCCTTGGGTTCTTTAAACGCGGTGTGAAAAAACATCTGATAAGACCGTCAAGCTGAGTGCCACCATTGAAACATGTCTGTAACTGAGACTTTGTCTTCAGTTTACAATCAGGCGAGGTCTTCACTAATTTATGTAACCTACATACTAAAAAGTTTGACATTATTTATTTGGCACCAAATGCAAACAAAATAAGTTCTTTAAAACCGCTTAGGTATGTATATTTTTGTTGTATTTATATATAAAAAACAATTTACTTTTTAAAGGAAACTAGTTACCTATATTACTAGTATTTAGTTTACCCCTTCGGCTAATCAAAACTGCTTGTGTTAAGAGTGGATTCACCTTGATAGTGTCCTTCGTCAGGATTTAAACCCGGGATTTCTCGATCGTAAGGCCGACTCAATACCCACTACGCTATTAATGTTTTTAAATGTATAGTCCAACTATACGATGACAAATTTTCACGATTCACGTAATATAAATTATATATAAAATAGTCTTAGTGTTCCTATTAAATGTATAAGCTGCCATATTACGCGCAGAAGGTATTTCAAGGTATTATAGTGAGCTTCCTAGTAAATTGTGTCGGAAGAAATATTACCTGGCAACTTTGTATGCAGGCGGCTTATTAAAAGCTTCATAAATGTGTCAGTAGTGTTGGCATCAGACCAACTTCTTTCTATATTTAGACAAAACTCAATTAGGCTTATTTATTTTTAGATTCGGCAGCGCAAATGACGAGTGCGACACATGTGGTGTTGTACGCATCTATATACCACGGTAACCACTTAGAGTGAGACATATACTTGTTTACCTCCGAAATTGCAATCACTATCACTATCACTATCACTACATAGTATAAAATAAAAGTCGCGTTTTCTGTCCCTATTTTTCTTGTCCCTTTGTATGCTTAAATCTTTAGAACTACGCAACGGATGTTGATGCGGTTTGTTTCAATAGATAAAATGGTTAAAGAGGAAGGTTTATATGTATATAACATCATGCTACGACTAACAGGTGCGGAGCAGGAATGAACGATATTGCAAAAACGGGGTGACGCAGACGAAGTCGCGCGGGTCAGCTAGTTAATAATAAATAAAAATTGTAAAAAATAAAAATCATGTGCATAAAAGGAGGAAATTATTTATTTTACACGTAATTGGACGAGAAAATATAAGTGGTAAGGCAGATGTCCAACACTCACCGGTTTAACAATTCCAACGAGCGAAATAGAGTCGCTCTGTAGCTGTCCTGACGATGTTTTGTGTAGAGGCAAAGCACTCGTCGTTTGTTTTTCACACGAACATTGCACATATGAAATCATATTTTTAGGGGTATAGTTTGGCATTTTTACGACCATTAGTATTGCTATTGTTATTGTTATACCGTGGGTGAGTTGTGGGTACCCTCCTCACCCAATATATTTTCTTGTAATAGATCTCCGGCATGGAATACCCACTTCCATATCTTAATCTACATACGATTATTTAATTTCAATACACTCAGTGGTTATACCGAGTGATGAAGAGCTCATCAGAACATTCACCATGGTAGAGACGGTAAAATACTGCCAAAGACGCCACATCTCTACGTATGTGTAAAGGCTCGAGGGTGTTCGTGACCTCAGGATTCCCAATAATGTCGACCGCACATCGCTGCAGCCAGTCGAGTACATTGCAGAGCCATCCCAGAAACGCAAGCAGTATCCCACGTTGAAACTAATTTGTGTGTTGTACAGAAGACATCACTGGTCTTCTCCTGCGTGGAAAAACAATTGAGAAGATTTAGATTTACTTGTCTTTTTTTGGAACGGCTGTCATCTGATGGCCCCACTAAAAAACCGATATCTGACCATGAAGGTCACCAGAACCGTTAACCAATAGGTCTACTATCTTACGGGCTTACTTGCCTTTTATTTATTCATGTTTAACTAACAATTGATTACATTTATACCATACGCAATGATTACGAGGACAGTCATTTGATACGCTACAATCTTTACTTGTAGTAAACATCGCTTGTGTAAAAAAACAACAATTAACAGAGACATTATACAAGCGTCATTAAATTGAAAGGTTGGTAAGTGAAAGTATTTAATGGCAGCAAGCAGAAAGATATATTACTGCAGTCTCATGAGATACAAATCACTCCAATGGAATGATAGCTGAGCTGAGTAGACCTTCAACACCTTCGTGTATTGACCACGATCCTTAAGGATAGAAACTGTTTGTTTGTATGTACTTTGAAGGTACTATCTCTGCCACCAACTACGTCTGATGTCAAAAATACTATAGCTTCAATCGGTTCGTAACCATTCCGTTGCGCCCTCAACGAAGGGCTGCACAAAAATGATTGATATTCGTAATTTTCCTGGTAATAAATAATTAAGTAAATGTACCTCACCAAAACACTTTTAACCTACAATATATCACAAAATGTAAAGGTAAAAGATTTAGGGACTGAGAACAATAGAAAGCCCTTGGATCGTTATCGCTGCCCTATGTTAGATAAAGGTAAGGTCACACTGACCTGTAACAGAATGGCTAGTAAATGACGGTAGATTTCGGTAGGGGTGATTAAAATAAATACCTCAATATCCACTGACGATGTTTTAAATATAGAATGTTTGGTATGCAATAAAATGGAATCTATACTATTTTAATGTTATGAAGCTTGTGTTATTTAGATAGCTCAGTTCAAATTTAGATAAATTAACAGTTTCTAAATATTGAAAAACTATGTTTGAGCCACACAAAAATTACTAGCACGCCGTAATTACACGCTCAGTGCCGATGGACTATTTCCAGGCCTTTTAGAAAGAAGGAAGAAAGAAAATATTTTATTTGTGACCCCACACAATGCATTATGGATACATTATACAAAGTATTCCTTTTTTATTTATTATTTTTTTTATTTATTTTTTATTTTTTATTTATTATTTATTGAGTTGCCACTGTACTTGATTAATAAGATTCAGAAAATTTTCAGGGTAATTTGTATCTGGTCGTTTCACAACAATCTGTCTCTGATCTCTATATATGCTAGAAATATATTTAGATGGTAAATCCAAGCAAAAACGCAATCAAAGTTCTGAAACTTCTTTATTAGATTAGTTTTTGCTTGTTCAATTCTAGACAATCACATTTTTTTCATAACTTTATACAGAGTACCTAAATTGCCTTTTACAGCCTGGTTTTTGTGTGAGTGTGTGCGTGCCATCCTGTCAGACCAGCTTGGTCAGAGTAGGCCAACAACCTCCTAATGGATACAAGCCAATGTGGCGCGCATTGGGAGGCCTATGTTCAGCAATGGTCTAAGATAGGCTAATTAATACTTTGTTTGATTTTTATACCTCTACGGTGGTAACATGCACGCGCCCCATCTAAAGGAAACTGGTTACCATACCCTAAGCACGTTAACAACATCAGTTTGTCACATTCGCGCTGCCGACCATAAAGAGTGGGAAGGGAATGATTGAACTCTAATGAGTACTGCTCGATAAAGGCTTAATATCAGTCTTCGATTCCCATTTTGAAATCTTTGAAATATTTCAGGAAAGTTATAAAGTCAAAGGCAAAGTCAAAGTTTATTGTGAAAATGGGTAACAATGTAAGTACGTAGTTAGGATAGTTGTAATACGAACCATTAACGTATTAATATGAAAGTACAGAAAGTACAGATATTTACACATAACATAACATAACATTATACTGTCGCCTGTATCCCCGAAGGAGTAGGCAGAGGTGCTAGCACCCACATTTCGTCAGTTTATGTTTAGGTCCCATTGTAATAGGGAGCGAGCCTATTGGCATTAACCGGGCACTTATAAACCTGCGATAAATACACACATAACTTCGAAAAGCATCGAAAAGCCATTGGTGTGTGCCATGGTAAAACCTGGGATCGAACCCGAGACCTCGTCTCAGCAGTCCATTACCCATACCACTAGGTTACCGCGGTACTTACCGTACAGATATTTATTCACATACAAATGAATATAATGGATATTTCAAAAGCATAAAATTTATAAATATGAAGGTTTAAGATGAAAATTGTTTTACGCGCCCATTTACGGACCGCGTTCGCAAATGCTTTGCCGTAACGAAGTAAAACGAATTACGCGTCAGCTTAAAAGCGTTTATCGAGTGACGTCATTTAATATCGGTAAAAGCCTCAGGTGTTAATAACATTAGAAGGGCAGTTTGGAAATGTGTGTACGGAACAGATTTTCACACAAAATTTATTGTGATAGAAACAATAGATGGTAGAGACCCTCTAGTCGCAGTAGTTCAGTTGCTAGTCCGGTTGACCGGACTACTGCAACTCTAGAGTCACAGTAGTCCGGTTGTCAAACAGCATCAAACTATTGCTACCAATGTGTAGCAGTAGTACGGTGGGGTAGTCCGGTTGACCGGACAACAAATGTCCAATATGAAAGCAATCTTTATGTCATCATTCTCTGAACCTTTTCCCAACTCGGCTGGGATTGGATTTTCAATCTAACTGTGATGTGGTTGAACTTCGAAATTTTCCCTGAAGCGACTGCCATCTGACCTCCACAACCAATGGTCCAACGACCAATGGAGATATCAAAGTTCCAAGTTAAACTGGTTGGACTTTTGAGGGCTCCAACTTCCCGTAACGACTGTCATAGGTGTTTGTATGACAACAGGGACCGACGGCTTAACGTGCTCTCCGCGGCACGACCAGACCAGTGCAAACGGTAATGTTTTACGCTAATAAAATCCCTGTTTGGGATAAGATTAATGGTTTTCAAGTATGTAGGTACTATCAACTTAATTATAAGTGCAAATGTCTCGCTTTTTGTCTCCTGTTAGTATTCCTGAAGAAGTAGGCAAAGTGGATTTTTAATCTCGCAAAATACAGGATATTTCAATCAACGTCATGCATTAATTCTGATGGATATTTTGCATTGCAGTAGTGAAATAGTTATACTTCTGGCAGACGTTTAAACATCAGCCATATTGTTACAACATGATGAGATATAAAGCTGGGCGTTCACCACACGGGCAGGGTCGGGCCGCATTGCAACGCAAAAATCCGCTATACATACATTTTTTGTGTGGCGAGCAAAGTCCGCCTGGTGAATGCTTAGCTTAATAATCTTAATATTAATATATTATAGCATTATTCAACGTGGGAATACTGTTAGTCTTCTGTGAAGCTTATAATAAACGGTAACATTATGCATGGTCGTGACGTTTTGTGTTTAATTTCCTGATACAGTTTCCAATGTTGTGTCTATTTAGACATGAATGTTTGGCAATATTTTAGTTTAGCTTATGCCTGAATTGATTAGTCTATACATTTTTTTAACATACAATGACAAAAGTGTCCTTGACACTTGCCCCTAATAACATGACACTGAAAACATATCATTGTGTCAAATATGTGTGCTACGGCGGCGTAGCACACATATTCGTTCGGTTCGGAGAAGACTCTAGACCCGCACAACCCGCGATGAGCAGAGGCAACTCGAACGTTGGAGGTCGCAGAATGACCTCCGTCCTCCATGAACTTGGGCCTGGGGTTGACGGGTGGAGCCGCCTGCCACCACAAAATGCGCCTCTTCATATCCAGCGGCTAGACGGCGACATCGTGGCCCCTACACCCGAAGGGGGTCATCTCGAAGGAGAGGGCCCCGGGTCTGCCGGGGTGGGAGGAAAATGTTGACTACTATCTCGCCTCCGGCAACTAAAGAGCCAAGACAGCGTGCGTTTTAGTCGATTCTAGTCCGATATTACCTACCCGACCTGCGGAAGAGATATGCGTGGGGACTTTTCACACGATAAAAAAATGAATCAATACACCTCTGCTTACCCCTTTGGGGATTTATCAACGATTGATGGCGCATCGTGTTTCCACGAGCAGGAAATTTTCACATTATTTCCACACTAAAATCGTTGGCCATACAGCATTGGTCTGTATAATGAAACACTATCTGTTTTAGTATATTCGAGTCCGACATACCTACCTCATCGTTAGCTCCGGTGACTTAAAGCCCGAGGGGGATTCCGCACGCTCAAAAGTCCATGGAAAGGTAACACCATTGTAATAAATCTTTACAGTAAAAACCATTTCACTTTATCTGCCCATGAAAAACAAAAATGCCGGACAGGGTTATACGACCTGTCACCCGCCATTACAAATTTGAACAACTCTGTCCAACAATATTCACTCTCCATTCAAAAAAAGAACAATGGCCATATCAGTGAAGAATTTTTCCCCAAATTTTATTTACTTAGCTCGCTTCAGATACTGATTACATCTGTGTTTAGACTCGTGTCCGGATATCCACCGCAATAGAAACGCTTAAAATGTTACACTTGACAAAACTTCCTACAGCGTCGTTATCAAGCGAAACTTGCCTCACAGTAATTGTTTTCAATTCGTTTTTCTTTTCTCCTTTTACGTTTTCTCCCTTTGTTTGGTAGGGGAAAAATCGTCGAATCATTACTACGAGCGGTCCTGTAGGTGTTAAATTCATTAATGAAATCGTATTACGTTGCGCTATCGGAAGTTATCGGAAAGGTAATAACTGGTTCTGAGCTGATTGCGCACTGTGATGTTTTGTGTTACTTTTTTTTATTTATTTTTTTATTTGATCGTTTTCTTTTAGTAGGTCGTTTGATGATGTTAAAAGTTGCCGAGGTATATATGTACTAGAAACATCTGGATTATGGAGATAGTTATTTTAAATTTGATCTGAGCTAAGAAATTTGAGAAGAAGATTGTATGTGCTAATAAAAGTAAATGTTGAAAACTTGAAATAAGTAACTAGGACTTATTGGATGTAGAAATTGCAGGTTTGGGTGCACTGGTGAATATTTGAGAAGCTGGGAGCTATGTTTAGCAGTTGTATAAGTAAATACGATAAGTTCAGTCGAACGCAGGTAGGAGTTGCTCGATGGTTTAGATATTATTATTGTGATTGAATTTCAATGGACTCGAATAAATATATTGAAATACGGTATACTATTTCGTATAATCTGTGAATTTTTTTTTCTTAAGTATCTTCCTTAATTTATTTCCTTTCGACTGTTTCTTCTACCTGAGTACATAATAAAAAAATCAATATTACAAAAACAGTAACAAAACATGATAAATTTAAAAAGCTTAGCGTAAATCCAAATACAAATTATGACATGAAAAACAAAACAAAAAACGCAACAGATAATAATAATAAAGAACAACAAAATAAAAACAAACACATTACAAAAGACACGCAACAGAAAACTGAAAAGCGAATAGGAAATGAAAAGCCGTAAATAACAGAGTATGGCGTTTATGCGCGCCGAATAAATTTAATTATGACAGTGTTCAGTGATTCACGACATTTGTAAACAGAAGGGAAGACCGTGTCATATAGTGTTCGGCTGTACCGTACTCCGGACGAGATTTAATAAGATAGTCTGGTGCTGGAATAGAAATTCACTTCAGTTCGTATGCGATTTTTAAGTCTAGTTCTCTGAAATAAATTTACTTTATCTGAATTTATCACTTTTTTTTTAAATGTGAATTACAATGCACCGAATATGAGTGGTTTTCTTCTGTGTGCTATTTATTTTTGGATATATAGGGTCCAATTAAAATATACGGCCTCTAATTCATCATCTTAGAGTGGTGCTCGATTGTATCGGTAGGTTTTAATTTTACAATTAGCCTCTATTGAAGGGAGTACAGTTTGACCTCTCAAATGAGAATAACTTCTTCTTTGTCACTTAAGTTTAGCTATATAAAATAATAAAATTGTCTGTGATAATATATGATTTTAATATAGAAAGCGAAACCTAAACATTTAAAATTCTTTGTGCCTTTGTACACATTAACAAAATTACTTTGAGCGATATTGTTTTGTTTATTTTCTAGCAAACACTCTAAAACCTTTTCCATCAAACAAAAGCAAACATCCAACGATTAACAGTAAAAGAATTACGTACGACACTAAAAACCGCGTATGTCGACCGTAAAAGGCGCTTTTTCGTGTTAGCTTTTATAAACGTTGTGCTGAATGCAATCTTTGTATAGAACAACAGACATGCTCACAATTCCATTGTAAAAACCTTTTCACGTCTGCTGCATCATGTGAAAATAAAAAATTGTGAGTGGTACGCTGGGATTAAGGGTTCTGTAAGTTTATTGTGGAATTATAAAATGTTGGATCTTTTCATTGCAAGGATGTTGACGGTTTTAGTACAGATCTTTTTGTGATTTCATTTAAATTATTGCGATGACTAAATATTAATAAAACTTACGTGGGAATTTCCGTGCATTAAAAGAAGATATTTCAAACATACACAAAATATTATTTGAATAAGCTTAAACAATAATAAATCAAATTAATATTCAATTGGATACAAATCGAACAATTCCACACACATAACATTCAACTAAAATAATTATGTATCTGTCACTGTTTTATTAAATATCCGTTTCATTACACAAATTGACCAACAATAAAATTCATTTTATTTTGATATTTGCTGTTGAATTTTCCTAGTACATTATTTGAACGTGGACAAGTTTTAGCCCAGTAGGTTGATATAACTACATTGTTAAAACAATTTCAAGATCTTTGCTAATACATTGAGTCACTTCTGTGTTTAAGATTAAAGTATCATCGGTTCTTGTAAGTAGTTATAATGAACATTTAGTGGTTTTATTGTTTAATTTTTCTGTCTTCAATAGATTGTACTCCGCCTGATGTAAAATTAGGTTGCAGTCCAAAGAATAGTGACTACCATTATATATACTGTTCCAGAATGGCGAATCTGGATCGCCTTGATAGAGGTTTTCAAGCCCCACTTAAAGAATCTAGGACTATAAGAACTAAGACTATAAGAACAAGGTACCATGTGTGCTGGTAAAGCGTTTCAAGACCGCTATGAGGTTTTGCAATTATGTGCATTGCATTGAATGCATTAGTCCTAAAAAGTTTAACAATCTGGTCTAACAACAGAATTTGGATCGCTAGTACCTAAGTTGAAAAGGTCAAATGGCAGTTGCTTTACAGAAAATAACTATGGCACTCCGGTTCGTCAATATATTTGGAAGCTTACCCTGACGAAGTTACTAAAATGTCTCGAAATATGGTGATGACGAAATATAACAAGAAAAGTAAATGATTAAAGATATACAGGCCAATTGTTTACTGTTTGAAGCTACTGATAAAATTTTATCTTTTCTGTAGTAAATATAAGCGCTAAAATTTATTGTAAAACTACGTGAACGGTACCCTAAAATAGCTCCAATGAAAATTAGATTCCACGCGCTGTGCATACTCAGTGTTATCATAATAATAATTGTTGTTGTGTAAAATGGATAAAAATTGTTTTATATTATGTATATAGATTCAATTTGGTGGTTTTGTTTTATATTAGATATTAGGCTACTCGGTACACACCGAAACCACTGAATCTATCTTGATTAGATCATTCGCACTAGTTCCACCAACAATTAATTCCATGCAAGTGAGAATTCTCAGTAGTTCCATGGACTTAATGTGGTGCTGAGATGAATTAGAGTTTGGCAACGAACATAGACAACCTTTTATTGCAAAAAGGGGGTCAAAAATAATAAAGAATGATAGTTTGAATGTAACTTGAAGTTCTTGATAATTGAAGATATGCTTCTGGAGTTTTATATAGCTTGGTAACAAACAAAGGCTACTTTTTATCACGAAAACGGGGTTGAGGAATCGGTATGAGGTGGGGGGGACCAGAGAACACAGAAGGAGCTGAGAGTGAGCAGAGTAGGGAGGGAAGGATTGAGGCATAAGGGAAACGAGGAATAGGTTGAAAAATAGGAGTGAAAAATAGAAATGGAGAAAACAGGAACTTTAGAAATAATGTTTAAGAGGATAGATTTTTAGATAGAGTACAAATAGTGCACGCCATTATATATACCGAGAGAGAAATTTAATGTAGAAAAAAATAGAAAAGAAGTGCAGAGATGAACAGACCACTAAAATTTACAACACTGTGCATTAACAGACATCCAGACAGGCGGAGCTGCTGGTAACTGCTATTATATCTATAAGATAATGCAATTAATTATTCATCATCATACGACAAACAGATCACTGTAGCAGCAACCATATTAGATTCACAAGTATGGCAAAGGGCTAACTGGAATTTCTGTTAAAATAATTATTATATTATCTAAAGTAACTTGCGCTGGAAAAAACCTTATCGTAAAGCAGCTTCCAGGAAACGTTTCTGTATTTTTCTCTCTATTTTTGGTACATCGTATTATTTTATATATAAATCTAAGGCAATGTTTACACGAGCGCACGACTTAAATATAACATTCACGTGTGGGAAAATTTACGTGGTGCGTTGCTGCATAGGTTAGTTAACTCTCGACGGGAAATGAAAATTCCCATTGGGAAACAATCGCGCTGTTGTGTACTGGCACTCTTGAATTGTGTATACACGGCACGTGTTCCATAAATAAACTTCGTGCAGAATGATTAATTTGTCGACCGTAGGGAGTTGTACATATAAAATACTAGTTCGAATACCTGTATATTATTACCTGTATATATTTATATTGAACGTAAACCTGTTAAAAAATCTACTCTTGTGCAGTTGGTCCTTTTTGGGTATCTTTTGAGGACAGTGTCAATCCAATTCATTCAATTCTTCAAAGTCAATCCTATCGGAAAAGTGTGATATTTTTTAATACTTCGTCAACCAACCAGAAAATTTGAGATATTATTTTTTAATGATTTTGTTAATAAGAATATTAGCAACCAAAATTACAAATATTCCCTCTAAGCCCTCCAGCTAAGCTTATTGACTTGTGTTAGGAGTAGGTTTACGTCGGTAGTGTAATGGCTTGAATTCGAATTCGAGACCTAGATCGTAAGGGCGACTCATTAACCACGCTACTTGAGTTCAAGTTAAATGCAGAGAACTATTCCTTCATATGGCTTGGATTCATTTAAGCGTCGACTATCACACAGCCGTTCCCTGCAATGGTCGCGGATTCAAATTCCGTTTTGAGCATACACTTATTCTTAGGGAGGCTAGCTGGTGCGGACAAAGGAGCCCTCCAACGTTTCCAACCATTGACAATGACAGGTAATTTACTAACCCATAAGTATTTGCGATTGAAATTTTCCTAAACCAATTTATATTTCAATTTAACCAAATGTGCTTGGCAACTCCGTAAACGGTTCGGGCTTAGTAGATATGAGGTAAACGAGAAATTGGTGTATGTGACAATTCTATTGCATACAATAGTTATTAATAAAAAATATTAAGTTTATTTAACTACAACTATTGCTACAACCAGT
Organism: Pelosia muscerda; assembly: GCA_963691645.1. NCBI lineage: Eukaryota > Metazoa > Arthropoda > Insecta > Lepidoptera > Erebidae > Pelosia > Pelosia muscerda. Next base: position 13,053,656 of record OY829114.1, on the reverse strand, counting down.
GAGGATGGGTGATCAGCCCTTCTATCTGGGGTATTTCAAGCATTTCCACGTTAAGCTGTCAGTTCCGGTTGCTATACGATCATCTATGGTAGTCGTTACGGGTAGTTGGAGCTCTCAAAGGTCCGGCTAGCCTAACTACAGAACTTCGATATCGCCAATTTGGTTGTGGAGGTCATATTGACGACCTCCGTGGCGTGGCGGTAGTGAACGCAACTGCTACGCAGGAGCCGTGGGTTCGATTCCCGTTCAATGCAAATAATTGTAAACATGAATATGAATATTTGCATTGGTCTGGGTGTTTCTATGCATAATATGTATGTATTTACAAAAAAAAAGTATCTAAGTATGTTTATCCACATTCTAGAACCCATTATACAAGCTAGTTAAACTATGCTTACTATGGGTCTAGGTGTCATTGTGTAGATGTAGAATGTTTATTTATTATTTATTTATATGGCAGTCACTTCACGGAAAATATCGAAGTTCAGCTGCATCTTAGTTAGACTCAGAAAGTCAACTCCAACTGATTTGGGTATATAATAAAATATAATATAATTTTGACCGTCGTTCTTAAAATACATTTTTCATATGAAGCCATTGACTTCGTCTGTAATTTTGCATAGAACTTCTCCTAGGCGTAACAAATTGAATACATTGTGGTAGAATACAATTATCCGCACCATTACATCCCAGTCATGTGTAACTGTATCGAGCTTCGTCCCCTACCGGAACCTCCCTTTGTTCTTACCTTAAACTCACGTATTATACGGAATATTTTCATAATCTGAATGTTATGTAGCATGTGATTCAGAGAGCAGTTCAAGTCTCTGACAATGAAAAATATTATTCTGATTTGGAATATACATTACTGTACTAAAATTATGAGGCATTATTATGTATTATATGTTAAAAGTAAATATTACAAATATATTATACTATATGTATGTATTAAAAAAAAACTATGTATGTTTATCCGCATTCTAGAACCCGTGATACAAGCTAGTTAAGTTATGCTTGCCATGGATCTAGGTGACGTTGTGTAGATTGTCCTTAAATATTTATTTATTTATTGTTATTACAATGATATGATTATTTATTGTATATTCACTGTTAAAAATATTTACCATGTTTGAAAATATTATTGAGCAACCGATATTTCGTGATCATGGCGGTTGCAACTGCGCCGAAATATCAGTTGCTCAATAAAATCAACAAACATGGTAAATATCCCGATGTATTTATCAGTGAATGAAAATAATATTACTCTTAAAAGGTTGTGGTGAAGCCCCTGATCTTCTTTAAAACATTTTCGATCTGATTGACATACAATACATAATAATTACATACATCAAGGCTGATCAGAATCTTCAGAGAATTTTCACCCATTCACCCTCCCCTCTAAAATCTGTTTGTCAACCTGTTAAAATAAATAGTTACGATAAAATATAACCAATAATTAAAATATAAATGGTTCCGATACCATAAATTTAACAGATAGTCCTACTAATTTGGTATTTAAATCGAATTTACACATCCAATACGATTAGACACAACAAATAGCGTCAATCAGTAATTTAATTACGGCAATGTCGAATGAATAGCATTTTGAACAAAATAGATTGTGATATTGACAATTATGTAGACTACAAAGATTATGGTAAACTAAACGCAATAAAGCTAGATTTAGTATCAAATTCGTTCTAATCGATAGTGTTTTTTATACTGTGATTATCAGAGCCTATGAACGATTGCAACACCAGGCGCGCACAACCCGAGGGTGACTGTTGGCCGCCTGTCACCCTAGCAGAGGCCGCGGTGGCAGCGCAATAACATACGCCTCCCTATTTTGGGGGCTAGACTAGGTCACCGTGGTCACTATACCTGAAGGAGGTCATCTCGAAAGAGATGGCTGGTGTCTGTCGGGGTGTGAGGGATATGTTGGTTACAATTTCGCCTCCGGCAACTAAGGACCCAAAGGCGGCGTGCGTTTTGGTCGGTTCAAGTCCGACATAACCTTCCTAATCGGCTCTGGCGGAGGTATCCATGGGGATTTTTCGCACTATAAAAAAAAGGCTCGCACACCCTGAGAAGGCCCCGGGCCTGCCGGTGTGTGAGGGATATGTTCGCTACTATCTCACCCCCGGCAACTAAAGGCCCAAAGACGGTGTGCGTTTTAGTCGGTTCGAGTCTGACATAACCTCTCTCACCGGTTCCGGTGGGATTGGAATTCGTGGAGATTTCGAGAGAAAAAAAAGACGCGCACACGCTGATATGAATCTTCCAATACTCGTCATGAAAAACCTTGTAGAAGCTTGAAAAAACTACAATAGGGAGATAACCCACTAGTAGAGTGTGAATAATTTTAAGTTACTTACCCTGCTATGAGTACCTAAGTAAAAGCAATAGTAAGCAAAATAAATTAAATAATCGAAGAATTTATATTCCTACCTTTAGTGAACAATTGCAAAATAGATTAAAACTTTTCATCAGATAATAATAGCCATAAATTAGAGCACATAGGGACAGAATTTGGTGAAGGGATAATTGAATAAAACCATCTGTAGGCACAAAAACTATTTGTAAATAATAAAAAGAAAAGAATCTTTCTGTTATATGGAATTTATGGAATAGTTGTGCAAATTATATTGAAGTTTCTTATGTAGGTTGCGTGAATAAGGATGACGATATCGTTGCAGTATTGTAGGGTTGTCATAAATAATACATTGATTCCTGTAGTATTTCTACTGTTTTTTTCACCTGTGTGTTAGTCTGTATATTCGGTTTTCTTTTTATTTTCCATCTGGGTGATATACAACCACCAGCCTACCTGATCTATAGTGGTTGCCAATTTTGTTTCGTCTAATCAAATGTAACGTAACTTCTGGTTTACCTTGTATTATGAGAAAGTTGTTTCAGCACCCATTTACACAAGGAAAGCAGTGTCATAGTTGATAATAAAAGTTTTACTAATAATATCACAAACATTTATACTAACAGATATTTTGTCATAACAGCTTTAAATACTCTGTGCAATTTGAATTAGCAAAACGGTATGTGGATAAAGTAACTTGTGTAGTAGCAAAATGTTGCATTATGTAGGCTTATAACTGTGTGATTCTAACTTAATTTAATGATTACCGTGTTCAACAAAGTGTTATTAGAATGAGTTGTTTTTTTTTTGTTATTTTATAGTGTTCCAAATTTTTAAATAAAACCACAGGAATCCCCAAAAATCTTGTGATGAGTTTCAGTGACGATGACAAAGTTTATGTTCTACGACATTTTGGTACGCAGACACATTTTGGTCGACCCATCCGTTAACACTCAGTGGAAACACTTCCAAAACTTGTAAAAAGTTGTAAGTAGTCTGAGATAAAAGTGGTTAAGACATGCTTGTTTTGGATGGAAAAAAGGTTCTAATCTTGTACCAAAATGTTGAAAATGTTATGAAATGGTTTCTTATTAATGGATAACCTTTACATTGCAATTTAAAATTCTGTTTTCAATACTAATGATATTGTACACATACGAGTATATAACATAAACACGTATAAATATTGGAGTAGCCATGGATGTTACTATAATACTCTATGTTTTCATATCTATCTATCTACCTCAAATCTAATACAATGTAAACTAATCTAATATTTGATTTTACAGGAAAAAAGTTTGAAATCAAAATGTTTTTATTGATCAAATGGTCTAAATGATGTGGCGCATTGAAATTTTATTAGTACCATCAAAATAATATGCAAATAAAATCAGAACAATATGCAAGCGACAAAGAATAATCAGCGAAAGCGATCAAAGTGCACATTCCCGCTCGTACTTATCAAGTAACTCAAACAGTCGTTAACTTTTATAGGATTTTTGTTATAGTCCAGCATGAAACGGTCTTTATACTAATAGTATAGCCGGCTTAGTTTCTTTTTCATATTATAGGTTGGAATTTATTAAATATCTGGAACATCGAATGCTACATTTGTTTAAGACTGTGTGTCTAGATATTTGACTATAGTTTTATTATTATTTTGAATATTTTGCATGCAGTGAACTTGTGAAACTTGTTGAACAATATTTTTCGTTACACCTGTATACCTGGCTATATTTCAAGCAATAAAATGAATTTGAATTTCAGAAATTGTAGACAAAAAATCTTCCGATTTCAATATCGAACTTATGTAAAATAAACGGTAATAGGTATATACTAACCACTACTGCTGTCTGTCAAAAAGAGATAAGCTAAAATAAAAACCGAAATAAAAGCAAACGAAAGGAAAATTAAATTGGGTTCTGATGATATGAATAGGCTTTAATACCGGTGTACCTGTGGTAGCGGAGAAAGAAAATCACCACCCCGTCCTATCTGAAGGGTATAATAGTGTTACGAATGTCACCACTCATGACGTAAGCCGTCAATGATTGAAGCGTTTGACAATTTCAACTAGAATAATTGTAAATAAAGAGAATCGAAATTACGATCGTAATGACGATCGAAAAGACTAGCGAAATTAGGATTTCCAGAAGATTCTGCATGGTATATAAACAGCACCAGGAGCGCCAAAAGGGCAGTTCAGTCTCAGTGGTTGAAGTGGAAACAAGAAGAAGAAGTAAAGTGAAAAGTACAAGTGAAAGTGCTAGTGGTGCATGTGCAATACTGCATGTGCTGTGAACTAAAAAACGCTCAGTGAACGTGGACGTTCTAGAGACTGTGTGTAAAGACAGTGCGTTGCAGTACAGTCCTCTAAGTGTGTACGAGTGCCTCGGACAATAGACTGTGTATACGCTAAAGACTGTTGTGTGTTGGTGGCTTCAATAAAGTGTAAAATCGCTCGAGTTAGTTTACTTCCAATCCCGAAACCCGCTTCCCGTAACATTGGTGTCAGAAGTGGGATTGGAAGAAACGATGCCGTTTACACCAAGAGACCATCCAGAGCGTCCCAACACACGGTCCAGAACTACGGGACGGGAACAAGGTGAGCCCGACCCAGCGGTCTCACATGTCGAAGGCCCTAGTGATCGGCGTGATGCTGGCGAAGGACCCTCTGCTGTCCTCGCACACGGTTCAGCTATTCAAGAACCTCTAAGTGCACCTTCGCCGATGGACATAAGCGCGCTATTCCAACAACTGCGCGCTATGCAGGAGGAACAAGCACGCCGCCAGGAGGAGCAAGCGCGCCGCCAGGAGGAGCAGGCACGCCGCCAGGAGGAGCAAGCGCGCCGGCAGGAGGAGCAACTGCGCGCCATGCAAGAGGAACAAGCACGCCGCCAGGAGGAGCAAACGCGCCGCCAGGAGGAACAAACGCGCCTCCAGGAGGAGCAAGCGCGCCGGCAGGAGGAGCAGGCGCGCCGCCAGGAGGAACAAGCGCGCCGCCACGAGGAGCAACTACAAGCGATGGGAGACCGAGTACTCTCAGTAGTTACGGAGACCATTAAGAAAGTGGAGGAGGTGCAGAAAATGGTAGAAAGCCATGAAAGCATGCTGGCGGACCATCAAGCACGCATCTCAACAGTTGAGGGCGATCTACGTAAAATCAAGGCTTCAGGTACAACTGCACCGGTTGCCTTAGTCTCTTCGGGAGGAAGCTTCAAGGTGCCTCCATACGACGGAACATCGTCCTGGAATGCATATAAGCGACAGTTTCAAGCTGTAGTTCAGTTAAACGGCTGGAATGAAGAACAAGCTAGGACTGGACTCACCTTAGCCCTGAGAGACCAAGCAGCAACGGTGTTAGAGGCCATAGAGACTGAGGCTTCTTATCAAGAGCTCCTTGACGCCTTAGAGTCAAGGTACGGCGATGCACATCTGGAACATGTATTCCGAGCACAGCTTCGGGACAGGGTACAAAAGCCTACAGAGACATTGCAACAATGGGCTTTAGAAGTAGAGAAGCTTGTGAGGAAGGCATATCAGTCCTCTCCTGCGACGTTCATTGAGAGGATGCTGCTACAAACCTTCGTCGATGGAATACGTGATAAGGAAGTAAGAGCCGCAGTACGTTTGGCCCATCATCCGGAAGTCAAAGAAGCTGTGGCACACGCACTTGAAGTAGAAGCCGTTCGTGGTGAAAATGGGAGTGGACGCCTGCGAAGAGTAGTGACATCCGAGCAAGAAAATGGACGGAGGAACTTCGCTCCCCGCTGTTATCAATGTGGGGAAAGAGGTCATCTCAGGAATGCTTGCCCGAACCGTACGACGCTGAGGACCGACGCAGGAATACAAGCATCGGAGACGGCGGAAAACTAATTCCGGCCAAGTTTAAGGGGTGGACGTTGGCCGGTAGTTGTGAAGCCCCAAAAGTCAAGATTTATCAAAGCACGGATGGAAATAGTCTAACTGTCAGTGGAAGAATAAACGGAATTGCATGTCAATTAACTTTGGATACTGGAGCATCGCGTACGGTAGTTGGGTTACGGATTTTGAAGGACTGTGGAAAGATAAAGAACCAGACAGAAACTATACATTTAACTACAGCTACTGGTCAACGTATACCTGTTAAAGGAGAACGGGTAGTGGCAATTAAGATGGGCGATAAACTCTTTTGGCAAGAAGTTGTAGTAGCTGATATAGTAGATGACTGCATAATCGGTTTGGACTTTATGAAAAATCATCAGTGCAAAATTGATATCGTAAACGGAGTCATTAAATGTGGAACAACAGAGGTGCCTATGAAGGGAGGTGTTGGAGGTAAAATCTACTGCCTTCGAGATACCGAACTACCACCAAGAACTCAGTCACTTGTACCAGTTACAATGAATAAAGATCCACGAAAAAGTTGCCGACGTTGTTTAGTTATTGAAAAGATAGAAGGAGATAACTCATGGATACCAGCTAGAACGGTAGTCGGGATGTCTAATAACATGTTGGTACCAGTGCTTAATTTGAGCAGTGATACGCAGATCTTAAAAAGAGGTACCCTTATTGGAGTAGGTGAAGAAATAGAGTGGTTAAGAAGTTGCCAAGAGAAGACGAAGGTCTCTGAAGGAAAAATAGATCTCGGTAAAATCCTTGTCGACTGTAAGGAAGATATGAGTGCTATACAGTTAGTCAAGGCAAAGAATTTGTTGAGACATTTCAGTGACATATTCTCTGAGGGTGACAAAGACATCGGAAAGACTGGGTTAGTAAAACACCAAATAAATACTGGAGATGCACAACCAATCCGCCAACGCCCTCGACGAATACCGTTTGCCAAAGAAGAAGAAGTTCAAGGTCTGATAAAAGAAATGGAAGAAAATGGAGTAATAGAACCTTCTTCTAGCCCTTGGTGCTCTCCAGTTGTCTTAGTTAAGAAAAAGGACGGTACAACCAGGTTTTGCATCGATTATCGCCGACTGAATGACATTACGAAGAAGGACTGTTATCCGTTACCGAGAATAGACGACACACTAGACACCCTGAGTGGAATGAAATGGTTTTCTACATTGGACCTGAAAAGTGGATACTGGCAGGTGGAAATGGATTCCAAGGATAAAGAGAAGACTGCATTCTCTACTGGGAAAGGACTTTGGCAGTTCAAGGTTATGGCCTTTGGTTTATGCAACGCACCTGCGACCTTCGAAAGGCTGATGGAGCAAGTTCTTGCTGGATTAATAGGAGAAGCATGTCTGGTGTATCTTGATGATGTTATCATAGTGGGGCGAGATTTCGATGATCATTTTAAATTCAGTTTTAAGCCTGCTCCCTTAATTTTGCTGAGCACGCTTTCCAACTTCTTAAGATGATCTTTGGCAGTTCAAGGTTATGGCCTTTGGTTTATGCAACGCACCTGCGACCTTCGAAAGGCTGATGGAGCAAGTTCTTGCTGGATTAATAGGAGAAGCATGTCTGGTGTATCTTGATGATGTTATCATAGTGGGGCGAGATTTCGATGATCATCTTAAGAAGTTGGAAAGCGTGCTCAGCAAAATTAAGGGAGCAGGCTTAAAACTGAATTTAAAAAAATGCAGCTTTTTCAAGAGGCAAGTCAATTATTTGGGACACGTCATCTCTGAAAATGGAGTAGAAACAGACCCCGCCAAAGTCTCTGCCGTAAAAGAGTGGCCGGCGCCGAAGGACAAAACACAGGTGCGAGCCTTTATGGGGCTCTGCTCTTATTATCGTCGTTTTGTGAAGAACTTTTCCGATATCGCGAAGCCACTACACAGACTAACAGAAGAGAAGCGAACTTTCGTTTGGGATCAAGAATGTGAGAAAGCTTTTGAAAAACTTAAGGAACGCCTTTGTGAAGCACCTATATTAGGTTATCCTGACGGAAGAAACGAGTTTGTTGTAGATACGGACGCCAGTAACCTAGGCATCGGTGGAACACTGTCACAGAGGAAGGAAAATCAAGAGGTTGTTATAGCTTACTTCAGTAAAACGCTATCAAAACCTGAACGAAACTATTGTGTAACGCGGAGAGAGCTTCTGGCCGTAGTAAAAACGTTACAACATTTCAAGAAATACCTACTAGGACGCAAATTTCTTATTAGGACGGACCATTCGGCGTTGAGGTGGCTTCTACAGTTCAAAAATCCTGAAGGACAAGTCGCACGGTGGATCGAGCAATTACAAGAGTTCGACTTTGAAATAGAACATCGAAGTGGTGGCTCACATAAAAATGCTGATGCTTTGTCTCGCCGACCTTGTGCCGATGACTGTAAACATTGTGAAAGACAAGAGGGAAAAGAAGACATTATACGAGTCATAAGAACAGATTCTCTTAATGAAAGCTGGGATAATAACGCCTTGCGAAATTCACAAGCGGAAGATAACGACTTAAAGCCGATTCTGGAATGGTTAACGAGTTCCTCTCCTCGTCCAGCTTGGAATGAAGTTGCTGGTTTGAGCTCTGCAACTAAAAGTTATTGGGCTTTATGGAATAGCTTGATACTTCGTGATGGCTTACTATGCCGAAAATGGGAGAGCGTGTCTGGAAATGGTACACATATACAAATTATTGTACCAAAAGCAAAAGTGACGGAAATACTTAGAGCTTTTCATGATGGAGTGTCAGGTGGACATCTTGGAGTTAGAAAAACTTTATTAAAAATACGAGAACATTTTTATTGGTTACACTGTAAGGAAGATGTTCAAGATTGGTGTAGAAAATGTGTACCATGTTCATCTGTTAAAGGTCCACAAACACGAAGTCGAGCTAGGATGCAATTGTATAATGTCGGAGCTCCCTGGGAAAGGATAGCTTTAGACATAGCCGGACCTTTTCCTATATCAATGAATGGCAATCGTTACATATTGGTAGTGATGGATTACTTCACTAAGTGGCCGGAGGTGTTCGCAATACCGAATCAAGAAGCTCTTACGGTTGCGGCAATACTGGTGAATGAGGTCTTTTGTCGATTCGGATTACCCCTTGAAATTCACAGTGATCAAGGACGAAACTTTGAATCGCAAGTATTTCAAGAAGTTTGCAAAATGTTGAAAATTCATAAGACGCGGACGACACCTTATCGGCCGCAGTCAGATGGAATGGTGGAACGCTTTAATAGAACTTTGGAGCAGCATTTGGCGAAGATAGTCGATTCGCATCAGAGGAATTGGGACGAGTATCTTCCACTATTTCTGTTGTCGTATCGTACAGCGGTTCACGAAAGCACTTGTATAACTCCAGCTCATGCAAATTTTGGCAGAGAACTTCGGCTACCGGCAGAACTCCTCACGGGGTGCCCTCCTGATTCACCTAACTCAATAACAGATTACGCTGATGAGTTAAGGAGAAAAATGGATAAAGTTCACAGATATATGAGAGAAGCAAATTTACAAGCCAGTGAACGAATGAAAACACGTTATGACAGAAGTGCCAATTTAAGGTGTTTTGAGGAAGGGTCGTCAGTATGGCTTCATAACCCGGTACGGAAGCAAGGATTATCACCGAAACTTCAGCCAAGTTGGGAAGGACCTTACAAAGTGATAACAAGAATTAATGATGTCACTTATAGAATCCAAAAGACGCCAAGACGCTCCGCTAAAGTGGTTCACGTCGACAGACTGGCTCGTTACTACGGTTCTAACGATGCTCGGGACGAGCATGTCTTAGGAGGGGGCAGTGTTACGAATGTCACCACTCATGACGTAAGCCGTCAATGATTGAAGCGTTTGACAATTTCAACTAGAATAATTGTAAATAAAGAGAATCGAAATTACGATCGTAATGACGATCGAAAAGACTAGCGAAATTAGGATTTCCAGAAGATTCTGCATGGTATATAAACAGCACCAGGAGCGCCAAAAGGGCAGTTCAGTCTCAGTGGTTGAAGTGGAAACAAGAAGAAGAAGTAAAGTGAAAAGTACAAGTGAAAGTGCTAGTGGTGCATGTGCAATACTGCATGTGCTGTGAACTAAAAAACGCTCAGTGAACGTGGACGTTCTAGAGACTGTGTGTAAAGACAGTGCGTTGCAGTACAGTCCTCTAAGTGTGTACGAGTGCCTCGGACAATAGACTGTGTATACGCTAAAGACTGTTGTGTGTTGGTGGCTTCAATAAAGTGTAAAATCGCTCGAGTTAGTTTACTTCCAATCCCGAAACCCGCTTCCCGTAACAATAGTAAGAGAATATCTGAAAAATACGCAGAAGATATTTCTGCGAGAAAAGATAACTGGAAATAAAACCCTTTACCAATTTGCCAGCGTGAAAACAGTAGACCAGAGCATCCCAATATTGGAAGAGGCCTATGTCCAGCCGTGGACTGCGATAGGCTAATTTATTGATTGATTAATAGAGACAAAATTTTCAGCATCAAGTAGGTGTCCGTTCATTACACTGTGTAGACTACTGTGTAGACTACTGTGGTAGAGACTGAAACCCCGAACAAAGAAGCAACTTCACAAAATAACGAAGAATACAACGCTGTTAGCAATCAAAAATATTAAAAAAAAATTCAGACTAAGTATATGAAAAGACAGTTAACACAAGTATATTGTGCCATTACTCTAAAGCCCCTACCACACGGCTTAAAATGAACTTCGTTTAACGAGTGAGCGCAAATGCAGACTCCATGATGCCACTAAGAATCTGAGGGGAAAAGGCTGTTAAATTCTGGACCGGGTCGTTGAGTCCTGAATTTAATGATTCACATTCATACTTATGCTGTACAGCTGCACCTACGTGACATTTGGTACTGTTAATCGTGGTTTGTGGTACATACTTTTTCGCGCTTCTGTTAGTTTATCGTGTATATATATATTTATGTTTGTATGTAAATGTAACTAAACTCGTCTTCGGAGTATTTCTAAACATCGGATTGATTAGATTTATGTACTGACATGTTTTTATTGGTTTACTAATGTTTGCCATAATTTAAAATGCCATAATTTTATATGATATACTGGTATTTGCCATAATTTCATTAGAAATAACGTTTCAGTTGCCATAATCGTGAAATGACATAAAATCACTTTCACTAATTCCATTGGTCATAATCAAGTGTTATGACATATAATTATAATTCAAATCCATAAATGTAATATAATAATGCCATTTGCCATAACTTTTATTCACCATAATATTCACAAAAGATATAATTTTAATTCGATTACCAGAAAAAACAGAAAGGTTTACTTTAATATTCTGTATGATCTGTCATAACAAAACCTATTTCAGTTTTCAAAAGGCTATAAAACCAGTATCACTCATAGTCACTCATAGTTTGATTCCTTTTCAAGTTTTTAGATTATGCAATTTCAAAATGTTTCGTAGATTTTAAAACATTTTAGTGAATCCGAATCGGGTAAAAATTCCGCCACCCGTTTGGCGTACTCTAACTTTCGTATTTATAACAGTAGTACTATTAAAATAAATTGAAAACAAAGTAATCAAAAGTATGTAAATAACACCAGACTGTGTAATTAAAACTATGTTAATTCAGTCACGCTAGATAGCGAAATACTTTCAAACTTTGTTATAGCAATAAAATGCAAAGTTGTGGTTATTCGTTGCAGTGTAGTATAATAATAAAAAGTAGATATTGTCACTATACGTCGCATCGTGGCAAATAGTACAAGAAACTGAATATTTTTATTACCTTTTTCATTTTAATACTTTTTTTATTATTTAAATTAACTCAAGGTCAAATATTACAAATTATATTGCAAATTTTGCGGTATTCCTTGACAACCACTGCATATAAGTTTAATGAACGATGCCACTCCATGTTTATTTAACTGAGTTAAATTTGAATCACTTTAATTACTAGACCGAGTCAAAATGCAGGTAAAACTTATTTATTCCCCTGAGTTCACTAGATTTATAAGACAAACTTGTGTGAGTTTTCCTTCTTTGTGTCACACTGCATTCCTAGAATCCATGTCTTCAAGATATAGGCGATATGACGATTTCCAAGTTTATTTATTTTTATGACCGAAATTAAACGAACATTGATATTGCTATATTTTATGTGAATATTAAATCCGTTTTTTAATGAATACATGTGAAAACTTAACCAAACGTACACAGAGTAAATCCGTGATTAGGTTGATGAATCACAATGGCCATCCTTTGCACCAGGTCCGAAAATTTTTAATTATAATTATTTATTTTTTAGCCCATGGCACTTTAGAAATGCCTGCACAATTAATTTTTAATAATTTACTAAATAGATTCGCATGGAATACAAACAGACTAAAAAAACAGGATCCCCATAATAATATATCCGGGATTTCAACTCCATTTTCGCTAATCGTGACAAAATATATGAGAATTGTATATCAAATTGTCTATATGAATATAATCTTTATTGACATTGACATAAAAAACTGGTGTACAAATAGTTCGGGATCCCCTTACTCCTGTACTAGTCAAAACTATAGTACAGGAAATTTAAACGCCATACGCTTATAACTTGTACACACACACGTCTAGAAACAGTTTAAATTGCTTTTTCAGGCACAGTGCTACTATTATGTCGCCGCCAACACAACCTAGTCTTAGATGAAGTTTGTTTCGTTCAGCAATTCTCAAAGATACTTCCCGAATAAGGTCGGATTAACAAAAAACAAATTTGCAAAGCCTTCAGACCGTTTTACTTTAGCTACTCCGTATTTAAGTCTTTTAATTAACTGTATAAATGAAATACTTAACTATTTAGTGCAGTTGATTATTGTTGAATTGAAGCTAAAAGCTATTTCGTTTCGTACCGAAATAGTGTTTATAAATGGAAATCGTTATTTATGTAAATCTTCTCTATTTATCTGGTTGATGCTTTTAGTGTGAAAACTTTTTAGGCGCATTGTGTTATCATGGTCTTGTTTCCCAGAAAATTTCGTTTGTAGAAGATTTTGTTCATAAAAAATTTAGTTCGTAGAAAATTTTGTTATGTTAAGTTAGATAAAATTTCGGCCTTGCATTGTTATCTAACCTAACATCACACTCCGATTGGGATACTGCACGACTGTAAAAAGATATAGTCATTAAATTGAACTATTAGCTATTTACAATACAGTCAGCATAATAAATGCTTATCAAAAGTTTTCTGTATTTTTTAGCTATTTGACAAATAGGATTATAATAATTCACATGTGATATCTCTGTTAAATGAAAGCTTTTTGTATTTCGTTGAACATTTTTTTGTGAAGTAAATACTTTTTATACAGACTGTTTTCACTTCAAGTCAACACTGCCGCAGTGTTACAATTTTTTTATTATGTTGTTGCTGTTTATGTGATGTAAATTTTCAAAGTTCATTTTAGATCTAACTCCATTAGATCTATCTAATGTTGGATAAAGGATATAAATTGTTATTTTGGAATTTGTTCACAATTCATTGTTCTTGATCTTATTACGCTAAAATGTATTAAAAAACTTACTACTTAAAAAACTGACTATGAAGTCCTGGGTAAGATTACTCAGGCGGGAAAAAGGTTAGGAATTTGATATAGGAACGCCTTCACATTCTTTTATAATATCCACATTCTCATATATTATTAAATAATATATTATATTATCTATATAATACATTCCATTATATCTACTACTACTAGGTACCTAAAAAATTTTTTCTTACACTAAAAATTTAGAAGTATTACCCCAAAAAGACAACTGTACGAAAAAACTAAATCAGTGCAAAAATTCTCTTTTGCTACGCGAAATAGGTCATTGACTCAAGAGCAGAAAGTGTGAGTTGGACGTAAATATATGAACGAAAATTCCCTCTCCGCGTACACCTTCATGGATTTGACCCATATTCTTTGCTTCAAACGTTCCTTTTCCTTTTTAATTGCTGTATGAAATAATTACGCCATTAGCATGATGGTTATACCACAAGAGGACCGATTTAGTTATAATAAATTATGTCAAGTCAAAGATCACGTAACTGAGGCTAGAATCGTTGCGGGTAGAATCAATTTGACATTGAAGGGAACTCACAAATATGTCATATTAACCGGATGTTATAAAAAGAGTATTCTTAAAACATTTAGTAAATAACTTACTATTTTTGTTACATACGTATTACAATAAACAGACGAGTAATAAAAGTGAGCGTTTTTATCTATTTAATAAAAAAAACGTGACCAAACATAGAATAGGCTTTAATAGCTTTGCTGTGTGGCGCCATAATAAGTGTAGACGGAGTTATAATAAACGGATTCTACTGTATTCAATTTAGACACTACTTTAAATTATTCTCTAATACTAGCTTGTGTGTGATCCTCCGTGGCGTGGCGGTAGTGAACGCGACTGCTACGCAGGAGGCGCGGGTTCGATTCCCGCTCAATGCAAATATTTGTGTGCTTGAATACGAATATCTGCATTGATCTGGGTGTTTCTATGTATAATATGTATGTATTTACAAAAAAAAAATGTATGTTTATCCGCATTCTAGAACCCGTAACACAAGCTAATTAAGCTATGTTTATCATGGGTCTAGGTGACGTTTTGTAGATTGTCCTAGATTGTCCTAGAATATCTATATTTTTGTTACATAAAATGATTAGTTTAGTTGTTAGCTTGCTTCATACGTTTTCTCATACGAATATTCCCATAGTCATGGTTGCTGAGTAGCAATAAAACTTTTTGAAAGGTGTAAACATAACATAATATCCAGAAAACTTGGTTTTAATGTAAATATTTGGGCAAATTTTGGGTTAGAATTGTGTTATGAAAATTTTATTTCCTAAGTTGCCAGCGAAGGCGATGGTTGTATTTATATATACCTAACATAGTTGCAGATATAAATTTTCACTTTAACCAGACAGTAGTTCCGTACAGCTGTGCACTTGAAACCTAATGTTCGCAGGCTGAGGACATATTTATTTTCTTGAAAACACCTGGAAGCGGGCTTGTACAGAAATAAAAATACATTATTTTCTATTTGTTCAGTATTAAACTTTAAAATGCTACCATATATTCATCATTTTAGCCATAGGATGTTCACTGCTGAACATAGGCCTCCTCTATCGACATCCAATCCGATCCATCTAAGAGGTACCAGTGACTTTGACTATGTCATCCGACCATGTTCTTAGCACCTCTGGAACCAGCGCTCGACTGACGCCCGTCAGACATGCCAGCGTTATGACTAGAGCCCCCTGACACTTGGGGGCACCACGGACAAGTCAGGTTGGCTTGGGTGGACCCTTACCCTAAATATATTGATTCTTCAAATTTAAAGAATTTGACGCTATTGTATCACGGTGTTATCAACGGAATACTTCAAAAGTTTTTGCAATTTTATCATCACATTTAGGCACGCAAAAGGTAGACGATGTTTGCGTGAATTTTGTTAATAAACTTGTTCTAGAAGCTTTAACGAGATTCATTCGTGTAAATACGAAGCTGTTATACCACTTCTTGTGTATGTGGCGAAATTACCTCCTTTCATAAAAGGGCTTCAAATCACGGCACCGTCTAACTTTTGCAAATGGCAGTTGCGTTGATAAACAAAGAGTTATCTAAAAAGTATTTACGTTATAGGAAATATTTGGAATTAAATATTTATATGAATGTGCTCAACGAGGATTAGGTCTGACCTGAAATAATACTCCTTTACTAATTTCTGCATGAGTAGGTACCTAAGAAATACAATATTTCATAAGCCAGTAGCGAATTTCAGGCGAGTGATATAAAGAAATCTATATTTGCGGAGTTTGATTTAAAATGGGGATTCTTCAAGGCTTTATCTTTGGGCCCTTATAGATTTATAATGCTCACCAAGTTTCCGAGTTAAATATAGCAGAGTCTTTCCTCATACGAATGAGTTGACGTATTCGGTAAAATATTATAACCATGCCACTTCTTAAATTAATTAGCCTATTGCAATCCACTGCTGGACATAGGCTTAATCCAATGTAAGGAAGTTTTGCCTATTGTTTCCCTGCTGGTCAAATGGGTTGGTACAGGGTTTTTTTTCGAGTTTTCCTACTATCGCAGTGATATCGTCTGCATTAACCGTTAATCACCTTTTACGACCTTCTTCGTATAGATTGGGTGCTGAATTTTTTCTCCGTCACCACACAGATGTCACTTTTTAATTGCCTTAAATAATAGTTTCCATAATTTCCAATCTTGTTTAGTTTTCGGATATTGAATTGTGAACTCAAAGACGAAATACCAACATTCCATGTTGCCAGTACCGCATCAATTGAAAGTCACTTTCCCTCTTCATACCGAAGCGTGACAATCTGGCAATCTCTTCAACAATTCATTTTCAGAATATCAGCCCAATATTAAGTTACCAAATTCTATAATAATAACTGCCAAGAATGAAATCGTAATTAAAATCGACCGATGAACTCAGAACACAAACTTGTCGAATTACAAATCGATTAACCACCAATTAAGCGGGCCGACGGTAGCTCTTCACAGCACTGTGGTTGGATTGTGGTAGGAGTGAATGCGGTACCTGTGGTTCAATTAAGAGTGCCTATATAACTGTAAATCGATTCATTTGAATCGAATTCAAGAGCTGTCATTCAGCAGTTTGTCTTTGAGCTGAGTTTTCTTGTGGTTGTTCAACGTAACGTAACGTAACTGAATAATACGTTACAACATTGTGGTTTTATACAATGTGTGTATATCTGTAGGGGAATTAACGCAAATAATACGCTTAATTGAACTAAGGCAAGGCAAGGCCAGCTCTCTAACTGCTAAACTACGAGCTTAGGCTATGTGTGGGACATTTCAAACATAGGCACAAATTATCCTGGTGTTTTAATTGGGTTATACTTCAGTGACCACTTACCAACAAGTAGGCATATCACCTACTTTTTACCATACATTTCATCTGCTTCATACAAAAAATTTAAAGTTTCATTAAATCACTCTTGCTCAACACCTTTCCACATACCGAATATCGGATCACAAAGTAATCACTCCATCATGAAAACCAACTTTTTACCATAAAAACCAAAATAAGCTCCATACTATTAATTTTGAACATCATTAAATTACTCTCGCTCATCACCTATCCACACACCGAATATTGGATCACAAAGTAATCACTCTGTCATCAAAATCGGCTTAAACTTCGCTACACAATAATGCGATATGCACTCAAAAACAAAATTAATTACGAAACATAATTAAACAACGCCGACGTCGAATTACGGGCACAACCAGCTTTGGAGAGGAATTTTAAATTTTAAACTTGATACGCGTAACAATCAGATTATTGGCGTGGTGAGCGATGGTACATTTTTATCATACACTGAGCTGCCGCCGTATGTTTAAGTTTATTCTTTGTAAACCTCGAGCTTTACACCAAGCTATGGAAAGGGCTGTATTGTATTATTTTGTATCCTCCTAGGACTCCTTTTTTCCGCACCTAGCCTCCCTTTTTGGGCCATTGTGCGTGCAGGGTTACTGGCTAGAGCAGCCAGCCCAGCTCCGCCCAGAAACGCAGAAGCTTACTGGGGGCTTCACAGGCTTCGCGGAGCGACCTCACTGTGCCGAGGATTTGCGATCGTTGGGTGGCTACTGCCTCGCATTCCAGTATAACGTGATCGGCCGTTTCCTCGGCAACGAAGCAGCCCCTGCAGAGGGGGCTGTCGGTTAGACCGATATGGTATGGAAAGGGCTTCGCTCGGAATTCCTCAAAAAGATCGAATATAAACTAGATTTGTAGACGACCGTAAGATGCCGATATAGCCCACCGGGTAAGCAAGCTGAAGTGACAGTGGGCGGGGCACACAGCAAGAAGAACAGATAGCAGTTGGATCCGATTTGATTGTATCTGAGACTTTTCAGGTTCAGTGTTATGAAAACAAGTAACGTATGAGCTCGCTACCTTGAGACGTACGTCATACACGTTAATCGACCAAAAAGGCGTAACTGATTTTACGTTGTGATAATAGGATACGTTAGAAAACAATTGCGCTGCACTTTTACATTAAGTATTTCATTTACCTTTCAGTCTTCTTTGCGCCCTTTGCATCCTGTACCAACTTCGAAAGTCAAACTTCCTGAGTTATCCACAAAACGTAAACCCAATTAGGTTTCTAAACAGCTTCTTCAGGACTGATCATAAAAATCATTATACATCATTATTACCCGCGTGGTGATGAAGAAAGAATTTAGCCCCATTTCCTTTGTAGAACGGAAAACACATACGGCATCACTGCAAACCCTGTACCCATCTAGGCAGCGTGGAAACCGTAAGCCAAAGTTAATGCTAACATTACACACACACACATACACACATACAAAACACACACACACACACACACACACACACATGTGTATGTGCATGTGTATACACACATATTCTTTTGTGTAACATGATATTAACACAATTAAAGGCCTGCGTGCATTCTGCAACATATATACCTATCTATCATGTTTACATACAATCACATCATGTCAAGAGCATCGTAAAGGCGATAGGGGATTATGTGTTCGGGACAGCCATCAACACAATCGCTGATTTCGATCTTCCGTGAAACTAATTTGCAATAAATACTACTACTATACTACTACTACTACGGTTAAATTTATTGTGAGCATTTAGATCAGATTTATCAGATTTTATCAGGTATAATATAAGTTCATTAACACCTTATAAGTTCAAACCTCAAGATTAACGAACGCATCTCTAGCAAAGACATTTCCTGGAGGTTTGGGGGTCAAACGTTAACGTCAAGACAGGCAAGCCTCTGCAAAAGAATCTGATTTAACAATGAGAAAAATTCTTAGGAACTTTTCATCGTGATAATCGTGACATTCATTGATTTCAAAAAAAAATTCAAATAGTTCCAAATAGTTTAGTACTTTTTATGTTTATAAAAAAACAAAATCAATCTTAAGATTAATACTTACGTTTTTGTTTTTTAATATTACATGCTGGAAACTCTTCAAAATGCGTACAAAAGAATTATAAACCTCTATTTTATTTGCATAAATTATACTTAAATAAGGACAACAAAAAGGTTAAAATCCAACAAACATTCATAATCCGTAGAGTAATTTATCAACCAGTATTGTTACACCACTCCTTTATACTTTTAGTACGTACGAAATGATATCCATTTGGACGAGACGCTTGATGGCGTATGTTCCCAACTAGGAAACCTTTATAAAAATTCTTGTTATTATAGTTCTTCCCAAGTTCTCTTAAAGAAATTTCTCTGAGAAATATATTTTTCCAGGTGAAAATAAAATGGCTCCCACGAGTGAGTCGTTGTTTCTTTTTCATGATTTTAAAGAAGAGCTTGTAAAATTTTATTCCATTTTATTTGAATAAGGAACATGGAACATTTACCTGCGGTGATGTGTATGTTTAAGTCATTTAAATAATAAAAATTTTTATACGTTTCTTTTTAATTATTGTGTAATCTGTAAGGTTATGTTAACATTTTAATTAATATAAAGTATTAAAAAAATATTCATTCTGTATATTTATGTTCTTTACCGTGCGCAAAATCCACACGGGTCAGTAGGATTTTTGCGAAATCTTTCTAATTTACAAGCTAATCCAAAAATATAGATACCTAATCGCGAAATAATTGAGATGGCTTCGGATATACAGGGTGTAAGGGAAACACTTCCGAAGCAGGGAAGCACTGCACATTGGCAATAAAAAATATGATTTGGATTTTTTTTAATTAAATTTTTTTATACCATTTACCTAGCGTTATTTACTGTACATCATGTCAGTAAAGCTCCATCGTGCTACTAAAATTTCATGGAAATTATTAACTCACAAAAACGTCACTGACAAGAAAATGGCAGCATAATGCTCTTTGTATATGAAATACACCAAGAATATAAATTTAGCACAGATATCTAGATATGCCTCCAACCATTTCTATCTCACGAATGTATACAAAAAAGCCTCCGCAAAAAGTCGTATGCATGAATATGGCTGTTTGCACTGGTCTGGTCGTGCCTCAGAGAGCACGTTAAGCCGTCGGTCACGATTGCCATACAAACATCTATGGCAGTCGTTACGGGTAGTTGGAGCCCTCCAAAGGCCAACCAGTCTAACTTGGAACTTCGATATATCCATTGGTCACTAGACCATTGGTTGTGGAGGTCAGATGGCAGTCGCTACACGGAAAATATCGAAGTTCAGCCGCATCACAGTTAGACTGGAAAGCCGACCCCAACTGAGTTGGGAAAAAGGTTCAGGGAATGAATGTATACAAAAAAATATGGGTCAAATTGGTAAAATATCACTACTAAGGTTTCCGGAAAACAACCGCTGGTTTATTACACCTGTCAGTGGCACATACATTTGAAAAAGTAACGAGTCTCAGCACAATAGGCGTAAAGGACCAAAAAATATACAAACCCTTGACATGGAGAGGGTCCGTTTAAAGGACAAAGCGTCATTTTTATACGAGATAAGTCAGGTTTTATTTAATGTTTTCCACTGAACAATTTACAAATATTTCTTTGTGTATCATAGATAAAAGAGAATTAAGGATTACGGTTAATGTTCGTAATTAGAAATGTTTTATTTGCATTAATAAGGAGCTACGTGTCAATGAGATGAAAATGCTTTAATGGATGAGTAGAGAAATTTTAAAAATTTGAAAAGAAACCCCCCTTTATAAAAAAACTGTGCTAGAGCCTTGTTCGTTGTTAGGCACGTGTACTTTTTTTTTTTTTATCGTGCGCAAAATCCCCACGGATACCACCTCCACCAAAACCGATGGAGGTGATTATGTCGGACTCGAACCGACCAAAACGCACGCCGTCCATGGATCCTCGATTGCCGAAGGTGAGATTATACAAGACATATCTCTCGCACCCCGGCAGACCCAGGGACATCTCTGTTGAGACGACCCTCTTCCCTAAATGTGGGGACCATGGTGTCCCCATCTAGCCCCTGGGTATGGTGTGGCATTATGTGCCATCGCCGTGGCCTGCTTCTGCTAGGGTAACAGGCGGCTCCACCCGTCACCCCCAGGCCCGCGCTCATGGGGGACGGAGGTCATTCTGCGACCTCCGACGTCCGAGTCGCCTCCGCTCATCGCGGGCAGTGCGGGCCCGGAGTCTTCTACGGACCCGCTCCGCCTCCTTCTTTTCGAGCATTACTTGCTCGCAGAAGGAGGCGGCGGCTGCCCAAGCACTCGCGCATCGTACCATCGCCGTGAGCAAGGTGGCGAGCGAGACAACTCCCACCCCTAGGGCTGTTGCTAGGACCCGCCTTGGCGTCTCCCACGCCGGGCACTCGGTTGTTAGGCACGTGTACTGAGGTAGAGCCAGTAGTTGATGTTGACTTGGGCTCCAAAAACCATTATATAGGTACTTATGACCAACCCTGGTTTTGCGCGTGATGTCTGCGTTGCGATTCTATTGGGTAAGTCTAGCTGTGCCCTCAGTGCGTACTTAATTATGTAAACTTTAAAAACTGTATATTTACGAAGGACAATGACCATGATGGAATGGCTAATCATCGTACGATATTGCTTTAACTTCAATTTTTTTTTTCAGGAGATATATAAAATAGCCAGATATCATTTACAGTTGCCATTTTTAGAATCAAAACCCAGGTTTTAAATTTTTTTATATGCGCGCTCGCAAGGCGTACACTTATCGATTTTGTATTTTCTGTTGTATTTTTCTGTCCCTGATGATATATCTTCAATATCCATTTCGGTAATAACGCTGTCAAATTATTATTTTGAACTTACTGTCTGCAAAAGCAATCATCGTAATTGAATTGTCATATTGTGAAAATTTTATGAGAGTAAATTTTAATTGCACTTTCGTGTGAATTAATTTTTATATTTTTGATTTCATTTTAATAAGATTTAAAACATGAAAATGAAGATATTTTTGTTACAGAATAACTTTTTTCTTTATAAGAAATTTAAGTTCTTGTTACCTATTTTGATTCAAGAGGGCGCTAGTAGAGATAGATTTGGACAGTAGGCGTGAGAAAGTGACTGAGTTAAGTGAACAATGATACATTTTTATTTTTTAAACCATTATCAACTTTGACAGAAATAAATATTTCAGTAACGTCCACTTCTCATACTAAAAGTCACAAGTCACTGCCACTGACATTTTAAATTCGATTACGCAATAATAATCATATACTTTTCTTCTATTTAGATCAGTAATATAAACTCGATGGTACATTATAATTATATAACAAACAAAATATCTCATTACATAATCTTGCTGTTAATTTACCTGACCTCGCAAATAAATCTGTAACGTTCCACGTCGGCAAAGCGAACACACATAGTATATATTATGATACCTACATTTCAACGTAGTCTCAACATACTGCAGCAAGATTCACGTCTGTGTCAACAGAAGGTTTAATACTAGCTCCTGGGATTATTGTCCTTAGCAATATTTACATAAATACTGAGGAGAGATACATCTGTTCATCCTGCTATTGATTTCTTGGTGTATTTAAAGTACAGCTTATTAAAAAATTTGATAGCAAATTGTTTATTTTTTTTATGGCACGTCAATATGACTTCACCTCGCCTGATGTTAAGCTGAAAGCAAAGTCTCATGAAAGAGTGTCACCATTGCAAACACGTTCAGTGCTACAATGGTGGCGCTCAGCTTGACGGCCTCATCAGATGCTTTTTGTTGTTAATTGTTATAAACATTGGTTATATCAGTGGTTATATAATTTCCGACGGGGGTCATTTCGAAAGAGACGGCCGTGGGTCTGCCGGGGTGCGAGGGATATGTTGACTACTATCTCAGCTCCAGTAACAAGAGACCCAAAGACGGCGTGCGTTTTGGTCGGTTGGAGTCCGACTTAACTTCTCCAATCGGCTCCGGCATGGAAGGGGGGTATCGGTGGGGATTTTTCGCTCGAAAAAAAAAGAAAATTAATAGTTTAAAGGTCCCACCATTCAGCTGACGTTGCTTGAACCACGAGGTGGTGATCACATATGGTCTGCACGGCGCATAAAACATAGGATAGTCGCCCGTCTTGCTGCGGCCGCTTTATACAAATTGTTTGACTATGTGAGTAACTGATGGCTGGTCATATCACATCCACCTAATCCTAGTAAGAGGGGTAAGTGGACCCAAGAAGTGCTGACTCGATGTCATAGAGGATTTAATAATTGGTGCCATTACGGTTTTACATATTATATGTAAACCTTTTAGAATCGTGGAGAAGTGTGTTATTAATACGTTACCACGACCCAGATAATGTTTCTAATACTTTTTGTGAACCTGGTACTCCATGCAAAAACTGCCGGGCTCATAGAAATACTTAATGATTTCCTGTGACTGCAACCCACAGGTATCTATATTCACGGAATTCACGGAACAAAATGTCTATCTAGCCTGTTATTTCAGGTTATGCCAAATTTCATCTTGATTCATTCCATAGTTCTTGCGTGGAAGTATTACAAAGATCCGTCCATCCAAACATCAATCCATCTCCAACAAACTTTTACATTTATAATATTACTAGCTGTTGCACGCGGCTTCGCCCGCGTGAACGTCTTATCCCGTTCCCGCTGGCGAGCATTTTCAAATTTATTCACCTTTTAAACCTTCTCTGGACTTCCACAAATAATTCAAAACCATAATTAGCCGAATCGTTCCAGACATTCTCGAGTTTTAGCGAGACCAACGAACAGCAAATCATTTTTATATAGATGTATTAGTTGGCTTATTTTTCCAGAGAATCACTGAATTGTTTATGTATATTTTTCTATTGAAAAATGTTATTAAGGAACTGTAGTTGGGCTCTTGGAAATTATTGGCGATCAGTATAAAAATTCTTGGTTTCCAATCATTTCCTGGTATCTAAGTATGTATTGCAAACAAAATATCTCATTACAAAACACGTTAGCGTTTAGCAAACAAATGCTGCAGCGATTGTTATTTATTTTGTACCTGTGCCCCGGGCAATGTATGTTGCTTTTCAACGTGAATAGTTCAGTATTATGTTACTGTTGAAGTGTGTTCCGAGTGTTGAGCGGTAGTTATAAAAGGAACATTATAAATTATTAACGAAAATACATACACGATATTTTATTGTAAAACACTAGCCTGGGTTGCACGATCGTACTTTAACATTAACAGAGCAATTTAAGTACCGGTCAGGTATAAAACAGGTTGCACCATTTGACAATTGTTAAAATCACGTCATAACTTGACGCTAACTGTAACCGGCCATGCTCAAACGTCAAGTTCTATCAAAATGATAACTATAACAAAGCTAGTAAATACACTGGTGCAACACATTTAGCCAAACCATTAGAACCCCATTTATTGTGGCGCCCCAATTCCTGAACACACCGCTCACCATCTCCTCGAGTATCGGGATCCTTGGTGTCGATATCTCCAGCGATGTCCAGTTCCGCAGTCACTTGGAGGACAAGGTTAGGCTGGCATCAAAGAAACTAGGACTGCTCAACAGGGCGAAGCAGTACTTCACTGCGGAGCAAAGACTCCTTCTTTATAAGGCAAAGATTCGGCCCCACATGGAGTACTGCTGTCACCTCTTTGCCGGGGCGCCTGCATGCCAGCTTGACCCCTTTGACTCGGTACAACGGCGGGCGCTGAGGATCGTCGATAATCCCATACTCTCAGGCTTTGTGGAACCGCTGAACATCAGGAGGGACTTCGCCTCACTGTGTGTGTGTTCTACCGCCTGTATAATGGCCTGTGTTCAGAAGAATTGTTTGATATGATGCCCACACCTACTTTCTATCATCGCACCGCTCGCCATAGAGAGGGAGTTCATCCTCACACACTACGACCGGAAATGGTGCGCACTGTGCGGTATGAAAGGAGTTTCATCCCGCGCACGCTCAAGCTGTGGAATGAGCTCCCTGCCGTGGTTTTCCCAGGCGACTACAATATGTGGTTCTTCAAGAAGGGCATTAGAAGGGTTTCTACAGGGTAGGCAGCACGTGTGTGACGCCTCTGGTGTTGCAAACGTCCATAGGCCACGGTGACCGCTTTCCATCAGGTGGGCCGTGCGCTTGTCTGCCACATAAGTGGTATATAAAAAAAAAAAACAGTGTTACTGTTACTGTTAAATTTGACGGAAACCTCAACTTTACCAGGTAGTTCGACCACCTAAGCCTAAATATAATTATTGAATAAACATATATGTGTCTAACTTGAACATTCTGTTCTTTGATTCAACATAGATTTTGTACTCGTGTAAATGAATACACAGTAGGGTACATAGGTACTTAATACAAATACCTATTCCCCAAACAGGAATATTACGTTACATCGAGTACCTAGGCGTGAATATACCTGTTACCATCACAGCTAACTAGCATTTTGAAGGGTATCGTATTTCTCCTTTGAAGGCAGAATGGTTGTTGAGTAAATTTAAGATCCGAAGCATTTAATATTCTGAATATCAAATGCCTCAAAACAATTTCAAACTTAAGAATTCGATAGTTTGATGTTCAGATTGTTTCAGAATATTTTTGGGTCCCATCAATATTTTTGAAGGTCACACCCACCCACCTCGCGCCCCTCCCTACTTAGGTAAAGATATGGACACCGTATTCTTACAACCGAGGGCGCCTGCGCTGACCCTGGACCAGCCGGGTAGTGTGGAAAATGCCATATGTGGAAGGTAGCTAAAAGCAGGGTAAGATCCCTCGGCAACTAATGCTATTTTACTCGATTTGAATCCGATATAACCGCCCTGGCTGACAACCGGGAGAGGGGATTTTGATATTAACGATTAGTTTATATCTTATCCTGATAACTAGCCCACACAACTAGCTCACGCAGGCTGAAGTGCTAGCACTCATATTTCGCCAGTTTACGTTCAGGTCGTAATGTAATAGGTGGCGAGCCTATTGCTATTAACCGGGCACTTATAAACCTGAGATTTTTTTTTTAATAGAACTTAGGTCGCCGACAAGCACGCGGCCCACCCGATGGTAAGTGGTTACCGAGGCCTATGGGCGAGTGTAACACCAGAGGAATAACACTCGTGCCGTAACCCCTGTAAGAACAGAGACATTCTGTGTTGTCAGCGCAAAAGATGTAGGATAAGCCTTTGGTTTTCCCACGGACAACACAAAACCTCTCTAGTGAGCTCTGGCTACCCTACTCACCACCGAAAACACAACACAAGGTTATTAAACGGCGATATTCTGTAGAGTGGAGGTACTTCCCCAGTCGGACTGCTCGATTGGGACGGATATACCATCGTGTCCTACCTCCTCTAAAACACACACATAACTTCAAAAAGTATCGAAAAGTCATTGATGTGTGCCATGGTAAAACCTGGGATCAAACTCGAGATCTCGGCTCAGCATTCCATTACCCATATCACTAGGTTATCGCGGTTATACAATAAATAACCAAGTAAGTTAAATACGCAAACAGTATTACACACATCACGTAAACATGTCTATGGTGCGTTGAACAGCCTACGAGCCTAAGTAGGTACCTACAGTACTAAACTTAGGTAGTTGTTTAGCGTGTCTTGGGACCGTTTGATGCCCGACAATATTGACACGTAGATGTGGGTACTGGGTATGCAATGTGTATGTTGGATTTAGCTGGAGGTATTTGTATTGTTGTATTAGCTTCTGATACTCTCCAAGACTTTAATTGCTTGTAACGTAAAAGCGCCTATTAACGACCCACCAAAATATGCATTCATTAACGACCCATTTTTAAAATCTTTCATATCAGACATAATATACGTTCCAGAAAACACATATCTTAAAAATTTGTTAGGTAATTTTGTTAGACAACGAAAATACTAAAGTTTGCATGTCTAAATTACCAGTGAAAGAAATAATTTGACAATAAGTGAGACGCGGCCGAAGCGGACGGACTTTCCATAGTAACGCGCCTCCAGCCACGTAAGTACACCTCAATTTTACTTAAGGAATATAACGTACTAAAAATGGATTTGTGTTCTTGCTACTCCATTACAACTGTTATGTATATATTTGTTTTCCAAACTAACTCATAATATTATGCATTTTATTGGTTTTAATGTTATTAAATCATGTTTTAATTTGAGGCGGTAATAGAATCTATATTTCGAAACTTGATTCTAATAACGACCCATAGCGTTGTTAGAATATTGCAATATTCATACTTATTTCTATTACCGACTCACAGCTATGACGATATAATTCATATCCATATCTATACTTACATTATAAATGAGAAAGTAACTCTGTATGTCTGTTACGCTTTCACGCCTAAACCACTAAACCGATCTCGATAAAATTTGGTACAGAGACATATTGAAGCATGGGAACGGGCATAGGTTTTTTTGTGAAAATGGGGGATGAAAGCGGAGAAATAGAGAATGAAAGTTCGTGATTTTTCAAGATATTGTGATCTGATTTGGTATAAAGATAGTTTAGAGCTTGTTAATGGACATAGGCTACCTTTTTTGCGAAAAGGGGGAAGAAGAACAGGGGATGAAAATTTATTTGAAAGTTCATGATGTAATTTCGTACAAAGATGGATAAGAGTTTGAGAACGTATATTATACGTAGTTGCTTTTTATTATGCACGGGAGCTGAAGCCCCCCCCCCCCTTCAACCCCCGTGCATAATAAATGGTGGTAATAGGGGATAAATTTATTTTTAAAGAGATTGATGTAAATTGGTTCAGAGGTAGACTTGACAATAATATAATTGTGAAATTAACTCTGTCTGTCTTCATTGTAATTTTAATGCTTATTTCGAAGAATTAAATTTTACAACTCTTTATAGTTTTTTATAGAATCATGGAGACCCAGAAGCGCAAAAAGTAGGTACATCTAGAAGCTACTTTAGGAGCTATAGATGAAGGGACCAGCATTTACGAAGCATCCAAGACCAACTCTGCGTGACAAGATTTTTTTAACTAATTTCTAATTTCTAATTAGAATACCTATAGGAAATTAAGAAATAAAAAAATAATCACTTGAAGACTGTTTTCTTCGACTGATTATATTGTTTTAATTAATAAAAATGACAAAAAGTATGTGCCTTAAGAATTGCAATAAATAATTATGATTATAATACAATAGAATTCACCTCGAAACTATTATTATTCCCTAATAAATACCTCAAAAACATTTTTCTTTCATTTAATCGTATATAAAAAGTAATCATTTCATAGTGGTCGGTAATAGAATCAGAAAAAGCGGTAATAGAATCTTGCTGCATTTTTGGGTCGGTGATAGAACCAACTGCTCTTTTGGATTAAACAATTATTTAATAAATATTGTGTTATTTAATATTGAATTTGAGTCCTGAATTTCAAAGAATACCTCGTTGAGGTTAATTATAAATTATAACATCTTCTCTAACATAACTGCTTATAACTGTTTTTTTGAAGTGAATGCAAAGACAGCTTAAACTGGCGGTAATAGGAGCTTTTACGTTAATTAATTTCTTTGCGATTTACATCGCATAGCAAGGAATCGCGTCAATTTTTGTTCCTAATTTTCTTAGCTGCAACATTTTTTTATGGCACGTCAATTTGACTTCACCTCGCCTGATGTTAAGCTGAAGGCATAGTCTCATGAAAGATGGTCACCTTGCAATGGTGACACACATTTTCGGTTAGGAATTATTTTCAGCATATCTATCTTTTTTCTAAGTGCCCCAAACGGGACCAAAAATCATAGTTGGCGAAAAGTGGGGGTTTAATTCCTCCTCTGCCTACCCCGTTGGGGTTTAAGGGTGTTTTTACGGGGTGGGACGGGGTGATGAATTAGCTTCAACTAGTTTTTGTCCGCGGTTTCACTCATGTAGCATGGTAATCCTGTTCAAATAAAATTGTTTACAATGAAGAGTTATCTATCTATCTTTCTATCTATCTATCAAGGAGATCATTCCATATATAATATAATCGTGCGTAGAATGAAGTAACTTTTAACCTGTCTGTGCATACCATCGTATGTATGTCAGCAACGAATGAATAAAACGTAACATGTCATTCCCCACCACCAACACGCCAATCAATACAATGCAATGTAATTATTTCTATAATTTGCCAAGTTGTGCCAGTCACAACGAATCGCGAAACGTCAACAAGATTAATGCCCCCCGCCTAATTAGAAAAGTTTTCCAACAGCCATTTAATGACCCCGACCGAGTAGAAACAGAAATTGTATTGTGACACTGTGTTACACTTGTGGCGGTTGTGCATCGTACTAATTCATTTGTCTACCTCTAGAGGCACTACATTCTATATGCTAGTCAATAATGTAGATATGATCAAGTTATAGATGACCTCAATTGCAATTGACGTAGCCTTGTCATAAGAGATGTCCCCGGGTCTGCCGGGGAGCGAGAGATATGTCTTCCATAATCTCACCTCCGACAATTAAGGACCCATGGACGGCTTGCGTTTTTGTCGGTTTGAGTCCGACATAATCATCTCCATCGGCTAAGGCTAAGCTAAGGCTTGGTGGAGATTCTGGGGAATTGCTGTTCTAGACCTTGAGTATACTTTTAACACCCGAAATTTTGAACCACGAATAGAAATGATATT
Organism: Pelosia muscerda; assembly: GCA_963691645.1. Classification (NCBI taxonomy): domain Eukaryota; kingdom Metazoa; phylum Arthropoda; class Insecta; order Lepidoptera; family Erebidae; genus Pelosia; species Pelosia muscerda. The sequence goes on along the minus strand of OY829114.1, from coordinate 13,023,795 downwards.
CTCCAAGACGTTAATTTGTAGAGCTTGTGTGGCTAAGCACGTTTAATTTAATAACGAATTTATTATGTACGTAAATTACACGACGATCTTTAGTAAATGCTGTTATCGATATACCAACAGATCTGGTGAAGTATATATAAAATATCTAAGTGTTGTTCCATAGGTTTTCGCTCTAATTTCATAAGCTGCTTGAAGTGTTACTTCATAAAAGCAACGCTTATACAATAAGAGGATTATTTAGGAGCTTTTACGGAAAGTAGAATTATCATTCGTCTGTCCGTGACTAATAGTACAAAGTATTTGTCTTATTCATTTATTGTGCCAGCCTACCGCGAGGAGACAAAGGTGTATATTATAATTATGATTTTATATGACCTGACCCTTTTCTAACAAATTAATTAATAGCTAATTAATGTTATTCAATTTTTCATTTATTTTATTCTGCAAATTAGTTTTATTCGGTACTGAAACAGTGTCATTCGTTGACTATACCACTAGTAGTTCCTGCTAGTACTTTGTTTCTAATAAACGAAATTGTACGCGGCTGAACACAACAGACATCACGCGTTCTCATACGACATAACGTAGTGTTTTGAATTTTTAAGCCAACAAAGTTTCCTTCTTCCTACAGTCCCGGGTCCTTTAAGTGGGGCGTAAAAGAGCATCTGATGAGGCCGTCAAGCTGAACGCCACCATTGTAGCACTGAACGTGTTTGCAATGGTGACCCTCTTTCATGAGACTTTGCCTTCAGCCTAACATCAGGCGAAGTGAAGTCAAATTGAAGTCAAAAACAAAAAAAATTAAGTCATGATTTTGAGTACAGTAAGTTTACAAATAAATGAAGTTTTTTGGAAAAAATACAGTCTGACTTGGTAAGTACCTCCACCCTCACAAGCTCTCATAACCTTCGCTTCTCCTCTAATACCTATTCAATATGGGCATTTTATGGTTTCTCTAGGGTCATTAACATGAGTTTGTCCCTTCTTTTTTCCCGCCAAAACCGGTGGAGGTAATTATGTCGGACTCAAACCGACTAAAACGCACGCTGTCCATGGGTCCTTGATTGCCGGAGGTGAGGTTATACAAGACATAATTCTCGCACCCCGGCAGACCCGTGGACATTTCTTTTGAGATGACCCTCTTCCCCTAATATGGAGACCATGGTGTCCCCATCTAGGACCTGGATATGGAGTGGCACTTTGCAGCATGGGTTTGTCCCTGGTGTTGCAAACGTCCATAGGCCACGGTAACCACTTTACAACAGGTGGGCTGTATACTTATCAGACACTTATGGATATAAAACAAATCCAAAACATTTCATAGTTACCGTATTCCGCAAAATCCGAACTAGTATTAACTAAGAAGTATTCACAAATCGTTTCACAGAACATATGGCCAAAGCGGGCAACAGTCGAGCTCTAATTCAATAAGTGAAGTATATTAAGCGTGAAATAATTTTCATAAATAAGCATTTTCTGGCAAAGTTCCCATGACTTTGAACACGGAATTATTCAAATATAAGCGGATCTTAGTACTTGGGTGCAGAGCGGGTACTGTTTTCTTGAAGTTTTTGTTGAATATTCGTGAATAAGCACTTTTAGTTCATTATAGTTGACTGGATAATATTATTTTCACAGTGCATAGTGCAGTGACTGGCTCGGTTAGTAAAAACTACGTACCTGCAGGACGGAACTGGCATAGTAATTTTAAACTAATTTAAGGATTAATGTAACTCGCTGATAAACCTTCTAGATCAGAGTTAAATTGTTTCATTTCAACATTACATTTTTTTTAATGGGACATGTAAATATGACTTCACCTCACCTGATGGCCCACTGAAGGCAAAGTCTTAGGAAAGAGGGTCATTATTACAGACACCAACAATGTGACAACGGTTTGTTTGACCCTTAGTGGGACGATGGCGATCTTGTCAGTTACTTTCATCCTTTGTAAATAAAAGTTATCATTTCAGCCACAAGACGTCCACAGATGCTGAACATAGGCATCCCCCATCGACCTCCAATCTGAACGGTTGGAGGCGGTTTGCATCCAATGGGTACCCGCGACTTTGACTATGTCTTCCGTCCACCTCGCAGGAGGCCGTCCCACGGTTCTAACGGCCATCTGTTCTTCTTGTTACGTGCCTCACCCACTGCCAATTCAGTTTGCTAACCCTGTAGACTATGTCAACCACTTTGGTTCGTCCACGGATCTCCTCATTTCTGATTCGATCTAACAGAGAGATTCCAAACATAGCCCTTTCCATAGCTCGCTGTGTGACCTTGAGCTTTCTTATGAGGCCCAATAGTGAGGGTCCACGTCTCGGCGCCATAAGTAATCACTGGCAACACGCACTGATTAAAGACTTTTGTCTTTAAGCACTGAGGTATTTTGGACGAGAAGACACTGTGTAACTTCATGAACGCTGCACAGCCGAGTTAGATTTAACGGTAAATAAAAGTGTGACACGTTATTACATTGCATTATCCTGTAACATAATATACAACGATCAAATAAAGATGGTATCATAAAATGTTTTAAACCTATCAAATAGGCACATACTACATTTTCCAAATAATGTCTAGCGCAATACTTTTAATAAAAGGCACCAGTACATTTTACTAATTTGTCTATTTTCAATTGCATGAAAACAGGCGGTTCTAAGCAAATGTTTTCCCTAACTGTTACTGTGATTTATTATCACTAACCTTAATGACACCCGGCTTTCTGCAGTCAGAGTTCGTGTTTTGAATTCTAATACTCCTTAGAGAAATCTAAATACAGTTCAGTTTTTCTTCAATTACGATCAGAATACAAGGAAAATGTACTAGAAAACATATTAAGAAAAGGAAAGGGAACCCACCATTCACTCACAATTTAACAATCTCAACGATAGTAATAGCAAGATATTAATCCAACATCACAAAATTCATTTTAAGGTTTGTATATTGTTAGAATTCTATACCGCATAAGGAAAAAATAAGTTTTTAAACCTGACGAACCTGATATTTCTAAAACAAAATGGTGATAAATACAAAATGGTGTACAAGTATAAATAGTGATATAAAAAACTTGTGGCAGAGCCGATCTTAAGTTTAACATGGTGGTTTCACTTGCACCATTTGCATCATTGCACCTCTTTCAAGATGATTTCCTTTGGGTGTAGGGACGACAGTGTCGGAGGATGGATGTCTTTCTGCGACTTCCGACGTCCGACTCGCTTATGCTCATTGCGAGTCATGCGGCCTCAGAGTTATTTACTTGCTCGCAGAAGGAGGCCGCGGCAGCCCAAGCGGTCGCACATCGTACCATACATAAGCTCCTAGGGCCCCTAGTAGGGCTCGCCATAGCGCCACCGGGTAAACTGTGTGTGCAGTCCCGAAGTTTGCTCATATACCTACTAAAAAATCTATTTTTCTGCTTTTCCGTAAGACTTATTGCGTTTCAATTTCAATGAAAATTTAAACTAACAACTAGTTCTCAACTTTTTTCTTAGCTCTTATATTAACATAAGAAACTTGTTTCGTTTATTGTAAAATGTAATAATAAGTTTTCTAGACGTACGTTGTAACCACTTTGCCGTTTTCAGCAAGAAACTAAAAGCACACTCACCGAATATAAACGTTCAGTAGTAAGAAGTTTAAGTGTAAAAACTCATGGGAACAAATGTTGGACTGGCCTCTAGATGACGTGACATATTCTATTAATGCAATCCCGTCATAGCAAACCATTTTCTTCTTCTTCTTTTCTTTAAATGGCTTCTGCAGCAGAATAGTCGCAATTTTGCCAGTCTCTAATAAATGTAAACATCTTTTATATTAATGGCGAGACGCCAATGTCAAGTTTCAAGTTTTAAAAAGGTCTACCAGAGCCACGTTAACCACGCCAGTAAATTTGTTTCTGTGTGTCCGCCCCCCACGAGATCAGGAAGTCGAGAACCGTTTTCAATTTGCTATCAATGGATTATTTGACACTACGGTGATCTGAAAAATAAAAATATATGAAAAAAAATATTTTAAGTAACAAAGACGACCTCAGGAGGCGTGGGTTCGATTCCCGCTCAGTTTTTTTTTTTTTTTTTTTTTTTTTTTTATCTATGGCACGTCAATTTGACTTTACCTCGCCTGATGTTAAGCTGAAGGCAAAGTCCCATGAAAGAGGGTCACCATTGCAAACACGTTCAGTGCTACAATGGTGGCGCTCAGCTTGACGGCCTCATCAGATGCTTTTTCACGCCCCGCTTAAAGGACCCGGGACTGTAGGAAGAAGGAAACACGTGCGCCGGCAAGGAATTCCAGGACTTAATGGTACGGCAGAGAAAAGACTCACCGAACCGCTTGGTTCTTGATGGAATATTCTGTACCGTATGCGAGTGACACCTAAGCCCTGCACGCGTTGTCCTGTGTAGGAAAGGGGAGGGTGGGATTAGTTGGAAGAGCTCATCAGAACATTCACCATGGTAGAGACGGTAAAATACTGCCAAGGACGCAACATCTCTACGCATCTGCAAAGGCTCGAGGGACTCTGTGACCTCAGGACTCCCAATAATGCGGACCGCACGTTGCTGCAACCTGTCGAGAGCATCTAATAAGTACTTTGCGGAGCCATCCCAGAGATGCGAGCAGTATTCCACGCAGGAGCGAATTTGTGTCTTATAAAGAAGACACCGCTGCTCCGGCGTGAAAAAACGTCTCACTCTGTTCAGGACTCCGAGTTTACGCGAAGCTGTTTTGATGATGCTCTCGATATAGTTCTTGTTGTTCAGTTTGCAGCGCACGTCCACACCGAGTATATTGAGGTTATCCTGTAATGGCAGTGGTGTGCTCTGAAGAGTGGGAGGAGGAAGGAAAGGAGATGTCTTTGCTGAAAACGCGCATGCCTGCGTCTTCTTGGCATTGAACTCGACCAGGTTCTCAGATCCCCATTGGGAAACGTGATTGAGGATCCGGTCAAGCCCAGTGACAAGAAGTCGCCTCTTTTCCGCTATATCGGACTGCTTGGCCGCAGAATGTCCGTGGTAGCTCCCGTGTACAGTGCTATCGTCTGCATAGCAGTGGATGCTGCCGGTGGACAGCATGTCATTGATATGCAGAAGAAAGAGAGTGGGTGATAAGACGGACCCCTGCGGCACACCAGCATTTACCTGCAGGAACTCCGATGCTCGTCCATCACAGAGAACGCGAATACGGCGCCCCTGCAGGAAGCTAGCAACCCAATTGCACAGTCTAAGAGGCAGACCGAAGGCTGGTAGTTTGGAAAGAAGCGATTTGTGCCAGACTCTATCGAACGCTTTGGCGATGTCTAGGCTAATAGCCAGTGACTCACCATGCTTGTCCATAGCCTCACCCCAAAGATGGGTAACATACGCCAGAAGATCACCCGTTGACCGTTTCGGCCTAAAACCATATTGTCGGTCATTAATTAGGGAGTGATCCTCTAGGTGGCGCATGAGCTGTGTGTTGATAAGGTGCTCGAAGACCTTGCACAGCACTGAGGTGACGGCTATGGGCCGATAGTTGGCTGGGTCTGAGCGATCTCCCTTCTTGGGAATCGGCTGTACATTCGCCTCTTTCCACGCCGTCGGCACTGTACCCGAAATGTAGGAAAGTCGGTACAGCCGCGTGAGTATTGGAGACAACTCCGCTGCACATTTTTGAAGAACCACCGCTGGTATACCATCCGGACCACTGGCTTTCCGGACATCGAGTGACTGCAGTACTGCTCGGACATCGCGTTGCCTGATACGAATATCAGGCATTGCGTGGTCACTATTGGGTAGAGTCGGTGGCAATTTATATAATATAATACAAATATTTGTGTGCATGAATATGAATATTTGCATTGGTCTGGAAGTTACTCGGTGTAATATGTGTGTATTTACAAAAAATATATATCTAAGTATGTTTATCCGCATTCTAGAACCCGTAACGCAAGCTAGTTAAACTATGTGTACCATCATGGGTCTAGGTGGCGTTGTGTAGATTGTCCTAGAATATTTATTTATTTAATTTCATTACATTTTGTAGTAATATTACAGACATTGTCAATCCTATACTTTACTACGCGATTCCTCTGATGTTTACGCCAATAGAATGTAGAGCCCCTTCTTAGAGCCCCTGGTCAAATTTGGTTTCTTATGGCCTTTTTCTTCTTTCTTAGATTAATTGATGATTCTTCTTTCGATTCTCCCAAGACTCTCTTCAACCAATTCATTTAGAGCTTAGTTAACCTCACCTAACTATAGTACTGTAACGGGAATTAGGGGTCCCAATACATATAGCTATGATCGTCTAGTTTACCTAACTTCAATATCTAAACTATGTCTTACTTATTTCGATATTCGACAAAAATAATGGATTCGTTACAAATGAGATGATATTATGTATTCAAACACGTACTTTCAGTACCGGTGTTTAGTTATGATTAGTTTGAAATGGAGATTATTTACGACCTCAAAGGGTGTACTTCAGCTGGTAGTGATATGTAATTGGCCTTTTTATTGTACATATGATGTTATGCGGTCCGGACCTTCATTTATATTGCAATACCATCTCGCGACACGCAGCCCGAGTTTATAGGTGTATGATCAATTTCCCAAAGGGAAGATCAATTGTCAAGCCTGTAGCAGGCTGATGATGATGATGAATTGAATTTATTACAGTTATAATTCCTCCACTACACTCCAACGTGAATCGATTGAATTGTCGATGCAAGATGTAGAAACCCCTTAATCGCCTCACGAGCAGAGATTATACTTTGGAAGTAACTATGATTATTAAATTTAAATAAATGATGTAAGGACTTGTTCCACGGACAGCCTCTTTATCAATCACAATCCCAGTGCTATTGTGATAACATACAGTATATTTTCCAATACAAAATGGATGTTAAATAACACCTGTTAATGTTATATTGTAACTTCCAAAAATGATCAACACTCGTTACACAACTATAACTGCCCTTGATAACTGGTTATCAACCATGCATCAAGATTACTCAAACTGAATCAAAATGAAACAGGAGATTGTAAAACTTATGGTTTTGTGGTCTCAGTGTGGTGTAATTAATGAAACCAAGTTCATAATATTCATAAATTCAATAATTCGATATTATGGCGCATAGGTCCAATGAATATAAATTAGGCCAAATCTGGAGTTATAGTGTAACCTTTGAATATTACTTCGCACCACGATTGCGATGTAAAGATTCAAATACCTTGATTAATTGATTGATGAATGACGCGATCATTCATAAATTATCTGGCCACAAATTGTGTTCTGCGACACTGCGATATTAACACAAAACACGGTGTGGAGTTTTACCATCCACACTGACACATTAGTAACTTGTCAAAAATAATAGGTTCAGACACATCCAAGCTCCTGGATTAACTCTAGTCTAGATTTTACTAGTGTGAAGATTAATCAGTCTTCCAAAACCCACTGATTGATTGATTGATGAATGACGCGATCATTCATAAATTATCTGGCCACAAATTGTGTGTATTGTGAATTGTGTATAAGAATTAACAATGATATTCTATGTTAAAATAAAAGGAATACATCACCAAATATCTCGAACTTTATCAGAATTAACAATGATATTCTAGGTTAAGATAAAAGGAATACATCACCAAATATCTCGAACTTTATCACACACTAAAATAATTTTATCACCACACGAATAATTCACGACCCGTCCCGAAATACGTGTCGTTCCCGAATACGTGTTGCTCACGCTACGCTCGCATAGCAACTATCCCCATCGTTAGAATCGATCGCTCAAAGAGATCTGAGTTGCGGGGGGTGTAAACCAATTTTGGGTTCATTGTGTGTGAACACAAACCCTTGTGGGTTCTGTTCCCTTAAATAATATTATATTCTCAATCATGCACATCACATTAATTATTTCATGCAATAACAATAAACCCATTTATATACATACATTTTTCAATCAGACAAATTATCAATTATCATGCGAAGATATCATGCAGAGCGCTCTTAAAGATGGTAATTAATGATGCATCATTTTATTATGCCAATGGCTTTTTTTTAGATAATCCCAAGGGAACTCAACATATTCAAACTAATCTCTTGAATATATATTATATTAATGCTAATTAAGCATTAATTAATTGATCAGTTATTCAAAATAGTCTATTAAATCCATTATCTGTCGTTACGATAATATTTAACATCAATTATGGTTAATTTCTCATTATAATAGTATGGATCCTTTCAATAATTCTTAGGTATTTTATTTTTGTAACTTAACGTCGTCGGGTCGAAATTTACAAGTGGCAGAAAAAATATGTTTTTATTTATTCCTTCCTGGAATCAGCCAAAAGGTTCTAAACACGTGTGCAACGACAATTAAGAATTTTAAAATATCTTTTAAAATTCTGGGAACACAATACTTAAATGGGCGATAATATTTGAATGGACAAAGGACCCTTTCAAAGTGTATGCCAGATGTGCGACAACATTATACAAGCTTTCAAAACTTTTTGAAATTACGTTAACTGCGTACCATAAAAATAATGGTATACTATGTACCTTTACAGTTCGCCTCCTCAGACTTTGAAATAAACTGATTCGCTCAGAAACAGTCTTCTTTCGAAGATCTGACTATAGGATTAATTCTTATTGCTCCTCTCTTATCGCTTTATATAATACCTCGCTAAATTAATTGTGTTATAGTTACCCTTTATTTGATTGGTTTTGGGATCTACGAGAGTATAACAATTCACATGTGGAATGGCTGCTACTATAAAAGGCCCTTGATATAACAATGATAGCTTTTTAGAAATTTTATGTTCTTTACTTGATTGAATGAACGTTTTTAACTTTACATAGTCGCCTATTTGATAAACATCTAGTTTACGACTGTTGTCAAATTTTCTTTTCCTATTCTGACTAGTGTTTTCTGTATTTTTAATAGCAGTTGCCCGTATATTTTGTGATTCATTCCTCAAATGATTATTCAGCCACTGTTGGCCTAATTCGCAATCTGTTGTAAGTAATTTCTGCTCACCAAACGCCAACGCATTTGGAGCAAATCCTGTGCTAGAATGAGTTATATTGTTATAACTATCTTCTATATTAAATACAAAATCTACCCAACTTCTGTTTGACTCTGCACAATAAGTCCTAATTAATCTACCTAACTCGCGATTCACCCTTTCTACACTATTAGAAGTTGGACAGTACACCGATGTGTGTGTAAGAATTATTCCTAAATTTCTTACGCCTTCTTCAAATACCTTTGAAATGAATTGTGGTCCTCGATCTGTTATTATTATTTTGATCGGTATTTCGTTATGAAATCGTTTTGTACATGCTAAAGTAGCACGTCCTGTAGCATTTCGCATAGGGTATAACCTTATAAATTTACTATAAACATCCTGCATAACATAAATGTATTTATAACCAAATTTACCTGCTGGTAACGGTCCATAGAAGTCCGCAAAGACTTTATCTCCTAACTGTTTAGCTAAGACTGGTTCACATGGTCCTACAGTGTTACATATGTTCGGCTTGACCTTTTGACATATGTCGCAAGTTTTAATTGTTTCTCGTATTATTCTGCTCATATTAGTAAAATAGTAACGTTTTTTCAAGAAAGAAATGATTTTATATCTACCAAAATGTCCAATTTCCTCATGAATTTGCATAATTAAAGATTCTTGTAATGATGTTGGTATGACTAACAATGTCAACTCGTATTTGGGTATCATAAAATATAATGTTTCCCCTATTAATTTATAGTGTTTGAATCCCCTCGTCCTGGATTCTTGTTCACCCTGCCTTATAGATTCTATTATTTGCTTTAATTTCGAATCCTCGTTTTGTAATTTAGTTATTTGCCTTAATCCTGTTACTACAGTTCCATGATTTGATGATCGAAACCAATATATATGTTGTTGTATTGTTTTATTGTCTCTGCCTGTCTCTGTATTTAAAATATTACGGCTTAAAGTGTCGGCAACTAAGTTTTTACAACCGCTAATATGCTGTATCTCATAATCAAATTCTTCTAAATACATAACCCAACGTGTAACACGCGCTCCCATTAACGACCACGATTTCACAAAAATTAAACTTTTATGATCCGTGCGAATAACGATCTTCGCGCCTCTTAAATACGTCTCAAACTTCTTTAAACAGTAAATTACAGCAAAGAATTCTTGTTCTGTAACAGACCATCTTGTCTGTGCCCCTTTGAAAGCATATGAACAAAACCCTATTATCCTTTCTGATCCGTCATTATCTAGCTGAAAAACATAGCCTCCAATGCCTACTGAACTAGCGTCAGTTTGTACATAGTATGTATCATTAAATCTTGGTTGTGATAACATCACACTGTGTGTAAACACTGATTTTAATTTATCAAACGCTTCTTGTGTATTTGCATCCCAAATAAACTTTGTTTTATTTTGTAGTAATTTATACAATGGGTTAGTTAATATACCAAAATCTTTGATAAATCTTCTAAAATAATTCACGAATCCCAAAAATGAACGTAATTGTTTTATTGTTTTTGGTTGTGGATAATTTAAAACAGCATCTACTTTTTGAGGATCTAATGCTACTCCGTCAGTACTGAGAATATGACCCAATAATTTAACTTGTTTGGCTGCAAAATTACATTTTTCTAATGAACATGTAAAACCTGCCTCTTCTAACTTGCTAAGCACCGTATCTACTTGCTGTAGGTGTTCCTTAAATGTTCCACTTGATAATATACATAAATCGTCAAGGTAATTAAGTGTATACGACCTAATTTCATGACCTAAAATATGATCCATTGCTCTAGAAAATGATGACGGTGAACTCTTTAGTCCTTGACATAGAACTTGATAGCAATACGATTTTCCTTCAAATACAAATCCAGTATACCTAACAGATTCCGGTGATAATGGAATGGTAAAATATGCGTCTTTTATGTCTATTAACGCGATATACTTTATTATGCGACCTGATTGTAATATATCACTCATTAACGGTGGTGTGTCCGTTTCACCAATCATTCGCTTGTTTAATTCGCGCGCATCTAATAGTATACGAATTTCACCATTTTTTTTCAAAGTACATGTTAAGGGACTACAATAGTCTGTGGCCTTTCTTACTATCAACCCTGCTTGCTCCATCTGATTAAGTCGGTCTCTAACCTTTTCTCGGTACACGTGTGGTATCGGATATGGTCTTATGACAAACGGCGTCTGGTCTTTCATTTTAATTGTGTGTACGTATTTATTTGTTCGGCCTACTCTATCTGAGAATAACGACTCGTGTTTTCTTAGAACGCTTAATAATTCTGTTTGATGTTCTACTGGTAAATGGAGCTGGTTCACATATTGAGTTTGTTTATCAACTATGCTCGTTGGACTAATAGTCGTTATCGAATAACATTGCAGTTTATTTTGCATGTTTTGTTCCAAATCTATTTCGCAAAAAGCGTTATTAGTTTTGATTATAAATCTCATGCCATTGTCACATATTAAACTACCTCTTGCTAATTGTATGAAATCGTAACCTAGAATTAATGCTTTCGGCAATTTAGTTAGTATTAATGTGGGTGTATCTATTACAATATTTCCTACTTTTATTGGGATTGCAACAACCTTTGTTATCTTTTCTTTACTCGAACCAAATGCTCCAGCAATACGTAGCTCTGGAATAGGTATTTCCGCTAATGGACCTAAATCCTCCAATACTTTGTTATAAATTTCCTGCCTTATACACGTTACTTCACTACCTGTATCTAATAAACCTGTCAAATTTACGCCTCCTATACTAACATTTATCTCTGGCAATGTCAAATATCTACTCGAATCGTTTTCACAGTCTAATAATTCAGTGTCTCTAAATAGTGTATTGATAGCTTTATCATGCCGCGTGGTTTCTGTCGCATCGTCTTTTCCAATAAGACATATTTCTTTAGAGTTTTCTATCTTAGACGATAATAATTGGACTAACATTTCTACTGCCACTAACGATTCTATGTGAAATAGTCTATACATTATTTTATTATTTTTAATTTTATCAAGTTCAAAACCATGTTTCATTAAATATCTTATTGCAAATGGTAAACGGGTGTGTGTGGGGTCAGAACGCCCCACGCTTACTAGTTTTTGAGTTATTGTCAGCAATGGTGTCCGAACTTTGTTTGTTTTGTATCTCAGTCGGTGGTCTAAATTCTATAGGCTTCACGCCTCCTCGAACATTATGAGATAGTCGTCCCCTAAATGCCCCTCTACCACGTCTGTCATAACCTCTATAAGAACGACCGCGGTTATAATGAGTCGGATTATATCTTATAGTATTAACGCGTACTGAGCTATATTTTGTGTTAGTACGTAGACCCCGTGGTCTTTCATATATATTAGCGGTATTCTGTGGTTGCAAACTATCAGGCTTTTCTCTATTTATATTTCGTTCTAAATGTCTTAAGAACTCTACCGCTTCTTTAATAGTCATTTGTTCCTGTCTACTAAAATACGCCACCTGTATGTAATCTGGTAATTGCCTAAAAATAGTGTTAACTTTCTCGGCATCTGAAATGGGTAATGATAGCCCATAAACAATGTTTAACTGTTCCGCAAAATATTTTTCCATAGAACCGACCTGTTTACTATATTTAGCTGCCATGAATTTAGATTTAACTACTTCTTGCTCTGACGTGCTCCAAAATACATTTTGAAAATCCCTTTCGAAATCACTAAAACTTTTCCAAAAATCTCTATAAATATTCATACGTATTTTCGCATCCCCTGTAAGAGATTCAATGGCGAACAATAACATTCGTTCATCATTTATATTCTGTCCAATCATATAACTTTTTAAATCTCTTAGAAAAGCCATTGGATTGTATGCCTTATTTCCATCGAAGGTAGGTAAATTTTGCTTAAACTGTACGACTACACTTTGACGGAGAACCTCGTTGTTCATATTTGTTACTGGAGTGTGCAAGTTGCTCATATTCTGTATAGTAGATGAAACTGAGCCCTGTTCAGAATGTCTTTCATTCTCCAACTTAGTTAATCGATTTAAGATCTCTGAAAGCAATTGTTGTGTTCGGTTTTCAGTATCTAATCTGCTCTCGTTATCAACAGATTTATTAGTGCGACGTAGGTTTTTTCTCTGGCCCGACATATTGAAATCGTAAACTAACCTTTAACAAATAATAACCCTCAGTAATACTTAAGATTGTGTGTTAACTTATCGTAACCTATTTGTCAAAATATATTCACGAAAGTAAGTGCCTATTACCCAATCGTCTTAACGTTATGGTTATCTTTAAGTGTTAACAACAAACTCGAATTTGTTAAGTGTTTTGGGTCACCGATATATTAAATCATCTGAAATGGTGTTATTTTTTCTTTTGGTCTAAGCCCTTTTTTTATAACTTGAAAGTTGTAGATTCTAATGTTTATTTTTTCTGAAATTCAAAAGATGACCCTTCTTTTTTGTTGTCTAAAATTCAAAAGAAGACCCTTTGTTTTTTTGTTGTCTAAAATTCAAAAGATGACCCTTTGTTTTTTTTGTCGTCTAAAATTCAAAAGAAGACCCTTTTTTGTCGTTGTCTTATTGAGCACATGTGTGAAAATATCCTTATGTCTAAAATTAAGTTTCCTGCGATTTTGACGGCTTACCATCAAGTGAGGTGAAGTCAAAATGAAATAAATGGTTAATACCTATGTGTTTTAATGATAACTGCCTACGTTGTGTTTATTTCTTAATGATTTTGTGTTTTTATTTTATTTTATCAAATACAATCTTTAATATTGTAACTTTTAAGGATCTTTTCGTTGTATTAGGAAGTATAATACATTAAACGAAATTCTGGTCACGCGGCACCAAAACTGTAACGGGAATTAGGGGTCCCAATACATATAGCTATGATCGTCTAGTTTACCTAACTTCAATATCTAAACTATGTCTTACTTATTTCGATATTCGACAAAAATAATGGATTCGTTACAAATGAGATGATATTATGTATTCAAACACGTACTTTCAGTACCGGTGTTTAGTTATGATTAGTTTGAAATGGAGATTATTTACGACCTCAAAGGGTGTACTTCAGCTGGTAGTGATATGTAATTGGCCTTTTTATTGTACATATGATGTTATGCGGTCCGGACCTTCATTTATATTGCAATACCATCTCGCGACACGCAGCCCGAGTTTATAGGTGTATGATCAATTTCCCAAAGGGAAGATCAATTGTCAAGCCTGTAGCAGGCTGATGATGATGATGAATTGAATTTATTACAGTTATAATTCCTCCACTACACTCCAACGTGAATCGATTGAATTGTCGATGCAAGATGTAGAAACCCCTTAATCGCCTCACGAGCAGAGATTATACTTTGGAAGTAACTATGATTATTAAATTTAAATAAATGATGTAAGGACTTGTTCCACGGACAGCCTCTTTATCAATCACAATCCCAGTGCTATTGTGATAACATACAGTATATTTTCCAATACAAAATGGATGTTAAATAACACCTGTTAATGTTATATTGTAACTTCCAAAAATGATCAACACTCGTTACACAACTATAACTGCCCTTGATAACTGGTTATCAACCATGCATCAAGATTACTCAAACTGAATCAAAATGAAACAGGAGATTGTAAAACTTATGGTTTTGTGGTCTCAGTGTGGTGTAATTAATGAAACCAAGTTCATAATATTCATAAATTCAATAATTCGATATTATGGCGCATAGGTCCAATGAATATAAATTAGGCCAAATCTGGAGTTATAGTGTAACCTTTGAATATTACTTCGCACCACGATTGCGATGTAAAGATTCAAATACCTTGATTAATTGATTGATGAATGACGCGATCATTCATAAATTATCTGGCCACAAATTGTGTTCTGCGACACTGCGATATTAACACAAAACACGGTGTGGAGTTTTACCATCCACACTGACACATTAGTAACTTGTCAAAAATAATAGGTTCAGACACATCCAAGCTCCTGGATTAACTCTAGTCTAGATTTTACTAGTGTGAAGATTAATCAGTCTTCCAAAACCCACTGATTGATTGATTGATGAATGACGCGATCATTCATAAATTATCTGGCCACAAATTGTGTGTATTGTGAATTGTGTATAAGAATTAACAATGATATTCTATGTTAAAATAAAAGGAATACATCACCAAATATCTCGAACTTTATCAGAATTAACAATGATATTCTAGGTTAAGATAAAAGGAATACATCACCAAATATCTCGAACTTTATCACACACTAAAATAATTTTATCACCACACGAATAATTCACGACCCGTCCCGAAATACGTGTCGTTCCCGAATACGTGTTGCTCACGCTACGCTCGCATAGCAACTATCCCCATCGTTGGAATCGATCGCTCAAAGAGATCTGAGTTGCGGGGGGTGTAAACCAATTTTGGGTTCATTGTGTGTGAACACAAACCCTTGTGGGTTCTGTTCCCTTAAATAATATTATATTCTCAATCATGCACATCACATTAATTATTTCATGCAATAACAATAAACCCATTTATATACATACATTTTTCAATCAGACAAATTATCAATTATCATGCGAAGATATCATGCAGAGCGCTCTTAAAGATGGTAATTAATGATGCATCATTTTATTATGCCAATGGCTTTTTTTTAGATAATCCCAAGGGAACTCAACATATTCAAACTAATCTCTTGAATATATATTATATTAATGCTAATTAAGCATTAATTAATTGATCAGTTATTCAAAATAGTCTATTAAATCCATTATCTGTCGTTACGATAATATTTAACATCAATTATGGTTAATTTCTCATTATAATAGTATGGATCCTTTCAATAATTCTTAGGTATTTTATTTTTGTAACTTAACGTCGTCGGGTCGAAATTTACAAGTGGCAGAAAAAATATGTTTTTATTTATTCCTTCCTGGAATCAGCCAAAAGGTTCTAAACACGTGTGCAACGACAATTAAGAATTTTAAAATATCTTTTAAAATTCTGGGAACACAATACTTAAATGGGCGATAATATTTGAATGGACAAAGGACCCTTTCAAAGTGTATGCCAGATGTGCGACAACATTATACAAGCTTTCAAAACTTTTTGAAATTACGTTAACTGCGTACCATAAAAATAATGGTATACTATGTACCTTTACAGTACCTTATCACCTAAATGTGTAAAACTATAGGTTACTATAACTATACAAACATACGTATCGAGCTGTTAACAAAAACGTGTGGTATAAACCAGCACACATCTCACTCAGATTGTTCCCTCATCCCCAATTCCTCGAATAACGGTTTCTAACCTGTAAATAATCACCATTAATCACCCAATAACCTGAAACCGCCGCATTTCCTTCCCCACTTAACGCCCGTATGTTGTCTCCCTAAGAGGTCTGCTGTGAACTACGCCACTACATTTGTATAATGCGCACATTCGTTTATACAGTACGTAGATCATTTACAAACGTCTTTGGCTGAACAGGTTGTGTCGGGGGAGGATATTTTTGTAAATTGAAGGTATAAAAATTGTATTAAAATAATTTGTCTGATACTCTCCAAGACGTTATTATATGTAGTGCTTGTGCGGCTAAGCACGCAATTAACTTCCTTGCGATTTACACCGCATAACAGGAATCGGTTTAGCTGCAACATTTTCGGTTTTAAGTTTATTTTTTGAATACCCATTTGTTACAAAGTGCCCGATTGGCGGCAATAGGCTCGCCCCCCTATTACGTGGGACTGAAAATCATAGTTGGCGAAATGTGGGTGTTTTATACATCTCTGCCTACCCCTTCGGGGATTACGGGCGTGAGAATATGTATGTATGTATGTATATATTAACTTAACATTAACTTGGTAAAATAATTTATACAGGTATGATCCTGCATATATTTTTATTTTGAACACGTCAATTTGACTTCATCTCGCCTGATTGTAAGCTAAAGGCGGTCTCAGGAAAGAGAGTCACCATCACAAACACGTACAGTGTTACAATGGTGGAACTCAGCTTGGCGACCTCATAAGGTGCTCTAGGAAGAAGGAAATACGTCAGCTGGTAAGAAATTCCAAGACTTAACTTCTTCTTAACTAGCGAAATCTAAAACCAGCACGTGTTGTCCTATATAAGAATCGTAAATATCTTCCAAATAAATATTTTTAAACACTAAAAAAAAATGAAAATTGGATATTCGATAGGCAGCAAACGTGAAAAAACTGATATCGCTACAGAATTCGCATTTGATTTGTAATCTAATAATATTAAGTTATTTACGGACCGCGGGGCCATAAGTTCTTGTTTCCGATGAAATGTTGCCTGAGGACCGAAATTGCGTGTGGTACAAGTTAAAATTTTGTGACAATATTTTTCATTTATATATTTAGGTCGTTAAATAGACAGCATTCCGCTTGATAGTAAGCTGGAGTGCAGTCCAAAGATTAGTGGCCGCAATTACCATAGACATTAATATTAAACACACAAAGACGGCCTTGACGGACGTTTTTTCACACATCGCTTTAAGTATCCGGAATTGTAGGACGTATACAAATATATTATGTACTGGCAAAGAAATATGAGTTCTACAATGATTCTCCCATCGTTATTGAAAAGTTTTGTAATACTTTAGGTCGAGTGTATAAAAGTCATTTGAAGTAATTTCTCATTTATAATTGCGGCGTTTTTATGCGATTAGTTTTGATTGTTTTCTCTTTTTTTAATTGCTTAATATTGGATAACAGTTGTTAAACGAAATGTTAAATGAAATATATGGCGAGACTGGCTCAGAAGAAAATAAACTTTACACACCAAAAAAGAGAAAACGAGCAAAACCATTCGTAACAAAACATCCATCATACCGTTCCGTAACTATAGTTACAATATTTTCAATTACACCAACGGCATGCCTTCCTTCCTCCCATTCTTTTCCCATTTTATTTCGTCTTTCCCCTTGATTAACGCTTGATTGCTTACCTTTATCTGTAAGAACGTAATGTAGTAAACAAAAATCAAATCATACAATAACACTCATAAACTTTTACATATATAAAATTATTTCCAAATACTGGAGAAAATATTAGGATTAGGGATATAAGTAGCGAGCTCACAGATGATAAATTTTTACTTGTTCTAAAATTAAACTTGTCAGGCATATCCATACCATGTGTTCAGTTTTTTAACGAAAACGCTATCCGTTTATAACTTACACCGCGAAGTTGCGCAGGGAGAAAATTTATTCATAGAATTCAATTTACTCCAGGTGTGGCTTGACCCTTAACGGGGAATAAACGGGCCTTATTATGACTGACTTTTGCTTTGTTTCTTTTTTTGTTTACCGCAATGTTTGGACTGTTGCCTTTTGGGTTAGATGTTAGTGCTACAGATTGATTTGAACATGATTCATTCAAAGAAACAAATACAATAACAAAACAGTTGCAAATTAACAAATTAAAACTCACAATTTATTAATTGGCAACTGACTTGTTATTTTGTTTTTAATGAATCGTGTTAAATATTTTCATAATTCTTTTTCAGATAATGTAAATTATACTTTTTAATGCACAAGACCAAAAATAGAATAAAATTTTCTAAGATAATTAAAATATAAAGCTTTATTCAATTTGTGGTTTTATTGAGATAGTAAAATGTTGCAAAAATTTATCGCTAATAGCTAAAAAAAAATGTACTCGCAAAATTCTTTAGAAGACCAAACATTTTTGTAGAAATGTACGTGTTTGTAATGGTGACCCTCTTTCCTTAAATTATTCGCTTATTATCAGGTGAGGTGAAGTCAAATTGACATGTCGTATATAAAAAAGATGTAAATTGAGATAATTAGCGACCTACCATTTTTTTTCCATATCAATAATATCTAAACAGATCTGAAACGGCTATTTGCTTGAAGTCATCGAAATTGCGCAAAGAATTATGTTCTGAGTTCCACGGAGTCGTCAAAATACATATAGTTCAGTTGCACTAACATACAATTTTTTTAAATTTATTGATAGGCAAATCCCTAATTTCATTAGGGAGCTTATTAAAAAAGCATATACAATTACACTGAAAGGAATTTGAGTGAAGTCAGCTATTACAGAGAACGTGATTATTTTTGTGTCTGGTATTTAGGTTATGTCACAAACCCTTAGAAAGTTTGTAATGTTAGAAAAATCTAACATACATCACTAGTTTTCTAATATATACACTGTGAGATCGATATTACAATCCACGTTTTATTTCTATCCAGATATCCATTGGCGACAAATGGGGTGACCATTCAAGTCACTAGTCACACTTGCCACCTAAGTGGTATAAAAAAAGATGCCGAAAGAACAAACAGATAAGTCCCTAAAACCAAGCAAATAACTTCCCAATATACGAGATTGCTGTACTAATAACCTTATGATTGGTGTTCCCAAATTGAGGCAAACTTCCTCGCTTTTGGACAAACGTTAGCAGTTTCCACATACATTTGTGTTTTTGCCCACACTGCGTCTACATTATGCTAATCGCTTGAATTACTAATTGCCTAAAACTTGAGACTTGGCCGTGGTAAAAACTAACAGTCATAATATACGTGGATATTATACGAAAATGTGGTGAATGGAGTTTACTTTTGTTACTTCAATCTTTTTTGACTTTATTTATCATTCGCACTTGGTAGCACTGCTGAGAATGCCTCGTGTAGAGGCGAAACACGTGTCAAGGCTTGTTCTTCGCACTTGCGGTATATTACACATACGACACCAAATCTTTCGTGTATGTGTGGACTGAGAGCCCATTTTATTTTGCAGTTAAACTAACAATAGTCCTTAGTAATAGATGTGAAAATATTATTGTAAAATGAATATTAGAGTTTGTAAAGACATCATTCAAAAGATATATCACTTTAAGTGGGTCCCTCAGTTCACACACGTAAGCTTCCAAATCTAGATATATAATGAGTTCACCAACAAATTTTTGTTATAGACCCTTAGTAAAACATCTATACAACATTAAAAAACCTAATGTGAAAAAAATTGTAAACGTTAGGGATGTATGTACATGTATTTACTCAAAATAATAGATTATAACACGAACATTAAATATAATTCATAAGCCAATCGCTAGTAAAAATGACAAGGAAACTTTTAAAACTAAAGAAAAACCACAAATAGTGGTAAAAACTGTAAATTTCACGTTTTTGTTGGGTAAGAAGTATTTTTGCTCGCTTTGAGGGTTGCGGTTTGATATTCTTTTCTATGACAATTAGTGATATTTTACTATTGCTATCATTGGGATTGTTAAGCCGTGAGTGAGTGATGGGTTCCCTTCTGTCCTCCTAGTGATAGTGATTCATTTCTATTGTAGACTGTAATTTCCAGATCTATAGTCTATAACAGATTATACTTGCAATAAATTTATTTGCATGCATGCATATATATAATCACCCGAGGTGTGCATTCCATATTTTGGGTGGGATATGAAATTACTAGTAAACATAGGTTTTGATTCATTGGTCATGTAAATATTAAATACCAAATTAACTCAAATCAAACATACTACAAAAGGAAACTACACCTTAGCTTACTAGTTTCATACTTTGAATCGAATAAGTTTGAATATTTACAAAAAGTTTAGACGTACGTCAATGAATTGGAAAAAAGGTATTTAAAACTTTAACTTCTTACATTAAGGTTGAAATTGTCTAATTTGTCCTTTGTTACGTAAAAACGCACAGCAACATACACACACACCGCTTACTTCACACTTCCTCTTGATTTTTGGTTTCTGTGGTTTTATTTATCATAAAATATTTTATTCAATTCAATTCAATTCTTTTGAATGGCTTCTGTGTGTTGCCACAACTTGCCAAAAAATATTTTATGAATGGTGTATGAGCTAAGACAACTGACAACACAACTGACAAGACAAAATACGTTAAACTGCTTTTAAATATCACTGTACAGTTGACAAACTATACACTTTACTACTATATACTTTTTCATATAATGTTTTATGAAATGCTGTATACTTATATCCTTTATCGACTGGGTATTGAGGGCAGCCAAATAAAGAACCAAAGTGAAACAAATGAGATACTTTGAATATAAACCTAGCGTTTATTCATTTTAAACTTTAAGTGACTTTGCCTGTTAGCCCCAAATAAGTTTTTATATTTAGAACTTTAGCACAATTCACTTAATGGAAAAGTTAAAATTTGATTGTGAATTAAAAACGTAGTACATTATTATGCTTCTAATGTACATAGGGTACGTAGGCATATACGAAATCATATCTCTTCGGGTAAGAAATATTTTTACTTGATTAGAGGGGTACGGTTTGATATTGCGGTTTGATATTAATATTTTATTATTACTATCGTAGGGATTTAGGGATTGTTAAACAGTGGAGAGGGAGGGGTTACTCCTCTTGTACTGGATTACCGCCTTGTAACGTCTAATTCAATATCTTTATTTTTTTATTTATGGCACGTCAATTTGAGTTCACCTCACCTGATGGTAAGCTGATGGAAAAGTCTTAGGAAAGAGGATCATCATTACAAACACATACAGTATTACAAAAGCTCAGCTTGACGATGACGGCCTAATCAGATGCTTTTTCTCGCTCTGCTTAGGACCCGGGACTGTAGGAAGAAGGAATGTCTTCTTAAATTATTATATATATCTTATTAAATCTATTATTGCTACACTTTTTTTTCTCAAGCGAGAGAGAGAGAGCGAGTTTGAGAGTGAATAACGCTAGTTAAGCAAAAGAAAATCCATTTTTTTTTGCCAATATGTTGTGTACCTGTAGTATCTACTACCAGGTGATACGCCAGCCAAGCGGATCAGGGAGGTGAGTGACGAAAAGTCGGAACTCTCTAGGGACGCGAAAAAAGCGAGAACCCAGGGTTCTTACAGGGACGCTGCGGCAGACTTTAGGATGGCGATCATCCCGGCAACATATCCGGAGGCGCGATTCGAAGCCGAGGACAACGCAGCTCTTCAGGATCTTTTATTCAGTGGGATGTTGGCGGCTTCGGACCCACTCCCACTGATAAACATGGGTAGTATGACGGCGGGCGCACTGAATGTGGTTTGTGCGAACGAGGCATCGGTGGGCTGGCTGAAAGGCCTGACTGGTTCGTCAGTCAGCAACCACAAAATAAAGGTGGTTGCAGCAAACGACCTTCCAAAGCCGGTCAAAATGGCATGGAAGTCGCGACATACTGCTGCAACCAACATACAGCAGGTACTGAAGCTTCTTGGCGGCCCTAGGAGTGCGAGTTCTCTCGCTCGCCGCATTGCTCACAGCGATGGTACGGTGCGCGAACGCTTGGGCTGCCGGCGCCTCCTTCTGCGAGCAAGTAATGCTCGAGAAGGAGACGGCGGAACGAGTTCGGAGAAGACTCCGGACCCGCACAGCCCGCGACGAGCGGAGGCGACTCGGACGTCGGAGGTCGCAGAATGACCTCCGTCCTCCATGAGCGCGGGCCTGGGGGTGACGGGTGGAGCCGCCTGTCACTCTAGCAGAAGCAGGCCGCGGCGGCGGCGCAAAATGCGCCTCCCCATACTCGGGGGCTAGTTGGGGACACCGTGGTCCCTACACCCGACGGGGGTCATCTCGAAGAGAAGGCCCCGGGTCTGCCGGGGTGCGAGGGATATGTTGGCTACAACCTCACCTCCGGCAACTAAAGACCCAAAGACGGCGTGCGTTTTAGTCGGTTCGAGTCCGACATAACCTTCCCAACCGGCTCCGGTGGGGAGGTATCCGTGGGGATTTTTCGCACGATAAAAAAAAAAAAAAAAAAAAAAAAAAAAAAGGTACTGAAGCTTCTGCAGAGGCTCAACCCGGGGCTGAGAACGGCAGAATGGCGGGTGATCGACACTCTGGTCGAGAGCACCCACGTTCGCCGCATCATCCTAGTGGATAAGGTCTCTGCGGAGGTCATAAAGGCCTCTAACTACATCCTTCCGACGGGAATCGACTACAGCCACTTTAAGTTGCTGGAGGAGTCGATCCCCAAAGAAGAACAGGCGAAGGCTGAGGAGGCGAAGGCTGAGGAGGCGAAGGCGACGGAGCTGCCATCTGCTGATGCCGAAATGCAGCCGGCAGACGACAACCGCGATGGCGCAAATCATGTGCCGTCGGCTTCTGGAGCTAGTAGGGCTCAAGAGCGGCCCACATCAAGCGCCAAAGAACTGTGCAAGGAGATGGACGACCTCGACCTGGACGAGGACCGACTCCTGGCACAGTCTCCGGGATCTGTCGACAGTCACTAGGAAAGTGACTGTCCCACTACAACACCGGGAAAAAAAAAATGAACGGTTTAAGGTTAGTACAGATTAATTTACAACATAACAAGGCAGCGACAGCCCTTTTGGCTAGAGCGCTGAAAGGCAACAAATATGATATTGCCCTAATTCAAGAACCTTATATTTATAAAGGAGAAATAAAGGGTCTAGGTGGAACTGGTGGTACTATATGGTACCACAGGACTACAAATGATGCAAGAACATGCATATATATCAGAAATGTTATAGATGCATGGGTTTTACATAATTTCTGTTACAGGGATCTGACAGCAGTCAGGATCAATGGTGGGGGAGAGGCTGGCAACAAAGACACAATCTTTGCGTCAGTCTATCTTCCATATGAACACAAAAATCCCATCCCTAGTATACTACAAGGGTTAGTGGATCACGGCATCCGAAACAACAAGGAAGTAATCATCGGATGCGATGCAAATGCGCACCATGTGATCTGGGGCAGCTCAGACATCAACGAACGAGGGGAAAAAGTACTGGAATATCTGGTAAGTTCTTCTTTACAAATAATAAATAAAGGCAACAGTCCGACTTTCATCAATGCGAGAAGGGCTGAGGTTATAGATATCACTCTAGCCACAAACATGGCTAGCAGGGATATCACCAACTGGCAAGTATCTAATGAAATCTCATTATCTGATCATAGGTACATATGTTTTGAGTACAAAACTCCAAAGGTGATTGGCGTAGACATGCGAAGAAACCCCAAACACACAGACTGGATCCAATACAAAGAGGATCTAAAGATCTTCCTGGGAGATCCAAAATGCAAACTCAACTCGATAATCGATATTGAATTTGAAGCGGACAAGATAACTGAATCAGTCATAAAAGCATGGACAATAAACTGTCCAGAAAAGGAAATAAAACCCAAAAAGGTGCCATGGTGGAATAAGGAACTAGAGATGCTACGTCTCAAGACAAGGACTATCTTTAACAAAGCCAAGGCACAAGGAGACTTCAGGGAATATTCCAAAATGCTCACTGAATATCACAAGGCCGTACGGAAATATAAGAGAAAGTCATGGAGAACACACTGTGACCAAATAAGTTCTCTTCCAGAAGGCATGAGATTAGCTAAAGCCCTGGCAATAGCCAAGGAGAACCCACTCACGAGTGTGAGAGACGGAAATGGGAAGCTCACGGAATCAGGAAAAGAAACACTACATGTAATGATGAGTGAACATTTTCCTGGATCAGAAATAATTGCGGAAGTACCACAAAATCAAATAGAAATTGATGGTACTGAAGGCTCGAAAACAAATAAGGCAGCATGGAACTCTGCAAGGAAAATAGTAGATGGGAACAAACTACAATGGGCCATAAGCGGTTTTAAACCATATAAATCACCAGGCCCTGATGGTATCTATCCCGCACTATTACAACAAGGCATGAACATACTAATCCCCCACCTCGTGAGATTATACCGAGCATGCTTAGCTTTCAACTATATACCGATGATATGGAGGAAAGTAAATGTAGTTTATTTACCCAAACCAGGCAAAGCAAACTACGAAGATGTAAGATCATACAGGCCTATCAGCCTAACATCTTTCTACCTAAAAACGATAGAAAAACTGATAGACAACCATGTGAGGGAAGGACCCCTAAAACGTTTCCCTTTACACAGGATGCAATGCGCCTACCAGCAGGGCAAATCTACGGAAACAGCGTTACACTTGGTAGTGGAACGCGCTCAAAAGGCACTGGATTGCAAAGAGATAAGCGTAGCGGCCTTCATAGATATTGAAGGCGCCTTTGACAAAACGACCTTTGAAGCAATCCAGACAGCAGCGGTCAGACACGGGGTGGACAACACCACCTGCAAATGGATAGAGCAAATGCTCAAGAGCAGAATAATTTGCTCTACGCTAGCGGGTGAGTAGATATACGCCAAGACCACTAGAGGATGTCCCCAAGGGGGCGTACTCTCACTGCTACTATGGAGCTTGGTAGTCGACTCACTGATAGTTAAACTAAATGAAGGACCATTCTACACAATAGGATACGCTGACGACCTAGTGATAATGGTAAACGGTAAATTTCCAGGCACTGTCTCGGGATTATTACAAAAGGGTTTGAATATAGCACTCAGATGGAGTATGGAAAATCACTTAACGATAAATCCATCCAAAACATCAGCCCTATATCGCACCCCCAGTGCAAAATAGGCATAAGTGATTTTATTTTGATTTATCGATTTTATCATATTTGAAAAGTACGTTTAAAGATACATATACTAAATTTTTTCATATTTTTCCTGTTAAATTTGACGAATTAAAACAAGAAATTCGTTTTGAGAGTTTTTGTTCCATTACATTTTTTCTTACGGATTAGTAGATTAAGTGATATAACGCAAAGAATAAATTGAGAAATATGACGTATTACTTTTTACTACGTTTATCCCTAATATTTTATGTAGAAGATTAATAGTAACAATTATTATGATTTAAATGCGTATGTTTTTTTACATCGCTAGTCTTGTATACACGATTATCTTTTTATTCGTTATAAGGAAATTATCTTAAATGCGCTTACTTAGCCAAAAAGATACCTCTCCACCGAAAGTCACTTCTATTCAAGAACTGTACGTAAAGCTATTGAAATCAAGAAGTACAAGAATTTCAATCGGGAAGACGAGACTGTTTCAAGTTATCTGCGACATGGAATCCAGTGATAAAAAACTTGCTGCCTCGCTTTTCTGCGTGGTCGGATATACACCGAGCCATTTGCACAGATAATAGGGACCATGTGAGTGTGGTATGTGATGGTACCTGGAGAGAAAATAATATAAAAAATGTCGAAAATGTGTGGGTAAATGTACAACCGGCTACCTTACGGACTCGACGACGAAGGGCGTGCGCGGCTGAGACAGTCAGCCTGTGACCACGGCCGGTGCAACCTGGTTGAAACGTCAGGCATTCCAAAGGTTTGTATTACCGATACGATGATCGTGTTAATTCCCGTTTACATAATTATTATAAGACTGAATTTGTTGAATTACACTCTGTTCTGTTTCGCTGGCTGATTTATGAGGTCTATTGGTATGTTGTCCTCGAAGGTTTGTTTGTTTGCCTATTATCTGTGCAAATGGCTTGGTGTCTATCCGACCGCGCAGAAAAGCAAGGCAGCAAGTTTTTTATCACTGGATTCCATGTCGCAGATAACTTGAAGCCGTCTTCCCGATTGAAATTCTTGTACTTCTAGATTTCAATAGTTTCACGTACAGCTCTCGAATAAAAGTGACGTTCGGTGGAGAGAACTTGCGTATTGTGCAATACAATCCAGTGATTCGTGCCTGCTACTAAAAGGTGTTCTGCAATCGCTGATTTGCTCGTCCGGCGGTTCTTTACAGTTGCAATGTGTTCTTTGACCCTATCAGCAATAGTCCGCTTTGTTTGGCCTATATATGACCTACCGCAGCTGCAATCTATCTTGTAGACCCCTGGCGTCTGAAGCGGCAAGACATCCTTCGGTGTGCCCACAATGTTGTTTACTTTAATGCCTGGTGTGTAAACTGTCGGGATGGTATACTTCTTAGTACGGAGCCGATTTTATCCGTTATTCCCCTGACATAATTGAATTTCGTTTACTGAGAGAACATAAATATTTTATTGTACGGAGCCAATAAAAACTTAATTCGTTAATTGTTACAAGTTTAGTCTTATCAAATTATCTACTTACTGATTATTTAAGAATTTATAAAAAAAATCAATAGTGGTAGTAATCTTCACCGAAACTCTCAATTACTGAATATTATTGTGCAATTTTATTGTTGATAGTACGAACTTCAATTGTTACCAAAACTATAAATAGTATTTTGCCTAAAATAAAAAATAATGCATAAAAAAATGCATTCTCTGTTTTTCCCTGTAGTCATAAATAATAACTCTAAGTAATATGTGTTAATATGCAGCTAACTTTTCTAAAACATATAATGAAATAAGTAATTATTATTGTTTACTTAAGTTATCTTAACAAGCCCCTATATTGAAAAAAGGGGTAATTATTGCTTGTGCATTTCAAACATAATTTTTATAAAGGAAATAATGCAGTAATCTTACTTATACTACCAAAAATGTTCATATTCACGAGTTCATTACTGCTTTAATATAACATACTTTTTGAAATATATTTTACTTTTCTAGCAAAGTCTGGCATAAATTTTGATACTCAGAATGCTTTATTTTATTGTATTCTGAAAAATAGCATAATAATTTATTTTTACAATTCCTAATAAACTATAAACATTAGTACTAACTTAAATACAACACGAAGTGCAATATTTTTTTCTCCTTTTTTTGATATAAGAATAATTCTTCTACGTTTGGAAATAAAGTAAATATGCCCATAAATTCAGTTTTTTCGCCATACTGAAAAATCAGCATTTCCGTCTTATGCTTTTTTTTCCCTGAGGGTACGATATTTCACACGCAAAAGGGACCTAAAAAGCTTAAAAAGACTTAAGGTAGCAGGAGTACAACTGGAATGGGCCGAAGAGGTGAAGTACCTCGGAGTCATGTTAGATAAACAACTAACATGGCGGTCACATCAAGATTTCGTCACAAAGAAATCTATGAGAGTCCTCGGTATATGCCGCAGGGCGTATGGCAGAACATGGGGACTTAAACCAAAAATTCTGCACTGGATATACAACATGATGATACTACCGATAATCAAATACGGAAGTATAGTGTGGTGGCCAAGGACCACGAAAGTAACATGCAGGGAAACGCTCAGCAAAATCCAACGGCTAGCCTGCATGTCTATAACGGGTGCATTTATAACAACACCGACAGCAGC
The DNA here is from genome assembly GCA_963691645.1 of Pelosia muscerda. NCBI lineage: Eukaryota > Metazoa > Arthropoda > Insecta > Lepidoptera > Erebidae > Pelosia > Pelosia muscerda. Next base: position 12,995,662 of record OY829114.1, on the reverse strand, counting down.
GTTGGAACGACTGTTAAATATGCTACCGCTGCATTCAATTGTACAAATGGAGGCTATAAAAGCTCTCAAAAGACTTAAGGATGCAGGACATACTACCAGCATACCAATGAGTTATACAAAAATGGAGATAACACCTGATCTTCGGGATCTACTAGAAATGAGGTCTGACAAAAAACAGCCTAAACTAGTATTTCATAGGAACTACAAGGTAACAATTCCTACCAGACAGGAATGGAAACAAGGTCTCAGAACCAATCAAGGTAATAGACAAATCTGGTATACCGATGGCTCTAAGACACTAGATGGCACAGGAGCAGGTGTACACGCGGAAAATTGCGACATCAGCGTCAGTCTCGGCAGATACGCCTCCGTATTCCAAACGGAGGTGTACGCTATTATTGAATGTGCTCAGGAGATTATAAATAGAAAAACTCATGGAAAGGAAATTTATATTCTCAGTGACAGCCAAGCAGCTATTAAAGCGCTAAGCTCTCCAAAGGTACATTCAGAAATAACACTGAATTGCATAAGAAGCCTAAACAAGGTTGGAAGAGCCAACAGATTAAGGCTCGTCTGGGTCCCCGGTCATGAGGGGATTGAAGGAAATGAAAAAGCAGACCATCTAGCCAGACAGGGATCTGCTAAAATACCTACAGGTCCCGAACCATTCGTTGGACTCCCCGTAGCCACATTCAAAAGGGCTATTCTAGAGCAGGCCAAAAAGAGGCAGCTTAAGGAATGGAGGACCAAACCAGGCCTAACACATTCGAAGGAATTCTTAAGCAATGAATTGGGAAGGCTGAGCGAGAAAATAATTAATCTCAGCAGGGACAGAATCCGGAAAATAATAGGAGCGTTTACTGGCCACTACTGCACAAAATACACTTTGAGCAAGATTGGTATCATAAATGAAGAAACATGCAGACACTACAAGGAGGACGTGGAAACGATGAAGCACATACTGTGCGAGTGTCACGCCTTAGGAAGACATCGAATGGATCTACTCGGGAGGGGATACCCCAAACTAGAGGATTACATGCACCTGCGATTAAGAGGAGTGGCCACCCTAATAGAGAGGGCTATCCCTCCTCTAACCTAGGAGCCAGGATGGGGTCGACACAAAGGATCCAATAGGGTCGAAGTGTCCGCGAAAGCTCCAGAGCACGCACCCCAATAACATAAGATAAGATAAGATCTACTACCAGGGGCCTAAGACTTCGGGAGTATTTTCCTTACACCCTGTATATGCATGAAATTGTATAGGTTTTAGGATTGTCATCCCAAATGTACCAAAATATATCTCAAAGTCCAAAACCAGTCAGTTAGCTATGATATACAGCCCATTCCTGTTAGCATTGTTCTAAAATGTTAGCAACAAGATATAAAAGCGCAGGTGCAGTAGCTGTTAGTGAAATATTGCAGTAAAATGTTCAAGTTTATGCAAGAAAATAAAATGGGATAACTTGTAGTGCGGCGAATTTGTCGTGTTTTATGTAACGGCTGTACTGAGGATGTGTTGTGCAGTGTTTTTGGTTTTCTAATATTTTTGAACTAGATACTGCTCGCGACGCTCGTGTGGAACGCTCGTTTTGCCGAAATTTTAATATAACCTACGTACGTAATATAGCTTACTTTCTTCTCGGCTCTGTGGGGCGCGGGTTTGATCACCGCTCAGTACAAATAATTGTATACATGAATATTTATATTTATATTGGCCTGGTCGCGTCTTGAGGAGCACGTTAAACTGTCTGTCCCGGTTGTCATATGAATATTATTTTTGTATACTTTTTTTTCGTGGGCGAAATCCCCACGGGTACCAATCTGTGAAGCGACTGCCATCGGACCTCCACAACAAAATTGGCGATTTCGAAGTTCTGTAGTTAGGCTAGACGGACTGCGCGTACCAACTGTCATAGATGTTTGTATGGCAACCGGGACCGATGGCTTAACGTGCTCTTTGAGGCATGACTAGACCAGTGCAAATAGCCATATTCATGCGTACAAATATTTGCACTGAGCGGGGATCGAACCCGCGCCTCCTGAGTAGCACTCGCGTGCACCACCACCACGCCATAGAGGCTGTTTTCTATTGTTTTATAATTATTGAGAGTACTGAATGTCTGTATGTGTATTTGTTTGTTCGTGAGCTTTGGTCATTCGATTAGCAGATTTTATAGTGTGGTGTGGTTAATAAAAACCCACAGTAAGTAACTGGCTATCACCAATTATTTTGTTAAGTTTGCAATGGTAATATAATATAATTGTAGTCGGTTTAGCATGTCATTTAGTAAAAAAATGTATATCATGTTTCATACATAATGAAAATGCAATAATCACAGAAGTGTTAAACTCCATAAATGATATTCCAAAAACGTTAGTTTGAAGAATCACTGACGAATCTTTTACATTAAATAGCCACGTAGCTTCATATGTATACCAAACATGGTTTCCTATAATATTACCCTTCTTTGATGAAACAATGTGATATCCACGGCTTCATGTACAAAAATGATTTTTACATTCATGAAACACAAATGACGTCATTGTAGAAACGTAACTGACTCCAACGACACACAATCTCGACTACCGAATGTGGGCCTGCAATAATCATCAAGGAAACCCAGGCTAACCTTCGTATACAAGTACTTTGGTCTGTCAGACCAACTATGAGGCCTTGTTTTTTGACGGCTAAAATAGACATTTTGTTCTCGTTAGCTACCAAGTTCGTAGTAAATTTTGGACTAGATCACTACTCGTGTATTTTATGCCTATTTTTGATGCTACTTATATGGCAAGCAAGCATAAGCGCTATTGCTGTAGCCAATTATTACGCCAACAAAATTTAATGAAACCGGATTTATCCGAGCCATTGAGTCAAAGAAAAAGATGCAAGTGATGAAATGGGTGAGAATTGAATGGAATTGTTCAACTTTCTTCTTTTGGTCGCACAAACCCTAAACGATTTCACGTGTTACACTATTCAACACGAGTGTACGAAGATTAAATTGTATCATCTCCAACAAAAGTAGATTTCATAATCCGGCTTACACCAATTCGGGTCCTACAATATTTTCTAGAAAGTTCTCAGCCGTAATTGTCGCCTACACGAGGCCGCGATCTACCAAATTGAAAAATAACTGAGCGTCCCGACGATAAATTTCACCCGGAAAACTTTACCGTTTTAATCGTTAAAACGGAATTTTGGTCATTTAAAGTACTGTTATTAAACTCTAAGACATAAATAAGTTGGGTGACTTAACGAAGAGCAGCGAAGTATATTTTGGAAGGCATTAAAGTGAAAATGTATTTGTTTTTACTCCGTTTCTAGTCACGTCTTCTGAGGCGCAGGGGTACCGCGATCGACTACTAAGTCAGAGCTTGCGGATTCAATTCGTGCTCAGTTGAAACATTTGCTTGCATGAATATATGTGCTTGAATATATTGATTTATATGCATACAATATGTATTTATATTTTTTTTATTTAAGTGGCAGAGAAGCTAAGGGTACATCCTGGTGCGCCTGGACCCCGTTCTACTAATTGTTAGACATTGTCAAACCATTGAGATAACAAAAACTGCCATTTTCAGCTATATGAGCATGGACTTGAAGTTCAAAATAATATGAAAAAGAGTTAGGTCGTTTTGTTCTTCTACGAGGCGCCATTTAATTTGAGGCTTTAACATTGTAGCTGTGAAGTGTAAAACTCAATGGCATTCTTTTGTAATCTCAGTGGTTTGACAATAAAATAAATAAAGATTCTAGGACAATCTTCACAACGTCACCTAGACTCATGTTAAGCATAGCCTAATTAGCTTGTGTTACGATTTCTAGAATGCGGATAGAAACACCCAGACCAATGCAGATATTCGTATTCAAGCACACAAATATTTGTGTTGAGCGGGAATCGAACCCGCGCCTCCTGCGTAGCAGTCACTTTCACTACCACCCCGCCACGGAGGTCGATAATGGTCGACAATGGTTAACCATTAATGGAATAGAGGCCCTGGTGGAACCGTGGCCTAAGGTCACGTGCAACAGGGGCGTCACGCTCACCAATGCTGTCAATGCCGTCGAAGCCTCGTAATGCATTTCTTGAAGGTCTCCTTATTGTGGTCGCTTGGAAAAACTATAGCTTGGTACAAACAACAGCAATCTCTCACTTACAACTAGCTATATGCATTTACAAGCTAGTTAAGCTATGCACTCTTTGAATCTAGATAGCATTATGCAGAATTTAGTCGAACATAATAATATCATAATTTGATTTGAAACAACATAGTAATTGGATAAAAATTTCATTACACAGCAATCTCATCTCAACAACACAAAAGTCTCATCTTATTCTAAAGATGAATTTTGTTGAAAGTTTCACAAAATAATTTCATAATATTGATACATCTCAGCGTATCGCCAAAACGTAAGCCTCCCATGACAATTGAGAATAACATTTTCATTACGTTGAGTGGAACAAAACCTTGTTCAAGAAAGAATATCAGTATAGCCTGTAGGGAATAACTCATAAAAAATTGACGGCATGTTTTGGCAAACTGGTTTTAATAACGATTTTTCGATGTGGTGACATTTATTTGACTGGGGGTTATTATGATCACAGGGCCAGCGCAACTTTGAATCTAAACTATTATGTTTTAATTTCAGTTCGATATTGCTATATTAGTGATGTTGACTACTTAATTATTTCTCTCTGATTTAATCATTTTAATTTGAACCTCGGTAGCCTAGTGGTATAGGTAATGGACTGCTGAGACGAGCTCTCGAGTTCGATCCCAGGTTTACCATGGCACACACCAATGACTGCTTTTCGAAGTTATGTGTGTATTTATCGCAGGTTTATAAGTGCCCGGATAATGGCAAGAGGCTCGCCACCTATTACATTGGGACCTAAACAAATACTGGCGAAATGTGGGTTTGTTTGATAATCATTTTACGATATTAGTTATAAAGATCATTCTCTGAACCTTTTCCCAACTCAGTTGGGGTCGACTTTCCATACTAACTGTGATGCGGCTGAACTTCGATATTTTCCGTGAAGCGACTGCCATCTGACCTCCACAACCAATAGACCAATGACCAATGGCGACATCGAAGTTAGATGACACTTCCTACAGTCCCGGGTCCTTTAAACGGGGCGTGAAAAAGCATCTGATGAGGCCGTCAAGCTGAGCGCCACCATTGTAGCATTGAACGTGTTTGCAATGGTGACCCTCTTTCAAGAGACTTTGCCTTCAGCTTAACATCAGGCGAGGTGAAGACGAATAGACGTGCCATTAATTAAAAAAAAAGACCAAAGATAAAAGAGCAAAGAGACGTAGCACACGTGGGCGCAAATTGAACCAAAGCTTCCTTATTGTAATTCCAAGAAATATTTCCACTTGTCAGTATTACTTATTTGATGTCTACTTATGTTACAGCACTTATTCAGAAGTAACACCCACTCTTCTTTCCACTAATTCATTCATATGGGAAATAATCATTCCGAAGAAATATTATATTGACTGGTATGTTTTGTAGTAGCTTTTCAAGATGTCTTGATTTACCTTATGATATATACATTTTTGGCATAAATATGAAAAGAAAATATTAACGCAGAGGTCTTTTAAATTACCTAACGTGAGTTCATAGTTTGGGATAAAGTGTGTTCACGATTAAACACCTCTCCTGTTTATTATCGTGCTCAAAATCCCCACGATCACCACTTCCTTCGGCGCCAGAGAGAGTGGTTATGTTGAACTCAAACCGACTAAAACGCCCGCTTTTTTTGGGTCTTCGTTTGCCGGAGGTGAGATTATACAAGACATATCTCTCGCACCTCAGCAGACCCCATCTCTTTTAAGATGGCCCCCTAACCCATGTATGGGATTCATGGTGTCCCATTCTAATCCCCGGGTATGAGGAGGAGCACTTTGCGCTGCCACCGCGGGCGCTGAATCACCTAAGATTTTTTGCATATTGTCCAGATTTGTTCCTTTGTTGACGACTGTTTTAACGTATTGAATGAGCTCAGTAAATTTTGGAAATGTGTGCGGTTTGACATTCCTTTCTATGACATTCAGTAATAATTTGCTATTGTTATCGTTGGAATTGTTAAACCGTGGGTGAGTGATGGGTTCCCCTCTCTAACATAATATATAATTTCTTGTAATGGATTTCCTCCAGGTAATACCTACATCTATATCGTATCTTGAATCACTAACATTCAAACCTTGACCTGCCTCTGTCACAGTATTTTACAACCTCTATATGTGACAGTGTCTACCATATCCACCTTCAGCAAATCATTACAATCACTAAAAATCTACAATTTTAATGAAAGTACCAGCAGTGTATTGTCTGTCGTCATCATTCGCTTCGCGTGGTAGCCGGTTACATCGAAGGATTTCATCCTACTGTCATTTGACTTCTCAATATTATCAGGAAAAGAGAGGTATATACCAGTATGATAAAGCTGTGCCTTGTTATAGAGGGTCTTAATATATCCCACAAATTTATAAGCGTGAAGCTAACTATAATCCTAAAATCATAACCTAATATCATATTTTTTCACGAATCACATTAAACAGAAAATCAAACACGAACATCCTAGGATTGTTTGAAATGTATTTCAGATGAAGATACTTAATCAAAAGAGTTTCATTCAAAGAACACGGACAATCATAGCAATAAAGTAAGTACTCCGCCAACTTTGTAAGCGACAGGATATTAAAGCATTAAAAATCTCAAGTTTTGAAGTGGAGACTGAAAGTTATTTCATTATGTGCGACTTATACGAGTTGAGGACATGAATGTCTATGTTAAAGACTTATGACTTAGAGATTATGTTACAAGCGAGTTATGTGACGGTAGGGGACTCCCCTAAATAGAATTAAAATGTTGTTTAGACATAGAAACGTGTATTGTGAAAGTGATTGAAGCTTAAAATGGTGAAAGAAATATTTCCTGGATGCTTGATACAAGTTGTCAGCCTCAGTGGCGAGGCGGTAGTGAACGCAACTGCTACGCAGAACCCGCGCGTTCGATCCCCGCTCCGTGCAAATATTTGTATGCATGAATATGGCTATTTGTACTGATCTAGTCATGCCTCGGAGAGCACGTTAAACCGTCGATCTCGGTTGCCATACAAACATCTATGGCAGTCGTTACGGGCAGTTGGAGCGCTCAAAAGTCCAACTAGCCTGACTACAGAACTTCAGGAGGCCGGAGGTCCGAGGGCAGTCACTTCACGGAAAATATTGACGTTCAGCTGCATCTTAGTTAGACTAGAAAGCCGACCCCAACTGTGTTAGGAATAGACTCAGAGAATGACTTGATGCAAGTTGTACTCATGAATGAGTGTTGTTAGGAAGAAGCCCCGGATATTAGGCAGGGCAGTTTAATACTATCAACAATCTTCACTGTAGAAACTTTGTGTCTTTATTTTCGGGGATCCCTCACTTCCGCCACGCCGCTGGTCAGCGTACGGTTTATTCGTTTCCGTTTTTAACATAATGTGCTTTTTGCACGAACTTGTGAACTATTGCACAAAAAAATCATATCTCCTCGAGAGAGAATCTTTAAGGGTATTTTTACTTGCTTTGAGGGTTGTAGTTTAGCATTCTTTACTATGACAATTAGTGAGATTTCGTAATTGCTGTCGTTAGCATTGTTAAACTGTTGGTGAGTGATGGATTCCCCTCTCTACATCAATATATTTTCATGGTTTGCACGACTGTCTGTTAAAAAGAGCGCTATGTTTTCAGATAATATCGTATTCCAAATGTGAATGCTCCCATAAAAACCCTATAAACCCAATCAAACCGAAACCTTTTTTATAGGAAAAATATCAGGATAAAATGTCAGTGACTTGTGACTTTAGTGTACAAGCAAATATTAATGGTTTCAAAGTTATCAACTTTTAAAAAAAACGTTTAAAGAGTCATAACTCTGCCACTTTCTCACGCCTAGGTTTTGTGTAAAGATACTCGCACACTTTTTTCCTTTAAGGATAACTTTATAGGTTCAATATTACTACTCATAATAGTACTAGGGCCGAATGGAAGCGCTGGACCAGTCCCATTCGTCCCTTTTTTTTATCGTGCGCAAAATCCCCACGGATACCACCTCCATCAAAACCGGTGGAGGTGATTATGTCGAACTCGAACCGACCAAAACGCACGCCGTCCATGGGTCCTTGATTGCCGGAGGTGAGATTATACAAGACATATCTCTCGCTCCCCGGCAGACCCGGGGACATCTTTGTTGAGATGATCCTCTTTCCTGATGTAGGGACCATGGTGTCCCCGTCTAGCCCCTGGTTATGGGGTGGCACTTTGCGCCATCGCCGAGTCCCATTCGTCCCTGTGCCAAACAAAATCTAATAGTTAGAATTGACTGAACCCCTTATATCACTCTTCTTTTGCTAAAGATGTCGCATCGGACGGTATTTCAAAGCGCAAGTTTAAAAATCTTCATAATTTTGTAACAGTGTATCAAACCTGTACATAGTTTAAATTTAAGAGCACATAAAACTTTTATAGTTTTCATAATAGTGTGGTGTGGGTAACAGTTATAAAATTTTGTAATTTATGAGTTTGCACGGGACAGATATACGGCCATCGTTCGATAGACCGAAAGGATTTGCATATTGTAATTTCACCCCGTAATAAACGATTTGAGCCATGTAAAACAGAATATTGTTGGCGAAATATAAATGGCCGTTGATTTTGGAAATAGGGCATTATTCTAAAGTCATTTGGTTTTAATTACTTCATACTAGTATTCACTTTTAAACTTTTACATTGCATGATATATTATAGTTAGCGAAATCCAATCAGCTTGTGACCACAGCTAGTGCAATCTGGGCGAAACGTCAAGAAAGTCAAAAGGTAAATTATTGTATTTATCATACGCTCGCGTTAATCCCCGGGTTTCGCTAACTATACTAATAGTTCTGTGAACACATTAAACTTCGCGAGCATAGGTTTCCTATTTCACCACAACTCATGTAAAATCATGTCCTTGATGTTTCAGTCACACTTCATCAAGATCATTTGTCCACTTTCAATTAGGGTCGGCTTCGCAAAATGAGCGCAGGACTGGGGCTAATGGTTGGAGCCGTCTGTCACCCTAGTTAAAGCAGGCCACGTTGGTGGTACAAGGTGGGAGCACCACGGGAAAAGGGCCATCTCAAAAGAGAACAAGATGGCCCCACGTGTGCTGGGTGTATTATCTAACTTTCGGCCACCAAAGGCCCGAAGACGGCGTACATTATAATTGGTTTGAGTTCTACACAACCGGACAGCACGCTTGTGGTGTAACTGTGGGGATTTTGCGCTCGATAAAAAAGTTGTGATCGACTTCAGTTTAAACTACGAAGCGGTTAAACTTCGATGTTTCGTTGTTATCAGTTTGATCGGACAGACAAAAAGATTACTACAGGAGCGACTACGATCTGACTTTCTTGTCTGATCTGTGCTCTTAGCACGAAAAACTATCGAATTCGTAATGTATAAGTATCGAGAGATTAGCGCATTGCAATTGGCGGTCTTCACAAGCTCACAGGCTCACAGAAGGCAAAGTACCAATCATAATGCTCCATTCTGTCGATACCTTTACAATTACGAAATAGATAATGTTTCGTGCTAAGGACACTGGTCTGATCCGATCTTCGTTACCTTCGTATACATTGAAAACATAACACTGTTTTTACTTTTTAGAGACATGTTCAAATACGGAAAAGAGTAAACAAACTCGTACACTCATAAATATTCACACAGTCCTAACATGACGGAACATATTTCATATTTAGTCACAAAATATGTCTACCCTTTATGCCCAGTACTACCCATTTTAGGATATAAGAATAGAACGAGCTGGTACGTCGGCAATACATGTAGAATAATTTCAAACAAATTCACACGCGTCAAGGCTTCGATTCTATTGTGACTTGAGGTCAAAATATATGCCGGTAACTATATACGGATAACTCATCATATCATGCAATATTATATTGCTTTGCTGTTTTATTATTTCCTGATGATGCCTCGTGTAGAGGCGATGCGTGTGGAAGCTTTTTCTTCGCATTTGCAGAATATTGCACAAACGACAACATCTCTACCGGGTACGAAGTATATTTATTTGCTTATTGGGGTACGTTTTGGCTTTCCTATCTATAATTTAATTTATTTTAATTTAATTAATTTTACTTCAATTTGTGATGTAACGGTTATCACGACCTAAGCGCTATCTGTGTAACTTAAATTCTATATAACTCTGGTTCTACTTAACCGACAGCAATAAAAAAAATGTAACATTTTAAGTTGAACCAAACTCCGTTTAACAAAAAAACCGCATCGTAATCCGTTCAGTAGTTTATGCGTCCATCGCGGACAAACATAAACCTTAATATAATAGTATATAGATAGATAGATACATAGATAGATGTAAATGACTTGTTTGTTTTTTGTTTTCTATGGTATTTACCCAGACGACGTGAATGTTTGGGAGGCGTCATTGCAATTTGGACAAGCTATACAAGTTTTTATTTAACTTACACGGTACACCGCATGTATGAAAACCTTTAAACTTTTTTTTTTAAATACAAACTCTAATTACGACATTTCGTTTGCTTTTAAAGAATGTCTAACTCCTTTTAAAAATAACAAGCTTTCGATTTAAAATTCGAACGCCATCAAATAATTTATAAAACCTAACATTATTGCATTGGATATTAATTTCTAGTAATACAAAACAATGCTCTTCCTATCCAGACAGAAATATATACATCGCCTACATACCTTAAATAATACAGATGCCTACAGATGCTATACATAGAGTATATGTACTATGAGTCACGGATTCGGAAATGGGATGTCGGGACAAAATCCCAGAATGATTGAAGACTGCAGATAGGCGACCATCTGTATTTTCATAACTTAACTTGCCTATATTTGTTCAGCTTGTGTTTATCTGCAGAACTATTTATTTAGACTGATCAGTTTTATTTGCCAGTAACTAAGAAGCATTTGCTACGTGCCTCGGAGAGCACGTTAATCCATCGGTCCCGGTTGCCATACAAACATCTATGACAGTCGTTACGGGTAGTTAGAGCCCTCAAAAGTCCAACCAGTCCAACTTAGAACTTCGATATCATCATTGGTTATTGGACCATTGGTTGTGGAGGTCATATGGCAGTCGCTTCACGGAAAATATAGAAGTTCAGCCCCATCACAGTTAGACTGGAAAGCCCACCCCAACTGACTTGAGAAAAGGTTCAGAGAATGATGAACTAAGAAGCATTTGGAGCTAATGCGATTGCAGATTGGATTGCTAAACTTCTTTTTTAAGTACTTTTTATGCCAATATGTAGTGTATCCGGATTACTTTCAAGTACTTGCGGCTTCAGAAGTGTTTCCCTAACATTGTATAAATTGACCAAGTTTATACTTTTGTGGATTCCGACTAAACTGACTACTGCTAAATTTGGAGAGGCCTATATCTAGCAGCGGATTGCAAAAGGCTAATTAATTGATGAATAATACTTGGTATATCATTCGTATTACCTAATTTATCTATTAATTAATTCCAAGTCCTTTCGCTACAGTTTTCTTAAGGGTCTCGAGTCGAGTGGCTCCGAATACTGACAGTAAATCCCGTGAGGCTCTCAGGATTTATTTTCCCGTCCCTACCTTTTCTAAAATGTTAGTGAAAAGTCATAAATATATTGATAATTACTGGGCTTCGTTTGATTATTTTGAATTATAAATTTTAATGGGGTCTTTTAGGAGCTTATTGTACGTTAATTAAGAAGCATAAATAATTAAGTGTTTTATCGGATCCCTGGTAAAAGTTTGCGCTAATGTTTGTTTGCGATTGTTTGTGCTAAATGTATGTTCGTGATAATGAGGTGCTGTGATGACTTTTTTCCTTCCCAAAATCTCCACGAATTCCACCTTTTTCCTCTTATTTTATTTTCACAAGTGGGAATCCCTAAGGACACCTCCCGTCGGTTTCGGTTGTCGTACAATGTCTATGGCTGTAATTACAGATAGTTGGAACCCTAAAAAGTTCAACAACTGTCTTAATTGATATCGTCTATAACGTATAGGTTGTGAAGATTAGATGGCAGTCGCTTCACGGAAAATGTCGAAGTTAGACTGGAAAAAAAGCCCACCCTGAACTTTGAGGTGCCAGTTTCGGATACGACCAAGATTAACGCTTTTTTTTACGCTTTTTTTACCTCTAAACCCTCCAGCTAAGTTCAACAACTTGTGATACAAGTGGGTTTACGTCAGTAGTGTAATGACCAGAATTCGAACCTGGATCCTCTCAATCGTAAGGCCGATTTCTAAACCACTGAGGTACCGATGCTTGTGAACATGTCTGAATGTTTAGATGTTATTCAATCGCGTTCCAATGACTGAACGAATCTAGCTGAAATTTGGTACAGGATTAGTTTGTCTAGGTAAGCTTAGGGATATTTTCAAATAACATAGAGTCATATCCTGCGAGAGAATCACATTACATGGGTTACTAGAATCAGTTCAAAATACCACGCGTATGAAGCCGCAGGCAACAACCAAATGGTCGCAAATAAAAGCAACAACACCCGTAAATACAAATTTGCTAAATAACAATTTATTTTATAAACAACAGAAAAAAGCCTACTTTATATTCTACACGTATTTTAATTCTATTCACACGGTATGGTGCAAAAAGTATTGTAATATTCGGGTAATTTGGATGATTCATGGGCCATTACGACGCGTTATTGAACTTTCTGGGAAAAGGTGAGCCTTCACCCCTGAGGGTAAGGGACAGCTGGAATAAAGTTGTTACTTAAATATTTTTAGGACAATCGAGAGAGTTTTGAAATGATTAATGTGTTTTATGAACTACCAGCTGTCGACGGGATTACCCGCGCGTGGATGTCGATTATCGCGACTAAATATGGCCTATATATCATTTCCAAAGCTCTAATCTATACCTATGTGCAAAGTTTTATCAGGTATTACTTCTCATACAAAGTTCTATACCTACCTTGTTTGAATACCTTCAATGCTGTTTTACAAACTGTTTTCCTGAGGACCTGGATGACCATTTCCGAAATTATGATTCCGAGAAGTACTCAAAGGATTTCCTGGAAGATTTTCAGAAAAATCAATACTTCTAGTCAGGAACCAAACCAGTTGATGTTGACAAATGAAAGACATTCTGTAGGTATTATCACACTTATCTAACTATTCGTCTGTGTCACTAATAAGTTCCGAATTCTGAAAAGAAATAACATATGGCAAACTTAAAAAAATGCTGTATAATCCTTGCACAGTCACCGAACCATGGTATTAATTTTGAACATACACTCTGTGTACCCATATCAAGTATCTCAAAGTGCAATCCTGGTGACCGGTAAAACAGGTAGGCAATTTACTACCTATTACTGTTAGAGCTATCAGAATATTTATCTCGTAAATGAGTATGTATTAGCATACTATTATACTGTATGTAATGTACATAGTAATGTGAGTGACAATGATAGTTTATATTTATTACTCACATCATTTATCTCCAATCTCTAGAGATTAGTATCCGAGGAGATTTTGCGCACGGAAATAAAATCCACATTATCCTAAAATTATTCAATATAATAATTATTTACACGCTGTATAATAAGGTGTAAGGACTGTATATTTTTTTACTGAATTCAAATCGTGTCTCATTAAAAGTTATAAGTTTGTCTCATTTTAATATTTTTTTTATGTTTCTACATTGCGGTTGCTCTCTGTGACAAAATTGTCATACTACTGTTATTAATAACATAACTAAATTAACTATAAAACTGAAAGAACAAGCAGAAAGTTGTGTTTAATTAGGTTACAGGTAGAATACAAAATGCAAAGCTTTTTAACCACAAGTACCACTTCATTTAATATTACAGATTTTGATGTTAACAAAATACTTAAATAAGATAAATAAATAAAAATCTAGGACAATCTACACAACGGCACCTAGACCCATGGTAAGCATAACACAACTAGCGTGTGTTATGGGTTCTAGAATGCGAATAAACAGGAATAACCTACTTATAAACATTTTTTTGTAAATACATACATTATACATAGAAACACCCAGACCAATGCAAATATTTATATTCATGCACACAAATATTGGCACTGAGCGGGAATCGAATCGAATCAAATAGCGAGGTACGGTACAGTGGTTTAGAATAACACAAGCTATTTTATTTATTTATTTATTCATTCCACATACAGCTATCATTACAGGTTGATACCCAATCCTATAGTAAGCCACACCAATTTATATGCCACTTAGATGACAGATAAGCACACAGCCCACCTGATGGAGAGTGGTTACAGTGGCCTATGGACATTTGCAGAATACCGACCCTATAGCAATAGGCGTGGTATTCTGTAAAAAAATAAACAAACGAAAGTTATGTAAAGTTCTTACATCTCGCAGAAAAATATATCCCTAATCTTTTTAAATGTCATCAACATAAATGGCCTCAAATCGCAAAGGTAGATATGTATAATTATGGAGGACTTCTATTTAATTTTGTGACCGTACCAAGTTATTAAATTTGCTTCCCGACTTTTAGGGGAGTTCTGTTGCCAGATATGTTTTGTTTGTATTTGCAATTGTAAAGTATTTGAGTTCAGATTTGGGATTACCTTTTTATGTGGTGGGTAACACAGGAATATAGGATGATAGGTACTTACTTATTGCTGAATCCTTTTGTAAAATCTATTTGTTATATGATTGTTTAAGCAATATTGATCAATATTTTGAGGATTTTTTGTTCAACTATACCCACACCGCACTTGTTACGACACAATACACTGACCGTGTCATTGTTTACCACCACTACGAACTCCTGCGTAGCAGTCGCGTTCACTACGGCTACGCCTTAGAGGCATAGTATTTCTAAAAATCTCTGCCTACCCGTTTGAAGACATACATTCGTAAGTACATAACGAAAAGTAGTATAATACATGTACTAATAAAATTGGTAATATGAACATCATAATTATTATTATAATGTACCTAAAATTAATACACGAACTATCGTATCTTGTTCGCAGTCCTACTAAACTTGGATCGTTGCCCAGCATCATGTTTACTACACTTTACGACACCAGGCTGTTGCACTTACGACATTTTTATTGGACAGTAGCAATATTAAGTTCAGATTGGATGGAGTGGAAAGTTTATTTCAGTGTATCGTAGTAGTTTTGGACTTTGTGTTTCGTAAATGGTTTATCACTTTTATGTTGATAACATTCCGTAAGCGACGCACTTATTATATTTAATTTAATAATGTTGTGCCTACAATATTCATAGAATTGATGAATCTAATTGTACCTATTTAATATGTTTGCCTGCGACTGTACCTGTTTGATGCACTTACCTATTTTTTATAATAAACGCGAGAGGGCGGTCGAGACTGCAGTGCCGTCAGTGACGCCGACCGCAAAGGACGTACGTAGTTTACCGCGCGCGACCGGCCTCTCGGAAGTACTTACAACACTATTCTTTTATTCAATCATTCTATAATCTAAACATTCTATCAATGCACCACTCGCTATAGGCAGGGAATTTATCCTCACATATTCACACATCGAGAGTGGAGGAACTGAAGTTGTGAAATGACCTCCCTACTGTGGTTTTCCTAAGCGACTACAACATGGAGTTCTTCAATAAGGACATTTGAAAGTTCCAAGGTATGTAGCACAAATGTGACCCTGATATTCCCTTTCAATCAGGTGAGTTGTGAGCTTGTGGCACATGGCTGGAAGCAAAAGAAGGTAGGGTATGGCTGGTTGAGCATAGGGACCAGTTGGACAATCTAAATATCTTGAAAACTAGACACTCTAAAGTAAAAAATTTTAAAGAAGTTATGAGATTCCAGGTATGATCTAGTGTACCTACTACCCTTAACATCTACGAATAAGACTGAAGTTTACCAACGCGTTTGATAAAATTCAAACTCTAGTAGCATTTAATTGAGTGAAACGTGAAAACTTAGTGTTGTTAATAGTATTTTCACTATTGAAATTTCTCTCAACGGGCCAAAAACATTACAGAATTAATTATGACATTTGATTTAAAGTGATAATACATACCTACGTACACACAATCATTATGTACCTCCATACATATTACGAATGACGATCGAGAAATAAATTGTGCTACATATGCTACCTTGTAAATATACATAAAGAAACAAGATATTTCAAAAGAAAAGTTGCCAAGTAATTTCTTAATCTCCCAGAATTGGGTCTCTTTATGTCTGTGTTGCCAACGCTCCGAGCAACACGTACCTAATAATTTATAGCAAATAAATGTAGGGAATATTACAGAAAGGGTAGCGAATTAAGCCTGTTAGCAAAGGAATCGTGACATTTTACAACTTCAAAATATGATTTTAATTAACTTTGATATTCTTGTGTTTGTATAAACTATATTGTATGCTTTTTAACGCGATTGACTACTAAAATTAACTAAATAGAAAACTAACAACTTTGGTCAAGAACAGAACCAAGAACTTATTAAAATCATCATCATCATCATTTTAACATTAATCCCGGTCGAATTTGAAATGTCACCTTGGTGTTCGAGGTCCGTTATTTGCGTCGCGACTTGCGTTTATACACTGAGTCGCAAATGACGTCGTCGTCGTCGTCAAATGACTACCATCTGACCTTCACAATACATTGACGATATCGAAATTCTGCTGTTAGACTAGTTGTCAAACTTTTTAGGGCTCAAATTACCCGTAACGTGTGTCATAGACGTTCGTATGACAACTGGGTTCAACGACTTAAACATGCTCTGTGAGGCATACAAAAATTAACATGAAACGGAAATGTAAAGCGCGCCTAATGCGTGACATTCGCGTTCACTGCCACCGCGCCACAGAGACTATCCAAGTACATAATACTTGTAAAAGTATATATATAAAGTCAATTCCTACGATATTTTTTATTTAATTTGCTTAAGTTATAAAAACGTAACTTACAATCATTGAAATCCCATTGGTTCGCAATTCGATCTGTCTTGAAATGAATCCATTAACCCCTCGTTTTCACCAAGGTTAAAAACATGTATTTGACAAGTTGCAATATGTCACAAACTTAAGGGTTAACGGAAATGTGTTTTAGCCTTGTTTGCAACAGACTCAATACATGTTACTCGGGTAAAACCAGTGTTTTGACAGGTCTCCTACAAGTATTTTTAAAATATTCAACCACTTTTGTTTCAAACATGTTTATCACTTGTTTCTTGACCTGAGTTCGTTTTCACTCTTCGTTTCCGAAGCGTGAAATTGGGATGTTTTAGGTTTGTTAACTCGGTATGGATAACAATCCTTAGAAAACCTGTGCATCAGAGAGAGCCTCATTTGTTAATCAACATTGTTGCAGGGGCAGGTGCATTGGGCGCGGTATTTGGGATTAAACAAACTCCACATTTTTCTCTGTTACCATTAGATTCGTTTTTGTTTAACATAGACTTTTTCGAATCTATTTAAATTTGGAAAAAGTTTGTTAGTGGATGGCTCCAACGTTACCCTCCTCAGATGTAAAAGAAATTTTCAAATGCTTTAACAAATGCCCCAAGAACCTGGTTATACACATAATCCTCTAATTCTCTTATTTACACTTTTATCTTAGCCTATTGTGACTCACAAAATATGTACAAACGAAATAGTTTTTCATCAGTCCAGAAGCGAATGCCTTTTGCACAATACAAAAATTTATGCACTCATAAATACATTTCATCCCATATTCAAAGATATAGGATATCGTAAAGTGTCGGCGAGATGTTACGTTACGTTATTTTGTGGAAATTCAATATGATGTATTGGGGAATTCTTTGGTCGTATACCAAATTTTGTTGTCCGACCTATCCGGTAGTGAGGCAGTAAAATGGAGTTAGCTAGTCAGTAGAATCATTGTGCTACAAATAACAAATGAAGTTATTCTCGTCTAGGTGAGGTAAATAGGTAAGGTATTTTGTTTTTAAAAGAAATAATTAAATATAAAAAAACAGGCTAAGGAGAGGAGCATGTACATTTCTAAAGAAAGTGAAGACAATTATTATTGTTCATTATAAAAAAAAACTTTTTTTTTATAATATCAAGCCTATATCCCCGAAGGGGTAGGCAGAGGTGCTAGCACCCACATTTCGCCAGTTTATATTTAGGTCCCAATGTAATAGGTGGCGAGCCTATTGCCATTAACCGGGCACTTATAAACCTGCGATAAATACACACATAACTTCGAAAAGCATCGCAGTCATTGGTGTGTGCCATGGTAAACCTGGGATCGAACCCGAGACCTCGTCTCAGCAGTCCATTACCCATACCACTAGGCTACCGCGGTAAAAAAAAACTAATTTTAAATTTTCCCAAAGTCACTCAGTTGTCCCAAACGTATTCAATCGTCCCAAAGTTGCTCAACGTCCCGAAGTCACCCAGTTGTCCCAAAGTTACTCAGTTGTCACAAAGTTACTCAGTTGTCCCAATGTTACCCAGTTGTTACAAAGATACACAGTTGTCCAAGGTTACCCAGTTGTCCCAAAGTTACCCAGTTGTCCCAAAGTTATCAATTTGGCACAAAGTAACCTCAGTTTACGGTACATACCACGTATTTTGTCCGAATTTCGTGTTAACCGGAAGTTTCGAATGTTATGGTAGACTCCCAGTTCTTATCGAAGAATCTGAGCAGCGCGTTACTAATTCAAACAATAGTATAACATTGATCAGAGCATTCGGAAGTTTATTATAGATACGTGAGAACCAGCACTATCTCTGCAACCCTTGATAAATTGCTGTTCAACTAAATTAACGGGACAAACATTAATTATTTCTCTTGATATCTGTGTTTATAGCATTAATTTAACTGTTACCTACGACTGTTTGTTAGTGAAAGTAGAGTGGTGTCATTTCTGTTTACATATTTTGAACACCTAACGTAACCACATTAATGTCATAAAATATTTAGGCCAAATTTTAGTCATTATGATAGAACACACAATGCATAACCTGGTTCGTAGTATACAGACTGACAGAAGAGAGGCTATGAGTTGTGTGTCACTGATGTAAAAAAATTGCGATGGATGTTCAAAATTATGCATAAAGATCGCCTGAAGAATTTTGATAAAATGCGAAAGACCCTTCGCTTGTAGGAAAATATCCAGGCTACCAGCTATCCAGGCAAAATCACTCCTACAAGGTCCCGGTAGGACAAATAAACTAAAGAAGTTTCGGCTTGACATGGCAGAGGGTGATATGCATGTCAATAGTCTGAAAGGCGGGTGAAAATTGCTCGAAATGGAGAAGGATAATCTAGCAGATAGACCTTGGGAAACGGAAACAAAAGATCATAATAAAATAGATATAATTAGCTAAATATTGGAAAACTTTAACTTTTCCCCGTGTGGAAATCCCCGCGGATATCCCCTGCCGAAGTCAGTGAGGGTAGTTATGTCGGACTTGAACCGACCAAACCCTCTAGTCGCAGTAGTTCGGTTGCCAGTCCGATAGACCGGACTACTGCAACTCAAGAGGCGCAGCAAACCCACACAACCGTCTTGGGCCACCAGTTGCCGAGGGTGAGTAGCCTCTGGAAAGGCAGTGAGTGAGAGAAGTCCCTCCCTTAAGACCGCCACGAGGACCCACCTACGCACTTCCCACGCCGGGCACTTGGTCATCATGTCCGACTCTGAGTCCACACTCGCATCACAATGATGGCATTTGGTCATTCGTTCCTTTGGATTCAACACAGATAATTCCCGAGGCAACCGTGCCCGGAGATCACCTGCGTTAGCCGGTTCAAGATAGCTCTCTAGGCAGTCCTCCATGATGAGTCTTACTACTCCTATCACGACGTGCCCTAACCTTAACCTCTGAAAAATAAAAACAAATATGGATTTATAAATCTTTTACGAATTTCTACAAAGCTCTATCTAGAACAAAATGAGTGTCTTGGATCAGTGTGATCTTTACATACATAATATTCACAGAAAAAATTAAAACTACCTATAAATCCATTACTTGTACGAAAGTAGATTTAGACATAGATCCCCAACATTTAAATCCAGTCGCAGAATTCCGATCTTGATAGAGGTATTTCTTATGAAAAGCACCTAAAGAAACAAAGCTTCTAACTTGTACGTTACCCAAACTTGGCGTGAATTGTTAGTTCACAAATCGTGAATAACTGGAGCAATAAGTCTACGACCCGTGACGACCACTGCTTTAAACACACATCACTTGATTCAGTAATCTATGGATTGTTTTGGTGCTATTCGGGGAATACCCTTATCCCTTTGCGGCCACGATGTACGAGTTTGTGGAACCGCAGTAGCTGGGATTAACGCTGTGATTTTATTCCGGATTTTCTTGGATTCTGAATTCCAAGAGTTATTTGGAAATTAATTAGTTATATAGCATGCATAGGTACGAGGGTGACACTGTCAGTTCTTAGAAAATCAAAAACAGAACGAATTAGCAAGCAACCTCCCGGCCCGGACCCTCCTCCAGATTGAATCCACCCACCGTATTACCTCTGATCATTTAAAGCCTACATGAAATAAGCCTATCAACAAGCGATCCTAGCCATCCTCAACTGCTAGTCATTATATCTTAGAAACGTCGCAATATTGTCATGAATATTATATTCATTAAAAATAACAACTCATGGTAATTTAGCGTTTAATTTATAATACTTTTGCAATAATTACGCATCATTTTCGTCTTCTAACACTACAATTACGTACATTTTACTTACGCGTGGTACCGCACAATAGATAACAGTAGGTACTGAGCACGGCTGGTACAAAATAATGTGAATTTCAAGGTTTTGTGCGTATCATTATTTTAGCTCTGTACTTAAACCTTTATTTACATTAATATATGTGAAGTTTTTGTTATTATCATAACTAAGACGAATCTGTAAGTGTATACGTTCACAAAGTCATCTTCTTATATATAAAATTCTCATGTCACAATGTTCGTTCCCGTACTCCTCCGAAACGGTTTGACAGATTCTCATGAAATTTTGTGACATAATGAGTAGGTCTGAGAATCAGTCAACATCTATTTTAAACCCCTAAATGCTCGGAATGGAGCAGCGGGAACGGGATCAGAAGTCCACGCTGGCGGAGCCGCGGGCAACAGCTAGCTATTATATAACTTTATTGTACAGGATTCATAACGATACCCAGATCATTCTTAGGTTACTACAAGCATTTTTAAATGGATATATATATATTTATTCATTAAATGTCAAAATGTACAATTTAGTCACCTTAAAAACTAAATGCAAATGCCATTTCAAATACAATATATTTTGTCAACTTAAAAGCTCGTTCCTAACTGTTCCTGGTGCAAAAATATCCATTACACTCGCCGCGATTCTCAGCTGGATTGCAGTGGCCACCCTTTGGACCAGAACGATTCATATCAATAGCCTCTTCCACAGACTTTTGAGGTATCCAACTACCCGTAACGATGCAATATATGCATCGTTTTGTCTTTCTCATGCACTAATTTTTTTACGGAGGTAGGACACGACGGTATCTCCCGTCCAAAATGAGCTGTCCAACTGGGGAAGTACCTCCGCCCTACAGAAGACCGCGGTCATAATAACCATCGTGTTGTGTTCCCGCCGGTAAGTAGGGTAGCCAGAGCTCATTATACCCCCCCTTCCCCTCCCCTTCCTAGCCTCCCCACCCCTTCCCAACTCTCCCCCTTTCCCTTCAGGGTAGGCAGCACGTGTGTGACGCCTCTGGTGTTGCAAACGTCCATAGGCCACGGTGACCGCTTCCCATCCGGTGGGCCATGTGCTTGTCTACCACCTGGTATATAAAAAAAAGGTAAACGGCTTCGCGGGAGGTTGGAAACTCATAAGACAATTGATAGCGAAGACATATATAGAACTTCGCCGAACGCGAAACATTACTAACCACTCTGCCATTACTAAGCTAATACGTGCGGTAATAGTACGGCTAATTCTATTTACAGTCGTTACAAGTCCATTCAAAGTTGTTAAGAAGTCAGTGTTGAATCTTTTCTTCAGGTAAGCAGAGTTTATTTTGTTGCTAGTTTACTTGCGTAAATGTAGTTACTAATGTGAAAAACATAACCCTGCTTCGCGTTGCGCAGTCGGGTAAAAGGAATTGTTTTCTGTCGCATTGACGGCATTTTGAAGTTGCCATCGTTGTGTAGTAATTTGTTTCACGGCAGCGCCGCTACTCTAGGAGACGGCTAAAGATTTCGCTCTTTGGAAAGGCTTATTACGGTGCCTTTAAATATAAATGATTTGTTTATTCTCAATCGATAAACTATAATAATGACTTCCATAATTTCTGTCAAAATGCATTAATATTTTGAAGAAGTATTATATTTACTAAAGTCACTATTCTGGTTTTAATCAGTGGCGTTTAATGCAAAAAGATAATAATATCTATTAAACCATTTTATAGCCATGTGGGAACATAAAATATTCACGGTCGTACATAATATTGTTATATAATACATACATAGGTAGTACATACATATTCTCACGCCTCTAATCCCTGAAGTGGTAGGCAGAGGTGTATAGAACACCCACATTTTGCCAACTATAATTTTTAGGCCCACTTAATAGGGAGCGAGCCTATTGCCGTCAATGGAGCACTTTGTAAGAAAATGGGTATGCCGAAAATAACTTCCTTCCTAACCGAAAATGTTGCAGTTAAATAAATTTATCGCAGGATTTTAAGTGTCCGGTTAAAGACAATAGGCTCGTCACCTATTACATTGGGACCTAAAACACGTTTCAAATACGTTCATTATTTAGAACAACAATTCAATATGAGTAATAGGATTATTTCATGATAATATAGCAGAACTCAATGTCATACGGGGCAGCTGATATCATTACTCATTTAAATTACTGACTTTTGTCTCCAAATACGAGTACTAATAGGTTATTAGTGCATAATTTGATGACAAATCAGTTGGGCTTTATGCAACGGTAATTTTATCAATTCTGCATGACAATACCGTTAATCAATGATTGATATATTATTGACGAATTATATAAAACACAATTATGTTTAAAAATAAATAAATTTACCCTATATTCTTTGGCAGTCGGATAGAAATTACGCTTTCACTACCGCCTCGCAATAGAGATAAAATTAATAAAAAATAAAAGATACATTATTGATAACACACTTGTACTTCTCCACTGTATACACGGTGATTTTATAGTGGTTTCGGAAAAAGAATATTTTGTTTCACACCCAGTTTCGGTAGCAAAATCGACGGGAAGTTTTAATTTTGAAATAAAAAAAATACTTTATGTATGGCAATAATATACAGGTGAACAGAAAAATGTATGGGACGTGTAAAAAAAAAAAAATATTTTTCGCCAAATTAGGACTTTCCTTACGATTTTACTATCGAAATTGTGGCCAAAATCTTTTTTTCCGAAACCACTATAAAATCAACCGGTATACTATTGTACCTAACCGGTTTCGCCTTGCGGCATTCTCAAAGATTTACATTGACAGTTGACAATAATAAATATAGTGGAGAAGTACAAGTGTGTTATCAATAATGTATAAGAATAAGTTCCACCAAGACGTGCCATCAATCAACAGTACCTATAAATAATCTAAAAATAAAAAAATAAAACTGAATAATATCTGAACAAAATATTACCTAAATAAAATAACATAACAACAACCGCGGTAGCCTAGTGGTGTGGGTAACGAACTGCTGAGACGAGGTCTCGGGTTCGATCCCATGGCACACACCAATAACTTTCCGATGCTTTTCGAGGTTATGTATGTATTTATCGCAGGTTTATAAGTGCCCGGTTAATGACAATAGGCTCGCCACCTAATTACATTGGGACCTAAACATAAACTGGCGAAATGTGGGTGCTAGCACCTCTGTCTACCCCTTCGGAGATATAGGCACGAGTTTATGTTATGTTATGTTAAAAAAAACTGAATAAGACCTGAAGAAAATATTAGCTAAATAAAATAACATCAATTGTATATTACACATTGCAACTATATTGCGTTTGCAGTACCAGTCGGTGTAGATCGACTTGCGTGCTAAAGTTGTTCATACCAACTACGTGAGGTACGTGTTCAATCAGTTTACGATTTCGTTATAAAGTATAGAAATCGTGATTGAATAACATATAAACAACAACAGATTTTATGTAGCAGCAATGCACCATTTTATTATTTACGTCACGATGCTACCATAGTCATTGCATTCATTCAATTCTAGACTTTTCAAATTTAGAATTGGAGGGCATTTTTTAATTTTATCTTTGTTACTTGTCTTGATATACAATCTATTTATTTTTAGTTTATAGGCGGTAGCCTAGCGGTATGAGTAATGGACTGCTGAGACGAGATCTCGGATTCGATTCCTGGTTTTACCATGGCACACACCAGTGACTTTCCGATGCTTTTCGAAGTTATGTGTGTATTTATCGCAGGTTTATAAGTGTTAATGGCAATAGGCTCGCCACCATTGGGACATAAACATAAACTCGTGAAATGTGGGTGCTAGCACCTCTGCCTACCCCTTCGGGGTTATAGGCGTGAGTTTATGTTATGTTATGTTAAAACAACATTCGTATCTTAACACAAGACCGGGAGTATATGAACCGTGGTATGTTTTTTTATAAAACATTCTCAACTTTGACAGAAATAGATATTGCAGTGACGTCAATATTTCTACACTCAATATTCACAAGTCACTGCCACTGACATTTTATGTACTATGCACCAAGAAAGCACGACGTCATACTTTTCTAACGATTTTGTATAGAGCGTTTTCGCGAGTCTTGAGAAATGAATTTTCAATGTCAAATATCTTAAAAACTATAAATGGTGGTGGTAAACTTGGTATTTCTTCGAACATAAAAAGTAATCACCATCCATAATACCATTTCTATCACCAATTCCATTCCATCATAAATTCTTCTCAGATGTCATCTCTTTAAAATAGTTTATAGTTAGTATTGTAATAGGGTAAGGTTGCGATGATTGGACCACTTAATTTTAAACAGACCTGGTATCCAAAATAGTGCATGAAATAAAACAAAAATTGGGTGAACGAGTAGTCCGTATATTCAATTATTGGTAACTAACATATAAAGTTAATTGTATTATATATATAGGCACAAAAGAAGAAAATAAAACTTTATGATGGTTTCCTTGTTTGAACCACCGTCTCTTTCATCGGACCACTTAGTTGCTATGATTGGACTTAGGGCATTATGGCTGGCTGGTCCATTCAAGGAGCATGTGAAAAAATGAATTAAATAAAACAATAATTTTATAAAATTACCTTTATTTTAAGAAATAGAGAGTTAGTTACATTAATCAGTCGACTCTAATTATATATCTTTATTTGGCATGCAAAGTCACAAAAAACTTTCAGGTACGTAAAACTAAAAGTTAAACGCAAAAAATCTCTTCACAAATTCTTATATAAAAAGCCTAATAAACACCTAGGTTGCCTAGGAATGAAAATCAAAATATAAAAATACCTAACATGCACCTAAAACTACCATTATATGGCATTTAAAATCTTTCTGAAATCAATGATATATTGCAAAAATATTTTTTAAGAAAAAATAACAATTATAACTATAAAATATAAGATCTCTTAGTTAACAGTAAACATACATCTTTTTTTTGCTAATGCTTGTAGAGCTAATTTCATACTCGCCTCGTTCCAAGCATAATATTGCCCTCTTTTTGCCATGCTGAAACAAATAGAAAAAAAAAAAATATAAAAAAACACACATCATAGAAGTTGCTATGATTGGACCGGTTCAATGAAAGAGCCTCGTGCCGGTCCATTGATAGAAACTCACTAACATCCACTAAAATGTTTATTTTAAAATAACGTAGCCCGTTACTGAACAAAAAATACGATAGTAAGTATCCTAAGTAAATTGCGCAATGCTATTAAAAAAAATCACATTAAAATATTTAAAGGAACAGTACTTACATGATATTATTTGCCGCGTAAAAATTATATTCGAGGTCCGAGAAACACAACGACGTAAGTTCGTCCCATACGCTGCCTGCGGCGACACTGGTGGTTGGAGGGCGATGCGGGCGGTTGTAAAGCTAGCGTTTCGACCCATCGATCGGGTTCAAACATTAATCGATCGCGAAATATTGAAGTGGTCCAAACAAAGCGCTGGTCCAATGATCGCAACCTTACCCTAATTATTTTACCATTCTCTGAAACTTTTCCCAACTCACTTGGGTTCGGCTTTCCAGTTAACTGTGATGCGGTTGATCTCCGACCAGACCCGTGCAAACAGTCACAGTCATGTATGTATGAGTATACAACTTTTTGCACTGAGCGGGGATCGAACCCGCGCCCCGTATCTTATTTTCCTACCGATATGGTACGAAAATAAGTTCCTACTCCTCTCTCTCCCACTTTATTACGATTCACCGTTTTTCTTGGAACCTTTTTACAGCAACCTTAGTCTTATCTTCTCATAATAGTGTTATAATATACTCGTACTATTTTGCACTTGCTTACAAATTGTTATTTTATACAACGAATTCGAATGGTCTAGGCGATCAATTGTGGGTTCAATCGTTTTCAATTATCTAGTACCTATGTATTGAAATATTAAAGCAATGAGTATGCTAACTGTTTCAAATTAAAATAGATTGGGAAAAATAAATCCTCCGATGGGCCTCGAACTCGTGATAAACAAGGAGCCACATCAACGTTTGAATCGCACAAAGATGGTTGTTTAGGATAAGTTCAAATGTACAAAAAGTGACTCGGTGGTTAGAGCCTTCCAAATTCGAGTCCCGTGAACCATTTATGTTTGCCAATTTAAATTGAAATTAACTAGTAGTTATTAGCATTCAAATTAAATGCTAGATTATATTTGAAACACGTCATTAGAACCAAAACGACTAAACTGAAAAGATAAAAGCAGTACATGAGCCAGTTTGAAAACAATTTCTATCTATAGTTCACGTCAAGGCCTTCGCTTTCGACACGCGAGCATTTAATCGGTAAACAAATTAAGTTCTTCGTTTTAGAGCGAATAAATTAGACATTAAATACGAAAATGTAATCTACCCGTATAGCTTTAGAACTATACCTACATACAAGATGTGTACTATGATTTAACGTTAATTTGAATTTTAAATGAAAACTTTTCCTATCGAAAAAAATTCGTGGTCACATTGTTACCTAAACTAACGTCACGCTTGCGGTTCAAACATCTATCAGAAATTAAATTTGGCCAGTACTCTTTTATAAATAAAATTTGTCATGCGGAAATTCCCGACGCATAGTTGGTGAAAACTTTTTTATAGTCTCGTTGAAACTTAAATATTTTTTACATTTTATACCGTTTTCAGTTCAGGGCCCTTACCACCACTTCTTAATAACAATATTATTTTTATCATACTTTACTTTCTTAGTGTGATTATATCATCGATCTAGAGGAACACATAAAAAAAAATAGTTTGATTCATCATCTTCCTGCCCTTGTCCCAATTATCCTCTAGTCGCAGTAGTTCGGTTGTTGGTCCGGTTGCAACTCAAGCGGACTATCCACCGAACTACTGCTACACATTGGTAGCAATAGTTCGATGCTGTTTGACAACCGAACTACTGCGACTAGAGGCCAATTATGAAGGTGGCCCAACATTCCTATCGGATGTCATTTCCTCAGTCTTTCCCTTCTTTGCCATAATTATCTTCTTTCACACAATCCATCCATCCATCCAAAGAAACTAGTTTAGGTATTGAAAAAATAAGAAGAATACACACATTCGCAAACATAATACCTACTATGATGTATAGTATAATTACAGTATACATAACCACCTATATCGGCGCGTAATCCCCCAAAATAAGGCTTTCATGTCAAATTACACGTAACACGCGAATCGTCACAGCCAGTATCACATGGTGCAGAGTTGTGTGACGAACGATGTCATATTTCACACATACACTTAGCCATGAAGTGGATTAAGTGGCGCTTTCAACCACTTGATGTATGTAGGCGTATCCTGCTTGATTCATAAGGCCGATTTTCGTTCAGCAAGGCCGGTACTACGGAGTGTTCTTTGTTTGTTGTTCTTGTGGTTGGTTTATTATTGTTTCTATAGGATTTTGAATTACAGTAATTAATTTTGCGGGTGTGCCACTAAAATTCCTACCCAGAATTTTTAAATGTGTCAATTCTACACTTAGCCTTAGCCTAGTGGTATGGGTAATGGACTGCTGAGGCGAGGTCTCGGGTTCGATCCCAGGTTTACCATGGCACATGCCAATGACTTTTCGATGCTTTTCGAAGTTACGAGTATATTTGTATTTATCGCAGGTTTATAAGTGCCCGGTTTATAAGTGCAATAGGCTCATTGGGTCCTAAACATAAACTGGCGAAATGTGGGTGCTAGCACCTCTGCCCACCCCTTCGGGGATACAGGCGTGAGTTTATGTTATGTTATGTCAATTCTACTTGAAATTCTTTGTATCGTTCTCCTCTATTTCTTGTTAAGGTGCAAAAAATGCACTTTTGGTTGGTCAGTATCCACTTAGTATCGGATGTGTGACTGTCTAGTCATCATCATCATCATCGGTGCATGAATTTTGGTCGCATTCGAAGCTGTTACCTCACAGTTCGGGGTCCGCTTTTTTCCAGTCTGAATGAGTGGCGGCGAAATCGAATTTACGGTTCCAACTGCTGTTTGTTTGACAACCGGGACCAACGGCTTCACGTGCTCTCTGAAGCACGATGTGCATCTACTATGTATGACAAACTAAAATTGTGAAATGTAAGTTCAGTAGAAAGCATTCGCACATTTAATAAAACGCTTCAATTCACTATACTTTTTCTAAAATGCTTGACATTTATTTTTCACCATTATTTCACATTGTTTTCACCAGAAATATTATTCTCGAGAAGAAATGTCGCTTCCGTAGTACCCCTCATACGCAATTTTATGCGACAACTTATCATCTTTGGCAGAGCTATTTTTCGAATGTTTTACCTCGTTTGGTTGATGTTTGGCTCCTTTGATGACATCCTGTCTATTAAGGAAGCTATCAACCTTTCACATTCAACATTTTTCCTTTGTTCATACGTGAAAACTGTGTAATGCCGTGAGGTATGTGGAGAAATATTTGGATAAATTATTATTTTGTTTCCTCATAGCAGTTTGTTGTATGAAGGTCTATTATATTGCTATATGAAGGCGTAACATAAGTGGCAATTATAATACTTGAAGGGAATTATTACGAAGAAAAGAACTGTTAGTATTTTTGGCAGTCGGAGCTTTGGCGAGCAAAAGCGATTATACCGTAACAAAATAATATAACAATATTAATACGGGTCTGAATAATAAGAAATTAATTTGGAAAGATCCTGCACATATTGACATAGGCTTATGTCTAGCAGTGGACTGCAATAGGCTTATTAAGAGGAAACACTAAGGGCGAGAGAATTGAAAAATAGGTATTTGTAAAATCTATTGCTGTCGCGCAGTGCCCGAACAACCGAGCTATCAATGTGTAAGTGGGACTGTCAATGTGTGCGTGGTACGCCGCCCCCACGTCCCGCGCCCTCCTGTGCCTGTGCGCACTGCGCTCGCCACCAAGTCTTTCTTTGACTGTCCGGACGAATGCTCTAATCACCGAGCCAAGGAATCGTTACAAGAAGCCTAGAATTTATCCAATACCTACCTCTTACGCGCTGTATAGCCAGCCTTTATTTTATCAATGTGAAGACATTACCACCCTCACACGCAATGCAATGTCTTCCCAGATCTTTGACAATCGATGAAGATGAAATAATTGCTATTTATCCTATTACTTTTACTTTTTTGCATTCACAATTTATTTGAACAGTGAACAAGTAAACGATCGTGGGTTCGAATTCCATCAGAGCTAGGTGTGAGACAGGTCGTTTTTTATCAATACTTAAATTTCAATGATAAAAATTGCATTGTGAAATTTATTCACTCTTTACGTCCATTTTGCATAATAATAGAGGAGGAGGTGGTAATTTGGAACCCCACTTTGTTTTTTGAGTATTATAAGAAAACTATTTGACTAATCATCACAAAACTGTCTTTTTATATTAAATAACTTGTCAACTTTTATTTTAGAAATTAATTTATAGAATAAAATCACCCAATATAGGAAATAATTTGCTTTATTTGAAAAATTAAAAAAAAGTGTTCGGAAGTTTGGTGCTGGTATTATGGAACCCGGGTTCCGAATTACATGTATGGAATGAATTTAATTACAATATGTGCCTACATCCTACACGATTGGCACTGAATCCAAGTTTCACCCTGCTGATCATTGGAGTAATTTTCCGAGCAAAAAATGCAACAAGCGTCATCTTGGTTTGTAGGCTGGATATGCGCGGTATCATTTTCCGACATGACCGTGTCACCTGATGTAACAGAAGACTCAGAATCCGAAGAGGAAGAGGAAGAATCCTGGGCGTTAGCAAGAGTTCTAGAAGACTGTCCACCTCTACGCCCACGAGCTCTTCCCCGAGCTCTTCCCCGACTATTTCCTCTCTGCGCTATAGACTTTAATGACTCCTCAAGTTGCTGTTTGTAAGTGGATCCGGTTAATAAAGTAGCGGCAGATGACTTACGTCCTCTGTTCGACCTTTTATTCTTTGGCATGACTGAAACCAAGAAAAAACAATGTTAAATGCATTGCGGGTAATTTGGAACCCGGTTCCAAATTACCTGCACCTGTAGGGTTCCAAAATCCAAACCTTACTTTGTTATCAAATAGTCAAGAAAACAAAAACTAGTTCAACTAAATAATAAAACTTACCTCTGACAATGTGAACTGATGCGTATATACTTCGTGTAACACCTACTGTAGTTACTTTTAGACAGAAATAAAAGTTTTAGCAGTAATAGGAAATAAAAGTAAAAAACATTTGGCGGTAACACAAAGGAGACGGAAATCGGTGGGCCCAAAATGGAATAAGTTGAGATGTGATCTAAAAAATCAGTCATATTTTTGTGTCTTAGAATATGAAAAATCACCTCAATTCTCAATCTGGAAGCGGAGAAATATGAGAAAATAGTTTTCGGTAGTTTATCGATTAAGTAATCGATTGCACATTTGCAGTAAATAATTAACTCAAAGTAATTAAATGCTCTATATATACTTACATGCAATATAATGCATATAATTGCAGTCATATTATTAAACCAAATATCAATTAATTACTGAAAAATCAATATTAAAGATTATCGATTTAATATCGATTCCAATCTCTCTTATATTTTTAGGCTGTCACTGGCATGACAGTAAAAAAATAAAAATATAATAATAGCATTGACACTGACAGTTGCCGTTTTGTTTGCTCATTCGTTTCGTGTAGAGATGGGTTAGTACCGATATTCGTTGGTATTAGCTAATCTTAATATATTAGTTTCATGATATTATAATATCTTAACTAATATTTGAATATTAGTAATATTTTACCGACAACCAATCCTCAAATACCACGGTGATCTATGATCGTATTAATATTGACATATTATTGCACTAATAAATATAGGTCAATCTTCTTGCGCTGAATAGACTGATTAGGTAGGTACCTATTATTATCGCTGAAGATATGAAAGATTGATATATTTTTAATAATGATTTTGATTTATGTATGATAGTAGGTACAGCCTACTTTAACACATCGTGATTGAGGACTGGAATAATAATAATAACAAACATAGTTACAGTACCTACTTGAAGTCGGTGGCACATTTTTCTTATATTTTAAATACAGATATAGGTAGGTTAGGACCAGTTGTGTTTCTTTTTGTAAGTAAGTAAATTAGTTTCTAGTAGCTGTTGCCCTCGGCTTCCAATATAAGACTTGCTTGATACTTAGAATACAAGTTATGTCTGTGTATAAGAATAGTCTAACCAACATGGTTTGCGATGGCAAGTTTCAAATTATTGTTTATAAAAATGGTACCAAGTAATGAATATTTATTCTCAGTCAGCAACCAATCAGCAACGAAGTTAATACGATCCGAGCGAATACATCACACACTAATCCATTCCATAGACTAATATTCACCAATCGAAAACAGAATGATATTACACGACCATGTCAGATAGTAAACAAGATCTGAAATATTACTGATATCAGCAATATTATCATATCATAGTCGGTCGGATTACTAATACCTGAATCTTGAAAGTAATCTTTTAACTAATATTAAATTAATATATTCACTTCATCTCTAGTGTCGTATTTTCCAATGCGTTTTGATTGCTTTCCCGATTATTTGTAATTTTTTACGACCACTGCTTTGTATTTTACGGATTCTGACCCTGCCTACCTTATACTACGTTGGACACCGAAGATCGCTCACACGTTTGACTTGATTTAATTTTGATTGTTATTTTGGATTTTACCGCCGGCTTGTGAATTGGATATTATTGAATCTATGGATTTCTGTGTGAATTGTGGGATATCCACTGGTCATTGCAATACACTGGGTAGACCACCCTTACACGATGAAACAATTCTGTCAGTGATCCGGCAATGGCTTGCACCTCAGTCTGTGAGTAAATAGGTATAACCTCATCTAACCAGCTACCATCCTGGCAGGTGTAAAATACATACATATATATTTAGAAGGCCTATGGAGATTGTTTACAGTTATGACAAAGAATTATTTATTTGTCAAACAATGTTTTATTACCCTAATACGGAATAGTTAATTATGTATTGTTTAATGTAGCTGAAGATTAATAAAACTTATTTTATTAATATTTTAGTCGACGGCTCTCGTAGAAGAAGGGAGGCTATAGTAATGCGTTACTGGTACTGCAATTGTATTGTAGGGAAACGACCTATAGGCTGCTGCGCTCATATTCTAGACGACATTTTGATTATAATATAAGGCGAATACTATATTAAATGATTTTTTATTTTATTTTAGACATCCTTTCCCTATCTTTTCACCTGTTACCTACCTATAGCTTGAAGTTTATATGATTTTCAAACATTTTCTAGTAAATATAATAATTATGAGTGCAAAAGAACACATTTTGCACTTCAGGAATCAGCTGTTGGTTAAAGATTGTAACATAACGTCACTTTTACATAATCTCTTATATCTCTGTTCTCAGACTGACAAAATCCGCAGAATATTCAGTAAAAGGTTGATAATATATATAAGCTATTAATTGACACCACTTTCATCTTCTTACACCCTGGGCCCAAGATTGTATGAAATCATTTCAGTCTCCTTTCATCTTCGTATGACAGGTCCAAACTCGATGCAAAAATGGCGCTAGTGGCGGTAATACGTTAAATGACATGAGTTCAACGTAATTTCATAGGTTTTTAACAGCTGATGTCGTTGTCTGTTTCTGAGATATTAAGGGGTTCCAAATTATCAGCAGGTTCCAAATTACCACCCTTTCCCTATAAGTATTCTAGCTATTATAGTTTCACTAGTATCTAAGTATGTTTTTAATAAAATAACAAATAAATCTATTATTTCTACAGTGATGAAAACAAAGATAATTCAAGTATTTTATCGCAAATGCGTGAAGTGCTAATGGAGGTAGGACATGACGGTACCTCCCGCCCTAATTGAGCAGTCCGACTGGGGAAGTACCTCCGCCCTGCAGAAAACCGCGGCTAATAATAACCTTGTGTTGTGTTTCCGGCGGTAAGTAGGGTAGCCAGAGCTCACTGGGGAGGTTTTGTGTTGTCAGCGGGAAGACCAAAGGCTGACTTGTGCGGGCGAATGTTGACGTGGTGGTCAGGGAGACCCGGTGAAACGGTTAACCGCTGGCCGCCCGCAGGCTGTACGGTTCCCGAATCTGGGGATTACTTAATCTCCGCCCCAAGAGGCTGAACCAGCAGCCTGTGTAAAGTTCCCGGTGCTGTAGTCGTGCCGGAGAAGGAGACTGGAGTGGACCCGGCTGCAGTACCCGGGAGGGGACCGGGGGCCCTTCCGCCCGCCACGCCAGCCAGTCACATAACCCTAATATGTCAGCGGTGGCGCTGAGCCTTGCCTTTGTCTCCTGCGCTGCCAGCACAGGCGCTCCCTTAACCTTCACCCCCCCCCCCCACTCCTTCACAAAAATGGTCAAATCAATAAAGAGAAACGTTCCTCCAGCTGTTAACTCCACTATGCAAGTGGACTTTTGCAATATCAGGGGTCTACACTCTAACCTACACGAGGTCCACCACCATCTAGAAGCCGCAAAACCGACGTTGCTCTTTCTGACGGAGACTCAAATAGCATGCCCTGCCGATACGGGATATCTAATGTACCCTGGCTACAAACTCGAGCACAATTTCTTGAGTAAAGCCGGGCCGTGCAAACATCCCTCGCTCTGAGGTGGAGGAAAGTCGCGAACAACTTGTGTCTGAAATCGAGACTACTCTCACCAGAGTATCCGACTGGGGACGACTAAACCTGGTCCAATTCAACCCCCTAAGACACAAGTATGTGCATTCACCGCTAAGAAAACCCCATTTATTGTGGCGCCCTAATTCCTGAACACACCGCTCACCATCTCCTCGAGTATCGGGATCCTTGGTGTCGATATCTCCAGCGATGTCCAGTTCCGCAGTCACTTGGAGGACAAGGTTAGACTGGCAACAAAGAAACTAGGAGTACTTCACTGCGGAGCAAAGACTCCTTCTTTATAAGGCACAGATTCGGCCCCACATGGAGTACTGCTGTCACCTCTTTGCCGGGGCGCCTGCATGCCAGTTTGACCCATTTGACTCGGTACAACGGCGGGCGCTGAGGATCGTCGACAATCCCATACTCTCAGGTTGTGTGGAACCTTTGAACATCACAAGGGACTTCGCCTCACTGTGTGTGTTGTACCGCCTGTATAATGGCCTGTGTTCAGAAGAATTGTTTGACATGATGCCCACACCTACTTTTTATCATCGCACCGCTCGCCATAGAGAGGGAGTTCATCCTCACACACTACAACCGAAAACGGTGCGCACTGTGCGGTATGAAAGGAGTTTCATCCCGCGCACGCTCAAGCTGTGGAATGAGCTCCCTGCCGTGGTTTTCCCATGCGACTACAATATGGGGTTCTTCAAGAAGGGCATTAGACGCTTTCTTTAGGGTAGGCAGCACGTGTGTGACGCCTCTGGTGTTGCAAACGTCCATAGGCCATGGTGACCGCTTCCCATCAGGTGGGCCGTGTGCTTGTCTGCCACCTAAGTGGTATAAAAAAAAAGCTTCCAAGAAAAATCGAGAATTATTTGAGGAAATGCAAGCACATCTTCAGAGTCTGATTTTGATCTTTTTTTTTTTATTTATTTATTTATTTACACACTATCTAACAATTTGTGATGCTGATGATAACAATAGTGGTGAAATCGTTCAGGATGACAATTGGTCTTGCACTACGTGCATCTAGCAGACTTTTGATTTAACTACAATTATTATTAGTGTAATTTTAATATTGATAAAAAATTATCAAGAAAAAGCTCATCAGTTACTTATTACCTTTCAACAATAGAACAGCACAATAATCTGATAAATGCACTTCACGCAAAATATCGATATCGATGAACAACACTAAGATATCGATAAAATTATCGACTAAGCTTCACGTCACAAAAGTGTTTGTATATGTATTAGTCCGCGCGTCCCCAACCTCAACCCTTCCTCCGCAGAGTGCGATAGAGACAACTGCAGCTTGGACCGAAAATACCTATTAAAAGTGCGTGAAATCAACGTTTAGTACTCCCCTGATTTCTTCTCGAAAACTTAACCGATTCAGCTACTTCTATCATTAAAAATTAAAGAAAGGCTTTGGGCGTGTTCCTATGTTTTCCTTTTTTCATAAAATCTATTTGAATTTGTTTACTGAATGTTTGAACACAGCGGAAAATCTGGCCAATTTTTTAGGTATTTGAAGGTTCATAACTCTTTTAATAAATAATTTATGAAAAAAATGAAAACATAGGAACATGATAATAGTGGCCATAGATTTTTAGAAGAAAAAATATTGCTCTACTAGTATTATCCAGGGAGAAAACAGGGGACTACGTTTGTATGGGAAATCAGCCCTAGTGTTTCCTCTTAATTGATTGAACAGATCGAAGAAGATAGTTCTGTTGAGAAATATAATCTCAGAAATAGATTCAATAACTATTTTACATACTATGTCATCTACACAGTCAAGAAACGACCCTAAAATGATGACGACGAACAAATTACAAATATAGATCTTAAAAAATAGAAAATTTCATTTTCATACTATTCCTGAGAAACTTCAATACGGAACAGAAAAAGATTTAAAAGTAATACAAGACTAAAAGCTCACAAGTCGTCCAACACAAGATTTATGTGGCGCAGTGAAACCAAGTCGGCAGCCGTGACGGACAAGCCAACGGAACGAACTAGTGCTCGTTAAAAGTTAGAACAAATGGCCTTCAATGAACAAGAGATAGCTTTAACTGTTCACCAGTTCATTGTATTTGAATTAACTTGATTCGAAAATGCAAGCAATATACCAAAAAAAAACTGCATTTATACCTTGAGATAGTAATTCGATATTAACGTTAATATACCTACATCTGTAAGTCAAAAATTTTAAGATTCACAAAAATAAAAGTAACAAGGTATTTTATGTTTTTACATCTGACTTATAAAATTATTTTTATTTTGCCTTGTGGAAAGCTTGAGTAAGATTCGATACAAATAATTCTAAAATATTACATTTTAACGATGCCTCTGCAAACATACAAGTACACACAACAGAAATTCGGAATTATATAAAAAATGAAACACGCGTGTTGGCAAATAATTCTAAGTCGCGCGGCAAAGAAAAAACGGTAAGCCGTATTAAGCAGTTTGGTTCGAGTCAAAATTATTTGCAGCATAGACAGGTAAGGCCCTTGGCTTGAAGCATGCTTCCACTTGTTTCGTGTCCCTATCGGTGTGGGTTTTTTTTAGGAATATATAACGGAGTATGCGTGTTTCTTTGAGGCATGTTTACGCTGTCAAAGTAGGTGCAGATGCGCATGTGGATATACGGTTATAAAGAAGTATAGTTTTCAAACTATATTCAAAAGATGAAATTCCACAAACATTTCTTTCAAAAACCAGTTCGTAGGAATCGAATTCCAAATATTGAAACTTTTTCCATTGACGCATCACTCACTGCCCCACAATGGAATGAAGAACTAAAGTTAAACGGAGGGTTAAGAAACAGATTGTGTTGAAACTTCCATGGAGTGGTTTCCAAGAGAAAATAATATATTATGGTAATGGCACTTCAAGCTTGTTTGAATTAGTGTTCTTTTACTGGCTGCTTTTTAAATGCAAACGATTTGAAATTTAGTTTGTAGTGCGATTAAACTTTCAATTCGCAGTGTCTTACATTCGATTTCAAAGCAGGAAGAAGTTTTAAAACTCTATATTTTTTATAGTTTACAAAATTTTTGAATATCGTGGATAAAACCTGAGGGATATTATGAGTAATGAGGATATAGGGATATTTATGAATAATGATAACTGAAGTGGGGTACCTACTTTTAAGATTGCCGCCCTAATAGTAAATAGATTTCAAGCCACATCATCATTCCCTGAACCTTTTTCCCAACTCAGTTGGGGTCGGCTTTCCAGTCTAACTGTGATGCGGCTGAACTTCGATATTTTCCGTGAAGCGACTGCCATCTGACCTCCACAACCAATGGTCTAATGACCAATGGCGATATCGAAGTTCCAAGTTAGGCTGGTTGGACTTTTGTGGGCTCCAACTACCCGTAACGACTGCCATAGATGTTTGTATGGCAACCGGGACCGACGGCTTAACGTGCTCTCCGAGGCACTTATAAACCTGCGATAAATACACACATAACTTCGAAAAGCATCGAAAAGTCATTGGTGTGTGCCATGGTAAACCTGGGATCGAACTCGAGACCTCGTCTCAGCAGTCCATTACCCATACCACTAGGCTACCGCGGCTAGACTTCAAGCCACATGAACATTTATAATAAGAAAAGCATATCGAAAAACCAAAACGAGGAGTTATTTTTGTTTCTAGAGATAAATAAGGAGATTTTTCTTAGGTTAAGGTTATTATCAATATGCTTCTCTTGTTATGAATGAATGATAATGAGAATTTTAGAAACAAAGATAAGTCTGGTATGGTATGGTATGCTCAGGAGCTCAGAATCAAGGTTTACGAATTCATAGTCCTTGATCCTGAAGCAAACAGTAACAACAACAGCAAACTGCAAAGAATAAATAATCTCTATAGGTAGTATTACTTTATAGCACATATTTATAATAAAACGATATATCGCTTGTTAGATACTTCATATCCGCATAGACCACAAAACAAAGTCTTGAAAACTCAATAACGTCTCACACTGTTGTCCAAAGGAACTTAAAAACTCTTTAGCCGAAGAAAGCTACTCAATCAATGCAACAGAGTTTAAAATGCTGTAGCAACGTTACATGGCCGGGTAGACATGCTTGCAATATCCGGAGAGGCACTGCTCGCCAACACGACCGGACAACGTTAAGCTATAGTATGTTTGAAGAAATATTTTCGTGTATTCGCCGTTGAAACTCATATATTCGGTGTTTGCATTAAAACTTCTTTTTCAATTTCTTTTCTGCTTTCACTGAAGACGTTTGTGGTGGTTCTACTGCAACGTTGAAAGTGGCGGATTAAATATTCGTGTTATTAAATATTTCTATCAGCCCGCCCTTGACCGTTCTCAGTCGAAAAGTGCCCATCACACTTGCCTCGCTTCCGAGATGGATAGATACGGTCAACTTTTGCACTAGGAACGAGTCGGATCGCTAGTATATTACTTAATCACGCCTGCACAAAGATTAGCCTGAAATAGTTTAAAATTACATTTTATCCCAAAAATAATTTCCCATGTATTACGGGCAGATAATCAGTATATTTCACGCATACAGAATTGTGGACAACAGTCAGTATATTATACACAAAATAAATTAGCTGTATGCTTTACCTAGACTTCATGTTGTTGTATCTATTTAATTTATCTACGAAAACGCTTACTGAAGATTTAGGAGACTATTCTGAGCTCATATTTACGTTATCTTGTGTGTATAGTGCTATAATAAACTGCAGTGAAATTTACAGAAATTTACGCGAATATTTCACGTTGAAATTATACTATTTTAATGTAGTTTTTGCTATTCATTTTATGACTACTAGTATATAAACTTCTTTAACCGCTGCATGGTTCTTGTCAAAGTAGAATTTCGCCACCCTATGTCTTCTTAAAGGGCTGTTTAGCATCAGACAGATATAATATACAGCTCAAACTCTGTCAGTCATGGGGAAACTAAGATGACGCTGATCTCATTGAGTAGGTACTGTTATAGGCGGAGCAACATATAATATTTATACATATACCTTTCCTAATAAATATCGGATGCTGGCGATTATAGTGCTGGCTTCCGGAGTCAATTTTATTTTGAATCCTAAACAGTCTTCTTTTTCTGTTCGCAAAATCCCCACGGATACCATCCCATCAAAATCGGGGAGATGATTATGTCGGACTTGTACCGACTCTTTGATTACTGGAGATTATACAAGACATATCTCTCGCACCCCCTTCCCCTAATGTGGTAACCAAGGTGTTCCCATCTAGCCCCGGATATGAGGAGACGCACTTTGCGCCGCAATCTTAAATACCTTGAGAATTATAACAGAATACAACTAAGTTTAGCGGACTAGTGAGACTTAGGAATCTAGTTAACATACACCTGAAATTCCTCCGACTTCAATATTGAAATTCAGAATTGTTCAATGTTTTAATATTCTACAACCTATATAATTAACAGTAAGGAGAAGTCTGTTCAACTAAATTTTCCCTTGTGGTAAGCAACTTATTCTTAACACGTTGACGGACAGTGTTGCCTATAGCAGTCTATATAGTTAAAGTACTACGACAGTAAATGCCCGTCAACGTCCGAATTTCTATTCTCCTAAAATCAGTACGCTTCTAGAAGCATGGTTTTCTACGCAATCATATACATGAGCAGAGCACGTTGTACTGTCGTCAGAGAAAAAAATAAAACTTTCTACTGTCACTAGATAAAGGGAAATCCGTTCATTTAATGTGTGCGAAATTGATTTAACTTGCATACAATTTTTATGTTCTGCAGTGTATATTTGAATAGAAAACTATTTCCTAAGCACTTTCAATTGAATAAAATTGGTTCATGTAAACAACTTATTGCTGATGTGTGCGTAATTGTTTAACTCGCGTACGATTTTTGTGCACTGCAGTGTTTACTATTGCCAAGTCGACGTTCCGTTCGCAAACATGTAGTTCATTTGCAGTGTATTCAAAATGACCTAGTTCTATTTAGTTTTTAAAGGTAGCTTAACATTTAGACGACTAGTATTTTTTAAATTCTCGTTGCGTTAGCTGCTTACATCTGTTTTTAAATGAGCTTTTTCAAAGTATGAAAATATATTTTCATTTCGAATTTTTTTGCTGATTTTGTTTTA
Source organism: Pelosia muscerda (assembly GCA_963691645.1). NCBI lineage: Eukaryota > Metazoa > Arthropoda > Insecta > Lepidoptera > Erebidae > Pelosia > Pelosia muscerda. Next base: position 12,955,082 of record OY829114.1, on the reverse strand, counting down.
GTGCTTCCTTAGCATCAGAGAAATGAAATTGTATTTGGGTAAAGTTGAGAAATTTACATATTTACATGAATACAAGTTGATTTATACATCTCTCTCATTATGGGGTAGGTGGAGTCGACCAGTTGCCATCTTAGCTTACTTCTATTACTAGACACTTAACGAACTAAACAATAATGTATATTAGTACATTTATTTTTATTGTTATTACAGGTGCTTGCCCATTGATCATATATTTTGAAAAGAGAAAACATCAAAATTATTGATAACACACTTGTACTTCTCCACTGTCTTTATTATTGTACCTAACCGGTTTCGCCTTGCGGCATTCGCAAAGGTTAAAAGTATGCCGCAACGCGAAACCGCAGAAGAAGCTTCTAGAGTACTTTTGTATCTGCCTTTCATGGAGGGATAATAGTGTGGGCATTTAATTTTATGTTCATGAATATACATTAATATATTTGCATTTTAATAATTGTGGTTTTCACTTAATTGGAGAAACATGTTAACATAATCGTAAATTACTGTAGATGAATATCAAACGAACCTGTAACTATCCTCTGTCAGCGTAATATTCATTTAAACAAATGAATAAAGCATATTAAATGGTGTGGAAATACCCAAATTTTGAGTGGGTAACATTTACATCAAATTTAGCCCATCGGGTACAGTTCTTACAAATGATGTACAAGTGTATATTATAACAATAGTTTACTCCAACGGTAAATTGTATCTATCTTAATAATCATTATCATAATCCCGGTTAATCCCGGTCGCATCCAAAGAGGTTACATTGGTGTAAGAGGTTCGCTTATTTCCAGTTTTAACTGTAGTGACCATCTGACCTCCACAACCTATAGGTACAGGTGATATCGAAGTACTGCAGTTAGACAAGTTGTTAAATATTTTAGGGCTCCAACTTCCCATTACGACTGCCATAGATGTTAGTATGACAACCGGGACTAAGGGTTAGTATGACAACTGCGTAACATGCTCTCCGAGGCACATCGAGACTGGTGTAAATAGTTATATTAATGCATACAAATATTAGCACTGAGCGGGGATCGTATCCGCACCTCCTGCGAAGCAGTCACGTTTACTACTGCTACGCCACAGAGGCTGTCGTTTGTCGTATTAATCTTGTCATCCATTTTAATGTTGTATATCTATTTTAATAACTAAATAGAAAATATTAGACATCACATTAAAAATATCCAATGAACATCCAATGGCGTTAATTCAAGGTACAGGCTGTGTGTAAATTTTCAATCAAGTCTTCAACTTAGAAGGTATAGAGGCCTCTTCAGAAACACATGTCGAAGTTTGTCCTTCGCACTAGCGGAATATTGCAACATGTAAGAAGTATTTTTACTTGCTTGCGGTTTGACAATCCTTTCTATGGCAATTACTAATATTTTGCTATTGTTATCGTTGGAATTGTTAAACCGTGGGTGAGTGGTGTGTTCCCCTTCCTCCCCCAATATATTTCTTTTTATAATGAATTTCCGCCAGGTAACGCCAGCATCTATATCATACACTTTACAATACTTAGGCTTAGTTGCTCCAACTACCTGTTAAAGTTAAGGTTTCCGTCAAATTTAACAGTAATAGTAACATTGATTCTAATGGTTTGGCTAAATGTGTTGCACCAGTGTATTTAGTAGCTCTGTTATAGTTATCTTTTTGATAGAATTTGACGTTTGAGTGTGGCCGGTTACAGTTAGCGTCTAGTTAAGACGTGATTTTAACAATTGTCAATTGGTGCAACCTGTTTTATACCTGACCGGTACTTTAACTGCACTGTTAATGTTAAAGTACGATCGTGCAACCCATGCTTTATTAATTTGATATTTTATTTGTTGTAGCACTACGATGAATCACTTCTTTATTATTGTAGTAACAGTAATATTGGCTGTAACTGGATTACATTTACGAAATGATGAAAGACATGCCTTATCAGTGGCTGATTTCAGAAATGAAATTTCAAACGAAGCAAAAGGTAAGGATATTTTCTGTATAACTTACGATTTCATTTAGCACAACCTTTTTTTTATTTATCGTGCGCAAAATCCCCACGGATACCACCTCCAGCAAAACCGATGGAGGTGATTATGGACTCGAACCGACCAGAATGCACGCCGTCCATGGGTCCTTTATTGCCGGGGGGTGAGATTATACAAGACATATCTCACGCACCCCGGCATGAGATAGCACAACCTGTGTATTAACGAGATTACCTATATTGTAAATACAATAATTCACTCAAGCAGTCGCCATGCGCTGTTACGATTCCTTTTTTTCTTCGCGCGCAAAATTCCCACAGATACCACCTCCACCGAAGTCGGTGGAGGTGAATATTGTCCGCTTATTATCACTACATAGTATAAAATAAAGTCGCGTTCTCTGTCCCTATGTCCCTTTGTATACTTAAATCTTAGAAACTACGCAACGGATTTTGATGCGATTTCTTTAAATAGATATAATGGTTAAAGAGGTAGGTTTTTATGCATATAACATCAAGCTACGACCAACAGGTGCGGAGCAGGAATGAAAAATGTTGCAAAAACGGGGTGACGCAGACGAAGATGCGCAGGTCAGCTAGTTAAGTATTATAACCGAAATTTGCATGCCACATACTGCGGCTAAATATGTTGTGCTATTACATAATTTCAAGACCCATATTCTACCATACCGCCAATAATACCAAACCGCGGTAGCCTAGTGGTATAGTGGACTGCTGAGACGAGGTCTCGGGTTCGATCCCAGATTTTACCATGGCACACACCAATGACTTTTCGAAGGTTTCGAAGTTATGTGTGTATTTATCGCAGGTTAATAAGTGTCTGGTTAGTGGCAATAGGCTCGCCATCTATTATATTGGGACCTAAACGCAAACTGGCGAAATGTGGGTGCTAGCACCTCTACCTACCCCTTCGGGGATATAGGCGTGTGTTTATGTTATGTTATATCAAATATATTTATGAGCAAATAAATTCAATTTTTTATTTCTTTCATTATGTTTCAGTGGTGGAAAAACGGCAAGTAAACGACGATGATGACCAACTTGTCTACTTACCTGGCGATAATTGTGATAATGCACCACCATGTCCAGATGGAGAACCTTGCAAGATGGTACCACCAAAATGTGAAAATGGTCCTTGTGAGTCCAATGCTACAGTTCCGGCATGTTATGCTTAATATTTTTGTTCAAGAAAATAGATATTCCGTGAAAGTAATTATATGTTAGTTTGGAAATAAAAATGTCTCAATAATATCATACTTTTTATCTCTATTCGGTCCTTTTTTCATTACACTTAGACACATAAGCGCACGGCCCACCTGATGAAAAGTGGTTACCGTGCCCTATAGACGTTTGCAACACCAGAGGCGTCACACTTGTGCTGCCACCCAGGGCAAAGGGGAGGAAAGACGGGGGGGGGGGGGTCAGAGGACAAAGTAAAGTTCCTCGGTCTTTCCACTGACTACACTACACAAATCCTCTCCAGTGAGCTCTGGCTACTATACTCACCGCCAGAAACACAATACAAGGTTATTATTAACCGCAGCATTCTGTAGGACGGAGGTACTTCCTCAGTAGGACTGCTCAATTAGAACGTGGATACGGACATATCCTACCTCCGTAGGTTATTGTGATAAATTTATGGAACTTACTTCTGCCGACGTTTCGGATTCGTTACAATACCAGTTGGTCACTTCGATGCCTTGACTGAGATGGCGAACATCTTAAGGTAGGTACAACATTGGTACTGTGTTTTATTTCAAGTTTGCCTTTTTTATAACATGTCAATTTGACTTCACCTCGCCTGATGATAAGCTGAAGGCAAAGTCTCACAAAAGAGGGTCACCATTGAAAACAAATGCTTTTTCACGACCCGGAACTGTAGGAGGAAGGAAACACGTGCGCCGGTATGGAATTCCAAGACTTAATGGTGCGGCAGAGGAAAGACTCACCGACCCGCTTGGTTCTTGATGGAATATTCTTCACCGTAATATGTGGGTGACATCTAAGCCCTGCAAGTGTTGTCCTTTGTAGAAAAGAGGGGCTGGGATGAATTGGAATGGAAATATTCCTCAGGATTTGGCTGACCTGCCACTTAATAAGTTCAAAATAGAGGTAAAAAGATGTTTAAAGAAAAAAAGTTATGATAAAGTAGACGAATATCTTGATGATAAAAATGCATGGTCATGGTAATCTCTTGCTCTTGCACCCATAACGTATTAATATTATAAACAAACAGAACTAATTAAAAAGAAAATAAAGAATAACGATAATCTTCCTGAGTTTCTTGCTGGTCTCTTCTCAGGAGATTTAACTACCGAACCAGCGAAAGAATCATTTTCAAATGATTTATTTACTAAGTATTTTATTTATTATAAATTATAATATTTTTGACAAATGTAGGTACATAATTATTGTAAAACTTTGACATTCATTAGTGCTCTTTATGTGCCTAAACTGAATAAACGAAATTGATTCTTTGTTTCTTTGATCAAAGAAGATTCACCATGGTAGAGACGATAAAATTTTCTTCTCTTGTGTGATATCGTTTGAATACTTTTCCGTTAGTCGGTTCTTGTTGTGTGTGGACAAAATGTAGTAAATAAATATCAAAAACATATTAGTAACTATTTCGTTTATTTAATACTAGTATTTACTACTATAGGCACATATAGGTACTGGTTCAGAATCACAGTGTCTGGAATAACATTTCTTTTCTTCCATTATACAAGATCTTCCATCTGGACATGGCGGTGCCTCATCACAGTTCCTGCCAGGCAAACGAATGTATTCGTCTTCTTCGGGTACTGGCCGGGGTCCAAACACTGCAAATATATTAATAAAACGTAAGAAACTATCGGTTCTGCCTCACCTCACCTCACCTCACCGCAGTTAACAATGACGACCGCCTGGTATTTTGTCTCATAAATCTGGGTTCTAAAAAGGATATTCTAGAGACCCCAACCGTCCTTGGTCACTAACGTTGACGTGTCTGATCAGTTATCTTTATATATAAAAATGAATTGCTGTTCGTTAGTCTCGCTAAAACTCGAGAACGGCTGAACCGATTTGGCTAATTTTGGTCTCGAATTATTTGTGGCAGTCCAGAGAAGGTTTAAAAGGTGAATATATATGAAAATGCTCGAAATGGAGGAACGGGAACGGGGTAACAAGTCCACGCGGGCGAAGCCGCGGGCAACAGCTAGTTTGAGATAAAAATCAAAATTCTCCAATGGAGAAACGGACACAGAAAGATACCAGACGCAATGGGAATTAATGCAAAGATGATGATAATAATGATGACGACATAATAAGATATTAAATCGTTATAGCAATTAGATAATAGTAATGGCAATACGTTGTGGTTTTATTGGATAGTAGTAATCGTAAATTTCTACAAATCAGGCATATTCCAATCAGGCACCAAGAGATGAACTAAAGCTTGGGGTGGGCCCGTGACTAATAACATCCTTGTTCTGTGTTTCCTGTGGTGAATAGAGTAGCCAAAGCTCACAAAAGATTTTTATGCTGTCAGTGAGAAGACACATTTATCTCCTGCGTTGGAGACACAAAAGCTCTGCTACTCTTCACACATATTGCTATAATCCACGTTTCTATAGGGTCAGAAGCACAAGTATTTACGCTTTTCGTGTGGCCAATGTCCATTTGCCACGGTAACCACTTTCCATTACGTGGTCGGAATGTTCGTCTGCCAGTTAAGTTGTGAGAAATAAATAAGCTACTTTTTGTGGGAAAAAGGATAAAGGGACTGAAAGTTCAGAACCGCGGGTAACCACAGACCAGGTAACATTTTACATTACCTGTGTAGACACATGCAGGAACTTGTTCAGAATCGCAAATCCTCGAATAACATATTGGTTCTATCATCTCGCATTTCCTTCCATCTGGACACGGAGGTGAGTTTTCACAGGTAGTTCCAGGTAACATTAGAACATCTTCTTCATCCTCTACCAAATTGGATCCAACTACAGCCAGTGCGACTATTGATCCAATGATGACCAATTGTTTTCTTTGTGTGCTGTAATAAACAGTGGGTTAAGGTACACAATTAAATAAATATAGAGAATGTTATCATTATTTTCTGGTACTTGAAAAAACCGCGGTATGGGTAATAGACTGCCAGGTTTTACCATGGCACACCCAATGACTTTTCGATGCTTTTCGAAGTTATGTGTGTATTTATCGCAGGTTTATAAGTGCTCGGTTAATGACAATAGGCTCGCCACGTATTACATTAGAACCTAAACAGAAACTGGTGAAAAGTGGGTGCTAACACCTCTGCCTAGACCTTCGGGGAATAGGCGTGACTTTATGTTACATTCATGTTATGTTATGTACTTGAACCCGTGATCAGTCTCCTATAGGAGAACGCTCCGACCTCCTGAGTTACTAGACCCGCCTAAAGTATTCGAAGTTCTCCATTTCATCTTAAGGGGCGAAGTTGGACACTGAAAGATGTATAGAAGTCATTTTCTTATGCCAATTTCATTTGTATAAAGAGAATATGTATCATCATTCTCATCGCGGGTTCAAGTCCCGTGGAAGCATTCACTGTTTCTGATCAAAATCTGATTTGAAACTACATATATACTAATTGCTTTAAAAAAATGTCATTATGTTTGTAAATTGACTTAAATTTTTGTTAATGTTTTGTTCCTTTAGATTTTTTTATTTTGATTATTTTATTTTTTAAATTATCTATCAGATTGGGCATTCCCCGCGTCAGAGAAAGGTTTGAGTCCGATTTCCGATTTAAATTTAATTTCATTGCTTAATTTAGCTTATATTTATTACGATTAACATTTAAAAAAAAAAAAATATTTTTAATTCTTTTCGCCCCCGTTTACCTTAATACACCTCTGCCTACCCCTCGGGGATTACGGGCAGCATATTTTTTTATTTTTCTTTATTCTATTCAAAAGAACTTACAGCTATTACAGTGAGATGAACTCTAAAAATAGGTACAAGAAGCCTAATTACAAGTTTTTACGATTGTATGTAAATAAGTATTTTAAAAATTGTACGTATTACTTGTACCTCGTTATAGTGTCCATCTTTCCTGTGCCTCTCTCTCTCACTGTATGGTTCCTTCTAATGAGGATATTATTGACCGCGTTATTATCATATCCAATAATAGCTAATTATATGCCAGTGATCTCATTGAGTGATTAGCTAATATTGTTGACCATTTCAATTGTGTTTACAAACATGATGTGTAAATATTTATACTACATTTCTGGGGAAGGTGGTCATCTCGAAAGCGGTGACCTCGGGTCTAATGGGATGTGAGAGATATGCCTTATATTATCTCATTATTTCAGCTATAGGACGTCCATTGCTGAACACAGGACTCCCAGATTGACCTCCAATTCGACCGGTTGTAGGCAGTCAGCACCCAATGGGTACCCGCGACTTTGACTATGTCGTCCGTTCACCTCGCAGGAGGTCGTCCCCACGCTTTGTCTACCGGCACGTGGTCTCCATTCGCTAACCTTTCGGCTCCAAAGACCATCTGTTCTTCTTGCTACGTGCCCTGTCCACTGCCACTTCAGCTTGCTAACCTTGTAGGCTATGTCGAGCACTTTCGTTTGTCAACGAATCTCTTCATTTCTGATTCGATCTCGCAGAGAGTTTCCGAACATAGCCCTTTCTATAGCTCGCTGTGTGACTTTGAGCTGCATCTCAGTTGGTTCGAATCATCGGACTCGAACCAACTGAAAAGCATACTCATCTCCACCGCCTGCACAGGACCGAAGAGGTATCATGATAAAAAATGAAGTAAAAGTACTTACTATATCATGATGAGCAGGAAATGTTTCTTCATAGACAGCTGAAGGTGCTATGTATCCCTTGTTTAGAATGCTATGTATTTTATATTCATTATTTTTTCTTATTTTCCTTTATTTATTTATATTACTACAAGACGTAGCACAAACAGAGATTGTAGTATAGGGTAATGTATATCAATAATGCACTTCGTATTAAAAATATAATAGCAATACTATTGTACAAATATATGTACATATAAATATAAATAAATATTTCAAACTAATAAAACAAGTTTACTAAGCAATAAAAAATGCTCCCATTTTAGAACACATCCAGGCATGAATTACTAAAACCCTAGGTGTCCAATCAATACGCAGAATGACCTCCGTCCGCCATGAGCGCGGGCCTGGAGGTGACGGGTGCTGTCACCCTAGCAGAAGCAGGCCATGGCGATGGCGCAGAGTGCCACCAACCCCAGTTAACCCAGGGGCTGGATAGGGACACCATGGTACCCACATTAGGGGAAGAGGGTCATCTCAACAGAGAGAACATCTTTGCGCACGATAAAAAAAAGGTGTCCAGTCAATAGATTAAGTTACTGCACGACTTTACGAAAATAGGTTTACTTCTTTCACCCGGTTTGCCCTTTCCTTCCCGTGTGGAAATTCCCACTAAAGTCAGCGAGGGTGGTTAAACCGCACGGCCGTCTTGGGTCATAATTTCATTGGAGAGGGTGAGGTAGCCTCTGGCAGAGCTGAAATAGGTTTACCTGGATGTAGCGTATGGGGTCTGTGACGAACTTCTGTAAACAACTAGTAGACTTTTTATCGTGCTCGCTGTTCCCCAATAATTGTATAAATTGAGGACTTAAACGAGGCGACTGTTGTGGTAACAACAAACTTTTATTCCCGTAAAGCATCAGATTATATACAAACATACACGGTCTCTCGAATAGTTCACTCCATGTTAATCCCACTAGAAGCATTTGATTCGCACAAACGGACCGAGTTGTGTTCCTTGCGAGACAACATTTGTTCCTAAATCCTATGTCACAGTTGAATCAAACTACTCGTAAGTAATATCAGCAGTCGCAGTATATTACTATATGGATGTACAGTTAATTAAAATGTATATACATAAATTTTCTCGCCTCTAATTCGAACGTTACAAGAGGTACCTATATCCTATATGTATTTAATTACATTGATGAGTGGATCTATTATCTAGAGCTTCTAAGACTAGTTAGTAGTTTTGTAGTGGCATCACTTCATACAATTTTTTATTCGAATTGTCCAAGAACTGATGAGGCCCACTGTATAATATCACTACATGGTATAAAATAAAGTCGCGTTCTCTGTCCCTATTTTTCTTGTCCCTTTGTATGCTTAAATCTTCAAAACTATGCAACGGATTTTGATGTTTTAATAGATAGAATGGTTAAATAGGAAGGTTTATATGTATATAACATCATGCTACAACAAACAAGTGCGGAGCAGGAATGAAAAATGTTGCAAAAACGGGGTGACGCAGACGAAGTTGCGCGGGTCAGCTAGTTGTACATAAAATGCTGCATGCATGAAATGCAACAAAAGACCGACTTGTCCTGATGGAGCAGTCGACCATTGTGTTCCATACAATTCACAATTATTCATTTTCGTAAACTTGAGATCACTTTAGTTTTTGTTCAACTTTAAATATTGACTTTATTACCTTTATCGATTGAAACATGTTCAGCAATTGACTGAAAATTCAAAGTTAACGAACTAGTTATAAAACTAAAATGAAAACTGTAACACAATTCGTTTCAAATTGTTTCTTTCAATTTTATTTTCGATTTTGTTAAGTTTAAAGTTAAACTACGTATGTAACCTCAAGTTTGCTTCTAGTTTTATACTGTAAGAAAAAATCAGGTTTAAAACAGCTGCAGAAACCGACTGCAGATATTTTAGACCTGACTTTCTGACTTGATGGATTGAACATGTATGAGAAAATAAATGAAAGCAGTAGTGAAGAGATAGATCATTTTGTCTATAATATATTATATTCAGTGATAAATTCAGTATAATTATATATTCAGTGATAATCTGGAAATAAATTTCCACTGCCTGGCCAGAGATCCAGCCTATACAGATAATCTAGACTATTGTCACCTGTCACTTGCAGAAAATGGTTTTATCTGATCATGATCTGATATTAGATATTTTGTTTCTAAATTCAAAATTGGTATAGACCATTAAACAAAAAAGTCCTGAAAATTAGATATATATTAACGGTTAGTTTAGTACGAGTAAATGGACCACCCGTTGAAAACGCGGCACCGGCCTGAGACTGGCAAGTAATTCAGCAGGACTTGCTTAGCCGCACAAGCACTGCCAATTAACGTCTTGGAGAGTATCAGACGTATATATAATTTCCTTAGTATATACAATAATTTGCTTGAGTAGCAACTTAAGTAAACAGCTCATTTTCTTAGGTTATTTAAATAATTTGATATAGCTAACGTTAGATTGACTTGAGTCTGTTTAAGGACTTCCAGCTGGTTCAGGAAAGTTTGTATTTGTAATTCTTTACTTAGACTAACGCAAACGGAAATACCATTTGCGTTAGTCTGAGTTAGTAAGGAGTAGTGTTCCAGGTAATATCACCGGGGTCCTCATTTAACCTCGGAATCATTTTACCAACGCTTTATCTCCCAAGTGAAACAATTTGATATACTCGATGTCATTTTTGTATTGCTTTTTACAGATACGTACTTATTAGATACAAAAAAACAACAGTCTAAAACATCGATTTAAAATTTGAAAAAGTGAAAGTCTGGGTTCCAATTTCAAATTGATTTGAGAAACTAAGCATATGAATATCTCAAAATTTCAGATAAAAAAGGAAAGAAAAAAAAGATTAACAACATTTCATATTCCATTTACATTTTGTTAATATTGTTCACGTATGTTCAGATTATATTAAATAATTTCATAAAGTTTCTGTAATCCATCTCCGGGACCAATAGCTACGTATAGTAATCGGCATAATATCCTAACTCCAGTGACGTCATAATATATTGTAGTTATACGCCTTTTTAGGTGTCTTTTGAAAATACCATGGGCTTCTGCGGCGGTACAGTCAAATCCACCAATCATAGATGGAGTCGATTTATTAATGGCTTTTTTTCTTCTTTTTCCGTACGTAAAATCCCCACGGATACCATCTCCATTAAAGTCGGTGGAGGTTATTATGTCGGACTTGAACCGACTAAAATGCACGCCGTCTTTTTAATTGCCTGAGGTGAGATAATGCAAGACAAATTTCCCGCACCCCGGCATACCCGTAGAGATTTATTTATGGCTCTCAATAAAACAATAAAATTATACTATATTCGGCACTCTTAATATTATAAAATGTACTTAATATTTTGAATTTATACTATGATCTGACTCCGGTTCTTCTGGCGAATAATACTTATATAGTGTTTTAGTAATAAAGTTGTCCTCAGAGGAATAAAGTGTGCGGGTGACATACGTATCTTTACACAAAACCTAAGCGTGAGAAAGTGACAGAGTATAATATGAGTAGTGAAATGTTTTTTTTTTTTATAAAATAAGTTTATAAGTTTAACAGAATTATTTAAGTTGTGACGTCAATGTTTCTAGACGAAAGTCACAAGTTACTGCCACTTACATTTTAAATTCGGTTACGCGGTAATAAAGGCGTCTGGTCTACTTACGCTAGTATTACATGTGTTGCGATAAATAAATAAAGTATGTCAACCCAATTCCCGCGCGTTTTTCTTGCAAATTTAACTGTAAAAAATTGTACAAAATATATACCGTCAACTATACTACTCGCTAGTCGCATGTTACCTTTCTCTTAAATAGACCGTTACCGTGCATAGAGGCCATAACAATCCCATCGATCATTTTGTTTTCCTGGCTTCACTTGTTATTAGATATTCGCGAACATATCTGTCTCTTTATTAAATCTATGTTAACGTTTTTAAGACAGCCCTTAATGTTGCTATTAATTCTAGTTTTATTTTTTATATTTATTGTAGTAGAATAGTAGTGAAAAAGCATCTGATGAGTCTTGAAAAGTTCAACAACTGGTCTAATAGTCAATACATCGATATCGTCAACGTGTTGGAGGCCAGATGACATTTCCTTCGCGAAAAATATCACACTTCAGTCATACATATATTTCGTACTGGAAAACGGGTATCGGTCTATGATGAAAAGGTAGAATGAAGAGGATAGAAAGTCTTCAGATAGGTTGAACAAATATTTACAAGTTCATTTCTTCACTTAAATAATGATCTTATACAAGCATGATGCACTATTTCCTCTAAAAACGAGCTCTAAACAAGTTATTATTTAAACTGGCGAAGGTTGCCACTGACGGGTTATAAGGACGTACAAGTTATAAGCGGGAGCGTGGATTCACTATTTCAAGCTTCATAACCAACTTAGTTCCTCGAACTCAACGTTAATCAAACTACGACTAGAAGAGTAAGACATCACCAGAATAATGGGTGATGTCTCTTACTGGTCTTTTCTATACAACTTAGGTGGGAGACAAACACACGGCCCACCAGAAAGTGATTTCAAATAAGCCTGTTATCAGATCGTTGATGATTCTGTTATTAGAATGAACAATACAACAATACCTACAATGTTATTACAATGATATCCAAAGTTTCGCTTGAAAGAAAATAATTAGGTACAGAATTTAGCTGACCATTTTATCCCTATTCACCGTGTTTTAAGTTATGTGATAATTTTGGTACCGCGAATATTTAAAGTATTTTACTACTGCCATGCTCCTCTACACCTTAGTAATGTCTCTAAAATACTCGTCTCTTTTGACTTGTACCACTACAAATTAAACAACAAATCTGTAAAATAAAATAAAGTATGATACAGTACACTTCGAGTGCATAAGTTGGTGAAAATAATTGTGTCTAAAGGTACCTAACAACAGTGTGCCAAGATCAACACCAGCTGTAACTGACAAGATGGAGGGTTAACATCAAACAACCAACAAAATAGTCTTAATAGGGAACTAAGGAGCTAAGGAGTGGAATTCCCTGCGTTTCCGGAAAGCTATAACCTTCAAGTCACAAGTGAATAGGATCCTTCTAAGAAAACGTGATTCATCGTAGACCACATCGTCACCATCAGGTGAGATAGTGGTCAAACGTAAGCCTATCCTCAATAAAAAAACCTTTATAGAGAATACTTCTGTGCACTTCACGGTCATTATCGTTTATACTGAGGTGGCAGACAATGAACATAGAAAAATGTGTGTTAAACAAAAAAAAGACACAGCAAAGAGAAGGAAGATTCTAAATAAAGCCCTTAACCAACCCGCCTGGCCAGTGTGGACACAGTAAGCCTCCTATCATTGGAGGGAAAGGGAAAGTTTTCTTCTTCCTACAGTCCCGGGTCCTTTAAGCAGGGCGTGACAAAGCATCTGATGAGGCCGTCAATTTAAATGTCATCATTGTAACACTTTACATGTTTGTAATGGTGACCCTCGTTCCCGAGACTCCGCCTTGAGCTTACCATCAGGCGGTGTGAAGTCAAATTGACGTGTCATGAATTTTAAAAAAACCAGCAGTGGATTGATGAATTTTGATTAGTGCGTTTAAGTTTAAATTAAACTTCATGATCACACTTTGCCTAATAACTCTGTCTCTTCCGAGATAGGTAGTGAAAATATTCTACTCTATAGTTTTGAAAATAACAAAATACGTTATTATTCAGCGAACACAATACACAGATGTATTGTTTTAGAATTCAAAAGACTGTGAAGTGACAAGTTTATTCAAAACATTTTATGTTCACATTGAATTGAGAATGAAAGAGGTTCGATAAAACTTTACAAATTGTATTGCCTACTCTGTTTTTTGTGAAGGATATTCATTGGATATATACAAAGTAGGTTGAATGGAATACCTATTTATTACCGTACATAATTGTATCTTTTTACAATTTCTATATTGAATTGAACCAGATTTGCTACAATTTGGTTAACAAATGTTTATTGAGGTAATGGAGCTTGATAGAAATCAACCTATTGGAATAGTTAAGGGGTAAATTCTATAATTTGTAGGTATAATCAAAAGCAAATTTTTTCACCGCCACTTCCAATAATGCCCTTTCATTTTTCTACAACGCTAGCGGAAAATTGTTTATAGTTTTTAGCCCGTTTTCAAGATTTTTCTTATATAAAGAACACGTCAATTTAACTTCACTTCGCGTGATGGCAAGCTAAAGGCAAAGTCTCAGGAAAAAGGTTGGCTATTACAAACACGTACAATATACAATGGTGGCGCTCAGCTTGATGGCTTTATCAGATGCCTTTTCACGCCCCCCTTAAAGGACTCGGGACTGTAGGAAGAAGGAAACACGTGAGCTGGTAAAAAATTCCAAGACAGGAAAGACACACCGAACCGCTACGTTCTGGATTACTGTGATGAACCGCGAATAGGTAGCGTATATTCACACCTGAAAGACATTTCTTTGTGCTCAATTAAAAACCTATTGTATGACTTTAAGTAGATCTAAAACTTGATTCTTGTTTCGTACAATATTTCAAATAGATTTGTGAAATGATACAACTAAGAAAATATATATATATAGACCTAAAAATGATGTCTGTAACTGAAGACCTAATATGTATTGAATTCATTTTTGAGGGCATGGTATTTTCACTAATAGCATGTAAGGTTGAATAGCCTTCGCTCATTTAACATTTATATCTGTAAGTTATAAGGCAAGATAGAAATCTGACTGCAATTTATATTTCCGAAATAAGAAGACTTGGTTTTGATTTCTTTAATCTAAGGAAAAGAAATATGATACATCAACTGCAAGATTTGACCAATGAAGTGATGGTAAAAAGTACAGTATAAAAGTAGGTACTTTATATAAAATCCAGTAAAATATTATAATATAATTTTATTTTATTCGTTATCATCCTTGTGTTAGTCTCAGTCAAATTCGAAGCTTTCTGGGGTCCTCCTTCTTACGAGTATGTCTTTATGTTTAGTATTAAATTTGAGATAAGCACTCCCATCCTTTTTTTGGACTTTCAATTTATAGTAAAATTGTATGGTGTTTCAAAAATAATGGCAATCTATCTATCAATCCTAATCAGACAGACTGGCGACCTAAGCAGGGCTGCCAAGACAGGTTGGATGCGAAGGGTGAAGGTTCGAAAACAATAGTAGCAATTGATAGATTGAATGTCAATTCTATGTCAATCTTCAAATAATATAACCTTTAAATAACCATGAGTGACTGTTGACATATGTCCACAACATTAGATGTTTTACTACAGAGAAACCCTCGAATTTCATCACTAAGCAACGTCTGTCCAACAAAAGGCGGCAAAAAATGGCTAAAACTCGTTCATCCTTCGAGAAATTTTTCTCTTGTCTTTGTTACGCGATGAGAAATTCTAACTGTCATGACATTATTATAAATCTCGGAGATAAGTGGCTGTCGCCACATCTTTCACTGCTCTACACTAGTCATTCTTATGAAAAAATCCTAAAAGATAAAGACGGAATAGTGGGTGTAAAAGGAAGATGGAGGACAAAGAATTTTTTAACAGACATTTTCTAGATTTTATGAATGATTTTGTTGGCGGTAAGTTTTGAAACGTTTGATCTTTTTAACGGGTAAGTATATTCAGAGAAAACTGAGGATTATTAGGTAAGTACAAAAAGTTTATTAAGAAGTCAGTAGATATAGTAGAGAGATAATATATAATAGAACCGCAGTAGCCTAGTGGTATGGGTAATGGACTGCTAAGACGAGGTCTCGGGTTCGATCGCAGGTTTACCATGGCACACACCAAAGAATTTTCGATACTTTTCGAAGTTATGTGTGTATATATCGCAGGTTTATACATAAGTGCCTCGTTAATGGCGATAGACTCACAACCTATTACATTGGGACTAAAAATAAACTGGCGAAATGTGGGTGCTAGCACCTTGGCCTACCCCTTCGGGATATAGGCGTGAGTTTATGAATGTATGTAGATATATAAGTTAGTACCGTTTAATAATATTTGATATCATTCCTTATTGATTCTTTGTACTTATATTATGTATCCGTCTGATACTCTCCAAGACGTTAATTGTTAGTGCTTGTGCGGCTGAGTACGTAATTAATTTCCTTGCGATTTACACCGCATAGAAGGGAAGTGGGTCATATTTTTTTCCAAATTTATTTAGCTGCAACTTTTTCGGTTAGGAATTTATTTTCATCATATCCACTTTTTTATAAAGTGCCCGATTGGCGGCATTAGGCTCGCTCCGTATTACGTGGGATCAAAAATGATAGTTGGCGAAATGTGGGTGTTTAATACACCTCTGTCTACCCCTTCAGAGATTATGGGCGTGAGTTTATGTATGTATGATTCTGTATTCTTTATAGTATCATATATATTAACTACCAGCGGCTTTATCTGCTACACGGGCTTTATCAGCTATTTGCCTTGCTAAGTTTTTGTATGCAACATTGTTAAATGACGTTCTTGGTTTTAGAATACATGTCAAATTAAAATTTGGTTGAATCATTTATTAGTTTATTTTTGCAAAAAGGGCGATTCAAAATCATGACTCAATGCAGTAGTCATATTATCATGATATACAAAATAATTAATCATTTATATAGCAAATATTACTCAGCAATAATAACAAACATTATTATAATTGACATCTGTACCAAAATCCTGCGTCACTTTCAATACCTGTGCCATCTGTCTCGGACAAGATTGATGACGAGCTTCCACAATCGTGTCCCACGTTCATACAATTAACGTTCGAGGTATTAGCAAGTACACTAATAAATGTACGAAGAAATTGAGTGATAGTCCGCTCAAAGTGATTTATGGAAACAATTTTGTCGCTGATAGTACATTTTTGTATAATTGCTGCTCTGATTCATGTTCAATTTAATTGTTTGGTATATTTGTTACAAAAGCGTTTGTTATTCTCTGGTTATTAACGGCCTGATTTATGTTTGTGTGTTTTTGATTGGCTTTGAATTGTTTATTTTCTTTTATGTTTTTTTTTCAATCTTAATTTCTTTTTTTGGAGTTTACATCGAATCTAATTGTGATATATCAACCCCATTATGCTTTAGTCCAAAAAAAAACTACCTACCTGTTCTTTCATCTGTAGTAGTCAAACTTGCCATAATTTAGTTTTTGTGGTAGCGAATGTCGAATGTAATGTCTAACTACCTAAATCCGACAGGCAAGAAAGCATCAAAGCTTCATCTATCGATTAATAGGTGTAGCTGCTTGCTAAATGTACCCAAAAGATCCCATAATGTGGATTAGCCAAGTTTTCTTCTCAGAGGCTTTCTCCATCCATTTGCTTAGGTATTGTAATTTAATATTACAAATGGATATTTTAATGTTATTTTACTTTGAAAAGATATTTACAATATAAATAATGCTAATATAAATATTGCTGTAATCCATAATGTGGATTCACACTACAAAAAGATCTATAGTAATTATTCATAAACTATCTACTGGAAATTATTAACGCTTTTTGCATTGCAACCACTATGCCAAACATCTTCTGCTTGACACATAATATATGAATATTGTGTTTAGAATTAGTTTCAGCCTCAGTAAGCATATTATGTGACTATTGTAAGAAGTGATTGATTAAATATTGCCAAATATTCCACTTATTAACCTCAAGTGGGGATACCAGCGATAAGGCCACTCATTTTACATTAGAACAACAGAGCTGTAACTCTCACTGGTCCTTGGTGTTTTCTTGTATTTATTTCTTGTTTTGTTTTTGATGTACAATAAAGAGTTATCTATCTATCTATATTATCTATATATCTAATACTTATGATGAATTCTGATTTTCAAGTTCTGACCTGAAAAATCTTAATCCTCTCATTGAATCACCATCGCAGATTAATCACCGGTGTATACCATTTGTATGTTCATGTAATGGGGGCATAATACACCGGTAATATTTCATTCGTCGCCCCTGGGAATGTCTCGCGTATCGACGTATGTCATCGTGATTTACGTTAATGTTGACGGGTTCGATACCATTCACGTTTTCGAGTCATTGGAACGATTGAATGTGTTGATTCTTTGTCTATAGTCGTTTCATTTGATCAAAGAGCACTCAAAAATTTTATACTTAGTAAAAATAATTTCAGTGTCAAATTTTGTATTTTGATGTCAATCCATAAACAATTTTGTTGTGTATTCTTGCTACGGTGAGTTGAGTAGTAAAAGCTCACTGGAGATATTTGTGTTCCCCCTCCCCACTGCCCTCTATATGGTCGAATTTGACGCCTTTGGTGTTGCAAACATCATAGGCCACGGTAGCCACTTTCCATAAAATGGGTCGTGTACTCGTTAGCTACCTAAGTGTTGCCAAAAACTCGATCAACTAGCCTGTCGCAATTCGCTACTGGACTTAAACTTATCCCAATGTATGCTATTGCACCTGCATTCAGTTTATCCCAACCACCTTTTTATACGTCATCCATCTAATAGGGAGTGAAGGGCTTGTCGTTTGCCTTTTCGCAGTCATGAAATCGGTCCAGAAGTTTCGGAGCCTATTCATTTCAAACAAACAAATTTTTCCTCTTTATAATATTAGTATAGATTGACCCGAATACAATGGTTTGTGAAATGTGAGTGTTAATTCACTTCTACCTACATAGGTATGTATGTAAGTGTTTTAAAAAAGAAAAATAAATACTGCTTCATTTGTAAATTGCTAACTCATAGTAAGCCCTATCTCATATGGACAGGTGACCTTTATATTGTTCAATTAAACCTATATGTATATGTCACAAAAATGTCATACTCAAGGCAGCTGATGTATTATTAAACCTAATGACATTTAAGAAGTCAATTTTCAGAAAGGTCAAAACGTTTAAATATTTCTTTGAGAATTTTTAAGGAGAATACTCAATATATAGTGGCTTAAAACTTTTCATGAGGTATTTTTTTATATATATTTGACATAATTAAAACCAGATCATGTTGAAATAAAAACTAAGATAGCAGACAAGCACTCTCCCCACCTGATGGAAAGTGATCACCGTGGTCTCTGGACGTACGCAACATTAGAGGCGTCCCATTTGAGCTCCCGACTCTATCTCTATGTGAAGAGCCGGTGGCTATGGTGGCGTATGGGCGTTTGCAATACCAAGGGAATCTCATTAGTGCTACCGACCTTGTAGAGGGGAAAGGTAGGAGGAGAGGGGAGAAAGAGATGAGGATGGGGTGAAGGTTAAGAGAATTTAGGTGCTGTCAGTGTAGATGAGAAAGCAGTCTACTATTCTCCTCCTAATTTGGCTTTTATGAGAGCTGATTTTATCCAAGTGGTCTCGTCTCATCTAAAGGGTATCGTAAGAGAAGACTAACAGGAAACGCAGACAATATCACTGAAAAACTCAAAATATTACGCTGAACCAACTCGATTATTGGCCAGCGTGGAAACAGCAGGCCAAAGCAAAGCCTCCCAATATTAGCAGAGGGACTTTTGCTCCGCACCAGTTGGTTCTAGTTGTTTGAACGTGTTTCCTTCTTCCTACAGTCCCTGGTCCTTCAAGCGGGGCGTGAAAAAGCATCTGATGAGGCCGTCAAGCTGAGTGCCACCATTGTAGCACTGAACGTGTTTGCAATGGTGACCCTATTTCATGAGAGTTTGCCTTCAGCTTAACATCAAGCGAGGTGAAGTCAAATTGACGTGCAATAAATAATGAAAAAATTCTATGTAGTAATACATCATCATGCTATTTGGAAGGTCTCGGCAGCGGGAATGAAAGAATTTAGGTACGGACGAATTCGCGAGTAGCAGCTAGTTAAAAATAAATACGTTCCCTAAGGTCTAAAGCGGGTACAATAACAGTACAACAGTGACACATCTGCATAGCTTTACAACGGTGCTGCGCGGGCTTGAAACAAAACCGGGCAACTGAATATTTTATCAAATAAATTGCGTTCCTTCCGTTTGCACTGCCACCGTCTCCGGCCATGGTTTGACGTTGTTATTTTTTTAGAATATGATTATGTTTAGGATGTGTAGCTTGTCGTAAACGTAATAAATATAAGTAACCGAGACGTGTGGCTTTAGTTGCTCCTAGCAGTTGCTGGCCTGTATTATCCGTGTGGTTACTATACGACAAAAAGTACATACATGCATTTTTAGCCGACTGCTGCGGTAATAACCGCATTTAATATGTAGTAGCCTATATGTACGTATGTATGTGTTATGTGTTTCCTCGTACCTGCTAAACAGTTGCAACGATGTTTAGTAATTATATAATTACAAATCCAAACCGAAAAGTAAAATAAATCCAATTTACAGAAGCGAGTGCTGTTTGAACCTGACTGCAACACTAGGGGAAGGTTTTGACGAAGACATTGCGGTATTTCCTGTCCTAATTGAGCAGTCAGACATGGGGAAGTACCTTCGCCCGAAGATACCGCGGCTAAAAATAACATTGTTTGGTGTTTGCATGTATGCGCTCCAGCTGTAGGCAAAACTTTGCATGGTGGTACTGAATGTGCAACATTACTATTAATCCCTTTGTCCCTAAGCAGTGCACTAGGCAAGAAAATCAATATAAGGGTTAGTGAACCGTCTATTGCTAGCCACTATCATAACACAAAGAAAAGGATTATTAGGTTACCTTTGATAAGTTGTCGTATACACTACCTAATATCATCTGATAGTTGAAGCGGTAGCTTAGTGGTTAGTGTCGGTCTTACGATTGACAGGTCCCGGGTTCGAGTCCTGGCTATTACACTAATTAATTTAAAGATTTGTTTTTTTTTTTACATGGACTAATCGTCATCATAGCTTTATTCCTAGTGCCGGTTGATCTAACTAAAGGTCTTAATTTGGAACCCGCGGTCAGTCCTCCTAGTTTTTCACTTGATATGACTTATCGTGACTTTACGAGAATGACTACCATTTGACCCCCAAACCCGACACAAAACTTTCACTTCGACCAGAAACCAACCGGGGCTATTCGTGGGGGCTTATCGCACGATAAAAAAGTTTACTAATTATGAGGGTATTTAATTAAACTACTAACAATAATTCATACTAAAACGTAACAATGGTAACAAATTTTTGTACACGGGTAACATTATAAAACAAAGAAATACAACGTTTCCTGAACGCGGTCACGTTTTGAAATTGTAAAGTATTTGAATATTTCGTTCAGAAATATTACACAACTGGTGTTTGTCGGACCGGTTGGTTCTTTATGTCTTTTAATGAAGGCTCGACACCTTGTCCGCCTGTGCTATGGCTTTATTTTTTTTTATCAGGGCGTTTGTTTGCCGCGTTAAGTTTTCTAAGGTTGGTAATGAATTTTGAAACAAAAATTTACTATCTGTTAGTGTTCTGTAATAATAATGCATTCTATTAATGATTGATTCACTATAAATAAGTGCTTTCATAAGGTTAGATCCTTTTTTCTTTCAACCGAAACGTCTGTACTAGTAAAAACAATAAAAATAGGTAGGTACTTAACTCCAAATTAATGGAAATAGAACGCGTCATAAATATCCTTAAGCATTATTACAATTAATGTAATAATGAAGGTCTGGAATTCAGCAATTTTTTCATTATTTCGATGAGCAAATTAAGTATTTCATCAATACTCGTTTAATAGGTAGGTTTTCAGATAGGCTTTCTTCTACATTATTTATTGTATTTTAGAGCTTATTTACTGACTGTACTTACCTCCTTATAAAGAAACTTATTTCAGGTGGAATAGCTGGAATACTGTTACTAACAGTCCTACTAATAATATGGCCACTAAATGGTCGAAAAAAAAGATAATAAAAAACAACAACTGATTAAGTTGTTGTAAGTGTACAAAAAATCTCTTATTACATTCATATTATTTGGAATTGGAATGTCAAAGTGCAGTTTTTGAATAGAATTCAATATGTATCAAACAAAGGGAAAAAGGTCTTTTGGTCTATTTACAAGAAACCTATTGAAATTAAGTTTGAAAATATTTTAATTAAATAAAGGTTGCTATATAATAAATTACTGTAATACTCGTTTTATTATTCGAACCCTTTTTCCATACTCGATTGGAAAAGGTATACGCTATTTGCGTACTGTATCTTGTAATACAATTGTGAATTCTAACAAATTAAACAAATAAATGTACACTACAACACTAAGAGATACTGTTTGACCCATTTTAACCATAATACTAGTATAACAGTGTATTTGATGGACGCTGACAGTCGGAATCTCACTATGGAAGATAAGTAAGATTGAAAACCCCCCCAGGTTGTCAGACGGTCATTCTTCCTTACTAACATGCACCATTAGTGCTATTACTAATAGCACTAATATATAATATACAATAGGATCAGGATCAATTCATACACAGCATTTAGTTTAATATTCTTAGTAAGGCAAACATTTTGCTAGTAAAGACTAAGTGCAATGTGTGAATCTCTGTTATACTCGTAAGTCACTAGTCCATAGAGTGCACTTGAGGTGCAAGCTGGCGTTCATATAAACATTTACTTCACCTAGAAAAGTATTTTACCTTACTGTAAGTATGTAGTTACGCTCGGAGTCAATATTCTAGGATTCAGTCCATCAATCTACGATGAAATCCGAAAGTTATCAGAATGTTTTACAGTGTAGAAATCACCTCGGATACCTCCCCCCGCCAGCCATTGAAAGTTATATTGGTATCGAACCGACTAAAACTGCTTGCGAATTATCAGATTACCTATGGTCAGATGATGCGAGATGGCCTCCTCAAGTATAGGAACTCCGGTGTCACCATCTACCCCAGGATAGGGAGAAACTTCCCCTCTTCTTTCACACATATCACAGGCGTTAGATGAAATAAAAACATACACATTTTTTAATACTTTTTATTTGTTGTAAACAGTCTTATAATCGAGCGACGAGTTTATATATTTATACATAAACAATAATTACAATTTGGCTGGGTTTACTAAGCGAATACACAATCTAATCTCACAATAAGTTTATCGTTGTCTTTATATTACAATTAACATTACACCTTAACGTTAATATTTACACGAATTGAAACTGTGTAATTGAATTACGTTTCGATTTTGTATGAAGCGTTCGAGTTTTGGGTGTGACGTTAGTGTAATAAAATCAATTTACGGTTCGTTTTCACCTAATAATATAATTGTAAAAATACAGTAATTATAGTGTCTGTTTGTAATGTTAAAAGTATCAACATTTTAATGACAGTTTGTAGTGACGGAGAAAAAATAACACCCTATCTTATCCGTATTGTGTCGTCAACATTGGGAAATATTTTATACCATCCCACAGTCCCAGGTCCTTTAAGCGGGGCGTGAAAAAGCATCTGATGAGACCGTCAAGCTGAGCGCCACCATTGTAGCACTGAACGTGTTTGCAATGGTGACCCTCTTTCATGAGACTTTGCCTTCAGCTTAACATCAGGCGAGGTGAAGTCAAATCGACGTGCCATAGATAAAAAAAAATTTATTATGAATACCTATAAGCATAACATAACATAACATAAACTCATGACCGTATCCCCGAAGTCCCAATTATGTAACCTATCAGACCTATAAGTAAGAAGTAATTTTTAAATATTTAGTCTTTCTGACTGACAATTTTAAACGGAACATCTCCAAAGTGGCTGGACAGATTTTGACGGTGATTTAAACAATATATAGCTGATTTTATAAGGAGTAATTAACAGTACATTTATTTGTAACTTCATGGGCGTGCCATGAAGCCACGAGTACATCTAATTAGTTAGAATTCTCCACATACTTAAATATGCATCTATAAGTTAAAAGTCAATCGCCTTTCAGTCAACAAAAATAACTAATTGATTAACCAACATCGTCACAGAATTGGCAGTCCGTTCTCGTAGTTTTATATTAAACTTTGCCACCAGTTTCGATAATGAAGTATTCGATCAGAATTTTTACAATCTTCCAACTTGTTATAAAAATATGCGCTTTACTTTGCTTCAGTCGAGATTTCATGAAGACGGTACTAAAGTTAAAGTGAGACTGTATTATATTTGCATCACAGTGAACGTGTTACTATTCGTGTGTTGACATTGAGCTAATATTACCACCTCATCAACCGAAGGGTGTCGTAAGAGGCGACAATCACTGCGAGAGAAGGAGAACAGCGTAGGAATGGTAAACCAAGTCCTCCGAGCAATGGGCGAGGCCTATGTCTAGCAGTAGATTGTGGTAGGCTAAATGATTGATTGATTGAACGTGTTACTGAAGTATACCCAAAAATAATACAGTCGTATTTTAGGATCTATGTTCTAATAACATACTCTGCTATAAAACAGTATTATTTTACCCTTTATTTTAGTTCTTCAGTTTTCATTTAGTTATTTAAAAATATTTTTATTTCAAGAGAAAGTTAATTCTATTGTTTATGTTAAAACTTTTTCGAATAAAGAAATTATTTGTGATATATTTGTAAGCGTTATAATTATCATTATTTTTGCTTTGGTCTCCGTCACTTCTGAAGTTTTTACCTTTGATCCCTGGGTTCACTTTTTGACTTTTACTTCCCCAATTCTCATGGTCTTGGGCATCCATGATAGTGAGAGTATTGGCACATATGTCATCTTCTGCGAATCTTTACGAAGTACTACCAGTATTGCAAAATAGTAGCAATTTATCTTACATGTTTTATTTAAAGCATTAATTGCAAACAAAATCTAAATATTTTTAAATTGTATCCGGATCATGAATTATGAAACAGAATTATTTACCCACGATCACGTTGGTTATATTATAATAGCGAGAGACTTTTAAATAATTGCTTTTGTTCCACCATGTTCCACCTAAATGTTACGCCCAAATCGCTCTTCCGGAACACTCCACATAACCTCTCATTTACATGCGATGTTTTATTAATGCGCGTAAAAACATTTTCACCTTCCGTCACACCGCAAAACTTGACAACAGTATGAACAGTTACAATGATTACGTAAACAGGCAAATAACGCAACATAACCCTAATAAAGACAATAAAATCCTTTCTTGATGCAAGCTTAGTGAGTTGCCTTTCGCAGCTTCTGTTAGACCTGGGAAAAAACAATAACCATTATTATCTGAAGTAAAAGATGGAACTTTTTTAACAAAGAAAGAAGTATAAGAAGTTTAAAGAACTGTATGTAGTCATTTTATGTATAGATAGATAATAGATATGCCTGTCTTGGATACCCTAGATGTAGGTCTTAGACATTAGTGTTATCCATAGTTTAGCACTTGATACCATTCTGAAAGGCTTATAATTACTGTTTTCTGCAAGTCTTGTATAAATACTCGGCACACATACGACCTTCTCGCATTCCTTAGAAATTGCCTGCTGTAAATTGCTGGGAATATTTTTCTAAGGTTTGTGTATTTTAGCTGGTTCAAGTTTCGAATAACCATTTTACCACTAACCTTGACCTATTCTAAGTAGATGGATATTTATATTTAGTATTAGTTTTCACCATCATTTCAATATTGTTTAGCTTTACACGCCAATACTCGTTTGGAACACCGTAATCAAGATAAAATAATATCATGCAATATAGTGATATTTATCACAAAATGTTTGTAGAAAAATCACGCGTAGTAATAATAGCTGCTCAATTTTCATAAATTAGGTAGATGTGCAAGTGGCACGCATATTTACTTTCTGAAATGTCAAATGCTTGCGAAGGGCAAACATATTCACCAAAATTTCCGTTAAACGTTTTAATAATTTTATTTTGTTGTGAAATTTAATATGAAGTTTATAACCCAAAGACTAAAATATACTTCACCACTGATGATGAGTATCTCCTATTGTTCTTCCTGATTGGCCGATTTCTTTGTCATATATGAAAGAAAATATTGTTTTTTAATATCTTACCTCCAGCAACACTTATTTGATTGCCAAAATCTTCTGCATATGAGTTGAGTTTTATTTCTGGAAAAAAATAGTTTATTATTTTTTTTAAAAGACTTTGTTATATTTAGTACTCAATAATTTAAGTCAAGAAGAGGTGAAGAGGGCTCCTCTTGCACCTTGTAGATTTATATACTCCAATGCCACACATTCGGAAATTGTTATCTTGAACTCACCATAGAGTCTAAGAGTACCCTCACTCTTTCCAAGTGAATTAGTGCTAACACAATTGTATGTTCCGATGTCGCTTCTGGAAAATTGTCTGATTGTCAACCACATTGTAACTTGGTACGAGATTTTCTCTTCTGTTATTGTGTATTTAGGCCTGAAACAGACATTTACATTCACTTCTCTCGCAAATTTTGTAACTGTAATAATTATATTAACTGTTAAGGGATTATGATTATTAATAACTATTTATACTACTTAAAACTAGATTTTTTTCTTTTTATACAAATTCCTATTACAATTTTTTGAATTAGTTGATATGTCTATAATATCCGTTGTGGTGGGCGATTTTACTTTTGTTCCTATATCTGTGGGTGCAAAACTTTTGTCGAGAGCTTTTGAGAAGTCTATGAGTGTATCAGTGTGTTACAGGGGCAATTGTGTGAAAAATGGGGAAGTTTGCTCTTTTGTTACCTAAGAATGTTGATGTTTTTGGCTGAAAATTAAGGATATGATCCCTCACAGGTTGTTGTAAAAAGAAATAAAGGTGCTCGCGAGGTCAGCCGTTCCAAGAACTACTATCAATATGATATTAGTATTACTTTGATAGTTTCAAACGGCAAATTGCAATCTACTTGAGTCAATTTTTAGATAAACCAGTGGTACTAGTGACAAATTTTTAATATAGTGGGTTTTTAATATTTAATATATATTACTACTAGGTACAGTATTGCTGATGGATGAATTCTTTTGGAGAAGACCTAACACACTTTAAGAAACTTTTATTCCGTTAGTTGTAAGACGAGTGTCACTAAACCATTCCTTTGGATATACTTGTAGGCCATTAGCAACAGCACTAACAATGTTGTTTCTGTATTTAAATGTTTGAAGCTTGAATATTTAATGCTTACCCGTCTAGAAGCATCTCCCCTCTATTCTTGATCCAGTAATTGATGGTGTTGGGATGAGCTTCCACGTAGCACTTTAGTTTGACATCTGTTCCTAGGGGTGCTCCCAGTAATTGGTTTGGCACTTTTACTGTCGGTGCAACTGTTGACAAAATGAGAGGAGATTAAATTTTCAATTTAAAGTCATTTATGCCGTATTTTTAAATGAAGTAATGGTACTGTAAAAAGTTACTATTATGATGAGAATCAGAAAAAAAGAGATAGAGGAATAAAAACATAATATATGAGAGCAGAAGTAGGGCCCTTAAAAATTTTACACATAATACAAAATTTGAACCTATTTTCCCCCGTTGACCTGTCACTCGATTTAAGGAAAACTTGGGTCAATAAATCATTAAAAATCAAAATCCAGTACCAAATTCTCATTAAGGTACATATACTTGAATAAGAACCTTGTAATCTACAATATAATAAAACAAACCCAAAATATTTTTATCAGCAAAATATCTTTCATTTTCTCTAAATTCATAGGCTCGGTAGGTACTTCCACGTTTTGTCATTCTGCACTTTTTAAGACACAATAAGGAATTTATTGCGGTAACATCTGGCAATATCAAGATGTTTTGTCCTCAAAAAGGTTTTCTTCAGTCAATATTTTAGCTGTTTATCATATTTTTTCTATTGGATGTAAACTGTTTATTGTATTTAGGTGTTTTCATGGGTTTAAGTTTGATTAAGGAATTGTGTAGTAGTAGATATTTTTTATTCAAGCTGCGTTATTGACGTGATTGATAATTATCATTGTAAGCTGAAGACAGTCTCAGGAAAGAGGGTCAACATTATTAGACACCAAACATGTTACAATACTGGCCATCATCTTGATGGCCTCATAAGATGATTTTGCGGAAGATTCTGGTATTGTGTTTTTGATATTTTATTTGTTATAAATCCGTTACCACAAATGATTGTCAGCAAACAAACAGTGCCAACCAGACTGTTATCAACAATATTATATACAAAAAATCTAAAGAATAAATAATTATTTCTTAGAACTAAAAAGTCTTAAGAAAATTGTAATAGACAAAAGTGTCCGACAATATAACACTAAGTAGTTTTAATTTAAATACAAAGAAGTCTCGACTTGGCGCCTTCGTCACCACTAAGAAGGTTGTAAAATGTTTAAAAGGCTTTAAACGAAAAATATTTTTTTAATTTAATTTAATGAGCTTTGTCGCGAAGATATGTCTGAATTAAAATCTAAGGATTAAATTAAAACAGTCCTTTAGAATTATCTGAAAATGTGATAGTAATAAGTAGTAAGAAGCGGGAATAACTTTTTTATTTTTTTTCTTGCTAAGTAACTTTTTCAAAGTTGTTAATGGAAGTTCAAAGCAGTATAAAGATTAGTTACGAATATTTATATTTTGAAAGAAATCAGTCAGAATGAAATAATGCCTGAAATTTGTAGATCAATTATATTCCTCTGACATCATATATAACACCTTCTATGTTTATCTAATTTATTGTTACATGTTCATTGTTCTGTAATAATAAATGAACAAATAAAAATAAATAATGCGATGCTTAGGAAGACAGTAAAAGGCTGGCCTTTCACTGTCAAATGTCGTTAGTCCTATGGATGTATGCTATCTGATGACAATTGGCTCGCAGGTAAATCAACTTCAATTGTATACTTGCTGGTTGACGAACAAAACTTGGCAGTCAACCCTGTCAAAACCACGACAAACCAAGTAATGGAAAAGCCTAATATATTACACTCGTAGCTTTTCGAAGGCGGTATACGCCATAAAGTTATCCTTAGAAGATCAAAGTGTGCGAGTGACAGATGTATCTTTACACAAAACCTAGGCGTGAAAAAGTGACATAGTGTATACTTTTTTTCATAATGAGGATGAGGATATTGTTTCTCTATTTACATCAGTAATATAAACTCTATGGTATAGATATAAACCACTCATCGTAATTATTTTGAGAAACCGTATGATTAGATACGGTGTTTTAGTAGAGTTTTTTTTTATATTTCAGGTACGTAAATCTGACTTTATCGCGCCTGATGGCAAGCTGGAGGTAAAGTCCTAAGAAAGAGGGTCACCATTACAAACACGTACAGTGTTACAATGGAGGCGATCAGCTGGGCGGTCTCATTAGATGCTTTTTAACGCCCAGCTTAAAGGACCCGGGACTAAAGCATGAAGGAAACACGTGAGCAGGTAAGGAAGTCAAAGACTTAGACAAAGACGGCAAAGGAAAATCTCATTGACCTTCTTGATTCTTGATGGAATATTCTGAACCGTTTGCGTCTACAGAAAACTTTATCGGCTCGTCTATTTTAAAAAACGAATTTAAATTCTAATATCGAATGCAGTTCGAGACAAACACCGAAGCTTTTATTCCTTTCGTAGCTAAAGCGTTCCAGTCATGTCCCATAAACACTTGCGGCAGAAGAAAAATACACACAACAATCCAAAATAGAAAAATAAATCTTGCATCTAGCATTTGCGAAGTCACGTAACTTTGGTTACTCCTACATAAAGATGAACTTGTATCATTTTGGATAGCATCCAAATTCGTGACGGCTGCGGCCCTGAACGGATTATATTATTCAAAGTGACAAACAAACGGATAGGGTAAATTTTATATTGTGTTTTTTCGGAGCGTTGATAGCTAAGGTTACTAAGGGTACGTATTTCGTAAAAATAGGGCGTTTGTCGTTTTTTTCGCGACTTCACGACTGATGCTGTAAATAATGTAAGTAGCTGATGATGGGCAGGTTTTCCTGTCCATTTTGGGAGGTCAGACAGTATTGTAAACTTACCAACTCTTCAAATCGTATTATAGTAAAAAGTGAATGTCCAGATGGGACTGAACCCGAGATCACTTTCGAAGTTCTCCTTTACGTTTTAGTGGGCGATGTTCCAGTCATCTACCAATACTCTTACAAAGTATAGGAGACAAGTAAACCTAATCAGAAGGAGAAAAGGGGACTACATAATCCGAAGTAATGTGATCCTTGATCCAAATATAAACAGAAGCAACGCCAAAATATCATCATCATCATCATCATGGCATATATTCCTGGTTGCATCCAAGACCGAGGTAAACTCGGAGTTCAGGGTTCACCCTCCAACATTTCGTCCTCCACTTCTTACTGTATTTGGGCATCCATGGTGGTAAGATCATTGGCACGCATGTAACCCTCTACGTCAGGACTTCCTGAGTCAATATCAAGATATTATATTTTAAGATCATTATCAACCATCAGATCAATCAATCAATATTGCTGGACATGGTCCACTCCCAATATAGGAAGGCTTTGACCTACTGTTTCTACGCTGGCTAGACGTGTGGTACAGGGTTCTATGGTGAAATTTTCTTCTCTTGCAGTGATATTACTTCTCTCGATATTGTGTTTTTCTTTAGCCGCCTCTTACGACACTTTTCGGTTGAGATGGGTTGATAAATATTCTTTCTCTATCACCAATCCGGGCACTTTACCAGATACTCACAGTTAACGTTAAGTATAATCCGTTTGCTGACAGCTGGGGGCACGTCGTTCGCCGCGATGCACAGGAACGCGCCCATCTGTCTGCGGTCCACCCTCCAGAGTGGTAGAGAACTGCCCGTGTAGATTTCCACTATACAAAAAAAATCATGTCTTTAATTTTAAATTAAAACAATATACTAACAACAGGTAGGACCCGTTGGTGTGTGCGTGTGTGTGTGTGTGTGTTTGCGTGTGTGTGTGTGTGTGTGTGTCTGTGGCATCAATCGTCACTCCCGAAGGAATAAACTAATTTTGAATTTGTTTTTGTATATTCACTTGTGTCGTAATTTGTATTTTCGAATTGTTTTTCTAGAGTATGGCGTACCTATTATGTAAATTAAAATGTTAAATCAAAAATAACTTAGGCCAGTAATTAAAAAAATGTGTTACTAAAAATAAGGGCGGTTGATGTACTAACTAGAGGTCAACATTTAATATTATAATGTTCTGTTTCGCGTGTCCATCACTAATGCTTAAGAACAGCAATTATCTATTCTAATAAACCAAGACTATCCCTGATCAATATTTCAGCGATAGTATCATCACCATTAATAATTATTATTTACGTATATAATGGATGCATTAACACATGATTCATGATTATTAGCAATATAGATTCATATTGACTGTAACTTTACCATTTGTAACTTAATTAAGATAAATTTTTAACACGCTTTTATTAGCTTCACTTGTAACTATGTATGTGAGAAAATCTTGGAATTTTAATTTGACACACTTCCCGGTCTTCGATTAAGATGATTTTTTTTGTGCTAAAAGCATATTTTAATATGAGTCAAGAAAGTAACTCTAATGTACTCTAACCAGTATGTGATAGATGGAATTTAAAATATAGTGCTAAGAAACACTTAGGCTCGTATTCCACGACGAAATCAATCAGCCTGTCGCAAAGACTTATGTTCAGCAGTGGCAAAGCCTCCCAACATTGGGAGAGACTTATGTTCAGCCCTCCCAACATTGGGAGAGACTTATGTTCAGCAGTGTTCTCTGCTTCCAGGTCAGATGGTTGTTTTTGGTTTTGGGTTTTGTTTTGAGTTTTCTTTCGCAGTGATATTGTTTGTGTATTTTTTTGTTTTGTTGCCTCTTACGACACCCTTCAGATGTCATAATTAAAGTCAGTTCTGAATCTCGATTTTCAATGATAGATTTCACAGATTGTATTGAAAGTTATTCACAATTAGGAAAATTTTCCCAATGAGGCAGTGCAATAACGCTTCGACGTAATCGACGGAGGGGACGTTAAGGCTTCCCGAAGAGCGATAACTATACTGGAGCCCTCTCTGTGACTAGCAGCGCTGCCGTGAAACAAATTACTACATAACGATGACAACTCAAAAATGTCCTTGATTCAACAGAAGAAGATAACTATGGTAACGCTAAGAGAAATACGGCTTTAATATCAATAATAGTAGAAATGCACATAGCACATTAATTAACGTCATTACTCTGATATAGCGGCAGAACTTTTCCTAGATTTATTCAGACTTAAGTTTGCTTTTAGGCGAAGCTTGTAACGCTAAGGAAATGGGTTAACATGCTCGCAGGCGGGTGGCGTGACCAGGCCACATAATTTACTGAAATATACCATTTCATATCAAACATAGTCATTAATGCCTACAGTTAGGTTTCAATTCATTATAACTAGTGAATGATGGCTTGTTCTATTAAAAATAATTACTGGGATAAGGAAGTATGATGGTTGATATTGTACATTTTTATGTTAAAAATTACTGGATTAACAAAGTGATAATGTCGGTTTCAAATTTATCACAACGGAATGAAGAGTCCGGTTACTATCGATTTCATACGATTTTTATGAAGTTAATAAATGCACACTGTGATACCGGCGATAAGATCCACCATAAGGGACTTATTGGAGAGGTGATGGGCGCGTACAGGCTGCCGTTGCATGCAGTTGATCTTTGGGAAAAAGGGTGTTTTAGGGACTACTTGTTTTGGATCAGGAATTAGCCTTTATCAGAGTGCCAATACTGTGATCGAAGGCTCAAGGCTAACCACGCTGGCCGATTATTCGGTAAAGAAAATACCGAGGTGGGCCCTCGTGGTGGTTCTTTAAATACAGCGATGATGAGCATAAAGTTTTCAAAATTTCAATACGAATAACGACAGGGAGACTACGACGCAAGTTGAACTTATTCAAGCTCTATGTTTCCTGAGTATGGTATGAATAAAGATATCTATCGACAAAAGATTAACTAAATTAGAAATGTACCTAAAGATATGATTATGTAGGCGACGGCATCCGACAACTGCAGACACGTGCAGCGAACGATGCGTCGATGCAAGCGTCTGCATTTGTCGTATATTGTTTTTGTACACGACGTAACGTCACATCACCTGCTGCTTGCATCTGCAGCTGTCGTGTGGTCGGCTACCTAATCATACCTTAATAAAAACATTCTAATTTTGACTACTACTCCCAATAATTCTATAATAATGACGCATAATAGCTAAATAGAATTAAATACCTTTGGGGATATGTAAGACTGATAGTAGTTACATCAAGTACCTTCTAAACTTGTTGATACCAAATTCCCAGAACGTCTAAAAACTTTGACATAATCTCTTTACTGGGACTATAACTCGCTATCGTTGACTACAATTGTCCCCGAGGACTAGACCCAAACTGTTCACTTCTTAGCGTTACATTAATTTGCCTGGAATATTGTATTATAAAGATTTTTTTGAATTCAGAGAAGGTGGTGGCGCGTTGTTTCTATGCGTGCCTATTTTTAGAAGAACGGGCCTTTTGATCCTCAGCAATAAGTATAGGCTTCCTTATTTGGAGTTGCAGTTGGAGTGTCTGAAATATGCCTATGGAATATCCAATGGGCACAGGTATTAAACAACAAATTAATTTACTATGTTATCATAGTCTATAAAAAATAAGAAAATGATAGATTGTCATTGTTCGATTGGGTGGGAAACGAGTTTGTATTTTATAAAATAAGAATGCATATAATTAGTAAATAAGTTAAGACAACGTAAGATAAGATAAATATTATAATTTGTAGCTTGAAAAGTGAATTATAAATACGCTATTGAATTGGTGAAACACGACTGTTTTATTACCACGAACACCTAACTGGGATTTCAGATTCTTCATTACCTTGGAAGTGATAGTAGGGCCCATGGTAGCAAAAATACCTCCGTCCCCCATGAGAGCGGGCCTGGGGGTGACGGGTGTAGCCGCCAGTCACTCTAGCAGAAGCAGGCCACGGCGATGGCGCAAAGTGCCACCCCATAACCAGGGGCTAGATGGGGACACCATGGTCCCCACATTGGGGGAAGAGGGTCATCTCAACTTAGATGTCTCCGGGTCTGCCGGGGTGCGAGAGATGTCTTGTATAATCTCACCTCTAGCAATCAAGGACCCATGGACGGCGTGCGTTTTGGTCGGTTCGAGTCCGACATTATCACCTCCATCGGTTTTGGTGGAGGTGGTATCCGTGGGGATTTTGCGCACGATAACAAAAGGGGCTCATGGTAACGATGGCGTAACTTTACCTACTCCAAGTGTAAATAGAAAGGTATCCTGGTGAGTCACTAATGCTATTCTTGTTCAATAAATAATAGCCACAAGACTTATTGCGGATGTCATACCTGTTTAGAAACATTTCTCTAGAATGTGTATTGATGAACGTGAGTATTTATAATGTTTATATTAAGAATGTATGTAGTAGGTGAGTAGTGGTGTAGAAGGTATGTGTGTAGGCCGCAATGGCTGCCAAAAATGGGCCCCACGCCGAGGGCTAAACAGGGAGATCGTGGTCCTAAACCTGAAGGGGATTATCTCGAAAGAGATGGGTTTGCCGGGGTGCGAGAGATATGTTGGTTACCTCACCTCCGGAAACTAAGGACCCAAAGACGGCGAGCGTTTTAGTTGGTTTGAGTTCGATATAACCACCCCAACCGGCTCTTTATCCGTGGGGATATTTCACTCTATAAAAAATCCGACTGAAGGCGACTGAAGAAGAATACGCAGTCGATATCACTGTGAGAGAAGGAAATATTGAAATATAACCCGTCTGGACAGCGTGGAAATATTACGGTAAAGTCTCCCAACATTGGGAGTTGTATATGTCCAACAATGAAGTGAAATAGGCTAATTGATTGAAATTGATCAATTCATTAATGTGCACACAACAGCAAACATAAAAATACATAAATTAATATCTATAAATCGATTTAAATATATACATAAAATTTCATTCAAATCGTTCCATCCATTAGGAGGAGTTAAATGATAAATATTTTGAAAACCTAGTTGAATTCCAATAAAAACGTCAAAAAACTTACACTTTAATTTTTGATCCAATGTAAGACTAAAATCTGATATTAAATCAGAAAATCATTATTACTAAATCCTCTTTGTTTCAGTTCACAAAGCTTCCAATATAAAAAGAAAACAGTAAACAACTACACACCATACGAGCACGTCATGAAAGGGTTATTATAAATATGTCAGGTTTAGCCGCCACGCTCATTTCCTACTTAGAATTAAGGGCAAGCCAGATTACACAGACTTACAAACATATTGTAGAAGGCTCTTGTTAATTAGATAATATTTTTATTCTAAAAAAAGTATTAGTGCAGTTAATTCAATCAATAAGCTGTCTACTGCTTCACATAGACCTCTCCCAATAATAAAAGGTTTTAGCTTACTGTCCTCACGCTCGACAGACGGGCTGCTCGATATAAGTTTTTTACAAAAGAATATTAGCAACCAAAGTTACTGATATTCCCTCTAACCTTTTGTTAATTAGATGTATTATTTTAATTGTAAAACAAAAGTATTAGGGCAGTTGATGAATCAATCTACTAGCCTATCGTAGACCACTGCTGGACATATGCCTTTCCCAATATTGAGAATCTTTGGCTAACAGTTTTCACGCTGGACAGACGAGCTGGTTGATATTTTGCCTAAAAATTATTGATTGCTTTACTGCGATTATCTAGATTGCTATATTGAATCTTCTCGGTTAAAGGTTTTGCAACAAAATATCGGTTACTCCGAAAAACGAACACACATGATAAATATGCCGTCAAATTAAATAATGATTACATCAATGACCATGTCAATCTAAAATTATACACAACAATCAAATAATTCACAAATGATTTTATAGAACAGAATGTTATCCTTAAAACCCAAGTAAATATAAATAAAACTATATTCGTTACATCCGCCTATATTGAGCTCGCAAAAAATACACAAAAATCTTGCTTCATTTGACTAAACAAAATCTTGAAAACATTCCCACGCACAGTTCAAAAAAAGAACACTACCGCAGAAATCCCGGACTTTACAACTTAGAGCAAAACGGGCTATTTCACCCTATCTGTACTGTTCTAGTATTTTAGGCAGTCGACGAAGCGGGTAATAAGACCAACTCGCTTGTGTTCCCAATTTGTTGGAACACCTGTGCCGGTTATCCCATACATGTATAATCTTGAGATTAAACTTTAAGATAAGTGTAAACAAAGGTTGTCTCGTGTGCAAACATTCCATATTCTGAATTGGATTTAAAGTGCTGTTTTGTTACGTTGTTTGCGTAAACTGGTTATGAAAACAGTTCAAGAAGTTGAGAATTTTGTTCTAGATTGTTCAACCTGTCTTAATTTATCATTTTCTCGTATTGTTATTCGAAATAGTTATTAGTCTGTAATTATGTCTATACTCTATTTGGAGCTTCTTTCAATATGGTAATGGTTTGGTTTTTAATAAAGCTGATTTTTATTTTTCTTCTATGCTCTTTTACATGCTCATTAATTATTATTAATTAAGGCAGTTCTAATAATGTTAACAATAAAAACTGAGTCTTCTCACTGTACGAGACAGCTCCCGGGTTTGAGTCATCTGTAGAGATTTTTTAAACATTTTAGATTGAATAAAAAACGAAACGAAATTCATACCATTTAGGTGGCAGACACGCTCACGGTTCACCTGATGGAAAGTTGCCATGTAGAGGGGATGAGAGAGGAATTTACGGTCTTCCAGAACGCAAAACCTCTCCAGGGAGCTCTGGCTATCCAGGAAATATTCATGAACATAGAAATAGCTATTCTTGTGTAATATTTTACAAACATCAAAACGACTTTAATCCCACATCCTTAACAACTAAACCAAAACACTATTTTTTCCGTTTCACTAAACCAGATTTTGGCCGATCTCGACTCACCGCACAGACATTTGAAAGCCGTCAATCACTTGTAAATACTGCAAAAAGTGCTTCGACAGATGTCAGGACAGCCAATCTCAGCATTCGATCAACGTGAATCGGTTTAGTTTAAAAGCATTTACTCTGTGCCACGGTCAACTGACTGATGAAGACAGGAGGTGGACGTAATATGTTTGAAACCAGGAATATTTGAGTGTGAGGTCAATGCAAATTGTGTTCTAATTTGAGGGTTGTAGAGTTTGATTTTAATAGCATATTGTATCTCTTCTCAACCGTATACGTACCTATTATGTTGCTGTCTAATTTTGAGGTTATATTGTGTAATATGTCAGATACAGTGTATATTTGTATGTTTAAGTATGTAATAATACTTGTATTGGCCTGCATGTAATATGTTTGTCTGAAGATGTATGTACAGTAGAACTCAAAAGTGCAGTAGCAATCCTACGCAACTATAGCGTCAACATTCTAGCGCTACTTGTGACCTTTTTCTTTTAAGACAATTTACACACACACGTAAATAGTTCTTCCGTAGGATAGTATCGACAAATTCGTTTTGCCTACTTAAATTAACCGTGGCCGAATGGTTCCGGCATGAGGTTTATGGGATTCTAAGGTAGTAAGTTCGAATCCTACGATACCTGTAAATACTTTTTGCGTTTCATTTATAAAATATGAATATCAGGTTGATGAATAAAATATGTGTCTTAAGTAGAATTTATTATTTGTTAAACTTTAGCAAAGATCATCGTAGAATATAAAAAGTATGAAGGTAGATTTGAAATAAAATGGAACAATTACCGGCTTAGAGAAAATAAAACGATGTTGTTGGTGTTTAGTTGCGAGTGCTTGTTATTCCCGTGATTCGATTAAATATTAATTGCAACATGTCTACAAGTAATATAAGTATGGAAGTCAAAGCTAATATTGTGGCTTTATTTATATGAATGGATTAAATATAAGTGAAATAGCTAATGAAACTGGCTTATCCGTAAGTATATTATTATACCATTTTATTTTTATATTATGCTAGCTGTTGCCCGTGGCTCCGCCCGCGTGGGAATCGGTTATCGTGACCAAAACATAGCCTATGTGTTATTTTGTAGTATAAGCTATATTATTGTAAAGTTCTATAAAATCCATTCATTAGTCTTTGCGTAAAAGATTAACAAACCTTCAAACATTCACATTTATAATATTAGTAGAATAATTATTCAAATAGATCTGGTGTTTTAAGTAAGTTAATAAACCGTTGCTTACAATAATGTGTAAAAACGTTCTTTTTAGAGGAATACTGTGAGCCGTTGGGTGAAGAGGTTTGACGAAGAGGATAGTCTGAAGGTTCGTGCAAGAAGTGGACGGCCTCCGCTGATTAACCACAACCAGCGGCACTATATGGTGGCAGAGTATAAAAGCAATGGTTTCATACCAACACGACGATGGGCCAATGACTTTGACACGTCATGGATGACTGTTCGCCGCGTACTCCATGCCGAAGGCCTACATCACCAGATGCCAGCAAAGAAACCTTTTTTTAACGCAACGGCATAAAGACGAAAGGTTACGTTTTGCCGTAACACGGAGTCAGGCAGAATAAGCGTTAATAGGTAGGTATGTGGAGGTGGAGCAGCGCGCAAGAACCAGGCGAATTTAGAATTCATTCCACCGCGAGCGAACAGCAGCAGTTATGTGGACGTTTTAAATAATATAATGTTACCTACAATAATTAAATAACTTTAGTTTTGTGCGCGACAATTTGTCTAATACGTCGTGGTGTCATGTTCGCGAATGGCTTAGGGAACATGTAGACGTCAACGTTATTCCTTGGCCAGTACGATCCCCTGATTTAAACCCAATAGAAAGTATATGAGGTATAATGGTCCAAAGATGGGACTCAAGGGATGAGAGATGTCCTGAATTATTAAAACAATTACAAAAATTAATAATTATTAGCAGGAAAAATATTATTCATTATTAATATTTTGCCCGCCTACAATACTATTATTGTCTCTGAGCCTATTCCCAACTCAGTTGGGGTCGGCATTCTAGTCTAACTAAGATGCAGCTGAGCTTCAATATTTTCTGTGAAGCGACTGCCATCGGACCTCCACAACCAAATTGGCGATATCGAAATTCTACAGTACTAATTACTTATACTTAACTGGATGTTTGGAAAAAAGTAATCTTGTTGTTCTATATTACTTAAATCTGTGAAAAAATAATACTTTTGTTACATAACTTACAAGTAAGTAAACTATACCTACTTAATGATCTTTCTATGTATTACAAAAAATATAAATTCAATAACCCAGGTAGGTAAGAAGTAGTTTTTGTGAATGTGGTGAAAAGTGGACGTGCTGGCTATAGGACAAGTCAATTTAAGATTGTAAGATTGAGGTTAAGTTTCAATCCTCTTTTCCTTGAGAAAACGAATACTTAAACTATAAACCTCAATAAAATTTACATTGAGCAGGCAGGTAGATTGAATAGATATTAAAGATGAAATATATTAAGTTACTGATCAAACATTTTGTATCATTTCTTTTCATAACCCCATAATTTAATCACATAAATAACTATTAATGCCAACTTCATGCAAAAATACTTTATAATTATTCAAAATTATGTTTTTGTCATAAATATAAAAAGTCGATATACGCTGGAATCGAACCACAAGCATATCCAATCATTGCGATTCGATAGTGTCTTGCATTAACCGCTTAGCTATCAGTTGATTTACGAAGGCCAATGAATTACTGTATTAGTATCTAATGACTCACAGCAGTTGTAAACAATAACACATTATGAAAACGAACATATTATTGTCCTTCTCTAGCACGAACAATTCAAATTTTGTTGCATTGAAATCCATAAGAGATAGATATATACCATTACGCACACAAGTAAACTCAACAAAGCGCGACGGTCGCACGGTAAACCATATTGAGCCTTGATGTGCTACTGCACTTATGAGCTCTGACTGTACCAATAAATGTATCCAATCTAAAATCTCTAATGTTAGCATTTGAAAATTTTAATTACTAAATAAGATTTTTTTTCTATTATTTACAATTTTATAACTTACTTACTTTTTACTTACTTACTTACTTACTTTTTCATCTAAAATGTGTACTATAAAACTCATAACGCGAGTTCGGAAATTTCGTGTAGTATCTTCGTAGTAAGTCCATTAGATCTTATAGTTACCATCGTGCAGTTGCTGCGTACTATGATAAATGCATCTCTTTTATCTTTCTTTTGTGTTTCCAGAAGAAAGTAGTCGCTATGATCTATCAATTAATAGCTTAATAAATTTCCTCTGTTTCACTACATATTAACAAGGTTTACAGAATTCTCAAGGTGATCGTCACTTAGCCTGGGTTTTACGATATTACTTTAACATAACAGTGCAGTTAAAATACCGGTTAGGTATAAAATAGGTTGCGCTATTCGACAATTGTTCAAATGACGTCATAACTTGACGCTAACTGTAACCAGCCACGCTCAAACGTCAAATTCTATTACAAAGATAACTTTAACCGAGCTACTCAATACTCTGGACAACACATTTCTGCAACACATTTAGCCAAACCATTAGAATCAATGTTACTGTTACTGCTAAATTTGACGGCAACTTTAACTTTAACAGATAGGTGGTGCAACTAAGCCTAAAACTGATATTGGTATTTATTTGAATCAGGTGCTCACTTTATGTGTAAGAGGTATTTTATTCAAATAAAAACTTACCTTTTTCGAAGTCTCTAGATTGGGGCTTCTTTAGCAAGACTGGCTCGTGGTCTTCTCTTCTCCACGTTATTTTTGGAGGTGGATGGCCGATAGCTTTACATGTTAGTGTGGCATTCTCCAGCTCTTGAACCGACACGTCTCCAGAAGTCTCATCGCTGATGATGTCAGGGGGCACTGAAGGACAAAAAGTTTATTAAGTACCTAAGTAATTTGTACAACTTATACGTGTATAATAGGTTTTTATTTATTTACATTGAGTACACTGTAAGTAGAGTGTACTCCGAAAGTTCCTGGACAGTTTGAAACTTCTTCTTCTTCTGTCCAATCAACAGTATTTTTGAAAACGAGCCATCTTGGCGTAGTAATTTGTTTTCCGGCAGCGCCGCTACTCACGGAATGAATGGTTTCGCTCTTCGGGAAGACCTACTAAGTCCCCTCTAAATTTGTATGAACTAAATTTGTATGATTTGATGCCACTACACAACTAATAGTCTCAGAAGCTATTAGATAATAAATGTCCCCATTGTTAGCTTGCATCGGGTAGGTGAGCCTCAATGTGCGATATTACTAGGTCATATAAATACTCTTTGATATTCTCTATTTACATATTTATGTTATCTATGGTATATTTTTACGCGCCAAAAACAGATGATCTGACAGTTCGGGCAGAACACAAACTTTTGTTAACTCTTCGTGTTGAGTGAATTTATTATTAAATAATTGAAATTAATGTATAGAAGGATTAAATATAATACCGTAATAATAATGATAAGAGGATTGAATATAATATATAAGGATTCATTATCTAAGCATGTAAGTAATGATTCTGTAATGTGGTAGGTAGTTGTGTGGATTTCTTGGGAAAGGAAATGGAATAAATGCATTCGTTTATGATATAATATTATTAATGTTGTAAGTCATAAATAGAGATCTATTTACGCTAGTAAGAATAACTCTATAGTGAAAATCCTGTTAGTAGTAAACATTATGTCAAACCTGTTTCTTTTTTACCTAGATGGGTACTGAACAATGGTTTTCAAGTGCAGTCATGGCAACGTTTCGTTACGTTAACAATGGATTTTAAAAACCTCTTAACACCTGAATTTAATGAATATACAGACAATGTAAAACGGTGCAAAAATGTACACCGTGTTAATTTTTTTTCGACTATAGAGAGGATCCATTGTTATAGTCGGTTCGAGTCCGATATAACCTCCCCAACGGGCTTATGGGAGAGTCTATCCGTGGATTTTTTGCACGATAAAAAATAAAATTAAAGTACCTTTTATAGAGTGTTCAAGTATCTTTGGTGTTAACTTTTAATGCGAATATTTGTCTTCGGTTAGTATATATTTTTTTTAGGACATTCTGGATTATGTTTGCTGGCGTTTGTTAAATATTTTAGGCATCTGCCTACACATTTTTGCGAAAGTATAAAATAATACTTTGAATAACATAACATCATATATAACATAAACTCACGCCTATATCGCCGAAGGGGTAGGCAGAGGTGCTAGCACCCATATTTCGCCATTTTATGTTTAGGTCCCAATGGAATAGGTGGCGAGCCCATTGCCATTATCCGGGCGCTTGTAAACCTGCGATAAATACACACATAACTTCGAAAAGCATCGAAAAGTCATTGGTGTGTGCCATGGTAAAACCTGGGATCGAACCCGAGACCTCGTCTCAGCAGTCCATTACCCATACCGCCAGGCAACTTTACTTTACTTCACTTTAAACTACTTTAAATTAATATAATGATAATATTTGACAGCCTCTGTTTAGTGTGTGTGTGTGTACGTGACTGATAAGGAGAAAGCGAGGGTTCGATCCCCTCCACGCATACTCATGATTATGGCTATTTGCATTGGTCAAGTCGTGCCTTGAAGAGCACGTTAAGTCGTCGGTCCCTTTTGCTATACGAACATCTATGACAGTCGTTACGGGTACTTGCCCTGACAAGTCAAACAACTGATCTAACTGCAGTTCTTCGATATTGCCTATAACTATAGGTTATGGAAGTCACATAGCAGTCGCTTCATGGAAAATATCGAAGTTCAGCCGCGAAGCAGTTAGACCGGCAAAAAGCGGTACCCAGACTCTGAGGCACCAAGACTTTGGCGCATCCAAACCAAACTAGAACTTACTCAAGGACGATGATTGTTTTTATAATAATAGTGTAGACTTCTATTTAATATAGAACATAATAGTCAATTTTGTTTAGGTCCTTAAGCAAACATAAATCTTATCTTAGCATGTTTTTTCAATAAATTTTGTTTAAAAACTCAATATAAAAATACTTTTCTACTTAGTAACGCATTTTGAAGACTAAAAACTTCTATATAAACTAAAATCATTATGTAGTCAGTTAGTTAGCCTAGTTTATTTGTTTAACATTTAATTTTAAAAAAAGTTGCCACAAGACATTGTTTACCTATTTCTAACTACCTAAACAAATGGAGTATACATACTTTTATAGATACTTTCATAGAACTTTCCAAAGACGGATTTCGTTTTCTTACAGTGTTCTCTTAAGCAAAGCTTCAAGAATATAGGTTATCCGGTCAGCAATCAGACCGTTTATGTTTTGTTTTATTAAGTTTAAAAATGTCAATAGATTCCAGTTCTTTTTATCATTACTTTGAAAGGTTTTCTATCCGTGACACGGGAAGCAAGATGTTATCGGCTTCTTTGTAGTTACCTACTAATACTTTAAACAAGTTTCTAGTACTTTTGAAAAAAATGGTATTGGCACATTATGCTTGGAAAATTCAAGTGTGCAAGTGATATACGTACAAAATTTAGGCGTGTGAATACACGAGCCGTGAAACGTTTTTTATAAACCAATATCAACTTTGATAATTTATGATAATGTAATGACGTCAAGGTTAGGAATTTATTTTCAGCATACCGATTTATTGTACAAAGTGCACGATTGGCGGCAATAGACTTGCCCCCTATTACGTGGGACCGTAAATCAAAGTTGGCAAAATGTGGGTGTTTAATACCGTGTGCCAACTCTTTCGAGGATTAGGGGCGCGAGCATATATATGTATGTATGTATGTAACTTAAACTGTGCTCAACAGTGCCCATGCTCACTGTCAGTGTGAATCCGCTGAGCCTCAGAAGAGATTTTGCCTCGCTGTACGTTTTCTACGTCACGTACAATGGTCTTTGTTCAGAGGAACTGTTCGGAATGATGCCCATTCTGTCAACGTATTGCTCGCCACAGACAGGGAATTTACCCTGACACGTTGCGATCAGAAACGGTAAGTACGGTATAAAATACGACGTAATTACTGTCTGTATTTTATTAAACATATTATAATATATATGACAAAGTATACCTAGTTATTTTATACTTTTTATGTAATATTAAGTAATAACGAGAGGAGCTATGGTTTGTACAGATTTTGTTACCTACAAAATCTGTAAAAACCATGCCCTTCCAATGCCCTTCTTTTCTTTAAGACGGACATTTTAGATGCTTCCTATATTGTTGAAAATACAGGTATAATTCTCTTGGTATTACAAACGTCCACAGGGGATGGTAACCACTTTTCATCAACCACCTAAGTGATATGAAAACCACATCTTTAGGCACTATCGGGAAAACTAAAAACTAAGTAACTTGTGAATTGTTTCGGCACTCGGTGATGCGTACAGCGACTACAGTTTGTGTTGTGTTTGGTGGCGATTTCATGATTTTTGTTCACCCAAAAAGTACTCAACGCGCAAGAACATTTCTCGACTATAACAAGTGCTGAAATACGCAGAGGGTATCACTTGGTTAAAA
The DNA here is from genome assembly GCA_963691645.1 of Pelosia muscerda. Lineage (NCBI taxonomy): Eukaryota > Metazoa > Arthropoda > Insecta > Lepidoptera > Erebidae > Pelosia > Pelosia muscerda. The sequence continues at coordinate 12,910,892 of OY829114.1, read as the reverse complement.
CTCGAAATAAAACCTTTTCCAAAACGTCTAGCCGGCGTGGAAACAGTAGACTAAAGTCTTTTTTGTTTTTTTTATCTTGCGCAAAATCCCCTCCACTAAAACTGGTGGAGGTGATTATGTCGGACTCGAACCGACTAAAACGCACGCTGTCCATAGGTGATTGTCGGAGGTGAGATTATACAAAACATTATCTCTTGCACCCCGGCAGACCCAGACATCTCTTTTGAGATGATAATGCCCTAATATGGGGACCATGGTGTCTTCATCTAGCCCCTGGGTATGGGGTGGCACTTTACGCCGCCACCGTGACCTGCTTCTGCTAGGGTGATAGGCCACTCCACTCGTCACCCCCAGGCCTGCGCTCATGGGGGACGGAGGTCATTCTGCGACCTCCGAAGTTCAAGTCACCTCCGCTCATCGCAGGCAGAGCGGGCCCGGAGTGGACTAAAGTCTCCTAACATTGGTAGAGGCCTTTATCCAGCAGTAGAATGTAATATGCTATTAGATTGAACAAACTACATACAGTAAAACGACAATATACCGACTACAAAAGTCTGATAGGCGGACGGTAGAACGTTATTTTTAGCTTAACGCATTAATGTTGCAACAGCAAATACAGTCTACACCATTTATACACTGACAGCGAACTGGACAGTAAATATTAAACCAACCACAGAGAAATGACAATTGTAGTGGTATGTTATTTATGTTAATAGCCAATAAATACAGTCCAGAATGAAACTAGCGAACTGACTTGAAATTTGAGCGCCAAAAACTTGGAATCATACATTTCATGATACATCTGCTGCTTATCATTCAGCTATACAGACAAATATTATGCAACGTCGTGTTGTTTCAGTCGGTTCGAGTCGTATCCTCCTTTTATTTTCCGTACGCGAAATCCCCACGGATACTAGTCCCACCGGTGCCGGTAAAAGTGCCGGTATCCGACTGAAAGACACACCATCTTCGGGTCTTTAGTTGCTGGAGGTGAGATAGTAGCGAACATATCCCTCGCACCACGGCACCCAGGCCCTCTCCTTCGAGATGACCTCCTTTAGGTATAGGGACCACGGTGTACCCGTCTAGCCTCCAGGTATGGGGTGGCACACTTTGCACTGCCACCGAGGCCTGGTTCTGCTTCCCACTCACCCGTCAAGCCCGAGCTCATGGGAACTCATCAAGTCATTTTGCGACATCAAAAGTACGAGTAGACTCCACTCCGTTTAAAAATTATCGTGTTTCCAGCGACTTTCAAATTCCCAAACTTTTACGCAAGAGATTTTTCTTGTTCAAGTTGCCATGTTTCATCATTTTAGCCATAGGTCCTCTACGGCTGACCATAGGCCTTCCCCATCCACCTCCGATCCGACCGGTTGGAGGCGGTCTACATCCAACGGTTACCCACGACTTAGACAACGTCGTCCATCCATCTCGCGGAGGACCGTCCTACAGCTCGTTTATCAGTATATGGTCTTCTATCTAAGTCCATCATATTGTGCAAACTTTAACCAATATGTCTGCTGTAGCGCTAGAAATACCTGATCCTCTGGAAACACAGTTAATACGATAACTTATTTATAGTTTCTGCAGTGCGACGCAATGGACACTATCGATAAAATGTATGGAGCAATCGAGTTGTAATCAGAACATAACATTTATATGTTGGTACGTGTTATAATGTGTAAGTAAATTAAAATATCTATGGGTGAAAGCATTTATGTTTTAACTCTTCATCCAAGCGCGCTTGAACGGTTTTTGCAATTTGTTGGTTGGTTGTTTACCCGACAGCAAAGCGAAAAGATCGTTATGATTTAAAACAATAGATAATAACAACCTTGTGTAGTGTTTTCGGCGGTAAGTAGGGTCGTTAGAGCTCACTGGAGAGGTCTTGGAGAGCACTGACAGCTCAGAAAGTCATTTAAACTTCACTCCTTTCCCCTCTCCCTCCTCCACTTTACATGATCAGGAGCACGAGCGTGAGAGCGTGAGTGATCCCCTGATGTTGCAAACGTCTATAGGCCACGGTGACCACTTTCCATCAGGTGGGTCGTGTGCTTGTCTGTCACCAAAATGGTATAAAAAATATTTTCACACAAATCAGAAATTTACAAAACAATAGATCGCGTCATTATCCTATTACAGTCGGAAAGTGAAACGGATGACACCGACAATTTAAGGGAAAATATTTACCGTTCGGTAATAAAAACATTTGTTCATCGTTCATTTCGTTCATCTTTTATTAAATCTGAATGATTTTATGACATTGTCTTAATTAAAATTCGAATTGCTACGTCACCAGTCGCCAGCCTGTCATCAGCTGTCATTGGAATTGCTATTAATATAAGAAGTATTCAGAATAGAAAAATGATTTAAAATTTTTGATTTTAAGAGATTTTTTTTAATATCACACCTATATTCCCGAAGGGATAGGCAGAGGTGCTAGCACCCACATTTCGCCAGTTTATATTTAGGTTCCAACGTAATAGGTGACGAGCCTATTGCCATTAACCGGGCACTTATAAACCTGTGATAAATACACACAACACTTCGAAAAGCATCGCAGTCATTGGTGTCTGCCATGGTAAAACCTGGGATCGAAACCGAGACCTCGTCTCAGTAGTCCATTGCCCATACCACTAAGCTAGCGCGGTCTTTTTCGGTCTTTTAAGTGAAAATCTGATAAAAATATCCTTGCGAATATCTTGGTTTTAACATAGTGATTATCCTTTATGACTGGTTTATTTGAGATTATATTATGAGATTCAATTTAGATTTAATCGTTTAATTTAATATTTAATATAGCACAAATAAATATACTCTACGACCCGCAGGATACAGTAAGTGGTTGTCCAAGCATATCGTTGTATAAACGGGATCTACGTCATATTCATCAGTATCAATTATAAAAAGAAGAAACTATTTACCTACCTTATCGTGGTTTTTATCTTACTAGTACTATTACTTATTAATACTATTAGTAAATTAGACTTAGTGTAACAGATAGCAATACTTTAAATTCTTTTTGTGTACTTTGGTAATCAAAATCGATGCAATACTGACTTTACCTACTCACATTTTGTTTTTAAAACGTATCTTAAAATGTTATTCAGGCTTGACAACCTAAATAAAAAAAATAAAACCTAAATAATGTTATTTCACAACCCCAAGATCATTTAAATAATACCACTAAAAGTTCATTCGAAATTATTTTGGTTTAGATGATCTTATAAGATAATTATTACGTGTTGTTTGAAGATACTGTCTACGAGTAGAACAAAAACGTAATTAGCTAATATAATTCAAATGTCTTTAATATAATTGTGAGCATTATTCTAGTTGAACTCTGCTATTAATTTACTCACTACAACGCACGAATTTATTTGTTTGCACATATTTGTATAACTTATTTTATTTTCATTTAAATGAATATTATGTACTTTCTTTATTTAGGGCACGTCAATTTGACTTCACCCCGCCTGATGGTAAACTGAAGGCAACGTCTTAGGAAAGTGGGTCATAATAACAAACACGTAGAGGGTTACAATGATGGCCTCATCAGATGGTTGTTCATGTTCCGCTTGAAGGACCTGGGACTGTTGGAAGAAGGAAACACAGAGTACAAACACATTAAATGCGTGTTAGAAATATACCTACGTAACAATAGTTCTAGAGTTGAAACCGTCGAAGAGAATAGTTATGGAAATAATATTCGATGTTTTTGAGGTAAGTTATATAGATATACTGATATGGTTATAATAAATACAAGCATAAATTATGTTATGTAGTAATATATATAATTATATTAAATCCTAGCTTTTGCCCGCGGATTCACCCGCGTGGATGTCGATTATCACGTTGTACGACTCTACTCGATTCTCTACTTGACGTCGGAAATAGGATCGATTGAGTCCGACTGGGGAAGTTTCCGAAGAAGTTTTCCAGAGGTCACTGGAGAGATTTTGTGTTGTCAGTGGGAAGACCGCGAAACCCTTCTTTGTCTTCTGCCCTGATAGCACAGAGACTCTCTTAACCTTCTTTACTCCCTCTTTCCCTTCCCTCTCTTCTCTATATGGTCGGCAGCACGAATGTGACGCCCCTGTTGTTGCAAATTACCATATGCCACGGTAACCACTTTCCATCAGGTTGAGTGCCACTGCCACTTAAGTGGTGTAAAAAAAGCTAATAGAACATGCTTCAATATCTAAACGCCAGAGTTCAGATCAAAATTGTTCTAAATACAAAAAAATTTAACCGCCAATCAAAAACCAACGGGGATCGATCACCGCTTGATCAATGATCCATGTTCTAAAGTTTTTATTTTGTATCGTTCGACAGAGTAACCAAAAATACATATTTCCACGAGACTTTCTCATTTTGATGTGCGTCACATACACAGCGATGCTTTAAAATAATGTATTCTCGTTTCACGTGCTCATATCGTGAGAAACTTCAATTTCTCCGTTGTATTTTAGATATTCTGTGAAATATAATATGAAGTATTGAAGGGAAAAGATTCTTGTGATCGCTGTGTGTTGTACACAAATTGAATTCTTTAGTTTGTTATATTTTTCATTTTATGCGCATAAGATATTGCATACCTATGTTTATGAAATAATTGTGACATGTCCTTTTTTTTATCGTGCGTTAAATCGCCACGGATACCACCCCCACCAAAACCGATGGAGGAGATTACGTCGGACTCGAACCGACCAAAGCGCACGCCGTTCATGGGTCCTTGATTACCGGAGGTGAAATAGTGACATGTTCTGAAATTTTGTGATAGTGTTGGGACTATTATGAATATTCAAACTCTATTTTTTAGTCTTTCTTTTCCACGTATTTTGGTTACACTACACACCCGAAATTTTGTGTCCCTGAGTGAACGCGACGATCAATCATTATGGATTTACTGTATACTGTAGAATTAAGTCTTTATTGACAGCAAACGGGACAGGACAATTTTTAGCCTGCATATTTTAAGTTTCAAAAGCCTGAATTTGTTAAACCATGTATTCGTTTCACTTTATTTCTATGTATATTTCTTTACTATTATTATAAAGTTTGTGAGGTTGGTAGTATCTGAATGTACAGAAATGATTTTGAAAGTTCTTTTACCATTTAGAAGGCCATTATCTGTGAGTGTAATATGCTATATATCCTCGTGAGCAAGCCGCAGACAAGCTCGAAAATCATATAGGCCACATCCTGTCTTTTAAGTATGATTCGTCATCCTCTTAATGAATTTACAGTTGCGAGCAAAGTGAAGTACCTACGAGAGTCTCTCTCTTACAGAGATAACTCGGGTGTCGGAGGTTGCAGAATTACCTCCGTCCTCCAAGAGTGCGGGCCCTGGAGAGTGACAGAAAGAGGGTTTTCGTACGATAGAAAATAGTTTCATCATTTGATTAGCCGGTGTACCAACTAGCTGCAGGTGAGGTTAACTTAACCTGAAGGACATAAAATAAGGCCAACAACTAGTGAAGTGATACATACTTTCGAGTTTTATATGTCCTAGATATGATAAAATAAAACCTAAAGCTCAAACTTATCCTAGTGTCGCGCAAAACTAAGAATATTACAAATAAAAAGAGCACAAGAAACTAATCGAATATACCGAAGTGGCTTCAATATGGTACAAGTTGGAAATAGGAAAGCAGCGTTTTCCTTTTGAGTTATGCAAAGCGAAGGCGCGAATAAAAGTAAATTGGTAAACTTTAAGTATATTGCGGTCAGGCATTGTGCTGGGCACTGCTGGGATTCGACTGAGGTTACTCGAGTTCACTCGTTGTGACTGGTTTACTCAATTGATAATCTAACTTTGAAGTTTTATTCAATAAAGTTCAGTTCTATGTTTGAATTACGAAATAATGTTTACAATGAATATTTAAGAGTATAAAGTGTGTTGGTGTAAATCAAACTGCTTGGTTACTTGGAAGAGAACGTTGTAAGCGACAAGTCTGCCTATTGTACATTCTGCTTTTGTTTATATTCATATTGTAAATTGTTGCCTTATTGTGTATAATCGATCGTATCGTAAATCGTAAATCGGTAATAAAAAGTGTCTATCTATCTATCTGATTCTATCTATAAATCAGAGTAAACGAATCTCGGTTACTGAGGTAATAGTGTCGAATCCAGATGGTGATTAAAGATACAATTTAACTGACTATACTTTGTTGTAAATATTATTCGTGATATACCTACTTTCTTTATAAATACCTACGCTTATGAAATATAGCGCTTCCGTTTCCATAAAATACTTTTGATTATTTTCCTTCTTCTCCTTCTATTACTATATACTAAATAAATACTTCGTTGAAATCAGCGCGGGTGGTTATGTCGGACTCTAATTGACCAAAACCTCACGATCCTCTACGAGGCTCTTCCGAGGGTGAGGTAGTCTCTGGAATATCCCTAACGCCCCGACTGACCTAGGACCATCAAACAACATCTTGGAAGGTACTTTCAATTGCTTTTTGGAACCTTATGTAGTCATTACTCCTAATCAGTACACATACGTACAAATATCTACGAGTGTAACTACAAGGAACAAACCTAAAAAAATGTATACGTGTACAAGAGCGAAAGTACAACCAAACAGACAAGATAAATAACGTTATTAAACTAACTAGTCGTTAAAGTAACTCGAGGGTAACAAATCGTTGTCCCATCACTATCACGTCAAGAAAACTTTTTGTTCGCACACTTTTCTTTGTTGAAACGTGTTAACACAATGACTTGGCTATTTATCTCTGACGGCTTTTGTTAATAAAATTATCATAAAATTATAGATGGTGCTTTAATATGACCACTAGGTACTTATTGATGACTAGCTGTTGCCCGCAGCTACGCCCGCGTGGTTGTCGGTTATCGCGTTGTACATTACTCTCCGCTCCATTGATGATTGGTGATATAATATAGCCTATGTATTATTCTGATGTATTATTATTATGTCTATATTAATGAAAAGTTTCACTAAAATCTATTCAGTAGTTTTTACGTGAAACAGTAACACCCATTCATTCATAATTACAAAATTTTGCGTTTATAATATTACGAGGATTGTGTTCAATGATCTGTTCCCATGCACCATCATTAGTCCTGGTGCTTTAAGACCGTTTCTTAAAAGTAATCCCACCAAAACATAAATGTAAAAAAAGGAGAGCCGAATTCAATACAAAAATTATTCTCTGCTGTGGGCTTCGCCGCAAAAAGAATGGAGATCAGAGATTGAGTGCCAAGTTCTATGCAAAATCCAAATATGTAGTTTAAGGGCTGACTTGGCTGGTCTTCCCATACGAATTATTATTAAGTACCTACTTTTACAGTCATGGAAGAGCCTTATGTTCGACGGGTAGTTTATACCATTTTCGGAATAATAAAATAAGAACCGAAAGGTAACAGGTTTAAAACATGCGAAGGCTATATAATTCGTATGGGAAAACCAGCCAAGTCAGCCCTTAAACTACATATTTGGATTTTGCATAGAACTTGGCACTCAATCTCTGATCTCCATTCTTTTTGCGGCGAAGCCCACAGCAGAGAATAATTTTTGTATTGAACTTGGCTCTCCTTTTTTACATTTATGTTTTGGTGGGATATCATTACTTTTTGTAGGTAAGTACATATCCTCGTAACGCCGTGAGTCCTTTTAAAAGGACAAATTGAAAACTAAAAGTTGACTTTATAAATATAAAACAATTGCATTACCAAGCCCACAGCAGAGAATAATTTTTGTATTGAACTTGGCTCTCCTTTTTAAATTTATTTTTTTGATGGAATAATAGATTACAATTTCTAATGCCGCCGTTCTAACTCGCCGGGCCAACCTGGCGAGCAGGCGGATATGGTATGTATAGGCCTTAATGATGCGTTAATATTTTTTTAATAAATTAATAAAATATAAAGTAGACTATATACATATAAAACAATTGAATGAGTTACTGTATTTTCCTACTTTTACGGGGTATAATTTTCTTCTCAGTGTTATTTTCTATATTTTCTTGTACCTTTGAAATATTTGAGTGAATTGCCCATTCTGTATCCGCAATTTTTTTTAACGTTTTCTGTTACACTCAATTTGGCTAAGTCGGGGCGGTTAGGTAATGATTTTACAGTATTTGTGCCCTAAATATAAAAATAATAATTAATCCCAGTTAATAACGTAGGAACCCTATAAGTAATATTAGGTATTTATGTTAAGCGTTAATAATAGAATCTAATTATTTAAAAATTGCCGGTTTTTTATTTTTTCCTTTGTATTCATCTAATTACCTATGGAGACGGAAATCGGTGGGCCCAAAATGGAATAAGTTGAGATATGATCTAAAAAATCAGTCATATTTTTGTGTCTTAGAATATGAAAAATCACCTCAATTCTCAGTCTGGAAGCGGAGAAATATGAGAAAATAGTTTTCGGTAGATTATCGATTAAGTAATCGATTACACATTTGCAGTAAATAATTAACTTAAAGTAATTAAATGCACTATAATATACTTACATGCAGTATAGTGCATATAATTACAGTCATATTATTAAACCAAATATCAATTAATTACTGAAAAACCAATATTAAAGATTATCGATTTAATATCGATTCAAATCTCTCTTATATTTTTAGGCTGTCACTGGCATGACAGTAAAAAAATAAAAATATAATAATAGCATTGACACTGACAGTTGCCGTTTTGTTTGCTCATTCGTTTCGTGTAGAGATGGGTTAGTACCGATATTCGTTGGTATTAGCTAATCTTAATATATTAGTTTCATGATATTATAATATCTTAACTAATATTTGAATATTAGTAATATTTTACCGACAACCAATCGTCAAATACCGGGGTGATCTATGATCGTATTAATATTGACATATTATTGCACTAATAAATATAGGTCAATCTTCTTGCGCTGAATAGACTGATTAGGTAGGTACCTATTATTATCGCTGAAGATATGAAAAATTGATATATTTTTAATAATGAGTTTGATTTATGTATGATAGTAGGTACAGCATACTTTAACACATCGTGATTGAGGACTGGAATAATAATGATAACAAACATAGTAACAGTACCTACTTGAAGTCGGTGGCACATTTTTCTTATATTTTAAATACAGATATAGGTAGGTTAGGACCAGTTGTGTTTCTTTTTGTAAGTAAGTAAATTAGTTTCTAGTAGCTGTTGCCCTCGGCTTCCAATATAAGACTTGCTTGATACTTAGAATACAAGTTCTGTCTGTGTATAAGAAAAATCTAACCAACATGGTTTGCGATGGCAAGTTTCAAATTATTGTTTATAAAACTGGTACCAAGTAATGAATATTTATTCTCAGTCAGCAACCAATCAGCAACGAAGTTAATACGATCCGAGCGAATACATCACACACTAATCCATTCCATAGACTAATATTCACCAATCGAAAACAGAATGATATTACACGACCATGTCAGATAGAAAACAAGATCTGAAATATTACTGATATCAGCAATATTACCATATCATAGTCGGTCGGATTACTAATACCTGAATCTTGAAAGTAATCTTTTAACTAATATTAATATATTCACTTCATCTCTAGTTTCGTATTTTCCAATGCGTTTTGATTGCTTTCCCGATTATTTGTAATTTTTTACGACCACTGCTTTGTATTTTACGGATTCTGACCCTGCCTACCTTATACTACGTTGGACACCGAAGATCGCTCACACGTTTGACTTGATTTAATTTTGATTGTTATTTTGGATTTTACCGCCGGCTTGTGAATTGGATATTATTGAAACTATGGATTTCTGTGTGAATTGTGGGATATCCACTGCTCATTGCAATACACTGGGTAGACCACCCTTACACGATGAAACAATTCTGTCAGTGATCCGGCAATGGCTTGCACCTCAGTCTGTGAGTAAATATAACCTCATCTAACCAGCTACCATCCTGGCAGGTGTAAAATACATATAATTAGAAGGCCTATGGAGATTGTTTACAGTTATGGCAAAGAATTATTTATTTATCAAACAATGTTTTAGTACCCTAATACGGAACAGTTAATTATGTATTGTTTAATGTAGCTGAAGATTAATAAAACTTATTTTATTAATATTTTAGTCGACGGCTCTCGTAGAAGAAGGAAGGCTATAGTAATGCGTTACTGGTACTGCAATTGTAAGGAAATGACCTATAGGCTGCTGCGCTCATATTCTAGACGACATTTTAATTATAATATAAGGCGAATAAAACACTATATTAAATGATTTTTTATTTATTTTAGACATCCTTTCCCTATCTTTTCACCTGTTACCTACCTATAGCTTGAAGTTCATATGATTTTTCAAACATTTTCTAGTAAATATAATAATTATGAGTGCAAAAGAACACATTTTGCACTTCAGGAATCAGCTGTTGGTTAAAGATTGTAACATAATGTCACTTTTACATAATCTCTTATATCTCTGTTCTCAGACTGACAAAATCCGCAGAATATTCAGTAAAAGGTTGATAATATATATAAGCTATTAATTGACACCACTTTCATCTTCTTACACCCTGGGCCCAAGATTGTATGAAATCATTTCTGTCTCCTTTTAACTCTCTAGGTCATCTGGAACTGGGTTAGAGTTTCGGTCTCCTATAAGTAATATAAGGTATTTATGTTATAAGGGTTCATAATAGAATCTAATTATTTAAAAATTGCCAGTTATTTATTTTTTCCTTTGTATTCATCTAATTACCTATCTGCATACCAAATTTTAACTCTCTAGGTCATCTGGAACTGGGATATAGTTTTGGTCTATAGGTCAGTCAGTGATAAAAATGAGGAATTTTGGACATTAATATTTAAATAACCGTTTGAGATAAGCTTATGAAAATTAGAACACATATGTATCTCGCAAGTCTCAATATATGAGCCAAATTTGATACGTTTATGTAAAATAGTTTTTGATTTATGAGGGGGTCAAAAGTGGCTCCAAATGGTTCGTGTAATATTACACACGGTGCGGCTCGCCAGTTCTGTTTCTTGAACATTGGCTTGACACGCTCCCGCGTGTCTAGATAATATTTTTATTTCAATCTTATTTGACTTTCATAGCGTGTTTCGGACTCAGACCGTTGTCTTTCGTAGATTTTTATGTAGGTACTCTATCTTATAAGACAAGCGTGAAATGTAATATTTTTTTTATAATATCACGCCTATATCCCCGAAGAGGTAGGCAGAGGTGCTAGCACCCACATTTTTTATATTTACATAACAATGTCATAGGTGGCGAGCCTATTGCCATTAACCGGACACTTATAAACCTGCGATAAATACACACATAACTTCGAAAAGCATCGCAGTCATTGGTGTGTGCCATGGCAAACCTGGGATCGAACCCGAGACCTCGTCTCAGCAGTCCATTACCCATACCACTAGGCTACCGCGGTATGTAATAAATGAGATAAATAATGTATTCATTACAGTAAGAGATACTGTTTGATCCTTTTAAACCATATAATACTACCTTTCTGAGTATCCTGACAGGCGTTGATGGTCCAAATCTCACTGTGAAAGTGGATTAATTTGAATTTGTTGATTATTTTTAAAGCTTTAGAATTTCGACTTTTGGGTAGGTAGGTATGGTTATTGGTTATATCGATCTGATTTGACTTTCATAGAACTGACGGCTGACTATTTCAATTTGTGCACATTTGCTATTAAGTATAAGTATTTATTTATACACTGAAATGGAATTGTGTATAATTTTGCATCGAAATAGCTAAATCCTAGATTATAATACAACTGATAAAATCGCAGGTAAATTCTCAGTGCTCAACGTTGCTAGGACTTCAGCATATCTATTTTATTGCACCCCAGTATATCGAGTTCTATCTTACTTCAAGACTTTCTGATTGCAATATATAAATACTAGTTCAATCCAGCACCCTAATCACAATAAAAACCAAGTGCGAATCGCATAATATATTAATGGCGTAGAGGTAATGAACACGACTGCTACGTAGGAGGCGCGAGTTTGATTCCCGCTCAGTGCAAATGTTTGTTTGTATAAATATTTTGTATTGGTCTGGGTGTGGATGGATTTACAAAAATAACATATATGCTTACCATGGGTCTTGGTGGCGTTATATATAGGTATATAAAAGAAATAAATGTTCTAGGACAATATACTGTTCTGTACCAGTTTTGTACGATACTTACTTTTTTATTTTGTGACTCGAACCGACTAAAACGCACGCCGTTTTTTTGTCGTTAGTTGCCGGAGGTGAGATAGAAGCACCTCTCGCACAGGCTTTGCCGGGGGCATCTCTGTCAAGATTACCCCGGGTGTAGAGGTGTAGAGACCATGGTAGCCCCGGATATGGGGAGTCACACTGGTTCCGTACAATACTGTATAGAGTACTGTACTGTATTAGGTATACATACCGTTTACCATTTTATTTACCATTATTTCCAGCATAATGAAGATTGTGAGAGTTTCTGTGCCATCAGTGCAGAAGATAAAGTAAAGTTTCTCGGTCTTCCCACTATCAACACAAAACCTCTCCACTACGCGCCAATGAGTTATAAAATAAGAATATATTCCCCATACATTCAATATAAAATCTCCAAGCAAAACAAGCGGTTACAAACTAAAAACTGCGGATAATCCTCGCTGTGCACTAACCTTATCTCGGAACAACAAAGTTTACGTCTATCAAAAACACTCTATTCGATTTTCATCATGTTGTACCAGTTCAGAGCGAAAGCAATCTTAAAGTTTTCACACTATAATGTTTCTATATATGAGTTAGTTCTCTGTCTCCACTTGAAATTGCACAGATGGAGTTCTACACAAACTTTATTTATACCAGAGTTGCCGGGAATGTTTAATGTTCAATTTTTATTCCATCCCTTTGAGACGAGCGTCGTGTGCCGTTTTACTTAAGAATTTTTCATTTTAAAATGCAATATGCGTTGCAATTTTTGATGTGTTATTTAACTTAAAAATATATAAAAATCTTAAAAATGAATAACATGTTAACTAGTTACATTGAAATTGTTCTTGACTTTATTATTAAAATAAATTGGTTGAGATTTCTGCGTCTTCGTCTGCGTCACCCCGTTTTTGCAACATTTTTCATTCCTGCTCCGCACATTGATGATATATACATATAAGCCTTCCTCTTCAATCACTCTATCTATTAAAAAACCGCATCAAAATCCGTTGCGTAGTTTTAAAGATTTAAGCATACATAGGGACAGAGAAAGCGACTTTGTTTTATACTTTGTAGTGATGTTTGGTTTGATCTAGCACCATAATTACAAAACCGGTCAAGTGCGGGTTGCATAATGTGATATGGTCGACCTCTATAGTGTGGTGGTATTGAAGACGACTGTTTCGCAGGAGCCGCGAGTTCGATTCCCGCTCAGTGCAAATATTTGTCTACATGAATTTGAATAGTTGCATTGATCTGGGTTTACGTATTTCCAAAAAAAATATCTAAGTATGTTTATCCGCGTTCTAGAACCTATAACATAAGCTAGTTATAATGCTTACCATGGTTCTGGGTGGCATTGTGTGTATTGTCCTAGTATATAATAGGTATATACTTGTTTTTTCTTTTTTTGACTCTCTGATCATTTATTTATTTATTTATTTGCCACACAACACAGATTAAAATGATTATAATGGAAATAAGATAATAAAATTAATACTAATAAAAAGCATTCTCGCATTTCTGTCATAGAGAATAAATAATGGTTACTTTATTTTTATTTTTTATTTTTTTTTCTTTTGGGAAATTATTAGTAGCATCTGCTGCTGAGCTAGGCTTGTAAGTATAAAGTAGTCATCTTTGCAGAGCTATGTTACTGCCTCCTGCACTAAAGGCGTCCTGAATGTGCAGTCTGCCGCTGACGGTGCAGTTCATATGGCAAGGTTTTATTCTGGAGTGGTCTAAACATTGGATTATTGACATGAAAGAAGAAGAAGAGTAGAAATATAACAAACATTACAACTCAGTTCCTTCCAAACTTAATCAAACAATAACCGAAGAACGCCGCTTACCATACGTTACCGGCTTGTCGGACCAAGTGACACCGAGCGCCAATAAAGCCCGAACAAGTACGAAATTGAAAAAGAAAACTCCGCTTTGGCCATGCAAATACCGGGAACACAAAATTGCTAAACTCCGCCTTACTCTTTGAAACTCCGCTATAAATTATACAGTTCTATAATGAAATATGATTTCAATAAGTTTCTGTGAGAGTTTTTTTTTTGAATTGTGGATCGGTAAGCGGCTGAAAGTTCTTATGAGAAATAAATTCTTGAAACTCGAGTATTGTCAAATAAATTTCTTACTATTGTAGCTTTATTTATTGTGAAACTTAAGAATATTTCGTAATGTTTTATATATTATGTAGTAAGTGTATTGAAAAACTTTACGTATTCATTTCTAAGAAATAAAAATAATGCAATATTATGAAGAAATTTGAACCAGGGGCTAGGTTTATGATAAGTGTATCAATAATAATAGAATATTATTATTGCGTAGTTCCCGGCAGAGTATTTATTTATTTATATATTAATTTGGTCCACCAACAGTTGTTTACATTGTACATGTTATAAACAAATGTTATAAAGGTAACAATTTCTTATGTAACAACCACTTATAAGTAGACACATCACTTAAAAACAACATTAAAAAAGAGCTTACATACCATCACAGCAACACAATGTGATTGTCCAAGTTAGAACCTTAGTGGCTGTAACTTTTTTTTATACAAAAAAATACAATAAAACACATAAACAAAAGAAACTCATAGATAACAAAAAGAAACAAGAGACTAAGTCAGTTCTGGCAGCGAGTCATAAATTGACTTCTGTTTGCGGTACCAATCGAAGTGGACGTCAACTAGATGGCTACAACATTTCATGACCCTACTCAACCTTGCATAAGGAGAATTAGCACCGAGAACGGTTCGTCTTAAGAGTAGAATTTGGGTCATCCCATCTCTTCGCAAGTGGTGACGTACACGGCAACTTTTGAAAACTTGAAAAATGGCCATGGATACCCCCTGCTAGAGCCAGTTAGAAGGTTATGTCGGACTCGAACCGACCAAAACGCACGCTGTCTTTGGGCCCTTAGTTGCCGGAGGTGAGATAGTAACCAACATGTCCCTCGCACCCTGGCAGACACCGGCCATCTCTTTCAGATAGCCCCCTTCAGGTGTAGGGACCACGGTATCCCAGTCTAGCCCCCGAATATGTGGAGGTGCATTTTTGCGTCCCCACTGTGGCCTGCTTCTGCTAGGGTGACAGGCGGCACCCGTCACCATGGAGGCCCGCACTCATGGAGGACGGAGGTCCAACTAAGGGGGGGGAGGGGGGGAGGCAATAAAGGGATAGGGCTGTTTAACGGTTTATTAATGTTTGCCATAATTTTAAATGCCATAATTTTATATGCCATACTGGTAGTTGCCATAATTTCATTAGAAATAACGTTTCAGTTGCCATAATCGTGAAATGACATAAAATCACTTTCACTAATTTCATTGGTCATAATCGATCAAGTGTCATAATAATTAAAATCCATAAATGTATTTGCCATAACTTTCGTTTTCCATAATGTCAATTATACGACACAGATTTTTTATTCACAATTCAACCTGAAACTAAACCTCATATGACGTCTACTAAACAAGCTCGACGGAGCCCGCTTCGCGGGCTCCTACTTCTGGGTGGTTTTAAAAAAAAAACCACGGAGACTAAGACGGGAGCTCCGCTACGCTTCGCTCCCGCCTTCTAACCTAACCTATCCGAGTCGGATTGCACTGAGTCGGGGTGTTAATGATAATTAATTTTGACCTAACAATATTATGTATTATTTTCATAATTATATCAAATTTTGATTATGTCAAGAGTCGATTATGACATGTGTTACTTATGGAAACTAATTATTATGATATATGTTGTTATAGAAAGTGATTTGATGGCAAATGAACGTTATGACTGTTGAGTTGTTATGTCAAACCTTATTAGTATAAATGATAATAGTGCAAGTAAATATTATGACCGGGGATGATTATGGCAAATGAAATTAGTGCAAATGAATTTATGGAAAACGAAAGAATACCCTGTTTAACATCAGATTGATACGATACAGCCCAGTCTCAGTATGAGATGCAAGGCTCGAGTAGACCATAGTGCCCGAAATACAGCGATAGGCTCACCTCCCTATTACGTGGGACAGAATACAATAGTTGGTGAGATGTGGGTGTTAATACCCCTCTGCCTACCCCGGAAGGAAACGTGTGAGGGCAGATGTATGTATGTATTATTGGCATAGTTTCAATAGAGATATTTTGCTGCGTAATTTAAAGCCAAAAGCTTATCTTGTCTATCTTGTAATGTCAGTTTTGAAATTTAAGGTGAATGAACTTCTTTTTGTTAATACTTTTTACGTTTTTGTAATGAGTAGACTCGAACCCATGACATATAACAATCCCTCTACTACCATGACGCAGTAATTGAGTAATTTAGTAAGAGATAAAATTGATAAAATAATGCGTAAAGAAAAGTTTCCACTACTTTTCTTTATGCGGCCCTGCCATTCAAAAAGTACTTTTAAAATTGTAAAATAATATACTTTTATAGGTACGTTACATTCTTTAATACGTTTTATTTTAAAGTATAATAAATTTTATATTTTAAAATAAAACATAAAGATAAATTTTCAATTGAGACAGTATCATTTATAGACCACACCTGTGGTCCATTTCCCCAGGTATAATTCCATACCACACAGTTCCATTTTCAAACATGTCACCGCACCCATTTTTATTTCCATTTCAGTTTCTGGGGCATGTAAGACCACGTGATCGATCGCAACCGAGGGCCGGACTACACGGGTGGCATCCGATTTCCGCAGTCTATAATACTTTTAATATATCTTTCGACCCACCAGTATGGGTTTGAAAAGGTCGGATATAATATTTTTCATTCGTAACGGTATTACTTATTTTTGTGGATTGTATTCATAGGCAAATTGGTGTTACGGATTGAGATGTTTCATAGTAGATAGTATTTTTTTTGTTAGTTTATGGTTATATATTTTATTTACATAATATACACTGTTTGTAAATAAGCTTGTTGGTAAGGTCTATAAACGCCTGCAATACCAACAGTTACCACTTCTAACGTACATTCACATACACATTTATTTATTTATTTATTTTTTATTTTATTTATTAGGTCTACCAACAATTTTTTACATCAATACATAAAATAACAGTAATTAAAACTAACCTATTACAATGCAAACATCACTTAAAGGTAAACACCGCATACAAAGAATGATAAAGAGAAACTTAAACTAAGCTAAAATAAATTAATAGACATAATTTACTACTCAGAGCCATTCCGTGCTATATGCATCATCACCTAAACTAGCATATGATCTGAACTCTGATTCTACTAATTGGTAACCAATGTCCAAAACCACTGGGAACAAGAAAATTGCCGTTGAATTTTCGACTTTATCTTCGTACGCTTAAAGTTTAAATGAAAACAGTTAATTACATCATTTCGTTCACTCATCACGATGATATTTAATATAAGACTATACCAGTATAAAACTATAGTTTGCCATCTCAGTGGTTTAACAATTATTGATGATTAACAGAATCTGCATATAAATACTATTTTATGTTTGTCTGCAATTTTAATAGCATAATCTTAGGTTAACCCCTTGTTAAGAGATTTCCCCGGATCTGCCGGGGTGCGGAGATATGTCTTGCATAATCTTACTTCCAAATCATCAATCAATCGAGCAATCGCAATCGAGGATCCATGGCCAACGTGCGTTTTGGTCGGTTCGAGTCCAACATAATCACCTCTACCGATTTTGGTAGAGGTGGTATCCATGGGTTTATTGCGCATGATAAAAAGAAAGAAACCAAAAAGGGTTAATTCCTTGTTAGATTTCTTAAAGTTTAAACTCTGAAGGCTAAGTCTTAATAAGGCTCGTTAACCTAAACTCATTCCGTATAGAACTACAATACACGCAATCTGAGAAGCCTCACCTATCACTTATACTGAGTGACCCATATCTTAAAGAAGTTCGTCTAATCTATTCTAAGACGGATTAACTCGGGCTAGTCACGATGGGTGGACAACATACCCTCTTGTACCTTGGATAAGCTGGCTATCTGTCACTTACAATAGATAAAAATACGTTTAAGCTGTTACCCTCACTCTAATTAGTTGATCTATGACCGAGGGTAATTTAAGAGGCGGTTAGAATTGTGATTAAGGTTCTGAAGGAAATACTTTTAGATACTTTTTCTTGAAACTATTGTCTTATATACAATTGTTTTTACATGAGATAGAATATTAATAACTATATACAAAATACATACACACCTATACCAATAAACTAATTATTGTAATATAATTAAAACTCAAATGAAAAAGAAAAACAAAAAAGACTTAAATTAAAAAGCATATTGTGTTATACGATAAATAGTTGTTATATTTTTATACATGTAGCACCAATCATTCAAAGAATCATATTCAATGCTCACGCCCGTAATCCCCGAAGGGGTAGAGGGTGTTTTAAACATATCACCAACTACGATTTTTGATACCACGTAATAGAGAGCGACCCTTTGGCCGTCAATCGGGTACTTTGTATAAAATTCAAACTCAAAAAATTCTAATTCAAACTTACTCGTTCATTATAGTGATAAAGGAAAAATTAAAAGATGATAAATAATTTTGCACAACACATAATAATTATTCAATTAAATAATAAATATTATTCAATTTAACTAAAGTTCGGAAATGAATAAGACTCTCAGTCTAGCAGTATCTATAGAAACTTACCGTAAACATCGATACAGCCAATCTGCCACTTCATGCTAGGCTGTGTATTAATCTGGCACATGTAACAGCCTCGGTCTTCTGCTCGGAGCGGCCTGATCCTTAGCTGCCAAGTCCTCGGCGCGTCCATGTGGACAGCATACCTTGCCCCGAGTACTGCTCGTTCATGCATAGTTAATATTGTTTGATCTTCAGCTCTTAGCCACCCGACCTGTAAAAACAGTTATTGTTATATTGTTATAATATCACGCCTATATCCCCGAAGGGGTAGGCAGAGGTGCTAGCACCCACATTTCGCCAGTTTATATTTAGGTCCCAATGTAATAGGTGGCGAGCCTATTGCCATTAACCGGGCACTT
This sequence comes from Pelosia muscerda, assembly GCA_963691645.1. Lineage (NCBI taxonomy): Eukaryota > Metazoa > Arthropoda > Insecta > Lepidoptera > Erebidae > Pelosia > Pelosia muscerda. The sequence goes on along the minus strand of OY829114.1, from coordinate 12,891,670 downwards.
ACAAACCCTGCGATAAATACACAGATAACTTCGAAAAGCATCGCAGTCATTGGTGTGTGCCATGGTAAACCTGGGATCGAACCCGAGACCTCGTCTCAGCAGTCCATCACCCATACCACTAGGCTACCGCGGTCCGCGGTTGTAATACTTTGACATTCATAAGTGCTCTATATGTGCCAAAACTGAATAAACGAAAATGATCCTTTGATTCTTCTTTGTGTTGTGTTGTGTTTCCGGCGGTGAGAATAGCCATAGCTCACTGGACAGGTTTTGTGTTGTCAGTGGGAAGACTGAGAAACCCTTCTTTGTCTTTTATGTTGACAGCACAGAGACTCTCTTAACCTTGTCCCCTCCTCTTTCCCCTTCTTCCCTCTTCTCTATAATATAATCGGCAGCACGAATGTGACGCGTCTACTGTTACAAACGTCCGTAGGCCATGGTAACCACTTTCCATCAGATGGGCCGCGAGGTTGTCTACCACCTAAGTGGTGTAAAAAACATTGATTTTCTTTTAATAAAATAACTAGCTGTTGCCCGCGGCCCCACGCAGCTGCGGGCATGGACTAGTGTATAATATATTTAATTTTACAAAAGAAATATATCTAAGTATGTTTATCCGCATTCTAGTACCCATAATATTATATGTTTAGCGTGAATTTAAATAGTCGTATGTAGTAGATATAATCTTAGATCTGCTAATCATGACGCATCTGATGAGTCTAGATGATGGTCACTATTACAATGTTGATGTCTGTAATGGTGATACTTTTATTTTTTTATTTTTTTTATCGTGCATAAAATCCCCACAGATATTTCGCCCTAGGGGGGCGGGAGGCTATATAGGACTCGAAACGACTAAACCGTATGCCGTCTTTGGTTGCCGGAGGTGAGATACTAACCAACATACATTATCCTTCGCACCCTGGCAGACCAAGGGCCCTCTCTTTCGAGATGACACCCTTCGGGTAATACCCTGTAAGACCCTTTTTTTTTTTTTTTTTTTTTTTTTATCGTGCGCAAAATCCCCACGGATACCACCCCCACCAAAACCGATGGAGGTGATTATGTCGGACTCGAACCGACCAAAACGCACGCCGTCCATGGGTCCTCGATTGCCGGAGGTGAGATTATACAAGACATATCTCTCGCACCCCGGCAGACCCGGGGACATCTCTGTTGAGATGACCCTCTTCCCTAAAAGTAGGGACCATGGCGTCCCCATCTAGCCCCTGGGTATGGTGTGGCATTATGTGCCATCGCCGTGGCCTGCTTCTGCTAGGGTGACAGGCGGCTCCACCCGTCACCCCCAGGCCCGCGCTCATGGGGGACGGAGGTCGTTCTGCGACCTCCGACGTCCGAGTCGCCTCCGCTCATCGCGGGCAGTGCGGGCCCGGAGTCTTCTCCGGACCCGCTCCGCCTCCTCCTTTTCGAGCATTACTTGCTCGCAGAAGGAGGCGGCGGCTGCCCAAGCACTCGCGCATCGTACCATCGCCGTGAGCAAGGTGGCGAGCGAGACAACTCCCACCCCTAGGGCTGTCACTAGGGCCCGCCTTGGCGTCTCCCACGCCGGGCACTCGGTCAACGTGTGCAGCCCCGAGTCCTCGCTCGCATCACAGTGATGGCACTCGGACGTTGGCTCCTTCTGAATCCGACGCAGGTAATCCCCGAAGCACCCGTGCCCGGTGATTACCTGAGTCAGCCGGTACGAGAGGCTACCGTGTGGCCTCTCTAGCCAGTCCCCCATGATGGGTCTTACCGCCGCTAATACAGCGTGCCCTGCGCGTGATTGCCCAAGTCACCCTGTAAGACCCTGGGACTTTGCTTTCAGTTTAACCATCAGGTGAGGTGAAGTCTCACTGGCGTATTTTTGAAGAAATCTTATATAGTATACAATAAATAACCTAAACCTTTTTCCTATTTTCACATCAGCGAAACAAAAAATAATATTACCAAATCAAACCCTTTTTAGGTCAGAGATCCAGTTAAGTCGTCGACCCTTGAGATCCTTTACATTTAGCCCTTATCAGCTATGATCGTGATACATTTCTTGGCTGTCAGAATCTTTTTCACTGACATTACTTAACGGATATTTATCTTTATAGTTTAGTATTTTTCGCAACTTCTATGGCGTCGCGATAACGAATCGAGGCGCGCGTTCGATCCCTACTCAATGCAAATATTTATATGATTAAATATGGCTATTGCATTCTGGTCGTGTCTCAGAGAGCACGTTAAGCCGTTGTTCCCGGCTGTCTAAAATCTATGGTAGTCTTTACCTAAATATAGTTGGGCGAAGCTACTATGTTAAATAGTAGCTTCGCCGAAGTACGGAGGGGTCTCACTCAATGTCCTAAAAATGATCAACCAAACTTTTTTATTTATTTATGGCACGTCAATTTGACTTCACCTCGCCTGATGTTAAGCTGAAGGCAAAGTCTCGTGAAAGAGGGTTACCATACACACATACATACAAACACGTTCAGTGCGCAATGGTGGCGCTCAACTTGACGGCCTCATCAGATGCTTTATCACGCCCCGCTTAAAGGACCCGGGACTGTAGGAAGAAGGAAACACGTGCGCTGGTAAAGAATTCCAGAACTTAATGGTGCGGCGGAGAAAAGACTCACCGAACCGCTTGGTTCTTGATGGAATATTCTGTACCGTATGCGAGTGACATCTAAGCTAAAAAAAGACTAAAACCGACCTGGCATATATGTAAGAAATATGTAAACATCTTCATGAAGTTACAAATTTATAATTCAAATAAGAAAAATATTATCATTTCATATTTTAGGTAAAGACTTTGTCTTTTAGCAACAACGCGGAACAACAGCTGCCAAATGTTTATTTCATAAGCCTGGGTCTAGACCTTCGGTAAATATTATCATAACATTAAATATTCTGTTTATGGATAATACTTCCTACATTGTTGATTTATTACCTGTCTTACTTCTTTAATACGTACCTAAATTATGGTAAGACTTAGTACAAATAATGTTTCATTACAAATTGTTTCTGTTGGACTTCGGGTGGAGGAGCGACCTCTGTCCTCCATGAGCGCGGGCCCGGGGGTGACAGGTGGCGCCGCCTGTCACCCTACCGGGTGCAGGCCACGGCGGCAGCATGAGGCACGTTCCTCCCTATACAGGGAAATATGTGGACACCTTAGTCCCAAACCCGAGAGGGTCTTCGCTAGCTCTAGGTCAAACAGGGCGTGAGGCAAATGGCAGAAACTTTCTCACCTCACTCAGACAACAGATAAAGGCAGGTTAAGGTAAATAAAGGCAACCGGCGGCGTCTCCAATACGTTAACTGGAAGTGCTTGTACGACTAAGCACATCAATTTACACCATATATACACATAGCAAGGAGTCGGGTTAAAAAATATTCCAAATTTGTATAACTGCATCATTTTCGGTTAGGTTCGGAATACCTATTTGTTCGTTTCGTTCGTTCGTTCCTTCGTTTGTTCTTCTATGTAGGGTGGCATTGCACCCTCACTCATATTTTGTGAGCAAACTTGACTGGACTATAGTTTAAAACTAATTCTTCTATGAATATCAAAATGAAATCACAGCTCAAACAAAGAAACCAACAGTGGCAAAGAAAACAAAGACTTGCCATTCAGTCATCGTATGTTCCAATTTTAAAATTCACATCGTGAAAAAGTGCAGCACTAGTTTCCCGCATTGTTATTCCAGGCATAGAGCTAGGGATGTAACTACTGTTACCTAATGAACGATAAATCGGTAATTTTTTACGGTTCTAATTGCAACGGACAAAGGCGGAGGATTTTGTTACCAGTGCCCATTTTCTGTAAATGTACGCGGTTGTTTTTAATGTGTTTCTTTTTTATTCTTTACCGTGTTCGAGTAAAGATGGTAGAAATGTTTGGATTTATGGTTGAGTTTATTTTGTTACAATTTATTTTTTGGATGTACTTTATTTGTAACAGTTTTAATAAATGTAGAAAATTTTAGAAGAGTACTTTATCATGAGAATATTACATAAATTTTGTATTAATTTCGCATACTCTCTCCGGCTCCGGCGGGGTGGTATATGGAGATTATGTGCAAGTAAAATAAAGTATGTACCAAATTATGTTTCAAATATAATGATAGATAACTATTGAAGTATAAAAATACCTACTGTACATACAATATTAAAAACTATAGTCAATGTAATCCTTAGACTTTCATCTGTAGGGCACTCCATAGTAGCGACGGTAAGACCCATTCATCCACTCATCGAGGACTGGCTAGAGCCACACGGTAGCTGCTCTTGCCAGCTGATGCAGGTGATCACCGGGCACGCGTGCGGATTACTTGTATTGGATCCAGAAGAAGTCAACGTTCGAATGCCATCATTGTGATGCTAGCGAGGACACGGGGCCGCAAACTATAACTCAGGTCGGTCCTAGTGGCAGCCCTAGGAGTTGGTGTTGTCCCTTCTTACGATGTACGAGAGTTCAGGCGGCCTGCGAGCAAGTAATGCTCGAAAAGGAGGAATTGGAGCGGGTTCGGAGAAGACTCCGTGTCCGCGCAGCCCGCGATGGGTGGAGGTGACTCAGTCGTCAGGCCCGCCCTGCGTCTCCCCATATCCGGGGCTACATAGGGACACCATGGTTTCCACCTTAGGGGAAAGGAGTCATCTCAAAGAGATGTCCCCGGTTCGGGGGTGTGAGAGATAATATATGTCTTGTATTATCTCACCTCCGGCAATCAAAGACGGTGTGCGTTTCAATCGGTTCGCGTCCGACAGTATCGCCTCCACCGACTTTGATGGAGGTGGAATCAGTGGGGATTTTCTCACGTTAAAAAAAGATTTCATCTGTAAATTATTAGGATTCTAGGATTTCAATGAAATTTATGGAATCAAGAAATTCACATGCATGCGCACCCTAAATCATTAAACGCGTTTTCATTCTGTCGCATAAAAACACATCTCATTCGCTGAGGTATCAAGAAGTATAGCAATTATAGTGTAAGGTACTTGTTCGACCGCCCGCGATGAGCGAGTAATAAGTAAACTAATAATTAATACAATCAATATTGCATTTGAATTGTACCTATTATTTTTAATTTGATAATTATTAAGCGAGGTAGCGAACAGTTAATAGAAAGTTTCTAGCTGCGATAGAAGGTGATTTATACACATATTATACACGTACCTATACATATTATATTGTACAATATAATGTAACTCTAGCTGTGGAATGAATGAACTCCCTATTGTGGATTTTCCAAGCGACTAGGTACAATATGGCTTTCTTCAAGAGGGGTATGGTTAACATTATATTTGACAGTTCTTGTGACAAAATTTCGCCGATTACACAACAGGTAATGATCACATTGTGCATTTCTATCATTCATTCCATACCTCTTATATGAATCTTGAGCGTTTCTTGCCGCTGCCGGTGGGACAATCGCTTTAGAGATAGTACTCAGACACAGTTCCGAACATTATATTGTAATATACTAGCTTATTGGCCGTATATTAAAGTAAGTTTATAAGTTAGAAGTTCCGTAAGGCTTAGGAGCTAAAGTAAGCTTAAGTATTGCTCGGTTAGTACGTGTATTCCAGTCCGTTGAGTTCCGAGAATGTTCAAGTATCGATATACTGGGAAGTTCTATAAGTAGAATATCTTGGGGAGAAGTTCTGACTGTCTAGGTGGTGAACAGTAGGGAGATAGGCTACTATGAATTATGTTATTTGTGTAATTCTTAAGGTTTTACCTATTCCCCCCCCCCCCTCGTAAAATACTGAAATGCTACATTTTTGGTATTTTTCCATGCGCAAAATCCCTACAGATACCACCCCCACTGGGGCCGATAGTGGTTGTATCGAAGTCAAAGCGAATAAAAAGCAAGCTATCTTCAGATCTTCGGTTGGCGGGGAGAGAAAGTTGCTGCCTGGGGGTGACGGGTGGAGCTGTTTGTCACCCTAGCAGAAGCAGGCCGCAACGGCACTTCCCGATATCCTCACCGTTGCGACCCCGGATATCGGCATCAGGTTGGTGACACCATGGTTCCCACATTAGGAGAAGAGGGTCATTTCAAAGAGATGTCCTCGGTTCTGCCGTGGTGCGAGAGAAATGTCTTGTATAATCTCACCTCCAGCAATCAAAGATCCATAGACAGCGTGCGGTTTTATTTGGTTCGAGTCCGACATAATTACCTCTACCGACTTTGGTGGTATGCGTTGGGATTATTCGCACGGAAATAAAAAAGAGGGTGAGAAAGTAGCTAAAAGTATTTCCTCCATAGCAAATAGCTCCTCGGCTACAATTCTATTTCTATGCCTAATTCATGCGAATCACCTCATTTAGCTTTCTACCCATACATCTATCTATATAACTTTCACATTTACATGTTACATAGCAGGTATTAATAGTTAAGTTACATAGGTAATATACAAATTTGTAACCCTTGTGGAGGAAAAGTAAATACTAATTAGACAACAAATTTTATTCAAAGGAAACATTCATTTAGTTTACAATAAAAAGAAATAAATCTGCATACAGAGATTTAGTTTTTTAGATATCTACTCGCTTGCTACAAAAGGTAATCAAAGCGGTTATATTCCTAAGAAATTCGAATAGGTATTAAAAATTTCACCCTCTTTACAAAATCAAAATTTGTACCACTCAGTCACCTTCCCATTTCAACGCGTGAGCCTTCGGGCAAATAACACACACAAATTGAACTTGAGTGACGCATGACGTGATCACTCAATCGAATAAGTAATATGGCGTTCAGTAGTATCAATCATTCATATTATTTGATAAATCTTTAACGTGCCTCAGTACGAACAGGGGTTATTTATTATTTACTAGCTGACCCGCGCGACTTCGTCTGCGTCACCCCGTTTTTGCAACATTTTTCATTCCTGCTCCGCACCTGTTAGTTGTAGCATGATGTTATATGCATATAAACCTTCCTCTTTAACCATTCTATCTATTGAAACAAACCGCATCAAAATCCGTTGCGTAGTTCTAAAGATTTAAGCATACAAAGGGACAAGAAAAATAGGGACAGAAAACGCGACTTTATTTTATACTATGTTAGTGATGATTAGTGATAGTGATTTATTTATACATTATGGAAACATTACACAGACATCTCATGGGGATCTCTCATCCTAAAGGGAGTCGTAACTCGTAAGAGGCGACTAACGAAAACAATAATATCAGGAAAAAATAATGCCCAGTACCAACCCGTCTGTCCAGCAGCGTGGGAAAAGTAGGCCGAGGTCTACTAATATTGGCCTACCTTCAAACAGTTTTTACTGTAGACAATTCTCTGTATAAATAATAATAGGTGTAACTAAATGTGTTGAAGGGGTGTGGTTTGGCATTCCTTTAGCGGCAAACAGTCATGTTATACTATTGCTATCGTTGGATTTGTTAAACTATGTGTGAAAAGTATAAGGGTTCCAGGCTAATTAAAACCCAGTTCCAAGTCCGCAAATACGAAATTGCAAGCACGGTTAATCTAATATACGAACCAATCATCATGAGTACAATTTCATTTCGTATGACACACAGCAAGCCGATAGTTCCCTGGGCATTCAACCTCTATCATATACCAACCCGTGATATTCCTACAATCGCATTCAGATAACTTTAATTATTAATCCCTTTCATTCTAATGATTGAAGTTAAATAGTTTTCTGATATGAATACTTTGTTTTAATGTTCCCTCATCACAACACACATCAGTGAATCGAACGATTTCGATTACTATGATTAACGAATGTACGAGTATTATAACTTTCAATAATTGTTGGTTTTGTTGGCATGTTGTGAAATTTATGATTTTATGATCGAAGTTAAAAAGATACAGATGGATACAATATCAAATTGCAACAAAAATAAGCTAGACCGTCTCTACCATGGTGAATGTTCTGATGAGCTCTTCCAATTAATCCCACCCTCACCTTTCCTACACAGGACAACGCGTGCAGGGCTTAGGTGTCACTCGCATACGGTACAGAGTACGGTTCCGAACCAAGCGGTTCGGTGAGTCTTTTCTCTGCCGTACCATTAAGTCCTGGAATTCCTTGCCGGCGCACGTATTTCCTTCTTCCTACAGTCCCGGGTCCTTTAAGCGGGGCGTGAAAAAGCATCTGATGAGGCCGTCAAGCTGAGCACCACCATTGTAGCACTGAACGGGTTTGCAATGGTGACACTCTTTCATGAGACTTTGCCTTCAGCTTAACATCACGCGAGGTGAAGTCAAATTGACGTGCCATAGATAAAAAAAAAAAAAAAAGATTGCCTATAATAGCATACAACAGATTTTGATATTTTTTTATACCACTTAGATGGCAGAGAAGCACACGACCCACCTCCACGGCAGAAGCACCATGGCCTATGGACGTTTGCAACACCATGGGCGTCACACACGTGTTGCCTACCCTGTAGAAACCTTCTAATGCCCTTCTTGAACAACTCCATATTGTAGTCGCTTGAAATCCACGGCAGGGAGTTCATTCCATAGACATGTCATCCGGTATTTGAATTACACGAATGGGTTTTATACTGCCTAATTTACATTTTTATGACATTCAATGAAAAATGTTGCATAAGACTTAATTGTCAAGTTAATTCAACGTAACTACATTTATGTTAAAATGAACATATCTTGTCGAAGTTTCTGAAAAACTAATGATATCCTTCTGCTTAATCGTAACCTTTTTATAGAATAAATAAACCGGAGCTCCCTGGAGAGGTTTTGTGCTGTCAGAGGGAACTCTTTTTTGTCTTTTGTACTGACAGCACAAAGACTCTCTTAACCCTTCCCCCATCCACTTCCACTCTATTCTCTATAAGGTCGGCAGCACGAACGTGATGCCCCTGGTGTTGCAAACGTCCATAGGCCACGGCAACCACTTTCCATCAGGTGGGCCACGTTCTTATTCAAGTTTTTTTTTACCACTTAGGTGGCAGACAAGCACACGGCCCGCCTGATGGTAGGCGGTCACCGTGGCCTATGCACGTTTGCAACACCAGAGGCGCCACACACGTGCTGCCTATCCTGTAGAAACCTTCTAATGCCCTTCTTGAAGAACCCCATATTGTAGTCGCTTGAGAAAACCACGGCAGGGAGCTCATTCCACAGCTTAAGCGTGCCTGGGATGAAATTAAGTAGTATAAAATAAAATACTCTACGATATTTTTCTGAGAATTCGAAAAAGTAATAGATTTTTTTTTATAATATACTACTTTCTTGCCATTTATCTGCACATAACCGCTACACATTCATTGTCCTACATCTAGTATATTCAAATGTGTGTATGAACCATTTAACTCATGCTGAGAATGAAAAACCACATTCACATTATTCCGTTGCATATTAATAAACACAGAACTAAGCAATGTTCAATGTTCCGAAAGGTACCGACCGGTAACGGCTGTGCAGATCATATTTATTTTACACAACAAAATACATAAACTCACACTTATACCCCCGAAGGGGTAGGTTTAGGTGCTAGCCACATTTCGCCAGATTATGTTTAGGTCCCAATGTAATAGGTGGCGACCATATTGCCATTAACCGGACATTTATAAACCTGAGATAAATACACACATAACTTAGAAAAACATCGAAAAGTCAGTGGTGTGTGCCATGGTAAAACCTGGGATCGAACCCGAGACCTCGTCTTAGCAGTCCATTACCCATACCACTAAATTACCGCGGTTACAAATACAATAAATGACTTTATGCTTTTGTGGAGTAATAGTAATGAGTGTGACTGCTTTGCATGAAGTAGATAGAGAGTCCGACGCATGTGTGCAATTAATTGTCATTTACAATACGAAATGATATAAAAAAATCATTTTTAACTCTGATGCAAATTCTTTTAGAGATATTTAATCTCCGTGTTTAAAAAAAATACTAAGCAAGAAGAAGAAGAAAAAAAGAAAAGAAAAAGAAGAAAATAAAAAGAAGAAGAAAAAGAAAAGAAGAAGAAGATATCGAATAGTCAAATTAAACAAACTTACTTTGTGCCTGCCAAGATTGGTAACAGCACAGCCCAGTACTGCTTCTCTTCCCAGGAAAAATGTGTGGTTGCCGATAGGACGCTCAAACTCGGGTTCTTCGGAGAACTTTTTGGTTGTCATCTGAGAATCTGAAACAAGTAATACAAAAATATCAAGTTCTTGAGCAAAAACTTGGACAGAACATTTTGTAAAACATGTCCTTCTTCCTATGGCCCCGTGTACTTTACGTTGGGTTTGATGTGTTAGTTGTGTTATTGTAAAGTGCTGATGAGGTTGATTCGCACTTGGACGCGGACATCGACAGATGGAACTTTGTACTCGTTGTACCGATCACAGTATGTGGGTAGTGGGACCTAGGTCTGGTATCCATTTGATATTTCAAGAGTATGTGTCGTACTGGGTCTTAAGGTGAGGGAGAAAAAGTTGAACAAGTTTTTCCACCTTTCAATTCCTATATTGTATTATTGTGTGTGCAGAAACTCTAAATAAATGAGGTCTGGTCAGAACTCCCCCCATTATAATTTGTATTCTCTTTTTAATTTCTTATCAGCACAGTTTGAGAATAATTTTGACAACTTAACAAAATATAGGTACTGCCTTCATGTATCTGTTGGTTCATTATGTTCAACGTTTTTTCTTTCATTTTCATACTTACACCTGATATAACATTTAATATCAGATAAAGAACTTTCAATTATCTGTTTCACTAAATATAAAATGACGATGTAATGTATTTTATTTTAAGTAGGTAATAAACTTTATATTTTTAGATAGATTTTTCTGAGGACTTTGTTTAATAGATTTAAAGTTGGGTCGTTACGTTAATGATAATAATTATGATTTTTAAATCATTTTTTAACTTTCGCGCTGCATGGTTAGTGAAATCCGGGTAACATAGTCATGAAATATCCATTGCCTATCCATAAGTTCAAAAATGTAAATAAAAAAGTTAAAACAAAAAGGCTATTATAAAATCCATTATTTTGATGATAAACTAGCCTGGAAAGCCGTTCACTCAACTTGCATCTCAAGCAAATTATTATATACTAGGTGACCCGCGCGACATCGTCTGCGTCACCCCGTTTTTGCAACATTTTTCATTCCTGCTCCGCACCTGTTAGTCGTAGCATGATGTTATATAGATATAAACCTTCCTCTTTAACCATTCTATCTATTGAAACAAACCGCAACAAAATCCGTTGCGTAGTTTTAAAGGGACAAGAAAAATAGGGCCAGAGAACGCGACTTTGTTTTATACTATGTAGTGATAGTGATAGACTAAGCCAATGTTCCCAAATTGACCTAAAAACCCGCTGAGTTTTTTGTCGGATTCTTCTCACAAATTTGCTAACTAACTTATAATAGTACATAAATTATTGATATTGACGTTTTGTTAGTGCTATTTAGTCGTCTATACAGAATGAATGATTTTTTAATTTCAATTTAACGCGAACATTATCCATCATCCGTTTCTTAATATAGCAATTTCTTTATTCTGTAAAGGCGATGGATGGTAAACAAACCCGCACCCGTCTCGCACTCGTGCTATGTGTGAATCGAGTTTAAGTGTTCATTCTTCATTGAGAACATTCTCGTCGAGCTTTCCAAGACTTCTTCAATTGTTCAAAATGTTTCTTCTCAATTGTCGATTTCGAGCTTTCAATCGTTTAATCTTCACGTCTTATTTTATCAACCGTTTACTGCAATCTATTAAACAGCTTTTTCTTTTTAGTATCAAAAGTTATATAACTAGAAAAATCTATTTTTCCTTTGACTTGGTTTCTAGGTCAGAAAAATATTTAAGATTTTTTCCCCTTTAATTAGTTATGAATATTTTGTCCTTTAATATACCTCAATAAGTAAATCCGATACTGAAGTGAGCTGTCCGAGGGGCGACACTCATGCTGCCAAATCTGCAGGGGAGGAAGGAGGAGGATGGATTTGAATGTTAACAGTTTCTTTGGTGTCAGTGTAGAAGACAAAGAAGTGATATAAACCACGAAAGAGTAGTATCAACTCTAGCTCTCGGTCTTTCCACTGACAATACAAAACCTCTCCAGTGAGCTCTAGCTACTGACCCCCAGAAACACAACACAATGTTATTATTCGCCGCGATATTCTATAGAACAGTCAGTACACTCACTAAGGACTATACTCTTGAAATTGGTGATTAATTAAAATTTGGACATAAACATCAAACGGACGCTAGACCTAGGTCACAATATTTGTCGTAACTACAAAAGAATTGATTAAACTCAAGACAAAGAGCCTTCAAACCATCTGTTCGACTTCCACGTCCAAGTGCGAGTCGAAGTTAAGCATTGAAGTTTTCGCAAAAATTGTCGATGTATACAACGTGTTACAGAAAGGTGTGATTACGATTGCTGTACTGCTTAAGGCGAGATGGGGGACAAAGTAAAGAAAGAGCACGAAAGAGCCAAAGAGCAAGTGAGAACTTCTACCATAACACCGCGTGCACCTTGGGATTGATACACTCCCCCCACCATACCGCGCGCATCATGAAGGCGATTTTATTTTAATTTTTTTGCCTAATGTTAAACGGAAGGTAAAGTCTCATGAAAGAGGGTCACCATTGCAAACACGTACAAGCTACAATGGTGGCGCTCAGATGAACGACCTCATCAGATGCTTTTTCACGCCCCGTTTAAAGGACCCGAGACTGTAGGAAGAAGGAAACACGTGCGCCGCTAAGGAATTCCGTGACTTAATGGTGCGGCAGAGCAAAGACTCACCGAACCACTTGGTTCTTGATGGAATATTTTGAACCATATGCGGGTGACATCTAAGCCCTGCACGTGTTGTCTTGTGTAGGAAAGGAGAGGGTGGGATTAATTGGAAGAACTCATCAGAACATTCACCATTTACGCACGAAAACCTCGTTGGAAATTAAAAATTTATTACCAACACATTGTATTTTTTTCTATTTACCACTTGCAAAATACGTTGATAAACGCAAAAAATACTACCCTTTTTTATTTGTTGTAACGACATACTCTTCGGCAAAAGCTTCTAACTTAACAGCAAGTAGGTTCCGATGCATGATCTGCCATGTCAAAATAATGTACTATATAAGCAGTCCTATCTTTTATTACGTTGAATAAAAAGGTTGATTATTTCACAGCTCCAAAGAATATGGCTGACTTGTGCTGAAATTAATGTCAATCTTTTTTAATTCTGAGAAAAGGATTTTAACAGAGAAAGACAGACAGATTGAAATATTAACATGAAAGTAATTGGCAACTTAGAGTTTTTTTTTTTCTAAAGAACTCTTAGGTTAACGGTTGACTACGGAACTTTAAAGATAGTAGTTACTATGTCTAGAATAATGCTTTGATGAATAATATAATGTCTATTAACTGTAAATCAAAAGTTAATGTCATACCTAATTTGATAGCTGACGTCTGTCTCTTATAATTTTGTGAACCCCGTTTTTTTTTTACTTTTTTAATTTTTAAATAGGTTCTCTTTGTTATGAAGATTTATTGTCGGGTGAAAGTACTCATCCTTGACCTCTTAACTCTACAAAAAAAAAAAAAACAAAAAGGTAACTTCAGAAAATGTTTATTATCATAATCATTACAACGCTATGCCACGATTTCCTTATGAAAAGACAAAGTAATTAACTGAACCTACATTATTTCAGATATATGGGACATCATCAATGCCCTTGCGCCTAAGTCAATCTAACCTGCATATCAATAACCCTGCAAGCCTATAATACACCTGCAAACTTATAAAACACTGTAAGCCTATATTGCACCTGTAATAGTATACCTACACCTGTTAACACGCGTGTGTGTGTGAGTGAGCGTGCATACGTGTGTGTGCATGTGTGTGTGTGTGTGTGGGAAAAACAAAGGTGGGTAACATCTGGATCTTCTAAATCAATTTTGAAATTGCTTTTACCAATATGAAGTCACATTGTTTGTAAGTGTATATATTATCACGATATAGGGTAGGGTCAGCAGCGGTAGCGGGATCAGAAGTCCACGCAGATGAACTATATACCACGCGGGTCCATGAACAAACAAACAAAGTCCTGTTGTTTTTTATTAAGTTTATAGATAGCAATTTATCTTAGAAGACAAGATAAGTGCCCATTCCACTTGCAAAGTAATTACGTCTTTTTTTGCAATATAAAATAGTTAACACTTCAAAAGTCAGCATCAAATTTCAGATTCAATCGGGGCGGCCATTTTTGTTGCTCAGTGTCGTCGTTGCTACAGAAAGAATTTTAATTTTAGAATTTAATTTTGTTTTATAAAGTAATCCTCTTTAGCCATATAATTTAAATGTTAATACATGAATTAAAAGAAGAATTATTTTTGAATATTGTGAACTAAAGAGTACGGTTAAGTATAGTTTGCGAAAAAGAGGAGAAAGTCAGAAAGTATAGTCTAATAAAAATATTTAATAGGTACTCGAAAAAGTCCAATATAGCGCGTTTACGTTTTAAAATGAAACGAATCCCGGCGAAGTAGAATTTGGGCCACCCTATTTCGTCCTATACAGTGCTTACTGTTTTTAAACTAATCCTGAAATAATGACTTTGGACCACCCCATCTTTTTCCATGCTGTATCATACTAAAGGTGACTGTGCATGACTCAAAATAGTGCCAAAAATAATGCAATAGTGGGTAATAGGGTCACCCCCAACCAAATACAATGATTGGTGAAAATGTAGGGGCTCTTTATTTAATCTAGAATCACGTCTCATAAAAGAGTGACAACGTCAAATTCAAATTGCTTATTAAAATATATATAGATTTTTAAAGGGTGCAATATAACGGATAATTTGACATTCGTTATAAAAATATTTGGGCACTAACAGTAAATGTTACGGTAACATAACATAACTTACACTCACGTCTATATCCCCGAAGAGGTAGGCAAAGGTGCTAGCACCCACATTTCGCCAGTTTATGTTTAGGTGTATGTTATGTATGTATGTAATAGGTGGCGAGCATATTGCCATTAACCGGGCACTTATAAACCTGCGATAAATACACACATAACTTCGAAAAGCATCGAAAAGTCATTGGTGTGTGCCATGGTAAAACCTGGAATCGAACCCGAGGCCTCGTCTCAGCAGTCCATTACCCATAGCACCAGGCCACTGCGGTTATTATATCTACCATTTATGTACCATTTTATGTACTTTATGTATTTTATGTACCATTATATGTACCATGAGGTTTTCGACTTGCCTTTCTTAACTTCGATATTGCCATTGGTCATTAGACCATTGGTTGTGGAGGTCAGATGGCAGTCGCTCCACGGAAAATATCGAAGTTCAGCCGCATCACAGTTAGACTGGAAAGCCCACCCCAACTGAGTTGGGAAAAAGGTTCAGGGAATGATGATATGTACCATGAGTACTACCAGGGGCCTTCGGCTTCGGGAGCGTTCCACTTACTATATATATATATATATATATATAATATACAGGGTGTAAGTGCGTAGGCTATTACGTACTATATATATATATATAGTACGTAATAGCCTACGTAAATCAAAGATATTATGGCATTTGACACAGGTATGCCGCAATCATATCCAGCACATCCACATTCCACGGTTCTCATTACAAATTCTTCAAACACAAGTGGTTAACTCCGTTCAGTATTTTGACAGCACCCACGGAGCGAACATTTGCATACATCGGTAGAAAGTTTCATACTTTACTACTTAGTTTCTCATCCGCAGGTTCACATGATTTCCTGGTGTTGCTTCTTAGTTAGGAATATTTGGTTTACCCGTGTGTGTGTAGGTGTAAGTGTGTGCGCGCGTGTATATGTGTGTGCGCGTGTGTGTTTCATTTTTTTTTATTTTTATTGTTATTGTGAGGAGTTAATGATGAGTGTTGATAGAGGAGTTTAATTGATAAGTAATCAACTAGTTCATATCAGGGACCCGCGATAAAAAGCCTATGTAATGTTCCATGACTATAATGTATCTCTGTAACATAACATAAATAAACTCACGCCTTTACGTTTCACGTTTTCACGTTAAAATCTTTTTTTTAATTCACCATATAATTATATTACCTTCGTTTGCAGTATTACAATGGCACCTACGATATGAAAGTTTTCAATATAATATAAAAAAATTTATTAAATACCTGTAAATAATCAATTTCATAATTCAGTTAGTAATAATGAAAGCATTAAGCCCATCTCATGAACTTGATAATGAGCACCCGAACATCAACTTTGTTTTTAGAGAATACAGTCCGAAATTGCTTACAAGTTTCTGTAAGAGTTCATTATTGAATCGAATTGATTACTATGATGCTTCTCAATTTGTGAATTAATGATTGTTTAAGATATTCTTGAAGACGATGCTAAACTATTACTTTGAATCTGTAATGTAAAGATCTTCACTACATAGTATAAAAAAGTCGCGTTCTCTGTCCCTATGTCCTTATGTCCCTTTGTATGCTTAAAATCTTTAAAACGGATTTACATGCGGTTTTTTTAAAGGATAGAGTGATCAAAGAGGAAACTAACTGGTTCGGTGTAGAAGTGAAAAATGTTGCAAAAACGGGGTGATGAAGTATTTTATAAATGAATACATAAATTTCTGCAGGGATGAGTAAGTACATCAAATATTACTTATTTTAATATTTACATAAAAAAAGTAAAAAAAGATAATGAATAACCAAAAAAATATATTTTATTTACAAGTTGAGCGAATTTCACCGAGACCCTTTACTACTATAAAATTGATTTCAACAAGTAAATACATTTTTAAATGTCATTTCAAAGTAGATCATATTGGTTATTTTGATAGGAAGTAGGAAAGAAGGATCAAAATAAATTTTAATGACATTTTACCCTACTTGAAATAAAGAAATCCTTAAAATTCATCTCAACCGTGAATTAACAGTAATATGTCGAACCATTTTTTAGTTTTACACAACTCAGTGCAAGAACACTGTATAACTGCTGGGTACTTTTTCTGTTTATCCTCTTTTCATGTTACCTACTCTAATAAGATAGAAATACTACCTTTAACATTAGTGTCGACAAATTTTTTATACATGTATAGCAGTGGTTATACATGTATACACAAAGAAGCTTTGACACAAGAAAACGTACGTAACCCTCATATAAGGCTATCTATTGCCACTTATAAGGCAGAAAAATAAAAAAGAAAAGCTGTAAAACAACAATAAAATAAGTTATATAAAAATATCAGTTTGACGCCGCGACGGTTCGCACCTGTCACCAAATGCTAATGCATGGGTTTCACACAAAAACGTTTGCCGTGACAGGTGTTAAGGAGCCAACAGATTTGCTGGAATCACGTTCAAAGTCAAATCCCAAGTTGATTCAGAGTTAGAATTTTTTTTGCTGTTATTCTTTGTTGTATTAAATTAAATATTTATTTATTTTGTTGAGTTTCTGATATTCGCCATTGATTTAATCCCCATTATAAATGAAAGCACTAGAGCTACGCGTAGTACGCTTCGAAACTAAACTATTGAATTTATATTTGCTATTATTTCATAAAAATAGCCACGGTAGTCTAGGTCTCGAATTCGATCGAGGTTTCACCATGGCACACACCAATGTCTTTTAGATGCTTTTCGAAGATATATGTCTATTTATCGCAGGTTTATAAGTGCCCGGTTGATACCAAAAGACTCGCCACTTTCTACATTGGGACCTAAACATAAAGTGGCGAAATGTAGGTGCTAGCACCTCTGCCTACCCCTTCGGGGATATATGTGTAAGTATATAAAAAAACTAAAAGAATAATAAACAATTTTACAAAGGATAATGTATGCGGTTCCTAAGCGTTGTCCCATTTTGCTATGGTTTGCACGATTTATTCCTACGTACTTGCTCGGTCGATTCTGTCAGGCATTTTGCCGCCTAACAGAGAATTGGACCATTTGTTGTTTGTGTCACGTGCTTTTAAGGTTTATCGGGTAAACAGAACACGTTAGATATTTTATTACATTCAATTGTGAGTCTTAGAAACCATGTACAGTAATATGTGAAAGGAAAAAGGTTTTCACATTAATATATATTATTTTGACCTTTGAGATTTTTATGATAGTGTTTTAAGCCTGTATTGTTCAGTTGCAATATGCATATTTTGTTAGTCTGTTAATAATTATCATCAACAATTTTTTCCAGACTACGAAATATACCTAACTAATATATCAGATATACGGCCAAAGTGTCGTCTATTTATCAAAAAGGATGTGTTAGCGTTCCAACGCAGAAGATCCTTAACAGAGTTCCCGTCGAATGTTACAGGCCTAATATCCTCCCTTGAGGTCTTTAAAGGCCAGTATGCCATACCCATAGGCTACCTCACCAAGGTGAGATTATACAAGAAATTATCTCTCGCACCCCGGCCGACCCGGGGACATTTTGTTTTGAGATGACCCCATTTCCCCAATGATGTGGGAACCATGGTGATCCCATCTAGCCCTTGGGTATGGGGAGCTACATTTTGCACTGCCACCACGGCTTGCTTCTGCTAGGGTGACAGGCAGCTCCATCCGTCACCCCCTGGCTTGCGCTCATGGAGGACGGAGGTCATTCTGCGACCTCCGGCGTTTGAATCTTCTCCCCTCATCAAGGGCAGTGCGGGAGGCTCCTTCACCCGCGGTAACTGATGGCTCTTGATAGTCGGTTCGAGTCCGACATAACTACCTTCACTGGCTCCAGAAGTCTCCACAGATACCACACAGAATTCTGCACGTGAAAAAAGGTCCTAATATCCTTTCACTGAGCTATACTTAAGACCTAATAATGAATGAAGAACCATAATAATGTATCGATTGCTATTCACATACTTCGTACCGTGCGTGTTACTGTCACTTATTTTCTGTTCAACTAGACATAGAAATTTCATTTGTAATGTAATGAATGACCCACATGGCGGCAATAATACTGAATTAAAGGATATTTTATTCATAAAACTCATGCGGACTAATAATTTTACAGGCGAGTCTTTCTTTAAAAAAGTAAAACGTTCGGTTAGTCGCCATACTAAATAAGTGAGGAATATGGTGCTCTAATCTACCTTCGAACTCAAATATTCTACCATCAGATTATTTTAAGCACGTCAATACGCACATCACCTGATGCCAAAATAAATGAAAAGTTCCAGGAATGTAAATTTTTGTAAGCATAAGGTGGGGATAGGGCAGAAAAAGAAAAAAATCTCTTTTTTATACCACTTAAGTGGGAGACTAGACTAGGGAGATGATCACTAATTGATATTAGTGATCATGATAGTCTTTAACTAGTATCAATTAGTGATCATGATAGACTCATCATGACACTCAAAAATCAAATCTTTAATGCTAATGTTAGTGAACATGTCAGTCATTTATTATAATGTTAGCAAAATAGACAATAGAAGATTACGATTCAATTTAGTCTATCGATCGAGAACAATTTCAGTCGTCAAATTCACATTTAAAAATTTCACTAATTTGTAAAACAAATGACATAATAGATTCAATAGATATTCATCTTAGCTTCACAAAGAGTTCTTTGTTTGAATTCGAATAAATTATTGGGGAGCCTTTCCTACAATAGGCAACTCAAACGTAACTATAGTAAGTTGTCAACTGAAGTTGCCGCGTATCAACAACCAATCAGAAACTCTCAAAATACGTTGGCAAAATGGCGGGTGGCACGGAACTGCAGTTTTTTTCTCTAGGTTCCTCGTACGGCGTAACCAATGTCTCAAAACCTTTAACACAAGTTATCATTTATTTAAAATGGAATATTATATTGTAATCGAACATGAAATAGGTATATCTGAAACGTAAGGTTATAAATTACATACCTTACTGAATATTCATTACAAATAAAATATATAAGGCTGACTAGAATACTTTTAGGAAGCACACATTTTCTCATAGTGTTTATAACCCGTGGTCACGATTTGACTTGACAAGTCGTGACCACGGGTGCACCCGAAACGTCGGCAAAAGTAAGTGTTCAAAAATATGTCGCGTGAAGTCCCGAACATTATAAACACTATGAGTAAACGCCGCGATAGTTTAAAAGTTACATTAGCACACATTTTGGCGCCTAAGTTCGCCATTTTAATTTTTATAATTTTAATCAACCGAGTTGAAATAATTTAAAAAATCAATTCAGTAGTTATGAAAGAACACAAGGACGAACGTGCAGACAAGAATTTTCTTTGGCTTTACCCTAGTCAGATATAAAATGAAATACTAAGTACTAAAATGATTTTCATTGAGTCAACTATACATTTTCTAATTTCCTGACGTCATTTGACCACTTGTCGGCTTGTCACACAGCAAAAAGTCTCACCGCATTGAGCGAGAGGTCATTGCCCTCTTCAATACAGGAGGGTACAGTTCCGAGCCTGTTTCTGGTAGGGGGACGCGCCGTCTGCCCTGCACGACGCGACCCTCTGAACTCAGAAATACCTTTGATCTGTATGATTTTTATTTTTTTTTTCTCGTAATTATTTAGACAATATAATTACTACCATTATAATATTAAGTACTATTATTATAGTGACTTTTATAAGTTCCTAAGGTTATATACAGTTGGATTAAATTTTTAAATGAAATTAAATCGAAAAACATCAACATCTCAGAGTGACTTGAAACTGCAACTTGTAATTTTTTTAGAGTGAGTACCTACTTCCTGAACACGGTTTTGATTTTAGTAATTCTTCCTTATATGGTTTCTTAGGGCGTCGTTGGAGTAATCTACCGAAGTAACGGAAATAATTTATGATTTTACAGTATAATATATCACTGCCACATTATTTTTTTCACCCGTGGCCCGGACGCGTAAAATTCAGATCCTGTTCTCGCTGGGCCTTCTATTTCATTTAAGCAAACCTTGTCTTGAATATAAGAAATACACCATGTGGAGACGAAAAAAGAATACTACCACTCCATCTCATTCGAAGATTATAAGATTAAGAAGGAAGGAAAAAATGCAGATGATATCACTGTGAAAGAAGAAAAACTCGAAATAAAATCATGTAACAACTCGTTTGGCCAGCTTGGAAACAGTAGGCCAAAACATTGGGAGTGGCCTATGTCCAGTAGTGGACTGTAATAGGCCTATTGAATGAATTGATTGCTTTGAAGCAATCTTTCAGAAGTTATATGCGTACATACATTTGGGGGTTTTATTTATATTTGTATAATTTGGACGCACGCAATCAGTGTTTTGGGTACCCGTTGCATGCAAACCACCTCAAACCGATGGTCGATGGGGTGGCCATTATTCAGTTGCAGTGGACGTCCTATGGTTAAAATGATGATTATACTGATGATAGGATGCATCGTTTATTCTTAAAAATAAATAAGTTTATAGATAAAATAATATAGATAAATAAACTAATAAAATTATACAGAAATTTGGAATGGAACAAGCCCGCACATTCTACAACGAAATACCAGGAAATTTCTCACCAAAACCCCCATTTAAAACCTTTCATAACAAAATTCAGAAATTATTATCCATTTACAAGCGTAGCGGTTTATCTACTAATTAAGCTTTACTAAGTTATAAGTAAGTTCGTAAGTGGTGCTTAGCTAACTTAATAAGATATGAATTTTAACTGCGCGCCCAAAGCTGCGCGTTAATGAATAAGTTTGCTTGAGTGTACGCTTGGATATACTTTTAACTTTTGGAGTTAACTGTACTGTGTCTTCTCGCCAAGATCTTCAAGGCCATTTGGTCATTAGAGCTGTACCCGTTTTTTTCCTTGTGGAAATTGCCCCGCTGAAGTCAGCGAGGGTGATTATGTCGGATTCGATCCGATCAAAACTGCACGGCCATCTTTGCCCATAAGTTGCCGAGAGTGTGATAGTCTGGCACGTCCCAGCTGAGCAAAGGAACGAGGGCTATACCCAGACACTAATACTCGTATTACTAGCATAACTAGACCTACATACTCCTTGATTACTGCGTTACCAAATTTAAAATGTCAGAGGCAGTGACTCATCCTCAGACAAACAAAGTGTGCTAGTTGACATACGTATTTTTTCACAAAATTCGAGTGTTTTTTTTTATACTACGTAGGTGGCAGACAAGCACACGGCCCACCTGATGGAAAGCGGCCACCGTGGCCTATGAACGTGTGCAACACTAAGGGTGCCACACACGCGCTGCCTACCCTGAAGGGAAAGGGGGAGAGGTGGGAAGGGGTGGGGAGGCTAGGAAGTAGAGAGGAAGGAGGGGTATAATGAGCTCTGGCTACCCTACTTACCGGCGGGAACACAACACGATGGTTATTATGACCGCGGTCTTCTGTAGGGCGGAGGTACTTCCCCAGTTGGACAGCTCATTTTGGACGGGAGATACCGTCGTGTCCTACCTCCGTTTATGTGTGAAAATGAAAAAGTATGCGATCCATTCAATATTTTTTATAAACCGTTATCAACTTTGAAAGAAATATATATATACAGTGACGTCAATGTCTCTACATTAGGTATACTCTTTCACTTTCACACTTAGGTTTTGTATAAAGTTACGTATGTCAGTCACACACTTTGTTTGTCTAAGGATAATTTTATGACTGCACCGTTCCTATGGTACGTGCGGTTCCACGAGGAGGGTATCGACTGTCAGATTTCATTACTTCGACCAAGCTCGTGTCAGTCCGCCGAAGTTCGTCGTCAACCGCTCAAAGCGCTATCTCGTTCACTCTCAAACCATGCTCTTTCTTTACCTCGCCCCTCGCCACCCTGCACGCACCATGGGAGCGGTATAGCTCTTTTATTCAGACATTAGTAAAGCCGCTTGACTTGCAAGGGGGGTAAACGTGACTCCCGAAGGTCTTGGTAGTTATGCTGTAATGTGTCTATATAGAAAGGTATTCCTAGTAATTTGAGTATAATTTTAGTGACGGAAGGCCAATTTGATTCCCCTATAACTCGAATAATAACCAAATCACACACTATTTGCCCCTTAATTGTTTGATTGGAGTTTGCTAGCGATTAACCTCTGGTCGAATGTTCCAATCAAAGGTAATCTCAAATATGACATAATTGGATAATCGTTATATTATAACCACATAAGAATATTTAGAATTATTTGACGTGAGTACTTATAAAAATGATTCCATAACAATAATGTACTGACTGTACCTTTATAAGGGCCAGCTTCACGCAGTGGGCATACGGTGCACCAAGAGTGCAATACAATAACGCCTTCCGGATGCAGTTAAACTTGCCGAGGCTTAGTAGCGCCTCAAATATGTTCGCGGAGGCACATTGCGATGATTTCTACGCAATCATAAGAAAGCGGAGCGCGTCATTGTATGTTAGACTAGTAGCTGGCTACAGCATCTTAAAGGTTTTGTTCGGGAGGTGGGACCTTCCAATCCTGTTAAGGAGGGCGCATCTGAATGCCAGCGCGTTCCCCAGTTTTGTTTTGTTATTTGTTTTTGCTTGTAATATAATACTATCATAGAAGCAAGATTATTGTTACTATTTATATGGACTTATGACTGAAATAAATTATTATAAGGTCACTATCAATTGACCTGTTGTAGTCCACTGCTGGACATAGACCACTCCAATGTGGGGAGGCTTTGGCGTACTATCTCCATACTGGCCAAACGGGTTGGTACAGAGTTTTCTCTCGAGTTTTCCATTACTCGCATTGATAATCGTCTGCATATTTTTTCCGTTTGTCGCCTCTTAAGACACCCTTAGAATGGGATGGGTTGGCCTATCTCCGTCACCACACGGTGGACACATAATATATGACTCATAAGTCAAAATTGGGAAAATATTAGTTATGTAGTTTCCTAGTGGAGCGGAATTAGAAAAATATGTCGTAGAAGGTGATTATAGTATATAGGACCCCGTAAGGGGGTCATCTGTTTAGAGATGTTACCTACTATCTCACCCCCGGAAACCGCAGCGCTGAAGACGGTATTTGTTTTGAACAGTTCGAGTCCAACATAACCATTGTCACCGGCTCCAGTTGGGGTCATATCCATAGGAATTTAGCGTACGAGAAGAAAATAACGTGAATATATTGTATATAAGGAAAAATATCTAACGGAAACGTGGATAGATGTGTACCGAACCCAAAATATCTATAAATTTTTATCCTATCAATTGAAAGCAACCGTAATGAATCCCTACAGCGTCCATTATAGATGGATTTCTCGATGGGACATCCCACAGGAGTCGTAATGACAATGGGACGATGTTTACGGACGTCCGCTCCAGAGAGCGATTGATGATTTCCATAACCTCCCACTTGGTAAAGGGAAGGGGAAAGGTAATTCAGGTGGGATATTTATGGATAAAAGTTTCTATTTTTTTTTTATTTTATTCTTCATGTACACATATATTATATTTATACAAGATAGTGAGACGAGATGTACAAAGGCGAGCTTAACTCAAAGTTGAGTTTTCTTCCAGCAAACCTGGGAGTGCACAGAGGAATTGCTATATGAGTGGTTAAGTCTAATGTACATAAAGCATCGAATTTGATGTAGAAGGTATACGAGACGTATACCCCAGGTAAAAGGCATAGATATACATAGATAGGACATATACATACAACATGCATATATACATACATAAATACATACCTACATACATACATATATACATACATACATACATACATACATACATACATACATAAATACATAAATAAATAAATACATACATACATACTTTATGTCTGCTATAGTTGCGAGAGAAAGTAGTCTCTTGTTCGTTTTTTAAAAATGTGCGAAGATGGACTATCGCGTATGGTATGAGGAAGAGAGTTCCAAAGACGCACTGCAGAAATTGTAAAAGAATTGTCGTAGCAGGAAGAACTATGACAAGGAGTTCGAAGTAGAAGAGAGGTGGAAGTACGACAGGGTTTACCCCTGGGCACAAGGAATTCAAAGCGCTCACGAAGATACGAAGGAGAATGAGGATTATGAAGAATAGAGAAGAGAAGAGAAAGAATATGTACATCTCGACGCCGCCGAATAGGTAACCAAGGTTTCTACATTTTGTGGAGCTTAACACATGCATACAAATTATTATATTTCATTGGCATTTACGACAGCTAACGGTGGAGTGGCGGAGAAAGAATATCACTAACCCATCTCATCCGAAATGTGTCATTAAAGACTAATAATTGAAAAATCATCTTCATTTTCTGAACCTTTTCTCAACTGAACTGAAACACCCAGACCAATGCAAGTATTCATATTCATGCACACAAATATTTGCACTGAACGGGAATGGAATCCACGCCACCTGCAGCAGTCGCGTTCACTACCGGCGCTGAGGTTGGAGGCTGATACTTACAAAACAATAGTGTGTCTGTCTCTATTAGTTTTAAGATGAACGACGTATGGGTGCAAAACATGTCCTATATCAATGTCACGAAAACGTGTTTAGCTTGGACGTTGATTTGGGTGTCATTGTGAAGAACTTTCACAGGACTGCTTATACCCCAAAGTAGGTTATTTACTTGTATGTAATATACAAGCTGATGGTTACGGATTCACTCGCATAAATATAAGTAATGGCAGCTTTCGACCTTATATTCGGTTTTACTCAAACTCCCTCCGTGCTCACTGCCTCCGTGGCTCAGTGGGCGTAGTATGCGCCGGCTGTGCACGAGGTTATAGGTTCCATCCCCACACAGGACAAAAATTTGTGTGATCCACAAATATGTTGTTCTGAGTCTGGGTGTACCTACTTTGTTTCCATTTGTTGTATGTTTGTAAAGTCCCCCGCAATACAGGGCTTGCTGGGGAACAAGTCCGATGCGGGAAATGTCTTAAAAAAAAGAAAAAATATTGGATAAACTCTACTCAAGCTAACAGCTACGATTTTGAGTTTGGTGTGAGATATTTCATAAAAAACACAATACATATACTCGTATATATACTTATGACTATTTCCCTCCGGGATAGGCAGAGGTGAATAAGTAATCACTTTTCACCAATCATTGTATTCGGTTCCACGCAATAGGGGGGAGCCTATTGCCGTATTCCTGGTACATAGACTTATTTGTAATACTTAGATGGACACACTTTGTCCATTGCGAGTCATATACAATATTTACTCAAAATCTAGGTGAGAAAAAGTGACCGAGTATATGTATCGTGTAACATTGTTTTTATTAACCTAGCAATTAAAAAAACTGGTGGATGTGATAAAAAAATCATTTGATATTTTAAATTCGGTTACTCAGTAATGAGGAAACTGTTGCAGTATTAACGTAACTTTATGTCCATTTTAGAGTGAGGCTGAGTCTGGGGTGTATAAGCGGTTAGGCGACTTTTCTATGCCGCACCATTAAGTCCTGGAATGCTCTGCCAGCACACGTGTCACGGGTTTTTCATCCTACAGTCTCGGGTCCTTCAAGCGGGGCGTGAAATAACAACAGTCGAGGCCGAGGCGTTTTAGAGACAGTACCTGTAACCGTGGGCACCGTGTTCTGGACTGCGTGAATGCTTACCATCAGGCGTGGTGCAGTCAATTTGACGATTTAAGCATAAAAAATCTGGAAGGTTCCATATTCGAAGAATGGGTTCCAGTTCCAGTTCTCTTACTTCTATGAATGTCCAAAATTCCCAAAATAAATACCTTGTCATAATTTGTTTCATCATTATGCATTGCATTAATGCAAGAAAATAAATAACCTTTGAAATATTCTAAAACAATCGTCTAAAAATAAATAGCTTTCATTGCGTGCTTGACATTATATTATAGACACGCGCGTGTGATTAAGCGGCAATTCAAACATGGCGACCGTTTGACCTTATATCTTGGTAATGACAAATAGTGAAACTTCTGGATTACTTTTCATTAATATTGTCGGAGTTTCACGACAATATTACATGTAGAAAAAAAAAATATTAATGGATTTTTATGAGAGACGTCAATTTGACTTCATCTAGCCTGAAAGAAGGCTAAAGGCAAAGGATTCACCTCAAATATTCTATCGTGACTTACGCTACTAGTGCTGTTGTGCGTAGCTCCGCAAATGTGAATGTCGGTTATCACGCAGTGTTGTAAATTTTGTCTATCCAGAAGCGATAAAAGTTTCTGTTTTCATTTATGAATCAATTTATTACTGTCAAATGTGCATTTGAAATAAATCATAAATTTTTATATGGCGGTTATGGTTCACTATTTTGACTATAATGGCTTATATTATGTAAAATGGAGATAAATCCTGTGGTGGGCTTTTTTGTAAGATAATTCGAGAAAAAATATCCATACATTTATTATATTAATTAATATAATATTGTAACTCTAGCGGTTTTGACAGCGTGCGCCATAATGGCTCACAGATGGTAGATTTTTTCCTACTTACTTGACATTTTATCATCATATTTTGGAGAGTTCATACAATATCTGTATAAATTATAGTAAAATTGATGCAACAAAATTCCTATTTTTTGTACAACGAAATAACTAGGGTCGTCGACCTTTCACCAAAGTATCAAACGATATAAAATGACTTAACAAAACATTCCTATCTACAGTAAATAAAAGGTTACTTGAATTGTTGATAGAGTAAATATGAAACCTCATTTGTTTTTACACGGCTCAAAATAGGTGTGTAATGTTTTAGGGGTTACACAGGAACATCAGTTTGTTTCAAATTTGTTTATTGTATAGGAACTTTGAAAAGTGTGAACAGTTTTTGATATCTTTACATCGACAAGATTCTTAAAATTAGGACTGGTTATATTGTTTATAGAAAATTAAGTTTGACAAAAAAATCGCATATTTTATTTTAATTTTTTGGATTTCCCACCGAAAAGATAAAAGCATGACTAAATTGAATTGATTCAAATTTTCGGTGTGTCTGTTTATATAATATATTCATAACATATTTATCTTTTCGTTTTAAATAAAGAACGATAAGATACGTATAAATGCCTTATAACCAATTAGTGATATTGAAGTTCTGCTTAGAATATTAGTTACGTACTGTAATTTTAAAAGCGTACCAGTCTTACCTTTTAGCGCCATAGTTGGTAACAAAGCGAGAGCTTGTAGCATCGACCAAAAATAAGCCTTTCCGTTCCTCATTCCGTCCTTATAAAACATTCACACTATATTCACCCAAAACAGTACATTTTCAACTTAACGTCACTGTTTGTTCATTTAAATGTTTATTTATTACGATTACCGTTCATTTAATGCGCTCACACTTATTTATTTCTCGATGTAAGATTTACTCTATGATTTTATTATTTTTTTAAAACAGGTAGTATTCTTAAACGAATTTTTTTGCCTCTTTAATTATGCATTTAAATTAAAAAAATATGCTTTAAACTAAAATTGTTGTTTGCTAGACTAGTATTAATAACTTCTTTTTATTTTATAAACTCAACAGATTTTCATTGAACAGAATCTTATTTTCTGATACTATAATCAATTAGTCAATATTTACACATTTACTTGTCACTGAATGACAACAAAAATCTATTAAACTTTCCTTTACAAGGCGCCTAAATATAACAGGAAGTTAATACATTAACGTTTAAGTTGTCGGGGTCTTCCCAAAGTGATGACTATGTGTAAACTCTGGACAATACAATGGATCTCAAGAGCCCCAAAAAGTTAAATTGTGTCGGAACCCTCTTGAAGTTAATGGAAAAATAAGACCCGTAAATTGTTTTCAACTATCGTACCAAGCAAAATATTTCACACAATGATTGACATACTTTTATTTACTTTAAATATGACACAAATATAATAAGAAATTAAATGAAGCATACAACACTGTTCACTGCTCACTGCAAGTCCAAATATTACATTTAAAAACGCCAGTACTCATTCATTTAAAATGAAAAGACAGAAAAAAATAAACGCGGACATCGCTAAAGTATCGGTGAGGAGATGCAAGCGCGGCACGTCGTCACCGTAGCGGATCCCGTAGCACACTGGAGCGTATCGTGCTACGGCGTAGACTCAACGTCATGAAAAGGTTATCGTTCAAGCCCTTATACATTGCGCCTTTTACATGAATAGGAATACGAATGTGTCATTTTTTGCTCTGCTCCGTTTTATGTTGCAAATAATGTTTGGATTTCTTGCGTAAAGCTGAATGCTTGGTGCAGTAAAACTGTCTCTTACAAAGGAATGACTGTGAATGTGAAATCGCGAACAAAGATTTTTTTATATTTACTTTATATCGTAGGGTTTAGAAGATGTTTGTGGGAATAATGATAAATATATGGTAGCATACTCTTATGAAGAAATGCACCCTTTATGATAACATTATTAATACTAGAATTACTTACGTTATAAATGGCAGGCATAGAGGTATTTTTTATGCTGTGTTTTTTTACTTTTAATTTTTGTTATTTTTTGCATTTTATTGTTGTATTTATTCGTTTTATTTTGTTGTGATAATTGTTTTTTATGTGTCATGTCCTTCTTTCTATTGATTTGTTATATCATCCTACTCATTTTTAGTCAACTTCTGTAAAGTCAAAAGAGGGTTATGATTTCGAAAGGCTGTATATGTATGTTCATATGTTCCCTCGTAGCTTCTCAACTATTAATTACGACTATACAAATGAGATATCATTAGAAGCGTCTTTATCATCCGCTTTTTATGTGCTATATGACGTGTCACTGAACCTACCGTGATGCCCTCTACCTGAGACTAAGTACAATGTTTAAATAAACAATTTGAGATGAGTATGCCTGTTCGGCATCAATTTAAAAGCATTTCAAATAAATATAAACTATGTACTATTGCTTGCTACAAACTCATAATATTAAAATTCTCGCTGTGGGTGTACAACGGCGGTATGATGCCCACGCCTACTTTCTATCATCGCACCACTCGCCATTGACAGAGAATTCATCCTCACACATTACGAGCGAAAACGGTGTGCACTGTGCGGTATGAAAGGAACTTCATCCTACGCACGCTCAAGCTGTTGCAATGAACTCACTGCTGTGGTTTCTCCACGCAACTACAATATGAGTTACTTACAGAAGTGCATTAGAATGTATCTTCAGAGTTGATAGCTAGAGTGTAACGCTACCGGGGGCGTTGCAAACTTCCATAGACCACGTTAATAAATTTCCTTTAGATGGGCCGTGTGCTTGTCTGATAGGTAAGTGGTATAAACAATTGAATGTAATTGGTACAAGATCAAAATCAAAAAACTCAAAATCAAAAATCATTTATTCTGCATAGACCAGTAAACGGCACTTACAAAACGTTAGTTACAAGACAGGTTGGTGCTTGAAATTTTTTATCAAAGTCACAGCAGACAACACCTGTACGGTTTGTTATAAATAAAAGGTGTATTATGAGTGGGTGGGACGAGTCATTTTAATGTCTGAAACTAATTTGTACTAGAAAATGATAACGTATGGCATTTATACTTTTAGGTTGGCCTTCCCAAAGATGGCGTGCGTTTTGGTAGGTTTGAATCCGATATAACCTCTCCAACCGGCTCCGGTGGGGAAAGGGGTATCCGTGAGGATTTTACGCACGAAACAAAAGGGTTAACACTGTAAGCTAACTGCCTTTTAGTCACACCACAGTATTTAACTAATGAAGTTTTCACATATATTAAACGGAGTGAGGCGAAGCTGTCAAGCCGTATCGCATGACTACAAGTCGTATGCACGTGTAAAATAAAAAAAAATATGAAAACTGCGCCCTGAAAGCGTTATTACGTCGACCGGCGTTTTACATCACTCATAATTACTTACTTTGCTAAAATGGTGCTTATTTATACTAAAGTAAAGTAAGTTTTACATATACATCAATTATAGAGAGAAATATTTAGGTGCGTTTTAATTAGCTAGGCAGATGGACTGATGACCTGAAAATGATGATTGGGTTGAATTGAATGTGGTACGCGGAGTATCGGGAGAGAGGCCTATGTCCAGCAATAGACTGCAATTGGGTAATTGATTGATGGATTCGAGTTATACATATGTATGTTTTTAAAACTTTATTATTTACTACATATATACATACATACATATGCCCACGCTTGAAATCCCCGAAGGGGTAGGCAGACGTGTATTAAACATCCACATTTCGCCAACTACGATTTTCGATCCCACGTAATAGTGGGCGACCCTATTGCCGTTAATCTGGCACTTTGTAAAAAAGTGGGTAATTCGAAAATAAATTTCTAATCGTTGCAGCTAAATAAAGTTTCATGAAATTCTGTGGCATGGTGGTAGTGAACGTGACTGCTTTGCATGACACGTGAGTTCGATTCCCGATCAGTGCAAACATGTGTACCTATACATGATTATGAATTTTTTGGTTGAATGACAATATTTTGAGTGTTTTTTTATTTTTATTTTTTATTTTTATCATGTATAATGATTATGAATTTTTTGGTTGAATGACAATATTTTGAGTGTTTTTTATTTTTATTTTTATTTATGGCACGTCAATTTGACTTCACCTCGCCTGATGTTAAGCTGAAGGCAAAGTCTCATGAAAGAGGGTCATCATTGCAAACACGTTCAGTGCTACAATGGTGGCGCTCAGCTTGACGGCCTCATCATATGCTTTTTCACGCCCCGCTTAAAGGACTCGGGACTGTAGGAAGAAGGAAACACGTGCGCCGGCAAGGAATTCCAGGACTTAATGGTGCGGCAGAGAAAAGACTCACCGAAGCGCTTGGTTCTTGATGGAATATTCTGTACCGTATGCGAGTGACATCTAAGCCCTGCACGTGTTGTCCTGTGTAGAAAAGGGAAGGGTGGGATTAATTGGAAGAGCTCATCAGAACATTCAAACAATGAACACTTCCCAGGGCCTCGTTTTTCTCGCAATTTATTTCCAAGATCCGTGCCGATAGCTATTCAATCATAGTAGTTCAATCAAAAAGCTCTTCAATCGTTCTTTTTTACAAGTATTGGGATCAAAAAACTAAACCTATTTACAGCATTTTATTACTAGCTAAATACCTAACAAAACATAAAATACACTATAAAGAAACCCCAATTACGATGTGAATATGTTTCACCAACACTTTGACATTTCGATAATGGCCGCACGAATATTTCAGCATGTAATGACATTAAAAATAGGTCTTAAATAATTTTACTAATAAATTTAAACTCTAATGCTTGGAAAATAGAATTCAATTTTGAGTAAATCAATATTATATATCAATATAATCAGCCTTAGTACGAACCGTTTCTATGTTTTATCGACAATAAAAGCACATATTGTATGTGTGTGTTTGAATTTTTGATTAGAGCAAACGTTTTTATGAAGGTTCAAGGACGGGAAGTAGATTAATAACCGACAATTTTTCTAAATTCTTCGATTAAATTAGGCCGGTTAAGACTTCAAAGAATGAGGTGGTTCTCAATTGAACTTAATGTACGTAGAAATGAGTTTGAAAACTATTTTTTATTGTACCTAACCAGTTTCGCCTTTCGACATTCTTAATGGTTATGAATATTCTAATTCCTAAACACAACACTGAATGAACTTTTGATGACGCATGGCAAATCCAGCTAGTTACAATAGTAAATGTCGTAGAGAAGTACAAGTGTGTTATCATTAATAAACAAACTAATACAGTTTAAAAATGAAGATCCATCACGTAAATATCGTCAAAATTGCCCGGAATTTAATGAAATCGTGGTAGAGGATGCTGGTGAAAATTATTTATGGTGGGCTGATGATGATGATGTAAAGTAAAGAAAAGAAATAATAAAATTAAAGGAAGCAAATAATTATAAGTCGCTACCGTGATAACACATTATCGTGATATCACTATCACTTCACTATCACTACATAGTATAAAATAAAGTCGCGTTTTCTGTCCCTATTTTTCTTGTCCCTTTGTATGCTTAAATCTTCAAAACTATGCAACGGATTTAGGATTTTGATGCGGTTTTTTTAATAGATAGAATGGTTAGAGAGGAAGGTTTATATGTATATAACATCGTGCTATGTTTAACAGGTGCGGAGCAGGAATGAAAAATGTTGCAAAAACGGGGTGACGCAGACGAAGTTGCGCGGGTCAGGTAGTAAAGTAAATAAATAAAACAATTATTCGTTTGTGTTATGTTTTTATAATTAATATGTTTTCAAAAAGTTCTGTAAAATTTCGCAACAATGTTCATGAGATAAATAAAAGACTTTCTCCTTAGGTATATTTTCATGGAATTTGCATGTTTGTAAGAAATATACCCGGTCCATTGGGAGGCTTGCGTGGCGACTTGGGTTGGCTTAATATGCAGAGGTCCTTTGACGATTGTAATTTGAAATGGGATACGACGGTTTATCCATTGCTCCTTCATGTTAAGCTTTATATGTAAAGACCCGCAACTCGAGTGACTTACGCCAAAATGTCTTTGAAGGAAGAAAATCTTCCGGCACGTCTTGTAGTTTCCATAGAATTTTTTTTTACAGAAAATTTTGGCTGAGGAAAAAAATTCTAACCCGCATTGTTACCTAACGACACGAACATCGCACGAAAATATTTTCTTTTGCTAATAAATAGATTTATGTATTACAACCAAATCCGATGGCTTAGCGTGCCACCAGACCAATTCATGCAAACAAATATTTGCACTAACCGGCGATCGAACCCGCACCTCCTGCGAAACAGTCGCTTTCACTACCGCCACTGACGCTGTCAACTTCCAAATACGATATCACAACATACATTACAACATCCAAGTTGTAGGAAAACCATTCATTTGGGTCACCCCGCACAAATTGAACCTCACCTATAAAGTAACGTATAACAAACACACTGAGTACACAATATCGACAATATACCTGACGAATTTACCCCATACAATGATGGATGAAAATGTTTTTTGGAACGGAAAAATATTTATACAGCGCGTCATATTAACCAGTATGTATGTACAAATATCGGGGCTCTAGTCCGCGATGTAGAAGGTATTATTAGGAACGTTTTATTTGTGAAAAAAATATAATATAATGGATTGTTGGTCTTTGAGGAATAAGTCAACATTATATTGATTACATAGTAATATTTATTAGTTTTGAAATCACAATTCGTGATATTGAAGATCCGGTAGTGGAATACTTTGAAAAATATACTTTAGCCAGGTTAATCTGATGCTGACTGTACTAACTCATCATGAGCAATCGTTCGTGACTTGTAAAAAATTTAAAAATCTAAATAATAAGGCGTTAAGGACTTTTCCTCTCCCATCTCTACAGATCGTTTCCTAGAGGTGGAGATAATCTGTGCTGGCCTGTTATTATGTGGAATCGAAACTCATAATTAAGTACAAAAATATATCTGCAATATCTGATTCAGCCAGATGACCCTTCACGGTCAACTTCTACTAAGTATAAGACCCTTTTGACATTAGAAAATTCAAACGAAACTCTAGTTGTCAACTGGAATTACGACGATTCGAAACTTGAGTTTCGGACACTCATTCTTATGGCGACTCGCACACTAAGGAAACAGAATCACTAGTTGATATGACTAGTTTGAAATCGCGCAACCCGCTATTCTTAACTGTAGTTGACCGCAACTCAAGTTTCGCATCTTAACAACCAATTAGAAACTCTTAAAAATACATAAATATTTTAAGTGCAAATCGCCTGCTATAGCTGCTTTTCACCCATCTTGCGGATATATCCGGATATATCCGCAAGATGGGCAAAATTAAAATTGAGAATCAAAGCATCAATTTCATTTATTCAGTTTAGGCACATAAAGAGCACTTAAAATGTCAAAGTTTTACAATAATTGTCAAAAATATTATAATTTATTATAAATAAAATACTTAGTAAATAATTATTATAATAAAATACTGAGAAAACTACAGTCTCGTAATGCAAACTCTAGTTTTTTTTTCTAATTGCTTAATGTAAGAAGGACGTTAATGTTTCCAACACACTCTGACATGATAAACCCACTGTGTAGGAAGCGAGTAAGCCACTAGTTAATAAGACGAGTACACATTAGACCAGCACGACTAATAGCTAGGATTTGCCAGAGTTGCGGTACGTTTGAATTATGGGTCGCCAGTGTGGATCAACCCTAAGAAGCGTAATGACGTCACTTTGATTAAATGTGAGATGTTTTGACACTTGAGATGTGTAAGACAGAGAGAGAATATTTTCGGGTATACACTTTTTCGTGTCAAAAACACAAGCGTTTGTACTTTGTGTTTTTGACACAGAATAGTGTATACCCTGAAATATTCTTATTAGACTTCATTAGGACCTATGAAAATATGGATATATTACCTTTTGTTTATTCGTGCGGGAAATCTCCACAGATTCCAATCCCACCGGAGCCGGTCACAGAGGTTTTTGTCGAACTCGAACCGACTAAAACGCATGCCGCCTTTGGGTGTTTAGTTGCTGAAAGTGAGATAGCAGCAAACATATCCCTTGCACCCCGGCAGAACCGGAGCCCTTTCTTTCGAGATTATTATTTCGGATGTAGGGACCACGGTGGCACCGTCTAGCCCCCGGGTATTGGGATATGTCTTGCGAAAGTTATGTCTTGTACTGCAAGAGATATGTCTTGCATAATCTCACCTCCTACAATCAAATATCCATAGACGGCGTGCGTTCTTATGAGGCCTGATACTGTGGGTCCACGCCTCGGCACCATAAGTCATCATTTAAATTTAAATAAACATTTTTTTCTGTCACACCAAATATGCAACTTTCTACTTGAACGTATTTTTGTGCATGGTCTCGAGTACGATCCCAGGTATTCCCATGGCACACACCAATGACTTATCGATGCTTTTCGAAGTTATGTGTGTATTTATTACAGGTTTATAAATGTCCGGTTAAAGGCAATAGGCTCGCCACCTATTACATTGGGAACTAAACATAAACTGGCGAAATGTGGGTGCTAGCACCTTTGCCTACCCCTTCGGGGATATAGGCGTGAGTTTATGTTACGTTATGTTATGTGGTATATAATACACACCTTGACTTGATCCACCAGATCAAAAAGAAATATTGACATGTTAAAAAAAATACACAAAATGGTAAAACCGTTTTTCTCCACGAAGTTTTATTTCGTTCGCAATCTAAATATCTCTGAGCATAAAATGGAATGTTTTTAGTTTAATAGCAACATTTGTTTTAATTGATCGTGTTCATAAATTTCTTTCTATTCTTGATTACGTTCAAACACGCGAAACTATCACCACGGTTCTACTGACGCTAAAAATATCTATGAACACTGATGTTTGTATTTGAGTTTTCGGTCCTTTCCCTTCAAGACCTTATTCTTCCGTTCGCTAAATCCCCACGGATCCTGCCCCCAGCTAAGTCGGTGGAGGTGATTATGTCGGACTCGAATCGAATAAAACGCACGCTGTCTATGGGTCTTTGATTGCCGGAGACGAGATTATACATTACATGTCTCTCGCACCCCGGCAGACCTGGGGATATCTCTTTGAGATGACTCCTTTCCCCTAATGTGGGAACCATGGTGTCCCCATCTAGCACCCTGAAGTTATGTTTTGTTCAGCATTTAATGGAAAGGTTTTACAAAAAACTGAGCTGGAAATTAACTGTGCAACTACATTTGTTGTTGACTGTACACACAATATTAAATTTAAGACCCAGACGACGAAATAAAAACAAGTATCCCTTGTAAAACAATACAAAACAAAACACTGAATTGAAACTCCGCACGACGCCGAGCCAGGAATGTGTTTAACATAAAGAATTTACGTTCCCTTTGATTTTGTTCAGTGAATAAAATAAAAAAGCAAATTATCTTTAAGAACTTCCATAAAGACTGACGCTGTATAATGGTCAAATTACACATGCGACTTTTGTTATCGACGTTGCAGATTTTGCGACTGTATCGCCTTTTTGTTGACTTTCTGCGTACATTGAGGAGCTTTGTGTGGGGAAAAGCTGTCTGTAGGTATAATGGTCAAATTACACATGCGACTTTTGGTATCGCCGTTGCAGATTTTGCGACTGTATCGTCTTTTTGTTGACTTTCTGCGTTGAGGAGGAGCTTTGTGTGGCGAAAAGCGTTCGATTCTCGGTTAGTTGACTGAGCATGCGAAGCATACAAGAGTACTTCGTTTCGATGAGGTAGCCGATATTGCCTTTGTCCGTACCTAACTGTGGGTGAGTCAGTTCCGATCATTTATTAAGTTATTGTCACCAAATTTGTTATACCATAAAATTTTGTCGAGAGCTTTTTTTAATTGGAAGACAATGTCCCCTCGCCCCATTTCCCCCCCTTATCCAAAACCTCTCGCCAAAATTTGATGTAAGTCGAATTGGGGGGAAATGGGGCGAGGGTTATTTTCTCCCAACTTGGCATACCATCGAATTTTGTCGAGGGGTTATCAAAAAAGTTCTCGTTCTCGGGGAAGTTTGTTTATGAAGTTTTATTTATGAACGGATTTTGATGATTTTTGGCTGAAACATCAAGGATACTTCTCACTTTCTGTTGTCTGTGAAAAGAGTGCAAGGTCTACTGTTCAAAGAACTACAAGTATTATTTAGATGCATGAACATGTGTATTTATAGTGTGCATTTATAGAAGAAAATATGTGTTTAATAATGTGTGTAAAATACGTTTGGAGACCATATCCCAATGTGGCAATATCTTCCAGCAAGAATATTATGTACCAAAAAATCTTAGTTGAGCTATTTTGCCTTGGCTTATTTTGTAGTACCTACAATCTTTTCTGTAAGTCCATATACCTACTGATTGATAGAATAGTACGTGATGCAAGCTTTCCTTTCGGGGTTGGAACTTGATAGGTCAGACCACAGGCAGAGTGGGCTCAAATGCGATTTAGATGAAAAAGAACTATTTTAGTAGAGCATAAATCGAAGAATCCCTGTATAACTTAAACCTTGTAAAACCTGAACTACTATCACAATTATTTTCAATGAGACTCGATAGATGGCGTTGTAACAGTTTTCTGAATCAAATTATAGTTTAACTGCCAATCACGACATAAAGATCAATGTTTATTTGCGCATTGCCTCGATAGATGGCGTTGTACCAACAAATTAAATCCGATTAGGATATTGATGTCAATAGTTTGTTCTGTTAAATATCAAGTCTTGTAGACACCTGTCTTGTAAGTAGTACTGCTTGTGTGTATCCTTAGCTCAAGAATAATAAAAGTAAAATGGTTACTCCCAGTCGTAAACAATGACCTGGCCAATGCTGTCAGTTTATGAGGTTTGAAGTCAACACTTGTACTTACACTTACATAGGTAAAGTCTTACTTTGTATTCACTTAGCCTGGTTTGTTTACTATTGTGGATAGTAGTAGTCATAAGAAGTTCTTATTGGTGTACTAAATTTAGCATTAAGCTACGAAGTGAACACACTATCTAACACAAGTTATTTAGTTTAACTGAGGGAAGTAAGAGCAGTAATATTAAGTATTACTTGAATGTACCATTTTTTACATAACATAAACTCACGCCTATATGCCCGAAGGGGTGGGCAGAGGTGCTAGCATCCACATTTTGCCAGTTTGTTTTTTTTTTTCTTTTTTTTTTTTTTATCTATGGCACGTCAATTTGACTTCACCACGCCAGTTTATGTTCAGGTTCCAATGTAATAGGTGGCGAGCCTATTGCCATTAACCGGGCACTTATAAACCAACATTACTTCGAACTCATTGGTGTGTGCCATGGTAAAACCTGGGATCGAACCCGAGACCTCGTCTCAGCAGTCCATTACTCATACCACTAGACTACTGCGGTAGAACTTTTTTTATTTAAATCTAAGCGAAAGCGGAGGTAAAACATGACGGTATCGCTTGTTACAGTTGAGCAGTCACAGTGGGGATGTACCTCCATCCTACAGAATATTAATGCTAATAATAACCTTGTGTAGTGTATGGGAGTAGGGTAGCCATGGGGTTAAATTTTTTGTCTAACTACGTTTCGGCTGAACTTCAATATTTTCCATGAAGCAACTACCATCTGGCCTCCACAACCAGGTGATATCGAAGTTCGAAGTTCTACAGTTAGACCAGTTTTTGAACTTTTTAGGTTTCTAACTATTCATAATGATTGCTAACAGATGATCGTATGACAACCGGAACCGACGGCTTAACGTGCTCTCCGAGGCACGATCACACTAATGCAAATGTTCATATTTATGCATACAAATATTTGGACTGAACCAAATTTGAACCCACGCCTCCTGCGAAGCAGTCGCTTTTGCTGCCGCTACGCTACATATTCTGTCAAATATCAGATGTATTATCATTATTATCTCGTATGTTAATCCTCAGATATCAACGCACGATGCGGTCGAAACCTAAAAATGAACAAAGGTCTCCAACCTTATTCCTATTAAATCATAATTAAGAACACAATACCAAAACAAGACGATGAAATAAACCCGATAAGAGGCCTTTTAGTCGTACGGCTATACAAAAAACGATTATACAATCGTTTCCAAAACATTATACTAGCAAAAAGCCTATTTGGGACTAATATGCTTTTATCCAGGCACCATTAAACCACAATGTTATAGGTTATGGTAATTTTGTATAAGTTGGCAACACTGAAAACTTTGGTCATTAGAACAAGGCCAGTGTGTAAGTACTTTGAGACTGTTATTATCTACATATACACCATGGCCAGGTGGGACCGTGGACTGGCGGCCAAGATATAAGAATTAGCGGGTACTCATTATACTCAATAGTCTACCAATTTCTTTGAATACTTTAATATTAAACTAACTATGCGGTATGAAAGAAATTTAATGCGGGACCCACAACCTGTAAAATTACATCCTTGCTGTAATGTATTCTTGCAAGATTTCTTGATAAATAGCAAGAAAATTTATTAAGTTCTTAGCCGCACAAGCCCCGTCCAAATAACGTCTTGGAAAGGATCAGACTTTAAATATCTCATTTAAATGACACTCCACTCCATTCAGTGTGCCTAGCACAAATGCAGCAAACTAACATCAAATAGATAGGTACTATAATTTTCCGTTATAACACAAATCTAAAAACATATAACTGTTTATCTGTATTTAGTTTTGTAGAGCAGCATAATAAACTATTATAATATTTTC
The DNA here is from genome assembly GCA_963691645.1 of Pelosia muscerda. Classification (NCBI taxonomy): domain Eukaryota; kingdom Metazoa; phylum Arthropoda; class Insecta; order Lepidoptera; family Erebidae; genus Pelosia; species Pelosia muscerda. The sequence goes on along the minus strand of OY829114.1, from coordinate 12,851,625 downwards.
AACCTTGTGTATTACATTATCGAGAAGATAGATTATCTTTGTAATGATACCGAACAAAGTACAAATGAATTAGTCACTAATACAGCGTTTATCTAATCTACATAAGATTTGAAATGTTTGCAAGTGTGTGCGTGCATATGACAATGTTTGAGTAGTAGGTTTTATACTTCTGCATAGTAGAACGACCAGACGGATTTCAATAGATATTATATCTTGTCTGAATTGACTGATGAATCAACACAAAGTCTAAACTAATAATGCTACAAACAAAGAATAAAAAAAAACCTTTGGATCTAATACAGTCAGCATACAGTGTTTAGCCGCAAAAGGCTCACCATTAAAGCTAGTAAACCATAAAAAATAGAATTTTTGGATATTATTATTTTTGTACAATATTATTTTTGGACATTGTTATTTTAGACAATATTATTTTTGGACATTATTATTTATAAACATTATTATTTTTAGGACATTTTTATTTTCTTGACATAATTTGTTACTAACCCAGATATGGATTTTGTTATCCGAAATAAATGATTTGATTTCATTATTGTACCAACTAAACTGAAAATCAAAGTAACTACATTTAGATGTAACTGCACATTACATACATATTCGAGAATCTATTATTATGATTAACAAAAAACTTGTACAGACACCTGAAGTAGGTAATATGTATACGTTTTAGAACTTTTTCACATTAAACTTGTCGAATTTTACCGTCTCATGCCGTAATATTGACTTGTCATTTATTGTGACAAGGTTCCAAAGTATATACATATTATTGCAGGTGACTATACTAGCAGCTCATTTTTAATGATAATTGATTTAAAAATCGCTTTCCGCTTCTGTTTTAAAACATCAACAGTCTAGGCACGCTAACTACCAAAGTTTCGGCTATTATATGTCAAAACAAGCTTCATTGGAGCCTTTGTATCATTATATGCGTTGTCAATACTATTGCAATAATGTACCTATGAGTTAGCAATGGAGGAAGTTCGATTATGTGATATTTTAGCTATCGTTTTTAAACAAAATATAGCCCCTAAAATCAAACCACACATACTGATCGACAACCAGATCTCGTGGAGGGCTGGCGTAGCTAACGTCGCTCTGGTAAATTTTCTTGAAAAACTTGACATTGACGTTTCGTCATTAATAATTTTGTATTATATTTACTACTGGACATTGGCGAAATAGGTGATTCTGCTGCAAAAGAAGCCATCTTAAGAGAAGAAGAAGTAAAAACATTGAAAACATTTATCTACAGGATTGTTTTCTATAGATTGTATTTATATATATTTATTTATATATACTTGTGCATACATAACTTTGCAGTTAAAATCTATAGAACTACAGAAACAGTGCAATGGGCAGCCCTGTCATGTTACTTTAAGCGATCTCTGCCAGGCAACCATACATATACAATATACACTCATGCTTATTTAACTCCGGGGTAAGCAGAGGCAACAGCCCGCCATTTTTTGCTCTATACATACCTACTTCACGAGCTTCCTTCACTGTCATTAAGCCTTTACGATCACCACACTTCTGATCTGCCCTTTTTCATAATTATATTAATTTAATGTTTGTGTGTATCGTGAGGTCGACCCGGGCTTGCTCGCTCATTCAATGTAAAATTTATGTCAACAATTATAAGAATCCTGTTTTTATGTTTTTTTTTTATTTTTTTATTTATGGCATGTCAATTTGACTACATTTCGCCTGATGTTAAGCTGAAGGCAAAGTCTCATGAATGCGCTCAGCTTGACGGCCTCATCAGATGCTTTTTCACGCCCCGTTTAAAGGACCCGGGACTGTAGGAAGAAGGAAACACGTGCGCCGGTAAGGAATTCCAGGACTTATTGGTGCGGCAGAGAAAAGACTCACCGAAACGCTTGGTTCTTAAAATCCGATAGGCTCGCGTTTAACCTGTATCTTACCTGTTGGTAAGTGATGATGTGGTCGAAGGCAAGCGCGTTACAGCGCTTACCTAGAAGTAACCTATTCATTCTAGTCTTGAAGACTTCCAAGTTAAAGCTATCTGGAAACACAGATTCGGGTAGGACGTTCTGCTCTTTGGCTGAAGTTTTTCAGAAGTTGACATGAATCACCGATATCTTCCTCCCACGTATTTTGGTGATGGATCAACGAGGTAATCCCTGAACGTATATCTACAAAGATAAACCTCCTCTTTATATAAATAAGTTTTACAACAGCCTAATGAAAGATTTCATCGATGTTATGATAGAAGTTCCCGGGCGTATTCTGGAGTTGGACAAATGTAACAAATTTAAAAGTCATATCAATATTACATAGTAATTAGCGGCAGCCTAATGGTATCCGTAATGGACTGCTGAGATCAGGTCTCGGGTTCGATCCCAAGCTTACCATGATTTTTCGATGCTTTTCAGGTTATGTCTGTATTTATCGTAGGTTTATAAGTGCCCGGTTAATGGCAATAGTCTCGCCACCTATTACATTGGGACCTAAACATAAACTGGTGAAATATAGGTGCCAGCACTCTGCCTGCCCCTTCGGGCATAAAGGCGTGAGTTTATGTTATGTTTATGTAATACATACATAACTTCAAAAAGCATCGAAAAGTCATTGGTGTGTGCCATTGTAAAACTTGGGATCGAACCCGAGACCTAGTCTCAACAACCCATACCACTAGGCTACCGTGGTATCAATAATAATTTGACGACCTCCGTGGCGCGGCGGTAGTGAACGCGATTGCTATGCAGGAGGCGTGGATTCAATTCCCGCTCAATGCAAATATTTATGTACATGAATATGAATATTTGCATTACTCTGCGTGTTTCTATGTATTATAAGTATTACAAGAAAAAAATATCTAAGTATGTTTATCCGCATTCTAGAACCCATAATACAATATAGTTAAACTATGCTTACCATGGGTCTAGGTGGCGTTGTGTAGATTGTCCCAGAATATTTATTTATTCTTAGAATAAGGCCGCGAAACTGCTATACATCGATACCGAGTCAGTCATCTCATCAAAGAACGCGTACAAATGAGATCGTTTCCCTCAGAAGATTCCCGCCTACATCCCTCGCGCCATCAATTGGTTGCTGCAAAAACTGATCAAATAAAAAAGTGTGGTTGGTATTTTTAGCTCGATGTTCGCTTCTTTGAATTTTTCTCCCCATTCTGTATCATCATTTTGATGTGAATGCGTTTATTGTCAATCAAGATTTACGATTTCAATAAGGATATTTATGGTATTTGAACTACCTATATTGAAGTACTCTCTTTATAATACGTAACACATATATTGATCAAATTGATAATGTATTGATATGGCAGGTCAAAGCTCTTGAAATGAAATAAATCTTTATTTTGCGAAAAAAATTATATCAAGTCAAATTAATAAAACCACAATAATAAAAATTTGAAAATATGGCACAGGTAGGTAGAAATAGGTAGAAATATTCGGGGATATAGGCGTGATGTAATAAAAAAAAGGTAGAAATAATAATCATATTTTATACACATACCCACATGTCAATTACAACCTTATTTAAAAATAAACTTAACTACTTTGTTATTATATAGATTAATGAACTGTATACCTAGGCGGAATACAATTAGCAGTTGAGGTTACTAACAAAGATCGAGCAACGACCAGTCGGGTTTGCGGAGACAGTTGGCTTTCACCTTTGCGTAAGTCAAGTCAAGCCAAATTAAGAGACAGATTTGGAGTGCGAACACGGGCTCTAAAGTGCAAACTTTCAAAACAACCTACATCTTTTGCGCTGACGACACAGAATGTCTCTGTTCTTACAGGGGTTGCGGCACGAGTGTTATACCTCTGGTGTCACACTCGCCCATAGGCCACGGTAACCACTTACCATCAGGTGGACTGCGTACTTTTCTGCGACCTAAGTTGTATAAAAAAGAACAACCCGAACATATAGGATAATAGTTTCTGAATTTTTAAATAGCTAATCTAAAATTGAACTTGTTTCTACAACAAACAAATATGAGTACAACTATGCGTTATAATTTGCTTTTAATCTGGTCATCATAATTTACAAAAATATTCTTTGATAAGAAACTGGGTATCATTTGATGTTTTAATATGATATTTGCGTTTATTCATAATCCTATATGTAGCTATTGATAGCATTACAGATAGTTCTCTGTTGTTACTCGAAGATATATCTATTACTAAGCTGTAAGGAATATGACACATAAGTTCAATAGCCTTTTGAGCTAGTATTGAGACTGCTGCATTACTTTAGGCTGTGTATCCGTGAGAATACAATAAACCAAACATACAATTACATCAAAAGTACAATTAAACTTGGATTTTCACATTTTGTTCAATGAAACTGTACGGGTCAGTTTTAGGGTGGCTGACCATTCTTAAGGCATTAAAACACCCTTTGTGTTTCGGAGAGCATGTAAAGTAATAGGTTCCTGTTTGCCATACGAACATAATTCTTCTTTATTTGTTACGTGCAGTTGGTAATAGTTCGCCAATCTGGGCTAATTTAAAAAATTAGATATCTCTGTCTCAACGGTATCGCCCGTCAAACTAGGAAAGTATCTCCACTCTACATAATACCGCGGCTAATAATGATCCTATGTTCTGTTCCCAGCGATGAGTAGAGTTGCCAGAGATCACTGAAAAGTTTTTGTGCGCTGTCAGTGGGAAGACCAAATTGAGTTCTGAGTTGGTGGTAGAGTCTGTAGCTCTCTTATTTTTCGACTGCTCAAGAAGGACATCAGAAAATATATATAGGATCCGCAGCATGAAAAAGACGTTCCTGGTGATGCAAACGTCCATATTCCACGATAACCACTTCTCATCAGGTGGCCGCGTTTGCCTGCCACCTAAGTGGCGTACAAAATCAAAAATTTTCTTGGACAGACCATGTCTGCATTTACTTATTCTTATTTCATTATAATAATATTATGAATTGTATTTAAGTTTTACTCCTGCTTCTTCAAACCTGCTAAGAAAATTTTCTTTAAATTCCACAGACTGTCCTGCAACTGGAAAGCGTCTCATAAGTTTGATTTTTCTTCGCGGATATGTGCACACAAAAATAGCAACCCAATATTTGTATACGATACCGCTCACATGCATTTAAAGCCACAGTCCCAGTGGAAATATAAATACTGAATTGAAATATCGTATAACGTGTATCGGAATCCCTTCCCTTGGTAAAGCGCAGATAAACCAAGCCGAGACCTTTGTTGCCTCTCTTTCTTGAAGAAACTTAGAACTTCAAGGGGGTGCCGGGAAGATCGTTGGAGGTCATACTATACTGGCCCGGTAGTAAACGTTCGATAGGTTGGAAGCTACTTATGACTATGAATATTTATAACGTATTAGCCGAACGTCGCTCGTGTTGCTGCCGGTAAGTATTAAGGCAAGGTTCTCAGTAAAAAGTTGTTGTAATTTATTTTGGGAGATAAGGAGATACCGATAAAAATAGATTTGATTTGCTAATATAAAAAGGTAAGGCTTTTATAGGGTGCACGGGCATCTCCTTTCGGGGTACATCAACTAAATAATGAATGAGAATATGATGATTATATTTAATGCATCGGGAATATCGCTAGAATTGCCAATTAAATTATCTCTCGGTTCACCATGATTTTATGCATGGTACTGAGTGAGAGTGCATGAAAAAGAGCATGATGATGAGAATGCAATAAAAGTTACGCAATCGATACGGAAGAGGACTATACCTGTCGAGAGAAAAACGAGGTATTTGAACACATTCATAGTACCCTGTGTGATACTAAAAAGACACTCATAAACGTGAGATATATGTGGTGATACCACATGTACACGACGCCATCTAGCGATAGCAAGATTGACTACTACGTCACTCCGGATCCTGCATCGCGAAAGCGAAGTTCTCGCGCTGGTACAATATATGTACAACAATCCAACGACAACCGTTGGGTCGCGGCCCGCCAGGCCTTGCCTGGTCGCAGGATCCTTCCTTTGTGTTGGAGGGACATCACATCCCGTTCCTCCACATATATAAACTACTTAGATACCGTAAAGATTTCACCGGATGTCAAAATACGAATCTGTAATTCAGTGTTTACAAAATCTAATAAATTGTTTATTACTAGTATTTACTAGTTCCTTCGCTCTAAACGAAGACAATATATTTATGAGTTGTATCATAATCCAAATTTATTATTATATCAAGCACGTACTTATTTATATCTAGACTGTAAATTTATCGTCTACTGACTCAAAGCATTAAATTCCTTACATTACACTATCGATCTCAATATAGATCGTAAACACTTTATAAAATTTATTATACTCGTTATACATATATAAGTTCAGTGGGTAGTAAAAAGGATGCATTCAGGAATGAAGATAGTTTTTATATCATTCAAGTACAGTAGGTTCCAAAAATTTCTGGACACCTTAAAATCTTTAATTCTTTGACAGCCTAATTCAACCAAAAATAACGTAGATAACAAGAAAAGAAGTAAACTCATGCAAGTAGTATCCTAAACTTAATTACATAAATAAATTGTAAAATTATCCAGTAGCTACTGAGACTAATAGTTACGTAGTGTCACTTCATACAAATATACATGCTGAGGAAATGATGATGAATAAATGCGAATAAACCAGTGTGAACAAAGTAGGGTAGTACATGCAGTAGCGTTAGGATACAATGGCGAAGGGTGAAAATTTCAAGAGGCGTTTCTCATGCACCACATTTTTTTCTTTTTGAAAACTTTTTGTTCCATTAAATCAGCTTAATAATTTACATATCCTTATATGCAATGGATGATAATTATAACATTTAGATTTAGTTAGACAATGGAACATTGCATCGCCTTAAATGCAAATTATAAATGTTTATATAAAAGTTCAATTTATATTCTAATTCAATGGCTTTCCGCTAGAGGGCGAGGTGTCGTCGATGATGGCTCTTCTTAAACTAAATAAAGTCTTAACTACAAAACTGTGGCTTTAACTGCACTATAAGAGATTGTATCTCATCCCTTATTTAGATATTATCCTAGTTACAGAGCTTGTAGCTGCATCGATTTTATTCGGTTCGGTGCTTGACCAAAATTTTATAAATTTAAATTCTCATTGAACGAAATAAAAGCGATTTTCAAAAGACAATGATATCTACATATGAGTCATTTATTATGATAGTTTGGTTTGATATTAGGCGCCGATTCAGTTGCACATTTCATTAAAGTAAACTATGTATATTTGAATTATTTACGAATTTTAAATTCATTATTATTTGGCATTGAATAACATTATATAGCGTATTATATAATTATACTCAGTAAGCATTAAGCAACAAAATTTAAGACAAATTTTAATGTACTCCTACTAATACATGATTTACTTCATAATATTATATTGTCAGAACAAAACTAAATTTTTACCGATTTACAAAGATTTGTAACAACTGAATGAAGTGATGAAGTCACCACTCAGGGCTTGACTGGTATTCACAAATCAAACTATACGAGTAACACGTGAATTGTAGTTATCTTTGGTATGTAGGTACTATCTCACTAGAAGCGCAGTGGCATACCAGTTAGCAAGTACTAAATGACTCACTTTACAGATAAGGCAATGGCCTAAACAGATAACAATACAATTTTTTATGTGTAGTCCAATAGTTCGTTTAGCTGTTGCCCGTGGCTCTGTCCGTATAGATGTCGGATATTGCAGTCGAACATAGCCTATGCCCTTTACCAAGATCTAGTCTATCTATGTTGAAGATCGGTTCAGTGGTTTAGGTGTGAACGTGTGTACAAATAGACAGAGTTACTTTCTCATATATATGATTCATATCTCTCCTCATGCACTGTCGTGTGTGCATAGTGACTAAGAGATCGGGTTAAACATTAAACAGATACAGTCCAGTCTCAGCCTCAGATGCATGACTCGAGCCAAAAATAGCGCAAAGAATATGGCAATAAACTCACCCTCTATTACGTGGGACTGAAAACATTGATTGGGTATATTTATAATAGGTATTAAATCACTTCTGCTTAAGTCGGAGGGGCGTGAGTGTATGTTATGTTTCTGAAGTTTATGTGAATGTCACATATTGAAAAGAAACTATTTTTTTATGGCACGTCAATTTGACTTCATCTCACCTGATGTTTAGCTGAAGACAAAGTCTTATAAAAGAGGGTCACCATTGCAAACACGTTCAGTGCTACAATGGTGGCGCTCAGCTTGACGGCCTCATCAGATGCTTTTTCACGCTCCGCTTAAAGGACCCGGGACTGTAGGAAGAAGGAAACACGTGCACCGGCAAGGAATTCCAGGACTTAATGGTGCGGCTGAGAAAAGACTCATCGAAACGCTTGGTTCTTGATGGAATATTCTGTACCGTATGCGAGTGACATCTAAGCCCTGCACGTGTTGTACTGTGTAGGAAAGGGGAGGGTGGGATTAATAATAAATTCTATCGCGATATATTAGGTGCTATTTACTTTTAGTTCAATGTTTCTGCTACTTTTTAGCAGCTATAGTCGCGGAGTTTGAAATGCAAGTCATAAAACTATATTTTGGTAAGAGCCGATCGCCTCGATGCATATTGTTTCGTTGTGCATATATCGGAAAACGAAGACTGAATGCTCTAACGCATAGGTATTCAATGAGCATAATATTAGTAAATTGTTGTCTATAAAAATTTGGGTAAAAATTGATGTTCTTATAAGAAAAATGCTTTCAATTAATTATATTTTAAACTTTATTCTACACTAATAATAATAATAAATAATCGAACGTCACAAATTCTAAAATGCTGAACACTTAATCATCACTTCTGTAACTTTTAGATACATCCAAATAAGAGAGCAGTTATTTTCACCGTCATTATCAATTCTTAGGTCCATCACCAGGATTTTCATCAAGCTTATCTTCAGATATATCGTCAGGTTTTCCAGGTGTACTCTCAGATTGATTATCATCAGAGTTGTCGTCAATTATGTCTTCAGGTTTGTCAGTTGTGTCATCAGATTCATCATCAGGTTTACGTATATCCTCAGGGTTTTTGTCAGATTTTTCAGTTGAGTCTTTAGGTTCGTCAGAGTTGTCATCAGCTGTGTCCGCAGGCTCATCATCTGGGTGGTCATTGGATGTATCTTCAGGTTCCTCAGGTGTATTATCTATTTCGTCATCAGGTTTATCTTCGGAACGGTCATCAGGGGTGTCTTCAGGTTTAGGGTCGTCATCATCAGCTGCGTCTTCAGGCACATCATCAGGGTTGTCATTTGGTGTATCTTCAGATTCTTTAAGTGTATCATCTGTTTCCTCATCAGGAATACCTTCAGGGCTATCTTTAGGTTCACTGTTGTCATCAACTATGTCTTCTGGTTCATCATCAGAGTTGTAATCAGGTTTGTCTTCAGTTTCAGAGTAATCGTCAGCTATGTCCTCGGGCTCATCATCAGGGTTGTCTTCGGGTGTATCTTCAAGTTCCTCAGGTATGTCATCTGTTTCATCATCAGGGTTTTCATCAGCTGCGTCTTCAGGCTCATCCTCAGGGTTTTCATTGGATAGATCATCAGATTTCTCAGGTGTGTCATCTGTTTCATTATCAGATTTATCTTCAGAGACGACATCAGGATTGTCATCTGGCGTGTCTTCAGGTTCAGGGTTATCTTCAGGCTCATCATCAGGGTTGCCATCGGATGTATCTCCAGGTTCGTCAGATGCATCATCTGCTTCGTCATCGGGTTTATCCTCAGGGTTGTCATCAGCTGCGTCATCAGACTCATCATCAGGGTTACCATCGGATGTATTTCCAGGTTCATCAGATGCATCATCTGTTTCGTCATCGGGTTTATCTTCAGGGGTGTCATCAGCTGCGTCTTCAGGCTCATCATCAGGTTTGCCATTGGATGTATCTCCGGGTTCGTCAGATGCATCATCTGTTTCGTCATCGGGTTTATCCTCAGGGTTGTCATCAGCTGCGTCTTCAGGCTCATCATCAAGGTTGGCATCGGATGTATCTCCGGGTTCGTCAGATGCATCATCTGTTTCGTCATCGGGTTTATCTTCAGGGTCATCATTAGCTGCGTCTTCAAGCTCATCATCAGGGTTGCCATCGGATGTATCTCCGGGTTCGTCAGATGCATCATCTGTTTCGTCATTGGGTTTATCTTCAAGGGTGTCATCAGGTGTGTCTTCTGATTCATCATTAGAGTTGTTATTAGGTGTATCTTCCGGCTCATCATTAGCATTGCCATCAGGCGTTTCTTCAGATTCATCAGGTGTCTCACCTGTTTCTTCATCAAGCTTATCTTCAGGATTGTCATCGACAGCGTTTTCTGGTTCATCACCATGGTTGTCATCAGCTGTGTCTTTAGGTTCATCCGGTGAGTCATCTGTTTCGTTATCAGGTTTATCTCCCAGGGTGTCATCTGGTGTGTCTTCAGGTTTGTCAGAAGTGCTTTTTGATTCATCAGGAATGTCTTCTGCTTCATCATCAGGCTTATTTTCAGTTATATCATCAGATTTGTCATTATCAGGTTCGTCACGTGATCCTTCAGATTTCCCATCAGGATTATTTTCAGTTAAATCATCTGATTTATCGTCAGAGTCTTCAGGTTTGTCAGTTTTGTCTTCAGACGTGTCTTTTATGTTACTCGCCATTTCAACATATCTAACACAACATCCACTTTCTAATCACTGCTAGCGAATGTTTTACGTGGATTGTATTTCATTGATAATATATAATCCAAGTGATATCACTAATCAGATTAGTGTACAGAGTAAAATATGTCATATTCATGAATTGCAAATTTAAATTTAGTTTGGCAAGGTACATTTTTATCAGTAAAACGGACAGATAGTTTTAGATATGGATAGGTAAGCAGAATGGCATTCCAAGTATTAAATTATGACACATTTCATATTTAAACACCGATTCTTTATTTTATATGCTCCATTATTTAACCCGTAACCATCAATAGAAAAGTTATACTCGTATACACGCACTTGATTGATTATTATATAAAACTATTAAACCTATGTCTTTTTATAAACACAGTTATGCTTTCACTAAGTTTCTGAATATTCCGATAAGCTTCACCAAATAATCCCAATTTCTCCTTTCCTACACAGGACAACACGTGCATCACCCACATACGGTGCAGCATATTCTATCAAAAACCCAACGGTTTGGTGAGTCTTTTCTCAGACGCAACATTAAGTATTGGAATTCTTTACCAGCTCACTCATGTTCCTGTTCCTGCTGTTCCTTCCTCCTTTCTTCCTACAGACCCGTGTCCTTCAAGTGGGGCGTAAAAAGTTCTGATAAAGCCATCAAGCTGAGCGCCACCATTGTACTGTCGCCACCGTAAGCCTCTTTCCTAAGACTTTGCCTTCAGCTTATCATCAGGCAAGATGAAGTCAAATTTACGTGCCTTAAATAAAAAATATCAGACAGGGCACAAGTTCAGCATCAGCACAGAACACTGAACAATTAACAAGTCCATTAAAGGCAATGTGGAGTCCAGGATCAAATTCTGCTGCAGTTATTTTAATAAACTATTTCTCCATAATGCTATTCTACTAATACATTTAAAAGTAATGCATTTACACAACACAGTTGTTCCATCAAGTGACCGTTGAACGACATTGAAAGTTCCTTTATCCTATCTTAAATAGGTATTAAACACGTAGACCTCGATATTAGGGTTATAAAAGAATCCATCACACCATGTATAGTATTTCAACATTTCAATTAACTCATCATCAACTTGGTGTTATGATTCTATATTCTCACTTTGGAAAGACCCCCGGACTTCTTAATCCTTCTCCTTTTTTTGGAAAGCAACTGTGGTTTGATCTTCCTACTCTATAGGAAAACCTGTGCTAGAGATTTATGAATCAACAGAAAGTACCATGCATCCATTTAATCAATCATTTATTTTATTACAAAAGGTAGCATTCGTGTTTCAAGTATCAATAACGATAACATAAAAACTAATAATAAGCGACGTCATATCATTGTATACTTATTTATTGTACTTTTATCAATCTACACCATTTACAGTAGGTACTTATTCAACCTTATCACAATTTACATTGTAAAACACTTAAATAAAATTATCACCATACATTTTTTACACTTAACAATATACCTTACCCTAAAATATTTCTAAAGTTTAAAATTTAATACTTTACGAGTACTACTATAACAGTATATTTGTAAAAAATATAATAATGGTGGCGTATTGGAATATGCAAACAGATACAGAAGACCCTTGAAAAGATTATTAAATATGGAATAGGCATGCTTAAAATGGAAGATCAGAAGTGAATGCACTTAAATATAAATTTAAAGATCAATATAAAACACAAAGTTGTTAACCTCAAACCAATTTCGAAAATTTTTATTTTGCTTATATTATTACGGCAGTACAAAGTGCCCTTGTTATTATGTGTCCAGTATACATTTGAAGCGAAAGATAAAATTATATATATGAAGGAATTTATCTTTTAGTTACTATTTGGTGGCACTTAAATCTAAACTGATTTTATATTATAAGCTAAATGAATAATTGAGTAATGTGATGAACCTGACCTTCTAAACTACTAACAATGACTTTTGAATTAAAATTACTTTGAACTCTCTATTGTAATGGTATAACAAGTCGACCATCTTAATTCTTTAAGAAGTATGATTACATTTACCGATGGAGGTGATTATGTCGGACTCGAACCGACCAAAACTCACGCCGTCCAGGGGTCCTTGATTACCGGAGGTGAGATTATACAAGACATATCTCTCACACCCCGGCAGACCCGGGGACATCTCTGTTGAGATGACCCTCTTCCCCCAATGTGAGGACCATGGTGTCCCCATCTAGCCCCTGGGTATGGGGTGGCATTTTGCTCCATCACCGTGGCCTGCTTTTGCTAGGGTGACCGGCGGCTCCACCCGTCACCCCCAGGCCCTCTTTATAGATACTAAAATTGCATAACTATTGGTGAAATATGGTAAAACTATACATACTACCTATAACAACTATTATGTAACCCATATTATGCAACTTCTATGAATAAATGACTTATCTTTTATTCTACTTCCAGTTTCATCAATAGTAATGTTTACATCGACAATAAGCTTGGTGTATGATTTTAGATTGACATGGTCATTTACATAATATTCACTGTTAAATCGATCGGGATATTTACCATGTTTACAGTACACCGTGATCATGGCGCTTGCAACAGCGCCTAAATATCGGTTACGCGAAGAAATTAACAAACATTGTAAATATCCTGATCGATTTAACAGTGAATAATTAAGCTTTTTATCAGTGCGATAATTTCCATAGTCACTAACGTAACTAACGTAAACCTTTTTTTCCATTAGGCAACTCAGTACAACTTGCCGCAACTCAAGTTTGACGTCTTAACAACCAATCAGCAGTTTTCAAAAAGCATTAGCAAGATGATGGATGCCCGGGATTGTTCGAATTTCTAGTTGAATCGAAAGTGAAAAACGTAGTAAAATTATTTAAGTACAAAATTTAAAGTTATTATGTACAATAATCACAATCTTAGAAAATATATGTATAGAAGTAATAACTAAGTCAACACACATCACATCACATGACATCTACCAAAATTCCATTCATAAACTTCGTTTGTCGAAGTAAAAAACCTACTTTTAACGCTTGAGTTATAATTTTATTATGAATTTTGTGTTTAAGCTTTTGTTGTGACATGGGGTGAAATAATAACAAAAATCCTAGTTCCATTTTGATCGACCCTGGCCCTTGACAAGTGGCAATTAGTTTATGTTCAATGTATACGATTGACATGTATTTACACGTATATAACATCCATGACAGGTATAAACGAATGTCAATCTCATACACTGATTAATCTATTCTATTCCATTTTACAAAACGATTGTCCAGAGGCCTGGTTTATACTACCGTTGAAATGAGAACGATCTTAACCAAAATCTCATTCAAGTTGCCAACGAGTGAAGTGTCAAGTTTAAAAGCCGAATACTACAGATACACATATACATAATCGATACCATGACTACTCTAAAATAAAGATAAAAAGTGGCATAGCCAGTAACTTGTAACCAAGCAGTTATGATAAAAACTGACCCGTTTATAAATGGGAACACACACATGCTGCAAATACTCTTTGAGGTTTCGAAAACAGATGCACACATGGAAAACATTCAGTATGGACAAAAATATCAGTAGCATGACAGACGGCCGAGAAAATAGTACACGTCTGTAAAATTGTGATGTGTGGCCCCATAAGGAGCCCACACCCTAAGGCAGTAAATGAACCAAAGCAATGAACCAAATTTACCCACACATTCTTGACATTGACATTTTCTGAGCAAGTGTGTAGTCCTAGTGGCCCAAAATACATTTTATAATTGCATTATTATCAAGAAATGATTACACTAGTTCACTTAATATCACTTTTCACAAATCCTTCACTTTAAACTTTTTCTTGAAAATTTTTTTATGATCTTCATTCAGATACCACCATAATACAGCAAAAGGTTCTTTTAATGTTAGTTCTGCGTTTTCCGATTCATAATTATAAATGTATAGAATTGGTGAAAATAATCAAATTAAAACAACATTTTTCTTAGATATACTCAAACCAAGATATGGTTCAAGGCAAAATATCTAGAATAAATGGATATTTTAGCCGTGTAATAGGTTCACATACGTAGCTACAAATTACTATCTTGTTAATGATAATTTAATAGTAATTGAAATATTGTCAATTACAGTCATCATAAAGAGTTTTCTTAGATTTGTATGTCCACTATTAAGGCATATCACTGTCGCCACCATTGCTTGATTTTTCTTTGATACTATCATTCCCATTGTCATTGCCACCTTCAATCTTGCTGTTATTGCCACCGTCATTGTCACCATTAATATTGTCGTTGCCACCATCAGTGCTGTCATTATTGTCACCATCATTTCCGCCATCATTTCCGCCATCATTTCCGCCATCATTGCCTCCATCATTTCCACCATCATTGCCTCCATCATTTCCGCCATCATTGCCTCCATCATTTCCACCATCATTGCCTCCATCATTTCCACCATCATTGCCTCCATCATTTCCACCATCATTGCCTCCATCATTTCCACCATCATTTCCGCCATCATTTCCGCCATCGTTGCCGCCATCATTTCCACCATCATTGCCTCCATCATTTCCACCATCATTGCCTCCATCATTTCCACCATCATTGCCTCCATCATTTCCACCATCATTTCCGCCATCATTTCCGCCATCGTTGCCGCCATCATTTCCACCATCATTGCCTCCATCATTTCCACCATCATTGCCTCCATCATTTCCACCATCATTGCCTCCATCATTTCCACCATCATTTCCGCCATCATTTCCGCCATCGTTGCCGCCATCATTTCCACTATCATTGCCTCCATCATTTCCACCATCATTTCCGCCATCATTTCCGCCATCGTTGCCGCCATCATTTCCACCATCATTGCCTCCATCATTTCCACCATCATTTCCGCCATCATTTCCGCCATCGTTGCCGCCATCATTTCCACTATCATTGCCACCATCATTTCCACCATCATTTCCGCCATCATTTCCGCCATCGTTGCCGCCATCATTTCCACCATCATTGCCTCCATCATTTCCACCATCATTTCCGCCATCATTTCCGCCATCGTTGCCGCCATCATTTCCACTATCATTGCCTCCATCATTTCCACCATCATTTCCGCCATCATTTCCGCCATCGTTGCCTCCATCATTTCCACCATCATTGCCTCCATCATTTCCGTCATCATTGCCGCCACCACCAGGGTTTTCTGTAGGAGGTGGATTATTTTTTAAGTCTTCTAACGTCCTTAACGCATTATTTTTTTGCACTGCAATAGTCACTGTTGAAACAAATAGTGAAAATGTTAGTAACGATAGAAAAACTATCAATTTGTTATCTAACATCCACCCTACGGTTTTCTCTGTGTAATATTTACAAGCAACGTTACGCGTCATTTTTGTGTTTTATTATTATTTTTCACGACGAGTTTCACTCCCTAATATATATTAACGAATGCTTGTATGCGTTATGTTTTATCAACGTGAGCCGATTCTTTGATATTACACTATTGAGCAGATAATCAATCGAAATTATCATTTATACATAGTAAACTATGTCATATTCCAGAAGAATAAAGATTCTTTTAGCTTGTGAATTTTCATATTTCAGGTAATATTGTGATAAGATATTGATTTTAATATTTTGTGATAAACTTATCAATATAAGTATATATATTATATATCGCACACCTGTAAATCCCTGAAGGGGGTAAGCAGAGGTGTCTTATCACCTATATTTTGTCAGCTATGAATTTCGTTTCCACATAAATAAATAATATGATAATATTCTAGGACAATGTACATAGCACCACCTAGACCTATGGTGGGCATAGCTGAAGTGATACACAAACATGTATAAAACATAGATATATTCATATTCATGAAAACAATTTTTGCACTGAATGGGAATCGAACTCGGGCCTCCTGTGTAGGAGGCGCGTTCACTATCGCCACGCCACATAGTAGCGGAGGGGACTATTGCTATCATTTTGTATGTGCACCATCGGATGCAGACCAGCCGTTAAAGCCGAATGAATAATCTTTAACAGGAATCGAGTACAATTATTGCGAGTACTCATACATGGTTAATCACAAAAACAACTATGGTGATATATATTATGGTAAATATTTTGATTCAGATATCAGAACAGAACTAACTAGCCTAACTACAAATTTTCGATATCGCCATTTGGCTGTGGAGGTCCGATGACAGTCGCTTCACGGGAATTAGCGTATCAGCCGCATCTTAGTTCAGACTAGAAAGCCGACCCCAACTGAGTTGGGAATAGGCTCAGAGAATGAATGATGATTTCGATATATTGATGATAATTCAATCAATTTCATCAAATAATCTTTTCTAGCAATATATAGTATAGCCTTTGTTACTCAGGGTAAATATGACTATGAGCGGAGGCGACTCGGGCGTCGGAGCGCGGGCCTGGGAGTGACGGGTGGAGCCGCCTGTTACCCTAGCAGAAGCAGGCCGCGGCGGCGGCGCAAAGTGCGCCTCCCCATACCCGAGGGCTAGGCGGGGACACCGTGGTCCCTACACCCGACAGGGGTCATCTCGAAAGAGAGCCCCGGGTCTGCCGGGGTGCGATGGATATGTTGACAACTATCTCACCTCCGGCAACTAGAGACCCAAAGACGGCGTGCGTTTTGGTCGGTTCGAGTCCGACATAGCCTCTCCAACCGGCTCCGGCGGGGAAGGGGGTATCCGTGGGGATTCTGCACACGAAAATAAAAAAAAGGATGAACATGACTATTCAATGATGAATCAGCATAGTAGTTTTAGAGTTTATTCATTACAAACATACACACACACACACACACACACACAGACACGCAAATACAAAATTTTCCTATTTATAGAAGTAGTGTAGATTTAAAGGTAGATGTAAAAAAGTCTATGGTGTTTCACATAGATAATGATGGATACACAAGTAAACAAGTAAGTAAATTAATACAATGAATATCAAAATTGTAGTACAGAGTAAATCTTGATCTACACCACAACTGCAATGTTAGATTACATTGTAATTCACAACTGCAAATTCACAAAGTTGATATTGATGATTGAGAAAAACCAACTACCATCACTACTGAACAGTAGCAACTACATTTCATTGCATTTTTGAAACGATCCCGATTGACCTCAATCTAGTGGCTGATATTTATAACAATAATATGAGATGACATTATCACAGCAATGCATATCTCAAATTCTTGTCAAGAGTTAATTAAATCTGATTAATGAGAGAAGAAGGAAAATAAATTTAAAAAAAGATTGCATTGTACAGTCACCTGCATTAATATGTACCCGTTTTAGAAGTTTTTCACATTAAACTTGTCGAATTTTACCGTTTCATTTCATAATGTTGACTGGTCATTTATTATTGTGATGAGGTTGCAAAGTGTATACTTATTATTGCAGATGACTGTACAACGTGCAGTTGCGTTTGAAATACAGTCAGGCAAAAACAAAATATATAATTATAAACGTCGAGATAAACAGATGACAACGATTCCGTAGAATAGTGATAGTAATTTGATTCCTTTTAACGCGTAAGGACCAACCTAATCTAACGGTGGCGGTCTCCTTCAGTTAACAGTATTGTTGATATTACATAAGTAAACCTTAGTGGAAGGAGAAATGTCTACATCAAAATCTAATGACATAAAATCAATTTAATATCCAAAAAGTTCTAAAAGAAAATATCACTTCATAATTAAAATTTTAGCAAAGCATCATAAAAAAAAACTTAAATATTATTTTTATCTTAAAGCATAGGATAAATCAGTATGGCTGGTGATCAAAATCCTTCATATTTAAAATCCCCACGTACCAACTTGGCTATTTCAGCCCGTTGTGCGCCACTGACGCATGTTTTGCTGCAATTTTTCATTCAACGTCTGGCGCGCCACACGCACCAGTAGGTGACGTGGATGTTCAGACAACGCATTATCATTAACATTACCGCCATCATTGGCACCATCATTACCACCATCATTGGCACCATCATTACCACCATCATTACCACCATCATTACCGTCATCATTACCACCATCCTCACCACCATCATTACCACCATCATTGCCACCATCATTGTCACCATCATTGCCGCCATCATTGCCGCCATCATTTCCGCCATCATTTTCACCATCATTGCCGCTATCATTGCCGCCATCATTGCCGCCATCATTTCCGCCATCATTGCCGCCATCATTGCCGCCATCATTTCCGCCATCATTTTCACCATCATTGCCGCTATCATTGCCGCCATCATTTCCGCCATCATTTCCGCTATCATTTCCGCCATCATTTCCGTCATCATTTCCACCATCATTTCCGCCATCATTTCCATCATCATTTCCGCCATCATTTCCGCCATCATTGCCTCCATCATTGCCACCATCATTGCCACCATCATTGCCACCATCATTATCGACATCATTGCCACCATCATTGCCACCATCATTGCCACCATCATTGCCACCATCATTGCCACCATCATTGCCACCATCATTGCCACCATCATTGCCACTATCATTGCCACCACCATTGCCGCCGCTTAAAATTTCCCTAATTTCCTATACATCCTGGTGCAATAAGGGAAGTAGTTTTAACTCCTCCTGCACAAGGTTCATTTGCTCCCGTAAAAGTCGTATCTCTATTGCCACATCAACAGGTGCATTCTCGTTACCCCCCTCATTGCCATCATTACTGCCACCATCATTGCCTCCATTATCGTCACCACCATTATTGTCACCATCATTGCCACCATCATTGCCTCCATCATTGCCACCATCATTGCCACCATCATTGCCACCATCATTGCCACCATCATTGTCACTATCATTGCCACCAACATTGCCGCCGCTTAAAATTTCCCTAATTTCCTGTACATCCTGGCGCAATAAGGGAAGTAGTTTTAACTCCTCTTGCACAAGGTTCATTTGCTCCCGTAAAAGTCGTATCTCTATTGCCACATCAACAGATGCATTCTCGTTACCCCCTTCATTGCCATCATTATTGCCACCATCATTGCCTCCATTATCGTCACCACCATTATTGTCACCATCATTGCCACCATCATTGCCTCCATCATTGCCACCATCATTGCCACCATCATTACCACCATCATTGCCATCATTATTGTCACCATCATTGCCACCATCATTATCGCCGTCATTGCCACCATCATTGCCACCATCATTGCCACCATCATTGCCACCATCATTGTCACTATCATTGCCACCAACATTGCCGCCGCTTAAAATTTCCCTAATTTCCTGTACATCCTGGCGCAATAATGGAAGTAGTTTTAACTCCTCCTGCACAAGGTTCATTTGCTCCCGTAAAAGTCGTATCTCTATTGCCACATCAACAGGTGCATTCTCGTTACCCCCCTCATTGCCATCATTATTGCCACCATCATTGCCTCCATTATCGTCACCACCATTATTGTCACCATCATTGTCTCCATCATCACCACCATCATTACTGTCACCATCATTGCCACCATCATTGCCACTATTATTGTCACCATCACTGTCATCATCATTACCAGCATTATGGTCATCATGATCGCCTCCTTCATTTTCGTTATTATCCATTAGCCCATTAGCACCATCAAATTTTACTCTAGATGTATGTGTCACAGGCGTATCAGACATACTATCTTTTTCATCTTCTTGCGTTATTAATTTATAACTTTCTAGAACTGCACTAGTCACTGTTGACACGAACTTTCCACCAACATTTTTACCATTATTACCGTCTTTGTTTCCACTATTATTACTATCATCTGATTCTCCAGTAGTTATAAGTGTACTGGTAGACAGCCCACTTAGATCTTTTAATGTTCTTAACGCATTATTTTTTTGAACTGCTATAGTCACTGTTGACACAAATAGTGAAAATGATAGTAGTGATAAAAAAATTATCAATTTGTTTTCTAAAATCCACCCCATTTTATTTTTATTTCGAGTACAATACTGTCCCTCGCTAATGTCTTTTAACAAATATTTCATATGAGTTGTTTTATCGATTCAATGTTTCATTGTGTATCAGTTTATCAACGAAATTTATCATTACTGTCCCCAATAGCAAAAAAGACGTATCTAACATTTTTTTAAATGGTTATGAACATAAAAAAATACCTAAGTATGATATTTAAATATGTATCATAAATATAATTATGTATGAGTTAGATAGATTAAAACTTTTTATTTTACATAAGTAAATAATCGTCATTCGAGAACCTTTCGGCTTCAACGGCCATCTGTTCTTCTTGTTATGTTCCCCATCCACTGTCATTTCAGCTTGCTAAGGATGTCGGCAACTTTCTTCTGAGGCCCATAGTGAGGGTTCACGTCTCAGTGCCATAATCCATCACTAGAAACACGCACTGATTAAAGACCGCACACCTGTAAATCCCTGAAGGGGGTAAGCAGAGGTGTCTTATCACCTATATTTTGTCAGCTATGAATTTCGTTTCCACATAAATAAATAATATGATAATATTCTAGGACAATGTACATAGCACCACCTAGACCTATGGTAAGCATAGCTGAAGTGATACACAAACATGTATAAAACATAGATATATTCATATTCATGAAAACAATTTTTGCACTGAATGGGAATCGAACTCGGGCCTCCTGTGTAGGAGGCGCGTTCACTATCGCCACGCCACATAGTAGCGGAGGGGACTATTGCTATCATTTTGTATGTGCACCATCGGATGCAGACCAGCCGTTAAAGCCGAATGAATAATCTTTAACAGGAATCGAGTACAATTATTGCGAGTACTCATACATGGTTAATCACAAAAACAACTATGGTGATATATATTATGGTAAATATTTTGATTCAGATATCAGAACAGAACTAACTAGCCTAACTACAAATTTTCGATATCGCCATTTGGCTGTGGAGGTCCGATGACAGTCGCTTCACGGGAATTAGCGTATATATTGATGATAATTCAATCAATTTCATCAAATAATCTTTTCTAGCAATATATAGTATAGCCTTTGTTACTCAGGGTAAATATGACTATGAGCGGAGGCGACTCGGGCGTCGGAGCGCGGGCCTGGGAGTGACGGGTGGAGCCGCCTGTTACCCTAGCAGAAGCAGGCCGCGGCGGCGGCGCAAAGTGCGCCTCCCCATACCCGAGGGCTAGGCGGGGACACCGTGGTCCCTACACCCGACAGGGGTCATCTCGAAAGAGAGCCCCGGGTCTGCCGGGGTGCGATGGATATGTTGACAACTATCTCACCTCCGGCAACTAGAGACCCAAAGACGGCGTGCGTTTTGGTCGGTTCGAGTCCGACATAGCCTCTCCAACCGGCTCCGGCGGGGAAGGGGGTATCCGTGGGGATTCTGCACACGAAAATAAAAAAAAGGATGAACATGACTATTCAATGATGAATCAGCATAGTAGTTTTAGAGTTTATTCATTACAAACATACACACACACACACACACACACACAGACACGCAAATACAAAATTTTCCTATTTATAGAAGTAGTGTAGATTTAAAGGTAGATGTAAAAAAGTCTATGGTGTTTCACATAGATAATGATGGATACACAAGTAAACAAGTAAGTAAATTAATACAATGAATATCAAAATTGTAGTACAGAGTAAATCTTGATCTACACCACAACTGCAATGTTAGATTACATTGTAATTCACAACTGCAAATTCACAAAGTTGATATTGATGATTGAGAAAAACCAACTACCATCACTACTGAACAGTAGCAACTACATTTCATTGCATTTTTGAAACGATCCCGATTGACCTCAATCTAGTGGCTGATATTTATAACAATAATATGAGATGACATTATCACAGCAATGCATATCTCAAATTCTTGTCAAGAGTTAATTAAATCTGATTAATGAGAGAAGAAGGAAAATAAATTTAAAAAAAGATTGCATTGTACAGTCACCTGCATTAATATGTACCCGTTTTAGAAGTTTTTCACATTAAACTTGTCGAATTTTACCGTTTCATTTCATAATGTTGACTGGTCATTTATTATTGTGATGAGGTTGCAAAGTGTATACTTATTATTGCAGATGACTGTACAACGTGCAGTTGCGTTTGAAATACAGTCAGGCAAAAACAAAATATATAATTATAAACGTCGAGATAAACAGATGACAACGATTCCGTAGAATAGTGATAGTAATTTGATTCCTTTTAACGCGTAAGGACCAACCTAATCTAACGGTGGCGGTCTCCTTCAGTTAACAGTATTGTTGATATTACATAAGTAAACCTTAGTGGAAGGAGAAATGTCTACATCAAAATCTAATGACATAAAATCAATTTAATATCCAAAAAGTTCTAAAAGAAAATATCACTTCATAATTAAAATTTTAGCAAAGCATCATAAAAAAAAACTTAAATATTATTTTTATCTTAAAGCATAGGATAAATCAGTATGGCTGGTGATCAAAATCCTTCATATTTAAAATCCCCACGTACCAACTTGGCTATTTCAGCCCGTTGTGCGCCACTGACGCATGTTTTGCTGCAATTTTTCATTCAACGTCTGGCGCGCCACACGCACCAGTAGGTGACGTGGATGTTCAGACAACGCATTATCATTAACATTACCGCCATCATTGGCACCATCATTACCACCATCATTGGCACCATCATTACCACCATCATTACCACCATCATTACCGTCATCATTACCACCATCCTCACCACCATCATTACCACCATCATTGCCACCATCATTGTCACCATCATTGCCGCCATCATTGCCGCCATCATTTCCGCCATCATTTTCACCATCATTGCCGCTATCATTGCCGCCATCATTTCCGCCATCATTTCCGCTATCATTTCCGCCATCATTTCCGTCATCATTTCCACCATCATTTCCGCCATCATTTCCATCATCATTTCCGCCATCATTTCCGCCATCATTGCCTCCATCATTGCCACCATCATTGCCACCATCATTGCCACCATCATTATCGACATCATTGCCACCATCATTGCCACCATCATTGCCACCATCATTGCCACCATCATTGCCACCATCATTGCCACCATCATTGCCACCATCATTGCCACTATCATTGCCACCACCATTGCCGCCGCTTAAAATTTCCCTAATTTCCTATACATCCTGGTGCAATAAGGGAAGTAGTTTTAACTCCTCCTGCACAAGGTTCATTTGCTCCCGTAAAAGTCGTATCTCTATTGCCACATCAACAGGTGCATTCTCGTTACCCCCCTCATTGCCATCATTACTGCCACCATCATTGCCTCCATTATCGTCACCACCATTATTGTCACCATCATTGCCACCATCATTGCCTCCATCATTGCCACCATCATTGCCACCATCATTGCCACCATCATTGCCACCATCATTGTCACTATCATTGCCACCAACATTGCCGCCGCTTAAAATTTCCCTAATTTCCTGTACATCCTGGCGCAATAAGGGAAGTAGTTTTAACTCCTCTTGCACAAGGTTCATTTGCTCCCGTAAAAGTCGTATCTCTATTGCCACATCAACAGATGCATTCTCGTTACCCCCTTCATTGCCATCATTATTGCCACCATCATTGCCTCCATTATCGTCACCACCATTATTGTCACCATCATTGCCACCATCATTGCCTCCATCATTGCCACCATCATTGCCACCATCATTACCACCATCATTGCCATCATTATTGTCACCATCATTGCCACCATCATTATCGCCGTCATTGCCACCATCATTGCCACCATCATTGCCACCATCATTGCCACCATCATTGTCACTATCATTGCCACCAACATTGCCGCCGCTTAAAATTTCCCTAATTTCCTGTACATCCTGGCGCAATAATGGAAGTAGTTTTAACTCCTCCTGCACAAGGTTCATTTGCTCCCGTAAAAGTCGTATCTCTATTGCCACATCAACAGGTGCATTCTCGTTACCCCCCTCATTGCCATCATTATTGCCACCATCATTGCCTCCATTATCGTCACCACCATTATTGTCACCATCATTGTCTCCATCATCACCACCATCATTACTGTCACCATCATTGCCACTATTATTGTCACCATCACTGTCATCATCATTACCAGCATTATGGTCATCATGATCGCCTCCTTCATTTTCGTTATTATCCATTAGCCCATTAGCACCATCAAATTTTACTCTAGATGTATGTGTCACAGGCGTATCAGACATACTATCTTTTTCATCTTCTTGCGTTATTAATTTATAACTTTCTAGAACTGCACTAGTCACTGTTGACACGAACCTTCCACCAACATTTTTACCATTATTACCGTCTTTGTTTCCACTATTATTACTATCATCTGATTCTCCAGTAGTTATAAGTGTACTGGTAGACAGCCCACTTAGATCTTTTAATGTTCTTAACGCATTATTTTTTTGAACTGCTATAGTCACTGTTGACACAAATAGTGAAAATGATAGTAGTGATAAAAAAATTATCAATTTGTTTTCTAAAATCCACCCCATTTTATTTTTATTTCGAGTACAATACTGTCCCTCGCTAATGTCTTTTAACAAATATTTCATATGAGTTGTTTTATCGATTCAATGTTTCATTGTGTATCAGTTTATCAACGAAATTTATCATTACTGTCCCCAATAGCAAAAAAGACGTATCTAACATTTTTTTAAATGGTTATGAACATAAAAAAATACCTAAGTATGATATTTAAATATGTATCATAAATATAATTATGTATGAGTTAGATAGATTAAAACTTTTTATTTTACATAAGTAAATAATCGTCATTCGAGAACCTTTCGGCTTCAACGGCCATCTGTTCTTCTTGTTATGTTCCCCATCCACTGTCATTTCAGCTTGCTAAGGATGTCGGCAACTTTCTTCTGAGGCCCATAGTGAGGGTTCACGTCTCAGTGCCATAATCCATCACTAGAAACACGCACTGATTAAAGACTTTTGCCTGTATGCACCGAGGTATTTTGGACGAGAAGACGCTATGTAACTTCCCGAACCATGCCTAGCCGAGTTGGATTCGACGATTGACCTCCGCCTCGAATTTTGACCTGTCTAATCGGACAATCTGTCCAACATAGATGTGCTTGTCAACAACTTCGAGGGTCGAGCCTCCAAATAACACTGGGACGGGCCTTAGAATCTGAGCATTCGCCATAACCTGTGTCTTGTTCATATTCATCTTGAGGCCCACCTGTTGAGGGCCTCGGTTGAGGTTTCCAAACATTGTGTTAAGATCCTCCAGCAATCCCACCATGAGCTCGATATCTTCGGCAAAATAAAAGTAAGTGATGCATTTGCCATTAACATTGAAGGCTAGACTTTTCCATTCCAGAAGTTTAGAGGTATCAAACCTTGGGAGATATTACATCTCCTTGTCTCACTTTCCCCTGCAACAATATCGCCTCTGCGCTTTGATCTTGTACTCGGACTGACATGGTGGCGTTTTTATACAAACAGTTCAGTACTTCGATGTACCGTTAGTCTATATGAGAGATAGACTGGGCAGTGTTACAATCTCTTCGAATGTCTCGATCGAATCAATTGATTTCTCGTAGTCCACAAACGCTAAACATAGTGTCTAGTGAAGTTATACTCATGACTCTTCTGTATGACTTGCCACAGCGTATGGATATGGTGTACGGTACTCAGTAGCTTTTTCAGAAACCGGCTCGTTCGCAAGGCTGAAAGTCATCAAACCCTCGAAAATCCTATCCTATCCTACTAATATTATAAAGGCGAAAGTTTGTTTGGATGGATGGATGTTTGTTCCTCTTTCACGCATAAACGGCTGGACTGATTTGGTTGAAATTTGGTGCAGGGGTAGATTAGAACCTGGAATAACACATAGGCTACTTTTTATCCCGGGAAAAGGTTCCCAAGGGTTGCGGGAACGGGAACAAAATTCCACGCGGGCGAAGCCGTGGGCATCAGCTAGTAGCTTATAAACATGGCTCAGAATCGAGATGGGTCTGTATTTCTTAATAATAATATCTGAGCATATTGAATGAACAGAAATTCAATACCTGTTGATTTAGTTGAAGATTAAGTCCCATCGAAAGAAGAAGACAGAATATTGCTACTACTTGATCCATATTCTGCAAACGCTGTCATCAGAATTAACGTTTTTGATGCGCTAAAGTAAAACCTTTAGGGTGAATGTTGTAACTGTCTTCTTTACAAGACACAAGTTCACCTCTCTGTGGAATACTTTCGCATCTCTGGGATGACTCCGCAAAGTACTTACTAGATGCGCTCGACAGATTGCAGCGACGGATATTGTGCGGTCTGCATTATTGGGAGTCCTGAGGTCACGAACACCCTCGATTCTTCACAGATTATACGTAGAAATGTTGCGTACCTGTCAATATTTTACCGTCTCTACCATGACGAATGTTCGGATGAGCTCTTCCAATTATTCCCACCCTCTCCTTTCTTACAAAGGCCAATATGTTCAGTGCTTAGATGTCTCCTGCATAGGTATGGTGCAGAATATTCCATCAAGAAGCAAGCTGTTCAGTGAGTCTTTACTTTGCCGTAATAATAAGTCTTAGAATTCCTCACCAGATCACGTATTTCCTTCTTTCTACAGTCCCCGGGTCCTTTAAGTGCGGCGTTAAAAACCATCAAGCTGAGCGCCACCATTGTGACACTATACGTGTTTGTAATGGTGACCCTCTTTCCTGAGACTTTGCCTTCAACTTATCATCAGGCGAGGTGAAGTCAAATTCAAATTGATGTGTCCTCCTACTTCCTTTCTGTTTCTTACTCCAAAAGTAAAAAAAATATCCTTTGTTGAAGTGATATTCTTTGTTAGATACGTCTTTCTAATTATCAGTGGCAAATTTCTACAAAGTAAAATAGATCATTTCCTTGAGTGATAAAAGTTTTTTGACTTGGAAATATTCATATTCTAATATTGATAAGATAGCATTTGGTATTATTTTTGTGAGGACTAATTAATAAAAGTAGTTCTAGTAAAATGATCGTGACGTCCCGGCCTTAGCTATGACACTACTCAAACCGGTGGAGGTCATTAGGTTGGACTTGAACCGACTAAAACGCACGCCGTCTGTGAGTCTTTGATTGTCGGAGGTGAAATTATACAAGACATATCTCTGGCACCTCAGCAGACCCGGGACATTTCTTTGAGATGACCCCTTCCCCTAATGTGGGAACCATGGTGTCCCCACCTAGCCCCTGGATATGGGGGTGTGTGGGGGGGTTATTCTGCTAGGGGTAACAGACAGCTCCACCCATCACCTTGAGGCCCGCGCTCATGGGCGACAGAGGTCATTCTGCGACCTCCGACGTCCGAGTCGCCTCCGCTCATCGTGGGCAGTGCGGGACCGGAGTCTTCTCCAGACCCGCTCCGCCGCCTCCTTTTTAAGCATTACTTGCTCGCAAAAGGAGGCGGCACCCAAGCGCCCGCGCATCGTACTATCGCCGCCGTGAGCATGACGGCGAGCGAGATAAAAACCACTCCTAGGGCCGCCACTAGGACCTGCCGCGGCATCTCCCACGCCGGACACCCGGTCAGCGTATGCAGGCTCTAATCCTCGCTCGCATCACAGTGATAGCACTCGGACGTTAGCTCCTTCTGGAAACTGAACTCATACCTAAGATGATTGGAGCAAGGTTTATTGTGCATTGGGTTTCAGAAGTACCTATAAAATTTGAAACTTTATTGTATAGGCACTTCTGTAAGTGACGCCGAGTGTAAAGGTAACACGTACAGTTAATTTATGTACAGTTAATACGTACATCCGTTTATAAGGTACTTTTAGAGACTGTAGACTTGTAGAGATAACCGCGATAGCCTAGTGGTATGGGTGGTGGACTGCTGAGACGAGGTCTCGGGTTCGATCCCAGGTTTACCATGGCACACACCAATGACTGCGATGCTTTTCGAAGTTATGTGTGTATTTATCGCAGGTTTATAAGTGCCCGGTTGATGGCAATAGGCTCGCCACCTATTACATTGGGACCTAAAATAAAAACTGGCGAAATGTGGGTGCTAGCACCTCTGCCTACCCCTTCGGGGATATAGGCGTGATATTATAAAAAAAAAAAAAAATTTTAGAGACTGTACATGTAATAATATTTTCGACCAAAGAAGAGCAATTATTAAGTACTCTCAAGAATGCTACTTCAGGGAAATCCCTGAAATAGTGTTAACAATTTCATCATTGTGATAGGTAAAATCTGTGTTATTCACGTTAGCGTCAACACAGATAACGATTAATATAGTGTCATGTAAGTACGTGGCCTGGTTATTGATGAAAATCACTATAAAAGTTATCAGGATATTGTATTGTTTTGAGTATGCGATATTTAGCCTGGGTTACACGATCGTACTTTAACATTAACAGCGTAGTTTAAGTACCGGTCAGGTATAAAACAGGTTGCACTATTAGACAATTGTAACCGGCCACGCTCAAACTTCAAATTCTATCAAAAAGATAACTATAACAGAGCTACTAAATACTCTGGTGCAATACATTTAGCCAAACCATTAGAATCAATGTCACTGTTACTGTTAAATTTGACGGATACTTTAACTTTAACAGGTGGGTGGAGCAACTAAGCCTTAGACACTATTGCGCCGTGACTAGAACTAGACTAGTTAAAGGTGAAACGTTTTAAGTGTAAATTATATCAGTCTAGCCCCAATTGTAACTGTGTAGATATACTTAAATAACACTTTGTAAATATCCTGATAACTATAGTACTGTTATGACCATGTTTGGTTGGTGAATAGTGTACTTTGCTAGACCTGTATTGTGGTCACAAAATTAATGTACTTTACGCCAGTAAAGTACAAAATACATGGTAAAAAAATATCACTTGTACTTAACTTGATTATTATTAATTGAAAGACAGAAAAACTGCAATTTACTTTAATACTCGTAATTATATTTTATTAATTTACCTAAATATCAATTTCAAATCTGATTTATGAAATAACTAAAAAATATTTTATTTTATAACTATTCAATATTCATTTACGTATATTTTCATTTAAAAACTTGTAATTTAATTTAGTTATAAATATGCTGATTTAAATTTTAAGAGGATTTAAATTTCCGTTGATCATTGTTTTATTTGCATAAAATAATAATACATTATTCAAATACATTTATAATAAATCATATACCCTCACAAATATGAATAGTTATACAACAAAAAAAAAGAAAATTGATGACGTCACTAATCACTTAGTTATGTTTTATAATTTAATGTCTTTGAATTCCTTAACAACGATAACAAATTATTACTATTTATGATAATAATGATAATTATCTGAAGCAAACAGATAGCTGCTAAAAGATTGCGACTGATTTATATGTACATTATGTGTTTAGGATATTTTTTTATATCCTTAGTACCTTTTGTGCCTACATGATACGATGATACCTTTATAAGTAGTATAGCACATATCAGTGAATTCTATAACAAAAGAGATACTAAAACACGTGTAGAACATGATATTATACCGACTACCATAACAGAGAGGGCTATCCCTCCTCTAACCTAGGAGCCAGGACGGGGTCGACACAAAGGATCCAACAGGGTCGAAGTGTTCGTGAAAACTCCAGAGCACGCACCCCAATAACATAAGATAAGATAACAGTATCATAAATATCGTAAACGAATTATGACAAGAAATGAAATCGCTAAGTGATCCAAAAGAACACTATCATGCTAATCAATACATTGATGAATAATTAAACACACACATTAAGGTAAAAGATAAGCACATGTAATAAAAATAATACAACAACGCGTTTTTATAGCAACTGACAAATTTATAAAAAAAATAAATAGGGCAACTTATAAAAACGAGGAATCATAAAGTCACTCTTATAATTAACACTATATATACAATAACAGGTGCTAAACATTAGCACCTAAAAATCTTGGACTCCTTCTCCTTCTATTTTGAATTCCGACTTCAGTATCGACAGGTTCAACAGATTTGTCATTTATTTGGGTTCCAGTGTCAAAAGATTTGTCATTTATTTGGGTTTCAGGGTTAACTGATTTTTCAACATTTTGGTTTGTAGGATTAACAGGTAATTCCGTCGTCACCGTCGTTGGTACTGTTGGTGTGCTTGTTTTCCACTCTTCTATTTGACGCCAAGCTCGATTCCTTTGTCCAGCCAATGCCAAAGTTGATACAAAAAGTGAAAAAGATAGCAGCGATAGTAGCACTATAACTTTATTATTTAGAATCCAGGCCAAGGTCTTCTCTGTATAATATTTACACCCCATTTTGATTTCTCTTCACTATATCACACACGACTTTTACTTTCTAATCTGTATTAACGAATACTTCACACAATACGTTTACGCCATAATAGGTTTTATCCGTATCAACAACATTATCAATATTATTTATCTGTTGATAAGTAATTGACAAATTTTGTACAGAGCAAAATATATCGTATGTATTTTCAATAAATACATTATTTGCTTGACAGTATTTTGATCTGTCAATAATGGAGATTAGATAGAGAATGCTTTAATTTTTTCCTTCAAAGTGTTTGACACATTATTACGTTTTATATAGTTGTCATCGTATATAAATATTTATTCAAATGGAAGGTAGATAACGTCCCTGCATACAATACAGTTAAAGTAATAAGTAATGACGTCATGCTCACGGTAAAAATGTGATGTAGTTGGTTCAGGCGTATCATTGGTGTGCTTATTTATGCAACGAAGGATAAATTCGACAATAGTGTGGAGTAGTGCCACCATTGTAACACTTTACGTGTTTGTGATGGTGACCCTCGTTCCTTAGACTTTGCCTTGAGCTTACCATCAGGCGGGGTGAAGTCAAATCGACGTGTCTTAAATAAATAAAAAATCGTAGTTTATGGGGGTCCCAGGAATTTGTGTTAGCCTTGATTCCTTCTGTCCTTGAATCCATTTGCTATAGCGAGACATCCTAAAATCAAATAAATTTTGCCAGAATTCAGAAACGATGGAAATAAAGGCTAACCTACAAGATTAATAAATAGAAACAAATTACGAACCAAGATGGGTGCTCCAATAAAAAGAAGAAAATTGTATCCTGTGATGTATAATTAAGTAGGTATACATGTTTCTGTATCGCACCATTAAGTCCTTTTTATTGTCTACAAAGTCCCCACGGATACGACCTCCACCAAAGTCGATGGAGATAATATCGGACTCAAACTGACTAAAACGCACGCCGTCTATGGGTCTTTAATTGCCGGATGTGAGTTTATACAAGATATATCTCTCGCACCCTGGCAGACCCGAGGACATCTTTTTGAGATGACTCAATTCCCCTAATGTGGGAAGCATGGTGTCCATATAGCCCCTCGATATGGGGAGACGCACCTTGACACCATTAAGTCCTGGAATTCTTTACTAGTACACTTGTTTCTTTCATCCTAGTCTTGGGTCCTTTAAGCGGGCTGGGCGTGAAAAAACGACTGTTGAGGCCATCAGAGTAGGGACCGCTTTTTCATGGACAGCACATGTAACGGTGACGGAACAGGGGAGATACCTAAGTATATGTAAAATATAAGGGTTATCAAATAAAGAATAAATTCCTAGAGCATATTTTTTATGGTTCACCCTTGTTTGGTATAACAACGTTTCGTCGAAAATTACTTTGACTAATTTCAGTTACAATACAAGTTATTTCACGTAAATATTAATTTGACCGAACATTTAATTGGTAGAATTTTATTTAGCATAATTATTTATTTGGAATATATCATTTCACCGAATTCAATTTGCATTAATTTTATTTAAACTAATGCTTCATTAGACTGATAATGATTTAGTCAAGAGATCATATCGAATATTCGGTTTAGTAATAATTAGTTTCCTTTCATTGTCAATAAACTGACGATGGTTAATTGTCTTTTTCATATTTTGTTTTTTGTCTGTCGCTCGGCGGCCGCTGCCGCAGCACGTGTGTAGTGTCTTTGGTTACAGGAGCGTTGCCCTAACACCCTGTATAATTATGTTGTACCTACTGATGTTGATCTTCGCTCATGTCTGATAAATAAAATAATTTCCCTCTCACATAGAACTTAAGTATAGAAAATTTGCTCCCTCGTATTTAAGGTTAATGATGTCATCCGTATAACAAATTGTACGAATTTATATAAAACCCTACGAACCTCCGCCCTATGTCTTCAAATGAAGTAATTTCGAAGAATTATCCACTGTAGCCTACGAAAGAATAGACAGGGACACCCATATATTATAACTTAAGATTTAACGTTTCACGTAAAAAAAATTTTAATAGCTTAAGCGATTTTGGCTTCACTTTGCTTGATGGTACAGGAAAGATGGTTACCGTTGCAGACTCTTACGATAACATCGTAGTATAGCTTGACGACATCATCAGTG
The DNA here is from genome assembly GCA_963691645.1 of Pelosia muscerda. Taxonomy (NCBI): domain Eukaryota; kingdom Metazoa; phylum Arthropoda; class Insecta; order Lepidoptera; family Erebidae; genus Pelosia; species Pelosia muscerda. The sequence continues at coordinate 12,818,549 of OY829114.1, read as the reverse complement.
GCTTTTTCGAGCTCCGCTGAACTCCCCGAAACTGTGGGCAGAAGGAATCACGTGAGCTGGCAAAGATTGCCAAAACATATTGAGCGGCAAAGGAAAGAATCACCAGGTAGAGCCACGATCGATTATATTGACGGACAAGGATTTGTGTGTTAAATATCACCAGCATAGCTTTCAACTAGAATACACAGCATTGAATACACATTGTGATGTGTCAATTTTATTTGTCTCCCGCGGCTGGCGGTACAGCTTATCTTAACCTCCCCCCCACCCTCCTGTCCACAACCACTTCTTCAAGAAGGCATTCGATTATCCACTGTCTCTTTGTCCATCTGTTTATCTTATGCGTATACTACTTAATAAATGGTTTATATATCTTCACTACATAGTATAAAACGAAGTCGCGTTCTCTGGCCCTATGTCCCTTTGTCCGCTTAAATCTTTTAAACTACTCAACGGATTTTGATGCGGTTTTTTTTAATAGATAGAATGGTTAAAGAGGAAGGTTTATTTATACATAACATCATGCTGCAATCAACTGGTGCGGTGCAGAAGTTAAAAATGTTGCAAAAACGGGGTGACGCAGACGAAGTTACGCAGGTCAGCTAGTTTTATATAAAAAATGTCATAAGTCTATTCTAGACATTCATTCGTCTACTGTCCCCGTGAGTGTGCTCCGTTCTCTTATCTAACGGCGCTCATTCCTTACATCGAACAAATGACAGCCGGCCATTTGTCGCTGCACACACCCTTTTGTGTTAGTTCCTTCAGTTTTCATTGGCAGGTTGGGTTTGGAAGATAACAAGACGGAAATTCATATCTCTTGAACAACTGAGGCAGTTTAAATGACTCACAGTTGGTTAAGGGCATATGAGACCTTGGAATGTCAGATATTATTTGGAGGAAACACGATGCAAAGATAAAACGAATGTAGTTTATTCTTCTACTTGCACCTACCTCAATGTCCATCACTAAATTGTATAAAACAAAGTCGCGTTCTCTCTCATGTCCCTTTGTATGCTTAAATCTTTAAAACTACGCAACGGATTTTGATGAGGTTTTTTTGCCGTGATTGAAGAGAAAGGTTTATATGTATATAACATCATGCTACAACCAGTGCGGGTCAGCTAGTAAATAATAAATAAATATTCTAGGACAATCTTCACAACGCCACTTAGAATGGTAAGCATAGTTTAAATAGCCTGTGTTACGGGTTCAAGAATGCGATTTTTTTAGATAATACATACATATTATACATAGTAACACCCAGACCAATGCAAATATTCATATTCATACACACAAATATTTGCACGGAGCGCGAATCGAACCCACGCCTCTTGCCTCCTTCGCGTTTACTACCGCCACGCCGCCCGCGGAGGTCGTCAGGTGTGTCTCTGCATCATCCTAAGGCTGACTGTTAGGCGACCTATCGCAGTCCACTGCTGGACATAGAGCTCTCCCAATGTTGGGAGATTTTACCCTACTAAGATTTGGTATTCCTTTCCATGACAATTGATTACCAATTATCATGGAAAGGAAGGAATTTGCTATTGCTATCGTTTGGATTGTTAAACCGTGGGTGAATGGTGAGTTTTCCTTCCTCCCCCAATATATTTTCTTGTAATGGATAGCCGCCGTGTAACGCGTACTTCAACGCGTACTTCAACTTCAACGCGTATTCACTGACCTACTAGCTACTTTATTAAAAAGGCCCTAACCATGTAAGGAAGTTGTCATTATTCAAAATTTTAACATAACATTACATAAAGCTATGCCTATATCCCCGAAGGGGTAGGCAGAGGTGCTAGCACCAACATTTCGCCAGTTTATTAATATGTTTAGGTCCCAATGTAATAGGTGGCGAGCAAATTGCTATTAACCTGCGATAAATACACACATAACTTCGAAAAGCATCGAAAAGTCATTGGTGTGTGCCATGGTAAACCTGGGATCACATCCGAGACCTTGTCTCAGCAGTCCATTACCCATACCACTAGGCTACCGCGGTTTTCCACGCGGTTGGTATAAGACTTCAACGAGTAAATAATTACAAAAACAAAACGATAATATAGCAAGTTACATAAAACATTGCAAATCAAAACACCAGTGTATACATAAAATTGAAATCAAATTTTCTATCGGCGTCTGGGCCCCGCGGGAAATCAATGACATCATATGTCACGACTTGATTTCGTGTTTCGCTCGCAAAATAAATTTTTTATCGGTGATTGGATGTACTTTAAAACCAGCTCAGATTTTATGCTGATTATCATGAAAAAAGATCACCTTTATAGCTGTTCGATTACAAATATATTTGTGGTCAATGTATGCATGTAAAGAACATTGCCAGGATTTCCTGGATATCGATAGATATGTCGTGTATAATCAGACCTCCGACAGTCAAACAGCCTTATCGGCTTGCGTTTTAGCCAGTTCGAGTCCGACATAATCACCTCCGCCGACTTTGGTGGCGGCGGTATCCGTAGGGATTTTGCGCATTCTTAAAATAAACATTCTAACTGTAATTTCACAAAATATATCAGAAAGCTTGATGTACTTATGTTAGGAAAAATATGACTTACTTTACAAGAGTTTGTGATAGGCATAACGTAAATACCAGACCCAAAAATAATATCGTTGTCTGTGACAGTAGATTCAGCAAAATTTTAAATTCTCTTCAGGGTAAAAACGCGCATACAAGCCTTTTTGACAGTTTTGCTCACTAATTTATAAAATATTCTTGATATTTACGTTTTGGAAATTCCGTTGAGTAGGTACTTACATAAAAAAACAAAACAATTGTTTACTAGTAATGTAACGTTTTGTTAACAAGTTGAATGTGTGAGTTTAGTGGCATCGGTTAAGCTTCGAAATCTGCTGTGTCGTTATTTCTACTAGTTTTTTCAGTTCTGTTGTTAAAAGTATTTAATGCTGATTCCGAACGCGGATTATGGTATGTAATTTACCCGTTACTAGATTATACCAGTATCAACCAATATTATCGAGTTTTTCGGGTACTCGAAAGTACGCAAGGAATGAGTTGACTTCCAAATTAGATATTGGTATATCACTTTATATAATTTATGCCGAACGCTTATTAGATTTTATAAACGTTTCACTTATATTATGTCGGAAGATTATTAAAATTTTCTGTGGAAATGAGTTTCTTTATTGCTTTCGGGTACAGTCAGTTCAAGTACGAGTACGTAATAAGTGAGTTGTTATTCAACATCAGGTGTATGTTTTACATTGTAACATATGGTACAAGACCATTGTGGCTATTAGGACATTCCCAGAGCTCAACAACACATCTTCCAATACAAAATTTCGTGTAGCAATCCTAAAGGGATATCAGAACACCCCTCGGGGCGGTTATTTCAGTTTCAAAACGACTAAAACCGTACGCCAACAATCTTCAGGTGCTGGTGTGTAAGATTACCTACCTTCGCACCCCGGCAGTCTTAATGCCATCTCAGGTTTTGAAATGCAGGATTCTAATTTTTGTCGCCTTTGCCTGATTCTGCTAGGGTGAGTGGCGACTCCACCCCTCACCCCCAGGCACGCGGTCTGTCTGGGAATGCCTAGAACTATAATATTATCATTTTTAGATGTCATTGGCAGTTATGATTTACCGGAAATTAGTGAGAATCGTTGTTTTATTGAAATATCAGCTAAGCAATTAGGTGTCGTCCCCACGCAACTTTATATAATTATAACACCTAACCCGTCATCCAATATCATTCCGAATCGGAATGTATAAATTAAAAACTACAAAGTAACTAAACTACAACTAAACTTATTCAGTTCCTTATTAAATACAAAGTTGTTTTCATCCCATTTCTATGATAATATTGAATACCTAATCAAAGAAACATAATAAATCTAAATCTAAATCGTTTCGCTTTTGACAGAGCTGTCATGCTCATGTTATGTTAGAGGTGGACACAGCTTTCCTTACGATCTCCCGGCATCTCTCTCTCTGTTCGCAGACAGACAGTCTGCAGTCTGACGCGCCACTTCCCAGTGGGAAGTTCCCACTCTGGATTTAACTTGATCAGTCTAGAGCATAGCTCTACTTTTCGTGGAACGACAAGCCGTTCCATGAAGTTGTACCCTCTACTTAATAAAACGACTGATAGAGCCACTTAATTCACTACAATACCCAACTGAAATTGAATTTTACAACCACATAAGCACCTGCAGCCTTTTCTGTACCCAAAACTTTTCCTTTGATATAAACTTTAATACTTCAACAGTGGTTACAATTGAAGTGTTAATGTAATCCTTGAAATATAACTAAACTATTATGTAAATAAAATAAGCAACAGTAGCGGCAACATATTAAAGCTACAATGATGTATATCCTCGTAATATTGTTGCATAGCCAGAAGTTACGAAATCGTTGAGAGGTGAACGTTTATGGCAAAAATATATTTTTGGAATTCAAGGCATTTTTGTGTTGGCAGAAAAAAATGCCCTCTGCATTCCGCATGGTCGATGAAGCCGCGTGAAAATGTGGGGCTCTCACCATACTTAAAACAACCTGTGATCTCCCTAGCCAGTTTCAAATGATTGTAACAGTGTGGGACTTTAGACCCAGGAAACTATTTTGAATAATATATGTCGTAGTCAAAGGTCGATATGCAATCTCTTCGCAGAATGACTGGTTTATTAAGATTTAACCGAGTAATAAATTTCTATTTTGGGCTTCGCCTAGTCGATCCTAGACTCTAGTGGAGCTCCCGCATCAGCTTAGGGGGTTATATTTTTATAACCATCCAACACGAACGTCGATTTCGATTGTTTGGTCAAACCCCGATTTCATTAAATTGTGTTTTGTCTAACCGAATTAGTTTCTCTTAGGTTGGCAAAAAACTTGATTAGTTTGGACTTTGACTAAGACTTTAAGTCAGACCTGAGGATTGACTAGTCAAACCTAAGAGCGCCAGAGCTTCGGGGAATGACTATAACATGTAAACTTAATTGAAATGATAAGGAATAAACTCCATTTGAATCGTGTATCTAAAACTATCAAGGTAAAATAAAATCAGGTATATTTATGATCTGTTACAAATCTTTTCTGAATGTTGGAGGGGTCAGATTAAAGTCTAGACCGCCAGACTATTGAATAAGAACTCTTTTAAACTTTGTAACTTTGCCCTTTTTTCACTACATAAAGTGACAACTAATATTTAATACACACACGAACTTCAAATGTTCAAAAGGTTGAAGCTGAACTTGAACTGTCAGTGTTATATGTCAAAGGTAAAACGACCACCACTCAACTATTAGTAAGTACTTATAAGGATAATAGACAACTCAGTGAACTTGAAACGTCTGGGACGAATTTAGGACAATTATTTTAAAATATATACTTGGGTGTAGAGACTTATACCAAGATCTTTTAAGGCAAAGCCAACCTCTCTTGCAAATCAATGCAGTTTGGATGACACATCAGACAAAATTCTGACTCGCTTTCCTAGTGGATTGGGAAGTCAGATGTCAGTCGCTCCTGTATAAGCCTTTTAATCAGATCAGAGGGGACGTAGTAAGCCTTCCCAAATAGCGAAATCTATGTTTAGGCCCTCTCCGTAAGTAGTGGCGTTGCCGTGGAACAAATTACTACACAACGATAGCAATTCAAAAATGCCGTAGATTCGAAAGAACTTCAACTCTTTTTCTTAAGATGGCTTCTGCAGCAGAATTGCCGCAATTCCGCCAATGTCCGTAAATGGTAAATGTAATACAAAATTATTAATGGCGAGACGCCAATGTCAAGTTTTCAAGACTCTTTTTAATAATCGATTCGAAAGAATAAATCAGATCAGAAGAAGGAGAAATAGGAAGTGAACTGGCTTTGAGGTGAAAGTAAGCAACTAAAATAACACCATGACACTGAAGAGACTAAAATATAAATAAATGGCAAATATGACAGTTGATTGAAAATAATGCCATATCCAAAATAAGTTATATAAAAACATTCGTACATCCGAATTCCCTCTGACTCAGCGCTACAACACGAAGAGTAGCGGTAATAACACTCCACTTCCGTTTGTCGTATGTTCTTGTACGAGAACATGGCTTCATACTGTACGTACGCGTAATAAGCTTAATTGGATATTTGTACTTTAAGTCTAAATCTACATTAACGATGTGATCATAAAGTTATCCGTAAAGTAACAAAGTGTGCGAGTGACATACGTTTTTAGGGCACGTCAATTTGATTTCACCCCGCCTGATGGTAAGCTCAAGGCAAAGTCTCAGGAACGAGAGTCACCATTACAAGCACGTAAAGTGTTACAATGGTGGCGCTCAACTTGACGGCCTCTTCAGATGCTTTTTCACCCCCCTCTTAAAGGACCCGGGACTGTAGGAAGAAGGAAACATATCTTTAGATAAAACTTAGGCGTGAGAAAGTGACAGAATATATTTCAACTTCTTCTGCAGCAGAATCGCCCCAATTTTGCCAATGTCCGGTGGTAAATGAATTACAAAATTATTAATGGCGAGACGCCAAAAATCAAGTTTTTCAAGAAAATCTACCAGAGCCACGTTAGCTGCGCCAGTAAATTTGTTTCCGTGTGTCCACCCACGACGAGGTCAAGTAGTCGATCAAGACGTGTGGTTGGATTTGAGGGGACGACAGAATATACGAACCGTGAAACTTTTTTTGACAGAAGTAGATATTGCAGTGACATTAATGTAAAGTAAAAAAATACCGCCACTGACTTTTAAAATTTGGTAACACGGTTATAAAGGAGCCTATGGTTCTATTTACGCTAGTAATTTATTAATGAATATGGACGTGATATAAGAATGTAAAAGTTTTGACCGAAAAATACTTACATTCATGACATTTTGTAAAATGACTGACAGTTCCAAAATGGAACAGTTGATGTAACAAAACAACGAACAGAAATGTAAATTTCTAATGACATCTCATTTCTGTCCTAGTTGTGAGAATCAATATCAACTTCTCAGAAATTGCCGGGTGTCATAAAAAGTAATTAGACATTTTAAATTTGGTAACACGGTAATGAGAATACTGTTGCTCTATTTACGCTAGCAACAATAATTCTATAATATAACTACCACATCGTTACTTTCAAGTGAAACTCGAGTGAGATTCTGCGCTCAAAAAAGGTGCAATACATGCATTACAGACTATTTGACTTAGGAATCCCCACACCGAAAGAACTTACAATCTTATCCATTACTTAAATTAAAAGGTCTTTTTTTAAAAGTACCACAAAATATAATCAGGTAATGCGATGTCATTTGACACCTGGGGAATTTATCGCTCTTTCTACCCCGGCGTGCTGATACGATTCTTGTTTATGGTAATTTGTAAAAAGGTTTCACGCTGCGCATTACCGATGAAAAATTGAAGGGTAATATAATTTATACGGTGAAACGGGACTCTTTTAAAAAGTCAAGTTATTTCTTTCATTGACTGTGATACAAGAAAAAGTTTTATTAAAAGCATTTAAAAAATATTGAAACATTTAAGTAATATAAATATCAGTGTTTTTGTTTAAGGGTTAGTTGCTCCAACTACCTGTTAAAGTTAAGATTTCCGTTATATTTAACAGTAACAGATAGATTAGGTAACATTGATTATTATGGATTGCACCAGAGTATTTTGTAGCTCTGTTATAGTTATCTTTTTGATAGAATTTGTCGTTTGAGCGTGGCCGGTTACAATTAGCGTCAAGTTATGACGTGATTTTAACAATTGTCAAATGGTGCAACCTGTTTTATACCTGACCGGTACTTAAATTGCACTGTTAATGTTAAAGTACGATCGTGCAACCCTGGCTAAAATGTTGGGTAAACTGGGTGGAGTACGTTAGCGGCGTGATAATTGTAATGGCAATTTTTGTGGCAAATATATCCCTAGAGGTCCTAGGGCCCCAGGAATACCCAACATGATAATACCCTACCACCATATCACCACCTCTCAAAATAGTATTATTGAAATCTTACTTTATTTTCATAGTGTTATTCGCACTTGGGCGTTGTTGGATAATCTATCTATCTATCTATACTATTATAATAATTGTAAAAAGTTTATTTTTGTCTGCGATAGACGCAAAAACTACTCCAACTTTAAATCTGGGTTTGGTCCAACTTAAAATCTTACGTTTGTTTGATTGCAATCGGTTAAGTAAAACCAGAGTTATGATTAGTAATATAGAATTTAAGTTGCACAGATGGCGCTTATTATCCAAACTAATATTATAAATGCGAAAGTAACTCTGTCTGTCTGTCTGTCTGTCTGTCTGTCTTTGCTTCACGCCTAAACTACTGAACCGATTTGTGTGAAATTTGGTACAGACATAGTTTGGAACTTGAGAAAGGACATAGGATAGTTTTTATTACAAACTAGCTGACCCGCGCGACTTCGTCTGCGTCACGCTACTCAAAGAGCTGCTGAAACCGAAGAGATGGCTCGGGAGCGCCGGCTCTTAGACACCGAACGTCACGCTGCTCAAAGAGCTGCTGAGACAGAGGAGACGAGGCAGGAGCGACGGCTCTTAGATGCCGGCCGTCATGCAACTCAAAGAGCTGCTGAGACAGAAGAGATGGCTCAGGAGCGCCGACTCTTAGATGCTGGGCGTCATGCAACTCAAAGAGCTGCTGAGACAGAAGAGATGGCTCAGGAGCGCCGGCTCTTAGATGCTGGGAGTCATGCAACTCAAAGAGCTGCTGAGACAGAAGAGATGGCTCAGGAGTGCCGGCTCTTAGATGCTGGGCCTCATGCAACTCAAAGAGCTGCTGAGACAGAAGAGATGGCTCCGGAGCGCTGGCTCTTAGATGCTGGGCGTCATGCAACTCAAAGAGCTTCCGAAACTGTAGATCAAACTCGAGTACGTCGGCTTTTGGATGCTGAACGTCATGCGTCTCTGATTTCTGCAGAGTCACATGAAGAATCTCATAGACTACGTGTTCTATTAGCTGCACGGCAAGCACAAAGACAAAATTAATATATTTACACGTAATACGTGGGAGGTATTTCATGATGCTGCTTTTGATTACGACCCTTTAATCGATTAGTGCTCTTAGGACGGATGGCTAAAAAGTGCACATATTGTATGGCACTAAAATGGAAAGAGGAAACTCCGGGCATGTGCTGTTCTGGAGGTAAAGTTTCCACATTTCATTTTTGAAGTGATCCCGCGAGATCGGGAACTATGTGGGTAAAACCAAAAATCTGCTGGAAGTCACTATTCCACGCGAACGAAGTCGCGGGCAAAAGCTAGTATATTATATATTATTTGCAATTTTATTGATCTGCTTATATTATATATAGGTAAAATTGGAATATGTTTAGTTATTATTTACTTGTACAAACTCATGTAAACGACTGCTGTTATCCCAAATAAAATGAAAACCGACAGACAGACAGATATACAGACGGACATGAAACAAAACTTAATATCCAACTAAATATTCTTTAATAAGATTCTAAAACAGTGATTAATAATTTCACAAATAAGTTTATACCCAACAAAATACATTCCCAAATTAACAAGTTTACAAACGAAATTAACAATACACTCGTAAACATACCGAAAACCTTTCAAATTGCCATCACAGCCCAAAAATTATTTCAAACAGTCCGCCGTTAGAGAACGCTCGTCGATCCAAAGGGACATCCCTTGGGTGTCCAGCGACCATATAGACTGACCCTTTGAATTTCACACGATCACTTTAATACTATCTTTGAACCTATAAACTCGGGGAAGGGTGGGAGGTCAAATATTTCTGGTCAAGTTATACATAACAATTGGTCGCTCCCTTATCTAAAAGGATCATTTTTCACGTCAGTGCAACCGCGAAGCGACATTTGTCACAACTCCTTCAAGCCTTTTTATGGGCCCGAATGGGCTACCTTTTGCTACCTAGGAAACAAAGATTTATATATCTAATGCTTTTTGTTTGCGTTTCTTTAAATGGATCTTGTAATTGGATTTATTTTACGCTGCATGATTTTCTAGCCTTAGTCTTCTCAGGCTGGGGTCGGTTTTCGATCCCTAATATATTTTTAATATTTACGTTTTGTAAGTTCCGTGTAATGGTTCATCCAGTCTTCACCCCACCAGATGGTAAGCTGAACGCAAAATCTCATGAAAGAGGGTCACCATTACAAACATGTAAAATGTTACAATGGTGACACTCAACTTGACGGCCTCATCAGATGCTTTTTCACACCCCGCTTCCTGTGTAGGAAAAGGGAGGGTGGGATTTGATTCTTACAGTTCCAAGAAAAACTTTCAAATGCTTTAAACGTGGTCTTGTTGATCAGTGGTCTGGTAGACCATTCTAAGGACTCTAAGAGACGTTTTTTTTTAATCGTGCAAATAATCCCCACGGATACCTCCCACTACTTTAGTCTTTAGTTGCCGGCGGTGAAATAGTAGCCAACATAAATCCTTCGCACCCCGGCAGACTTGCGGCCCTCTCTTTCAAGATGACCCCCGTCGGGTGTAGGGACCACGGTGTCCCCGTCTAGCCTCCCGGTACGGCCGCAGCATATCTTGCGCCGTAGCCGCGGCCTGCTTCTACTAGGGTGACAGGTGGCTCCACCAGAGGACTGTAAGGGACTAATCAATGATTTCAAATCCCGTCTGAATATTTACTTTTTCCAATTTTAAACCGACGTGGAAATAGTATTATAGAAACAGAACTCATCAACATTAAGTACCAAACGTTAAAACTAAAAACGGTGCGCGCTCAATTGTGCTGCTGTAATGCTTGATCGAGCCGCAAGTAATTAAGCGTTTGAGCCAACAATCGCTCGGTCTGCCGGCCCTGATAGCGCGTTGGCTTAACTCCTCAAGTGAAAAGGCAAGCGTTCAGAGCTTTACACTGTATGAACTAGGGCTGTCAAGCGTTACAATTCAGTAAGTTTCAAGACAATGACGGATTTTATTATAAAAGCAGATTCTGAGAGTGTGAGGTCATCATTGAACGCCATAAAAACTGTTTCTGGAAGTACAATGTCGGTAGTAATGAGTGGTTAATAGAAAATACTAATATAGCAAAGGGGTCTTTAAATTTAAATTCATAATTCATTTTAAAATTTGTGTATTTTTAAACAATTTTTATGTCCTTAAGAACTTAGACTATTTATATATATACTCTTACAGCTCCTATTCAAAGGAGCTGTAAGATTTTCTCATCATCATCATAATCCGAAGCTTTTATATCGGAGTTTGAGGTTCAATTTTTTTCCAATCTTAGTGCGTTACGGCTTCCGTAAAGCGATTGCCATCAGGTATTCACTGGCTATAATTGCGATGCGATAATATAGGCGATATCGAATAATTGCACCGAGACCAGATTTTTAACTTTTTAGGGCCCAACTACCCATAACGACTGGACCGACGGCTTAACGTGCTCTCCAGACCCATGCAAATAACTATATTCATGCACACACTCTTGCGTAGCAGTCGCGTTCACTACCGTCTGAAGTTACCGTTACCGCATTATATTTTTGACATGAATTATAAATTTATCTAAAATTATACTTTACATATTATATTCCAGAGCTCCGTGACAACCCTACCGGGGTCCGGAACTATGTGTTTAAGGCGGACATTGTAGCGGATACTTGTAACAATCGGATTATATAAACGCGCTCGTACCAGTTACGAGTTTTGATTCAGATTATTTATATAACACAACAGAATTTCTTTGTACTTAACATAGTTGCAGGTATTAAAACTTAAAGTGGCTATCATTAATATATAAAAAACCAGCCCAATCTAGATACACAGTCTCGAACATAAGTAGCATTCGGATTTGTCCACACCGACGGGGGTCATCTCGAAGAGAAGGCCCCGGGTCTGCCGGGGTGCGAGGGATATGTTGGCTACAACCTCACCTCCGGCAACTGAAGACCCAAAGACGGCGTGCGTTTTAGTCGGTTCGAGTCCGACATAACCTTCCCAACCGGCTCCGGTGGGGGGGTATCCGTGGGGATTTTTCGCACGATATAAAAAAAAGGATCTGTCCACAATCGTAGTTATAGTTATGTTATAAACATATTTTTTTACAAATTCAACCTTACGAACATGACTTAAAGCTCTTTTTACAAAGCAGACAAAGTGCGTGTATGAACAGGAGCGATGCGAGACTATTTGAAATTCTTTTTCAAATTCGAATTTGAGCTCCATTGAGCTCTCTTTTTAAACGGACAGTTTTGACACCCTGACTTGCATCTTGTATATTAATGGTGGCTATATAATACGAGGGACGTATTTAATAAGTTACTTGGGTTGTCGGAGAAAAAATCACCACACCATCTCATCCAAAGAAATGAAATACGGAAAAATACACAGACGGTATCACTACGAGAGAAGAATAACTCGAAATGAAACCCTGTACCAACCCGTCTGGCCAGCGAGGACGTAGGCTAAAGTCGACCAACATTTGGGAGACGCAAGTCCATGAGTGGATTGCAACAGTTTGATTGATTTATTGATTGAAAGGACCAGTTACAGACTTAAGTATGAACGCAAATGTTGCGTTATAGAGTTGTATGTATACTTTGTTGACAACACAATATAATGAAAATTATGTATTAGGCAGTCGCAATAAAACATTGTATAAAACAAATAATTATGTTTTGAAAAGTCTTCAATAAGTTTTGTATGAGATAAGTATATAACTTGTTTAAAAAATTCATAAAATTCCACTCTAATCTGACGTATTTGAAAACATTAAAGTTAGAAGTTGGACAAACTTACTTTTAAATTGGTATTTTGTTTACATTAAATGAAGAGAATGATGGAAATCACTGTAATACATAATTTGATAACACACTTGCACTTCTTCACTGTGTTTATTAATATACCTAACCGGTTTCGCCTTGTGGCATTCTCAAAGGTTTACAGTGACAGTTATGAACATTCCAATTGCAAAATATTACATAAATTATTATCAATTTTTCACATTTGGGTAGTATTCAAATCAAGTATACCAGCATCAACATTATCCCAGATTTGAGGGAAAAGTGTCTAGTTTACTCTAAATTTTTTATTTTATTTTAGTTTTGATAAAATACTTTAAAGTGTTCTCTACGTTTTGTGTCTTCTTTGCGAGGTGCAAAAAAGTATCTGATGAGGTTGACAAGGTGAGGGCCACCATTGTAACACTGTCGGTACTGTAACCTTCTTGTCTAAGACTTTACCAGAACCACACATCACTATCACCCATGTTTAGACCTGGGAACAAACATAAGACGATGATGATGATGATAATTCTCATGAGGTATCACTCAAGATAAAAGCTTTAATACTGCAAAATAAACAAATCAACAGTTCCAACTTCATTACTCAATATAGAAGTTTTCTATAATAACATTTATCGAAGTATATTTCCTACCAATTCATACGTTACGAAAACCAACATAAAACTAAGTCGATGGAATGAAGTTAAACCTTGGATCCGGCTGACGATCGTCGCTGTCAAATTAAGATACGATTTTGATACCACATAATTTAAATAAAGGAGTTGGCAAGTGTCTGAACTAACAGATCAAGGGATTATACTCTGATTATTCAACTCGAATTCCTAATACAATGGTTTGAATATTTCCTGAAGCCGTTAATGTGAAATGAGTATTGGGTAGTTATTAAGGTGGATTTCTGACTCAGGTTTTTTATAACACTTAGCTGGCGTGGCGTGGCGGTAGTGCACGTGACTGCTACGCACGGGGCGTGGGTTTGATTCGTCGTTAAGGGTAGTTGGAGCCCTCAAAAGTCCAACCATTGTTGAAACTTCGATATCGCCATTGGTCATTAGACTATTGGTTGTGGAGGCCAGTGGCAGTTGCTTCACGGAAAATATCGATGTTCAGCCGCATCACAGTTAAACTGGAAAGTCAACCCCAACTGAGTTGGGGAAAGGTTCAGAGAATTACTTAGATGGCAGACAAGCACTAATTTAACCATAGGACATCCACTGCTGAACATAGGCCTCCCCCATCGACCTCCAATCCGACCGGTAAACATTAACAAAACTTAATTATTCAAACAGCCGTAATGTAATAATCCTTTTTAAATATTGATTACATACAAAATATAGTTTTATATAAATTATTCAAATCACAGCCTATTCTACTTGGATATATAATAATTAATTTTCTCTTTGTTTTGTCTACCGTGAATTATGGACGATTGCAACACCAAGGGCGTTACATTCGTACTACCGACCATTTAGAGGGGAGGGGAAAAGGGAAGGGGGAGGAGAGAAGTTTAGTATCTGTGCTGTCAGTGCAGAAGATAAAGAAGGATTTCTCGGTCTTCCCAATGACAACACAAAACCTGTCCAGCGAGCTCTGATATAACACACACTAACACATACACACTCACACTAACACATGCACACATACACATAAACCCGCAATTACTAACACGCACCTAGACAAAAACACAAAAACATCATTTCGTAACCCTCTGTCGCCGCTTTTCATTTCCGTGATCGTTTCTTGTGAATAACGAGTGTTTTGACATGTAAAGGGTTGTCGAGTGATCAATCAAATCGAGAACGTATCTGACGTGGTAATGAGAGTTCAAGCCTCTTTGCTCTACACCTCTAAGCTCCCGAGCTTAGAGGTGTAGATTGATGTTCAAAGAAGCACAGAAATGAATAAATAATTATAGTGACAAGAAAATGAAATAACGTTATTGGTATTCGATTTTGACTGATGTTTATTATAGAACTGAGTACAAGCTTACTATTAGTATATTTATAGAACCCTACTAAAAGTTTTGGGCAAAGGATAGAGTTCTGGCCTCTAAAATCAGTGGGATAAACGCTAAAATAAACCAAACTATACATAGCTGGAATAATAGGGGCTTAGAACTCCAACTTTGGCAAACTTTGGATGCGAACGGATTTGATAAGGCCAATGAAGAAAAAAAAGTGAAAAATGACACCTCCAATGAAATATACGAAACGTGATTGCAGAGACGTCTTCTTCTTCTTCTTTTTTTCTTAGATGGCAACATATCAATCCAATTTAGGGGATAATCTTGCCAGTGTCGATTAGGGAATTTCTGCCAAGTCTTCAGTTAATTTAGTTTGAATGATTGTTGATGATGACGATGACGGTGAAGGATGATAGTTGCCTCAGTAAAGTAGTGGAGACTTTACTAGAAGTTTTTCTTAGGGAGATTTTGACACCAACACGAAAAATCACAATTCACTACAATATTCCACTACGGAAACGCGGTAGTAAAGGAATTTGTGGGTCTATTTACGCCAGAAACATTTATGTCTATGTTCCAAAATGTACGGGAATTATATTTATACCTCCATCTACTTTACTCTTAAACAACAATTACAAATTAACCTCAAGTCTCCATTTTTAGAACTCAAAACAAACACGATATACCTTTTTGTTAAAGCAATTTTTTTTCACTTAAACTTCGTAACACCTTAAATGAGGACCAACAGTTTCAAACATTACAAAGCTTTGAATATGCAGTAATAATGCTTTCATTATAAAAATCTAACTTTCTAATTAGCCCTTTACGTAGAAGCGTAAAAACTGCGACTGCGGTGCTCTGGTTGGACAAAGTGCTCGTTTTATTTAACACTTAAAATGTGAACTTGGCCAATTTTATTATCCCTCAAACCATTATTTTCACTATTCAGTAGGAGTCGACTTTTCATCTTACGTCGAAAAGGCCGAATTTAGATGCTCTCCGTAAGTCGTTTAACCGCAATCCATTGGCATAATCTAACTTCGTCAAAAGTTTCCTCTATTAAAATCATCGGGATATTAACCATGTTTGTTCGTTTTTCGATGTAACCGGTGCTCTGTCACAAGCGCCATAACCACGGTGTAAGACCACCTAACTATTTTTTTTGGGCTAACCGTATCGGTCTACCCTCATCTTATTCGTTTATTACGCTCATCCACTAACACTGTTCGCGTTCTCAAGCTGTACTCGACATATAGCTCTCACTGTATGACTGACATGGTTTTTGGATATATGCCGTTGATTTTTACAATAGAAGTTATGACCATGTCCATCTAAAATCATTTGATACTAGTGTCTGATATCTGATCATTATAAAGTACTCACTTTAAAAGGATTGTCATGGAATTCATAATTTTATTCAAGTAATGATATTTCTGATACTTTATTTTTACTAGTAGTCAAAGCACAGAATATCGTCACCAGAATATCAGGTGATATTTCCGTTTAATTCAAATGAATGTACGTTCAGATGTAGGTACAGTAGATATACGAGATGATAAACTATATTTTATGGCCTCGTACACAACACGTGGATACTGTGCCGTCCATTACTATAAACATATCATAATACAGTGGCCCCTCAGTCACTGTATTATGATATGTTTGAAACGAATAATGAATTTGCAACCATTATAGACCTTACTACCATCACTTAGAAAGTTAAACTATTATTATTTCAATCTTCTTTACTTTCATAATGTGAATCAGACTCGGTCCATAGTCACCTGTCAGTATTTGTGTATTGTATTTTGTAAGACAAGTGTAAAACCTAACAAACTAAATAAATAATTATATTATATTATTTTTATTTTTAGAGGAGGTAGGACACGACGGTATATCCGTCCAAATCGAGCAGTCCGACTGGGGAAGTACCTCCACCCTACAGAATATCGCCGTTTAATAACCTTGTGTTGTGTTTTCGGTGGTGAGTATGGTAGCCAGAGCTCACTAGAGAGGTTTTGTGTTGTCCGTGGGAAGACCATAGGCTTATCCTACATCTTTTACGCTGACGACACAGAATGTCTCTGTTCTTACAGGGGTTGCGGCACGAGTGTTATTCCTCTTGTGTTACACTCGCCCATAGGCCACGGTAATCATCAGGTGGCCGCGTGCTTGTCTGCGACCTAAGTTGTATAAAAAAAAAGTATTACTTCAGTAAGAGATACTGTTTGATTTGATTCCCCGTATCAAAAATTTGTGCATTTTATTTTACTTTCTTCAATTTCTTAATCTAAGTCGAACAAATTACTAATCATTATCATTTTCCTACCCTAGACCCAATGACGTATTTCTCTTGGATCACAGCTGACGCCATTAAAAAAAATACCTACAATCGAAACAGATTTCAATAATTTAATTAAGTTCTAATTGTACGCTGTGGCAGTATTTACTCAGCATACATTCTCTCGTCGGTTCTCATTAAACGGAGCTGCAAAGAACTTTTTGCCAGTTTGCGGCCATAAAAATGGCAGGAAAATATAAGGCTTAGCAGCGAGTTTCTTTTTATTTAAATCTGCCTTTACTGAACAATTTTGCGATACATTATGGTAGGCACAAAAAGGTTTTCATATTATTCATTTTAATTGTAGTCATCCTTGCTCATTTTGATATTTTTAGTATGAATATATATTTTTTATAAACAACCACGCGACCCACCTCATGAAAAGTGGTTACCTTGGCTTATGGACGTTTGCAACACCAAGGACATCACACTCGTGCTGCCGACCTTATAAAATCTTTATAATGGTCTTCTTGAAAAAGTGGAGGCCGGGGTTGAGAAAGTTAAGAGAGCTTCTGTACCGCCTTACATGCTACCCGGGAGACAAATTGGTCTTCCTACTGATAGCACAACCGATAGCTTGGGCTCTGGCTCATTGTTATCGTTGGTGAGTGGGGAATTCTCCTCCTCTCCCAAAATATATTTTCTTGCTATTTCTATGGTATTACCGACATGTTTGTACATATATTATGTCCGTGTCCGCGTCCGTGAAACTCACCCCGTTAATAATTTAGCGCACCTTTCCGATGAGAACTATTAAAATTGCACATATAATTTCAAAGATTAATCGATTGAACGTATGATCAAATTCTTCAGCTTGCTCATTATGCTTTGCAAAAATTAACTTGAAAAAAAGAGGTAGAAAGGTGTAGATATAACTGCGTTTCGTATTTCATCTCTGTCCTAACAAAACAGAGATGGAAGCGACGTCCTGTGAAATTAGACGTTATTTAAAAATCCAATTTTAATATGGAAATGTTGTGAAATTCTTGTTTTGTTGTTTAAACTTTAATTATAAACGGATTTGTGATGCAAAATGTTAAGACAGTTAAATAAGCAGGCGCTTACTATCAGAGGGGATCTGTGAAAAGGCATGCTTAGGACACGCTATTATGGAGGTGAAAACACATTTTTCGAGGTCGTCAATGTAGACTGTCATTTTAGGTATATCGCCTGAAATGCCAGCTACTATGCTTTAGACTGCACTTCAGCTTACATTGCGATACAGTACATTTGCCGATTTAAAATTTTATATATATATATATATATATAGACACAACAAAACAAGATATATCTTATATATATATATATATATATATATATATATATATATATATATATATATATATATATAAATATATACTTATATATCTATATATAAAATTTTAAATCGGCAAATGTACTGCATATGTATGGTGCTAGCACCCACATTTCGCCAGTTTATATTTAGGTCCCAATGTAATAGGTGGCCATTAACCGGGCACTTATAAACCTGCGATAAATACACACATAACTTCGAAAAGCATCACAGTCATTGGTGTGTGGGTAAACCTGGGATCGAACCCGAGACCTCGTCTCAGCAGTCCATCACCCATACCACTAGGCTACCGCGGCATCTAGGCTACCGCGGTGAAATTATATACTTGCAGAAAACTTTATGTAGTCATGTTACTGATTTATGTAAACCTCATACTTTACTAAGCGATTCTACTGGCGTTTCCTTCAATAGAATGTCACTTAGTCTAGAGCCCAGCGCTAGCGTCGCTGGGCTCTAGACTAAGTTACAATCGTTTTATAGAATGGTATAGAGTAAATTGATCAATGTATGGGATTGACATTCGTTCACGCCTGTCATAAATGTCATTAACGTCAATATATGTGACAATCTCAATACATTGAACATTATATTCTATTCTATTCTATAAAACGACTACCAATGAATTGCTATTTGTCTAGGGCCTCAGAACTTCATTCGTTAATCGGCAAGTGGCTTGGCTTCTCAGCTCTTAGTGGGCCCTAGCGCACCCACGATTTTATCTATTATAACTATGTGTATATATTATACCTTTTTGAGCACTACTCTAGTCTCGAGTTGTAAATAAACATACCGAATTGTTCTGGCAGGCAACAAAACATTAAGGTCTACATTACATTCTACAGAAATTTCGTCATGGTATTTTCCGCAATATGTGATATTGCATATAAATTCTGAAACGTCGGAAAGTCGGTGGTTTTATAATATCACCTTAAAATCATTTCATCTATAACATAACATAACATAACATAAACTCACGCCTTTATCCCCGAAGGGGTAGGCAGAGGTGCTAGCATCCACATTTTGCCAGTTTATGTTTAGGTCCCAAAGTAATAGGTGGCGAGCCTATTGCCATTAACCGGGCACTTATAAACCTGCGACAAATACACACATAACTTCGAAAAACATCGAGAAGTCATTGGTGTGTGCTATGGTAAACCTGGGATCGCACTCGAGACCTCGTCTCAGCAGTCCATCACCCATACCACTAGGCAACCGCGGTGTATAATTGTTGTAGCACGCTTGCATAGTCACGGTCGCCTGCATATAGGCCAATTTGAGCGCGGCATTTCTTGCCACATCTATGGCAGGTGTGATTCGAGTCCGTAGGAGGTGGAAGATGGCGACGAAGTCTCCTTTGTTTTGGCAACTCGCACAAATCATCATCGCACTGACTCATGTCTTTATATATACTTAATCTTACTCTACATAATTTGGTATCATTTATGTAGACCTTGAAATGGATGCACCCAATCAAATAAAGGCGTCTTGTTTATCGATCTTATGAACTTTTATCACGCATATTGACTTGACGCAGAAAATATGCGACGATATTTCTGTCTAGTGTAGCGTAGTCCTGAGACTGGGTTGATTACGACACAAACACAAGTCAAATAGTGCCAGTACGTAATAGCAACGTGAATGGCTCCAGGTAGTTTAGCTTTTCAGTATGTGTAGGTAAAGAGGCTGAGGTTTTAATTAAATTTGCCATGGGGACAAAGATGGTGTGATTTTGTATATGGTCATGGTATCCGACCAATGAATAAAATTGAAGTCTGTTAAATTGCTTTTTTATATATAAAGGACTTGCATATTTTGATTTCACCACGCCGGATGGTAAGCTGAAGGCAAAGTGTGAACAAAAGAGGGTCACGATGACAAACACGTACAGTGTTATAATTGTGTCGCAGTCTGCCTCATGCACTCATCAGATGCTTATTCACGCCACGCTCAAAGGATCTGGGACTGTAGAAAGAAGGGAACACGTGTGCTGGTAAGAAATTATAAGACATCCTATATACTAAGTACGATTTATAAGTCTTTATATTGGACATAATTATTTAAAATATATAGTACTTGAGTTGAGTTATTTTTGACAACAATTTTTTATTGATGAGTTTACATAACTAGCTTGAAACCGTAACGCGAAACTCGAGATGTGAAACTAAAGTTACCCGTAACTCGAGTTTAGCATCATAACAAAGAATACCGCGAATTGGTTAAAATTCAATTTGTCAGTCAGTCTACAGTACTCTAGTAGTCTACAGTACTCTAGAGGAAGCCCGTACATAATGCAACTGTTTCATTTCAACATTCGAAAATTACAGTTTAAAATGCCATTTACAAGAATATGAATAGTAGAGACAACTGCATTCAAATTTCGAAATTTTCTTTACCTGAAAAACAATCTAAATGCAGAGAAGTTACGACTTCGAGAAAACTGCAGAAAGAATTGTTCCAATTTTAAAATAAATATAAAACAGTTCTTCTAGCTTCCGTTTCATTTCCTAGCACATGAATAGTAAACAGTTGTTATAAATACATACGAAAGCGAAGAGGCAAATAATTTTATTACTTTTAAATCTCACGGAAGCGGTACAGTCAGTAAAACTAATTAAAGCGCGCCAAAACAAAAACTCCGTGAAGCTTAAACAACTAAGATAAATTGCTAAGTTTGTCTTTTAAAACATGTACTTATTTATTTCTTTTTTTCGGCCAGCAATGTTCGTAAGAAAATTTACTTTTTTTCTTTCTATGTTTTATTTCATTCTTTTTGTGAATTCGCGCGATTCTTGAACGAATATTTGCTATGTTTCAAACGGCGGGTTTAAATGTAAGATTTTATAAACAACTGAGGTATAGTTAATGGTCATAAAAATAACATACGAAGAACTACTACACTCAGTGGGCTTAGTTTAATTGAATCTGACCTTTTAGAATAAATTTGTTATACCGTAATAGGCCATAAAAGTAATAAACAATCCTATATATTTTAATGATAATGATAATTTTGTTCTCAAATGGGCCTAAAATATTCATTTAGAAAATGGAATTAGATATTTGACGTAATCATGTTTATGGGTTGTTTTTAACCCCCGACATAAAAACGACGGGGTTTTATAAGTTTTACGTGTCAGTGGCATCGTAACTCCCGAACGGATGATCCCTTGGATCGTTTCGAAAATATATAGAAGTGTTTTACTAGTTAGTGGTCCCCCGACACGATAACGCATGAATTATTAATTTATATTAGACGACCTCCGTGGCGTGGCGGTAGTGAAGGCGACTGCAACGCAACGTGAAGCACACAAATATTTGTACTGAACGGAAATCGAACCCGCACCTGCTGCGTAGCACTCACCTTCACTGACGCCACGCCATGGAGGTCGTCGGAGTATAAAACAAAACTTTTATCGTTTTTCAAATCGTGTCATACAAAACATTAACATAAAAACGAGAGGAAACGCACACACACATATAAGTCCATACAAACATCATACGGTCTGTTTGTCCGTCGTTTTGTACAAAAGAGGCTGAAATTATCG
The DNA here is from genome assembly GCA_963691645.1 of Pelosia muscerda. Classification (NCBI taxonomy): domain Eukaryota; kingdom Metazoa; phylum Arthropoda; class Insecta; order Lepidoptera; family Erebidae; genus Pelosia; species Pelosia muscerda. Next base: position 12,796,634 of record OY829114.1, on the reverse strand, counting down.
CGTCCGGCCGGAACATTGGGTACGGAACCATCCCTTTAGCAGAAAGACGGTTAAGTGCCGTTTTGCGGTTCGTTCGGGTAATTGAGAAGTACACTGTCCTTGGTACTTTCGTGGAGGCGGTTCAGTGAAATTTGTTCGGTGTAAAGACATTTTGAATTGCTGTATAAAGAGTAATTGAAAGGGAATCGAAACAAAACGACACAGGGATTCAGTAATGTCACTATACAGGGTGTAAGGTGAATATTTCTGAAGCCAATCCTTGGTAGTACTCCTGGTACACAACATATTGGCATTAAAAAAATTACAGCACAGCAATTTTTTTTACTCTCCATCCTATCAGTAAAGCTAAATGTAACGAAAATTTTATAAACAAAGTCACTGCAAAAATAACAAGTGGCGCCATTTTGCGAGTTCATGTTTTTTCATCAATTTTTTTTTCCTTTAGCTTTACTAACACGATGGAGAGTGAATAACTTAAGTTAAAAGTTAGAAAAAAAATAAAAAATGCCGTAATTTTTTTATGCTGTGTACTGGGAGTACTACCAGTGGCCTTCGGCTTCGGGAGTGTTCCCCTTATACCCTGTATATAAACGGGTGTCGTCAACTCGACTCAGTCAATAAATCTATCAATTAGCCTATAACACTTAGAACAATTAGGCCAATTCACTGCTAGCTATAGGCCTTTCCCAATGTGCTCCATTATTTCTGATCCTCCTCTTTATGCACCCAGTTTATCCCAACCGCTTTTCATCAGACTGGAGGCCGTCCTACCTTCTGCTTGCGGTCTTCACTCAAGGGCTCGTTTGCTCCAGCGGTCAATGGTCCTTCAACAGCTGCTATTTCAACATGCTTATTCTGCAAGTTATGTCGATAACTTTAGTTCTTTGTCAAATGACCTCGAATACGATTAGTAAGAAAAAATTAAATATACTTAATACGTAAACGATTTTGCTTATGTGCTAATAGTCTGGTATATAAAAATTTTATTTATCGCAGGTTTATAAGTGCCCGGTTGATGGCAATATGCTCGCCACCTATTACATTGGGACCTAAATATACACTGGCGAAATGTGGGTGCTAGCACCTCTGCCTACCCCTTCGGGGATATGGGGGTGATGGTATAAAAAGAAAAAAAAAAAATATTATATGCGATGATGTTCTATTCAATCAAAACTTACCTATCGATAAAGTGAGACCTTTAGATACAGTCATTGTTGTGTTTCGATTTTCAAATTTTAAGTTTACAAGTTCTTATACGTTTCAAAATCTCGAATTTTAGAATCGTATTGTTCCGTATTACCATATACGCCTTCAATATCACACCGTTTTAGACTGACATATGTGTGGGTACAGCAACACATAATACATCAATGCAGGTTCAAATCCTAGGGCAATAATCACTTAATCACCCCTTTGCAAGGCAGCCGGACACGACGTCTGTTTACAATCGGGTCCAATAGGTATTACCACCTTGAATAGCTGGCATATGCTAAGCTTCGAATTATTGTCCTAGGTTTATCGATAGTCTATAAATAAGGTATTATTGCAATTATATATTATACTCGAGGACAATTTTTTTTTTTTAAATAACATATTTGTACCTATTATGACAAATAAAACTTTAGTGTTAATTGAGTAACGGAACTTATTAATAATTCAATTTATTTTCACTTAGATGATTTGAAAATGCTTCAAAAAATTATTTTCATTTGAGTTAAAAGTTCGTACTATCATTTTTGTCTTGTCACTAATATTTCAATGTAGACCTTTGAAAATGCTGCCCAGCGAAACCGGTAAGGTACAATAATAAAAATCGTGGGGATGTGTAATCAATATGTATAACAATAAGTTCCACCAAGTTCCATCAATTAACAGTATTAAATAGTCTTTTCTCTTATTATGTAAGAGCTACTGCATTTTAGCATGCTTTTTTTAGATAATGTGGACTTCGTACAATAGAAATTAAGTTGACTAAAGAAAAAAAGTAACTAGAGCATCTCTTTAGGAAAATACCGTAACTGTTTTAATAGAAGTAAAATAATCTTATACAAAATAGAAGTATACACAGGGTCAAATGATATTTATCTTCCGGTCAGGATAGAAGGGATAGGGTACAGTTTTACTAGCCTATTAATACTGACTCAAACGGGAAATCTGTTTATAAAGCTGCTTCTTCAAGGGAGGATGACTTTCCCCACTTACGTTTACATGGTCATTTTGGTCTTTTTTATTCATAATTTCATCGTCACACAATCAGGCGTATCTCTGGCCTCTCTTTCAGTCCATTTTTATTTAATACAGACATTATACATACACACAATAATACATAGGTACATAATCTATACATATACTCCTCTGCTACACTACATTACTCTGCCATACTCTATGCTAATTATACAATTTCGATATCACGGCTTATGGATACTTCATAGCAATAACGTACAGTAGCTTAAAATAGCACGTAACAACAGTGAAAAGTCTGTAAAACAGCAGTCACGTAAAATATGTAAAACACGTAAAAAGAAAGGAATAAAAATATTCTAAGTAAGCCATATCGTAATTAGACTGGACGTCGATCACAGCCTTGTTGGTAAAAAGCTCGCAAGATGACTCCAGAGATAGTACCTTCACCGTTCTAACCTTGAATCTTTCCAATAATACTGAAAAAACAATAGATTTAAAGCGTTTGATTGAAATATAAAGATGCATACAAAATATCACTAAACACAGTGTTCCCTCGGGAAATCACGGGACGGTGACAAATCTTCTCCACGATCGCATAAAAATACCGGGAGGTCTGATAATAAATTCCGTTTATTGCGACCACCGGCGAATGGTACGCGTTTTTTTAAATAGAATAATGTGAACTCGGCTTTAGGATACAGATGGGTAAGGATTAATTGTCTTGTTCCGGAGTACATTGCTTTTTTGGGATAGTTATTTATTGATGGTACAGAGGAACATTTCTTGTTAGACTAGTAATAGTATTAGCGAGTGTAATTCTGTTTGGGTACGAATAACGTGGGTAGGAAAGCGGTTTGTAGCGTTTATGTGCATTTAAAAAGTAAAAGAGGTCGTATTTTAGTTTAATGAGGAGTTACATCAGGTACTCAGATTGAAGTAGGGTTAACACAGATAGAATTAGAAAGAATGGCTTAAAAAGTAAAAGAGTACTGTATCTCAGGATTCCCAATAATGCGAACCGCCGCATTGTTAGAAATCCTGAGGTCACGAACTTCCTTGAGCGTTTGCAGATGCGTAGAGATGTTGCGTTCTTGGCAGTATTTTACCGTCTCTACCATGGGGAATGTTTTAATGAACTCTTCCAATTAGTCCCAGCTTCTACTTTTCTGCACAGGACTGTTGTGGGCTTAAATGTCACCCGCATACGGTGCAGAATATTCCATCAAGAACTAAGTGGTTCGGTGGGTCTTGCCGATGCTGCACCATTGAGTGTTGGAAGTCCTTACCAGCTCACATGTTTCCTTCTTCCTACAGACCCGGGTCCGTTAAGTAGGGCGTGAAAAATTATCTGATGAGGCCGCCAAGATAAGCGGCACTTGATTTAATTAAGATTTTTCAGTAATTTTCTTAATATCTGGCCACTGTTTACTGGATTTACTGGGTTTACTGGAGGAAGGACACGACGGTATCTCCCGTCCGAAATGAGTTGTCCAACTGGGGAAGTACCTCCGCCCTACAGAAGACCGCGGTCATAATAACCATCGTGTTGTGTTCCCGCCGGTAAGTAGGGTAGCCAGAGCTCACTATACCCCTCCTTCCTCTCCCCTTCCTAGCCTGGCCACCCCTTCCCAGCTCTCCATCTTTCCCTTCAGGGTGGGCAGCGCGTGTGTGACACCCTTAGTGTTGCACACGTTCATAGGCCACGGTGGCCGCTTTCCATCAGGTGGGCCATGTGCTTGTCTGCCACCTACGTAGTATAAGAAAAAAAACCTGACGGGATATGTAATTATGCTGCTTTTTTTAGGAATTTGGCTTCTCTAATTTTCTTGTTAGGCTTAAATCAATGCTTATACTTCACATTTTCTCTTGTTTTTGTTCTCCATGGTAGCGACCATGATTCCTCTGACGTAAGGTGAAAAACCTGAGCTTCCTCAACTGAAGTATAACCAAAATTAAATTCATTAATTAAACCAAAGTATAATTTTCACTTCAAAAATAAACACTTATATTGGAAGATAAGATTTTGTTAAATATTTTCCTGGATTTTTTTTTGTAATCCCTGATTGAAAGGTAAATTAATATCCGTACTTAATGATGATGATGATTAAAAATTATTATTATTTTTTGGTTTAACTAAGTATTTATATTAATATTGACGACCTTGGCATGGTAGTGGGGAACGAGATGGGTTCGATTCCCAGTTCGTTCAAATATTTGTCAAATCAAATGATATCAAAAATCAAGGTATGGGTATTAATCAAGTATGGGTTTTAAAATTAATTGTTATTTATATTATCCTTGGCAGGCGTTGAATAATGTTTTTCATTCAGGTCTCGTTCCTGTTGATAGGTATAGTTACCGACGTATACATGATACTCACAATGACCTCACAATTATGTGCTCTATTAATCACAATTATGGGTCTCCTTTGATGAAAGCAAGCAAGAGCAGGCCACGGTGCTGGACGTGGACGCCATAAGTCCCACACCCGAGAAAACCTTCGCTGACTCTGACTCAGGCTACCTCACCTTCCGCTGCCGGTGCCGCCTTCTGTGAGCAAGTAATGCTCGAGAAGGAGACGGCGGAACAAGTTCGGGGAAGATCCCGGACCCGCACAACCCGCGATGAGTGGACCAGGCGACTCGGGCGTCGGAGGTCGCAGAATGACCTCCGTCCTCCATGAGCGCTGAGGGTGATGGGCCTGACGTGGTGCGTTTCGAATCCAACATAACCTACCCAACCGGCTCCGGTAAGGGTATCTTTGGTGATTTTTTGCACGATTAAAAAAAAGGCTACCTCCTCACCTTCGGCAACTGATAACCCAAGATGGCCGTGCGGTTTTGTTTGGTTCGAGTCCAACATAAAAAACCTCGCTGACTTCGACGACGGGGTATCCGTGAGGATGCTTACCTCTTTCTATCCATTATAAATCGTCGCCAGTAATATAAAAAATGTTTCAAAGGACCTGAAACTTTGATCTCATTAACTTTTGACGATATTCTTCACAAAACGGTACAATAAATAATTTATGATTGAAAAACAAGACGGGACTTTGAAGAAAGTTATTCGCAGCTACTTCCAAAGTCTCCAATCAAGTACTGACCGTCAACATCCGAGTTTGGAAACAAACTTGTTCATGATCTATGCATGTATGTTTCGCTGCTAAAATAGAATTTAAACAAACTGTATTTTGGGACGAAACTTCGTGTGATAAAATTAGTTTTGTTCGTTAATAATTGAAGGGTCTACTAATTCTTTCCCTATAAGTTAAATATAAAACTGTATATTTACCTAAAACAGTAGGGATGTTGACTACATTGTTTATTCTCGAAACATTATATAAAATTATGTTATGGAGTTGCTTAAGGTTAGTAGTAGAAATATACAAAACATGTTTGCCTGCATGTATGCATGGATAGCCGCGGTAGCCTAGTGGTATGGGTAATGGACTGCTGAGACGAGGTCTCGGGTTCGATCGCCGGTTTTACCACGGCACAAATAAATAACTTTTGATGCTTTTCGAAGTTATGTGTGTATTTATCGCAGGTTTATAAGAGCACAGTTAATGGCAATAGGCTCGCCACCTTGGGACCTAAACATAAACTGGCAAAATATGGGTGCTAGCACCTCTGCCTATCCTTTTGGGGATACAGGCGTGAGTTTATGTTATGTTAGGTTATGTAAATGGATCACTCGTTCAAAACGCGTCCCCGGCCTGAGTAGACCTTAGGATTTTCTTTTTTGTCTATTTACAAGTATTTATTTAGTCTAGAGTAATAATTTGTTCCGGTAGCAAATTGAGTGAACAACTCATTTCCAAGTATTTTTATCATTTAAATAATCTCGGACTTTATAATAGCTTTTTCGGTATAATTTACTCTTAATTATATTAATCCGTTCTACGTCTACGTTCCGTTGTGGGTAAAAATATTTAGGTACGTTTTTTGAGTACAAATATTAAGAAAGTACCTACTATACAACTTTGCCTTCAGCTTAAAATCAGGCGAGGTGAAGTCAAATTGACGTGCCATAAATAAAAAAATAAAAAAAACAAATATAGGTACAAATATATAATAGAAGTAATAGAAGTTTCTTTTGGATTTGTTACTATTTATTGATCATGAAACATATTTAATCAATTATTATTACCACTAATGAAAATAACTTTAGACTTTAGCTCCGGGGGATCAAGTCAAACTTAAGTCCACTCGTCCAAAATGACCATAAGGCTGGCTGCATTACCCCTCTGTATTGTCATAAAAAGCTGTATATATAATACCTATATAATTTTATATAAGTATAATATAATATAAGTACAAAATATTGTAACGGGAAGCGGGTTTCGGGATTGGAAGTAAACAACCTCGAGCGATTTTACACTTTATTCAAACCACCAACAGTCTTAAGCGTACACACAGTCTATTGTCTGAGGCACTCGTACACACTTAGAGGACTGCACTACACCGCACTGTCTTCACGCACAGTCTCTAGAACGTCACGTTCACTGAGCGTCTATAGTTCACAGCACATGCAGTTATTGCACATGCACCACTAGCACTTTCACTTGCACTTTATCAGCACTGTTACTTGCACTTTTCACTTTACTTCTTCTTCTTCTTGTTGTTCTCACTTCAATCACTGAGACTTAACTGCCCTTTTGGCGCTCCCGGTGCTGTTTATATACCATGCAGAATCTTCTGGAAATCCTAATTTCGCTAGTCTTTTCGATCGTCATTACGATCGTAATTTCGATTCTCTTTATTTACAATTATTCTAGTTCATTCCATTTGAGTAGTTCAATTTCAGAACTTGGGCTCATCTTCGAGTATATTCTATCAAATACTTCAATCATTGACGGCTTACGTCATGAGTGGTGACATTCGTAACAATATGTTAGGTAAGTGTTTTGTCCCCAATTACGGTGTATATCCACTCAGTTCCATGCAGTTTCAATTCAAAACCAATTTCAAAGTTCTGAGAATATTTTTAATAATTCATCTGGAAGGAAACCCGTTCTAATTTGAAGCCGTGTAACTAAAAGAATACTTTTGCGGTAAAGAAAATTATGACTTAACTATTTAAACGAACTGTCTACAATGAACATCAGATTTTTATTTAGACGCGTGCTGTACTGGTATCTACTTGTGTGCATGTTTTTTTGATCTAATAATTATTGACACAGCATCATCCCAGTCGCATTCACAGTTTGGAGCCTTGCTTATCTACTTCTTCTTTATAATATCGCTGCGTGGTTCTAATCAGTAGATTTTCAGTTCACCCCATCTCTTTCAAACTATAAAGGTGCGTCCAGATTTATGACATGAACAGATCAAGACAAAATGTTGAGTGTGGACGTAACAATTTGTAGCGCATGAGGCACACAAACTAGAGATGTGCTAACACGACCACCAGTCGATCGATGGTTTCATTTAAGCTCAGCTATCACGCAGCTGAATAGGTACGTGATGGCTACGCACTTCTGATACGGTCACGGCAAAATATTATGTAAATGTAGACGCGGCATAAGGCGACTAAGGGATAAGGAACATCACACACACATATCAGGCTTGAGCCAGTAAAGGAATATGACAATAGGCTCACCTTATTGCCATATTGCATTATTGAATCTTTATTGATTCCATTATCGAGCTTACATTTTAATAATAATCTTTCGATTGAAATGAATCATTAAACAAAATATTTTTGTATCTTTCTAAAAGTGGTTGTTGCCATGTGCTTAGACACGTTATATAGCTTAACAATCTTTACAAATTATACCTTTATCCATTTTTCTCAACCAGAAAGAAATGAGAATAGCACATCTTTGTAGACCCGTTCTTATAATACTTTACTTAATACATTTTGGAGCAATATTAAATAAATTTTGCAAATTTTGTTTTCATAAGTATTTACATTAAAAATTAATGAAAATTTAGTTAAATTCTAAAAAGAACTCGAAAAGAACGTTAGCCAAAAATGTTTTTCTTACTAATTTCATTAGGACTTAACGTTAAAAAATGAGTTGATAACTCTTGATGTGAATCTCTTGAGAGAAAATATTTCGCTCAAGAAAATTGCACCAAAATACTCGTGTATAAGCTGGATAACGGCATCACAAGATTATTATTTATAAGATAAATTGGGCTCAGGCCTTTGTTTTTGATGAAATTACAGGCTTGAATATTTGCTGCAAATATTTTATAAGATAACTTAAAAATGTGCGTACATTATTTAGATACACTTCAAAATGTAACATAATCACTGTTTGTACTGAGACGATTATAACATATAAATAACGTGATATTTTTTTTTATTTAGGACACGTCAATTTGACTTCACCCAGCCTGATGATAAGCTCAAGCAAAGTCTGAGGCAAGAGGGTCACCATTACAAAAACGTAAAGTGTTACAATAGTGGCCTCATCAGATGCTTTTTCACACCCCGCATTAAGGACCCAGGACTGTAGGAAGAAGGAAACACGTGAGTTGATAAGGAATTCCAAGATTTAATGGTGCGGCAGAGAAAAGACTCACCGAACAGCTTGGTTCTTGATGGAATATTTCGCACCGTATGCGAATGACATCTAAGCGCTGCACGTGTTGTCCTGTTTTGGGAAGGAGAGGGTGGGAGATGATATCCATCGGCTCTAATTGTGAATAATAGATATTGAAGGGTCTATGGAATTCTAGTTATATTATATATACAGCAGATAATTATGCAGGGTGTTAGGGAAAGCCTCCCAAAGCCAAAGGTACTTCAGGTTGTACTCCGGGTATACTACATATTGGCATAAAAATAATTTGGAAATGTTTTATACGGTTTTATTAGCATTATTAACCTTCTATCGTATCAGTAAAGCTAAACAAAACGATAATTTCACAAAAAAAACATCACAAACATCAACAAATGGTGCCAAAATGCGAGTTGAAATTTTTTTACGAAATTATTGTTTCATTTAGCTTTGTAAACTAGAGGAAGTAGAGTGAATAACGCTAGTTAAACGGAACAAGGAAAGCTTGTTTTTTATGCCACTATGTAATGGAGCTGGAGTACTACCAGGTGACTACGGCTCCAAGAGCATACCCTGACATTGTGTACAATTGTAATTCACCAAATCATTCGATACAGACATCGACATTCATGGTTAAACTGCCAGTAATTTTCATAAACCTACAATTAATAAATTAAATCATGTCCACGGAAAAGCACATAAAACTATCAAAAGTAGCGAATCCACAAAATAACTGGTGTATTACGTTATTAATAATCCGCACAAAATACAAAGAGAAATACATTAAAACATTACGGTTGGCAGCACTGCGGCGGTTACAATACGATATGAAATGAGTGAGCAATGTGTATGTAAATTTGTTGTATTTTCTGATATCATTAAGGATTTGCTTAAAAATATTTCATATTCGTTTCATTTTGTTTCACCTCTGGACGAAATGAATAAAGAAAAAATTCAGTTTGAAAATCGAATGAGACCAATCCTTACCTAAACTAATAGTCTACGTGTAGTTTAGAATGTGAAAGTGTAAGACTAGTTTAAACAAACCAATTGAGTCCAAATTCGAAGGCATTTCACTAATCATCTCCTTTGAAGTCTGTCGAAGACTGTATGTAGAAAAAACTAAAATATAACTTTTCAAATTAACTTCACAACGTCATATCAATCCACCATTTTGAAATATTATACATACGAATTATATTATATTACGTTTATTACGAATTGAAATTATTAAATTAATTAGCAATAAAAATGTGCAAAACAATTACTCTTATCTTAAATTATATTAAAATTAAAATCTTTACTAACAAAATAAATTACTGTAATCTGGAAAAATGAATGTGTTGATTTGATTTGATGCTTCAATTTCGTGTTCAAAGATTCCGTTACACATAAAAACCCGTAAACATACCTACCAAAACTGTGACAAAAAGATATTGCATCTATTTAAAACACTCCAACATGATCCATACGTCTAACCAATAAATGTCGTAACTAAATGATTAGAGTTTCTATTTAGAGTCGGACAATCAAATTTACTGCTTGAATAATGTAGTGCCAACGAACATCGTTCGCTATTTTGTTCCCAACACATACAAGTATATAATACAAGGAGCGACGAAACATATGATGAGCTGATTCATATGACTATCTGGTGAAGGAAAAATATTACAAAGCTTTGAATAGTTCGCGACAGGTATGAAACAAATACCAGACACAAAAACCATCTTGTAGTCTCTGAAAGTTATATTCAAACTTTTAGTTATATTCAAACTTTTTTATGCTTTTTTAACCTGTAAATTACATATAAACAAATTTAAAAAAACTAAATTATGCCAAAAAGTAATAAATCCAAAATTATTTAGGAGATAAACAAGCTTGGGAATGAGCTGCTCATTCAAGCAAATTATTGTATCTAGACTAAATAAATGTTTGTGAATAGACCTAAAAAAGAAAAGCCCACTGAGTTTCTTGCTGGAGGCTTCTCAGACCGAAATGTTGATCCATTTGCTACTGAACTTTGATAGATTTTTAATTTTGACGTTTTGTTATTGTGGTCTGATGGTTCACAGAATAAATGATTTTTGAATTTTCAATTCCTTTCGAATTGCGTTTGATGATAAAAAAGTAACATGTAAATTCTTGCAATGTAGAAACTTTCGTATATAGTACGTTTAACTTGAGCTAATTTGGCACTTATGGTTAGTATATATATGACTAATCAAAGCAATTATTTACCAGTAATGCAACGTATTATTAACGCATGTATGTACAAAATAGGCGACATCGGTTCTGCTACTGAATGTCATGTCACATTATTTCTATTAGTTTTTTTCTGTTCTGTGGTTGTATTTCTATAAAAATTAAATTAGAAATTTAAAAAACATCCGACCCAAAAAATATTTCCAAAAAGTAAAAAATAAATTATCCATGCGTTGTCGTGTCGGGCCTCTAACTTGTTAAGCACTAGTTAAGGAACCCCAAAATACGAACGTTAGCTTTGTCAGCAAATAACGTTCTAGAATATTCGATTTGCATCAGCAAACCGAATCTAGGCCGAGCGTCACTTCCGACAAAGTGCTTAATTAACAATAAGTTAGTATATAAGATCTTTGATTGTTAAATTAAGGTAATTACTATTTTTGCTGTCATTCTGAATAAAAGTATATTTTTTTACATCTCTTGCGTTGTCAGTCTCTTAATTGGCGCAGCCGGTAGGATTCCTGTAGTCGATTGTCAGTGTTCGTATTCAAGTCTACGAGAAGCAGCCGACGTCCGTCTCTACGGTTTAGCAGGGATCCTCGAACCAACAAATTTATTAAGGACCACGAGCAACGGAAGAGGGAAGCAGTAAGAGTGAGCTAAGTAGTAATTCAAAGATCATGCGGATAGCTGCGGAATTGTGAGTAAACCTTTTCACCTTCCTTTCAGCTCTTCCTTTGCATTTTAACCTTGTTTTGAATCTATGTTTTGTGTATTATTAGGGATTGGACAACGCCGTAGTAATATTTTCATAGATTTATTAGTTTAATAGTCATATTTATATTTCATTACTTTCATTTGTTGATTTTACAATGGAAGGAATAAACCGTGTCCCACAGGAAATAGTAAAAATCATACCTGTGTACAATGGCGATGCGAGATTATTACCAGTATTCATAAAAAAATGTGAATACGTATTAAATGCGTTCTCTGGTAGCGCAGCACAGAACGAATATTTATTCCATGTGATTACCAGTAGGCTCTCAGGTGAGGCATCCAGTTTAATAGGAGAAAGAGAGTCCATAGACACGTGGCTTGAGTTAAAAGAGTTGTTAACTCAACACTTCGGTGACCCGCGCACCGAAGACTGTCTAGCTTTAGAGTTAGAGTCGTGTAAAATTAATAAGGGCGAAAGTTACTTAGAATTCTGTCATAGAATTCAACAGATGAGAAGTGGGTTATTTGCTAAAGTATCTGAGACTGTTGTTGATGAAGCTTTGCGTAGGGCAAAACGAATTATTTATAGCGACAGAGCCATGAATGTTTTTTTGTTTAACTTGCCACCATACTTAGTGAGGTTAGTCCGTTTACGCGATGTTAAGACCTTAGAGGAAGCGCTAAAAATAGTATTGGAAGAGCAAAACTTTCAGACTGTTTATGACTCTAAGACACGAGATCGTCACAATGTTAATAGGCCAAACCAACCTATTGTCCCTAATTCAAATAATCAAAGACAAAGTCCTCAAAATAAGCCAAAACCACCCTTAGCGAATAATAGTTCGAATAATTCATTTACGCCAAATTCTTCTCACCCGAACAGAAACTTTAGACCGCATAATAACTATCAAAATAATTATAATCGTAATTCATTTAATAACAATGCGTCGCATCAATCAAGTAGGCCATCGTTTCCGATTGCACAACAGGGCCAGGCTCAACACGCGCCGCATTCTGCAACGCAAGCATCTGCGTCTGGCGCTAACACCGACGTCACGATGCGTACTGCGAGTTCAAGGCGAGTCAATTATATAAACAATGATACTTATAATGAGCCCAGTACAAGTAGTTCGAATAACGATTTCCAGGAATTCGTTAACGAAGAATCTAACGAGGGAAATTTTTGCATAACGGCCTCCTCAATAGAGAGCGAATAAAATTGAATTTTAATAAGCGTTTAAACTTACCACATATTGTTTTACCAGAATTAAATGCAGTTTTTATGATAGATACAGGCAGTGTTAGGTCGTTTATAAGCCCATATATTGCAAATAAATATTTTAAAAGTTATTTACAGCATGAACCATTCGAAGTTGTTAGTACTCACGCGTCGAGTGTTCATAGCGAAACGGTATTTATACCATTACCTAGTACCTTTAGGAGTAATGAATCCCATAAATTCTATGTTTATAGTGTAGACGATAGGTATGATGGGTTAATAGGCAGTAATTTATTGAAACAATTACATGCGAAAATTAATATGGAAAATCAAGTTCTACATTTAAAAAATACAGATATTTCCATTATATATGCACCGCCTATGAGAGAGGTATACCATTTACCTGCTCGTAGCGAATGCAGGGTTAGACTCCCAGTTAATTTGTTAGACGGAGAAGCTATATTAAATTTTAAGCAATTTAGGGAAGGGATTAGAATGCCCGCCGCATTGATTAGATGTGATAAAGGTTACGCGACTACGGTCATCCAGAATTATAGTAACGAAACTAGCAGTCTAGTGGTAACAGGACCGTTCACGGTAGAACCTTACTTTCAGAACTCATCAGCTAGCGTTAATTTTACCGAAAATAATGGGGAAATTGATAGACTACTTACCCAAAATTTAGGGAAATTACAGTTTGACCATATGAATTCGGAAGAACGTAGTGCTATTGAAGGTATTTGTAGGGAATATAAGGATGTGTTTTATTGCGAGAGTATCCCGTTAACCTTCACAAATCAGGTTAAACACAGGATTAGGACAAAAAATGAGGACCCTATAAATATTAAAGCATACAGGCTTCCTCATATGCAAGCGAAAGAAATTAGAAATCAGGTAGATAAGATGCTAAGAGATAATATTATAGAGGAGTCACACTCTCCCTGGAGTGCTCCCGTACACTTAGTACCTAAAAAGCTAGACTCATCGGGTGAACAAAAATGGAGAATGGTAATCGATTATAGAAGACTCAATGAGATCACTACTGATGATAAATACCCGTTGCCAAACATCAATGATTTATTTGACATGTTAGGGAAGAGTACTTACTTTACAACTCTTGACTTAGCTAGTGGGTACCACCAGATAGAGGTCCAGGAGGAGGATAGAGATAAAACTGCGTTCAGTACTCCCTCAGGGCACTACCGCTTTAATAGGATGCCCTTCGGACTAAAGACGGCCCCAGCCACGTTCCAACGGGCAATGGATAACGTCTTAAGAGGCCTACAAGGTATACATTGCCTGGTCTACTTGGACGATGTCATCATATTCTCAAAAAGCTTACCAGAACATGTAGAGAAGCTTAGGGCAGTGTTTGATCGTTTTCGTAAGACAAACTTAAAGGTACAGCTTGATAAATCACATTTCCTTCGAAAGGAAGTCCTCTACTTAGGACACACTATCACTAATGAGGGCCTAAAGCCAAATAGTGATAAAATAGATGCTGTATTACGTTACCCTATACCAGAAACAGTTACACAGATTAAGAGCTTTCTAGGACTTATTGGTTATTATAGAAAATTTATTAAAGATTTCGCTAAGATAACTAGACCTTTAACAGCTTGTTTAAAGAAGGGTCGCAAAATTATAATTAACGAAGAGTACAAAGAATGTTTTGAAACCTGTAAACAGCTTCTTACTAATGCACCCTTATTACAGTTTCCTGATTTCAGTAAAAGTTTCATATTAACTACTGATGCATCCAATTATGCGATCGGGGCTGTATTGTCACAAGGACCAATAGGGTCAGATAGGCCAGTAGCATACGCTAGTAGGACGTTAAGTGATACAGAAGCCAAGTATAGTACGATAGAGAAGGAACTCCTAGCTATTATTTGGGCAGTTAAGCATTTCAGGCCATATCTATACGGCAATAAATTTATTATTTTTACGGATCATAGACCATTAGCGTGGCTTTACTCATTAAAAGAACCTAATAGTAAGCTTACGCGATGGCGTTTAAGATTGGAAGAGTATGATTACGAAGTTAGGTATAAGAAAGGGCCCCAAAACACAAATGCAGATGCCCTTTCCAGAATTAAAATTAATGCAATCGATGACGATTCAGATTCTATATTCGTAAATGTAGGGGATAGACAGGAGCGAATACAAAAGTTAATTAACAGTGAGATGCAGGAAGATGAACCTCCCATAGAGACGATAGAACTTTCGGACTCTGACGATGGGGTCACAGCCAATTCCGTTTCAAATAGGGAACATGAAGGTATTCCTATTCTAAATGAAGCCATAGACACAAAAGCTAGGCAGATAGTAGTATACTCATGGTTTAAAGATAAATTATCTGTCAAGGATATTTCTAACAATAAGCAGAAAATCCTCGAAGTTCATATACCAACTAATAGCGATAGATTAGTTAAAGACTTTTTAAAGGAGTATATAGACCCGAAATACAAATATTTCATTTATTTTGAAAACCCATCTTTTAGACAAACTTTTTCGAATGTAGTAATTAAGCTATTTAAAAAGGGATTAGTACAGTTAACAGAGTGCACGGAAAGAGTTATTAATCTTACTGAGTCAGAGATAGATCAAAAGGAAGTTATTATGAAATATCACGAAGGGAAAACGTGTCATAGGGGTATTAAGGAAACTATAGCGAAGCTTAGAAGACATTATTGGTGGGCTAATATGAAGGAAACTGTCACAGCCATTATTAACAGTTGTGAAATATGTAAAAAAATGAAGTATGATAGGAAGCCCTTCAAACCTCAAATACAATTAACACAGACGCAGGATAGCCCTTTCCAAGAAGCCTTTATGGATTTACTGTTTATTGAGGGGAAATATTATTTAACTATTGTAGATGCTTTTAGTAAGTTAGCACAGGCTATTGAGGTACCTAATAGAAGTACACCAACCATAGTTAGGGCCCTTATAAAATATTTTAGTATGTACGGGTTACCTAAGAAAATAAGTTGTGACTCAGGTACAGAGTTCAACAATACATTAATTAAAGAGATGTTAGGCTTATATAAAATAGAACTTCACATAGGGACTCCAAATAACCCAAGCTCAATGGCTGTAGTAGAAAGATTTCACTCTACAATCATAGAAATCTATAGAATTGCGAAGTACGAGAAAACCGACTTAGATGCAGCAGATGTAATGACCTATGCCATCATGGGATACAATAATAGTATACATTCAGCAACAGGCTTTACGCCTTTTGAGTTAGTTTACGGACACACAGATATTGGCAATGTTTTCGATATTGATAGGGAAAAACAGTTAACCCAAAAACTATTATTAGATCATAGGAAACGACTTAAGGTACTATATGAGTATGTAACCGAAAAACTAGAATCCGATAAAATTAAAGTCAGGGACAAGAAAGGGGGAGAGGAAACTCCAGTCCTTAAAACAGGGGACGGTGTTTTTATGAAAAATACCAGGACTAGGAAAGCCAAGGAGAAGCCTCGATACGAAAAGGCAATAGTAACAGGTGACACTCAACGTAACATAGTACCCGTAGCATTAAACAAACGAGCAACTAAAGTGGCAATAAAAAACGTAAAACGTCCTCCACAGGTCGTGCCTAGTGCTTCTAGTGGGGTCAGCACTCACGCTGGACCTTCAAAACCTCGGTCGGACTCCGGGGATAGCATCTTTGAAGCTGGGAGCAGCAGCGAGGAGGAATAGTTTTTGGACGATATTTAAAACTTTAGATTTAGAATCAGTAGGATTACAAATAGACAGTAATTTTAGGGATTTTAACACATTAAAAACTAAAACAAGAGATCTTAACTTAAGTAACGAAACCATAGGGATTGAAAATCAGATAGAATTCATAATAAAACTAACCAAGGATAGATTAACTCAAATTTTACCTTTTCATTTTAGAAATAAGAGAGCCTTGTTTAGCCCATTGGGTTCATTAGTTAAAGCAATTACAGGCAACCTAGATGAAAATGATGCTATTAATTACGATAGACAAATACAAATGTTACAAAACAAAGAACATGTAGTTGAGCGTAAAGTTTCATCAATGCAAAGAGCTTTCGATAGATTAGTGAACGATTCAGAAATAATTAATTCAAACATCAAAAGCTTGAGTCTACAAACCACAGAAATAGATAGACTTATTTATAACGAATCTAAGTTTAACAATTTATTACACATAATAAATGCTATGTACCAGGTTTTGAGTAACTTTCGAACTTGCTACGAAGATGTACAAGAAATCGAAACAGCCATTGCATTTAGTAAGTTAAATGTATTGCACCAGTCCATCATAAATAGTACGGAACTATATAATACACTAGTAGTCATTAATAACCACGCTAAAACTATATATCCCGTTAGTAAAAACAACTTGGTTAAAATAGAACGTAATATTGTAGTCAAATCATATTTAAACATTAATAAGTTAGTTTTCATTCTAGAAGTCCCCCTAATAGAGAACGAAACATACAGTTATTACAAGGTTATACCTATCCCTATCTTCCAATCTCCTAATACTTTCACGATTATTCCCAAATACCCTTATTTAATGGTGAATAGGTTGAAATACATGCCCGTAGCAAATCCATGTGTAGAAGTCGAGAGCAAGAAATTTCTTTGCGCTGAAGAAAACCTGGTCCAGTACCCAACCGAGACCTGTATTGAACAGATCATGCTGATGAAGAACAATTACAGTAGCTGCACACAAAACCATATCAGGATTGAGAAGACCAAAATACAAAAGATTACCGACAGTCAATGGTTGGTTTACTCTGAAGACAATCTGGTCATTACTGAAAACTGCAATACAGAAAGCCGCAAATACAGCATTATTGGTACCTATATGGTGACGCCGAGTCAACACTGCGATACCCTAATAGGAGAAGTTTATGTTGCCGCCGCCACAAACGCTACAACCACCAGCCTTCAGCAGCTTCCGTTGATTCAGATGCCAGAACTGCAGCACGAGATCCAAACAAGAACTCAGAAGGTGGATCTGAGGGACGTGGACTTCAGCGATGTGAAAGAAATCCTCAGAAGTGCAAAAAACTGTGACTTTGATGAGCCAACTCAACGCATAACATTTGAAATCAGTGTTTGGACAATTTTCTTATATATTTTCATTGTAATAATAATAATTGTAGTAATTTTTTGGAAATTAAAATGTACCTTATTTTCTCACCGAAATTCCCCGAAGCCATCTGTGATGTCTTCGGATAATTCCTATCTTGGGGAGGGAGGAGTTAAGGAACCCCAAAATACGAACGTTAGCTTTGTCAGCAAATAACGTTCTAGAATATTCGATTTGCATCAGCAAACCGAATCTAGGCCGAGCGTCACTTCCGACAAAGTGCTTAATTAACAATAAGTTAGTATATAAGATCTTTGATTGTTAAATTAAGGTAATTACTATTTTTGCTGTCATTCTGAATAAAAGTATATTTTTTTACATCTCTTGCGTTGTCAGTCTCTTAATTCACTCTTACCTACATGTTTTCGAAACGATTCAACGTTCTAAATTGTTTTTTTTTACTTTTTGAAAGTATTTTTTATATCTTTATACGTCGGGGGTTAAAAAACACATCAAGTTCACAAAACTCCTAAACAGCCACATCCAAAGCGCCATACCTTCACAGAAACCAACGGAGGCAGCTGCGTATTTCGCTTGGTGGACCGTCAATTTACACAACGTTGATTTATACAGATAGCCTATGCGATACGTAACGCGTATGAGATATTATGCGTATATACAATACGATACTGCGTACATGTGATATTTCGCGCCATTATGACTCTGTTTGGATGGTAAATACGCTTCCGTGGCTCTCTGATTTTCGTATTCGGAATATTTTCGGTGTGGCGTTTCAGGGGGAAATATTTTTGTGTGTTCGTGAGCTTTGATTAGTAACAAGGTAAGCTATAATTTGAAGTGAGCCTTTCGCAATCAGGGATAGCATTTCGTTATTGTTACTTCAGTTAACAGATGAGGAAATTTTGTATTATATGTAGAACTAACTTAACCGCGCGATTTCGTTTGCGTCATAAAAGATGTCTCCCACTTTTGAAACATTTTTTTCATTTCAGCGCCGTACAGAAGACACTTTGATATAGGTACTATGTAGTGATTCTCTATTTTAATGGTCCTCTCTTCACATAGACACATCAAGTGTCAATCCCGATTGCATCCAAAGGGATTCACTCTCTGCTCTTTTTTTTTCTAATGTTAAACCTTGGTCGAGGGGTTGGTACCTCCTTCCCCCAACTCCCTAATAATATATTTTCGCTATGTAACGTCTACAACAATATCTTACTATAAACGTTATAAGAATCAACAGGATATTTAACATATTTATTTAGCTATGAGTTTACCCAACATTTCGGACCTGCTTCAAGCACCATAATCATGGCCTAACCAAAATGGTCATTTCATACATCAATAAATAGTAGTGTCTGATACTCTACAAGACATTAATTGGTAGTGCTTGTGCGGCTAAGCATGTAATTATTTTCCTTGCGATTGACACCGCATAGCAAGGAATCGAGTCAATTTTTTTTTCCAATATTGTTTAGCTACAACATTTTCGGTTAGGAATTTATTTTCGGCATCCTACCCATATTTTTACAAAGTGCCCGATGGACGGCAATAGGCTCGCCCCCTATTACGTGGGACCGAAAATCATAGTTGCGTGAAGAAATGTTGGTGTTTAATACACCTCTGCTTACCCCTTCGGGGATTACGGGCGTGAGCATATGTATGTATGTAATAAATCAGTAACAGCTTACAGAACTAAAGGAGAAATTACCAAAATATTCGCCACTTTCAGCTAAGTCTGCAAAAGTACTTCGTAACTTTGCCATCAAATGCCACAAAAAGAAATTTCTAAAACCAAAGTTCATCCCCAATAATCCAGGCTCCAGGGAAGGTAAGCTTCTTATACTGTTTCTATTCGTCGCCCGAAACTGTGAACTGAAAAGCTAGGTAATCCTAATGAAATAGATTGGCCTCTCAAAACTTTCAAAGCTATTTTTACCAATTTCAAATAGTTTTTACGTACTTTGCCAGTCTTATGAAGTCTGTATTAATTGAGTGGTCATTTTTATTTTTTAAAATTTATTTATCTGGTTTTTAAAAATGTTTTATTACATATGGTGTAAAAAAAATTTCGAAATCTATTTAATACCATCACTAATAACCGCGGTAGCCTAGTAGTATGGGTAGTAGACTGCTGAGATGAGGTCTCGCGTTCGATCCCAGGTTTTACTATGGCACACAACAATGACTTTTCGATGCTTTTCGAAGTTATGTGTGTATTTATCGCAGGTTTATAACTGCCCGGATAATGGTCATAGGCTCGCCACCTATTACATTGGGATCTAAAGATAAACTGGTGAAATATGGGTGCTAGCACCTCTGCCTACCCCTTCGGGGATATAGGCGTGAGTTTATGTTATATATTATATATGTTAATACTATCAAGGAGTGTTAGTAAAATGTATTTAGAAAAAAATAACAACAAAGGTCACTTAACTCCCACTACTTGAGTGGGAGTTACACTTATTCTAATGTGCGGCCTGATCCCTGGAAGCCATCTTTGTCAGACAACCTTGAAATGAACAGAAGCGAGTCATAATTATAACCTAAGGTGTACTAATCATAAATTATTCTAAACTGAAAACAAGACCTACGAAACTGTTTTATATACATAACTTAATAAGCAGATAAAATTGTGGTAACCAAAATTCTATCCATTTCAATTACTAGTAATTGCTGAAAAGGCAGCATGAGTGATTGTTATAAATGAGGTCATCATACAAATTCATCCTACACATAGGTACCGTAAAACGAGATGAATAGGAATCCAGGGGTACATAGAAATATAATGGTCAATGGAATATTTTAAATATTTATTTTTCAAAATTTTAACTAGGCTCATTATCATTATTTCATGATTCTATTATTACAATGAACTAGTCCAAATTTTCGCTTGAAAGAAAATAAGAACAGAATTTAGTTGACCATTTTATTACTATTCACCCTTCAATCTCTATTCACCTCGTTTTACCCTGTACAGTTTTCGTCAGTGTACTGGTATAGTAATGACGTCATTGAAACTATAGCTCGTTAATAGACGCAGATAAACACATTGCATTGCATATGAGCACTTTATCGACAGCCGACTTGCACGGAATAGGGACTAATTGGTGCTATACACATCGACAGTGGATGCGCTCAAAATATCTGGCTAATGTTCGAGTGACGTTGTTAGAACCACAGAACAGAAATAACTGGTAGAAATGTGTAACGATAGATTCGTAGTGGGGCCTGCTAAGTTTCTTGCCGAAATCTTCTCAGGCCGGGCCTCGTTGGACCATTTGCTCTCTAATTTAAAATATTGTTGATATTAACGTTTTGTAAGTTCCGTTTAATGGTCTATACAGAATAAATGATTTTTGAATTTGAAATTTGAATGTAGGAATTGACGCTGTCAAACTCACATATACTACCTACTGATAATAATACATTTCATTACTAGTAAACAATTGTTTTGATTCGTCATTTACAAATAATACCTGTTTAAATTCAAATTAACGTAAATTATACGCACTGCAAAAGGAAATCATACTTTACCCGTTCCAAGTAGATATAACTTAGATAAAAAAGCATTTATAACGTTTGAAACTTTGAATCGAACCAGCTTCAATATTTTTGATAAAGATCAGATGTAAATTAGTGTATTCTAAGGAAATTATTAAAACTTTCAGTTTTGACTAATAGGTATATAATATATATTATGTAATGTATTATCAAATTTGTGCACTTTTGCATAATTACGCATAAAATGTGTACGCCGTCTACTTCACACTTCCACCAGTTTTTTTCTCCGTGGTTAGAACTGTCCGATGCTCGAGAATATTCTAGTGGAAAGATGTGACATTTGAAATCTCGTTCTGTGGATATATTTCTCGATATCTAATTCATAGTTACCTATTTCGATATTAGGTATATTGCACCGCTCGCTCCAGCCATGATTCTATTTCTAAATATTCTATTCAGTTTATTTCTAAATAGGTACCGGTATAACGGGGTGAATAGGGATGCAAGGGTGAATAGGGACAAAATGGTCTGTTGAATATTTTACATAATTTCTTTTACTAGATCTCAAATAAGCCTCTTATCAGATATTTGATGATTCTGTTATTACAATGAACTAGTCCAAAATTATGGTTGAAAGAAAATAAGTACAGAATTTAGCTGACCATTTAATCCCTATTCACCTTTGGATCCCTATTCACCCCGTATATAATTTCTGATACGTAAACACTTGCCTGGTCCTCCCTTTGTGTTGGAGGGACATCACATCCCGTTCGTCCACAAGTATACAAATACTCGCTTCTACTTGTATCTATTCTACCAATTTCCAAAGTATGAACAAAGAAAAGAAAATTTTAACAGAAGTCTCCAACAAAAAGATATCGCTTTCATATCTCTATCGATATCGTAAAATATCTCCGCACGACCAATGCGACCATGAATTCGCTATAAAATTAACAACACCATGTAGGTTGGGAATCCTTTGGCGCTGTTTTGTTTGTGTTTGTGACAAACGGTAGCCCTTATTTATTTTGTAGTTCGTCGACGCTGCGAGCAAATTCGCTGGCGGCGTCGGCGGCGAGCGAAGCGCACTTTGCTCACGATTAGGGTTACCACAAACGGGTGATTATGATTTTGAAACGGCCTTTTGTTTTTGTTGTAGAGTTGAAGGTCCTGTAATATTTTTGTGCAAATTCTAGCGGCTATTTGCGAAAGGATTGTGGGCTGTATAAGCTGGCTGTGATATTTTGTAGCCTATGTATTTAAATTTTCTTTTTGAGAAATATATTATTTCTTTTAAAAGTATTTAGTTTTGAACTATTATCGGCTTTACAGATATTTTGGTTTAACCGTCATGACATCAATTAGGACAACGAGCATTATAAAATGTAATTTAAATCAATTTAATACCCATTTATTATACATCAATGTGAACGTATAAAACAACAAACGTATGGTAGGGTCAGGATTTGAAAAATTACCAACACGTAGTTATATCAAAATAATATTTACAATAACTTAGAAAAAACTTCGAGCATTAAGATTGTAGCTCCAACATTCACATTTGTAGCTATTGAACTATTGTCGTGCATTTCTTTATACAAAAGGTAAAGACTGTAAAAAACACATAAAAGTTTAAAATCTCTGATACTCTTTCTTAAATATCACACAAATATCTCCTCCCACCACCCATCTCCTCCAAGGGCCATCGTAAGAGGCGACTTATTGAAAAAAAACGAAGACGATATCACTACGAGAGAATAAAAACTCAAAATATAACCCTTTACCAACCCGTCTGCCCAACGTGGAAACAGTAAGCCAAAGCCTCCAGGTTTTGGGATAGACCTGTGTCCAGTGCTGGACTTTGATAGGCTAAATTGATGATTGATTGATAAACGCTAGTAAGTGCCCTGTGTGGTAGTATAATAGTAACAAAAAAATTATCACGGAAGACGACCTCCGTGGCGTGGCGGTAGTGAACGCGACTGTTACACTGGTTCGATTCCCGCTCAGTGCAAATATTTGTGTGTATGAATATAAATATTTGCATTGGTCTTAGCGTTTCCATGTATAATGTGTATGCATTTCCAAAAAAAATGTTTATAAGTATGTTTATCCACATTCCAGAACCCATAACTCAAGCTAGTTAAACTATGCTAACCATGGGTCTAGAGGGCGTTGTGCAAATTGTCCCAGAATATTTATTTATTAATTTTAATATCTATTTATCCTTAATAATACTGAAATATGGTGACTCTATTCATGATAAATACAGACTGTTTGCCAACTAAGAACTGTAAGGAGACAGTATAGCGAGTACTCAAAATACAATAGTTTGTATTGCACTGTTTTAGAGCGGATAGGGTGCCAATCCTATGGATAGGGTGGAAACCCCTTAAGATAAGGGGAATATGAATCTATATTATAACTAACATTCAATGCTTTGATTCTTGAGAAGTGATATCTGATATAACATTTGCATAGAATTTTGTTGGAGGGAGACTTGTTATGTTTAAAAGCGAATTAAAACGTGATATATACTTGAAAGACAGCCTCCGTGGTGGCGTGGCGGTAGTGCGTTGGTTTGATTCAATAAATCAAACCTGGAGGCAAAATAGTCTCATCATTAAGAATAACCTAATTAAAACCTCAATGACAGTTAGCTTAATAAGCTGTTGGCAGTAGATTTCAAGACCAAAGGGGTCTATAGCGACTCCGCTCGTCACCCCCAGGCCCGCACTCATGGAGGACACAGGTCATTCTATGACCTCCGACGTCCGAGTCGCCTATAACTTGGCCTCTAGACAAATTGATATTTTATTGATGCGATGATTTTAATAATAAAAATAATGTGAAATACAATTTTCGGCTCACAAAGAATACAATTTCCTAAAATTTTAGTTGTTATTTTACAGATTTATGTCAATCCTAATTTACAAAGCGATTCCACTGGCATTTTCACTAAAATAATGTATTTTTTTCTAGAACTCCTTTTACTTAGAGTATCTTAGCTTCGTGGAGAAACACTTCACCAGAGTCTCTCTCTTCAATCAGTACTTCTCCATTTATTCTAACAAGCTTGGAAATGAGCTGTTCACTCAATTTGCTATTCAAGCAAATTTCTGTATCTAGACTAAGTAAATGTTTGTGAATAGACCAAAAAAAAAGGAAAACCTGCTGAGTTTCTTGCCAGAGACTTTTCCATTTGCTCGGAGGTGTTCCATTTGCTCACTAATTTATAAAATTAATATTGTTGATATTGACATTTTGTAAGTGCCGTTTAATGGTCTATACAGAACAAATCATGATTTTTGAATTTAGAATTTTTTTGAACTTCATTTTCGTGTTCGTCGAAATCTATTGTACTTAAGTTTTTACTTCCATATTACATTAACCGAATTCGTTTTATATGTTACGTCAGACTAGAGTGAACTATCGGCGCAACGTGTACCATCTGGGAACTAAGAACTCATACATTACGGCTTTAATGGTCCTTAGCAAGCTTAGTTTATATGTGAGCCATGCTACAGACACTTAAGCTTTGGAAGAGGTATTTTTAAATTACATTGGTGTTACTTACTCGGAAACGTTTTAGTTATATCCAGTCGATTGCATTTTTGTAAGTAAAATATATAAAGTTGAAATGACAGCTTCAGTCTCGATTCCCGCTCAGTACAAAATTGTATTTGCATGAACACGTTAAGCCGTCGGTCACGGTTGTCTGCAATAAATAAAATATTCTAGGACAATTTACACAACACCACCTAGACCCATGGTAAGCATAGCTTAACTAGCTTGTGTTATGAGTTCTAGATTGCGGATGAACATATTTAGATACTTTTTTTTTAATACTAATTTTATTTGCCCACATGTGAAAAATTGTTAATTACACTATTTGCGCTGTAGCATGGTGCAGGTGACACATGTCAATACCAGGTGACTAGGGATGTGACGATTCGCAATTAAATTTTTATCACTAATTATACTAATAGCATAAATAAATGTTGTTCTGTTTATTATTGTCACGAAAGTTATTTATAGGAAAAAATATATTCATACAAATTATTCAATTAATTTAATAGTTCAAAAATTTAAAAAGTTTCGTAAACGCATTCAATACCTGTTGTATTTCATATTTTTTCGTCGCATATTTTTATTCTGTGGCGCATCGCCGAGGCGGCCATTTTGCGCTAAAAAATGAGCGCACAAACTTTACACAACTACAATTGTTTTAATCGACAATTCTTCGTAGTAGTACATCCCATCACTAAATACTTCTTTGGTGTTACGTTATACGCATCCCACTTTGATTATTTTTTCTTTCAATTTCATTTGATTTGTAGGCTAGAACATTCTAGATGGGTTTAATTTTGAAGGTATACCTTTATAACACAGTTATTAGTGATTTAATATATTACCGATGTGGTACAGCTGAAATAATAGATCATAATTATAAATCGCGGCAACTTTCAAGAGTGAAACGAAACTCGCCATAACTGTCACCCGCACCATGCTACAGCGCAAATAGTGTAGTGTAATGTTTGGGAATAGGAATGTCCTTAACTGTCAGTGTTAAGGTAAACCTTTGAGAATGCTGCAAGGCGAAACCGGTAAGGTACTAAACACAGTGGAGAAGTACAAAAGTGTAATATCAATTATGTATTATCTTACTTTAAATAATTCTTGGGTTACTATGAAGCTTGATTCTTTTCACTTTATTGAATAACTAATGTAATGTTGGTTGATAACTTTGTGTTTATGTTTTGTTGAGTCAAAATTGTCAGATCAATTTGATATTTTCAATTTGTTCAATTTTGAGAGTTTCTGTGTACTTAACTTAATTTTGGCATTTGTGTGGATTGGTTCCCGTTTGCATAAGTAGGTCCAACTCGCCTGTGAGCCACTTTTTTATTGTGCCACTCGCCTAAGCCTAAACCGTCCAATCGGTCTTAAATCTAAGTTCATCATTTCATTACAGAGTTCACTTCACATTACTATAAAGAATGTAAAACCTCAGTTTCTATTCTTCTTCACTGATAAGTGAAATTCCTTTAACAAATTGAAATGGTATGATTCTTGACTTATTCACGCAAAGAGAAGCATTAAAATTTGTTCAGAATCACCGAAAATATTGTATAAATAATTACGCCTTAATGAGTGGAGACTCGCCCTTTTTGATTGAGTTAAAATTATTTCAGAAAGTTACCTCGACCGACGGTTAGGTATAATTGGGTTACCCTTTTGGAGGACGTAAACATTTTGAAATTTTAGTTATGTTGTCTAATGCTCCTAATTCAAAATCATATTTTTAGGTCATGATTATGTTGTTTTATTTGGACATTCTACCTGTATTAAATGTACCTATAACTGATGGACAGAAGAAGAAAGCGTTCAACAGCGCTATGCAAAAAAACCCTGCAAATAGCGCGTTTTGACCACATGGGCCGAATAGGGAACAAGTTTGCTTCTTACCCGGCGGGTAGCAAAGCATTCTGTAGCCTTAGCACGAAATACTATCGAATTTGTAATGTAAAGGTATCGACAGAACAGAGCACTGCGATTGGCGGGCTACACACGCACACAGGTTCACAAGTGGCAGACTGCCAATCACAATGCTCCGTTCTCTCGAAACCTTTACATTACGAATTCGATAGGAGTTCCTTTCCTTCTTGATTCACAATCATATTTTTAGGTCAAAATCATGTTATTTATCTGCCTGTATTAAATGTACAATTGATGTACACCGTGATCTCGCCATACTAATATAATTAATAAATACTTTAGGACAATCTACACAACGCCACCTAGACCCATGGTAAGCAGAGTTTAACTAGCTTGTGTTAGGAATTATAGAATGCGGATGAACATACTTAGATACCTTTTTTGTAAATATATACATAATATTATACATAGAAACAACCAGACCAATGCAGGTATTCAAAATAATGCATAAAAATATTTGCACTGAGCGGAAATCGATCCCACGTCTTCTGCGTAGCACACGCCTTCACTACCGCCACGTCACGGAGGTTGTCGTTGTTTATATCTAAGGGAAGATTTTCGAAAATTATACCCCAGAGAGGTAAAGGCTGAAATATAATTTTGAAGTAGCAAAATACCAGAAGTTTTGGAGCAATCTGTAAAGCCTACTTTGAATCATTTTAAACTAATTTTGGCATACAAGCAATATTTTTTTTTCCAAAAATCTCCCCTTGTTGCATTAATTAATAAAAGTGCAGTGTTTACTTTAATGTAACGTTCTCTTTTGTTGAATATGTGGTTTAATTAGACGGCGGTCAGCTCTCGGGGCCTCGCTCTAAAAACTAAAAGCATAACCTATTTTAATTTCATTAGCTAAATGTATAATGTGGCTGGGCTAGCTGTGAAACTGACGTGTAGGTATGTACCTATGTATAGATACACTAAATGCTGTGTTTTCTTTCAATATGCCGCGAATATAAATCTGCAATTTTATTTATAGTTTATAAGCACTTACGCACATTGATGGCACTTGGTTTTGTTTTTATACTTCAAGTGGCAGACAAGCACGCGGCCTACTGACGAAAAGTGCTTTTCGTGGCCTATGGACATTTGCCTCACTAGGGGCGTCTCATTCGTGCTGCTGACTATTTAGAGAAAAAGTACAAAGGGAAAGGGGGGAGGCGACAAGGTTAAGAAGGTCTCTGTGCTGTCAGCGCAGCACACAAAGAAGGGCTTCTCAGTCTTCCCACGGAAAATATAAAACCTCTCCAGTGAAGGCTGGCTGGTGCCGAAAACACAACACAAAGTCATTATTAGCCGCGGTATTCTGTAGGGGGAAGGACTTCCCTAGTCGAACTGCTCAATAAGGATGGGAGATTGGTGAAACTTACTATAAATATCAATTGAA
Organism: Pelosia muscerda; assembly: GCA_963691645.1. Lineage (NCBI taxonomy): Eukaryota > Metazoa > Arthropoda > Insecta > Lepidoptera > Erebidae > Pelosia > Pelosia muscerda. Next base: position 12,768,301 of record OY829114.1, on the reverse strand, counting down.
TGAAGACACTTGTACTGTTCTAAAATATTGATTTTTGAAACCTGGCCGGTTTCAAACATTTCCATTGAAAGCCTCATCAGATAAAAAAAGATGCTTTTCCACGTCCCGCTTGACTGTAGGAAGAAGGAAAGGAATATTCCAAGACTTAATGTTGCGGCAGATTAACCGAACCGCTTGGTGGTAATTTGGATGGAAACCTAAAAATAACTTAATCCAATATATTATGAAACTAGTCTGGTAAACTGTACCCGTACAATTTAACAAACTGTGGCTGGTACAATTTAACGAACCAGGTAAATTTTGAATTAACCAAATGCAACGAAATAACTTTAAAACCTAGTCACATCACGCAAATGCACATTTATCTAGTTTATGTGTGTTATTTTATAACGTGAACAAAGCAGTTTTAACTTACTTTTAAAAAGCAGTATGAAAATTAGCATTGAATTCCAGCGAAAACTTTTTCTTTTCATTTCCACACACACACAATTATAGTTGAGTAGTTGGAGCCCTCAAAAGATCAACTTACCTAACTCTAAGACTTCGATATCGCCAATTTAATTGTGGCGGTCCGATGGCAGTCATTTCACCGAAAATGTCGAAATCAGCAGTATCTTAGTTAGACTAAAAAGTCGACCCTGAGTTAAGAACAGGTTCAGAGAATGATGTCAAACATAATAATGAAATAATGCAAAATAACAGTTCTGTAAAGTTCATTTTAGTATTAAAATTTCACTTGTAATTACCAGCTTAGCACAAACCCATATAACAAGACAAGTAAATTATCTTTAGAAGAAGTGCTTATTCCTTACACACTTCGTAATTGACGCATGTAACTAAACCCACAAATAGTTCACAAAACAGTTGAACTCTTCTTACGGCACATTATATTTCAAGAAACACAATTACACGCCGTTTGAAGACCTATAACTCGAGAGGCTCCGTAGTAAAACCCATCGTAAAGACTCCTACCTTCACCTGGGAAGTCTGCAGAATAATGAACCATTAATCCACTGGAAGAGTTAGAGCACTTACAGGAATTATTCGAGGAGATATTTGGAAGTTGTTTTAAAACTTACGGTAGTGGAGAATGGAGTAATTTGGAATTTTTCATGGATATTTGGATTTTTATTGCGGTGATAAAATAATGGAATGCTACATTATGCATTAGGTTTAGTGAGGAAGTTCAATGTTATAGGCCAAAAGTAGTAGGTAAGTAGGTTCGGGATTTGGTTAAGCTTTTATTGTATGATACTAGTTGCTGTTTTTTCTGTTCCCGTGACGTCATCATCATCATCATCTTTGCGTTAATCCCGGTCGCATCCGAAGCATCTTTTTATAAGATTTTTTTTTTTAGTCCAAATGCGTTGTGGTTTAACTTCGATATTTTCCGTGAAGCGACTGTAATCGGACTTTAACAACCCTTAGGTATATAGGTGAAGTACTGCAGTTACACCAGTTTTTGGTAAAACCAGTTCATACAACCGGGACCGACGGCTAAACGTGCTCTCTGAGGCACTTCCTGATCAGTGTAAATGGCCATATACGCCTTGCCGCAGACGCGTACTTTCTGTTCGCGTAACTATATAAAAAATATTTCAAAGTCTTATCTATCGCTTTAATAAATTGTATCTATATTCGTTAAGCCGTTATCCACACGGTAGCCTCTCGTACCGGCTGACGCAGGTGATCACCGGGCACGGGTGCTTCGGGGATTACCTGCGTCGGATCCAGAAGGAGCCAACGTCCGAGTGCCATCACTGTGATGCGAGCGAGGACTCGGGGCTGCACACGCTGACCGAGTGCCCGGCGTGGGAGACGCCAAGGCGGGTCCTAGCAACAGCCCTAGGGGTGGGAGTTGTCTCGCTCGCCACCTTGCTCACGGTGATGGTACGATGCGCGAGTGCTTGGGCAGCCGCCGCCTCCTTCTGCGAGCAAGTAATGCTCGAAAAGGAGGAGGCGGAGCGGGTTCGGAGAAGACTCCGGGCCCGCACTGCCCGCGATGAGCGGAGGCGACTCGGACGTCGGAGGTCGCAAAATGACCTCCGTCCCCCATGAGCGCGGGCCTGGGGGTGACGGGTGGAGCCGCCGGTCACCCTAGCAGAAGCAGGCCACGGCGATGGCGCAAATGCCACCCCATACACAGGGGCTAGATGGGGACACCATGGTCCCCACATTAGGGTAAGAGGGTCATCTCAACAGAGATGTCCCCGGGTCTGCCGGGGTGCGAGAGATATGTCTTGTATAATCTCACCTCCGGCAATCAAGGACCCATGGACGGCGTGCGTTTTGGTCGGTTCGAGTCCGACATAATCACCTCCATCGGTTTTGGTGGAGGTGGTATCCGTGGGGATTTTGCGCACGATAAAAAAAAAAAAAAAAAAGCCGTTATGGCCACTTCACACATTCATAATTAAGGAGTTGAATACTTTTATTATTTTTATTTTACGTACGGAAATTCTCACAGATCGCACGGGTACAACTGGAACCAGGGAGAGCAGTTATGTCGGATTGGAACCGACTTAGTCGCACAGCCGTCGCTGGTATATCCCCTACACCCCGGCTAGCCCAGAGTCATTAAGAGGAATAGCGCCCCGTCCAAGCTTTGCATAAAAATCGTTCCATAGATCATTGGTTCAATTGGAAACAATATTTTTCATAATGTATCAACTTACTCGTGCAATATTGTCATTCATTCATTATACATACCGCAAACAATTCCTAATTGACTTAATTTAAATTGTCTTCTGTTTTTACCACAAGAGGCATGCGATGCGGACGAATTTCACGACACTATTTAATCTTTTTTGTTGTTTTTGTTTTCATTTTAGTTTTAATTTTATTTCAATAGTTGTCTACTTAAATATAATGAACGTCATGGTCGAAGTTTAAACGATGAAGTGTACTAAGTCTAGCTATTTGCAACCTAATTTGGAAATTGAATTTTCATGTTTCTCTGAAAAGTTAGTTCGAATAAAGTTTGTTGTGGTTACACTTCAAAGAGTAATATGGACTTCATAAAGTTATTATTGCGTTATACTAATTGAACTACGGTAAAATCAAAGAAGATTGCTTATGTATTTATTTTGTAGGTATGCTACATTTAACGGTATCTCCCGTCCGAATCGAGCAGTCTAACTGAGGAATGACCTCCGTCCTACAGAATACGACAGCTGATGATAACCTTGTGTTGTTTCTGGTGGTGAGTGGGTTAGCCAGAGCTCATTGAAGAGATTTTGTATAGTCAGTGGGAAGACCGAAATACTTTCCTTTGTCTTCTACACTGACAGCACAGAAACTCTCTTAACTTAACGTCGTAAAAAAAGCTATATTTAAAATTAATAATTCGTTAGGTGCTTTAAAAGAAACTTCATAAAATATTCATACCGAAAAAGCGTAGAAACCGCGTCATGCTTCACCAGGATTTTTATTCATGCCATAGTGCTACTCAAATATTTTTTGTCACTTTTTGTACTGCTCAATGACCACGGGTTATAAAATAGACTTTAAAAACTGCTGCAATGTTATTTAAAAACTAGATATTTTAGATTCATCATTTTCTTAACCTTTCCCAACTCAGTTGGGGTCGGCTTTTCATATTTTAGATTGTGGTTGCGTAATTATTGTCTTTCGTGTCCTTTAAACGGGGCGTGAAAAAGCACCTGATGAGGCCGTCAAGCTGAGCGCTACCATTGTAGCACTGAACGTGTTTTCAATGGTGACCCTCTTTCATGAGACTTTGCCTTTTAGCTTAACATTAGGCGAAGTCAAGTCAAATTATGAATGTCTGATTATACCTAAGTATTTATAGCTTGACAAATGCGTGCGTGACACACCCAAGGTATGCGAGGAGCAGCTAAAGAACACGGCAACAGGGGTTGCTGATTTGAAGATTGACTGTGTGGTAATGGAGAAAGAATATTACCATCTGGTTCAAAGGAAGTCGCAAGATGCGACAGACGCGTGAAAATACGCAGACAATATCACTACCAGAGAAAGAAAATTCGAAATAAAATCCTGTACCAACTCATTTTCCCAGCATGGAAACAGTAAGTAAAAGCCTCTAAATCTAGGAGAAGACTAGCCTAAATCTGTCTGACATATCCTATAGGGATATAATATTATAGTCTGGAATATCGCAATACCTTTGAAATGTATATACCTTTTTATCCCTGGAATATGAACCAATGGATCGTGGAAACTTAATCAGAATTCCTCACGAAAACAATGGATCACAAAAGTTTATATTATTAGTAACATCTAGCCCAAAATTGGAATCTGTTTTTAAATACTATTAAAAAAAATATATTTTAAAATAAGAATATCCATACGTCATAGTCCTTAAATCATCATATTATTTCAAGAAAAACAGGGATAATCGTTTCTCACGTCAAAGCTTAACGGAGATATCCCACACATGATAGATAAACAGGGAAACAATACCGCTCGCTTGACAAAAAGCTTGATTGATTAACCCTAGCCTGTAGACGACGTTGTGATCGATCAGGGATCATTACTGGTTATTGCCGCACGATGTATCTAGTATGTCTACCTTGAGGTAAGAAGTGAGATAAGGAATTTTATTTAGCGATAGCGAAAATCAAGGGAAAGAAATTCTAAGTGTGTAAATTTGTCAAGAAATCGCTGTATATTGCGGTGAATTCTAGGAGTCACGTGTGAGTGCATATAAAATTTCCTGCGTCATCGATGGTCTATAAATCCGATACATCTACATCTACAGTAATATTAAGAGGAGAAAATTTATTTTTGTGTCTGTGCATGTTTGTAATAAATAAACTATAAACAACTGTGCTGTTTTAAAAAATTCTTTAACTATTGGAAAGTTACATTCTCCCTGATTAACAAAGCCTATATTTAGAAAAAATAGGCATCATTACTAGAACTTAAGTAACGTAACCTAAGATGTGGAAAAGTGCCCTAAAACGTCTTTAATTGCATGCGCTGCAGAAACTATTGATGATAGAACCAAAATATGTGGAGTGGAGAGGCGAGTAGAAAAACGTGCAGGGTGCTAAAATTTACAATAGTGAGCGATAACCGATATCCACGCGGCAGAGCCGCGGGAAATAACTAGTCACAGATAAAATGAAGATTTGCTACCTTTGCTGGGTCCCTGTTGGAGGCATAGGCCGGCTTTGGAGCCTCAAATACCCACAATTGTGTTTTTCTTCTACAATGTCCTATTGAACGTGGTCATTATAGTTCATCCTCCTTTCCTTGTCATGTCCTATTTCATCAGTCAAAATAAAATCTTACAATACATCATAAAAGCGAGGGGATTCGTGCATTGAGAGTACTGCAGTAGTTTCTATTTACAATTTAGACAGTGCAAAGCCTCTAAGGGCGTGAGCACAATAGCGGGATGCGATGCACAAAAGTCGACGCCATTGCACACCACGACATAATTCAAACGCTCGAATCTCTGTTGCAGAATTGTATTCGGTGAGCATATTAATAAGTTTAAATTAATAGATTGTTCAAATTTATAAATGAATTGAATTATTATTGAGTATTACTGAGATTATTATGAATCTAGATTTGAAATGTATTGTATTATTAAAGAAGCTGCCCTTAGCAGTAACAGGCAAAAATACGAACTAACCAATTTATCTCTCACTTGTTTATCCAAAGTTAATAAGTTCATAATTCTCTCAGTCTTTTTTCCAACTCAGTTGAGGTCGGTTTTCCAGTCTAACTGTGATGCGGCTGAACTTCGGTATTTTCCGTGAAATGACTGCCACCTAGCCTCCACAACCAATGACCAATGGCGATATCGAATTTCCAAGTTAGACTGGTTGGACTTTTGAGGGCTCCAACGACCCGTAACGACTGCCATAGAGGTTTGTATGGCAACCGGGACCGACGTCTTAATGTGCTCTCCGAGGCACGACTAGACCCGTGCAAACAGCCATATTCATGAACACAACTTTTTGCACTAAGCCGTGATCGAACCCGCGCCTTGTGTGTAGCAGTCGCGTACACTACCGCCACGCCACGTAAGCTGTATATAATAAGTTATAAGTACATGTAGGTATGATAATGTTACGATTGATCAACTGTCAGAACCCTTTACTCTCTTACTTTCTTTTTTCCGTTCTTCCAATCAAGGCGTTTACCCCACCAACCATATCGGTTCATATCTAACAAATAAATGGCTATCCTATTCGTCTTATGACATCATTTACAACGTACGAGTACGATGAGGTGCTGTGACACCCAAATTGCGTTATAAATTTCGCGTTGGGGTGCCACACTATTGTGTTCTTACCTTAAGATCTAACTCCAGGTATGACGGAATTTCCTGTCACAATATTGAGTCGTTCTTCTAAAGTAGTACTGCAGAAACTTCGTACTAGTGGCTTAATGAATTGTGATCTTACTGTTGTCAGAGCGCCTTGGGGGCAGATAGTAAACCTTACTAGGGGAATGTTTTGACAACTCTGTTTCTTAGACATTTTGGACGTTAGCATGCCAATTGCTTTTAAATTTTATCAAATAGTGATACCTCTATTATTGTAATTAATATCTTGCTGTATTTTCCCAGTGAATTATTTTTATTTTATTTGGGATAAAAAATTCGTTTAAAGGAGTTTTTACCACAAGAACAAAAGCAAGAACACAAGGTTATTATTAGCCACGGAATTCTGTAGAGCGCAGATGTCACCCGCATATGGTGCTAAATATTGTTTCAATACTCAAACGGTTCGGTGAGTCTTTCCTTTGTCGCACCATTAAGTCTAGGAATTCCGAGAACATCTAATGAGGCGTCAAGCTTAGCGCCACACAGTACGTGTTTGTAAAGGTGAGGTCTTTCCTTTGCTTCTCAACTTATCATCAGGAGCAACTCAAAATGACGGGGCAGAAATAAAAATAAAATATGACAGGGATATTATCATACTATTTTATCATCATCTTTTTCTAATCGAGATTATATTTGAAATAAAAATAAAATATGACAGGGATATTATCATACTATTTTTTCATCATCTTTTTCTAATCAAGATATTTGACAACAATACACACGTCTTGCAAGTTCTTCTAGGAACATACTGTAAATCAAAGTTCAATCGAAGCAACTAACAAAATAGTTGAAACTGTGAAACTTTCAGCATATTGTTAAAAGTTTTCTAATAAATAAAATTCTTCATAACTTTCCCATGGCGGAAAAGTTGTTTTATTACGAATTTTTATTTGATATTCTTACAATTTAGAGGATTTTTTTATTTGGATGGGTCAAAAAGAATTTCATTAATTTACGTAATATTGTTGTTATTGTTTAACCCTCTTCTCTGAGACTTTGCTTTCAGCTCACCATCGGGTGAGGTGAAGTCAAATAGGCGTGGCTCAGATAAAAGACAAAGTTTTTTGCTATCTTTTTATTCGTATTCAAATATTAATGTTTTGAACTAAAAGTTCAAACAGGTATAAATCAGATGTATACTGACAGAAGACGGTGGTATTTATATCAGCAAGCCATGATGATCTAAAAATCAAGTCTGAAGTACTCATAGAATAATAAACATGATTGTATTCTAACTGATGTGTTAAACACTTTAATCAAACTAATTTAACTTACTACGTCATAGCACCCAATCCTCCACCTTCCAATTTATCCCAACCACCCATTTCAGGTCATCAGTACATCCGGTAGGGAGACCTCCCACAGCCTCTTAATCTTACTAATATCGTAAACAAAAGTCATATTTCTTTTATTCACAAATGTTTTTTCATCCATGAAAATACAACAAGCAAAAAAGTAATATAACATTTAATATCTGGAAATTTAATCGTCATTACTAAATGTAATACCAGTAATACATGCTGGTTGCTCCTCCCGTAAGCAATAAATTCTGGCTGAAAAACTACACGAGCGATTCCCTCACGCTCTGCTTAACAAAGATATTTCGACGTGGCCACCGGAATGATAAAATTTAATATCACAGCCGAGGACATCACATTGTTACAGGTAATTTTTGTTAGAAATATTACGTCCTTAATAAATGATATTGGTATTTTATTATTAGCTTTTATTATTTCGGTAAGGTATGATTGTGGTTTTATTAGTTACGTTTTTTTAATGTGTTTCTGATGTTCGTTTCGTTTCGTTTAATATTCTTTTTTGATGCGGAGATATTGGAAGTGAAATTGTTTCCGATTTCTTGCGGGAATAATTTGTCACCGAAGTGCTTTGTGATGGAAGTGGAAATAATTACACGAAATTTCTACCAAAGGAAAGAGGGATGTAAGAAATATGAAGGTATATTATGATTTTAGGTACCGCAATTGAGCGGACAAAATGGAACACGTACTTTATTTGATGACTTTTGTATGGCGTTTAACATGTACATAATTATTGCACTACTTATTAAAGACTAAAGCGCAAAACACACACAGCGCGGGTGCGGCGCGGGTCGGGCCCGCGACGGGTAATTTTTTTTTGTATTCCTTATAATTGAATGGACGACAACACACATAACGCGGGCGCGGGTCGTGTCAAGCGCGGGTCAAGCGCGGGTGCCGCGGGTGTCACCCGCTTTACAAACCATGGCGCGGGTGCGGCGGGTGGGCGCGGGCTAGCGGCGTTTGTTTTCGTCGTAATGTACGCATTCTCCTATAACCGTTCACACATACGGCGGGGGCGGGTCGTGTGCGACGCGGGTCGCGCGGGTGCCATTTTGCTTTTGTAATTATTTACAAAAACTAGTACATTTTCGCTATGAATCTCAATGAAAAAATTATTGAATGTGGTCCTAATCATGATTGCTTGTTTGTAATTCTCTAGAAGTTATGAAACTATTCGTTTTCTAGTCTTTTTTTATTGATTTTGTCTATTCACGGCCATTTTCTTTTTCGAGCTATTCTTTTCAAAACAAATAGAAACAATTCAGTTCTTGCCTAATAGTGTTATTTTAGCTTCAACCATTTTTCATTTTTTTATACCATTTAGGTGGCAGAGAAGCACGCAGCCCACCTGGTGGACAGCGGTTACCGTGGCCTATGGAGGTTTGCAACACCAACGTACCTACGTGCCGCCGACCATATAGAGAAGAGGGTGGAAGGGGGAGGGGAGAGGGGGGGAGTGGAAGTGTGGACCTCGGAGCAATCCGCATTTTTCAGTCTAACTACGTGTTTGGCTGAACTTCAGTATTTTCCGTGAAGCTATTGATATCACAAACGCTGACCTCACAATCCATTGGCGATAATGAAGATTGAAGTTGGCCCAGTTGTTGTATTTTTACCTCTCCACCTACACGTAATGATTGCCATGCATGCAATGGCACTGAATGAAATCGAACCCGCGTCTCCTGCGTAGCAATCTCGTTCACTACAGTTATGCCACAGTAGCTGTCAAGTTCTTCATCTGTGTCTGAATTTCCCGACATTTTCAATCACTGAAACGGGCGGCTTCATTGCTTTTGGATGGAATGCTAGAAGTATCATAATCGTTGCAGTGTTTCATTATCTTAATTAGATGGAAAAATACAGTAATTTCATAAGAATTATACACTAAAGAAAAGCAGAAGAAGCCACCCGCGCCCGCTCGACCCGCGCCCGCACGACCCGCGCTCTGTGTGAAGGCACTGACACCCGCGGCGGGTGGCGCGTGTGCGGCGCGGGCCCGACCCGCACCGCACACGCGTTGTGTGTGTTTTGCGCTTAAAGCGTGTAGTTGAATTATGAAACAATATTTATACGAATGATAAAAAGAAGAAGAGACATATTATTATAGAGAAATGAGAAAATGTAGTGCATGAAATCTTGAGGGATATTGATAAATAAATCTTGAATTATTTTTTTCTGCCATTTAGGTGGCAGACAAGCTCGCGGCCCACCTGATGGAAAGTGGTTACCGTGTCCGATGGACGTCACATTCATGCTGCTGATCATAGAGAAGGGGGCGGAAAAGGAACGGGGTACAGGTTGTGTTTTTTTGACACCTTTCCTTGCTATGCGGTATCAATCGCTTGGAAACTAATTACGTGTTTAGCCGCACAAGTACTTTCAATTAACGTCTTGCAGAGTATCAGAGATATTATGTTTAAGTATCGATTCATAGTAGCCTCTTGTTTATACCATCCATCCAACATCGGTTATAATTTTGAACTTGCTTGTATACCTATAGCAGACTTAAAATTAGAGAATACCTACGAACTATCCACGTTCATCGAGTACTCAGATCGTTTCTTTTATTCAAATATTTTGCATCTGAATTCACTGGTGCTGCAATCGTTTAGCCACGTAAATGGAGTTCATGTGACAGAAGTTTTACGATCAGTGTGTGAATGCTTAAAGGAAAATGGATGATCAAATAAAGCATTGGACTATATCGTAACCTTAAAATATATGACCCAGAGTTTGGTAATAAGAGTGATACTAGTAATACTAGAGTAATACTTTTGAAAGTGTTAATTTTAATATGTTCATTAAGATTAACACACTCAAAAGTATTCAGTTTAATTTATCGGTAGTTTCCAATATAATAAAGATTTTTTTCCAATTAAATACAATGTATAACAATTTGTAATCGTTTTTTTATTCTAATTTCAATCCTACTATTAAATGCTATTGATATTTTACATGTCAAAGTTGGTGAAGATGTTTGTTAAGCAATCACACTTTAACTCCTGTGCGGATCTAACAGAAATTCAGTACAAGGATAGATTACATTTTAGAATAACACATAGGCAATATTTTTTTTATTCTGGAAGTACACTACAGCAGACAGGCTGATTCAAAGTTCCGCGCGGGCAAAGCCGCTAGCAACAAAAAGTTCAATATAAAATGTGCATCATCAAAGGGAATAAATACATAGGTTAAGCAATTGTACCTACGCAGTGCCACCCTACGGCTGTACCTATATTGGTAGGGATCATATATATTGGTAGGGACCCAATACATTTCACCTCCCTTGCCCAATATATTTTCATATTTACGCCATGTAACACCTACTTCAATATCTTATCTGAAAATAAAAGCTTGTAACAAAGATTGCATAAAGTTGTTATTTTCATTTTTGTACATCAAAGTTTTTCAAGAAAAGCTTTTTTGATAATATATGATATACAATGTACTTCAAAACTATTATTTATTTATGTTTCGCTACAATAAGGAGCAGGACTGGATTTTTAACGAATATATTCCCTGGCAAACATAAAAATATATCTTACTCATAAAACTGACAATTTGTAAAAGTAAAACACAATTCTTATTCTATCACAAATTATAAAAAACTAATAACTAAAAGCTCATCTAAAATCTATTCCAATTTTACAAAAAATTCCATAACCGAAATCAAAATATCCAGACAAAGGAATCCAATAAAATTTTCCGAATGCAGATATGCTATTTTCGTATAAAATGTTTCACTTTGCATAAAAGATTCCAGCTCGTAATAATCAGCGGCAGGTATGTTACTGCTCTCCGGATAAAACTGCCAAATGAAATTCACTATCGAATACAGATATAGAAGTCACTTTATATCTGAATATGGCAAAGCTGAAAAAATACTGTAATGTATTCTACTTAATATCATTTATCACAAGCTTTTCACTAACTTGCACTATAACGTGGTGTTAGGAGAGCGACTCCGAAAACGAAAACAGGGGATATTTCTGACTATTTTGACAAAATTGGGTACTTTTTTACGCACTATTCTTTTTTTTTGGTAACGCAATATGATATTGATTTGGTGTATACGCTTGTTACGAGACCGTCTGCCGTGGGACCTCTCGAGCCAGAAAGAATAACTTAGGTACAGAACGTGTCTTGTTTAATTGGACACAGTCCTAAATAACATATAAGCTACTTTTTATTACTAAAATAGGCTTCAGTGCACAATGGGATAAGTTCAAAATTAGACAAGGTTAGAGTTTTGAACATCTAATTTTTATTTTTAGTATTCCTAAGACTCAGATAAAGTATAAATGTGTGAATAAAAGCCACTCCAATGACATAAAAATAAATCGTGAAAACGATCTAAATGATAATAAAAAGACATTAGAAGTCACATGAGCGGGTGACCTTGTCCGTGTGGACATGACAATTTTGTCAAGATTAGATCGATCGCTGAAAATTGGGGTTCAGTTCCGTGTATGACACTTTATAATGAACAAACAAAGAGCCTGTCAAACGTAAGGCAAACTACAGTCTAACGAACTATAGTTCTACTGTGTCAAGACGGATGCACATATCGGTGAATTGAACCTCTCTGTCAGTGTTTAGAAGTCAGGTTGAAAGATCAGATTCGCTTTCAATTTCGTCGAAAAAACCAAGCCAACTTACGCGGAGTTCAGAAACTGAAATGAAAGCCATGGAAGCTACTAGTACACTAAAGCAAGTATGATGATCTGAAACCGCAGATTACTTCTCATATATTTAATGGAAGTTAAGATGAAATTCGATAATAATACTCATTATTAATGAGCCATCATGGTGTCAGAACACGTCACTTTGGAGTAATAGAGCTTCAGTTACACGTAATGGTAAATGTTCATTATGAAATATGAATAAATGAAGAAGGGGAATATGGTAGACGACATGGAGATGCTTTTAGGTAAAATTATATCCCTCTCCAACGTAAATTTACACGTATAACGTTACATCAGAAATCCCTTTTCAGTTGGAACGTGTTTTCTGGAAATAAATCTACTTAACCTATGATATTGAGATTATAACGGTTGATTTTATAGTCGTTACGGAAAAAATATTTTTAGCACAGTTTCGGTAGCAAGATTGTCTAGAAGCATTAATAAAAAAAATTAAAAAAGTTTTACACGTTATTCACTAATTGTCACCTACATTCTTCTATTCACAAAAACATTATTCCTATACATTAAGTATAAAAAGTTTTATATATTTCGACCAATTAAAACTTCCAGAAGATTTTGCCATCGAAAATGCCCAAAATATTTTTTTCCGAAACGACTATAAAATCAGCGTGTATTTCGTTTTAGTGCGGGTCAAAACTATCTACCTATAAAAACCATTTGATACCTTTTAAATTTATTTTCAGATGAGAGTCGCTCCAATAGGAGTCACATTAGGTGGACCCCGATCACACAAATGTAATTTCTGCATAAAATTAGGATACAATGATGTAGAGTAATTGGATTGCCCATTGGATGCAGACTGCCTCCAACCCGTCGGATTGGCGGTCGATGGGGGAGGCCTATGTTCAGCAGTGGACGTCCTATGGCTGAAATGATGATGATGATGATAAAGAGTTAAAGAAAATTTTAACAGAATTCTACACTATTCTGTACATAAATGTTTTGAGTACCACTTATTAATGCATTTTACTCAAACAAGATGCCACTCAACTTTGTATAAACCTGACATACAATTTGGTAAACAAATCCGTTATAAAGGAGGCATACAGTTTAAACTAGTTTTATTTGGCTAAACGTATTATAATTAAACCACGTTTTTATCATAACATTACATTAATAAAAGAGTGAATTGGGGTTGAAAGGAACTAATAAAATTTTATGATACAAAATTAAAAAACTGGAAATACTATCGTGGTGTTACATTACACATGTATATTGCAGAAGGGGTAGACAATAAACATCCAAATAAATTTCACCAACTATTTTCCAGCTCATATATCTAACAATAGGCGTGCCTATTGTTTTTATATGGGTGGTTTCTCCTGAACTGTATATGTATTGTCGGTTGTTTATTTTATGTTCGGTAAGCTCGCATTTGATCACTATCTCACCTGTTGGTAAATGGTGATATTGTCGACGGTGAAGCACGCTCGCCTAGAAGAACTTGTCGCCTAGAAGTCTTGAAGACTTTCAAGTTATTGCTATCCGGAAACACAGATTCGGGCAGATCATTCCACTCTTTGGCTGTACCACTGACCAGACGAGTCATAGAAGGATGATAAGAGCATTGCGATAGGAATATCTGAGGCAATCGTTATGTCTTCGTTGAAAGCTGACCCCAACAGAATTGGTAAATGACTTGAATTGCAGCAAATATTTTTTCTCAATAGTTTAACGTCTCGAGCTATTCACAACGACAATAGGACTAACATTGCAGCTGAAAGCGTTGAAACACATTTTCGCATTACCTTCACAACAGAACAGCCATCTCTTCCACCGGTCCATTTATCCAGCTATCACATAATAACAAAGAATTCTGGAGCAAGTGAAAATCCAGAAACATCGCGAGTCAGTGCTCAGACACACCCATCATGAGGCTTAACGCCCAACGCGCTGTGATCCCTGATTTCCCCCGGGGTAGCGATACTCTGCCGGTTTTCGAGTTAAAAGTATATGGATGTGCTATTTTTTTTTTACTTTTTTTTTCTCAACACTATCTCCTACGAGTTTTATAACGTATCTACTTTAATCGTAGAAAGGTAACCTTATTTTATAGTAAAGGAAAGATGAGCATGCGCCTCAGAGGCGTACGATTTTAAAATGGATTTCATTCTAAATTGAATTATTAATCACTTTTTTACATGATCAAAGAATCAAAGAATCAATTTCATTTATTCAGTTTAGGCACATAAAGAGCACTTATGAATGTCAAAGTTTTACAATAATTATGTACCTACATTTGTCAAAAATATTATAATTCATAATAAATTAGGATACTTAGTAAATAAATCATTAGAAAATGATTCTTTCGCTGGTTCGGTAGTTAAATCTCCTGAGAAGAGACCAGCAAGAAACTCAGGTAGATTATCGTTATTCTTTTTAATATTTAGTTGTTTATTTATAATAACTGGGTGCAAGAGCAAGAGATTATTATGACCACGCATTTTTATCATCAAGATATTCGTCTACTTTATAATAGCTTTTTTTAATTAAAAATCTTTTCAATTCTATTTTAAACTTATCAAGTGGCAGGTCAGCCAAATCCTGAGGAATTTTATTATATATTTTTATACATTTGCCCACAAACGAATTACTGACTTTATGAAGCCTTAGTTTCGGTATCGCCAGTTTATTTTTATTTCGCGTATTCAAGTTGTGAAAGTCTGATTTTTTTTGGAAGAGGTCTAGGTTCTTCCTTACATATAAGGCGTTGTCGTAAATATATTGTGAGGCAACTGTTAAAATATTAATTTCTTTAAACAGTTCTTTCAGCGAGTCACGGGGTCCGAGGCAATAGATTGCTCGTATAGCTCGTTTCTGTAATATAAATATAGTTGCAATATCGGCAGCTGAGCCCCACAGCAGCAGACCATATGACATAACGCTATGAAAGTAACTGAAATAAACTAATCGTGCCGTTTTCTCGTCAGTTAGTGACCTTATCTTTCTAACCGCATAGGCAGCTGAGCTAAGTCTTCCTGCTAAGGCTGTGATATGAGAACCCCATTGTAGTTTATTATCTAGTGTGATGCCAAGAAAAACTGTGGTATTGACTATTTCCACAGTTTCATTATTCATTATAATGTTTGAGTCTATATGTCTTACATTTGGCATCGTAAATTTTACACATTTTGTTTTTTTGGCATTAAGTAGCAGGTTATTACTCGTGAACCAATGCAATATTACAGAAAGGGTATTATTCACATCGTCAAGTATTACTTTTTGTCTGTCAGTTTTAAAAATTAATGAAGTGTCATCAGCAAATAATACTATTTCACAAAGATTTTCAATGAAGTATGGAAGGTCGTTTACATATATCAGGAACAAAAGGGGTCCTAATATCGAGCCTTGGGGTACTCCCATGACTAGCGGGGCGCCAGAAGAATCGGTGCCATTAACGTTTACTTTTTGTACTCTGCCAGTGAGGTAAGACCTAAGTAAGCTAAGTGAGCTATTCGAGACACCATAATAATCTAACTTTAATAACAAGGTCTCATGATCAACACAATCGAAAGCCTTTGATAAGTCACAAAAAATACCAATGGCATCCTGCTTCTCCTCCCATGCATCAAATATATGTTTAACTAGTGCGACTCCTGCATCTGTTGTATTCTTGCCTTTAGTAAAACCAAACTGTTTTTTATGAAGTAAATCATTGGCTGCAAAATGTGAAAGCAGTTGATTAAATATTATTTTTTCAAAAATTTTACTTAGCGCTGGTAATATAGAAATGGGACGAAAATTGGATGGGTCACTTTTGTCCCCTGCTTTGAATAACGGAATGATTTTACTGTACTTCATAAGATTTGGAAATTCTTTTTCATCTATACATTTATTGAATATGAATGCAAGGTAGGGCGCAATAGTGGGCATTATTGAATTTATTATATTGGTTGAAATGCCCCAGAGATCTTCAGTCTTTTTTATATTTAATTGTTTAAATGTTTTAAGTATTGTTTCAGTGTCTATATACTGAAAATTAAAGATCACATTACATTTAGGAACACAAGATTTAAGAAGGGAATCGGCTACGTTTTGCGACGAATTTAATTCACTCGTAGTAGTAATTGCAATATTTGTGAAAAAAGATTCAAAAGCATGGGCCACTGCAGAATCAGTGGTAATGTATTGATCATCTATTTTTAAGTCGAAGGATCGATCACGTGACCTTGTTTTACAGGTTTCTTTGTTAATGACATTCCATGTTGCCTTAATTTTATTATCAGATTTTTCTATTGTAGCCCGTATATGATTAGATTTGGCGATTAAACATACTTTCTTGAATAATTTCGAGTATATTTTAATATTTTCAATTACCTGTGGCTCACTAGTAGATGCCTTTATATCGTATAATTCATATAATTTCTTCCTACTTTTGTATATTCCAGGTGTAGCCCAATCACTAAATTTAATTTTAAATTGATTTACATTTATTGTTTTTTTGGTGAAAATATTGTTAAATTCACTTTTGATTACTCCGAACAAATCTCTGTAGAGATCATTCGGATGATCGTTATTATTCATCTCTAGTAGAGGTATTTTATCTTTAATGTTTCCTTTAAAATGTTTTAATGACTTCATGAATGGTCACCAGTAAGAGTATTATACCTGGTTTTCCAAAAGTATTAGGCCATGGCCACCACCTTCCATTAAGTCGGCCGTATGCTTGTCTGCCTCCTAAAGGGCATACAAAAATCTACCACTATATGAAGCAGTTTGTCCATGAAACAGTCCAAGAATACTTCTATGAATTCTATAAATGATATGGACGTAACAAATATGAGTGCATTGTGGAATTCCGACTCATGTTTCCCTCCCACTTCACAGTTGCGAACAATATTTTTATTAAAATATTTATTACCACAACGCCACTGTCTTCGCTTCCTTCCCGGCTCTCTGTCTCCATGAAATATTTAATTTTGTCGTGCATGACGAGGGCTCTCCTTATTGCGTTTGCACTTGACAAATTATATTACAGTCTGAGATATTTTGATTTTTCGAGACACCTGTGAATTATGTTTTCTAATAATTACTTACTTGTTTACTCTTAGGAGTTTAGACTTATAAGAGATCCCATTTTCAAGCCTTGGGAAACATACAATTCCCACGAGAACCCAGTCCTAAGTACTAACACAAGTAATTTATACGGTACTACTAATTTCAGGAATACTAATAATTTTGGTGAGAAAAAAGATACAACTAAGTCCTAACACTAGTAATTTATGTTAGCTGAAGTGAATACAGCTAAATCCTAAAACTAGTCATTTATTGCTGAAGTGGTCAACGGGAATACTAGAATATTTAGTTAGAAAAGTACAACTACAGTCTTCTACACAAACTCTTGGACGCAATGATGGCTACTATAACACAGCGAAAAAAATAATTACTACTTCGATAAAAGTAGACATATACATACATATATTCCGTAACATGCGCACATCGATAATAATTTGTAGAACAAAATTGACATTAGCTTACTCACACATAATGCGTATTCTTAATCATTTTGTTAGCAATACTGTGTCTATATAGTTGTGTGTCAAAGGATACATCATTTTTGATAATTGATAAAACTTTATTGTAAAACTGATAATGTGCGGTTGTAAGATACTGGGTCGGTCATAATAACATAATATATTATGCTACTACCACTATGCCACAAACATATAATATGCCACTGTACTAATAGAGATGAAATTTGTAGTAGTTATAGAGTTTGGGCACGGATAGATTTGGTCGCTATAACTTTTCGGGCGCTATAACAGAGATTCGCACAAGTGGAGTCGCGAGCAGAATAGCTAGTTAAACTTATTTTCTATTTTATAAATTCATATAAATATCTAACAATATTTCTCACCATATACACTACGTTTGCCCGTGAAATTTAACCGTTAAAAACTAGGGCAAGGACATAGGCTATGTTTAGACGATATAACCGGGATCCAGGCATGTGAATCCACTAGCTAGTTAAACTTATTTTCTATTTTATAATTTTATTGTTATGGTTTCACAAGTACTTATAAGTCTGAAAAAACCCACATATACATTTAATTCCATTACGTTTGCCTGTGAAATTTAATCGCTAAAAACTTAAAGGTTATTTAAATTATGCATCCGGGCTAACCATTTTTAAATTAAATCAGACCGCAGGATATACATCTATCCTTGTCTCACTCAGCACGGTCTAAGATTTGAAACATGCATCCGTCTCGTTCCTCTTAATCGTATTTAAATTTGCATATTTAAAAAGATGGCGGGGAAAGCTGCAATATCCTCTCATTTTGTATGCGTTTTGTATTGCCGAGGGGTTTTTTTTTAAACAAAAGCGAGGGTGGTTGATCTCGAAGTAAGAAAATCCTGTTTAAAAGTAAATTTTATGAAATGCTGTGTTGTAGTATGACAACTACTGGTGGTATCATGGGGACAAAATAACTCTACAAGACACTGTCGGTAGTGTCATGGGGAATTAAAATTCTTCTTGACACTAATAGTAATGTCAGTAGGTAGTGTGACGGAGAAGTCACGAAATTAATGATGACCATAATTTATGATAAATTGTGGTGTCGACGTTTTTTTTTGTACCATTTAGGTGGCAGACAAGCACGTGACACACCTAATGTAAAGTGGTTATTGTGGCCTATGGACGTTTACAATCATGCAGCCGACCATATAAAGAAGAGGTTGTAAGAAAAAGAGGCGAGGGAAGAATTTTTTCCTATGAATTTATTCCTAAATGATGACCCAAGACGGCCGAAAAGAAAGTACAGTTGGTCTAAAAGCAAGTTTCCTGTGGTAAAGCTACATTTTAATTTTTTTTCACCAAATCAAGGCTACACAAGATATTTTTCAAGTCTCAGTAAAAATCTCAAAGGTCTTTTATCTACCCAAATTATGAGTGAGCGTCGTACAAATTATGGAGTACTTGGAGAGAGGGGGATAGAAGACGAAAAACATCTCACTTTGAAATTTGACCTTTGTATTTTCGGCAATAGGTGCTATTCTTGATAGAAAAGTGTAGGTTTTGTACTCATTTTTTAATTATGGACCGAGAATTTTTACGTAATGGTGAACATTATTTTTATGTGTTGGTAGTTTTGTGAGCTGCAAATCTTTTTCCAGCAACAGAAAAGTACCAACACATAAAAATAATGTGTGAAGATTACTCGAAGTAGTGCAGTACTACACATATGAGTGTAGTTTGCTGACTACGTAGAGGGTTGTATGAACATAGTAACTAAATATAAGACTCAAACAGTAGAAATTGAGGAATAATGGGATTTCTGACTTTCTCCACTCTGATCACTTGGACTTGCACACTTTTTAGAAAACCAAATCTCTTCAAAATATACATTTTACGTCTACAGTTTTCCAACAAATCAGGGGCGTCAACAAATCTCTTAGAAGTAATATTATTTCAATCTTACGTCACTTCTATAATGAGATTCGGAACGTTAGTGTCCGTCAGGACATACAGGATACTAGTATTTATGGTTAAAATAGATCACACAGTATCTTTCACTGTAATGGATAGATTTTTCAGTTTAATTTGTTAGAATTTACACTTGTCTTACAAGATCATCATCATCATCATCATCATTTCAGCCACAAGATTTCCACTGCTGAACATAGGGCTCCCCGATCAACTTCCAATCCAACCGGTTGGAGGCGGTCTGCATTCGATGAGTACCCGCGACCTTGACTATGTGGTCCGTCCACCTCACAGGAGGCCGTCCACCGTCCCCCGTACGCGGTCTCCAGTCGAGAACCTTTCGGCTCCAACGGCCATCTGTTCTTCTTGCTACGTGCCCCGCCCTTAGCACTTCAGCTTGCTAACCTTGTAGGCTATGTCTTTCAAGATATAGCATTCAAATATCGATACACGACCACACTACCAAAGTACCTAAGATTCGAATACTGATTATTACTTTGAAGAGGTGATGGTAAGTTCCCAGTTCTGTTTCGAGAGAGAACTAATAATAAAATAATATAATGAAATTCTTATTTTCAATTATGTGGTTTACACCCGAAGCATACCTAGATAAATAATAGAATTACCACATTATAAAATGCGATTACTGGTATCTATTTTGGTAAAATTAGTTTTATATCGTGCCTATAAAAGTTGTTTGTGAGTTATACATGTAATATAACTTCATTATATTACGGGTTTTACTATATTATTAGATTTTTTCAAGAAGCCATCAAAACACAATGAACTGTGTTTCAAAGTAAGTATCACCGACGGAGCTTCACATTCATTAACAATAAATATTTAATGGCCTACTCGTAAAATATTTTTGATTTAACGTGGGGTGAATAAATACTTTATAAGTACACGGTTGCTCAGGAACGGGTAAAAATAAGTACTTTACAAGATTAGTTTAATGGCAATATGAAAATAGAATGTCTTAAAATACTTTGAAGGATATTTTTGACAAAGCAATATACCTAATGAAATTTTAAAAATTCAATACGTAATAGAGGGCACACCTATTGACGTCTAAAGGACGAAATGTACAGAGGTAGGACACGACGGTATCTCCCGTCCGAAATGAGCTGTCCAACTGGGGAAGTACCTCCACCCTACAGAAGACCGCGGTCATAATAACCATCGTGTTGTGTTCCCGCCGGTAAGTAGGGTAGCCAGAGCTCACTGTACCCCTTCTTCCCCTCCCCTTCCTAGCCTCCCCACCCCTTCTCAGCTCTCCCCCTTTCCCTTCAGGGTGGGCAGCGCGTGTGTGACACCCTTAGTGTTGCACACGTTCGTAGGCCACGGTGGCCGCTTTCCATCAGGTGGGCCGTGTGCTTGTCTGCCACCTACGTAGTATAAAAAAAAAAATAATAATAGGCATGTGTCCAAACTATGTCACTACAAAAAAATTTTAATGAACCCTAGAAATCGAATCGAAAATTTCATGTACACCTCACTCACAGTCACTGCATCAGCAACAAAAGCATAAGCTTTAATCAAAACTTTTATACAAAAATCTAATCTACAAGATTTTTGTGACGAACAATATCTTTTTTCCAGACAAAAAGACGAAGAGAATCTGAAAAATAATTCCATCCCAAAACTCAGAAGTCTTACCAGTTTATTAGAGTTTGCGGAAAAATTGAGACTCGTACAACGTTCGCCCTCCCGTGTAATGGAAGACAAAATGAAAATGACCTTGTAATTTCACAAATTGGGTACTCCGAATGTATTATCTACTCAACTTAGACTTCAATCATTTCCCTGTAATGAGTCTACCACAGAATTAGGAGAGAACACTCTCAAAAATGTAATGAGAAAATGTATTAAATTCTTTGAGATCCTCCATAAGTTTGCGGACAAAATTTTTCCTTAGAAAACCTCTCATCAAACTAAATGATATTTTTTGTTGTTAAATTATTATCTCTGGAAAATAAAAAATGTATGCTTTGGAAGTACGAATAAACAGGACTTAATTATAAAAATCTGTAATTCGAATCAACGCATAACGATGCGATAAAGTTAAATAACTAATAAGATAAACAATAATTAACCTAACCTATTAGCTGTACTTTCTTTTTTACGCCATGCAAATCAAAAGTTATATTATTGTATTGACCATATGGTAAGTAAAGTAAGGTATGGTATCATAATGATCGCGTTAATACTCAGGCTTCGTTACCTATTGGCTGTGGCCGATATCGACACTATGGGATTTAATTTTGAAGATGATGATGATGACAACGCAGCAGTGGACCGCAATTAGCTAATGTACGACTCGATAATTACGTCTCCACTCTGAAGAAAAAGACAGCTGAATAGTACTACGTACATAATCTATATTTGCTTCTACCCATGTATAGAAAAGTGGTTTGTAACGCGCGAAAGACACTCAAAGTGAAGTTCCAAAACCAATTCCTATGATTTAAGTGGATTACTCAATGTGGCATTCTTGAAATAAAAATGTACACCTAATAAAATTTTAGTATCATCCTTACTTGTAACAAAAATGGATACCCAATAATATTATAAGTACTTAAAACATCTGCAGAGGTCTGATCGCTCCTTGATGATGTCTTTTAACGCCCAAAACCACTTAGTAACTTACCAATATTATAGCAACCTTCATAGCTAACGCAAACCCAAGGCTAATCTCTTATTAATTCTGACAAATTTCTGCAAAATTTGTACAAGTGAAATCCTCTCTTATTTCAATAGTAGTACGGTTTGTCAAAAGTTTGTCGATAAGTTTGTACAAGAGTCACGAACTATAGAACTCTCATTGTTTTACCAGTCCCTTGAAAGCTGAAAGTTATGGATGAACGCATCATGGGAATGATCGAACTCAATACTCTGGTAATAGTTTTTTGGAAGTTAACAGGTTGTTACTTTTTACAACGAGTTTCAAAGTTAATCGTACCGGTCTGTTTTTCTACCCTAAAATAACCCTTTAATTTATTTTTCCAAAACTAGAAGTCTTAAGATAATAACTCTTCAGAAGTTTTATATATTTTAGTATCGCAAGAACTTTATGAAGATACAATTAAAATATACTAAGTAAATTTGGAAAAAAAATCTCAGTTTTACAATATACATTTTTTTGTCAGCAAGGCGTTCATTGTAACCGTAACACATGGGCCAAATTTATTAAACAATCTAATAGATTTTCTCTTTCACCCGAATATCAAAATCTCAACATTAATTCATTAAATTATGGCTTAAAAGGCATACTCAATTTCGTCTACAATTATAAATATACATTACCTCTCTTATACATTTTCCAAGAAAAAAAATAAATATTGCGTCGAGAAATCATCAAGTATATGCCAAAGGTAGAATCTATCACATAAGCAAAGCAAGGATCAACTCTCACACGTCGTCTTGAGCACCCTGATTAAGACCTTCCTCAAGCTACTCCTAAACCAATTATCCCACAGGACTCGATCAAATCTCACGTCAACCGTACCGTTCGAATTTCAAATTCAAGTAAGCTCAGCAATATGTCGTCAGCGACGTCCTTATTCGGGGGAATGACGTTTTCGACGGCCAGCGCTAGAGCTGAGCGTTCGAGTGTAAATGATGTGCCAACGCTGGTATAAACGTCACTCGACCACGTCGACGATTCAGCCAATAGGATATACGAAAAAGATTTGCAATGGATCTGTTGTAAGCCACGAATACTGAAACAATTTGTGGACATAAATCGCTGTTGTGGATTTTGGGACGTACATTTATATCCAGATTTTTGTCACTGCTCAAAATTTCTCAACAAATAGCTAGCTAAAATTGCTCAACCCGGCAATCGATTCTGTAACATCATGAATACCAGTCGCGCGATTCTGCTGCGTCAAAGAGACCCTTTTGTTTCCATAAAAATTAGGTCAATGATAATATTGGTAAAAGTAAAAATATTAAGTTAAAAGTTCAAAACTTAAATCTGAGTTTTGAATTAAACTTTCAAAGTATTCGCATTCTAGACCCTAAATAATATACGGTATGGTTATTTTCGAATCTGGACTTTATTGCCGATAAACTATTTTTCAAAAAATATAATATTCTAGCTCCAAGCACAAGTCACAAGTCAAATTGAGCTGTGGACTCAATTCGGTGCAGAATTTCACTCGTCGGTCAAACGCCAGCTGCCCGCCGTGAACGGTTACTTGCACGACATTTGAAATAACTCGTAAAATGCGTTGAAATATTGAAATTTTAAGTCTTGATTGCTTCGACAATTTATACTGGCTGCTTGCGTTTTAAACTTTTCTGCTGCGTTTCAAAAATCTGGCAATTGAATTTTAAAATGGTGACCAGTAACTCCAGTTGAATGAATACATTTTTTCTTTATTTGAATGGAAATGCTGTCACTTGGCTAGTCAAGTGATATCACTATGACGATATATGTGAACAGCAAGAAATTTTTTTGTGGGGATACACCAGCATTTTGATTTTGATATTCACGATGTACGACATAATTATGTATACAATCCCGCCTAGGCATTCGCCTAGACTTTTCCCAATTTAAATTGATTTGAATATGTTGCATATTTAACGCTTCAAAATTTCATTTAAATAGTATCTACTTAATTTTAAATGGCAGACCATTTTTGTTTCAGTTTGTCTGATACTCTCCAAGACGTTTTGGTAAGTAGTGCATGTGCGGTTAAGCACGGGGATTACGAGCGTAAGCATAATTATGTATGTATGTATGTTTAATTTAAATTACCTATAACACAAGCTAGTTAAGGTATATTTACTTTCGTCTAAATAGTACTGCGTTGAATGTCGTCAATATAAAAAAATATGATTTTAAATTTATCTAACAAAGAAAATAAAAACTATTTAAACTCAAACAATAACTCGCCAATTAATTATAATTGCTACAATTTGTTTATTACTTCTAAGTCTACTTCAATGCTCTAATCTAAAATTTCGTTCAATTTATATAAAACTTAAATCTTCTAAATAAAATGAAGGGAACCTCGATCAAATTATGTGGAGAGCGTCTAGAAAAATACAATTTTATTTCTAAAATATTCTAGAACTATTAAAGATAATTGCAGATTTGAATAAAAGGTTAAACCAGACTTGAACCTATTGTAGCAAGAGATTTATTGCTAGCGGCATCGCCAACTTATTGTTGTAATAACTTCTAGCCATCTATTTCTACGGGTTACATTGATATCTAGCAATCATCGAACAAATAAACTGTTTTTACTTTAGATAGACAAATCTCTATTGTACATCAAAAAATAAATCACAGTACAGACATAGGAATAAGTACTTTTTTATTGTGGTCTAAATCCCCACGGATACAACTTCTGCCTAAGTCGGTGGAAGTGATTATGTAGGACTCGAGCTACTAAAACGCAAGCCGTCTATGGGTCTTTGATTGCTGGAAGTGAGATTATATAAGATATATCTCTCGCACCGGAGCAGACCCAGGCATATCATTGAGATAACCCATTTCCCCTAATGTGGAAACCGGGCACGGAGTCTTCTCCGGACCCGCTTCACCACCTCCTATTCCCAATGAATACGGTAAACGAGACAACACCCACACCTAGGGCTGCCACTAGGACTCGCCTCATTGTATAGTAATACTTACTCGTAAACCATTGTATATACGTACAATGGGTTCGAAATGTTCGCGGATAGTTTGAAACTAAAATTGTATACTTTAATAGTTTATTAACCTATACAGTAAGTAAGTAAGTAAGTAAGTAAGTATGAAGTGATACCACTACAGAACTACCAGTCTTAAAAACTACTTAATATCAACTTATTTATGTAATGAAGTTTAAGCTTGCATGAGTTTACTTATTTCCCTACGAAGAAACAAGACATTCATATTTAGTTTATAGCTATTATTAACGCTATTTATGTTACTTTTGGTTAAATTAGACTAAGGCTGTCCAAGGACTATAGATCTTAAGGGTCCAGGAACTTTTGGAGCCCACTGTACAATAGGCGATTGTACATATTATAAAGAAAGTGAAATCCAATAGTCGGTATTAGATTACTGCACTCAGTTCGAACATAATCAATCAATCAGCCTATCGCAGTCCACTGCTGAACATAGGTCTCTCCCAATATGGGCCTCCTCGCGATACCCAGCCTTCCAGATCTAGTTCACCCCAGCCACCTGCTCAGTCGTCAGTTCATTTGACTATCTCTCGTCTGACAATTAAGGACTCATGGACGGCGTGCGTTTGGAAGGATGACGTATCACCCTGCGTGTACCCTCTCGCTGTCTCCACTTTAGGACTTATTGTTTGCTTCAACTGCTCCAACGGCCATTGGTCCTTCGACAGATGTAGTCAGCCTAATGCCATTACTTCAGCTTACTTATTCTGCCAGCCATACCGGAACTTTTGTTCTTTGTCGGATGGCCTCATTTCGAATTTTATCCCGTAAAGAAACTACAAACTTTACTGGTTCCATAGCCCGCTCAAACATAAAAACGACAAAATGAAATTATACACATTCGGCGGGTGGTGACATTAAATATTATAGTGGTATTCTTTTGAAAATTGAATTTATTTTATATTTCGGGTTGACATTAAAGTTACTCCTTCATATTAAATATAAACTAGTAAAACCTTACTAGTTTATATTCGATTAAAATATTGATTTAATAACACAATATTGATGTAATCGAAATCTGCTATTGCTTCTGAAACTACAACAACGTTAGTCAATAAAAAAAGTCTAAAGTGTCTATTACTAGCTAGACTACTTAATAATTTGAGCTACTTGAACCAATTTAACATCACAAGAAAAAGTACCTAAGCGTACTTCAAAAATATAATAAAAATATATTCAGAATCTTCTTTGTCGAAACATTAGACAACATTTTCTACTTATATTTTTTCTACAATTTTATATACTAAAGAATAAAAAGATAAAAAGCCTCCTTGGCGTGGTGCTAGTACACGCGAATGCTACGCACGGGGCGCGGGTTCGATCTCCGCTCAGTGCAAAAAGCTTAATGCATAAATATGGGTTTACACTGGTCTAGCCGTGCCTCGAGGCCGGTTGCCATACAAACATCTATGGCAGTCGTTACGAGTAGTTGAAGCCCTCAAAAGTTCAACCAGTCTAATTTGGAATTGGAACTTCGATATCGCAATTAGTCATTGGACCATTGGTTGTGGATGTCAGATGGCAGTCGCTTCAAGGAAATATCGAAGTTCAACCGCATCACAGTTAGACTGGAAAGCCGACCCCAACTGAGTTGGGAAAAGGTTCAGAGAATGAAAGAATAAAAAGGTAGGACGACGGTAGTACGCGACGGTGTCTCCGATCCTAATTGAGCAGTTCGACTGGAGAACTACCTCCTCTCTTCAGAATACAGTGGCTAATAATAACTTTGCGTTTTGTTTTCGGCGGTGAGTAGGGTAGCCAGGACTAATTAGAGAGCTTTGTGCTGTCAGTGAATCAATCTGTCTCCTGCAGTCGCGGCTTAGCTCACTTAACCTTTGCCCCCCGCTCACCACCTCTTCATGAAGTTCATTGAAAGGTTTGGAAGGTCAGCTCATTGAAAGGTTTGCTCTGTAGCGGTATGATGCCTCGTATAGAAACGAAACACGAGTCGAGGTTTGTTCTTCCCAAATGCGAAATATTGCACAAACGAAATCATATCTCCTCAGGTAAGAAGTCTTTTTACTTGCTTTGAGAGGTGCGGTTTGATATTCCTTTCTTTGACATTTGGTCTCATTTCACCCCCTTCTCCCCCCCCCCCCTCCTCAATTTGTTGGCATAAACATAAACCAATGGTTAGGTACCAGTTAAGTAATTTAATGTTTCTTTATCCTAACGAACTACGAATAAATGCCTACAAGAGATGCTCTTACTAAGATTTAACGACACCTACCCAATAGACCGGTTCATATAACTCCATTCTCACGTACCGAACTCAGTTAAACTCGTACGTGATTACCCTTTAACGCTAAGTGCATTACTTATTGGAATTAAAGAAAGTTCTTCTAATAACACTCTTTAAATATTAATAAAGGGAGGGTAATATAAAAGCTGTAATAAAGACTCGAAAGTTATGAGAGTAATTTTATTATATTTCTTAAAAGCTAACTCCCTGAAATAGGTTTTCTTGTAGGTAATATTTTCACCAATGAAGCTCAATGTGAACGGGAGAACTTAAAGGCATCTTATGTCGCCTTGTAATGCCTGTTGGTAGTCAGATTTATCCTTCATCACCCCAACATGTAGTAGAACCATAAAAAAATCATGCACGTGAGGCCGTGTAGATACCGCCCTACTGGAAATAATTTACTGAAAGGGAAATAATTTTGCATCTGGCACGCCAGCCCTAATTAGGCCGTTTGGAATGAGCAGCGTCACAAGTAAGAGGGAGGGGACGTAGTAAGCCTTCCCGAAGAGCAAAACCTATGCTCGGGCCCACTTCGTGAGTAGCGGCGCTACTGTGAAATTAATTAGTAGAAAATGCCGTCGATTCCACAGAAGAAGCAGCTAAGTGTATTTTCACTCACGCTTCAAATACTTTTAACACTTATAGTCCATCTATAGAGACTTAATATTAATTTACTATGCTCTTTAAGGACACAATATACGTCTAACTGTCACCGTTCTAGCTTCTGCAGCTTTAGTTCTGCATTAGTGAGTCGTCATTAATAGGCATTCTGAAGTGAAGTAGACTAAAGTTTCTGATATACCATTCTGTACTTTTCAGATGCTGGTGGCTTAGTTCAGACTACTCTTTGATGTTTCCTAGCTCGGACGTCCAGTGGGCATACCCGAAAGGGGCCATCACGATAAAAAAATTGGACATACGATGATGATGATGACGAGTATTATGCAGATGGAGCTATACAACGTTATAGCTCAATATATCTCTCTTCCTCTCTGAGGATCGCGATGTTATGTTCTTCTTTCCTGAAATTCCGTTCTCAAGAATTCACTCGACGCAATCGTACAAAAAATGCCTTCCTCTTTATAATATTCCTATTAATTATTACGCTGCTTAAGATACGCACGAACTACGGCAAAAAAATGTTTACCTACGAAGACGCACAACTTTATAATAAAATACCTTCATCTATAAAAAGTATAACTTCTTTTCATATATTCAAACAGAAGTTAGCACAGCACGTCATGGAGGCATATTAACTCGTTAATGACAAAACAAACGAAATATTGCTGGTACATTATGTACTAATTATTATTGTTTCTCAATAAGTGACATGTAATTCTTTGGAGAAATAAATTCATTAAACCTAAACCTAATTAAGCTACATTATTCCTGTAAAATAACGACACTACAGCCTTTGAAACTAATAAGAAAAGGCTATGAACGTACCTAAGTATAGTCGATCGATGTGGAGCCGGTGTAATGGGTGCATTGTTTCCGCGCGTGACTGTACCAAGTACACTCAAGCACACTTCAGTAATAAGAAGGCTAATGGACATTGTCTTTGAGCACTTCAAAGGTCCTTGGAACAAATTACCAAGAATATCAGAACAATTTCTTGAGATACGTCTGAAAGAAATGGAGTTAGTTTAATAGTTTAATCAAGTTAGGTTTTGGATTTTGTTTTTAGGTAGACTGTTTTTGATGTGACTTATCAATTAGTCATTTTGCAATAAAAGTTTTCGAACGCTCATGCCCGTAGTCCTCGAAGGGGTAGGCAGAGGTGTATTAAACACCCACGTTTCGCCAACTATGATTTTCGGGTCCACGTAATAAGGGGCGAGTCTATTGCCGCCAATCAGGCACTTTGTACAAAAAATGGGTATGCAGTAAATAAATTCCTAACCAAAAATGTAGCAGCTAAACAAATATGGAAAAAAAAATTGACGCCGATTCCTTGCTATGCTGAATCGCAAGGATATTAATTACGTGCTTAGCCGCAGAAGCATTACCAATTAACATCTTGGAGAGTATCCGACGAATGAAAATGATGATTTAATATTGGTGTGGTTAACCAACTTTAATAAAAAAGGAGGTTAGATCGACGTGATACTAGAATTCATCGCAATATATTTAACTTTCCTAATTTCTCCATTATTTAGGAGGGTAACCCACCACTTACCCACGGTTTAACAATATCAATAACAGCAATAGCAAATATCGTCATAGAAAGGAACACCAAACTCCTTCAAAGCAAGTAAAAAAACTTCTTAACCGAGGAGATGATTCTTTGCACTTGTGTAATATTACGCAAGTGCAAAGAAGAAACCTGGAAACGTGTTTCGCCTCTACTCGAGGCATCTTTTGGACCGCTATCACAGAGCTCCTGTTATATTTTCTTGTAATGGATTTCCATCATGTAACACCTATTTCAATATCTTGTCTCTCACTTCGCCTCTTTTTACATTGGATTTTCTCTGTGCACTCTCGGGTTTGCTGGAAGACAACTCAACTATGAGTTAAGCTCGCTTTTGATGATTTGTACCATCGAGATGTTATGTACCATCTATACATTATACAGATCTATACATTATGCAGATTTTTTTAATTTATTATATTGTATTTCTAAATTGGTCCCATTGAAGATTGAAGATAATTGTTTAGCGTTATTGTGTAGCGATCGAATCTGTCAAACAAACAAAGCATCATTCTTTACGATCAAACAATCTATTCATACTAATATTATAAAGAAGTAAAGTTTGTGTGTTTGTATATTTGTTAAATTGTAAGGGGTAATCTCGGGATCTGCTAAACCGATTTTAAAAATTCTTTCACCAATAGAAAGTCACATTATTGCTGAGTGTCATAGGCTATATTGCACTGCGACCGATTACCACGCGAGCAGAGCCACGGGCAACAGCTAGTAAATATATATACAAAAATAACAGAAAATCCAATTTCATAAAGCAAAAACTATTTCTGTTCTAGTACGTGTTCGATAGAATATTAAGGTAGGTTGAATTTGTTCTGTAGGTATTCAGCGACTTTCGTTCTTATCATGTATTGTAATCATACTTTATTTCCGTACCCTTCTGTTTATTTCAAGAATAAGAATGGGATCTCGTATTGTGACATCGATAGGGAATTGTATCAAGTTGCACAATACAAATTCCTATATATAACATACCGCTGTCTTTGGTCCGTATTCTAGAAAATCGCTCAAGCATCCTCAGTGTTTGCGTGAAGCTCTTACTTATTTGATTATACTAGTGGACGGCCCAGTGCCTAGTGGTCGAAATTTGACCATAATTAACTAAAAAGTTTGAAAGTTTGAATATTCTAGGTCCCTTGTCAATGAAATAATTCTTTTCATTTTATAATTTTAGACAAAAATATGCTTATTCACTTTTCTTTCGCGTAAACTATCAATAATACCAAACTTATACTTGTTTCGTGCCCGCAATTTACGTAAAAATTTATCCAAAATTTACGCTTCACGTATTAATATTATAATAAAACTTTCATTGCCTACTATAGGTTTGAGACCATGCCTGTGTTTCTCAAAGCGATAATGTATACTACCATAATTGACTGAATCAGATAAGCTTATATTGAGATAAAGAATGCAAAATGTTTATCGGTAACAAATAAACATGTCATTTAAAGTTCACAGTTCAATTCAGCTTCGATACAAATTCCTTCACGTCAATGTTCTACTCTATCTACCCAACATTTACCTTTTTTTATTAACTCAACCAGATTTCTAAGAATAAAGTCCGTCTTAGGTGTCGGTCACATTTAGCGTTTTATACCTGCCAAAAAGTGAATTTTGTATATTCATTTTAGGTACCTACATAATTTACACAAAAACACAATTTGAAACATTACAATGAAGTAAATAAATCATTTCAAAATAATTCTTTTGCTGGCACAGTAGTTGGATCAACTGAGAAGATACCAGCATGAAACTCTAGTAGATTATTATATTTTGTTTTATTTGCGGAATATCCCCACGGATACTACCTCCATGGGGATATTGCGCACTTCCATCGACTGAAATGCTCGCCAACTTTGGGTCTTAAGTTGCCTGCCGTGAGATAGTATCCAACATATACCTCACACATCGGTCTGAGAAGAAATGAATAAAAATCATTAACTTTCTATCTATAAATACTTAGTATTTTGAGAGATTGGGATGACCATGTATTTTTATCATTGAGATATTGGGGAAAAAGTAGGCCTTCCCGAAGAGCGAAACCTATGTTCGGATCCTCTCCGTGAGTAGCGGCTCTGCTGTGAAACAAATTACTACACCACAATGACAACTAAAAACGCCGTCGATTCGACAGATAAAGAATTGAGATATTCATCTACTTTATAATATACCCTTCGGTTATTGAGTAATAAAAATACAATACACAAATGGTTAGGCGCTTGAATTAATCATCAAATAACATGTGTTGTAAAAAAACAGAGTAATAACAAAAATAAGACTTAATTAACGATAAAAATCAGTAAAGTTTTATATCCAAAGATAATATTCAACACATAAACAAATGGACTTACCTAAAGGTAACAATGAATAACCTTTATAACGATACATACACATCAATGGATTTGCTACGGGAGCACAGTTCGACAGATTTCAATGTTAGAAGCCCAACAAAACGTAAATTGTGCCAACTTGTAAAATATTCTAAATAGCCGACAACCGGGGCAAATTAACTGTAATGATTTGGCGAAATTGATTTATTTTGTTCGGAAACAGTAACAACGCTTACAAATATTTAGATACTATTGTTAGAAGGTTAGAAGATTTACTGTGCAGTCAGCGCAGAAGACAAATCAGGGTTTCAAACCACCACATTAGCAGTGTAAACTTTTATTAGAGCACGTCAATTCCACTTTATTCCGTCTGATGGTAAGCTGAAGGCAAAGTCTCAGGAAAGAGGGGCACCATTACAAACACGTAGAGTGTTAAAATGGTAGCGCTCAGCTTCACGGCCTCATGAAATGCTTTTCCACGCCCTGTTTCAGTTTAGCTCTCATTATCTATGTTAAGCCATCGGTCTTCCTACTGACAACATAAAACATTTCCAGTGAGCTCTAGCTATCCTACTCATCAGAAACACAACACAAGGTTATTATTAGGAATTTTCAAAGGCCTTAAATATAACATCACTACTTCTAGCCTTATTCTTCTGCATCCGAGCACCTATCTATTCATTCTAAACAAAAATGTTTAGCGGCCTTGGTTACCTCTCCTTCTCTTATCCAAAACCAGCCGCTCCTTATCCCGTACCCGCTGCTGATCCTACCCGATAATGCTATGCAAAATGTTTAACGGTGACAAATAAACATGTCATTTAAAGTTCACAGTTCAATTCAGCTTCGATACAAATTCCTTCACGTCAATGTTCTACTCTATCTACCCAACATTTACCTTTTTTTATTAACTCAACCAGATTTCTAAGAATAAAGTCCGTCTTAGGTGTCGGTCACATTTAGCGTTTTATACCTGCCAAAAAGTGAATTTTGTATATTCATTTTAGGCACATATACACATAAACATATATAACATCAAAGGTGTACAATTTAATATGTAGAAAACATTACAATGAAGTAGATGAATCATTATCAAAATAATGATTCTTTCGCTGGTACAGTAGTTGGAGCAACGGAGAAAATACCAGCATGTAATTCTAGTAGATTATTGTATTTTGTTTTATTTGCGGTATATCCCCACGGATACTAACTCCATGGGGATATTGCGCACTTCCATCGACTGAAATGCTCGCCAAAACCATTCTCTTATCCAAAACCAGCCGCTCCTTATCCCGTACCCGCTGCTGATCCTACCCGATAGCATGACGAAATATAGCCAATGACACTCAGAAATAATGTGGTTTTCTACTAGTTAGAGAATTTTCGAAATCGGTTAAGTTGTTTTTTATACCACTTAGGTGGTAGACAACGACACGTCCCCCATGATGGAAAGTGGTTACCGTGGCTTATGAAAGTGTGCAATACTAGGGGTATAACACTCACGCTGATGACCTTATATAAACTCACAACCTGACAAACGTTTTTTTTTAATAAATATATAATATATGTATAATTATCAAAGCATAGATTGGCTCTTACGGTAACAACATTTAACTAAAATAAACGATAACATTCTATCTACCAATTATAAAACGTCCGAAACAAAAACAACTAAAACCACGTAAAAAGGAATACGTATCCAAAAGGTTCATGAATTAATAACAACTAGGCCAAACTAGTACTGTCCTGTTAAAACCAAAGTATAATTACCGGCATATATCGTGACCATACGACATAAAAAATTAAATGTATATGAGAAAATACCTATATTGTGGGAGAGTGGGTAACCCACCACTGTTTAATAATTCCATCGATTGTCATAGAAAGTAATACCAAACCG
Source organism: Pelosia muscerda (assembly GCA_963691645.1). Classification (NCBI taxonomy): domain Eukaryota; kingdom Metazoa; phylum Arthropoda; class Insecta; order Lepidoptera; family Erebidae; genus Pelosia; species Pelosia muscerda. The sequence continues at coordinate 12,734,150 of OY829114.1, read as the reverse complement.
CACCCTTCAACTCAAGTAAAAAGACTTCTTACCGCGGAGATATGATATCATATATGTGCAATGGCCTCGTTACTCACGCAACTCAGTGTCAATATATACGCCGATAACTATACTATCCTGTTATAACCAAGGCTATGACGTAAAGGACACTTTATAATGGTATGAGAAAGTTTCAGGTAACGAGAATCGTAGTTTTTGCCTGATAACAACTTATTTTTGCTCACTGTATCCTTAGTATGCTTGACCAAATATACATATAGCAGTTATATCTCCTATTTAACCTATCAAAATAAACGTCTACTTGCGTTTGAAAGTTATTGTCAAGTAGCATAGTGCTCCTAGTTGATAATGTTTTAATTTGATCTTTCGGATTGAGGTCACGTTAAGATGTGAATAAGGAACGTCCACTACTAAGCAGTTTTAGCGTGTTGTTTGATACACTGGTGTGCAAAAAAAGAAGTGTTATATTTCATGGTTTATGTCATCTTTTTGACAGCATTATCGGACGATCGCGAATTCGCGACTCAGTTCGCGACTGCGGGGTGCACGGGCGGGGCGTTAGGACGAGAACGGGGACCGCATGAGGTGCAGGCGGAGGACGCTAGTAGCTTGCCTGCCGCCCGCACCTCACCCAATCTCCGTTCTCGTCCTACCTACCAATCCCATAAATACCCAATTATTCTTTTTTTTAGTACCAATTTATTTGTAATAGTTCTAGAATGACACAATGATATTATAGGACAAGTAATATGTAATCAGTTTCAGTCTGTACATCCGTTCAGGGCTGACTATGTATTCAGGGCACGCCTTAGTAACGGCGGTAAGACCCATCATGGGGGACTGGCTAGAGAGGCCACACGGTAGCCTCTCGTACCGGCTGACGCAGGTGATCACCGGGCATGGATGCTTCGGGGATTACCTGCATCGGATCCGGAAGGAGCCAACGTCCGAGTGCCATCACTGTGATGCGAGCGAGGACTCGGGGTTGCACACGCTGACCGGGTGCCCGGCGTGGGAGACGCCGAGGCGGGTCCTAGTGGCGGCCCTAGGAGTGCGAGTTCTCTCGCTCGCCGCATTGCTCACAGCGATGGTACGGTGCGCGAACGCTTGGGCTGCCGGCGCCTCCTTCTGCGAGCAAGTAATGCTCGAGAAGGAGACGGCGGAACGAGTTCGGAGAAGACTCCGGACCCGCACAGCCCGCGACGAGCGGAGGCGACTCGGACGTCGGAGGTCGCAGAATGACCTCCGTCCTCCATGAGCGCGGGCCTGGGGGTGACGGGTGGAGCCGCCTGTCACTCTAGCAGAAGCAGGCCGCGGCGGCGGCGCAAAATGCGCCTCCCCATACTCGGGGGCTAGTTGGGGACACCGTGGTCCCTACACCCGACGGGGGTCATCTCGAAGAGAAGGCCCCGGGTCTGCCGGGGTGCGAGGGATATGTTGGCTACAACCTCACCTCCGGCAACTAAAGACCCAAAGACGGCGTGCGTTTTAGTCGGTTCGAGTCCGACATAACCTTCCCAACCGGCTCCGGTGGGGAGGTATCCGTGGGGATTTTTCGCACGATAAAAAAAAAAAAAAAAAAAAAGGGCTGACTATGTATTGGTTCCAGGAACTTGATTTAAAAAAAAAGTTTTAAAATATTCCAATATCCATATATGAAATGAACCAATTTATGTTCGTTTTTTGAAATCTAATAACCTCACATAAACGTTTTTTTTAATCTAATTAAAATCACGTGTTTTGAAACATAAGTTAAAAACAACCTGTTCCCGTATATATTCATTTGATAGTCACTGACCAAATAATAATTAAACCATAGACATTATTATTACTAACGTAATTAGACCCATAGACTCCTTCATTACCGCGTTGCCAAATTTAAAATATCAGTCGCAGTAACTTGTGACTTAGTATAAAAACATTGACGTCACTGCAATATCTATTTCTGTCAAACTTGGTTATCTATACACGGTGATTTTATAGTGGTTTTGGAAAAAGAATATCTTGTTTCACACACAGTTTCGGAAGCAAAATCGACTGGAAGTTTTAATTTTGAAAAGAAAAAAAAAATACTTTTTGTATGGCAATAATGTGTAGGTGAACATAAAAATGTATGGGACGTGTAAAAAAAAAAATTTTTTTTCGCCAAATTAAGACTTCCTTACGATTTTACTATCGAAATTGTGGCCAAAATCTTTTTTTCCAAAACCACTATAAAATCAACCGGTATATATAAAAATGAATCGCGAAATATATTGGTGAGCGCATAACGCAAAGACGGCTGTACCAATTCGAGTAATTCTTCTTCTTCTGTTTATTTGTTTCTCAAGGAACAAATAAACAGAAACTACGAAAGGTTTCTATGAAGCAGCGGGATCTGAAATCCAAGCAGCGGGAACGGGATCAGAAGTACACGTGGGTGGAGCTGCTGGCAATAGCTAGTTGTTTATAAAAAAACGTGAATCCTATTCTGCCGCTTTCTCACGCCTAAGTTTTGTGTATGTCATTCGCACACTTTGTTCCTCTAAGTATAACTTTGTGACGTCTCTTTGCGTTAAAATAAATCTTTAACTGTAAATAGAATAATGTAAATAACTAAATCGAGCGTTTCCCCGCCACATCCAATACCGGACTTAGTCCTATTTTCGTCCTGTCACGCTCGTGGAAAAGGGGACACAAAAGGGGCACTCCGCAATCACACTGTTTGTAAATCTTTCACGTACACACGTGAGTCGGAATATTGAGTATTGAGTCACACGGCTGAATACCAAATAATAATTGTGTAGTGCTAAATATTGCGTTGTGGAATTGGGAAATGGGGAGTTTTATGGGGTGAACAGGATACGGAATGTAATGGTAAGCTTTTGTTGTAAATGGTTAAGGAAAACTTGGTCAAGACCGAGATGTGCTTGGCAGCAAATCTATTTTATTTATTTTTTGTATAAGTTTGTGTGTGTCAGGGAAAGATCGCGGGTTCTAATCCCGTCGAAGCGTTCGCTTTTTCCTATCTAAGTTTGATACTCACCGATTTCGCTGAATTTTACTAGGTATATCTGGAATTAATAGGAAAGTATACGTAAAAGTAGCATGTATATTAGGCTGCTTTTTTGAAACTACTGTTTAACAACGGGACCAGAATTCCACGCAGGCAAACTCGCGGGTAACAGCTAGTATAAACTCAATTTTAAATCAATTTAAATTACCTGCGCTAAGAATAACGTTTCTCTCATACTGGGAGTACAGTATAAAATTAGTTTCAAATAGAAGAAGAAAGTTTCTCTCATAGTGCCACACATTTGGAATTTTAAAATTAAAAAAAAAGTTCTCTCATACTTACACAGACTTAAAATATTTACAAAATTAAAAAAAGAACATGTCTCGCATACTCTCAAAGATTCAAATGTATTTCAAACTTAAAAAAGAACATTTCTCTCATACTACCACAGATACGATATAGATGCAGGCGTTACCTGGCGGAAATCCATTACAAAGGGTTTATATTGGGGGAGGGAGGATTTGGCCCACCGCTCACCCGCGGTTCAACACTCCAACAATATATATTGGAATGTCAAACCACCCACTTCAAAGTAAGAAAAACAAAATCTTACCAGAGAGTGAGAGACCAGAGACGAAATAACATAAAAGCGCCAGACACTCGCAGCTCAGCCCATTCGCTCCTGTGCTCCTGAAGATGCCTCGTGTAGAGGTGAAACACGTGTCGAAGTTTAAGTCCTTCGCATTAGCGGAATACTGCAATGGTAAAACATCACTCTCTGGTAAGATTTTGTTTTTCTTACTTTGAAGTGGGTGGTTTGACATTCCAATATATATTGTTGGAGTGTTGAACCGCGGGTGAGCGGTGGGCCAAATCCTCCCTCCCCCAATATAAACCCTTTACTACCACAGATTTAAATTAGTTTTAAAATTAAATAAAGAACGTTTCTCTTGTGCTCTGACAGATTAAAATTAAAAAATAACGTTACTCGTAAACTCCTACAAATTTCGTTTATCTTTTGCAACTTTAGTTCCAAATCATCTGAGTTTTAATTATTAATGACTAACCTTCATTAAAATAAATTTTCAAGACAAATTAGTTCCAACTTTGCATTTCGAGTTCTTTAAAATTCATTAGAAATACCTATCTGTACCATTTTGGGTCTGTAATTACGTAATTCATTACTTTGATGAGCTTCTAGGGAGTAATAAAGGATGGTGACAATTATGAATGACCTACCAAAATTAATTGAAATTCTAGGTTATTTACAGTAGTCTAGACTTAAACAGAATCAGAAACCTACATAATTGCATGACATATGGTCACGCCTGTAATCCCTGAAGGGATAGGCGGAGGTGTATTAAACACCCTAATTTTGCTAGCTATGATTTTAGGTCTTACGTAATAGGGGGTGAGACTATTGACGCCAATCGGACACTTAAAAAAAACATAACTACCTACTAAATTCCTAACCAAAAACTTCAGTTTACTTCTTCCGATTTGTATTTCTAAGTATATATTTGTGTTTCATAATATTTAAACAATTAAAACTGAGGAAGAAAATGCTTATTTATTATCAAACATATGGTTAAAGTTTTACGTTTGTTAGATATGTTATTCCATGCCTATCTGCAGTTTAAACTGTGCGTGTCTATGAATATTAAAAATTCGGACCGCAGCATGAACTGGTTTTTACAATTTTTGTTTTTTTAGCGAGCAAACGAAATTGCCAAACACGTGAAGCGCTTTCAAGATCTTCTCGATTTACATATCGTTGTATTTCTACAAGCCTATAGTCGTCAAATGGTAGTAGATAGTAATATGTAGGATGAAAAACAATCCTATGCGTTAGTCATTGTTTGTAACAGTCATGAAAGTAGGTAGTATAGTTTCTACTCTTTTATTTTGTCGAAAACTGCGTACTTTTTATGTAGATTCACATCAAAAGTACGCAGTTTAAAGTAAATTTGTATGATTTATAGTCTATTTATCCCATTAAAATAGAAGTTTCTAATAATGTTTCTTACTTAATCACGCTCAAATGAATACATCTGGATCGGAAAATAACACAATAGAACTTTAATTTTATTCCTGGGACAGCTGAAACTGAGGCAGTGCTGGTTGAGGTTAGAATTCAGCTGTAAGTAAACTGGTCTTACTTAACGTAAAATGCCAAAGTGAAGCGGTGTGATCACTAGACGGTAACAGCTTTTCACTATGACAACACTAACCTATAGATAATAGTCATGAGTATGAATTTTCTGAAGTCATTGGATAAGATATGACAGAAACTAGATAAGGGTGTTTCATTTTGTTAGCGCAATGGAAAGAGCAGAGTCAGAATTTATCTGTGAGATCGAATAAGAAAAATACTATTACTAAAATAACTTAACACCAGATTTAAGCCGCATGACATTTGAAACGTAACCGAAACACGAATAAACGTTCCCGACCCTTTCTATAAACTTTTCTCTTTTCCACATAGAAGTTTCATGAACTCGATTCCTTTGTGCATGTGTGTGCGTGCGTGCGTGAGAATGTGCGCGCGTGTGTGTCTAAAATTCGCGATATCAAATTTTGTTCCCTCCAGTCAATTTTGTAGAATAAAATATAAAGTAATTGCTATCATATCTTTATTCATGTACGTCACAAACAATTACAAAAATCAAGGTATACGGTCCATCAAAGATTCAAAAAAAAAATTTCCAACAGGAAAAACCAATAAATTTCAAATAAATGGTTTTATTGCTTTATTTTACTCACTAGTAATCACCATTATTTGAGACTGAAAAATATAACAAGGAAAAAAACCTAGTCCCTCAGGGTATTACATTCGTTTATGTGTAGATCAAAACCAAATCTAACGTAAGATTCAAGAATGTTGGATTGAAAATAGTTTGAAAATGTTATTTTATAACTTTGACTCCATTGACATGCCGCACGGGTGCCTGCTGAGCGCGTGCGATGGCTCGAAATGAAATTTTATTCACCAACAAAAAATGTACTATAGTGAAATATTAGTTCTCATATGTTTCTATTGGTGGTACAGCTCAATGAATAAGCCTTATAGTTTTTAAACCATGAAGGCAATTCTTTATTGGATACATATGTCTGGCAATAAATAACCGCATGCCATGAAAAGTAGAGGAGTACACCTTTGACATTGCCTACTTTTGATTTTTAGGTAAGTACTTTCCTGTATAGGACAGGACGTTTGGTGACGGAGAAAGAATATCACCACCTCAACGAACGAAAGAGGCAGCTAACGGAAGAATACGAAGACGATATCACTGCGAGGAACTAAAATCTCGAAATATAACTCTGTAACTATCCGTCTGAAGAGCGTCGAACCAGTAGGCCAAAGCTTTACAATAATGGGAGAAACCTATGTCCAGCTGCGGACTATAATAAGCTGATTGATTGACTTTACCGTTCATATTAATCCTTCCTACCCAGAAAGAGAAATCAGCGCCAGAGTTTCGTTCATTCAATTCATAGGAGTATCTAGTTGTTTGCTGGTGAGGACAGCTGTACCAAAAATATCATGCCCTCCGCCATACACTTAAGAATTTTCAATATATAAAGTTAACATTGCATATTTTACATTTCAAAATATATTCAAACCATTTGAGTAATATTTTCCAGCGAGTACTGAGGGTACAATCGGTTCAAATGAAACGCAACTGCAGCTGATGTTATTGAATGGTGACGTGAAAATATTACTTTGAAACGGGCATCAAATATTATTCTAGTTTTGACTAATATTTCTTTCAATTTGGGTTTGAATTTTGACAGAAATTTAGTTTTTATTCTTTTCTTTGAATTTGTAGTTAGTGAATTGTGTTTGGAAATTTCACCAAAATATTCAACGCATTTTTGTGGTGACTTTGCAGACGAGGGACCACCTCCGCTCGTGCCCACTGTGCCCCTACACGAGTACAATTGCCGACCTCAATGAGGCGAGGGAGGGTGCAGTCAAAATTACTGAGTTTTCTGCAAACCACCCCGCTGGAGAAAGTCGAACTCGAACCGACTAAAACGCAAACGGTCTTCGGATCTTCGGTTGCAAGTAAGTAATTATGGTTGCTAATGTACTTAAAAAAACTAAAATTGCTTCATCTGTAACATGCTTAAGATGATTCCTGTAGGTGCTTTAAAATGGCACAAAACGATGTGATTTAAGATGGCAAAAAACCGAACAAAAGAAAACGAACTTTAGCAAGAATCTAATAAAAAGTTATGACATTTGTTTTCAAGTTTCATGGCGCCTATATTTTCGATGGCATATAAAACAACTCTCATGGTATAAGTTTGTGTTTATGTTTGAATGCGATTGTGAGGGCCTGCATGGATTGAATACCTGGGTCAATTGTATTGTATTGTATTGGGACTCCTTTTTCCGCCTCCCTTTTTGGGCCATTGTGCGTGCAGGGTTACTGGCTAGACCAGCCAGCCCAGCTCCGCCCATAAACGCAGAAGCTTACTGGGGACTTAACAGGCTTCGCGGAGCGACCTTACTGTGCCGAGCATTTGTAAGCGTTGGAGGGCTACTGCCTTGCATTCCAGTATTACGTGGGCGGCCGTTTCCTCGGCAACGAAGCAGCCCCTGCAGAGGAGGTATTCCCGGGTCGAGTCGACAGCTCAACACAAAGAGAAATTGTGCTGCCGACCCTACAAGAACCCTCTGATGTCCTTCTTGAAAATATGCAATTTATGCTTAAGAACTAAATAATGTACATAAAAATATTATTCACATACCCACGCAAGGACGGTGTTTCGGTTAAAATTCATTTATTTTCAAGAAAATACCAGCTTAGATGATACAAAATTTTATCTGACTTGATAATACTTTGACTTGCTTATCTAAACGAATTTTGTATAGAAGCTATGTATATTTAAATTTAAGAAATTTTGCATCAGCTCAAATAGCTCGATTTCAAGCAAAATTATATAAATTTGTCTAGTGTGTATTTTAATTCAGCGTCGTAGGATTTGAGCTCTTGTTGAAACATAATAAATGGAATGCGTGACAATGGCAAGAGACCGGACGGTATGTCATTAATACCTTGGATAATGGGTAGAACTCCTATCGTGATCACTATCGAATTCGTAATGTAAAGGTTTCGAGAGAACGGAGCATTGTGATTGGCAGTCTGCCTCTTGTGAACCTGTGTGCGTATGCGGTATTTTAGTTTAAGTTCGTTTTATTTGCATATCGTGGTTTTAACTTCTTTTTAAAATATGATTCCTTTATTGCATAAATAATATAAATATTCGTAAATGTAATCAAATTACGAGTAAGTAACTTTTTAAAACCTCCTCTATTGAGATCTAAAGTAACTTAGAGAGGAACATACCTACCGTATGCAGTAGTAGATAGGAGGTAATGAATAATAAATGTATTTTAATGGAATGGAGCTAATTTGAAATTACAACTGTCTCAGTTATTAACAGATTGTATACCTATGATGACTTAAGTCAAAATGGAGCGTTATGTATGTACATGTACAACGCCACCCCGTGATAAGTTATAGCTCACGTAGCTGTTATTTAAAAAAAAAAAAGCTTGTGTTATTGGTCCTAGAATGTGGATAAATATACTTAGAATTTTTTTTCTGTATGTGTACCATATTCATACATACAAGTATTTGCACAGAATCGAACCCGTGTCTCCTGCGTAGCAGTCAGGCTCACTACCACCACGCCACATAGACTGTAGATTTATAGTAATTTATGTGTTTATCGCTGAATTTACTGCTCTGGTCGTGCCTCAGAGAGCACGTCAAGCCGTCGTCGGTCCCGATACTCCCGGTTGCCATACAAACATCTATGGCAGTCGTTACGGATTGCTGAAGCCCTCAAAAGTTCGACTAGCCTAATTACAAGACTTCGATATCGCCAATTAGGTTGTGGAGGTCGATGGCAGCCGCGTCTTACTTAAACTAGAAAGCCGACCCCAACTAACTTGGGAATAGGCTCAGGAAATGATGATGATATTTTGAATAATTCGTAAACAGGCACTACAATTTAATTTGTTTATATAAATAACAGCGCGTGAAGTCAATTCTAATCAACACAAACAAATAACACAAACAATTTAACTCTAATTTTATAATAAGTCGAGAACACAAGCAAGTCAACTCTAATTTTATTGTATTGTTCAAATAAGTGAAAATAAGTGATTTATTATTGTCTTTGTTGAACGAACACGAATTATGTAATCTATTTTAGCAGCTACCTATTGATCGACGAAGTATTCCACTATCCTTCATTACCGCGTACGCAATTTAAAATATCAGTAGTAGTGACTTGTGACTTTTAGGCTTAGTTGCTCTAACTACTTGTTAAAGTTAAAGTTTCCGTCAAACTTAACAGTAGCAGTAACATTGATTATAATGGTTTGACTAAATGTGTTGCATCAGTGTATTTAGTAGCTCTGTTATAGTTATCTTTTTGATAGAATTTGACGTTTGAGCGTGGCCGGTTACAGTTAGCGTCAAGTTATGACGTGATTTTAACAATTGTCATATGGTGCAACCTGTTTTATACCTGACCGGTACTTTAACTGCACTGATAATGTTAAAGTACGATCGTGCAACCCAGGCTTAATGTAGACATATTGTCATCAATGCATATATTTATTTCTGTCAAATTCATAGTGGTTTATTTAGTACTCTTAGTATAGTACCAGATGGGGGGCTGTTGTCTCTACCTACCCCGGATGATAAATAGAGGCTGAAAACTATATCCATTATTTGTTTTTTAAAAGAATATTAGCAACCGAAGTTACTAATATTCCCTTTAACCCCTCCAGCTAAGCTCAATGGCTTGTGTTATGAGTGTGTTCGCGTCGGTAGTGTAATGGCCAGGATTCAAACCCGGGACCTCACGATCGTAAGGCCGACACCTTAACCACTAAGCTACCGCCGCTTCGATACTATAAACCAACCATTTTTTTTGTCAAGTGTAGAAATATCAGCAGATACCCTTCCCCCCCCCCCCCTCTCCCTCACCCTGCGGTTATGTTGAACTCGAACCAACCATAACACAGCCGTTTCGATCGATAATCGTATCGCACGTTCATCTAAATCCAACTTCTTCCCATCCGCATTTATTTATTCGCAACATTCAGATGTCTCATTCGAAACGTCTCAGTTCTCGCACACTCCGTTAAGAAAGATACGACAGCACACAAGAAGGGTGCTTGCCAAATCCGCACAACTTTTCAACAGTTGTTTGCGTCTGTATGTTTCGTATAATGAACCTTCTTCGAGATCTGTCCGTTTGTCACAAAGTTTCCTTACTCTCTCACGATCTACGGAGTACTTTATGGTGTGTACTGATTTATTGTGGACTTCACTTCAGTCATATTGTAGTCGTAAATACGAATTTGAGTCGTAGTTTGTCTTTTTGTAGTGTACACGAAAAACTGCACAGTTCTCGAAGGTTTGGAAAATTTACGAACATTCGTAGCTCATACTCGTTTCCCTCTGAAGAAGGCAGAGATAATAGCTTACAATATAGTTCTATCCTTGACATACTTCACAAGATTCCTCTACTTTAATTAATGTTGAAGTTTTTATTTATTTATGGCACGTAAATTTGACTTCGCCTGATGTTAAGCTGAAGGCAAAGAGGGTCACCATTGCAAACACGTACAGTGCTACAATGGTGGCGCTCAGATTGACGGCCTCATCAGATGGTTTTGCTTTTGAAATTCAAGTGTATTTCATGTAAGGTTTAGGTGCTTCACCACCAAAGATGGACGCGGGGAGTGGTGGCTGTAACTGTGGTACACTACTGCAGTCGATAGACCACCTACTGTCGTGCCCGCTTTGCCCCCACAATTTCCAACCTGAATGAAGCGATGGAAAGTGCGGTTAGTGTGTATTGGTCTGGGCATATCTAACTTTACTTCTAATGGTTGCCACTGACATGAAGAAGAATTATTGCCACCTCTCAAAAGTAATATTATTTCAATCGTCAGCGTACATAAGATAAACAGTAAACTAGTGTTATATGGTTAAAATGGGTTTCTTGCTGTAGTTGTTATTTGTTAGAATTATTCTGCAGGTCAACGAATATGCAACTGTACTGTATTACACATGTAAACGGAATTTTTCATACTTAAAAAAATCTACATATATGTAATTAATAAACCGAACAAATTTGTTAACAGGAACAGTTAATAGCCACATTAACAAATTTCTGGTACAAAATCAATTAATGACATCGATAATAACTACTTACGACCGGTAAAGTATTTAAGGGAATATATGGCCAGCTACGTGGAAAGCTTCGAAAATTACAAAAGAAAATAATAAGCGCCACCCACAAAAGCAATCGTATTTATTCCAGTGCCTATTACGTCTAAATAAATACGTACGCATGTCGCAGTTAAAATATCGAATAGGGTTATTATTGAAGTTTCTGATTTTAGACAGACATTGTACAAATTTGTACAACAATCAGCTTTTTAGTAGGTGTAGATAAGATGGCCATAATTTTTTCAAAACTTCTAATACTTTTCATCATAATGATTTGTTTAGATCGTAAGTATGTATTTGCAGGTATTATTCTGTCTGAATAAATAGATTCATCAAAATATAAGAAAATATTTAACACCATTATTGCAATAATTTTCAGGTTCAATTTTAATCTGAAACATTCATAGAACTATCTAAAACCTCATGAAACTTCAATGAAATCATATCCTTAATTAACAAAGTGACTTAGATATATACAGTCAGTATCAAATTGTTCTTGACTGGCAAAGTACTTATATAGATCTTAATACCAAAGCGTATGACCTTTTTGAGTTCTTGTAATTAGTCGAAATTATTGATCTGATGCTGACTGTACGAAGAGAAAATATTTTTTTAAAAGATAATATCATTTCCCTATGTATTTTTGTTTCAGCGAACAATTACAGTGTGATTTCTCATTTTCCCTCATGCAAAGTGTCTCACATATACATAACTATATTATTACATTTTAACATATATTCTAACGACATCATTGAACCCAAATCCAACCAAATATAAATCGTTTAATGCTTAAAACATCGCCATTATAAACCTTAGGGTTGACAAAAACATTAATTCATACGACCGGTCATTTCACTAATAATCTGAAATCACATCAGTACCACAACATGTACCTAATAACATCGGCCGGGCAATAATAATGTCCAATAACGTCCCTTTATGATTTACTTTTGTGCCCGAACATACGAAATAAAATCATATGTGTTATTTTCATGGTTATAACATAAACTATGGTGATAGAATTCCGTGATAACGGTAACGGCAGAATGGTGTTTGCTTGTGTTTGGTGTTATTGGTTTAACCAATATAAATAAAAATGTACAGCGAAATATGTTGCTGAGCGCATAACTCGAAGACGGCTGGACTAATTCGAGTATTTTTTTTAAATATATTTTTTGAAGTCTAAGGAAGGATTTTATAGAGTGGTAACGCGATCAGAAATCTACGCGAACAGAGCTGTGGGTAACAGCTAGTATTTAACAACAATATTGACTAAGGTTTTCAGGATGTTTTGGGAAAGGGGAAACTACACATCGTTATTAATTTACTCGTCTGTAGAGATCGTCGTATTGCTTGTGCGGCTAAGCACGTAACTAATTTCCTCACGACTTACACCGCATAGCAAAGAATTGGGTAAATTTTATTTCCAAATTTATTTAGCTGCAACCTTTTCAGTTACGAATTTACTATCGACATACCCATTTTTATTACAAAGTGCCCGATTGTCGGCAATAGGCTCGTCCCCTAATACGTGGGACCGAAAATCGTGTATAATACACCCCACCTACCCATTTGTGAATTACGGGCTTGAGCGTGAATGTAAGCAGGTACAGCTCTACCCGAACTATATGGCTCACTAGACCAGTGACATTTCATCACCGAACTAGTGACACAGAGGGCAAATGGTATTCGATTGAAAAAAAAAAATGAGCTCCCCTATCTTAAATTACCGCATTGTACAATGTTAAAATAATAAATCAAATATTTTCACGCCACACTTGGCAGAATATGCAGATCATGAAAAATTTGATACCTGTTATGACCATATTCTTGGAAATAAACGTTTCTTTCTTTCTTTCTTTTTTCTTTCTTTCTTTCTTTCTTCGTTTAGTAGCTTACGACCAAATAATGCAAGCAACCAATCACACATAACCGTAATGTGTATCCGCCTTACTGTGTTTATTAGTTAACAAATATTGGTCTGGTTGTAGTATGCCTTTGTTATATTGTAGCGTGTTATCACGTAATTGTCGTGTGGTTTACATTTCCCGCCAGAAATGTTGCGGTACACTGATATGCTTATACTTAGTAAGTTGGTGTATGGGAATGACAGCTGATGTCATTGAATTTTGATGGTATAATTAATGATAGTGGTCCATTGAGTGATCATTATATATTAAAGGGTCCCCTATGTTGTTGTGTTCTCATAAATTATATCAGAGTGTTTATATTGATATACATTTACGTTTAGAATTATGTGTAACAGAAATTTAATCGCCATCATTCTCTGAGCCTATTCCCAACACAGGTGAGGTCGGCTTTCTAGTCTAACTAAGATGCGGCTGAACTTTGATATTTTTCGTGAAGCAACTGCCATCGGACCGCCACAATCAAATTGGTGATATAGAAGTTCTGTACTTTGGATAGTCGAACTTTTGAGGTCTCCAACTACCCTTAACGATTGCCATAGATATTCTTATGGCTTCCGGGACCGAGGGCTTGACGTGCTCTCCGAAGTATTCCAAATAGTAATTTTCATGCATACAAATATTTGCAATGAGGGTGCGAAAAGTAACTCACAAACTCTGCCACTTGTCTGCCACAGACAGGAACGCGTCCCACCTGATTGACAGTGGTTACCGTGGCCTGTGTTTGCAACACCAGAGGCGTGACATTCATGCAACGAGAGAAGGTTAAGAGAGCTCTGTGCTACTGTCAGTCCAGAAGCCAAATAAGGGTCTCTCGTTCTCCCCAATAACAATATAAAACCTCTTCAGTAAGCTCTGGCTACGGTAACTTAAAATACGATAAAGATAATTAATTTTAAGCTCATAAAGCTCAAAATCCTTCAACCAAGACATTAAAAACTTATAACCACTTTAACAAAGCAAACAAAAGATCTTATTACTAGGAACTAAAATTATTCGAGATAATGAACACATTAAAATTTAATATCTTGTATCTGCCTAGTTGTTAAAACCGGCTATTAATGTAATTTAAATTTATAATGGCAGTACTCAAACAATGGTTTATCATTATTCAGTGAAAATTATACAAAAGATTTCTGTCTATTGCCATCAACGATATTTTTGTGTTTAAGGCTTTTGTGCGATGCGGATTTTGTGTTAACATCATCAGTTGAACTTTAATTGATGATTTGATTGAATATTTTTGTGCTAATTTAATCAGTTAATCAGTGTGCTGCTACTTGGATCCCTTTCTCAGAGGCACTCATGAGAGCCATGAGTGGAATAACAATAGTCACTGGTTTTAAACCGACTTCTAAAAGACGGAGAGGTTCTTAATTCGAATGTTTGTTTTTTTAATATTTGTCTGGGAGTAGCTCCGTGCGTGATTTGAAATTGTTCTATTTCGAAAGGGACCATTCTGGAATGTGCCCATTTTAATTTAGTAAAGATCTGGTGAGGGGTTTTAGAGATAAACCACGAAACTCCACAACAATCACTAGGAAATCAGCCGCGACTGCTGCCATCGAATAATATTGGATTGTTCATGCAATTGCACAACATAACCTTTTTTTATAAAAGGCAAAGTCTCAGAGAAGAAGTCACTATTGCAAACACGTACAGTATTACAATGGTGACATTCAGCTTCGTAGTCTGATTAGATGCTTTTTCACGTCTTGCTTAAACGGACTCGGGACTGTAGGAAGAAGGAAACACGTAAGCTAGTAAGGAATTCCAAGACTTAACGGTATGGCAAAAGAAAGACTTAGCGTAAGGCTTGGTTCTTGATGGAATATTCTGCACCGTGTGCGGGTAACATCTAAGCCCTGCCCGTTTGAATATGTACAGTAGAACTCAAAAGTGCAGTAGCAATCCTACGCAACTATAGCGTCAACATTCTAGCGCTACTTGTGACCTTTTTCTTTTAAGACAATTTACACACACACGTAAATAGTTCTTCCGTAGGATAGTATCGACAAATTCGCTTTGTCTACTTAAGTTACCCGTGGCTGAATGGTTCCGGCATGAGGTTTATCGGTTTCTGAGGTAGTAAGTTCGAATCCTACGATACCTGTAAATTCTTTTTGGGTTTCATTTATAAAATATGAATATCAGGTTGATGAATAAAATATGTGTCTTAAGTAGAATTTATTATTTGTTAAACTTTAGCAAAGATCATCGTAGAATGTAAAAAGTATGAAGGTAGATTTGAAATAAAATGGAACAATTACCGGCTTAGAGAAAATAAAACGATGTTGTTGGTGTTTAGTTGCGAGTGCTTCTTATTCCCGTGATTCGATTAAATATTAATTGCAACATGTCTACAAGTAATATAAGTATGGAAGTCAAAGCTAATATTGTGGCTTTATTTATATGAATGGATTAAATATAAGTGAAATAGCTAATGAAACTGGCTTATCCGTAAGTATATTATTATACCATTTTATTTTTATATTATGCTAGCTGTTGCCCGTGGCTCCGCCCGCGTGGATATCGGTTATCGTGACCAAAACATAGCCTATGTGTTATTATTGTAAAGTTCTATAAAATCCATTCATTAGTCTTTGCGTAAAAGATTAACAAACCTCCAAACATTCACATTTATAATATTAGTAGAATAATTATTCAAATAGATCTGGTGTATATATATATAAACCGTTGCTTACAATAATGTGTAAAAACGTTCTTTTTAGAGGAATACTGTGAGCCGTTGGGTGAAGAGGTTTGACGAAGAGGGTAGCCTGAAGGTTCGTACAAGAAGTGGACGGCCTCCGCTGATTAACCACAACCAGCGGCACTATATGGTGGCAGAGTATAAAAGCAATGGTTTCATACCAACACGACGATGGGCCAATGACTTTGACACGTCATTGATGACTGTTCGCCGCGTACTCCATGCCGAATGCCTACATCACCAGACGCCAGCAAAGAAACCTTTTTTTAACGCAACGGCATAAAGACGAAAGGTTACGTTTTGCCGTAACACGGAGTCAGGCAGAATAAGCGTTAATAGGTATGTGGAGGTGGAGCAGCGCGCAAGAACCAGGTGAATTTAGAATTCATTCCGCCGCGAGCGAACAGCAGCAGTTATGTGGACGTTTAAAATAATATAATGTTACCTACAGTAATTAAATAACTTTAGTTTTGTGCACGACAATTGTCTAATACGTCGTGGTGTCATGTTCGCGAATGGCTTAGGGAACATGTAGACGTCAACGTTATTCCTTGGCCAGTACGATCCCCTGATTTAAACCCAATAGAAAGTATATGAGGTATAATGGTCCAAAGATGGGACTTAAGGGATGAGAGATGTCCTGAATTATTAAAACAATTACAAAAATTAATAATTATTAGCAGGAAAAATATTATTCATTATTAATATTTTGCCCGCCTACAATACTATTATTGTCTCTGAGCCTATTCCCAACTCAGTTGGGGTCGGCATTCTAGTCTAACTAAGATGCGGCTGAGCTTCAATATTTTCTGTGAAGCGACTGCCATCGGACCTCCACAACCAAATTGGCGATATCGAAATTCTACAGTACTAATTATACTTAATTGGATGTTTGGAAAAAAGTAATCTTGTTGTTCTATATTACTTAAATCTGTGTAAAAATAATACTTTTGTTACATAACTTACAAGTAAGTAAACTATACCTACTTAATGATCTTTCTATGTATTACAAAAAATATAAATTCAATAACCCAGTTAGGTAAGAAGTAGTTTTTGTGAATGTGGTGAAAAGTGGACGTGCTGGCTATAGGACAAGTCAGTTTAAGATTGTAAGATTGAGGTTAAGTTTCAATCCTCTTTTCCTTGAGAAAACGAATACTTAAACTATAAACCTCAATAAAATTTACATTGAGCAGGCAGGTAGATTGTAAAGATGAAATATATTTAGTTACTGATCAAACATTTTGTATCATTTCTTTTCATAACCCCATAATTTAATCACATAAATAACTATTAATGCCAACTTCATGCAAAAATACTTTATAATTATTCAAAATTATGTTTTTGTCATAAATATAAAAAGTCGATATACGCTGGAATCGAACCACAAGCATATCCAATCATTGCGATTCGATAGTATCTTGCATTAACCGCTTAGCTATCAGTTGATTTATGAAGGCCAATGAATTACTGTATTAGTATCTAATGACTCACAGCAGTTGTAAACAATAACACATGAAAACGAACATATATTATTGTCCTTCTCTAGCACGAACAATTCAAATCTTGTTGCATTGAAATCCATAAGAGATAGATATATACCATTACGCACACAAGTAAACTCAACGAAGCGCGATGTTGCATTGAAATCCATAAGAGATAGATATATACCATTACGCACACAAGTAAACTCAACAAAGCGCGACGGTCGCACGGTAAACCATATTGAGCCTTGATGTGCTACTGCACTTCTGAGCCCTGACTGTACATCAACAACAATATCAAACCCTCATAAAATACATGAACAATGTTATAAAAAACTCAAATACATTTAAATTAATAAAGTGAATCGGCATAGAGCAAACAGACTAATTCCACCTTTTATCGGATTAGTCGATATCTGACGATTACAAACAGAAGGCACCGGTTCGTCTTTGCCCCGCCCCGAACCGTAATTCTTCGCATAGCATCGTTAATTTAAAACTAAATGCCCCGAGCTCGCAACAATAGATTGTCGCATAAATAACTTTAAAGGAAAAAAGGGGGACAGCCGCGTTGGGGAGGGAGAAATTTATTCGATGTTACTTTGGCAGAAATTTTCGGGGCAAAACTCGAAATTCAAGTGGAGTGCTCACCCCGATTGGTAATTCATGAGGATTATACGGCTTTACCGTAACTCGGGCATTTATACGTTGATTAGTTAGAAAAGATCTACATGAAAAAACTTAAATAATTCATTCAGGTTAGGGATGAATTTATTTAAAAGTATCTAATCTTCAAATTGAATGTTACTTAATGAATATTTGTTTAAAGTAAATCTCCATTTGTTTGGCGCGAGGAATGTCTCTAATAATTACACATTATCTATTTTATTTAACGTTTTTCTTTTTACCGACTCCCAAAAAGGTGGAGATATTTGCTGAGCTGAGCGCCACCATTGCAACACTGCACGTGTTTGTAAATGGTAACCCTCTTTCCTGAGACTTTGCCTTCAGCTTACCATTAGGCGAGGTGAAGACAAATTGATGTGTCCTAGATAAAAAAAGAATAACATTTTTTAACGCTATCATCAGAGCCAAAAACACCTATATATTACCATAAAAATACCCACCACAAAAAAAAAATATTTCAGAGCTTCAACAAATATTTCAATAAGGTCCTAAAACCTCCCAAAAAAATTAAGAACACTTTCAAAATTCAATAAAAAGAAATCTTCAATAAAATTGGACTCTATATCATTGTACCAATATCTAATAAGAAGCAAATATATACTCTAAATACAGTCACTATTCCAATCTGTTCACCCAATAAAGAGTCGGCATTCTCATGGACATTATTAAATTTATGGGACAATGTTGGGCCCTCGCAATTTTTCATCGTATCTGTCCCAATAAGTCGAAAGCGGGTAAAGGGTTGAATTAAAAACAAAACGCTACCCAACGTTTTTTTAGATGTTGGTATTGTTGATATACATATTTTAGGTTAACCCGTTATTTGTTGCTTGTTTTATTGTATCTACTACATAATTATATGTTTATAGAAAGAAATAAGTAGATTTTTGTATTGTAATGATGTTTCTGTGGGGCGTCTCCCAGATTTGAATCTGCTACACCTGCTAAATGGTAAGCTAATATCATAACAGACATAGTAGACCAACAGACTGTAGTAAGCCTATCATGATAACTACACCATATTTATTGCTCCATTACTTTATTTTCCATCCTAAGTTTTGCCGTTGCTCCTAGCAATAATATTCTTCTCGAGAATTTACTTGCTCGTGGAAATAGGTGGCAACAGCTTACGCGCTCACGGTCCGTACCATCGTCGTGAACAAGGCGCTGAGTGAGAGGACTCCCACTCCGAGGAGCCCACAGGGTCTACTTATTTATTTACCTTTTTTATTTTATACTACGTAGGTGGCAGACGAGCACACGGCCCACCTAATGGATAGCGGCCACCGTGGCCTATGAACGTGTGCAACAGTAAGGGTGTCACACACGCGCTGCCCACCCTGAAGGGAAAGGGGGAGATCTGGGAAGGGGTGGGAAGGCTAGGAAGGGGAGGGGAAGGAGGGGTACAGTGAGCTCTGGCTACCCTACTTACCGGCGGGAACACAACACGATGGTTATTATGACCGCGGTCTTCTGTAGGGCGGAGGTACTTCCCCCGTTGCCAATTCTGCCTTCGCGCCCCTATACACATGCCTACTTTGCCTTTAAGACAATCAGTCACTGGTTCACCTACTTGTTTAGCACTTTACGTGATTTCATTGGTCATAATATAAACATTTGAGTTAGCTACAGTAGTCACTATGGAGTCATGGGGGACTGGCTAGAGAGGCCACACGGTAGCCTCTCGTACCGGCTGACGCAGGTGATCACCGGGCACGGGTGCTTCGGGGATTACCTGCGTCGGATCCGGAAGGAGCCAACGTCCGAGTGCCATCACTGTGATGCGAGCGAGGACTCGGGGCTGCACACGCTGACCGAGTGCCCGGCGTGGGAGACGCCAAGGCGGGTCCTAGTGACAGCCCTAGGGGTGGGAGTTGTCTCGCTCGCCACCTTGCTCACGGTGATGGTACGATGCGCGAGTGCTTGGGCAGCCGCCGCCTCCTTCTGCGAGCAAGTAATGCTCGAAAAGGAGGAGGCGGAGCGGGTCCGGAGAAGACTCCGGGCCCGCACTGCCCGCGATGAGCGGAGGCGACTCGGACGTCGGAGGTCGCAAAATGACCTCCGTCCCCCATGAGCGCGGGCCTGGGGGTGACGGGTGGAGCCGCCGGTCACCCTAGCAGAAGCAGGCCACGGCGATGGCGCAAATGCCACCCCATACCCAGGGGCTAGATGGGGACACCATGGTCCCCACATTAGGGGAAGAGGGTCATCTCAACAGAGATGTCCCCGGGTCTGCCGGGGTGCGAGAGATATGTCTTGTATAATCTCACCTCCGGCAATCAAGGACCCATGGACGGCGTGCGTTTTGGTCGGTTCGAGTCCGACATAACCACCTCCATCGGTTTCGGTGGAGGTGGTATCCGTGGGGATTTTGCGCACGATAAAAAAAAAAAAAAAAAAAAAGTAGTCACTATGGAGGGGAGGTAGTAAAAACTATGGTCCTCGGGCCCTCTCCGTGATTAGAGGCGCTGCCTTAAAACAAATTACTAAACCACGATGGCTACTCTGGAAGACCGTCGATTCGACAGAAGAAGAAGCAATATTACTTTCGATACAAGCAAGATTTAAGAGCATTCCATTCCGAGGTGTATAATCAGGGCTGGGATTATAAAGCCTTTTGTTTTCTTTCACTATATCTTACCATAACGGTGTGGAACCTTCATTAATATGAGAACCCAACGAGATGTAACTACCGTATAACGCGTTAGGGTTCTTGCACACTGTAATCGTATAGCTACTCAAAAAACTCATTGGGAGATGACATTACAATAGATCGTGCACGCTCCGTCTACATTCAGGGTTCTCTGAAGGCGGTATTGGTAAAAGTTTGGGTGTTTACACATACATTGGTTCATGCCCATAATCTCTGAAGGGATAGACATAGGTATATTTAAATACCCACATTTCGCCAACTATGATTTTCGGTCCCACGTAATAGGGGGCGAGCCTATTGATTGAATATTACACATTGAAAGTAAACTAATTTTAAAGGATTGAATGGGCGTTTTACCATGAACCAGCGCGGCACGGAGAAGCAAACATGTATCTATGTATGTACGGCTCACTTTTGCACTTTCTGGCGCCGGCGCGGGCTCGGCGTTGAGTCCTGTCGCCCGCGATATCGCGATATAATAATGTAAAAATATTTTATTATTTTACACATTCCAGCCGCCAGAACACAAATCTTAAAAGTTATGGGCGATCATAATCGCCTGGACGTTATTATGTGGTCGGTCATCAGTCCGACATAACCACCTGTAGTTACTACGACGGGCAAAAAAGTAGTAGCCTAGTGGTTAAGACATTGTACTAGCATCTAACTGGACGAGAATTCGAACCCAAGTCATTACGCTATTAACCTGAACCCACTCTTCATTAATTTTGTTTCGCTGAAGGAGTTAAAACGAATAGGTACTAGATACTTGTTGAAGCTTTATAAAATTTACACATAAATGTTCATAAAATTATTAGTCCTAACTATATAAAAAAAATATGGTACCAAATGGCAACTATTCTGTATCAAACTAAAAAACAATAACGTAAATCGAATCAGAAATCTCCGAGCAATCAGTGTACATACATACAAAAATTCCAATTGAATTGAGAACCTCCTGCTTTTTGAAAGTCGGTTAAATATAATATGGCCCTTTCTGAACAATTTGTTCGGTTGTTAAAAAAGTGTATTGTTTAAAAACATGAAATGATCATCCGCTTTTCAGTTTGACTGTACAACATCTAAATACACAGCTGCTGGTACAATCGAAACAGTCGGCTATTTGGATACCACATCGACATAATTAAAATTGGACAGAACCCAGGCACTTTTCATACAATTTTTCTCATTCCACTCAGGGCCGGGTAATAAGAATTTATGGTGCTACACACAATAACCCATTAGCGTGGCCTGTTACGCACCATAGAACGTAATGGGGGTTACTTATGTACCTACTAATTACAGTAACCAATCCTATATTGTAATAATATTGGAGTTGATTTATTCCTCAACTATTGAATTAGAAGGTGTTGTATGAAGTACTAATGGCGCAGGTGAAAACGGAAAGAAAGAAAAAAGATATTTAGAGCTTTACTAGCTGACCCGACAAAAGTTGTTTTGCCTAAAAATTTTAAGGGGGCTTGAAAAATAAATGTTGGGCGATTCTCAGACCTACTCAATATGCTCACAAAATTTCATGAGAATCGGGAACGAACATTGTGACACGAGAATTTATATATAAGATTTTTTTGAAAATGAAAATTCTAATTTTTTTTACAAACAAAATATAGAGAGTAGTTAAAAGAGTCAGATATTTTTTTGTCGAATCCAGTAGTTTCAGTTTCTAATGCAACAAGGATTTGTGTTGAAATTTAATAAGAACAACCTTATTTAAATTTGTCCTATACTGTCTACTGGAAATAACCTAAACAAATCAGAATTATTCACATTCAAGATAAATAAAGCATTTGAAATATAAAATCTGAAGATAATCTTAAAGAGCAAAGAGCCAACACAATCCAAAGGCAGTCTGACAACTGTGGACGCAAACATGACACGCGTTTCATATGAAAACACTCAGAATTTCATATTTCAACTCAGACGTGCTAAGCGACTATGCTAAAGAGAACCTCACAACACACTCCTTTTTCAAACAACAAAAACAAAGTCTTTGGAGGAGAAGGATCATCTCAACTTGGTCGGTTTGCCTCAAGACATGTATCGCCTGCAGCGAACAACTCTTCTTTGTCAGTTGAAAGAAACAGAAAGTGAGCGATTGTCTTCGCCGCTTTTTAGTGTTTTATTTTTGAATTTAGAATCTGTGTTTTACTGGTGGCCAGTGTGTCAAAGGAAAGGTAGCGTTTAAAAAAAGAAGATCAAAAGTTCGGCTTGAGGCATTAGGAACAGCTGATTCAACCCTTTTATTTCTATGTTTCATAAAAAAGTTAGAGGCTTAGTAACACGTTGTCACCTTTAAAACATAAGGTCAATTTTAGTGACAAAAATATCTTCTAAATTTAATCTTGATTCAAAATTATTTTCCCAAATGTTAAAATTGTATTCTTCTAGCACAACTCATTTTTTTATTATTTTTGTGATCCTTTTAGTCATGGAGAAGCTTAATCACATAGATTTTTTGTATTGCTTTTAAAAAATATTATTAAAAGGAAGATTATTATTTTGAACATTGTAACACTGTGGCAGTGCCGATCTGAAGTAAAAACAGTCTGTGTACAAATTAAAAAGTGAAACCTGGGTCAATTAACCTGATTATTAGTGTAAATACAATAGTTAGCATATTGCTTTGCTAGACGTTTTAATCAGCTTGTCACTACACGGTTAGTGCAATCTGACCGAAACGTCAAGCAAATCAAAAGGTACCTAATACGCGTTAATACTCAGTTTTTGCTAACCATATGTCATGCAACGCAAAAATTTTAAAAAGGGAATACTACACAAATAAAGTGTTTAACATGACTAAAAAAAGTTTTCAGTTCAAAGAGGTGTAACGTGTGAATTTAATGACTGTCTTTTTATCCTCGTAAGGATTCCATGTAGTGGATGTAGCGTTAGGTAAGAAAGCGAATTCAAAATTTTTCCTTGCACAATATTTACTATGAAAACTGCACAGCGCGCTTTAAAAAATGATAGACATATATAAACCTTAAGGTCTGTGGCTAAGGTATATATCCAGAATAGTATTTATCTATACCTACGTTTATAATATTAGTATTTAGCATTTATATATACCTATGTATATATTAAATATAAGTATTTAAAACCATAGACATTATTATTATTAACGTAAATAGATCTACCGACTCTTTCATTACCGCGTTACCATATTTAAAATGTCAGTGGTAGTGACTTGTAACTTTTAGTAAGACGTCACTACTGTATCTATTTCTGACAAAATTGATAATAGTTTATAAAAAAAGTTTCACTATTTGTAATTATTCTGTGACTGTCTCACACCTAGGTTTTGTGTAAAGATAATAATGCCCTTCACTGACATACTTTGTTTCTCTAAGTGTTACTAATAACTAAATGGCTTAAACATTTCAGGAGTTCGTCTACTATCAAACCTTCCATTCAAGCCCCTGGATTTGATTCCTTCTGAACTATCCTTTATCCTTTTATACCACTTAGGTGGCAGACAAGCACGTGTGGCCGTGGTCAATGGACTTTTGCAACATCAGGGGCGTCACATTCATGCTGTCAATCATATAGAGAAGAGAGGTGCAGGGGAAAGGGGAGGGGATGTGTCTATGCATACTAGATGTATCATTCGTTCTTTGTCCCAAACTATCTTTTACCTTCATTATTCTAATAATATCAATCAAAAAATAACCCCAAATCGAACATTTCAACTCTCTCTAACCGTTCGTGATCGATCTCATCATTCAACGTCAAATACATAATAAAATTTAAAAAAATTCAATTCACTTCCCTCCAACCGTTAATTACTTTCGAAGCATCATACAAAATGTCTTCCTAATGAGCACGAGCTTCAAACCCAGTGTAAAATCCGCAAAACTAAAACGTCTAAGAAAAACTTGTGAACTGCAAAGTGGGGAGCGTCAAAACTTACACCATCTGTACCGTGCGATAGTTGGGGACCATTTCTCACGTTTGATTTATAAACGCAGTGCGATATATTGGGGCCATAAAACCTGTGAACGCTACTTTTGTAATAAGTATTGCAATTATCAAATTAAAATTCGACGGGATACGAACTAGCGATCTTTTCCTTACAGGGGCTACGCTCTAGGGCTAATGATAAGCTACATGTAAGAAAAGAAAGAAAGATAGAGTCGTACAGCTACATTGAGCGGATGACACCGGTATACAGCCGTCGTCAGCCAATATTGACCCTGCACAAGTTTTCCAAAAGTCTCCTCAGGAAGAGTGCGGTACCAACGAGTTTCGAGGTTAGCCTCCAAAAAATCTCATCGATGTGCTATTAAGAGGATCGAACGCATCTCAATCAATCCACATGGCAGCTGCAAGCCCACAAAAAATAAGAAACTTAACTTATTCATCTCTTAATTCTTTATTAGACAGTAAAATAACATTATGTACAAAGGCGAACTTCTTTGACTCGTGGTGTCGAGTTACCACGAATTTGAATTCTATCGACTATTTTTCTAAACGCAATTTTTGTGGCCATACATATATTAACACTTCAAGCAAAATGCCCCAAGCTATTCGTATATGCGGGCTATTTGCGACTGAAATAACCGCTTGCACTCACTCATATCGAGGGTCCTTTATCACAGTATTTTGCAGACTAGTAGAATCTACACTGTAGTTTTTGCTATATTTGAATTGTAGCACAACCCCTCTAGACAAGTGGCAATACTTCGTAGAATAGAATGATCAATGAGGTTTAAGATTGTCATAAACGTTCAAAATACGTGTTAATCTCATAAATGGCGTCAGCTAGTCTAATTAAGATGTGGCTGAACTTCGATATATTCCGCGACTGCCATCGGACCTTCACTACCAAATTGGTGATATCGAAGTTCTTTAGTTAAGCTAGACATTTGAGGGCTCCAATTACTTGTAACTACTGCCATAGATGTTCGTATAGCTACCGGGACCGGCCGCTTAACATGCTCCCCTGAGGCACGAACAGACCAATGCAAATAGCTCACTCTCGCTCACTTTCGGCTGGATCCGTTATTTTTTTATTTATGACTAGCTGTTCCCCGTGGCTCCGCCCGCGTGGATTTCAGTTTTCCCGCAAAGTGAATGTAGCTTTCCAATGGTACAAGAATTTTTCAAATTGGCATAGTAGTTTTTGAGTTTATTCATTATGAAGATACACATATCTTTATAATATTAGCGTAGAAAAAGAATTGACAGAGAGCAAATAGATTTAGATTTTCACTTTTGCAGTACTTTCTCTATTATTATTCTGTCAGTACAGTCTGAAAGTTATCTTTGAATAATAAATAGACTCTGAGTGTTATTAAATGGCCAGTTAAAAGCCGTATTAAGTATAAGAGACATTGGCCAGTCATAAAGCAGAGATAGGGATTTAAATGGTAAAATTTTGAGGTACATATTTTTGTAAAACTTAATTCAAACTTAATTCTCGATTTGAGAGAGCGTTAGTAAAATATGAGCTTAAAATGAGGCAGCTGAAACCGAGTACCTACGACATAAATAGTAATAGCTCAGATATTTGACGTCGTGAACGGTGATAATTTGTGTACGAATGGTTGAACTACCATGGACGTCTAAGATCGTGTGAAGCATAGGAGGCAAAGCAGGAAGGTGGACGCTGAGCTCCGAGTTCACTTGACGTCATCAGGAAAACCCGTCCACACGGTACGAGTCTTTACTCTGCCGCACCATTAAGTCTTGGAATTCCTTACCGGCGCACATTTCCTTCTTCCTACAGTTACACTTCCTACAAGCGTGAAAAAGCATCTGATGAGGCTGTCAATTACGTCATTATGAGACTTTACCTTCAGCTTAACATCAGGCGAGATGAAGTCAAATTGACGTGCCATAACTAAAAAAAAATGACGATGTTATATCTATAAGTTATCACGTACAATATTTGTTTTTTCTACACTACACGCAGTTCAGTATTTCAAAGTAAATATATTTAGGAGCACCCTGAAACGTACGTAATGGAAGGTACTTGGTAAACTTTTAATATACGCGCCACTAATAGAACACGCGCCAACTTTTACACCGAGTTAACTTGATGTATTGTGATGTACCAGCAATTTGATTGGAGAGCTTGTTGGCGAAAATATAAACAATTTTATTCAAAATAGGAAGGGAATCCCGAGAAAGTGTTTACTTGCAGATAGACGTGACTATCTGCAAGTAAACACTTTGGAAAAGGAAAATTTCAATACGTGTAAATTGGAAGCAAGTTCATTCATTAAAAATAAAATGAATTGCAATAATATTGCTACGTACTTACGGTCGAAACCGAGTATTGTTTTATTCCTAAAAATCTAGGAAGCATTTTTATGTATCGGGCTCGTGAACAGAAATAATCGATGATGAAGTTAATAATATCCTATTATGCAAAAGGTTTTTTTTTTGTTTTTAAGTGGTATACTTAGGTGGCAGACTAACACGCGGTCCACATGCAAGTGATTTCCATGGCCTATGGACGTTTGCAACACCATAGGCGTCATTTTGTGCTGTCGACCATACAGAGGGGAGGGGATAAGATTAAGAGCCTCTGTACTGTCAGTGTAGGTAACATAGAAGGGTTTCTCAGTCTTCCCAGTGACAACACAAAACCTCTCCAGTGAGCTATCCTACTCACCGCTGGAAACACAACACAAGGTTATTAGCCGCGATATTCTATTAAGCGTAGGTGTACTTCCCCAGTTGGACTGGAGATATCGTCCTACCTCCGAGACAATATTTTCCAAATATAAAAATATATTTCCCGTAACACTGGTTGCTATGGTTCGCTATCTATACCGACCGTGTGTAGCTACTGTTAGAAAAGTGCCTTCATTCCGCCATGTGTTCACTCATGTGGAAATTAAAAACATGGTTTCCGAAGTTCTAAAAAGGAAAGTTAACTGTCTTTACATTCACTGAAGGGTTAGGGTTAACCCAGTGAAGTTATTACCCCATTATATATACAACAAAGGGATTGGAAGTTTGTTCCGAGAAGTCGTTAAATAGATTCAGGAGGTTTTTCACTTAAATACTTTTGAAGGTATTGTTGCTGCCATATTGCTCCTATTTGAGAAATAAAATTTTTTTTAGAGATCAATAATATTTTTCACTGATACGGTTGCATTTAAAGTTTATTCTTTGAAGTGTATTCAAAGAAGAATCAATTTCGTTAACTCAGTTTAGGTGCATAAAAGATGAGATAGAGTCATAGAATCAGTGGGAGAACTAAGGGCTTAAGTTGACAGTGCTAGATGATGGCATTACAATGTTTTCTGCACAGGAATTTCCTTCTTTCCTTCCCACCCCGTTCTCCCACTAGAGGATCACCAGTACCAAAGCAGAGCTTAGTGTTGATGGAAATACTAAGTGTGTGGCTCACGGCTGAGTAGAATTTGAATCACCCTATCCCATACGGTGTTGTACAAGGAGAGTGTGGGCTGTTTAACATCAGATAGATGTATATAACACAGACTCAATCTCAGATGCATGGCATCGAGTCAACAAGTCAGGCACTGTATTGGGGCGAATACAAGGGTTGGTGATATGTGGGTGTTAATTCACCTCTGCTCACCCCGAAGGAAAATATGCGTGAACATATCAGTACTCTCTATAAAAAAATACTCGAAGAAAATCCCAGCACACTTAACCAAAAAACCGTATCTAAAATCCCAGTAACATCACCTTACAAAAAGGCTTATTATACTAGAAGCTACATTTCAACTCGGATTTAAACGGAGTAGTAATTTGGGGAAAAACTCCCGGGAAAATGTCTTAGGTTCACCGGTCCAGCGGGATCACGGCACACTCTGGGAGCTTTGGTCTTGAACGGCTTGATGAATGACGCCCAATGTAAATGGAGTGTTCCTATTTCGGTACAATTTTATTTCAGAAAATAATGTAAAGCTAGATTTATTTTTATGTTACACTGCGTTGTATTTTATAATAATTGTGTTGTATATTCTTTATACTATTGCAAATGTAACAAAGGTAATTGGACTGTAATCCATACAGCTAACGTGGATAAAATAGGAATGCCAGAAAAACGAAGAGCTTATTACAATTTCATTGTTGTGAGTAACTAAACTTAACAGGAATAGAATGAAACGAGCATGCTTTATTTTAAAGTGGGATATTTTAAGATCGACTTTATGCGAGTTTAGCACCATCTATCATGTTTAAAATCGTTTGCTCCAATCTCCAATTGAAAATAGAAAAACGAAGTACATGAAAAGATAGTTGATAACAAAACTAACTATGTCTATGAACACCTTTTTTCTTTTTTCTTGTACCTTTCATATCACTCATTCCCTGAACCTTTTTCCCAACTCAGTTGGGGTCGGCTTTCCAGTCTACTGTGATACGGCTGAACTTCGATATTTTCCGTGAAGCGACTGCCATCTGACCTCCACAACCAATGGTCTAATGACCAATGGCGATATCGAAGTTCCAAGTTAAGCTGGTTGGACTTTTTGAGGGCTCCAACTACCCGTAACGACTGCCATAGATGTTTGTATGGCAACCGGGACCGACGGCTTAACGTGCTCTCCGAGGCACTTATAAACCTGCGATAAATACACACATAACTTCGAAAAGCATCGAAAAGTCATTGGTGTGTGCCATGGTAAACCTGGGATCGAACTCGAGACCTCGTCTCAGCAGTCCATTACCCATACCACTAGGCTACCGCGGCTTATCCTTCGATATACCTTTCATATCACTATTTTCGCAAAAATATAATGTAGACAACAAATGGATTTTTAATAAAAAAGAGACAATCTAACGTTTGACAGGTCATATATTTTGTACTCCACTACCGAATATTGGTACTAAAAGTATTGAATTTCAAATATGTATGAGGTATCGAATATTTCTATCAGCCGATAGATTATTTAGATTGGCAATTCAATCGAAAAATATGCTAATACCCGAACATCTAATGGAAATTTTTACAAAACAATTAAAACAAACTCGTTAAAAATATAATAACATCTCAACTTCCCTATTTCATGAAAATTATGTCTATATCTTTTGTACATGTATAAACTTTTATTGGAATTGCCCAAGGTTTTGACCACAACGTGATTGTTGATTACGGGGATCTTCGGGTTCTCAAAATAACGAATTTACCGTGGTTTGTGCGTTTACACGTTTATTAAATAATAGACACTGAGTTTAGATGCAGTTACAAGCTCTTACGTTTTATTAGTCGTCGACATTTTTGAAAAACGGCGAACCCAGTCGCCGTGCTCTCTTCCGTGATTGGCTGGTTTTCTGTTATACCGACGCGCGACGTTTGCGACGTTTGTTTTCCTTGTGAGTGCGAGGCCGGCCCGACAGATGGCGTAAGGCGTACGTCATCGACATACTGCCCGCCTTGGAAGCACCAGCTTCCAATGATGAGACGAGCTTCAATTACTCCACTGGCAAAGGGCACACTTTGGAGAAAGCTCTGCGCAGGGTTCCGGTCGCCGTGCGTATTTCGGCAACTCGGGACACCCCATCTGGACCGGGGAACACCTTCGTAATGCGACCCAAGCACCACTTGAGCGGTGGAAGGTTATCTTCCTTGATTAACACCAGACTGTCAAGGCGTATATCGTTCTGATGATATTTCCACTTCGTTCTAAGTTGTAGCTCCGATACGTACTCCTTAGACCACCGCTGCCAGAAGTGCTGACGTAGTTGTTCAGCTCGTTGGTATCGTGTCAGACGTGCCGTCGGGATACTAGTGGTGTCTTCACAGGCTGGAGCAGTCAGCGGCCGTCCGATAAGGAAATGACCAGGGGTCAGTGGGGCTAAGTCAGTAGGATCCGTTGACAGAGGGGACATAGGTCGGGAGTTGAGGACAGATTCAATTTGTGCTAAAACGGTACTCAACTCTTCGTAAGTGAGTCTCGCGTTACCTACTATGCGTCGTAAGTGATACTTACATGACCGGATCCCTCCTTCCCAAAGGCCACCAAAATGGGGTGAAGCGGGTGGTATAAAGTTAAATTTAATTCCTTCGTTAGCGGTGTAATCAATTATTTGTTTAGAGTTAGAAGAAATGAACGAATAAAATTCCTTTTCAGCCCCTACGAAGTTTTTACCATTGTCTGAGTATAGACAATCAGGTTTACCTCTTCTACTAATGAAACGTTTTAAGGCTAAAATGAAGTCATCAGTACTTAAACTGGAAACAAGTTCTATGTGAACAGCACGTGTGAGAAAACAAATGAACAAACATATGTACGATTTCGTTAGCTGTGCCCCCCTTCCCTTTCTAGTTAGGACGTACACAGGTCCGCCCAGATCCATACCCGTTCGAATAAAGGGAAATCCGGAGTCTAAACGGTCGGAAGGCAAATTCCCCATGATTGGCGTTAAAGTTTTACCTCGCAATCGAGTACAAATAATACATTCACGCACCACCTTGCGAACCAAATTCCGTGCGCCCAGCGGCCACCATTCCTCACGCAAGTTAGATAGAAGAAGTTGAGGTCCACCATGTAGTAAGCGTTTATGTTCGCTTTGCACTAAAAGTTTTGTGAAATGATGGCTACTACACAGTAAAATCGGATATTTCTTTTCGTACTTAAATTCAGACGAGTTGGATAGTCGACCTCCCACTCTAATTACGTTACTTTCATCAAGGAATATATTCAAACTCGAAACACGATTTGTTTGTTTATTATTACGTTTAAGTGGTATATTATTCAATAAACTATTGTATATCTCGGGAAAGGAGTCAACCTGTGCTAACTTTAATAACATCGTTTGCGACGCGTTCAACTCAGCTACTGATAAGGAACCGGTTTTTCGATCTGTTGTTGTCACGCGCAAATTAAAAATGAAACGTAAAACATATGCACCTATGCGCTTCAGTTTAACAAACGATGAATATTTATCAAACTGAATCACTTGATTAGAAAGGGTACATACTAAACTAACTGATTGGGACTTTATTTCTGGCAAATTAGAAAGATTAACGGATTCATTACATAATGTGTTAGATAAACAATCATAATTTATTTCATGTAAATAGGATGGGCCATTCCACCACAATTCACTTTCAAGTAATGAATCAAGTTGCAAACCCCTCGACAATAGATCAGCTGGGTTACTTTTGCTACTCACATGCAGCCACTCGGCGGTATTAGTTAACTCATTTATTTCCGAGACACGATTCTGCACAAACGTTTTCAACAGGTGTGGAGACATGCGTAACCAGCCTATGACAATCGTTGAGTCAGTCCAGAAATAAACCCGAGAAAAATTCAATAGTAATGAGTCCGTTATCCTTTTATAAAGTCTCGCTCCCACTAGGGCCCCGCATAGCTCAAGTCTAGGTATAGTTAGAGATTGCAATGGGGCTACCTTACTTTTTGCACATAATATCCTAACTGTTACGGGGGAGTGATCGCTGTAGGATCGTATATATGCACAACTACCATACGCGTATTGGGAGGCGTCCGTAAAAATGTGAAGTTCTTTATGCTGCACGTTATCGCCGAATGAATGACGCGGAATGCGTAATTTATGTAAACAACTTAAAGAACTAATAAAATCGTTCCAAATTATCACGAGATCGTGTGATACAGGTGTATCCCATTCTAGTTTATCTAGCCATAGTTTTTGTAAAACTATTTTGGCCTTTATGACTACCGGTGAAAGAAGACCTAAGGGATCATAAATTTGAGATATGACTGATAACATTATTCGTTTAGTTAACTGTGTATTAACCTTATCCCTATCAATTTTTGTAGAAAAATATAATTCATCACAGTCATTATGCCAACCGATACCTAATGTTTTATTCTGCGTGTACTCCCCGACGAATGTATGAGCACGAGTACTAGTAGTGACGTCACAGTTAAACGTCCATTTACGCAGTGGGAAGCATCCTGACTGTAAGACTTGCGACGTTCTCTCACAGATAGATAACAATGCCTGATAGTCATCATGACCCGTACACAGATCATCAACAAAGAAATCCTGACAAATAACCCTGGCTATTACATCATCATTACACTCCAATGCCAACTGTCGTAAACAGCGCATGCTAAGGTACGGAGCCGAGGTGCATCCGTATGTTATAGTGTTGAGTTGGTATATACTTAGAGGGTCTACCGGTTTATCGCGCCAGACCACGAGTTGCAACGATCGTTGGTCTGGTTGAATAGAGACTTGTCGGAACATTTTCTCCACGTCAGCGCATGCTACGTACTTATACTGTCGAAACCGTAACAAGATAGAAAAAATATCGTTTTGCAGCGCTGGACCCGGATATTGAATATCGTTAAGCGACTTGTTTGAGCTTGTTGCAGCACTAGCATCAAATACAACGCGTAACTTAGTAGTAGAACTATCTTCCTTAAGCACTCCGTGATGAGGTAAAAAATAATTTGGGTTATTGGCCTTGTCGATCCGACTCATGTGTCCTAACGTTAGGTACTCGTTCATAAAGTCGGCGTACATTCGTTTATAGTCTGGGGAACGTTCTAGTTTACGCTCCAAAGACAAAAATCTATTTTTTGCTAAATTATAAGAATCTCCTAACACGTTAGGAGGGTCCTTTAAAGGGATGCGAACTGAAAATCTACCATCGGACTCGCGCTTAGTAGTGGTGGTAAACAATTCTTCACAAAAGGTTTCATCTTTAGTGAGAATGTTATTCACTTGCGTTACGTTTTCTAATTCCCAAAATCGTTTAAGTTGATCATTCAAGCTTTGTGTGAAATTACATTGAATGTTATCAATATTATTATTACGAGGCGCAGATACCTTTATAGGACCCGACAGTAGCCATCCTAACTTCGAATTTTAAAGAAATGGCCCGTTTGCCAATCGAATTCTATTACCGTCTAATAACTCCCAAAACCGGTCCGCACCTATCAATAAATCGATTTCCGAAGGAATATGGAAGGTGGGATCGGCAAGGCGTATGTTATCCGGGATGCGTATGACCTCTGTATTTATATTTGTAGTGGGCAAACTGGCTGTTATACGCTGCAATACAAAACATAGAACTTTGGTACTATAATCGCATGATTTGGAACGCATATATAAGTTACATGAATGATTTGTTTGTGTCACTGACTGTGCGACACCTGTAATTCGAATCGTGGACTGTAATAAAGGCACATTAATTTGTTTTCTAAACGCATCTGAAATAAAACAATGCTGGCTGCCGTTATCCAACAGCGCCCGGGCTGTATGGAAACGTTTATTACTATCGGCTACTTCCACTAACGCTGTACATAATATCACCGGTTGTAATACATTGTGTCGTAACGCGGATCTCTCGTCAGCGCATGCATTCATACTACTAACGTAGGTACCTATAGATGTAGAATGCAGCGCAGTCGCCGAAGCGGCCTGTGAAGATTGCACCTGCTCGGTGTCGCTAGCCGATGCTAAGTGAAGTAGCGAGTTATGTTTGTGTTGGCATTGTTTACAGGGCCCGAATTTGCAATCTACTAAAGCATGACCGCTACGTAAACAATTCCTACATAACTGCTTATTCTCCACAACTTTAATTCTATCCTTTATAGATAAATTTAAAAATTGTATACACGTATAAATAGCATGACTCCCATTACATAAGGGACAAGTGTAGGTACCCTTTGGCTTAGATTTATTTTTAGGTACAGAACTGCTAGTTGTTACGTAACTATGTGCAGACGTATTGTGCTTTTGTGAATGACCCTTAGACTCGTGATTCAATTGCTTATTATTATTAGATTTACTAGGACCTAGAGACTCTAACATGTCTGCCTTTTTCTTCAAGAACGTGAGCATATGATCCACCTTCAACTTTATGTCGGAATCAACTTGAATACACCCTTTCTCGTTCTCCCACTCGCGTTGCGTAGCAGAATCAAGCTTAGATTGAAGTAAATAGATAATTAGGGTATCCCATGTATCGGTGGGTTCGCCTAAGGACGTGAGTGAACGCATATTTCGCAGAACGGTATCTATCAGCTTCCTAATCTGTGACGAGGACTCCTGCTTTAAAGGTGACATATTGAACAAAGCTTTCACATGATTTTGTACCAAAAGCCGAGTGTTATTAAACCTATTTTCTAAAAGTTCCCACGCGTGAGTATAATTTTTTGGAGTAAATTCAAAGGAGCTAATAACCTCTAACGCTATGCCACTTAGTGAAGAACGTAGGTAATGAAATTTCTGAATTTCATCTAAATCGGGACAGGTATGGATCATAGTCACGTACGCATGTTTGTATTCTAACCAGCTATCAAAATCGCCATTAAAAGTAGGTAGTTTTATTTCCGGCAACCTACTCTTCCGATTAGAACACATATTATTATTTATTTTCGAAATTTTGTTTTCAGCCTCGGTACTTTCGACTAAACTTTCAGCTATTGCTAATGCACTAAAATATAAGGATTCGAAACATTCAACGTATTCACTATTGGAAGCGATATCCGAATCCGAGCTTAAAAGTTCAATCCTATTTTCTATTTCGTTAAAGGTTTTGTAACAATCTTGAACGGCTTGCATTCTAAACTTTACTTCCTTTATTTGTAATGCAGAAGGACCTTTAACTTGAAAAGAATTTATATATTTATGAAATTGGGTCAAACGCCCCTTTATATTACCGCGCTGTCGTCTAAGGTTAACAAGTTCGTCTTCACGCATCTCAGTTGACGAAGCTTGTGGAGTAGTAGACGGAACGGGAATCACTAAATTATCACCAGCCATTATGAATAGCCTTAGGTAAAGAATAGGTACTCACGATTGTTTCGGCACACGAGGTTGGTTGCAAGTAGGTACTTCACAACGATACGATTTTAGCACAAACTGGGATAGGGAAAGTATAGACGGGATCAAAGACCTGACCGTAAACTGATGAATTGTGATGCTTCAATATGTAGTTTGATGCAACGGCGTGTTCTGACTTGCACCTCTCCTGGATTCTTCTCCCAGCAAAAGCAGCAAATCAGCAAAATCCGGCTTGACAGGACCAAATGTTGATTACGGGGATCTTCGGGTTCTCAAAATAACGAATTTACCGTGGTTTGTGCGTTTACACGTTTATTAAATAATAGACACTGAGTTTAGATGCAGTTACAAGCTCTTACGTTTTATTAGTCGTCGACATTTTTGAAAAACGGCGAACCCAGTCGCCGTGCTCTCTTCCGTGATTGGCTGGTTTTCTGTTATACCGACGCGCGACGTTTGCGACGTTTGTTTTCCTTGTGAGTGCGAGGCCGGCCCGACAGATGGCGTAAGGCGTACGTCATCGACAGTGATTAACCAGCTTTTAACTAATACCCGTGATCATGTTTGTTCTTAATTACTTCTTACTTCTTTATACGCTACATAAATTTGTAATTTTGAAAGGTTTCTTATCCTCAGTAAAAAGTTTCACAATACTACAAATTAGTACTCAGTTTTATTCGAATTCCAAGATATATTTATCGGTAAAACGATCGCCAAAAATATCACTTATTAGAAATTCAAATTAGCTAATTAAATGCCGAATTGGGA
This sequence comes from Pelosia muscerda, assembly GCA_963691645.1. NCBI lineage: Eukaryota > Metazoa > Arthropoda > Insecta > Lepidoptera > Erebidae > Pelosia > Pelosia muscerda. The sequence goes on along the minus strand of OY829114.1, from coordinate 12,697,925 downwards.
AACATCCTAATTTAGCAGAGGTTTAGGCACGTGAGATGAATAAGTACGGATTCACACGCACACACATAACTTGAAGATATAACATGCATTTTTAAGACAAGGTGAAAAAATAACAAGATTAATAGAACAACGTATGTTAAACTGAAATAACTTTTCAGCCGTAAAGTATATTCTGTAGATATGTTGACTATTTACAGGTTTAATCAGCATCGGGTGGTGTTACTAAGGAGTTATGTCGCTAGAAAATCTCCCATTTTGGGGGAGGAGTTACTGTATTAAACGGATCGGCAGACATTTAATACATAAATTAGTAAAATTTTCTCTCTTGGTTTGCAGGCATTGGATAAAGCAAACCTGCAGATAACATCCAAACAAAATTTAGAAATAACTATTAATATATTTGTTGCAAAATATTATGAAACAGCAACTTTATCAGGTACCTAAATAATGTTTTCTGGTCACGTTCCATGTTTACGAGGTCACAAATTACTTTGCGAACACAAAATTGTATTAATTTACCGACCCCACTACTTATATATATATAAACTTTTAAGCTAGAATGTCGGGCCCTAACTTGACGGCTTCGTCAGATACTTTTTCACGCCCCACTTAAAGAACCCGGGACTGTAGGAAGAAGGTAATAAGTGTACTGGCGAAACGTTCCAAGACTATATCTTATGTTTACACGTGCGACTTAATAAAATTAAAACTTAAAACATTTTCCCCAGAGCACGGCTGACCTTTGGAAGAGCGATACAATTAGGAGCTGCGTGTCGTGGAGATGAATATGCTCCGGTAGGTGTGTGGAGTCACGCGTAAAGACCATGTCGCCTCCGCCGTGCCCATGTAGGAGGGGTAGACCTAAGAAGATCTTTTTTTTATCATGCGAAAAATCCCCACGGATACCCCCTCTACTGGAGTCGGTTGGGTAGGTTATGTCGGACTCGAACCGACTAAAACGCACGCCGTCTTTGGGTCTTCAGTTGCCGGAGGTGAGGTAGAAGCCAACATATCCCTCGCACCCCGGCAGACCCGGGGACCTTCTCTTCGAGATGACTCCGTCGGGTGTTGGGACCACGGTGTCCCCAACTAGCCCACGGGTACGGGGAGGCGGAGGTCCGACGTCCGAGTCGCCTCCGCTCATCGCGGGCCGCGCGGGTTCGGAGTCAGACCTAAGAAGAGCTGGCGTAAAAGTATTTTTGTGGTCTCATTTGGTAATAGCAGATAATATTGTACATTGAAGCTTAACAATTCGATACAAGTCAACAGTATTAATGTTAAAATAAGTTCAATAATAATAGCCTTGGCTTGATCATAGATAATATATACTGATTTATTTTACAAAAAAATATGGCAATACCTTAAGAATAATTTATAATTAGATAAGAATCTTGTTGGTTCCGGTTCCGGTTCGAACAGGCAACACGAAATATATCGAATTCCGCCTCCTTGAGGATTGGAAAAGTAATTTGAAGTGGGTACGAAGTTTATTTTTTATTAATACCTATTGTTTTTTTTTTAAATTATGAAATGAATGAACGTGAGTGTGATAATATATAACCGAAGTAAGTATTTTTTTTTATTTTGGGACTTGATATATATTTACTTTATGTAGTACGTTATCACTGGTATAAAAAGAGTAAAAGTTATCTATCACTAGCTGTTGCTCGCGGCTCCGCCCGCGTGGACTTCTGATCCCGTTCCGGCTGCTCCATTCCGAGCATTTAGGGGTATGAAAAATAGATGTGGGTCGATTCTCAGACCTACTCAATATGCTCACAAAATTTCATGAGAATCGGTCAAGCCGTTTCGGAGGAACATTGAGAGGGAACGTTAATAAAATAAACCATCGATGTCTTGTTTCTTTATAAGAAAATGAATAAACTCATTCTAATAGTAACCTAAACTTAATTACATTAATAAATAGATCTTCCAGTAGCTTCTTAGACTAGTAGTTGTGTAGTGGACTTCTTGCAATTTATTTTTCATTCATTTTTTTATATTTTTTTATATATTCTAAGACAATCTACACAACCTCACCTAGACCCATGGTAAGCTTAGTTTAACTAGCTTGTGTTATCGGTTCTAGAATAACCATGCGGATAAACATACTTAGATACTTTTTTTGTAAATACATACATAATATAAATATTATACATAGAAACACCCAGACCAATGCAAATATTCATATTCATGCTCACAAATATTTGCACTGAGTGGGAATCGAACCCACGCCTCCTGCGTAGCAGTCGTGTTCACTACACAGGAGGTCGTTAAAATTGTCCAGTAACTTTTGTAGCCAACTGTACAACTACGTGACCCTACAAGGGTTCAAGCTTTTTACTTTTGAAACACTGAACCCTAAAACGAGATTATTAGCATACAACCTTTCACTCACTGACCCATCATACATATTAAATGGCGGCTCAAAAAGCAGGAGATTTGTCTAAATAACGGATACCCATTTAAATTGAATTTCTAACTGAGATTCATATATGTATCTCTCGTAATGGCTTTTAGTGGTTGAAAACGAAATTGTCTTTGAAACATTTACACTCGTATGTTAATATTGGTTTGGGTCTTAATATTGAATTGCCGTTATTAATGTGAAACCCTTTTTATTATTTTAATAAAGGCTATTCTGATTTTAACTTTGATATGAAACTACTAAGAACACATGTAGCGCCATCTATTGGAAATCTCGTGATTTGAGAATTGTTAACAATTAGTGAAATCGGGGTCTGGATTGGGGTGAGGACCTACTGATCCACTAATATTATTTCCCCAGAATATATCTTGTTTAGGTACTTAAAAAACGTAAACAATCTTAGTTTATCTTTTTAATATGTTTTGTTTAAAAACTCAGTATAAAAATACTTTTCTGCTTAGTAACACATTTTAAAGAGTAAAAACCCGTGTCGAACCATTAGTTAGTTAGTCTAGTTTATTTGTTTAACATTTTTTAAAGTTGCCACGAGATTGATTACCTCTATTTAACTATCCAAACAATTGGAGTATAAATATGAAATTTGATAAATTCCACATTCAAACATGGGTGTCGACATTGACATTTGGTACCATTCCAAATGTTTGAATTTGAAATGTTTGTTTTTTTTTATTTTCTACATATACCTATTCAATACAGCACTCAAGTTCGCACTATGCTCGTATACGACTATTACAAATGGGGTGGTCAGCACAAATAAAATCGCGGCTAGGTGGCCCCATAGGGATTGTTTCGCCAAATTTGGACTAAGGAATTTAATATAAATCCCGGGTGAAAAGGGGTTGGACCTTGACACATGATTATTAGTCCTGTGCGCCTAAAATGCTGCATTTTGTATTTAAAAATAACTATTGTGAATACAAAATTTCTCAAACGGTGTAAATACGTCGTAACCTAGTCATAGTCTTGGCGCTTGCTAGAATAAGATTATTTTTCTTTTCATTTATTTTTGGTTATATTGAGGTTACCAGTCCCATTGCATTTTTTATACATACTTAATTAACTTACAGTTCATAACATAGCAACCTTAAATAGACTATTAGCAACGTAGATTTAAGTGTACACACTGAACACAACGTGTATTACTGAAAAATGTATCTGGATTTATTATATATATATGTAATTAGGTATGATATAAGTATAAATTATACAGATTTATGTTTAGCTCTTGAAATAGCTCCTCTCCTAATAGGTGCCAATAAGTGAAGGACATTTTGCACACCACAAACCTCACAACTTGGAAAATCATTTTTACTTTCGTTAAAAATCGAAACTTATTGAGCGGTATGTGTATAGACTTTAGTATGTGGGCGATGACAACCAAGAAATAGCGAAAAAAAACAAAGTATATAGACTAAATATCTTTAGTAATAAATACAATAAACCTACATAAAATTTCGAAAATAGAAATCAACAACATAATAAATTCATCTTAAGATGATTTATTTTTCTCTTTGCACCCCATAGTATGGAGCGTCCTTGGATAGGTACTTTCAAAATATTGCGGGATCGTGAGGCTCACAAAATATTCTTCATAAGATAATGCAGTATTTCAACAAAATGACTACTTAAATTTCATTCTTTCTGTTGAATACTTCAAAATTATTTTTATACTCAAATCACACTACATCAACAAGAACGAAACGCAGAATTTTCAGAATCATTTTACTTTCTCGCACAATGGTAACATTTTAGGCCTACTGCCAGATAAGTACCTACTAAATGTAGAAAATTACTGAGCAATTCTAGGAAAGACTTCGAGGCAATTTGTTTTATTTCGAGCATTAGCTGCGAAACACTCGCGTCTTTCGTACTCAATATTAGGCTTTAGTTTCTTGTAATACGAAACTAATACCTTGTAACCTTCTTATAATGATACTGTGGACATAAAAATGAATAATTATGATCAAACCGCTTTTGATGATGGTTTAAGAACTCCAGACACGAATTTAGATAAAATAAATATAGATAGGTTTCTGTTCAAAGTTTGAATTTACAATTCTGAAGTTTGTTGTCTGATACTCTCCAAGACGTTAATTGGTAGTTCTTGTGCGGCTGAGCACGTAATTAATTTCCTTGCGAGCAAGGAATTTGGTAAATTTTTTTTCAAAATGTATTTAGCAGCAAATTTTTCAGTTAGGAATTTATTTTCGGCATACCCATTTTCTTACTAAGTGCCCGGTTGGCGGCAATAGACTCGCCCCCTATTACTTGGAACCGAAAATCATAGTTGGCGGAATGTGGGTGTTTAATACACCTCTGCCCACCCCTTCGGGGATTATGGGCGTGGGCATATGTATGTATGTATTTGTTTACTATATTTAGGGTTTCGTGCTTGGTAAAGAAAAAATGAAATCCTTACAGGATCACTTTGATTTCCATCAGTCCGACTGTCGACTAAGAGTTTTTCTTAGGATTACGTAGATCACTTGCCATCTTAGAACAGGATCTCAAAAATCCTAATAACTATATGGACACTCCACTGGGAGAGTTCAGTCAAGGCAGATCGCAGGTTGAGCGCAGTTAAAAAAAACATAGACCATTCAAGTTGAAATATGTACAAACCAACTATTCAAATCGTAACTTCTGTAGGCTGTCAAACCAACAAACAAAAATCTAACTTCAAAAAACATTGCAATTTGTATTAGCTTTACTATGAGGCATTGACGGAATTTATACTAAAACACAGAACCAAATAATTAAATAGTTATAACCAAATAAGTAAATTTGACCGGTTTTATGGTTATGTGGGTTTCTTCTCTCAAGGAGGTTGACCACCCACTCCCAAGAGGTAAATACCAGTGTAACGTCAGTCATTTTGCAGTTGCACTGACTTGCCGGTGAAGTTGTTTAAGCTTCTTTATAAAATATACCTACTTCATTACACGAAATGATGGAAATACTCCACCATTTCACATCGCACTAAAATTATTCATACAAATTTCAATAAAAAGAACTTAAAATAAAAACATAATAAAGGAATAAACACACAAATAAAAATTACATACAATAAATATATACGGAGGCAGGACACGACGGTATCTCCCGTCCGAAATGAGCTGTCCAACTGGGGAAGTACCTCCGCCCTACAGAAGACCGCGGTCATATTAACCATCGTGTTGTGTTCCCGCCGGTAAGTAGGGTAGCCAGAGCTCACTATACCCCTCCTTCCCCTCCCCTTCCTAGCCTCCCCACCCCTTCCCAGCTCTCCCCCTTTCCCTGCAGGGTGGGCAGCGCGTGTGTGACACCCTTAGTGTTGCACACGTTCATAGGCCACGGTGGCCGCTTTCCATCAGGTGGGCCGTGTGCTAAAAAATATTGTTTTCATATTAATAAGTCATAAAAATTAGTTCACACACCAAACAAATCTATAAAACCAATGACATCTATTCACACCTCCTCCGATCCTAAATAACGCTAATAAATTATGTAATAATCTGTAAACAACAAAACAAAGACATTAAAGTTCAAATGGCACTCAAACAAATAATGGTTTTATTACACTTGTAAGGGCACATTTTGTTTTACGCGCCGGGCTGTACTTAAACAGAGTTACCCTTAAGTGAGTTTAAAGTTAGTTTGAGATTTAGCTCGAGTGCATTAACAAGTTTAGATGCTAAAAATAACAATATTGAAATGCTAAAGTTTTAATAATTCGTATTTAAGAACATTTCAGGTAATAACTAAAAAAGTCGAATTTATTACTGCGTGTAAAAACCCCTTCGGTTACCGACGAAACTATGCTACGTAACTGGTTACGTGAGAAGAATTATTTCTTGCTACGAAATCAGTTACGTACAAATATATTTTTTCTTTATATGGAACTAGTTACGTAAGACCGCCTTCGAAATCAAATGCTACATAACAAAAGTTACGAAGGAAAAATATTTTTTACATAGGCAGAGATAAAATCTGAACAACCCAAATTCTAAGTATGTGACAACTACCATTCTTAGTCAAACCTCGAACATGGCTGCTAAAAAGTAGACAAAACGTTGAACTATAAGTAAATAATACCAAGTATATCCCGATAGAATTCGCAATAAAGTGATTTCATTACGATGTATGACATTCATAAAAATCGCAACGCAAAATAAAAAGAAATTTAAGATAATTTTGGATGAAAAATACTTTGAGCCAGTACAGGTTTCATCATTTTCTTCATAATCATCTTCAGATTACGAACTTAAAATTCTACAGCATATTACTACAGTATTAAGCTTAACAATCTCGAAGCCTACCTCGCCGAAATTTCAACAAAAGCCTTCAAATATATTTTGCTGTACGCATAATATGAATAGCTATTTAAGTAAATGACAAAAATATTATATACACAAAAGACAACTAGAGATATCTCTTAAATAAAAGAAGCCTCGTGAGAGTACGAAGATGTAACGCGTAAAGCAACAGGGAACATTAAACAGCAAAACAGGCAATTACTACATCTTGCACCACGAAGCCATTATTTAAAATATTCTGTTGTATCACTGTATTTCTTTAATCTTTGCTTCCATCGTCAAAATTTAGTACCGTCGTCGGGACTCGAGGGATGGCCGTTCCGACACTCCATAATGCTTTAAGTTTGCCGAGAAATATTTCACACTTTTACTTGGAATTTTGTGTCTTAATAATCTTTTCTGAATAATATTACAATGCTTTGAATATTTAGTTGAGATTTTCTCTCCATTCTATCCTTGTTCGCTGCTTCAACAACGTTGGATCTTGATTAATGAGGAAATATTTTATATTTCGTCTCTACAACTCTCACTGCTTAATATTAACGTTTAGTAGCAGTACGTATATCTCTTTCTCTTGTCTGTTATTTTTTCTGTTATCTTCTGTTTCCTTTCTATCTGCAGGTTCGTGTACGTATTCCTGTCTGTATTAGGAGTTAGAAACATTCATAAATAATGCTAATTAGTTAAATAATACTGTAAAATTTACCGTATTCCAGATGAAAAGGACCAAAAGGATGTTTATCTACTAAAACCTTTGAAATCAAGTCAACCACACCCGCAAGCCGGTGTATCATAACTGTTTCTCAACCATAGTTCGTAACATATACCATTGTAGTTACAATACAACTTAATTCCTGGCAGTATAAAGCTGACCTTATAAAGTACATTGTTCACCAAAGTAGAAAATTATTTTTCTTTCCCAAATAATATCATAACTATACAGTTTTATTGTCTAGAGTTTTATTTCCTAAACCATTTGTTTATTGCAAATGAGCTGTGTTTGTTGTTTTGTAAATAATATACAAATTAACCACAGAAAATTATATACCTACAGCAATTCACTTTATTCCCATAAGTTTTGACTTTTTAACCAAGTTGCACAGATGATGGTTACAGGCTGACTGGCTCACAGGTGAACAGAACTATGATTTGTACTTTGTCCATCATTCATCCATCTGTACCTACTTCTTAGATATTTTCCTTTCTCCATGTGCTGTCATGTGCAATACTAATGTTATTAAATTAAATGAATAATAACAAGGGCTTTCTTATTATCTTTGCAAATAAATTAAACGCGGAGCAGGAGGTTATTATTAGTATCTTAATAAATGTTAATCAAAATCTTTCGGTCGTATTTGCATAGTCCTCTAAATATCATGAAACCCTTGAATTTGCATTGCAATGAGCGTAAAATGACCGAAACCCTCATTAAAGGGACGAAGCAGAGCCAGACCTTTATTCTTTTGTCTATGCCTTTGTTGCGGCGCCATTTTGTGCGTCCGCCATTTTGAGAAGCTAAGTCTTGTATAAATAAAAATGGTTATTGTGTGAGCTTGTATTTTGATATTATTAACATAGTTATGCTAAAAAGGAACGTTGAAAAGCTTCGTGAATTAGTTGATAGGTAATAATGTTAACTTTCAATTTTACAATGTGATAGATAGGTACAATACTTATTATATGTACACACCCTAGCGTACCTACCGTATCAAACTATGTTCCTAAAAGACAATTGACAATAGTAAATTATAAGATAATGACAAAGTTATTAGATATTTGACAAACTACAATACAAGCGTTAGTTAGTAAATTGAAATAATACCTATAAAGATACTTTTATCTCTCTGAAAATATTATTGAACACATGAAAAAATAATATTACAAACATGACTGATTATTTTATATCTTAAACTTAAAATACAATTTCTTACATTCCTACTACCAATAACTAAAATTACGAATATTATAGTAACAATAACAAAAAAAAAATTAGAAATGCATCGATTGCTCATCCATCCATCCATCCGTAAAATGGGATACCTACCCGACGCTAAAATAATGTTTAAAACCACTGAACCAATATAAATTTTGATTACTTATATAACATATACATGAATGATAACACACTTGTACTTCTCCACTGTATTTAAGAACTAAATGCAGTGGAGAAATACAAGTGTGTTATCAATAATGTATAAAATAAGTTCCACCAAGTGCCATTAATCAACAGTATAAATAATCATTCAAATAACATAATCTATTTATGCTATTTATAAAACAATGTAATCTGTATTTAATTTGTAAAATACATATGTGTTACGCCTATCATAATAACTACACTACATTTATTGTTCTACCACTTTACTGTCCATCCTAGGGCTGCCTGGAAGAGATCGCTTCTAGCGATAAGGCCACCCATTGACATACAATTATTCATGTACAGGTAAGTTTTGTGATTATAACTTCGTGTTTTCATGTACAATAAAGAGTTATCTATCTCATCATTCTCTGAACCTTTTCCCAACTCAGTCTAACTGTGATGCGGCTGAACTTCGATATTTTACGTGAAGCGACTGCCATCTGACCTCCACAACCAATGCTCCAATGACCAATGGCGATATCGAAGTTCCAAGTTAAACTGGTTGGACTTTTGAGGGCTCCAACTACCCATAACGACTGCCATAGATGTTTGTATGGCAACCGGGACCGACGCCTTGACGTGCTCTCCGAGGCACGACCAGACCAGTGCAAACAGCCATATACATGCATACAACTTTTTGCACTGAGTTGGGTTCGAACCCGCGCCCCGTGCGTAGCAGTCGCGTGCACTACCTCTACGCCACGAGTTATCTATCTATGTATTTAAATACATTTAATTTTCATCGTACATTTCTAACAGATAACTGTTTATAAAGACTCCAAATAGTTTGGAAATTTTTTCTTCTTAGTTTGCCATGCAAGTTTCAATGTTGGGTACAAGTTATAAGCGGCTGTCACTGTAAATAAATTAATTCAACCAAAAATTCTTTGAACAGATCAGCTATTTCTACTTTTACTTACTCAAGCTCAAGAAAAATTAGCAAAGTAAAGCACACGACCCACCTGATCTAAAGTGGTTACCGTGGCCTATGAACTCATTACTATTTAGGCAGAATAGTGAAGCCAAGCTCACCCATAAGCCATGCTCATTGACTTTGTCTTCACACTTAATGACTTTTTATTTTAAGTAACATAATATACCTACGGGATGGAAATTTTTGTCCGTCCATCGAGGGAAAGTACCTTACCTTCAATAAATACTGGAAGTGGCGAATTTAATTCAAAAGAGATATTCCCTTATTTTCAAATAGAAACAAAGCTGTATTCTGAGATTGTGGGAAAATTTCTTGCCACTCCTAGTGATCCTGTATTTTTGTGGCATCAATCTATAGGGTTAACCATTAGGATCTATTTTATTATTTTACTAGCTGACCCGCGCAACTTCGTCTGTGTGACTCCGTTTTTGCAACATTTTTCACTTTTGCTCTGCACCAGTTGGTTGTAGCATGATGTTAACACTATCACTACATAGTATAAAATAAAGTCGCGTTTTCTTTCCCTATTTTTCTTGTCTCTTTGTATGCTTAAATCTTTAGAACTACGCAACGGATCTTGATGCGGTTTGTTAAATAGGTTGATAAAATGGTTAAAGAGGAAGGTTTATATGTATATAACATCATGCTACGACTAACAGGTGCGGAGCAGGAATGAAAAATGTTGCAAAAACGGGGTGACGCAGACGAAGTCGCGCGGGTCAGCTAGTATACATATACAAACCTTCCTCTTTAATCACTCTATATATTAAAAAACCCGTATCAAAATCCGTTGTGCAGTTCTAAAGATTTAAGCATACATAGGGATATAGGGACAGAGAACGCGACTTTGTTTTATACTATGTAGTGATGTAGTAAAGAAACATTTTCAACGTTATACATATGAATTTTAAAATCGCATATTAAGCTTATTCCTTGAGCCATAACGCAATAAAGCACGCCATGGAACATCGTGCCGCATTCCAATGTCTCCTTCCACTTTACTTTTAGAGAATATGTACAGCACTAGCGCAAAGAAATGCCTACGAAATACCACCCACTTTATTATTTGACACTCTGTATACACATTAAACTAAATGTTTACATCACTGCACAAAATGTTTCTCTAAAAGGTTGAAAAAAGGTCACCAAATGGAATAGTAGTGAAGGCCTTTTTCGTAGTATTTTTTTTCAATGAAAATTCCAAGTTAACTCAACTATAAGCATGTACCCCTAATTGTAAGATGGACGACGCATTTTTTTGGATTTTATGACATGGTAACTAGGACCTTTATTTCAAGTTTTATTTTGTATTAAATCCCTTTACTTATTCACTGTAATCATTTTCGAATGATTTTTGATGATGATGATGACGATGACAAATAATAGTTGCCTCAGTAAAGAAGTCAGACTTTACTAGAAGCTTCTTTTATGGAGATTTTGGCACCAACGCGAAAAATCACAATTCACTGTAATATTCCACTTGTGTTGTGGCCCACACTTGTGGCTTTGTCTAATATCTAAATATCCACCATTTTACACATAAAAACTCTAATTTACACCAGCTTTAGAAGATAAAACACAGCAGTGATATGACACTTTTCGTGTTTCCGCCAAAACGCCTTGACGCAGGAGTTCCTCTCAGGGTTACATTGTCACCTAGGACCCGTTAAGAGCGAATGCCAAAATAAATCCAGTAATGAAGTTGGAAGACAATTGCGCAGCGGCCTACGCAACGAGCTCTTCTTGGAGTTAATTTGAAGGATAAAATTCGACTAAGAACTAAAGTTACTAACATAACAAGCTGGAAAGGCATGGGCTGGCCACATCTGTCGAAGGATCGATGGTTGTCTTCTCCTATCGTATCGACGGCATTTTGAATTTAAAATCCTTTTGTAGTAATTTCTTCCACGGCAGCGCCGCCACTTACAGAGAGGGTCCGAGCATAGGTTTCGGTCTATGAAAAGGCCGTTATAGCAAACGAGTCCTAGAGTGAGCGAGAAGGTAAACTGAAGGAGGGATGTCCCTCAGTCAGATGAACTGACGACCTGAAAATATCAATTTCGTTTATTCAGTTTAGGCACATAAAGAGCACTTATGAATGTTCAAGTTTTACAATTTACATTTGTCAAAAATATCATAATTTATAATAAAGAAAATAGTAAATAAACCAATTGAAAATTGTTTCCTTCTTCCTACAGTCCCGGGTCCTATAAGCGGGCGTGAAAAACCATCTGATGAGGCCGTCATGCTGAGTGCCACCAATCTACGTGTTTATAATCGTGACCCTCTTTCCTGAGACTTTGCCTTCAGTTAACATCAGGTGGGAGGAGGTCAAATTGACGTATCCTAAATAAAAAAACAGAGCTTTGAAATGGGGAATAATGTGCAGGATTCGACTTAGCGCAGGAATATTAATCTACATTTCATCACAATGGAATCAGACCTTTAAGTGGAACGTGATATAATAACATCATTTGTAAATTGTCATTCAGTCCAATTAGGCCTGAAAAATCATTTGTGCGCAGATGCGTCCCGCTTTGAATAGGTATTGGTAAATCTATATAAATGGGTATTATAAATACCCAAGAAATCTATGTGAACAAATTATAATGAAATTGATAAAAATTTCGGTATTTATTGCCATATAATACAATGACTTACAACCTGATGAAAAGTATGAAATAAATTTTATTTCAGCAATGTTAGGTAGGTAGGTAACCTAGTGGTATGGGTAATGGACTGCTGAGACGAGGTCTCAGGTTCGATCCCAGTTTTTACCATAGCACACACGAAGTTAAATGAGTATTTATCACAGGTTTATAAGTGCCCGGTTAATGGCAATAGGCTCGCCACCTATTACATTGGGATTTAATAGTTTATATTTTGGCCTACTTTGGGAACTAAAAATAATGAAAACTCATAGTTTCAGTTAAGCTAGGCAACTTATTTTAAATTTTAATGCTTATAAACGCTATTGGGTAGAATCAGATGACCTTGTCACCATCCGTATTGTAGGTATACAGACAGATATGTGATACCTACTCAGTTATATTTCTTTTTCAATTTTATTTTCAGTCTCATATTATTGGGATTAGCTGCAAAACTAGCTTCCAGACTTTCTTAAAACTTTACCCATCCTGAGAGTCGAATCCAATCCCTCAGAATCGGGGGTTACAAGTATAAACTCATGCACATAAACCTAATAAGGCAGTGTAATGTTCAATATTATATTGTACCAAAGATTGCATGGATATGAACTTTTACCTTTCATTTAGGCAGCAGATGTTCAAATATTTTTCAAATTATTACCTTTTGTGAACGCGCCGCCGCCGGTATGAAATTAGCAAATTCTAATTAACTTTTTAGGTTTGATTATTTCTGAAGTACAATTTCTAATTATTTTTATCTGATTAATATTAATTTTCGTAATACACGATTTTTTAAATACGTAGGTACCTGTACTGTACGTACTGTAACGTTTCTAATTGAATAGTTCGTTTTAGAGTTATATAAATGCATATACTCTGATTACTTCTTTTGGAGGTCAGATGGCAGTCGCTTCACGGAAGTTCAACCGCATCACAGCCGACCCCAACTGAGTTGGGATCAGGTTCAGAGAATAATACTCTGATTACTTAATTCTTATGAATAAAATTACGTTTTGCACAATTCAAATATCAAAAGTTTGCTTTTTCCTTAATACAGTATTTAGTTTGCTCATAAACTATGAAAGTATAAAAATGAAATGCATTTATCATTTTTAATTGCTTCATTTTCAACTGAAAGTTAATTTCGAAACCAGATGTTGCTATAATTTGTAAATTATAACCTTTTACGAAAATTCTATTATGATGTTACTTTCAATTATTGAAATTAAATTTTTAGTGTGAATATTAATTACCAAATTCCAGAGTTCGATAAAAATTTAATTATGTTGTACATTTTTTTTATTGTTACACTGCCGGAAGTATCTTAAAATATACATACATATATACACATAAAGATGCTAACGCCTGTAATCCCCGAAAGGGTAGGCAGAGGTGTATTAAACACCAACATTTCGCCTATAGCCGCCAAAGCTTATTGCCGCCAATCGGATACTTTGTACAAAAAATCTAATAAGGGCCAAAATCTGCACTATAGTTTCGATTTGCTCGATTTGCCTGCCTCTTAGCAGTCATGTTCCCTACCAAATTAACTGATCACAATTCATATGTACAAAAAAAAGTAGATACAGTTATAAAAAATGGTTTTTCAATACCCTAAGACACATAATATTTCAGGCATTAATACCTTCAATAAGAATTCATGATGTGATAAAACCAGGATCAGTGAGACGATTGGAGACTGAACACATAATTTATATTTTATGCGCTGGAGGGTAGACTTGCTTCAATATTTCATTGGCATGTTTCAGATTTGTATTAATATTGAGTTATATTTTTTACGACTTGTTGACGAAGATCGGTTGTTACACTAGCAATTATCTGCGACTCCACCTGCAACGGTTAACGTCAAAGTAGGTATCTAAGACTAGCGCCCCAACGATCACAAATCCTCGGCATAGTGAGGTCGCTCCGCGAAGCCTGTGAAGCCCCCAGTAAGCTTCTGCGTTTCTGGGCGGAGCTGGGCTGGCTTCTCTAGCCAGTAACCCTGCACGCACAATGGCCCAAAAAGGGAGGCTAGGTGCGGAAAAAGGAGTCCGATACCGAACGATAAACGATAAAGACGATAGGTATCTAAGAATCATCATCCGTGCGTTAAAAACGCTCGCAATCGAAACTGTGACCTCAGAGTCCGGGGTCTACGTTTTTTCCAGTCTAACTGCGTTGCAGTTGAAGCTTGATATTTTGGTGATATGGAAGAAGAATTGCAGCTAAACCAGTTGAATCTTTTAGGACTCCAACTACCCATAACGCCTGCCATAGATGTTGGTGGAAGAGATTATGTCCAACTCGAACCGACTAAAACGCACGCCGTCTATGGGTCCTTGATTACCGGAGGTGAGATAATAATAACACTGTATATCGCACCCCGGCAACGATTCTCTCACACCTAGATTTTGCTATTACTTATAACTTAATAATATTGACTATCATGTATTATGATTCTTCTTCTTTTGTTGAGTCGACGGCATTACCTTGATTTGCCATCGTGGTGAAGTAATTTGTTTCAGTGATATCCACGTATTATTATTGAATACACAGAAGTTATTATTTAGAACACAAACAAAAATATTATGTTGTTTACTCCAACCATACAATCACACAAGCCATACAATAATTTGTTAGAGCCATTCTTAGCTAAACAACACCTCGTTACCGGTCTTGTCACAAACTTATAATTACAAAAATAACAGTCGAG
Source organism: Pelosia muscerda (assembly GCA_963691645.1). NCBI lineage: Eukaryota > Metazoa > Arthropoda > Insecta > Lepidoptera > Erebidae > Pelosia > Pelosia muscerda. The sequence continues at coordinate 12,682,743 of OY829114.1, read as the reverse complement.
GTTCATCAAAATTCTGTATGATTGTGAACTTTCGCCGCGAAACAATTCAACCACGAGACTAGAGTCTGCTTAACAAGGGCATTCGCGTTAATGTCATTAAGTTAGATATATCACTCATCTTATCACGATTTCAGCAATAGGCCTGAACAATTGACCTCTAATCTTGACCTCTAAGCTTTCGAGATGACCACATTCGGGTATAGGGACTACGGTGTCCCCGTCTAGCTCCCAGGTATGCTTCTTTTAAAAGATATAGTAATACGGAATACAGTAAGACCGAGTATGCAGGTGCATCCAAGAAAAGATCGATAAACAAACATACCAAAGATGCACACAGACCAAGGTCCAGACAATTCAAAGAGACAGTAAGACTAAAGACACAGTTAGACCAAATAGAGAATAGGTAAGACTAGACCAAAGAGAAAGACCAGAGTTGAAGGCGGTCTGCATCCAACGGGTATCTGCGACTTTGACTAAGTATATCGTCTGTATCATCTCGCGGGTAGCCCTACAGCTGCTGCAGCAAAAGTGAGTGCTAAGCGATTCTCATGCCCAGGTTTTATGTAGAATTCTAACGTTATTTCGACTCTCAACGACGGTCATCATCTCTCCAAATGTATGCTCTATCATGCGAACATAGCGAATGAGTCTAAACATTTTTGACAGAACATTTTTAGATATGGGAAATAATCATTGAACTCGTGTCACTTCTTGTGATACTTTGTGACAATTCACCGATCGTGACTATTCATATGTGACACTATTCAAGTTTTCACGTCTGTTAGGATTGCCGATGGCTATTTCCATTATTTATATTTTGTTTGAAAGTTGATTTCAAGATTCTTCAATTTTGTACTAAATTTTATCTTTATTGACCGCTTTATAAATTTTAATACACATAATACATAATTGAATCTTCAAAAACAGTACATCCTAAATGCTATCCATTTTGGTAATAAAAATTTCGTATTACTTTTTTACAGCTGCCACTTTTCAAAAATGTAATGAAAATTGCTGTCTGCTTAATATTGTCTAATTCATACACAAAAACAATAAAATTTGGATTTGTCATTCCTAAAAAAGCAAAAATGCTAGGGTATGAAAATTGGGTTTTCTGCAATTTCTTCAAATAAAACGGCAATTTCATATGTAACGACCTAGTATTATGAAATAATTGCGTAAAGGTCATATGGCAGTCACTTCACGACTTCGGTTAAGTGGCTTCATACTTTGTTTGAAAAGTTAACCGTAAAAGACTTTCAGGAAAATCATATGTATTAAAATGGTAGCAAATCCAAATGTCTTTACCGAAATCTCATAAAAGGAAACAAAACCAACACTTGCCGAATATTAATTAAGGAAGTTGCTCGACTCGACCTCCCTACTTCTATCGCCATCTTATATTTTGCAACAAAGTGTGATGCCACTTATACACGTTGTATTTACTAATGCACTAATTGAATTTAGTTTGACAAGTTGTCCTCCATGGCTGTAGAGCATTTGATTGCGAAATCAATTCAATTCCTGCTCATTGTAATTACACTTTTCTCTCGGGGTTCTTTTTTTATTTAGGACACGTCAATTTGAATTTGAAAGCAAAGTCTCAGGAAAGAGGGTCACCATTACAAACACGTACAGTGTTACAATGGCGGCCGTCAGCCTCATCAGATGGTTTTAGAGACCTTAAGGGACCTGGGGCTGTAGGTAGAAGGAAACACGTGAGCTGGTAAGGTATTCTAAGACTTAAGGGTGCTGCAAAGGAAAGACATGGTTGTGCGTAGCATGCAGCATGTTAAGTGACAGACGTTACGGGGGACATGAGTGAAATAGCCTATACAAAAGAACTCACTCGTCCGGTCAACGGCGTTCGCACTGAAAGTAGTCTTCTCTGTCGAATCGATGGCATTTTTAAGTTGCCATCGTGGTGTAGTAATTTGTTTCACGACAGCGCTGCTACTCACGGAGAGGGCCCGAGCATAAGTTTTGCTCTTCGGGAAGGCTTACTATGTCCCCTTCTACTTTTTTTTTCTTTTTATCGTGCGCAAAATCCCCACGGATACCACTTCCGACAAAACCGGCAGAGTTAATTATGTTGGACTTGAACCGACTAAAACGCACGCCGTCCATGGGTCCTTGATTGCCGGCGGTGAGATTATACAAGACATTATCTGGCACCCCAGCAGACCCGGGAGGGCGCTTATAGGACCCGGGGCTGAAGGTAGAAGGAAACACGTGAGCTAGTAAAGCATTCCAAGACTTAATGGAGTGGCAAAGGAAAGGCATAGGTAACGAACCGCTTGGTTCGGTTACTCAGATAAAAGTCACTCCAGGAGAAGTCGACATTGGTATATAAAAAATCCTTGGGTCTTTAGTTGCCGGAGGTGAGGTAGTAGACAACATATCCCTCTCACCCCCTACTGAAAATAGTAGTAGGTGCCTATACATGCTGTAATTAAAACACCAGCATCCGCCATACATTGTAACCGTCTAGTTCAGTCCTAATTGTACAAACTTATACCAGATATCCTCGTTAAAAGTCGCCAAATTCACGAGGCGCTCTGTTAAGTGTTCAACTTTTCCGCGCTATGGCAGTTGGAAAACGTTCGAGTCTCATAAAGTTCACGGCGAGGAATATATTATAATTATTATTATGATGTGGGACAATGTTTGTCATCTATTTCGAACGACTAGACAATGTAGAAATTATGTCGTGTGTGTGTGTTTGACTTGTTTTTATTATTATTTTTAAAACGTTTAGTCAAAATAATATTGAATGTCTCATTCCTCCCGAAACTGTTACATTTTACCAATGTTCTTGTTTTTAGCGATGGCGCTAAGAACAAAAGACGAGATGGCTCGTGAAATATTATTCAGGGATCAGTTTCCAATACATATCCGCCATCAATACCAACTTGACTGGCATTTTAGGGTTTAGGTTTAGGGAGACGCCCAAGATCGTGTGAAGTGGAAGAGAAAGAGCCGGAAGGCGGACTCTGAGCTCCGAGTTCACCTTGGCCTTGGATGCAGTCAGGAAAATAAGTCTCTACGAGGATGGTGAAGACGCACAATTCAAAAATTTTCAAATATGATATTATACTCTCTGTTTGTAGCACTAGAGCCAACCTCAACTAGATTGGATTGATGTTGATTTGTTTGGTAGTTTTCTGTATGGGTTTCATCTTGGGTAGACTGACATAACTTAAAGTGCTCTTTCTTTATGGATACAGCTTTTTTGACGCTGTTTTGCCACCAGTTCGTCTCTTTGAATGGGCCTTTTTGGGTTTCATTCTCCTCAGATGTTTTTCTGCACTATTTCTACAAAACTGCTCATACTCGTGCTACATTTCATTTGAAGTCATCGGTTTTGTATACATGGATCTAATCTTCTTTGCAAGATCTTCAATTAAATTATCTCCGCACGGTTCATGTAGTCTTTTCTATTTCAGTTTCGGCGCTACATTACGGCTATGTTTTTGAGGTTTTGGAAGTCTGTATACTGTGATCAAGAGTCTGTGTTGGGTAGTTAATGGTTCCCCTGGGATGACCTTGCTGTCTTTGTATAAGCCAAGGTGTTTCCGCCTGCTGAGTGTGTAGTCGATTTGTGTTGAATTGCCACCGCTATTGTACGTAATAAGGTGTGCATCTTTCTTTTTGTAAAATGTATTTATGATGGCAAGATCACATCCAGCGGCAAACTCAAGTATTCTAAGTCCATCTTGGTTTCGAGTTCCGTAACCAAACCCGCCATGCCATCCTTCAAAGTCCGCATTACACTCGCCTACATGCCCATTAAAATCGGCTCCGATGTGGATAGATTCTTCAGGTGGTATGCTGTTTATAAGATTTAGAATTTAGTCCCAAAAAGTCTCCTTTTCATCATCCGTACAGTTAGTTTGAGGTGCGTAAGCGGAGATTATATTTATTAAAGCAAGGCTGCTTATCTAAGGTAACTTTAACGGATATTAACCTGTCACTAACTCTTTGAACATCTACTAATCTATTCCTTAATTCCTCCGATAATACAACGCCTACACCGTTCTTTTTAGACTCAGTGCCGTAGTAGAGTAGTTTGTACCCGTTCCCGATCATTCTTGCTTTAGACCCCTTCCATCTTGTTTCCTGAACACAGCATGCGTTTATGCAACGTCGAGAAAGGAGGCAATAAGGCAATCTATTCAATAAAAAAATAATAACTCCGACCAACTACTGATGTGAACCCACTTGTAATTAAGCTAAGAGTTATGGGCTAAGAAGACTAGAGCAGTCATCAATAAAAGCCTACCAAATTTTTTAGAGCCATAGATATAGACTAGTTATTGTACACCAAATTCAAATTTTTATATACGTACTGTACATTTTTTGTACAGTGGCACAAAAGAAAAAAAAATTAATTGACATAAATAAAAAATAAATTAAATTAAATTGACAGCACAATTGTGCGAGCGAGAGAAAATGATAAGGTTCGCCATTTTAGAATTCTTCCTTTAATGAACCGAGTTATACCCATTTTTTCAGCGAAACCGATTGTACGTAATGACGTGCGGGGGTGAAGCTCGCAGAAACAAACAGCACACGTCCTACCTTGAACACGCCTCGGCGGGTACTGACTCAACTGACTGACCGCTGCGAGTGCTCAAATGCAAAGATTTTGAGGTTTTATAAGTTGTTGAAAAAAATTATAATTGCTTGATAAAATATAATTTTATCAGTCGCTAGATATTTTTATGCTCTTTATAATGATATTAATCTCGACATTATTTGATGATGGCGTCTTAGTGTAAAACGTGTTTGAAATATCGATTTGGAGCGTTTTAGACCCATGTTTGACGATAATTTCTATCGAGGCAATTATCATGAATCGTGTTTCTGTTTTCACAGGACCCTAGAAGGTATAGTCTATTTTATGAATATGCTTTTTATTTAGCGCTATTTGCTATATTACTTGTTATCCAGACGTTTAAAAATTGTGAAAACTACTGCAACCTGGCCTTAAATGAAACCGTCAGAAGTTCGTACGAATATCACTTACTGAAAACATAGGTACATTATGAATTAAAAAAGAAAATTAGGGACCTAATGACAACTATTTTACATCGAACAAAAAAATGACGTAAATCGGATCATAAATCTCTAAGTAATTGGTGTACATAGGTACATAAAAAAAATACCAATCGAATTGAGAACCTCCCCTTTTTTGGAAGTCGGTTAAAAAAGAAAAAATGGAATGAAAATTTTCTAAAGCAAATAGTAGGTATGGTAACTATTCAAATCAAATGTAGATCGGAAAAATTAAATGCTTCGACGGAACTCGAACCCGCGATATTTCCATTATCCCCTATAATGCGCTTTGACCCCTAAGTCACGAAGTCACGTCTGAAACATTCGAAATTCTCCTATACAACCATGTTTTCCATTCCATTGCATTCATCTAACAATCACCCCAAAAATATAAATCCATATAAGAAAACACGCCACCAAAAAATATATTGAGGGAGGGAGGGTAAAAAATGCCTTTTATTTACTATGGGGGTGCGGTTTGGCATTTCTTTCTTATGACAATTAGTAATATTTTGCTATTACTATCCTTGGGATTGTTAAACCGTGGGGGAGTGGTGGGTATCCCTCTCTCCCCAATACCTATCCCGAAATATTATGAAATAAATAATTTAATAATTGTCGTTTTGGAGGACCTCTAACTGGTACTCTTTTTTGTCAAGGGTTTTTAAAAAATTTCGTTTTGTGTTCATATACAGATTGGTCAAATTGATAACAACCCTTCATTTTTAGGTTGGGAAGCAAAATCCACGTTAGAAATTCCAAATAATTAATTTTAATAGTGATATTATTGCTATGCATTTTGAGGTTATAACTTTGTTTAAAAAAAGTAAATTTAAAAATAAATCAGTCTCTCGATAACTGACTATGGAGAAGTTATAAACGTTACAAAATATCTAAGCATAGTGAGCTCTAAAAGTTCCTGGACACCTTAAGACATATAATCCTTTGACAGCCTAAGTGTAATTTAACCAAAGTAACATAGATGGCGTTAATAAAATAAACTAGATCGACATCTCGTTTCTTTATAAGAAAATAAGCAACTCGTAATAGAATAAACTCATTATTTTAATAAGTAGATCTAATTATCCAGTAGCTTCTAAGTCCGGTAGTTGTGTAGTGGTATCGCTTCATACAACTTTTGTATGAAATTGTTCAGGAGCTTTTGGAGCCCAATCTGCATTAAAAAACGACAGGTCAATAACCTCTGAATCAGACTTAGTGGTAATAAAATCAAATTCAATTCCACGAGTAAACAGTTCTAAATTCTTCGATAAAGATTTAGGGGCACATCGAAATGTTTATTGAACGACATTACCATGCATTAAAATTCGTCTTTCAAGCAAATTGTTATCGTGGAAAGCCTAATGACGTATTTGCATGGGAAAAGAGTTCCACTTGAAAATGGAGTCGTCGGTAGAATAACGAAACGGTTGCTGTATTGTAACTTGTTTTTTCGTTCGATTTGAGAATTTATTTATAATAGGTCTTTACATATGAAATTGCCGAAATTTTCTTACCGATTCAAGAGTTCGTTATTCTTGTAATTTAATAGATATTTCCATTATTTATAATTTTTTTGAAAGTTAATTTCAAGATTTTACAACTCTATTAAATTTTGTTTTTATTGGCCACTTGATAAATTAAATTCGATCTTCATAAACTGTATTTCTTAAATGCTATCCATTTTGATGATAAGTTTCGTATTACTTTTATACAGCTGTGACTTTTCAAAAATGTAATAAAAGTTGCTGTTTGCTTAATGTTGTATTTCATATATAAAAATTTCATCAAATATGGATTGGTCATTCCTAAAAAAAATGCAAAAATGTTAGTACTAAAAATTGAATTTCCTCCAATTTCTTCAAACAAAATGGCAAATTCATATGTAAGGACCTAATATTTGTTGTAGACTTCTGACATGTGTATATGTGTTCTGTCTGCCATCTACCTACGTGTTATAAAAAAGTCAACTAGTCAAGAGATGAGATAATGCTATTGTTTTTCATCAGGAATACATGAAATTGTATGAACAAAATGTCGTAAACCTATAATTGATTTGAATCGTTTAACGATTCCACGCTGATAAGTCTTAATTGCAAATATATTGGCTACTTTGATTATAGTAGGAAAAACTCGATTTGATTCTTCAGAGCTAGACAGCAAGACATCAAATTAAATCAGGCAAGACAAGAAGTGCAATTGGAGTAGTTTTCCATTATTCAATTTACAAATGCAATCAATGGTTATGATACCAACAGTATTATATTCCATCCTGATGTTCACGTGCACACTATTAATTTTTCAACACGAAACTGTAGCTTTGAAAAGGAAAAATATTCGTCCTTACCGGAGTGAAGTACCTTCTCCTGATAACTTTCCCTTTCTCGTAGCCCTGATATACCATTACACTGAAAGAACCATGTTACGATTATGCACCGGCTCCGTAATCAAATCTCATATGGTAATAACCTCCTCTCATTGTACACAAGAGAATATAATGTACGCTCAATATACTAACTTCGATATAAGACCGCAAGACGATCCTACGAAGAAAAGGGTTCTTGAAAATATAGTACCATCAAAACGCGGAACTGTTAAACTACAGAAAGACCAAGATGCGATTGTAACAGTAGCGTTGTTACGTATCAGACCCTTTACAAATGATGAAATGACATTTGCAACACTATCAAGTGCGGTAAGTTTAGCAATTGGAGAAGATTTCATATATGCAGGACTCAGAGAAATGAACTTACCATTTCACTTTACTGGGAAAGATTATCCGAATGCTAGTTTATTCACTTCAGAAGGTACTCTTGTTACATGTCCAGTCCACGTAGTTTACAGTTGTTTGAAGACGCCGGTAAATCGTTTACCTGCAAAATCGGGAGGGCCCGTGATGAAAAATAAGGAAATCGTTGGCGTTGTAAACCGACCGTTTATAGATGGAGGTTTGCCTTATAAGAATGTACTTACATTTATACCAATTAATCAGTTCAGGCATTTCATCACAAGTGAATGTACGCGCAATAAACCTGAAGATGATTAGAAGTAAGAATAAAACTTTTCATTCAACAAAGGTACCAAATTACATCCATTACAAGGCCTAATAAGCTAAATACTGTATTCAACCATGTAGACTAAGACCAACACTGGTACACAGGGTGTAAGGGGAACACTCCCGAAGCCGAAGGTACTCATGGTACACAACATATTGGCATGAAAAAAAATTAAGGCAAAGCAATTTTTTTTATTGTTTTTTTAATTTTCAATAGGTGTAGAAATATTTCTACTCAATGTATTTTTGGTGAACTCATTATATATCTAGATTTGGGAGCTTACGTGTGTGAACTGAGGGACCCACTTAAAGCGATATATCTTTTGATTGAGGTCTTTACAAACTCTAATATTCATTTTACAAATATTTCCACATCTTTTACTAAGGACTATTGTTAGTTTAACTGCAAAAATACGCAAAAATAAAAATGGGCTCTCAGTCCACACATACACAAATACAAATCAGAATCGTACGTCAATAGGATTAATATGATATTGATAAAAAGATTGACTGACTGACAGCCAGATTGATTGCATTTTAGCCATCTAACCCCTTCGCTTCGTGTCACGGCCATGGCTTTGAGTCGCGTATTTACCAAATACTGTTACGTATTTTAGTTCAACAACTTGACGACTATTATTGATTGTTTTTTGATATTTCTAAAGTTGATTGTGAAAAGTGTTCATAACATTAAGTGTTATGATAAACCCTATCTATTAAATATGAATTTACATCTATAATATTTATAAATTGAATAAAAATCAGAACCTTTTAACTTATTTGACCTAAAACTTGAATAAAATATTCGTAATATTTTACTAAATTTTAATATAATTCCTGATCAGCTTTAGCAAATACGCGACCGGGAAGCACTCACGTCATCAATCACGACGGTGTCTGTAAGCGTCTTGGCCGGGGTAAATCTCTCTTTTTTACCCCCAACATACATCACATAGAAGGATGCCCGCATTATCCGGTGTTTGTGTTTTGAACATTTTACCCCATTTTTACCCCCGTCAACCTGGCTTAGGTCTCAATGAGATAGATTTTGGATTTGTGTTTTGTGAGGGGCTTGGTGATTATATTACCTCAAAGAAAGAAAATGTTGAAGAGATATTGTAATATATTATGACATGGCATAAATAAAATTCAGTTATGGGAAGCGTATTTACCAATTCTTTGGCAGAATAAAGATGATATGATGAGTAAAGTATCCTTTTTATATCACACTTAATAGAAAGTGTTTACCATGGCCTACTGTGGTCGCATATTCCATAGCATAGATATTCATATACATTTATTTTAGCAAGACAAGCTTACCTATACCAAATCTACACCATAGGACTTATATGCTGTAGATTACATTACGCATCACACTAGATTACATTAGGAATACAAAATACCACGGTAGCCTAGTGGTATGGTATTATGTGTGTATTTATCGCAGGTTTATAAGTGCCCGGTTAATGGCACTAGGCTCGGTATTGCAATATTACATTGGGACCTAAAACATAAACTGGTGAAATGTGGGTACTAGCACATCTGCCTACCAATTCGGGGATGTAGGCGTGAGTTTATGTTATGTTATATATACATTAAAATTAAAAGTTTTTACATTTTTACAGTAGAGTACAGATCGGCAGTTGACTGCTATAGGCTGTATGATTGATTAAGTTTAATAGAATAACTCGATTGTGTAATTTGTAGAATTGATTTATTAAAACTTATTAATATTAAATTTCTCAGGTTTTAAAGTTAATTGCACGTCGCATGGCTGAATACAGTGCTACACTAATACAAAACCTTCTTTTCAAATCCAAAAATTTTATATTCAAATTCAAAAATCATTTATCCTCTATTAGACCACTAAACGGCACCTATAAAACGTCAATATCAATAATATATTATAAGTTAGTGAGCGCTGGTTCGAAACGCGGCCCCAGCCTGAGAAGACTCCGGCAAGAAACTCAGCGGGCTTTTCTTTTTTTATTTGTCTATTTACAAACATTTACTTACTTAGTCTAGATACAGTAAATTGCAGCTACAGCAGCTTGAGTAGTAATAGAGTGAACAGTTCATTTCCAGGTTTGTTTATCATCCAAATAACCTTGGATGTTATAATAGCCTTATTGGCATAACTTTCTTTTAATAACATTTTAAAAAAAATTGTATAGGTAAATTTCTAATTTTATTTAGGAGATAGGGAGCTTGTTAAAGACCCAATGTACTCGTACCTACTACATACTATTTGCAATTTGTGAGAATAAATAAATAAATGTTAGTTCAATAGAAAGACATACATCGTACTGAGTGATGAAACTCATATTACCTGCTACAATTAACATCAAACATAAATCCAAGCAGTACCTATAATAGATTCTAATTCCAATACCGATTCTAATTCTAACACTGAAACACTTACAAGTACAAACCAAGAGCGAAATTTGTAATCATTACCGTTGAAAAGGAAAACACACCCTCGCACAATGGCGTTGTGGGCGAATGAAACCCCAAATCAGTCTGAGACAGCCATCAAAAACTCAGTGAATCCGACGCGTTACTTGGTAATAAAAGGAAGACAAAAATATAACCGAAGGATTTTATATTTAGCTACAAGGAAGAAAGCGAACTCATTTGTTCCGGCTGTAGATAAATAACGACATTTTGTTTAATATTTGAGACTTTATTATAGCTTGTTTAAAATTAAATCCTTCCCCCCCCCCCCTTCACCCACCCGCACACACACCCACCCACACACACACACCCACACACACACACACACACACACACACACACACACACACACACACACACACACACACACACACACACACACACACACACACACACACACACACACACACACACACACACACACGCACATACAAACATTCACAACATTCACATCATCTGTGTGTGACAACAGTTAAATTGTCAACTGTTTTATGAATTTCTTCGACAATATAATTTGTTTCATTTCCCTATGTCCCTTTGTATGCTTAAATCTTTTAAACTACGCAACGGATTTTGATGTAGTTTTTTTATATAGATAGAAGGGTTGACGAGGAAGGTTTATATATAAATAACATCATGCTACAACTAACAGGTGCGAAGTAAGAATGAAAAATGTTGCAAAAACGGAGTGACGCAGACGAAGTTGCGCGGGTCAGCTAGTTGTATACAAACCAGTCGCGTCAAAACGGCCAACATAGCTTGCCGCAACTAGTATTAGAGGAGGTGGGTATGCTTAACGTGTAGTTAGGTACACGAGAGTCGTAGAAACCTATTAGATTGTTTTATAATTTAGGATACATTAATTTGAATTCCCCTCGTCTGATGGTAAGCTGAAGGCAAAGTTTCAGGAAAGAGGGTCACCATTACAAACACGTATATTGTTATAATGGTGGCGCTCAGATTGACTTTTTCACATTCCGCCTAAAGGACCCGGAACTGTAGTAAGAAGGAAACACGTGAGCCGGTAAGGAATGTCTAGACTTAATGGACGTAAAGTGGTGGCAGTGATGCTTAAGATGATAGGTAGAATAATGATTCTATAATTTTTCCATTTTCAGTTGCAGGGGAATTAAAAATGTTAAGTAAACGCACATACATCAATTACACTATGAAATTAAAGTAAGATTAAAATAATATTACTTTTAATAGGTGGTGGTAAAGTCACTAAAATCACAATGAAATTAACAAAATGAAATATTGAGACAGGGTCTGTCGTAATCAAAGAAATATGTCTCACACGAAGCTGTATGGCTAACAATGAAGATGTGGTTAATCTAATTACTTCGTACGTATGTTATGTATTTAATACACTTTCGTTATCCTTCAAACTAGCTTTTTACTATAGAAATATTAAAAACCCTGTACCATGAGATTATTGGAGAAATGGGTATACTGCAATGCATAGTTGGCAAAATCGATTAATATTATACTCGATTAAAAGACCTCCTTTGTGGCGTGGCCGTAGCGAATGCGACTGTTACGCTAGAGGCGTGCAAATAATTTGCGTGCATAAATATGATTTGGTCTGGGTGTTTCTATGTATAATATGTATATAATTAGAAATTTATATTTAAGTATGTTTATACGCATTGTAGAACTCATAAAACAAGTTAGTTAAACTATGAAAAAAAAAGAAAGAAAACTCAGAATCCGGAGTCTGCTTAGAATACATATATTTATACAAATGAAAAGATTATTTACGTTTATTTAAGTACCTACAAAAATATAGTAATGTGTTCATCAGAAACATCGAAAATATGTGAGCAATAAAAAAAAACAATTCGATATTGTATATCGTTTTATACAACGTGGTAGTGAGGCTTGAACCTAATTATGGCGGCGCTCATTTTGGCGCGAAATGTGACAGTTCGTTAGGTGTCGGCCATCTTGGCGGAAAATGGGATTGTTAGGTTATGAGAGATAAGTTTATACTTAGCTGATTCTTGTTATTCCTTAAGTTACCGGTATAAGTTTGTAAGTATCTCGTATGTGAATATTTTAGAACTGAAATAAGCATACGTGGTGAATGTCCTGAAGAGCTCTTCCAGTTAGTCTCACCCTCTCCTTTCCTACACAGGACAACACGTGCAGGGCATAGATTTCACCCACATACTGTGCAGAATATTCCATCTAGAATCAAACGGTTCAGTGAGTCATTCCGCTGCCGCAACATTAATTGTTGGAATTCCTTGCCAGCTCACGTGTTTCCTTCTTTCTACAGTCCCGGGTCCTGTACCTAAACGGAGCGTGAAAAAGCATCTGATGAGGCCGTACGCGCTCACTATTCTAACACTGTACGTGTTTGTAATGGTGATCCTCTTTCCTGAGACTTTGCCCCTTAGGCGAGGAGAAGGCATAGGTATTTACCTGGCCTAAATAATAAAAACATGTACATGTTCTATGAGTCTGATGTAGTGTCTACTGATTAATGGACTGCTGAGGCGTATGTTCATTCTTAGGGCAACGGAATCAGACTGCAGTAAACAAAGTCAAATCGAGATAAATAATTAGGGGCAGGAGAGTGGATCCTAAGTTACATGGCACAAATTTGGAACGATTTTGAAATCCGTTCAAAAATTAATTAAAATAAAAGATAGTGAAACAAATTACTATACAACGATGCCAACTCAAAAAGGCCGTTGATTCTACAAAAGTTATTAGATACATTCAAGAAACAAATTTCAAATAAACGGCAAAACTTCCAGGCAGCGACAAGATGTTAAATTAAAACGTGATTAAAACAGGAAAAGTATTTGGCTGTGAAATAAGTAATCATGCAACAGACAAAGACATTTTGATTACAACTGGAAATGAAAAAAGAACATTGGAAATTAATTTCAACGCCTTTGATGTTTAGTTCTTCATAATAATGAGAGATTTGGGAAAAATATCGCTATACTAAAAATATCCTCTTACTTAAAATGGCGGAAATTTGAAACAAATTTGAATCTAGTACTTGTAAGACTGTTGCCATAGTACAGTCACCTGCATTAATATGTATACGTTTTAGAACTTTTTCACATTAAACTTGTCGAAGTTTACCGTTTCATGTCATAATGTTGACTTGTCATTTATTATTGTGACAAGGTTCCAAAGTGTATACATATTATTGCAGGTGACTATGCGAGCATGCATCCCATCGGATGTTCTTGAATGCAATAGTAACTATTTATAGGTATACAGCAGTCTACCCTTCCTTTGGAATTGGACATCAGTCCAAAATATATCAAAATATACACACATTTCTATACCATAATGATGATGAGTACTTTTTTATTCTCGAAAAATAACCAAATAATAACAATACGAGTATAATGAACTGCTATAGTGAAATATCATATTTTCTTACAACGAACAGTTTCAAAGATGTTTGATTTTGAAAATTCAATATTATTTAACCACAGAAAAACGCCCTATACAGGTATACACCTTTACAAAATCATTAGAATAGCGTGCCTTTTTAGTCACGTAGTGCAAATCCATGGAAAACGAGAGAATATGACATTTATGTCGATGTTGCGATTACACGTGAACGCTTCAAAATGAAAATCATTTCAAATTAATAACGAATGTCAAAGGTTATAAATTTAAACTCAATTTGATAGTACATTTTTTAACCTATGACTTTTCAAAGGCACTAAAAATAATGAAAAGTCGTAGTTTTAGTTTAGTTAGACAATTATTTATTTTACAATCAATAATTCTAAAGCAAAATCTAATTTATATTAAGCAGTATTGGATAGAATAAGATCACCTTGGTTGTCACCATCCCTCTTCCATACCTTTTGTTTTGGCTTCATGTTAGGTTTTGTTTGATGAAATTGAAGGAAATCCAATTTTCAGGACTAACATTTTGCATTTTAACTTTGATTACATCATCTGTAAAAAAGTAATACGAAATGTGTTATCAAAATGGATATAATTTAGGAAGTACTGTTGTAAAATCTTGTAAAGTGTATCTACTTGTAAAGTACAGGGTTGTAAAATCTTGAAATCAGCTTCCAAACAAATTATAAATAATGGAAATAGCTATTAAATTACATGAATAACGAATTTCGGCAATTTCATAATTATGTAAAGACCTATTATTATCTATATGATTTGTTTCTATATTCAGAGTTGTTAAAAATAACCTATTCAATTCACCAAAACCTGAATCATTTACGAACCATTTCTCTCAATTCTCAACACGTAGTAATTCTTTGTATAAAGCTGTTACCTGAAAACGAAATTGGCGGAAAATAATGACGCTGACAATAATTTGACGCAACCAAGATGCCATTGGACCCTTTTCACACCTTTTCTGTACAAACCCCACGTCAGTTCAGCACGGTTGGCTTATCCTCCTTGTAACACAGCCTCACGTTGCCAGGGATGTGATTGTAGTTTTATATTTCCGAGATCAGAGGGAATTGTTAGCGAAGTAACGTTTTTTTGGATGCTCGACGTTGAACCGCTTTTGATTTTAATTTTACGTACATTTTTTTAGTGTTTTTGTTTGATATTTATTGTTGATGTAAGTTTTTTTTTGTTTAGGACACCTCAATTTGATTTCAGTTCATCTGATGGTAAGCTGAAGACAAAGTTTCAGGAAAGAGGGTCACCATTACAAGCACGTGGAGTGTTACATTGGTGGCGCTCAACTTGACGGCCTCATCAGATGCCTTTTCACGCCCCGCTTAAACTGGACTGTAGGAAGAAGGAAACATGTTAGCAGGTAAGGAATTCCAAAACTTAATGGTGAAGTTAATTTATATATAAGATCTCATTGAAGTGAAAATTTCTTGCTACACATTGTGTTCTTTTTAGTGTACAAAAGTCATCGAACTCGCGTCATCGTTACCTAACATTTGGGCTGTCACCGATCACATCACGTTACTTTCATTCTGATGTCACGGCGATATACCAGAAGTACTTGGTTTATGTTTGTATTGGCAGTCCCCAAAGTGCTTTTTTTACCCAATCTCCGTACGAAGATGGGACGGGTCTGGCAGTAAAACATAAAGATCTAAATGATACATTTTGCAATAGTGTTTACGTATCAATTGGCGTTATTTTATATCTCACAAGTTTTATTCACGATACCGTCGTTCACCCAACAATAAAATATGATAACAAAACTAGAAACCTTTTATTTCAATTTCAAAATAGAGAAACCGTAAATTTTATTTGTATGATATAAAATTCCTATTTTATCCTCGTCTACAACTGTCATGTAAGCTAGAATAGGCACCTGTGTCTACAATATCGGCAAATTCAAATAGAATTTTGCAAATGACATCCAAAACAGATTTTCATATTTTATTTTCAATTTTCCCTTTTACACAGTGGACCGCTGTTAGTGCTACGCGACACTGTATTTATTCACAGGTGTAGTATAGCAGAAAGAACACAACACTAACAACAAGTATCGCGTAGCTACGTTGTTAAAAACACAACAAATCACGTAAGTTAATTTTTTTTTTCGGAGGTGGAGAAGAATGCTTTTACTATGCCTTAGGCCTTGTGTTTCACCTACGCTCCCCACTAGGGTGAAGCACGGGTACATAGGGTCCCGTGCAGTCAAGTAATTATGAAAAAATACACCATTTCTTAAACACAAAAGAATTTATTTTAACGCATCTTTTCCAAATAATGGTAATGGAACTGACAGTACAAAACTCCACCTTCCTCTTTACAGGGTCGTCTGCACGAAAGTAGCACCTCTGGTCCACAAATCACGGTAAGAACATTCCATCAGGTGGGCCATGTGCTTTTGTGCCACGTAATCCTAATTAATTATTATGTTCCTTACATGCAAATTCTTTTTCTTAGTTTCTTTCTTTTTTTCTCTTAGTCAATTTTCTACGATCAATACTTACTCTAAAAACTACTTAAAGCAGCTTTCACTTCAAAAACAGAACACACACTTCACATCACAATTACCGAGTTACAAACTGTTGCAAAGTAAATATAAAACTTTACAACAAAATATGTATAAAATTGAGTACAAAACAAATATTAATATTGCTATCCCAAATCATAACGACATTATTATTTATGAAACAGTTGATTTCTTTCTTCCCTTTAATTCAACATAATATGTCAGGGCTGTCACTTATGTGTTGTTAGAAAGAAAGAAATTATATTTTTTGTTGTAAATACACTTCTGCCTACACTTTCGCAGGCTAACAGGTGTGAAAAATACGTGTATATATGCTATATACATATATGTTTATCTATCTATACTATTATATAATTTTTGGGGGTTTTGTCCATCCTATAATCTTACGTTTGTTTGATTGCAATCAGTTAAGTAGAACCAGAGTTATGATTAGTAATATAGAATATAAGTTGCACAGATGGCGCTTAGGTTGCGATAACCGACAGCCACGTGGGCGAAGCTGCGGGCATAGGTTAGTAATAATTTATACATTGATATAATATATTTTATACATGGAAAAAGGGGAGGCCTAAGTTCAGCAGGACTGTGGATGTCCTATGGCAGAAATAATGATGATGACAGCAAAAAATATAATATACACAGTCAGGTCATAAGTATTGTCACACAGTAAAATCTTTTCTTTTAGTATGCTGGCCACAAAAAAGTTTATTGAATTCGAATTCCCAACTGTTCATGAAAATAAAAATGTATACTTGTTAGAATTTTACTCATTTTTAAATATGGAGAAGACACTTAAAGAAGACCGTGTTGCAGTTATTGCGTGGCATCGTTGCGGTTACGCGCCAATTCAAATTTTTGACAGAGTGAAAAATTTGAATACAATTAAAAGATTCGTTTATCGTACCATCAAACGATACAATGAAGACTCTAGTGTAGATGACAAGTCAAGAAGTGGTCGCACTCGGTCTGTTAGGACTCCAGCAGTGATAAAAGCTGTGAAGGCGTAAATTCAAAGAAATCCCAAACGTAAGCAGAAACTGTTGGTGATTCAGATGGGATTAAGCAGAACCACGGTGAAAAGGGTGTTAAATGAAGACGTATTGAAGAAAAACAGGACATCGCTTGAATGCTCGTCTAATGGACCTGAAACTGAAGAGATGCCGCGCGTTGTTGAAGCGGTACGCGGGAAAAAAAAATTCGGGAAATTCTTTTTTCGGATGAAAAAATTTTCACCGTAGAAGAGAGCTACAACATACAAAATGATAAGGTGTACGCCCACAGTAGTGAAGAAGCGAGCAACCGTATTCCATGTGTTCAACGAGGTCATTTTCCATCCTCGCTCATGGTATGGTTGGGAGTTTCTTATTGGGGCTTAACAGAGGTACATTTTTGTGAAAAAGGTGTAAAAACAAATGCAGTTGTGTATCAAAATACAGTCCGGACGAACCTTGTGGAACCTGTTTCTCCTACCATGTTTAATAACAGGCACTGGGTATTCCAACAAGGTTCGGCGCCAGCTCATAGAGCGAAGACCACACAAGACTGGCTGGCGGCGCGTGAAATCGACTTCATCCGGCACGAAGATGGGCCCTCCTCCAGTCCAGATTTGAGTCCGTTAGATTACAAGATATGGCAACACTTGGAGGAAAAGGCGTGCTCAAAGCCTCATCCCAATTTGGAGTCACTCAAGACATCCTTAATTAAGGCAGCCACCGATATTGACATGGACCTCGTTCGTGCTGCGATAGACGACTGGCCGCGCAGATTGAAGGCCTGTATTCAAAATCACGGAGGTCATTTTGAATAAACTTTATTCTCATAAGAATCTATGTTTTGTTAAGTTCAATTTGGTATATAAATAGTTACTTAATGCATAAAATTGTCTTAATTATTTTATATTAAACATGTGACAGAATTTATGACCTGACTGTGTATATATGTATTACAACAACTAGTAACACAAAAATCATAGACACATCGTCTGCTACTCGCGTCTGTAGTCGGTTACGAAATCTTAACGGTTAATCTGACACATGACATGACATGTAACCTGCCTCCAGTCTTGATATGCAATGCAATTATACGCATTTATGTGCTGTGGTGCAAGATCTGTCACTCCAAGTGCCACTAGTAGCTTGTAATGTACGTAGCTTTTTGACATTACACTGCGCAAAATGGAAGGCATTCCTTCATTGTTAATATAAATGATTTATTTAAAATTGGAATAAGAAAATGTCAGTAAAAAAAAAATTCTTATGCACTTCTCTACCGTATAAACTTTAAAATTGGAAAAAGAAAATGTCAGTTAAAAAAATATTCTTATGCACTTCTCTACCGTATAAACTTTAAAATTGGAAAAAGAAAATGTCAGTAAAAAATATTCTTATGCACTTCTCTACCGTATAAACTTTAAAATTGGAAAAAGAAAATGTCAATAAAAATATTCTTATGCACTTCTCTACCGTATAAACTATAGATATGCAAATCTATCCGTCCTACGTGCTCTGATTGGATTTCTTTTCGTGAAAAGGGGTCCAAACTTATCACTTCACTTATTTGTATTTTTTTTTTTTTTATCTATGGCACGTCAATTTGACTTCACCTCGCCTGATGTTAAGCTGAAGGCAAAGTCCCATTAAAGAGGGTCACCATTGCAAACACGTTCAGTGCTACTATGGTGGCGCTCAGCTTGACGGCCTCATCAGATGCTTTTTCACGCCCCGCTTAAAGGACCCGGGACTGTACGAAGAAGGAAACACGTGCGCCGGCAAGGAATTCCAGGACTTAATGGTACGGCAGAGAAAAGAGAAAGACTGTATATAGATTATGTGACTGTTTCGTGACAGCCCTGAAAGTTAGCAACCAATCAATTGTGCGAATTGGGCCGGTAGCCATTGTGGCAATCGCTAACTACGCACCAATCGTACCCGGTATTTCAAATTCGTACTCGCACAAATTCGACATTATTTGCAGCTTAGCCGATTGGGCTTTTGGATAGTATAGTAAATAGTACCTAATACGAGTACATGATAACGTTAAACATAAACTCACGCCTTTATTCCTAGCACCCACATTTGCCCAGTTTATGTTTAAGGCCCAATGTAATAGGTAGCGAGCCTATTGCCATTAGCCGGGCCCTTATAAACCTGCGATAAATACACACATAACTTCGAAAAGCATCGAAAAGTCATTGGTGTGTGCCCTGGTAAACCTGGGATCGAACTCGAGACCTCGTCTCAGCAGTCCATTACCCATACCACAAGGCTATCGCGGTACCTTTTTCGTACGATTTCGTAGTTGTTTAATGTTATAATTTACAGAGATATGTAAATCACTGGTATCCGTTTAAAGTATTGTTTCCAAGACTTCTTTAGTTCAGATATTCAAATAAAATTTAAGTTATTAAAATATGAATCGTAACATACCTTATTAAAACATTGTAACATTTTAATTAAAACCACAGACCCGCAAATGTGACACTCCAATGTATTTTTAATTTAAATATGAAAGGAAAAATGAGTTCCACGAAACTTTGACTTTCCCGAACAAAATCTTGTGCAGATTTTTTTAAAAATGCATGAAAGTTTTGTAATTTATACGGTGAATAAAAATGACCTAATATCTGCGTTTAAGTATTTAAAATCTAATTTAATTCAGTAAAAACATTATATACCTTCACATCGTACACACCATAAACCCATATGCGAAGACAACAACAATGCAGAACTGTACCTGTGGCTTTTGTATGGCACGTCAATTTGACTTCACCTCGCCTGATGTTAAGCTGAAGGCAAAGTCTCATAAAAGAGGATCACCATTGAAAACACATACAGTGCTACAATAGTGGCGCTCAGCTTGACGGACTCATCAGATGCTTTTTGCCGCCCCGCTTAACGGACCCGGGACTGTGTAGGAAGAAAGGCTGTCTGTTTATTTTATATTCTTATTCATTTTAATAACCAAACAAATTGTACATCCGTGTGTACCAAAAAAAATAACGAAATCTGAAAACTAGACACCTGCAACAAACATTTTTTTACTGATAATAATAAATAATAACATAAAAATAATAAATATTCTACGACAATCTACATAACACCATCTACACCCATGGGAGGCATACTAGCTTGTGTTACGGGTTCTACAATGCGGATAAACATACTTAGATACAATTATTTTTGTAAATACATACATAATAATATTATACTGCTTTTCTCCGTTCAATACCTACCTGTACTACTCATACGATGTGGTTTATACATGTATCTACGATTGTGTGACAAAAAAAAACAAACAAACAATAAAATTTTGCATTTAACGTTAGCAATAACACACAGCTATAATAAATGTGTCGTTTACCAATGTTCAATAAACGAGAGGCACTAATACAAGCTGGTCACTCTCTAAATCAGTCATAATTACCGCCATAAACGTCCCGCGCTTTGTATGGCTAACGCCGAGTTGCCAGCACATAGTCAAATTTTCCCTGCAAACTGTGTTACATGTAAGGAAAATTTCCATCCTAAATCTTTTGATTTTATTCTTTATCAAATAACATGTCATCAACATCAATTTGAAAGTTGCTCTGTTTACCTTTCATTTCTAGATTAGATTTTCTAGAATTTTTGTATATGTGTGATACAATATCAATTCCCCACGATAATAATATTTTTCCATGTGAGTGGAGTTCTGTGGCAGTGGTACTTCAAAAAAAAAATTGTTTTGTGAATATAACAATATTAACAATCAATCTAACTATCTCCTATACAAACGAGGTTTAAGGCGACTGAAAATGTACACTATTTTCATAAACAAGCAGATTTCCACTTAAAATATACCAAAATTTTTAACTGGCAACATTTTTATAACCCGTCGAATATCTGTGACAAAAATAAAGTGGACGATATTACTGCCATAACAAATTTGATTGTAGGCTATTAGCAGTAATACTCGATGTTTTGTTTGGTTTTAAGACTTTGTTTTTTGATATTGACATTATTTCTAAACAACCGTACATACGTTGGTATATCTGTGAAATCGAAGTTCTGTAGTTAGACAGTTGTCAAAGTTTTAGGGATCCAACTACCCGAATACTTCAGTTTTGTGTATGGCTTTTGTTCAGAAAAATTGTTCATCGCACCGCTCGCCATAGAGAGGGCGTTCATCCTCACACACTACGACCGGAAACGGTGCGCACTGTGCGGTATGAAAGGAGTTTCATCCCGCGCACGCTCAAGCTGTGGAATGAACTCCCTGCCGTGGTTTTCCCAAGCGACTACAATATGGAGATCTTCATGAAGGGTATTAGAAGGTTTCTACACGGTAGGCAGCACGAGTGTTACGCCCCTGGTATTGCAAACGTCCATAGGTCAAGTTGACCGCTTCCCATCAGATGGCCGCGTGCTTGTCTGCCCCCTAAGTGGTATAAAATACGGTATCTATAATACGGCAGCTAATCATGGCACGGCAAAGCAATTTTTTTTTAATCTGCTACCAGGGGCCTTCGGCTTCTGGAGTGTTTCCTTTACACCCTGTATGGTTAGCGAAACCCGGATATTAAGTAAATCATTATGATAAAAGCAATTATTTACCTTTTCATTTACTTGATGTTTCAGCTTACATGTTCTCCGAGATACCAAAAACCGTATAGGAATATAACATTTCTTCTAGTCTAGACTTGACTTAACTTTTTGGTTTATTGACGAACCCAGACATTCACTCAGACTTCCGCCAATGTCCGTAGTTAGGGAAATAAACGAAGGAGTTTGGTCGGTAATTCTTAAAATTATCCCAGCAGAGGTATTCAAACAAAGAGAAACAGCCCAAATAAATCGATGAATAAATAAATAAGGAGCTTAATTGTTTAAAATGTTGTGGTTGTAAATGTACAAATAGCATACTACGAGTATATAGATACAAACACCGCCCTTCTTCTAGTCTACCTTATGAGCGCTAAACCGAGTTTGATGGACGTGGAGTTGCGGCATTCTCAAAGTCTGTCAATCATAACCGTCAATGTAAACCTTTGAGAATACCGCAAGACGAAACTGGTTAGGTAGGTACAATAATAATAATAAATTTCGTGGAGACGTACAAGTGTGTTACTGTTATCAATAATGTATAGCAATAATATTTACCTTTTGATTATTATAAGAATTAACTTTTCTTCTAATCTATTTCATTTTTCGTTCACTTTTTTAACCAGAAATGAATAAGCCATGTGTACCTACATAAACTCATAAACTCACGCCTATATCCCTGAAGGGGTAGGGAGAGGTGCTAGTACCCACATATGTTTAGGTCCCAATGTATTAGGTGGCGAGCCTATTACCTACCTACAATTGTACCTATATCACTTTTAAAAAGACATCACAACCGATACGCGGGGCCTGAAAAAACATCTGATGAGGCCGTCAAGTTGAGCGCCACCATTGTAGCACTGAACGTGTTTGCAATAGTGACCCTCTTTCATGAGACTTTGCCTTCAGCTTAACATCAGGCGAGGTGAAGACAAATTAACGTGCCATAAATAAATAAAAAAAAATTGTCATATTAATTCTATTTTGAAAGAAAGAAGAAAGAAAAATGCGTTTATTTTTAATCAGCTGGAGCACTTATCACAAGAAATCACAAACCAAATAACTAGACTAAAAAAACCCTATGAAAACTAAATACCTTATAAAATAAAATTTGCAACGGCAACACTGCCCTTCACTCCCACACTCATCAAGTTTTTTTTTTGCAATCTGCATAGATTTTCTCACAAACGTTTCGGTCCCAAAAGTAAATGTTACATACATAGGTTTAATAGTGAATAAATACATAGAAATTGCGGGCCTATCTAATAACATTATAGTACGTTATTCCAAAAGCAATTTTGTTACATCCGCTGGTCCCAAACATGTTTTCGTTCTGAGCAATAATTTCAGAGACATGATTTGTTGGCCCGCTTGTTGTGAACCGAGTTTGATGGACATACGCTTAAATTAATATTTGTGTGCCTAGTCCTACTAATGTAATAATAATATGCTCTCTAATATAACTGGTAGGCTTGTGGCTAGTGAATTTAAGGTTTGAAGGAATTAAGAGGTCATCATGATTTTTGGTTGGCTTCAAATGGTCTTTTTTAATACCTCTTAGGTGGCAGACATGCCCGCGGCACACTTGATGGAAGGTGGTTATTGTGACCTATGGACGTTTGCAACACCAGGGGCGTCACATTCGTACTGGAAGGGGCAAATAGAAGGTGATAGGGAAGAAGATTACGAGAGTTTATGTGCTGTCAGCGCAGAAGACAAAGAAGGGTTTCTCGGTCCTCCCACTAACAGCACAAAACCTCTACAATAAGCTCTGGCTACTTTACTCACCGCCGGAAACACAGCGCTATTTTATCATTAATATTACAAGATATTCTGTACGGTAAAAAGTTTAGATACAGTCTATAAGATACGGAGTACGCACCACCATTAAAAATGGTTCTCCTCGACCTCTCAACCCTAAGATAAAAATCCGTGCGAAAGCTTCGTCTATTAATATGCACCAGCTTGCAGGTAAAGTAATTGTCTTAGACCCCTGAGGTTGGCAGTAGGTACATACACCTAAAACAAAGCTCTAACAGATACTATTTCTAAATATAATATTTCTAACTCGGCGGGTACGAATGGAAGCATAACTTTATAACCCTAATATAAAAAATTAAAACATTAAACTCGTTTCCCGCGCCAACAAAGACCTTTTACAGAAGTAAGCACGCCACATAATCTGACAAGATATTGTTTCAAAGAGACTCTTAGTTCACAGATATGGTGCCTTATTCTGTATTTATGTTTGGATTTAAAGTAGCATGGAGGTTCATCGTCTGAGAGAGAGGGTTGGAAAGGTAAATGAAAGGAAAGTGTAGCAGTCTACCTAAAAGCTACGAACAATTCACAGTTAAAATATTTAGAGAAAATAATACGATTTTACACCACTTAAGACGGGTATTTTATAATAAAACACAACAAGCACAATGCAAAAACGGAGTCGAAGTGGTGTACTTACATACGGTGATAGCCGGGTAAATACAGAATGTGTACCCTCGCAAGTCATTTGCCGCGCGAGGCTGAACGCCGTTGGACATTTTAACCCTGAACGTGCTTGATTAACCACGCCACGGGTGGGCAAAGATCCTGAGTTTGTATTGGTTATTCGGGGACAGTTTGGCACGGCAGATGTATCTGTCTAGACGCAGTTAATGACGACGAAAAAATAATACGTTGGGTTTTTATACTTTTTAATATACCAGACTCTTAATCTGTGCCTACGATAAGATGAACATAACTGACATTTGACATTTTTATTGCAGATAAGCAACAGAATGGAGACCACAGTGCTAAAACCTAAAGAAAGAAACAAAGTGTTCTGTAATAGAATGAAAAAGGTCCCTGAAGCAATAACAGTTTTAATTATATTAAAAATTACGCGCAGGCGACTGTTCCGGTTGGTATCTTCGCCAGTCCGTTTACTTTAACGATAATGTTTATTTCTTTGACGAAAATTCTCGCCTGCAATTTTTGCTCTTATATTGAAAATGGAGTTTAAAATGCTTTGTTATATTTCATTTTTGTCTTTCGTTTAATGAGAAATTAGTTTTGAATCAGAATTACAAGTCATTAAATTTTTACTTTTTGGAGTAAAAGTTTTTAACTCCTTCCAGATTTGTTACTTTCTTATACCATGAAATTAGCATTTGTCCTTAGAGATATGTCTGTCATATTCACGAGTATAAATCTTCTCACCGACTTACTCGAAAACTGCTTAATGTAATAGTTTGATTTAGATTTTTAGTCGCGTTTTATTTTCTTAACTGAGTTTCTAAATATTACGTAAAGTAAAGAAGTTTACATAAAGATTGTTTCTCTTTAGTTTTAACGAACCAGGCCTATAGCTTTTGCCCTGACAGCGTTTACAGACAAAAAGTGGCAGCGTTTACAGACTTTTACAAACAATTGGTTCACCTCCAAGCATGTCCGCTGTAAGTCCCCAATGTATAGGTACCTACACTACTGCAAATCTGAACACGGCGACTGCGTAAACCGTTAGTATCGCTGAATTTCGGGCTGATTACATCTAATAGCAGTAAAAGTTGCCATCTACTCAAAGATAAAGAAGATAAGAATACCAATTTTTTTTTAATGACATCTCCCGCACTAGGCAGTAAGCCCTGTATCGCAGAGGACTTTACAAACATACAACTAACGGACACAAAGTACACCCAGACTCAAAACAACTATTAGTGGATCACATAAAATTTTGTCCTGTGTTGGGATCGAACCCATAACCTGGTGCACAGCCGGTGCATACTACGCCCACTGAGCCACAGAGGCAGGCATGGGCAAAGTTACATAATATACTAATAAAATCTGTGTCAGCTGTTCTGAAACGTTATTCAAATTATTATAGACTATTGTAAACGTAGATGGAACTCTTGGAATGGGTCTACAGTAGTTAACATTAAAATCGATGACGTGAATGCTTCGAGACTAATTCTGAACTTATGTTAACTCCTATCAGACGTTTATAAAGTTGGAGTAACTTTTCTTAGTCAATGTCTACTGTTAATTGACGTTAAATTGGACAAAGTTTGTTAAGTGTGAATCGATTTGGCCATTAACCATTATGAGTTAAGACGTTGTTCATCGATTTGTAAGTAACGACTTGTAAGTAATTTTGTGTTTTATTAAGTTCTCTCGAATTTGCTTCTTACGTATCTTTTTTTGACGAATTCCATGGCGTGGTGGTAGTGAACGTGACTGCTACGCAGGAGGCGTGGGTTCGATTCCTGCTCAATGCAAATATTTGTGTGCATGAATATGAATATTTGCATTGGTCTGGGTGTTTCTATGTATAATATGTATGTGTTTAAAAGAAAGTATCTAAATATCCGCATTCTAAAACCCATAACACAAGCTAGTTAATCTATGCTTCTATATAGGTCTAGGTGGCGTAGTGTAGATTGTCTTAGACTATTATAAAAAAAATCTGACTTCTTACGTATCTGGACTGTCTTTATATATGAAAGTAAAAAAAAATTCAAAAAGAAAAACATTTAAAAAGTTTAGCCGTAATTTTTTTTTCATTCCTAATATGTTGTGTATCAGGAGTACAGCTACCAGAGGCCTTCGGCTTCGGGAGTGTTTCCCTTATACCCTGTATAGGTACCTATTCTATGATTGGTGGATTTGAGCTTCGATGCCGCTGTAGTACCCTGTGTCAGCATCAAAAGATGCCCAAAAACGCATACGCTAATGGTTATTAGCGTCAAATGGTTCCTTCGTATACGAAGGAAGGTTTGGCACTTAAGTCATTCGTGTAATAATAAGATGTTGAACAAGGACCACGAAGTCGAGAACAGGTACACCCAACTTGTATAAATTAAGTTGCCAACTTAAATTGACTCCGCTATCAAAGCCCGGGTAAGGGTGACGTCACACGATATAAAATAGGAGGAATATTTTTGCAGGTGTGTATAAAAATATATTGTATTTGTTTTACCTATTGTAAGTATGAATTCTATCATATAATGTCCTACTTTTAACTAATATTATAAAATATGTGAAAATTTTGCAGATTGCGTGTTTGTTCGTTTGATACTCTCCAAGACCTTAATTGGTGGTGCCGGTGTGGCTAAGCACGTAATTAATTTCCTTGTGATTTACACCGCATAGCAAGGAATGCTTGCAAAATGGTTTGCCAAATTTATTTAGCTGCAATATATTCGGTAAGGAATTTATTTTCGGCATACCCATCAAAGTACTTGATTGGCAATAAGTTCGCCCCCTGTAATGTGGGACCGAAAATAGTACTTGGCAAAATGTGGGTGTGAAATACACTTCTGCCTACCCCTTTGGGGATTACGTATATATTTATGTGTGTATGTATGTTTGTTTTTCAATCAAGCTTACAAGATTAAACGGATAATATTTGATAGCTTTTTATGTCAATATGTTGTTTTTTATACCCCTTAGGTGGCAAACAAGCGCACGGCCTACCTTATGGAAAGTGGTCACCGTGGCACACTCGAGCTGCCTACCCTGTAGAAACCTTCTAATGCCCGTCTTGAAGAACCCCATATTGTAGCTACTTGAGAAAACCACGGCAGGGAGTTCATTCCACGGCTTGAGCGTGCGCGGGATGAAGCTTCTTCCATACCGCACAGAGTCTACCATTTACGATCATAATATGTGAGGATGAACACCTGACAATGAGGATGAAAGTAGGCGTGGATATCATATCATATAGTATATATATTCATTTCTCTTACACCCCGTATTAACAGAATTACTACCAAAATTTATTGAAAGCACGACACATGTGATTGAACAATACCTATTTAACAATCACTCATTCATTACCAAGTCTCTAGCATTTATCTCCAGTGTGCACTCGCCTCAAGTCGTAGTCAAACTTCGATATTGTGTGAAACTAACATAGTTCTATCGCCGGCTTCTGTAATTGTTAGTTTGTTGACGTTTATGATACATAGTTGAGAGTGACAGAGCGCATACACAAACGGACAGGTTGGTTCATTAAATAACCTACAATCACTGTAAAAATTCGAGGGTGAATTGAAAATTTCACGGTCTGGTTTAGAAAACAAAATATAAGTAATTACTGGTAAATCTACTATATAAAAGTAAGTCGGGTTTTCCTTCCTGACGCTATAACTCCAGAACGCACGAACTGATTTACACGGTTTTACATTCGTTAGAATGGTCTCGGGCTCCGTGAGGTTTATAGCAAAGAAAATTCAGGAAAAATTTCAACAGAAAAGCGGGAAAATCATTTTTCACATGGCGAAACGGAGTTCGCCAGGTTTGCTAGTTATTTATTTATTTCGATGTGATCTCCACCTAATTCGATGAATATCTTTGATATGTTGTTTTCTAAAGCTTCTATTCCGATTAAAAAAAGATGCCTTAAACTCTTCAGAATATTAAGTTACTGCTGCTTTGACCTCTTTATTTGATGAAAATTTCTGGCCACCGACGTGACCCGAGTGCCCCTATGGTAAAGATCACCCCCGTAATCTTGTAATATGTTCTGATTATCTATCTACTTCTTCTAGTGTTATATTATTGACTCTGTCCCCTAAAATTCAACCACACTTCCAGATCAACTGTCTGATCGTGTGGGGAACGGACACACGGAAACAAATTTACTGGCGTAGCTAAACTAGCGCTGGTAGGTTTCCTTGAAAAACTTGACATTGGCGTCTCGTCATTATTAAATTTTGGAAGATATAATGAATGAATAATTCTCGCAGAAGGAGGTGTCGCGCCGGCAGCACAAGCGTTCGTACATCGTACCATCGGCAAGCAATAGAACCCACACTCTTAGGGTTTCGACTTGCGGTATATTAAAATACGTAATTATCAACCACAGAAATCGAATCAAATAACGCAATATCAACCCTAAGATACTATTTTAAGTAGGTAACTCTGTGCCAAGATCATTGCGAGCAGGAAATTAAGTTTAAAACTGCGCAAATTTGGCTCGTGGTACGCCAGATACGATCACTTGTGTAACGACCTTTTTGTGAATCAGAACTTTATGTTTGAGCCTGTTAATGATGGTGATTTGAATCCAGAACACATATATATTGATTTTAGTTACGTTTTAACTACTTAGATGGCAGAGAAGGGCTCTAAAAAAAGTGACATTCTATTAATGGACTCGCGTCGAAGCGAACCGTTTTCAATTCGCTATCAATGGATTATTTTACACTGCGGTGATTTTAATCATAAAAATATGGGAAAATAAAATATTTCGAGTCACAAATTCAACACCATTAATTTTTGTAGACATATATTACAGATTTATGTCAATCCCATACTTTAAAAAGTGATTTCACCTGATCGAAAGTGGTTACCGAAGCCTATCTATCCCTGCAGCACCAGACCATCACACTTGTCCCCTGTCACCCTAGCAGAAGGAGGCCACGGCGGCCTCCATATCCAGAGGCTAGAAGGGAACAACCAAGGTTCCCACATTAGGGATAGGGGGTCATCTGTAAGAGATGTTCCCGGGGTCTGCCGAAGTGCAAGAGATATGTCTTGTACAATCTCAACTCTGGCAATCAAAAACCCATGGACGGCGTGCGTTTTGGTCGGTTTGAGTCCGACATAATCTCTCTCACCAGTTTCGTTGAGATTGGTATCTGTGGGAAAAAAAAGAAAGGGCATCACACTCGTACTACAGACCCTGTTAGAACCTCTATCCTAAGAACCCAATATTATAGTCGCCTGGAGAACTACAGCAGGGAGATTATTCCGCTCATGTTGCGTACTAGGAACGAAGTCCCTTTCATACCTGTCTTGCAACCGGTGTGAGAGTAAATCCTGTGGAACAATTGAAGAATATACCTACTTAAATATTGCTGTGTTCAGAAGTGAATACACCAATATTTAAGTAGGTATATTCTAAAGTTACTATCAGACAGCGTCTATGGCATTGAGATAGTGAAAGCGACAGACAGTGGAAAAACTATTTTAAAATCGTTCCGACGCACGTCGCTCCCTAAGACGCCAAAGAAAATTTCGAATGCGAAGGCCCAGTAGCCTGGACTGGTTGGTTCAAAACCCGTTTGGTTATTCACTTTTTCCAATCTTAATCGACTGGAATAGTTAGCATACTGAGTGTTTTAAATATTTCATTTAAATGTTGATAATGATGACATAAGTAGGTACTAAGTTCAATTTCAATACACACACATATAAAATATCTTACGGCCGTCGCCGTCGTCAGCACCTACTGTTGCAAACGTTCATACGCCATAGTAATCGCTTTCCATCAAGTGGGTCGTGTACTTTGCCACCTAAGTGGTAATATTTTTAAAATTACAAAATATTTCATACAATTAAGGCAATAAACGAATAAAATACACATTGATATAGAATTCTATTTTAACAAATGTTTTCAACAAACTATTCAATATACAAACATAGTACATAACCCTTCTACTGTTTTAACATAAGTATACAAAGATTGTGTCTCATTGCGGGAAGCCCGCGGGTCTGTTTTTGGCAAAATATTTTGATACCTTGCGGCAAACGTCCGTGAGGTTTTTTGCTACAAAACGTAGACCGAGTAGCTATCACACCGTAGTGTAACATAACCCTTTTCTTCCCGTGTACATCCACAAACAACCGGAACCATGGGAGGTGGCCCAAATCCTCTATGCGGGAAGTGAAAACGCGTCTGAAGGCCTCATCAGGCGCTTTTTCACTCCCGCCACCATTATTGAGTCAAGCTGAGCGCCACCATATTGAGAGCTAGTAGAGTTTCTGTACGGACCCGTACCAGTGCTACCACCTATAATTCAGTCTATTTAGAATTCGTTCTGACATTTCAAAAACATTCTCCGAAACCCTCAGCGAACCCTCAGAAATTCCACGACGCTGAATTTTAGTTATTGTGTTTATCACTCACTTATCAAAAGAAATTAAAATAGGCGCGAGACATTTCTAACAAGTAATAAATGTATTATTAGCAAATTATGAAATTCAATGTATTTATTTTTCGGTTACGATTTTTGTCCCCACCTCAATGGTTCGGAGACTAATATCTCTCTATAATCTGTCAAAAAGAGACATATCTTCTCCACTTTACGGCCGCCGTGCTAAGCAAGTGGAGAAATAGTCCCTTGTCTACGTCACAGCGAGGGACATAAGTTATCTCCTTTGATGCCATGCTAGCAATTAGGGAGAAACACCTTTGTCCCCGTCAATTTGACATAAGCGGTGGAGAGAGATATTTGTCCCGCGCCCGTGTTAGGCCTGCTGTATGTGTTTGGAATATTGACTCTCTTTCCTGAAGATTTTGCCTTCAGCTTACCAGGCGAGGTGAAGTCAAATTGACGTGTCCTATTTTTTTTTTTAATATGGCGGCATAACGATACAGCACATTTCTAAATTGTATTCTTCATCAACTTTGTGGATATGTGGGGTAACCGGTAACCTGTTTACATTAATTTCTAGTAAATGAGTACACATTAACAACTCATAAGTCGAAATGACCCCATTCACCGATAAAATGGTCGTTAACTATTATATAAGTATGTTTCTTTTTTTTATGGCACGTAATTTGACTTCACCTCACCTGATGTTAAACTGAAGGCAAAGTCTCATGAAAGAAGATCACTATTGCAAAGACCTACAGTGCTACTATGGTAGCGCTCAGCTTGACCTCCTCATCAGATGTTTCTTCACATCCCGCTTAAAAAACCCGGGAATGTACGAAGTCATGTGGAATGTCACCACAAATTACATATAGTCAAGGGGTTTATCCTCACACATTACAACAGGAAATTATGTACACTGTGCGATATGAAAGTAGCTTTATTCCGCACACACTCAAACTGTGGAATGAGCTCTCTGCTGTGATTTCTTCTAACGACTACAATATAGGGTTCTTTGAGAAGGGCATAAGAAGGTTTCTACAGAGTAGGCAGCGCGAAGGTAAAGCCACAACTTCCATAGGGTTGCTAGCGTCATGATCACGGTATATCTTGCAACATCAACGAAATATCGGTTACGCAATGAAATTAACAAATATGATAAATATCCCGATAGATTTAACAGTGAATATGTAAATGAACATGTCAATCGAAAAAAGTCGAAATAAGTTACTGTATGTACTCTTTTCATAAGGTAAATTCTAATATTTGAACGTGAATCATACTTTAAAACTGTTAAATTAATACCACGGAACGGTAACGACGCCTAATGACTGTAAAACTGATAAAACGAGCAAGACATTTATGTATAAAATATGCACATTGGCGAGGTCATTCAGTATTGTTAAGACAACACTCTTCACAACATTGCCGTGCAGTTACCTCAACTTGTACTTAAAATTGTTGATATTTAAAACAAAAATCATGAAGTCCTACAGTGCAGTTCTGTTTCTAGCAGCTTTGGTCATCGTTGAATGTGGCCATACGTTTCTTGGCACCAGTGTGCAACGGCAACTGGTCCATCACAAAGATCTGAAATATTCTTCTAAACTCTTCCAAAAGAGAATCGAATACTACAATTATACGTTGCCTATGTATTCGGGAAGATCTTCATATCCGCAATATCCACAAGGCAATAGCATACAGGTAAGTTACACGTCCCTTTTTGTAGACTAGGTAAAGAACAAGTTCCTGGTTTATTTAATGATGTACAGTGAGCTACAAAAAAATCCGGACGATTTGAAACTAAAGCATTACCATTTGGTTTTTGTTTTTCATTTTTTCTTTTTTATACCATTTAATTAGTGTTGATATACTTATAGTACGAGAGCCCACGACCAAAATTTTTGTCTCATAGCAATACGGCCAAAACCGCATCAAATCGATAGATACGATTATTCTGAACTCGAAAATACCAATATCAGACATTTTCCGCGTAGCGTTTGATCTGACCGAATTTTCAAAAATGTCAAAGAATTTTACCGAACTGCATCATAGCAATATGTCTGATTTGCAGACTGTAGTTGAATAATAGTTCTGAGATACCGGAAACATATTTTTCAGACGTTAGTGGTGTAGCGCAAACCCGTAAAATCACTTAATAAAATTAAAAATGAGACAAAAAAAATGTCTCATAGCAATACGTCTGAAAATCTTTTTTATTAGTAAATTTTGTTTATTTGATGCGAACAAAACAATTTTCAGACGGAAATGTGAACGCAATAAATTTGTAGACCGTTTTGAATATGTTAACAAATTTTACCGATCGGTATCATAGCAATATGTCTGAAAATTGTTGGACATGATAAAATAAGTTGTCCACATGTGCAAAAAATTTATATCAGACAAATAAAGTGTAGCACCTTCTCTATCAGACAACTTTGCGATACTCAGATATCATTTAAAAATCGTATTGAGGCATCCTGAATTTTCTGTTACAAACCAATGAATACGTTGCGACCCTGAATTTATTAGATGATAATTAACAAAGAATTTACCCGAAACCGTAACATTGAACTTGAAGAACTAAGAAGATTTATTTAATCGCACAAAATGAAACTGGGATGAAGTTGAAAAAAAAACGGTTTATTCAAAGTTACAAAATATTCTCGTATTCAATCGCTGTCGGATTCGGAATCGTCGTCGAAACGTTAAACGTTATTTTCGTTTTTGGGAGTATATGCTACACTTAAAGTGTCTGAAAACAGGTTTTTGGTAATCATGGCAGCAATACGAAAAGTTGAAAAAAATATTTATCCGTATTGCTATGATACAAGTCGGCTAAATTTGTTGACATTTTCAAAAATGCGCTCAGGCTATATGCTACGCGCAAAATGTCTGAAAACAAACTTTTTCGTAATACAATTATAAAATCTATGTACATTTTCACTATCAGACGTATTGCTATAATACCGACTGTCTTTTTTTTTTGACACAACAGAAATGGCCTCCCACGCAGTTGCTACACTTTCGACCGTTACTACACACCTAGTCGGGTTCAGAATCATACAATCTAACGATTTTATAGGGTTTTTGCCGTATTGCTATGAGACATGGTTTTGGTCGTGGGCTCTCGGGCTATTACCATTTAATGTTAGTGAAGATAAATGAAACAAAAATGCTTGATAAAACATGAACCTACCTTATGGTGGCATTTGCTTTTTTTGCAGTAACTCTTTTTGGGAAATTATCATTTCATTTAGCTTCACTGATACGATGGAGAGTAAACAATGCGAGAAAAAAAAGAAATAAAGTACAATATTGTATCTAAATAAATGAGAAGATTATTCTCCATTCGTACTTATAAGGAATAATACGCTAATCTGTTTTTTTAATGGACGGTATTATGATTTATTTTAATGGCACATAATATTGATCGTTCCACTTGTAGTTCAACAGTCAATGTAATGGGAAAATAAATAATACCAAATAAATTACGATAATGTTTCATTAAAAACAGCTTTATTTCAAAAACCATTTAAGTAGAGAAGAAAAAAGTATAAACACAGTGACGGGCTATTATTTCTAGGTATACCTTTGAAAGTAAGGTACTGATTCTATCCCGGAAAGTAAGATAGCAGTAATATAGTACTAACTTTTCATTTTTGTGCTTGCAGGGAATTTTGGCGTACGATTTGACAAACTCTGATGCATCAGCGAACATCACACAAGGAGGCTTAGGATACAACTACGTGACTCTTCGACTGAAGAGTGGACGGGCTTCAGAGCTACATTTCGATATTTATGTATATGTTTAAACACTGTTCAATTATCTATGCTAGAAAAAAAATAAATTTAAGTTTATGGAATAGTTAGCAAGGGGTTGGGGATGTCTTTGCTTAATGTATGATTTTAGATTGACATGGTCATTTACACATTCACTGTTAAATTCATCGGGATATTTACCATGTTTGTACGACGTACGAAATAAACAAACATGGTAAATAACCCGATGAATTTAACAGTGAAAGTATTTGCTTAATACTATAGGCGGACTCAATCTAGTGCTATGTATATTTTACCAAAAAAAATGACGAATTTTAGGACGTTAATTTGTAAATATTCCTTTAGTTGTTTAAAATCTTTTTGTATTCTATATACACGGTGTGAAGGAAAAACTTCCAATGCTGAAGGTTCTTGCCTAGTCGTAAATTTTAAGATAATATGTAGTGTGCCAGAAGTACTACCAGGGACTTTCAGCTTCGGGAGGCTGTTTCCCTTATAATCTGATAGCTGTTATTCAAAAAATATATGATGTCGCTAAAAATATTGAGAAGTGTAAAAAATTAAATTTGTAATTTTTTAAACAAGAAACTCTATTTATTTGAAATGTTTTTGAATTTGCCTCAACAAATATGATGAATATGATAATTTTTTATAGATAATAATCTATTTTCTAGCATCAATGAAAATGTATCTTCATGACGAAAAATATGCATTTATGGTACCTACCTAGTTAACGTTCAGACAGCACTAACAAACTCAATTTTAAATACATTTACAGATTTAGATTGAATTGAACTAACGACTGCTAATTAGAGCTAACTTCGAATAAATAACTTAATCGATAAATAATAACACTATTTTGATTTTATTATTAAACCAATTTCACTTTTTATTTGCTGACCACTGAAAACTTCGAACAAGCAATTTAATTAATAAATGATACGACTATTTTCATTATATTATGAACCTTTTTATTTGATATAATCCCTAGTTTCTTAGTGAAAACAGTATGTATAAATATAAAAAGTATTTACTTCACAAATAAGTGTAGACTAAGAGACTAAAACGATTTCACTTTAAAAAGGTGTCACATATTTGGTGTCACAATTATCACATTTTTGTCTATGAAATACCTATTGGCCATACACAATTCAATGAT
Source organism: Pelosia muscerda (assembly GCA_963691645.1). NCBI lineage: Eukaryota > Metazoa > Arthropoda > Insecta > Lepidoptera > Erebidae > Pelosia > Pelosia muscerda. Next base: position 12,646,853 of record OY829114.1, on the reverse strand, counting down.
AATAATATCTTAGTCCTCATTAAGCAGTCCTCCTTAAAGCAGCATTTTATCCATTCTAATGTCTATAGGAATGTGACGTGAAGGGTTCGTAGTTTTTTCCTCTCCCAAGACGCTGCCACGCTTCTATAGTGCATCGGGGATCTTCACCGATGCACGTGTTGATTGTTTTTATAACACAACTAGATGTAGCCAGCAGCTTCACCCACGTGAACGTCTGATCCCGTTCACGCTGCTTCAAAAAATCCATCCTTGAGCTTCAACGAACATTAAAAAAAAAGAATTGACCAAATTGGTCCAGGCGCCGTGGTTGAGTTATGCGCTTACAACACATTGAACGATCCATTTTTATATTATAGATGAGAAAATGGTGCGCATCCCTGATGCAAATCGTGCCTGAAAATGGTGTACATCTCTGATGCACGCTAACAGCATAGAATGATAGCCGGCAGCCTAGACTGTACATACATGAATCACTGCAGTGCTATCTCCCATTAGACGAAGTACCTAATGTGAGGTGATTCATGCATAGGTAGAGCTAAATAGTATACTTGCCTAACCATAAGATGATCCTCTCAACACTCAACACGAAAAAATAACAAGAATGTGTGTTCGCGTCAGAGCTATCAGATTGTGTGTTTTTGGCGCGTAAAAATATACCATAGATAACACATGTAAATAGAGAATATCAAAGAGTATTTATGTGACCTAGTAACATTGCACATTGAGGCTCACCTACCTAATACAATCTAATACAATGTAAGACAAAATTGTTACTAACAAATTGGGTTCAGTTGCCATCAATAAATTAATTTGAAAAATATTTACGAACAATTTTTTTTTCAGTGTAGCAATGTTACAAGTCGGTGTAAATTATAAAGTGGCGGGTCGCGTCTGTCGGTCTGTCACACGCTATCAGGAGGCGTCTGATTTTTACCTTTTGTTTATTTCCAAGCCAATCCGTACCGCAGAGATTTCAAACCAAAATAGATGCTATTTTCTAAAACAACTGGACAGACAGTTTGTTAAGTTTCGTATTATTTATACAAGTTTTTATGGGAGACTTTATTTATAGATTCAAGTGACGTCATTTCTATATTACGTTACATAATAACATAAACTCACGCCTATATCCCCGAAGTGATAGGTAGATCTTCCAATGTAATAGGTGGCGAGCCTATAGCCATAAACCTGCTATAAATACACACATAACATCGAAAAGCATCGAAAAGTCATTGGTGTGTGCCATGGTTAAACCTGGGATCGAACCCGAGACCTCGTCTCTGAGACCTAAAACATAAACTGGCGAAATGTGGGCCTTACCTCACCTCACCTCTGCATATTCCATTCGGGGATATAGGCGTGAGTTTATGTAATGTTAAGTTAGTTATTTATCAACCAAATATTTTTCTTCCTACACAGGCGGATGTTCCGTGAATCCCGGAAAAGTGAATTTAAAAATACACTCATTCTAATAATGGGACTTCCCTTGAGCGTCTTCGATATCTATTAGCATTGTTCGTTATCTATGATTCACTGTTAGGGTATTTCCTTCAAGTTTTCCTTGTCAAAAACAAACAAGACTCAGATTATCCTCGTTTGCTTAAGTTTATTTTTGACTGATCTGACATTAAAAGAGATGTTAGAATTCGAAATTTAAAAATTCATTAATCATTTATAACACTATTTTATAAGTTAGTGAAAAAAAGACCACCGACCGGTTCGAAACGCGGCCCCGCTCTGAGAAGACTCCGGCAAGAAACTCAGCGGGCTTTTCTTCACACTTTGGTCTATTTACAAAGTTGAGTGAACAGTCAATATTTAGTCTTATTTATCATCTATATCATCCCGGATTTATAAATGGCTGTGTTGTAATCTGTGGTACTAATAAATATCTTGATTAGTGTTCACTTTAAAAATAATAATTATGTACTTTTTACCCGACTGCGCGACGCAAAGGAGGGTATTGTGTTTATCAGTCTATGTATGTATGTATGTATGTATGTTTGTTTCTATGTGGCGCTCTAGAGACCAAACGCATGGGACGATTTTGATCATTCTTACGTCAATCGATTCGTCTTAACCTTGCGAGTGTCACTAAAGACATGACAGTAACCAAAATTCACCACAGCAACAACCAGGCGCCATATTGTCAAAATGAAAAAAAAAAAAGTCGATGAACTATGTCAAGTGGGGTGTCGTTGAATAGGTATTTTAAAATCATATTTAGGTTTCTTTTACCATTTTTCATTTTGAATAATAGTTTAGGATATATAACGATTTAAAGTTGTTTAACAAAACATTTATTCTCGCTAATTTCCTTACTTATTGATTTACGTTTATATTTCAAGTTTAAACGATATACAAACAAAAATATTTTTGATAACTAAAAAGTATAAAATAAAAAAATAATTTAAAGAAATACAAAAAACCCGACTGCGTAAACTAAAAAGAAATAAACAAGCTCAATAGTTGAAAATTCATACAATACTCACAGTCGGGGCCCAATCAAATTTTACCAATCAAATCTTCTCAAGGGGCCCCGACTGTGAGTATTGTATGAATTTTCAACTATTGAGCTTGTTTATTTCTTTTTAGTTTACGCAGTCGGGTTTTTTGTATTTCTTTAAATTATTTTTCTATGTTGACAACACTTTTTGTCATGGCTTCCTCTTGCCTCCCTTACGTCGTGATGTGAACATGTTTAAGGTAAGAGATTACATTATTATTTACGAATATTACTATTTATTTCACCCACGACTCCAACAGGCTTTTTGGCATAAGTTTCTTTTGGCAAATTCCTAATAAGAATATTACTAAGTTATGTCTCGCTTCCGGCGTGAATGTTTGGTCCCGATCCCGCAACCCATGGAAATCTATTGCCGGGATAAAAACCTATGTGTTATTCCAAACTATGATCTATCACTGTACCAAATTTTAGGGGAATCTGTTCAGTAGTTAGAGCGTGTTGAATAACAAACATTCAAACAAACACCCTGTATACTTAATCATCACACTATCGAGAAGAGTCAACAAAAGGCACCGGAGAGGTTTACTTATTTACTCATTTATTTATTGCGTTCCATAATATGACATAATATATACAGTTGTTCGGTATCAAAGAGGTTACAATTATGGGCACAGCATAGTATTTGGAGATAGGAAGAGTTCTTATTCTTTATTTATATTCTTACTTAATTGTTTTACTTAAGTTATATTTTTAGTGTATTACAATAATATTATATTCTTATTCCCTTTAATTGATTATTATACAATGTGAGTGGGCTATCGGTCAATATAAAAAAGTAGTCATCAACCCATATCTATACAATTTATGTTGTTCATATTTTTATTATATAGTTTTATACAAGGTTTTGTGTTGCCAGTGGGAAGACCGAGAATACATTGCTTTGTCTTCTGCACTGACAGCACAGAAACTCCCCCCCCCCCCCCCTCTTTTCCCCTCTCCCCTTATGGTCGGCAGCACGAATGTGACGCCTCTAGTGTTGCAAACGTCCATATGCCACGGTAACCACTTTCCATCAAGTGGATCATGTGCTTGTCTGCCACCTACATGGTATAAAAAGCGGGCGGAGTGAGCAACAATATTTCAATATTTCATATAAGTTTAATAGCATTATGTAAGTACATGATATAAATAAACTGATAAAATAAATAAAAAGCTATTGAAAATATAATTTACTCTTATCTATTTTTTTTTATGTAAGTACAACTGAACAAGGTAATGACCTTTTGATAAACTTAAATCAGCCTATGTTTTTATTTTCAAATTCTAGTAACAAGATGATATAACTACTCGTGTATTGTGATAAATATATTTATCTTCCAATTAGAACTACCTATCTATAGTCCAATTATTTAATAATGTGTTAAATACTAACTGCGATAACCTAGTACTATGGGTAATGGACTGCTGAGACGAGGTCTCAGGTTCGATCGATCGATTCGTTTTTTTTCCAACTTTATGTAGCTGCTACATTTTCGGCTAGGAATTTATTTTCGGCATACCCATTCTTTTACAAAGGGCCCGATTGGTAGCAATAGGCTCGCCCCATATTACATGGGACCGAAAATCAAGTTGGCGAAATATGTGTGTTTAATACACCTCTGCCTAACCTTGAGGGAATTACGATCGTGAGCATAATATATGTATGAGTGCTTTACAAGATCCCCCGATATGACAACGCTTGAGCTATTCATTCTTTACTTTTCCGAGGTATTTTTATGTCATTTACACTAGTAATAATAACTTAATAAACTTAATAACTATATGGCAATAGGCTCGCCAAATATTACATTGGGACCTAAATATAAACTTTTTTTTTATACCACTTAGGTGGCCGACAACCACACGGCCCACCTGATGGGAAGCGGTCACCGTGGCCTATGGACGTTTGCAACACCAGAGGCGTCACACACGTGCTGCCTACCCTGTAGAAACCTTCTAATGCCCTTCTTGAAGAACCCCATATTGTAGTCGCTTGGGAAAACCACGGCAGGGAGCTCATTCCACAGCTTGAGCGTGCGCGGGATGAAACTCCTTTCATACCGCACAGTGCGCACCGTTTCCGGTCGTAGTGTGTGAGGATGAACTCCCTCCCTATGGCGAGCGGTGCGATGATAGAAATTAGGTGTGGGCATCATGTCAAACAATTCTTCTGAACACAGGCCATTATACAGGCGGTAGAACACACACAGTGAGGCGAAGTCCCTCCTGATGTTCAGCGGTTCCACACCGCCTGAGAGTATGGGATTGTCGACGATCCTCAGCGCCCGCCGTTGTACCGAGTCAAAGGGGTCAAGCTGGCATACATGCGCCCCGGCAAAGAGGTGACAGCAGTACTCCATGTGGGGCCGAATCTGTACCTTATAAAGAAGGAGTTTTGCTAAACTGGCGAAATGTGGGTGCTGGCACCTCTGTCTATCCCTTCGGGGATATAGGCGTGATATTATAAAAAAAAATAACTCGATGGGTGTAATGTACCTATCACAAAATATTATACTATCCACGGTTGGTAATCAGAACCACCTAATTAAGAAGAATTCGAATAAGTCAATATTTAAAACAAACATAGATAACATAGTTAACTACCGCGAGGCGTTTAAAAATAAACAGTACTTAATATTCTTAGTAACTCATACAAATTATTTGATAAAAATAATCGCAAAGACCAAACCAGTTATGTTACATTCGTGATTCAACCGCCAAGGCGTTAAGTAGTGTAGAATTAAAATAATTCGAATTTAGAACCCAGTTTCTAAAAGAACCCTGTCTACAAAATCCTACAATAACCCTGTTACCAAAATGAAGTGGTACACTCCGTTGCTTTTATTGGGTGTCGTTGTGTTGGTCCAAAGTCATAGCACATTCGTAGGTACAAATGTCCAACGTCCGATGGTCTACCACCATAATGCGGAGTACAGTTCTAAGGCGTTCAGAAAGCGGGTGGAGAATGTGTACTTCATGATGCCTCAAGTACCTACAAACTTTGGAAGATCTATCCAGGTGCGTATTTTTTTATTTGGGTTTTTCAGTTTGATTTTTTTAAGGTCACGTAACCATAAAATAGATTAGAATATTTAGTCTGTCGTTGATAAAACATTAACTAGATATAAATGTGGTTTTTATAACGGTTTAATCTGGTATTATTTTGAATTCCGCATGCCAGATTAACCCCTATTTTTTAATTCCCATTTAATTGTCTGTATGTTTAACCCCGCATTGCTTCCCTGTATTTTTATTCAAATTTGATCGTTGTATTTCATTCGGATTTCATTTTCAATCACTATTCATTTTTATTTCATTTTATATTCTTTAGTAAAATAATTCGTTTTTAAATCACTAAAGTCACCAAGTGTTTCAAGAACCTTTTTGGAAACCTTTTTGGAAAACCCCTTTAGTAGGTATAATCATTTGGCAAAATACGGTTATTACGTATAAGATTGTTGAACTTCCTGTCTAAGACAAGCGTATGTAAAAACCTGTCTTATCAGACGTAATTTAATATATCTTCTGAGATAACATAATTGGTATAATTAGACGGTTCAAATTCATCATCACTCTTAGTCATACAGAAAACAATTTTTAAATAATATTTACTTGATTTCAAGCAAACTTTTCTTCTATCTGGGGCTTCCCCTTATCGGAGCTAACGGTGTAACGCATGGTGTGACATCACATCAATCTGTGGTATCAAATGTTGCCTTGATAGGACATCCTATATTCATCAATCGGAGTTGGCCACTTAAAATGGTGACCCCCACTTACTATTAGTGATTGAATTGCCCTATCTTTAATGAAGGATGCGCAAAACCTATCGAAGAGTTTGATTAGTCTTCTTTTTTGAGTCAATGATTTCCACCCGAGAGTTAGCACTTCACTTCACTTTAGGTTAGCTGGGGCTTGAAGGATATGCCAGCGGCTATCTCATCCTCTGATGGTCCAAGGCAGCCTGTTTTTGGTGGGTTCGAGTCCGACATAACCATTCTCGCAGACTTCACTTCGGGGTATCCGTGGGGATTTCTGCGCAAGGAAAAAAATTTCCTACTCGATTCCAGTCTCTTGGTAAATTTGGTCGACCCAAAAAATATTTCAGGTCACTCTAGGTGGCGTCCAGAAACTTCGGGTTTCTATTTCGTTTCTTATTGAATTCGTGCCTTTCTTTGAACATCCTGAATTTAATGGAATTTTCTTTCCAGGGTATCCTTGCCTACGATTTGACCCACTCCGAAGCAACAGTGAACATCACCCAAGGTGGTCTGGGCTACAACTTTGTCAACCTGCGCATGAAGAGCGAACGTGGGAAGAAATTGCGTTACGATGTCTATATTTACGCCTAAATCGATCTGAATAAAAAGCATATTATTAAACTGTCTTTATTTACCTGTTTATGATTTACTAGATGGTAGAAAGGACTATTCTTTTTTTTCATTTATGGCACGTCAATTTGACTTCACCTCGCCTGATGTTAAGCTGAAGGCAAAGTCTCATGAAAGAGGGTCACCATTGCAAACCCGTTCTGTGCTACAATGGTGGCGCTCAGCTTGACGGCCTCATCAGATGCTTTTTCACGCCCCGCTTAAAGGACCCGGGACTGTAGGAAGATGAGTACTCCACCAATATCCTTGGACCTATGACTGTCACCATCTTGTTTATTCACTTGTAAAATAATGGCATAAGTGTTGGGAGGTCATCATTGGGAAGATCTTATAGGCAGTGTTCTCTGGTATGACAAAAATGGGACATATTAACTTGGTCCTCTGCGCATTAAAAACTACTTTTGGTACATGTATTCTAATGTTAAAAAGACTTATGAATATTTTAGTGCTAAGCAACTTTGGCTTTTAGCTGTATGTGCTAAATATAGCCTGTTATAACTGGATTCAAAGTCAAAACTACTAAGGTTTTCGAATGGAAATCACGAACTGGTACACGAGGGGTAGGACGGCCCGCCACGGGATTGACGGAAGATATAGTCAAGTCGCGGGTACCCTTTGAATGTAGACGGGTAGACCGCCTCCAACCGGTTGGATTGGAGATTGATGGGGGAAGTCTATGTTCAGCTATGGACGTTGTATGGCTGAAATGATGATGATTACCGCTTAGACTCACCGGTATTTGTCCTCCGATTAATGTAGTTTTGAATTGTCCAAGAACATTTGAGGTTCACTGTACAATACGTAGTTGGATGTCATTATGCATCTGGAGGAACGGGATGTGATGTCCCTCCAACACAAAGAGAGGATCGGGTGACATTCGTATCTATACGATAGCCATTTTGTGTCCTCAAATAATACAATCCTGAAAAAAGCTTAATTATATAATTGGTAATTACCACATGTAAGTGCACTATAAAGGATTAATTAACAGATCTCCTGAGTGACACGAAACTTTCATTTGCGTTTCACATTTCGCTATTGGGTTATTTCATTGAGCAATTAAATACACTGGCTTTTTGTGTAAATGAATGCTTTAATAAATACAACTTCGTTTTATTCGCATATTTATGTAAATTGAATTCAATTTCTTAATGACTTTAAAGTTTCATGTTAGCTTAAGATTTGCGGTCGTGCAGCACCATCTAGCGTGGTCAAACTGAACTACTACGAAACTAGCGATCCTTTTTTTACGTGTGAATATCGTCCCGGATGCCCATCCGCTGAAGCCAGTGGGGGCGGTTATGTCAGATTCGAACCGACTAAAACCGCACGACCGTATAGAGTGAGGTCATCGGTTGGCAAAGGTGAGGTAGTCTGTAGCGTATTCCTCACTCCCCGGCTAGCCCAGGAATATCAAAGGCCATCTCGGGTAACTATATCGATCCTGAATCATGCTATTGAATTTTAGATTGACATGGTCATTTACATATTCACTGTTAGATCGATCGGGATATTTACCATGTTTGTTGTATTCTTCAACAGCGCCGGTGACGCGAAGAATACAACAAGCATGGTAAATATCCCAATTGATCTAACAGTGAATATGTTATTGAAGGTATGACACGACGGTATCTCCCGTCCGAAATGAGCTGTCCGACTGGGGAAGTACCTTCGCCCTACAGAAGACCGCGGTCATAATAACCATCGTGTTGTGTTCCCGCCGGTAAGTAGGGTAGTCAGAGCTCACTATACCCCTCCTTCCCCTCCCCTTCCTAGCCTCCCCACCCCTTCCCAGCTCTCCCCCTTTCCCTTCAGGGTGGGCAGCGCGTGTGTGACACCCTTAGTGTTGCACACGTTCATAGGCCACGGTGACCGCTTTCCATCAGGTGGGCCGTGTGCTTGTCTGCCACCTACGTAGTGAAAAAAAAAAAAAAGTTCTCGACACTGTCGATTGTGAATCGTGCTATTGAAATTCTCAAAACTATCGATCGTTTTGATTAGATAGCTTTGAAGTTCTAGCAAATAACAATAATAGGTAGTCTATTTCTTCGCGCATATTTAAATCATCTGTTTAATTAAAGGTGTCACTCTACAATCTGGCTAGAAATAGTTCGGTCATTAGGCAGATGTGGGCGTTTTAAACCAGTTGGGTGTGATATTAATACCGGATTTATGTAGGTATCTACTTTTTCGTGCACAAAATTGGATACCACTCTCGCTGGAGCTACTGAGAGTGGTTATGTCGAACTTGAACCAACTAAAACGCACGCCGTCTTCGGATATTTGGTTGTCGGAAATACCAGTTTACAACAGGATTTTCACATAGATACCTACCTAATTAACTTCTATAGATAGTTGTCTGATATTTTAGTCTGCTAAATGATAATATTTGAACTCTTAATCTAGAGACTCGTATCATAAAATTACCTAGTTATTATGAAATAAAAAAGTAGATGTTCTATCTCTCAATATGTTCAAAGGTCAAATATACTAAAATGATAATAGTGTCAATTTTGATGAACTTTTATTAGGCATACTATATCCTGAAGACATTATGTATCTAATTTTTTATGTACTTATATAATGTTCGGGATTCTTATTTTTGTCTCAAATCGACGGATTTTCTACTCCTAAATTTTATTATGTATTCCCAGTTTAATGCCACCTGAATTGCCTTTTTGGAGGCGCTTATAAGATCTTCCCGTGTGAGGTAGGTATATGCAGCAAAACTCCAGCAAGTGAGCCGTGGTTGGTGGAGCACCTCAGCACTCACATCACAGACCCACGACATCCGAAAAGACCCATCTAGACGGATTCTCCTTGTTTCAGCCGACCCGTGTTCGAAGTCTATTAATAGACTTTCACCTGATTCAGGAAAGGTCATATCAAGGGGGAAGACTTTCCGACATCGCGACAAAAAGGGTTGGAGTGATTTACACTAACTATGCAAATAAGTAGGTAATTACCTGCGATAAACACACGTAACTTCGAAAAACATCGAAAAGTCATTGGTGTGTGCCATTTTAAACCTGGGATCGGACCCGAGACCTCGTCTCAGCAGTCCATTACCCATACCACTAGGCTACCCCGGCTACATTATAATACCATTACAAAGTATTTGCCACTAAGTACATTTTTAGGGTTCCACCGCGATATCAAGCAATATCTTATGAACCGTGACAATATCTAGATAGCTGATATAAAAGATCATGTATTTCTATTACCACTATGACAACAAGTACACTAAACATTTTTAAATATGTATTGAAGGGACCTCCCATTCAACAAACATGATACTTTACCAATTTTTGCTTCTTAGAAGATTTGCAGAATATTTTATGCGTTGTTTATAATTTACAGGAAGAGACATCAACACTTTTGTTATCACAAATTTCTCTGAAATGATTTCTCCCATCTGCTTTAGCTGATTCTTCAACTCTTCTATTTTAGATAGAAATGTAGACATATCTGTGCCCTCTTCATATTTTTTTTTCTCCAGTTCTCTCTCTATGGCTTTTTGCCATTCTCCAGCATCTTGCCTTTGCATAGCTTCTGAATATTATATTCACTGCAATCAATCTCATTCAATAAGTATATCACAGTCCACTGCTGGACATAGGCCTTCCTCAAAAGAGGAATTTTGCCTCTTTCCACGCTGGCCAGACGAGTTGCTACAAGATTTTATTTCGAGTCTTCCTGTACTTGTTTTCATATGATTTTTTTATTTTAGAAGAACTTTTTACAATAACTAAAATTATGTTTCAATATTTTGATTTACCAAAATGATTCAACCTAATAATTTATTCTCACGTGTATATGAAAATCAAATTGTTCGTATCATTGTCTTTTCTATTATTAGTAGTTAATTAGATTAAATAATTTTCGGATGAGCTGACACCTCAAAGTTTGAAACGGTGACATCTTATCCGAAGATGAAATATTTTGCGGATGATTCATCCCCTAATAATTTAAAAAGGGTGACGTTTCATCCGCAGATGAAATTTTTGCGGATGAAATGTCACCTAAGTCCTCTCGAAGTGATATCGTCTACGTTTTCTGTCAGTCATCTCTCACGACTGTCCTCGGATGAGATAGGGTGGTAATCACCACCCGGATATCACTACAAAAATAAGCTCCTATATAACAAAATTGAAATTTTTTTTGCTCGATATTCGGCAGGTGAAACTAAAAAGTTTATAATATAGAGTCCAATGTTGCACAGAGTACGGAAGTTCATGCACGACTCTGACTCGCACCTGGCCGATTTTTGTATTTAGAACAAGCAGAAAACTCACCTCGTTAATACTTTTGTGTATGCCTCCAGGAAATTTGATTTTGGAATTGATTGGGCAACACGAACTAGTGCTGTGCTCCATCGTAATACCATAGAGTCAAGGGCGAACCTTCGATGAAAAAATGGTTAATGTCGAACTTGCGGGTGAAAAGTAATACCTAAATGTGTGGCCTTGCGCTTCGCTTTGACAAATACCTTTTTTTTTCTTTTTCGTCGTGCTGCCGGCCATATAGAGAAGAGGGGAAGGGGAGAGGGGAGAAGGTTAAGAGAGTACCTGTGCTGTCAGTGCAGAAGACAAGGTTTCTCGGCCTTCCCACTGACAACACAAAAGCTCTGGCTACCCTACTCACCGCCGGAAACATAACACAAGGTTATTATTAGCCGTGGTATTCTGTAGGGCGGAGATACTTCCCTAGTAGTACCTTCTTTATATTAGAGTCACCAACAGTCTGTTATACAAAACAATATCTTTGCCTGCCTTCCTCTGCCGCACCATTAAGTCTTAGAATGCCTTACCAGCTCAAATATTTCCTTCTTCCTACAGTCCCTGGTCTTGAGCGGGACATGAAAAAGCATCTGATGATGCTGTCAAGCTGAGCGCCACCATCGTACCTAATACTGTACGTGTTTGTAATGGTGACTCTCTTTCCTGAGTTCAGCCCAGTTCACCATCAGGCGACATGAAGTCAAATTGACCTGTCCTAGATAAAAATAAAGATTCAAATAATTCTCTCATAAGTTTCGCAGATTTCATGTTTACAAATAATTGCATGAGCCATTAAAGTGAAATAGCATTAAGTATTAATTACGAAGTTAGCAATTTAAGTAGATATATAATCAATCATTAATAAATTACCTATTAAGGTAATTTGGAAATTCAAAATTAAATTTATTGCAGCCTGTCTCAGTATTCTAGACAATCATATTCTTGACAGAATATCTAATTTACAAAACGCTATCTAAACTCAAAATAGGCACCTAACTAGCTTATTTTAAGGGTTCTGAAATGCGGATACCTATACATATACATAAATTTTATTTTGAAACATTCGTGTTGCAGATATAATTATAATACCACCTACAATTTTTCTTATTAATAAATAATTACGTGATAAGAATATATCAATTCATACGATTAATTCTTTATAAATAATTACGTGATAAAAGATTACAAAACTAAAAAGTAAAATCCTCTCTATTTAAATTAAACGTAACGAAAAAGGAACGTACTTATTATCGTAGGTATACAAAATTATATTCAACAATACCAATATGATATTTTTTCCTCATCCAAAATTATCTACAACCATTCAATGAAAACTGAACAACTCATTTAAAGAAGTTCTCACTTCAAAAAAGGTTACAATCATACAAGTATATAACAGGTACCTACATACCTATATAGCTACCTATTAAACCAAAAAAAGATTCCTTGACTGGCCTTTTACAGGAAAAAGTCAAAGATCGTCCCACAGAGGCCGACACTTTAGCAGGAAGAAAGTCTTCAACGAAGTGGATATCACGAGGCTGTAAGTGTGCTTCCGGCGAGGGCCCGCGTCAAAGCGCCCGCCGGATGTGTCAATTTGAGGTGACGCCATCTTGGAATCTCGTTGACTCGATGTGTGGGATTTGAAATCTTCTTTCACAGAACTTGACCTACATACCTAGTTAAGATGATAAATACTTTTACGTAATGTACGTGTGTTTCAGGAATATTTAGGTTGATACTTTATAATGTTTACACTAATGTCATACATTGAAATGAAACTACTTTTTACGGATTATATCTCGATATAGGTACCTAATACTATAAACAGAAACCAATAAAAGCCGCCAATAACACATAAAATTTGGTTTAATCCTCCAAAGATATTGCTAACATTACTAGGTAGGTATTAGTTCGACGATCCTACATTGTTCAGGTACTTTGTGGTAACTTAGAAAGTGGTGCTAAGCACCCACGTTTCGCCAGATTTTGTTTTTAGGTCCCAATGTGCCCACACAACGGTGGCGAGCCTATTGCCATTAACCGGGCAGTTCCTTTTTGGAATTTGATGCCACAACACAACTACTAGTCCTAGAAGCTACTTATTAATGTAATTATTTTTAGAACTACCTATTTTTAATAAAGAAACAGTACATCCATCTATTTTATTTCATTAACGCTATCTATAATGTCACTTTTGGTTCAATTATACTCAGACTATCAAAGGATTTTAGACCTTAAGGTGTCTAGGAACTTTTAGAGCCCACTGTAAATGTATGGTAGTAATGCCAGGATCCTAGGAAATCTATTTATTTGTAAGCAAATGCCTTGTTACTAATTTCTTAGTATATTCAAAGGAAAGCAGTCAAACAGCGAGGAGTCACGTAAAAAATTAAATAAAACTTTGCTCCATTTAATAATAGTACGTGCAGAAAAAGATTACTTTAAACTTCATTCCGGTGACTTTATTTGAATTACTTTTTATTTCTATTGAAAATTATTTTCGACCTTTGTTTTAAGGGATTAAAGGGTCTGACGCATTCCTATAACTGTGGCCATTTTTATATCTAGGTATGACGGCAATATTCTTACAATAAAATTCACAAGTAACTGTCTCCTTTTTTGTTTGATACCACCTCCGCCAAAACCGGTGGAAGTGATTATGTCGGACTCGAACCGACCAAAACACACGCCATCCATGAGTCACAGATGAGTACTCCGGCAGATCCGGGGACGTCTCTGTTGAGATGACCCTCTTCCCCTAATTTGGGGACCATGGTGTCCCCATCTAGCCCCTGGGTATGGGATGGCACTTTGCGTCATTGCCATGGCCTGCTTCTGCTAGGGGACGGGCGGCCCCACCCGTCACCCCCAGACCCACGCTCATGGAGGACGAAGGTCATTCTGCGACCTCCGACGTCCGTCTGCGACCTCCGACGTCCGACAAGTATGAAGTAACTGCCACTGATATTTTAAAATCCGTATCGCGGTAATGAAAGAATCTGTGGGTCTATTCACGCTAAAATTTTAACCCTACACGTTTAATCGTGTGTAGAAAACTATTTTAATATCAGAACCATCCTATACAAATCACTCAGCAAAGCGATTCTGCTATTCGTGTGGGTTATTTACTAAAGTGCAATAGGTACCTACAGTCACCTGCAATAATAATTATGTATACACTTTGGAACCTTTTCACAATAATAAATGATAAGTCAACACTATGACATGAAACGGTTAACTTCCACAAGTTTAATGTGAAAAAGTTCTAAAACGTATATATATATATTATTGCAGGTCACTGTACAAGCCATACATTATCACTGAAAGTAAATTGTAAAACATTTCATGTGTGAACTAGGCCGGCATGATATACAGACAGTCAACGTTGCATTTACAGTACACAACACACATGATACATGACATGGAATCGTTTCAAAATAACTGTGTGTGTTCTACCGCCTGTATAATGGCTTGTGTTCAGAAGAATTGTTTGACATAATGCCCATACCTACTTTCTATCATCGCACCGCTCGCTATAGAGAGGGAGTTCATCCTCACACTGAGCGGTATGAAAGGAGTTTCATCCCGCGCACGCTCAAGCTGTGGAATGAGTTGTGCTCAAGATGTGCTATGGTTTTCCCAAGCGACTACAATATGGGGTTTTTCAAGAAGGGCATTAGAAGGTTACTACAGGGTAGGCAGCACGTGTGTGACGCCTCTGGTGTTGCAAACGTCCATAGGCCACGGTGATCGCTTCCCATTAGGTGGGACGTGTGCTTGTCTGCCACCTAAGTGGTATAAAAAAAAACATCAATGTGTTTAAATGTTTGCTTTGTGTTATCATAGTTATCAATCAATCAATCATCCCTCCGTCAAGCCTCAGTGGCGTGGTGGTAGTGCACACGACTGCTATACACGGGGCGTGGCTTCGATCCCCGCTCAGTGCAAAACCAAGCACCCATTACACCGGCTCCACATCGTCTATAGTTAGGTACGTTCATAGCCTTTTCTTATTAGTTTCAAAGGCTGTAGTGTCGTTATTTTACAGAAATAATGTAGCTTAATTAATAAAAATATCATAAAGTGGAAGGCATTTTTTGCACGATTGCATCGAATGAATTCTTGAGAGCGAAATTTCAGGAAAGAAAAACATAACATCGCGAGAGAGGAAGGGAGATATATTATTGAGCTATAACGTTGTACAACCTCCGTGGCGTAGCGGTAGTAGGTACCTACACGCGACTGCTGCTACGAGAGCACGTTAAGCCGTCGGTCCCGGTTGCCATACAAACATCTATGGCAGTCGTTACGGGTAGTTGGAACCCTCAAATATCGCCATTGGTCATTGGACACTTGGTTGTGGAGGTCAGATGGCACTCGCTTCACGGAAAATATCGGAATTCAACCGCATCACAGTTAGACCGGAAAGCCGACCCCAAATGAGTTGGTAATATGTTCAGAGAACGGATGAGTTATCAATCAAAAATGAAATAATAAATGAAAAATGTTGCAAAAATAGGGTACATTTTTGTGATATCAACTATATAAGTTTCACGAGTTAGGCAGTAATTTTAGTAGGTATATTAATCTATGGTGTGTCAATATTTGGATTATTTTTATATGCTTCGAGTAATTTTTAATATAACTTAAATCTTTTAGTGTATACTTCTAAGTTGCCAGCCCCACGTTTCATTTTCAAAAGAGCTTTCTTGGCTCTATAGGTCGACAATTCTGAAAAAAAAAATTACTGGGTTAACCAATCAGCTGTTATCTAAAAATACCAATTGGTAATTTCTTTTCTATTGCCTAGCAAGTCAATGACTACCATCTACCATCGACTTATACCTATGTACTTATTGAATTATTTATATAATTGTGTCGTGATTCCTAGGTGAGATTGGAATAAATATTTTTCAATCTATCTTGTCCTTTTGAATATTATAGTTATGTAAGTACCTACCTAAATTTGTTCATAGAAATCTACGAAGTGGCTGCTGCTACATTGAAGCTGATTGTAAAGTAAGGTGTCCCTAACTTAGAAAATTCTGTCAAGAACTTAGAACTGGAATAAAGTGTCTCACAATTCGTATTATTAACAATGATATTTACCTTTAGTTTTGCCGACTGGCAAATAATTTGTTCTCCTTTCCTTGAGCAGTTTCTTTTTATTTTTCCTATAGAACTTCGCTAAGCTTGCAGAACCCAATTTAATAGTCAGGTCAAATTTGTTGAGTCGGTTTCTTAGTTGCTTTTTCGCTGTTATAATTCGCGCCCATATTTTGTGCGTGTGAGCTACGGTGCGAAGGGACCGGTCGTCTAAATAACTGTTGCAAGAAAAAAAAACAAATGGATGATATGGAATTTTTGAGCAGTTGTGATACGTAGGTAATTATATATCAACCTTATTCCATTAAGAGAAAGCTTAAAATAGTATCTATACAGGCTTAAAGGTACAGTCTTGTGCAGCATACTATTCTCTGTCTTTTCCTGAAGGAAGGTTAATATTTAAGTCCTAATTGTAATACGCTTGATCATTTTTCCGCTTGGTTTCAACTGACCATAAGTAGATTATGCAGCTAACAGGTAAGGTACGTATTCAACGTGCAGTCAACATCGCAGAAATGTTCAGTGTGCAGTGTAGTGCAGTAGGTATGTTCTCCAGGTTATTTTCGTAGGTAGTACCTAGGTACCCAAGTATACAAGGATGTCATTGGTTAAGCAAACCATCGGTGTCCATTACGTCCCACTTAACACAACCATTATTACCTATACCCATTGTAAATATAAGATTTCAAAGTAAAAACTAAATGCTAATAAAATAATCAAGTGTTTATATAGCTTCGTAACACATATTTAAAATGTTTTCATTCACTTACGAAAATATTTTCCAAGTTATTTCCAACGGTAAAGAAAATATGACATGTTTCGGTGTATCTTTGTGAAATGTCTCAGTGCCAAACACGAAAATTCCACCGTCGTACATTGTCAAGAATTGCTATAAATATTTTTTGGTGAGGGTACTTTAAAAAAATTATAAATGGTGGGGTGGGGTACCTATACGTGTAGGTAAGTATATCCGATTAAAGGTAATGTAAATGTAAAGGGAATCTTATGTGCACTCAACAGTTCTTTTTACCCTATCAAGCCAACACCCCACTACACTACCAGTAGTTTTTTTTTTTTTATCTCCGTAACATTTAAGACTATTGTGAATCGATTTCAGTTTGACTGCGACCAATGAAATCGCGAGAGAATCGATGTCTTAGTTATTTGATCGCCTTTTTGAACGACAAACGTTCGTACAACTTTAGCAAAATGAGACCTTAGTTCGTATCACATATCAGTCCAAAATGATAAATGGAACTGTTGCTGCTGTTGTTGTGGCTATTGCGAT
The DNA here is from genome assembly GCA_963691645.1 of Pelosia muscerda. NCBI lineage: Eukaryota > Metazoa > Arthropoda > Insecta > Lepidoptera > Erebidae > Pelosia > Pelosia muscerda. Next base: position 12,629,279 of record OY829114.1, on the reverse strand, counting down.
TAATTATCAGCTTTATATTGTGCTCATCGTCTGGTAAACTGTAAATGAGTGGGCTCCTTTACATCTATCTAACCAATTCAACATTTTGACAAGCTCTGTCTGCTCTTTTAGTGATATTAAGGTTACCATAAGGTGGCAGCTGGCTGAAAGTTAGGCAAGCAGGCGTCTTATTATTAAGACAGAAGAGACTAAAAGCTTAAAATTTTATTAAAATTTTCTCTGTATCACGCTAGGTCGTACCACTAACAAAAAAAGTTCTATGTAAGTTTTTAGAGGTTTTATTTTCATTTTAATCTGAAAACAATCGTTTAGTAGTAAGAGTGTCGGCCTTCTTATTGAGAGGAATGGGGTTTGACTCTTTGTCATTGCCCCACGAATGTGAAGCTACTTCTAATACAACAAAAAATCTATTTATTTAATATAAATGAAACATTTTTGTGAGATTACATAACCTTTGTCTATGTGAAACATTAATAAATTAATACCAAGAAGACACTTACCCGATGGTAGAATTTCGTTTCCTGTAATTTTTCGCTATGTGCAATTTCAGGCTGGCAACTCTGACCGGATCAACAAGCGAGCGGTCTATGTAGGTCGGTTTGTTCGCAAAATATACAGGAATATACTTTTTAACTTAGTTTTTGCTTCTCTGTTTCAATCAATATACGTATTTAATTCGGTTAATCTATAGTGTTAACATTGTATTAATTTATCATCTTAGAAATGTTCGGAAATTCAATATAATCCTAGTGACAGATGTTACAGTGCTAATACGCGCCACTTTCTCGTGAAATACATATTTTTCTGCATCATGAAAATGGAGGAAGACAAGGAGAATGTTGCTGAAACTCACTCGAACCAACAGGAGTCGGCTAACGGTAATATTATGATAATTATCATGTATTATTTTTACGCTCGAGTTTGACGTCCGTCTGTATTAACCGACCAAATTGTCATGTTTCTGCGAATTCGGTAAGAGTTGTAACATACGCTCTTGTTCTATATATTGATTAGAAATAGTTAACTAAGTGCCTTTATATTGAATAAATTGAACATTTTGCCTGTTTGTTATTCATCAATACTATTCACACTGAAATTTGTACCTTTTAGGCTTTGTCAGATACCAAGCTTTTTTTCGTGGTCGCATTGTAATCCAAACATCAATATGGTCTTATTTTTGAGATCCAATTATCTCCGTAAATCAATAATAACATTTATTGCAGTTGAAAAAGCAGTTGTAATGATACTTTTTTAGAAAAATTAATACAACAATAGATCGTTCTTGTTGTAAGTTACATTTTGTATCAAATTTAATTCAAAATTTAAGGTTATCATGTTTGAAATGAAGGAAAATAGTATTGTGAGGGGTTTGTCTATGTTTGGTTGTTCAATTTGTTTACAGCTTAACTTACTAATTATATCAGATACCATGAACAAAAAAGAAAAAAACAAACAATAAGAGAATTGAAATTTTTAATAAGAATAAAATTTAAATTACTAATAATTATTTCTTCAAACCCACAATGCTAAGTTCAATGACTTGTGCTAGGAGTGGATTCGCGTCGATGAATTAAAAGCCAGGATTCAAACCCAGGACTTTTTGATTGCAAGGCCAACTACTTAACCACTGAGCCACCGATATACTACTCATACTGCTTAACAATTTACCAAACCATAAGATCAAGGTTGTCTGGAGGAGATGACTTCAACGATAAGTCCGCCAATTGTTCATGCATTTGTTTACATGTACTTATAACTATGTCTAAAGTGTAAATTGTATTATGGTGAATAATAAAGAGTTATCTCTCTAACAAAAGAGAAAATCAATTTGACTATCAATTTGACTAAAGAATGAGGGAAATTACTAAAACTGATAATGGTTATTACATTGAAACTGATTACATCATCACCGATTGCCTCTGAACTTCCAACCCGGAGTCTGCACTTCTTCGTCTTTTCTTAAAATGACTTCTGCAGCAGGATAGCTGCAAAATTGCCAGTCTCTAATAAATGTAAATGTCATATAAGAGTCTGCACTTAGAACCTAAGAGTCCTGGATTAACTATACTATGATATGACTTAGTTTCTTCCTGCTACATTATGTGGGTAATATTGGTTTCCTGCTAATATTGGTTTATAGAAAAGTGTCTTCAGTAATAATCATAACAGTACTATACTTTGTAAAATGTAGCTTGGGTCCTATGACAGCTGTCAATGAAATCCCCCACATGAAGTCTTGAATTTTCTAATAATGAATGTAGTAGCTGTCAATGTCATACTTTATGGGCATATCGAGCTAATTAGTGATGGGCGATGAATCATCGTGACCACATACTATAAACTATTCATATTTTGATTAAAGCTTAATTTAAAATTGAAATTAATGTAAGAAAAAATAATTGGAATTTAATTTTATTGCTTAGGTATTTTAATATCATACTAATATTTATATTTCAACATACTTGATTCTAAATAATATTGAGTAAATAAAATCCTACATTCAATCCATCAACGCCATGAACCTGTTTTTGGATTTTGTAAGAAGACACGCAGCGTTTGGCTCTTGGGCCATGATATAGACATAAGATACACGAGCCAACATCTTGTTTGATATGAACTTCCACTGATCCACTCCACTCATTCTTATCAGTACGAGTGCCGACGCCATGTATACTACGTATATTCCGTTCTCATTACAATTAAATACATACATACAATTAATTTAAACCTAATTATATGTAACATGCATCAATAATAGCTGGTAGTATCGATATTTTCATCGAATTTCGGACATCCCTATGAACCTCATTTTGACATCTGTCATAGGACCCAAGCTATATTTTACAAAGTATAGGTATAGTCATCATCGAACACTCGGTTGAGAGTTGTGCGTTTTGAGGTTATATTTGGCATTCTTACACTAATATTGTCCTTGTTTACTCTTGGAAAATAAGTGTTTGTGTTGTTTTGGTGGTGGAATATCACTTAAAGCGTAAGTACTCTTTGTAGATATCAATGTCCACGCTCATTTCTACGGAAATGAGCGTGGATGACCCCCTGATGGGGGTGGAGGTATACTTAAACCCCCGGATCTTCCCAAAAAATCCAATAAACGCTCTGCCGCATCGGACTCAACAGACTCTGATAGTAAGAAGACCCGTTCACCAGCGGAATCGATACAATCCGTTTACTCCAAACCAGGGTATGATTCGGACTCTAAGCTCGAGTACTCAAGTTCTGACAAAGGACCTTATATCGTATATGTGTCACGAATAGAGCAGGACCCAGCAAGCGGATTGTCCTTTAAATCGTTGAGGTTCGCTCAGTTCCTCTACAAAAACAATATCCACAACATTAAAGTGGGTGGAATAAAAAATGTTGGACGAAATAAGGTATGCGTGGAGTTCGATTCGGCAGAGGCGGCAAATAACTTTTTAAATCTTGTTCTACTAAAAGAACACAACTACACTGCTACCATCCCAACCTATAATTTGTTCCGCATGGGGGTAGTAAGGGATATTCCCACCGATTGGTCGATGGAGGAATTGGTGGGAGGTATCTCTTCTACTGCAGGTGAAGTTGTTAGAGCCAGACGACTTAATTCCAAGTCGAGTAGGGATGGTGCCACTGTATGGGTTCCATCCAACACTGTAGTGCTAACGTTCTTGGGCCAAGTTCTCCCAGATAGAGTCTACTGCTTCAATGCATCACTTCCAGTGTCTCTGTACCAGCTGCCAACCATACAATGTAGGAACTGTTGTCGTTTTGGCCATATTGCCAAGCAATGTCGGTCGAAACCTCGCTGCTATAAATGTGCACAGCCCCATTCGGGAGACTCATGCTCTGTCAGTGATTCAGAAGTTTCGTGCTTTTTGTGTGCTGGCGGTAGCCACTCGGCTACTGACATCAAATGCCCTGAGCATAACAGGCAAAAATCCATAAAGATAGTCATGTCTGAAGAAAACATTAGTTATGCCGAAGCTTCTTCTAGATTCCCTCAACGTCAAAAACCACTTTATTCTGAGACTGCTGCTAAGCTCCAAACTCCAATGCACCACTCTTTTACTCCTCCTCCTGTTCCTTCTCACTCCTCTCCCTCTTCTGTATCCTATAGAAAAACCATTTCCCTACCCAAACGCCCAAAGTTTGTTCCAGGGAAATCTTTCAATGTCCACGAACATAATTTAATAACCAATTCCCCTCCTTCTTCTCAACCAAATGGGTGCTGTATTAAACCCCCTACAGAAACCACTCCACTTGCCACTCCCAATGACAATCTTGTCCAACTGTTAATTTGCTCCCTCATCAATATATTAAGTAAAATGTCAGATGCTCTACCGCACGACGTCGCCGTTCTTGTAGAACAACTACTTGTGATTATATCTAAAAACAATTCTAATCATGGGTCTGAATCTCCTACAATGGAATTGTAAGAGTATCCGTCGCAGAAAACCAAATCTCATTAATTTAATAAATCAACACCAACTTGCTGTCCTAGCTATTCAGGAAACGTTGCTACCACCTAGATCCCATTTTAGGATCCCAGGATTCTTTTGCCTGCGAGATGATAGAGACGACGGCTGGGCAGGTTGTGCACTGTTGATAAATAGAAACATCACATTTTCACAAATACACCTCCCTGTCCATGATCCTGGCTTAAATATAGTTGCCATCAGAACAATGAACATTTCTATCATTTCAGTATATATTCCTCATCCATCCATTAGTATCCTTTCTGAATTAAATTCTATCCTTACATCTATTCCTTCTCCTTTGATCGTATTAGGTGATTTTAACTGTCGTCATGCTCTTTGGGGATCACACTGCAACGACTCTATTTCCTCATCCATTCTTGACATCCTAGATGATCTAAATTTATGTGTTTTAAATGATGGATCTGCCACCCGCAGAGTCCCTCCTACTCAAAACATCAGTATTCCGGACCTATCCTTCTCTTCTGGTTCCCTAACCCCACTCCTTTCTTGGTCTACCCTTCCCAATACCCTCGGTAGCGATCATTTTCCTATCCTAATTTCTTATTCTCAAGCCTCAACTCCTCCTCCCCGTCCCTATGAGCCCCTACTAAAGTACAAACTCAACAAAGCAAATTGGGAGATGTACTCAGCATCACTGGATTCAGAATTGGCAGCCCTTCCTGAGACTAGCTCATCCAACTTTCTGTTTTTATATGGTTGTCTGATCTCGGCAATTAAATCAGCTGCTGACTCTTGCATCCCCCTCAAAAAACCGTCTAAACTGCTCACTCCCTCCCCTCCCTGGTGGGATTCAGAGTGCACAGAGAGTGTCCAGAAACGTACGGCGGCCGAGAATAAATTTGCACTAACCCTATCCATGACAGATTACATCAATTTCAAGAAGACTGCGGCTTCTACTTCTAGGCTTTTATCCAAAAAGAAATCACTAGGCTGGCGTAGTTTCTGTGAATCCTTATCTCCCCGATTTCCCCTTTCCTCGGTCTGGAAAAGAATCAAAGCATATAGAAGAAGTATAGTGAGTACATCTGTATCAAGTAATGATCCAAATTCTTTTTTAAATGACTTCATATCTGGCCTTGCTCCCCCATACGTACCTGAATATGATTGTATTCCCCTCCTGTATCCTGCTGATGTTAGTGCAACACAGGACCATATGAATGACCCATTCACATTTGCTGAATTATCTTGTGCTCTGGATCATCTTCATGATTCATCTCCGGGTGTTGATGGTATTCCATACTCATTCATTTGCAAACTATCTGATTCTTCGAAAACCTTCTTCCTCAGCATTCTTAACGCTATCTTCATCTCCGGTCAAACCCCCGATTCCTGGAAAAGTCAAATTGTTATTCCTATACTTAAACCTGGAAAGGATCCCAAAATTTCTTCATCTTATCGACCCATTGCTCTATCCTCTGTCTTAGCCAAAATTATGGAAATTCTTATTAAAAACCGCCTTGAATGGATTCTAGAAAACCGACAACTATTAGCCTCCAGTCAATATGGCTTCAGAAAGGGTAGAGGCACTTTGGATAGCCTCAGTATCCTAACCTCAGAAATACGTTTGGCGTTTTCTCGCAAAGAACATACCATAGCTCTATTCCTAGATATTTGTGCTGCCTATGATAATGTCCACCTTCCGCTACTCAGGCAGAAAATGCTCCAGCTGAGTATCCCTGTGAGGCTGGTTCATATCATTTGCAACATGTTCATGTGTCGTACAATATCTGTTCGCTACCAGGGCACCACCCTCCCTTCTCACGTTGTTTGGAAAGGCCTTCCACAAGGCTCAGTTCTTAGTCCAATTCTCTATAACATTTATACTCTAGACCTAGATCTTTCTGTCAACTCTTTCTGTAAAATTCTTCAATATGCTGATGATGTTGCTCTATACTCTACCTCCCCTTCTTTTTCAGACGCTGCTGCCAATCTCAACTCTGCACTTTATTATCTAAACAATTGGCTTTTAGAGCATAATCTCTCCCTCTCAGTTCCTAAATGTAGCGCTGTTGTTTTCACCCGCAAACGTAACACGCCTTGCATCAACCTTTCTGTTGCTAATGAATCTATTCCAATTTTGGATTCTGTAAAATTTCTAGGTCTCATCCTGGATTCTAAATTATCAGGCGCTTCACATCTAAATTATGTTGTAGAAAAGTGTGAGAGGGGCCTTAATGTCATGAGATCACTTTCAGGAGTCCGATGGGGTTCTCATCCCTTCTGCCAAAAACTTTTATATAATGCCATTGTACGTAGTCACATAGACTATGGTACCTTCTTGCTTGAGCCATGCAATGTATTACCACTTTCCAAACTAGAAAGGATACAATCAAAGTGTCTCCGCATTATAACTGGCGCCATGAAATGCTCCCCTATCAACGCTCTCCAAGTTGAATGCAGGGAACCTCCCCTTCACCTACGCCGGCAATTTTTATGCGACCGGTTTGTCTTCAATGCTTTCCAAATCAGCTCTCATCCCCTTTTCCAAATATTACAACAACTTAATCATTTAGTCTCTTCTTCAGATTACTGGAAGCATAAATCTCCTCCCCTCCTTATAAATTCACATAGAAAATTGGTTAACCTTTCTGTCCCCATTCACCAATCTCCTATAAACCCCCTTTTTGATTTTGAATATCAGTCTTTAATATTTCAGCCAAGAATCATTCTTGATTTTGGCATAACAAAAAAATGTCCATCTGCTAATCAAAAATTATTAAACATCTTAGGTAGTGACTGGTCGGAATGGATAACTCTTTATACCGATGCTTCTAAATTATCCCCAGATACTCCAGTTGGCTCTGCCGTGTGGATCCCCAAATTTAGGATAATTCTGAGCTTCAAAAACTCTCAATATGATTCTATTTTTACAGGAGAATCAATTGCTTTGCTTGAGGCTGTCGCATATGTAGAATCACATAAACTCAACAAAGCCCTCATATTGACGGATTCTCTGAGTTGTTTAACTGATTTATTGAAAAATCCCTTTAAATCCAGGAATAATTTTCCTCTTTCCCTCAAAATAAGAGCCATATTGCTCAAATGTCATACGTCTGGTATTCAGGTGGTTTTAGCATGGATCCCCAGTCACATTGGCATATCAGGCAATGAAACTGCGGATTCTTGCGCGAGATTGGCGGCTGATACAGGATGCGTTACATACAACTACGCATTCGCCCGGGATCTTCGCTCTTTATCCGGCGCTGACTTGGATAAATCTTGGAATGACTTATGGCAAACCTCTAGAATGAGCAAGGGAAAATTCTATGGAACTATACAACCATCTATACCTTCGAAAGCATGGTTCTGTAGGCGAAAACGAATTAATAAATTAATTACCTCAATTATAATTCGCCTTCGCTTAGGATTTGTCTGCACACCAGTATTCATGGCCAAAATACGAGTTCGGGACTCCTCCTTGTGTGAGTGTGGCTTGGATGAAGGCAGTCTTGATCATATTTTCTATTTTTGCCCAAAATTAGTGGTACCATTATATGATCTTCTTCCAAAACAAATACCCCGACCTGTAAATTTGGCCTACTTGCTTACTCTAGTTTCCTCCCCTTTCATAAAGACCCTCTACAAATTTATCTCAATAAATGACATAAAACTATAATGTAATGTTGGTGTTGAAGCCTGTTGAAGGATATATTGTAATGTTAATATTGCACGAATACTAAACATTATTATTATTATAGTACCCGCGTATATCCGTGAACTTTAATTTAACTTAGGTAGGTATATTAATATATATTTTACGTTAACTAACAATACTAACCCATGTGATGTCCTTTTTCAGTGAGCGACAACGATAAATCAAAATTATCCAGTACTTACCTAGAGACCTCTATAAACGATTAAATCTATTCTCCACCCTGATGTTGGCAGAATCATCGGTACAAAAATAACCGATGCAAGGAGCCATTTCAATAAAATAAGAAGAAGAAGATAGTCATCATCAAATGTTTTAATCCTTTCATAAAATAATAGATTTAAGTAAATATATTGGGGAATGGCTCACCACTCACTCAAGGTTTAACAACCCCAATGGCTCTGAATAAAATATGTTTGGTAGCGCGTCTGAAGATAGCTCGTGAAGAGGTGAAAGATGTGTCAAGGTTTATTCTTGCTACTTGCGGAATATTAACTTGCTTTGATGGGTGCCGTTTTGGGATTCCTTTCTATGAAAATGAGTGTTATTTTGCTATTGCTATTATTTGATTGTTAAGCTGTGAGTTTGAGTGTTAAACTGGTTCCTTTACGTCCCTCGATTTATTTTCTTGTAATAGATTTCCGACATAAAATGCATGTACTTCAAATCTTATAATAGATAAAACTTAAAATTTATTTACTATACTCTTTGGAGAGTGATTTGGAGATAATATTACGATGATGAAGTGGTTTTAAATCCGTAAAGTGTTCGGAGTCTGTCCTCGCTTCTGTTCATTAATAATTTATGAGTATTTTACTATAACATTAAATTTGAGTGTATTGTGATAAAATTAGAGTTCATAATTTATTCTTTAGGTGACTTGTCTGTGTAACCATCAAGGTCCCCCATTTTTTCTACATTTTTCATTCCTGCTCAAAACCATGGCAGTACGATATTATATACTTTCTTCTTGAATCAGTCTAATATATTAAAAATTCGCATCAAAATGCTTTGTATAGCTTTAAAGATTTAGGCATACTTATGGACCATATCTACTATTTATACTATGTAGAGATACCATTTTATATTTTTTTGTCTGTACATGTCAAGGTAAACCCGTCTCTTGTGTGGACTTGTTGCAACGTGTCCGAGTCTAGTTATTTATATACTTACTACAAAATATCAGTTGTTCTAATTTTGAATTCTACTGTTTCTTCGTTCTCCATTATCTGGTATTATTGTAAACTGACAATGGTATTTTATTAACTAAATCACCTAAATGTCTGAGTTACTGTAATATTATAAATATAGCATTATTGTTCCCGATTAAAAAAAATGGAAGTATTTATGCGAAAAGAAGAAAAATCATTTTGAAATGTCCGCTTGTGTCTTCCTGTCTCTGAAATACGTGAACCGATTTTGACGAGACTTTCAGTAGCATATACCTTATGCTAAAAGAGTAATAGCCCGAGAGCCCACGACCAAAACCATGTCTCATAGCAATACGGCAAAAACCCTATAAAATCGTTAGATTGTATGATTCTGAACCCGACTAGGTGTGTAGTAACGTTCGAAAGTGTAGCAACTGCGTGGGAGGCCATTTCTGCTGTGTCAAAAAAAAAAAGACAGTCGGTATTATAGCAATACGTCTGATAGTGAAAATGTACATAGATTTTATAATTGTATTACGAAAAAGTTTGTTTTCAGACATTTTGCGCGTAGCATATAGCCTGAGCGCATTTTTGAAAATGTCAACAAATTTAGCCGACCTGTATCATAGCAATACGGATAATTTTTTTTTTCAAGTTTTCGTATTGCTGCCATGATTACCAAAAACCTGTTTTCAGACACTTTAAGTGTAGCATATACTCCCAAAAGCGAAAATAACGTTTAACGTTTCGACGACGATTCCGAATCCGACAGCGATTGAATACGAGAATATTTTGTAACTTTGAATAAACCGTTTTTTTTTCAACTTCATCCCAGTTTCCTTTTGTGCGATTTATTTCAGTTCTTCAAGTTCAATGTTACGGTTTCGGGTAAATTCTTTGTTAATTATCATCTAATAAATTCAGGGTCGCAACGTATTCATTGGTTTGTAACAGAAAATTCAAGATGCCTCAATACGATTTTTAAATGATATCTGAGTATCGCAAAGTTGTCTGATAGAGAAGGTGCTACACTTAATTTGTCTGATATAAATTTTTTGCACATGTGGACAACTTATTTTATCATGTCCAACAATTTTCAGACATATTGCTATGATACCGATCGGTAAAATTTGTTAACATATTCAAAACGGTCTACAAATTTATTGCGTTCACATTTCCGTCTGAAAATTGTTTTGTTCGCATCAAATAAACAAAATTTACTAATAAAAAAGATTTTCAGACGTATTGCTATGAGACATTTTTTTTGTCTCATTTTTATTTTTTTTAAGTGATTTTACGGGTTTGCGCTACACCACTAACGTCTGAAAAATATGTTTCCGGTATCTCAGAACTATCATTCAACTACAGTCTGCAAATCAGACAAATTGCTATGATGCAGTTCGGTAAAATTCTTTGACAATTTTGAAAATTCGGTCAGATCAAACGCTACGCGGAAAATGTCTGATATTGGTATTTTCGAGTTCAGAATAATCGTATCTATCGATTTGATGCGGTTTTGGCCGTATTGCTATGAGACAAAAATTTTGGTCGTGGGCTCTCGTACTATAAGTAAGGATGCTCTTATTTTAGAAAAGTATTTCCTCGCTAAAACATTTAAGACCCAGTTACAAATTCAGCCAGACGAAGTCAAAGGTGCAACTAGTTTTAATGTGGTGTTTAATTCAATATCGAAAATGCTTCACATCGACCATACAACCTAGACTAGTATTGAACATGTTCCAACATGTCCACACTCCACACAAGGAACTTGTTTGGCGTCTTACAAGTCGAAAATATTTGGCCCCTAAGTAGTATTGGCTACACCAATATCCTTGAAAAGTGAATTACGTGTAAGAATATTTTTATGGAGACGCGTATTTTTTTTTTGCGAACTTCGAGTTTGACCTGCAGTACTGTAGAGTGTACTGTGTCGCGTTGGAATTTTTTTTTATGTAAGACTCGTTAATTTGAAGTCTCAGGATAGGAGGTTACCATTACAAACATAAATTACAATGGTTGCACTTTCAGGCCCGCTTAAAGAACCTGGTAATGTAGGAAGAAGGAGACTATTAAAATACGTAGGCATAATCATGATGTTATTAATATACTTACGATTGTCTAAACAACGTTCACAAATCTCTGCAACAGCCAAAGGTTGACTACTAGAAAATGCCAGTGGCATTAATTTCTCCTTTGTAGAATTATTACGTATTGTTGTGTGTATTAAAAAAAATGTGATCAATCATAAATTTGTCACTTGATATCATCCTGCAGATTATTCAACAAGTTAGCCTAGTGGTATGGGTAATAGACTGCTAAGTCGAGGTCTCGGGTTTCGGTTTGATCCCAGGTTTACCATGGCACACACCAATGACTTTTCGATGCTTTTTGAAGTTATGTGTGTATATATCGCAGGTTTATAAGTGCCCGGTTAATGGTAATAGTCTCGCCACCTATTACATTGGGACCTAAACATAAACTGGCGAAATGTGGGTGCCTACCCCTTAGGGCGCGAGTTTATGTTATGTTATATGATTTTTTGATTTTTTTTATAACGTTTCAGTTACAGCACCTGTAGAAACATCTACAACACCAACTGTACCAGAAACCGCATCCCCAGAAGCGATAACTTTGGTAACAGCCTCACCAGAAAAAACATCAGCAACAACACCTGACACAACACAACAATCGCCAGTAACAACATCTGATGTACCATCCCAATTGGACGGTGCTGGAGATAATGCAGCAATAATCCCAGGACATGACAGCTCACAAAATCTATTCCCTGATAGTCCTGTATATGAGCCTGAAGATGATGTCGAGGTTTGATTGAGTTCATAATAAAATATTTTTATGAAATCAAGTGCTAAGCCTTTTAATAGTTCTAGTGCAAAAGCAGTACCCAAAACGCTAAAGATTGTATAGGTCATTCCATATTACGATAAGTCGAAGCGCATTAATGCGGAATTCTACCAACCCACCAATCAGCTTTGGTCGATCGCAGACGTGTTTGTATTCGTGCGTATGTTTTTTTTTATCTAAATACAGTTTCAGATTAGGTGGTCCAATCCTCATCCGTATAGTACGCGAGCTCCTAACTCAAATCATAACACTAGATCTGTCAAAAGCATTTGAGGTGTCAGCAATTGTATTCATAAAAACATTAAAGTTTCTGATAATTACTTATTATCTTCTTTTGCATATTGGTTCATAATAGTAATGTCTGATTATAATTTTTAGATAATCCCCATTGCCACTGTAACTGATGAAACTAACATTGAATCGTTGAATCCAAAAGGTAAGTAACATTACAATACATTTCTCAATAACAAATGAAAGCGTGAAGATTTAACATAACATCATCATTGCAGAAGAACCATCAACCACTCAACCTAAAAGAAAACTCTCTGATGAAGTTACTGAAAGCAGTGCCAAGATACAAAAACTCGAACTTGCCGATGATGAGTTCGCCGTATCCACCCAATCTTTGGACAATGAAGTCTCCGAGATTACCACAAATGCTGGAAATAAATATTCGGAAATTACTAAAACGGCAACACCGAAACCTGATGATCTTATCCTACCATCTACCTCTCGTGTCCGCACTCCTCTTAGGTCAAGCCCCAGGAGGCTAAAGCGCAGCAACAGTGCGGACATATTAAAACCTAAAACGCCAAAGACTCCTAAAGCTCGACCTGCTAGCGTCGATACAACTAAAGCTCGTAAAACACCTCGCAAGTTGCAACAAGAAACGGCCAAAGATGAGCCAAAGGAAGAATTAGTTGATAGTTCCTCTAGCTCGCGTCCTAGCGTAGAGTTTGTGGCTGAGATACCTCCGCCAAAAGTTCCTGAAACCATCGCTGAAGAAGGGAATTCAGAATTAGATGATTCTCAAGGTTTCCATCTAGTTTTGTCACCGACTCCTGAAGATGACAGTGACAAGAAAACAGTGCTTAGTAATAGTGAACCTGTGGTTGCTAAAAATCGAAGTGAAGATATCAACCCAGGGAAAGTCAGTGCTAGCAGAAGCGAAGGTTACATTTACTCTGATCAAGGCAACTTCTCTCAACCAAAGACTAAAGAATGCAACCTTAGTAAAGGCACAGACCAGGAAAGCACTGATAGTGTTTGTTCTATAATATTGGAAAGTCCTGAATCTGTGCCCAGTGTTGCCTCGAAAATGATCTCCAAACTGTCCAATGGCACTTCTTCAACACCTTCTGAAATAGTAGATGGAAAACTTGGTTCTGAAGATAGTGATAATACTCCGGACATGATCAAACTTAGTTTAAACAAAGGTAAAAGAGTCAAGAATGAATCGTTCCGATCAAGCAACAATGCTACTCCATCTACAATATCTCCATTACCAAATGGACACTCTTTGCCAGTTTCAACCCCCCAAATCCCAACCTTTGATATCCACTTAAATAACAATGATGATAACGAATTTCTATCGCTCTACGTTGTCCGTACTGACAACGATGTAGGTATGGACATCTGTCGAGAATACCAGAGAATTTCTAAACGGTTTACTGTAGACCCTTACTTAGCCGATGTGTCGGTTAGTACTTCACCTTCGAGCGTCACCAGTTGTGGCATGGTTAATTTGCCGAATAGAACTTCTTTCGCTTCAACAGTAAGCTCAACATCCTCTTCGAGTAATCGAACGAGTGACGGCGCATTTGTAGTTCCCCAACCGCCGCGCAAATCCATCGCCAACCCAACTACCACCGTTAAAGGATATGAGGCTCTAATGAAGAAACTACAGGATATATTCTCGCATATCCGTGATTCATCAGTTGATGAAGGCACTGAAGATAAAGTGTCTATCGGGATTCAGACTTCCAATTCCAATGATAGTACTTTTAGTAACGGGAACGCTAGTCCTGAAGAAGTCAACAAATGCGATAAAGCAACTCCAAAAAGTTCTTTGAAGAAAACGCGGGTCCGCGGTCGACGGCACCTGCCTGGGAAAACGAAGCGAGCCTTACTGCCGAGTCAGCCAGAGGAGGCAGAGTACATGCATGGAATGAATTCTCCAGAAATGGTGCCAACTAATGGTGAAAGTGGCAAAGAATCTCCTGTCAAAGCGCTTAAAGACGAGAAGCCTCTGTCTACTTTAGTCGCTACACCGAAATCTGTTAGCAAGCTGAAGACCAAACGCCGGCCAACATCGCCGAGACCTGCCACGCCTGTAGAAAAGGTCGCTGTCAAGCCTGAATATCCTGGTTTCCCCCCTGACACGCTAGTGTTGGCCAAATGGGTGGACAAAAGTTACTATTCAGGCAAAGTACTAGAAATTACTGACGCAAACAAATATTTGATCAAATTTGATGATGGCCAAGTTAAGGTGCTGTTGGATGACTTTATTATCTTTGGAGACATGAAGACATTGCCTTTGGAGGGGCAGTCAGTGTATGCTATGGTAGATGAGGAACAGAATTATGAGCCTGGCTTGGTTCTTGGTGTGGAGGAGAATGATAGTGGAACTGTGACTTATAAATGCACTACAGATGGGTGAGTTCATACTTTAATTTTATATTTTCATTTCAACAATAGCATTATGTATAAGAGTTTTCTACACGTTTCCACCAAGCGTGTATGGTAACGGTGACGCGGCTGCCGTCTGAACCTCCAACCTCGAGAGAAATATCTACGCCGGAGCCTGGTCCGCTGTGCTTGTCGATAAATTTCGATACCAAACGTCAAAAAGTGCGCATATGTGCACTATTTAGCCAATAAAAGGACTGATGAACCAATGGCGTGATTCCCACCAATCAATTAGCCTATTCGAAGAGACCTATCTCCAGCAATCCATTGCTGTAGATAGGCAATTCATTGCTGTAGATAGGCAATCCATTGCATGTGACAGCGTGTCCCTTGGCTGCAGGGGATAGTAGCTTCTTTCTATAGGTTGAGAATCGCAAAATAGTATACACCCTGAAGTATACCTAATAAGAACAATAATTGAACAGGGATACCATAGTAATGGTGACGGCCAGTGAGCTGTACCTGACCGAGGACCAAGCGCGTTCGCTGAAGGAGTCCACTCCCGCCAGGACCCCCGCCACGCCCACCACGCCGCGGCGGAGACATAACAGAGAACTTGACCTTGACAACATTATACAGGTACCAATGTACTTACTGCTAAACTTTCGCTTTGCATGATATTATGTGGTCAGCAAAGTCAGAATCCCGGGTATCAACTAACTAAATCATTATTATTATTATTGTTTCTCTATGCCGTAATTCTCGGGTCTATGGACTCCCGGGTCTTTGGAAGTCGTGCGTCGGGCGGAAGTCAAGACGTAGAGGCACCTTTACCTTTTGATTTGTTGACGTTTCGGCCAGATTGCACTAACCGTGGTCACAAGCTGACTAGAGTGTACGACTTTGAGTGTGTGGGGAGGTTGAAGTTCCTTGTATACAAAACTTCAATATAATAATCATTTTTTATAGCTAGGTAAATATATCTTGTTCGACATCATCTGTGTCGTGGCGTTAACGCGAATGCTACGCAAGAATGATGAATGATGATGATGATGATGAGATATCCCTTGAGTAAAGGCGAATGACGCTGCTTACGCACACAAGCGAATTATTGGCGATCAAGTACAGTCAACAAAAGATATACGATACCACATTTACATACAATGTTGTATGTGGTTGCAATTGACGTTTTTAAGCAGAAGATGTCTATGTGAGGGTGGTCGGGGCTTTAAACTATACAAGGAATGGAAAGTTTGCGTCATCATTCGTTTATAAAACAGAATATTGATTTTCTAGGGTCCAAGGAGCGCTCGCACCAGAGACAAGGGCAGTTCGAGCGCGAGGAAACGTGTGACGTCACCAAAGAGCCCCAAGGCCTCAACTTCAGGTATGATGTGCTTCACTCCACACGTTCCCTTACAGTGAGTATTGTGTATGCGTGGAGTATATGTAGACATACATGTATATGTAGAGCATTGTGAAGTAGGGAATGAATGTCTTATTTGGAACGGGTTGAGGAATATGGATAAGTATAACTCGGTTCATTGAAGAAAGAATTCTAAAATGGCGGCGCTTATCACGTTCTCTCGCTCGCACAATAGTGCTGTCTATACTCACTCACGCGCGTACCGTCAACAAAATAAATATTGGTCTTTGTTTTCTTCCACGCTCTGTGCTCTTGACGCGCTTAGTGAGTAATAACCCTTACCCTTACCCTTTGATAATTCTGGTGAAAGACTGTCTCATAGACAGTATTTATATATTTGTTCATAATAATGTTAGTTCTTTATTTTAACCAACATCATGATCATCCATGTTTATGAGAGAGAAATAAATAAATAAATAAAATCCATAATCCTCCTGATAGAATGTGAAATACATTGCCAAGTAGTTTTTTCGGGATGAAAGAACTCAATGTCCATTTGAAAGGACTCTATGTGTAAAAGTAGGTAGGTACTGTTTCCGATGAAAACAAAAAGAGATGCCGTCACGTGTCTTTCTAATTTTTAACATTCACGCGAGCGAAGCCGCTGGCAGTAGCTAGTTAGAAATTAATACGACCCGGTCTTACTTTTATTCTTTTTCATTTGAAAAAAAAACTGACTTGAAATTTTGTATGCTAACTGTACTATCTGTCAAGAATCCTTTCTTTAATGCATCGGCTTATACGATAATATGAATCCAACATTCCTCAGTAACTAAATGACTATAGTGTTAGTGTTATAATAAAAATATATTTCATCAGGCTTAAAGACTAACAAGAGTACTCCGGGCCCGGTGCCTCGCAAGCGGTTGGCGAGCGAGAGCAGCGAAGTGAGCGAAAGTAGCAACTCCGCGCCGCCCGTCAGACTGGAGGAGGTGGCCGGAGTCGAACCGGAGGTGCAGCGGACGCCCAGGAAAATTGATGGCGTTAAAGGTAGAACATACGTTTTTTAAGGCACGTCAATTTGACGTCTAGCTTGATGGTAAGTTGAAGGCAAAATCTCAGGAAGAAGGTCACCATTACAAACATGTATAGTATTACAATGGTGGCGCTCAGCTTGACGGCTTCATCAGATGTTTTTTCACGCTCCGCTTAAAGGACCCGGGACTGTAGGAAGAAGGAAACACGTGCGCTGGTAAGAAATTCCAAGACTTAATGGTTAACGTTGAATACTACTGAAGTTTGCGACATGTGGCAACTTGTCAAATACCATGTTTTATCTCCGGTTTGATCCCAGGTTTAACCACGGACACACACCAATGACTTTTCGATGCTTTTCGAAGTTATGTGTGTATTTATCTCAGGTTTATAAGTGCCCGGTTAATGGTAATAGACTCGCCACCTATTACATTGGATCCTAAACATAAACCCTTCAGGGATATATGCGTGAGTTTATGTATGTTATTTTATGAAAACGAGATTTATAACTTTATGTTTTCATAGCAACTTCATAGTATCCCTACTGCCTTATAATATCATCACATTCATTTTATTCCACAGCTGGTCCTCTCCAACTAAAAGGCGCTGCTAAACAGAACATCGGCAAGAAAAACTCCAAGCTAACGAAGTTTGAGAACGACGTGGACACCGTGGCGACGGTCGGGCCCATACCGGAGCCCGACAGCAAGCTGTTCGCCGGCCTGCACTTCCTGTTGACTTGTACGGAACCGCCGAAACGTTCCCGGGATAAGGTGATCATACTACTGACCCATGATAGTCTATAGTCTTCTATATCGCCAATTTGGTTGCTGTTGACTTATACGGAACCACCGAAACGTTCCCGGGATAAGGTGATCATACTACTAACCCATGATAGTCTATAGTCTTCGATATCGCCAATTTGGTTACTGTTGACTTGTACGGAACCACCGAAACGTTCCCGGGATAAGGTGATCATACTACTGACCCATGATAGTCTGTAGTCTTCAATATCCCCAATTTGGTTGCTGTTGACTTATACAGAACCACCGAAACGTTCCCGGGATAAGGTGATCATACTACTGACCCATGATAGTCTATAATCTTCAATATCCCCAATTTGGTTGCTGTTGACTTATACGGAACCACCGAAACGTTCCCGGGATAAGGTGATCATACTACTGACCCATGATAGTCTATAGACTTTGATATCGCCAATTTGGTTGCTGTTGACTTGTACGGAACCACCGAAACGTTCCCGGGATAAGGTGATCATATTACTGACCCATGATAGTCTATAGTCTTCGATATCGCTAATTTGGTTGCTGTTGACTTGTACGGAACCACCGAAACGTTCCCGGGATAAGGTGACCATACTACTAACCTATGATTGTCTACAGTCTTCGATATCGTCAATTTGGTTGTGGAGGTCCGATGGTAGTTGCTTCACGGAAAATATCCAAGTTCAGCCGCATCTTAGACTAGAAAGCCGATCCCAACTAAGTTGGGAAAATATGCTCAGAGAATGAGAATTGTAGTAGGAGATAGAAATATTCGAATTTCCCCTATTTTTGCACTTAATTTCACGCGAAGCGAGCGAACGGAATCCGCCATCGAAAACAGCGCGCGGCTGAATGAAGGGAAGGGGCAGTAGCTTGCATTGGGTACATTCAAAAATTGTCACCATATTGCCATATATCACCAATTAGCCAACGTTCACCCTATAGTAGAAGAGCCCAGGGGCTGGCGAAAATGCCAGTGGATTCGCTTGGTAAAGTTTGGGCTTGACATAAATCTGTTATCTAACTACGAAAATTTCAGAAAATATGTATCTTTATGACTCCAAATATTTTATTTCACATATTTTTTATGAATACATCTCTCAGTAGGTGGTAACTTATTTCTTATCAATATATTATGTCAATTTTTTTTCTGTTCTAATCAGATATTGTTTTATTTACAGAGACAAAACCAAGAGACCCGCCACTACTCGTCAGAAGAAGACGGCGAGGCGAGCTCCGTGGCGGGCACAGACACGGAAGACTTGGTCTTCTGCGATAGACCATTCAACAAGGAACGGCTGAAGGAGCAGATCGAAGCCGGCGGCGGCACCGTGTATAGGTAATGGATTGATTATTTGATTTAAAGACAAACCTTGACCACTCCAAGATGGCCGCGACATTTTTCAGTATCATGATTATTTCATTCTTGAGTATATAAGTCTACATTACAAAACAAACTTACATTATAATAAATAGTTGACGCGCGCAACTTCGTCTGCGTCACCCCGTTTTTGTAACATTTTTCGTTCCTGCTCCACACCTGTTGGTCTCAGCATGATGTTATATACATATAAACCTTACTCATTAACCATTCTATCTATATAAAAAAACTGCATCAAAATCCGTTGCGTAGTTTTAAAGATTTAAGCATACAAAGGGACAAGAAAAATAGGGACAGAAAATGCGACTTTATTTTATACTATGTAGTGATAGTGATAGTGATGAATTGATTATTTGATTCAAAGACAAACCTTGATCACTCTAAGGAGGCCGCGACTATTTTCAGTATCATGATTATTTTTAGTTCTTGAGTATATAAGTCTACATTACATAACAAACATAAATGCATCCATAGTTTTATTGATAGAAAATATCTTTGGTATACCTATCGGCACGGATCTTGTACACAAGTCGCTGAGAAACGAAGCCCAGGCGTGCGCACATTTCTATGATATAATCTATTATTGGTAGATATGAGCTCGTCCACCTCGTTACACCTTTGGGGTCTTCTGACACAATGACTTTATACTTAAAAGAAGACCTCAACAAACATTTTTTATAAAGGTTTGGTGTAGAAACTATTTTATAACATAGACAAGCCAAAAACTCGTACTGCACGTAGAGCGCATTTAGAACACATTTTAGGTTCACAACTCTCGTCTGTAGCTACATTAAAGCGCGATTCACACATAGCGCGGGTACTAGTCCTTTTGCCATCCATCTAACACTGTACGTAACATGTCCACCACTAGCGATTTAAATACATCCTAAATCAATTTTTTTTTCCTAGGATCTGGCATTTTTTAAAACAGAATGGAAAAAAAACCTACAACAAACTATAACCGGCAGTTTACGAGTACCTAATCTCAAATCAAAGTTTAATATGTGACACTTGTTTGTTATGAACATAGTCTCAAATTGATTTTTTTTTATTATTATTTTAGGAAGGCTTGTTTGTCTTGTCAACAATGTTTTCAAATCGCTATTGACAACCCTCGACATATAAATTCATCGTAATATCGTTGTCGGTTATCGGTTATCGAGAATTATTCAACTCGAATTTCCGAACACATTTTGCGTATACAGGGTGTAAGGGCTCCCAAAGCCGAAGGCCGCAGGTAGTACTCATGGTACACAACATATTGGCACTAAAAAAAATTACGGCAACGCAATTTTTTTTTATTTTCCTAATTTTTTTTAAATTCTTTTTATTTTCCATCATATCAGTAAAGCTAAATGAAACGAAAAGTTCATAAAAAAATCTAACTGTAAAAAAGAACAAGTAGCGCCATCTTGCGAGGTTATGTTTTTTCATTAAATTTTTATTTCATTCAACTAACACGACCGTGAGTAAATAACGCAAATTAAACGGTTTACAAAATAAAAAGAATTAAAAAAAATAAGAAAAAAAAAAAAAATTGCGTTGCCGTAATTTTTTTTAGTGCCTATATCGCCTCTTTGCTTCTATAATGTGACATATCCGAAATTTCGTTTTTTTTTTATTTGATAATTAAAACCGCCGTGCTCGATTTTATTTTCTCAAAAAACGTGGTATTTTTTACGCGGTAAATAGCGAATCTGTGGGCGAAAGAGATAGCGTCATTGTGTCAGATCACAATATGGCACTGTCTCTTACTGCATCAAGTATTTTTGCGAGAACGTAACATAACAGTAACCACTACGCACTTACAGAGGAAGGAGCTCTTGATTTTCTGCGAAAACGTGACATAACGTGTTTATCACGTTTTGATTGTAAAGATAAGTCTTAATTCAATTATGATTTTAAATTTTATAATGTGATATATGGATGTGACACATTATTACTGAAAAATAGTGTGGAATGTTAATTGTTACATACCGTACATGTCACATTGCTGTCGAAAGTATGAAGGTTTTATTTGGAGTTAACTTAGGATGTAACGTTGTAGGTGATGAAACTTTTTCCAAATTAAAATTCAAGCGATGGATAATTATAGATGTTTCGTTTTTGAACAAAAACAAATGTATTTATTTAGGAATATTCTAATATAGTCCGTTGTAAATACTAAAAGTAATAGCCGTTGGTACTTAAATTTTTCAGATGGAATCTAGATGTAAGACAAGTGACAAGTGAATATCATACTTTTTACTATTTGCTGTATCTTAGTTTAATAAGAAACTACTTATCTTAGCAAATATTTAAAATAATAAAACTTTTTTTAGAAAACGACTCTTCATTAAGCGTAGCGGGGGTGATTTTATAAAAATATAGGCTGCTATGAAAACTGATTATTAATATTTGCGCCAAATAATACCAAGACTATCTCTGATTACTGTGTAAGATCATTATTGATTTTTAATTTTGTAATTTTGTCTTAACTTAAAAGTAGATTTATTCTAATTTGATTACCTACTTATTTCCAAAGTACTATTTTGTATTCATGTTTTGACTAAGTCTAGTCCGTTACATTTGTATTACAATATTGGTTGGTTAAGTATTTTTTTAATTTTGTATTTTGTTTGCTAACACTTATGATGCTATTGTCAAGCCCTCTTTAAAAAGTAGGAAGTGTCCAGGTCTCCCTAACACCGTGACGCGTACAATGAAGCAAAGCGCGCCACTAAGAAAGCTGTAGCCAGAGCCAGACGAGACCACTTACAACCTCTCTATGATAAGTTGGAATCGCCTGAGGGGCGCAAGCTTATCTATAAGTTGGCGCGTTCCAGGGTCAAAGCGGCACAGGATATAATTGTCGCGGAGAAAAACAGAACGAAGAATACGCCACTGCACTGTCTGTTTGTAGACATGCAGAAGGATTTCGACTGTGTTCCTCACGCGGTGATCTGGTGGGTACTGCGGATTCTACAGTTCTATATTGACACTATCCGAAAAATGTACTACAATTCCGGTCCAGACCGCTGTTGGCGACCCAAACCCCCTCCCCATCAACCTCGGAGTACACCAAGGAATCTGTTCTTAGCCCGTATCTGCTCAGCGTGGTGGTAGACGCTCTGTCGGACAGCATCAGGAACTCATATGAGCAGCCCCCGTGGGTGTTCATGTATGCTGATGACATCGCCCTGGTGGATTCGCATCTCGCATCCGGGGCCGCCTCCATTTCCATGACATTGCAGACAAAATGCAGGAGAGTCGCCTTCGCTGGTACGGCCATGTTCAGCGACGACCACCCGGCTACGTGGGTAACAGATGTCTGGCCATGACACCTCCACCGGGTCCCGGTAGGAGGAATAGACCCAAGCAGTGCTGGCTTGGCGTCGTAGAGGATGACATGCGTGCCAATGGACTCACCACCATGGATGCGCCAGACCGTGCGAAGTGGATGAGAAAAAGCCGGAAAGCAGACCCCGGACGCCGAGGCGAAGGCTTCGAATATGACCGGGACTAACGCAAGGATGATGATGATGAATGTTATAATTGTTAGATTTTTTAGAAACTATTGCTGCCGAAGACTGATTGTTTTTAGGTATAACTATTTTATATTAACCTAAATATGCTGTAATATAGAAGTCAAATGCGATTTTCATTAGGCCTACCAATTGTGATTATTTATAGTATTAATTTGTTTTAATTTTTATAGAATTAATTATTAAGTGTGGTTGTAGTTTCCCTCTTTCTAATAAAAAAATATTCTCGAAACCAAAAGTTTTTATTTCAACAATGATTGTTTGTGGCAAAACTCAGTGTCATAAGAAACGTAATATCATCAACAACGTGACGACTCAGGTTGTAACACTCATAATACTCACTATTTGCAAGAAAAACGTGATATATGTTCCCCTTTTTTTAAATTGATGCTAATTCCACGTTAAAATTTCAAATTGCCAGGGTTTTAAGAACTACTCCGATAGTTTATTTAACATATCAAATAATAAATTAAGGATCGACAGTAAAAAAGTTATTAGTTTTGTCACAGTTTTATTTTGTAAGTTTAAAATCACTCTCCTGTAAAATCACAGTTTTCGAGATAACACATTATAGAAGCAAAGAGGCGATATGTTGTGTACCATGAGTACTACCAGGGGTCTTCGGCTTCGGGAGCGTTCCCCTTACACCCTGTATAACTGACGCCTGTAGCTATATGAGTCGGGCGCGGATCGTTTTGTCATCTATCGCCGTTTTTTATATATAGTTTTTTTTTCATTTATTTTCCTAACGGCCATGGATGACGAAATGCCTCGCGCCCTATGTGATCCTCGCTATACGCGTGTGTGTCGTTTTCTTTATCCAGTTTTTTTTTAATTTATTTTCCTAACGGCCATTGATGACGAAATGCCCCGAGCCCTATGTGATCCTCGCTATACGCGTGTGTGTCTCGCTACAGCCACTTCGACGACGTGCCGGTGGGCGCGTACGGCGCGTGCCGGCTGGTGGCGCCGCGGCCGTGCCTGACGGCGAAGTACATCCAGTGCCTCGCCACCGACGTGCGCCCGCTGTCGCACGGCTGGCTCATCGCCGCCTGCGCCGCGCGCGCGCTGCCCGACCCCGGCGCCTACGCGCTGCCGGCCGGCTGGTCGCTGCTCAAGCAGCGCTTCATGGACTGGGTGAGTCTTTCCCCCGACGCACCATTGAAGCGCTATTCAAAAATAGCGCGGGTCGTTTTACCATCGCCGTTTACGGAATAGAGTAAAAAACCCGCACCCACGCTATGTGTAAATGGCGGTTTAAGGACCTGGGATTGTAGGAAGAAAGAAACACGTGATAAGGTATATAAGGTATATATTGCTTTCGACGGATGTAGGACACGACGGTATCTCCCGTCCGAAATGTCCAACTGGGGAAGTACCTCCGCCCTACAGAAGACCGCGGTCATAACAACCATCGTGTTGTGTTCCCGCTGGTAAGTAGGGTAGCCAGAGCTTACTATACCCCTCCTTCCCCTCCCCTTCCTAGCCTCCCCACCCCTTCCCAACTCTCCCCCTTTCCCTTCAGGGTGGGCAGCGTGTGTGTGACACCCTTAGTGTTGCACACGTTCATAGACCACGGTGGCCGCTTTCCATCAGGTGGGCCGTGTGCTTGTCTGCCACCTACGTAGTATAAAAAAAAAAGTAAGAAATATCTTATTAAGAAAACGGCGGTGGATGGAAAGCGCGCCCGACCCGCACCCCGGCTATGTGTAGATGGCGGTTTATGGAACTGGGATTGTAGGAAGAAAGAAACACGTAAGGTAAGATATTGCAAAACTTAACTTAACCAACCAGAGCCGAACAGATTGGGTAGGTTATGTCAGACTCGAACCGACTAAAACGCACGCCGTCTTTGGGTCTTTAGTTGCTGGAGGTGAGATAGAAGCCAACATATCCCTCGCAACCCGGCAGATTCGGGGCCCTCTCTTTCGAGATGACCCTCGTCGAGTATAGGAACCACGGTGTCACCATCTAGCCCTCGGGTATGGGGAAGCGCACTTCGCGCCACCGCAGCGGCCTGCTCATGCTAGGGTGACAGGCGGCTCCATCCGTCACCCCCAGGCCCGAGCTTGACCTGTGCCTTAAAGATT
Organism: Pelosia muscerda; assembly: GCA_963691645.1. Taxonomy (NCBI): domain Eukaryota; kingdom Metazoa; phylum Arthropoda; class Insecta; order Lepidoptera; family Erebidae; genus Pelosia; species Pelosia muscerda. Next base: position 12,604,312 of record OY829114.1, on the reverse strand, counting down.
ATGATACGACCACAACACACGCCCTATAGAATTATTATTTACAGTGCAAATTCAATATAAATTATCTATCAAACAAAACCCGCTCAAAATGTTGTGGGCTTCTCGATATCATATTCTAGAACCTATGCTCTAAATAGCGCGGTATACAAGATTTATTTAAACAAAAATTATAACCGCTTTTTTTGCTTCAGATTCCACCCAACGGCAAACGGAGCGGCTTCCTAAAAGACAAACTAATCCTCCTATGCAGCGAACAAGACACCTTCGTGAAATTCTGGGAGCGAGTATGCACCCTTGCCGGAGCCACCACCAGAGTTGTCAACGAGGAAAACCTCAACATGTCCGGGGCACTTGCCCTAGTCACCGAATGGGAAGGTTGCCCCCACGAGGTGCAGAATAAAGCCAACCAAGACAATATACCCCTCGTGTCGACAACATGGTTGGTTCAATGTCTGATAGAGGCTCGCGTCATCGCCCCAACAAGCCACGACAAGTTCTCATTTATGTATACGGAGCCAGAATGATCCTGGGACTTCAAAAAGATCCTCATTATACGTGAAATTTGACACTTGAGGTGACGCGATGTGACGCTTAGTGTTAGTGAAGTGTAGTGTAAGTGTTAGTGCGCGGTTTTAGTAGTTATGCGTGTAGTTGGGCTCTCAAAGTACAAAGATTTGGTGATAGGTGGCGCTGATGTGTTTAAATTATTCACTGAGATGTTTTGTGGGTAGTTGATTACTTGCTCGTTTTTTTTTTCATGGACTACTAGTGTTTTTCTCATAGACTTTATTATTACTAACGTAAATAGACCCCAGACTCCTTTATTACCGTGTTACAGAATTTAAAATGTCAGTGGCAATGACTTGTGACTTCTTTGAGACTTTTCTCCACATTGACGTGACTGAAATATCTATTTCTGTCAAAATTGATAATGGTTTAGGCTAACGTGGCTCTGGAAGACTTTTTTAAAACTTGAAACTTGATATTGGCGTCTCGCCATTAATGTTATAAGAAGTTTACATTTACTAGACACTGGCAAAATTGCGGCTATTCTGCTGCAGAAGCCATTTTAAGAAAAAAAGAAGGAGACAATGGTTTATATAAAAACTAGCTGACCCGCGCAACTTCGTCTGCATCACCCCGTTTTCGCAACATTTTTCATTCCTGCTCCGCACCTGTTGGTCGTAGCATGATATTATATAAATATAAACCTTCCTCTTTAACCATTCTATCTATTCAAACAACCGCATCAAAATCCGTTGCGTAGTTTTAAAGATTCAAGCATACAAAGGGACAAGAAAAATAGGGACAGAGAACGCGACTTTATTTTATACTATGTAGTGAAAACCTTTTCCCGGTTCATATATCCTGTCACTGTCTTACATCTAGGTTTTGTGTAAAGATATATAATGTCACTCGCACACTTTATTTCTCTAAGAATAACTTTATGGATTTTCTAGCGCTTGGACTGCGGTGGCAGCCCAAGCGCTCGCACTTTTCTGCTTACTGCTACAATTTTCTTTTATTTTGACTTTACTTGTGTGACGTGACTACTCTTTGAACTCCTTTGAGGAGAGTTTAAGTCAAATCCTCGTGCGAGATGAAGTTGGCTTAGAACCTAGACTCTGATACTACTAATTTTTAACGATTATCAAAACACTGTGGTTGCAAAAACTGCCATTAAATTTTCAGTTTTATGTTCATCTCATTAAAGTTCAAAATTAAAGGAAAAAGCGTTTATTACAACGCTTCATTCATGCTACACAGTCCCATTTATTTTAGGCTTTACCTTCATAGCAATAATGTCTAAAATTCGATGGAAATTTTTGTAATATAAATGACTTGACAATGTTTAACAATTAGTAGTATAGGGGCCCATGATATACCAGATGATGTAATGTCAGTAGTAATAATAATCTTAGTCCAGCGGGCAAACCCTCCCCTAAACCGTAAACTAGTGTTTTGAACTAATTTTCCAGGAATCGACTACCCTATAACCTCTCAGTAATACCAAATATAACTATACAGAATCAAATATAACGATTCTTATCTATAACGGAAAACAAAATCAATTTCCGTTATTGTAACAAAACCCTTTTTCATACCTGAAGGTTTTGTTGCAACGTTTTGCAACTGATATTATGGAGTAGCATGGAATATCAAAACAAGAAGAAATGCCTTGAGCTAGTATAGCCAAAGTTACACATTTTTAAGTTACATACTAGTTTTTACCCGCGGCTCCACCCGTGTAGAATTCTCATCCCGTTTTTCACATCACATGGGAACTTGTATTCAGAAATTAATAAAAATTAACATGTACATATACCATTCTTCATGGGGAAAAAGTTCTGTATAGCATTGTAGCAGAATTAAATATGGCAAGGCATTTCATCTTGATGTAATTATATTGTATATGTAGCAATTAAAATTAAAAATGGACAGAGCAGCCTAGTTGTCTTCTTGAGAATTTTTTTCTAAACATATAAGTCTTGATGTTATGTAATAAGTGATAATTGTGTGAAAATTTAACGATACCTTGACTAATTATTAATAGCTTTTTGATCATGTTGAATATTGACTTGTGTATGATCTCGATGTATAGGCCACCCCGTTGCTTACTGTTAACTAACCTGCCTACCTTAGCATTTAAAATTTAGATAATAAGCACAGAAAAGTATACTATGAATCTTAAGGCGGGTCCTCATTTGTGAGACGAACAACGAATCGGACTGCGATCATCGTTACAGTTGACGTTGAGTGTGGACGGAACAACTCGTGGTCGTATCAGCACATACTAGACATTATTGATTTATATTGACTTATACTTCTCCACTATTATTTATTATTATACAGTCAAGTAAAGAGATATGATACCACATTTACATACAACATTATATGAAAAAGTAGTACCGTATCTCCTTTGTCATCTGTACCTAACCGAATTCGCCTTGCGACATTCTCAAACTATAATCCAAAAAATAATAACAAACTAGAGTGTTATTATTTTTTAGATTATAGCTTGTGACATGAGTCCATCAATAGTTTCATTTAAGCTCCACTATGGGCTTGTACACAGAACTGCGATGCGTTGCGATGCGAGTTCGCAAAACAGTTATTCCGATAGATTTTTTCGTTGATTCGCATCGGATCGCGTCGCATCGCAGTTTTGTGTACAAGCCCTAAGGCAGTTAAACACGTCCACATTATCGAACGGTCACGGTAAAATGTTACGTAAATATCGACATATAGACTTGTCTTATGTTAGAGCACCCATCAACTTGAACTTGAATTTTAATAAGAAACTAGTTACAACACTGCATTTAATTATATTTAACTGTGAATGTTTTTTTAAACTACATATAGATTAATGCAAATTGTAAATAAATCATTGTATTTCAGACCATCTAAAAATAAAGTACCTACTAAAAAAATTCTAAAGCGAATAGAATGCTGTCTGTTCAAATGAAATAGATCGGAAAAGTGACTGCTTCGGCGGGATTAGAACCCGCGATCTTTCTCTTACAGGGGGGAACGCTTTGACCGCTAAGCCACGAAGCCACGAAAACCTTCAAAGCATTCACTTTTTCAGATTTAAAGGAAATAAAGTGTTTGTTATATCGAATATCCACTGAGTAGTCGTACAATTCTCGTAAACCACTCATTCCTTACTGACTAGCTAAAAATCGCGGCTTCGCGCGTGATGTTTTGGGTCGTGTTCTCATAATCTATAGGAACTTTTCCCAGGATAAATGTGTTATTCCACATTATAATCTATACTTCTACCAAATTTTAGCTAGATTCGTTCAGCTTTTAGTGTGTGATTGAATAACAAACATCTTAACAATCTCAAGCATTAATATGCTAAGTTTTTTAAACCAATTTATCATTGATAAGTTTACTTTTCGCTGTAATAAATTTTAAAAATGATTGAAAAATGAATCATTCCGATAGTTCGTACAACTGCCGACAGATGACTCCAACGTCGCCTTCTAAGACATGAAAGAGAATTTCGAATGATCTAAACATGGTCTAATTTCACAAGTGGTCAAAGCATTCTCCCTGTAAGAAATTGATCGCGGGTTCAAGTCCTGTTTAGACATTCATTTTTTTCAAATTTGAATCGATTAATAAGATATTTGAGAACAACAAATCGTAAACTGTAGTATTTCAGTAATACTACAAGTGGTTCAAAACAATTGCACGAAACAAAACACTTGTTCTAAACTAGTAACATAAGGGGTGGTTCTTTTGGTCGTAATCTAGATATATTTTATGTATATTGATACACTTGTTGTGTAATTCACTATCTTAAAAATATTTACGTAATAAATTTAATTGATGTATTTCTAATGTAATATAGTGTAAAGTCGCTTAAGTTTTGACACGACGGAGGTTAAAATTTAACATTATATTTTTTTTATATCACTTAGTTGACAAGCACACGGCCTACCTGATGTATAGTGATTAATGTGGCCTATGGTCGTGTATAACACCTCAGGTGTTACACCAGTGCTACCGACCCTGTATAAATTTAATACCCTTGTAGAAGTGCCTCATATTCGCTTTAGAGATGGCCCTGGGTCGACCGGGGTGCAACTGACATGTTACTTACTCCAGCAACCGCAAACCCGAAGATGGTACGTGTTATAGTCTAGTGACTTATAACTGTTGTACAACTATTAGATGACATATAAAAAGTATAAGTAGCTATGGTGTTTGATTATTATATAGAGATTGTTTGTTTTATTTGCCTTCCAAGACAGAACTTAAGCGACAGTATAACTATTTTTATTAATAACATTCAGAATTATCTAAAGAAACGATTAGTTTTCACTCAAGGCCTTATTAGAAAAATTATCTAATCATTTTTCTATGTACATTTTCTTTGCAGTGAAACTAACAAATTCAAAGACTTCTCTACTTCTAAACTATTAGGTAGCTAAGTAAATATAATAGGAACAATATTGGTATTCAAATGTATATGGTCTCATTAAGTATATAAGTGTTTATGTATAAAAACTTGTCATTCTTGTGAATATTACTGATATACTATAATATAAGTCAACAAGTAAATTGTATCGATATCGGTTTAAAATCGATTAGCCAAAGTGAGCTAAAGATGAACCTTTGACATTCTTAGGGTCAATACTTACTGATAGAACAGCGGCCGGTAGCGGCTGTTTGACTACTTGTTACCTTTCCTTTACACAAGGTTTAATACATGTATTGGACAAGTTGCAACATGTTGCAACATGTCGCAAACTTCACTGTGAACGTAAATGTTACAACTTGTTTGAGACGGTCTCAATACATGTATAAAACAAGTAATTGCGTTCTGATAAGTCTTCAGAAAGTTTTTAACTAATTTTCAATCAGTTTTGTATTAAACATGTTAAGAACTTGTTTCTTGGTGTAAACTTGGGGTCAAAGTTTGGACCTGATCTATATAGGAGCCCTTGTGTCTTGGGGTGCTCTGGAGATATCGCGGACACTTCGACACGATTGGGATCTTTATTTCGGCCCCAACCAGGTCTCTACGTTTGTGGCGGATAACTATTTCTCGTTAGTTATAGGTGCATGTAGTCCTCTGGTTTCAGGTAACCCTTCTCGAGAAGATTAGTTGTCTTTCGAGCGCGTGACATTCTCACAGTATGTGTTTCAAACTATTAGGTCATGTGGGTAGATAGCCGCCCTTTTAGAGTAATATATTTCAAACTATTTTGAATCTTATTTACGGCAGATAAAGTTCATAGTCATTTGAATGCAACGAAGGGGTCGCACGAACCTTCTTGAAACTATTTCAAATGACGAATCCCGGCCGTTGCTTTCTCAGTAGTATTTTACCCATAAACTGTATACTAAGTATCATGTTTTGTTATTTATTTTTAATTTTTTGCAACTAATGTGCATTTTTGTGTCAAGACTATTTTTTAACACATTTTTTATTCTTTTATCGGATACATTCAGTCATAAAACTGCCAAGATTGAATGATAAATAGTATTTTTTTGACTGTGGTAAGCGTTTACTGGCGGACTGCAATTTTTGCTATGTACAAAAATTATCTGCATCACCCTAAGGTTGACTGGTAGAATATGCCCATGGCATTAAGTCTGCCTTTGTACAATTATTTTGTATTTGTGCTAAAAGTTTGAATAAATAAATAAAAATGATGTAATACCCCCTTATAAAGATGATAATGGGGGTATTTAGCAAAGTAGACAACAACAGAGCACTTACAGCTCTAGAGCCGGCGCATATATTAGGAAAGGTAAGCAAAAGGATTCTTCGGCATTACACCTAAGGTCGTTGCAGCATGCCAAATTGTAGTTTCCGGATGCCTGAGGATTATATACAATTTTGATTCTCTTGCCGATTGCACGCTATGTCTAGCAGAATATGATGTACCTACCTAGTAGTTCTAAGGTACAATCTCCGTAACCATATTCGTAACAAATATACAATTGAATTTGTATTTCAATATGCGCTAGTTCTTATGGTTCAATAGATATATTTATTAGGTATAAAATATAATTGCAGTCTGCGCCAGAGCTATGTTTAATAATGATTCTTATATATTTGTTGTATAAGACTTTTGACATTATCATAAAATAATTTGTAATAAACATTATTAATATAATGACTTGCTAAATGAAAATTATTATATAAAGATATAAGGGTTGTTTAGAAATTTTCTCCTATGTCCGCGTCACATTTTCATTTATTTATAGAAAAGAACGGTTTGATCTGTTTGTGAATCTGTGAATGAATGAACGTTTTCAATATGAATGTATATAATTTTTTTTTTAAATAGTGATTTGACAGAAGTGAAAACTTGGACAATGTTTTTCAAAATCTCAAAATGCCAAAATATTTCATTTCCATTTCAAGCCATTTCTAGAAACGAATCGGATTGCAGTGCGTCTTTTCGTTCATTCGTTTCTTGAAATGACCTTTTTAGAAAAGGCGAATTGCCAAAAACGAATCGCGCGGCGAATTGCGCTGTGTGTGACCATTTTACGAAATTAAATCCGCTTCGTATTTCAATGCGGATACGATTCGTCGTTAGTGGCCTTTTTAGGCCCCCAGGACTGCCCTATTTCAGATGTCAGGATAACAAAATTTTGTGTAAATTCCAGTCAAGAAATTGTAAAAGATATTGTGTATTTTTTATTTATTAAGACTTTGAAATTCACTATCTTAATATTTTGAGTATATTAGACACTCCCTTTATCCACGTATGTGTTGTTGGTTCATATTATATTAAATAACTGAAATATGACTGGCATATTTCAACTATGGCCATGTTATGATGGTTAATTATTCTGATTAAGTCAATTGGCACACTGCATCTCGCAGCAAACCGCCAGAGGGCGTGTTTTTACTATGAATTAACTGCGCGTAAATGTATAATCAGTATCTTGCATTACGCGCGTTTTTAATAAAGTGAGAGCTACTTAGAAGCTACGTAAGAACACGCATTCCTGCACTACCTGATGAGGCCGTCAAGCTGAGCGCCACCATTGTAGCACTGTACGTGTTTGCAATGGTGACCCTCTTTCATGTGACTTTGCCTTCAGCTTAACATCAGGCACGGTGAAGTCAAATTGCATGCCATAAAAACAAATACGCTGCATGATGCCGGGCAGTATGCCAATTGTCTAAAGACAAGCGCTCTCTGGACAAAGTAACATTCTATGTGCGAAAACGCCAGTGGGATCCCTCAATCAACTATCAGGTGGGCCGCGTGCTTGTCTGCGACCTAAGTTGTATAAAAAAAAGATTTACATAAATCTGTAATATGACTACAAAAATTTTATGAAGTTTGAATCTTTGTGACGCGTAATCCGTTGATCGAAATTGAAGTCGGTTCGCTTCAACGCGATTCCATAAATAAAATGTCATTTTGTCTACGAGGCCCACTATTGAATTTATTCGAGGTCTGTAAAAACAATAAAGTAAATTATGTTATGAAGTATTCACTAAAACAATCATTCTTTAGTTAAGCATCATTCCAATAAAATTATGTCATCAATAACATATGATTTGATCTATGAAATCCTTTGAAACATGTTCCAAATATTTATGGATTGCATTTAGAAGCATGGTTCTTCGGATTATGAAAACAAGTGAAGTTGAAGTAAAAAATACTTCTATGGGTTCAATTTTTCTGGTATATTGCGGTTGAAAATACAAAATAAAAATCAGTGAATTCTGGAAACGTATTTTAGAAGTTATAGCTTCAATCTTCACTTATAAGTTATAAGATTATATTTTGAAAATTCAGTGAATAAGGTATGAAAATGAATGTAGATGTGTTTAAAATGGCTTAGCCTGTAGTATTCTCTTTGTAATGCGTTTTTAAGTGTAGCTATATTGTGGCGTCATTGTGTTATATTTCTTTTTGATGTTTGATGTTTTGTTATTCTATCATTGTGTATTCGTTAAGGAGTTAGGCAGGTAATGTGTAAACTATGAATAAATGATAGAAGTATATGTAGTATTTTAATTATTTTTAACTAAGTATAGTAGCGTCTCCATTACTGATTCGAAATGCATTTCACAAATTATTTGTTATGATACTTTCAAATCAAATTTGTAAATTTGAAAAAGGGAATGCTTCGACGGGATTCGAACCCGTGATCGTGCCCTTTCAGGGGGAATGCTCTGACCGCCTGCCACTAATTTATTAAAGTTAGTCGTATTTAAAGATGATCCGTATAGGAATCAGTTTGAATATAAAATCAAAAGTAAGTGGCTTTAAACCCTAACCAGATTTGCAACACCTCTTTCCAGTGTACCAAATGTTGACAAACTTGCGCATACCAAGCACATCACACAGAACTGCTGTAATCGGACATCATTTCCGATAAATTGCAGACATTTTAGTTGCAAATCATGTTGAAAATTTACAACATAGCGGCACACCAGCAATAACAGCGCTGCCTTTTGATTTTATATTCCGGAAAAGTTTCGGCGATAGGAGAATAAACATTTTTATATCCTTTCAGAGCCATCTAATTGCCAATCTCATAAACTAAGTTGGAACTGTGTAACGAAAAGTTTCTGCAAATCTTCTTAAAGATGGCGTTGATTTACATAGTGATTGTTGATTAACACTAGATGGCGTTCATTTAAATATACACACTGCCAGATCAAATCAAAAGATGACGCTACTATACTAAACTTGCTGATTCTACTGTTCAGAATTGAAAAATGAAAATTGTAATAAATAAAGGTTTGCCAATATGTATAATAATCAGTTGCAAATATTTTCGTTCTTTTCGAATAAGGTAATTCGTAGGTATCCTATTACTTGCCTGTTTGACACTGAAGTCACATTCTCGATAAGTAGATAAGTAAGTACCTACATAAGTTCAAGCGACATCATAAAATTGATATGAAGTAAGAAGCAATAAGTACCTAATGCGAATATATTATGCTTAGTGATGCAGTGACGTAGATACAAAAAGAGTAATGAACTTTGAAACAATACTTAACCCAAACCTACCTACATTGTCTGCATTGTCTAGTCTAGACTTCCAATACGCATCAAATGCAATTTTAATTTATAATTATTAACTTTAAAATAATAGTAGGTACTTATTCATCGTCAATAGACTTGCACAACACGTTTTTTTGGTTTGGCAATAGGTAGTGGCACGACTACTAGCGGACTTAAACCGACTAAAACGCACGCCGTCTTTGAGTCTTCGGTTGCAGAAGGTGAGATAGTGAATAACATAACCCTCGCAACCCGGCCGACTAGGGCCATTTCATCTAAGGAGCCAGTTAGGGTGTAGGGACAACTTCGGGGCAAAAACAACCTCAATCATAAGTCAGTATACCTGCTGAATGCCAGACGAGGCATTGGCAAAGGTTATTTTCTCAGAATGGAGAGGCTTTCGTAACAGCCAACCTAAAACAAGCTAAACGAAGTGGGGAAAAGAGGGGTGAAGTTTAATGGTATTTTCTATGCTGTCAGTGCTGACAGCACAAAACTGAAAACACAAAACTTTTCCAGTGAGCTCTGACTACCCTACCTACTCACCGCCAGAAACACAACACAAGATTATTATTAGCCGCGATATTCTGTAGAACGAAAGTCCCCAGTTGGACTGCTCATTTAGGACGATCTTTTACGATAAGCAACGATATTAAGATAATATTAAACTTTTTTTCCAATTATTTTCATAAATAAACAACAAAAATAAACCAACATGTCTGCTTGATAATTAAAAAAGAACAGTCCGCATTTATCGTAGGAACAATACAAGCGATGTATTTGACCTGGGGTGATATTTGTGATACGGGTGAACTCGAAGCAAAAGTGTATCATTTAACCCTAGGCGATCTTAGGGCCACGGTAAGGTTACCTATATAAATAAAAGCACACTATAGTGTTTTGTCAATCCAGTTATTACTTTAGATACGGTGTTGGTGGTCGTTCAAGGGTTGGTTGAAAGGGAATTTAATTTTGAAACATTTTGAAACGAATGTCATCAGAAATTGTAATGTGATAATGACGTTTCGATTGCTTTTCAGTGTATGTGATTCATTGTTATCTGAAAATTAACGAAATAACGGGTCCAGCTTACAAAAAAAACCCCTGAGTTTCTTTGTCTGAGTCTTCTCAAGTCCGGAACGCGATTCGAGAGCCTATTTGCCAAACTAACCTATTATATATTTTAAATTTTGACATTTTGTTATTACCGTTTAATAACAGAATAAATGATTTATGAATTTTGATAAAATAATTCATTATTATCCGCGGTAGATTTCGTTAAAATAGTTTTATTTCTGTGTGTAAAAGTTTGCGCAAATGTCGACAATATCTTGAAGAGTTGCATTGTTTATGTTTTGAGTGTGATCATGGTTGTTATATTAAGTGCGGGCTGAGTTTCTAAGTGTTTGTGTTGTGTTTAAGTGTTCCTCTATGTACCTACTGGATGCATTTCGCGACTAAACATTTACATAGGTACTTAGTGAGAAAAGTTTTCAGTATTAGGTACCAACTACATCGCTATAGGAACAGGAAATAAAGGAAACACTCCCAAAGTCGAAGGCCCCTAAATGTTTATAATTATATCTAAATGTGATGGTAGTCTCCATCTTGTTAGTAAAGATAAATGTAATAAAAATTTCATAAAAAAAACATCAACTTGCATTATGGCGTCATTTGTACATTTTTTTTGTAATGACGTTTAATATGTATGAAATTATCGTTTCATTTAGCTTTACTAATGCGATACAGAGATAAACAATGCGAAAAATAAAATAAAAAAGATTAAAAAGAGTGACTTTTTTATGTTTATTGTACCAGGAGTATTACCAGGGCCCTTCGGCTTCAGGAGTGTCTCCCTTAAACCTTGTATGTTATGATTTCCATGTGTTTTATCCCATTTAGATGGAGTTTTGCTAATAGATAGAGTGATACAAAACGAAGATTTTTTTTTTATAATATCACGCCTATTTCCCCGAAGGGGTAGGCAGAGGTGCTAGCACCCACATTTCGCCAGTATATATTTCGGTCCCAATGTAATAGGTGGCGAGCCTATTGCCATTATCCGGGCACTTATAAACCTGCGATAAATACACACATAACTTCGAAAAGCATCGTAGTCATTGGTGTGTGCCATGGTAAACCTGGGATCAAACCCGAGACCCCGTCTCAGCAGTCCATTACCCATACCACTAGGCTACCACGGTCACTCTTGATGTGATGAAGATTTGTATGCACCTATATAACATCAAAATGTGCGGAGTAGGTATCAATTGATTGAAGAAAAAGTTCCGATTATTCTGTAAGAAAACCTAGGGAGGTACCTATGTATAAGGTCATTAAAAGCATCAGAACTCCTAGAACAAACGGGTTCGATCCCAGGTTAAAACCTCGGTTCGATCCCGGGTTAAAACCAGGTTAAAAAACGGTAAACACACCAATGACTTTTCGATGCTTTTCGAAGTTATGTGTGTATTTATCGCTGGTTTATAAGTGCCCGCGCAGTTAATGGCAATAGGCTCGCCACCACGACACACGATACACGACATTGGGACCTAAACATAAACTGGCGAAATGTAGGTGCTACTCCTTCGGGGATATAGGAGTGAGTTTCTGTTAATTTAAAAAAAATAATTTATGGGTATGTTTTTGCGCATTCTAGATATAATTCGCTCAGTCCCTATTATATTATTTCTGTACTCGGCCATAGTATAAGCTATAACGTAGAATATTCACTTATTTATTTATGTACCAGGCCATCCCCGTACGAAGCCATTATCATGTTAGTACCTATCCTGGTTAGGGTTGCCAACTTTTCTTTTTGTGTACTGTAACAAGGACAAATGGTCAAAAATCTTAAAAAATACTGGTTTTCTCATTTTCACACAGGAACAATAATAATAATAATCATTGAGTTTTTAGTCAAAATGTGGTTTAAACGGACTTTAAGAAGAAACGCCAGTATAAATGTAGCGTGTCTGTTTGGCTGTTCATATACTTAGTTATAGGTAGTTCATATACCTATATAATATTAGGTACCTAAATAGGTAGATATATAATATTATATACATTGTATTTAACAAATTCATGCCCTGTATATCAGTACGTCGTATGTTATATAAAGCTTTGTATAAACAATGAAACAGTGTGTTCTAAATAAATGGTTGCCTACAGTTCATTTATTTACTTCATCCACCGTCTCCCTATCTCCTGTCAAAATTTATCGCCTTGCTGTATGTATTTCAACATTACTTGGGTACAGTGACAATATCTTCAGTTGCTATTCGGATATTTTCTCAAAACAAACAGACAGTAGAAAAAATTGATTTCAAAACACGCGCTAGCGAGTTCATTCAACTCGCTAATTTGATAGCGAATTGATTAATGACCTACTTTTGGTCGCGAATTTCCCTTCTATGTTTATCTATCATCTATTTTTCTTCTTACGACCACCAAGTCCGATTGAATCTAAGCTTTGGAGTCAGAAGTCTGCTCTGCTACTCCATTTTCGGGTTTGTTTTTCCTTACTTTTATGGGAGCGAATGCCGTTTGACCCCTGCCCTCCAAGAAGGAAAAATCTGCGTCAAAATGTCTATGTTGTTGGATACTTTTGCCCCAAAACTTTCGGTGCTGTCAGCTAAAATAAAATAGGTACCTATAAAAACAATTAGTCAAAAAGGAGCGCACACTCATATAATTACGTAGGTATTTTAATTATGGTTTAAAATATTTATATGTCTTATAATTCTCTAGTCTGTTATAACTAACCAAAGTGAGTCATTGTTACTTCGAATAAAGAAACGGAGTTTACTACAAAATAGGTAAAGTATTTGTCCTAATATGAACTCTGAATCTTGGACATCCTAGTTTTTAATTACTGTCTCAGTGGTTGCATCAATTGATATCATTGAAAATATGTAGTTACATCAATAACATTGTTATTTTGTAAGTATGTTTATAATATAAATTATTAACATACTAATTCACCTAGTCCTTCGCCGGGCCTTAAACTGCCAGAATCCTACCAACTTGCTACTCAAGCAAATTTCTGTATCTAGACTAAGTAAATGTTTGTAAATAGACCAAAAAAAAGTCAGCTGAGTTTCTGCCGAAGTCTTCTCAAGTCGGGGCCGCGTTTCGAACCGGTCAGTGGTCCATTCACTCACTAATTTATAAAATATTGTTGATATTGACGTTTTGTAAGTGCCGTTTAATGTTATACAGAATAAATGAGTTGTGATTTTTTTTAATTTTGAACTGGACCCGTTCGATGCCGTGACTGCAAAGACCACCTGTCACCGAAGCAGGAGCAGGCAGCGGCAGCGTGTTGTTAATTCACCTCAGCCCAACCTTTCGGGGATAGATTCGTGTTTATATGTATGTATATAGGTATATAAAGTTTGATAGCAGACAAAACCTGGAGATCTTCAGATATTATTATATTTTAGATAACAGAAGCATTTACGTAGATAAACGTTATGTGTGTGGTATGAACAGACGCTGTTTTCTTCAAGTTATCGCCATAGATAAGAAAGATGAGATCATACGGTTATTATAACTACAGTATTCGTTCGGAAATTTTGTAAAAATTTTCCTTGGTATATCTTATTTAGGAGCATGCTTTAGGTATAGGTTTAGGCACAAGTTGTAGACTCAAAATGTGCTTAAAATGCGCTCTATAGGTACGTGCTGTAAGCGTTTTTGGGCTGTCTTTTGAGGATGGCACGGGTTATAATTGTTGTGGACGGTGCATCTTTAATCTATGATTGGTGGAGTTGAACTTTGGTTCGATACCCGCTCAGTGCAAATATTAGTAATATTTGTATGCATGAATAAGGCTATTTGCACTGGTCTGTTCGTGCCTCGGAGAGCACGTTACGCCGTCGGTTCCGTTTGTCAAACGAACATTATATCGCAGTCATTACAGGTAGTTGGAGCCCTCAAAAGTTCGACTAGCTTAACTTTTTATGGGTTATTTATTACACTTTCATACAATTTGTATGAAGGTGTAATGACGTGAATTGTCGTGACGTGTGTCAGTTTGCATGTGTATTTGCATGAATATAAATATTTGCATTGGTCTGGGTGTTTCTATGTAAAATATTTATGCAGGTATTTACTCGCCAGTTCATATTTAGGTCCCAATGTAACAGGTGGCGAGCCTATTGCCATCAACCGGGCACCCATAAACCTGCGATAAACACACACATAACTTCGAAAAGCATCGCTGTCATTGGTGTGTGCCATGGTAAACCTGGGATCGAACCCGAGACCTCGCCTCAGCAGTCCATTACCCATATCACTAGGCTACCGCGTTATAATATATTAAATATTTTTTTTTTTTTATCTATGGCACGTCAATTTGACTTCACCTCACCTGATGTTAAGCTGAAGGCAAAGTCCCATGAAAGAGGGTCACCATTGCAAACACGTTCAGTGCTACAATGGTGGCGCTCAGCTTGACGGCCTCATCAGATGCTTTTTCACGCCCCGCTTAAAGGACCCGGGACTGTAGGAAGAAGGAAACTAGTTCAAGATATACCCTATGGCTATTTATCCGGTACATTCAATACGCCAATATCTCATAAAATATCCTTCAAGTGTTAACTGATAAGTGTAATATCACGTAAAGTGTCCGAAAAAACCCGTAAGGCAGGGGAAACACTCCCTAGAGTGCTGTCTCCGTATCTCTGTTATAGAGTGACGACATGAAATGTATAACCATAGATAATATAGAGGTTTTTGTTTATATTTCGGTTGTTTCGATTCTTAGTAGGGGATGGAGGGTTGATAACGGTTTTTTTATGAGGGTTTTTTATAACTAATAGGTACTTAATATTAATTTCAGTTGTAAGTATCTACTTAAATAAGGAATTTAAGAAATTATTTTGTAGACCAAAATATGATACTATTTAGATTGGGTTTAAAAAGATAGTATAACTTATTACTTACTTATACCTTATTACTTGTAACTTATTACTTACTTATTATATTTTATTGCTCACGCCCTTAATCCCCAAAGGGGTAGTCAGAGATGTATTAAACCACCACATTTCGTCAACTATAATTTTCGGTCCCACGTAATATTGCCTATTGCCGCGAATCGGCATATACAGCATACAAATACTTGCATTGAGCGGGAATCGAACCCGCGACCTATGATTTAGCTGTCTATCGTAATAGTACAAGCTCCACAGAGTGTCTGAAGCTGAAAATTGTGAAGTTATCATTGTGTGTATAGGAGCTGTACGCACCAATGGCGTCGCGGCGCCGTGACCCCGCCAACGACGATAGGTCACGCCCTATGTAATTACTTATACGAGGGAGGACACGTGGAAAACTTAGCTTTTTTATAATATTTTGCTGCTTTTTACACGACTTTAGAATAAGAGTGTCTTTTTTATATAATTAACTTTATAATTCTAAAATATTTATTTTATTCACTAGCTGCCACGGCAAACGTTGTTTTGCCTGAAAAAATTTAAGGGTGAACAATCCTTATCACTTAGGGGTATGAAAAATAGATGTTGGTCGATTCTCAGACCTACTCAATATGCTCACAAAATTTCATGAGAATCGGTCAAGCCGTTTCGGAGGAGTACGGGAACGAACATTGTGACACGAGAATTTCATAAAAGATTATTGCACACATTAATTACATTCATACATATAATGCTTATAAGATGTTATGTATAAAAGGCATGCTTAACTTAAATTTAAGTTTTCTTCTAGCAAACCTTGTCATGCACAGAGGAAATTAATGCAAAGAGAGGCAAGTCTTGTGTACCTACATATATGGAACTGATAATTTTAATGAATGAAGGATTTTTTTTTATTTTTTTTTATACCACTTAGGTGGCAGACCAGCCCACGGCCCACCTGATGGGAAGCGGTCACCGTGGCCTATGGACGTTTGCAACACCAGAGGCGTCACACACGTGCTGCCTACACGTGCTACGTACAAAAAGTATACCCCAGGCACTAAACATACATACATACATTACGTGTTGTGTATTCGAACTTTAAAGTTTATTAAAATGCAGTATATATAAATATGCTGCATAATAAAATGTGCTTCATAAATAAATAAATATGTGACACCGATCTTCCGTGAAGACCAGTCCTCTTTCACCAAGAAGTGTTTCGAAATGTTTGGGGTTCGTGTATGTAATTAATTCAATTTCTGTTATTTTTGGTAAATAACCAGTTCATAATATGAACTGCTAAAGTAAAACTTACATACATACGCATACGCCCGTAATCCCCCCATATCGCCAGTTTATGTTTAGGTCAGTGCCGGATTTACCTCCGACGGGGCCTCAAGCAATAACTGATTTTTGAGGCCCTCATTTTAATATAACCCCTCCCCCCTCTTCTTTTGAAATAACCAAAAACAGATTAATTTAGCAAAATTAATATATTATTTGAACAATCCGTCATCTTTATGTTATTTCAATTTTTTTTAATATTTTTAATTATTTTTACATTTACAAATACGTTTTAAAAAAATTTCAAATTTTGGGGCCCCTCCCCAAGCGGGGCCCCAAGCAATTGCTTCCTTTGCTTCCTGGTAAATCCGCCACTGGTTTAGGTCCCAACGTAATAGGTAGCGAGCCTATTGTTATTAACCGTGCACTTATAAACCTGCGATAAATACACACACATAACTTCGATAATTAACTTTGTTTGTGATAACTACATAATGACCGATCTACGCGTTATAAACACTTATTTTAAACATTTATGTATTCCGTAGTATGTGACAGGTCAAAGACCGACCGAAGCCGTATCTTGTACCTCTGATAACATGCCAAAATATACCCTATATCAATGTAATAAGGTGCTATAGAGCTTATCGTATTGACATAAATTTTCTTCATTCTATTGTGTATTTTCCTGTTACAAATACATAATTTGTTTTGTTGATCACATGATCGGGCTATTTAAGGTATCTATGTATACTGTATTGTTAAAATAAAATTTACAGTTGCGGTATGCTATGATGGCCGTTTTGACACGACTAGTTTTGCTTGTTTCCTCTTTATTGGTGTGTAAATTTTATCTTCTTTTGTGCACGTCTGACCATATTTTTCTTTAGTTATTCGTCGTAACTGTTCGATGTCCAATATTAAGCGCACCAAAAAAAATTTACATTAAAAATTAAAAAAAACCCCGACACAAAAATACCTCCAAAATGTAAAAAATAAATAATTCCTCTAAATGGTGAAGATGTTCTCACCATCTTGGACCGATTGACATCAATCCTAGCTAAGAACACTCCCGACTAATTCAGCTTTCAGACAATAAAAACTACATTGAAATCGGTTCATCCGTTCGGGAGCTACAATGCCACAGACACACACACACAAACACGTGAAACTAATAAAGAAGTGTCAAAACGACCATCATAGCGTGCTGTAACTTTAGTGATGTCAATGACTTCAAAATTAAAAGTGACATAACTTCATATCCATTTGTTTAGGTACCTACTTAACTAAACGTATTTACGTTACGTTCAGACCTAATTAACTAATATATTTGGATTTTGCATGTAATCTATTTTGAGTGAATTATGATCAACTTCAATATTTCATATGCTATTAACATAACATAATTATCTTTGTGTAACCTATGCTAAATAAATATTTTTTTGAATTTGGATAAATTTTGTAAACTTTCATGGCTCTGTAGCCGAAGACCAATTCATGTCTTTGGCTACGAAGCCATGAAAGCATTCAAAATTCTCCTATACAACCATCTTGAACGCAGATAGGTTCATTAAACATAGTTAGCATACTAATCGCTTTAAAATTAAATTACATCTGATATTAAAACTTTCGAAGATATGAAAATTTGTTTTTCACAAAGGTTTTTTAAACCAAAAGTTGTATTTAATTACCTCTCGATTCGCCGAGACCTCAAGACCTGAACCAAGTCAAATTCCGAGGTGTTCTTTGACTGACCGCGCAGGGAGCGCCGGGGGCAAAGGGGAGGAGGATTCGTGCCCTCTCAGTCACTCTTGCGGTCCCCTCGCTATTGATTTTCAGCAAGACAACGTTTCTTGCTACTTGTGGGCTGAAAACTCTGAAATATTTCTGAAGATACGTTGATTACTCTTCTAAGTAACTATATGGAAAGAAACCTATTCACCATTTGTTTAGGAACTTAAATAAAGGTAAACAATCTTGAAGCATTTTTTTATAAAAGCACATGTTAAACAAATAAACTAAAGTAACTGACTAACTAGTGGTTCGACACAGATTTTTAGTTTTCAAAATGCGTTACTAAGTAGAAAAGTATTTTTATACTGATTGTTTAAACAAAACATATTAAAAAGTCACGCTAAGATTGTTTACGTTTTTTTAAGTACCTAAATAATTAATGGACTATAGACCGGCCATTGTACAAAGAATTATGTACGTGTACCTATAATACTATCTCTTTACTGTATTTTTTTTTATCATATTTTTTTTTATTTTAGTCTTTCAGAAAACTTACAGCTGCTAAAATACATAGTAGTAGTGAAATTGTATCTATATATATTATGTGTACAATGATGAGTTATCCATCTATCTATCTATCTAAATACTGATTTGTTTAGGTAATAGGGTAATTAGGTAAGTACTTAGTTGGCTTAGATTCATAACTAAAGGTACATAGTGTGAACGCGTAGTGAACACAGCAGCTAAGCAGTTGTAAGCGCGGGTTCGATCCCCGCTCAGTGCAAATATTTGTATGCATGAATATGGCTATTTGCACTGGTCCACGATAAACCGTCAGTCCCGGTTGACATACAAACATCTATAGCAGTCGTTACGGGTACTTGGAACCCTCAATAGTCCGACTAGCCTAACTACAGAACTTCGATATCGCCAATTTGGTTGTGAAGGTCCGATGGCAGTCACTTAGCGGTAAATATCGAAGTTCAACCGCATATTAGTTAGGCTAGAAAGCGGACCCCAACTGAGTTGGAAATAGGTTCCGATATGACAGAGAGGAAGGGAACATAAATTAGTTTAACTAATCATTTCGACATTTTTTCATGAATATGTTTGTATGGTATATGTGTTTTTTATGAATATGTGTGTTTATATGTATGTACTGTATTCACAATATTCGAGTACAGTGAGTAATGAATGCCTACTATTTAGCTGATGAGTCG
The DNA here is from genome assembly GCA_963691645.1 of Pelosia muscerda. NCBI lineage: Eukaryota > Metazoa > Arthropoda > Insecta > Lepidoptera > Erebidae > Pelosia > Pelosia muscerda. Next base: position 12,584,650 of record OY829114.1, on the reverse strand, counting down.
CGAATATCAAAGGACCCTCGCCCTCATTACAACCTTTGATGTAGACCTTCTGAACGACAGAACACACAGACAAACGTACAGACGTTTATTTTAAATGAGTATGTATGTTTAGGTAGTACCTACTTGAGGTAAATGATCGTTTTTGAGTTAATAGAGGTTTAGATACATAAAGTTAGTTTAGAGGAGCAAGTGTGAGTGACATTAGAAATACATTACTGTTCAGGAGTTCAGGTTACCCATCTTGACATAACGATTAGGTATATAGCCAGGAACAACTTTAAACGTGCTCTCCGTCACAAGCGATCACCCATCCGAATACCAACCTGACCTAAGTAGCTTAACCCACATCTTTCACATAAGTATTATAGTAAACGTATATAGCCCCAAACGCTTCAATGGGTAGATAACTAGATATTAATTTGTGCTGTATTTTTTAATTTTAAATGGGAGAGGACGTAGTAAGACTTGCCGTAGAGCGAAACCTATTTTTTTTCTATACCACTTAGGTGGTAGACAAGTAGGTACACGGCCCGCCTGACGGGAAGCGGTCACCGTGGCCTATGGACGTTTGCAACACCAGAGGCGTCACACACGTGCTGCCTACCCTGTAGAAACCTTCTAATGCCCTTCTTGAAGAACCCCATATTGTAGTCGCTTGGGAAAACCACAGCAGGGAGTTCATTCCACAGTTCCACCTGTGCTCGGGCCCTCTCCGTAAGTACACAGCTGTTAGCTTGTATCGGGTAGGTGAGCCTCAATGTGCAATATTACTATGTCACATAAATACTCTTTGATATTCCCTATTTACACCTGTTATCTATGGTTATTTTACGCGCCAAAAACACACGATCTGACAGTTCGGACACGAACACAAACTTTGTTACTTCTTCGTGATGAGTGAATTTATTATTATGTAATTGAAATTAATGCATAGAAGGATTAAATATAATACCGCAATAATAATGATATTGATTGGATTGAATATAATATATAAGGTTCGTGTAAGTAACGATTGCTATCTGTAATGTGTAGTGGATTTATTGGGAAAGGAAATGGAATAAATGCATTCGTTTGTGATATGATGGAAGAATTAATTATCTTATATTGACTCCTGTATTGACATGTATCGTAATAATTGAACTTGTACCTAATCATTATCGTGTATTGACATTTAGCTCTTTAGTATTTAACTTGAAGTTCAAATTGTCTGGTGAAAAACATTGCACGCCGCAAGGCTAAATATAGGGACACTCAATGTACAACCATAACATCCCATTTACCTGTATTTGCAATTATGAGAATAAATAAATAAATAATTTTTATTGATTAAACCCTGTCCCGAAGTGAAGCTAATACAACGATGAAAAAATCTAAATGGCTTTGCTCCCAGTAAGCTTTGCTTCACTGTTCTGGCGTAAGGAGATAATCCCACGTCCCTTGTCCAGAAGGAATCAAAGCCCTTTGATTCGATGAGCCGCTCTACAAACTGAACTACAGCGTACGTAGTAGGTAGGTATCAATTCTTAGCCAAACCTACACGTACAAGTACAACTGCGCAAATTTATACTTGTGCAAATATACGTTAATGAAAATTTTCTCAAGTTTTTTTTTCATATCAATAAGTGGTAGAGAAGCACACGGCACACCTTTTTAATCGTGCGAAAAATCCCCACGGATACCCCCGACCGGAACTGGTTGGGAAGGTTATGTCGGACTCGAACCGACTAAAACGCACGCCGACTTTGGGTCTTCAGTTGACAAAGCAGGGTTTCATACCATTTTTATCACAAGCAAATTAATTTTAAAATGAAAAATTAAAATAAAAAAATGAAGCAATTGGCTTGAGTGAATACTTATTATGAATTTTAATTATTAATATTAAAAAAAATATTATTGTTCTTTCATTAGTAATCCTACGCTATTTCCTACCAACTAATATTAATTTACGTGAAACTCATTTGGTATTTTTAAGAATTTTAGTGGCATGAACACGGAACAACTCGTAGAAAGGCTTCTTATTTTTAGCGTGGTAAAAATCCCCACCGATAACTTCATTCATCTGTGTTGATACCTCCCTCGCCGAAGCGGATTGGGGAGGTTATGTCGGACTCGAACCGACTAAAACGCACGCGGTCTTTGGGTCTTTAGTTGCCGGAGGTGAAATAGTAGCTAACATATCCCTCGCATCCCGGTCGTTAAATGCCTCTACCAATTACTTGCGCTTCTCTCTTTCCTATGTTAAACATTAGGAAAGTTTAATTTGACGTTTTGCAAGTGCCAGTTTATTAGTCTATACACATACTAAATACCACCCTGAACTGCAATTACCATTGAAAATTTAGCTAAAACTACCCCATTACTCTACGAGCCGTCAAATATTAGCACAGCCCGTGTAGGTATATCACGGCAGTTAATTATCGGAATTGAACCGCGATACCCGCGCTAATTACTAATACAACCTATTGACAGTTTGCAAACACGATGGAATACTATGCTAGTGAGTAATGTGCGTAATGGTAGTGAATGCGACTGCTACGCAGGGGGATGTGAATTCGATCCCCGCTTAGTTCAAATATTTGTATTGCAATGGCTTGGTCGTGCCTCGGAGAGCACGGTAAGCCGTCAATCCCGGTTCTCATACGAACTTCTATGGCAGTCGTTACGGGTAGTTGGAGCCCTTATAGTCTGATTAGCCTCTACAGAACTTCGATATCGCCAATTTGGTATATGGCAGTCGGTTCACGGAATACCTATAATTGAAGTTCAGCCGCATCTTAGTTAGACTAGAAAGTCGACCCTAAATAATTCCAACTGAGGGTGTGGGTTTGATCTCCGCTCAGTGCAAATATTTGTATGCATTAATATGGCTAGTTGCATTGGCCTGGTCGTATCCCGGAGAGCACGTTAAGCCGTCGATCCCGGTCCTCATAAAACATTTCTACAGTCGTATAGTAGGAGCTCTAAAATGTTTAATTACTGGATTAACTGCAGTACTTCGATATCGTCTATACTTGTAGGTTGTGGAGGCCAGATGGTAGTCACTTCATGGAAAAAAGTTTAATCGCAACGCAGTTAGAGTGGAAAAAGCAGACTCCGGACTCCAAGGTGACAGCCTCGAATGCGACCAGGATTAATACAAGGGCAAAATGTATGTGACGCCCCTGGTATTACAAATATCCATGAGCCAGGGTATTACTTTTCAGCTGGTGGGACGTGTGTTCGCAGCATGACCTCCGTCCTCCGTCCTGGGGGTGACGGGTGGAGCCGCCTGTCACCCTAGCAGAAGCAGGCCGCGGCGGCGGCGCAAAGTGCGCTTTCCCATACCTGGGGGCTAGACGGGGACACCGTGGTCCCTACACCCGACGGGGGTCATCTCGAAAGAGACGTCCCCGGGTCTGCCGGGGTGCGAGGGATATGTTGACTACTATCTCACTTCCGGCAACTGGAGACCCAAAGACGGCGTGCGTTTTGATCGGTTCGAGTCCGACATAACCTCTCCAACCGGCTCCGGCGGGGAAGGGGTATCCGTGGGGGTTTTTTGCACGATAAAGGTGGGCCGCGTGTTGGTTTGCCACCTAAGTGCTATAAAAAGAAATTGCATAAAATACATCCTCTTAACTTTCGAGCCATTAATTTGCTGAGACAAAGTAACTTTTATCCAATAGTTTGTAGCCAGGATCACTTTTCTCAAAAGTTCTTTATCTCAAGAACACTTTATCTCAAAAACACTTTATCTCAAAGACACTTTATCATTTGCGCTTGCGCCAGTCGCCGCGAAGGGTTGAGATAAGGGCTTACATCCCCACACGTTGGTTCAACATCCATTAATCGGTGGATTACTGCCGGATTTGGAACATCACGCCTCTTAGCATATTGGGGTAATCTGGTGCTTTAAGATTTTATGCCAAAATATTTGGTTGTTGGTTCTTGTAGAAGTATAGTGGGGTCACCCTTTCTGTTGCCATTTGATGGTAATAGATTCGACTACTATAACATGGGACCGGAAATCATAGTTGGTGAAATGTGGGTGTTAAAAGACCTCTGCCTACCTCTTTGGGAATTAATCGGTGTGAATATTTTTTAGGTGTGGATATATGACTACTGAGATCTTTGAATACAAATCAAAATAATTGTTATGTATTAACTTTTGCAATTATTTGAAATGAAAACTTCTTTTGTGCCTACCTCATTAAAGAGCTTCACCACTCGATGGCTGACTGGTAGGGCCCAGGGCATTAAGTCCGTCTTTGTACTTTATGTGTGTCAAGTTAAATAAATAAACACATGAGAACATTATGAATTCACTACTCGTGCCTATACCCTGCGACCATGATTGCTAAAAAGTAGCCGAAACGTCGGGCTAAAAGCAATTAATACCAAATATATCGCTACAGAAAGTAAAAAGTTGTTTCATTTTCAAAGTCATGTCATATAGTACCTAATTGATTACTTGTATTATTTGACTTAAATGAAGTATTACTCAAACAGAAATGTTCCAATCAATTGCCATCTTTCCCCTCATAACATTCAAATATAGAACACCTCACAACGGTAATCACACATCACTCGTTCCAAATTCAAACATTTTAACACAAATAAAGATCGGATAACAAATCGGAACGGGGTGTCGATAAGTGCTGCAAAACCCGTATTATAATACCACCAACATAACGTGACCTTTACTACGTAAACCATTACCTGGAAATGTTCTATAAAAGGAATATGGGGAGGGGTGAGGGAGGTCTAGGCAAGATGGTGCTTGTTACGATTCGAATTGTCAAGTCCTCAAGTGGTAGAAAATCGCATCAGTGATGGAAAAGGGCTGGGACTCGAGCGATTTTTTTTTTCTGAGCTCACTCGTTTGCATTTCGATAGTGAGGGGATTATTGTGATGCGATCAGTTTGCGGCAGTGCGTGCGTGCGTGTGTGTATGTGTGTGTGAGTGCGTGTGTGTGTATGTATAAACCCATGAGATTAACACACACACTACTTATTAGACTTATTTATAGGTTTTACCTTTAGATGAACAAATTGTCGTCTATGTCTCTATAATAAAAATCACAAGCCACTGCCACTGACATTATTAATTCTGTAACGCGATAATGAAAAGTCTATGGGTCTATTTATGAATGTCTATGGTACACACGAAAAAGTTTTACCGCAGCACAAATTCGCAGTACTCATTATTGAGCTGTAATTAACATGCAGCTTGTTCTAGACGCAAATGTTCAAATTAAAGAAAGTTATTTTCGATTCGGAAATCCTTACACGGTAGCACTTTGCGGAATTCGGACAAAAAGTGCGGAATTCCGAGGGGCGGAACCACCTGTGTGTAATCCGCATACTTTGTGGTGATACAGGATGGTGTTCATTTTGAAATTGGAATAATAAACTTGTTCTTATTTTTTTTTATTTGGACAATAATGAATGAGATTAACACTGTCATCTACGGCGTAGCGGTAGAGCCTTTCAACTCAAAAGTACATATATTATGTATTTTGGCCAAAAGTATGTAAGTTTTATGCACCAAAATGTATACCTAATACGTAGGTGAGAATCATTACAATTACAATCACAAGAAACAATACAAGAATACAATTACAGGAAATAACAATCCATATAATACAATACAGAGAAATTTGTAGCAAAAAAAATGTATTTAATTTAATGTAATGATGTTTTATTAATAAGTTTAATCCAGAAGTATATTATTGAATATATACATTTGCTTTCTAATGAATTACCAACTTCATGAAGCCTAAATTTTGATACTCACTGCAAGTTTATTACTTCTAGTATCAAAATTATGGTCGAATTTTTTTAAGAGCACTAGATCCTTCCGTATGTATGAGATATTGTCATAAACATGATATATTATGTATATATATCATAGTAGTTATGCTTAATACATTTCTGTATTTATCAAATCAATGTGTATCAAACATTGCACACCCTGTATATGGTAACGCGATCCCGTGGGAGAACGTAAAGGATCATTTCTACCAATATTCTCCGCAACCAGGAAATAACTGTTTTTGTACTCACACAGTCTGGGAGTAAATTCAAACGTCGAACTACGGCCATGCCGCCATATTGTTTTTGAACATGCGGTTTGTGTTCATTACGTAGACTCAACAAAGACTAGGTATTTTTTTTTAATATTCAAGGATGCATTACGCAGTGGCACCTAGACACCAAGTCTAAAATACCGATAGATTTATGTACCTAGTTAGGAAATAGAAATTGTGTTATGGATTCTAGAATGTGAAGAGATAGGTCTTTTTTGTAAATTTATTCATATTATACACAGGAACACTCAGAATAATGTAAATATTCATATTCGTGCACACAAATATATGCACTGCTCAGGAATTGAACCCGCACCTCCTCCATTTCACTTTTATAGCATACTTCATTAAAATTGACTTCACCCTGCCTGATGGTACGCTGTGGCGTGGTTCCAAGAATAGTGGCCGCCATCACAGGTGAATCCCTGAAAAGGAAGGTAAGATCAAATGGGATTTTAAATCTCAGCATCGAAGTTATCGACCAACCGTAAAATCGTAAGTAGATTGAGTAAGATATTGATTGAATCTCACTCAAACTCAAACTACGACTCAATTTTTACGAGCTACTAACTTTTGGATTTTATAGGTAGGTACTTCAAAATAATAGAATCTAATAAGAATGAGAATGCATATTATAAATTAATTATAAATATCTACCCCTAATACTACGCAAGTTCACCCCTTACTAAACAACCTGCCAGCCTGCGCCAATCTATGGGAATTGGGAATGACATTTTTTTTCTCATTTCCTGACGCGTGATTTGTACGTTGTCAGCGAAAACATTTGGTTTTCAAACGGACACCTGTTCTCTTGTTCCCACGAACTGGGTCGTATGAACCAAAGTTTGGAGTGCACGTGTTCCAATTACAAAATCTGAATTCAAATCGATCATGTAGAAGTTTCATTTGAATTTCGAATTGTGCGTGCTGAAATTGCTACTAAATCGAATTCGATTTTTGTTTTAAAAGAAGATCGAAATCTTGGCATCAATTAAATTATTGTAAGTTAAGAAGAATTCACATTGTTTTATCTTACGGAACCATAATAAAAGTTACTACATTTAACAAATACCGTAATATACCAGAACATCCACCCACATGTCCGCTTTTTTCCACGACAATTACATCTAAATATCCATAAAATTAATTGTTACAAATATAACTACTTTCACACGGAACTCCTTTGAAACGACCGTGACACTGGCAGTAATGACCAATGCCTCTTTTATGAAAAAAAATACGAACTATTTGCTGCTATGAAATCAAAATACATTCGGAAATATACTTTATCTACAACGCAATAAAGCTTAAAAAGAATGAGTGGGTGGTAAAATATAATTGACTACAATTTGACGTCTCAATATTCATTGACAGCTGTGGTCAGCCATTTTATTTTTTTCTTTGATAGATTTACGATGTCCACCCACATTTGGCATGCGACCATTTCTTTATGAGCATTATTACATGGTCATTAATGGTGTGTTGGGTATTGTGTGTTGAATTGAATTGTCATTAATACGTTGTAATTTGTAAGTAGAAACGGGATTTTGTGCAAGCGTCATTGCCGTGAAATGAAGAATGGTGGTAAGCTTTTAGTTTTTTATAGATTGCGTGGGGCCATAAAAACGCCATTCTATGCTTCTAGCTACGCTATTAGTTACAGATTAAAAATCATCTATTCATCAAAAGACATTTATTCTGTATAGACAACTTAACGGAACTTACAAAACGTTAATTATAAACAATATTTTATAAATTAGTGAGCAAATGGACCACCGGTTCGAAACACGACCCCGTTCTAAAAAGACTCCGGCAAGAAACTCATCGGACTTTTCTTTTTTTGGTCTATTTTCAGACATTTACTTAGTCTAGATATAGAAATTTACTTGAGTAGCAAGTTGAGTGAACAGCTTGTTTCCAGGCTTGTTTATCATCGAAATAATCCTGACTTTTATAATAAGCTTTTTGGCATAACTTTTTTTAATAACAAATACAATAGATTGACAAAGAGTGCGAGTGACTATATATCTTTTCTGTGCCTTTACATCATAAAGTTATTAGTAATACATAGAGTTACAAAGTTTGTCAGTGACATACATATCTTAACTCAAATCCTAGATGTGAGAGAGTGACAGAGTATAAGAACCGTGAAACGTTTTTTTATAAACCTATCAACTTGTCATATAGCTGGCTGTTATAAAAAGTGCATATATTGCATATATTCCGGAATGGCCGCAATGAGGAGACTTTTGCTCTATATACACTAGTAATAATAGCTTTATGCTTGACATAGAGATAGTAGATATATATAATCCGAATCTAATTAAGTGGAAGCCTCACCAGTGATCACCGGCACTGCTACTTAAGGCGTAGACAGATATCACTAGAAACGTTACAGTTTCGTTTTCCGTCTTTTGTGACTTGACTTCCGTTTGCTCGCTGGCTTCTTAGTAGGGTGACTATGAACATAATAGGTTGTAGGATAAATTCTTAGGCCAGTCTATTATACATATATGTTAAAGCTAAAAGTTAAAAGTTTTTGGTCTATGGCATTTTTATGAGAAGATAAAATAGTTGATAGAACAGTCACTTTATCTTGCACCTACACAAATATTAATTTAGCTATGAATATTCTGTTTCAATAAATGATTACTTTTTCATAATACCTACGTATTACACCTATTTTAGAATATACATTTGAAAAACTAGAAGCGAATAATTCACACATAGATTTTATTTTTCTAGGCTCTATCTGAATAATTTATTCTTTAAATACTAAAATAATGTAATGTGTAGTAACAAACCCTCATTCCGGGACACTCGTACTCTATTTCTACCTGGTCTCCCTACCTACAGTGTTGTTCTTTTTTTCTAAGTCAGATACCGTGTGTACATACGCGAACCCCTCTCAGAAGAAAAAAGAGAAATTTAAATACTCAATTGTCTTTATTCAAATTTGTTGAAAAATTATAATAAGATCAACCTATCTATTACATCGCTGATTTTAGAGTATAGTATAAGTACATGGCGTGAAAAAAAGTTATGCTTACGTCTTCGTGGTCACCCTATAATCAGTACAGTCAGCACCGCAATAGTATTACATGTCAAACGCAATCCTCTTACCCACCCCCTTGCTTGCCGCGTCTTTAACCGCCTGCTCTATGGCTTCATGCAAAACTTAAGGTTGGTGGCCCAAATATTTTTTGTACCCCTTCTACGTAAGTGACCTCAGTTTTGGAAACCTATGATACGATGGTATGGCGAATTTGAAGGCATTATGTATCTGCGTAGACGTAAATTTTTCAGTTACGTACCAGTTCAGTTATAATATATCTATGTACCTACTTATAGTGAGTGCAGATTGTGTGTATTGATTGTGCACCAACCTTATATATATAAAAATGAATTGCTGTTCGTTAGGCTCGCTAAAACTCGAGAACGGCTGGACCGATTTGACTAATTTTGGTCTTGAATTATTTGTGGAAGTCCAGACAAGGTTTAAAAGGTGAACAAATATGAAAATGCTCGAAATGGAGCAGCAGGAACGGGATCAGAAGTCCCCGCGGGCGGAGCCGCGGGCAACAGCTAGTAGATAAATAAAAAAACATTGACTTACATTGACAAGTCGTTTAGAATACAATTGAAGCGGTGAGGCGGGAATCAATTTTGAATTCGAATTTGGAACGGAAGACAGAAAATGAATACGTACGTAACACGCTTTTATCATTATGATGGCCAAAATAGGTAATTACTTACCTGGTATGCTAACAATTAATTAAGATTATAATATATAGATAAGTAGATCGAAAAAAGCGAATGCACCGCCGGACGGGACGCCCCTTCGGATCTTTTTTTTTTTATCAACTAAAGCATAAGATACGTGTTGTCGCTAGGCTCAATGTGATTTGTAGTTTTTATTCTGGCATAGAAGCTCTCTTAACCTCCACCACGGCCCCTTCCCCTATCTCTTCAAGAAGAGCATTAAAAGGTTTCTACAAGGTCAGCATCGTCAGCACGAGTGTGATGCAAATGGGGTGGTGATATGGTTTCTCCGTCACCGCTTGAATAATGTCCATAGTCCACTTTCCATCAGATGATCTGTGTGCTTGTCTGCCGCCTTAGTGATATAAAAATAACCAAGATTAATGCGAAAACGACTTTAAATAAGTACCATGATTGCGTACATTCTGTATTATTATAATTATTCCTTGTATATTCCGACGTCATTGAAGCAGTTCCAAAATATTTCTACTATAGGACAGGAAGCAACTAAGTTTTTTAAGCCCTGTTGGCAGCAATTATATAAAAAATAGGAGCAGTAACTCATCTCTTTCTCAGTAAAATATCACCACTTATTATTAAACTTAATAGTACTTAATAATCCTGTATGTTTTCATAATCTTATCACTGCAGTCTTCAAAACAGATGCGTTGATGTTTTTACCCTCATTACTCACTAAAACCATTATAAACCTTAGCTATTTAATCATTAAGTTCAATTTCTTTTGAATCAAAATCATTATGAATTCTTTTATTCATAAAGATATACGATTTTATGTCTTATTCTAAAGATTCTGAGTTCCGTTTTTGAATTTTATCAAACTAAACATAATTTCATTTCAATTTAAACTCTATAGCAGTATAATTGAAAGTCTATTTTCACTTGTAATATTTTTTCAAGTGATTTATTTCGAAAATGAACTAAAAGTGAGTTGTATTAATAAACCACAAGTATGCGAGGGTGGAAGTAAGGTCGAGGGTGAGTTCCGCCATTAGTGTGTTTGAACATGTCTAATGGTTCCTGAAAAATTTGTCGCGGGCTAAAGGTGACGTCACATTATGAGGAGAAGATGCATATGCCAATGTTGGGTGATTTTCTTTGTAATGGAATATGTCATTTTTTTACCTGAAAGACATTTTCTGCTGTATATGATATGGTCCAAGTATCGGTATGGGTAATGGACTGCTGAGACGAGGTCTCGGGTTCGATCCCAAGTTTACCATGGCACACACCAATGACTGAATGAAGTTATGTGTGTATTTATCGCAGCTTTATAAGTGCCCGGTTAATGGCAATAGGCTCTCCACCTATTACATTGGGACCTAAATATAAACTGGCGAAATGTGGGTGCTAGCACCTCTGCCTACCCCTTCGGCGATATAGGCGTGATATTATAAAAAAAATGATATGGTCCATTAAGATTATCACGTGATAATATGCTTGGATGAAATCCAAAAAGAGAAACTGATGTTTTTAGTTCCAGTTGTGTTGTGTTCCCGGCGGGTAAATGACAAATGAAAATGAAATGAAACAATGTTTTAATGTTTATATACCGTGGCACCCTGATGTATCCTCAAAAGACAGCCCACAAACGCATAATGTGTGCAAATCGTTTCTTTCCAAGATACCAGCCTTCGGTCTGCCTCCTAGACTGTACAACTAGGTTGCTAGCTTCCTACAGAGGCGCCTTATTCGCTTTCTTTGTGATGAACGAGCTCTAGAGTTCCTACAGGTAAATAATGGCGTGCCGCAGGGGTCCGTCTTATCACCTACTTTCTTTCTTCTGAATATCAATTCAATTCAATTCTTTTGAATGGCTTCTGTGTGTTGCCACAACTTGCCAATATCAGGGTGTTGTGACTTCTGAATATCAACGACATGCTGTCAACCGGAAGCATTCATTGCTATGCAGACGATAGCACCCTACACGGGAGTTACCACGAACATTCTGTGGACGAAAATGCGTGGAAAAAATACAGTTTCTTTGAGCTTGACCGAATCTTTCTTCCTACAGTCTTGAATCCTTTAAGCGAGACATGAAAAAGCATCTGATAAGGCCGTCAAGCTGAGTGCCACCATTGTAATACTGTACGTGTTTGTAATAGTGACCTTCTATCCTCAGACTTTGCCTTTAGCTTACCATCAGACGAGGTGAAGTCAAATTGACGTGCCCTAAATAAAAAAGAAAAGAAAATACCATCTTGGGTCTACAACCCTCTATGTAATTATGATGGTAAATATTCGTATAGGTATCTTGTGTGTCCAGGGGAAGTGGTCTCGAGTGTCGCAAGTGCCCTGGTAGGAAGTCGCACGTGCTACACCCCTCCTTCGCCATGGGTCAAGTTACCATTCCGTACCGGATGCTCCGGACAAGTGTCCATGACAGCACAGTCTTGTAAACGGTCTTTATTTTATGGGTTAAAAAAAATTGTGGACATTTTTTTACAAACCACATAATGAGTCACAAATCGGGAATAAAACCTTTCCAAAATATAAAAAAAACTTCTAAATAAAATATACCATAATGCACCCCTAATAAATGTTATCTTTAAAAGCTACCATTAAAATTCATTGGCTCTAAACATATTTTCCTCTTACTGAATTGCCAGTTGTAAAATAAAAAGTACCTTCAACCAGATAACGCGCTTATAAAGTACTAAATATCTTACATATTGCCTACAAAACTGTTCCTTTTTCTTACAAATAAAAGTATCTTACATATAAAAATATTTTTTCTATCTTTGGACAAAGTATGCCAGGTCACTTTATAATTTTGAAACAAAACTTTCGTAAGTCAGCGATCTGTTAAAAAATGTTAATATTTGAAGTAAGCATATTTCAGTAGATAGTACTATTTTGATATAAACCGTGCTACTTAACCCATAGAAAATCAAACTAAAATGTACTTAAGTTTACCAAAATTATGCGAATCCATTACAATATGGCAACACATGCTTTTTAAAAAGACAATTCGTAGTCTTTGTGCTGTATTATTTCCATACTTCAGACATAACGTCTACTCTATGGACTTGTAACATGATTCTAATCTCATTGTTAAATCACTCTTATTCTTATGTAAGAAAGGTCTATTTTATTTTTTATAGAACGCAAGATTTAAATTTGGAATACGGTAGCGATATCAAACCGCAAAGATGGGGGCGTAGACGAAATGTGCCACTTTTATAACCACTTTTAAGACAACTTGGAATAATCAGGTTGATCTATATTTTTTTATTGTCCATATAATATTATACGTATATGCTGTCTACCAAGAAATATGTACCTATTCGAAGTTGCGGACCTAAGTTTCGAGCAATTACCACCATGAAAAGCATTTATCGCATTTTTTTTTCAAATAAATTCCTGAAGGTCACAGGTGACTCTACTTTCGGCCTAAACCTAACCTGCCCAAAGCAATTCGAAGTAGATAGATAGTTTCATGGTACAATGCTACAAAAAAACCTAAGTATGCAAAGTCCATCTGACCTAATGGTAAGCTGTTGCGAGCGTCCTTGTACTATACTTTAATCATTCTCATCCTTGCGTGAATCCTGGTCGCATCCAAAGCTTTCACCGCGAAGTTCCCTTTAACCTATAGGAATAGGCGATATCAAGGTTCTGCAGTTAGGCCATTTGGACTTTTTAGGGCTCTAACTACCCGTAACGATTTCCATAAATGTTCGTGTACTGGGACCAACGGCTTAACGTGCTCTCCACAGCACGAGCAGACGAATGCAAATAGCCATATTCATTCGTACAAATATTTGCTCTGCATGAGGATCGAACTCGCACCTCCTATGTACTGGTAGGTACCCTGCAGTGTTTAATAGCTACGAATATCACAAAATACTATAGTTAAGTAAGTATAGGCTCTATAGCCGTTAAGCCGAAATCAAATCGTAACAGTGTACATTATCAACAATATATCGCTCACTCCGCGATCAATGTAGCGGAACGCATCAAATCCATACCTATAAGGGAACACATACACTACGACTTTTCTGAATGCGATTCGTAGCATTTCGTCATATAAGTGTACCACGATAACGCTCTCAAAATCGCAAAGTCGATATATGAATCGAGCTTCACGGTATGTTCGCGTTCCATTTTTAAATATATTTACAATTTATGGCTCCATATTTGCACGGTTCGTGAGTGAATATTTTTGTCTCCTCCCCACCGTGACGAATTAGGTTTTACCAGATTCATTCAAATAAAGAATTGCAATAATTTACGATTTTTGCTTTGTCCAATGTTTGCTGGCCGATAACAGTTTTTCAATTTTAATTTTTTTTTCGAATCTATTGTTCTATTTTCGTATGTAACGACTTGGCATTGTTTGGTAGAAATTGAAATTTAAAAAGATTTTTATGTAGGTACCTACCTATTCTCTATGTCATATTTCTCTCTTATTATTTTATATATTTTCATTTTTTATTTTTTCTACATGACTCGAGTCAACAATAGTGCCCGGATTACAGTAGGTATAGACTCACCCCTATTACGTAGGACCGAATACAATGGTTGTTGAAATATAGGTCTTGATTCATCCCTGCCTAGGAAGGAAAATAGGCGTGAGCATAATAATATGTTACTTACAGAGAAGTAGTAATTTTTCAAGTGAGCCTAGTTTAGTGGTCTGACAATAAGCTCATCTTGAGTACATAATGATAAGCACGTTATTATAAACCATAGACATTAATATTTCTAGTGTCAATAGACTCGCAGACTCTTTCATTACCAAATTTAAAATGTCAGTGGCAGTGACTTGTGGTCAGTATAGAAACAGTGACGTCACGGCAATATCTATTTCTGTCAAAGTTGATAATGGTTTATAAAAATAACGTTTCACGGTTAATTTACTCTGAACCTTTCTCACTCTTGATATCGTTATGTTAGAAAGTAATTATTACTAATATTAAGTACATATTTAACTAATTAACTACTAACTAATATTAAGTATATTTTTCTTGTGTTAGCCCAGCTCTATAACCATCTTGAATTTTAATCCTCCATACATAATTTAAATGTTGCATTTAATATTTAAAAATATTCTTGAGTCATATGCGCGAGCGCTCGGCAGATAAGAAACCCTCTATCTCGAACAGCACTCAGAGGAAATAGTATCAATGTACAGACAGACAGCAGTCGATATTAACGGTAACTGATTGCAATGAACATTAGCGAGGTTATGTCATGGACATGAGATTTATACTTTATTTTTTAATGGAGACCATCTGTACTCTGCTATTGATACTAGCTATTTGTCATAGCTTCACTCGCGTGGAATCCTGGAATAAAATAAATCGTTATGTTCTATGAAATTCATCGATATTCTGTGTGCCTACTTTTTTTTGTAGAATTAATCTTTTATAAGGTACCTATTAAAAAAAGGTGTATACCTACTTACAAAGAAATGAAGAAATTTCTCGGGAGCCATGTAGTGGCTGGCAACTGATTTCCAGTCAGTTTCCCGACCGCCATTTAGCAGGTGAGGGCCCTATCAGCTTATGGATGAAGTGGACATAGTATCATAGATCTTAATATAGAACCACCCACCCGAATTAATACGCTAGCGTTAGCGGAAATTAAAAAAAAAAGTTTCCTAAAAAAGAAAAAATAACATTCGAATAAATTCAAATGTGCACATTCCTAAACTAAACATAATTTAAAAAACCATTCGTCCAGAAACAAAATCTCACAGAGTCACGCTCCAAACATTATCGTTCAAAAACACTCTAATTTTCCTCCTGTAAGACAACACTGCCACTAAAAGCACCAATGGCCAGAACCACTGAAGATCACTTTCAGTTTAATGGGAGATATTTTTTGTATGGGAGGGGTTAAAGGTGAGGCCCAATGGCGGCGTGTGACGTCACTTGCAGCAGATTTAGAGAGAGACGAGAGATGCTATTCTTGGAGTGTCTGGAACGTACAGTTGTAGGAAAAAGTGGTTTCTATTTATGACTTCGGAAGAATTTTCATCTGATGTTTTCACCTTGGACACCGGAGTCCGCTTACTTCTTTGTTTGGTTTGGCTTATAGGTACCACAACAGCTTTTATAGGAGTGATAGACATGTAGCCCGATATGATAGCCTGCAACCAGAGAATTTGTTAAACATATTTAAATTTAATTGATTTCATTGACACCAATGATTTAATATACTTAACAAAAATTTTAGCCTACTTGGACAGTCGTGTGAAAAGAACAGTCGTGCACGGTTATTCAAAATTAAAAACAGTAGGTACAAGTACAATGGTGAACAAAATGTCGTTAGCAAAGCGCGTATTTGTCGGAAACGTCGCGCGCGTACGATTTATGTCGACACATTCTGAGGTGAGGATTTCGAAGTGTAATAAATACAATGAGCTTGTGGAAGTCGCGTCTGGAATATTCGATAGCGATAGAATTGGAGTATCGCTAGCCAACAGTCGAAAATATTTTTGACCATTTTAAAGATCGAATTTTTAAGTGTAGATTATTGCATAGTATAGGGTTTTATTTCGAGTTTACTTTCTCTCGCATTGATTTTGTCTGTGCATTTTTCCGTTAGTCACCTCTTACGACTTAAAATCAGTAGGCCTCCGATATTTAGGAAAGGCCTACTATGTCCTACGGTGGACTGCAATAGGCAAATTGATTATTGCAATAGAGAAAGATAACGACCATAATTAATCGATAAATCAAGCATTCAACTTTTATGTTTTATACACCACCAATGGCTCTAAACGCTTACGATGTCAATGTTGACTTATCTATGTAAAAAATGATCTATACTTTTCAATTGAATGAAATCTTACTCCTTCATCAATATTCAATCATTAACATCATTATAAACGTTAATATAACATAAAATAACTTTCGGTGATAGAGCAAGACTTGACACATAAGAAATTTCCAACGTCTGAGGCACTAGCACAAAAACTTGCGAGAAAGTATTCGTATCGAATTCGATAGCAAAATGTATAAAATTTCAAATCCATATTGTGCGTTAAAGGAACTAAATTTGGTGGACAAACTCGAGACTCATTCGATACGTAAGCCTTAAATGAATAAATTTCGAAAGCATGAATGCTAAGTTTCGATAACGTCTCGACAGCTCCGGTTTGCCCTCGAAAAACATTCAGGAAGATATATATCTCAAAAAATGCAGTGGAGCGCCGAGTATTTATGGAAATCTAAATAACACTAGCGCTTTTTAATTGTACGGGATGAGTTTTTTCATTATGGCCTTTATTTATTTTCGTGAGCTTCAGTGATTTGTTCGACGGTAAATATTATAGGGAATGGCAGTAGACTGTGCGGTGTAAATGAAGTGTCGCTTATAAACGTTTGTATAACTAAATATGGCTCGCTGGGGACAGATTTTTTGGTAAAATACGAAGTTTGGATGTCGCTCAATATAGAAAGAAAACAATAACAGTAAATTGGTGTGTCTTTCTTAGAACTGGCAGATGCTGTTTGTGTTTTGACATTGAGTAAAATTGAAAAAAAAGTTAAAGTCACATTGACAATTATATTTTTTTTTAAATTGAAGAAGTAATAGAACCTTGTTTGTGAATAAAGGTAAAAAATAAATTGTTTAAATTAATAAGGCAGCATATTAGGTAATTTAAATAAATATCAACGCATTTATCTTTTCAAATTAGCCCAGGTTTTCCGAGTAAATAATAATAATAATGCATTTCTCATTTCAATCATTTAGAAATCTAATTTATATTATGTTTATAAAATTAATGCAGTGGAATAATAATGCTTTAAAATCATAGCACAGACAATTAATTCTGCCTATGCCCAGTTTTTTTATACCTAGATCCATTGTAATTATTTGGGGTCAAATACGATTAGAAAAATCCTATTCAAATCTATAACGGACTTATAGGTCATTTATCATCCGCAAAAAAATGGTCACAAACCGGAAGGTCAAGTCCACAAGTGGTCAGTTCTCAAGGGCTGATCAATATTCAAGAAATACAACTTTTCTATTCACTTGCACATAAATTCTAACGACCATTATCCGCGGATTCTAACAATACGCGAACATTAATTATAAATTCTACGCGAACTTTTGAGAGGTCACGGCTTGACCCGTGAGAACTGTTCTAAGGGACGGTCAGACCGATAGACCGACAGACCCTATTTGAATATGCCCTTGAGTGAAAGAAAACATCGCATTGTGTCCTGCCGGTCAGCCTTTGTTAGCACAGTGCAGTGTCATCGTATTATTATTCAAATTTTGGCAGGTGATGTGTATAAACAGAACTGACCTTAGCTATTTTTTTGCGCTGGTCATAAATTTCTATTTGACAATACACAATTATTGGGACGAGCGAATTTTATTTAAATTTGGAATATCGTGTAGTAGATGCTAGGTGCGTCGTAATATAAATAATTTTGACATTTGAGGCTTATGTTATGTAAGTTTATTTTTTGAAATTTTATGACATGGTAACTAGGACCTACTCGAATTTATACCAAATTTAAGAAAATAAATGAAATACCGCAATGCGTCTCGTCTTGCCACGTAAAACTCTCACTTATGTGAGCAAATTTGGAAAAAAAAGTTGGTTTGCAATTATAGTTTTCTTTAATATGACTCTCAACAATTTAAATACATAAATAGTTTTAAAAGAAACTAATATTCGATTGTAATAAAGCAATGTTGCCCTATAAAAAAACTAAAACTAATTTATTCATTCCATAAAATATACCGCACGCAAAAGTCAACATAATTCATCAAAATGCGACCACTTTATCCACCCGCCCCCCTGTTTAGCGGAGATTTTGTGGAAAAAATGGGAATATCCCGTTTTATCGGACGCAGGATGGCCATCAATCAATAAGGATTACCGGTCCCGTCGAGCTCTATTTTAATCATTATACCCTTGAGGATAGGCGGCGGTTATCGAGTTATGAAGATATCGAATATTTCCTGTTTATAGTGAAATAAATTAATGCTGTTATGTCTCTAAAAGGCGATAAAAAATGAACTCGATAAAGTAATATATAGCTGAATCTCAGGAGCCTCTCAAAACTAATTTTATTTCAGCCGCCCATTACTTCTATAGTGAGATTTAGACTGTCAGCGTCCGTAAGAATACACGGGAACCTAGTGCTATATGGTTAAAAGGGGTTAAATAAATACTAAGTTTATTTTACATTTATTAGTTTAATTTACAAATAATAAATTTACACAAAATATCCATGGACAACAACGGTCCGAGTCATACTATGAAAGTAAATTTAAGATTCAAATAATAATTATTACTTTTTGGTTGCATTGGTTTAACTTTTTTTTTTCTTTTCTGAAAGTGAATATTTTTCACTTACTTATTCAGTTTAAAAATAAGCGCGCGAATGCGTGAGTTTAACCACGACAGTACATAATTATAAACTCTATGGTTAAAAGTAGTTTTGTTAACCCTACGTGGCTGAAAATACCTAATAAATATATTGTTATTTTTTATTGACAAACATCCGTCACGAGTCAAAAGTATTGCGTTCAGAAACCCTCAAATCTCGACACATTTTTTATAAGCTACGTTACCATATTTAAAGGGAGTGTTTAGCGGTTGAGGGATACGGGAGTGATAAAATTTTACGAGCAACAGGGAAGGAATCAGCCAACCGATGCATTGTTTCCATTACCGAGATTGGATGGACCTTATTTTAAGGCAAAGTTATGATTTTATAGCAAACTTAAGAGGAAAATTTTAAGATGCTTTTTCAGATTTATTTCAATCGAACATAAAAACGAGTATGTTTTGGGAAACAAAGCGGTTCTTGAAATTCCTTAGCAGCTCACATGTTTCCTTCTTACTACAGCCCCAGGTTCTTCAAGCGGGGCGTGAAAATGCATCAGATGAAGCCCTCAAGCTGAGCATCACCATTGTAACTCTCTACGTTTTTGTAATGGTGACTCTCTTTCCTGAAACATTGTCTTCAGCTTACCATAAGGCGACATGAAGTCAAATCTCTATTTGACTTCATCTCGCCTTATGGTAAGCAAGATTTTTTTCCTAGTAAGAAAAAAAATGTGTCACAGTATGTCTAAAACACAGCATTATTATCAAAGGGAGGCTGTATTAAGTACTTACGTTTTTAATTTAGTAACTCACCACCCAATAACGTTTTACTCAATCCAATAACCAAATCCGCAACCTATCTCACAACAGCTGCACTCACTACCGATAAATAAACCACATTAGGGTAATACCATAACTTTCAATAAATACCGGACACTATAAAGTATTCGTACCCTGCCAAACAATGGGCACAAACCCTAACTCGAAAGAATCAAGAAAGGCAAAAGGGTTGTCCGTTGATACTTTGAGCCGGCCTCCTATCGCGGTGGCGTGATGTTAAAACATGCCATATTATACTATATTTATGCCACTTTACTCAATATGGTGGATTTCGGCCAGCGCCGGGCAAAGTCGTAAGTTTTTATGTAGTGGATCAGTTTTGTGATCTGATTTGATCAGTCATATATTTTTATAGCTAGTGGCAGTGGTAGGGTTAAACTGTGGAACTTTATTTATATTTGAAATTGAATTTGGAATATTATAGTCTGTGGTTAATGACATTTTTCAATCGCGAATCATTTAGCATGGTGCCTAAAACCATCGAGTTTATATTATTTTTTTATATTACTGAAGTAAATATAGGAACAATTTCCTCTTGACCGCGTTACTGAATTTAAAATGTCAGTGACTTGCGAAGTTTATTTCTGTCAAAGTTGATAATAGTCTATGAAAAACATTTGACAGTTTATATTATTCTGTGTCACTATCTCACACCAAGGTTTTGTGTAAAGGTACGTATGTCACTCGCATATTTTGTTCCTCTAGGGACATTTTTGTTTTGACCGATATGCTAATCTAGTCTGCGTGTAGTTTTTAGTGTCGTACAATATGGGGTTCTTCAAGAAGGAATTAGAATATTTCTACAGGGTAAGCAGCACAAGTGTAGCGCCTCTAATTTTGCAAACGTCCAGGTGACCACTTTTCATGAGGTCGGTCGTGTGCTTGTTTGCCACATAAGTGTTTTTTTTATGGCACGTCATATTCAGTCAAATATTTTTATAGCTAGCGGCATTAGTAGGGTTAAATTGTGGAACTTTATTTAAATTTGAAATTGAATTTGGAATATACGTGGCATAAAAAACAATAGCTCACAATCAAAATGTTTTAACTAGCATGTTTATTGATACGGAAATAAAATGGCATATAGAATGTACATGGAGGAGAATTAGTGCTATAATGCTAGGCATATATCTGTACGATTTATATTTCGATACCGCGTCCGCGTCCCAGCCAGCATAGGGCCAGCTACCGCAAGATTGCTATCCAAAAGTCGTAGTGTGGAGTAGGCTTTATTTTATTTATAACTAGTTGTTACTTTGTCTGCCACCTAAGTGGTATAAAAAAAGTATGTACCAACCTAAAAGTTACCTAGGTACTAGATTTTAGATAGGGTTATTTAATTTTAAGTGTTCGTGTTTATATCTATGCGCACAAAAATTAAATTCAGAATGATTTGCGTGAAGTATCCTTTACTTTACTGAGGCATCGAGGCAACTATCATCCATCATCGTCATCATCATCATCAACAATCATTACAACTAGATTAGTGAATAAAGTGTTACCAAATAAAATAATACTTGACACAAAGGTCCTAAGTTACCATTTTATAAAATTCCTTAAAAATTATCAAAAAGCTCTTAACCTAATAATAATGTAGGTACTTAATACATCACAAGGAATTTTAAAAATAGAAGCGTAAAATCCAAACTGGTATCAAATAAAAAAAAGATTGTCAAAGACTCCATCGCCATCTTTACTATAAGCCACAATCCCGTCTAAGAAATTTTACAGTGCAATTTTATTTATAGCGAAATTATACGGTGGTCTGTATGTCCGTGAGAAAGCCCGGACAAGGGACCGGCCAGTGCCCGGATCTTTTTGAGATTTTAGGACATTTGAATAATGCACCGATACTTTTTGATTACATTATTCTAAAGGGGCGATTCGGTTGAGTTGATTCTGTGATTTGGCGCGCAAAATGTGGCTTGGTTTCGTTTAGATTCCGTTGAATTTTTTTTCACTTATATAATACTATTATGGATAAAATTTTAAATGCCTTAGTTCTGAAAGTGAACTATCGATTGCATATTTTATGTGTTTCGACAGGATACATTATGATCAGATAATTGCAATATTGACAAAGGTAAGCCCGGTTCATTGCTGGGATGAACTGGATGCACAAGACGAAGGATCTGGTGCTACAGCGCATATTGGGAGAGGCATTATGTCCAGCAATGGATGGTTTTTGATTTATTGCTATATTAATTCATAAACATACATACATAACATAAACTCACGCCTTGATCCCTGAAGGGGTAGTCAGAGGTGCTAACACCCACATTTCGCCAGTTTATGTTTAGGTCCCAATGTAATAGGTGGCGAGCCTATTGCCATTAACCGGGCACTTATGAACCTGCGATAAATACACACATAACTTCGAAATGCATCGCAGTCATTGGTGTGTGCCATGGTAAACCTAGGATCGAACCCGAGACCTCGACTCAGCAGTCCATTACCCATACCACTAGGCTACCGCGGTTTAATTCGAATCTACATATTACCACTTATTGCATGATTTTTATAATTACAAAAAATTAAAGCGAAATATTTTTTTTTTTTTTATAATATCACGCCTATATCCCCGAAGAGGTAGGCAGAGGTGCTAGCACCCACATTTCGCCAGTTTATATTTAGGTCCCAGGTGGCGAGCCTACTGCCATTAACCGGGCACTTATAAACCTGCGATAATAGCGAAATATAAACGACGAGAAGCTATGTCGGTAATTGTCGATAGTCAAATTTGCCATCAAAAGTTAATTTTGATACAAAGTCTTTTCGCTTGACATAGAATATTAAAAAACTTACGCTACTGACGCAAATTCATCAAAAGAAAAGTGATATAAGTATGTACGTAAACCTCTATTATACTAAGAGGGTCGTCCTGTAAATATTAATCTCGTAAATTTTATGTCAATAGTCTCCCTCAACCCCTGTTTGATGGATAGGGGTACGATATTGATGTAATATATAATAATATTTGCTCTAAAATACCTTATTTTGGGGTTAATATATTCATAGCGTAATACGATATTTTTACTACCACTCACTATTTATACGTTCTTTCCATTTTCAAAAATAAGAGGCTTGCAATTTTTTTTTAATAAGTATTCGAATGTTTTATAAAATGGTTGCCACTCATAGGTCAGTATTATAAAAATGTACAATTGTTAATAATAATAACTTTATTAGTGAAATAACAGAAGTTTAAAGATTAATAATATTACAATTATTAGTAGATACGTAGTAACAGTGTACCCGACTTATGTTTTTATACATCGAAACAAAATATGAGTTCAGCCAGGTTGCATTTGCTTGCATTTATAGGGAGTTTTCTTCATCTGCCAATTTTATTAGGTACCTTTATAGACTATACACAATAGGACGAAGCAGTGCTACACTGCGGGGCAATGGCCCCATCTCTAAAAAGCGCAGGTCCACCTCCACATGGAGTACTGATGTCACCTTTATGTCAGGGCACCTACATTCTCTTCGACTCAGTGCAAAGACAATCGCATTTTTATTTAAGGTGTCACACTTTTCTGCCTCAGGAGGGACTTTGCCTCACTTTGTGTGATGTACTGCTACAATGCAATGTTTATGTTTAGAAGAATTGTTTGACGTGATGCCAAACGCTACTTTCTATCATAGAACTGGTTGGCACAGACAGGGAATTTATCCTCACACCATTACCACTGGGAACGGTATACACTGTGATATGAATATGAAAGGAACTTCATACGGGTCAATATCAACAATACGTATTTTTTGTCAATTTTGGTGGCGGAATTTATTCTTTGGCTTTTGTAAAAAATAAGGACGCAGTTTAAAAATAGATAGTCAAAGTTAGAAGAATCTGTAAGAGGGCTTCAAATCTATCAATAACTTTATGAAATAATTCAGTTTTAAGTTCAGGTTGGCACCAAAATTGAGATTCGCCCACCAAACTTGAAAATCAGTGGAAGCAAAATTTAATTTCTTTCACAAACCTCAATCTCGCCAACTCAAACCCACAGATTCTTAGGAGTTTAGCAGTATGTAATTCAAAGGATAATAAAACTCCATTGTGAAAAAAAATTTTTCATTTTATGTAATCACAAAAACCATAATTCTATTTATTGCAAACAAAATTAGGTAAAAACTAAGAAAACCAATATGATTAAATATAAAAATATTTTAAATATTGGATTTTAACCCTTTAACTGGTAGAGGAAAGGAAAGTCATGCGATTGAGATGAAACTCAGTTATGGGATGTAGGTCTTTATGTTTATATTAATTATGCCATAAAAAAATAAAAATTAAGAAAAACTTGGAAAAATTATGATGAAAATTTTTAAAACAAGGAACAGCACACCAGGCCCCTTCGCATTTGCCACATTGTATGTTGGATCTTTTGTTTGTGGTCGTGCTGCTACAAAGTCGGCAGCGCCTATAGGTGTCTTTACCTTCTGGTAAGTGCTCACTAACATTAGCAAATCGGATATCTTCAGGAATTCCAAAAAGTTTCTTCTTGCGACTGACTGCCTCTACACTATGTTTTTTTTTCTTTGCCACAAATTTTGGAACAGATGAATATTTTCGTTTTCGAAATGTCAAGTTATTTACAAGTTCTCTGGCAAGCCTGAACATCTTTTGGCTCATAGGATTAAGCACTCTTGAAGTTTTCGAGCACAATATATTGGAATTTGTGATTGCTACATCAAACAAGAAATAAAACAATCATTTCCACCATTTCCTGTTTTGATGAGCGACATGGATGGGTGGAGTCGATAGATTTGACCAGCAAAAAGCCGTGTAGCTTTTTGCTGGTCAAATCTATCGACAAATCTATCGGTCAAATCTATCGGTCGATTGTGTTCGGTGACACATAGCCTCGTCTTTTAGGTGAAAGGCTGTACTCAAAATGGTCACTAATTTTGTGTCCTTCCAGATGGCAAACCCCACATTGTTCCGAACTCAACTCAAGACATCTGGGATTTTTTTTAAATCTCTGAAGTGTCATAGTCTCAGCAATCTCAGGGACACATAATGCTGGATTACTAGACCAGTAGTCTTCAATTGATGGTAATTTGTGTATCCACATTTGTATTAGCATTCTAAGTTAATCCTTCAGTTCATTAGTAATTTTGGTATAGTTTCTTATATTGATTGTCTTGCAAACAAGTTCGTTTGAACTAGCAAGTTTTCAATAACTTCACTATCAAAAAATGATTCAAAAAAAGCAATTGGTTTTGATCTACTTGGAAAATGAATCTGCGATTGAAGTTAGTTTTCATCAAAGGAAGGCACATTTACATCATTTGTCCTTCTTCTTTTTCCAGTCTATTTCATCTTCACCAGAATTGGGTTCCTCAAAAGGCCCTACCTTTTGTTGGTGGTGGTGACACGAGATGTAGAATTAAGAGGTGCGGTAGTGACATGAGTTGTAGAATCAAGAGGTGGTGCGGTGGTGATACGAGACGTAGAAGCTAGAAGTTGGGCAATGGCAGCGCTAGATGTTGCAGCACAAAGTACTCTGACACTTCTTTCTCCTTCTATTTCATTTTCTTGACAATCTGTTGTATTATCAATATCCATGGTCCTGTTGTTGCTCTCTGTATCGGTTTCGTCTTCACTGTCATATTCAACATCTTCTTCCTATTCATCCGTAGCTTTTTCGGGCCCATGCTTTCCACATCTTCTCTTTCCAGTATATTTACTAACCATTGGTTCCAAAATAACGACACGATCTCATCATCGTGCAAAGATACGACGTCGTTCATCGTCGGACGACACGATTGTGGTTGTTGGATAACACGCCCGTGTTTTCCAGCGATGAACGAGACGTTGTACCGTTTTACAATGATGAAGTCATGTCGTTATGTTGGAACCAGATCCTAATTGGTATATAATACAGTACATTTAAATATTTTGGTGGCAAGTTTTCAATTTTGGTGGCGAAAAACGCCACCAAAACCACCAAAATTGAGCCACCAACATTGAAACCAGGCGTAAAATAAATCTCTAAAAATAGAGGGTTTAAGTTACAATTAAAATAATAACAATGATGTATGTGTAACCTAAATCTCTACCTATAATGTGTACTTAACTGGTAAAACACTTTGTATTCAAGAGCAAATCGTGCCACCAAATATTGAACTATTCTTGTCCCTCTTCCCGCGTAAAATGTAACTTACCTTTTTGGCAGGAAATCACAATACTAAATACACAACTGTCACACGCAAGTGCGGGCGCACGATCGAGGGATGAGCAGTAAATAGGTCGCATCGATCTCACACGCACGTAACTTTGATTTATAGTTAATTGAAAAAGTGATACTAAAATTCAGATTTTTGCTTGGACAAACTTTGATTCGGGTATCCTGCGCTTTTAAATAATATTTTCTGATATGTTTAAATTGTTTTAAGATAATGTGTTTTGTACATATAGATACGAAATATTTTTTTTTATTAATCCTTTATGGTTTTAGTGTAGTGAATGCATTTATGTAAAAAACGGGAAATGGGACAAGCCACCAAACTTGAATTTTGAAGTGATTTTTTTTATTCCTTAATTACTATTATACATTTATAATAAAAAAATGTTGCCTCAAGTAGATCAAGTTACACAGTTCACATTAAAAAAATAAAAAGGTAAATTTTGTCATTTTACACTGCGATTCCCAGTGAAGACATATAATATTTGCCGTTGGGATATTCACCCATACACGCCCCAGCTGTGGAATGATCTCCCTGCGTCTAAAATTCTTCTTAATGTTCTTCAAGAAAGGTTTCTACGTGATATAAAAAACCATTTAATAAAATTTAATAAATTTAATAAAAGTTTAATTTCGATTTTAATGTAATTTTGCTAATCTTGATCCATAATCAAGGTGTAGACATGCACTGTATGATTGAGAAAACGCTCTACAAAATCTAACTGTAAGACAGTCTTCGCAAACTCTTTTCTTCGGGATGCGACGTCCGAACTCAAAAAGGACATAAAACATAGGTAATGTTGTAATGCAACGAAAAGCTGCAGTATCTTGTGTCATTTATATAGAAAAAATGTTACATTGCTTAGCATAAATTTATAATACCCTAATTCCAAATACCCAATGCGAAGGTGACGATATTTTTTTCAACAAATAGTCATAAATATATAATCTGTTTTGAAATTCACATTCTTAAAAAGTGAATTTAAAAAAAATGTTTTCACAGCCACTAGAGCGGCGAGTGTGTACAAATTTGCGTTTCTTTTGTTACTTTTTTTTAAGCTGTAGTGACCACTAACAAGGTCTATTTAAAATTGGAACATCTCACGCCCAAGAAGTTTTTGTAACTCACCCCACGTGTTAACTTTTTTATATTTATGTAACTATTTTTATTTAGGCGAATCGTTTTTTTGGTGTGTAATCTACGTGTTGTTCCGTGTGATGGCCGTCGCAGCTAATGTCAGAAACCTAATAATCCGAAGGAATTACAACGGACTTTACCTACTCACTTATCAGTCAGCTGATATGATGGTGAAGGCTGGCTCAACATCAGTTTAACTGCCTCACAGAACTTGCTTTAAATACTTTTTTATGTGATGAAGTTACGTTCTGTCTCATGAAATTCTTTAATATTACCTGGCACTCGATAGAACTACTTACTGACCGTTACGATCACGGTTTTAGGGAAAACGATATTCATCTCCTTCGGAATTTAGTGATCAATGTGTAATTTGACTTATTGAAAAATGATATTTCTCGATTTGGAATATAGGTTTCGACAAAATAATGATATACGAAAGTAAAATATTTTCAAAGTTAATTCTTAGTAAGCATCTTTATTATTTTTAATTATAGAAGGCCCGTTACCGATGCCCACATCGAACTAATTAAAACTGTAGATTCAATGTCAGTCAGTCGTATAGGTACGCTCGCTCCCGAAATTCCAATTTTAAAAGATAACTATCGCATGTTCTATTTACGAAAGCAAAACACGTCGGCATAATAAAGACGGGTCCGCACGACCACAAAGGTGCAGCCGGGATTGTCCGAGATCCTTGCATAAACTTTGCACAAAATATAATTGCCTTGGCCCCCTCGTCTATTCATGCATAACGGGATTTAAAAAAAAATAAGATGACATTTCGTGTTCAAAACATATGTCATTTTCTGTATCGATGTGTCCATTGTGCGTTATTGGACGGACCTTATTAGTAGTCCCGAATGTCCGTGAAGTCGATGACGTTTCCCATGACGACTGAATTCTATTTTTGAATTATTTTTACGATTTACGAGATGACATTATCTTTATTGTCGCGATTTCGGAAGTAATACGGATTAGTTCCGTGAACGCATCGATAGATGTTTATTGTGAAGAAAAAATAATTTTACATTAAAATTTTAATAGTGTAACAGCAGCATTTGCGTATGATCGCCATTTAAGGGAGAAGCAGATGTCATCTTACTCTACATAACTCATTTTATTTTTACAGTTGGCGTAACTAAATTACTTGCGCATTTTAGTTTTGGTTTAGTGAATAATATTGGATAAGTAGTTGTAAAGTCAAACCAGATGCAGAATTCAGAGCCGTACTATCAGAATTAGAAATATCTTTTATTTCCAAAAACGATTTTTCAACACAATTGTCAAGAAAAAACATAAGATATCGTCATTTAATATTTATTACATTATTCATCGGCAAAATGAAAAAAAATATATTAACATGAAAATAGGCCCTAATTATAAAATCGTTATCATTTTTGACATATAAGAATGACAAATTAGATCAAAAGACTGTATTTCACAATTTTTTATAAAAAAAATATCTTCTATTTCTTTTCAGATACGTGTAATTTTGGCATAATGAAAACAGTAAGTACAGTTTATAGAATTAATATGAAATAGAGTTTGACTTTTTAGTTCGTCAATCATTTTCTAATGAAGAGTTAGTGACTGATTATTCTGATTAATCATTTTTATTTTGCGTAATAACCATGGAGAATTGAAGTAAGTTCTGTCCTCCGTGGTAATAACCAAAAGCCTAGTGTTATAGGGTAGGTATTTTTAAGGATTCGTATCCCGAAGCGCATAATAGCAAGTAAAAAAGAGCCCCATAAACTAATAATCCTCATCGACATGACTCTGATTACGTCGACAAGAGTCTAGATGTTACCGATAACCCTACACGCGGGTACGTTACACCCCTCGGCTTTATAGGGTTGACACGCAAATGCACACTGTAAAAAATAAAACGGTTTTGATCCAGTAAGGATATCGCACACCTAGATCTAAACTGGAACAATTCAAAAATTTGTGATTTTGAGTTATCCTTATATTCGAATGCGCAGTGATGAGACGCATCTACCAAAATAACAGGTTCAGCAAAAGCTTGAGAGGGCCGGAAACTAGATGGCGTTAGCTTTTTTTATTAGAATCAACCTATGTGAGTCGCTCTCACCAAAACAAGTGTAATGTCAGTTGGCTTTCACTAATTGTTGACAGTGCACGTGCAAACATAAACGAAAACACGGACATTTTCAGTTGTTATAGTTTTGGTGGACAAATAGACTTGAATTACTTGAGTTGTTACACTATTCCTGAATTATTTTGCCAAATTATTTGAGATATTTTATCTTGTTTCAGTTTTGTTGGAAAAGGTGAATGAATATTTTTTTACTGGTTTATTATTTATACAAAATTACCAACCTAAAGTGTAACAAATAAAAAAATAGAGGTTTTCTATAATATTAATGATTGATTTTTAGCTGAATTTTATATAGTCACATTTTATGACTGTATTTCAAGCCGAAATAAACTTGTGTTTCATAACTTCCCATACAAAAAAAAACAGCAATGCGTTTTTTTCGTCTCCTGAAAAAATGAGTTTTTTGAGTTGTCTCAGTTTAGATCTAGGTGTGCGATATGTCAACTTCATCGTATCTTAATTCATAGTGGACACAGTCATGCAATAATTGCTACTGGTAGATTTATTATAACAGTGACATAATTTTTGGATTGTTTATTATTGATCGGTTTAGTTATTTTGTATTTTTTAAGATATGATAACGTCTGTCCCGAAGAGGTGGGCAGATGTGTGTTTAACACCCACATTTCGCAACTATCATTTGCAGTCCCACGTAATAGAGGGCGAGCCTATTGTCGTCAATCGGGTACTTTGTCAAAAAATGGGTATGCCGAAAATAAATTCCTAACTGAAAATGTTGCAGCTATGTAAATTTGGAAAAAAATTGACCCCATTTCTTGCTATGCTGTTTATATCGCTTAACACCCGCATTTCGCCAACTATTTTTTTCGGTCCCACATAATAGGGGGCGAGCGTATAGCCGCCAATCGGGAACTTTGTCAAAAAATGGGTATGCCGTAAATAAATTTCTAACCGAAAATTTTACAGCTACCTACAATTTAATTTGGAAAAAAAAGCACGCTTTTGTATTAGACCCACATCAAGAGCATTTATTTTAAGTTCGTGAAACAGAGCCAACCCTATTTTGACAAAAGGTGAGTACCTACATTGGAAACCCACGCAATGAGTGACACAATTACCAAACTACAGATCAAGATAAGCTATTAATTTGGCTCCCATATCGAAACTACGCCCTTGGCTACCAACATATATTTACAGCCACTTTATACTACTTACCACCTTATCTCTATAGGACTAAGAACCATTATTATATGAATATTAATTTCAAAACATAAACAATATCTTGGTTTATTAATAAGCAAGAAATTGATACGCAGCTCTTTTATGTGGCAACACAATGGTCATATTGTTTTCCCAACGTTTGAACCGCGAATATGTTACCCTTGATTGGGGCGAGATTATTTTATCTGGCAACTGGAGGGTGATTGATTAAAGGGAAATCTCTGAGGACTTATGATGAAGTGTATTTTTGGTTTTGATAACATTATTGTGAGTAGTCCTTTCACAAAAAGCTGTACCTACAGGCAAGCTGCCTGTATTCTTTTGGTGGTATTTTTTAACGATGGTATACTTAGAAGACCGTCTTGTATTTTAACCGACTTCCAAATAGGAGGAGTTCTCAATTCGATTGATATTTTTGTTTTATCTTTTAGAGAACAATTCATAGAAGGTTCTAGAGTCTAGTGTCAGTGCAGACGAAATGCAAGATATATTCTACACATCGTTATTTAGATCTGAAGTAAAGTAAACTCAATCAGTTGTTTCTAGAATGCGGTCTAGATTGTAGTACTTTTTTATAGATACCTACAAATTACACATAACTAAAAATACTCAATCCATTAAATTTTCATTTTATTTGTTATTCTTAGAACATAAGACATTATTTTATATGAATATCCCGTATGGTTCCGGGGGTTTTCGGCAGAGTAGAATTTTGGCCGCCCAATATCTTCCCATACGATGCCATACAAGGCGACTAAAGGATATAACATCGAATAGATACATACAGCCTAAGCATGGCTCAAGTTACCAATAGTGCCCAGAATACGACAATAGGCTCATCCCTATTACGTGGAACCGTATACAATTAGTGTAATGTGGGTGTTAAATTACCTCTGCCAAACTCTCTGGGAATATGGGCGTGATTATATGTCTTTATGCATTATTTATATAGTCAAACCAATCGCCACTGGTTATCATTAACACTTCAGGCGTCAGAGGTCGCAGAATGACCTTCGTCCTCCATGTGCGTGGGCCTGCGTGTGACGGGTGGAGATGCCTGTTACCCTAGCAGAAGCAGAAGCAGGATGTAAAGCGTGCCACCTCATACCTGGGGACTAGATGTGGATATGTGTTCCTACATCATGGGAAGGGGGTTATCTCAAAAGAGATGGCCACAGGTCTACCGGGTACGAGAGACAAGTCTCATATTATCTTACATCCGGCACTCAAAGACGGCTAGTAGTAACTAGTTACGTAGCTCTGGTTTCGTAGACGGCCGAAGGGTAGTCGGTTCGAGTCCGACATTATTTTGCGCGAAATAAAAAGGTACACATTAACACTAATACTTACCAATATTTGTAATCAAATTTAGGAAAAAGACAATGCAATGACAAGAACATGCAATGTTTTCCTTACACGGGAACGCTCTGACTGCCAAGCCACGAAGCTACGTCTGAAGCAATCGAAATTCCCTTATACAACCATCTTTCATTCACTTTTTGCCGATGTGAATTTGATTAGAACAGTTACTTACAACGGAGGTAGGACACGACGATATCGCCCGTCCGAAATGAGCTGTCCAACTGGGGAAGTACCTCCGCCCTACAGAAGACCGCGGTCATAATAACCATCGTGTTGTGTTCCCGCCGGTAAGTAGGGTAGCCAGCGCTCACTATACCCCTCCTTCCCCTCCCCTTCCTAGCCTCCCCAACCCTTCCCAGCTCTCCCCCTTTCCCTTCAGGGTGGGCAGCGCGTGCACACGTTCATAGGCCACGGTGGCCGCTTTCCATCAGGTGGGCCGTGTGCTTGTCTGCCACCTACGTAGTATAAAAAAAAATAAAAAAATACTTAGCACACTAAATGCTTTAGAAAATGTTCATCACAGTGTTTAGTAGTTATTTAATCAGTGCGATGTCGGCCTCATTTCGGTATCATAACGTTAAGACCTTTGCACACAATTAGACATAATAAACAGATGATTACTGCAATGAACCGCTCGCAATCGTGTGACCTCGCACTAACATTGTCTCGTAAAGCTGTTATTAGCTAAAGTAATACGGTTACATGTATTTATACTTTATAATTTGTATTCTTTAATAATATTAACCACATGTCCTGATCTACTACCTGATCTCGTTGTACTACGTTCATTTTATAGATCACGGTACTGAGTGAGAATTGAGAGAGATTTTTTAAATAGATTTTATGACATGGTAACTACTAGGACTTTTATGTCAAGTCTTATTTTATTTTGTAACATTTCATTCACTAATCTAGTTGGAATGATTGTTGCTGATGATAATGACGATGACGGATGATAGTTGCCTCAGAAAACTAGTGGAGGAGAATGTTCTAGAAGCTTTTCTTAAGGAGCTTTTCACACCAACACGAAAAATATATTCCACTTTCCTACATTTGTGCGCTTTGTCTAAGCCGTTGTGTCTAAAACTTTATCATTTTTACACCTAGAAACTCGAATTAACACCAAATTTAGAAAATGAAATACAGCAGCGTTATGACACTTTTCGCGTTCCCGCCAAAACTCCGAAAGTTTCTTTATAGCAAGAGGAGATGCGGCGATAGATTGAATAAAGAAATAGGTATATTAAAAAAAATCAAAATAGATGTTTTATTAGATATTAATACTTACTGCTTATTGGCTAATATAAAAAAAAATTTAGTTACAAACCAATATTTTTGTATCTTCCAAATGTTCGAATTTCAAATGCAAATGTTGTACAAAAACCGTTTCGCAGCCGGGGCGAGGCGGGGCGGGGTTTCTTGACAAATTTACGATAGTTTTTGCGAAACTTTTTCTTTGTTTTTATGGTTCCCGTAAGTGGCAAATGGCAAACGGTTCTGCATTTTTTTTTAATAAAAGATTATGAACCTGTCTTGAGGTGTTAACTCAATCTTATCTCAAGTGTTCGGCTCGCGCTTGACAGAGTTTAGTGATTAACCTCATTTTTTTGGAACACTGGTTTATTTTTAAACTTTTGAAGTGGTCTATTGATGATATTTTGAAAAACGTTTGTTGGAGACTTGCAAGAAAACGCATACAGTTCGGTAGATTTACTATAATTACGTAATAAATGTAGGTATGCAAACAACGCAAATTAATGAGTCAAAATAAGTGTATCTAAGCAAATTATAGTCGAAAAGTCCGGCCACGTCGCATCTAAGTCCTAAGTTGACTCCGGACTCCAATGAAGGCTACCTGGACAAAAATGGCGATAATGAAAGATTCGAAAACGAAAAATCGCACTAGTAACAAAATAACTATACCTACTCTTGGTTAGCAAGAGTGCCAGAGGTCCCTTCCTTTCATTTTCAAATCCCTCTTCCACCCTCTGCATCAGTCATCAGTCATCAGGTCATAGTAACCACCACTTTTGCAATCTCAGCATTTCTTTGCCAATAAATAAAGATTCTTTTTTTTAAATACTCCAAAATTTGAACTGTCAAATGTTACCAGAGATATTTGCAAAAAGCGACAGTTCGTGAGTAAGGCGTGAACGGAGGTTGACATTTTTAGTAATTTGTGAGTCCACAAACACCGTCAGAGTCAGTAAATTAATTACGACCTCAAATTGAGTCACTTGTGAGACGTTAAGGTCACGTGGAAGAGATAACTTTGACAGTGTAAATAAAAACAGTGAAACTGAATAGCTATTAAAATAAAGTTTATTTTCTCTTCTTGTTTTATAATGATTAAATTTTTCATGTTTCTTAACAATATTTAACTAAGCAGTTGTAAGAAATTAAGTGTATTTAAAAAAATAATCCAACAAAAATCCATATACCTAATAACAATATTTATTTTTTATATTTTTAGTTTTATAATGAAACTAAAAGTGAATAAGATAATTTACTATGTATAAACTAATTTATATGAAAAAAGGTAAAATACAATAAAAAACACAAAAAAGAAATTTTACTGCAAATAAATATAACGATATTTTCAACTGAACTGTTTCATACCTACCATTAGAAATACGAAAACCACACAAATATTGAACTTGAACAGAAAATCATATCCGCACTCGCACATAGCATTCGAATTCCTTAAAGTTATATATACAAAAACATAAATAAATAAAATGGTCTTATCCTAATCTAATTATCACCGCGACACACAAAAAGTCATAGAAGGGGTAAACACAAAACACCAAAATGATCTTTTTATTTCCCCAAAACCCGTCACTCGCGTGCCCATGCGCAGCATCCAACCCTACCGCTGCTGTTGTTAACCCGACAACGCGTGCCAGGATCAATAAGACCCACCTTCAAGATACCTCAGCCCCTTTACACCCGTTTATCTCGGGCTCAATCCCTTTTTATCCCTTTTAGGACTAAAGGGTACATGAATCGTGCGCAAGGATTCTGTGTTCGCGTGCCCTATTGTTAAGATGGAAACGAGATGTAACCCTTATTTTATAGATGCGGGTTCTTTATATATCTGTTAGTTTTATCTTTTGTTAGATAATGTATCCTTTTTTATATCATGTTAAATAGTATACATTTTATACTTATATTCTTATTACTGGCAATATCTTGAATTGACTCTGAAAAAAGCAGATGTTCTAAATTCAAAACGACTATCACAGTTACTTGTACACTTGTTACTTTTAAAAATAATAATTGATATTCTAAATTCAAATAGGTGAATTTGACAGCCTTTAATACAATTCCAGTTCTTAAAGAAGTTTGACAAGAAACTCCGACTATCCGCGATTCCCAGAACGTAGTTCCAACACGTGGACTCAACCCGTGGGACCACACATGCACTGAATAAAACTCTTACATAGCACACGATTTCCAAAACCAGATTTCTTTCTTCATCAATATTCACAATATTAGAAGAAGCCCCTTTTTTACTTATCTTTTTTTCTTTGAACACGTAACGACTTTTTTCTTTGGACGAAAAATACGATGGTGAACTATGACCCCAGAGCCCTTTGAACGGTTGAAATCTAGTTTGTATGAAAAAAGCATGTCTGAGTGTTTTGTTGGATGTTCACAATGGCTGAATACGTGTCCAAGAATGATTGTATGTGGTCGGGTGAGTTTAGCCCGTACTATGTATTGTAACTACGGACTCTATGTCAAATCTATGTGACTGTATAGGTACTGGCTATAAATATCTTAACGGTCGAATTCACTAGAATTCACGGATATTTCATTTTTGCATTTGAATATTTCGTTCCAGAATAAATTCAAATTTTACAGTTATATTCTTCTAGACGTTCAAGTCAAGCTTTGGTTTAATGTAGTTTTGTTATTGCTCTATTTGCGAATTTTCTCAATGATAGGTTCGAACAAATAAAGCTCAGCAATGTTCTTACGTTCAATGAAATTGATAGATGAAAACATAAAAATTCACCAGAATTAATGCATTTCCTTTTTATATATGAACATTTCGTTCTAGAACAAAATCGAAATTCAAAACAGTCTAATTATAATTATTAACTACATGCAGTTTTTTTAAATTTGTACTTTAAGAAATTATCGTCTTGTCCAAAAAGGTAAGTTTTGACAATTGATTTGTAATATGAATTTATAATTAATAATTCTCAATCACCTAGGATCTATTAATATTCAACAAATTTAGTACTCGTGCCTACCGATGCTTTGCAAATATAAAAAAAGTAACAACATTTTTGTCAAAAACTTTTTTGCAGCAACTCCCCTATGACTACGCCATACAATAGAATACGCTCCCGTTAAGTAACCCAATTTTTACACCATAAATAATAAGAAAAAAAAAGATTGTAAAAAAGTAACGGTCTTCCGTGTTCCTTTTTTGAAAAAAAAAGGAACACAGAATCCAAATATGAATTAATATATATAACGCCTCGATGCTTACACACAAAGTGGGTATTGAGAGCGAAAATTAGCCCACATTCATGGATTTTTTTCTTTTTTAACTATTTTTTTTACTTCGCCTTAATGTTTTGTGACAATATTGACAGATCAGCCCATTCGGTTTTTTGACGTTAAGTTCGAGGATTTGTAAATAATCTTATTGAAAATTAATACCGTTGTTGAGATGCTTTTTAAGAAGCTGATTGGCTGCATTGTTACAAGTTTTTTTTAAGAATTTCGGCAGCTATGAATTTTGATGAGATGTCTTTTGACAGTTTTTAAATATGGGCCAAATAATGTTATTATATAGGTTATTGAATGGAATAGAAACTGTGTGGGAAGTGTGTTTTATTTGCGAGAGCAGTTCAACGTATCACTGACTTTACTCTTACTCAATTTTAGTAATGAAGGAAATTCTTATTAATTAACTTAATCATCATAAAATATCTCTTGTTGCTTATTGTCAATGGAATTTATAATTAGTGACACAAAAATACTTCGTTATATCAAAAAAAATACGACAATAGGTATTTTAAACAATAAAAATGGTTTTTCTTTAGACAGTTATTTCAACATTACAATACCCTAATCACTGAAGGGTTTTTTTCTTAAACCACATTATATCCTCCCTACTAGATTCGTAAAAAAACAAGTTCTTACAATAAAAAAAAACATCGCAGCATCCGTAAGCGTTTTAAGGGTTAATAATGGTAATGACAATCGTAACCCTAGCCCACGTGCCGAGATGAAAAGTTAAGGGTTAAGTTTAAAAATATCAAGAATGATGAAAAGGGGGGCTTTATGTAATTGGTACTTGGTTAATCTTTATGGGCCACTAGTGATGGCTGACTTGTGCTTACATTAAATTTAATTCCATAAAATGAAGATAAAATGATTTTGAAATGAAGAAATATTAAAGAAGGTATTTAATAAGATAGTTGATTTACATTTAATAATAATTTTATATAGTCTATAAAATAAGTAAGTGGAGAAGAGTTTGGCGATGGGCAATTATTCGATTGGTGGACAACAAGAAAGTTAGATTACTTATTTTATTTTTTATGATATCACGCCTATATCCTCGAAGGGGTAGACAGACGTGCTAGCACCCATATTTCGCCAGTTTATGTTTAGATCCCAATGTGGTGGCGCCATTAACCGGGCACTTATAAACCTGCGATAAATACACACATAACTTCGAAAAGCATCGCAGTCATTGGTGTGTGCTATGGTAAACCTGGGATCGAACTCGAAACCTCGTCTCAGCAGCCCATTACCCATACCACTAGGCTACCGCGATATATGACCCATACCACTAAGCCTAGTGTAGTGTGTAGCCATTTACACCCTGTTTCTTCTTCTTAACACCGTGTTTAAAACGCATATTTACTTTTTTTTTTTTTTTATACTACGTAGGTGGCAGACAAGCACAGGGCCCACCTGATGGAAAGCGGCCACCGTGGCCTATGAACGTGTGCAACACTAAGGGTGTCACACACGTGGTGAAGGGAAAGGGGGAGAGCTGGGAAGGGGTGGGGGAGGCTAGGAAGGGGAGGGGAAGGAGGAGTACAGTGAGCTCTGGCTACCCTACTTACCGACGGGAACACAACACGATGGTTATTATAACCGCGGTCTTCTGCAGGGCGGAGGTACTTCCTCAGTTGGACAGCTCATTTCGGACAGGAGATACCGTCGTGTCCTACCTCCGTCATACTTTTGACTCGAAGAGACCCAGGTTTCTTATAGATTTTCAGTCTTACTTTACCAATCTTAATACTTATTGAACTATAACCTACCTACTCATGTGTCGGGGTTTGAAATCAAAAAGGTCACTCAATACGTCCATCGTGTGGTTACCCTTGACAACGTCAGATTTCCCCGGAGACGTGGCTTAATCAATTCGATAGTGATTGAACTTGACCATTCTATGATTTTGCGGGATTTTTCCTATTCATATCACAATAAATCAACAAAGAGAATAGTCTATTAGGTAGCAATAAAAGTTTTTAGAAGAATTTCAAATTAGACGTAGCAGCCGCTATTTCAGTCAAATGGGAACTATATTTATTACATAACATAACGAGTTTTTAGAAGAATTTCAAATTAGACGTAGCAGCCGCTATTTCAGTCAAATGAAAACTATATTTATTACATACCATAACGTAACATAAACTCACGCCTATACCCCCAAAGGGTAGGCAGAGGTGCTAGCACTCACATTTCGCCAATTCATGTTTAGGTCCCAATTTAATAGGTGGCGAGCCTAAAGCCATTAACCGGGCACTTATAAACCTGCGATAAATACACACATAACTTCGAAAAGCATCGCAGTCATTGGTGTGTGCCATTGTTAAACCTGGAATCGAACCCAAGACCTCGTCTCAGCAGTCCATTACCCATACCACTAGGCTGCCGCGGTTTGCAGAAGTTATTGCATAACTCTAATGACAAGCAGCACACTTTTTGTGTTCAAACACACGCTCACTCTTTACGAGCGATCCCTGCTTAATCGGTCAGATTAAGTGGCATTAAACGCTCCCACACAATCCTATCACTTGCCTACAAATCTCATTTCCAATGCACTATAATCCTACACAAAAATTATACGTCACAAAATTCTCAATCATACATTACTCGGTGCGAAACAAGTAGTATAATTGTTACTGAATTAAAACAGCAATGTAAAGCATGTGTTCCGCAAGGATTGTTAGTAGCCCCCGTTTCTGAAAAGCTCTCGCTCTGTAGTCAATTAAATCAGCCAGGGGTTCTGCACAATTGGTCGCCTCCACACAATGCAGCAGTGGCGCCTCCATCGTATTGTGTATAGCTCGCTATGAGGTTTTATTAGATGGATTTTGAGGGATGTACGCTTTTTAAGGATTACTAACTCAAGCATATTTGAGGTATTAATGTTGAGGGCGGTAATATTGCACGGTTTGAATAGATGCAAATATGCGGATACACAATGAGATGCTATTGTGTTTGCAACTTTTAATAATGTTTTGTACTTTAAAATCTTGTGATAATCGGATTTTATAATTCGTAATTCGAAAATACTTACAGAAGGCAATCGTCTACATGGTTTGATTTTATGAATATGATTTTTCATAACTCATTTAAACTTGGTTCATACATTTATTCTTATTCAAGAATCCATATTACTAACTGTGTATCTTAGAATACTCAGGTATTTGTTAGTCAACTTTTGAAATTTCATATTAAAATTTGGATCTAAGTTTCAAGAAACATGTAATGTTATCTACACTTGTATTTCATTGACTTTGGTTCAATAATTTTCTTAAATACTTTTCCATGATATTTACAGATTCACCACACTTAAGTCAATGTAAGGTGTCACCGACTAAAATCAACTTACAAACGTTTTTCCTTACCGAATTCCAAAAAATTCAATCCGAATCTTTTATAGAAAAACTATCCAGAAATGTGTTCTAGGATTAATATTTTTCCGCAGTGCGGACAACCAGCGGTGCGCGCGTTCGTGCGTGTAATCGCATCATGAGCGGGCTACTCGACCGCGACCGATGGTTGCGCGCCTCTGACCGTATTGCGGATTTCACACTGATTTTTCTAGGAAACTTTTTATGAGCACATTATGCCTCAAAGGGATAAAAATAGTTACATTTTGCTGTTTTGTGCGTTTGTGGATCGATAGAGAGTTAATATCAGGGTAAACACACACTTTTGTAGTGGATATACCTTGTTAGGGTTCCTTATACGAGGGTAAAAATAGAACCCTATTACTGAAAATCAACTGTCCGTCTGTCTGTATGTCTGCTTGTCACCAGACTGAATCTAAGGACCCATAATAGCTATAGACATTATCTCAGGTGCATTTTGGGTTCCGGACTCCAGTTTAATTGTTTTAGCTAGATATATTGACTTCTTTGGGAGTGAAATGACATCTATTATAGAGAAGTGGCAATACTTAAATATTTCACCAATTTGAACTGTTTAAACATAACTTACAAATATTAAACATAAATACGTCCTTTTTAGACCTCCAGATTTTTATTCAAATTCGAATCATTTATTTTCAGAATACGATGATCCATATATTAACCGACTTCCAAAAAGAAGGTGGTTCTCAATTCGATTGATATTTTTGTTAGTAAAGATTTAAAAATTAAAGTTAGAATGCACATTGATTTTTTCGTATGTATAGATAGTCTCTCCGCCATTTTGTGAAAGATTGGCGGGCAAAGTGTATATATTATAAGCTATCCTCAGAAAAATCACGATTCAGGGCAATGGCATTTGAGAATACACGACTTGAAGACAAACATGCGTGTTTGTTTTCTAGACCATCGATATAAATACATATACCTATAAGTATATTATATATTTATTCTGGGAAATTTACGATAATCATTTCAATGACTATGATGAGAATAAACAACATAGAGGGAAGCGCTTACAGCAACTGATAAACACTGATAAGGCATTCAAAGCATGATCGCTCCACGTGATGACAGATGACCCCTTAAAGGGTTATCGGTTAAGAAAAATAAACAGTCAAGCTCCATTTGGGTTGTAGGTGGACATATGATTGCATTAAGTTTGTGTTGAAATCGCGATTGAGGAATTGTATCACAGGCGATTTAAACCACATATATGTACCTATATATTACACAGCGCTGCCAGACCCCAACTGAGCTGTGACGTGCGTCTCCCCATAGAGACCCGGGGGCTAGACGGGGACACCGTGGTCCCTACACCTGACGGGGGTCATTTCCAAAGAGAGGGGGTCTGGTCTGCCGGGGTGCGAGTATGTTGGCTACTATCTCACCTCCGGCAATTAAATACTTGGAGAAACGCGGTATCATTAGTATGTACTAAATGCAACATAAAATGAAATGTTACAATTCGAAAAAAGAATATTCATTTGAATTGAGAAGTTGTTCTTTTCTTGAAGTTAGCACAAATACATCACTTAATTTATGCAAACTTCACAGGATACTGAATTTCCCGCTTAAAATACTGTCAAACAGTAACGACTATTAACGGCTCTTACACGTATAAATATATCATTTTTCCAAACCAAACCCGACAGTATAAATTGCCAGACGCTCCTAAATTAGCCAACAAACAAAGTAACACACAAGCAAATAAACAAACAAGAGAACAAACGCGTGATTTAACGCTGACATACGTCATACTTGTTGCTTTTATTAACAAATCGATCTTGGTGTAAATTGTAATGGACTGATTGATTTATGTACCCCGTAGGGGGAGGATGTTCTGAATACTGTGACTAAATTAGGATTGTATTTTTGTGTTAGCATGTGATTTAATTCTCTTTTTGATTGTTTACAAAGAACAGAGAAAAGAGGTTTCAATTCTATGGAATATATTTTTAAGTAGGTATATTGCGAGAATGTTCAGTGACTTTTGTCCGATTCGATTACCTATCAATTTTTTAGTAGATTCTATCTATGGTTGGAATATAAGTGTCTCCTGCTTATATCTACCATTTTAATCTACAACTATATAACACATAAATAATAATAATATAAATAAATAAATATTTATTGCAAAGCTTCAGAGACAGTATGCACCCACAAAATAACATAAAGTTATTATTATTCGTGTAAATAGATCTACAGTCTCCTCATTACCGCGTTGCCGTATTTAAAACGTCAAATGAATTTACATATGCACTTTTTATGACAGCAGGCTATGTCTGACATGTTAATAGGTTCATAAAAAAACCTCTCACAGCTAGGTTTTGTGTAAAGGTAAGTATATCATTCGCACAATTTATCCCTACTAGGTATGGTCAACTGCAATAATATGGATACACTTTGGAACCTTGTCACAATAATAAATGATAAGTCAACATATGACATGAAACGGTAAAATTTGACAAGTTTAATGTGAAAAAGTTCAAAAACATTTACATATTATTGCAGGTGACTGTGCTATAATAATGAAATGGAACTGAAGGTAATACGCTTTCGAACCTTCACTGTAGAAAAACCATAACTCTACCAGTCTACTCTGCTTTACTTTTTGTAAGCCTTCTAAAGAACCACTAAGTCCACATATTTTTTGTGCGTAGTCTAGCCAAGTTTGTCTTTCTGTCAATGACAGCTCGAGATTCCGTAACAAATGAACGATCTATTGAAGAACGGTTTGTACTTGCAATGGCTTTTCTATTGCTAGAATGTCATCGCAAACAGAAATCATTATATAGGTAGCCTTAATATTACGATAAAAAAACTCTTTAATAAGATGATTAGGATATTAAACGAAATAAGTGTCAAATATATATATCCGCGGTAGCCTAGTGGTATGGGTGGTGGACTGCTGAGACGAGGGCTCGGGTTCGATCCCAGGTTTACCATGATGGCACACACCAATGACTGCGATGCTTTTCGAAGTTATGTGTGTATTTATCGCTGGTTTGTAAGTGCCCGGTTGATGGCAATAGGCTCGCCACCTATTAGATTGGGACCTAAATATACACTGGCGAAATGTGGGTGCTTGCACCTCTGCCTACCCCTTCGGGGATATAGGCGTGATAGTATAAAAAAAAAATTAAAAAAAAAGTGTCAAATATCAAGACCTATTCTTTATTGCCATAGAGTAAGAAACGGTACCTTATTAAAATTTAAATATAGAAGAATTGTTTTTTAAACTTTCACGTTCGAATACAACATATTAAAAAAAGTAATTATGTTTTAAACTACAATGTAAGATTTACGCGTAGTTGTAGCTGCCAGTAGCTTCAGAATAAGTTGTATTTGAACGGCGAAAGTTTCCGAGCGTTGACGATAGATCGATGTGACATTACACGTCTCTCTGTGTGCTCTTATTTTACAATTTATGTGTTCACGGTGAATAATCTACTTCTGATCAGTTAGTTGGATTTATTGCGGTTGGAATGATATCTCAGGGCTTTGAAGAATGTCTTCTTGTCTTACTAATACCTACACTTTGTTGGTAAAATCTTGCTTGACATTTTTTGCCAGATTTGCCAGAAATATCTTTCTTCTTCATTCAAGCGTTAGTCCCGGTGGCTTCCAAAATCTATAGAGCCCGTGGTCTCCTAGTTCTCCCCTTCATCTGTTAACAACTGTCAAAAGAAATTAGACTCTTCAAATGAGAGACGAAAACCAACGCCAGAAGGTATTCCGTAAATAAAAAAGGTCTACCGCCATGTAACCAGAGGCAATTGAGCCCCCATAGATTTAAAAAAATTCTAACACACAATGTTAGAAAACATAGACTTGCTAATTGACTAGCACAAAAAAATATTTTCTTCTTTTTACAAAATCTCTACACTAATTCCTTTTTTGAAACAAAACAAACAGCCACAATTTCCGCCATTCCTAATTTTACAAACTTCATTCACATAAAACGGACATAAATATACACCAAAAAGTAAAAATAAGTCACATCTCGGAGCGCTGTACCTGCTCCCAATTACTCAGGCGACCCAAATGGGTGGGGGTGGCAGACTGCGTTGTCACGATCAATGATAAGCCCAGATACGGACAGCGAACGTCTTTTAGACAAAACTTTATAGGATAAAAAGGTGGGTTTTCGGGTAAATTTAGATGAAGTTTGGAAATATGGGATGAAAATTTGGTAGATTTTGTGTTTTTGACTTATTTAAATAACTAGCTGAAATTATTTTTCGATGCGAAGAAAGCTCATAGGTTATTCGAATTTCGATTTTGAAACGTACATAATTTACATAGACGAATACGATTTAAGAATTAACATAGACGTGAAGATTGGTAGCGGAAATCCCATCAAATTTTACAAATTCCGATTCTATAAGTATTTAAACTTTGTAGTAACACTGAGGTAACCTATTTTATAACCAACCTTATAATTTACTATTTATTATTTATGGGAATTTTATAAGTGTACCTATTATTGTAAGAAGGAAATTATTATTATTAAATAATTATTATTAGGAAATTGAATTTAAGTGTTATATGTTTTGGGACGTACTTACAATCGAAATATTGCAGGTTCGACGCCCAGAATGTAAAGGGCATTATAAACATGAATTCAAGTATTTATCCCCATTCAAGTAATTTCTTTGCACGACCTTAATTATATGAAATATTTCTTGAAATTTTTTTTAACAAGAATTATACCGAATACTCTAATACACATCTCAATTCTCCATCCACATCTTGTTCCAGCATCTCCACAATACGTCAGACATCTAAGAAAACACACACACCCACGCAAAACATTCCGACTCACACTATGACGTAAGTGAGGGCGGGGTCGACCCCTGACCCCGCCCTCACACCCCTCACCTCGTCCACACTTCACCCCCGC
The DNA here is from genome assembly GCA_963691645.1 of Pelosia muscerda. Lineage (NCBI taxonomy): Eukaryota > Metazoa > Arthropoda > Insecta > Lepidoptera > Erebidae > Pelosia > Pelosia muscerda. The sequence goes on along the minus strand of OY829114.1, from coordinate 12,539,832 downwards.
ACTTTCACCTCCAGGGGTGAACACCCGTCTTCTTCACATTTATTTTTAAATGAAAGTTACCTCTTTAGAGGTAAATAAAACATTTTAGGCATATACGTGAGTATGTATTGTTGAGTGGTTGTATATTGATGTTCTTTACGCTTGTTATTATAAAAAGGGTAAGCACGTTATTATAGACACGTATTAGGAATACGATATCTTTTTTTTAAAGAACTAACCTTTAAGATGAAATTGTAAAATTGTGTATAGAAAAAGTGATTGACAAGAGGATTTCTATTGTAACTATGTAAGCTTGTAGAGCATATACATAAACTCACATGAATAAGCGGGGCGTGCAAAAGCATCTGACGAGGCCACCATTGTGGCACTGAACGTGTTTGCAATGGTGACCCTCTTTCATGAGACTTTGCCTTCAGCTTAACAGGCGAGGAGAAGTCAAATTGACGTGCCATAAATTTAAAAAAAATATTTATAGGCACGAGATGTGGATTCAAAATGTGCTTTTTTAAATGCGCTCTATAGGCGCAGTACGCGTTTTTGGGCTGTCTTTTGAGAATAGTACTTGGTGCAACGGTGGTGGACGAGCTCAAATCTAACAATCATTATTATATCTAAACAATTCATGCGCTCCTGGATCTAGTTTCTCTTGCGAATTAAGTCCAAGATCTGTGCCAATATTCCTAATTTTAACTTTTTTTAACGTAACTTTTTTTAATTCACATAATTATGTTGTGTACTAGGAGTACTAACAGAGGCCTTTGGCTTCGGAAGTGTTTCCTTACACCCTGTATAGTAAAGTATTTAAGCTTGTTACTTTCAGGCATTATTTCGTGCCTTTAATCCATGTTCTACATCTAGAGGCTATAAAATGAGTAAAGCGACGCAAATATTTTATGCATACAAATATTTGCATTGAACGGAAATCGATCCCGCGCCCCATTCGTAGCAAGCGAACGCTCTACCGCTACACAGAGGCTGTCCTTTGTTGTTCAGTTTAGTAATCATCATCTGTCTCATACATTTCTGGACATAGACCTCTCTCAATGTGCACTATTGCTCCTAATCATCCATCTTCCATATCCAGTCCACCCCCAGTCACCGTTTTCAAGTCAGTCTATCTGTCTTATATCCCACCTTCGCGACTTCTTCCCGCGGTCTCATACACAAATATATTACTTCTTGCAAGGTGTTGTGCTTCTGAAGGTAAGAAGAGAAGCGGACCCCGGACTCCGAGGCGAAGGCTTCGGATGCGACCGGGACTAACGCTAGGATGATGATGATGACGAAGGTAAGAAGAGATCAAGAGCTCGCCGGTAATTTGTTAAATCAACTTTTTTTGAAAATGAACACTAGTTAAATAAGAATTGGAATCAGAATTACTATGTTGTCTACTCTCCTCCCAACTTGTGTTAAATGTGAGTTCAGGATTCAAACCTGGGTACTCTGGATCGTAAGGCAGCTGCACTACTACGCTACCGATGCTAAGTTTACTACTTGATCTTATATCTCAGGAATCCTATAAGATCAGAGTCTAATTGGAATCTCATCTAAAACTCATAGCATCTATTTTTTTATGGTAAAGAGTTGGTACTGAAATTTAAGAGTAAACAAAATTACTATACCTACTCCATTTGTTTAGGTACTTAAATAAATGTAAACAATCTTGTGGCAACTTTTTATAAAAACACATGTTAAACAAATAGACTAGACTAGCTAACTGACTTACTAGTGGTTCGACACAGGTTTTTAGTCTTCAAAATGCGTCCGGTCCATAAGAAATGAATCCCAAAATGTCTGATATCGGTATGACTTAATCTCACAATGACTGATACCAATAAGCCTATATTTCAAAACGAATATGTCCCAAATTGCCTGAAATGTTGAATATCTATATTTCAAAACGAATTCGTCCCGTAATGCCTGAAATTTTCGGTTATTCCGATCTGATAGGTACCCTGATATTTTGTATTTGTGCATAAAGCTTAAATAAATAAATAAATAATTATGTTTCCCGGAATTTACCCAAGGGTGAATTCTTCAAGGTAACAGATCGGAATAACCCGAAATTTTAAATGTTAGTTATCTAAACTCTTTTGAGTGTGTCCATATACATACTCTACGTAAGTATTCTCCTTGTACTTGATTGACAATGTAACTCAGTTTTATAATAGATAAAAACAATAGTGTTGTTTGTCAAGTATTGTCACTCAAATCTTGATTTATTTCAAAAACATATTATTTGTAAATTAAAATACAATTCATTTACAATGGAATTAAAGCATAACGAATTAATTTTTATCGAAAATCAAAAAGGATACCAGTGTTTGTTATACGACGGCAAACGACAAATATTCTCTAGGAAATAAAAATATAAGTGGTTCATCTATGTGGCGTTGTGTAAATAGGAAAGAATGCAATGCATCTGTGACATTGAATTCTACAAAGGATGTGATAATAAGAAAAAGTGATCATATATGCCGATCCCATTATGATCAGAATGTTCGAGACCTCGTTATTTACAATTGCAAAAAAGACGCATATGAAAAAATGACTCCTATAAAAAATATATTCGAGAAAAATTCAACAAAAGCTGTAGAGAATAATCCGGGTGTTATGATGTGTTCGTACGAAGAGAAAAAAAATTCATTATACCGTGCGAGACATAAATATTTACAGCAGACCAATACAGAATTTGAATACTTAAAAGACGTTAAGATACCATCAATATTGGCGAACGATTTTCTCGTAATGGAGGACGGGGAAGATGAGAGGATAGTAGTATTTGCGACCTTATCTGCAAGACGGTTTCTAAGTTCTTCTAATAAATTAGTGTACTTTGGGGATGGAACCTTTAAAAGGGTGCCAAAACCGTTTTTTCAACTTTTTACTCTACACGTCGATATTGGCACGGATACCAAATTCACCAATGTTGTGCCCGTGATTTTCGTACTTCTGCCCAACAAGACAGATAATACTTATACAAGACTATTTACATTTCTAAGAGACCAAATGGAGATTCAAATTAGTAAGTATAAGTCAGATTTTGAAACTGCTCAAATTAATGCATGCAAATCAATTTACCCTGATTGTGATATCTGGCTGTTACTTTCATTATAATAGAGCCGTGTGGAAAAATGCCAGAGAGCAATCAGTAAATGCAACGACAGAAGGCCGCAAAGTAGTACGAATGTGTGCAAATTTACCATTATTGCCTGTAACCAAAATAAATGAAGCCTGGCAATCTATAAAAGAAATAGCCCCAGAAACGAACGTAATGACGAAGTTCATCTGTTATATGGAGAAACAGTGGATAAAAATGGGTCCATCGATGATAAGTATTGCACGTGATAGACATCGCACCAACAATACTGTGGAAGGCTGGCACAGGCGGCTTAATGTCCGCATGCCGCATAAACCAACTTTGATGAGATTTATATATATATTGAGAAGAGAAGCAATGTATCAAACAACCCGTATAAACAATGCATTATTTAGTGGTGCTCCCAGAAGAAGACCGGAAATATTTTTTGATCACCAGTACTCCAACCAGCTGATCCTTCTTAATAACAGAGACATAACTCCTCTTGATTTTTTGAAAAATTTGAGGTTGATAAGGAGAAAGCGACTTTGTTAATTTTTAATTTTATTTTAAGGATGATATAGCCCTTTTTGCCACTCCGACCAAGGAAACATTGTCAGCCGAAAGGATTGATTTTTATCGCTAAGCAAATGTTGTTTAATTTAATGCAAATTCATATTTTGAGTTAAATAAAATTATTATTCTTTTACTTTTTGATTATTTTACTTAACCACATATGGAGGCCCTCTCTATTCATTGCTACATATCAGCCTGTTGCATACACCTCCAGGATCAACCACAAAGCACAATGTAGGTAGGTTGATTGACCACTTGATTTTGTTTGATAGATGATATTCAGACATTACGAGATTCAGCTATTTTGAAACTAGAACGTTCTGAGGAAAAGACATAATAACCTTCAGTTGTTACAAAATGCATGCGTATTCAATTTCCGGCATTATGAGATTCAGTCCTATTGATTAGCTAGACATTTTGACATTAATTTCTTATGAACCGGACGCTTCAAAATGCGTTACTTAGTAGAAAAGTATTTTTATACTGAGTCTTTAAACAAAACATATTAATAAGACACGCTAAGATTGTTTACGTTTTTTAAGTAGGTACCTAAACAAATTTACTTAGACTAGACTTAGACTAGATCTTCCCACGTACCTCTTCAGCTAAGGATTAGTAGTGTAATGATGAAAATTCGAAACAGAGACCTCTCGGTTGTAAGGCTGACTCCATAACCACAAGCTGCCGGTCTAGACTCAGATTTATCATTCATACTGTAGTTATATACAGTGAGCTTCAAAAGTTCCTGGATATTTTGTAACTAAAATTGTACGAAGCGATCCCACTACACAACTAATAGCCTTAGAAGCTACTGGATAATAGAAATACTTGTTAATGTAATTAAGTTTAGAATACTTGCATGAGTTTACCTATCTATACTAATATTATAAATAGGAAACATTTGTTTGTCTGTAAGGAATAGGCTCCGAAACTACTGGACCGATATCAATAACTCTTTCACCTATAAAAAGCTACAATATCTAGGATTAACATAGGCTATATATCATCACGCTATCATCCAAGGGAGCGGAGTAATAATCATAATTCTCAATCGATCCGGTAAATTTCTATACATTGGCGATAATATCGACTGCAAGGAAAAGTAGTATAAAGAGGCAAGTAGAGAATCGAGTAGAGTCGTACAACGTGGTAATCGTCATCCACGCAGGCGGAGCCGCGGGCAACAGCTAGTTTTCTTATAAAGCTAGAGATTGATCTAGTCTTCTTCTTTCGTTTCAACAATCCACCAATGTTTAGACCACTCTAGAATAAAACCTTGTCATATCGACTGCACCGTTAGTGGCTCCATTGATCTAGTATATTGTATTAACACTATCTATGTTATCTTTGGTTAAAATACGTTGAGGCTGTTAAAGAATTAAATCTTAATGTGTCCAAGAACTTTTAGAGCCCACTGTATATCTGTCTCATCATCATTCGCTGAACCTTTTCCCAACTCAGTTGGGGTCGGCTTTCCAGTCTAACTGTGATGCGGCTGAACTTCGATATTTTCCGTGAAGCGACTGCCATCTGACCTCCACAACCAATGGTCTAATGACCAATGGCGATATCGAAGTTCCAAGTTAGGCTGGTTGGACTTTTGAGGGCTCCAACTACCCGTAACGAATCTGTCTATAAACCATAATTAAACTAATCTATGAGTGTAATATTTATATCTCTTTCTAAAAAAACTTAAAATCCAAACCGTATTATCAATTCATCTCAATTCAATTCAATTCAGCAAATTAATGCAAGAACGACATAAGTATCTTCAAAAATTCATAAAAATTCGTTAGATCATATTCGACGCGTTGCGATGCGTCAAACTGTGCCGACGTCACGTTGACAAGTGCGCGGGAGTGGCGCCCCCCTCACCCCGCGCGCGGCCACGCCCCCTGCGCACGCGCCGCCTACCAAACGATCTAGATTGATCTAGATCTAAATAATGTCTCACTGTTTACAGTGTATGAATGAATTAAAGATTTTTTCATAGATGACGTTGTTTATGGGTAAATTAGGCCGTGCGGTGGCATGGTCAAATATATTTAGTTATTTAAATGTTGGACGAAGATTTATAGTTTCGTGTATAAATGTGTTGATGTAATGTGTTTTATTGTGCTAGGACATAAAACTTACGTCTCTAGATAATGTATGGCGCTAGTGTGCGTGATAGTACGTCATATCGAGATACTTGGTCACCTGTGTGTGGATAGTAGAGTACGAGGCCGCAGAAATACGGAGGCGACGGCAAAGTTGATATAAAGTAGGATTTTAATGTACCATCCGACGCACAAGTGCTGAAAGATGGCGAAATATTTTCAAAAAAATTGTCTACATTACAAAACAAAAAATATTTTATTCTAATCTTAATTTTGAATTTAATTTCCAAATAATTAGAATATATATTTTTTTGCGTCATAAAACTGTCAAATTAATATTTTTTAAACATTTCCGTTGGGTAAATATTAAGAAAACGTAAGTCAACATAAATGACTATTTATAAAATCTATAAACAAGTTCTATACAAAAAAACACGTTCTTGAAAGAGACAACATATCAACTATTGCAACGGTACATTATCTATGGTAATAACAAAAGACGCCATAGAAAACGAAACAATAAATCCCCGTAAACTAACAAAGCCGCCCAACGAATTTTCTTACCGACGGTACTTGGCCACTGAAAGATTTCCACCCCGCGGCCGGGGAGGGGGGCCGGTGTCGAGGTGGCGGGGCCTTCGCTCCCTGCCCCTGCGGGCCACCGGGCCAATGGCGGAGCGGCGCGCCCTGGCCCGACCCGGCTCAGTCGCGGCTGAACCGCGACCCTTGACACACAAGCGCGTCGCGCGGTCTCTTGCCCCGTGACGGCAACCGGCATCATCACGCACGGATCGCTAGTTTACAGCGGGGTCGGAGGCCCGGGGCTTTGCCCTCCGAGAGCCTCTGACCTCCCGCCTCTCGAGCTCGGCTTTCGCGGTAGCTGGCGGGAAGACGAGCTTCTGCCGTCTACGCCCGCGAGCCAGGCCGCGTCGACGCAGAGCGGCTCCTCTGCGACGGATAAGGGCCAGAATGTGGAGTGCGTGGTCTGCGGAGACAAGTCTTCGGGGAAGCACTACGGCCAGTTCACTTGTGAGGGTACGTAGTCTTGTGCAGTGAAAGTGACAGTGCATATCGATGCGACGGGAAATGTGATTAGTGTTTACCGATTTGGCGAGCGAGGTAACTTTGACCGTAGGTTTTAGTGCGTGTTGGCGGATGTCCTTTAGGTTTGATAGGTTAGGAATTAGGTCACTAATAGGAAAAATATGCGTACAATAAAATTAATTTACGAAACATTATTTATTTTAATAGGAATTGGCTAATATCTTAAAAAATAAAATTGCTAAAATTTGGCACATCGTGTAGGTATGATCGAAATTAGGTCATTGATAAAAACAAATTAGGTGTAGCGTGTGCATGTACGCATCTAATGTTATTATTTTTCCTTTAATGTACCTAATATATTTTTAATTTAAAATTTAAAATATTTGTTTTTTTTTAATTTAAATTTTGAGTTTTATTTATATTAACTTTAATGATACTTAAATCTGATTGTTAATATTAGCGATCATAGACAAATCTCCTTAATTTTGAAACGTTTTATAACATGTTTATCCATACTCTTTAATCCGAGTAGATAGTTTATCTATTCCATACGAAAGACAAACTCTTGAATAAACTACAATATTTTTACCGATAGCCAATGGGGAAGTTCACAAACTAATTAACTAAATGATAAACGTTTATATGAAACACCAATTATCGTATTACCACTGGTAGGTATTATTTCAAATTGTTTAGTACTTTTCATTAAAACGATCATAAATTGTAAATAACGCAATAATTCCAATTTGTACATCACCAAATTGTTACCCAGTGAATTATAATTAACGTAGTCATAACGCCACGGTTACTTATAAACTGTTATTTTGAAATAACTAATAACAAATTGCTTGTTAACTATCTAAATGCTTTTATAACCGTGCAAAATCGCAAGATGTGCCTATGTTCAATTAGAAAAAAAAATCAATCAAACAAACAAACAAGCCCTCGTCCCCTTTTGACCTTATAAAACCCAATTATCATTTCAAAATGGAGTTTTCTAATCAGACTGCAATAAGACAAAGTTTTCACAAACTGCCTGTCTTTAAAGATAAGGGGGTCCTTACTTTTATGCAAATTAGTCGGAATTGCTTTTATTTGAGTTGTGACGTTGTTGAGTGTACATTTTGTTTTGTGACAGTATACTTTTCAAAACGACGTGCATTTTTGTGCACTAACGTGTAATTTATCCGACTTGTAAATACACTAACCTGTATAACTTTATCGGAGTTAAATTACTTTCACATAAACATAAATTGAGATAGAAAGCTAACTACAGAATTAAAATGGTTTCTATAATTAAACTTTAGCTTACCCATTGCATGTTTTGAAATTTCCTTTTCTGCTATATTGATAGATTTTTAATAGTTAGCATAAAATTTATAAATACACTAAATATTAATTCATCTATATGTTACAAGATATTTTTATTTTATCTGATATACCTAATAATCAAACTAACTGTCAAATATTAAAATAAGAGCGGGAATGAAATCACCACAGACTATTAAAAAAAGAAAATGTGTATTGCTGTATATACGTTTTGAAGAAGGTGCATAAAGTGAAACACAGCCAACCCGCCGACTGCCGGGTGCAATTACGGGTAGCATGTCACCAAATAATTATGTTCAAGTGTAGATGACCGCGAGCGATGGGTCTTGGGAACCCCGGCGTTTAAAACATATTGTGCTTTGTTGAAATACGAGTATATCTACTTTCACGATGTCTTGGTTACTCGTCTTACTTGTTAACCATGTTGTGTTTAGAAATATTTTGATAATGGCAACATAAATATACTTACCTATATTTTTTATTGTTCCGGCGGAGTATAAAATCACAATGTTTCTAATATTTCATAAGTATAAACTGTGAACTTATTATTCCAACATCTGATTTCTGCAGTTATTAGATGATAGTGACCCGCGACGGTTTGGCAGGGGTGCAATATGATTTCCATTCTTCAACAGACGAATTATGTATGTGTAAGTTGGATATATCGTAATTACAGTAAAAGTCGTGGGGAGTCTAAAGAACTTTTATTTTTTCAGTGTAGTAACGCACATTTTCTCATAATTTATTGGAAACGACTTTGTACAACTACCAATACAGAGGTAATAAAATAAGAGTGACCTATTACCAAATAATAATTAATCTCAAAATACACTTTAAATCATAAAATTGGAAAAATAAAAAATGTTAGCTAAAATTATCACTAAAACTAAAAAAACGCAACGGATAACTTACCTAAACAAATAAAATAACGCTAATAATATTATCACGTAACAAGTTTTATTAGATATAGAAAGATTAAAAATCTTCCTTGAGCAACAAAAACGGCACAAAAGCATTTTAAAATATGACGTCTTTTAACAAAAAGTTCAGCGGACACAAACGTTGACCCGGCGATAGTAAGCTAACCCGTTGATGACATAATAGTTGGCATCAAGTGCACCACAGTCATTAAAGTGTTCTCAACCTTGACCCGTGGGTTAGGCGCCAACCTGCATGAACTCTGATATCAACTTGTAAACAAAACGTTTTGAAAAGGGAATACATATTTTGAATGGAGAACTTTCATTGTTGTCAATTCTTTTTTTTTTTGTGCCAGTTTCTTCGTTTTTTGTGCTTTCGTTGTTTGAAACCTGATATTTTCGTTTTTCAATAGCATACATACTTTTTTGTCGCATTACTTAATACTTTTTATCATATTATACTTCGAGAATTTTACGTTTACTTACATCCCCGCTTTTATAATTTGTGACGTTCCAGTAAAATACCTAATACTAATTTGTTATATCCCTACATTCTATAAAGTATTTTTTTTAGTATAATCTGTCTTACTAAAATTGGGACAGCGGTTTATATAAAATACCTAAAAAGGTTTTGCTGGAATATAACACAGAATATACAATCAGTAAGCCACCATTACTTATGTGTAATGCTGTGAAGATGTTCTACATAATTCGAAATGCAATTGGCGCAACTAACATTTAGGTACTATTAATTAAAGTGTTAACTAAAATTACAACTAACATACCATTTCAGTCAATGACGTGATTGATCATATATGAGAGATTGATGTTACTGGTATCCAAATAGTCCGAAGTATAAGGTTTCCTGACTTTTTATTCTGTTACGCAATACATTTTTTCATTTAAGTACATTCCATATATCTGAAATTTTATGTTAAATAGGCGTAATAAATAAATTCACGCACACATTTTCTCTGTTAAATACTTACACAATCATCGCCACAATATATTCTTCTATTTATAATACACGCAGTCATTTAAGCGGTGTATTGTCTTCGAAATGTGTCAGAATTAAAATTGTTAATTCATACAATAGTGACCGGTGGTTGGTACATGCGCCTTTGTTGCACAACCACTTGCTAACAACGGCTCTGTGTCTGTCAGTAACATTTCAAAGTATTTCATTATGTAAAGGAATATGTAAAAGATATTTAAGGTGGAAATTCTACAAATTCTACGAGTAGTGTATTCAATATTTTGAATTTTCAGTACCCGGAGCATATTACAATTACATGGGGTATATTTTTGGACATAGGCTACTGTTTATTCTTTGGATTCGAATGAGCAATGTGTTTATTTTTGATGTATTTTTCTACAGCTAACGGAATTAAAATCGCTGAAACCGGCGCATTTTGTACGCAATTAGTCCCATTACGCTGAAGCATGCAAGCTTTCTAGATATTGATGATTTCAAGATATTGCTACAAACGGATATAATATAGACATAGGTACCCAGTAGAAGCTTAATAAGTTTGCCCAGTGTTATTTGTTGGTGTCAAGAACTTAGGAATGGTTATTATAAATTGATAATACTTCTGCGTACCTTTTAGATAAACAGCAGCTAGTATTAAATAAAAAAATATATTTTAAATCAAATTTATTTAATTAACTACTATTTTAAGAAAATATAACTTTTCTGACGTTACGTTGGCCTATGAGCTCATTATGCTCACAGTGTATTAAACATCCACATTTCGCCAACTATGATTTGCAGTCCCACGTAATTGGGGCGAACCTATTGCCGCCAATCAGGCACTTTGAAAAGAAAATGGGTATACCGAATAAATTACTAACCGAAAATGTTGCAGCTCAATAATCCTTTGAGAAAATAATAAAACTCATGCAAATAGTAGGTATGCTAAGCTTAATTTCATTCACAGATAATAAAGCTTGACCGCTAGCCATAAAATTTTCCTACTTAGGTACAAACCATAGATATTAATATTAGTGGCGTGAGTAGACCTACAGACACACTAATCAAGCAAACATGAATAGGTATATCTCCTAGACTACAACACAATATTTTTGTACAAATTGATAAATATCCACATGTCTGAATAAAAAAAACAAAAAGTCAATATCCTCAAAATATATTCCATATTCAAACATCATTCTTTAATTATTACACCTTAAATTCAAGCAAATTTAAAAAAAGAACGATTCTGACATCCGGTATATTTTTTTTACATACATACTAATTGGTGGCAGAAGTATTTTCGTTCTGTATTTTATCAATAGAGGCGGTGTTGGCGCCATCGGGGTCCTGACCCCTGTATCAGTGGACTCCGATAATATAAATTTAACTAGAAAATGTAACTGTGTCTGTCACGATGTCGGGTTATGATTACGTAATTGGAATTAAAAAATATTGGTTGGTACGTTATTGTTTTATGTGAATGGAGTTGAAACATTGCTACTTATTGTTACAGTTTCATTTCATTTTCCTTTAATATGGTGTCCTAACCCCTCTCGATAAGCTTAACTCTACCACAATAAATGCGAGTAACATCATGATATTTAAAAAAAATATTTTTAAGAAAAAAAAACGTAACCGCCAAAAAGTAAAGCGCTTCTTGTACTGTCACACTTTTAATAAATATGAATACTGTGAAACCTCCTTTCTGTCTGGTGTTATTTGGACTCTGATAAGTCCAATTCAATGTCGCTTTTCTTTCACTGTCCAAAGTCTCAACTGCTAGTTAGGAAGATTACCAGTATATTTTAACCTTAAGTGGAGACAAGGAGACGATGATGACGAAACATTTTAAAAAACGCCTACTACGCGAGTACAATTTGTGATTTAACTGATATCAAGATATATGCCGGGTATCTAAAGCGATTCTCGTTTTGCCAGAACATTGACCGGAAGCTACAACGTCTCTACCACAGAAAAGCACTGTTATTTCCGTGTTTTACAGCATACTCGTGGATTTTCGACCGTAACCCCCGCTGTGTAGACAGTCTAAAATCATTTTATGCACAAAATAAATCAAACTTTATCAAAAACGTTTAGTTTATGTTTCTTTTATCATTTGAAGCAGGTGATCATTATTTTTTATGAGTTCCAAATTTAAAATTGATTTCTTTTTTCAATTTGGCAAATATTCCGTTGTACCAATAAAATTGTCGAAGAATTAGTAGAGAGTCCAATTTTAAATTGGGAACCACTTATTGTCACACTACTTATTTCTATGGTACCAGTCATTTGTTCAGTAGTTCTAGGACCAATGTATTAGTAGATAACTATGCCAAAATTTTGAAAAATTTAAACTATACGAAATCTAGTTCTGGGAGTTTTATTCTAAATTAAACGTCCACGCGTAACCGTCGCCTACGAACTGACATAATCCGATCTAGCTTATTATTAATATAACCCGCTACTCAGTAATCAGATGTATTTCACCTCTAAATACGTAAAACTGCTATTAAACGTCCGCTTTAATAAACAACAAATCTTGTACAATATTTTAGGCTGGTATCACGTGATAAGTCCCTAAGAGCGTATCGATAAACCGCATTAGTGTTGCGCTCATAAAGTGTTATTTTGATGTCGACGAATCCACTTTATTAGAGGTGGGACCCCCCGTTGACGGAGTTGAGACCTTGTCGCAGTAATAGTATGCGGTGCTTGGGGTCAACTTGTACTAAAACCGTTTATAGGTGTTATAACGACAAAGTCCCTGGGCGAAGCGCTTCTTTTGACTTAAATGCTCGCGTCCGTGAGCGACAATAGTGATCGCAGTTGACACCTGTATTTAGGGTTGTTACATCGCGATGGAAGCGCATATCGATAGTCAAATATACATTATTTGTTGTGTTTAATGAGTTTCAGAGTAGGTATTACTGGGTACTTAATATTTAGTGGTAGTACGTATAGCAAATAAATGAATGACATCAATTGTATTTTTGAATAACAATAGCTTATTACAAATATTACAATGTATGTATTATAAAACATATGAGTAGGTTTTTTGTCATGGATATCGAAGATTCCTTACTTACCTGCTCACCATCAGGTAAGGCGCAGTCATTTTGACGAGCTGAATATTAAAAAAATATAACAAGGATTGATATTATTAATTTATGTAACGTAACTTCTGAGTCACATCCAAGGCTCATATTTTGAACTCAGAGTATATTCAACTTTTACTCATTCATGATAGTAATACAGCCAGTACTTCTTGGTTCTACCCTTCCTAATATCCTTAATTTACACAACTGTACACTTAAAACATTAAGACTCCCCAATTTTGTACGTTTGTTACAAATATACGATACACACCTATCTCATAAGATAATAGTTATCATATATCTCACGCCAAGCAGCATAGTGGTATTGTATTGACAGAAAACATCCTATAAATTATTATTCAAACTTTACCGCATAAAATAAAGACTCGCTATGAATTACTCGAGTGTTGTGTTATCGACAAGCGGTGGCATCACTATCAACCACTATAACCGGTCAGTTTATGGTATGTTTTGTCCGACGATACCGTGGCAGTTAACCCTATCTTTACGAGCGACTCTAAACATAAGTGTCTTTCCGAACTTATTTATTTTTATCTCATTCCATTTTTAAATTGAATCCAAGTTCGGCGTGTGTGTGGTTCTCCTCTCTCCACTAAAACTGTCAATAAAACGCTTGAACGTCTTGAATCATGTCGCGTTTTAATGAAAATTTGACTCTTTTTAATATATTATTTATGTGAATTAAACAAGTACTAGCTACGCCTTAATAAGGTAAACATTCAACCGTGTGACGTTAACGACCATTTTGAAAATTTAAGACCGGCCATCTTGTTAAAGAGTACGCGTGTTTGTCACATCGTAAATCTAAAATTTATACTTTTTCTTTTCACAATAAACCTGGGTCATTTTATTTCATTTGTTGATATCATGACAAAAGTTAAAGAAATGCAATAAAATTCACTTTATGTGCGGTTGGTATAAAGTTTGATGAATTATCCATCATTAGAAGCAGTCAAAAAATTAGGCACTCCATTTAACTAACCAATTTTGAACCGCTCCAAAATGATATCAAATAGATTAGAAAAAGGAATAGATATCTAATAAGAAATAAGTGTCAAAATATATTGGAGAAGGAGGGAGGGGAAGAAGGGTGGTACCCCACTCACCCATGGTTAAAGCCGCTAACGATAGCTATATTATAAAATTATTAATTGTCATAGAAAGGAATACCAAACCGCACACCTCAAAACAAGTAAAAAGACTTCCCGAGGAGATACGAGTATGATTTCGTGTGTGCAATATTTCGCAAGTGAGCAAATAATGTGATACAAGTTTTGCTTCTACACAAGGCATCTTCAGGATCGCTACAGAATAGACATTTTCAAAAAAAATATTTTATTGTCTAGGAATGTGTAAAATGTATGTGTGTATTTCGGTTATGTATGCTATAGACTCAGATACGATAATGTTGACTTGACATATTCTTACCAAATACAAACCCCAAAATAAACAAATATAAAAAATATAAACCTTTTAATGCATAACGGTTCCAGATTAAAAACATCATTTTTTTTTTAATATTGTTGACATCCTGCAATGCATTGATATGTAAATTGACAGTCCCTTAAATTGCATTTAAATGGGTTATTGTTAAGTTGATCAATATTCATTATTCGATTCATTAAGCTTGAGGGCATGCAAATAAATTAAAACAAAGTCACTGCAGCGAAGGAAACCATAAACTATAAACTTTAAACTACAGCGTGAACATTATCAACTTCCGATCAAATACCCTTACACGATGATAAGCTAAAATACCTAATTATGCCGTAGGGTATATTATATTTTGAACCTAAAATGTACTTCAAATGTGGTTCTATATGTGCAGTGCGCGTTTGTGGTTCTATCTTTTGAGTATGTGATATACTGTTTGTGTGATACGGCGATGGACGACATGAAATCCACCAATAATACTCGTAAAAAACAAAAAAATAAATAAAAATAGTTAGTCTACCTGGAAGAACTGAAAACTTGTGATTTATGTCGAAAATATATGGTCTAAGGCATACAATAGTCCAGTTTTTGTGCACTATATATAGGTCGTTGCCTTGATTCAACTCCGAAACCATGCTATTTTCATACTGCCGGCTCGCACACTCAACCCAAACCGACTTTCATTACTTCGGTTTAGATCTTGTGGAAGTTTTTAAACAGCCTTCGTACAAGTCATTGTACAGGGACATATTCTCTCGGTAAGGGGTCGGTACTGACTTTGCACTGTTTGAGTTGCCATCGTGGTGTAGTAATTTGTTTCACGACAGCGGCGCTACTCACGGTGCATTCCGGAGAATAGGTTTCGCTCTTAGGGAAGGCTTACTACGTCCCCTTTAAAAAGTAACCAGTGTTACTCAAGATGATTTTAGGTATATTACGTACTCTAGATATCCAAATCTGTTTAGCCAATTAAAAGTTATGGCGAAATATTAAAAAATCACACACTAACATGATGTACAATTTTAACAGTCATATAAAAAGCTGAATACCTCCCTTCTTGTTCTATAAGTGATTTTCTACTTACTCTATATTTAAAATTAAAAACACGAAGCATCAAAAAGTAATGCATAATACTAATATTCATTAAATTTACGAATGCCACAATCTTATGCACTATGCAATATGTCTATAATTAAGTGTGTCTGTGTGCATATTCTCAGGAACAGGACCTAGATCATTAAGCCGATCGGCCGAGTCATTAAAGCGAGTAATTTTTCATTAGAATCCTTCTTTTGTAGTCAGTGCCTTAATGAAATGATTAAGGGAAGTTGCGTATCGATATAATACGTACCTATGTGTACATCGATAGTTTATGCATCACTATTGCAAGTTTTATAATTTTCAGAGGAGAGATAAACACAGTTTTATAAAATAATACAGTTGTGATAAACATTGTTTAAGTAATAGTATAGGCATTGGTAATGTCTAATTCTTAGCAGACATGTGTTTCTGTTACCATAAAATTTTCAATAGAATTAACGATTTGTATATTTTTTTATGGAAGTAATCCTGAAAATAAAAGGAATTAACATTTACCTACTTGACGAGAAATAAATTAGAATAACGTGAAAAAATGCATTATTAAGATATTTCATTGGAAAAAAAAGTACTTTTAGTAGCGATATCCTGCTGTGCCAAGATCAGAGGCTTTTGAGAACAACAGCTTGGCCTTAAAACCGAAGGTTCTAACGTCCGTTAAGGTCTAATTCCATGATTGATGGTCATCATTAATGATCAAAAATCATAATTGATTCATTTCTAATTAAATTTTAAGGATAGCCTTTGATTGTAATTCGGTTTTGTATTCTATTAATGTTACGTGAAGATAATGTAATTGAATTGAAATGAAATGTAATAAAAAAAATTATATGTAATTTAATTTTGATATTACTCTTTGAACATTGGTTCAAATATAGCATAGCATATTTTTTTATTCTGTGGGAATAAGGCACTTCTTAGTAGCAACTGTAGTGTTGTCAACTCGAATTTCGATCAATTCCCATAATCCGTCATCTTGCTTGCTTCCAAAAAGTATCCGCAAGATGGCGGATTTTGGGAATTGATCGAAATTCAAGTTGACAAAGCTACAGTTTCCTTTCAGTTGCCTAATGTAAAAATAGCTTATGATACTCATATAAAACTACAGCATTTTGTTCTGATAAACCAGCTCAGTAATATTTAAGACTATCTCAATTAATTAAAAACACTGATCCTGTGAGATTATAGCGATAAAAAATTGTCTATGTCACTCACGATGTAGGTCTCTATTGAAATCATTTTGTAAATCAATTTTTAATCATTTGATTTTATTCATTAAAAACACACATAGGTAGGTACAAACTGTACCTACTTCTTTAAAAAATATTAGCATGTACAACAAATATCAACCTAGTATTCCATTCAGGTATGTGCTATAGATTATAAAGTATTTAGATACCAATACCAGTGATACCACTCAATTATCAAGTTTATCAGTCCCCTGCCGTCCATAAATCTGTAAGAAAACGGAAACTCTTGTCGCACATGTCAGGAACGGTAACCACACCGACCACTACTGACCACTAGTGATCACTAAATGAAGATTTAATGGCGTTTAGCTTACTTTATTTATTACACCATCGATGCGACAGGTGCTATAAATACATATTATATCAATTTAATTCTCTTTTTTGTCTTTTATTTATGGTAGTGTGAAGAACAATCACTTGTGTTCTATGCAAAGGAACACGATAGATCTAAATTTAAAAATAAACTATGATGAATTTTAAAAATCGATCTATGCATTCCAGCTTTGCATTTCTTTTTATTTTCGTCCTAATTCGAATAACGTATGAATGAGAAAAAATTAGAAGCGTTCATAGCATACCTACTTAACTTTTTAAATTGGTATAATACGTTCCTCTTTACACAATAAATGACAAATTTAATCAGACATCAATTATATTCACACAATTTATGATTGGTGTTACTTATATTGGTATCATTAAAATGTTTATACGTGTAACCAGTGTTGCTAGTTACAAAATTGCCAGTAATCCATTACGAGGACACGTTCTCAATATAGGTGTTTGAACAGAGGACCGTCTATTATTATTAATTACATACTTCGATGGTACTTTTAAAGCACGTAACAAAATAGATACTTTGTAGAGCTTGTAGCTAGTCCTTAACCCTTTTTTCATGTTTTTAGAATGGTTGTTCTGAATCTCGATATTATGTCTCAAAAAATGTTTTTTCACAAAATACAAATTAAAGGCCTCAACATGGCGGACATCGATAAAATAGATAAAAGTCTTCGAATAATGAGATCCTCGACTTCGAGAGGTCTAAACCGCCATGCTACATACAAAGGATTACACGCTGTACGACACAAACGCGATTCGTCGTATACGCAGTTCGACACCAGCGTTTTATTTTACTCAGTTTGTCACATACGCAATTTGTCATCAACGCGATTTGTCATCACCGCAGTACGTCTTATACGACTTTTGTCTTAATCGCAATTCGTCTTAAACGCGATTTGTCATTATCTCTTACCAGGGGACTTGATCCATAGCACTTGGAATCAGATGCTAGAATTAATATATATATATATATAATATATATATATATATAATAATAAATAAACGGTTTTAACAGCTCCTTGTCTGGAAATTTGATAACTATGTTACACCATTATATTATATATATATATATATATATATATATATATATAATATATATAATAGTAAATTTTTCATTATTAAGTTGTTCGGGAGCCAAGCACAGAACCACTAATATGTTAGAAGGCTGGCATCATCGTCTCAATACTAAAATCCCAAAAAAGAACGCCAAACCGATCTATCTAAATGCTAGCTGGGTATAAAATAAAGTGACAAACTGCGTTTATGACAAAATGCGTGTGTGACGAACTGCGTGTAAGACAAAATGCGTGTGTGACGAATTACGTGTAAGACAATCAGCGTTAGTGGCGAACTGCGTTCGTGACCTATAGCGATGGTGTCAAATCGTGTATTATGTCGAACTGCGTATACGACGAATCGCGTTTGTGTCGTACAGCGTGTAATCCCATGTTTTTTGTTAAATGACGAAAATAGGAACTACGGTTGTCACTATTAAATACGTATATATCAAAGACAATTTACCACTATGGCACAGACGCGACCTCTCCGAAATAATACATGTTTTTTATTATTTTTTAAATTATACAGCCTCACTGCTGAACATAGGCTTCGCTTAGAATACGTTGTAGCACCCGATCCTCCGTTTTACTCATCCAGACTATTCCTAAAAACAAGAAAAAATCAGTCGCAGTATCAGTTGTCGCTCGTATGCAACAACCACGCGTTCCAGTCGCCGTTGCGCAACATACGGGCAACTTTTATGACGGTGGTAACTCAGCGCGCGCATAATATTGGCTCGAGTCGTAAACTTGAGGCATGATGCATCGCCACTTAAACTGTACTGTCACTTACACTTTTGTTTTTTTTTAATTCTTTTATTTTATTTTATTCGGGTTGACGTTGACAGTAATAGCCAAGTGCTTTTTTGAATTTGGAAGGTCTGTGCGTAATTTTTGGTTTATGTATCATTTGGGTGACCAACGACACAAAATTAGATTAAAAAAAAATATATTCTGAAGTCTCTAGTCATCTACAAAACCGGAAGCAATTAAAATAACATTGTCTCATAATTTATGAATGAAACCAAAACAATTCATTACAATAATGTCTCATATATAACTGGCGCAAAAAATTACATTACAATTACATTTTTCCATCCCTGTAAGTATTTATTTTTATTTTTATATTTGTACTTACAACCCCTTTAACAAAAAATAATTTCAAATCAAGAACCTTCTGCCATACTCGAAATCCAAAATTCTTACGCAAGCCAAAACAGAGCTGTTTATTTCTCATTTTCTAAGCTATAATGGTCAAGTTACATCGCGTCGTTACGTCACATCTCGTGGTGTATGTGGGTCAGAGCGACACCTGTAATCGGGTATCATTAGCTACCCAATAATTGCACACTACACTTAGTGTATAACTGTATAGAGTTCCATAGAGTCTGAGAAACTTTCTCGTTACCTACTTTGTATATATTTATACAGCAGTAAGACCTGAAAGTAATTTGTTCAGAATTAGCTTCTGAACCGATTTCTATCATTCATAGGTTTTCGATATTATAGACCACAAGATAATGGCACAATTATCCAGGTCATTTGTTACACAATGGCAATTTTACAGGGGACTAATTACCTCAAAACGAAAAGGAAAAGATGGTCATAGTACTGATAGCGGTGGTCGAAGCGCATGCGCGTAAATCACTTCGCTACGTCGTAAGTTTTATTTGCTAGACTACGTATAGGTATGTTACAGTATGTGGAAAAAGATGGCGTACCATCGTATTTTAATAATATGCCGAATAAATAAGATTTCAGGTATGACATTACCTTTTCTTCTTATTAGAGGTATGGCGAGTATGATAACGGTTACTTTGTTTTCCTTTTAGTCTAGCGATAATTTGAACCTGTATAATCGTCATCTGTTAATAAATAACCTGGAAACTTGTGTCACTATCTTGCGGTCTATTAAGAAAGAATAGGAAGAAATTCATTGAAATGTGGGTGCTAACACCTCTGCCTACCCCTTCGGGGATATAGGTGTGAGTTTATGTTATGTTATGTCATTGAAACGTTTGGGTTTGTAGACTATTATGTTTATCTACATCATACCATAACAGTGAGTAAACTAATTTTGTTTTAAATATTAAAACTGTAGCCACAGTGTTGCCTTATAAAGGTATCATTCTCCTATGATTTTCTTAAAAAAATATTTTTTGAAATAAAAAAAATCTGTAGGTACAGAACCCAGTCTTTTATAGGCAAGCGCTTGTAGAGTTTATTTCTTTATAATTTGTCTCGACTGTCATTGCATGTTGACATTCAGACTGTCACTACAACATTGACGCGAGTTTCGACCGCATAATATAATGACGTCACAACTTGGTATTTTTATTTTCTTACATACATACATACATACATACATACATAATGCTCACGTCCGTAATCCCCGAAGGAGTAAGCAGAGGTGTATTAAACACCCACGTTTCGAGCCTATTACCGCATCGGGCACTTTGTACAAATCATGACCTGGGTATGCCGAAAATAAATTCCTAACCAAAAATGTAGCAGCTAAATAAATTTGGAAAATATATTGACCCGATTCCTTGCTATGCGGTATAAATCGCAAGGAAATTAATTACCGTCTTGGAGAGTATTAGACGGACCTTATTTTCTTAGCTAGTAATGTCGCGGCTGTTAGACTTCAGTATTTTTTATCAGGGTATAGCAAGGATCTAGGATTGGCTGATAGAACTGAAGCCAATCTTAAAGTTGGTGAAATGAATACGATACTACCAGAACAGTCATATTCATGCATACACTTTTTTGCACTGAGCGGAATAGAACCCTGCGTAGCAGTCGCATGCACTACTGCCACGCCACGGAGGCTGTCACAGCAATCATAATTCCTTGCCGGCCTGGAATTCCTTGCCGGCGCACGTGTTTCCTTCTTCCTACAATCCCGGGTCCTTTAAGCGGGGCGTGAAAAAGCATCTGATGAGGCCGTCAAGCTGAGCGCCAATATTGTAGCACTGAACGTGTTTGCAATGGTGACCCTCTTTCATGAGACTTTGCCTTCAGCTTAACATCAGGCTAGGTGAAGTCAAATTGACGTGCCATAAATAAAAAAAAAATCATCAACAGTCATGTATCCCAATAAGCCATATTTTGTACCAACTAGATCTCTCCACATAATCCACCGCTACCCACCACTATCCATCGGTAAATCTAACACTTTATTTCACTTTCCTAACAATGGAGTGTCGAAGCTCTAAACCGCTATTGTTTTTATTTTCACTTCATAATCTTGTTGCCACCCGTTATCATTACGTCGGCACACAATTTGCAAGCGGCGATGTTCCCAGCGATAGTGGTAATTGGGAAGCTGGGATGTACAGTAGCCTTAGCACGAAATACTATCGAATTCGTAATGTAAAGGTATCGACAGAACGGAGCATTGCGATTGGCGGGCTACACATGCACACAGGTTCACAAGAGGCAGACTGCCAATCACTATGCTTCGTTCTCTCGAAACCTTTACATTACGAATTCGATAGGAGTTCATGCTAGTGCTACAGAGCGCACAGGGCGGCTGGACGCGCCGAGCGACTACGCAGGAATTTTTAGTATGTGTTTAGACTTTTATGAAGCCTAACTATAGATAGCTATGAATGAGAATAGATGGATGAATGTTTGGTACTCAATCACGTTAAAATGATTGAACGAATGTCAATAAAATTTGGCGATGAGGTGGACTATAGCCTGAAGTAGCATATAGGGTGGTGATAGGTATTTGAATATAGGATGTTGGTAATATAGGACTCTTTAGTACTTACGTATATTCTGAATTACTAATGAAATTTCAAACAATTATGAAATTTGAAAACTAAATTCTAAACATTTTACAATTACTCCCTAATGACTTTTAACAGTAATAACGTACAAATTTCTTTTTAAATAATTTACATACATACCTACAAACATACATCAATTAATGAGTCTATGGCAGTTCACTTCTGGACATTGGCCTCTCCTAGAGTTGGGAGGCTTTGGTCTACTGTTTCCACGGTGGCCAGATAGGTTGGTACAGGGCATTATTTCGTCTACCAATTTTTCCGTTAATCGCCACGTACAGTGAGCCTCAAAATTTCCTAGACAATTTGAAACTAATGTATGAAGTGAAACCACTACACAACTACTACTACTTTTATAAACGCTATCTATGTTATTCTTGGTTAAATTAGATTTCTGTCAAAGGATTATGGATTTTAAGGTGTCCAGACCGGCCCACTGTACATACAATACATATACTCTTGCTTTTCTTCTTCCATGGCAGGCAAAGCCAACAAGCAGCCATCTGATTCTACGCTTACACACTTTATTAATGCTACAATTTTTCTCTTTATTTACTGCCTGCCAAAAACAAAACACAAAGTTCTACCATCACATTTTCGTAACAACTTTTAGAAGTAGCTACATTTTAGCGTTGTAACAAGCTAGTCCAAGCCCGCGCCGCACGTACTCGGTTCCACGGTACCCGCGGCTTATCTCCACCGCTACGTGAGCAGGACTCGCTAACGGTATCCACGCCGACTCGCGAAACTCGCGCTTTGTCGCCGAAATGACATAGAATTTTCACTTAAGTGGTTATGCTTTTGAGGCGTTGAATATTTTTGTAATTCTATTAAGCAGCACGTGTGTGACGCACCTGGTGTTGCAAACGTCCATAGGTCATGCTTGCCATCAGGTGGGACATGTGCTTGTCGGCCACCTAAGTGGTATAAAAAAACGTATCGACAAATAATATTTTTGTGATTTTATTATACACTAACTGTTGCCCGCGGCTCTGTTTGGGTGTAGGTTATCGTGCAGTGCAATATAGCTCATATTACTGAGGGTGAATGTAGCTTTCTAATGGAGAAAGAATTTTAGAAATCGGCACAGTAGTTTTTGACTTTATTCATTACAAACATACATACAAAAATAAATTTTTTTTCTCTATATAAAATTAGTGTAGATTGACGAAGAATATACTTGTGATTGATGTCGTTAATAACTTCAACTGGAAATTAAATATTTTCATCAGTAGAAACGTGAAACACACACTGTTTTACCGACTGGGGAAGTACTCCGCCCACAGAATACCACGACTAATAATGAACTTGTGTTGTGTTTCTGGCGATGAGTAGGGTAGCCAGAGCTCACTGGAGAGGTTTCGTGTTGTCAGCAGGAAAGACCGAGAAACTTTGCTTTGTTTTCTGCATTGACAGCACAGAAATTAACCTTCAACCTTGTCCCCCCCCCTATATGGTGTTGCAAACGTCCATAGCCCACAGTAACCACTTTCCATCAGGTGGGCCGTGTGCTTTGTCTGATTGTTTGAACAACAATAGGCATATTCGTGCATATATTTGTATTCAAATACTAAACTCCTAGGAGCCGATAACCGATAGGTATACGTTTGATAGCTCGTAAGTACAGTCAAACACAAAAGTAGCTTGACAAACTACTTATGATATACTTTAGATCTTAAGTCTACCATAAAAGCATGAACAAAAATAATAATGTCGTATAATAAGTTTGCTCTTTGGAGGTTATGAAACTATTAACGTGTTTACTTCTTCCTACAGCGTTCGATTGGACCAATTAATGTTATGTTCCATGCTATTAGTCGTTGTGTGTCTAGAATAAGTTATATTTAATATACTTTCAACACAATGTAACGTTGTTCTGAAGCAAAGAATTGAACAGTACCGGGTTTTTTAATGCGTAGGCCGTCAAACTGAGGGCCACCATTGTAATATCACTGTAATGACCACCTTGCCTGAGAATTTCCTTCAGTTTACTATCAAATTGATGTGATCTATATAAAAAAAATTAGTTGCATATAAATTTATCGTATATATTTTCATGTAATAAAAAAGAAATTATAAATATTTAATGTTAATCAACTTTTGTCGTTGACTGTACCTATACACATAGTACCTAAGTATAAAATGTTAATTTAA
This sequence comes from Pelosia muscerda, assembly GCA_963691645.1. Classification (NCBI taxonomy): domain Eukaryota; kingdom Metazoa; phylum Arthropoda; class Insecta; order Lepidoptera; family Erebidae; genus Pelosia; species Pelosia muscerda. Next base: position 12,515,566 of record OY829114.1, on the reverse strand, counting down.
CAAGTCCATTGTTCGCTAATCATACCTACCTATTGTAGACAATGGGGTAAACTTACTATTTCAGTATAACTAAGTAGGTAACAGGGAAAACCGCTGAGGGGAGTCTTCGTATTTTCATTCATTAAATATTTTATTGCGTTACGTTTAGCGATCAAAATACTTTTTGTTTACAAGAGATTTAGGTAGATTAAACCAGGCCTGGGGCCAACTTTATTCCCGGGGTAACCAGGACATCAAAATTAACAAAACTAACAAAAATAATATGTTGATTACTTCAAAGCATCCTGGAAATTGGTAAAACGATAAATTGTCAGTTTCTCTATGATGCATATTACCACTCCCAATTACTCAATGTGAATGAATGAATGAATGATTACATGCCTTGTCAGGAATACGTCAAAATATTAATAATATTTTAGTACATAATATTCTAGGACAATCTACACAACGCCATTTAGACCCATGCTAAGCATAGCTTAACTAGCTTGTGTTATGAGTTCTAGAATGCGGATTAACATTCCTAGATATTTTTTTTTGTAAATACATACCTACATATTATAAATAGAAACACCCAGACCAACGCAGATATTTATATTCATGCACACAAATATTTGCACTGAGCGGGAATCGAACCCGCGCCTCCTGCGTAGCAGTCGCGTTTACTACCGCCAAGCCAGTTGAAAAGGTTGTCATAATAACTATGTATATCCAGCAGTGGTACAAATATGCGCCTGAGTGTGATTAAAAATGTATCAATAATTCATCAGCGACGAGTTCAATACTCTAATGAAACTTGACGAACACAAAAGGCTCCGTTTCATTCGCTATTTAAATGAAACAAGATATTGTTAAAATTTTAAAAGCTATCGCAGTAGTCACCGTTTAAGATAAGTAATATAACTTTTATATTGTAATATAAGATAGTCGTAAAGATATAAACTTATTTGGCTATCTTTATATTTATTAGCATATCATCTTTGAAAATGATATAAGAATGTTTTTGTAGGCCGTACATCCATATTGTTTTGACAAGAACCACGTGATATATTTATATATTTGACCAATGAACGTAAATACAGTATTGTCCTTAAACATATCAATTAATTAGCATTATTATTGCGTGTCAATCAATAAATTAGTTTATTGTAGTCCTCGCTGGTCATTGGTCAATACTAATGTTCTGCATCCAGTTTGCCGTAGTCGCCCTTTTCAGGTTATCGGTCTTTCATTCATTCTTGCATTCTCGCGGTGCCTACTCAAGGACGTGTTTACTTTTACGGACATTGGTCGGTTGCATGCCTGAAACGTAGCCTGTTGAACCTAAAAAAGTTCTATAACGAAGTCTAAGTACAGAGCTTCGGGTTTTTTTTAAATTGATTTATTCATTATTAATGTATAAATGATTTACATGCTACATTTTCTCGCCAAACTGTGACGTTTGATGGCGAGAGGCGCTCGGTTCAAACAGTTTCCATACCATCACCAATTAAGCTTAGCAGTGATTTAACGTTAATCCTTGGCGGCCGTTACCACTGCAGTACTAGCCGTCAGGGCCGTCAAGGACCAAGTATATAGAGGTCAGATTACGGTAGCTTGTATGTAAATATTAAAGTTTAGCTATTTCATAGTTACACTGAAATCCGACCCCAACTTAGTTGTGAGTAGTGGCTTGCCTTTGATTTTGTTAGTATGGAAACCAGTAAGTATTGTTAAGCTGCCACGTATCATCAGCATTGTAGCGTTAGTCTCGGTTGCATTAGACGCAACCGAGCTTGCAGTTTGTAGCCTGGGATCCGCTCTCCTACCTTTTCTCTTCATGTCAACCACATCAACTTCAAAAGAAAAGCTTATCCCTAGCATAAAACTAATTTTCAACTCACAAAGTCACAAAACCAAAGAGGCAGGAAAACATAAATTAATGTCATATTTTGTAATATTTACTTTTACTATAAAGCTATAAAATTCCAGAAATATGTAGATACGAACATTCGAATATGAATAGACCTAATTTCTAGTAATATAAGTTTAAACGATAAGATTCTAATTTCAATCATTTACATAAAGTATTTCGATTTAAATTTTCGTTCAATCGTTCCAGTTCAGCTCAGTTACACATTTTATTCATGAACAGATTATGAATTCTATTTATTAGCAATTGCAATTGAACATGGAATGTGTTCCATATTCAAATTTAATTTAAATATCGAACAAACTTGCATGCTGTCAAACGAATATTATTTATCGATTGATCGAAATGTACGAATGAATGAATGAAATGATGTAATCGATGGAAAGAATGCGGCTACTATTCTAAATTCCTCAAAAGAATATACATATTTATATTAATTTTGAAATTGGAATACCTCCTACTGGTAACAATGTCAAAGTTTTGAAATCTATCAGGCCAATACTGTCGCGTTTGACATGCTAAAATTAAATAGTGCCCTGAGACAATTTTAAATTTAAATAATTACGCATCACTGACACAAAAGATATTTTTCTAAATAATTTATTACAGCTCTGTGTTAATATATTTCTGTGCCTCCTGTGATAAGTGATACAAGTTTAAAATCAACATTTTACAGGAAGTGAAAAAGAAGGTTTAAAGAAATCTAGTTTCGGAACTAAGTAAGCTAGCATAAAATGTAGTACCTTATTTTGTTGGTAAAAACACTTACTTTTATCGTGCATATTTTTTTCTAAGGTAAATATTATATTTTTTAAAGAATTCATTAAAAACTTGCGAATTGTACCTTTTTTATTTTTAAAACGTTCAAAAATTACGTAATAAGAAATACAACTACAGTTAAATTATGTTGCACCTGTAAGTTCGTCTTGGTGAAAACTGATATACATCAAGTAAAACAATCGAATAACTAATCAGAATATGTCCCTAGCCCAATGTTGCTTAAACAAATCTTATTGATATTAACCTAAAGATTATATTTTTTTACTTTTCGTTCCCCTGAGTTCAAAATAAAACTGAATTGTATTAGTTTTCTAAAATATAGCTTTTTAAAAATATGTGATAAACGATACTTATCAAGTTATACCCCTCACTAAATACATAATTTTTTGTGAAAATAAATACAATATTCACAGCTCATGCGTCACCTAGAGGATCACTCCCTAATTAATGACCGACAATATGGTTTCAGGCCGAAACGGTCAACGGGTGATCTTCTGGCGTATGTAACCCATCTTTGGGGTGAGGCTATGGACAAGCATGGTGAGTCACTGGCTATTAGCCTAGACATCGCCAAAGCATTCGATAGAGTCTGGCACAAATCGCTTCTTTCCAAACTACCAGCCTTCGGTCTGCCTCTTAGACTGTGCAATTGGGTTGCTAGCTTCCTGCAGGGGCGCCGTATTCGCGTTCTCTGTGATGGACGAGCATCGGAGTTCCTGCAGGTAAATGCTGGTGTGCCGCAAGGGTCCGTCTTATCACCCACTCTCTTTCTTCTGCATATCAATGACATGCTGTCCACCGGCAGCATCCACTGCTATGCAGACGATAGCACTGTACACGGGAGTTACCACGGACATTCTGCGGCCAAGCAGTCCGATATAGCGGAAAAGAGGCGACTTCTTGTCACTGGGCTTGACCGGATCCTCAATCACGTTTCCCAATGGGGATCTGAAAACCTGGTCGAGTTCAATGCCAAGAAGACGCAGGCATGCGCGTTTTCAGCAAAGACATCTCCTTTCCTTCCTCCTCCCACTCTTCAAAGCACACCACTGCCATTACAGGATAACCTCAATATACTCGGTATGGACGTGCGCTGCAAACTGAACAACAAGAACTATATCGAGAGCATCATCAAAACAGCTTCGCGTAAACTCGGAGTCCTGAACAGAGTGAGACGTTTTTTCACTCCGGAGCAGCGGTGTCTTCTTTATAAGACACAAATTCGCTCCTGCGTGGAATACTGCTCGCATCTCTGAGATGGCTCCGCAAAGTACTTATTAGATGCTCTCGACAGGTTGCAGCGACGTGCGGTCCGCATTATTGGGAGTCCTGAGGTCACAAATTCCCTCGAGCCTTTGCAGATGCGTAGAGATGTTGCGTCCCTGGCAGTATTTTACCGTTTCTACCATAGTGAATGTTCTGATGAGCCCTTCCAATTAATCCCACCCTCCCCTTTCCTACACAGGACAACGCGTGCAGGGCTTAGGTGTCACTCGCATACGGTACAGAGTATTCCATCAAGAACCAAGCGTTTCGGTGAGTCTTTTCTCTGCCGTACCATTAAGTCCTGGAATTCCTTGCCGGTGCACGTGTTTCCTTCTTCCTACAGTCCCGGGTTCTTTAAGCGGGGCGTGAAAAAGTATCTGATGAGGCCGTCAAGCTGAGCGCCACCATTGTAGCTCTGAACGGGTTTGCAATGGTGACCCTCTTTCATGAGACTTTGCCTTCAACTTAGCATCAGGCGAGGTGAAGTCAAATTGACGTGCCATAGATAAAAAAAAAATATCAAATAATAAAACTTTACTTTGTATTTTAACCCTATACCCAATGAAATATATATATTATAAACCCTCGCAATAAACAAAGTTTGCCGGATGCACCAGTTTATATTTATATTTATTTAGTTAAAACTTAAAAGAAAACGGAGATAAAATTTCGATGCTGTGACCAACCATTGTTATACCTATCATTTTCATTTAATTGTGCTATTGTGCGATTTATTTCATCGTAGATTTCTTCATAATTTTTGGACTTTTTAAGCGAGCTAGTCCTGCGCATCTCGCTACGTGTCTCCTTTTTACGGTTGTATTAATATTTAAAGTTTTTGCTTTCCTGTATAAGCATCTATTTAGGTGATAAAAACATCCTTTCACGCTTATTTCTGGATAGACTTTTTGAACGGCTTTCATTGCTGCCGATTCGAAATCCATAGTAATTTTTTTGGGCCGCTATGTAGGAAATTTTACTTTTAATAATCTGTATTATTATTATTAAAAGTAAAATAAGTTGTTTTTTCTCCTTTCAACCCAAAAACCCCGTTTCATCCTTAAAAATAATATTTTAAATTTGAATGAATTTTCAAAAAAAACGGCAATTACAACCGTAATATATTGTACACCAAAAAATCATGAATAATTAGCCCTAAAACTATGAGGAACTAGGAGGTCTATGAGGATATTACGATTTTCTTTGCCGTTTCAGAGAAAATTGAATTTTTCATACTTTCTCCATACAAAGTTTACTAAAAAAAAATCTAATTAATTGGTTTATGGATTGATTTGACCCAGAAGTCATTTTTGTATACAGTAATAACTAATGAAACCAATATCCGCCCAAAAAACTACACTTAAATTTTTTTATCCCTAAGTCTATGAGAGCCGATTTTCGGTCCACCGTGCGCCACTCTCCTCATATTCGCACTTGTATCAATTATTACATTTTGTGCTTCATATTTTTTTAAAGATTTGGTTCGATGTTTTGATATAAGTCAAATTGTATTCATTTACACATACAAATTGATTTGTGTAGATTAATTTAAGTCGATATGTATCAGTTATCACAAATAAGCCATATATTTAGAATCGGATTATTTGGTACTTGTCGAATTGTACCCAATGAATATTAAGAAAAAATTGTTCAAAATGATACTACTCTAAACATATCAATATTCACGTGATCAATCAAAAAAAATTAATGTGAATATTAATATAATCGCACTTACACTACAAAGCACGAAAATAAATATGTGAAGTGATTACATAAAGGGGTTACAACTTTAAATATATCTATATTCACAATTTATTTGTCAAAGTTCAAGTAGTTATATTCATTTGCACAAAATTATCTCCGAAACTAAAGCAGATACAAGAACGTGAGTTAGACCCAAAAAACCGTATTTTTTTTCTGATAAATAGTATGTAAAAATCACAAAAAGGGTACAACTAAAATTAAATCACTTATCACAGGAGGCACAGATTTTATTTATTGAAAATTTGATTTCTTTTCCTAGACGCATGTATCAAAAAGTATGTATTATTGATCTGCATAACAATAAATAATTCTAGTAGACTCTGTAACAAATAAATTTTGTTTATATCACTTTGTTTTTGAGCAAAGGCGCCACGCAGAGCCTTCTAAGGCAAATTGTTTCTTATTCTAATATTTACGCGTAATATATTCATGAGATTGGTCTTAACTGTCTTTAGATCGTTAAGTTGGTATTTTAACTGTTTTATAAATTCGTATATATTTGACGCTTCCATATGAATGGTTGAATTTCGGTGTTGGGTAGCTATTGATATATGGTATTATGTTAATAGTTTTAGGAATATTAACAAAACAGTCTAAAAAGTAATTACTACCGACAATAAAATAGTATGATAAAATATTGAGAGACGCGCGTGTTTGCATACAGTAGTAAATTTGTTGAAACTTGTTGACAGACAAAAGTATTTTTAGTATTCGGAATGATATATGTACTTTTACTAAATGGTGTTATGTTTTATTGTTTAATCTTGACTTATACATAAATTATACTGTGAATTCCAATGGAACACTTCTTGAATTCACAGATAAAGATTATTTTGAATTCAATAAATCCATTATAAATGTAAAATTTCTCCCACAGGTTGCAAATCCTTTTTCAAGAGGTCGGTGAGAAGGAATCTGACGTACTCGTGCAGAGGGAATAGAAATTGTCCCATCGACCAGCATCATAGGAATCAATGCCAGTACTGCAGACTCAGAAAATGTCTCAAAATGGGCATGAGGAGAGAAGGTGAGTCGAACATTTTTAAAAAGAATAAAAAAAAAACAATTATTGGGAATAGAAAATCGCATGGAATTATGAGTTCAGGGTCGAAATTTCTGGGGGTATCAGAACTAACAGAATTGGCAATGTAGAAGAAGCAACTAACATCCATGCCTATATTGAGACATTTCATACGCGTTTTAAACTAAAACTTTTCTTTTGTTCACCGGTACTTTGTCAGTATGTAAGTATTAAGTAATAAGATACTATACATCCGCCAGTATATTTGTTTTAGTTACAACACCAAGTCTATCACGAATTTTACTTACCACCTTATGTTTTAGTTATACTTTATATTCCTTTCTTTCGACTTTGCCACCGTTAGTAGCCGCTACAGTTTATTATTTACTTAATTTTACAGTATTTATATTTGCTTTAAACTCAATGACTAAGCGTCTATGTACTATGTCATTTGAATGTGCAATTATTTTCCAATTGCGGTCAAGAATGTTTAAAACCTACGTGACTAAAGCTATTGATACAATTACAAGTGCCACTGATAAATTACATAATTCATCAATAATAGTAGATATAACGTAGCTAGTACAAAAAGCTCGTTTTAAAGATACATTGATTGTCACAAGTGTAATTAGTGAAATCATTAATCTTGGCAAGTCATTAGTGTAGAAGACTGCCCAAGGGCATGACTCTAAGTAACCGTTGACGATCAATGTTAATATAAAGTTATGGACCTTAATAGGTTATTATTACGATGGAATTAATATGCCCGGTTATTGTTTTAAAGACAGCTATATGATGGATAGTGTCGAGGAATGTGTATGACCTCCATAATTTCAAATGTGTGATAACAATTTGGAAATTAAAAACAAACGTAATGGTTTTTGAGGAAAAAGGTTTTTTTTGTATATCGTTTTCTCACTTGTTTATTATTTGCATGTATTCATTGTTTTTAGTTTTGTATGGTCAAGGTTTTTGTGAAAATAACCTTGACGATGTCTTAACTTGATTACTTGTGACAACTTTGTCGTAAATAACAACCTATTCAAACCAAAACGTTATTAGTTTTTTAAAACAAAACGTCGTGTATTCAAATTTGTCAATGTTAACGCTTAGCTCGTAAAATTTTAACGAAATCATTTTATAAGAAGTTCGTGCGCGAAATAACTTGAATACGAAAAAACAATAAAACGAAGGCCTTGACCCGCTTGCTCACAAATATCCAACCCACCAAAATTCGCGATTTAGTAAAATTATATATCTAAACTCAACATACAGGTGTAGAATATAAAAGATAACACGCGTGGATATAATTTCCTTGTGTCATAAAGGAAACGGTCTTGACGGAGGGCACAGAGGTTGAAGAGTTCATAACGCGAGCGGAACTCCCGCTGAGGCGCTTATTACGATGAGCCGCATCCACTGGCACCCGTTTGATGACCTCTCATATTCAAATTTCTGTTTTTATTTTTTTATATCTTTGCAAACTACTATAACGATACCTGCTTTCTTCTTTTTCGTACTAGAGCAGGGGGCCTAGACAAAATGCATTTCTATTGGCCACATCAGCAATAGAAAGGTCAAAAATGTATGGGAGTGACATTAATTGTCGGAATGTCATGTGATCCAAACATTGTCTGACCATCGAAAATCGCTAGCAATGTCTCTAACACGAGAAGGTTTTGAGTCCTCGATACGATAACGAAGTAATAAGTTAGACGGTTATTACGGAAGTGTCCGTGCTACCAAATTTAGTTCTCTTTACGCACGAATAGACGTTTTTGAAATTTCATACATTTGGCTATTGAATTCGATATGAATATTTTCCCGGTTCATGCTAGAGGCACAGAGTGGTGGCGAATGTGGCTGTGGACTTGCCTCGAGCCGAATGCATTTTGTCTAGACCCCCTTGTCTTATCATTTGAGGTCGACTTTGTCTTTATTTTTCACGTACGATCTGTCTGTTTCGTCTGTGTTGCTTTCTGCAGTTAATTAAGCACTAACGATTCCTGCCTAACTGACCAAAAAGTTTTGTCCATTTTATACACCTTCATCTTCATTAGCACCGTCTCTATCTGCGAATCTCACAAAACTTTTTATGAGTCCCACCTTTGCATCATTAGGGTTGCTCCCTTTGATAATGCCGGGCCAATCATACCGGAAAGGACACGGTAACCCGCTGCTCTCATTCAACCCTTGAGCACGCATTAGAATCTCTCGACCCCATCATATTTTGCCAAACAAACGATTTGTTTGTTGTCTGACAAAAGAAAGGTGCGAATACAGTCTCCTTTTTACCGAGATTAACTGTTGATAGAAAAAGTAAGTGTGCTGCTTTGTCGCTTTGTAATCGACTTAGATATCAAACTGGTAGATTCTGAGATTAAAGAGATCCTCTTTTATATATTTTTTACATTGTTTCATAGTTGGTAGATGTTTTGTAAAACGTTTTAGTAATGAAAGGGTCCATTTATGATTGCCACCTAATACTTTTGGGTGTTGATACTTGATGTATCAGATATGTTTTTTACTTTTTTTTGTCCATTGTGAATGAGTGGTCAGTGTTGCTTTTAAACTTGTACTATTGTTTACGTTGGATTCGAAGAGTTGTTTTGTTGGTATCATATTAAGTCGTTGTTTATTTATTTTAATAGTGTCATTTATATCAATTCTATTGAATATTTTGTTATTATGTTAGCTTCTATTTTTAGTAATAGACTTTTTTCTACTCTACAACATAAGCTTTCATATTTAAGGTTATTAGTATGACATTATGATTTCGATTTCAATGGCACATTTATATATCAGAAAAGCTCTGTAATATTTTTATTTGCTGCTATAGAAACTATAGACATTATTTTAATTATAGACCGTAACTCAGAGTAGTCTTGTACGGTTATGCAAATTCGTAACAAAGCTTACCAACACATTGATTAATTAACCACATTACGATACCGGTTTATTAAAAGTGCATAATACATGTTCAGCACATCGGGTCTGTCCGGGTAACAATGGCGGGGTATCTTTTGTTCCTGGTGATGGCACATCAATCATTCCAGCATTGTTTGCAATATCTTAATAAGTTTTTGTGTTAGGTCATCCGTTTGAAAAGATTTCGAGTATCAAACCTCGAGAGAGAATGTATATAAATGTTATATTTGATGATGAGAAGTTTATAAAAGATAAAATGTGTACATGAAAGAACAAAAAAGATAACTTGTTTATAATTGTCAAGTTATAGTATTAGATATAGGTAGGTACTCTCGTAGTAACGAAATACCTATGCAAGTATTAATAGCTCGAAATTTCAGTATAAATGACGCACATACTAGTAACATGCCAGCAGGTACCCTACGTTGCCTCTGCTAATCATTTTAAAGAAATGTATAAATAAATAATAAAATAATCCATAAAGTAATGGTTTCCAAACAGTACAAAGTCACAAAGCTTTCATAGAAGATAACAAAAAAACTGATTAACTTAAACTGTCATATACCATCACAAATGAAGCCATGCGCAAAATACCGCTGACCATGCACAATGTGTATTGTACAGATGTCAAAAACATCATCTTTTCTTTCCCATGCTTCGGTTTTAAAGGGGGCAATCGTTACAATATTTGGTTCCTTAAGCCCCAACACGCCTACGGGTCACAAAGACTATAAGCTTAAAAGTTTCTTAGGGTGTGACCACACCTGGTGACCAACTGACCGTAAGGGTTTGTTTACATTAGTCCAGTCCTAGTTTAGCAAATAGCAAACCGTGAGAACTCGCAACGTTTTTGCGAGGAATTGAAGATGGATGGATTTGGATTATGATTTATGGAATTTTGAAATAGGGTGTAATTTATACTTTAATGATAGCAATACCAACGATAACAACAGTAGAAATACCGCAATAGATTAGATCAGACAAACTAATGAAATTGATGTAATAGCTGGTGGCTAAAATGATAAGAATTCCATAGAAAGCATGTAATTTTAATGTCCTAACATAACTATCATCGAATTATCGCAATCAAGATGCTACAAAACTAACAAATAAAGCACACGGTTTTACCCAAAGATTGATGTAAGCAATCGTGTCAACCATCACAGAAACGCGTTACAGCACCGAGAATAACTCTATACATACCCACTTTGTGTGTGTCATAGCCGAAAGATATTATCGTTTCTAGTGAGTATAATAACTGTGACATGTCTTACGATGCCAGTTCCAAGTGTAATGGCCTTATTCTTGGAAAAACAGAGCCTTACCGCCAAGCATTAAGATATAATCACCACACCCGCTTTCCCACGGAGCGCGAAAACTAACCTAGCCGTGGTCAAACGCCTTTAGCTAAACAGGTACCCAAATATCAACCCTGCAGGACACCGGTCAAAAGTTACCGCTTTGCCAAAATATTCATTAAAAAGGCATAAATACCGGTTTTGCTAAGGTGCACGACCCTTCGTCCAACTAATTATATTTCCGCACGTTTTATCATGAATTTGCATGTGAATCGGGGTAACTATTACAATAGAAAACGCTGCGCTAATCTCGAAAGGTTTTTGTACAAGGGCAGGTATACGATGGGACTCAATAGTTGTTAGAAACTTGATAGGTTTTCCTATAAACATTGGCTTTACAGTTTACGGTAGTGAATATTAAATTTCACATTCAGTTGAAAGGAGATTTCATCGAGTTATTGTACCCTTAAAGTAGATGGGCACTTAAATAAGCATAGTATTACTATGCACAGTGAACATGTGTGGGTTTGTACGCAAGTCCCGTTCGTGTTAGTCACGATCGATGACTTGGTAAGAAACGAATGTAAGGATTGACATATAAGAAACGAGATTCATATCACTACATAGAGTACAAGCAATGGTGATCTAACCATCAGAATCGATCGAGTATTTTTTGACATTACAAAATCAGCGTAGGGTTTAATATTGAAATTGTTAATAGTAATGAAAGCTAGCTAATGTCATAATCTAAAAGCCTATACAAAATTATCAAATGATAAGTTTAAAAAAAATAGGTATGCCCAAGAAATTCAGGTGTATAAAATCCGATTCGAACAAATCGTAAACTCCGAAGCGAAATGGCGTCACAAAAAGGAATCAAAGTGTAAAATCATTTGTGTAGGATTAAAAAAGGAGCTAGCGAACGAGCGTGAGATGTATTCCACTATCAATCAACTCATGATTTATACTCTTCCATATGATGTATCGCCCCAGCTCGCCACACCAAATGGTAAAAGTATCCGATAATTAACTTTTTAAAATTTGACGGACGCCTTCATCTCACCAAGGGAAATATACCTTTTATTTTGGTATAAAAAGACGAACAAGTGTGTGTATCCGAATCTGGCAGAATGTTGTTTTTTTTTGGAATTTTATGACCTGGTAACTAGGATCTTTAGGTTAAGTCTTCTTTATAGTAAACACAGTGAAGTTAGTGAAATTTTTCCTAAGAATTTTTTGAACCGATAGGAAAAATGATAATTCGCTGTACTAAGCCACTATCCTACTCATGACGTTATGTCTAAAAAGCCACCATTTTTACACATAAATACTCGATCATAATCTAAATTCACAAAAGGTTAGCGCCAAAATTGTATTCTTTTTTATTTTGAATTTTAAACACAAACAAGTAGTGTGTATCCGAATGTGGCAGAATGTGAAATTCCTCTGCTTGTAGTGATGTTCTAAAACCTGTTGCTTACGACAATCGTGCCGGTATGCGGAATGCGTCTATAGACTCTATGGTATCTTTTCTAATGGCGCCAACAATAGGATTTAATTATTCATCATACATTATAAAAATGATTTAGTCCGTGTTGTATTAATTATAATTATATTAACATCATTCTTGCGTGTTTCTTTTATTCCTTAAATGGCGTGAAAGCCTTTGAACAGTAAATCTGTTTTTAAATTAACTACCGGAATAAAATTCTTTGATTCATTTACAATATTATACTTTGATTTATTTGCACTACTTTAATAGTAAGAAAGCACAAAACTAGCCTGATGGTAAGTGGTTATCTATCTGTGTAACCTTTAAATTTAGAGCTGACCTAAATAGGCACGCGTACTTACCATAAAATGGGTAAAATTATGAGTCTTGATACCAAGTAAATTTTGAAAGAGTTATTGTATTATATACATGTCTGTTACTCAATCAGAAACACTGAATCTGTGATTATAGTCTGCATAATGGGTGGTATGCAAGCTGATTGATGCGTGAAAGAGATGTAATCCTCTTATTTTGGGGTAGCTTTTCCTAGGGCAAGCTCTTACTTTTCCCATCTAAATCGATTTGAGTAGTTAGCAGACTAAATACTGCGAAAATTTTTCATCAAGTTGGTCCGATATAGTTTAAAATTTATATGTAATTTAAATAATCTACACGTCGCCACCAAGACCCATGGTAGGCATAGCTTAACTAGCTTGTTATGGATTCTATAAATGCGTATAAACATAGGCACTTAGATACATTTTTTTTTGTAAATACACACATTATAATACATGTAAACACCCAAAACAATGCAAATATTCATATTTTTACGTACAAATATTGAGCGTGAATCGATCCTGAGACTCCTGCGTAGCAGTTGCATTCACTACCGCTACGCCACAAAGGTCATCCAATCATATAGAAGTAATATTTATTTATAACAATTTTCTTTCGAAAATAGCAGCAGATAAAATACCAATCGAAAGTCCACCATTCATCAAAGCAACAACATGACACTGTGTTACCGTCAAAATATTCAGGGGGATTCTTTAGCGCGCCACTTGCCGGCACGGGGATCGAACGTGGACCCCTGCGGTGCGCATCCCGTTCGGCGTTCTAACGAACTGCGTAGGTGATTTATCTAAAGGCACTCTCACACTACCGACACTAATTTCTGTAACGTGTGATGTTCTTTTATAATATAATGTGTGCAGTAAACTTGATATGAGATTAGGTATAATTTTATTTGTTTTTAATACGTTTCCTATCCGGCTTCTTTGAAAATATTTATAACATCGAGTTGTTTTTTAAAAGATAATGGACAAATAGGATTTTTCCTGGTCAATGTAAGAAAAATACTTAAATAAGCACTTAAAATAAACATTTTTAATTTAGGAGTATGTGTGGAGACCTATATCTATTGGTTTCAATGTATATGTTATGTATAATACACAGGGTGTCCGGGAAACGCTCCCGAAGCCGTAGCAAAGTGGGCATAAAAAGTTGGTAATTCTTTATACAGTTTAATAAAAATTATTCATTCTCTATCATATCACTGAAGCTAAAAATAAACTATATTCAGTTTGGGTCTATCCAATACTGTGTGATTCGAGAATAACTACCTATTTAAATACAATTTACTTATTTTTAACAAGATTCCTATTGTGGAAGAATCTAGTTTAGTAGTTTAGTATTCAGTTCCATTTTAGTAGTTGTATAAAGTCATTACTTTATACAATCGTATAGTTACGATTCAAGTGTATAGGGAGGTTCAAATCCCGTTTTGAATATTCACTTTATTTATTTTACGAACAAAAGTCAATGTTTCAACAAAACAATCCTATTGTTTGGTCAGGTTGGAAAAAAATAGCTTGAAAATTAATTTACATACGATTTAATTGTTTGGTAGAGACAATGTTTAGAATTCCAGTAAATTACTTGAAATACCTAATGCAAGAGAGAATTTTAATAATCTGGAATGGGTCTGGGTACCTTAGTTGATTCAAAACTCGTATTCTAGAAAGACACGCACTTCTGAATCTCAATTTATGAGCTGTATAGATTGTCAGATTTGACAGATTGTTTGCATAATGGTAGCTAAACACGTTACAATATACTTGCGCAAATTTAAGCTTGCACAAATACAGGTCAAAGCTGCCGGAAAACTCTTGGTACACAACATATTACTGACATTTAATCAAAGTTTCAGCGTAACGTGTGTTCAAAAATGTTTGTGCAAATTTCATTAACGTGTATTTGCGCAAGCCTGTACTTGCGCAGTTATACTTGAACGTGTATGGGTTCCATAACTATCCTCACATAATATCTTAAAGTAGATCTAAGTACAAATTTATAATACTGGCCTTAAAGTGGTAGTATCACGAATGGATATTGTTTAGTTAAGAAATTTAATATTATCAAATTTAGCGCAAACTGATTATGAATCCTCAACAGACCATTTTACACGTAGATACATACTTATAACACTCACGTACGAATATATCACACGTGTGGTAGACACCTAATAATTGAAAATGTACAAATCGTTCTATTTTAGCCCCGTGTACCTACACTTAAATTCTATTATTGTTTTTCTAATTAATGTGTAATGTAATGCCTTGTGAACTAAATAAATAAATTATCTTACACGTGCGCATATTAAGCTTTTAAATCGTATGTTAATTTTTTCACAACTATGCCTACTTATTACTTCAATCAATTACCCTATCGCTGTCCACTACTGGATATACCAATGTGCGCCACTGCTCTCTATTCTCCGCCCTCCATATCCAGTCTGTCCCAGCCACCTTTTTCAGGTCATCAGTCCAATTGGCTAAGGGGCATCCTACCGTCCGTTTGCCTTCTCGCTGTCTCCACTTAAGGACTCGTTTGCACCAGCAACCATTGGTTGATGTGGCTAACCCACTGCCACTTCAGCTTGGCTATTCTGCGAGCTATGTTGAGCTATTTAATTTACTATGGTAACTTTCATTCTTTGTCAGATGACCTCATTGTGAATTTTATCCTTCAAAGTGATTTCAAGCACCCATTTATTGTTTACCATTTCTCCCTCCCTTTCTTACTCCACATTAATCAATCTGGGTAAAGATAGATCCAATGATAACTTTTACCTCATATTCATCTCGTTTCTCTCTATACCCAATTCTTATATATAAACATAGTCGCGTACAGACACCTCAGTAAATAAAGTTAACATGAATATCAAAAGAGTTTTTCCTAACCACTTTCTCAACTATTACCCGCATGTAATATCCTCTATAATTACATCTTCAAAGCCATAAAGAGCCATAATTCGCTACTTCAAGTATCGCATTTGAAAGACCGTCTAAATCAACATTGATAGGACCCGTACTAGCTTGTGCAGGTGAAATTTTCTCACAGCCGTTTGCCCGTTCGTCGTATCATCTCGAGTCTTGAGAGTAATACACGCTCTGTATGTATAATATTGGTTAGTAGTCTCAGTAAACCTGTTCCCTCTCGTGCACTCTGTACCGTACCAAGGTATACCGATTGCATACAACATTATAGTTTCTCTTTATATTTTATCATCACCGCTGTTTACATCGTTTGCGAAATTGTCTACTTTATATTTGTCGTGCGATAAATGTTTATCAAGGTCAACTTTAACATTACTTACAATAACATTGTTAATTAATTCTGTCTGTACACTTGATATACTTCACAAATCTTTTAATTATGTTACAATAACAATTCTAAATCCAAAAATATACTTTTTGGAATCATTCGTTTGGTTGTCTTTGTGCAAAAATTTCTGAACGGGTTTTGATGCGTTTTTTTCTATTAGAATACTCCCAATTAGATTTAAAAACTGCAATATGTATGAATCTATTTGGTTAATAAGAACCGGAGATATGACCAAAAAATTGAATCGACAAGATTATTTGTAGTAAATGACTACCCCGCGGGTGGACCCGCAGTTGTCATATTATTTACATAAGGTGATTTAATTGATAGCCACGCTGTCACCAATATCATGATGACTGAAGTCGTAAAAACACAATATTTAATTTATTAATAGTACTGATGACTTAATAAAATTACCGATAACATTCTAAAACAATCACGACGGCATTTAAAATTTAACTTTTTTTTCTAAGCTGTCGTTTGAATTCATCTAACGTCCGCATCTCTATATGTCAGTCCGTCTGTACGTCCGTCATTACACGTGAATCATCCTCGGTATCGTGCTCCGAGAATTTCGTGAGGTCACAGTTTAGTATAGCGGTTTAAGCGCCCTGCGGTCGTTTGCCCGATAGAGATGGCGCCATTGGTGTTACCATGTGCTAGAGCAGGGTAAAAGACGTGTTCTCTGTCTAACGCCGACCGTTTCATGACCCCACAACTAATCACATATCTGCAAGCGTATTATGATTATCGCAAGGCTTCGTTTCTTGTACGGTGTTGTGGTCAGTGACTCTATGACTTCGTTATATTTCTGTGTAACATCATTCCATATGCACAATTTGTTTTAAGATATCTGAAATTGTATAAACTTAAAATCTTGAAGCTCCTCGAAACTTTTTTTTTTTCCTTCCTTCACTCTTTTATTATTGTTTTTCATTTATGTTTCGTCAGTTTGACTGCATTTTGAGAGGTACTAAGCTAACGCAAAATTCCAGATGCTACCTCTATAAGAATTATTCCTACCTTGACAGCTTCCTCAAGGTTATAATAAAGTAAAGCATTTCATTCTTATATCATACATTAAAGTGACAAGTTTGAACAATTTAGCTTCTAACGATGGTCTTCAGTACTACAATAGTAAGTGAAATTATTAGTTTTCCCGTCATCCCTTGCAGCTAACTTAAATTTCAACTCCTTACCTCTCAACCCACTGACCGATTTAGTTTGTGACACTGAACATAAGTCTTCACAAATCTGTATTTACTTTTTATATATTCAATATCTAGAATATTAGTTTTATCTTTGTTGCCGTCTGAAACATTTGCATCATCATTTATCAATGAACGGGTGTAATGAAACAGATTTACCTGTTGTCTGTCCTTCCATAAATCACGATCGGCGTTTAATAAGACGATTATAATTACAAAAGGCCGACACCAGCTAATGGGGTTGCCTGTGCGCCACAGGAATGTGCTTTATTCCCAGCACGTGCCTCCCAATAGCTTTATTATTTAAATCGTCAACATATTTTTGAACTAAACTTATCTTTACGATAGGCTTAATTATATGATTTGATAATGTTCTGATGTCTTCCGTGTCCGGTTTTCGGTGTTTTAGATATGCAGTTCTTGGTGGGCGGTTTTTGTTTACATTCTTTCGAGTTAACGACTTTCTATTGTATCTGTAGCTTGGTTTTATGGTTTTGGAACTGAATATTTGAGAAATTTTGTTTAATGAACCAATTTTTAATTGCACCAGAATAATTTAATGTAGCTATGGAATGATTAAGAGTAGTTATTGATTTGATTCTATTCAAATTGGTGCTTTCAAATTCCAATATTTTAAACTCGTCACCAACATTATGACGATATACCAATTGCGTCCATATTTTTGTCATTAAAGGTCGTTCATTGTTTTTGAATGGTATGTCACCTTTTTTGGAAGCGATTGACTGACCTCCCATACCTGAGAGAAACCGCTGCTTCGGCTATTGTTAAGCAGTTGCACCGACTTTCAGGTGAGGTTGACGTGGGTCTCAAGGGCCCAGTTTTATTATCCAAATCGGCTCAAAACAGACAGGTTTAGACAGAAAGTTGACAAGCGACATCGATTGTGTAAAGAAAATTATCCATAACATTTCACTGAAAAGTAATTTTCTTGTCAACTGTTATTTTCGCTTACTACCCTTAACCTTTCAACCATCGATATGGTGACGACAATTCAACTTTGGTTCAATAAATCTCCATAAGAAATCAAAACAAAACATTTATCGTTGTGTCGCTTACATCGTTCTAATCGCATACGCTATTCTTCACAGCGTACTTACTATAAACATTAGTAACAAACCTCTAATCTTTATATTAGAAACAATATTTCTCACTGTCGTTGTGAGCGAGAGTTTCCTAATGATATCAAAATACGACCGTTAGAGTAACAAAAGGTAGATGTTCGGCCATTTGTCGGTGTTCAAGTGTTAGGAGACTGTCGCGTGCTGCGCCGTTGAAAAATGTGGCGCATAAATAACAGATTATCAAGTTGTATCGAGAAGTACCGAGATAGCGGAGTGGTACAGCTAATATAGGGAAGAACCATAGAGCAAATATACCATAGAGATGAAATGACGGCCTTAGACGGACAAATTTCCTAAACGGTCAACACTCAATAGTTTTTAACAAAATAAAAATAACCAAAGTTTAGTATCTGTCTATAAAAGTGTCATGAAAACTACTTATATCAAACAGACGGAAAGACAAATAGATAAAAATGATGATTTGAAAAAGGCGCTCTATGTCTATTACTACTCCCAAAGATTTTATTTTACTGACGTAAATAGAGGAACAATCTCCTCATTGCCGTGTTACCGAATTTAAGATGTCAGTGGCAGCAACTTGTGACGTTTAGAGACATTGATGTCACTGCAATATCTATTTCTATCAAAGTTGATAAATTATTTACAAAAACGTTTTACGGTTTATAATTATATTCTGTCACTTTCTGTCACCTAGGTTTTGTGTATATAATATATACGTATATCACTCGGACACTTTGTTAATTTAAGGATAACTTTATGACTAATACACATATTTGTGAAAAATCCAAGTCACTTTTTTTCCAAACATCTTAAAAAGGCGCGAATTGCATATCTCTAGTATTAGATTATCTGTGGTAAGAACGGTAAATGAAGCCGTGTATCAAAATTTTTAAAATGGAAGATACGTATGATGTATCATCTGTTTCTTTTTTAAATAAGTAATGAGTGTTTAGACTTTGTTAATAGTAATATTTATCGTTGTTATTTATTAGTTTTTATTTGTTGCCCGTTTTGTAAGTTGTTATAGATGAAATGTTATCTTGATTAGCGCTAATGTTTTGATGGTTATATCATAGAGAATTTTGATTGTCATCTTATGCTTTTAATGTCTTTGTCTTATAAACTGTCATCAGTGACATTTTAGCGGTTCAGTTAGTTCGAAATACAATATTCTATTCATTAATTTGATTTAGTTTATCAGAAAGAAGAGTGTTTGCTTTTTGTATCTGTATTCCGCTTACAGAAGAATTTATGTTAAATCATATTTGTCGCATAATTGACTATAATTAAAATTGTTATACAGAATTATGATACAGTAATCGTTTCTCGCGAAGTAATTCTTAGCTTCTACGATACTTACTTTGTTAGTAGATAACTTACTTGAGAAACAATCCACTTTGTCACGTTGCTATTATAATTTTCAATGAAATTTTTAATTCTGTTAATTTTCAAACAATGTTAAACCATGTGATATTACAAAAAATTCATATTTTTTTTATTTTACTGCGATGATTCTGATTAATTACATAGCATCGTGTAATGTAATGTAATAAAACGATGTAATAAATTATTTTTTGTTCAATTATGAACTTTAAGCGTATTTCGATGAAGTCGTAAATTCAATGGCATTTTTTATAATCTCACTGAATTGATAATGGATAAAAATTAATAGAATCGGGGTCCAGCCCTATTTTTTTTCATTTCAATGGTCTCTGTGGCGTGGCGACGAGGTGCAGGTTCAATTCCCGCTCAATGTAAATATTTGTATGCATGTCTATTTTCATTGATCTGAATATTTCTATGTAGGTATATATGTAGTTTTCCTGCATTCTAGAACCCCTAGCACAAGCTAGTTAAGTTATTTTTATCGTAGGTCTAGATGCAGCAGTGTAGACTTTTGCAAGTTTTGTAGACAGAGATGTATAGTCTATTAGTATTGACATTATACATAATTATACATATATTCACACATATATCTGTAGAGATTACCACCCACATTTCGCCAACTATAATTTTCTCCTCTTCATTGGGCGAGCCTGTTTTCGTCAAGCAGGCACTTTATCATGAGCTTGTGACATGAGCTTGTTACTGTTGGATTAACAACATCCTTTCTCTTAGTCACCTTCTACGATACCCACGAGAAGAGATCAGGTGGCCCTAATCTACTCCACTGGGAATCACAACCGTAATACATTCCTATCAATCAATAAGCCATCGTAGTCCACTGCTGGACATAGGCCTCTCTCAATCATCATTCTCTGAAACCTTTTCCCAACTCAGTTGGGGTCGGTTCCAGTCTAACTGTGATGCGGCTGAACTTCGATATTTTTTTTCGAGGCTGTCTCCATATTAGGAGGATTTGGCTTCTGTAGCCACGCTGGCCAGACTGATTGGTACAGGGTTTTATTTCGAGTTTTCCTTCTGTTGTAGTGATGTCGTCTGCGTTTTTAGGACTAGAGGACTCATTCGGAATAGATGGGGTGTTAATATCGTTTTTGTTTACCGTGAGTCATCTCTTACGACTCTCCTTGGATTAGATAACATAACATAAACTCACGCCTATATCCCCGAAGGAGTAGGCAAAGGTGCTAGCACTCACATTTCACCAGTTTATGTTCAGGTCCCAATTTATTATTTTATTTTATTTATTTAATCATTAACAATGTCACATTGTGTTTGATATACATTAGTGGTGGGTTAGATAAATTAAAGTTTGCAGATATTATTGTCATGTAGAAATTAACTTGCAGCAATACAACAAAACCGAACAATGTAATCGGTGGCGAGCATATTGCCATTAACCGGGCACTAACCTGCAATAAATACACATACATAACTTCGAAAAGCATCGAAAAGTCATTGGTGTGTGCCGTGGTAAAACCTGGGATCGAAACCAGGACCTCGTCTCAGCAGTCCATTACTCATACCACTAGGCTACCCCGGTTTCCACAAGGCTAGGTTAGATATGGTGGTGATATCTATAGTCTACGTTTTCCGTTAGTCACCTTTTACGATACCCTACGAATGAGGTAGGGTGGTGACATCGTCTGCCTTGAGATGGGGTGGTGATTACATGCATTGTATAATACATATAATCCGTGACTATAGCTAGAATATGGAAATTTAATAATAAAATTGGATTAAAAATGTCAACGAAACAGTTGATAATGCCCAAACCTATTATCCCACGACTAATTTGTGTATTAATATGCAAATATGTACAATATAAAATTCTAAAATATTACTATCTTCCGATAAGGACGATCGTTTACATTTGTCTTAACATTTATTTACAGTTTTTATATGTTTGTTTGTAACTTCTAGATGTTGAAAATACTGGTCACAGGACATGAAATTATCTAAAAAATATTTATTATTATTATAAAAGATATATTTATTTGCTAATCGATTTTTGGTATATACTCTAGTATAATTATTTATACTGCTGATTGATGGCACTTGGTGGAACTTATTGTTATAAATTATTAATAACTAGCTGACCCGCGCAACTTCGTATGCGCCATCCCGATTTCGCAACATTTTTCATTCCTGCTCCGCACTTGTTGGTCGTAGCATGATGTTATATACATATAAACCTTTCTCTTTAACCATTCTATCTACAAAAACATCAAAATTCGTTGCGTAGTTTTAAAGATTTAAGCATACAAAAGGACATAGGGACAGAGAACGCAACTTTATTTTATACTATGTAGTGATGTAAAGGTTTAGGTGCCTGCTCACCACTATGCTCTCTGATAGTCAGAAGAATACATGGAGAGCCACCGAGGAGTCCTCTACAGGGCCAAACCCGCATTGACCAGGTACGGAGAACTTACCTCTCCTTTTTACCAAGATTCCAAACTTGTATATAACACATACATACATACATATGCTCACAGGCAAGGGTGTATTAAAGACCCACATTTCGCCAACTATGATTTTCGGTCCCACGTGATAGGGGGCAAACCTATTGCCACCAATCGGGCACTTTGTAACAAAATCGGTATGCCGAAAATAAAGTCCTAACCGAAAATGGTGCAGCTAAATAAATTTGGTAAAAAAATTTGACCCGATTCCTTGCTATCCGGCAGCGAGGTAACAAAAGAGAAGGTTCTTATTCTCGCACCCAACATAAACACCGGAGTAGATATTTATGAATAATAAACAAGTAATTAAATCAATGACTGTGAATATCGATATTATCCGATTTACTACTGTTTTACTATAGAAATATGTATATGAGTACGTAGTTAGCTAGTTCTTTGAATGGGTATAATGTTGTGCGTAAATGTTAAGGCTTAATAATAAGTTGCTGAGATTCAAACTTGACATGAGAACTACATGTAAAATTCTAAGGGTACCTATAATACATTTTGTAGTCATCATCATCCCGCGGCAGTCCAATGCTGGACATAGGCCTCTTCCATGACACGCCACTTCACCCGGTCTTCAGCTGTCCTCAAGATGTATATCTCAAATGCAACCAGAATACGTGCCAGAAGATTGGATTTGATTTTACAATAAAAAAAATCAATTTCCGTAAGATAAATTTATAGCTAATATACATAACTACAGAACTAGGTATTATGCCGTGTATATAACTCACAAAATAGGCTGAATGCGTTTTTGTCATCTTAGTTTAAAAAAAAAGAAACCTATAGAACATCATTTCAAAATTGACAGTAATGGCGGCGTTTAAAAACAATTTGAGAGTTACTCTTTATTTTAAAGATAACACGCATAATATACGCATGTGTGTAAAGAATATAAAATATTTTAATAACACAACTGATCGGCGGCCATGATCAGTAATAATAGCTCCGTTACTTATGCTTTTTGTCTATTAATTGTATCAACTAAGTTTCCGTTGTTCGTATGTCAAACTGCCAATCACTTTTAAAAAGAAGTGATAGGTATAATCTCGATCTTTTGAAGTTACTTTATTGATTTTATATGAGTGAAGTTTCGTTACGTAATAAATTTTGGTAAATTACTTTGTAAGAGATTTGTTAAGATGTTCGACTTTAGGTTTTTTTATCCTTTCTTTGTCATAAAAACTTGTAATTACAACCAATATTAAGTGTCTAAAAATAAATTATACGGTAAATATACCACGATACACAGTGCTATCTAGTTCGGAGGTTCTGTTGCTCGTAATCTTAAGAGAAGCATGCCCGAGGAGATGCCTTTACGTATCTCAACTGCACCTGTGTCTCTACCCGGTCTGCAGGCCATGGTGATCACTTTCCATCAGGTGGGTTGTGAGCTTGTCTGCCACCTAAGGAGTATAAAAAACGTTTCGACTACTTTTCAGGAACCATGTTCGTTGAGTGAGTCCCAAACTGAATTCCAACAAATCCTTCTACGACAATATTTTACTTCGACAGCATGAAACTCCGAAATGACTCGATTTCGACAATATTTTACAATAAGTTCATTGTAGTTATATCTAATTGTATTGTACTTTTGCTTTTGCCAATCTCTTTACTTAGTTTTGTTATTTTTTTTAAATCATTACTTCACACACACACACACATTACAATAACTGCGCACGCATCATTAACAAAATTGAATAACTTTAATTTATGACTTTTCTGTTTGATTGTACCTAGCTAGATCTCAGAAATGACATGACATATTGTTTCCTTAACGCAATCTGTGTCAAGAACATACTGGACCGTCTCACTGCCTATCTCTTATATACTTTAACACAAGGTCGTAAGGTCTAAAATTGTATGTTATTGTTTTGTGTTTAATAGATGATTCTAGTACAAAAACAATGTGAGCAGATCATTTAGCGTTGTGTTCACGTAAATAGGTTGCACGTGGTTTGTTTATAAAACTTTTGGTAAATTTCGTAATATCATTATTCTACGTTTTAGTATTTTTCCTAAAATCTATTAGTAAGTTACCTATTGCTGTACCGAGTAGGCGGGATACACAGTTTTGGTCCTAACAAACCTGATAATTCACACATTACTTATACTTACGTCAAAAACAGACCGCGGTAGCCTAGTGGTATGGGTAATGGACTGCTGAGACGAGGTCTCGGGTTCGATCCCAGGTTTACCATGGCACACACCAATGACTCGATACTTTTTGAAGTTATGTGTGTATTTATCGCAGGTTTATAAGTGCTCGGTTAATGGCAATAGGCTCGCCACCTATTACATTGGGACCTAAATATAAAATGGCGAAATGTGGGTGATAGCACCTCTGCCTACCCCTTCGGGGATATAGGCGTGATAATATAATAAAAAAAAAACAAACACTTGCATACCAAGTCAAGTCCTTTAATAATACAATTGTCAAAAAATATTGGAAAATTTTACTTTTTTAATACCAATTAGCCGGTTTGGTCTTGACAAACCTCATAAGCTAGACTTAATCCACTGATTACGTTTACTCGCGTAAAAACATCCTCCATTTTACTTGCATACCTACGCAATGTAAAAGTCAACCCCGTAGACGAAAATCAAGTCCTTCAAGAATGCAATTGTCAAAAGATAATGAAAATGTTTACTTTTTTTATACCACTTAGGCGGAAGACAAGTTTTTATCGTGCCTTATGAATGTCAGTACCATTCCTGCTACCGACCACGGGGTCTACAGGTTTCTACAGTGAAACCTTCAAATAAACTACTTGAATAGGTGGTGGGGAAAGGAGGAAGGGCGTAGGGTAAAAAAGTTTCTTTGCCACCGGTTTAGGAGATAAATTTGTCCTCCCGCTGATAGCATAACACATCTCCAGTGAGCTTAGGGTACCCTACTCACCACAGGGAACACAACACAATGTTATTATTATCCATGGTATTCTGTAGGGCGGACTTAATATGTCTACCACAAGCAATGCAGGATTTAACTGTTTCGGTCATTGCTGATTGTCATGAAAATGCGAAACGAAAAATTTTCACCCATCTATGCAATCATAAAAACTCGTATAACAATATTCCTAGTAGGCAAGCTTGTGTCATCACAACTGACATCATTACTTGCTTAGCCTTTTAGTATAAAAAATATGAATGTTTTACAGTAATAGTGAATATCCCAGACCATGAAAATTTCCAGACTAACAGATTTTCGTAGCTAAGCAATAGAGATTTCACATATTGATCCAAGGGAAAACCCCAGGAATAGATACGGTTATGCAGAGCGACGCCACCGACATTTCGAGTAAGACTTATTCAGTCAAGCGGAACATGTCTATGGTGCAGGATTTACCTATTCTGAGATAATAACGCGATATGTTGAATTTAAATAAGAAAGAAAGTAGGTAGATATTGCTATATTGCTTGTAAAGATAGTAATAACTAGCAGAATTTTTGAGACAGCTTTTGTGACGTGGCGGCAGTGAAAAAGGTGCGGGTTCGATCTCCGTACAGTGAAAATATTTGTATGCAATATTATGACTATTTGCATCCGTCTGGTGTCTCGTAGAGCACGTTAAGCCGTAGTTCCCGGTTGTATACAAACATCTGTGGCAGTCGCTACGAGTAGTTGGATCTTTAAAAGATTCCAACTACTGGTGGAGGCCAAATGGCAGTCGCTTCATGAAACATATCGAAGTTCAACCACAACGCAGTTAGACTGGAAAAAGCGGCTCCCAGACTTAGAGGTGATCGGTTCGGATGCGACCGGACTTAATGTAAGGATGATGATGACTAGGAGTGTCTTTTGTTCAATTACTATCTACTACGAACAATGCAAACTACCTACAGTCTACGAACTCTGCACTTTGACATGACCGACACACACTTGGCCGGTTTTCCATAAATATTCATTTAGTTTTTTTTTATTTAAAATGTTGTCATTCCATGTTGATGACTCAACTCTGCCCATAAACCATTATAATAAGCTGTACCTTTCCCGCTAATAACGAGTGATAAGTATTTTTTATTCAACAAACTGACGGCTTATTAACTAACCCGTTATAAAGTAGCTATTTAATTTCAAAATATAAACATTGCTAATTTTCACTTAATCCGATGAAGTATGCGCGGTGGGTGCCGAACGATTTAATCAATATTATTTATACATACAAGAGATATTTGGAATGAGACGTAGCCATATGCAAATGATACTTAATGGACCTAGTTGTATTAAACTTACGGGAAGCCAGCTCATATTAACGCTGAATTTACATTAATTTCCATTCATAAATTTCCACCTGTCAATATTTAGAAGTCATTCTCGATATTTGAAACATATTTAGAAAAATAAATTGTTCAATCTGTCGTTTAGGAGGGTTCAAAATTCGAATCGTAGTTAGCGCCAAAACATCATGGCGCGTTGGAGTCGTAGGTACGTAATTAGTATTGAACGCGATCGAACAATCGCTTTGTTGGAGT
This sequence comes from Pelosia muscerda, assembly GCA_963691645.1. Taxonomy (NCBI): domain Eukaryota; kingdom Metazoa; phylum Arthropoda; class Insecta; order Lepidoptera; family Erebidae; genus Pelosia; species Pelosia muscerda. The sequence goes on along the minus strand of OY829114.1, from coordinate 12,488,783 downwards.
TCGCGCCGAGTGGTCATCGATTATACGAGCAGATAGTGATGTTCCGTCGATGGCGAGACGTACCGGAGATGTATCGGCAGATAGTGTAATGACGCGCTATTAGGCTAGGTGTCGACGCGGCGTGGGAGAGCTCGCGGCCTACATTTCCTTCTGAAACCGGCTAATCACGTGCGCAATTACTCTAATTCAAACGGAATTATTCCGGCGATGTAACACTTTAATTGAATTGTTGATGCGAGTCGTAATTCGTGAATGCGTGTTATTTCGATGATTGGTATCGTGATATTTGGTTGGTAAATATCGATATTGAGCGTATATATTCGTATGTAATCGTTGTAATAATAATACGAAACATCTAAATCAAATGTCATAACAATTTATAAGAATCAGATTTAAGTAAGTATACTGTGGGAAGCACTTGTTACGAAAGAACCGTGAGGGAAGAATTCCGGTTAACTTATCATTCAAAGAAAAAAAATAGTACAACCTGTTTACGCGTTACTTTTTTGTGTTGGCAAGAAATAAAAAGGTGGTACGCGCGTGCGCGCGCATTCGCGCCGGCCAGTGATACGTTCCCGCCAAAAAACGCGGCGCGCTCTGAATAGTTGGCGCGCTACACATTTTTGTTCCCCTTTGAATGAGTATTTCCGAATGAACGATTAGAAGCGACGATTCCGCGTTTTCACGTTGATTCGTCTCGGATCGTATCGATGATTTGTGGCGTCACGATTTTTGAAATGCCTCGTTGTGCTGAGAAACAACAGGTTAATCCTTTAACGTCTGTGAAGTGGATTCGTGATTTAGAATCGACTAAAACAAATGTAGTCGATTATTTGTAATAGATATTAGATTTTGAACACATATTTTATGTATTTCTCATTGATTGATTGGAAGTAAAGCCCGTTCGCATTTTTTATTGGTTTACCGTAGGATACGTCTAGTTATTTATATGCTGTTCACCTGTTTCAAAAAGCATCGGTCGTGACCAAAAAAGATTGGCGATTCATATTTTTTTATAAATTGATTGATACGGACCACGGACACTATAAACATTGGAAGTAAAAAATTGTCGCTGACTTTTAGCATTCATTCTAGACTATTGACCGAATAGACTGCAGAAATCTTTGAAGATAGATATATTGTGTTTACGCGAATTAATGCGACAAAGGCCCATACTCAGATTGTCAAATTGGAAGACTTCATTCACGCAGAAGCTAGTCAAATGTTAGGTGTCAAACTGCAGTTTTATAAACGCTGACATATGTTTCGAGCAGCGTTGCAGGACAGTGTAGGCTTAAGGTCTAAACTTCAATAAACTATTTTTGAACGTACGCTTCGTGATTGATGTCTGAAACGTGCCTTTTTAGCCAATACATTTAACGTATCTAGTTTAATTTTGTACCAATTTTCCTTATAAAATAACCAATAGAAACCTTACAAATTACTCACTTTGAGTATATACCTTTTGAAACAGAATAATCTAGATTCACAGTTATCCGTGTGCTTAGGTTATTTCGGCATTAGCATATTTTTTCCTGTACGAAACCGTATCAACTTGCAAGTTTTAGAAATAAAAATAATGAATGTGAATGTTTAACAAGAAATATTACTTTCTAGGTATTTAAAAATGCGCGCGTGTCAATTTTTTATAGCAAACGGAAATGGCTAATTATATTAAATCAGCATATAATATCTATAAGTTACAGTTCTGTTTCTGAACGAGCCCATTTATTCTGTTTCTAATTAGCAGGTGTTTGTTCTATGTTATCTGTGCCATATATCTATGTTTTCTTTAAAAAGGACTGAATTATGTGTTGAAATAATTGTTTCCTGAATATTTGTGAATTTGATTCTTTTTTTAAATTAAACTCTAGTGTCAGCGTTATACATGAAATATTAAAAAATAAACAATAGTAACATTTAAATTATTTGTAATGTATAATGATTTTTACCCGACTGCCCGGAAAGGGTTATGCCCGAAAAGGCACGTGTCTTGTTCTCAAGGTAAGGTAAAGCGGTTACCTAAATGTTATTCGATACCAACTTAACACATGTAGCTATTTCTGTCATTTTTAGAAGTATATACGTCTGAGTGTAGGTTGGCTTTGTCACTATAATTTCACCTGTTGATCAGTTATATACATTGTTGTTAGCACGTCAATTACGTCAATTAGCTTATTTAGTCCACTGCTGGACATAGGCCTCGCCTAATGTGCACCATAGTATTCTTCATTCTGTTTATCCCAACTACGCGTGTTATGGCTATTTTTTAATTTATTTGAACTTTTTGCACAAAATATAAAAATAATGTACTACTTAATGCCATGGGCATTTACTACCAGTCAACCTTAGGGTGACGCAGAGATTTGTCAAGTTAGGTGCTCGAAGTAATAGCGAAAATTCAATCTAGTATGGTATAAACATACCTACACACAGTGAACATAAAGTATACTTAAATAAATAAGTGAAAATACATACTTTAATAATATAGAATACATGCTATATACATAAATTCATACCATCAGAGAATTCCTTTCTATAACTTCGTCATTGCGTAGCGTAGGTACTAACAAGATGATGTCATCTTTCCCACCACATCAGTCGCATAAAATAACCGCGAAACACGCATTTTTTTTTAAATATGCAAAGGAAATCATCGAACAAAACCTTGTTCATCATTATTATTAAAAGCTTATGTCAACAGACATCTTGGAAGAATTTAAATCGGATAGCAAATTACGGTAATAAAAACCGATATTTACCATAAAACGCCGAGTTTGTTATTAGAAATATTTACGGCTTAGAATATAAGTAGTACTTATGACATGTGCCGCACTTAATTGAGAATATTAATCAATTCTGAGTACCTATTGAATACCGGTCCTTTGACGCGGCAGCAGGTACGGTTTATTGAACAAGAACGAATGTTTTTATAATTGATTCGATTTTCAAATTGTATTTTGAATGATACCTATTTTCAAAAGTTTACGCAAAATAAAACTCTTTTTTTTTATTGGAAATGTACACTAATATTATAAAGAGGAAAGATTTGCTTTTTTTGTTTGTTTGCAACAAATAGGCTCCAAAACTACTGGACCTATTTCAATAATTCTTTTACCAATAAAAGCTACAATATTTAGGAGTAACATAGGCTATATCTCATTACGCTACCATCCAAGGGAGCGGAGCAATAATCATAAATCTTAATAGATCTGGTAGATTTCTATACATTGGCACTAATATCGTCAGCTATTTCCGTTATCATGACAACAACGAGAATAGAGAATCGAGTAGAGTCGTACAACGCGATAATCGACATACACGCGGGCGGAGCCGCGGGCAACAGCTAGTATTTTAATATTTTCATTTACGTCTTTATATCGACTGACATCATGGGGAGACGAATATCACTGAATTAATATAATTTAAAATAAAATCCGACACTACGGTTTTATTTCAAATTATTATTTTCTTATTTACTGTTAAATATATCGGGATATTTACCATGTTTGTTGATTTTATTGAGCAACCGATATTTCGGCGTTGTTGCAAGCGCCATGATCACGGTTACTCAATAAAATCAACAAACATAATAAATATCCCGATATATTTAACAGTGAAAATGTAAATGACCAGGTCAATCTAAAATATTTTTTTCTTGTCAAAAAGTCTCAAAATCTTTTACAATCTGTTTTCTATTACAAAATCCCATCAATAAAGTAGTTTTAGATGTAGCTACCTACCTTATATCGTGTAGGAAGCAGACAGACCGTGGGCACTAAGTACCACACTTTACATTCAGTATCTAATATTTTATACTCCTTGGAAATTATGTCAAATTTCACGTTAATCCTATCGTCTGAATAAGATTATTATGTCGAAATATGTTGTCATTATTACCTGGGATTAGAAACCGCAAAATATTTTTTTCGATGACGAAATAGTTATGTTGCAATACACGCTACTTTGCTCTCTCTACTCTACTCTACTCTACCTACTCTACCGAACCTTTGCTGTGAGGTTAAAAACATTCAACTGATAACTCAATACGGCCATGTGGTTTTGATTGGTTCGAGTTTGACATAACCACCCTCGCTGATGACAGCGAGAACTAGTATGACAAAGAGACTAGAGTGAAAGAAGATAGTAACATTAAGAAAATATTTAAAATCCATTGAACCCCGAGAGGGTTTTGAGACCACTAGAAGTCTAGGTAATAAAACAAAGAGAGAAAGGTTTTGACTTCGTGTCAAAGGCGCTAGAAAAAAAAACCACCCTGGCTGACTTCGTCGGGATATATCCGTGGGGATGAAAACATTCGTTTTACGTCGATTAGACAAAAGAAATTAATGCGAAACGACGAGTTGAAAGGAGATATAATTATGTTAATCCACGTTCTAGAACCCATAAGTCAAATTCTACTTATTTTGAGTAATGGCACTGTGTTATTTCACACTACCTACACTGATTACCGTTTCGGAAATAATCATAAATATTTCAGGATATTTATTACCATTATTATAAACTTCCCAATTATTATTTCTATCCTGGCAATACTACGCTATTATGGCGCTGCACGCTGTGAACCTAAAACACCGGTGCTGCAAAAATAAAAAATGATTTATGTATAAATTTATTTATGTTAATATATTTACAACATCAAATTAACCAATAAATTAATAATTTACAAATGTTTATTCGTTTTGCTAAAGTAATAAACAACATTAAATCAACATGCTTAACATTAATTTCTATATACAAGACGCATTGCCTTGCTATTTGACTACTGTGTGGCCATATTTTTTAAGTTTTATATTAGTGAGACTTGAATATGCGATCTGCTTTCTAGTCACAAATATATATGTGCACACATCTCAGGTAATGTAGAAGCTATCTACTAGTACCTGGTATTATCTAGTAGCTCAATTTTAGGAGATAATATCCTGTTGTAAATAGTACCACTTTGTAAATTCAATCGAAAATATAAATGGTTGTGCTTAAATATCAATGTTGAGCTTCGAAGGTGTTCTATTTTTGAAAATGTGTTTTTTTTTTTAAATTCTATATCGTTTATAATACTGTCACACTAAATAGTAATTTGTACTTCATAAAATAACTTCTATTAATTAAATAAACAAGATATTCAGATTATGTAGATGTTAAATTAATTAAAAATGTCTCATACTAATCGTAAATATGCTAGATAGTGTAGAATAATACAAATTATGGGAAAGCTCGCTAAAAGGTCAGAGTTGAACAACTGCAAAGGCAATGACAACGTCGAAAAGTAAGCTAGGAGAGATAGAAAAATAACACCATGCAATGCAATTCTGCACTGGTCAATAGACAACAGGTTTTTCTATTTATTTTTTTTATATATGAAGCTGAACCGAACTTCCTTTTTCAAATCTTCAGTTACTGTTATTTTTTTTTATTTTAGGCTAAGTTTTTGATTCCGTACTGATGTGTATTTTTTCATTGTTACAGCCGTACAACGAGGCCGAGTGCCGCCTACGCAACCAGCAGGCTTGGCCCTACCCGGCCAATACGCGCTCGGTAACGGCGACCCGTCCGGAGGCCTCAACAGCCACCCCTACCTCTCCTCATACATCTCTCTGCTCCTCCGAGCGGAACCTTACCCCACCTCAAGATACAGTCAATGTGTCCAACCAGCTAACGTCATGGGCATTGACAATATCTGCGAATTGGCCGCCAGGCTACTCTTCTCCGCCGTAGAATGGGCGAGAAACATACCCTTCTTCCCCGAACTCCAAGTAACAGACCAAGTCGCGTTATTAAGACTAGTCTGGTCAGAACTGTTTGTTCTAAACGCATCTCAGTGTTCCATGCCCCTCCATGTCGCACCTCTATTAGCTGCAGCGGGACTACACGCATCCCCCATGGCGGCTGACAGAGTCGTCGCCTTCATGGACCACATCAGGATCTTCCAAGAACAAGTGGAGAAGTTAAAAGCCCTCCACGTGGATTCCGCCGAGTACTCCTGTCTGAAGGCCATCGTTCTCTTCACGACAGGTAAAATTTTAGACAGTCTATTTGGGGAAGCGCGGTTGTTGCTTTACAGGGTAGCTGGGGCTAGTGGCTCCGTCACTAATTATGGGGAATTATTGACTTTGGTCAGGACGCATTTAGACGTTTACGCTGAAGCGTCAAGAGTGCCGCAGCCCCCGGCCCCACCGCCATCTGCCGCTTCATCCGGGTACTATTCCACATTGGACACGTCTCTAGGCGTCAACTCCTCGCTGTCTTACGGGAGTTTCCTCTCGACACCGTCTAGATTACCACCTAGCTACACAAGTAGTCCTAGAGTGCCTGAAGCGAGTACCTCATCACCTTTCAAAATTTGGGAGGCGAGTTGTAAGTTTCCTAAGACAGATCAGGGGGGTTGACGTTTTACCGGTTAAGGGTCGGAACTCAGGTGTTGGGTTAGACGGAACGAATGCTTCAAGATATTTCGTCGTGCGCGTATTTAACCGTTGCGTATTGTTAGAATATGTTTGTGTACGAGGATAATAACTCTCACTCCCTGGATTGGTCGTACGGACCCCGGACGGGGAGGCTGCGACATATTGTTCTCGAAGATTCCGTCGTGTGTAAATATTACGTCACATGTGATATTATTAGATACTCGTTTTAAACGATTCAAATACCGTGATTACGTTTAGTATTTAAGTTCTATTTATTTCATGTAGATAGTTAACATTAATTATGAATATACACGCGTAATTTATTATCAATTAATTTCGTTTTATTTTTAATATACTTTCAACCTTTTTATTAGTTCAATTAGAACTTATTATTTTAAATTAGTCGTATTTAATAATGTTGATATTTGCAAATTTATTTCGTAATTAACATTATTCCATACAACATGGCTTTATATAACACGGGATTTAAATAAAGGGGTACCAATTACTTAAACATAACAGATATTTAAGTAGTTGGTTAATGATTTATGGTGATTTACATCGTTTATAGGATTACCTAACTACTGGTGAACATTTATATATCTTATATGAAGCATCATCATACGTGTCAGTTTTTGAAAAATATTTACATACACGTTTTAAATTAATCTCTGATTAAAGATTTTCCTACTCAGATATTCGAACATTATGATGTTTCGATGGAAAATATTGGTAGGTAGGTAATGTCTTCTTTAGGATTAAGTTCAAATTTAATGCAGTCGAAGTATTCTGACACCAAGATACAATTTATTATCTACAAATCTTTATATTATCTATGTATTGACTGGTTGCTTACAATAATCAGCCAATATAATAAAGTAGATAGGTGGGTATATTTTTTTTTTTATTATCTTTTTTTTAAATGTGGTTATTATTAATCGGTTACCAAGTCAAGAGTTACACTTAAAAAAATGTTAAATAAAATTAGAATATTTTGAAGAAAGAACCTATTCAAATATTAAACTAAAAAGAACGCGGTTTAAATTTAGTATCATCGCATTTTGGCGACAAATTATAAAACTGTGCTCACCAAAAAAAGTAATTCTCTTTATCTTGTGGTTAGGTAAGATTACTAATGACCACAGATTACTTATATTGTGTGTTTATATTTGCATGCATGTTGAATATATAAATATAAAATAACTACATACGTCTATTTATCTTATATATGCAGAATTTAATGTTATAATGTCGTCTCAAACAAGTAAAGTTTCACATTGACTTACCCGCTAGATATTAATACAGGAATAGGTAATAAACTTTCGCTTTCTCTGCCTTACAGTCTCGAAGGCACACAAAACTTACAGCTTTACTGTTTTACAACATATTAAAAGTCGAGTACAAATTTTAATAGTACAAATATAATTTTATACGACGTTAGGTTTTAGAGTCTGTGCTTTAGGCATTAGGGAATTATATCGTTGTAATAGATTATAACGGTGGTTTAATTTTAATGGGAATTAACATAACCATGAAAACGACATTTAAATAAGGTTTACTTTTTGATGTGAGTTTTACTATTTTATAAATAGTATTTATTATTTCTTTTCTGAAAAATAAACTTTATTCAAACATTTTCAAATCAATCAAAATATAGGTAGGTTAATTTTCAAGTCGAGTCTTTTTTTCATATTCACATGAAATACGGACAATGGTAAAGTAAGGATTTTTTACTATTATTTATTAATTAGCAAACAATTTCTTTTTAATTAAAGAAATCTAGTAGAAAGACACAAGAATACACTCCCGGGGTTCGCTGGACTTAGCTATATTCTTAAATTTCATACAATAATCTATATTTTTGTGTACAATTAAGGCATGAATTAATTGCCAATTATAAATAATATAATTTCATTTATATTTTTTAATTGTTAAAAACTTTAAATATTTTACATTAAAAACTAGAAAGCACACTAAATAAATAAATAATATATGAAAAAAAGAATTACAATAAATAAAAGTAAAAAAAAAATTTAATCGCAGGAAACTTGAAAATAAAATACTAATTACTTACGGAAACACATTTGTAGGTATGCCATTTGTCGCTTGTCACATAAGTTTAATTGCGAAGCCCAAGCGTAATTTATAAATTCCATAGTCCCATCTAACATCTTTTACACTGTATTAAGTTACTTCTACGACTTCTAACGTCAAAATAACATAAATAAAACTGTAAATAAGATGTAAACACATTCGTAAAATAAGATGTTTCGTATAATAAATACGTTTGCGTTATTGATTGTTTACACCTTATTAATTTATATAGTGATATGCATTTAATTCTGTAAGCATATTACGGAAAATTACGAATTGCACAACAAAGTTTCGAGCAATTAGACCCGTAAAATGTAGTTATCCCGAATTAGGGCCAAAAAACCGTACAGAAAGAAAGACTAGGTGATTTCAGGTTATGTAAAGATGATAAAGTGTTTGTTGATATTTCGTTTCGGAACGAAGTTTCGAATATTCGTTTGATGCCCCCTGGATAGTCATTAGTCATTATTTCACAACTCATAAAATATTTATGAAAGAGTTTGGAATGAGTCATACAATAAATATGTTTTAGTTTGTGATTGAGTCTTGTGATAAGGTGTAGATAATACCGGGAAAATTATAGATGACATATTATTGTTTATGGGGCTTTGATAATATATTGTAGGTATGTGTCGTATCATGAAGTTTTAAAACAACTATTTCTATTTACATGATTTCCCGACCGGTAGGTATGATATTTTAAATGTAATAAATTTTAGGTCCCTGATATCAACAATTACTTATTCAGGAAATATAGTTTACAAAGCATTAATATAGTTTACAAAGCATTAATATAGTTTACAAAGCATTAACATAGTTTACAAAGCATTTATATAGTTTACAATTTTAATACTTTATTGTAACTAAAAGAAATAATAGTTACAAAACTTATACATCCCCGTGCCCACACACACCATATATTCCTGGTCTGGTTTTATTCAACTGTCTAACTTAAGCCTTACGATTGTTCATCTCGTCTCGTTTGAAACTCGACGGGTTCTCGGCCGATAATCTGCGACGAGTGAGTCTGACGGGACACTTCCGATATGTCCACGACACTTTCGCCACATATAGCCAACAAACTGTGTTTACGGAGTTTTGATAGTCAGGCGATACGACTGCAGAGTTGGGGCGTGAAAAAGGCGGAGTGATAAATATTATTAACATATTAAAAAATTAAAATTGCCGCCCTTTTTGCCGCCTTTGTATATTTTTCTGTATATACAGTAAATAAAATAAAATACTGTTTATATAGAATTCTTCTTCGTGTTTATGTAGATCTTCAGTCCTGTAGGTTGGCGGCTAGCATCCTATATTGCTCTCTGTCACCTTGAATAACTTGAACCTTTTTCGAGCAGCGGATCTCTGTCCGTTTACTTTCCAAATGTTAATTACTTTTAGGAGTGTATACTTATCACTATGAAAGCGCAAAATCAACAATAATTTTAGTTAAAGTCATGTAAAGATAGAAATGATATACAATAAACAGATCGTAATCTAATAATTATAAGTCAATTAATTAACAATTTCAGATTAAAATCGTGCAATGTGCGCTTTAGTGCTGTCGTAATTATAATAATTTTACTAGTATCGCAGTTTTAGTGGTCGTATTCGCATAGGCAGCGACAGTAAAGAGCTGAATGTGTAAAGTTGGCAGACACGGGGACCGAAGATGGGTTGAGATTTAAGGCTATGATAAGATTCACTATAATAGGTTGCCTTTGCATTTTAAGATTAGAATTTATTTGAATTTTTTTTAAGATGTCCTATATTATTTCGAGTCAATCTCTCCTAATTCCGATTTCAAATTCCTTATTATTTTTTAATTTAGAAAGTGTCATAAAAAATGAGTGTATCCAGTTATTTAATATTATTTAAAAGTAAAAACTTGGTACAGTTCAATTCAAAGTAGGTACCTAATGTTCAAACAGGAATTGTAAACAATTAAATTTAAAATACTTCCATTATCAGTATAATCTACTCAAAGATTTACCTCCACATCTTTTGTTAAACGACTTTTTGTTTACAATTCTTTCAAAAGAGTTTAAATATAATTTATGTAAGTGTACAATAGAAAAACTGTAACTAATATTGCAATAAAAATATTTACGTCTAAACTAACCTAACTGCCCATTAGAACACTTTCTGATTCTGTAGAAGGTAATAGGAAATCAATCAGTCTGCCTAGTGCAATGTGATGAATGGAATGTTCAACTCGCCGTATCTCACATGTTCGTATAATTTATGCTCAGACTGACAGGTGTAATCTATGGACTGAACATTTATGAAAAAAATGTCTTCTTAATTTAGATTGCAGCTTTGAATTTGGAATTCCGGAACTTTTTTACAATTTCATGTTGGTACTTATCGACATTTTGATATTTTTTTTAAATTTAAATGCACAGTAAACTTGTACAAAGGTTTACTAACAATCTTACTTAAAAAACTTAATGCCAGAGACAAAATTTTATTAGTATTTATAAATTTTTCATACGTTATCGTGTCAGAACCGTTTTGGAGATTACTACTTATGACAATTTTCAAAAATAAATGCGTTTTGTAGGTGTTATATTTAATGTACATAGAGACAACTTATTTCATATAATATGTATATAGATATATAGGTAATACTGGTTCTATTAACAAAAAGTAAAACAGACAAAAATGATACAACAAAGATAATATTTTTTCTCACAGATACGTATCTGAGATAGAACTTAAGATACAAGTACCTACACACAACTAACACCACACTGTCACTACACTAAACAGAATATAAAACTAGTTACAAGTACGTACTGAACGACCATTTTCTCCTGAGCTCTCTGTCTCAACAACACTCCCATACTATTATTCCTATAGTCATATATCAAGGGTTCTGGCATCACTGGTGTGGCGTTACGCCCGGGGGTACGATGAATATGCAACACCAATAAATGTAGTTTTATCCACGCCGGCCAACTTTCTCCGCCAACCGTCCAACTCAACTCGGTCGGGTAATAGTTATAGAACTAAATAACGTTGCGATGTAGTTGGATTATCGTAGATTGATTTTTTAATTTAAATCGTGAGTAAGTTGGTTTATTTTTACATAATAATATTATAAATGCGAAGTCTGTATGCCAGTTACGCTTACTAGCTTAAAAAACTTAACCGTTATTGATGAAAATTGGTACTGTGGAATAAATCTTGGGAAAGGTTTACCGCGTTATTTCTTGTCTACATTTTACCGCGAAAAAAAAATCTGGTACAGAAGATGGACATTATTTTCCGCGTGCAAAATCCCCAGGATACCAATCTTACCGGAGTCGATGAGAGTGGTTATATCGGACTCGAACCGACTAAAACGCACGCCGTCTTCGGGTCTCTAGTTGAGAGAGTAAGAAACATATCCCTCACACCGCTGGGTCATCTCTTCTATATGGCCACTTTCGGGTGTGGGGACCACGGTGTCCCCATCTACCACCCGGGCCTGCTTCTACTAGGGTAACAGGTGGCTCCACCCGTCACGCATAGACCCGCGCTCATGAAGGACAGAGGTGACTCTGCCACCTCCGAAGTCCAAGTCGAGATGGACTAGAAATTAGGACAAAATATAGACTTTGGTGGCGATAATTAACATCCACGCGAATGGTATATACCATACTCCATTTGGTTAAGTACTTAAAAAAAGGTAAACAAAGTTGTGGCAACTTTTTATAAAAACACATGTTAAACAAATAAACTAAGCTAACTAACTGACTAACTAGTGGTTCGATACCGATATTTAGTCTTTATAATACGTTTCTAAGCAGAAAAGTATTTTTTTACTGAAATTTTGAACAAAACTTATTTAAAAGACATACCAAGATTGTTTACGTTTCTTTAAGTAAATGGACTATAGTAGGTACTTATACCGGTTGATTTTATAGTCGTTACAGAAAAAAAAATTTGGTCCCAATTTCGATTCGATAGTAAAATCGTAAGGAAGTCTTAATTTGGCGAAAAAAAGTTTTTATTTACACCTCCCATACATTTTTCTGTTCACCTGTACATTATTGCCATACATAAAGCAATTACTTTTTCAAAATTAAAACTTCCAGTCGATTTTGCTACCGAAACTGTGTGTGAAACAAAATATTCTTTTTCCAAAACAACTATAAAATCACCGTGTATAAATATGGCGTCTTTATTTGTGAATTTAGAATTGATTGCGGTAGATATTTTGTGCAGATTCTGTTATAGTATATTTCTAGGTATTCGAACGAGGAAAACGTTATTCATTAACCTTGTTAGTATAGATGGTTTTTTAACTTAGTGTTGCCAAATTTGAATAATGATGTGGTAACACTTATAAAAATTAATTATGAATTTTATAATGATAATAATTTATTTAGGTCCTGGTGTGTCTTAATTCAAATACTTAAAAAAATGTTAGACACAGTTTCTTACAAGTAGAAGGAATACTCGTACATATAGGATTAGTCCCAATAAAAAAGTATTTATTGATAAGTATTCGCAAAAACACTTGGAGAAATCGATAGGTACTTATTACTAACACAACTGACATTCCAATACAATTCAAACAGCAGAATCATAATGACATTGCAACATTTAACATGAATTGCAACAGATTAAATAAGTACGTAATTATACTCTGTATGTCCACAATTACCCACAGATAATATATAATACTAGTGTAAGTACGACAAGCATAAAGATTTATAGTTTCATTAATAATGGACGTAATTGACATTGATATTCAAAGAAAAAAGATCCTAAATAACTTCATAAACGCTTAACGGCACAGTGATATTCCTGTCAACTGTCTTTGTTACTTGCACCCTATTGTCTATCAGCCGTGTCGATGTGTTCTTCTTCTTTATTTAAACAATTTTCGCGCGTTTAGTCTGGTAGAGTCGAAGGACCTTAACTACCGTTCAGTTTTCTTTTAACTTTTAACTTTTGTTTTTACTTTTAAAATATCTTATTACTTTAGATTTTAAACATAGGTAAGGATATTATTAGAAAAAGGGGATATTCTTGATGCTCTCGTGGTGGGTCTCTGCCACCAATATAGTACATCAATAATAAGAATATTCAATCAAGAACTAAGCGGGTTGGTGTGCCTTTTCTTTGCAGCAACATTAAGTCTTAGAATTCTTTACCAGCTCACGTGTCAGTCCCGGGTCCTATAAGCGGAGCGTGAGAAAGCATTTCATGAGTCCGTCAAGCTGAGCGGTATCATTGTAACACTGAACGTGTTTGTAATGGAGACCCTAAGATTTTGTCTACAGCTCACAATCAGGCGAGTTGAAGTCAAATTGATGTGCCATAAATAAATAAAAAATTAATATTCGATCACACACATTCGTATATTGACAACTGTATATTAAAGGTGCGTAATTTGAGTTACGCATTACGAGCTGTCACGTCTACGTCGTATTATAATATTTTTGAGTAGGTACCTGGTCAAGATTGATCTGGTACTGATTGATAATCGTTTTTCGGGTTTATGGCGATTTGACCCCGTACTCGATTCCCCCGATTCTTTTTGTTTAATTATAGCGTGCGTAAATAGAGCAACAGTCTCGTCATTAACACTTTACCAAATTTAAATTGTCAAACGAATTTTAATAAGCACTTTTTATAACAACCGGCTATATCTCACAAGTTGATAGGTTTATATTGAATCATTTCACAGTACATAATACTCTGTCACTTTCTCACGCCTAGGTTTTGTCTAAAGATACGTATGTCACTCGCACACTTTGTTCCTCTAAGGATAGCTGTATGATAATCCCATAATATAATAAATAATAATAAATATTCTAGGACAATCTACACAACGTCACCTAGACCCATGGTAAGCATAGCTTTACTAGCTTGTGTTACGGGTTCTAGAATGCGGATAAACATACTTAAATACATTTTTTTTTGTAAATACATACATATTATGCGTAGAAACACCCAGACCAATGCAGATATTCATGTTTCATGCACACAAATATTTGCACTGAGCGGGAATCGAACCCGCACCTCCTGCGTAGCAGTCGCGTTCACTGCCGCCACGCCACAGAGGTCGTCCCCTCCATCCCATATTATCATAAAGCTGTCCTTAGAGGAACAAAGTGTGCGACTTTGGTGACACTAGTTTATCTACCACCAGGGCTTAAGTACAAGTCATCTATCTTAATAACATTTAAGAAAGTGATAGTATTGTACTGTGAATAGTTTTCGAAAACACCAACTCCCTTTTAAGGAAAAACGAAGACAAGTATCGATGTCATATCTTCTACCAGCATCCAAGATCTTTATCCAACTTTACAAGACAAGGAATACATTTCTAATCTCAATAAAATACAATCTATAATTCGTTTTTAGTTGCATCAAACAATACATAACATTTTAATGCGTTAACATGTCAAAAACAAAGAGCATATCCTTCAGGCGTTGTACTGATGAACATATGTTTGTCTCGCTCTAGCCTTACGTACAATAGGTTAGTATGAAGAGTATGATCGTCTGAATAACGGTACCGAGTTCGTGACGACGGGGCCACGGGACGAGTCACGATTTTGAAAAAGTGTCGGTCCGGCCTACGGAGTCCCTGCGTTCCGAGATGTTATTGTGTGGTGTAAGGTATAGGCTGGTGTCATAGGAGTAGAATTGTGTTTGGGATGTATAGGGGCCCCTTGAAGAACTTCGGGGCCCCAACTAACATCTCCTGACAGCCCTTGCGCTTGTGAAGTAACAGGTAAAGCTCTGGTGCAGACTTTTCTCTCAGAGTTGGAGAATGAGTTGCTCTCGTAGAAACCTTTCTCTATAAATTTAATGGAATGAATCTCCACTCACATTTACCATAAATTATTGTTTAATTAGATAACTATGATAGATGCCTACTTATTATGATAATTCTAGTAGCGATTAAGCATGATAAATTGGATAGTAAATTTATTATCAAGATCGTAAACTCATATACCTAATATTTTCGTTTCGTTCATAACTTCGTAAATAATAAAAAACAATAATGACTGAAAGATAGATAAACTGAATGATTGAAGGAGTGAATGAATGATTGATTCCTTCATTCACTCTCTTTAAATACTTGTATAAAACGCTTGTCAGTTATCAATTAGACCACAATATTTCACACTGTATTGCAGTCCAGTAACTGCATGCTTCTATGCACATGTTGTATATTCACGTCGACAGCTAAACTCGCGAGTTGTCCAGGACATTTTCTTCCCATAGTAGCAACCATTATCGTATCTTGTATTCTAAAATACATGATAATAAAATTTTGTCACTGACTGTACATTTATACAGCTAGATACGTAATCATTGCCCGCGATGAGCGGAGGCGACTCGGGCGTCAGAGGTCTTAGAATGATCTATGTCCTCCATGAGGTTTGAGGATGACGGGTATAGCTACCTGTCATCCGGGGGCTAGATGAGGACACCGTGGTACACCAGGGTCGGCCAGAGTGTGTGTATATTAGGTATCTCTAGCAACCAAAGACCCGAAAATGGCGTGTGTCTTAGACAGTTCGTCAGTCCGGCTCTGGTGGGAGGGTTTCCGTGGGGATTTTGAGCATGAAAAAAGATCCACCTAATCTAAGTTTTTATAAGTGAAATAGGCGTTAATTTTCCTTTCTTCACTACTACAATTGATTTAAGCTCCCAAGAAACCGATATCATAATTATTATAATATGAAATGCGCGTACAGAACCAAAGCAAATTTTGAATGACGAATCAAAAGTTTTAAACCTCAACAATAAGTTGGCGACCAAATTTGCTGTATTGTGCGACCAAGATGGTACATTCCGCTTTTTGAATATTTCTGACCGCGCCAATCACCATCCTATTGTAGCCGGATTACTTGCAAATTCTATTAAAATTCAAACTGCGAACGTCGAACACACAAATTTTAACATTCATTGTGTATTGAGTACTAGTGATGGTTATATAGAAATACATTAAACAAGCAATGGATACGGTAGTTGGGGAATTGGATAACGGTAGCCCAACGTGTGGGTTTGTGGCCAAGATATATAGTGGTGGTATGACTATCGAGTTTCTGATTGAAACGTCAGTTACAGCCATGCAATATGATAAGGAATTGAATTTGAGAAATTGATTCTATGGTTTCTTGGTTGGTTTAAAATTGTACAGCTAACAATGGAGATATCAATCTTATTCAATTTGCGATGATAAATATTTCTTCTGATTGACTGTTTGGTTGCGATTGTGAGGTCCTCGGTTCGAGATGAAGTCAATAACTAGGTTTAAATCAGAACGAACTCTAGAATCTATTGATAGGTGTCAAAATTCATTACCTTGTTTGTCTGATTGTTCTAAATTTAAAATTAAAAACTCACTGCTCACCTCTAGAATTGTGACATTAACATTTTTGTTCTAAACAGCTGTTCTATAAAGGTAAGTACCCATTGGCGATACGACCATTTGGATTGGATGATGGATTTCAATACGTTTTGTAATCCAAACACTGGAAGACGTCGATTTCATTGCCATACATTTATCACATTCAGGCAACGATTTTAAAAGTGGTGGTCCATTACATTTGGATCTATGTATGTATCGTCAATGACTACCTTAACTTTGAGTGACTCTATTAAAACTATAAAAAAAAATCAAAATTATTCTTGCAATTTTTAATTTACAAATAATATTATTGAAAACTACACACCATACCACTAATGCAACCCAAAAATAGATTATGCAGACAAACGGTCACACAAATATAACAATAAACAATATTAAGCAACACAAAAGGGATCGAACAGCAATAAAACGTACACAGATGCGTACCGAATCCGCACGAGGTCATACGTTGCATAATATTAATAACGAAAAAATACAACAAATACAGGAAAAATTGAAATATGCGCGTTTCCAATTCGACCCTCGTCACAGCGTGTCATAGAAGCAAATATAAAATCATCGACTACACTACAAGTAAAAATAAACTCTGAGACTTAATACCACGGTACAATTTTAATTGAAAACCAATTTCAAAAGAAATCAACTTCCCTACTTCACAAGAATAACGTCGTAACTACAAATATAAGTCAATTGAAAGAGTATTTTATATTAATTAGTATAGAAAGTCGTAAAAAGAACGTCATTAGTTAAGGTTAACCCTAAATGGATGCATTCAAATATTAATCAGAATGATAAGTATAGGGTGTTATAATTCTTGTTAGGTTTTGCGTTTGTCTGTTTATCCGATGACATCGCTTTGAGGGTGTTACAATAACACGTGCTTGTGGCTTATCGGTGACCAGAGATAATGCGCTTGAGAGCTTAAATTTAAAGGCGGTTTATTTTTTAAATTTGGAATTGTTTCAATTTTTTTTCATTTTTTGCTGTGAGATGAAAACCTCGTTGGAAAAGTGCTGACTATTTGATTAGGAATTTTATAAATTAATGAACTTTTACTCGCTTCCGCAATCTTAATGGCTAATTGATAGTGAGTAAAACTGATTTGTCTGATTTTTACGGACTGTAACATTGAACCGATTTTAATAAAATTTGGTACTGACATAGATTAGAGCATAGGCAAGGACTGGGCTATATTTGGTTGCGATAACCGAAACCTACGCGGGCAGAGATTACAAAACACAAAACACCCTCGTATCCAATTCAAATGGCAATCACACCGTATATCGCAAACACATTTCCACAATATATTTAACTACCCGCTCAAATGAGCCAAATAAAGCAGAACATTAGATCGTGCAACCAATATTAATTAGCCGATGGTTATCTCGTCTTATTTAAAGCCTGCCGTGGGCATGTCCAAGTGACCCTAGCCTTGCTATACCTGTATTTGTACAATAAATATTTTCATACATAAATATCCTTTCTCCCTACGACATAGCTAAATACTACAGTTCTATATTTTTCTACTATCCATAAGCATCTCTACCGTGCCGGCAATAATGTATTTTCTTTTTACTTTACTGATTTTATAAATGAATTTCGATTTACAAAAAATGAAAGCATTCGTAATTCGAATTTTATTACTCTTTATAAAAAAAAGTAATCCCAATTCAATTTCGCATAAATTTATTAACCCTTTACCTGCGAATATGTTATAACTACTATATTTTTTAATTTTTTTTATTAATTTTGGTATGAATATTATTAATCGGAACAAAAAATATGACACTCACATATTAATAATTTTCCCAGTTTTTAACCAGTTTGTTCATAGTAAAATGATGTGGTATATACCACGTATGTGTAGTGTACAATATGGTAAATATATAGCGGTACTGGTCACTAATGTAGTGTCTAGGGCAAAATTAATGCCGGTGTTGACCCCTTAATGGTCTATTAGCTGTACTTTGCAGAGTTTGTAGGATATTAGTGCCTCGTGATTGGTTTAATGTTAGTTATAAGGTGTTAGTTCTATTTAGTTAAGTGAATGCTGATAGTAGTGAACAAATTGATTAGATTCGATTTAAAATCTGGTGTTGAGTTGATTTGAAATTCGATTTAGAGGTACATTAGTATTATATAGAATTTAATTGGAAACATGTTATCGATTTACCTCACATGGTATGCCACTATCTTTTTTATATTTTCTTATCTTTCTCTCTTTAAAACTTATATGTCATTGTAGCTTTAAATAAGTATAGTTGAGCTGAAGGAGGTAACAACAATACTTACTATGTACTTACTAGTAATTACGAATAGTAAGTATTCTAAAAATAATAATATTATAAACAACATGAAAAAAAACCCTTGATTTGATATTTATTAGCAATCGAAAGCCAAAGTGTGCATTGTCTGAGATATTCTGTATTTTTTTTTGTACTTTATTTATATTGACCCAATAATATTGAGTCGATGTTGTGTTGAATAACATTATTTTTATAAGAAACAATATACAACAAATGCCAATTCAACTTCGAACTGCGTAGGTATTAAAAATATTGAATATTTTATTGACCATTGTTTCAGGTCAATAATATTATGATGGTCAATTTGTTTTTATAATAATATGTATCAAAAAAATAATGTAAACAATAAAATGGCGGTGAAATGATAAATTATAATAATATTTTTGATTTTGGAATTAAATTTCCAAATACAGGTTAGTCTATATTTGAAAATCATGTCGGTTCGACTGATTTTTAAGTCTGCTAAACTTTACTTAACTTGCCGATCAAACTATCCAGGCATATCATTTCTTTCACAACACAACATCTCTTATAAAAAAATTATAACTCTATTACAACAAACCCTTCACCGGGTTAAGTTTTTAGTGCAACACTAGCACTTTATAACTATAGCACATGAAGTATAAAAAGACAAGTAGATATGTTCATAATAATGTGCATAACCCATCAAGTGGCGATCGATAAATGAGTCTAAAAACACAGTGAGTCAAGGGGTCGTTGGGACCGAGACAATGGGTAGGGTTGCGGTCACAGATGTTGTTTATCGGACTCTCGCCTAATCTTTAACCCTCCGAACGTCGCACGCTTGTTTCGGAAAATGGTAAATGGAAATTTTGATTACTTTATCGTATACTAACTATACGTTTTTAGTTGTGTGGTGTTTGAATAACATACTTTTATGTAAATACTTACGTAGATATTCTCATATTTCCACTTAATATAGGCAGATGTAGTTTAACCTGTATAATTAGGTTATAGGCAGAGGTGTATTAATACCCACATTTCGTCAACTATTTTCTGGTGAAGGAGAATATAAAGGTCACTTCATCTCTACCTACAGGTATTTAAAAAGGTTCTATATTCCGACAGTAAACGTTTAAAACATGAAAATGTGGTCATATGTCAACGATAGGGTCACGTGTTGACGAAATGTGAGTGTTAATATGCCTCTGTATACCCCTTCGGGGATTTAAAGACATGAAGTTCTTATATGTAGCGGGGTGAGACTTTGGCCATAATTTGAACACATTTTCATTACCTGTATGTTTACTGTTCGATGAAAAATAGGGATGAGATGGAATAGACCTCGTATTTAACTTCACCAGGAACTATTACAAAAATACAAAATATTTTTTTACTACTATAAATGAGACAGTTTTCAAGAATTTCTGTTGCGTAACCGCAATTTAGCACACAGATAAAATATCGTCAGAACAGCATAAAAAATGATTTCAACTTGAGAATAAGTTCCTAAATCAAATTTACGAACAACAGTTATTTGTAAACCCATAATACTTACCAGAGGGAAAAAGGAAGCAAGGTAAACCATTCAGACGTTGGAAGGATGAAATAATTGAAACAGCTGGAAAAGCCTGAAACAGACTAACAGAAGAGAGACAACTGGAGATTGTTGAAAGGCATTTGCCAAAGGTCACACGGAATAGAGTTCAATTCTATGTAAAAAAAAAATACAACAAAACTGTCAATATTCTGATTAATATAATATAATACGCACTTACTCCATTCTTCACGTACGAGCGTATGCAAATAACGCGGTACAATGATAGCGGTGTAAGTTTTTAGACGGTATTTGTTCAAATCACTCTGAAGGGGTGACCACTAATTGAATTACGTGTCGTTGCGAGGAATGACTACACCCGTATTTGAGTTTATTTTATGACTAGTCACTACTCAAATAAATTATTATTTTATAGTAAAACATTATCACCGTTTTAGACCAAGAACTATTTTGAAATAAGTATCTATTCCATCGTCTTTGTAGTTGGATTAAAAAAAAATCGTTGTACGAGTATTTATTCAAATGTGGAATCTATTTGAATATTTAACAAAACATATAATACCAAGGAATTTAAGATAACTTAATTAATGTATGTACTTTTGAAATTGTTACGTCATATTTTTTCTGTTCCAAGTTCCAGTTCAAAACTATTTTTCCTAATATTTACCGCATAAAATATTTTTATTTATTATATTTTTGACTAAAGTTAAACATATATACCTATTGTTAAATATTTAGTCAATTCAAATTTGCGAGACAGCACTTCGGAACACTACAAAAAACTGACTAACGATGTGAAAAAAATTAATCAGACCGCATGACACATTAATATTACTGTCTCTTTCTAACACGAATAGTTTGTATTGTCCGTCCCTTTCTACTTAAGAATTATAAAGGAGTTTAACTCTTGTCAATTAGTTTAACTATCGCCACGATTTATGGCTCATTTCCATTAGTTTATTTATATAATAGTTAAAATTATAGGTGCTTAATTTAACTTATAGCTTATGTTGGTAGTTAACGTTATTCGCAGAATAATATATTTTATTGATATTTAATTTAAACTTTAGAAATGAGGATTAATTATGCAAACAAGTGTGTAATCATGCTGACAAGCTAATCTTGAATATGGAACGATTGTATGTATGTAATTGCTGTTACTGGTGATTTTTCATACTCAAACTTGCAATCATACATACAATACAAAGATTTTCTTGATGTTTTAACAATCAATTTTATTCTAATAGGTAGAAACCAAATTTTTTAAAAATATGATTCAAAATATTAAAAATAATTATCAAATTACTAAAAATAATGCTCAAAATGTTAAATATATTCAAATTGTAAAAAAATAAAATTCAAAATGTAAAAAAAAAATATTCAAAATGTTACAAATATTATTCAAAATGTAATGTCAATGACCCAAAAGTTTAATTCAACCCGATGATCGCATTTGCTCGCACGGTCCCCCACTACTTCCGCAACACCATCCAAACGGAATGATTCCGCCTAAAGCAAGGACAGGCGTCACTTCTTGTATCTTGCCATTGTCTCGGCGAAGTTCGGGCCTGATAAGACGGCCTCACAATGTATAGGTCCCAAGTTTGTGAACATGGGGATTTGAAAAGCCGTTCGTTAGACGTTAGAAAACGGACAGGTGAAATGCCTTTCTTTGCTTTATCTGTCGCGATAAATACTTGTTATGTTGAATCGTTCCGTTTGAGATATGATGCATCATCTGATTCAATTTACGCTAGGTGTTCATATTCAAATATTTTGAATTTCATTGAAAGCACATATGGTGCGGGTGCGGGTCGGGTGTGGGTCGGTTTGTCATCCATCGCCGTTTTCATAATAAAGTTTTTTTTTTAATTTATTCTTTAAACGGCGATGGATGGTGACCTGCGTTATGTATGAATCGCATTTTATAGTTTTAATTTTAACCCCTCAACGATAGATGACATTAGTAATATCACATTTTTATTTTATTTTTGTGTCTATTTTCTTTCCAATTATCCAAACAGAACATTTAGAATTATTTTTATTTTTTGAATATTTTTTCTGAAATTTATGAGAAAGTAAAAATTACTACTTTGGCGGCCAGGACCTGAAGTCTCTATAAAACAGTTACGAGCATGCGACCAAAATCGGCCGCCAATCTCGTAACGATGCAAATGTCGAGCTTTGGTGTATGTGTGGACTGAGAGCCCATTTTTATTTTTGCATATTTTTGCAGTTAAACTAACAATATTCCTTAGTAAAAGATGTGGAAATATTTGTAAAATGAATATTAGAGTTTGTAAAGACCTCATTCAAAAGATATATCGCTTTTAGTTGGTCCCTCAGTTCACACACTTAAGCTCTCAAATCTAGATATATAATGAGTTCACCAACAAATTTTGGTTATAGACTCTTAGTAAAACATGAATAAACATCTATACAACATTAAAAAACTTAATGTGAATAGATAATAAAAAATTACAAACGTTTACATGTGGTCCCTGAGGGACCACATGTATTTACTCAAAATAATAGAATATAACACGAACATTAAACATAATTCATAAGCCAATCGTTAGTAAAAAATGGAAGGAAACTTATAAAACTAAAGAAAGATCACAAATAGTGGCAAAAACTGGAAATTTCATGTTTTTGTTGGTGGTCCCTCAGTTCACACATTATGCAAATGCGAATTGCTAAAATATAATTAAATACAACGATTACAAACATGTGGAGCCTTTCAGTGCTTAGTAAAAATCTTATATTATCGATCTGTATTTATTTTGTCACTGGTTTTTTATTGCTTTAGTCACTATAAGTATTTTTAATGATTTTCATACTAAGCCCGGTATGGGGTGTCCACACTTTAGGAAAAGTACTGTTCATTTACTGACACCCATGACGTGACGCTCCGGTAAGATCCACCCGATCACTGTAATGTTCGGATCAAGGTACAGATGCAATATTTGGATCTAGTAATTGACTCCAGGTGGTACGGTTCGCTTCGCAGGCCATCAGTGCTAAATCCATCTTGTTAGTTTTTGCTAAACCTAAGAAGACCCAGAATTAGGTACTTGTGCTTTTTCAGTACACCGATATGATAACATATCGAGTAAAACGGGGTGAATATAGATCAATGGGTGAATAGAAACAAAATGGTGAACCAAATTCTGAACTTAGATTCATTCTAATGAAATCAATGTAATAATGATAAGAACTGTCAAACATCTAGGTAGATCCAGAAATATTGTCAAACAACTTATGAAACAAAATCTAACGACCATTTTCTCTATTCACCTATTGATCCCTATTATTAGTAACTGGTGTGTTTCTATCGAGTCTAAAAGCATTAATAAAACTTATTTGCCATAAATAAAAAACATTTGTTTAAATCCTATCATATAACATCCTAAATACATCAATCTGTATATACATCTGACACATCGACCAGTTTTTTTTTTTTTTTTTATGGGTGGCAGACAAGCACACGGCCCACCTGATGGAAAGTGGCCACCGTGGCCTATGAACGTGTGCAGCACTAAGGGTGTCAGACACGCGCTGCCCACCCTGAAGGGAAAGGGGGAGAACTGGGAAGGGGTGGGGAGGCTAGGAAGGGGAGGGGAAGGAGGAGTATAGTGAGCTCTGGCTACCCTACTTACCGGCGGGAACACAACACGATGGTTATTATGACCGCGGTCTTCTGTAGGGTGGAGGTACTTCCCCAGTTGGACAGCTCATTTCGGGTGTATGTGTGGACTGAGAGCCCATTTTTATTTTTGGTTTGGTTTAAATGAATATTAGAGTTTGTAGAGACCTCATTCAAAAGATATATCGCTTTAAGTGGGTCCCTGAGTTCACACACGTAAGCTCCCAAATCATCAATTACGGCAACACAATTTACTTTTTTTAACTGTACTACTAAAATTATATTAATATTGTATTTTTTTTTTATTATAGATGAATAATTTAAAAAAGTAACGTTTATTTATATTATCATCATTAATTAAAATGAAATGGGCACTTATAAAAAAAAACAAAAATCTCTTATAGATTAAAATTTTACAGTACCGAGTACAACGGGGTGAATATGATCAATGGGTGAATAGAAACAAAATGGTGAACCAAATTCTGAACTTATATTCATTCTAATAAAATCAATGTAATAATGATAAGAATTATCAAACATCTAGGTAGATCCAGAAATATTGTCAAACAACTTATGAAACAAAATCTAACGACCATTTTCTCTATTCACCTATTGATCCTTATTGTTAGTAACTGGTGCAATGTGTCTATTGAGATGATAAAACATCTTAAATACATAATTCTGTACATACATCTGACACATAGACCAGTGAAGCACGAAAAAATAAAGCAGTAATTTTATTCTATTTTAAGTCCACATTTTTAATTATATCTGTGCCCATTCGTTCTATCTCCAACTAATATTCCTCAGGAAAATACAAATAATTAAAATTAATACGCGTAATTGAGCAATATCACGACAAGCAACAAGCTCCAAGTGTACCGTAATTATTTTTTTAAATATATATTTTTATTAAGAGCGACACTACAGGTAATGGATTTACACCATAGTTGCTTAGGCTTAAAGAACCAATACCCATGGCGGTTAAATTAGTTTAAAAACAGTCGCTGAAAGTTATGCTGCCAAATTACGAAGTTAATAAATATGACAAATAATGTAATATTAGAATGTCGGTTTAAAATTGTCAAGTTTCTGAATGTCAGAGTTTAGACCATAAACATATAAATAATGTTTTAGACAAAGACAATCAAAACTGGGACCAAATCTCCGAATTTTTATGACGGATAAATAGAATCACGATTTCACCTCATACTCGGAAATTATTAAAAAACTGTTATTCTCTGCCTACGTTTGGAAATTAAAATTGTATTACAGGAATACTGTTTAACCATATCCGAGTATGAGGTGAAATGGCAATTCTAATTTGACTATCTCAAAATTTAGGAGAATTAGCTTAAGAATTGGCGGCAACTTGTAGTACCTAAATTTTGTTCTCGTTCGTTTCGATAACTTGTTTAGCCATTCGGTTTATGATTTACAAATGGAAACCACTTGCTATCTAGCTTGTTTGGAACTTTTCAACTGCAGTCGGTTATTTTGATTGTGACAGTTGGAGACACTGCTATTCACATACAACTTACACTACTTGACTGCATGGACACCCTATTAGTATGGGAAACCTAATTTGTACATTTTTGTTAAAATAACAATAAAACCAGTGACAAAATAAATACAGATCGATAATATAAGATTTTTACTAAGCACTGAAAGGCTCCACATGTTTGTAATCGTTGTATTTAATTATATTTTAGCAATTCGCATTTGCATAATGTGTGAACTGAGGGACCACCAACAAAAACATGAAATTTACAGTTTTTGCCACTATTTGTGATCTTTCTTTAGTTTTATAAGTTTCCTTCCATTTTTTACTAACGATTGGCTTATGAATTATGTTTAATGTTCGTGTTATATTCCATTATTTTGAGTAAATACATGTGGTCCCTCAGGGACCACATGTAAACGTTTGTAATTTTTTATTATCTATTCACATTAAGTTTTTTAATGTTGTATAGATGTTTATTCATGTTTTACTAAGAGTCTATAACCAAAATTTGTTGGTGAACTCATTATATATCTAGATTTGAGAGCTTACGTGTGTGAACTGAGGGACCAACT
Source organism: Pelosia muscerda (assembly GCA_963691645.1). Lineage (NCBI taxonomy): Eukaryota > Metazoa > Arthropoda > Insecta > Lepidoptera > Erebidae > Pelosia > Pelosia muscerda. The sequence goes on along the minus strand of OY829114.1, from coordinate 12,462,331 downwards.
TAAAGCGATATATCTTTTGAATGAGGTCTTTACAAACTCTAATATTCATTTTACAAATATTTCCACATCTTTTACTAAGGAATATTGTTAGTTTAACTGCAAAAATATGCAAAAATAAAAATGGGCTCTCAGTCCACACATACACGAGCTTTGCACCCCTCATTTGATAGTGCTCGCTAATATAAGCATACCGATGTTTGTTTTATCTTTACGTTTGTCGAGACTTCAGGCCCTCAGAAACTAATGTGAAAATTAAAAAGATACTACCACTAGCGGTTACGCTAAAAAACTAGTGCTTACAAATAATTACTATAATTACTATAAGGTTATTTAATAATATCAGCGCTATATACGCCTAATTTAAATACACATAAACCTCTCAGTAATAACCGACTTTTCTCACTTAAAACGTCATTACAACACTAAAATCATTTCGAAACGAATAACCATTTACAATTGACACTTGTCACTTTAAGTAAATTAGAAAAATAATTGGATACGGTGGTGTAGACATTGAAAAACCCGAAGCGTCATGTAAACTCATAAAATACCTGTACAATATGTGTCATTATATAGTTAGTCGTAAAAGTTGGGCTAGTTGTAAAATGGTGGGTATTTTACGAATGTGATCGCTGCTGACGGCGCCCCGGGGCGAGCATTAACACCAATATTATATTTATCGCGGTATCAGTGTTAATACAAGATTACATTAACTGAACCACCAGCCGCTGACGGGTTAACACCGTGTTTGATACATAAAGGTTGGGGTTGTTTTACACTGTGTGGATTAAAGTTTTGATATTCACAGTTGAGGGTTAGATACTTGAAGAAAAGTGATTGATCACAATTTCATAGCTATCCATTGCGAAAAGATAAGATTTTTATTAAGTATAGAGTTAATTGGACACCTATTTTGCTAACCTTAAATTTCGATTCATATTATTGTTATTTATTTTGTTCTATGCGTAACAATGATAATAAAACCAACTGTAATGTATGAGTTGTCTTTATTTAAACAATATTAGCAACCGAAATTACTTATGTTCACTCTAATCCCTTCAGCTAAGCTCAATGACTTGTATTAGGAAGATTTTCACGTAGAATAATAGGCAAGATTCAAATCCAGAACCACTCGATTGTAAGCTACCGATGCTTCCAAATATTCTGATACTAAAATATTGAAAGTATTTATTTTAAATACATTTAAAACAGTTACTTTACGTATTTTTTTTCCATTTAACGCTTATCCGTTTCACAGTTCATTGAATTTTAATCGATGCAAAAATAATCTGTTACTATTCCACAGTCCGCATAAAACAAACCTGCCCCTAAAAGATCATTCGCAGCTTGCACAACAAGCATTGTTTGTAGAGGTCGAGGTTCGGTGCTTAGCTAACCCTTAATTGATTTGTGTGGCACTAAACACAGCTTAGCGTCATTATACACTTTATAATGAAATTATAGTGTTGTGTTTATCTCGGTTATTAGTGGCATAGTGGCATAGACGATCTGAGGGTTAGGTGTGTAATGACATTTTGGGTCAACAAGTTAATGTTTTGTTGAGGTTTAGAGATAGTATAGTTTTACGTTTATTCTTTATTAATAATGTTATATGTCTTTATTGTACACCGGTTTAAAAATCATGGTACCTTCCAAAAAAGTATTGCAATCAAAAAAAGAAGCCGAATTTTATTAAACTGGTCAGTTAGGTATACCCTGTTTTCGTTTTCGGGAACGTTCCCCTAACACCTCGTGTATTTCATTTTTTAAACTATTGGTACTTAGTTATAAATCTTTGTCCTCTAGGAGTCAGTTCAAAACCAGTGATGTGTGCTCGTGTTATGTTTAACTGAAAAGTGTCGGTAGCTTAGTGGTTAAAGAGACAGCCTTACGATTGGAAGGGCCCGGGTTTGAATCCTGACCATTACATTACCGACTTGAACCCACTTCTAACACAAGAGGTAGGGTTAGAGGGAATATTGATAATTCCGGTCACTAATATTCTTAAAAAAAACTGGCTAGCTCCTTTTTTTGTACAATAGAAATGTGTACAATAATGTATTCACATCAAAATAAATAAATTTATAATACAAATTCGCCTAACTACCTGAAAACGCTGACCATGGAACATCGGAGGGTTAACGGCCATTAGACACAAACAAGAATAGCCACAAATCAGTGAGATATTCAATCTCTGTACAATAACATTAGAATATCGGCTAACTGCTAAACTAAAGGGAAATTCGGCGACATCGTCGGGATAAGAACATTGGAGGGTTAGCTTGCCACTAGATGTGGCAGTTGTATACCAAAGAAAATAGAGCGATGGTAGCTTAGTGGTTAAGGAGTCGGCCTTACGATTGAGAGGTTACACTACCTACGTGAACTCCTATCAAAAGAAATTTGAGTTACGTTGTAAAAAATATTAGTCTTCTTCTTCTTCGTGGCAGTAACAATAATGAAAATTAAAGTTAGATACGCTTAGCCCAAAACTCGGCGACACCAAGGGAAATTAGTAATTTCGGTTCTTAAGATTATTTAAAAAAAGATAGGTACATATAGGTAATAACAATGTTGTTATGAACAAGAGGTCTATAAATCTGTATAAATAAATAACATCGAAACTAAAAAAAATACAACAAGTAGACAATTAAACGCTACTAATATAAAACGTCAAAATTTAAAATAAGTATAGCTCTGTCTGCCTGGTATACCATGAATTGTTAGGCCGGTATTGACGGGATTGTTACTACCGATAGATTATATTTCACATGATATAACTTAAACTTCCTTTATATTGAAAAAAGTTTTATAGGTCCTCGTTCAAAGATAAAACCTAGGTGTAGTCCATTTGTTTCGGTAGTTAAAAAAGGTAAACAATCTTGTGGCAACTTATTATAAAAAGACATGTTCAACAAATAAACTAGGCTAACTAACTGACTAACTAATAGTTCGATATAGGTTTTTAGTCTGCAAAATGCGTTACGAAGCAGAAAAATGATTTTATACTGAGTTTTTAAACAAAACATATTAAAAAGACGCGCTAAGATTGCTTACGTTTTTAAGTTCTTAAACTAATGGACTATTTAGTAACTACTTTTAAAATTTACACCAAAAATTTGATAGTAAACTCATCCAGCATCATTACATCTCCGCTAACGATCCGTAAGGGCTCGAAAGGGATAGGTAAGGGCACAAATTAAGGGCTCTAATGGTTATCAGCGCATCTCCGTTAGGCCACGTTTAAACTGCCCCTTACAACACGCGATGAATTTTAAGTACGATAGTGGATACGCGACAAGATGGTTATATGCATGTATAAGATTAGAATGTGGGTGGATTGTGTGTTTAATGCCGACTTTGGTGGATTATTGTTGTAATTCGGTGGTTAAATTTTGTTGTTAGCATTTACAGGTTATGGTAACCTTTTTCTCATTCAATAACCTTAGTATACCAGCTGATTTGTGTCGTTTCGGAAAAAAAGATTTTGGCCACAATTTCAATAGTAAAATCGTAAGGAAGTCCTAATTTGGCAAAAAATATTTTTTTTACACGGCCCATACATTTTTCTGTTCACCTGTACATTATTGCCATACATAAAGTATTTTTTTTTTTCAAAATTAACACTTTCAGACGATTTTGCTATCGAAACTGTGTGTGACACAAAATATTCTTTTTCCGAAACAACTATAAAATCACCGTGTATATTTGGAAATTAAGTTCACCTACGAGTACAAGCCAGGATCATCTATTGATTGATGAATTGGTTTTAGCGGAGACTTTCCTCTGAACATCAAATTCTATTGGACTGACTGGAAAAAGTCTCATATGCCAGTCATCATCATCATTTCAGCCATAGGACGTCTACTGCGGAACATAGGCCGCCTCCATTAGATTTGATTTGTTTGCTGGTGGGCAACCAGAGCCTCATTATTTGATTTATTTACGGCTTTTTTGCTAACACAAAAAAAAATTATATTTTTTTCTTCTCAACCTAAGAATGCCTTTTCTATTTAAAAAATGTAGGTATATGATGAAATTTCGACTATGCAGAGCCTTTAAGTACCGAGCCAAAGGGAATATAGTTTTAGCTGTTACTGTTAACAGAACTGAGTCGCGACTGCATCAGCCATAAATAACAAACATCCTTTATTAATTAATTTGTTGTCTCGAAATTTTAAGACGTACATTCATCTTCTGAAGCATAAAGTCTCGTGTGCGGCAATTATTCAAATTAAATCCTTATCAGGTCAGAGCAGTTTTCCGACACCCCCCTGTTTATTACCAATGTGGTTTTTCAATATTGAGTCTTATGTTCATAACTGAAGGTTGAAATTCCAATGGCGGAATTTACGTTTTTTGTTTTTCGATTTTCTCGTTTATCAGTGGCGCTTTGATATTTTAATTTACAGTTTTGTTTTAATTAATCTTTGTTTTGCTAGTGTTATGAGTTTATAAGCACTATTGGATTTGGGAAACGATCAATATTTTTCAACTCAGCACCTCGTATTGTCGGCGTTCGATCAAATTAAAGTTTATTAGCATTGGTTTAGGTACAGTTACCTATAGAAAAAACTAGCCAAACACAGTTTTTATAACTAAAAATACTATATTTATTACTTTTAATATGACTGTAATTGAATTAAATATGGAAATAATGAAGATGAAAAGTGTCGGTAGCTTAATGGTTATAAGTTGGTCTCACGATCAAGAGGTCTCTGGTTCAAATTCTGGCTATTACACTACCATCGTAAAGCCTCTCCTGATACAAGTCATGGTGCTTAGCTGGAAAGGTTAGAGAAAATATTAGTCATTTCGGATTCTGATATTCTTTTTTAAAAAAAAAGAGAAATAATTTATGCTTAATAGACGAGTAGTGATTGTCAATAACCCTATGAACCAGAGCATCAAATTGGCGAAATGTGGATTTTCACAAATATCCAACAACTAAACCTTATTTCTATTATAGTCTACCGCGCGGAAGTCTAGTGGTATGAGGTAATGGACCGCTGAGACATCATTCACTAACATCATATTTTCCTTCATTAAGATCAACTAAGACTGTCCTGTATTCCAACAACCAGATTATCACCAATTAACCGAATTAAATTCCCACAACACATTGCCTTTGGTTGTCGTGACAAATGTAGCATCGATAACTCAGTCGATACAACCGATTATCGATTCCGTAGACCGATGGATCAGATCGATATCTGTATCGAGAGTTATTGCTCTGTTGCTTGCGTGTTCGCGATTACCATACGAATGAGGCTTAATGATTTCTGGATTAGATGATGTTTATAGATTGAGTGATTTCTTATATTAACTAGTATCTTCTAATTACTTTCATATTTTCATGTCTATTTTCCTCCCGGGGTAAGCAGTGCCAAATTAACACCCACATTGCGCCAGTTTATGAAGTAGTAGTCAACATATCCCTCGCTGGACCCGGGCCCGGGGCCTTTTTTGAGCTGACCCCCAAGGGCGCCTATTAACCTGCGATAAATACCCACATAACTTCGAAAAGCATCGAACGAAGTAAAATCGAAATAAAAAGACTTACCTATCTGTTTATTCCTCATATCGAATATTGCAAAAATTATACCTCCATCTTTGTTCAATTTTTTATTACACATTATGTAAATGATTACCAAACTAATACCACACATTATAATCATTATTTTGAGCATCATATTAGTGAGCTAGTTAGAAGTAATGAAAGTGCATGTTTCCCACGGCCCGTTGAGCATCTACCGATAATAATACATATTACGTCGCGCGGTGTAAGCTGTATTGGAATCAATTGAAACAATAGACCGACGACCGATATACCTAAGCCACAGCGGTGCAGCGAGCTTTTATTTTTCGAGATTGCTTTTTTATGAAATTTTCGTTAGAGTAAAAAATGAGAAAAAAAATTGCTTTGCCATAACTTTTTATCATGCCAATATGTTGTGTACCAGGGGCCTTTGGCTTCGGGAGTGATTTACTTACACCCTGTATAGGCATTCTCTTATTAGAAAAAGAATTTTTTGGTAATCGAACCAAGTAAAATCGCAAGAAATAACACCTGGGCGCTTAGCCAAAATGCATTCGTTCCGAATCTACATTCGTCATCGCTCTGAAAATGTATGGGAGTGACATTTGTTGTCGAATGTCATGTGATCCGATTCCGACAACAAATGTCACTCCCATACATTTTCAGAGCGATGACGAATGTAGATTCGGAACGAATGCATCTTGGCTAGAGCCCCTGTAAGTTTATGGTTAGCGAAACCGGATTACAAAAATATGGTTAACGCGATCAAATGGTCGCATTAATATTTTATGATATCAATTGAGAAAGTCAATCATAAGGATCAAATCTATAAACATGGTAAATTAAATAAAGAGAAATCCATCAATCTTATAAATTCTATGGGACAAAATAAAGCACTAAAGTGTCCATCAGGTGGGTCTTTCCCCTGTCACCTAAAAGCTATTAAAAAAAAAGCTTCATTTGCCATCAAGAACATTACCTTTACTACAGTATAAAAAAGTTATTTTAATAAATAGCGTTATCTGTAGATCGGACCATAGTGTTCCACGTTTAATTTTTTTTTGCTCGACATGTGTGGTACAAGTTATAAGATTTTTGCTATTTCTTTTCTTGTTAATATTTTTTATACGATTGGAATCCCTGATTTTTTCAACTATTCTAGAATCTACTCTGCCTCAATTAGTAACTTTTCAATGCAACTGTCATGCGGTATCCCTCGTCTTAATTGAGCAGCCCGATTGGGATCACCTCCGCTAGCTAGTAATAGACTTGTGTTGTGTTTTTAGCGCTGAATAGGGTAGCCAGAGCTCTCTGGAAAGGTTTTGTGTAGACAGTGGGAAGACAAAAAACTTTGCTCTGTCTTCTCTCGTACCCCGGCAGACCCGAGGGCATCTCTTTGAGTCTGACCACTGAGCCAGGTCTTGAGCATTCAGAAAACCATCTTGGGAGGATTGTTATGTATTTTTTTTCTGTTATTAACTGTATCTGTTAAATTTCCCGTACTAGATAAGTAGCGCTTTTAAATATATATTCTTAAAGCTGTGCTATACACAGTTGTGTTTATACACGTAGCAAAAAAAACCGAAAAAATCTTGTACCACAAACGGAAAGCGGCGCGTCCCTACGTCTGTCAGTGCCGTTGACAGGTGTTAAATCGTACACAGACGAGCGCAGACCTGCGCGTACGCACATCGTACAGTGTAATTAGTGGTCGAGTCATGGCTATTAAGTAATACCTGTTTGTTCGAACTGTAGCGCGACGGGGTTCTATGGTTCAGAGAGAGTGGATTAACACATCGATAGCTAGTGTTGTGCATGTCGATAGAATTATATCTGTCGATGTATTTTGTGGTATGATGACGTTGAAAATATTTTTACGGTGAATATTTTTGTAGAGGGATGTGTTTTTGTTTTTATTATATTAAAGGAATTGGGTTGTACCCCTTTTTAGGAATAGAGGTTTATTTCGGGAAAAATAAACAACGAAATGCGTAAACTGTCTGATTTCTTGCATTAACCTGTAAAAATATAGATAATCAAAAAATAAATATATTATACATCCTAGCGTCAATAAAGACTTTTTAGACAATTCAGCAGATTAACTCTTTTTTTTAAACAACTTATAAGTCGACTTTGTTCACTTAACACCTCTTTTCATATAACATTATATAGTACACAGATTAAAAATAATCAACTACATTGTACGAGACCGATATTTTCTAATAAAATGGCGTACATCTCAAGACGTACAGCCTAGTTCACTCTCACTCCATCTATTCGCGCAGCCACGTATTAAATCAATGCCCCCCTATATGTAAGGAATCTGTCTGTCATGGACGCATGAAGAAACACGGCCTCCGAACCCTGAGTTGACTTGGATAAATGTTTTTACTTCACAATTTGTGGTGAGACTAAGTTTCTTGGTCTGAAGGTCATATATGAGAGAATTTTCATTTTCCAATTCTGAAAAGCAGCACGAATTTTTAAAATAAATAAACTTTATACGGTAAATTAGTCTGAATTAATCTTAGCTATACAATTCAAGCGTTGTCGTATCTAGGTACTGCGTTTTTATCTACTAAACTTGCAAAACTATTCGATGTTTTTGGGATTCAATTCAACTCTCTCCAATGAAGATAGTAAAGAGGATTGAATCTCAAAACATCCTTGGAATGCGTGAGTCAATTATTAACAATTTAATACTGAAGGGTATTATACCTTATTAATCCAAAATAATAGTGTATTAAACCATGAATCTTCAACACCATAACAAGTCTTAAAAACCGTAAAACAAAAGGCGTAACTCAATATGAATAATCATAGAACCACATTACGGAATTAGACGTTGTACGCCCAATAACTTTATCTGTACATCTACTACACAACCAATTGAAATAGTCATCAACAAACAAACATTCTAATACACCTGACCCGCCAACGTAACATAGCAGGTTAATCTAAGTTCACACGTGAACCTAAGGTGAGAGCGATCCACCAGCGGCAAGGCCGAGAAAACCGATCAATTTAAAATGAAACTTACTTCACAGTTAATAAGGTCAACATTCCCACGATCGATGTTTAAATCACAATTAAGAAAGTATCCAATAAGGCTCGTTGTTTGATGTTTGAAATTGAACTGTATTAGATTGTAATAAGGTTTAGTTTTGTATGGTTTACCGTTGTAGTGAACCGGTTGGTTCGGTCGCGAACTTTTACCTATAAATTTGTGTCGGCTAGTCGGCATGCGGAGACGGGCGTACTCCGTGTCTAGAAGCTCTCGAATACCTGGTGCCTTATGTTATAGGAACTGAGAGGAATATATCTGGAATACAGAATTTTTTTAAACGGCCACGGGAATGATATATGTCTCTCATAGTGAAGACTTCAACATAGTTCATAACGTAATTATATTTGAAGGTTACTGGCAGGATTTTTGTGCAGTTAGGTATGAAAAAATTTTGTAACTTAACCTTAAAATTTTCAAGACTTGTCCGTAAGACATTTTTAAAGCCTAACTGAGAAGGTGTACCGAGCCACCAGAAATGTCAAATCCATAGAGTTTATATTACTATTGTAAATTCAGAAACAAACACCTCATTACCATGTTACCGAATTTTAAATGCCAGTGGCAATGACTTGGAACTTTAAGTATCTGCAATATCCATTTCTGTCAAAGTTGATAATGGTTTATAAAAAAAAGTTTCACGGCTCATATACTCTGTCACTTTCTCACACATAGGTTTTGTGTCACTCGCACACTTTGTTCCTTTAAGGATATTATTAGTTCTTCGTGGGGACGCCGGAGACCGGATGGATGATCCACCAGCTTCATCCTTCACCCCATCCATTTCAGCTCCTCTCCCCTTGAGGTTCCTTTAGTAAGGATAACCTTATGATCAATTCATGTGCAAGCCAGCAAATGTGCTGATTAACGGACGAGGATCAGACTACCCTCTAGTGGGATGATCCCTTAAAAAATTATACCTTGGCAAGGAGAACAGTGACATAAATGTTTGACACTCTTCTTAAGCAGCAAGCGGAAAAAACCCGCTTGTCGCTTAAGCTCATCTTCCATTTGAGTTAAACGCCTGAAACATTTCCAAACGAGTCAATTAAGGTACATCATTAAACTCTGTCTTAGCAAGCGCAACTAAATGTTGCCACATATGTGTACTTACTGCTCCATTTAATTGGAACTGGTTTTTCCATCATTTTGCATTTCTGGGTTCTTTAACCGTTAACCACAGAGTTGATGATAATAATAGGTACCTATATTAATAACGTCATCTAGCGATTACAAATCATCTATCTCATAATTATCTGAACCTTTTCCCAACTCAGTTGGGGTCGGCTTTCCAGTCTAACTGTGATGCGGCTGAACTTCGATATTTTCCGTGAAGCGACTGCCATCTGACCTCCACAACCAATGGTCTAATGACCAATGACGATATCGAAGTTCCAAGTTAGACTGGTTGAACTTTTGAGGGCTCCAACTACCCGTAACGACTGCCATAGATGTTTGTATGGCACCCCCTCCCCCCCCCCCCTATTACCTGGGATCTTCGGCGTCATTTGTGACATCAAGTGCAATTTAGGCTGAAGGGGCTGGTCCGGAAACCATAATTAGACCTGTTCTTTTATACAGCAGAGAAGCGTGGCCATTGCTACATTACATCCACTAGAAAACTAAACCTTATACAAATGACAATTATTAAATGTGTAGAGCAACTTTTGGTTAGTTTGACATTTGTTTATGATAAACGAACTTCTTGGCAACAAACTAGAACACAAATTACATTATTCATGTTAACGAAAAATAAATAGCAAAATAAATCACAACAGAGTAAAAAACATAAAAAGAGAACAGTCGTTCTTAATCTTTTTGGGTTAATTCTTTTTTTAAAAACAGGAAACTCTTCAATTAGATAATTACCTATTCAAAATAAGAATACGATCCATGAAAACATTTTTCAATTTATTAATACAATTTGCTAAAGAGCCTTTTAGCACTGTGACATGCAGTGTGAAAGTACATGAGACTAAGAGCCTAATACTTTATGCACCCTTACGGCTTTTTAGTACGTGTGGCGCCATTTTACTTTGTCCAAATGTTCATGTTATTTATAGTGAGGTATTTAGCTAAGAGATTGTCAGGGAAAACCTGAAGTGTGATTTTATAAATCGAATTTTCTTGATTTAGTTTGTGACTTCGAAGACAGAACCCCTAACCGTTAGTTGGATTTATAATATTGATACTTAGCGTCGAAAGTAATCTCGAAACTCCAACGACTTTTGGGACATTTTGGGACATGGACGTTTTGCACCATCTGGATATTTTGAGATTTGGACATTCTGATCCTAAACGTTGAGAATTACTAGAATTTTCTGCTGATATTGATAATAAATATCACACACAACTAGACATCCAACATTTTATTTACACAAAAAAACTGCAATATAAAATTTAATAAATCCTTCACACATAAATCAAGATTAGGTTTAACTAGTAATTTAAATAAGAATTCTATGTACCTAACTCGAGAATGTGTTAAAATTTTAAAATATCATGAAAATATCTCAAGTTTCAAATGAATGGATTGTCAAATATTATATACTAGGTAACTATTTCAAAAGTGTTTAAGTATAGGTTATAATTACTACCTACGCATTCCCGTAAAACCGTATTCCAAAGATTAATTTATTAAAACATAAATTAAAAAGCTACTATTTGGATTATTGTGTCATCATTAAATTGAAGATTAATTTGACATAACGAATCAAGTTTTTTTTTTATGAATACAACTTGATGACAGCGCAGACATGATTTGAAATCAATATCGAATTCCACAGATAACATAAACACCTCGTGTAGATTAGAATCCGAATGCACGTAAGCTTTTTTTAATAAAATAATCAAGTTTTCGTAATGTATCTCGTTTTAAACTAACATATAAGAGATCTTATCTGTTTAAATTATTTATAAGGTATTCATAATTATAATATTATATTCCCATAGGTAAAATATATATACACATAGACACATACACCTGTTTGGACCAATGGCAATGTAATTATTTTTTTTTTATCTTGAGCGCAACTATTTTATTTTGTATTTATTAATCTAATACCATTAAACGTGCAATTCATGTACATAGTAGGTATTCACAGATGCATCTGGAAAACCGCTCGAACGATTTGAAATACATTTAGTACATAATATTACTTTATAACTAATAGACAAAACTTCGCTTTTTAAATACTATTTAAAATAGGGATTCTCTAACCGCAGGTGGGTCTTATATCTATTTGTCCAGTCGCAATACTTAGTTGAATATAAGAGAAGTGAAGCCAAAGGACTTATCATTATAAAAAAACCAAATAGGCGCTACCAGAAGAAGACCCAACATTCTTAATATAAATTAACAAAAAGATACCCACTAAAATAAATAGCCTATTATAACTTAAAATTTCCCGGCCATACTTACTCCTCAGAGTGCTCGGACATTGCGATGTGCGATGTTATTGACGGCGGCCATTGATTTATTCCCGCCAACCCCCAGAATGAATAAAGAACTAACGGCCCCAAGCATCCATTTGTCTCTATCCTTTATGGTAAATGCGAGATTTAGGAGCTTTTATTTACTCTTAAAACCTCGATAAAATATAGATGCACATTTCAAGTAAGTAAAGAACCAGAAAGCAATTTTAAAAATGTTTGAATTTAGAACGCGTGGTCTATAAATTTTAATACTTTTAAATTAGGTGCTACACAAAATGATTTGTTTTTCAGACTCCGTTTCGATTTCGCCAATGAATTAAATATACTTAAACATGTTACGTAAAAATTCAAAACGTTCGATTCCCGCTTAGTGCAAATAAGTATCTTTCGATAAGTCGTTTACAGTTCTGCTATTAAGAACACCCCTCGTATATTAGAATTCCATAAACAATAACATATCAGGTAAGTACCTATGTCTCTTTAGACTATGGTCATGAGAATACAACCCAATATTAATAAAGACATCATTCTTACTTTTTTATTTTATCAACACTGACAGTCACTCGGACCGGACCTTCATACTAATAATATTTCTCAAACAATTTGTGCCTACCAGGCGCTCATAGCCACGAAGAAAGTGTACGGTCAAGTCATACATATCACCACATCAATAAGACCTTTCTCAGCACTTCAACTACTGTTAGATACTGAATTGAACACCGAACGCTAGGGGTCAGTCTATTTTGGTCATGGGAACGCAACACAATTATTATGTACACACAATTCACATAAAAATGCACCTTACGCGTGATAATATTAAGGTTTATTTAGTGTTCAGTATTTGTGAGCAGTGTATATCAATTTCAGCAATGGATACAGCGACAAGTGAGGGTGTACGTGATGTGAATGTCCATTTTGTGAACCTTTTTATTGACTGACCATATGACATTTTGAAAGTCAGATAACAATAATGTAAGTATTAGGTTATTTTTAGGGGAAATGTCAATGGCAATACGTACCTACTATGCAAAATATTTGTACATTCGAAATTCAAATTTAAATATAAGTTGTGTATGTTGTTAAAAGTAGTACTCGACCAAAATACAGAGTAAGAATTAAAAGTTCAAAAAAAGAACAGAAAAAAATATTATTCCAATTTCAAACTCAAAGCTCGTAATGATTTGTTTAACCAGCGAACGATCGTTTAGAAACCGAGAAATAAAAATTTAAATGCCTTGTACACGAGTCAAAACGCACATCAAGACGAATTTATTGGATTAATTGAGCAATAAAAAATCTGTGGCCAAGGAAAAAGTGAGGGAAAACCAAGGAGGGGAGGGAAACACTTCATTTCACGCGTTTTATACGAAGGGCCTATGCTGTGAGTAAGGTGGCCTATAAATCTTCTGCCGGAAACATTTTTTTGTTCGACGAAAATAGTTTCCTCTTGTTTTTCGGAATATAGTTTAGGGGATGCCAGGGTAGTGAGGGGACATAATATTTTCACTTAGTTATTAATGTTTTTCGGTATTGCAGTTTTTAAAATGTTTTTTTGATGATATATATTGGTCGCTTGCCAACGCAATTTGTCATTTTTTATTTTCATATAATAATGGATTTTGTTTCCGTGTGTGACATTTTAATGTGATTTCTATGTTTGAGTGCATTTTAGAAAGTTATTAGTTTATAAATTTATATAATGTAATTAATTTACTAATTTTAACTCTAAAATACTTCCGACGATAAATAACGGCCATCAATTGAACGAAACTTTTTTCCATAGATTTGTCGAATCATTTCATCATTCATCATCATCATCATTTCAGCCATAGGACGTCCACTGAACATAGTCTCCCCCATCGACTACTACTAATACTAATACTAATCCAAATTGGAGGCGGTTTGCGTCCACCATCTAACAAGTAACTACCCGCAACCCTGACCATCGATCGGGTCCTACGATTCATCTCCATTTTAAAACCTAAATTTAGATCAATCTTATTAAACAGCACGGTTATTAATAAGTTTACTTTTCAACAAAAGATATTTAGATAAAGTATTTTGAAATATTTGTAAAAGTCAAATATAATTTTATTCACAGATAAAACAGAATTCAATAATATATAACTCGTTGGCTGCGAACAAAAGTCAATGTTATAGGTATTAACAGATTTCGCCAAACGATAAACATTAGCAACACGACGTAGGCGGCTCCGGGGGGCGTCTCCAAGTGATATACGGTCCTACGCTGAATCGATTCAATTAATTAACATATTATATGTTACATATTTTTATTACGAATCACACGTATTAGCGTTTAAATATGGATTTCAAACTTTCTATAATTTATATTCAACTTTAGTTTTACAATCACCAATATTGTTATTTTTAGAGTTCCGTATCTCAGGAGGTAAAAACGGATAGGCAATCGGACGAAATAGGATCAAGATTTTTTCAGGAATATAGGTATTAAGTTGGAACTTCGATATCGCCATAGGTCATTGGACCATTGGTTATGGAGGTCATATGGCAGTCGCTTGACGGAAAATATCGAAGTTCAGCCTCATCACAGTTAGACTGGAAAGTCGACCCCAACTGAGTTGGGAAAGGGTTTAGAGAATGAGTATACGTATTAAGTTGAAATTCAAACTAGTGTCGGGGTTAAGTTGTTTCGATCTAAAATATTGTCGAAATCAAGTCATTTTGGAGTTTCATGCTGTCGAAGTATAATATTGGCGTAGAAAGGATTTGTCGGAATTCAGTATGGGACCCCTGAAAACTCAGTTCGGCAAAACCTTGAAGCTATAAAAAATCAAACTTCTATGTCGAAGCAATCAAAAGCTACACACTTTTATGTAACAATTTAATTCAACACTATAACCGCGACTTTATTTTCCTTCTTATGGCTGCTCTACACATCAGCTAACTTATTTTTCGGAACCATCGATGCACGAGTCTGACTCGCACTTGACCGGTATTTCTTATCAATTTATGCGTATTTCTTAAACCACCAAACGAACTTTCCAATAAAATAGTTTAAAAGCAGTGAAATTATTGTCAAAATGGCGATTGAATTGGAAGAAGCTACGCATTAAATTCAAGATTAGAATAATTTACATTGATAATGTTTTTAAATCTTTGTTTATTGTACAGAATATTTTTTCAGATCAGTAACAATAATTCTAATTATATATTTATATTGATTGTTATTAGATATTTAAATAACAATATTTAAAATTTAACATAAATATATTTGCGTTTTCCAATTAAAATGCCGTTCATTTTTATTCATTCCTCTTTCTTTTGGTTTTGAATAAAAAAACTTAATCTCATTTATTATGAAATTAAATCTTTTTATTTGAGGTCAATAATATAAAAACTAAACCATATTAGTAAAAAAAAAAAAATTATAATAAACTACATATTAAATTCACGATTAGCTATATTTTTATTTATCTTCACAATATTTTAATACACATTTCTCTAAATTCCTTGTTTTATTATACGAAATCTCTAATGCTAATATTAATAATTCATACTTATACATTATTAGACATTTATAAGACAATATCTAGTATTAACCATAAAGATAATCTGACTTAAACAGTTTTTATATGCGTTTGTAATCTCATATTTAAAAATTAATTATTTTAGAAAATATGATTTTTGAGTTATTCAAATCATAAAATAATACATATTTATTAATTAACTTCAAATTTTAAGAAAATTACACATAATATTCAATTTGTAAAAGGTATACCTACTCAGATTTTTCGGCCGTGTGCTTGTCTACCACCTAAGTAGTATAAAAAAAAAACTCTACTGAAGTTTTTATGGATCAGCGGGAACGGGATCAAAAGTCCATACGAGCAGACTCGCGGGTCGAAAGTAAAAAGTTCTTAACACAGGGATTTGAGAGAAATGTGTTTTATAATATGTATACCTATATTAATATCAATCACTGAAATATTTAACGATGTGTACACAATGGCTTTTAATTTTGAACAGTCAACATCCAGGATGGGATGGGATTGAAACCCACTACTAGTCTCTTTCTGGGGACTCCGAGCAACTGAGCTCCTATATATTACCCAATTAATTAAGAGACCTAGATACCAACAAACTGTTATGCAGTTTGGCAACTGATGTTTATTGTTAAAGTTATTTTATTAAGATTATGAAAAAAAGAAAAAAAACCGTAAGTTGCCAGGTGACGTAAATAAATCAAATATCCAACACGTGTCTAGGGGCCTTAGAAAATTGGCAATTCGTTGGTAGTCGTTTTGTAGAATGGAATAGATATAATGTTCAATGTACGGGATTGACACATATTTTGACGTTTATGACATTTATGACAGGCGCGAACGAATGTCAATTCCATACAGGGACGGATTTAAAGTTGTGAGCGCCGTGAGCAAGTATCTCATCGATTCCATCGCCTTCTTCTCGAGCATTAGGTACTTGCTAGAGCCGACAACGGTACCCTATGCGCTCGAGCATTGCTGTCATTGTCACAGGGTACCTGCTTCTTCTGTTCTATTCTGTTCTTCACGTGTCTACTGTGCCTTGAGGATAATCCGCCAAAGACCCCATAACGTTGATCAATCTATTCTATTCCATTCTACAAAGCGATAGCCACTTATCTAGGCCCCAGGTAATTCAGCTGCTTGGAGTATTCTCCCTAGAAATGGATTCCATCTCGGATACTAACTTTTTACGTCTGAAATTTTTTCGCTTGTTGCATGAAGTCAGCTTTCTGTTTTTTTTTTTTTTGTATTTTGCATGTATCTGCGGCTACGTACCTTTATGACCTCAAAGTAAGTAAAGTTTGAAGCGTCGCGCGTCGGTAGCGTAATGGTTAAGGAATCGGGGACGACCGAAAGGTCCCGGTTTCAAATCCTTATCGTTACACTACCGATGAGAACCCACCTCTAACACAAGCCATTGAGCTTAGTTTGAAGGGTTAGAGAGAATATTAGTAATTTCGATTGCTAATATTCTTTATTCAAAAAATAAATAAAAAAGTTTGGACGTCATCAATAACCTATTTATTGATGACGTCCAAACTTTTTTAATTTAAAAAAAAATCTTAAAAGTGAGGACGTACGGGTGTTTTTGTTTTATCCAAATTAAAAGGTCTTAAGTTTACGTAGCGTAGCCATTTTTGCATGTCATCAGGTGGTGTAGGTTACTGTTGGTGTTGGTCTAAATTCATTCTAACGTGACTAACCACACTTTTCTGTTCTGAGCACATTCCACCTAAAGTAACCAGTCCACTAGTATTACACCACTAATATCGCAAGTATTTCGGAGTATTTTGAAGTATCGGAGCTTGGGTGCTAAGCAACGCTACAACTATGGTAAGTATTCATTCATTCTTTCATTTTAATATACAAAATAATGTACAGTATTGATAATAATTTCAAAAACAACTCATTTCTGCGGTAGGTACCTACGTAAATATTTTCTTGAATTAAATTTTATTATTTTCAATACCTATTATTTTGCATTATTAAATTTAACACCTAGTATTAAAGTAATATTAGTATCTAGTGCGTTTGGTATTAACTGTAGCGTTATAATTGGCTTAACACTTTTTATTTTTGTAACTTGCAGTACCTAACATGTAAATAAAATTAGTTTTAGACTCAAAATTGCTAACAAACTGCATCGTATTAAACGGTTAGAAAAAAAAATAAACTGTCAATGTGTGCATGTTACAGAATGTATAACAAAAGTACCTACGTATTTTTTTTATAGTAGCTTTTTTTACGTGTCGCGTTGTTATTAGCCATCACTGAGTCTATATACTTAGTAAGTACCTACATAGTCTATGATGTAGGTGTATTTAATTTGGTCAAATATTAACTTTAAGTTTTTTTTTTCTATATTACAAATCGAACTGGTCATCACATTCCATTTTCAAACACTCATTTCAAATCATTTCTAAAAATACTAACATGTCAAACTAACCCTATTTCACCGCACCGGGTCGAGAGGGCCCCGGTAGGGCGACCGCTAATAAGTGAAACAGAGATTTATGAGTGCACAGATATGCAAATAGAAATTTGCGGTCCCCCGCTATGTCCCCCGCCGATAAAAAGACGCCGGGCCCCGCGGGGCACTGTTTGTCCAAATGTCGAGGGATGACGGCCGTCTAATTATTTTGGAGCATATATCTACGATGTGCTTATAGCGGGTAGATGAATTTTAATGTTAAGTAAAATATATTTTAGCCCTCTTTTATTTTCGTGCATTTTTTGCAATAAAATACTTAAGTCTGCCTGTAATGCGTTTTTTAGACATCTTGATTGTTTTTGCTATTGCTAATTTGAGTATCATCAAATAACTTACAATATTTTCTCTTTTTTAATGCCGTTTTAACGGTCTATTAAAAATAAAAATTAACAAAACAGTTTTTAAACTGAAATTTCAAAAAGTTCTTACACTAAAGACACATTGCCTACTCTCTAAAATTACCTCACAAAAGTGTTGCCCTTACCTCTCGTATCGGCCCAACGTATCGGCATTTCACATTTAATGGTTTTTATCAGCAACAGCCCTATCTTGACTATGAGGTTATCGTGTAATTCGTGAAACTTGTTAAGCCTAGATTCAGTTATCTCGCTCCACGCTCTTACTTTATAAGGGAATGGCTAATTATTCGCACCGCCAAGGTGACGTTGTAACAAGATTATATTATTTCATTCCTTGTTCGTAATCTTATTTGTGTACTGAAGTATTCATTCAGATTAGATAGCTTTAAATGCTTAATAAAAAGCGCTTTATAGCTTATTGCAATTTTAGAGAGAGAATATATATGCTGGTTTAATTAGGAAAGAATTTAGTTATCTAACATAAATTTTCTGAAATAATTAATAATGAATATTATCATCATTGATTTTACCCACTCTTATAAAGATTATTGAGGACTCAACTCAATCACCTATTTTATGGTTAATAAACTTAATTTCAAATTTGTTTTATCGTTAAAATGACAAAATTAAAGAACGCAAAGCGAAGCACCTACTCATTTTCGAATTCAAATTTACGACGTTGTGATGATGAGTGCCATAATGATATTTGACATATAATATCGAAACTATGTTTGACTAGTTACGATGTTATATGCTGAAGGTGTTGCAGTGTTCTCGCACTTTAAAAAATAGCATAACGAAATAAAAACATGAACAAAAAGCAAATAGATGATATCAAAGCGAGATCCCGACAAAGTAAACACTAAAAGTGCGGTAGACCGAACTGGTCCTGTTACAGCCTGTTTGCTCATTAGTGGGACACGAAGGGAACATCGCCTGTCAACTGTCACCGGTAGATGTCACTGCCATGTATGAATAGTTGATTGATATGTGAAATTACTTGGTGATTTGAGGAATTGAGGGTTAAGATTCGAATTATTTGAATTTTAACGTAGTATACAGACACATCTCAGGTATTCTGATATTATAAGGACGTAATTTTAAACACATTTTACAAACGCATATTAAGTTGTACATGAGTTTATATTGAAATTAGATTTGTAAATTACACCTAGTAATACAATCTAGTTATCGCATTTTATCATTGATGAAGTCTAACAAACATTTTTATATCATGTAGGTGACAGACCGACTTCATGGAAAGTGGTTACTTTGGACGTTTGCAACATCAATTGAGACATCTGAAGTTGGATGGACCCAATCCAGACCCGACTTCTGAAACAAAGTATTCAATTTAGTTGCAGTTGCTACACAAATCTCTAGTGATTCAAAAAAATCTTTATTGGTTTAGAATTTTTGCGAAATCACCAAAATAGACATTAATATAGACAGTGTAGTTAAATATATATTCAAAAAGTAATCAATACGCTTTACTGTCACAATTGACAGCAACTTTATCAACATATAGAAGTATAATATAGGTGGTCAGACTCGTTGGACCCTCGCGACAGATTGTTAATACTGACCGCCGACGACCTAACGAGCTGTGACCGCATGAATATGCAGGCGACAAGGACGAATTAATTAAATTTGTCTACACCTAGCCACAGACAAAAATGGACGTTTTATTTGTAATTCGAACAGTTTATGTTCTCTAAATAATATTTTACATCGATATGCACACGAATATTCTAAGAATTATCATCTCAAATGACATATCATGGGGATTAACTAGAAAGTTGTTT
This sequence comes from Pelosia muscerda, assembly GCA_963691645.1. NCBI lineage: Eukaryota > Metazoa > Arthropoda > Insecta > Lepidoptera > Erebidae > Pelosia > Pelosia muscerda. The sequence goes on along the minus strand of OY829114.1, from coordinate 12,442,111 downwards.
TTTTTTGTCAACTGTCATTGTCGCTTACACCATTTCGGGTTTTCAAGTATCTATTTAACATAATTATGTCGCTAAAACTGAATTTAATCTAATGTTATCAGTAATTTGCACTATTTCGTTGTTAATTTTTACGATTTTTATTGCAATTTATGATTTTTACTATCTACTAGTAGTAATTCCTTGAATCACTACGAAATAAAATGCTAATATAATTTTCAAATGCCTCATTAACTGCCTACCCTTATCTCTCAGTTATCTATTTTTGGTAATGTCTACATTTTATATATAACATTTTATTAAAATGTCGCTTAGGCTAAGTTTTTTTTTATTATTTCATTGTTGATATTTTGGTGTTGTGACTATGTACCTATGACATAATATAATATTGTTGACATGCTAATGAATATAGTCAAGTCGTTACAGGTAGTTGAAGCCCTCTCTCTCTATAGTTGGACTAGACTTAGAGAATGGGCTCAGAAAATGTTTTATACCCATTAATCAATGTTCTTGACCCATATTTTGCAAATTATGAATAAATTATAAGTTAATGTTTTATAGCAACTTATGATTTTTAAACTATAATATTCGTAATTTAACTTATATCTGAGGTTTTTTGTGCAAAATTTTATAGAAACAGTGCAGAACAGTGCGCTCCAAAAGTAACTGCACAATTTGAAACTAAAATTGTATGAAGTGATGCCACTTCACAACTACTAGTCTAAAACGCTACTGGATAATAGATCTACTTACTAATGTAATTAAGTTTAGTCTTTTACTTGCATGAGTTTACTTATTTTCTTAAAAGAAAATGAAGCATCAATGTAGTTTATTTTATTATTACTAATTAAATTAAAAATGTCTAAGGCTGTCAAAGGATTATAAATCTTAAGATGTCCAAGAACTTTTGAGGCCACTGTACATAATCCAACTTAAAATTTGAATATACCTATATATTGATATTCCGTAAGGTCCGCTCATCATTATTATCTAAAAGTTATTCTTATCTAACTAAACTGCTCAATAATTAGATAAGTATATTATATTTGTTATATCTGTCTATGTTCCAATGCAGAATATCTCTAATTTAAGTTATGGAGGTGTCGATCTCAAAGTAATCTTAATATTGTTAGTTTTAGAAAGTCTCTGAGTTAACTATAATTTCTGTCGCGGTATCGATGTAATCATCATAAATATATATTAAAGTTTCAAAAAATTCCTAATGTGCACAAATGATGGTGTCTTATCGAGATAATATTGCCATTACAAATAGATAAAAACCTCTTTTTTAATCTGTAGTCATAAAAACTGACGAGTTTTATATGGACTGTTATATTATCTTACTATTAACTAAAGAATCAAAGTTTTCTTTTCAACGTATTTTAATTTCAAAATTTATGTCACAATAATAAACAGTGGTGAACGTAGGCGGTGCTCTTTGTCCGAACAAAAACATAATAAAGCATGCGCGTGCGCAATTCCAGTGGCGGCGCCGCCAGCGACATCTGTCGGTACCCGCAATTATGGCGGATTTATAAGTTAATCGCTCGTTTGACGTGTGAGATTAATACCTTGTGAAAATAATCACACAGTTTTTTGTCTCGCCCGTAATCAAGAGTAAATGTGAAGCTGTAATTTTAATTTTCTTTTGCGTCCGTTTTGACACGTGCCTCCAGCGCAGGGTTATTTAATCACGGGTTCTGCCATTTTTGTTGTGGTTATGAGTTACATTTCCCCTTCTGAATAAATTCGGGACTACGTTATATTGAATTTTACACTTAATAATAGTTATCAGAAATCTCATGCTTTTGATATTTTCATTGATTAGTGGTCAAAGAGCGGCTAGGGGTGTCAACTCGATATGTCGCCGCGGCTCAAGTGACGTGTGTGCAGATACGATTATCCGCACCCCTAGGGTGGCAGATAAAAAACTGCATACACGAGTACGTAGGCAGTGGATAAATCTGTTGCTTCGATCATAAAATATAAGCTTGAGTTAAAATTATTTAGGTGGGCTGTGAAGAATGCTTCTTAACATACGAGCACTATCGCTTGTACAGTTGTACACCCAGTTACAGCCGCTTTTCTTAATTTTGATATATCCCAAAATCTTAGATATTATTCTCTTTATTCGTATAATTTGATAATATTTTTATTATTATTATTTCACAAAACTGTCCCGATAATGAATCGTTAAAAAATAAACAAAAATATTTATACTGATCCCGAAGCTTTGATTGCAACCGATTAGCACTTACAAATTAAACTTAATATTTTTAACTAGAATTTGATACTTTGTGGCCACAAATAATTTGCAAAATCACAAGACTTATCCGCTGCATAACAATCATGTGTCAATCGGATCCGGAGCCAAAAGTCGCGGTTGTTACGAGATTGCGGTCCGGAGGGTCGCACCCCGCATTTTAGGGTTACAAGTTTGCGGCTTGTCACACTTTAGGCATTCGGTTATCCTTTAGGTTCGCATCCCCAGTGGGGAAACGGGAGTTGTTTGATCGAGTGTCAAATATCGAGATAGTGAACAGGTGGCTTTAATTTTTTAGTAAGCTTTTCAAATAGTAGGTAATTATATTTTTTTCTAATACCTATTGTATTTTTTTCTAATAGATTATACAACTATTCACAAAGTAATAGTTGTTTTTTACACCTAACATAAACACACAGGGGATTAATGAGTGTTATTATTACGTAATGATGATTTCCTACGTAAACAAAAATATAAAAAAAATATGACCTAGCTCTGTAGGTTACACGGAAAGGGTTTCTCGAATAACCTGCGTCATTTCGACTTTGTTTTGGTTATTGTTTGGTCCGTAAGACGGTCATAGCGTAATATTAAATATTAAGTAAAACCTTTTTCATGAACTAAATTATCAATAGTGAATTTATTTCTATGTCACACCTGCTACAACACTGTTTGCACGTTTTTACACAACAGATTAGCGTTTGTAGCATTTTGTGGCGTTGTTTTAGCTAACAAACAAGCTCCTCAGCTCATAGATGTAATTTATTATTTAGTCCTTTTAAATAATTCTAGACATATCTACATAAAATACAAATTATAATTTTGTATTTTAAACTAGCTTTTGCCCGCGGCTCTGCCCGCTGTTTCATAAGTGCTCGAACTGATCCAGACTTCTTCGAGTTATGCGCTTAGCAACATATTTCGCGATTCATTTTCTATTTATATAGATTTAATAATAAGTATATTATGTGTGTTTATAATTCGTACTTTATAAATTCATTAAGTATTAAAATGTAACTTGTCTTCTCACTCTCTCCTGATTAAATAATGAATTAAAAAAATTCTCAAATTTACATCAAATATTTTCTTTAAATGAATTAAAAAAGCGAGGTCTAAAAAAAAGTATTGCACCCAAAAATCTTGTTTATGCTCATTAAAAAGTATCATCGCTGGTCGTGATATCAGTCGTTCATTCTTTTACTTTTTAAATGAGCAAGTGAACATGAGGCTGAATGAACCAAATGAGGACAAACCCACAACAAAGTACCTTAGTAGGTACAATCGACATCAAAGTCCTTAAGAGGAAACAAATTTTTAATAAACACGATTTTTTTTTAACCTTTAAATTATTTTGTTTAATTTTTTTTTTATTTTACTAGTTTTTTTGTTAGTTTGGTTGAACGTGTTATTCTTAGGACGTACTAGTTCGACTTGAATAATTCTTTTTGTATAGAATAGTCCATTTATCAAGGAAGACTAAGGAAATAGGTATATCATCACGCTACTACAGAGAGCGCATAAGTAATCTTATATGCCAATAAATTCTACAGATTTCCTTATGTGAAAATTATTGTATTAAATTATTACTGACCCGGCTTAGGACAAGGCGAAGTTATAATAGTAGGTATTATTTACAAGGAGTATATAAAGCCAGTTTGTCAGGCGATGATAATATTCTTAGACTATATACAAACTCTATAGACGCAGTGATTTGATCACACATTGACAGTTTACAGAACAGAATTGACATTAGCTTACTCGCACGTAAAGCGTATTTCTTCCAGCCATTTTTTGCTAAACATATTATTTATATAGTTAAAGTCTATATTGTATGTCATTGGTATCAAGACCTAGTTTCACCACTAATAAACCAAACCCCGGTATGTAGTAGGTATTCCATACCCTAAACTATTATTTTTTCGGTCACTCTTTCAGTTTATTTTTTATCCGACTGCCAAGGAAGTGTTATCTGTTTTATTGGTGATATACAAAGTAAACCTATTTATCACATTTGGTACGATTACGCTTTAAAAGTTTACTATTAATAAAATTAAAATATCACGTGATTTGCTTTTATGGTTTGCTTTGATTATTATCATTTTTTATTTAAGCTATCACAATATTCTTGTCGTTCTATATATACATTTTAACAACTTTATAACATATCAAAACACACCCACTCATCCTCTTAATTAAAATAGAAGTCAGCTTCACGCTTCCTTCATTCATTAAAAAAATATGACGACCATAAAATTCATTCATAAGGTCATTCGTTAAAAATAAAAATAAGAAAATCTCTACAAAAAAAAAAGATATTCGTATTATTGACGAACGAAATACCATATCGTATGACACTAAATCACCATATAAACCCATAATTAGTACTAAAAACTAATGGGTTTGCCCACACACGGGCTTATCTGAAGCACATCTCGGGAGAACTGTACAATTAAACAAAGGGAGTCTCGTGATCGGCGCTGGCGCACGATACCGCCATTAGCGCTGTTCGTAGGCGTAATTAAAAGAATTACAATACAGTACTGGCGAATTAAAAACAATTAAGTGGGAACCGAATTGAGCACAATGGTCGTCGTATGCACGACTACACAGAACGGTTGGCCGTATGGCTCCTGAACACGGCTTGGGCAGTGTCCCCAGTGTCGCCTCGAGAAATGTGACTCTTGTCAAAGTGGAAGACGGTTCTTTAGGATTTCATAGATTCATTAAATACTTTTTTTTAATTTCTACTCCTTGATAATCATATTTTAAAAAAAGAATCAAAATAAAATGCCAAAGAACAAGTCTTGTCAATGCGTAATAAATTTTCATTGGATAATTATATTTTCTTGATAATTTTATTATTAATTTTCAATGCAATTTTTTGTTAGATTTATTGATATTTTGAAGTTTTGGCCAGTCTAATTTATTGTTAGCTCACCTTCCTTCACAATTCGGTTCACAATAATAAAATAAATATTCTTATATTAAGATGTAAAAGATGTAATAGTACCAATTAGATACTTAAGTAATTAGAACTCTTCTGTAACTACAGTTTGAATAATTTTATTATTATTATTATTTCCTTTATTTATTTTTAATACATATTGATTACATTTTTAAATACATTTATAAAAAAAAATCTAAATATATTTAAAAATATAAAAAATAGTAGCCCACCGGCATCGGGTACAGGGACCAAGCTACCGGTGGTTAGGGCTCCAGTGAAAGGAACTTCCTCACAATGCGTGCCGTGTCGAGGAGTACCGCCTTTTGCATCAGGCCCTTGACCCAGCTGCCTAACGAGAGCCTCTTAAGGTGTTGGTCGAGGCTCTTGGCTATCAGCCCATGGGCTGATACGACTATCGGGACAATGATTGCCGAATCAACATTCCACATGTCAACAACCTCATGAGCCAGATCCAAATATTTTATTTGTTTATCTTTTTCGGCTTTCATGAGGTTTTCGTCATGAGGAATGGTGACATCAACAATCATTGCAAGGCGCTCTAATCGATCTATTACCACTATATCGGGCTTATTGGCGACTATAGTTCTGTCAGTGATAATAGATTGATCCCAGTATAAAGTGGCACGACCATTTTCGAGAACTGGGTCGGGCACATACCTGTAGTATGGCACCTCTGAAGTCACAAGATTGTATTTGAGGGCGAGTTGCTGATGTACTATCTTGGCCACTTGGTTATGTCTGTGCAAATACTCGCCGTTGGCAAGACGAGAACAACCAGAAATAATGTGCCTGAGTGATTCTCCGGGGCGGTGGCATGCCCGACAGATGTCCACCGTACCGTCTTTCAGGATATACTTTCGGTAATTGTTCGTCATAACAACTTCGTCCGTAATTGCAAAGACAAAGCCCTCGGTTTCTCCGAAAAGATCACCGAATCGTAGCCAAGATACGGACGCTTTTAAGTCTATATCGGGCCCATATAAGGCACGATAAAACTGTCCGTGTAGCTCTTTGCCCATCCATACCTCCCTGCGATCTGCAGTACTAAGTACTACAGGTTTGCGCCAGTTCTCTTTAGCCAACGCAAGAGGGGTTAAACCATTGTCCACTGCAACCACATCACGGTGCATATCCGTGTTGGTATGTAAAAAATATTCTCTGAGGTTGTATATCTCACGGTTATGGAGGGTCTTGACATTCAAAAAGCCACGTCCCCCTAATTTCCGTGGGATATACAATCTCATTACGGAAGATCTGGGGTGATGCATCCGAAATGTGGTTAACAGTAAACGAACTCTTCTATCTAGGGCATCAAGTTCCGTCTGAGTCCATCTGAGTATGCCGAAGGAATACGTTAGAACTGGCATGACCCATCCATTATAGGCGCGCACCTTATTACCGCCCGAAAGAAAGCTTTTTAGGACTTTCTTCAGGCGGCCAAAGAAACGCTCCCGCAATGCCTGTTTCATGCCAGTCTCAGGTATCCCTAATGCCTGCGACATACCCAAATATTTATAGGTTTCGGTTGAAGAAAGAGATTTAAGCTTAATGGAATCCGAAAGAATCAGGCTCTCGGATTCCACTATTCCACCTTTTTCTACATGCATGACCGCACACTTGTCCAAGCCAAATTCCATCTTGATAGAATTACTAAAGCTTTCAGTCATCTTTAGTAGTTTTATCAATTGCGTATTGTTTGCAGCAAGTAATTTGAGGTCATCCATGTAAAGAAGGTGGGATATAACTCGACCCTCTTTCTGCAATCGATAGCCTAGCCCTGAATTCTCTAGTATTGTACTTAAAGGATTCAGTGCTAGACAAAACCATAGGGGACTCAGACTGTCACCCTGGAATATACCCCTCTCAACTTTTATGGGTGCATCGTTTGTCTGGCAACATCCTGGATAGCGAAGTACCGTCTTCCATTGCCCCATACATGACCCTAAGAAGTTCGCTAGAGTTGTATCAATTTTATACAACTCTAGGACTCTCAGTAGCCACGTATGCGGCACAGAATCATAGGCCTTCTTATAGTCTATCCAGGATGTTGCCAAATTCTTGCGTTTACGACGCTCCTGTTGACTAATGGTCATGTCAACTAAAAGGAGCTCTTTAGTACCACGGCTCCCCTTCCTACATCCATTCTGAGAGATAGAGATTATTGAATTTTGTTCTAAATGAGAATTAATTTTGACTCTCAGAATGGATGTTAGAAGTTTATAGACCGTCGGTAAACAAGTAATTGGTCTATAATTTTTGGGATCCGCAGCACTGCCGGATTTATGGAGTAAGTGGGTTATACCAGTTGTTAAGAAGTTAGGTAGTGAACCCGAATCGAGAGCTGACTGGAATTGAGATGCCAAACAAGCATGTGAGTTACGGAGCCACTTCAGCCAAAAGTTTTGCAGTTCGTCCGGACCTGCCGACTTCCAATTCGGTAGCGAACGGACTGCACTAGCAACATCTTCAGATGTTATAATTATTGGCTCCATAGTCTGTATATTCTCACATGCTTGCTTAACCTCTCTCATCCAGCCATCTTCTGTGTGGATGACAGGTGTCGACCAGATGCTACGCCAGAATGTATTCGTAGCGTCAGCATCCGGTCGAGCAGTGTCATCCACATTCAACTCCGGTTGTTCCCATTTTCGGTACACCCACTTCTCATCCTTTTGGAAGATGCGATTCTGACAATATCTATCAACGCGTTTTTTATAGCGACGGATTCGATTTGCCCATGCATAAACTTTCTGTTTCAGAAAGTCGATGCGCTCTGTGACACATGCCGCATATTGTTGAGGATTGACATTGGTTCCTAAAAATGCCTGTGTCACAAAGCGCATCACCCTCGGGCGCGTGTTGCCCGATCTGAAACAGATTAGCTTACCAATAAGTGTCCTAGCCTTGGCAATACGACATTCTATCCTATACTGCCAGGCCGGTACTACAGGTCTAGGACGGGTAACAGATCTGTCAGTAACAAATTTGACACCCGCCACTCGACATGCTGCAACGGCCGCACAATACAATTATTATTATTATTTATTATTATTATTATTATTATTATATAAACAGGCAGGCAGTCGAAACAACTGATAATGCCCGTATCCTGCTTATGCCCACTAGTGTTTAGGTTTATTTAGGTTCTCTATAGGTACCTACTCGAAAAGCAAGCAGGTACACTTGACTTCATACAGATTCATTTAATGCCTTAATAAAAGGAACAGTCGTCAGTCAGTACCAACGTAGGTACTGATCTCGTTTCACCAAAATCAATCATGGCACACGAACAAAAACCCGACTGTGCTAATCGAGCCGTCAAATTGGGTTTTCAACGTTTAAGCTTATTCTGTAAAAGTGCTGAATCGCACTAACACCCCTCGCGCCCACGCCACGAGGCGAGGGTGTGACGTAACTCGTCTTTTTCCTCTTTTTTCACGGTACTGCAATTCTATTACCGCCTCTTAATCTATGGTACTACGAACCCGCATTGCCACTGACGTCATTATATTTAGTCACGCTTGACATTTTTATTAATTTTCAAAATTCGAACTCTGATTCGAATTTCGAACGGTTAGATTTTTTTATTATTTAATTTAGTGAGTCTAATGAGGGTTGGCACGGTGTCGAGTTACGGTTTTTTTAGAATTTGGTTTCTGAGGGAGCCTCGAGGCGAACTCCTATTGTTGATGGCCCTTGGTTTAAATTACTAGTTATCGGTGCTGTATCGTTTTACAATCGCAATAGGACTTTATTGTTCAAATTGGTGCTCGCTATACGCGTGTACGGTTATATCTATGGATAGAGATAAAGTATTAGTACTAATCTTGCGATGCTTAGCTTTTATTTGATTTAATTTAAGCCTCGATAGTATTATTCCTGTGTTAAGTATGTCTCACAAGTTTAATGCCCGATCAGTACTAATATTTACATTAATAAAAATGACAATTTGCGCTAGTTTCGGTGGTTATTAGGTAAATAAAGTCCATTTGTTTAGGTTCTTAAAACAAACATAAAAAAGCGTGTCCTTTTAATATGTTTTGTATAAAAACTCAGTATAAAAATATTTTTCTACTTAGTAACGCATTTTGAAGACGAAAAACCTGTGTCGAACCACTAGTTATTCAGTTAGTCTAGCTTATTTGTTTAACGTGTGTTTTTATAAAAAGTTGCCACAAGATTGCTTACCCTAAACAAATGGAGTATATAGAAATATTAACTAAAAGTATTAATTCCTTAATATTATACCTTTTTCTAGAAAAGTGTAGCTTTTCATACAAACGTAACTAAGATACCTTTTTGTAAAGCATCCTTCTAACAGTAGACAGACGTCCGAAAAAACAAACAAAAACCCGTGAATGGTCTGGCGAAAAAATTGCACACTACATACATCGTGTACCTACTAGCATGGACAATGCTACTTTTTGTCGGTCGCATGGGCCCGTGGCTTTTTGAACTGAAATTTTTTCACTCCATTCGGCCGACGTGTAGCCAAGCTTTATTTCACCCCGTCAACGGCTAGGGTTGATAGACGTTTATTTTTTATGTTATATCGGTAAAAGTATCAATAACTTGAAAAAATATATCGCACACCTAGATCTAAACTGAGACAACTCAAAAAACTCATTTTTTCAGGAGACGAAAAAAACGCATAGCTGTTTTTTTTTGTATGGGAAGTTATGAAACACAAGTTTATTTCGGCTTGTAATACAGTCATAAAATGTGACTATATAAAATTCAGCTAAAAATCAATCATTAATATTATAGAAAACCTCTATTTTTTTATTTGTTACACTTTAGGTTGGTAATTTTGTATAAATAATAAACCAGTAAAAAAATATTCAATCACCTTTTCCAACAAAACTGGAACAAGATAAAATATCTCAAATAATTTGACAAAATAATTCACGAATAGTGTAACAATTCAAGTAATTCAAGTCTATTTGTCCACCAAAACTATAACAACTGAAAATGTCCGTGTTTTCGTTTATGTTTGCACGTGCACTGTCAACAATTAGTGAAAGCCAACTGACATTACACTTGTTTTGGTGAGAGCGACTCACATAGGTTGATTCTAATAAAAAAAGCTAACGCCATCTAGTTTCCGGCCCTCTCAAGCTTTTGCTGAACCTGTTATTTTAGTAGATGCGTCTCATCACTGCGCATTCGAATATAAGGATAACTCAAAATCCCAAATTTTTGAATTGTTCCAGTTTAGATCTAGGTGTGCGATATGTTGTGTTCTATTTAAATTTAGATCAGGATTTAATAATTATGTAGTAAAATGTTGGTTACACATTATTTTAATAAATTAACCTGTTCTGTGAAAATTAATATAATTTTATTATTATATACTAACAGGAATATTTTGAAACAATCAGAATACATTACTGAATTGAATTAAAAAAAAGAGCCTTATTATTCTGTAAGTTAATAAATAGTGTTTGAATTATAATAATAATAAAGATTTAATTAGAGAACCACTGACATAAAGGTCTCTTTAAAATACTTCATTATTAAAACACAAACATTTATTTTTACAAAACTTACAATACTGTTATTTTATTGTAAACTATTTTTAATGCCAACCCTAAAGTGAACGTTAGTTTCCAACTCGGACAGTAGCCGTCCTCCCGTTTCATGTACAGTCGCGTCCATCTAAACGCTAAGTGTTGCAGTGTGAGCCGTGTCACAAATGAAACTGTGCGCGAATGTACGTTTATAACCCAACGTTCTCTATTCAAATAATACCATTTTTGTTGCTTTTTTTTGTATTTGCGTTCAAAGGTATAAAAATCATAAAGAGGAGACAGTTATGGTTGCCAGTAGCCATACCGTTCAAATACAACTACGCAAGCCTAGACTTGTGCAAAAACACTCAAATGAAGTTTGCACTGCTATCTTCCAACATTCGTAACAATATATTTGCGCAAACCTAAATTTGCGCAGGTATATTGTAACGTGTGTGGTTACCATTGAAATGGCTTGGACCCAAGCCAACCTCGCTTTGCCAGCCGTGCGTTAGGCCACAGGTCTGAGATGGAGTTATTCACCCTATTCACAACCGCCCCCCTCACCCTGTCCCAATTATCACATCATGATAAAGATGCTAGATGCTAAAACGCTTCACAAGGATCAACTTGAAAATATGTATAAGCATGGAAGATTGCTCTTTAAACACGTGAACAAAATTTGTCATAGAATTCTCATAGAAACTAGACCGAGATGAATCAATTTCAGTACACAATTCACACTCGTAAAGCAATCAGTTCAATTTATATTATAAAACGTATCGTTCATTCGCTGTTACTATGTCTGCTATGTAGTTGAGTAACTTTACAGGACAAAACATTGGTATTTCGTAGCTATTTCATCACAGTTGCTTCACGAAAAATATGAAAACTCAGCCAAACCCACAGTTAGACCGCTGAAAGCAGACCCCAAATTCCGAGATGAGAACTTCAGATGCGAATGGAATTAACGATCTAGGCTCGGATCTAGGACCTCAAAAGTACATAATATTATTTCAATCTTACTTTCTGCTTTTTTTTTAATATTAATAATTGAAATTACTAATATTCCTTCTAACCTCTCCAGTTAAGCTAAATAGCTTGTGTTAGGAGTGGGTTCGCTTTGTAACTGTAGTGACTAAGATTTGAACCCGGGACTTCTCGATCGTAAGACTCGTATACAGCTTGTTTGGTATACAAGTCATTATCTGTTACCATAAACAACAAACAATAACCGACTAATCTCTAAATTGAACACCAATTATGTCGTTCCCGATCAGATATATTGCTAGTCAAAGCCCATAAAATTTTTGTTAGCAAATTAAAAATTTATCGGCAGCTATCTACGTTCAACAAACAAAAAAAACAAAAAAAAAAATAACAAAGATGGAAGTACGTGTACCGTTTCAGAGACAATGCGTAAGCTGCACTTCGAGATCCGTGCGAAGTGACTTTGTTAAGAGGTATCGACAGTGTCAAGTGAGCACTGATCTCGGTTGATCGCCACTACAACCGCTGTAGGACGTGATTAAATCGCGAATGTCAAAGTGCAAAGTTCGGCCCTTTGTTTTACTCCATCACTCAATGCTTGCCGCACTGATGTGTTCATTCGTCAAAAAAATTGCTCGCGGCTATGTAATGTGTGTTTTATGAGGAAGGTTAGCGCTACTGATATTCTAGATAGATTCAAGTTTTGTATTAATATGAGAGAGTATTTTGTACTGTGTTATGGGTGTCAAAACAACCCTGTCTAAATCTGAATTAATATTATAAAGAGGAAAAATTTGTATTTGTGTGTGTGTACCTATGTTTGTAATGAATAAACTCAAAAACAACTATGCTGTATTTCCAAAATTCTTTCTCGATTAACATACCCTATATTTGTTGCTAGAGAAGATTAGGAATCCTTACTAAAAACTTACATAACGTAACCATAGTTGAAAAAAGTGCCCTAAACATATTTCGTTGCATGCGCTGCAAAAATTATTGATGATAATGTTCTACAATATTAAAGAACATATGTATTCTGATGTTTTTATATAAAAATAGATATATAATCTAATGCCCACTTGTGGCCTAGAAACCGGGACAGGCCACTAGTTATAGTACAAAATAATATAAAAGCTCTCTGGAGAGGTTAAGTGTTGTTAGTGGGAAGACTGAGGAAACCTACTTTGTCTTCTGCACTTCTGCACTGACAGCGCAGAAACTCTCTTAACGTTCACCCCTCCCCCTCCCCTCTATATGGTTGGCAGTACGAGTGTGACGCCTTTGGTTTTGCAAAAGTCTTCAGGCCACTGTAACCACTTTATATATAGATTTGCGCGTTTTCCAGATCCCGGTAGGAGAGGTAGACCCAAGAAGGGATTGTCGTAGGGGATGACATGTATTGTGTTTACTGGAAGAAAAACCGTAAAGCGAACCCCAGATTAATGATGATGCTATTTTAATAACGTAAATAATCTTAAGCTGCATATATTATTGTAAAACGCCCATGAGTCATATTATAAACGGTTCAAAAACATCAAAATCATGACATAATATTCCTTAACCGACTCATTTCCATATGCGCCATACCACATTAATCGGTGGCTCGCCCCGTACACGAATGTGTCAATCTTTCATTTTTCCACCACAAACGTGCGGTCAGGGGCTTTGTTATTCAAATTAAACACGCCCAGATGGACAGACGCACACGGGGGAATAATTAACCAATGTATTTCAAAAACATCCAAAAATATTACGAGTTAAATGAAAACATTTTACAATCAAAAAGAGCTTATTATAATAACGTAGTTTGAATTTGCATGCCAATATCGATATTAGTCATGGTTCGTTCGGTAACCTTATCATAGTAAATTTAATTCTTTATCCACACATTACGTGTATAATATAAAACAAGTTTCTAATACATCATTTTTGATGATTTAAGTTTCAAATCAAATCAATTATATATTATAACCCTTACCGAAGAGCAAAACTTATTCTTGCGCTCTTTTCGTAAGTAGGGGCGCTGCCGTAAAACATTACTACACCACGATAGCAACTCCATACCAATTCTGCCACTCTGATAGGAGCGGAAATGCTATCGACTCGACAGAGAGAGAGAAATTTGTATAACACAGGTAACAGAAAACTGGTAGAAGATACATTTTAATTAAAAATATAGGTCTGTTGTAATACAACCTCTTCGAGATGTGCGAATTTACTTTAAACTTAATCTCAGGTAGACTTGGATGCAGTCTAACAGGTGATTTACTCCATCGTTAGTGAAGGCTAATTCTTCCGCGTTCTCGCGTATCTGTGTTGTATCTATCTCGCTCTGGCGATGTGCGACAGGTTTACGACGTCATTAATGTTATCACGAGGATGCTATGGGACGCCGCTGCGAGCTCAGCTCGTACGGTACCCCGCTAGTTGGTGTCCAACTATAAAATAATGTTATGATGCTTATTTCGCATTTCGAGTACATAAACGCAGCCGTAATATTATATTTTTCTTAGCTTATTCAAAGCCATTATTCGGGTCATGTCATGGCACGAATTTTGAACCTATGCAACCTAAGTCGGATCAGAAACGAGGCATCAATCAATCAACAACAATTAAGTCAACGATCAACAATCAATCAATCAGTACTCAATGCCGCAACCAACAACCACTGCTGGACCAAATCTCTCTCACTAAACTCCCGCCCCCCGTTCCCGCCAGAGCAGGTTGGGGAAGGATAAGTCGAATTCGAACCGACTAAAACGCACACCGTCTTTGGGTCTTTGGTTGCCGGCGGTGAGATAGTTACCAACATATCCTTCGAACCCGGCAGACTCAACGCCATAGCACCTGATTTCCAGTCCATTACAACCACTTTTTTCGGATTGTCCATCCATCTGGCTGGGGGTTATTCTACCTTCCATATCGATTCGCAATCTCCTTTCTAGGACTCATTTGCTCCGACGTCCATCAGTCAAATTACAAGCTGACTTTAGCACTGTGTTGGATAAGCTCGATACCAATTTCATATTTCAAAGAAGTTCACTCCATCCACTTAAAGCCTTCATTCAATTAAATCGATATAATCTTTATATTGATAGGATTGCGAAGACAGTGATATTATATTGACCGTCTAATCCCAGCTAATCTAAACTATAGTAATTTATTGATTAAAATTGATCATTATTTTCGAAGATTGTCAGCCATCATATTGCCTTTTAAGTGGAGAATAAAAAGCTACACAGTTAAATATCATAAAAGTTGAAGTGGGCTATCCCAAATACCGCCATTATCACTATGGTGGTAATAAACTTTCCATTCTAAAAGGTTGGCGCGAAATAATCTCTAATGAATGAAAACTTTTTTTATCAAGTGTGATAGGTATCATAAAAATTCTTGTACATGTTTTTAATAGTAAAACCATAGAGTAAATAAAAATTCTGTGACTGTTGTAAAAACTAAATACCTAATCTGTGGTATAGATAAATAAATATATACCTAATTAAGTTGAATATTGAAATCAAATGAACTATTAGGTATTTTAGTAAGCATTGTTACAATAGTGTTGTGGAGGTTGTGGAGGTCAGATGGCAGTCGCTTCACGGAAAATATCGAAGTTCAGCCGCATCACAGTTAGACTGGAAAGCCGACCCCAACTGAGTTGGGAAAAAGGTTCAGGGAATGATGATTGTTACAATAGTGTTGCCAATTATTATAATATAATAGGTTCCAAGCACAAGTGCGATATGAAACGTAAATCTCCTTAATATCTTAGAGTATAGAGCACATAAATAATAATCCATTTAAGTTAGAAACTGCTCAACTAGAGACGTAACTATTAGCAACTAAAGTAACCACACTTTAGTTGCGTTTACATAGGATGCCACTCAAAAGTGCATGATTTGAATGAAACCAGAATTGCAATGCATAAAAAGAAAGACCATCTAGCTAGTACTACTAAGGTGTTTAATTAATTTTCTACCATCGTAATCGTAAATAACAGTAATACTATAATTTGCAATCATAATTAACTAAAATCAATCAGTTCCAATCAGCGCATACAACAGAGTAAAAAACAATTTATTATTAAATTTTTATAATAATTATAATAATCGACTAATCAATAACCAATCATAAAATTTGAAATAACTTTTTAAGAATTAACAATATGTGGTAGTTACACACTAGCGCGTGACCGAACTTCCGTTAATGTCTGACACGGCCTGTCATCGCTGTTATGAACTAAGAACTTTCAGGCATCGTTCCTAGTAGTGACGTTCTATCAGTGACATTGTGACACCGGGCTAGTGTTGTGCGTCGTGACACTCTGACCCAGTTGCGAACATCGTATTGTTCTTTTGTCTGTAAAATGATTGTATTCAGGACTAGGATGCGGTTTGTTTGTGATATTGTACGTGACCTGTGTCGGGACAGTAAATTATTGTTTAGGTGATTATTTGTTGTACATTTGAATATCAGAATGTTTGGAAGCGCTTAAGATGGTATTGCAAAAAATCGACCAGGCACCTACTGAAATTTTTGAATATAAGTAAAACTGCCTATTCCCTAAGATACGGCTGAAATACGATATTTCCCGCGAAGCAACTGCCACTGTAGTTAGGCTAGTCGGACTTTTGAGTGCTCCATCTGCCCGTAACGACTGCCATAGATGTGCGTATGGCAACCGGGACCGACGGCTTAACGTACTCTTCGAATCGTCGCCAGACCAATACAAATAGTGTGACTATGGTCTGCTGGCGATGATTATCATGCGTACAAATTTTTGCACTGAGCGGGCATCGAACCCGATTATATAATTATATTCATGTTTGTGAATAGACTAGATACGTATATATATCTTAATTTAACAAAAAACCTTACGAAACTTTGATAAGCCCTGGGAATCTACCCGAGGCTTAAAGTACAGCAGTACACAATGAGATACACGTTTATCAGTCCAGTTAATCCCCAACTTTCTAATACAACTTTTATTAGCTTACGTACATGTTTCACTATCATCTAGCAGCAACCATTGACAGTTCATTACAGTATTCTATATATTACAAGTGTGTGTTATGTACAGGCAGCAGGATTCCCATTCAATATCTATTAGATTAAAAAATTCAAGACTTTTGCGTGTTAAACTACTTATCTAAGTCCCCCAAAAGACCGGGTATCTTCCCAATAAAAAAGAGGATAACCCGCAACAAGAAAGAAACATAATGATAATCTTTATCACTTCAAAAAATTTCAACTCTGACTGCATCAACACTTTATGAGTACTACACCACGCATAGTAGTCAATTAGATTGACAACAGCATGAAATTTTCCCAAAATTGACAGATACCGTTAAGATATGACTCAATCAGAAGTCACTTCCACCATTATCGCTACGCATTCTCCGCATATACATTCCAAAATTATGTAGGCATGTCATTCAAATCATCGTTTCTATATCATTATGTTAAGAATTCACATTATACGAAAAAGTATTCGTCAACAATTTTTATAATTTTACCATTGAATATTTTTCGAGATATAGATTTGGATTACCGTAAGCGGTTTTACTGCACTAGCTAACGAAATACTGTGACGTTGCCGTCGTAAAGTCTCGGGGTGGAGTGTTGCCGTCGGTAGCACCACCCGCCGTGTGGTTTATGTCGCGCGATCGTGCGATACCGTGGCAATGTGCACGCACCTTTATAGTATTATGTTACAGACTGCACGGAAGTTATGTGCGTTACAAAGCAATATTTATTTCGGCACCATATTAGGTAAATCTAATTTGTGCGGATTTGAATTTATTGTATTTGGTTTGCTTTTGTAACAAACCTGGTGTGTTATTGTGTGAATAATATTATGTACGAAAGGTATACACAATAAAGACACATGTATACTTATAAATAGCTATATTCGAAGTATGTAAATATCATTTTTTATTCTAAAGGAGCGTTCGTCTCATAAATAAGTACATAGAATTATAAATTCTTGGAATGTAGTAGGTAGCAGTACCTAGATGTAATTACCAGACGTAAATATAATTACGTATATAAAACACATTTTATTACAATCCACGCTCGTTAGAAATGACTGCAATAAGTTTAGTTAAATGTCGTTTTAAATTCAATGTTGTAGAAAATATAGGAGTACCGTTTTTTTTCCTGGCAACATTTAATAAATGCCAATATTAAAAGCGGGTGACAATATTACGAAATTGTCAAACAACACCCCCGTAGGGACCGTTGTCATAAAATTCCATTGTAATAACAACAAAACCTATTTACAAATACTCGTGCTAACGCCCACTCAAAAGGTGTTTATTTAAAATTTTATTTTACAATACTAAAATGTCATTTTTTTTTCAATTTTCGCGCCATTTGATGCTATTTGTAATTATCACCAAGTTATTGGAAACACTTTTGATTACATTCGCCATGCAAAAACCAACCTTATGACCTTAGTTAAAGATCTAAATAGTTCGAATTTTAATTTTTAAAATAGCAAACGTTATTTTGTTCCTTGTAGCTGGCCGTTTCTTTTTTTTTAGTTCGGACACGTGTCTATGGACGTCCAATTTGTGTCTATTGATGCATTGTTGGGAACTCTTTTGAATTTAATACTCTTCGACATTATTATCTATCATAAAGGCTAGGTACCTTTGAATCATTTTACCGACGAACTGCTATAACATACAGACACACGTGAAACATGACTACTCTCTTTTAACATTCTGCTTTCTAAGCTAAATAATGAATTTCAAGTAAATTACACATTTTTAAACGAAATTTCAAAAACCATAACTTAGTGATACCCATCTTCGATAAATAAAGTAGCGTACACACTTCGCACGTAGGGTTACTTTCGTGGTTCCTTTGAACATTAAGAACGTAAATAAACATCTCTCATCTCAGATAACGGCTTAGGGTGTTAAACTCAAGATTGGAATCTTGGTGACAAACACCGCGGTCCTATTGTGGTGGCTAAATTTGCTCTGCTATTTCCGATCTCCTTACAAGATTATTTTATTATTGTAAAGCCGTTCGAGATTAAATCGGTGCGGGTGTACTCGTAATACCTAAAAGCGTTGGTAATACGTGTGTAAGTAGAGCAACTTTATTTTTAATCGACTTCAAAAGGAGGAAAATATTTCTTTTTGTTGTGCTTGAGTTACATCTTCGCTAGTATTTTTTTATTTCACTTTCATTTAATACAAGAATATACGAATAACTAGCGGTTTTCCATGAATCCACTCGCATTGATATTGACTATCGAAACCAAATATCCCCCTTTCCTGATCTACCTATGTGTCAAATTACGTCAATATCAGTTCAGTGGTTTAGGCATGAAAGCGTAGCAGACATATCTATAGATATTTTCGCAATATTATTTACTTTCGCACCTATTAGCATTTGTACATCAGTGCCTCTACCACGGCGAGTGTTCTCAATTATTTTAGTTGATTAGTTTATTTATTAGTCTTAATAAATGAATCTCACCTTTTCCTTCACCATCCAGAATAAAGCGCGAAGATTGAATAATTAAAAAAAAACACGCTTAAACGTTTTAAATTCATAATTTTAATCCGATCGATGTAGGTACCAGAAAAGAAATAAGATTGTCCAACAAAGCACTATTGTATCCTTTAACAATATTGTTCGACACATCGTGTATTCTTCGGCCATTTTTGTTTATTTTTATAGTAAGCTTTCCTTGCTAAGCAAACATCTGCTTACCTCCTACATGTAGATCCGATATACCGCCTCTTTGCACAAAAGTTTGCAAAAGACTTTTCGTTTTGTGGGTTTTTAGTAAGTTTACAATGCGTTTAGTTATCTGTAGACTTTATGTTAAGGTTAGTTTTTTTTTTTCGTTTTTACAAAGATTAATGCGTGTTATTGCTGCGTGCGTGTTATTTTGGTTGTCTTTATTAGACTTGAACGCCAATTCTCCTAATCAAACTGTTTAAAATTCAGTCTCGTCACCGTCTCCCAAAAGTCAAATATGATCGATTTAGGTACTATTTTATGTTTATTACCGAAGAGAATTCACTCCTAACATTGAGCTAAGCTGAAGGGGTTAGATGGAATATTAGTAATTTATGTTGCTAATATTCTTGACGAAAAATAAATCAAAATATAACAGAAGTAATAAAATTATCGAACAAATTAAACACAATAAAGTATAGGAAAAATTAAACCCTATTGATATAAAAAGCGTGTCACAATAAACACCCGCATAACCCGTAAATCGTTTAATGAGCGCCTATTACTTTATTTTTATAAACTATAGTAACCATAGACTATGAGTTGATGCGGGCCATCGATTTAATTCTCGATTATCACCCTTTAGTCGAGTATTTAATGAGAGTCAATATGATTCGTCACTCTGGATTAAATCTGAAGTGTGCTTCTGAACGATTTATTTTGTCTTAACAAAAGTAAATCGGTGTTGGACAGCCTCTGTGGTGTTACATTAGTGAACGCAACTGCTACACAGGAGACACTGATTCGATCCCCGTTCAGTGCAAATAATTGTTAAAATGAATATGGTTATTTGCTTTGGGCTTGGTTGTGCCTCGGAGAACACATTTCCAGTGCCGGTTGTCATACGAACATCTGTGGCAGTCGTTACGGGTAGCTGAAGCCAGTAGTCTAGTCTAAATGCAGTACTATTACGATTATACGTATAGGTTGTGGAGGTCAGATGGCAATCGCTTCACAGAAAATATCGAATTTCAGTAGCGACACAGTTATACTGTTTCGCTTACGTTCGCGAATACTATGGAATCTATACTATGGATAATGGAAGTTAGCGAGTTAGTGTCTAACCATTAGGTATAATAACTGAATCAAGCTTTATGTTACTTTAACGATTGCTAAACTAAAAATAACAAACCAATTCAGTACATTGTACTCCAAAAGTTCCTGGACACCTTAAGATCTATAATCCTTTGACAGCCTAAGTGTAATTTACCCACAAGAAACTCAAATAGGGCTAATAAAATAAACTAGATCAATGTCTTGTTTCTTTGTAAGACAATAAATAAACTAATGTAAGTAGTATCCTAAACTTAATTACATTAATAAGTAGATCTATTATCCAGTAGCTTCTAAGGTTTCTAATTGTGTTGGCACTTAACACAATTTTACATCCAGGAAATTTTAGAGCCCACTGCACAAGTATTTTGATTCTGAAACATTCTTGTAAAATGTCTTTCCATCGATATATTCCTCGACTCTCAATCTGTACTGACTTTATACAGAGAGGTAATGGCTCCGCCATGCCGGCGCCTGCGTCGAACATATAAACATTCATTGGTACTGATAGAACATTGATTCCTCAGGTCAAATCTGTTGACATTGCCATCAATACTGTTTAAGAATCACTCTGAAACGTGCTCATGGAAGCCTTATCACTATGCGTCTGTACGAGTCTCTGTCGCTTAGATATTCTGTGTGTACTTAAAAAAGGACTTTGACATAGTGAAAATAAAACACAAATTAATTAAATTTGACACGCTCTACTTATTTACTTCTACTAAAATATATTGTTTATATGATTGAATTCAAAAGGGTGTAAGCGCCATCGAATGTTTCCAGGAAAATTTTTCAATCTGCGTGCAACTGTTGTGGAAAGACGAATTCGTTTCTTGTGCTGGAAGCATTCTTTACCTTCAACAATCCCCTTCCCCATCACCTCTTCGAGAGTTATATTTTATAGTTAAACTACTTTACGTTATTTGTTTGGCACTTATTTTACCCTTAGTTAGAAAGATATTTTCACAGAGCAGTGTATTAAAAAAATTATTTGCGTAATAAAACTATTGCTATTATTATATGAGAAAAGTATATTATTTTCAGTCGTAGAATTAGTCATATACTAAGATTTACTACAGTCAAAAAAAATCTTAATAACAAATTTAATCAAATACATAACTAGAGCAACCCACAACACACTTACAAAATTTTACGATTCGATAAATAAAATTAGTCACATCGACTAAATTAGTATCTTCACACTTTAACCGAAAAACGAAATGACCGTTCGATATTATCGACTAATTATCTTGGTTGAAACTTAGTTAAACACGTTAATAAATTACATTAGTCACAACATTATCTTTTACGCCGTTCACCTACTTAAGTGTGCATTCAATTAAAATTCATTCTCCGTTCTTTCATTCGCCGATCACCAGTTCATTCGACGTTACGTCCAATATTTACTGAATCTACGACGGGGTCGTTTCAATTAAAATATATTACATTGTTACTATGTCCGGTGAGCATAGGGTTAATTGCTATTGCACCGTCTTTGCCTGATCTTTGGTCTTTCGGATCAGTGTCGTACTCCGTTCGATTTAGTAGTGCAGGGTTAAGATTGTGTGCCTGTGTTAGACCTGTGACGAATGAGTCAAGATTTTTTTGAAAAAGAAGAAATAAACGATAAAAAATGGTCGCTTTACGTTACAAATTCGATAGGTTTTCGTGTTCGGGGCACTAGTCTAGTGGTATGATGTTTACAGGTGACTATACATAGGTAGGTATTTCGTATTCAAACCGACTAAAACCGCACATCATCTCGAATATCACTAATAAAACATCTACCACTTAAATAATAACGAAAGCTTACTAAATTATCTAGTAACGTTATAACTATGGTCATTTATATGGATTTATTATGTTCAATACTGGGCACATGGCAGGTGGCCGATGACTCTAACTGAAGCTTAAATAACCTTAATAGAGTCATCTACATACGCGGTACTGTGCCATATGAGATGTAGAGCTATCATTACATGCAAACTAGCTTATGACCGTGGCTCCGCCCGATTAAAATAGTGATTCTGTGTCCTGAGCACGAACAACTGTCAAATTCATAATTATCGAAAGAAAGGAGCATTACGATTGGCGGAATTCAAGCACACACGCGTTAACTGTACTGTAGGCAGGCTACTTATCGTAATTCTACGCTCTTTCAATACATTTACGTTATGAATTCGATAGTTTTTTGTGCTCGGGTCCCCATTTTCACGATTAGCAGTGACCTACACAAATGGGGACTTGGGACTTGGGATAAAATAGCCTAACGTCCAATTTCCTAACGTGGAGTACGTTATATCAATGGGGGCATAGGACTTCAACAATTCCTTTGGGATCAAATCTATTCCTGCAAGAGGAGTCCCGGGTTCATTAAGCGGGGCGTGAAAAAGCATGTGCTGAGGCCGTCAAACTGAACACTGTATTGTAACACTGTACTGTTAGTAATGTTGAGCCTCTTTTTTGAGACGATGTGAAGTCAAATTGACTTGTCCTATATTATAAAAAAATTAAATACATACAAATAATATGTTTATATGCGTAGTTTATTTCGCTTACAATATTGACATAGTTTAACTTAGGTACTCAACTTAAACCATTATCCGCCTCACTTTGCACGGAAATACAAATTACCTTACACATTACCCAGCTTACAAAACAAACGACACACAAACATCCTTCAATATTCCTTCAAAACCTCTCAAGCAAAATTGAACTTTACACCCATAAAACAACATTCAAAATCATTTACATTACATTTTATCAACACTTCTTAAACAAAATATAACACAAATTAAACTTTGACCGGTAAAAAATAAAGCCGAATTTTGTTTTACGCGCTCACTGCTTCAATTGTGAAGCAGCTGTCATCATTTAGTGGCATCGCTGGAACAATTAGGACAAGTGACCATAATTATTGTCCCAGGATTGCGTCACCGCGTCCCAAGACGATGCGACGCGTGGCCATATGAATTAAAATTAATAGTTGGCGTTTATTGAATGAAAATGTAGGTTGTTCGGGCCTCCAGTGACGTCACAGTTGCTTATTGTTACAGTTTGGCGCGAATTGTAACGTCTTTTTGTCACTTTTTTCCATTACTATCGAATTGTACGATTAAAATAGCTGAACGGTGAAGTAAAAATTAATTAGTATGTAAAATTTTCTTATATTATCACTATACGTTCAGTGCATCTAATTAAGGCCACGCGCCTGTGCTAAACAATAACCAGTCAACTTTTCTTCATCCGAACGCCTCCTGATTTAGGCTTGCACTAAAGAGTATTTAGACCCAGACAACCAACGATCTGAAGATCCAAACATATCATTATTTTACAGATTAATCACACTAAAATACCGAAAAAAATGACAACAAAAATCAGTTGATAAATTTGCGAAAAAAAATTACTGAATACTATCTTGCTCAATTCTTTACTGTTCCTTTATCAGCAACAACATTATACTTCTTTTTCTTTAAGAAGGGTATTAGGTTTCTATAGGGTTGTCAGCAGAAATGTGATGCCTCTGATATTGCAAAATCTATAGGGCATAGTTAATACTTTCCATCAGGTGGGTCGTGGGCTTTTTTACCACCTAAGCGGTATTAAAAAAACACTCTAATGGAGTATCTTCACATTTTTAAAGTCGTTTAAATACGAACTCAACACTGCACCAAGCCCCATAAACAATATTAACGAACTACAAAGCTAAGCCACGATAATTGTCTTAGTTGTAGCGAGTAATTCTCATCGCCATCACATATCTAGGTTAATTTATAATTACACGTGAGCGATCCTGTCAGAACTAATGGATGTTGAATGAAGACACGTTTCATTAAAATAACGTATGTTTTAATTTAGATGATTAATATTTTTGTTGTATTCCTGTTGACGTCTTTGAGAATCGTGTTTATTTGTGACTAGGAGATCGTAATAGCTATTTCTAGTTTTGGTTATAGCCCAGCCCCATCTTGTTTTCTAAGTGGAGTAGATTAGAGATATATCTTCCCATAGGGTTCTTCTTTATCTCACAATAAACATACTTCAAATAACGCATCGGCTTGGTGGAAATAGGCGGGGGTAGCTCTCTTACGTGGAACCGAAAATCATAGTTGGCGCTACATGGGTGTTTAAAACACTTCTGCCTACCCATTCATGGAGTTACAAGCGTGAAATTACGAGTCACGTTGAATTTTGACCGGTATTCCCGGTCATAATGTAAACCATCCACAATTTTTTTCACTACTCAAGGGGTAAAATTGGTCAGAAATGGTTATATAGAAAGTCCATAATTCTTTAGCGAATTTATTCTCAGGTGAAGTCGAGACCCAGAGACCGTTAAAAATTTATATTTTTGTTAAGCACTCTAAGCTAAATATTTATGCAGTTCATGCCTAGTATGCTCATCCTCCATATTCTAGTATTAATATTTTCATTTAACAATTTTGTAATCGTGTTTGAAATATTTTTGCGGTATATTATTGTGAAATTTATTGCTTAAAGAACGGATTTAAGTGACTATAATAAAGCCACTAGGAATGCCTAGCGTTTTACTGCCTAATCTGATTAAATCAATTCGTTTAATACGAATTTAAATAATTAAATATGAGGGGTTTAATCTACTTTGGACTTACCTCCTTAGATAATCCTCAGATTAGCGGTTTCCAAATAGTTTTCGATATACATATGTTTTGAATTTAATTACTACAAACATACTTCTTCAAAAAGCATTTGATGTGGATATATTATAAACATATTTTTAATCTCCTATTAATGAAGAAAAGATAGGTATGCAAATTTAAAAAAAATCTCAGCAATTAATTTAAGCATATCGACAATAGAAATGAAAATCTATATTGACGTTACTAGCATATGAATATCATTACTATACCTTCACTAAAAATAGTACACAAAAGAAACTGCAGACACATTAATTTTCGCCAATCACCGGACCAAACATCCCGAAAAATTAAGGGGTACAACACAAAATATAACATTCATAACACTTAGCCAAACCAAGCAGACATCTGGTCGGGATCATAACGATGTTGTGTACCGAGCCATTCCTTCGTATATAACAATAAAAAAATATTAATGTTACGCGTAAAAGTATGGCGGGCCTAATCGCATTACGCTCCTGCGACCATTCACGGGTTATTATGCGAATACAGGGTCCAAGGATTAATGCTTATTGTTTCGTTGCTTAAGATTGTACACTTGAAGGGTTGGGAGACGATTAAAGTAATAAATCAGTTGATTAAAAAAAAAGCTAAAATAACGGAAGATGTATGAGTTAAATTCCGGTAATATTTATAACGGAAGTTTGAACTTCATTTATAAACGGGTCTAGAGAATCGTAGGGTTACGTTACCATTTGCCGTAGATAACTAGATATAGTAACATATACCGGTTGATTTTATAGTCGTTTTGGAAAAAAAGATTTTGGCCACAATTTTGATAGTAAAATCGTAAGGAAGTCCTAATTTGGCGATAAAAAAAATTTTTTTTTTACACGTCCCATACATTTTTCTGTTCACCTGCACATTATTGCCATACATGAAGTCATTTTTTTTTCTTTTCAAAATTAAAACTTCCAGTAGATTTTGCTACCGAAACTGCGTATGAAACAAAGTATTCTTTTTACGAAACCACTATAAAATCACCGTAAATATATTAACACTGACAGTTAGGTATATGACTGTCAAGTTCAACTACATCTTAAAATGGCATCTGCAACAGATTTATCAGGGGGTGAGGGGGTTAGACACGGTTCAACACCCCCCTCTCGCAAATATTTTCACCAGTCGACGTCCTATGGCTGAAATGATGATGTTAAAACAATGATGAGTAATAAATTACTGCTGTTTTAATAATAGCCTAGTGGTATGGGTAATGGACTGCTGAGACGAGGTCTCGGGTTCGATATCAGGTTTACCATGGCACACACCAATGACTTTTCGAAGTTATGTGTGAATTTATCGCAGGTTTATAAGTGCCCGGTTAATGGCAATAGACTCGCCACCTATTACATTGGGACCTAAACATAAACTGGCGAAATGTGGGTGCTAGCACCTCTGCCTACCCGTTCGGGGATACAGGCGTGAGTTTATTATGTGATAATCTTGGTTTACGAAGTGGACCTTCTGTATTACATTGGTATTGTATGGTATCACATTACATCATAATATTCTACTCATTAACAAGAAGGTGCTAATAGCTGCCACACAATAAGTTTGCAGAACTCTGTCGAAACTAAATTAGTCTCTTATTGCTTGCTTACATCTTCATTATAACTGTAAAATTCTATATTTTACAACATATTACGTCATTTGATGTAATTGTAAATGAACAAGTTTGAGCGTAGGTTATATGGGGTAATATCAAGACCTTTGGGCCAAGGCAATCTCACTTTCAAGTTTCAATCCGGAATATTTATCGATAAACGACTAGAAATGGTGAAGTATGATAGCAACTCTGCTATTTCATATAAGTTTCGTATATAAATTAGTGTGAAATAATTTCGATTTAACTTGACCATTAAGTTCTATGCTACTTTATAGGTTACTCTAGCTGACCCGCGCGACTTTGTCTGCATCACCCCGTTTTTGCAACATTTTTCATTCCTGCTCCGCACCTGTTAGTCGTAGCATGATGTTATATACATATAAACCTTCCTCTCTAACCATTCTATCTATTGAAACAAACCGCATCAAAATCCGTTGCGTAATTCTAAAGATTTAAGCATACAAAGGGACAAGAAAAATAGGGACAGAAAACGCGACTTTATTTTATACTATGTAGTGATAGTGATGTACAAACCATGAAACGTTAATTTTGATTTGATTTGATTTGACTTGCGCAAGCCGTTAAGAACAAAAATTGTGTCACGGTTCCTGGGTGCGGTGTTGTGTGGTGGGAACAATTTTGAATTTCGTATTTGGAACTTGGAACGTAACGCAAAAACTACATAAATGAGTGAATAAATTTTGACACATGTCACTATAGCGCGCCTTTTTATTATGTCATATGTATGGCAGCTTCATGAAGTTGCACTTTAATACTTTTTTTTTCCTAGTAGTAGGTATTAGTACATGGAATGTTTACTAGGCAAACAGCTACCCTCCCTTACCTTGTATAGCACCAGAACATTTACTTTTTATTGCTATTGACCAAAAACAACCAAGTTAAATGTACCAAACGTTTTTCTATTACATTAAACTTTTTTTAACGACGACATTTGTTTAAGCACAGGTATTTTGTACTGTAAGGGAGGGTATAAAATGGATTTATGTCGCATTCAAATAATAATCGCAGACTAAAGCATCGTTTGACATAATGAGATGGAAATAAAATAATAAATACAGAAAAAATATTCCAGTTAA
Source organism: Pelosia muscerda (assembly GCA_963691645.1). NCBI lineage: Eukaryota > Metazoa > Arthropoda > Insecta > Lepidoptera > Erebidae > Pelosia > Pelosia muscerda. The sequence continues at coordinate 12,414,190 of OY829114.1, read as the reverse complement.
ATATTCTAGGCTGAGCGCAGATTGTCGTGATAGGCAGAGATGGACCTACCTAATATATATAGGTATATCTAATATATATATTCCTCACTCCTATAGAAAATTAGCGCAAAAAGGCTTTAAAAAACATAGGCCATCTCGGGAATAGAACTACACGACATGAATGAGGATTAATGTGATTATGTTACAATAAGATTATTTAAAAAATAAATGCATGAATACTTCTCTCTATTGATTTAAGAGCTATTTACTATAAAGATTATACAGAAACGTTACATTTTTTTTCAAATAGTTATACCTACTATTTAAAAAAATTGTCAAAATAGATTTATGAAAGTACCTATAATAAAATGACTTATTTACGTGACATACGTAATTACGTTCGAAACATTTTACAGATCTAAATGAATAAATTCCACCTTTTGAAACATTAAACTAAGTAAACCCAACACAAAATAACACATGTTTCTCCTCTTTCAGATGCGTGCGGTCTATCTGACGTGCCACACATAGAAAGTCTTCAAGAAAAATCCCAGTGCGCCTTGGAGGAGTACTGCCGGAGTCAGTACCCCAACCAGCCAACGAGGTTCGGCAAACTACTCCTCAGATTACCCTCCTTACGGACAGTCAGCTCCCAAGTCATAGAACAACTCTTCTTCGTGCGGTTAGTTGGCAAAACTCCCATAGAAACCCTCATTAGGGATATGCTGCTATCCGGCAGTTCCTTCTCCTGGCCGTACATGGCGACTATGTGACATACGATGTGGAGGCAGTTGGCAGCGGCATGATCCACGCCCTACGGCTTCCCGCCGTACCTGCCCGGCCAGCGGTTCGACCCGTTCCAGAGGTACCAGCGTGAAGCCCAACCCGAAGATGTCGTCACATCTTCGAGTGAATTCCACGAAAATACGGAGACAAGTGACGAATACTTCGGTTCGAGGACCAGTAGAGAGAGTGAACGCCCTGATCCTTGTACCTTTGACCCCATATCAGCTTTCTACGCTCCGAAGACGAGTGAGGAATACGAAGCAAATTCGGAAACGCAGCAGAAAAATGGGCAAAAGTCCCTAATGATAGACAATCTTTTAAATATAAGGCAGGAGTGTAGTATACCAGATTTGAAGTAACCTTATTCAGTGGGCTCCGTAGTGTATCTTAGTTGAAGTTTTTGTTCCTCTGTAAAATAATTTACTATTTAATAATTGTAAATAGAAATGTTTTTATTATTGTAAATTTATAGTTAAGAGTTTTCTACGATGACGAATGAATTTTATATTATTTGATTTTTTTTTCTCTTGTAGAAGCTGTATGAAAGAAATTTTCGGATTGATAATGCGGTTTATATACTATAAATTCAGTTGTGCAATGTTGGTGTGTAGTTATGTGTATAGAAAGTAAATTAAGTTTTCTATTATTTGGAAACTTTTATACAGTTGTGTGGGTATGAATCGACTGTCGGAAGACTCGGAAGTTTAAAAATTTAGAGAAGGAATTGTTGAAAATAAAATATGAAGTTTTGCTGTTAATTCAGTTTCATTTTACTCAGTAGACTCAGTCTTTAAATTGCTTAATTAAAGCAATACGAGTATAAATACCAAAATAATATTGGTGTCTATAAAATTCCATACATATTTTTTTTGTTTTTTTTTTTTAATATTGCTCAACGTAGAGAATACTTTTTCAACAGTTCCCTGTAAATACATTAAAAAAATTGACATTTCTCATTTTCTGAAATGTCAAAAAATTACAATTGCTTCCTACCTGCAAAATATTATTTTCTTATTTCACACTGGTGCTTTTATAAACTCAAATATTGATATATTTTATTTGTTTTGTAATATAAAAATTCCGTAAAGCATTTATAGGTATGTATTGTTCCTTGAAATATATTCTTTTTATTTTCGAATATGGTGTAAAACATATTTGAGTAAAAAATACCTTTATGGTTTTACTGGAGTGAATGTTTTTATGTATAAATAATAGTGAAAAATACAAATTATTTAAGAGTAAGTGACAAAAATGGTTTTATTTAATCTATAGGACAACGAGAACTTTTATCTTGAAATGCATATTTAAATGTATATAATTACTATAATTTGTTGAAGGTGATGAACTAAACGGGAAATTTCATAAATTTGAACTTTTTACTTTAACATTAATTTTTAAATTTTATTTTTTTCGTGTAATGTAATGTAACTTACAAAAATAGTAAGAATAAAATAAAATGTTTATTTTTTTTGGTGAATCTCTGTGTCCATAGAATGAACATTTTTTTATTTTGATTTTTTTTAATGAAACGCTACATTACAAGCAAAAATGTAATTGATTACATAACGGGCAACATAATTCCGTTGCCTGCTCATGACTATAAGTTCATGTAATATACTATTTTCTTCACCAAAATAATAGGATATTCTGAGAGTTTTGTAAAAGAGAAGCAATGTATTTATTCGCAAGAAATTGTACAGTAAATGTAAAAAAAAATGTCAGTGTGTGTATGAGAATGTATGGAGTTGTATAAAAAGTAAATATTAATGAAAAATAAAAGATGTCTCTCTGGATTCTAATTGATTCAGTTTTATTTGTGTCACAAAACTCACATCTTTCTACCTACCCCTACTAAAACATTCAGGGTCCATACCAAACCCTCGCTAAGAGACGGGTGAGGTAATTTCATCTCAAAATTGTACATAATAATTGAAAAAGAAAGGTAGCAAAGTGGGCCCCGGTTCACAGGCAAATAAAATAAAACTACAGTTTCGTCAACTCTCTCTACTCTCTCTCTCTCTCTCTCTACTCTATAACTCTCTCTAATTCCACCAAACACGCAGAATCCGCCATCTTGTTGTTGCTTTTTGAGAGTTACTAATTGGTTATTGAGAGGCGGCAATTCCAGTTGACAACTAACTTCGTTTGAGTAACCTAATGTAGCTTTGCATGCACCCTAGTCGATGAAGATGTGTTTACGGCAGTTGGGGTAGCTTTCGGTGTAATGACGAAACTGTTGAAATTATATTTACGCGCCATTTAGGCCGCAACTCTATTGATTGTTAAGCGTAGGCAAACTACTGAGATTACAAAAACTGCCATTGAATTTTCAGTTTTATTGCCATAGTCTTAAAGTTCAAAATTAAAATGTTAAAGAGTACATTTTATAGTTCCATTCGCTATACAAGACTTTAACTGCATTGCATAAAGTTTATAATTCAATGGTATTTTTCGCAATCTGACTGGTTTGATATAGGTTGAAAATTAGCCATTTCAGGGCCTAGACCTCCACAACTCATGGTGATTCTGTAATGAATGATACAGAATATGTTCGTATGACGCACTATGGCTTAAGATGGTCTCTAAAACATGCAGGCTAAAGAAGGCCCAATGCTCCCTGAACGATGGAACTCCCTCTTTTCAGGAGGAGTCGTAAGTATATAGTTACCTTCTGACGTAATAACTTTTTTTTAAATACTCGGTTATTTGGTTAAGCTGTATAATTAGCAGCCGGGTAATCAAACCAGTCTCAGTAAAAAACGGTCAGTTGGCCTCGACAGTCCCAGGTTTGAATCCTGGCCATTATACTACCGACTTGGACTTAGTTCTAACACAAGTAAGTAGACGTTTTTAAGAAAACACATTGGTAACAAATGCCTAGCAATGGCAGGGTCCTGGTAGGAGGGGTAGACCCAAGAAGTCATGGCGTAGAAGGTGATATGCATGCACATAATATGCGTATGATCTCACTAGCATGGGCGCCCAAGACCCATTTTTTTATCGTACGAAAAATCCCCACGGATACCCACCGGAGCTGGTTGGGTAGGTTATGTCGGACTCGAACCGACTAAAACGCACGCCGTGTTTGGGTATTCAGTGGCCGGAGGTGAGGTAGTAGACAACATATCCCTCGCACCCCGGCAGACCCGGGGCCTTCTCTTCGAGATGACCCCCGCCGGGGGTGCCCAAGACCCTGCGAAGTAAAGGGAGAATTACCGGTAGGCGGGTCCTGAGCTCCGACTTCACTTCGACCTCGAATATACGTCTCCATGCTGATGATGATGATAACTACAAAAAACTACTAATATAATCACTTTAAGTATCTATAACTTATCTATCATTCACACTACATAAAATAAACATCAAATTTATTAATAAACAAACCTCAGTAACCACGGAAGTGACAATCACCAACCAACATTAACCAGGCAATTATATTTAATTGTGGAATAACTCTAACGACTTTGTCCGGTGTGTGTGTGTGTGTGTGTGTGTGTGTGTGTGTGTGAAACTAGAGGTGCGCGTGAGACTGCTCCCGCGCAGGTGGCCAACACGCGATCTATGTGTAACGTGATTTGTACTGCTCGGGAAGTCGCGTGGGAAGTGTGCGGTAATGTGCAGGCTTATGTTTGGTTAGGTCATTTGTTGGTTTAATATTTGTGAGGTAGTTTTATGACTAAAACCGAGTGGCCGTCTCGGACCATCTGTTGCTGAGAGTAAGAATCAAAGAATCAATTTCATTTATTCAGTTTAGGCACACAAAGAGCACTTATGTATGTCAAAGTTACAATAATTATGTACCTACATTTGTCAAAAATATTATAATTTATAATAAATAAAATACTTAGTAAATAAATCATTTGAAAATGATTCTCCTCTGTATTTGCCCCAGCGATATTCCCCGCCAGAGCCAGTTAGGGAGGTTATGTCGGACTTGAACCGACCAAAACGCACGCCATCTTTGGTTCCTTATTTGCCGGAGGCAAGATTTTAACCAACATATCCCTCGCACCCCGGCAGACCCCGGCCATCTCTTTCGAGATAAATCTTCAGGTCTAGGGACCACGGTAGTAAGGTAGCATCTGGTGTATTCTTCACGCCCCTACTGGATCCAGGGCCATTGAAAGCTACCTCGGGGAAGATTTGGAATGAATTGCTTTTACTAATAATCTAGGTTATCTTTCGTTAAGGATCATTCAACCTTCATGTGCGTGAATATACGTCTAAATTTAGCTATGATGATACCACTGTTCACTGATGATAGGTACATTTAATTATTGGTTTATTTTAAAGGATAAATATATTTAATGAGAATATCACGATGCCGATATTCAACTGGTTTATGTCAGATATAACATTAGTTACCTGATCTGGTTGCTATATTTTAGACGTACCATTGACCAAATTGCCCAGGACTGTGCAAAGTTGAGCGGTCTGCTCTATGATCGAGAAGGTTCGAGCCCTGGCCATTACACTAGTGAGTGACATAAGCAATTTAGTTTTTTCTTTTTTATCTTGCGGAAAACCCATACGGATACTACCTCCCGCCGAAACCGGTGGTGGTTTTCCCAAGCGACTACAATATGGGGGTTCTTCAAGAAGGGCATTAGAAGGTTTCTAAAGGGTAGGCAGCACGTGTGTGACGCCCCTGGTGTTGCAAACGTCCATAGGCCACGGTCACCGCTTCCCATCAGTTGGGCCGTGTGCTTGTCTGCCACCTAAGTGGTATAAAAAAGGTGATTATGTCGGACTCGATCCGACTAAAACGCACGCCGTCTATGGTTTCTTGATTGCCGGACATAGAGATTAGAGATTATAGAAGACATATCTCTCGCACCCCGGCATTTTTCATAAAATCATGAAGTCGCTTCAAGGCGCTAAGTTTACTGATACGATGGGAGATTCAATAATATTAATTAAACCAAATCGTAACTTTTTATGCCAGTCAATAGTGTACCCAGGAATACTAACGGGGACTTCGGCTAAAAAGACCGTTTTACCTACCACCCATTTTGAGCACATTTTTGTTTCATTACTCGTGCCTTTTACCATAACACTAACATCTCTCACTCACCATATTAAGCCGCGATTAAAAACACCCAGTTATATTTTCTTATCTAATTTACTAATTTATTACAATTAAATACACATTTAAAGTGATTCCATTCTACTAAATCATTGACATCCTGTCACCGCGTTGACGTAGGGTCAGAAAGCTATCGGTAGCAGGTGTGTAATTAATGGTAAAATTCCCACCTGACTTCCGCAGAGGAACACTGATTTTTAATAAATTACCCTACCCGTAGTTCGCGGATGTGATAATATTTTTTAATGTATGGGAATGTTTGGTCATAATACACTTTTGTTGATTATAGTTGCGGCACGCTATGATGGCCGTTTCGACACGACTGGTTTTGCTTATTTTCTCTTTGTGTGTGAAGTTTTTTTTCTTCTGTGCCAGTCTCACCATATTTTTATAATTATTCGTCAAACAGTTCGTTGTCCAAAATCGCGCACTGATAACTAACATAACATAATATAAACTCACGCCTAAATCCCCGAAGGGATTGGCAGAAAAAACCCGCTAGCACTCACATTTCGACAGTTTATGTTCAGGTCCCAATGTAATAAGTGGCGAGCCTTTAGCCATTAACCGGGCAATTATAAACCTGCGATAAATACACACATAACTACGAAAAGCATCGAAAAGTCATTGGTGTGTGCCATGGTAAAACCAGAGACCTCATCTCAGCAGTCCATTACCCATACCACTTACCACACAACCATACACATATGTATATCACTTACTGAAATAAAACCATAATGATTCTATATCTTCCATGACTACTCTAAAATAACCGAAACGTCGGGATAAATGCAAATAACACTAATTATAGATATCTATTGACATTTTATTTGTATTCTAAGTTTAATTTTAATATCATTACATTGAATCATCATCATCAATCAAATATGTAACCTTTTTAATGGATTTTGCATGCAGAAAAACTGCGAAGCATGTCGGACCTTATTTGTTTTTGTAGCACCATTGTAATATACCATGTTTTGAGCAATAAATGATTTACTTACTATAGAATACGTTACAGAGGTAATTTTATTTCAATGAATATAATTATAGGTTTGTCCCAATTGTAATGGCTACGTTTAAAAACATTTTTTCCTGTACATACAAGAAACAAATGGAATCCATTTTGTTTATCAATATTTGTCCGCCTATAACTGCGTTTGTTTGCATATACCTATAAAATTACTGAAGCGATTGGGACAGGAAAATCATGGTACAAATTATAGCACAATATATTACTACATAGTATAAAATAAAGTCGCGTTCTCTGTCCCTATTTTTCTTGTCCCTTTGTATGCTTAAATCTTCAAAACTATGCAACGGATTTTGATGCGGTTTGTTTTAATAGATAGAATGGTTAAAAAGGAAGGTTTATATGACATACTATAAAATAAAGTCGCGTTCTCTGTCCCTATTTTTCTTGTCCCTTTGTATGCTTAAATCTTCAAAACTATGCAACGGATTATGATGCGGTTTGTTTTAATAGATAGAATTGTTAAAAAGGAAGGTTTATATGTATATAACATCATGCTACAACAAACAGGTGCGGAGCAGAAATGAAAAATGTTGCAAAAACGGGCTGACGCAGTCGAAGTTGCGCGGGTCAGCTAGTTTAAAAATATAATAGTAGCCCTCTGGTATCGTGTACAGGGATGAATTAGGGCTCCAGAGAAATGAATCAGACCACAATATGTGCCGTGTCGAAGAGTACCGCCTTATTATCACTACATAGTATAAAACAAATTCGCTTTCTCTGTCCCTATATCCCTATGTATGCTTAAATCTTTAAAGTTACGCATCGGATTTGGATACAGTTTTTTTAATAGATAGAGTGAATGAAGAGAAAGTTTTATATGTATATAACATCATGCTACAACCAACAGGTGCGGAGCAGGAATGAAAAATGTTGCAAAAACAGGGTGACGCAGACGAAGTTGCGCGGGTCAGCTAGTTATTATTATAAATATAAAACCACATAACAAATCAAACATCCTCAAATTTCTTTATCATTTCAATTGGAACATTTTAAACAATGTCATATAGACCTGCCTCCTTCAGTAAAACATAAAATATATTTTACACCAATTATTCTGAAGCCTCTTCACTGATGAGGAACATTTCAGTGGTTTCAGAGGGCGGTGGGCGGGGCAGAGGTCGTCCAATGAGGTCGGAGGTCGCGACCCTCGACCCCAGGCGACCCGCGAGCGCATACTCCGCTGAAAACGATTGATTCGGCGCAAGTTTGACGCCCCTGCCACCTATAGCTGTAGGTAGACCGCTGTAGAAATGTTCATTCGATGGATTTAACTTCAAATTGAGATATATCTGTCCCTTTCAAAAGGTTCTATGTATTGTATAGGTAATTACAGCTAAATCACTGTTAAAACCAGTAAGAAACGCGGTAGCCTGGTGGAATGGGTAATGGACTGCTGAAACGAGGTCTCGAGTTCGATCCCAGGTTTACCATGGCACACACCAATGACTTTTCGATACATTTCGAAGTTATGTGTGTATTTATTGCAGGTTTATAAGTGCCAGGTAATAGGTAATAGGCTCGGTAATAGGCTCGCAAGTATTTGACATTGACATTAACTCCTTTTGGAATAGGCTCCGAAACTACTGGACCGATTTCAATCATTCTTTCACCTATAAAAAGCTACAATATCTAGGAGTAACCTAGACTATATATCATTACGCAATCATACAAGGGAGCGGAGCAATAATCAGAAATCTCAATAGATCCGGTAGATTTCTACACATTGTCGCTAATATCGCTAACTATTTCCATTATCATAGCAGCAAGGGGAAGTAGTATAGAGGGGCAAGCAGAGAATCGAGTAGAGTAACAACGTGTTAATCGACAACCACGCGGGCGGAGCCGCAGGCAACAGCTAGTAAGCTATATAAACAGCATTCCATTCGGCTTCCCTTTCGAGATCTATTAATCAGTACTTTCAAAGTTAATTTTGCGTTTATGGGCGCGCTACCTAACCGTAAGCGCACTTAAAACGTAGATTTAAAGCGTGTGTTTATTACTTTCTACGAGTCAGACTATTCCGCCATTACTGTTAATGTCGTACCTGGGCTTTGTGAGACCTATGCCGACTTGTAGACAAGATGCTGCAAACAGCTGCAAACTGGACAGTAATAAAAATCACTTCAATTGCATACGACCTTTGATTAGGTATTCGTAATCCGTGAAAATATCTCGGTGTGTTCCTGTTAAAACACTGAACCGATTCTGAAGGAATTTGGTATGGAGATAGTTTTGCCTTACCTTGTGGGAGGACAAGCAAGAGTGGCCTGGAATAACCTCCGAAAATAGTACCCGACAATAGCCGATATACAGACATACAGACGTGATTTAACACCCATATTCCACCAACTTTGTATTCCTAAGATCAGATCCAAGATATAGGCTGCCCAAAATCTTCTCTTCCGGAAACATCGCGGCTTGTTGAGCTGATATACCAACGAAGAACAAAGAACGGACCTCAAACTACAAAGTACATTCACAAAATTATTGATAAATCGCAAAAAAAATATAATGACAAAACACTTTACACTAGTGGGAATCGAACCAGCTACCTCCAACAGCAGCACATAGATCGTTACACACACTTGATTTTTTCTTTTTAAAACTAGATGCGTGTTTGGTATTTACCTCGGAACTCAAACTCTGACCTGTCAGGCGCATATGTTACCTCCATAGACACTTCTAAGACACCAGCATTCAAAAGGTAACATTCGAACACCTTCGAAACCCATCGAATAACCTAGAAAATTGTTGGTATAATATACATTGCGTGTTTTGTTCGTTAATAGAGTTTAATGTTCTATGTTTGTGAGGTAATGTATAGTGTGTGATGTGTTTTTATAGTGTTGTGTAGGATTGAATGCGGTGCTGTGACGTGGAGCTGTCAATCACAATCAAGCACGACCACCCGCACGATTAGACGCGAGGGTAGACGAACAATCTGTGGAGTAGTTATTTAGAAAATTATTTTTACGTGTTAATTGGCTGTTATACTTGGTAATTAAAAAGATGAAAAGTTCACAATTACAAGAAATCACTTTTATATTTTTTATAATATGCGGTGTCATTGACTTAAGCTAGACGCAATTTGACGCTGGACAGATTTTTTACTTAATACACTTTTATGATGCTGAGTTGTGCTTTTAACCCTGTCCACCATGGCAGCCGTAGTGCCTACACTCAAAAAAAAGAAAGAAAAGAAACCTGGTGAAAAAATATTTGAGTATTTTGTTTATCCCTATGATTTTATATTTTGTTGCGTTTCGTTGTACTGGTAAATAAATACTATATTTGATATCCGTAAAAATTGCCATTTCGTCGGATAAAACTCAATATGAACCAATCAATGATAAAGAGATTTTATGGCTTTTGGAATTTTTGAGAGCGTGTGAGGTATCCAAAATATACGCGAAAAAATAGAGGGTAGGTACAGCGATAATCAGGAGTAGAAATACACGCAGAAATTTGAATAGAAGGTGCAGCTGGAACGAGCAATGTCCACCGAATCAACTAGTATAAATTAAATCGGAAAAATTAATACATTTCTCATCTCCATGCCCTGCCATGTCGCCCAATCATCTAAGTGTACAAGCAGCACGTTTACCAGATATCTGTCCGTCTGTCCGTCTTATCTACTATCTCACACCTCACAATAGACACACAAAACAATATTTTTGATTTCCACATTATTGTGTTTCGTTAGTTTCACTTACCGTTACGTCCTATATCCAGGCTTGTGTTCAGGGCGATGTGATGTGTCTTATCAGTGTCTAGATTGGAGCCTACCGTTAGAATACTGCATTTCTATTATCTCTACATAGTTTTGGCTATGGATTTGCTTATATTTCTCGTTATCTACACTAATATTATAAGGAGGAAAGAATTGATTTTTTGTTTGTTTGTTTGTAATGAATAAGCACCGAAACTACTGGACCGATTTCAATAATTCTTTCAATTATAAAAAGCTACAATATCTACAAGTAACATAGGCTATATATCATCACGCTACCATCGAAAGGAGCTGAGTAATAATCATAAATCTCAATAGATCCGGTAGGTTTCTATACATTGGCGCTAATATTGCTATTTCCGTTGTCATGACAACAAACAGAAGTAGTATAAAATGGCATGCAGAGAATCGAGTAGAGTCGTACAACGCGATAATCGACATATACGCAGGCGGGGCCGCCGGCAACAGCTAGTAATAAATAATCCTAAGTAGCTAGAAAAACAAGATCGATTTTTGTCGTGCGAAAAATCCCTCCGGAGACCCCCTTGCCGGAACCGATTGGAGCAGTTATGTCGGACTCGAACCGACTAAAACGCACGCCGTATTTGGGTCTTTAGTTGCCGGCGATGAGATAGTAGCCAACATATCACACAAACCCTTTCAGCCTCGGTTCCATCTCTTTCGAAATAGGCCCTTTTGGACCACAGTGTCACTATCTAACCTCCGGATACAGTCACCTAACTGCCCAAACCCGAAAACAAAGTCTATGCCATAACCTTCATCCGTACTTACTGCAAATGTTCAATGTTCATAGACCATTTTGTAAATTATATTCGCCCGGTACGAGGCCCTGTTTATCTGTTATCTATTTTCTTAACAAGTACACCCTCTAGATACTATTTTGCTGCCACAATAGCAGAAAATCGATAAACTACTATTATATCTCCAAACTTACGGTAAGGGCGTTTCCCTCTAAAACGTAATCGAATTTTTAAATACCGTTTTATCACACTAATAACAAAAAAATAATGGAATTGAGAACGACCAATCACGACCAGCTTTCAAACCTTTACGGTCACCTATCACTATTAACAATCCAAGCATTCCTATCGTCTGAAGAAAAACAGTAACCTGCCAATAAAAAGAATAAAACCGTTAATCCTATCGAGAGCGACAATTTACAGAGAGCCCCCCTTAGCCGCCCTGGGCCGCCTTACGCCACCGTACGAGGCATCACTACTTCGCACACGACCCTAATGAAATTGACGAGGTACGGCCACACATGTGGTTAGTATTGGAAGATGTGTCTTGAGATATTATATCGTTTGTTCCTTAATCATGCATGCTGGTTGATAGAATAAGTATAGAATAAATAGTTGTAGAAATAAGTACGTATGATAAACTCTTCCTCTCTCCAAACATTGTGCTGTGCCCGACAGGGTCCATAATTATAACAATAATTTTAATCTGAACAACTGTACTACATTATGGAACGCAATAAATGAATTGAGTAATTGAGTAATAGAAAAACTTCAAATGCTTAAACGTGGCACCATTGCTCACTGGTTAAGTACTGCATTCCCCCTGTAAAGGACTGTTCGCAGGTTTGAATCCAGTTGGAGCATTTAGTTTTTTAATAAAATTGATTTGAACAGTTAACATACTACTTGCCTAGGCCACGGCGGCGGCGCAAAGTTCGCCTCCATAGATCCAGGGGCCATCACAGACACCATCCCACATTAGGGGAAGGGGGTCATCTCAAAGAGATGTCATCGGGTCTGCCGGGATGCGAGAGATATGTCTTGTATTGTCTCACCTATAGCAATCAAAGACCCATAGACGGTGTGTGTTTTAGTCGGCTCGAGTGTTACATAATCACTTCTATCCATGAGGATTTTGCGCACGAAAAATTCAGATCAAATACAAACCCAAATTTTTGACTTTCCATTTAGATTAAAAAAAGTGAAGCAAATGCAGAATAAATCCAAACTGAAGGATATATTTCCAGTTTCATATCTCACGTGCAGCCGGCCACATATCATGAAATTGGCGCGGACGTGTAAAAACAAACGTCTCGCCCCTTGTCCGCTTATCCGCACTTTTTGCGGACACTCGTGACGTCACCACTTAACGCTAAAATATACGCGCTTCTTTACCTCTCACATAAGGAAAACCTGTCTAGTTCTTAACGGGTACTTCCGTTTCGCATGTTAGGGACCGTTTGAAGGGCTATTTAGTTCGTATTGGGGGTGGTAGGTGGTGGATAGATAGTATTTCTTTGTAACTAATTATTTTTTACCACTATCTCTCTCTCTCTAAACTTAAGAGCTATGCTCTTGTCGGTGGAGTAATCGCCACTCCTCTCTGTCTCCCGCCAACCCCTTGACCTCCTGATACGACACAACTTGTATCCTTTCTTTTATCTGTGCCATAAATGTTCCTCTTGGCCTGCCTCTTCCTCTCTTTCCTTCTACTTTACCTTCTATGATCTTTGTTAGAAACAAGTCGTGTCTCATCAGATGACCCATCATCTTTCCTCTTTTGTTTTCAATAATTTTCAATATAGACCTTCTCTCCTGTACCTTGTTCAGTACTTCTACGTTTGTCACCCTTTCCGTCCAGCTTATCCCTTCCATCCTTCTCCAGCACCACATCTCGAACGCCTCCAGCCTATCTCTATCCCCCTGTGTCATAATCCACGTTTCACATCCATAGAGAGCAATGCTCCAGATATAAGTTTTGATGAAGCGTTTTCTTATTAGAAATGAAATATTTTTGGTCTTAAATAAATATTTTCTGTTGTTGAATGCCTGTTTTACCACTATATGTAGTTGAAAATATGAATTGTTAATTAGCAATAAATTGTACCTAATAAAGCAGAAAAGATAATCTAACGTCTAGTGGACCTGGAATCTTGAACTAATTTTATTCTAAAAGTAATAAGAAGTCTGTGTAATCTCAAAAGATTTCAATATCACAGCATTCCAGATATTTGCAGTTTCAAGGTTTGGAACCGAAGGTCCACTCTCCTACTCTTTCTTTCTTTTTCGTTTCTTTTTTCTCTTTCTCTTTTTATTTCTTTCTCTTTTTCTCTTTTCTCTTTTTCTCTTTCTCTTTATCTCTTTTGATTTCACTTCTCTTATCATATATAACATGGAGACCCCGTATACCCATATTTTTAAAAATTATGACAACAGGAGAGTCTTCGTGATATGTCATCCTCACATAATAAGGCTTAGTCAGAGGAATAAAACCTCCCTATTGCAGTGGTTTTCACAAGTGACTACAACATGAGGTTCTACAAAAATGTTCACACAGGTGTGGCACGAATAGCCACGGTAATTGTATCCATCAGGTAGCCCGTGTGCTTGTCTCAGTCATAAAATATAGGTACGCTACAGCTCAATCACGACACACCACACAATTTCCCTTTTATCGTTTCATTTGGAAACATTTTGCACCTTAATAAAGACGAAATCGGTCCACGGAAAATCTCAATAACAATACAAGCAAAATCACTGATACCCTACTCAAAGACATCTGTTCGCGAGAAATAAAAAAAAATACCAAAAAAAAATACTTTCCTGAACCTTTTAGCGAAAATTTTCAAATTCTGCACCGAATTGTGCCAATTTACATAGTCATAAATATATTTGATTCCCGACATTGTCTTCGGTTTTCCGTGGGGTGAGGGCCCACCCCTGCGGTTTTTTACCCTTAAGATAAGAAATGTCAAGAGTTGACAGATGTCATGACGAATTTTTGGTGTAAAAACAAGAGATTGTGTGACTGTGGCGGGGAGTTTTGTTGATGTTACTTTGTTAACCGATTTTAAAAAGGAGGAAGGTTTTCATATCGCTCGTCGTTTTATTAGATACATTTTGTTTTTTATGAAGATATCGATAATGAACTGGTCCATCTTTTTATATAAATACATATGCTCACGCCTGTAATCTCTGAAGGAGTAGGCAGAAGTATATTAAACACCCACATTTTGTCAACTATGATTTTTAGTCCTATGTAATAGGGGACGAGCCCATTGCCGCCGATAATAAATTCCTTACCAAAAATGTTGCAGCTAATTTTTTTTTATTGTAAAACACTTCATCCATTGATAGGCCTAGTATCGAACTAAATTCACCTATTTGAAACATCATATTAACCACTCCACCATCACCGCGTGACTTCCCACATAAGATCCAAATCTTTAAACAAAACAAAATTCAACGTCCATCAAACCGAACATACATTCTTGAACACAATAGCACACACTAGGACACCACATTGCAACGGTACTATCTTCCAATTAAAGGAATAACACACTTAACACCTTACAATAAAGTTCATACTACCATAACCAAAGGAAATCATATCAAAAATTATTCAATACTACTTCCCAAACATTCCCATATTTGCTTACCAGAAAAAAAAACTTTTGTCAAGATACCGTCTGAAATCTTGTGATTAATGATTTCAACCCGCCACCGGCTGCGGGTCCTACAGGGTCCAAACATCCCCGGCTCTAAGAAAACAAAACGGGTACAGCGGTACACTAATGATTCGTTTAATGGTGCAAAATAATTGTTATAAAATCCATTAGGAAGTAAACGGTTGTAAGAATGCCGACGACCTGTTTGCAAAGCTGGGATGACCAGTTGGACAAATATGGATGCAGGCAGTCGCTACATCATTAATTATTGGCTTTGTTAGCCGATATTCGCATGGATTATAGGCTATTATAGCGTGACAGTTGTGTTGTTAGCAGTTAGCACCCTTCCTTTTGAAGAAATTTGTCTCACAGGCATGTTGCTTTGGAAAATGAGTAAAGTTTTTATCATTCTCTGAGCATATTTCCAACTCAGTTGGAGTCGGTTTTGTAGTCTAACTAAGATGCGGCTGAACTTTGATATTTTCCTTGAAGCGACTGCCATCGGACCGAAGTTCTGTAGTTTGGTTTTTCGGACTTTTGAGGGCTCCAACTACCCGTAATGACTGCCATAGATATTCGTACGGCAACCGGGACCGACGGCTTCACGTTCTCTCCGAGGCACGACCTGACCAGTGCAAATAGCCATATTCATGCATACAAATATTTGCACTGAGCAGGGATCGAACCCACATAGTTTTTAATTCAATAAAATTGCCGATCTCGTGTCCTTTTCATCGTAGATTTTTAGATTTTTTGCCACACGGGTTGTTGGAATCTTACGTATAAGTCGTTTAATATGTGCGAGCAATGATTTTAATATGCATGGATTCAGGTAATACCTGGGGAAATATGTATGAACTATTGGTTAACAATTTAAATTTGGTATCGTGTTTTCCAAGACGTTGATCGTGAAAACCTGGGTCCAGATACTTAATACCCTCTTTTAGCTTGGTTATTAAGACTTTTATAACCACGAGCCCGAAAGTCTACGGCAGAAACCTCGTTGTAACAGCAGGTATACCGACTTACAGATGAGGTTGACTTGCTTGACTTGGTGGGGCCTGTACACCCACTTAACAGTAATATATGTCAGCAAAACATGCCATACATTCTCATTAATACATACCAAATCAAATAACGATTTACACCATTTTAATCGAACTTTAAAAATATATTTAAATGCGAGTTGCATGTCTACAAGAAATTTGTTAAACACCTATCGTTACATGTAAAACCATAATTCTTATACTAAACTACGGTGATCCCGCCAACAAATTAATAATTTTAATTAGGTGATATATTCGGTCTAGAAGTTGTTTGTAATTTATGCGCTACCGACATTGACTAGACTAGATTATATCAAGACTATGCCACGATTCCTAATTCAAGCAGGATACATTCAGATTATTATAATAGCTCACTTATTGCAACATCTATACATCAAATTCCGCCAAAACTTCTTTGACATAAACAGAACTGAATGTAATATTTTCGTCTCAAGACCGACAAGTGTTTGCAACTTCCACGGCCCTTGTTTAAAACCACCAAAACGCGGAGAGATGTCATCAAATACGCATCCTTCGAGGGCGGGAATCAGTTTTAAAAGCTATTAGAGGACGAGGGGAACGGGAGGTTGTAATTAGACTGCGTTAATATTTAACAAGTGCGACGCCACACAGATTAGCGTAATGCCGTGCCAGCTGCGTCCAGACACCTCCTGTGACTTGCCCGCCTTTTAAAAAAGTCACTCTGTCAACGGGATCGTCAAAAATTAATTACATTGTGTCCTGTAGGGTACATTTTCAGCTAATGGTTTTTGGATATTGAGATATAATGAGTTACATGTTATACAGGATGGAGATATACTATTTTTTATATAGTTTTTAAACGGAAAAACTTAGGCAGTGTCTCATGATTCTAATTGCGATTACCTACCCAATTCTGACTAAGCACCAGAGCGTTTGTTGGTTTTTTAACTTTTATAAGTTTTATATAAATCTTTGTCAACGTATTGCTAACACTTGTGTGTAATTACTCCCGTACGAAATCGAGTGGAGTCGGGTAACTCTCAGCTAATTATAAAAATATATCTATTTGCACTTCTGATCAATAAGTTTCTAAACCACCAAAAAATACTATTTGAAAAGATTATTTGGATGATAAACAAGCCTAGAAATGAGCTGTAGGTACACTCAACTTGCTGCTCAAGCATATTACTGTATCTAGACCAAAAGAAAAAGGCATGTTGAGTTTCTTGCCGGAGTCCTTTCAGGCCGGGGACGCATTTCAAAGTAGTCCATTTTTGAAACTAATCTCTAATATATTAATAAATGTGACGATTTTTATGTACCTACAGTTTGATGTCCATTCAGGATGAATGATTTTGAATTTTGAACAGACTCCTACATGTAGGCACCCATAATTCTTAAAAAGGTAAACGGAAATTTTCGCCAAAAATAAATCTGTTTTTCTTTCATCAGTACTCCAATTCATACCTTTAAGTATATCAGCTAATTAATTCACAAAAATTAAGGTAGCAAGTTAAAACAGCTTCGGGTAAAACTGGCCAAGCGTAATCCTTTCACCCTTTCCCTGCAATTAGAATTAAAGGCAAGACGGGCCCGGCATCTGCGGGTTAACTAATGGCGAATGCATTATTAAAGGACGGCAGCGCAAGGGTTGGGGACAGATTATGTTATTATAGATTTACGTTTCTGTTTAATATGCTGATGCGTTGGTGAGATGTGATACTCCGAATATTTATGGTTGGATTATGGTTTCGTGAATGTGTAAGCGGTTTGCGTTTGTTGACTATCTGATATGAGGATCAGGGTGAAAGGTTTGTAGGTGTAATGGTTCTTATAGTAATAATAAAAATATGTCTTTATTGTACACCAAGGATGAAATGGTACAGCACAGAGAGATGTTTGCACATGGTAAATACAATTGGCGGCCTTATCGCTCTGCGGCAATCTCTTACAGGCAACCTTAGGATGGAGTGAAAAAGTAGGTCAGTAATTAAATATGTCTTCACATATTTAATTAAAACAACTGTTATATATAAAGGTGAGAAATCGAATCAGAATTGAAGAGATCTGTACACGAAGGAAAGTTGCCGACATAGCCCACCGGATTAGTAAGTTGAAGTGGCAGTACAAAGCAAGAAGAACATATGGCCGTTGGAGCTGAAAGTTTCTCGAATGTAGACATTGTTTTGATTTCATCGGAGTGACTGCCGTTTGACCTTCCAATCTCAACAGGAACTTTTTTTATGAACTTGTCATTTCATTTAGCTTTATTGATACGACGCGACGGAAAAGAAATTTCTGAAATTACCTAACCGTATTTTTTGTAATAATAGGTATGTGTAGTAGGTATAGGTACCTAACGTACTACCGGGTGCCTTCGGCTTCGGGAGCGTTTCCCCAATACGCCGTATGTAGCTATGTGTATATTATAAATGTACTAGCTGACCCGCGGAGCTTCGTCTGCGTCACCCCGTTTTTGTAACATTTTTCACTTCTGCTCCGCATCAGTTGGTTGTAGCATTATGTTATACACATATAATCCTTCGTCTTCAATCACTCTATCTATTAAAAATCAAAATCCACATCAAAATCCGTTCCGTAGTTTTAAAGATTTAAACATACATAGGGATATAGGGACAGAGAAAGCGACTTTGTTTTATTATACTATGTAGTGATACTTATGTAATTCTCATAAGCAATTTTAAATCAAAAAAAAACTTGTGGTATGGGTAATGGACTGCTGAGACGAGGTCTCCGGTTCGATCTCAGGTTTACCATGGCCCACACCAATGACTTTTCGATACTTTTTCGAAGTTATGTGTGTATTTATCGCAGGTTTATAAGTGCCCGGTTAATGGGAATAGGCTCGCCACCTATAACTTTGGGACCTAAACATAAACTGGCGAAATGTGGGTGCTAGTACCTAAGCCTACCCTTTCGGGGATATAGGCGTGAGTTTATGTTTATGCTATTTTTTTACCACTTAGATGGCAAATTAATCGGTAGGACACCTAAAAAATTTGTCAAATCATTCTCTCAGCGTTTCCCATCATTACTGACCGTCCCTTCCTGAGAAACTCCAAGCCAATCAGTCACAATCATTCCGTGAAGACGATTAGCATACGCAAAAATCACAATAGACCATCGTAGAAGTCAATGGGATGTTCCATGAATAATTTGCTATCCAACAAAGGGTTAAACAAAAGGTAAAGATATAAAAAAAGATAATATTAATGCTGTATTTAATGACGTGAGGTCCGTTAGACCGGTCGCGGACATTCTACTGTTGTGTTCATTATTTCGTGTGTGTTTGTATAAAGTCGGTTTCAGTCTGATTTATGACGTCACAGTAATTAGGATTGTTTTGGAGAATATTATTTATTGCACTTAAAATTATTTTTCTTGTTCATGGAGCTACGTTGTAGCGTAGAATTTGGTTCATCTCTTCACATGCGGTGTCGTACAAGGCGACTAAGGGATAAGGCTGTTTAACATCAGACAGATATATAAGCATGCCTCAGCCTCAGATGCATGGCTCGAGTCAACAATAGTGCAAGGAATACGGCAATAAACTAACCCCTTATCACGTGGAACCGAGTGTGGTTATTGAAATGTGGGTGTTTATTCACCTCTGCTCTGTCTACCCGAAGGGCAATAGGCGCGAGCATAATATGTTTGTGAAGGAGTTATTTCTTTTGCAGTATTGAACAGTTTTTTAAAATTTTCTTCTCTGTTTAATTAACTGCGTTAGGAGGATCCTACGTAACTCTGCACATAATATTGTTCGCTACGGGCGATATTTTGTTAAATATTTTTTGCTTTCATTTTGTTCAATTTTTGTTTATTGAAATTTGTGTGTACTTTGTTTATTGTACTAAGTATTATTGGATGGATCTGATACTATTCAAGATGTTAATTGGTAGTGCTTGTGCGGCTAAGTACGTAATTCATTTCCTTGCGATTTACACCGAACAGCAAGGAATAGGGTTAATTTTTTTTTTTCAAATTTATTTAGATGCAGCATTTATAGAATGTAAGTTGCACAGATGTCCACTCGTTCGGAGCCGCGGGCATAGGCTAGTATTGAAATAACATCACTTTTTATCGCCGTATATTTACATTTAGGCCGACGTTTCGACTATTTTTCAGCAGACATGTTCGCGGAATGACTAAGGATTGTATTTGTCGGAGGTCATATAGTTTGAAGTGTAAGTTATATTAAAGTAGGTACCCGAACAATATTTTTTCTCGTGCTCAAAATCCCTAGGTACCACTACTCCCACCGAAAGTGAAAGTGGTTATATCCGACTCGAACTGACTGAAATGAACGCCATCTTGAACGGTTGCCGGAGGTGAGATTATAGTAGTACGCAGAATGAACTCACTGTGATCGCATGCTAATTCTGAAAAAAAAATCACATATGGAAACACATAAGATCTCATTCACAACAAGACATCATTCGTTCGTTCATTCATTACTAGTAATAAAAAATACTTAAACCAAATTTAATGAATACACAGTAATACAATAATGCCTAATCCCAGAACTTCGAACGTAGAGATATCAAGTATCATTATAATGGCCAATTAGATATATAAAGAAATAAAAAACCAACAAAACAAAACCTCACAAAATAACTTACAATCAAACAACAAAAGCTCCAGATACATTGGCTTCACCTACCACTATATAAAGATCTATCACTTAAAAAAACTGCTACCAACTAGAGGTCATATGATATTGGATAACTGTACTCACCAGAATAAAAAGACCTATTACGAGTTTGAATATGTTGGCAATCAGAGGTAATATTATATTGGATATTTCAAGTAAAGGGTTGGTTCTGCTGAAAAGGGTATTTGTTTTCGTTCGTCACGTCTTAGTAAAACAAACAATGCATAAATAAGGACACTTTTGTACTTTCCCATAGGTTCCATTGTTGTATTGTTACCTTTGTGATGATTTTTTGTAGCTTATAATACAGTGATGTTATGAGTCTACTGAAGGTCCGGTTGTTAAACTACTGGATATTCATAATAGATTTTTTAATGAAGAATATTAAAATATTTTATCTTATTTTTTAGCTATTTTCAATTAATCTACTGCTTCCACGCTGCTGAGATGGGTTAGTACAGGGTTTTCATTTCGATTTTTCCTTCCCTCGCAGTGATATCATTGGCGTAATTTTCAGTTTATTTTTAACAGATTCCAAATTTAAAAATTCACTATTTCTAAACTTCGTACATTCATTCTCTTTTTGAACAACAACATAATTATTAATTGTTTTCGTTATTTTTAAAATGGAATGTATTTTCTCGAATAATATTCAAATCATTTACTGCTGCACGTTCCAAATATATCGTTGAGATATCGATATTGTGGAATGTTTTAGTATTACGAAATTTATTAAGCCAATGTTACTATTATTTACTAAAATATTTAAGGTATTCCGAGTAAATATCGCGATGATCACAACGAAAATGTTACGTTAATGAAATCCATAAATTTATATAATTAAAATTGAATCGCGAAATATGTTGCTAAGCGCAAAACTCGAAGACGTTTGGACCAATTCGATTATTCTTTTTCTATTTATTCCTTGAAGTCTACGGAAGGTTTTTATTGAACAGCGGGAACAGGATCAGAGTTCCACGCAGGTGGAGCCGCAGGCAACTGCTAGTAAATAAAAAATTGTAACGTGAGAAGCATAATTTTAAACGTATTTATAGATTTATATTAAATATTCAAATTACGTAATTTCTAGCATAGCTTGCCTTGTTGGGTCTATAATGCTATACATATATATTTTTAGAAAACATGTACAAATATTTGCACTTAGAGGGAATCAAACCCCCGACCTCTTACGAAGTAATCAAAAAGTCTTCTACCGCATAGAGTTCCAATGTCACAAATATCAAAACCTTACCTAATAACAATCTTTAAAATATCTCCCATTGTTGAGAAAACTATTGTTAAAACAAACATTAGTTATTCAAAAAAATATACAGTAGGTAGTTTCGTTAGCATCCCGAAACAATTAGAAATCACGTTTAAAATTCTCCAAATTTCTCTCGCTGCGTACATCATACAAATGTCAATCAACCTCTATGGGAGGCAGAGGTCACTGATCATCATCTTCAATAAACACACCATTATATTGTTACAAATGAAATTTAAAAACCATTGAAACTGTACCTTAAGTCGTAGCATTAAGGGAAATTTTAACCTTCCCAAATTTTGAGGTAACTTTGTCGACTAACACTGCTACGTCTCCCTTTTTTACTCGTAAACATTCGTGTCATTCCGTAGGATAAACAAGTTCACACAAAGGGCTATCCCACTATCCCTTTTTATTAATATCGGTGGCTGAATGGCAACAAAGGGGTTTTGTCCTCATTATGGGTAATCGGAGCCGGTCAGGTGTTATATTATAGTAATAATGGGTTTATAGATAATAGACCGCAAATGAAGGGTTGGACGTGCCCCGTTTAAAGGTATAGTTTTTTTTTTTCGTTGTAATTTTGCAAAGTTTGAGTTGGGTTGTCTTTTTTATTGTAATTTGCAATTAAAAATGATATTAATACCAATTCTGTAGTACATTTTTACTGAATTGAAATAAAATTGCTAAATTTTACGTTGATATCAAAACTAATTCTGTAGTTATTTTGTTTCATAAATTGACAAAAAAGATCAGATGCAAGCCGTAGTTATACTGATACAGACTTTAATTTAGTGAAAATACCTACATAAATTGGTGTCATTTTATAATCTTGATACTTGTGTTGCAATTCATATAAAATCGTAATTATGTTATACTACGCTTACCAAAAACTTATCCTATGTTTTCTGGTCCCACCGGTTTGGTTTTAAAAATGGTTTGAGCCTCAAAAATGTTGATAAAGCTCTTCGAGTCAGTTGTTACTTACTAAAATACCTAGACTAAGCTTCGAAATCAAATATAGCCAATTTGTAATTAGTCGATGGATTTGAATAACAAAGGTAAGTATATGATAGGTATGGTCTACAGAATGCAATCGATTAACTTCTACAAGCTGAGAATGATGGCATTTTTGAGTTGCCTACCTACGGGTCTGCCGGTACTTACGGCCCGAGCATAGATTTCGCTCTTCGGGAAGGCTTAATACCTACGTAGTAAGGCGTACGCAACAGATATAATATTTCATAAAAAAAACATATTTTTTTTAATATTTTCTTAAGTATTTAGCTTGTATTACGAATTATCTAATGCGAAATAAATAAACAGAAATAATATATTTATATTTTTACACATTTTTGACATTTCACTTCTGCGTCCATGGAGGGCACAATAGCTTGTGGCACCCGTAGAACTTTAGGAGGTAAAACGCATTTCATTTGTGGGCAATACGTTGCGGTGGTAATCCCTTCTTTCCAACTCTTTCGAGAAAATTTCAATATTTTATACATATTAAAAAAATGTTGCCAATGGCAGGATAAACGACTGAATTCCATAATGAACAACCCCAATAAGAACCTCTTTCTTTTACGAAAGTGGTTAAGCAGAAAACAATATATTCCTCGCCTACTTTGATCACCGCAAAATCTACCTCAAACTTCTTTATTTATTTACATCAACAAGCGTTTACTCATAAAACAAAGAACATCAAAGTCATGATATCAAAAACTTTTCCAATTTCCTACGAAAAAAGCACTCAAAGAGATTTGCATGAGGTCCGAACAAAGCGCGATGTATTTTGCAATATTTTCAATACCCCAGCATGGGTCCAACTACTCGGGGGTCTTTCTTTTGTCCTGCACTTTAATATCTGTGGGAATGGACATACCGACTCCATTTAGGTAATTTATCATTCTTAAACGAGTGAGGAGACCCATCGACTATTATCCTTCGTCGTGTAGTCTTTCTAGTCTCGAAAGGGCGAAGACTTCGGCCTTTGTCCGGACATGTTCAAATTAATGACGTATTTGGCCCAAACGGGTTTTGGTATTAGCGATCTTGAACACCGGACACAGGAGTCCGGTGTCCGATATTTATGAATTATTAGCTATTTGGGTTCCCATAAAATCTATGGTGTTTAGCCGGACAAGGGTCAGTCTAGAAATTGTTATTGTTTAATTTATTTTTGGAGTTGAAAGTGGCTTAACGGATTTTTTAAATAAATAATAAACATCCTAGTTCTTTTTAAATTTAATTTCAAATATGTAATTTATACTATAGTTTAAATTGTAATTTACAAAAGTGAAAGTATTGTTTATTATGAAATTTAAAAAATAACAAGGCTGTTTATAATTTTTCATGTTTTTGTGATATAGATATTAATCTATCAATCAATTAGCCTATCGCATTCCACTACTGCTAGACATAGGCCTCTCTCAATGTTGGAAGGTTTTTCCTGCGGTTTCCACGCTGTCCATACGAGATACATTGTTTTATTCCTATTTTTACTTCTCTCGCAGTGATATATTATTTTGTCGCCAGTTGCCTCTTACGACACCCTTCGAATATTAAATTATATTTCAATAACATTATAATAAGGCTTTTAAAATCTGTAATAGTGAACAAAGGGTCACCAAAACGATACATTTCTATAAATATTTATAAGTACAGTAATCCACCTGTCATACAGAAAGCACAAAATCCAAAAGATCAAAATTAACATATCAATAAAGGGTCACTTAAAAAAGCAAGATGACCACAGCATCCCTGGGTCAAAGATCGTACACGAGCCCAACACGCTTCTTTACAAATTCCGAATAAAATTGGGGATGACATGAAATTAAGTTGTTTTTTAAAATCCAGTAGTGACAGTGCACACGCGATGCACAAAAAATGGGGAGACGATCATATTATAGATATTTGAAAGTTAAATTTAAGTAGTATTTGAATTTTAACAGATTCAGATTTGCATAACCCGAATGGCGCACGCCGTTTTACAGAGCTGACGTAAGTTGACCCCTTTGAGAATTTATCGATACACAAACTTGTACATACACATCTCGGAATAGAATTTAAAGCTAAACTAGAAGTAAATTCAAAAGCGTAAAGTAATACAAGTTTTATGAACAGCAATAAAATACAGCATAAATAACATTAATATAAGTACATATGCAGCTGTACGCAATGGGGCATAAAAGAAAATTAATGAATTTAGCAGCCACGGTAATGAGAAAACAAATTTAGCATATAGAGATTCCCTAAAGAATGCAGCGTGTCGCTTGGAAATAAATGATTATACACATCAGACCGGTCCGTTTGTCCGACTGTTAATTTATTACACGTAAACACTTCCCGGTGACCGTTAGAGCATAATGACAGATAGTAAAATTTTGAATATAGAAAGTAAACACAACAGTGGATAAAAATGCGAGTATTATAAAAGTGTCAAGATTATATGGTCGGCGTTAAATTTATTCGAAAATGAATGAAAATGGAACTTCGATGACTATTTTATTGTGGTACGTGCACAGCTTTTTAAAGTTTGATATATGATTTTGATAGTTATTAATCAGTGGTTGTGTATTTTATGCGTTTATTATGAATAAGGTACTAATAAAATTACGGGTAATGGCCGCCAATAGTCTTCCGACGAGATGTATAAAATACCTTTGATTTATAGAAATTTGATCGAATTGAATGTATTGTGGTCTGTTAATAGCTTAGTTCGTTTCTGGAAATAGTTTTACTTTCTAAAAAGGGAATCTAATGTTTTCCTACTATATCTATACATGTACATGTATATTCCATCTATAAATACCCTTATAGGAACAAAGTGTGTGAGTGATATACGTATATTTACATTAAATCTAGACGCGAGAAAGTGACAGAGTTTACAAATTATACTTATAGAATAACCACGCCAAATCCTTGCTATTGATTCCTGAATATGTGATAGATCCCACATTACCGCAATGAGTAAAATAATATACTAGACTAGCCTATGCCGGCGGATCCGCCCGCATGGCTGTCGGTTTTCGCGACCTAAGCGCCATCTGTGAACAACTTAAATTCTATATTACTAATCATAGCTCTGGTTCTAGTAAACCGATTGCAACCAAACAAACGTAAGATTTTAAATTGGACCAAACCCCTTCAAACAAAATAAAAACCGCATCGAAATCCGTTCAATAGTTTTTGCGTCCATCGCAGACAAACATAAACTTTTCACTACTATATAATAGTATAGATAACCAAACTAGTATACTAAAACCTAGTAATATAAAGTTTATATCTACCAATAAAAACGTTTATACAACACCGACCACCCCAGACGGAAACTAGTGGACATTTATTGACCAATACGCTAAGCATCCTAATTATAATTAGTTATTAAATAAACAAGTAATATTGAATAAAGTTTAGTAAGTTGATTCACTAGATTATAATCTTAACATGCAAGACCACACTACCGATAGACTTTCATTCTAAACTTACCCACATTCTTGGGAAAATCTGTATGACAAAAGAAGTATAATTATTTGAATATATATAGGATGTTTGTTTAAAATTTAAAAGAGTAGAAGAGGTAAGCGTCAGTGAAATCACTCCTAACACAAGCCATTGAGCTTAACTGAAGGGGTTAGATGGAATATTAGTCATTTCGGTTGCTAAAATGAAATACTCTTAAAAGAAAGAGAAAAAAAACGTTTATGACAGTTACCTAAAGTGTGTTGTGACAGCCTCCGTGGCGTAACGGTAGTGCACGCGACTGCTACGCACGGAGCGCGGGTTCGATCCCCGCTCAGTGCAAAAAGTTGTATGCATGAATATGGCTGTTTGCACTGGTCTGGTCGTGCCTCGGAGAGCACGTTAAGCCGTCGGTCCCGGTTGCCATACAAACATCTATGGCAGTCGTTACGGGTAGTTGGAGCCCTCAAAAGTCCAACCAGTCTAACTTGGAACTTTGATATCGCCATTGGTCATTAGACCTTTGGTTGTGGAGGTCAGATGGCAGTCGGTTCACGGAAAATATCGAAGTTCAGCCGCATCACAGTTAGACTGGAAAGCCGATCCCAACTGAGTTGGAAAAAAGGTTCAGGGAATGACCTAAAGTGTGTTGTCACTTATTGCTCAGATAAATAAAATTCATTGATAAAGAGTAAGAAACTAGTTTACTTTAGGAAAAGTAGTAGTAGTTTCCTTTATTTTTACTTACCTACTATAGGAAATAAATTATAAATTCCATCCATTCTAGTTAAGGTATTCCAAATTCTGTAATAGGTATCTACCAATTGATTAGGTGCATAAAGAACTTTGACCTTGAAGATACATCGCCATATTCACTCCTCAACGTATTTCATTCATTCATTTCATATTTACTCACCCTGCATAAAACGACATGAGGTCAAGTACTTATGCGCATATTTTGCGATTTTAATTCATAAATACTTTTGATAAGATAAGTTAACATAAGATAGGCTAAGATAAGATAAGATAATCCTTTATTTGTTTTAAAAATGAGTATGTATGATAAAGTATTTGTATTATAAATAAATAAATAAATACTCTAGGACAATCTACACAACGTCACCTAGACCTAGTGCATAGTTTAACTAGTTTGTGTTACGGGTTCTAGAATGCGGATAAACATACACAGATTCATTTTTTTGTAAATACATACATATTATACCCAGACCAATGCAGATATTCATATTCAAGCACAAAAATATTTGCACTGAGCGGGAATCGAACCCGCGCCTTCTGCGTAGCACTACCGCTACGCCACGGAGGTCGTATTTTTTAAATAGGTAGATATATACGTTACACATCAGTCCCTAAAGTTCTTTTGCTAGTTAAAAATAAGTGATATACAATGTATCACAATTCACGCCACCTGTATATAAGATATGCATCGATGTATAATGTCGTATAATACTTTCATTAGCGTGCGTCATTTGTCACTGGTTGATGGTTGCAGTTGACCCGGCTCTCGACTTGATTGGACCTTTGATACAGGTTCGATTCTGGTTATTTTGAAAGCGCGCACGTGTCTGTAGACGCATGTTTATTTACGATGATATTTGTATAAATATACTATTAATATTGTAGATAAACATTTTAGATAAAAAAAAAAACTTGGTGAACTAGCTTGCAGATGCTTTCCTCATTTGGCTATAGAGTCACGAGAATCTTTGACTGAGGAGTTCTTGGTGAAGGAGAATATTACCCTCCGTGCCATTTCCCTATTCATTTGTGGTTGGTTTTTAGCTAAAAAACGGCCTATCTGACTTCTATAACCCACGGTAGGAGAACGATTTAAAAATGCGTTTATATCACTTTGGTAGCAGGCTCCCGTGATAGAAAGAGGTTATCGAGGCCTATGAACATTAGCAACGCCAGGGACATCACACTTATGCTGCGGACCATATAGGGGGGATGGGGTTGAAGGAGGGGGGTTGTATCTGTGCTATCAGTGCAGAAGATAAAATCGGGTTTCTCGGTCTGCCCACTGACAACACAAAACTTCTCCAGTGAGCTCTGACTATCCTACTCACCGCCGGAAACACAACACTAGATTATTATATAGGTAGGTACTTCCCTAGTCGGACTGCACAACTAGGACAAGACCCCCTACCTACTTCCCGCTGCTACTTGTCTCCATTAGGAAAAAAAAAACAAAAAAAAACTAAACTTTACATTTCTTTTATATTGATTGTATATTCAAATAGTTTTTTTTTTTAATTTTCGCAAATTTTCATTAGTTCTGAAATCTCACGTAAAACGTAAAAACGTACTGAATTCTACTGAATCGGGCCACAGACCCAAAAAGTAATTTGCAAACATTTCGCTCAAACAATTCCCGAAGCAGATGTGCCCAATTCTATCGAAAATCAATCGTTCCAAAACGACTTTAGTAAAACTTTACTACCGTGCGCCGAGGCAAATCTCATAAGATCGTATCGCAGGATTATCTTGGGTTATCTTACATCTATCCTTTACCAAAAAAACCTACCCACATACTTTCGTTTAACGAATTCCTGTTTACACAACATACATTGCTTTTTCAGAAGTAACTTGTAGCGCAAAGTTTTGAATAAAAGCAGCAATCGAATGGTATATTGTGACAAAATTGTTTCACAGTTTGTTTTGGTAGCTCGCAAAAGATTAGGACGCCAGTCGCCGTGATCTTGGTTACATAAGGTATTTATGTAAAGTTGTATATCGTCTCGTGCGATCGAACTATTGATAGCAGCATTGTCTACGATCCAACTATTGGCATTGTTCAGTAGTAACAGATGCAGGACGATGACGTCATAGTTTGCGAGATGGGTATCGGTAAGGAAATGAAATCGATATTTAGACAAAGATTCGCGGATAACAGCCGAACAAAGCGAGGAAAATGAACCAAACATAGGTAATATTTTTTTTATTGTGTCTGACCTATCAACCCCGTATGGTAAGATTACTTCTTGATTTTTTCCATATACACCGTTTTGTGTGTGTTTGTGTATTTGTGAGTGTGCCTTTTTATTTGTGTGTCCTTTTATAGAGCCCTAAAAAATACCTATAAAATCATCAGCATCATCTGGCTGGACATAGGCCTCTCTTAATGTGCATCACTGCTCCTGATTCTATTATAATAAAGAGATAAAATTACTAATCACTCTTATCAGTCTATTATAGCCATTGAAAACCCAATATGACAAGTCCTTACAGCAAACAAGCTCTCCTAACCGCAATAATATCCGCATAAAACTTTTAAAAACAAAACAATCAAAGACGAACCAATCGTAAAACCACTCAAGAAGTTAAAAACAATTAAAACCCGTAACTGGCTGATTACGAACCACCCTTTTTAACAAAAAAAAAATAGATTAAGAAACAATAAACACAGAAAAAATAAAAAGTTGTCTCTGAATTTGTTCGTTGACAACATCCATCTCAATCAATTGCGTGCTCCCTGAGGAGTAACCCTTCCCTCCCAAGAGGAACAACCCTCCGTAACCCAATTAATGTTAGGGGTTTCGTGTGACCGCAAAAAATTTAAATTGAAATGTTAATTTGATATGTGAGGCTAAGATTATTGATTAGGGTATAGTTTACTTTTGGGATGTTATCCCTATACATATAACACGTCTTGTAATGTGAGCTACGAAAAATGGCACAATGGTGCAAAACTATTTTTATTTCATTTAAATACATTTAGATAGTTTTCGATTGATACTATTATATATACTACTATACTATTATATAATTGTAAAAAGTTTATGTTTGTCCGCGATGGACGCAAAAACTACGGAACGGGCTTCGATATGGTTTTTTTCGTTTGAAGGGGTTTGTTCCTACTTGAAATCTCGTTTGTTTGATTGCGATCGGTTAAGTAGAACCAGAGTTATGATTAGTAATATAGAATTTTCGTTGCACAGATGGCGCTTAGGCACAGATTACCTAATAGTTGGCTTAGGTCCACGCCACACCACGCGGGTGGAGCCGCGGGCATAGGGCATAGTACCTAATAAAATCAGTTATTATACTAATTGCTTTAAAACATGATATATTTTTTAACAGATTAGTGATGTAAAAAAATATTTAAAATCATGCAAAACTCAAAGACGGCTGCACTAATTCGAGAAATTCTCGTTTTTATTTGTTTATTCCTGGGCAAGTAGTTTAACATAAATTTAACTTCGCCACTTACAGGAGTAGTTTTTCATCCTACATTTGATCTCTGTGCGAAATATCATCAAATCCGGTACAACACATTATGCATAAAAATATCACATTTTTGCTTAACATTATGATCTTTTTAAATACTCATCAATTTAAAATAGTATTGGAGACAGCATTTTTTTATTATTTACATGAACAGAAATCACAATTAAAATCTACAAATGAAATTGTTTGTCTTGTCACTATTTAAAGCTAGTAACACACTGGCTCAGTCAGGAATTTATTGTATCATATTCTACTATTTTTTGTATATATTCCATTTTGAATATATTGATGTTATTAGAAGAATTGATCATTTTGCCGTGTTTACGAACTCTGAGAAGATTCGTTATAAAACAACTTGTTTTATAAAAAACCATTTCACGGTTCATATTCTCTGTCTCTTTCTCGCGCCTAGCTTTGGTGTAAAGATACGTAATGTCATTCCGTTTCCCCATGTCATTCCTTTAAGGATAACTTTACGAACTAATGCTACAAATATAAACTAGTCACATCACCACAGTGGAAACACTGCTTATATAATATTACCTGATATATAACACCTCATGTTTCAAAAACGTTGAAAGGTTTACGATATTATAAGTTTTAGATACACTTATAAGTGTTCCCACATATAATTTATGGGATGGTATTAGATTTCTCAATTAACATTATATTTATGCCCGGGGTGACAGGTTGGTAGAACCTTATCTTAAAAACTTATAAATAACACTTATGTCATATGATTAAAAGTCAACATCGGTATTAAAAAAAGAATTATTTTATTTATAACCTTTCACCGCATTACGCAATAAATAGTTTATTTCTGTGTGTTTAATACATCATAGTTACACTATTAATAACTCAAGAACAGTTATACCAACTTGACTGAAAAATGAAAAAGAATACATAACACAACATAAGCTCCCTAGCACCCACATTTCGCCAGTTTATGTTTAGATCCCAATGTAATAGATGGCAAGCCTATTGCAATGAACCGGGCACTTATAAACCTGCGATAAATACACACATAACTTCGAAAAACATCGAAAAGTCATTAGTGTGTGCCATGGTAAAACCTGGGATCGAACCCGAGACCTCGTCTCAGCAATCCATTACCCATACCACTAGGCTCATTCTCTAAATCTCTAAATAATAATTGTCTAATGCCAATATGTCGTGCACCCGGCTTCAAGAGCGTTTACCTAGTATACTGTTTAACCATGTTAGTTAAACAAGAAGTAATGAGTTACATTTATAAGTGTACTATCACACCGTTCCTATCAATCCCAGTCGAGTCGAGATATTTATAAAAAGCCACGAGCACTCACAATAGGGTTTGATTAGCGATGATTGGTCCCGGCGTGGGGGAAGGGGGGGGGGGGGACTGACCCTACTATGAAATTAATTATTCAAAGTATGTCTCGTCGAAGAAGTGTTTCTTGTTATGAGTTATTGTTTGTTTAAATCTTTTGGTAAGTTGTTGGTTGTTTCAAATAAGGAATCTTGCTGGTTGGTTCGTGACTTAACTTTGGTGGCGGTTTGGAAACGTAATCAACCGCCAACCGAAACCGCCAGCGGTTTTGAAATACAACGCAAAACTACACACTAACACGTACTGTTACTGTTTTTTTTTCATACCTACCACTTAAGCGGCAGACAAACACGCAGCCTCAACATTGGCTAATATGAAGCGTCGGTAACTTAGTGGTTTAGGAGTCGGCCTTATAATTGGGAGGTCCAGGTTCGAATCCTGACTATTATACTACCGACGTGAACCCACTCCTAACACAAGTTATTGAGCTTAGCTGGTGGGGTTAGAAAGAATTTTAGTAAGACAGAGATTAAAACTATAATGTAAATTCAATTGGAAATCAAAATCAAGTCAATCGATTAAAATGAAACACTTTATTAGATTCTCTAGGAAGATTCCTTCGACCTATTGAACAACTTGACGGCCAATGTGGCGTGGCGATTTAGTGAATGCGACTATCACACAGGAGGTACGAGTTCGATTCCTGCTCAGTGCTAATATTTGGGTACAGTAAGCTTTAAAGGTCCTGGACAATTTGAAAAGAAAATTGTATGAAATGATGCCACTACACAACAACTAGTCTTGGAAGCTACTGGATAATAAATCTACTTATTAATGTAATTAAGTTTAGACTACTACTCGCATGAGCTTACTTATTTTCTGACAAAAAAAAAACATCGATAGTTTATTTTAATAACACTATCTATGTTACTTTTGATTCAATTACACCTAGGCTGTCAAACTATTATAGATCTTAAGGTGTTCAGGAACTTACGTACAACACGGACATGACTATATTTGCATTGGTCTGGATTTTTCTAGGTACATACGTATTTACAAAAAAATGTATCAAATATGTTTATCCGTATTCTAGAACCTGTAACACAAGCTAGTTAAACTATGCTTACCATGGATTCATGTAGCGTTGTATAGATTGTCTTAGAATATTTATTTATTTTTATTTGACAAGCCGGCTCAGACGAGCATAAAAAAAACCTGTACTGTATAAGCCGGTACCTACACTTCTAAAGTTCCAGGTAGGTACATAATTGAAAGGTACAAAGCTAGAACACAGTGGAGGGCCCTTCCCGGGCACAAAGACCTCAAAGAGCGAGCCCCATATTAAAATTTCCTTCAGAATAATCCGTACACAACACAATATCAAAATTTAATATCATTTTAATCTTAATTCTCCTTATTAATGTTGGCCAAGGAGGGCTCTACATAGGGATGTCACTGCAAAGAAAAAAAATATTATTAAAAAAGTACTAAAAATACCTAAGATGGAAAGTTAAAGTATTGTATTGTGAATTGAATAATTATTTGTATCATAGATTCTATGTTGTAAGCACTACGCAGTATACCATAGACAATAATATTAGGTATAGCGTAAATAAGCCCACAAACATCTTCATTACCTCGTAACAGTATTTAAAATGTCATTGGCAGTGACTTGTGATTTTTAGTGTAGAGACATTGTCGTCACTGCAATATCTATTTCTTTCAAAGTTCATAATGGTTTATAAAAAATCGTTTCACGGTTCGTATTCGATCACTTTCTCACGCCTAGGTTTTGTGCAAAGATACTAATGTCACTACTGTACTAATTTTTCGACTCTAGTCTATCCACACTCAACGCTCTAATCTTTTTTGGCATAACCACAAACTCAGTTTTAAAAAGTATCGTAGTACAATCGGCAGTTTTATCGCTAGACACCATATATTTATGCAGGTGGAGTGGCAGGCTAGTGAGCACTAAATTATGCCATGAGATCTTAATTATATAAAATTGTAATGTTTATAAACATTTTTTTAGTTTAATGCATTTTTATTATGGATCATTCAAATTATGATAAATCTTTTTGCTAAAAACAACAGTGTACCTGAAGTACACTTAATTCTGTACATTGTTTATTCATAACAAATTAACTTATATACAATAAATACTAAGTAAGCTCCCGAGTTTCAATGTAGCCATTTACAATTTGTTAGCCTAATATGGGTAACAGGGTTCTAGAAAACCCTATAACTGGCGGATACTCGTGTTTCTTATAAGGTAAACCTAGAAACCTAGTACCTAATTCATTGTATTTTAAGTGAACGCTAGTCTGTCCGTTCATTCAACAGCCATTGATACGATTTATCACCTAGGGTACCATCATTCAAGAGAGTATCTGAGATTAATGATTGTGTGTGTGTGTGCGTTCATGTAAGAACTTGGTTGAATTTAATGCAACACATACAAAGACTTTCTAGTTTAACTCTGTATAGATAATATATATACCAGCAATTGAACAAATAATAAAAAACGCTTTTAAATTATCTTTATAACCATCTCATAAACATACTGTGTATAGATATTTAAATAAGTTTTTAAGTTCATGTATAGATGTATCATACTTTAAGATTTACTCGATTTTACCTTTCAAAACGACTATCATCTTAGTTGACTGTAGCTCACAATACAAATAATGGTTCATCTCCTATTGTGTCTGTTGTACACAACTGAGGATCTGAACAAGGTAACTGCGGTGGTCCTCAATGTCCCCGAATTTTGGGCTGAACACCTCAAATACCAGTAAAAGTGGTCATCAACTCAAAGAAGAAATAGAAATTGGCATGATTATTGAAAAGTAACCCAAACATTGATTTCATATTGTATCTGTGTCATAAAAATTACCAAACAATTCGAATTTCGAAAAATTATTCAATAAATCTTAAAAAAAAAACATGACAACCCTATTCCTCACGTAAACTTCTTACTGACACAATTGTTGTTATTCAAAAACCAACTTTATTCAAAGATCCTAGAGTTGAATTTCTAACGTAAATTAGAAATGATTATGCAACAGAAGGTAGAAAGGCAGGTAAGTTCAAAGATAACGCTTGTCTTTGGCAGAATAAAGCTTAATTAGGTCGCATTATTTCCATTGGAATCTTCTGGATTAGCATTTTATGAGTTCTGCCAATAATAGGACAAGATGATTTTATTCTGGGATAACTTTTGATAATATTAAGAGGCAGATTTTGAGAAAGATGGTTATTTAGGAAGTTTCGAATGATTCAGACGAGGCTTCGTGGCTTAGTGGTCAGAGTGTTACCCCTGTAAGTGAAAGTTCGCAGGTTTGAATCCCATGAAAGCATTCTCTTTTTCCTATCTAAATTTGATCTGAGGATGATGATGATGTTGCCTTTAACTCGTACGACATAGCAAGGTAAGAGATGGAGTGACCCAAATTCTAGTCTACCGGGATAGAGTCACGTGGGGTAGCTGTACGCAGTTTTTAAAGAACTGTCTCTGAAATAAAACATACTTATAATATGAATCAAACCCGTATTTATTCTCATCTATTAGACTATAAGGAACATTAACTAATCACTCTAAGTAATTGAAATTAAACAACTTTTATATACCATTAGGTTTTTTAAAACTCGGGAAATGCGTACACTTTCCCCACCCCTGGGTTAAGTATACGCACTGCGGATACTTAGTCTTCTACACAATTGTCACAAGTAAATACACCATTTATATAATTAAAACACTCTTCGTGCCACCAGAATTTGCAAATATGGCATTCTATCCACTCCTCGGTAGGTGGATCTTCAAATTTTTCTTTACATAGTGGACAAAAATATTCCTCTCCTGTGTGACTTAATGATATCTGTGTACTAGCACTTCTCTTCTTGTTTTTCCTTTATTATCTATCTATATATACTTTGAGTTTGCTTCTTTGGTTTCTTTGCTATTGTCATATTCAGTTTCGTTTGCTTTTGCCTTCTCCTATCAACTTTTTTGCTGCTTCAATCTGCTCATTGGTACAAACCTTCCAATCTGGACATTTTCTTATATATTTGCGGGGCATTTTAGATCTAAAAGTCCAACACAATAAGATAAAATTTACCTATATTTCATAAAACAACGAGGCGGGGCAAGTGTACGCGATTTTTACTCTGCGGTCAGTTACCCACGTATACTTACCCCATCAAACAAAAAAAAAGTAAACAAATTATGTGTTGATATGACGTACCTGCAGCTAACTGCCTCGATTCAAATAAAATATCAATTAGTTTTTCTATTCGAAAACATCACACAATCACAGTTTGGCCAGCAATTTGACCAAGTGCCCAGCACCTTTACTTAAGCAAAAAGAATAAGAAAACGACCAAAAAACTTCTCTTTCCAATTTTTTACCCGACTGCGCGACGCAAAGGAGGGTATTGTGTTTATCAGTCTATGTATGTATGTATGTATGTATGTATGTTTGTTTCTATGTGGCGCTCTAGAGACCAAACGCATGGGCCGATTTTGACCATTCTTACGTCAATCGATTCGTCTTAACCTTGCGAGTGTCACTAAAGACATGACAGTAACCAAAATTCACCACAGCGACAACCAGACGCCATATTGTCAAAATGAAAAAAAAAAAAGTCGATGAACTATGTCAAGTGGGGTGTCGTTGAATAGGTATTTTAAAATCATATTTAGGTTTCTTTTACCATTTTTCATTTTGAATTGTAGTTTAGAATATATAACGATTTAAAGTTGTTTAACAAAACATTTATTCTCGCTAATTTCCTTACTTATTGATTTAAGTTTATATTTCAAGTATAAACGATATAAGTACAAACAAAAATATTTTTGATAACTAAAAAGTATAAAATAAAAAAATAATTTAAAGAAAACCAAAAAACCCGACTGCGTAAACTAAAAAGAAATAAACAAGCCCAATAGTTGAAAATTCATACAATACTCACAGTCGGGGCCCAATCAAATTTTACCAATCAAATCTTCCCAAGGGGCCCCGACTGTGAGTATTGTATGAATTTTCAACTATTGGGCTTGTTTATTTCTTTTTAGTTTACGCAGTCGGGTTTTTTGTTTTTCTTTAAATTATTTTTTTTTTAATTTACGCCGCTAAATGTAAATAGATGTCACGCCACTTTTTCTCAGTGAATGAATGCTCGCGTATTTCACTATGGTCCGACCCGCGATTACGAGCGAGATTCGCACAAAGTTCACTGCGGATACTTACTCGCCGCGTACGGTTACCCCACGTGACCATACATATGGCAACTAAGAGATAATAAGGGTGTTTAACATCAGACATAAGGCTAGATCCAGACTCGAATGAATGGCTAGAGTCAACAATAGTGCCCGGAATACGGCAATTGGCTCACCATTATTGATGGAATGTGGAAGTTAGGTAATTAAGCTCTGCATAACTAATTATTTAATAACATAAAACAAAAAGACTTAAATTTAAAAGCGTCGTGGAATTCCTCCGCATCACATGCCTCTTGTGGTAAGGTTCCCAGAAGACTGGCCGCATTGCCACGTATGGCAATGCTTATTCTCTGTCCTAAGAAGAAACCAGCCTTGGTCACGAGAAGCGTCGACCATACGCTTCGCAATCTCGCTGAAGAGATTGCGAGCGCTCGGATTATAATTAGGTATATAGATGAAGTTCATGTCATTACATACTAATTTAATAAATTAAAAAGTCATAGGTAAGTACAAGAAGTATACAGGGTTTGAACCCGCATATCTATATGTCCAGTCCAGACAGAAAGTACACAAATTACTCATAAAAGGGTGGTTTTTGTCACAAATAGGTGTTGAGGGTGGATTCTTTAATTAAAAACATTAACCACCCCTCTGATGGATCACTGGACACTCGGACACTCGTTAATTGATGGGCTTTGTATGTTGCGAGTTCGAATCCTGCCTCTGTTTAATTGTATAAAAGTTTTAGTAGCTTATTTTTACATTGATATGTATTTTGTTTGTCGTTACCTATAAGAAATCAATCATTGTTTGTATTGATTATGCCCGGTTAATGGCAATAGGCTCGCCACCTATTGGGACCTAAACATAAACTGGCGAAATGTGGGTGCTAGTACCTTTGCCTACCCGTTTGGGGATATGGGGGTGAGTTTATATTATGTTATGATTATGCCATAAATGATAACTTTAAATACCTACCTTATACATCTTATTATAACTTTTATATTTTTATAGCTAAAAGGTTCTTTTCATTGAACTGATGATTTTAATAAATAAAGGTACAGGTACAAAAAGTATCTCCCAGAAATATATACATATACATAAAAAAAATGATATGAAAATGTCCGCATGTAAAATAGTACTTAGCTTTATAGTTCTGTTCCCACAGTCAATCCGTGGAGACGGTTTTGTGGGGCTATGTTTAACATTAAGTTTTTAAATTGTTTAATAAAGATACATACATACATACTTTACATACATACATAAATAAATTCGTATAAAATCTTTTCTTCTTTTCTTCGATGATTTCTATCAAATGGCCTTGTAGCTGCGTAGTGACATCACTATATACAATTTTGGTTTCAGAATATCCAGGAACTTTTGGGAGCCTACTGTGCAGTCATGATGCGAACTGCACCAGTATCTCTTCCATGAATCAGCAAGAATACCGACTTGGATCGATCATCCTCCATTCCTACACATGACAACACGTGCAGAGCTTAGATGTCACCCGCATACGGTGCAGAATATTCCATCAAGAACCAAGCGGTTTGGTGACTCTTTCCACAACCGCACCATTAAGTCTTGGAATTCCTTACCAGCTCACGTGTTTCCTTCTTCCTACAGTCCCGGTCTTAAGCGGGGCGTGAAAAAGCATCTGATGAAGCCGTCAAGCTGAACGCCACCATTGTAACCCTTCACGTGTATGTAATGATGAACTTCTTTCCTGAAACTTTGCCGTGAGCTTACCATCAGGCAGGGAGGAGCCAAATTGACGTGTCCGTTAGATGTCATCCGCATGCGGTGCAGGATATTCCATTAAGAACCAAGCGGTTTGGTGACCCTTTTCACAACCGCACCATTAAGTCTTGAAATTCCTTACCAGCGCACGTGTTTCCTTCTTCCTACAGTGAAAAAAAATCTGATAAGGCCGTCAAGCCAACCATTTTTTTTAACGTCACCTAGACCCATGGTAAGCATAGTTTAACTAGCTTGTGTTACGGGTTCTAGAATGCGGATAAACATACATAAATACATTTTTTTTTGTAAATACATACATATTATACATAGAAACACCATTGTAACACTATACGTGTTTATAATGTTGACCCTCTTTTCTGAGACCTTGCCTTCAGCTTGCCATCACGTGAAGTAAATTTGACGTGCCCTAATTTAAAAAAAAATCAGACTTAAAGATACTCACCCACGCAAACATTGTTTGTTTATTGATTTCTATAACTGACAAAAGTGAAAAGATTCTAACCCACCACCCTTAATGCGGAGTTCATCAGGCGGTTCTGCTCAACGTACCTCATTATTGCCAGTTGAATGGCCCTGGTGACAAAACACCAGTTATTAGGGAACCATCTGAGTACAATGCTCCACGACAAAACTCTTACTTCGAACTCGTGCGCCAATCGTAGGGAAAACTTTATTTTCGTGGCGGTACTTGCGTTAAGGACGATGTTTTTGCTGCCTTTGATTCAACTGTAATGAGCAGTTTTTGAGTAGGTATATTGTCATTTAGCTCTTAAAATCAGGTAGAGATGGCGCTAGCATATTTATTGGTACTTTTTTAATATGCATTGTGGGGGCCAATTAAGTAAACCGAAGAACATTTTTTCCATAAATTAGAGAACACTACATGTGATAGTGACAGTGACACCACACTCTTCTTAATAATAATACCGTGCTGCGCCATCTAGCGCGACTTTAGGGAAGCTATAAATACCTTACTGGAAAACTGCTCATTAGTGATGTGTCGGATACTCGTATTTGTATTAAAATCTGCGGATATATAAGATTGAGAAATGAGATCCGTATCGGTTTCTTTTTATCGAATGTTGTACTTATTTATTTATTTATCGGAAGAGCAGCAGCAATAAAATAATTTGAAACTTTTAGCATAGATACATACAGTCAATTATAGGTGCTTGCTGTTACAAATCAGACTGTATATGGCCATTGACAAAAAAATGTGTATTCACAAACTAAACTCTACTCATAGACAAAATTTTTCACGGAATTAAAAGAATTCCCAAGAACTTTATCGTAACATTTTTCCAAAATATTCAATATTAAAATATTTTAATAACTTTATTCAGAAAAGGTCATTATAGAAACCTCTACGCGATAAGAAAACCATACTCATATGGTTATAAATCAATCAAAGTTTATTGGACGCAAAAAGTGCCATAAAGAGACGGTCGTCGGCGTAAAGTGTTCTCGGAGACACTTTGATGGACCCAACCATGTTATAGACTCTAACATGTCTACCCATCATAAAATAATAGCAACAATGTTTTTATTGCCCTAGGCTTTTCTTTGTATTTCCTACTTAAAGGTATATAATAACTTTGAATCCCATACACTCAAGGCCTTTTATTCCATTTTTTTTTATACAACTCGGTCGCAGACAAGCACGCGGCCCACCTGATGGTAAGTGGTTACCGTGGCCTATGGGCGAGTGTAACACTAGAGGAATAACACTCGTGCCGCAACCCCTGTAAGAACAGAGACATTCTGTGTCGTCAGCGCAAAAGATGTAGGATAAGCCTTTGGTTTTCCCACTGACAACACAAAACCCCTCTAGTCTTTTCTAGTCTTTTGTCTAAACGACGACATTTCCACTTCTAAATTCTGTATATCCAGTGTGCGTACCACCATGAGCACGGGCCTGGGGGTGACGGGTAGAGCTGCCTGACACCCTAGCAGAAGCAGGCCGAAGCGGCAGCGCAAAGTGCGTCTCTCCATACCCGGGAGCTAGATGGGAATACCATGGTTCCCACATTAGGGTAAGGGGGTCATCTCAAAAGAGATGTCTCCGGATCTGCCGGGGTGCGAGAGATATGTCTTGTATAATCTCAACTCTAGCAATCAAGGGTCCATAATATATGACGTGAGTTTTAGTTAAGTTTTTATCAACAAACAAAGCAAAATATTTCACGCTTGTTTGACAATTTTTTTCTGTTTTACCTAAAAGGAATTAAATATATTTTTGTGTCCAATCAACTTTAAAAACTAAAGTAACGATTTCAAAAAAAAATCACCATTGGAAAGCTACATTCAGTCTGAGTAACATAGGTTATACTACACTGCGCGATTACTGACATCTACGCGGGCGGAGTCGCGGTCAACAGCTAGTATCAAATAAAATAGTTAGGTTAGGCTGTAACAAAACAGGTAAAACTAAGGTGAAAGATCAAAAACCACAGGTCGCATATTAAGGTAGTTTTATTGTTAGTAACTGTCAAGTCAATGGAGATGATAATCTCCTTGTGTTGCTAATTAATAATAATGAGGACGTAATTATAATCTGTGGTAGATAAGCAATTTGTATTCTTTTTTATAGGTTAAGTACTACTGTTTCTGTGAAATGTTGAGATTCTTGATTCAAAGTTCTTAGTAACTTGAGATGATTAAGTTAGGTATGCTATTGTTTTAACAATAATTGTTTCGTGATTAAGTTGTATATTTTATATTTATTTGATTAGATTTACTACTTCTTAATGGCCAAAATACATAATGCAATGTTAGCGTAGACGAACGAGAATTTATTCTAATAATTATCTAATTTATTGGTAGTGGGCGATTGAAATTCTATCAAAGTTTGATAGTTTATACCTATAAGATAATGTTAGAAGTTATATTAAATTGCTAAATTTGAGTTTCTTAATTAAAGCACTCTAAATTAGTATTTCTACCGCTTTTCCTGTATCTTTTTGCCAATCATACTGAATTAATGATGAAAAATAATTGGGATACTGATGTTTGGTAAATATATAATACGGTTTAACTTTAAACAACACTTTTTATTATG
Source organism: Pelosia muscerda (assembly GCA_963691645.1). Lineage (NCBI taxonomy): Eukaryota > Metazoa > Arthropoda > Insecta > Lepidoptera > Erebidae > Pelosia > Pelosia muscerda. The sequence goes on along the minus strand of OY829114.1, from coordinate 12,372,113 downwards.
CGCGACTGGCATTGCCGGGTCCTCTTTTTCAGCTTTCAAATACCCTTAGTTTTTTTATCGTGCGAAAAATCCCCACGAATACCCCCTCACCGGAGCCGGTTGGGAAGGTTATGTCGGACTCGAACCGACTGAAACGCACGCCGTCTTTGGGTCTTCAGTTGCCGGAGGTGAGGTAGTAGCCAACATATACCTCGCACCCCGGCAGACCCGGGGCCTTCTCTTCGAGATGACCCCCGTCGAGCTTTCAAATACCCAAAGAAAAAATAATAGTCTTATTGATGGCCATACATTACAGCTACCATGATTCTGTAGACTCTGACGACCCAGAGTTTCTTTTAGGCGTTGGGAGTTCTGACGGTAATCCACTCTATCCAAATAGCCCCGTATTGCAAAGTGATGTATTTTTCAATGTAGTTCAAATACACTGACATTAACAAGAGTGGTTTTTTAAACATCATGGTGGTTAAAAGACAATGGATGGTACGTTTTGTTTGTGCCGGGAGCACCGCGAGGGTACGGTAATGAAAAACATGCGCGCAATGACTCCCGCACCCCTAGATTGAACAACGTCGATTTGTGAGTTACGCCGTTGTTTGTGGTTCTGTTTAATTATAATTACATTTACATTACATACATTATATTTCTTACCCTCCGTGGCGTGGCGGTAGTGAACGCGAATGTTATGCACGGGATACGGGTTCGATCCCCGCTCAGTGCAAAAAGATTAGGGATCCTTACTAATACTTAAATAACATAACCCAATGTGTAAAAAAGTACAATATTAAACAACATAATATCTAACCGCGGTAGCCTAGTGGTATGGGTAATGGACTGCTGCTGAGACGAGGTCTCGGGTTCGATTTTACCATCGACTCTTTAACATGGCACACATCAATAACTTTTCGATGCTTTTCGAAGTTATGTGTGTATTTATCGCAGGTTTATAAGTGCCCGGTTAATGGCTATATGTTCACCTATTACATTGGGACCTAAACATAAAACTGGCGAAATGTGGGTGCTAGCACATCTGCCTACCCCTTCGGAGATATAGACGTGAGTTTATAAAAAAAATATGTACAGCGCGATAAAGGACATTCCAGGCTACAGTAACCTAATATTAGTACAGATAGTAGAGCAACAGACACAAAAAAAATACCAAGAATTCTAGAGTTATAAGACAAAAATGATTCTGATATAAACGGTGAGGGTACAAAGGACATTCCCGGCAACACTTACTACCTAATATTACAGTTAGTAGAGCAACAGACACAAAAAAAAATTTCAAGAATATTCTAGAGTTATAAGACAAAAATGATTCTGATATAAACGGTGAAGGTACATCGGTATGCGCGCGATATCAGTCAATACTCGAGTGGTCAGTACAATAATGCTTGTAATACTCTCACAATGACTGTTTGGGGCCGTATATCATCGGCTCGCTCGAACAATGGCCTAGCAGCCGGCGCTTGCGCATCGCGGTACGCTATAAACCGTTTTGATACTTGATTTATATTTTTGTCTTTTTGGCAAAATATCATCCAGAGGCAGGTTATTAATCAGTCTGATACTCTCCAAGACGTTAATTGGTGGAGCTTGTGCGGCAAAGCACGTAATTAATTTCCTTGCCATTTACACCGCATAGCAAGGAATTGGGTCAATTATTTTTTCCAAATTTACGTATTTAGCTGCAACTTTTTCGGTTAGTAATTTATTTTCAGCATACCCATATTAAATGAAATCAAATCAAATCACAATACAAAGTGCCCGATTGGCGGCAATAGGCTCGCTCCCTATAACGCGGGACCGAAAATCATAGTTGGTGAAATGTTGGTGTTTAATACACCTCTGCCCGCCCCTTCGGGGATTATGGGCGTGAGTATATGTATGTAGGTTTTTAACTAATTGTGAACACATCCATAAAAAGAGCATACTTGCGACGGCATAAGGTACTTACACTATGTTAGGTAGGTTAAAAAATTTTCTGTCCTTCGTGATCAGAGACCAGTTCATTACCGTCATCTCATCTTCTTTATTCGAGTCGATGGCATTTCCTTGAGTATATTACAGGGAATTGTTGTGTAGTAATTTGGTTCACGGCAGCGCTGCTACTCACGGAGAGGACCCGCGCATAAGTTTCGCTCTTCAAAAAGGCTTACTACGTCCCCTGCATGCATTCAATCAATTAGCCTATCACAATCCAATCCTGGATATAGGTTTCTCCCAATTTTGGAAGGTTTTGGGCCTAATGCTTCGACGCTGGCCAGACGGGTTGGTACAGGGTTTTATTTCGAGTTTTCCTTCTCTCACAGTCATATTGTCCGTATTTCCCGTTAGTCACCTCTTACAACACCCTTCGGATGAGATAAGGTATGAATTCTTTCTCCATCGCCACTCTGAAAGCGTAATCTAATCTTGTTCCTGGGTAATCCTTCCAAAATGTGTTTTTTTAAATACCTTTAATTTTTTTTTGACAAATACTTAACACAAGAGTGGACTGGGCAAAATGTTTAAAAGCTTTAATAAGTGCTATATTAGGTATATTGCCTAATTACCCACCTGATTGACGCGATTATTCCCAGTAGTCCCCTCTGATTGTTCCCAGTAGTAGATGGTGAAAATCATAGTTGGCGAAATGTGGTTATTTAATACACCTCTGTCTACCCCTTATGGGATTACAGGCGTAAGCGTATATATGTATGTTTCATTTAGTTCTGTATCAGTCAAGTCCACGGTTAAATAGATTTTCGTTTTTCAAAAGTATCAAAACCACTACATCCCGCCACAAGCTAAATACCATGTTATAAAGTAACCGACTGTGTCTTGCGGTCAATATATCGCATTCAAGCCATTCACAGCATCATAGCTAAACATCGCAAACACACCCTCAAACATCTTCCCACGAAGACATTGTCCAGCAAAACAATCAAACGGTCTCGAAAATATTGACCCTGATAACCAAATAACATTACAGTTATAAAAACACCCCTTATACCTTATTTCTGAGTCATAAAAGCTAGATTTGCTTGGCTACTAGCTTATTAATAGTAAAATTTATTTGGTTTTATACAAAAGGCTTTTGTTAAAAATATGTAAAAGTCTAAACATATGGTTAGTTTGCTATTATTTTCGTTGTAAGGGTCACGGTTTGACATGATGTGTTCTATGTTGTAGGCGAAGGGATTATACCACTAAATATTCTTTAAGTACCGTGAGAATATGAAATTCGCAAAGGTCTTTGATTCACGCTAAATGGACCAGAATGTCCTCTTTGTAAAGGTGATGTAGATAATGTTTAAATTTGGTTTTAAATTGTGACATTTCGATTGAAAGAATAACTGTTTGATATATTTCCAGAATTGGTGGCTATAGAATCAAAACTACCTCAATATGAAAACGGTAATACCAGTGTGAATTATTCATTCTTTTTCATTGACAAGAATTAATATGCTGTAATAATGAATGCACAACAGTCTTAAGACAAAAATCATAACCATTGGGTTATACCTGTGTCGTTAGCACGAAATATTATCGATTTCGTAATGTAAAGGTATCGACAGAACGGGGCATTGTGATTGGCAGCCTGCCTACTGTGAAATGTGCGTACGTGAAGCCCGCTAACCGTAATTCTCCGTTCGCTCGATACCTTTATATTACAAATTCGATAGTTTTTCGTGCTAAGGCCACTGTAATGACATACGGAGCCGAAACGTGGACAATTACGATACGATTGGTCCACCAATTCAAGGTCACTCAGCGCGCTATAGAAACAGCTATGCTTGGTATATCTCTGCTCTGAGAGATCGAATCCGGAACAAAGTTATTCGGCAGAGAACTAAATTTATCGACATGCTCAACGAATTAGCAAGCTAAAGTTACAGTGGGGTGGTCATATCTGCCGTAGGAGCGATAACCGTTGGGAACGAGTCCTTGAGTGGAGACCGCGAACCGGCAAACGTAGTGTGGGACGCCCTGTGACTAGATGGAGCGACGATATACGCAGAGTAGCTGGTGGGGAGTGGAGGAGGACAGCCGAAGACCGGGCTAAGTGGCGAGTCATGGAAGAGGCCTATGTCGAGCCGTGGACTGCCGCGGGCTGATGATGATGATGAATAATGAATTAATACTTCATTGTTGACACTTCGATCATTTACAATGATCATTTACATTGCTGGAAGTGTAGAAGCAATAAAAAGAGGAATAAATTTTCCTTTCGAAAAATTTTACCCTTCGCCACTGATAGACCCTAATATACAATACAGCCCGCGCCTCCGCCCGCGTGTATGTCGATCGAAAGGTACTCGATTCTCTTATGGCCTATCTAGGTATACTACTTCTTCAATTTTCAACTTTCCATATTCCCTTATATCCCCATTTTCCGTACATTTGCCATCCGTCATTTTTGGTGTTGTCTCTCTCTAATACATCCTACCTAACTGTTGTCTTGAAAACAGAAATTGTTATCAATATCAGTGTTTGGGCTGCCAGGAAGTCGAAAGGAGTCGTGGTTCTTTGGTGTTGAAATGATGAGAATGACTCGTAATTAACTCAATAAGTATATTTGCTTTTTTACACTGATACATTAATTGGTAGGTAGGTGACAATACAATGTATGTGCTACTGAGATGTTTGATAGCGAGTGGGGGGCCGATCGGTTACGTTGCCGCCGATGCGTGGCTACCCTTGTGTGCGTGTTTCTATTGTCGATGTGTTGCGTCGACATGCCGCCCCTCATTGAAGCCTTGCTTCAATCTTGCTGAGCTTGAGGTAAAGGACAAATCTTGGCAAAGGAACGTCGAATTATTCCTGAGTTCGTTTTAATGTCTGCTACTCGGGTTACTCCGTCGGTTCCAGGGTATATGGTTACGATACGTCCCAGCTGCCACTTCATGGGAGGCAGGTGATCGTCTTTGATGAGGACAAGGTCTCCTGTGCAGAGTGATCCCTGAGATTGCTTCCATTTAGTGCGAATTTGAAGTTCTGAGATGTATTCACGATGCCATCTGGACCAAAATTGCTGACGAAGTTGTTCAACTCTTTTATATCGATCAATACGATGAGATGGTATTTCGGCTAAATCTGGCTCTGGTATTGACGTTACTGGTTTGCCAATTAAGAAATGACCTGGAGTGAGGGGTAATAGGTCCTGTGAGTTAGAGGATAGAGGACTAAGAGGACGTGAGTTTAGTATCGCCTCAATTTGTGTCAGAACCGTGTATAAATGTTCAAATGTTAAATTTGAATTACCGATAGTACGTTTTAAATGGTTTTTCATGGATTTAACACCTATTTCGTGTAAACCACCAAAATGTGGGGATCGGGGTGGAGCGAAGCTAAACTTGATGGATTGCTGTGCAAAAATATCTACGATTTTATCTTCATCAGTAGAGATAATATTCTTTAATTCGTTGTTGGCTCCAACAAAATTAGAACCATTATCTGAATAAATGTAAGACGGTTTGCCGCGGCGAGCTATGAACCGTTTCAAAGCTAAAATAAATTTTGTTGTAGTCATGTCGCTTACCAACTCGAGATGAATGGCTTTAGTGGCAAAGCAAACGAACACGCAAATATATGATTTAACTAACCGACATCCTCGCCCCTCCTTGTTAGCGACCATAACGGGACCGGCGTAATCTACGGCTGTAAACTGAAACGCGTAACCGGCATTAAACCTTTCTTTAGGTAAGTTACCCATAATAGGTGCTATTGTCTTTGCTCGGTAACGGCTACAAACGGTGCAGTTTCGATACACAAACCTGGCTAAGTCTCGTCCACCGACCGTCCAATAATTTTGGCGAGTGGAGTATAGCAATTGTTGAGGGCCTGTGTGCATTAAAGCCTTATGTTCATTTTTAAATAAAAGTATAGTGAAATGATGATTTTTATGAAGTAAAAATGGATGTTTTTTGTCATAATCGTATTGTGAATTATGAAGTCGCCCTCCTACTCTTATAACGTTTAATTTATGGTCAAAAAATGGATTGAGAGATAACAATGAATTAGTACCTTTCAATTTTTCATTAGCCTTTAATTGTTGATATTCTGTAGGGAATGATTGCTGTTGTGAGAAACTGATTAATTTGTACTCAGATAGTTGAAGTTCGGCAACTTGTAGATTACCTTTGATTATGTTTGTTTTGTTTTTCAAATTATGTATAAATCTAAGGACATAAGCTAAAGTTCTATGCATACGCGAGTAAGTTGAGAATCTGTCAAAAGGAAATAAAGCTTCCCATGGTTGAGTGACCATGCAAACAACTTCCCTTTTTAACTCGGGTAAAGATTGATTATTATTTTTTAAATCAATAGTAGGCCACGATGACTCATCAGATTCAAGAAATTGTGGACCATACCACCATTGCTTACAGCTAATCAAAGTGTCGGCACTCATTTTACGCGTTAGATAGTCAGCTGGGTTTGCTTGTGTAGGAACATAACTCCAAGAGCTAATATTCATAGTGGACTGTATTTGTTGAATTTCTCCTATTCTGTTCCTAACAAATGTTTGCAATTTATTAACCGTAGTACTAAGCCAGCCTAAAACAATGGTCGAGTCAGTCCAGTAAAAAATTTCATTGACGGTGACTCGTAATGATTTAATAATTTTCGTACTTAATCTAGCTCCTAACAACGCTCCACAAAGCTCCAGGCGTGGAATAGTTTGTGGTTTTAGAGGACTCACCTTGTTTTTTGAACACAATAAATGAATAAGTATGCCATTATTTTTATCAATAGAACGTAAGTATGCGCACGCTCCATAGGCTTCTTCAGAAGCGTCTGTAAATATATGTAATTGTAATTTATTATAATTTGTACTTATTGTGTGTCTAGGAATTCTTAAATGATTTAATTGTGATAATGAATTAATAAAAGTTAACCAAGCTCTTTGTGTTGCTTGGGGAACCTCGTCGTCCCATGAGAGTTTGCATAACCATAATTTTTGCATAGTTATTTTCGCTTCTAAAACAGCTGGAGTGACTAGTCCTAACGGATCAAATAGTTGCGAGATAGTGGACAAAATATTTCTTTTGGTTATTTTACCGTGGGTTTTTAAATTTATATCGAAGCATATTTTATCGGTTTTATGATCCCAATTAATCCCTAATGTTTTGGAAATATCATTGGGACACAAATCAAAACGATCATGAGACATGTTATCATCTCGTTTAAGTTGAGTCAGGACCCCCTGATCATTAGAACACCACTTTCTAAGAGGAAAGCAACCGCCTTTGAGTTGTTCGGTCACTGCGGAATAGACGTGGAGCGCTTGAGAGACATTGCTAGCGCCGGTGATGAGGTCATCGACGTAGAAATCTCTTGAGATCACCTCTTGGATGAACGGATCACTACATTCGTCAGCTAACTGCTTCAAGCACCGTATCGCAAGATACGGAGCAGAAGCAGTGCCGTACGTCACGGTGTTCAGTTCGTAAGCCCTCAGAGCTTCACTCGGCTCGTCGCGCCACAGTATTTTTTGCAGACATCTTTGTGATTCGTTAATTTCAATTTGTCTATACATTTTAGTGACATCTGCAGTAAGTACTATGTTATGTTGGCGAAAGCGTAATAATATTGAAAAGAGGTCGTCTTGAATTACTGGCCCAACCATTTGCAGCTCATTGAACGAATAACCAGATGAGGTTTTTGCTGAGCAATCGAAAACCACCCTTAAAGACGTCGTCAAACTGCTAGCTCGTTCAACGCCATGGTGGGGAGCAAAGTATTGGATATGATCACTATGTTGATTTTTTGATAGTCTCATATGACCTAAATTAATATATTCATGAATGAAATCTTTATATTGATTTTTTAGTTGTGTATTAATTTGTAATCTTTTCTCTAATTGTAAAAATCTTGTTTTAGCAATTTTGTAAGAATCACCTAAAACGTTTGGATTAAACTTTAATGGGATTGTCACACAAAATCTGCCATTAGGTAGGCGAGACGTAGTGTTCACGAATGATTTTTCACATTCAATCTCTTCGGGGGACCACTCTAGTTGTTTATTCGTAGTTGTAACAATAGTATCTAGTTCCCAGAACTTCGCCAATTGGTTGGTGAGCACTTGAGAATCAGAAAAATTGCAAAGTGTTGATGAACTTAGTTGTAAAGATCCGGTGATAAACCAACCTAATTTAGACCTTTGTAAAATTATATTTTGATCATTTAATTTAACTTGTTCGGGTTCAATAAACTCCCACAGTGTTCCGTTGCCAATCAAAATATCAATATTTGAGGGTAAATAAAACTTAGGATCGGCCAATGAAAATTTCTTAGGAATTTTAAAAATATTTTTATCTATTGGGGAACTTGGCCAAGGATTGGTAATATCGGAAATAATTATGCACGTGATGGTTTTGCAATAATTCGAATGAAGAGATTGAATAATAATATCGCAACATTTTTTTGATACTGATACACTTTTGTTCAATCCATTAATAGTCGTAATCATATTTTTCGTAGGTAACCGAAGTTGTTTACAAAGTCGCTCCGTTATAAAGTTAGCAGTACTGCCCGAGTCTAACATGATGCGCACACGCTGACTATTATCTAAGGCGGTGCGCACACTCACGCAAGCTGTAGACAACAGTCCTACTGAGGACGCAGTAGCACACGTTAACACTACTTCGTCGCGCGAATCCTCATTGCGATCGTTCTCTGATAGCTTCGGACAGATTAAGCTATTATGTTTTTTATTACATTTTTTACAAGCCTTTAATTGACACTTTTTTGTGGAATGTCCAGCCTTCAAACAATTCAGGCATAGATTTAATGAATTCGCTTTAATTTCACGATCTTTATTGGTTAATTTTAAAAACTTTTTGCAATAATAAATAAAGTGGTCAGCTGACTGACAGACGGGGCACTTTCTCCTTTCATCAGTGGATAAGAGGCTCGTTGCATTGCCTGGTGACTTAGATGCTGTTTTGTTTTTGTTACTATTTTCTAGTATTTCCAATAATTCAGATCTATTTTTTGTAAAGTGAATTAAATCTTCAAAGGTTAAATGCTGTTTGTTATTGATTAACGCTTTATATTTTTCCCATTCCACAAAAGTCTGTGAATCGAATTTACTGGCCAGCATATAAATCAACAAGGTGTCCCATTTATCGGTGGGCTCCCCTAATGTTTTCAAAGATCGCAAATTCTTAACGAAACTGTCAACTAAGCGTTTTAAATTAAACGATGTATCTTTCTGAATAGAATAAACTGTAAATAGCGCCTTAACATGATTAGCGATAAGCATTTTTTTGTTGTCATATCGATCACAAATTAAATTCCAGGCTACTTCATAATTACTTGAAGAGAATTCAATTGATTTTATAACTAACAAGGCACTGCCTTCTAATGACGAACGCAGGTAATGGAACTTATTAATTGCGCTTAGGTCGGGGTTATCGTGAATTAATGATAGGTAAGTGTCTCGAAACTCCAACCAAGAACCATAAGCACCGTTGAATGTAGCAAGCTGTATGATAGGTAACTTGACACTAGCTCCATGGCCCTTAGTAAAATTTAATTCACAACTAGAATTGTGCGGTTGCTCGGCCACTGCGCCTAACTTCGACTTAGCGAGCGCCACGGCCTTAAAGTACATACACTCAAAGAGGTCGCGCTCTTTTTCCTGTTCGGTGACATTCGTAGTTATACCTTCTATTTCCTGCTGAATTTCGTTGTAACTATCAAATAATGGTTCCAATTTTGATATTCGAGCTTCAATTTCCAACTTGAGTTCGTTGCTTAAATGTGCTGGTAAATTATTAATGTAGTTAGAAAATAAAGTCAAACGGCCCTTTAAGCTGCCTCGCTTTTTAACTAGAGCTTGTTCATCACCCATGGCAATAGAACGTATAGAATACTTTTAATGAAATAGGAAATAGCCACTATCACCACAGTCGTAAAAAGGACGCACCGTAATGTAGTGCGCGGCCTACAATAGCTTGCGTTGAGGCACGGTATTCACGGATACCCGCTTGTTAACGTTTCGTATAAAAATGTTTGTAATGTAATTATTTTATTTTTAGTTTAAATATAATGATTTTGTTGCAGTAAGTAGGCATGCAACAACAAAGATTATTTATAAAAAGGAGTATGGATATCTACTTAATATTTTTATAGTTTTTAGGTATGTATGGTACCTATTTATTATACTTATTACAATAATGTGTAAGTGTAAGTAAGTATTTGATTGATGATAAGTGAAATGAATGAAAGAACTTTATTAAAAGTATGAAACAAATCTACCAAATATTTATAGGAAGTGATAGATTTATTTTTTAGAAATATTATGATATACCTACCGTGGTCGGTAAGATTTATATCGTGTATAGGTATGTACTTATTACAAAAATGTGTTAGTATAAGTACTTGTGAAATTCATCTATTTTCTATTTTGTAGGTAGACGATAGATTTATATAATTAGTATGAATCTACCAAATATTTTTAGGAATTGATAGATTATATTTTAGAAATTTTATGATATACCGTAGTTGGTAGGATTTTTATGGTTTATAGGTATGTACTTATTGCAAAGGTGTATAAGCATGGATAAGTACTTGAGAAATTAATCTATCTTCTATTTGTAGGTAGACGATAGATTTATGTGATTTGTCTGAATCTACCAAATTTTTATAGGAATTGATAGATTTATGTTTTAGGAATCCGTGATCGGTATTGTTTTGGCAATAGGAAGCCTGTTGATTAGCAATAGGTAGCTAAAATATTGTTTTTAATGATTGTTAAAAGTAAAAGGTACTTGACTACACTGCACTGACACAAATGACGAGGCGTGGTAGATGTTATTAAAGTTGGATGGATGAAGGAAATTGGCTGTATCTATATAGTCTAACCAGATCGCCACTTGCCTGTTCACAATGTTGTCCAGAAAGTTTGATGATGAACGTGTCCACTCCTTAGTCCGACTTCAATATCGTCCCTGCTGGTTGCTTCGTAAGTCCGGGAGAAGGATCAATGTTTGGGCTGCCAGGAAGTCGAAAGGAGTCGTGGTTCTTTGGTGTTGAAATGATGAGAATGACTCGTAATTAACTCAATAAGTATATTTGCTTTTTTACACTGATACATTAATTGGTAGGTAGGTGACAATACAATGTATGTGCTACTGAGATGTTTGATAGCGAGTGGGGGGCCGATCGGTTACGTTGCCGCCGATGCGTGGCTACCCTTGTGTGCGTGTTTCTATTGTCGATGTGTTGCGTCGACAATCAGCGCCAATGTATAGATCCAATATTAATCCCTTCTTCTTTAATCGTGCGTACAATTCTTATACCTACTATCTTATATATATATATATATATATCTTATATCTTATATATATTATAGGTATCGATACCTTCCATTTTTGAGTCACAAATATCGAAAATTTCGTAGGGGCATCGTAATATAATTAACAGACCCCTGCCCTATATGTAAATGATCATAATACATCAATAGCCGACGGCTATCATTAATTGATTCCTGTTTGCCCCTCTCTAATTGTTGCGTGTGATTCCACTCCTGAATTATTCATTTACTCGTTCATTCGAATTCACTGTACTTACATACTGCATATGGAGTACGCATATCTGTCATTTAGTACTGGTTAAGATTCTGACAGTTGTCAAGAGAGATAAAAAATTTTTTTTTCACAAAATCCTAGAAGTTGTAGGCGGCGAATTGCTGTCAAATGAGTTCATTATCATGGGCTTTATGTTTACGGTTAAATGAAGAATACTAAGGGGTAAAGAATAAAGGAAAACATGAAGAAGAGCATTATAAGGATTCTGTACAGACGGCAACACGAGTGTGCCACACGTTTCTTTCCAGCTTCCCAAAATTACAACAGATATAACCCTCGGCAAAGCCGGTAAATATAGTTATAGCGGACTCGAACCGACTAAAACGCACGCTGTATTTGAGCTTTTGATTGCAGGATAGTACAAAACCTCTCGCAAACTGGCAGAGTACGGGCCATCTCGCCTTGCGCCGCAGCTGCGACCTGCTTCTCCAAACTCCAAGTCTTTCTGCGACCTTCAAATTGACGTGGTTAACACAAATTCACGTGTCCTACATAAAAAAACTGTCTAATTATTGTATGATCATCTAAATGTCAATATTTTCAATATATTAAATCTATTCTACCATTAAAAGTTTCCTGAACAAATATGTTCTACTAACAAATATTTCACTTTTAATTGTACTCGTGTTTTCAATTTAGTACTTAAACTTAAGTAAGTATACTTATCTTACATAATCTTATCTTATCTTAATAAGATACCTTAACAATCCAAAGTTAACTTTCAAGTACCACAAACGACCAGAACGGGCTTACAAAAAGCTCTCAAACAGAAACGACTGCCAAAACACCCTCGACAAACTCACCTCATCTAAAATTACTTACACACGCATACTTTAGCCAAAAGAATCCTCAAAACTAAAACTATTCGCTGGGGGAGGACAGATATATTGTTATTTTATTGCATCTGAGGGTCCACATGTCATATTTTATCCACCACGTCGCATTTTTTGGATGTGCATCTCCTATTTTATACATTCTTTATCCGAAAACCAGTTTTCCGCAAAATACTGTTCTTACTGCTTTCAGAATAAAGTCTTTTAAAGCTGTGTCTATTGTCTTTTTGTCGATGTATGTCGACGTGTGTGTGACACGCACGGATGGTTAGTATATCATTTTCTTTGTACAAATGGGTAAAAGTATCTTTTGAGGCGTTCTAATCTGATAAGAAAATGTGATAGAGTAACTTTGTTTTGAATGAAAGCATTATATTATGCCATAAGTACGAAATATGGACGTCTTATTTCAAAAGGTTTATTTAAAATGGCAAATTCATAAACATTATATGCCTATTAAGCGTACACAAACAAACATACTTACATGATAAAGTGTCCGCTTGTGGCAAGAGAGTAGGAAAATAGTGACCGAAACTCATTTAAGTTCTACGTGCATGATAAAATCTCACTCTTACAAGAAATTGACCTGGCGCTCGACAAGTGGCAATCGTTTTGGAGAATGAAATAGAAAATTGTTTTTTTTTTATTATTTATTTCCTTAATTTGTTACAACATGTTTCTTAAATCTAAGTACTCGCCAAGCTATTACGCTTGTTGGCGAGATAAACGCTCAATAATCAATACCTATTCTAGGATAATATTCTAATTGTGTATGAGGTTGACAATCGTTCACGGCTGTCATAAATGTCATTAACGTCAAAATACGTGTTAATCCCATACATTGAACATTATATTCTATTCCATTCTACAAAACGACTACGAAGGAATTATTAAAAAAATTACAATTTATCGTATTGATGAAAAAATCTATAGCAGAAATTCTAATTTGAAAACGGTAAAGTAATCTTATAAGATACAGGGACCCTACCAAGATCAAAGAAAAAGTCGAAGCATTGCAAAACAATAGCTTCTTCTTTGTATTTTATTTTTAATAACGTAATCTACAACAAACAAAAACAATCCAATACCAAACCCCATAACCTATAAAACTTCATATACGCTACCAACAATACTACAGTCGAGTCATCAAGCTATTTTTACCATCCGAGAATCGAACCCGCGACACCGCTCGTAAATCACTATCGGTATAAGCACTAATGTCTTGGAACTAACACTGAATTTCACGCTCGATCAGCATCGTTAATGTGACCAAAACGATGTTTTGGCCTCGAAAGCTGCGCGTGAGCATTTCGTATTCAAATCCAAAATGTTATTTTTAAAAAAAAAAAAACAAAAATTAATGGGTGTTTAAGATTGCTTTTGCATTCAAGCATTATATTTTATAATAAGAGAAGTGTGTATGAATGGAATGTTATGTAAAAAAGTTACCAGCAAAAAAATGATGGACAATAAATTATATTTTGAGAAAATTAAAAAGTTTTTAAATCTGCGTAGAGAGCTTTAATATATAATAGTAGGGGAGTCGAGTATGCTAAACTAGTAGTTACTCGAGCATTGTGGAAACCTTTGAGAATTGAAGGTGATAGGTATATGTGATAAAATTTCAAAGCAATTATACCAATTGTTTTAAAGCTAAAGCGGAAAAAGTAAATGCTTCGACGGGACTCGAACTTCCGACCAACCCCTTACAGAAGGAATGCACAATGTAACAGACTGCTGAGCTAGGGAATGACGATGGCGCGTAAGATTGTTGTATCGGACAATTTCAAATATTCAAGATATGTAGCTCCGTGACTCAGTGGTTGAAAGAATCATCGCGCGTTCGAGCCCCGTTGAAGCAAACACTTTTTTGAATATAAAACGATATAATAGTTAATTTTAGTTTTGTTATGACTTTTGTATGTGTATGTAATTATAATTGAAATTAAAACTAAACTTTTTACCAATATCATTTCGTAAATAGTTCCGTGCCCATAGCCCACAGCTACGGGCAAAGTCGCGGCTATGAACTCGTAACATCTCACCCGAGAGCGTTCACCCCTGACCTCTAACTGCCGCTGGTCATCTCGAGACGAGCGCTGTCTCCCTCGCACTTACGGCACAGTGTGTATGTCTGTCTCGCTCGTGGTGTGCACGATCCGATCCGCCGTGGATCCGGGTATCCTCAGAATTGCAGTTGGTTATTCGGTACACATATTGTGGATACTTTTGAATAGTTTTTTAGGATCTCAAGTTTGTGGGTTTTGTTTATGAATATGAAAAATTTGTGACCGACAACATCATATTATTGTTTATTATTAATTATAATAATTAAATATAAATATGATAAGTACTTAAGCATATTTTCTTAGATGTATTGTGACAGCCTCTGTGGCGTGGCGGTAATGAATGCAACTGCTACGCAGGAGGCGCGGGTTTGATACCCGGTGAGTGCAAATATTTGTGTGCAAATGTAGGTGATTTTATGTTAGTAGTTGGAGCCCTAAAAAGTTCAAAAATAACTGGCTTAACGACAATGTTTAGATATCACCAATGGATTGTGGAGATACCTAATATGACAGTCACTTCACGTAAAATATCGAAATTGAAATCCGCAAGATTGGTGGACCCCAGACTCTGAGCTTTTGATGCGACTGGGCTAAACGGTGATATGCAGTAGCATCTAGTCCAAAATTATAATGACTAAAAAATTTCAACATTATTAAAATAATACCGGGTTGCGCTTGCGATTAAAATAATTGCTATTATTTTCCTAAAACGTACCTGTCTACTTTACAATAAATTACTTAACACGACGAACACAAAATTATTGACCCTTAATAAAGATTTATTTTTATTTTTCGTAACTGGCATACCTACTTTTCGAAATTCTCAAGAAATATAATTTAGTGTAAACTATCAAATTTCCTTACACATTATGAAGGGACTTTTTGTATTTGTCTTATTTTTGTAACTAGAGTAATCATGAATTGTTGATAACACCCTTGTACTTGTCCATTATATTCACTATTTTACCTAGCCGGTTTCACCTTGCATTCTCAAAGGTTTACATTAAAAAATTAATATATAAAATAATAATATAAAATTAAAATACTATTAAATTCAACAACTGCCGGTCTCATCCACTCGTGAAGCACGTCACAATCAAAACTGAAGACGCTCCCGCATTACCTGGTCTATACCCAGTGCTAAGGCATATGCGCCTAACTGTACAGCCGGTATATTTCGTACCTGTACTAATATACTAGCTGCATATTATATAGGTACTTATTGTCAGGGCTGCCACGAATATTCCGATTATTAAAAAAATAATAAATATTCTAGGACAATCTACACAACGCCATCTAGACCCATGGTAAGCATAGTTTCATTAGCTTGGGTTACGGGTTCTAGAATGCGGATAAACATACATAGATACATTTTTTTTTGTAAATACATACAAAAAAAACCGCGTTGGCGTAGTGGTCTCAGCTTCGATCCCAGGTTCACCATGGCACACACCAATGGCTTTTCGATGCTTTTCGAAGTTATGTGTGTATTTATCGCAGGTTTATAAGTGCCCGGTTAATGACAATAGGCTCGCCACCTATTACATTGGGACCTTAACATAAACTGGCGAAATATGGGTGCTAGCATCTCTGCCTACCCCTTCGGGAATATAGGCGTGAGTTTATGTTATGTTGTGTTATGTTATAATAAATAAATAAATATTAATTGCAAAGCTTTAGCAATAGTATGTTCCCTGGGGGCGGAGCGGGTCCGGAGAAGACTCCGGGCCCGCACTGCCCGCGATGAGCGGAGGCGACTCGGACGTCGGAGGTCGCAAAATTACCTCCGTCCCCCATGAGCGCGGGCCTGGGGGTGACGGGTGGAGCCGCCGGTCACCCTAGCAGAAGCAGGCCACAGCGATGGCGCAAATGCCACCCCATACCTAGGGGCTAGATGGGGACACCATGGTCCCCACATTAGGGGAAGAGGGTCATCTCAACAGAGATGTCCCCGGGTCTGCCGGGGTGCGAGAGATATGTCTTGTATAATCTCACCTCCGGCAATCAAGGACCCATGGACGGCGTGCGTTCTGGTCGGTTCGAGTCCGACATAATCACCTCCATCGGTTTTGGTGGAAGTGGTATCCGTGGGGATTTTGCGCACGATAAAAAAAGAAAAAAAGCAATAGTATGTTCCCTCAAGGTACTCGTATACATTGCACCCACAAAATATTAATATTAATAGCACGTCCATGAAGGTCAGTATAACATTTTTTTATTATCTGTGTCACTATATTATTAGAATATCTTATCTGACAACCCTAGCAGTAGCTGTGTGTGCATACGTAGGGTTGGCAAACAAAATAGTAATAAATTATTGGCCAGAGATTGTATGACAAGAATCCTACCATCATATGTTATAGTACAAATGTACTTAATTTATTAGGATGGCCGAGTGTGGTCCCGAAGGTGGACATGTCAAAAGTGAGGACCCCGGGTCTACCTGAATGCGAGGTATATGTTCTCTACTATCCCACATCCAGCAACTAGTTCGAGTCCGACATAAACCTCTCTAATCGGTTCCGAAGGGAACGGAAAGAAATAGAAAAAAGGATGACCGAGTGTTACCAAATAAGTAAATAAGACTAGTACCAATAAGCCTGATGTGGCAACACTTATGTTTAGAGCTGGCATGCAGAATTTGACAGAACGCGAGTAGTTTTTTGTTGTTTTTTATTTTTGAGTGTCATAGTTATTCAGTTTTTTTTTTCTTGGCGATTGTTGACTAGTCTTTTGAAACAATAACCTATTTACCGGTTTTACGCGCTTAGTACACTAGTCTCGGTACTGCGACCCACAGAACACCTATACACCAACAATAAATTCAAATTCTAATTCAAATTCAAATCATTTTATTGTGAAAATGGGTAAAATATCAAATACCATAAAGTCCCTGCAATCAGAAGTTAACAAGCTGAAGTAGCCATGGGCGGGGTACATGGCAAGAAGAGCAGATGGCCGTTGGAGCCGAAAGCTTCTCAAATGGAGACAGCGTATTGGTAGACGAGGTATAGGACGCCTCCCCGCAAGATAGACGAGCGACATAGTCAAAATCGCGAGTACCCGTTGAATACAGACCGCTACCAATCATCATCTTTGCGTTAGTCCCGGTCGAATCCGAGACCTTCACCTCAGAGTCCGGGGTCCGCTTTGACCAGACCGCCACAAACAGTTCGGATTATAGGTCGATGAGGGAGCTGTATATTCAGCACTGGACGTCTTATCACTGATGATGTCCCCTGCAACTATTGCCTGGCGGAGGTGGCATGGCCTTGTCGTCTCAAAGCGTGACCGGACCAGCAAAGGCGGATCTCCTGCATTTAATTGGCGATATCACTGATATGAAGTTAGCCACGGACGCGATCTTTGCATATCATTGTACTCCACACATGCACCGGAGCTATAGCACTGAGTTTTTTTTCATACCACTTAGGTGGTAGATAAGCATACGGCACACCTGATGGAAAGCGGTCACTGTGGCCTATGAAAGAATGCAACACCAGGCCCATTACACTCGTGCTGCCTACCCTGTACAAACCTTCTAAGCCCACTCTTGAAGAACCCCATATTGTAGTCGCTTGGTAAAACCACAGCAGGGAGTTCATTCCACAGCTTGAGCGTGCGCCGCGTAGATTGTCCTAGAATATTTAATTATTATTATTCTAGACGAAACCACTTTATGGCACTAACCCGACACCCACGAGTGCGGAACCGCGGGCAACAATTAATTTACCGATAAATGAAAAAAAATACCGAACAGAATTACAGATACTAACAAAAAATATAAAATAATAAGCCCATAATTTCTGTAACAATGCAGACAGTGGTGCATAATTATGGCACCGATTGACGTCAAGGGGTTGAAGGGGATGACAACAAAAGAGGCCGTAATGATTTTTATGTGATTTTCACGCACCGCCACGCAGCCACAGGAAAAGGGTACAGGCCTTTTGTTTGCTTGTGGTTTTTTTCTTTGTGATGTTATTTGTACACATTGAAACATTGCAAATTAGAATTTTCTGTTTATTAATTTTGCTATCGTTATTTATGACTAAACTTTTGGTACATCTATTAAACAGACTAGATTTTTTATACTAGGTATATAGTGTTAGCTTGTATCGAGGAGGCAAGCCTCGATGTGCAATATCAGGTAGATACTACACGAGACCACATAAATACTCTTTGATATTATATTACATATGTTATCTATGGTATATTTTACCGCCTAAAATACAAAACACGATCGCGCACTTTTTATTTTTCTCCATGTTGAGTAAATAATATATAATATATTAGGTACTATTATTATATAATTGAAATTGATGCATAAAAGAATTAAATAAATACTGTAATAATAATAATTTAAGAGGATTGCATAGTTATATTACAAGAGAATTAATTGTCATGAGCATGTATGTAAGTAAAGATCGTTATCCGTAACATGTAGTTATGTGCTAGAGGAAAAGGAATGGAATGTATGCATTCGTTTGTGATAAGATGAAAGGATTCTTATTGAATAAACCCTATCCCGAAGTGTGGCCAATAATGGATATAAGACAAGCACACTGTGGTCTATGTGGAACACCTTCTAATGCCCTTCTTGAAGACTATATTGTAGTCGCTTGGGAAAACCAAAGCAAGGAGATTCAGCGTGCGTGGAATGAAGTTCCTTAAATTGGGTCGTTAAAAATATTAATAACCAAATACAGGGTGGAAGAGGAACACTCCCAAAGCCGAAGGCCCCTGGCAGTACTCCTGGAACACAAGATATTGACATTAACAAAAAAAAATTACAAAAAATTACCCAATTACAAATAAATCATTAAGGAACTATTTATTAATCTGTTTACTATGGTAATTATATCCAAAACAACCTCGTTTCTGTTGTGACTTAGGTCCAATAAGTGCCGATAGCTTGTGCCTAGGTACCTAATCGCTCTTGTTTAGCCATTATTATTCCCACCGTGGTACAAGGCGAGTCTATGATTATAACATGATAATAAATAATTAAAACTTGATGTCACGATGGTTAACCTTTTCATTCATTAATTAAAAGGAAGTCCCTGATAAAACATTCAAGGCGATAATAATATTCGGGAGACTTCATAGTTTTTGATTAAAATTGCGAACAGCGCCATCTAGTTACAAACGTACTCAACTTTTATGTTCTATTTAAGGTGAGTGCGTTGTAACTTTTTGTGAATTATAATTTTGTGAATTATTATATTAATGATAATTATTGTAGTGTATGTTGCCTGTTAGTTATCACTTTTACACAGCGTGGAACTCGATTCAGTTACTTACCTTTATTACCTATGTTTTTAAAACGTGGTAGGTATTTTAAAACTTACGAATAGTTAATATTCTTTTTTAAAGAAAACGAATCATGTACCTACCCACGTAATTTTGAAAGCTTTTATCCTCACGTAAACATAGTACTATGTAGGTTTTGTTTTCACGGGAAGTCCAAAAAGGTCACATTTTAATTTTTTTATATTAAATTTAAAGGGCTTTGTGACTTTGCGACCTCATCGCCCCAAAAAAGTAAGTAATATTACTAATTTTTATATTTATTTTAATAAGTATTTACAATTTGTAATGAAAGTGCCAAGAACTTCTTATCATGAATCATTAAATCATTTATATTGCTATATTCATGAAATGTTTCATCAATTTGAACTAAATAAGAAGCGTATAAAATTATTTTAAACTGCATACCCCATCCCTCTACCGTATGCAGGGTTGCAAACATCCATAGGCCACGCTAATCACTTTCCATCAGGTGGGCCGTGGGCTTGTCTGCCACCTAAGTGGTATAAAAAATTTTGGAGCATAAAAAATATCCTACTAAAATATTTATTACACAGTTTTCTTTCTTATTTTACCGAATTCGTACATATTTGTAGCCGTAAAAAACTAGATAGAATCCCTAGTTTTAAAATATAGACGAAAATGTATTAAAATCTCCTATGTTCACGTGACGTAATTCGTTTTAATATGTAATCACTTATTTTGCGTTGTTCTCCAACCGGGGATGTAACTCAGTGGTAGAGTGTCTGCTTCGCATGCTGAAAGTCCTGGGTTCAAATCCCAGCATCTCCAAAATTTCTTTTTGAAAGGTAATATCAACCAATTAAGCATTTTTTAACTTTTTTAAATATTATCTTGTTAAATTTCTTTTTAATTTACTCCTTATAATGTTTTTTTATTCTGGACTGCACATCTGTCCTTTGATTACTTGATTCAATAGAGCGGACAACCGCACACGTGTCAAAGGAAGGACAAACAGACCGACAATACAATTTTATTATTTTACGAAATAATTGACATACACCTGGTTTTATTTAATTGTGTACAAGTTTATTATTTATTCATTTGATTTTTATTACTTTGTAACTGGACTATGTTCAATGCAATATGAATTGACCACAGATTGTAAAATTATATAAAGTTATGTTTACTCTATATTGATTACATAGTTGAATTGCATATAGTCACACCTTTTCCCATCTGGGGTGGTCAGAGGTCGATAAATGTCGTGGAGTTTCGTAACATCCATACTAATATTATTATCATAGGTAGTATGAAAGTGTGTGACTGTGTTTAAAAATATCTAAGATACCTAATAGTAGATAAAGGTAATAGAGTGTGTAAAGTTGATGATTACCTACCATTGAGGAAGACAGCCGAAATTGGTAATCACCAGTAGGTACATACGTGTGTTATGCGACGTTTTTCAACACACTTGTGATGAATATAATACTAAAAATAACTATAATTTCAATAGTGAAACCAAGATAAGAACAATTTTTCGCAATGGCGGAAAAAATTT
Source organism: Pelosia muscerda (assembly GCA_963691645.1). NCBI lineage: Eukaryota > Metazoa > Arthropoda > Insecta > Lepidoptera > Erebidae > Pelosia > Pelosia muscerda. The sequence goes on along the minus strand of OY829114.1, from coordinate 12,350,803 downwards.
GTAGAATTCATTGAAAAAAAAATGGCGCTCGGCCATAGACTAAAAGAATGAGATTTCTTTTTTTTGGTTTTTCGAGACATTTTAGTAAGTTAAAAAATAGAGACTACAAAGTTTTTACGGAGGTAGTAAAAGTTATAATTTGAGTTATGTTTTTTTACGTACCTACAAGTTGAAATTACGAAGTTGCATGCAATTAGTAAGCAATAGGTACTTATCTTAATAATTTATTTGTAGGTACCTACTAGGTTTCAAACATGATCGTTATGTATCGAAACTTTTTTAAGAACAAAGCAACTCAACCAGTGAAATTTTAAGAAAAATCTATACCCAACTCACTTAGGAATAATAGCAATGAAAAATTCACAGTTTGGTTATAGGTGTCATTACATGCTTAATCGCCTTGAAATAAGAGTCAATGTATGATTTTAGATTGACATGGTCATTTACAAATTCACTTGTAAATCGATCGGGATATTTGTGATCATGGCGCTTGCAACAGCGCCGAAATATTGGTTACGCGAATCAATCAATGTCAGTTTATAAAAAAAATTTTCTGTTCATATACTGTCACTTTCTTACGTAGATTTTGTGTAAGGTTGTGTAGTTGTATATGTCACTCGCATTACTTTGTTCCTTTAAGAATAACTTTATGCCTCTACATAACATATTACACTACCTATCACTAAAAAGGTCAACCACTCATTTGGTCACGTGCTTTTAATTTCCATGGTCAAGCCCATTACGTACAGTCAGTCCAATGAATAGTTGATCGCGACCAAAATGTCAGGCCAAATGGAATATCGAATGAGGTACGGCTTCATCAGCTGCCCAAATGGAAAGCGGTTTATATTTCAAGGGTGGTTAGTTTTAATCCTATTTACTTATAGTAGGTATATTGTAAGGTTGTTATATTATTGTTACGTAAGGGGCTATTTCAAAATTATGCGACTGCGGCGACGTGGCTGTTGTTAATGCGACTTCTACATAGGAGGCGCGGGTTTGATTCCCGATCAGTATACATATTTATGTGCATGAATATGAATATTTGCATTGGTATGGGTGCTTCTATATATTATATGTACAGAAAAAAATTCTATGTATGTTTATCCGCATTCTAGACCCCATAACACAAGCTAGCTAAACCACGCTTACCGTAATCATTTAAACATATAAAGAATACTATCGTAGTCTACACTAGTATTATAAAGAAGGAAACATGTTTTGTGTGTGTGTGTGTGTGTATGTTTGTAATGAATAAACTCAAAAACTACTGGGCCGATTTCAAAAATTCATATGGTAACAAATAAAACGAATACAGAATTGTATTTAAAAAAAATATGCACCTACAAACCGTAGTATAAAATAAATTCTTCATAAAAATAGCTTAAGTATTACTCGATTCGATGGAACTTTGCCGTGCACAGGAAATGAAGCGGTGACTCAATTTCCACGGTACGGTAATCCGCGCGGAAATCTAACGACAATATCGCACCTTTTGCCTCTTTTTCACATACATATACCTATAAATCTTTTTCATTTACTTTTTACCTTTGTGCATCACTGCTTTCAATCGCTTATTCAGTTTTTTATGCGGCCAAGCGTAAGTGATTATTAGAATCGAAGTTCGCAGTAATATTCTGATTGAAAACGTGTTTAATCGCCATCTTATAGTGATTATTTGGTGGAGTTCGATTGGTTATTATAGGAGAAAGAACAACAAACAAACTAAAACATCTGCAAAATCATTATGGTTAGGCACGAAAGTAAGTTTTTACTTTACGAATCAATGAATTTATCAGAGGTTTATAAGTGCCCGGTTGATGGCAATAGGCCCGCCACCTATTACATTGGCGACCTAAACATAAGTTAGCGAAATGTGGGTGCACCTCTACTTACCCCTTCGGGGATAAAGACGTGAGTTTATAAAAAAAAAAGAATCAATGAATGAGCCTGCGGCAGTCCACTACTGGACATATACCTCACCCAATTGAGCCATTTTTCTCGATGTTCCGCGTTTCGCATTCAGTCTATCACATCCCTCGTAGGAGATGACCCTGGACTTTGCGGGGTGCGAGGAATATGTTGGCTACAATCTTACCTCCGGTAACTAAGGACCCAAAGACGACGGGCGTTTTAGTCACTTTGAGTCCGACATAACTTCCCCAACCGGCTCTGCTACCGAGGGGAGGTGGGGATATATCGCACGAAAAAAAAGGAAGTTCATCAAAGCCACTATTTTCAGGTCGTCTGTCCATCTGGCTGAGGGCCGCCGGCCGTCCTGAACTGATGAACTGTCAAGCTGAGCGCCACCATTTTAACACTGTACGTGTTTGCAACTGTACTGAAAAATATGATTAGGTATTACTGTCAAAAAGAAATATTATTAATACTAATGGTGATGTCACCTTCAACTTACGATCAGGTGAGGTGAAGTCAAATTGACGCGTCCTATATAAAAAAAACACAAACATATCTCAATTTTCACAACTCATACATATAACCTAAACAAATACACCATCAAAGTAAGTCAACTGAATCCTCAATAACTCCAAGAAATCTCAGCGTGACGTTTGAACGTGTCTACCATAGGGGGCGCGATTACCGCACGCTATGATTGACAGCTAATAACCGCAGATTTCCCATGGGACCCCGCAATTTGTCCCGCACCCCATGGGTCTTCCGCATTCATAGAAACCACTCATATTTTGATATTAAAAGAACACGATGTATAAGTTGTGCGGCTTTTCTTCACGTACCGTTATCACCATCATTACGTTAGTCTCTATTGGAATGTTTTGCCTTTGAAATCATAGACATTAATATTACTAGCGTAAATAGACCTACAGGAGTCTTCATTACTGAGTTACTGCATTTAAAATGTCAGTGGTAATGACTTGTAACTTTTAGTATACCTAAGGGTGCTTCTTTGAGCAACGTATCCTTTGGTGACTGTCGTGGCAATGTGCAGAGATGCTCGAGGTTATAAAAACTGGAGGTCACGCTAATCATAAAACGCCCCACGAAAATGAAAATTTTGAATTAATTTTATAAAATGAGCTATTTATTGTTATTTCATATTGAATAGAAGTTATTTTACTACATATAAAGCAAAAAGAAATAGTTTTTTTTTTTTTTTTATAATATCACGCCTATATCCCCGAAGGGGTAGGCAGAGGTGCTAGCACCCACATTTCGCCATTTTTTTTATATTTAGGTCCCAATGTAATAGGTGGCGAGCCTATTGCCATTAACCGGGCACTTATAAACCTGCGATAAATACACACATAACTTCGAAAAGCATCGCAGTCATTGGTGTGTGCCATGGTAAACCTGGGATCGAACCTGAGACCTCGTCTCAGCAGTCCATTACCCATACCACTAGGCTACCGCGGTAATAAAAAGAAATAGGGCGTAACATTATTTTCAATGAAATTACAAGTGAAGTTAGTAGTAGTAGAAAAAAGTGAGTTTTGTGAGAGCGCCTATCATCTCAATTTTAGAGATTTTATACTTTTTAAATTGATCTCCTAGAAAAACCTTTCATTTGATACCCATATTGAGGCACTAGTGAAATAAAGAAAGGTAATAATTCGGATTTAAAATTTGTTATCATGTATCGTAAGCAAACTCTTTTATTTGACACCCATATTGAGGGACTTATGAAAAAATATGTAATCCACCATTTTGTGGCGGCGCCATCTTGAACTGATTTTGATCAAACATAGCTAAGAACACTCCCGACTAATTCACTATTCAAACAAAAAAACTGGATCAAAATCGGTTTATCTGTTCGAGATCCACGATACCACAGACAGTGTCTGTCTGCATATGTATAAGTAATGTATATGTATAAGTAAATATATATAATATTATACACCCCTTCGTTTTTACGTCAGAAGTTTAAAATACAAAGTCTGTTTCCTCTTTTTTCTGTTAATATTTGGTGTAAAATACAGGATTATCTAACTACCTATCATAAATACCTGTATCCCGTGCATCTGTCTATACCCAGAGCACGTGTGCGTCTATAAATAAAGACACAGAGCCGCTATCTCCAGAGCCGATGCTCCTACAATATTTACGAATATTGAGCTGAGAGCTTTTTACGCGAACAGACAGACTGACCGGTGGATAATCCGGTAACAAAGATAGACCACTTTGCTAGATGTGTCTGTTAATAAAAAGTATTAGGGTAGCTACATAGTGGATATGTAGCGACACTTTCTCGACCGCAGTTCATGCGGTCGCTTACAGTCCGTTATGGCAGGCCCAAATATATACCTTTATATATATACAGGATGTTAGATGAACGCTTCTGAAAACTTTTCTACAAAATTGGGCTACTTTTTTATCACAATATTTTTTTGTTTTGTTTCCTAATTTGAAAAACCTTTTATTTACACTAATAAAAGGTTTTTAAAGTAAGTAAATTCACGAATTATGCTATTTTTTAGGTGAGTTTAAAAATCATAGTACCTACCAAAACAAAGTATTGCAATAAAAAAAAGAGCCCAATTTTGTTAAAATGGTCCCAGTTATAAACTACATAATATGTGTGCTAATGAACTTACTCGTAATATAGTTATCAAGAGATGTATGAATACTAAACGAAATAAAAGCTGAAACGTTTATACAAGGGATATTGATACCTTTTTCTGGAAAACGAATCATAATTATCATCCTTGCGTTAATCCCGATCGGATTTAAAGCTCACCTCGGAGTTCGGGCTGAATTTCGATATTTTCCGTAAAGTGACTGCCATCTGGCCTCCTCAACCTGACGATACCTGATAATATTGACGCGATATTAACACGATTCATAGTCTTGATCATTGAACCACGATACTTATTGACGATTTAATCGCGTCCAAAAGCCACTTCCATTATCTCTACGTCTGCTAACTAACTACTAATCATAATACACTTGTGTTGGGCTAACAGCAATAAATCCGAGAGCCGTCGGCGTAACTCACGCGCTCCAACCCCCCAATTATTAGGGGTAGCGGTAAAAATAATTACTACTCAAGTATTAGGAACTAATGGATACCATAATTATGCATTTTAGTTGGTAAGTGCTTTTCAAGAGGGCCTGTTGTATAGAATCTTATGGGCTGCATTACATGGATGTAACTAATGTTAGTACGTAATTATCAAGTATTGTATCTTCCATCATCATCATCATCCGACGCTGTCACTTTGGAGTCAAGAGTCCACTTTTGTCCTGTTCAACTGCCTCCCCATACCCTGGGGCTAGACGGGGACACCGTGGTCCCTACACCCGAAGGGGGTCATCTTGAAAGCGAGGACCCCGGGTCTGTCGGGATGCGAGGGATATGTTGTTTACTATCGCACAGCCGGTCCAGCAACTAAAGAGCCGAAGACAGCGTGCGTTTTAGTCGGTTCGAGTCCGACATAACCTCCCCAACCGGCTCCGGGGGGTAGGTATCCGTGGGAATATATCGAGGCAAATTCTCTGGAAAGAGGGACACTACTACAAACGCGTACAGTGCTACTTATAGTGGCGCTCAGCATTGCCGGCCTCATTTGTTGCTTTTTCACGCCCCGCTTATGGCTACAAGACTGTGTGACATGCATCCATTATTAAAATATCACTATTAAGATTTACCGCGGTAGCCTAGTGGTATGGGTAATGGACTGCTGAGACGAGGTCTCGGGTTCGATCCTAGATTTCACCATGGCACGCAGCAGTGACATTTCGATGTTTTTCGAAGTTATGTGTGTATTTATCGCAGGTTTATAAGTGCCCGGTTAATGGCAATAGGCTCGCTGCCTATTACATTGGGACCTAAACATAAACTGGCGAAATGTGGGTGCTAGCACCTCTGCCTACCCCTTCGGGGATAAAGGCGTGAGTTTATGTTTTATGTTTATGTATTAAGATTTAATAATTTATTCACACCAACAAAGGTCAATCCACTTTATATCCATTAACAAATCCATCCCTTCAACAAATTAATACAACGACACATCCACACCTAACACTAATATGTTACAACCAATAAACCAGCTTAGCAGAACAACAAACATATCCACCACTCAAACAACAATAACATACATGGGGGTGTATTAATTGGTGGTTACAACAACACGCTGTATACGATTATGTTTGATAGATGCCGTCGATACCGGCCGTAAGGGGGTGTTCACATTATACCAAAATTATGTCATACTACGGAACGTAACATGCCGATAAACAGGGTGAGATAATTTTAATGAATGTTATGTGCGCTAATGTGTGATTTTCGTTTTGTTTTAAATGTTTTATTGTTTTTTAATTGTTTTGGTGGAGGTTTTAAGTTTATGTACCCTGTTTTAGTGGTGGAAATAATGTATTGTTTTACTGAAAAGCTTTTTAAATCAAGGTATATGTAATGGTACTAGATTTTTAGGTTGTCGATATTTTTATGGGACCTTTAACTATCGAAATGGTTGTCAAATTTTACGTATTTGTCAAATTATATGATAGTCTGCAGCTATGTTTGAAGTATTTGTCAAACAATCAAAAAATCTAGGTGTTTGTCGTGTTTAACAAAAACATTGATTAAATCAGATTGAAAATCTAGCTTGTAAGAAAAGGAAAATAAAAAAAATGATTTTGATTTAGATATTTTATTTGAAGTTATCCACATAACAATAACACCATTTATACAATTTATACATTTAATCGCAATCAGCTCAACTATGGACACGGCTTAACCCTACACAGCCACAAGGATATTCCATTACACACGTCACTAAGGGATGTAACGTGTGTGCGAGTAACGAAAGGGTTATCTATTCATCCTTTGATTACTGATACGTAATCAGCGATCAAATGAGGAGTTTGTTTATGGGGATTTATTGATAACATGTGGAGAATAACCGAGGAAGACAGGACAGGACAACTTGAAAATGTCTTCACTGTTAAAACAATCGGGATATTTACCATGTTTGTTGGTTTCATTTCGTAACCGATATTTCGACGCTGTTGCAAGCGCCATGATCACGGTGTACTGATGAGTGACGACCGCCGAGCTAGTTGTTATTGAGGCCAACCCTATCGGTCTACCCTCTTTTTTACTCGTTTACTACGCGCGTCGCCACTACCACTGTCCGTTCGTTCTCACATTGCACTCGATCACGACACACAACACTCACTGTATCGGCTCGCACGGTTTTTGGAGATAGATGTTTGGGATTTGCGAACTTACGAATCACCGGGTGCCAGACACTCGCCAGTTTGAACCCATCTTCCCGATTGAAACTTCAACCACCAAAACCGGTGGAGGTGATTATGTCGGACTCGAACCGACCAAAACGCACGCCGTCCTTGGGTCCTTGACTGCCGGAGGAGAGATTATACAAAACCCCGGCAGACTCGCGGACATCTCTGTTAAGATGACCCTCTTCCCCCAATGTGGGGACCATGGTATCCACATCTATCCCATGGCTATGGGATGGCACTTTGCGCCATCGCCGTGGCCTGCTTCTGCTAGGGTGACTAACGGCTCCACCCGTCACCCCCAGGCCCGCGCTCGTGGGGGATGGAGGTCATTCTGCAATATATTGAGCCCTGAACATCTTGATTGGCTCCATACATCCCATTAGACTTATGAAATGAAAATGAAATGAACTACGAAATGAAAAACAGTTGTTAATTTAACAATTAATAATTTAAAAAGTTAATTCTAATTACACCACCCTAACAAAGTACCATTATAAAAAGTAATATGTTCCAATAACAAGCGACAATTAATACGACACGCCATGTGAGATTGTTGTCACGCCATCTTTTACTTAACTCATTAACCAAGTTGAATTACATACGTGTAATTAGAAATGGTCAGATGTCACCCCAAGTCCTACTCATAGATAGTATAGGCTGTAGTGAATATGTTTGAAAGATACTTATTCACTGTTAAATCTAGCGGGATATTTAACATGTTTGTTGATTTCATTGCGTAACCGTGCGTTGAGTACACCGTGATCATGGCGCTTGCAACAGCGCCGAAATATAAATAGCCCGATAGATTTAACAGTGAATATGTAAATGACCATATCAATCTAAAATCATACAATTATTAGCTTGTTTCGGGTAGGTGAGTCTCAATGTGCAATATTACTAGGTCACATAATACTCTTTGATATTCCCTATTTACATCTGTTATCTATGGTTATTTTACGCGCCAAAAAACACACGAACTGACAGTTCGGACACGAATACAAACTTTTGTTATTTCTTAGTGTTGAGTGAATTAATTATTATATAATTGAAATTTATGCATAGAAGGATTAAATATAATACCGTAATAATAATTATGTAAGAGGATTGAATATAATATGTAAGGTTCATGTAAGTAACGATTGCGATCTGTAATGTGTAGTGGATTTATTGGGAAAGGAAAATGGAATAAATGCATTCGTTTGTGATATGATGGAAGAATTGTTATTGATCCCTGTCCCGAAGTGTAGCTAGTACAAAGTTTGATTCTTCTTCTGTCAAATGGACGGCATTTTTGAGTTGCGGTCGTAGTGTGGTAATTTGTTTCACGGCAGCGTCGCTACTAACGGAGAGGGTTTGAACATAGGTTTCGCTTTTCGGTAAGGCTTAGTACGTCACCTCCCTTGCTTTTTTTTCCGTGCGCGATATCCCTAATGTGAATATATAGACACGACCTGAACCCGTGACCAGCCTCTTACAGGGGGAGCACTATGACCACTGAGCTACTCATCTATGTCTTGATCATTGGAAATTCTCCTATACTCCTACGAACTCAGAAAATTAATGAACGATTTTTCGATCATTTTTTGAACATTATTTTTTCGTTATTCTAGTATTAGTGTAATGTAGAATTTCGTATGACTCTCGCCTTCTATATTTGACCTGTATTTTAGTCAGCTTCGCACAGTTAATTTTCAATTTTAAATTTCATTTTACAATATTCAAGACATAGGTAGAATTACTTAAATTTTATAACCCTCAAATTCCACGTATGTAATCCCCTCATTTGACATAGGTTTTAACTAAACAATTTACGTGCCGGTCGTGTAGGACGCGTAGCACCCCCCGGACTGTACCACCCTCTGTAGCATGGCGTAGCACCCGTAGCAACCGTAGCACGGCACGGGTGTGATTTATGCACCCTGTACCTGGAGTGTGGTGACGTATAGGGAGATCAAACAAATGACACATTTGACTGGTAACTGAGAACTTAGTAGTAGAGTAACGGTAGTGTGGACAGGGTCTTATTTGAGATCAATGACACCAGAGTGTGCTATACTAGGAGGTGGCTGAGCGGAGGTGACTCGGACGTCGGAGGTCACAGAATGACCTTCGTCCTCCATGAGCGCAGACCTGGGGGCGACGGGTGGAGCTGCTTGTCACACTAGCCTATCTACAGAACTTCGATATCTTCAATTTGGTTGATGGCATATTAGTTAGACTAGAAAGCTGACCCCGACTGAGTTGGGAATAGACTCAGAGAATGATGTGTAATAACAATGCAATAACAATATCTACATACTAAGGTTTTCCACTTGTTGTGGAGTGGGACTGCTCTATTTAGCACGTTCTATGGATCGTGCTGACTTTCATTATTCTTACTATGACAGAGGACGTGATTTCCTAATTAATAACATTATGTAAAATGACTTATTTATTTATGAGTATTATTAAGAAGTGGTCCATATAGCCTTCATCGACTGTGCATAGAAGTCTTTATTGATTTCTATATTTTTCGAAAAAGAGGTTGCAACTTACAAAATTAAAAAGTTATACCCCATCATAGACCATCACAAAGTAATTTTTGAAACATAACATTTGAAACAGACATTTTATGGCACATGTATCTATAATTTTATAACAATTTATTTTGTAATCACTTTACAAACAAAATGTTAATTTGCATGTGCACTGTGATATTAACAGGAATCTGTTCAGTGATGGCATACGAAACTGGAACTTCGCCCAGCGTTGGCACGGTACTCTTCTCTAAAGACGATGTACAGAAATCACAATGGACTCGAACGCAATTAAGCCTGCTGCAGGCCAGGAGATACTTCCAAACCATACTACCACCACAAGACTTCAAAAACAACTATAACGATGAATACGTCAATAAACTACTCGCATATATCAAAGATGGTTACTCTAACATCAAGAGAGAAGCAGTGGATCTTGAAACAGATAGCATTATGACAGCAGCGTTCTCAGATACCTTAGGAGGCTACTTCAAAGCTTGGGTACTCCCTATAGCGAAACTCAATTATTATGGAGGTACACTCAGTCAAAATAACGTCATCAAATTATTTCAGTTTTATGGCGAACTAAAATCTTATTTAGACACTGATGGACAAGGATGGTGTACACCCGATGACAAATTTCTTAAATCCATCCCTATTAATATTGCTCCAACTCTGAAAGCTACTGAAAACATTGTAGACCCTTGCGACCAATTAGCTTACTTTGAGAAGACTTCGGATGGGTTAGGTGTTCCTCTACCAAAAGTTAACTGGAATGATAAATCTAGTACTCTGTTTGTACCTCTCAAGAATATGACACTAATTCCAATGATTGCTCGAGATACATCAGATACGCTCGTCAAATATTACGATATAGCAAAGAGATGCCTCCTCGAAACAAGTCCTAAGGATGTCAAAAAATTTATTAAAAGGTTCCAAACATGGCTCTCAAATAATATAATGCCCCATTTAAAAGATGAACCTTTGTATCTCGCATTGGGTAATGTTCTTACCCTATCAGACATGCAATTGCCGCACTATAATTACATGGCTTTTAAGGATCGATCTGCCCAGCGTAGCTATATATGTGAACAAATTCCTAATGAATTACCGTCAAGAAAAGTAACAATCATATTAATAATATTGTTTCTTGAATTAGCATGGTGTATTCCAGCACTGATATACCTATTATGTACAAAGAAGAAAAAAGATTGCACTAGTAATGTATATCTTTTTATAGACCAAAACAAACCTGATAAAAAATGTAAATCAGGAAAGCCGGAAATAATCAATAACAGCGTGTGTAAAAGTAAACCAGCTAAAAAGGAAGTACAAATTAGTCAGTGTAGTAAAATTGAAAATGCAAAGAATTTAGAAACACAATATCCATCTAATGCAATCTGCGCTACAAGTGCATTTACAAGTGCAATACAACTAGCGAAACAAGAAGAGACGTATTACATGGAATTCCAGGGACAATATCCTTCTTCCAATTTAACAAAAATTGCAGCGACAGGTTCGCGGGCCTATTATAGTTCCAAGAACCAGGCTTGTGAAACTGTACAAATAACACCCATAACACGTGAATCTAAAAAATCTGTATTAAAAAAAGCTGCAGAAACACCTCGACCACCGAAAAATAATCCGTCAGTAGCACCACCAAGACAAAATGAAATTAACAACATATTCAAGAACGTCTCATACATTAAAGAAAACAAACCTACAACAGCATCTAATCGCAATCACGACAAAGGTTCAAAGAATGTTTCACGAAAACGGACTGACCGAAGTAAGGATATAAAAGCTATTTTGCAAATCAAATCAAGTAGTAAAAATGATGAACAGACTTTTGAAAATCTATCAAGGACTAACACAATAAAAATATATCCTGAAAAATTTAAAACACCACATCACCTCACCTCTGAAGCTCAAACGCGTTCAAAAATTATACATGGATCTCACACGGATTCTATCGTTGTACCTGGGTCTGAAACGGATTCTAAAATTGTAAACGTTGAAAAAGAACAATCTAGTCTTTTTTATTTTGCGGATACATCTATGTGCCCCTGCACTGGCTGCATTCATAATGAAAATGATATTCATGAAGAAATATTATCAGGAAGCCTTATTGCTAATGATAATGAGCCTTCTGGTGTTAACCTAGAGATACCTGCTCTACCCTTAAATATGCCACACTATGCTGACAAACAAGTGATTGAAATCAGATCAGTCCGTCCGATCAAAGAGTGTATTAAAACGAGGTCTAAAAAAGCAGTCTTCGAGGTAAGAGATACCACAAAACAGTATTATCAGATGAGTATTGAAAACCCTACAACTGAAATAAATGTAAATATAGACGCCAAGCAAATAACTACTCAAAGTAGTAGGCGAAGTAGAATTCCTAAACTGGCAAACCCTTCAAAATTATTGATATCGAAACTGTCCGGGCGTATACAAAGAGCTCTGAGCCCCAGCACGGAAAGTAAAAAAAAAAGTTTAATACCACAACTCACTAAAAAAGCTCTTGACGATATGGTTTTAAACAAGGACTGTAATAGATCAAATGATTATAGCAGGTTTAATGATACTATTTGATATTTTCAGGTTCTTATAATCTCAATTGATTATATTGCGAAATAAACGTAGTGTGGAGATGCAGGCGATGTAGTACACGAAACACAGTTAATTTTGAGAGAAATTCTTGGACTATGCTCTATATCAGCGCCAAGCGTATGCTGTGGTGCAGACAAATGATATATCAGCTAACCCTTTACACTTTACTACGAATTTAGTCCGAAACTGCTCACCTAATTATCAAATTTAGTTCGAATAAGCTACTATACTAACTTAAATAAATTACTTCGATTTGGAATAGATTTTGCCTGATACATCGCCTGCGTCTCAGCAAACGCTTTGCCTATTTTTATTTTTTTTGCTTTGCTTTCACAAAGTTTTCAAAATTATACATGGTTATTTCAAAGTCTTTGTCTATGGGACTGAGTGTCATAAACAACGAGAATGAGATAAAAAGTTCATTAGAATTTAATTCGTAGATTAATGTTAATTTATGGTATTAAATAGTGTTAGGTTTTTATGTAATGTAATTTATAATAATTTATTTATCCTGTTACTAATTTATATAATATTAATGTAATTTATTTGATATAATTTATTAATATGATACCTCAAGTACATTATTCTTTTTTTAAAATCACCTAAACATCATAAACTTGTTAAAAATTGTAGGGGGTGGTGGAAAAAACTCATCTATTTTCATACTTATAAGTTACTACCTACTTAATTTTTGAAACATAATACGAGTAACGATTATACTTGAAAAAAAAATATGATTTTGAGTAAAAATCTCATAAAGAAAATACAAGGTACATTGGACTTCAAAACTTCCTGGATACCTTAAGATCTATAATCCTTTGACAGCCTAAGTCTAATTTAACCAAAAGTAACATAAATAGCGTTAATAAAAGAAACTAGATCGCTGTCATTTATATTTCTAAGAAAATCATGAATTAGTAGTCTAAAATTAATTACTTTTAAAAGAAGATATATTATCCAGTAGCTTTTAAGACAAGAAGTTATGCAGTGGCATCACTCCATACAATTTTAGTTCCTTACTGTACAGGAAATTTTAGAGTCCACCTTACTTGTCTAAATTCCCTAAATTTTTGAATAAACAATCCTATTCCATACTAACTCGCACTTCACTAATCACTGTGACGAATTTATTGGCTGTGATCTGGCTGAATTAGGGGGGATCCTGAGTTATTGCATATTTCGGCCAGCTCAGGTGGCCGGGGACAACACTAATCTGTCATTACGAGTACCGTCGGCCAGTGGTGCGCCACTTTAACGATTGAGTGTGGGACCGACTGTACAGTGAGGTTAAGGGAGGATTTTTTGAAAAGGGAATGAACTAGATATTATCGATTAGCTGGTAATGAAAATTTGATTGATGGGGGTGTTGATTTTTTGTTTTATTATTGATTAGGTAGATGTTAATGAGAGTAGAAAATGGTTACCTTTTTTAATGGGTAGCAGTGTAGTGTAATGATCTCTTGATGTCAGAATTGGCAGCACTGAACCAAGAAAATACTGGTTGGTCATTAAAAACTGCATCGAAGTACCTCCATGAGGTCGAAGTCAAGCAGGCAATAATTCCAAAGAAAAAGAAATTATTTATGTTCATTAACAATGCTAGCTTTTTATATCTGCAATATACACATGATTTTTTTTACAATAAAACATCCCTTGTAGGAACATTCAAGAAAAAGCTATCTAAATTGGTGAAGCCGTTCTAGAGTCAAGAGAAAGGAGTAAGATTTAAAATATATTCATTAATTCCTTTTATATGATCAACAGCACAAATGTGATGCCCCTGGTGTTGTAAATGACCATAGGTCACGCTAACCACTTTCCATCAGGTGGGCCACGTGCTGGTCTGCCATCTAAAATAGCAGCTAACAATAATACAACTAACAAGTAAGTAATCATTGGTTACAAATAAATTCTTCTCTTAAAACTGCGTGTCTTAAAGAGTCAACATACTTGTAATGCAAAAACCTTTCTCCCTCTACCATCATGTCGAATAAAACTTCCAATCCAACTAATAAATCAACAGAAACATTCTGTTAAATTAAGTTAATCCCTCAAATCACACCTAAATCTGTTAGAACTAATCACTGGACCAATGGAGTCGGGTGACCAGCCTCAATAAATAGCGGGAAACTCCAAATTGGTGCTCTGTTGTGGGATTACCAACAATTGTAGGGATAATCCGCGATCGACAGGGATTATCGGACAAATTGTACTTGTTCTTGTATAATTTATGGTCACACTGTCATTGGACACTTTGGGCGGGAAATAAAATACTGGTCAAATGCAAGTCGGACTCGCGCACCGAGGGTTCAGTCCTAATCTATACACTGTGATTTTATAGTGGTTTTGGAAAAATAATATTTTGTTTCACAAACAGTTTCGGTAGCAAAATCGACTAGAAGTTTTAATATTGAAAGAAAAAAAAATTACTATATGTATGGCAATAATGTACAGGTGAACAGAAAAATGTATGGGAAGTGTAAAGAAAAAATTTTTTTTTCGACAAATTAGGACTTCCTTACGATTTTACTATCGAAATTGTGGCCAAAATCTTTTTTCCAAAACCACTATAAAATCATCCGGTATATATAAAAGTAAATCCTATTAGTGCGAAGAAGCGTTCTTGACGATACGTTCGTGTAGAGGCGAAATACATGTCGAGGTTTGTTTTACGCACTTGTGGAATATTGAATATGTATCTGTACGGGTACAAAGTCTTTTCACTTGTTTTAGTGGTTCGATTTGGCATTCCTTTCTAGTGGAATTAGCAATTATGTCACTGATTGTACCACGCGCGCCCTACCCATGATAAATGATAGCTAATAAGAATAACCGGATGAAAAACTTGTATATTTTTCATTCGTGTAAACGGTACATATTAATTCCAATTGCACCAATGATGGTGCTGGCCAATGGTGCAAATGGAACTACACTACCTATATTTTTTTCATAACATAACTTAAAATATGTCTGTTTATCCGCATTCTAGAATCCATAACACACGCTAGTTAAACTATGCTTATCATAGGTCTAGGGGACGTTGTGTAAATTGTCTTACAAAAAAAAAGCTCACGCCTATATCTCCGAAGGGGTAGGCAGTGGTGCTAGCACCCACGTATCGCCAGTTTATGTTTAGGTCCCAATGTAATCGGTGGAGAGCCTATTTCCATCAACCGGGCACTTACAAACCTGCGATAAATACACACATAACTTCGAAAAGCATAAAGTCATTGATATGTGTTGTGGTAAAACCTGGGATCGAACCTAAGACCTCGTCTCAGCAGTCTATCACCCATACCCCTAGGCTATCGCGGCTTTTTTCGCGCTTATTAAATACAGTCAAATAATATAAACATGCGCTAGGAAAATGACCGAAGTTCAGCTTTGATTTATACACGTAGGCGCTGGAAAGTACCCAGGATTATGCTGTCAGAAGCAAATCCATATGATAAAGCACTGGTCCTATGTTGGTATGAATATTTGTTCCAGTTTATTTATTAAAAAATACGTATTAGAGAGTGCGTCCTTTAGTCATCAGCGAAACCATTTCGCCAGTCTGTAAAAATCTGGTATTGCGTTATCACAGGTTTATAAGTGCCCGGTTAATGGCAATAGGCTCGCCACCTATTACATTGAGACCTAAACATAAACCTCATATTCTGCCCTCAATCTTCTTTCTCCATCCTCACTATCCAGAGTGAAACATCTAAGCATCAATTTCTCTATCTTGCTCACTACATCTCCTACTAAGAGTATAAAGCGTCGATAGCTTAGTGATTAAGGAGGCAGCCTGGCGATCATGAGGTCACAGGTTATATTTCGACGTGAACCCACTCCTAATACAAGCCATTGAGCTTAGCTGAAGGGGTTAGAAAGAATATTAGTACTTTCGGTAGCTAATATTCTTTTTAACTTATAAAACGTTAAAAAAGCTCTTTCAAAACAAAAAAGTATAATGAATTTATGAACTCAACAGCTTCTTATCTCGAAGACAAAAGAAAAATATCTTATATTAACCCGTTGACAAGGCACAATTGCTCCCCCAGCGTTGCAGGGTTATAATTTAGACAATCTCGTCCCCTGCTTGGTGAAACCCGAGATTTTGCACTGATACCCATTCGTAACTCTTTATCGCCCTGATGGAGTACTGCGAGGAATGGCTAAGGATGGATAAGACGGTTGCTTTGTTTTAAAACGATTACATAATTTGGGTTGGGTTGTGGTACCTACTCATGTCTCTAGAGTTAAACAATGCGACAATGGTTGGGTTAGGTTAGGTTATTGGTTGTGATACGGGACGATGTTTACGAGCCTTACCACCGCGGTATAGGTAATGGACTGCAGAGACGAGGTCTCGGGTTCGATCCCAAGTTTTACCATGGCACACACTAATGATTTTTCGATGATTTTCGAAGTTATGTGTGTATTTATTGCAGGTTTATAAGCGCCCGGTTAATGGCAATAGGCTCACCACCTATTACATTGAGAACTAAAACATAAACTGAGGAAATGTGTGCGTGAGTTATGTTATGTTATGTTTTTACAGGTGTCACTTTTCACAAAAAGTGATAAACGTTGATATTTGCTTAATTTTGTCTCATTCACACCCAAAAAAATCACAAAATGTATATTTGTCATTCCTAAAAAATAGTACTTAATGAAAATTGGGTTTCCTCCAATATCTTCAAACAAAATTTCATATATGTAACGACCTAATATATAAGAAGTAAATATTTCTTGACAAGAGTTGTCAGGTAGCATTTTTGCATCGCAACGCAATGCAACTGCAATCATCATTCTCTGAGCCTATCACCAATAGAACGAAGACCTCGTTCTCTCTGCTTTCTAGTTTACTTCGATATTTTCCGTGAAGTGACTGCCATCGGACCTCCACAGCCAAATTGGTGATAACGAAGTTCTGTAGTTAGGCTAGTCGGACTTTGAGGGCTCCATGGGAAAAAAACATCTTTGCCATGCGGTTTAAATCGCAACCAAATGAATTACGTGTTAAGTCGCATAAGTACTATAAAGGGTCTTGGAGAGTACCTATCAGACGACGGAGTTTGGCACATGCTAAGAATTTGTAAAGTCACTCTAAAAATGGTACCAGTTTTCCATACACAACCACGGGCAATAATGATCTAATAACTTTAGTTAAACCACAATCGCACCGCAAAGATTCGCAAACTCACACCGAAGCAGCCAAGCGTGTTAGCAAACAACTCGCCGCTTCTAATTGAGCCAGCTAGGTGTCCCCGTAATTACTACGGTGTAACAAGCTCCCGAGGGACGCTAAGATATCGCCAAGATGATCCCCCTCTTTGCCAGATGGCGGATGAAAAACGTACCTTGAGATAAACGGTAACGAAAATCACGTTTTGTTTCTAAGAAGGATTTATTTTGAGATAATTTTGAGAGAGTTTGTTACGATGAAATGAAGTTATGTATACATACATATATACATACACACATACATAAAATGACGTCTGTTTCCCGTAGGAGTAGGTAGAGATCACGAATCTCCATTTGCTTTTTTTTCCGTGCGCAAAATCCCTACGGATACCACCCCCACGAAAACTTGGTGGAGGTGGTTATGTCGGACTCAAACCGACCAAAACGCACGCCATCCATGCGTCTTCCATTGCCGGAGGGAAGATTATACAAGACATATCTCTCGCAAAATCTACGATCTACGATCCCGACATACTACTCTCGCTTCATTCACTCTTATTACCTTCTTCATGCATGCTTCTCGTCTCTTCCCAATATATTTTCTTGTAATGGATTTCCGCCATGTAACGCCTACTTCAAAATCTTACAAGGTAGGAATGTTAATAAAGTGATAAAAGTTGATTTAGAACTTATTTTAACATCTTAATTTATTTTTAATATCTGAATTCGAACCGCGGACCCGCGAGTAGGTACACTAGTCACGCACATTTTAATTTATCACACCATCTATAACGGTCTACTATGAAAGAAAAATCACTTAACCATATCCAAAAATGTACTTTATATAATTATATTTTCGCACAATCAAATGTATTATATTATTTAACAAACCGCCCACACCTGGCGGAAACCAGGAAACTCACTGCAGCTTCGACCAATGCAACAATTAAAAAAAAAACACAATACCGGAAGTAAGTTCCGCTCCGGTTGGCGCTTCCGCTCGTGATTGGACACCTTTGACCCCTCCCTACCTGGGGTACTACACCCTTTTCAACCACTGGTAGTGTGGGAGTGACATGATGTCACCTGTCACCCTTTATAAAGGGATGATATAGTTTTTTTTTTATAATTTTCCTGTAATATATTTAACCAAGACCGCGGTAGCCTAGTGGTATGGGTAATGGACTGCTGAAACGAGGTCTCGTGTTCGATCCCAGGTTTACCATGGCACACACCAATGACTCGATACTTTTCGAAGTTATGTGTGTATTTATTGCAGGTTTATAAGTGTCCGGTTAATGGCAATAGGCTCGCCACCTATTACATTGGGACATAAACATAAACTGGCGAAATGCGGGTGCTAGCACCTCTGCCTACCCCTTGGGGGATACAGGCGTGAGATTATAAAAAAAAAATATTTAACCAACGCCGTGTGAGGACGGAGAATACTTACCATCCGAAGAGTAGGTATCGTAAGGGGCAACTAACGGAAAACACAGATGTTATTACTACGAGAGAAATGAAACCCTGTACCAACCCTTCTGGCCAGCGTGGAAGTAGTAGACTAAAGCTTCCCAACATAGTAAAGTCCTATGAGAGGGTTTTGCATATGGGAAAAAAATATAGGTACACTAATAGAAAAAATGAAATTAAAAATGACGACACGACAACGCATGAATTTTTTTTTCTTTTTAGCGGTATTTTTCGTATCGGGGTTTTTAATTTTTTAATTTTTAATTTTATTATTGTATTGTGTGCTTATTACCACAGCTGAGTCATTATGTCGGACTCGAACCGACTAAAACGCACTCCGTTTTCGGGTCTCCGGTCGCTGGAGATAGGATAGTAAATAAATTTTATACACAATTCAAAATTAATTCATGACAATAAAGTTATCCTTAGACGAAAAAGGTGTGCGAGTGACATACATATCTTTACACAAAACTTAAACGTGAGAAAGTGACAGAATATATGAACCATCAAACGTTTTTTATAAACTATTATCAACTTTGACATATATGTCAATGTTTCTCCACTAAAAATCACAAGTCACTGCCACAAACATTTTAAATTCGGTAACGCGGTAATGAAAGCGTCTATATATTTACGCTAATAATATTATTGTTTTTCGTCTCAACCAAACCAGAGTCACACTAAATATTTCCACTCAAAACATTTCAATAAGACACTGTCTCCCTTTCGCCCTATTCATCTTCAACCGCAAAAGGAGACACACTCGACACGATATGATGACAAAATCCTACCATTCCGACATCGTTGTCACCCCACATTGTTTTCCGCTAAATTGGACTCCGTGATTAATTTGTTTAACTCCCCTACTGTGTAATTTGTCATCAACAACTATAACACGACCTTCCACGCCCCCCTGAAGTCTAAAAACTCCTATAAGAACAAAGGGAGATTGTAGAAAGTGAGGGCTCTTGTAAAATTTGACGTCGCTCGTACTAAAACTCCTTGGTTATTTGGTTAGTTGACATTAGACGCTTAATAAATAGTGGAACTCACTAGTTGTTTGCCGAGAAGTAATTATTATGTTGGTACCTATTTGTTTCAGATGCTTAGACATCTCAAGTCGTTGGTTATGTGTCGTGGATTTAATATTCCTGGCAAAAAATGAGTTTAGCTAACTTATTTTTAACCTCCGACGTAAAAGCGAACGGGTGTCATAAGTTTGACGTGTAGGTATGTGAGTGTACGTCTGTTTGTGCCATCGTAGCCCCTAAACAGATGAACTGATTTCGATTTTTTTGTTAGAAAAGTGACTTAGTCCAGAGTGATTTTAACTATGTTTGATGAATATCGGTCCAATTTGGCCGTCACCACAAAACGGCGAATTACGCTATTTCAAGAAGGTTTCGAAGGTTTTTACAAGGTCGGCAGCAGACCATTGGTGTTGCACAGGTGAGCCGTGTGCTTGTTTGCCACTTAAGTGATATAAAAAAAAAAAAACTGTTTTCAAATGTAGAGAACTCTCCAATATTAGTCGTAACATTTTAATAGAATCGTACCCAACAGTTTGAAGTGTGAACCGCGCAGTAATGACAGCTTTCCTGTCACTGGTCGCTCTGTCATAAAACTAACTGGTGTTGTTGAGATGTTACTAATTTGTATTTCCGACTGATGCCTTTTTATTGACGATTGTACATCGTGAGATAGCGTTGACTTAAAAGAGCATTTTAAATTGTAGAAAAATGTTTTATACGTAGCCTAGTGGTACAGGTAATGGACTGATGAGACGAGGTCTCAGGTTCGATCCCAGGTTTTACCATGTCACACACCAATGACTTTTCGATGCTTTTCGGAATTATGTGTGTATTTATCGCAGGTTTATAAGTGCCCGGTAATGACAATAGGCTCGCCACCTATTACATTGGGACCTAAACAGACTGGCGAACCTCTGCCTACCCTTTCGGGGATATAGGCGTAAGTTTATGTTATGGTATAAGTAGGTACATGAAAATATAATGAAAAAACTTCTCCGATAGAGACAAACTTTCTCGTTTCTCCAAACTACTTAAAGCACTTTTGTTCTATGAATAGTTTATAACATTCAAGATACTTTACGTTATAAAAACTATTGAAAGCTTCCAAAACTGCATAGATAACACATCAAAGTGCATGATAATCGGAGAGTGGCAATAAATATCCGACGTTCACTGATAAACAAATTAATACAGATAGCATAAGGCCATTATAGGCTAAGAGAGAGGGTAGACTTTCACAGTGTGATAATTTTTATGATATATTATTCATTAACGATTGTATTACAAATATTTTTTTGTTATTTGAATGATAATTTGAGGATATTTGGCGTGGTTGTTGTGAACGCGACTGCTACGCTGAAGTTTCGGGTTCGATACCTGGTCAGTGGAAATATTTGTGTGCATTATAATAATAATAATAATAATATAATAATATATGTCTTTATTGTACACCAAGGATGAAATTATACAGCACATAGAGATGTTTGCACGTGGTAAATACAATTGGCGGCCTTATCGCTCTGCGGCAATCTCTTACAGGCAACCTTAGGATGGAGTGATTTAGTAGGATCAAAATATTTCTGGGCAGTTTGGTGTACGAAAATATTGTACGAACAGACTTACAATAATAGTGTAAGTCAAACACATGAACACAACAGCTACCTAATATACAACATATACATACACATACATTTACACAAATACATACATATACACATACATACATATATACATATATACATACATATAAATACACATACACATACATACACATACACACACATACATATAGACATATATGAATATTTGCATTGGTCTGGGTGTTTCTATGTAAAATATGAATGTATTTACAAAAAAAATGTATCTAAGTATGTTTATTCGTATTCTAGAATCAATAGCACAAGCTAGTTAAGCTATGTTCACCGTGGGTCTGGACGGCGTTGTGTAGATTGTATAAGAATATTTGTTTGTAGAATTGTATTATTTTAATAAATTTTCTCAAGTTTTTAACACACCTTTAGACTTGTCTACTTAAGTCTATTCATGGCTCACGACAAGCGGGTCTGAACAGGTAAGTCAATATTTGCAACTAAACATTTTATAATCTGTCCAAATTGATATCATGAGAAAGACAATTTATTTTACATATCCAATGGTATACGTTTGCGTATAAAAAATCTTTCACGAAAGTATTAATGCCAAAATAAAAATTATCACAGCCATTGTTAGTAAAATTGACCGAGTGAGTGAAACAATTTTTGATTCAATAATCAACTATTTATGTCTCTCCCATAAAAAGTTGATTATTGAATCAAAAATTGTTAAAATACGGGAGAAAAGGGCTAAAGATTCGCTATTTTTTTTTGAAAAAATATTTGATTTTTGGCTGAAACATAAATTACAGTCATGGGTGCTAGCGAGGTCTACTCTTCACAGAAGTATTAGTTAATAATATTTAATATAAAAAAAAAATCAAAAAATCTCTCTTAAAATCTCTCATCAGGTTATCAAATGGGTGAAGTTCGATATTCCCCGGCTCCTAGCCTATAAGGCCATAACATATAATAGAACATAATTCATGCACAGATAAAAAATCGTGCTATACTCTAACGGTTGGAATAACTTGTTTGATAACGTTATCTCGTTTGAAGAATCTGTTGCATATTAAAAGAACCACCACAGATTATTAAGGCTGGATTTAAACAGGGAAATCTGGAAAAAAGACTCAATACTCAATACATTTATTGCATTCCATAATGTGATACAGAATGTTAGATTACAATTAGGTTACAATTATGGACCCTGTCGGGCACAGCACAATGTTTGGAGAGAGGAAGAATTTACTGTTCTACACAGTTTCATTACAATTTTTTAATTTTGATTATAATATTATGTTTTTTATTCTATTGTATTAATGAATTGTATGTATATATTTTATGTATGTTTTATATACCATGTCATTTATAGACCCATAGACGGCGTGTGTTTTAGTCGGTTCGAGTCCGACATAACCTCTCACACCGGTTTCGGTGGGATTGGTATCCATGGGGATTTCGTGCAAAAAAGGGATGGCTAACAACAGGTCTAATTGCAATTGTTATCACCAATGGTTTATCTTGTCAGATGGTAATCGTTTCACGGAATATGGCACGTCAATTTGACTTCAACCCGCCTAATGGTAAACTAAAAGCAAAGTCTCAGGATAGAGGGTCACCATTACAATCACGTACAGTGTTATAATAGTGGCGCTCAGCTTGACGGCCTCATCAGATGCTTTTTCGAGTCCCGGGACCGTAGGAAGAAGGAAACACGTGAGCTGGTAAGGAATTCCAAGACTTAATGGTGCGGCAAAGGTGAAATACGTGTCGATAGGATAGCCAGAGCTCACTGGTGAGTTTATGTGCTGTCAGTAGGAAGACGATTGTGTTCTACGCTACAGGTACTCTTCACAATAAAACCAATTTCGTGAAATGGCGAACATATAGGAACTTCGTCAGTCACTGTGAAAGACATACAGATCAAAGATAATTTGCGTTGGCAGCTTAGTGGTTAATGAGTCGGCCTTACAATCGAGATGTACCGGGTTCGAATCCTGACCATTACACTACCGTTGTGAATCCACTCCTAACACAAGCCATTGAACTTAGCTTGAGGGATTAGGAGGAATTTTAGTAATTTCGATATCTAATATTATTTACAGTAATTAGCCTAGTGGTATGAGTAATGGACTGCTGAGATGAGGTTTCAGGTTCGATCCCAGGTTTTACCATGGCGCACACCAATGAGTTTTCGATGCTTTTCGAGGGTGTATAGGTAAGTGCCCGGTTAATGGCAGTCGGCTCGCCACCTATTACATTGGAACCTAAACATAAACTGGTGAAACCCACATTCGCTAGCACCTCTGCCTACCCCTTCGGGGGTATAGGTGAGAGTTTATGTTATGTTATCTTATTCTTATTGATGTGACGGGCTCATTCAGTTCACGAAAACATTAGTTTTACTGAAGCTTGTAGCATCAAAACGCTCACATATATTTATAAAGTGCTAATTGGCATTATTAGACGTAATTAGCACTAAAGCTGTTGGTCTATGGGCAATAATCGGCAAAATATGGACAATTTTACTGCTCTGTGAACTATAAGGAACATACGGGAGACTATTAACTATGGCTTATGGCGGCGAGCGCATATTTCAAACAATTAGACGGTCCAATCGCGGCCAATTTGAGCCTCGCCTGCCTATGTAGCAGAGAGAGGTCGATTACGGATTTTTCAGAAAATTCCGTGAGTATTAAATAAACCTAGAGTAAACCGGTAGCCCAGTGGTATGGGTAATGGACTGCTGAGACGAGGTATCGAGTTCGAACTCAGATTTTACCATGGCAAACACACCAATGACTTTACGATGCTTTTCGAAGTTATGTGTGTATTTATCGCAGGTTTACAAGTGTCCGGCCAATGGCAATAGTTGCCATTAACTGGACACTTAACAACCGGGCCATTAACATTGGGACCGATACATAAACTGACGAAATATGGGTGCGAGAACCTCTGCCTACCCCTTCGGGAGTATAGGCGTGCATTTATTTTTATGTATTATGTTTATGCATAAATAAACAACAGTTTGTTGCACCAGGAATGTATCTTATAATAATACCTGCTATCAGTTCGCTTATTAGCTTTTTTTCATACCAACTATAGTTGCGGCACGCTATGATAGCCGTATTTCAAAAAGAGAAAACGAGAAAATCCAGTCGGGTCAAAACGGTCATTATAGCATGCCCCACGCATGCATATATATGTATGCACGCACATAAAATTAAACGCATAATTATACAAAAAAACACTAAGAAATCGGTTGAGCCGTTACAAAATAGTGTGACTATAAACACTACGATACTATATTTTGACGTGACAACGTCTTATAAATTGGCTTGCCGGGTGACACTTCAAGAAACTGCGTTACGCTCCGCTCACGTTATGCGCTCACAATGAGAGCGAGTGAGAGGCACGCGTCCCTTCCACTCGGGCATGGTTAGCCCGCCTAAGAGCGAGAGAGACAGACATAAAAAGTACGAATGAATATTCACATTAAGGCCAGGTTGCAGTAGTTTTTAAAATTTTTAAACGTCTGGATATCAAGTAATATAGCACATTACGCTAAATAAAAAGCATATTCACAAAATAGACTATACCTTCTAGGGTCCTGTGAAAACAGAAACACGATTCATGATAATTGCCTCGATAGAAATTAGCGTCAAACATGGGTCTAAAACGCTCCAAATCGATATTTCAAACACGTTTTACACTAAGACGCCATCATCAAATAAAGCCGAGATTGATATCATTATAAAGAGCATAAAAATATCTAGCGACTGGTAAAATTATATTTTATCAAGCAATTATATTTTTTTTCAAAAACTTATAAAACCTCAAAATCTTTGCATTTGAGCACTCGCAGCGGTCAGTCAGTTGAGTCAGTACCCGCCGAGGCGTGTTCAAGGTAGGACGTGTGCTGCTTGTTTCTGCGAGCTCCCCCCCCGCACGTTATTACGTAAAATCGGTTTCGCTGAAAAAATGGGTATAACTCGGTTCATTAAAGGAAGAATTCTAAACTGGCGGAGCTTATCACTTTCTCTCGCTCGCACAATTGTGCTGTCAATTTAATTTAATTTATTTTTTAATTTATGTCTATTTTTTTCTTTTGTGCCAATGTACAAAAAATATACAGTAGGTATATAAAAATTTAAATTTGGTTTACAATAACTAGTCTATATCTATAGCTCTAAAAATTTTGGTAGGCTTTTATTGATGACTGCTCTAGTATTCTTAGCCCCTAACTCTTAGCTAAATTACAAGTGGGTTCACGTCAGTAGTTGGTCGGAGTTATTATTTTTTATTTAATAAATTGCCTTAGTCACTAGGCTACCGCAGCTGAGTATAATCATACATATTTTATGTTACAGTGCTGCAATGAGAAGACGAAAAACCGCTGGTGTTGAACAGCCCGTAGACGTTTCTATTTCTTGTTTACAAATTGCCACGTAACTACCAGTACTTTTACTAAAATCTGTGTCATATTTGAAAACTTGTAAAAAAAATTATCTCATAAACCTGATGAAACTTACAGCAGACAGGAATCGTATTGAACGATCAACGATTTTACAAAGAGATTCAAGTAAATGGCTCGAACTAAGAAAAATAATAACAACAGCTTCAAACTTCGGTCCCATTTGTAAACGAAAAGTTACAATAGATAGTGCACTGTTAGTAAAAAATAATCCTATATAAAAAAATCTAAACCAAGTGGTTTCAGTAGCTCACGGCATCGAAAACGAGAAACATTCCATACAGCAAATCGAACAACAGAAAAACATAAAAATAGATCAGTGTGGACTTTTTATTGACCGCAAATACCCTTTTATTGGAGCCACTCCAGATGGTCTTGTTGGAAATGACAAAATTGTCGAAGTCAAGTGCTCTTTGATTGCGTC
This sequence comes from Pelosia muscerda, assembly GCA_963691645.1. NCBI lineage: Eukaryota > Metazoa > Arthropoda > Insecta > Lepidoptera > Erebidae > Pelosia > Pelosia muscerda. The sequence continues at coordinate 12,324,281 of OY829114.1, read as the reverse complement.
AAAAATGGTTTAGAAAAATCTCTAGAAAATAATAAAATCCAACTTAACAATTTACCATAAATAAAAATAGTAATTGGTTTTACCAAATTCAAGGTCAGTTGCATGTGACGGGGCGCAAAATGTGTATTTTTTGGTTTATGGGTGTCTCAAACAGAACCAGTGTATCAGTGGCGAAGTGTCCATATAACCCGATTCCTACCGGCTTACCTTTGCAAAAACGCTTAAGCATTGGCTATTAATAAATTATAAAGCAATGAAACCACATTCATTTAATACACAAAAATATAAAACAAAAAGTATTCTGTTACGTAAATCGCAATTATAATAATTATTTACATACATTGCATATTACACATATTTCTCATAACGCCATCTAGTTCTCAAATAAGGAAGGAAACCTATGATTCTGTCTGAACGCGCGCGAAAGGTAAGCCCGCCGGCGAAATCGGAATCTAGTAATACAGAGTCGCACGCACACATGCGCAATTTTTCTTAGTAGTGTTCGTAAAAATATGTGGCGTGATAAGCCGGTATTCAACGAGTTATGACAAAGAGGGAATATACGATAAGAATTTGCGAGAACGAGAGAGCACTAATGTGAATGTAGTTTGTTTTGATTTCATTACCCTGAAGTTGAGGCGAATGAGCGATGTATTCAAATATTTCAAATTCGTCATTCATTGACATTAATTTCTTATTTCATCAATAATTATTTATGTTATAAAGTACTGCAAGTAGTTTGAATTCGCTTTTTTGTGTGAAGTAGTTATTACTAAGTATAATTTGTGTTTGTGTTTGTGTAGTGTACTGGCTGTTGTGCATTGATTGCCATTAGGTATATTGTCGCAGTACGTAATATTTTGGTAAGTACTTTTGTCCGACTGATTTTTGTTGTGTGAGGACACATCTTTCTCGAAATTAAATTATGAAAATAAGAAACATATAGTTCAGTTAGGTCGAGCCCGCCCTGTCATGAATATAGAAAACTAGATGACCCGCGCAACTTCGTCTGCGTCACCCCGTTTTTGCAACATTTTTCACCTCTGCACCGCTCCAGTTGGTTGCAGCATGATGTTATCTACATATAAACCTTCCTCTTAAATCACTCTATCTATTAAAAAAACCACATCAAAATCCGTTGCGTAGTATCAAAGATTTAAGCATACAAAGGGACATAGGCACAGAAAACGCGACTTTGTTTTATAGGTACTATACATACATGTAGTGATAAACAGCGCGATGGATTTACGAAATATTTTAATGTATCTCATTACGATAAATATAAGTGGCTCACTGGTATAATAATCATCAGTGCTCACACGTATAGTAAATGTGGGTTGAAATTTCCTCAACCATTTGGGCCTAAGCATCGAACCAGCCAGTCACAGCTTTTGAAAGGAGTACCTACCTACACATTACAATCGGCCATGGTAAGTTTCTTTTCTTTCCTTCGGCTTCCCTTTCAAAAAAATCCACCCTTCGCCACTGCAGTGTATATAGAATATATAGAGAGAGATGACCAGTTCTGGACCGATAAAATGGAACAACGAATAAATCAGTTTTATATGAAGAGTCTGCTGCCGGAGTTAGTTGATCCAAGGCATATCCGTGGTATGCCTATCAGAAGCATCGTCTTGAACGAAGAGAAAGAAAAAAAAGAAAACCATGTTCCTTCGATCACTTCACATCAGCAGCAATCCAATCTAGTTGAGGCTGGCTCTAGTGCTACAACCAGAGACTATAATATCATAATTGAAAATTTTTGAATTGTCCGTTTTCATCATCACCATCCTCATAGAGACTTATTTTCCTGACTGCATCCAAGGCCAAGGTGAACTCGAAGCTCAGAGTCCACCTTCCGGCTCTTCCTCTTCCACTTCACACGATCTTGGGTGTCTCCCTAAACCTAAACCCTTAAAATGCCAGTCAAGTTGAAAAAAACTTGACTTGATTTTAGGATTGCATGTGACGGCGTGCATTTTTTACTAACTATCTATCTACTAACAGATCAGTAGGCAGCACAAAATGTCTTTTTTACCCGACTGCGCGACGCAAAGAAGTGGTAATGTGTTTATTTATGTTTCACTTTTCAATAGGTTTTGTTTTTTGAAGACGCTTTTATGTGTTCTGTATGTTCATATGTTCCAATGAAATGAAAATACAAAAATATGTATGTTAAATTTAAGTGATTTTTTTCTCTACCTATACAATGAAAAACTATAACATTATGTGCCCGAATCTAACCTACTGCTTTTACGATATACGTACCGTGGCGTAGTGACACCCTAGCTTAGTGACGTCACAGACACGAGTACCTACTCTAAAATAGCACTACAATCTCCCGCACGCGACTTCATGTATGTTTTTTTTATATAATTTAAAACACTGTTGCTACACAGTATATACACATATAAGTGAAAAAGGTACACATAGCCTATAGTGAGTATTCCGATGAACTGTTACAATCAATCCCACCCTCCCTTCATCCAGAACAACATGTTTTTTTATATCACTTATGTGGCAGACAAGCATACGTCCCACCTGATGCGAAGAGGGTCACGGTGGCCTGTGACCTATATGTTCAGGTCTTAGGTGTCACCCTTTGTCAGCTTTTGGACTCCATCCCAGTTTCTTTGTTTTTGTAACAAACGCGAGTCTCAAGTTTTCGCGTACCGGGTTATACTATACGATGGCGCGCGCCTGCGCGTCGCCCTCGCTGCCCGCTCGTTGCGTCAATTACACTCGATTCGGCTGCGGGGGCTGAGGTACTGAGGCGACGTAAAATACCTACTTGTCTCACTGCAACCTCGCCTTAAAATTATTTTACCACTCAAAGTCGTTGTCACGTAAAACTTTCGCCCGTATACCGACTTTACAGGCAACCAATTTTTATTTCTATATTAAAAATGCTAAAGTCTGTTCTGAGCTCGTTTTCGGATACCATGTAAAACTTTTCCGTATAAAAAGTAGCCTGTGAGTTATTCCAGGCTATAAATCTACCTCTGTTTACCCAATTGAGCCGATAAAGGGTGATTGAATAAAAAAATCCGTTTAAACTCTTTCTCCTTTCCGTTTAGAGTCTTTTCCTCTAAGAGAAACATCCAATTAGCAAAAAAGCAAAGCAGTCGCTTTGTAGCCTCGAATGGATTTGTTCTTCGCTCTTGCGGAATATTGCACATACGACATCGTATATCCTCGGCTAAGAAGTCTATTTACCTCTGGGGGGTGCGGTTTTGGTTATTGTTATAGTAATTAGTGATATTTTGCTAATGTTATCGCTGGAATTGTTAAACTGTGGGTGAATGATGGGTTTCCCTCCCCAATATATATTTTTAAAACATCTTCATATTTTACAGTTTTAATATTAGCAGGATAAATTTTACTCCTTAAACAGTTAACTTAGAAAACAGTTCTCATTATATAATATTATTATTTACTCAACAAAAGTTTGACAAGCGCCAAATAATCGGGCGTTTCATCAAAAAACTAACTTTAAACTTCACCCACTACTTCTATTACGGCAATAGCCGTACGTCCAACGCGGCTATAACTCAATGGACAATGGCTCGGCATTCTAATCCAGCCCAGGCCACGGCAGCCTAATGAAATTCCCGGGTTACAGCCCCGGGCGCTGTCATCAAAACAATTAGCCAGATTACAGTGTACTTACACTACAATATATTATTATATAATATTCAACGATTAGAATGCGTGATTTGAATTCGAAGTTTTAATCGATATTTTGTTATATAGTTAGTTTACAATTTATGGTATTAGAAAATCTATCAAAACAGTAGGCTATAAGGCATGAAATCGATTTAAAATTGAAAAAAAATTACTTTTCAAAGGAAAGGAAGATGTCAGGGCCGTTAATTAGTTCCTGAACCAGTGATGTACAATTTCGCTCACTTACCATAGACAAAATTGTTGTAGTATCGATATTGTACTGAACAATCGACTTTTATTAGAAAAAAAAAATTATATATTTACGTCTCTGGTCTTGAAAGAGTCCATAACCCACAGTAACCACTCTCCATCAGGTGTGCCGTGTGCTTGTCCGCCGTCTGAGTTGTATAAAACAAAATCGCTATGACAATTATAACGAACAATATATTCAATACATTATGCATTTATTTATTTAAACGCCTGCAACAATTAAATAGCAACCCGCAATTACACCGAACACTATTCGGTTTGCGTGTGGCCTTCCGTTATAATGTATTCATTGCCCTCACACCGTATATTAAATATGAATAATGATGGCTTCACCGAGATGGGAATACTGAACAGGACTAAACACGTCTGGCTATGTCATCATTACTGATCGGTATGTGACCTTATAAATTTTGAAGAGTGTGATTGTTGTAAAGATGTAATCAGACTGGGAAAACAGAACAGGTCTAATTTACCCTACTAGAATATATTTATTGGGGTAAAGTGGATATTTATCATCATCATCCTCCTAGCGTTAATCCTGGTCGCTTCAGAAGCCTTCGCCTCGGAGTCCGGGGTCTGCTTTCCGGCTTTTTCTCTTCCACTTTGCTCGGTCTTGGTAAAGTGGATATATATATTTCGTTAACATTCCACTCAGCAAGGACGTTTAATGGGGCAGAGCGGAAACTCCCAGAATAATGTATCTTATAGGATATTGGTAGTACTCCTGGTACACAACATATTGCCGTTTAACTAGCGTCATTCACTCATGATAAAACAATACATGAAGTCGCTATATGGCGCCATTTGTTCTTTTTGTAGTGACGTTTTTAATGAAATTATAATTTCATTTAGCTTTACTGACACGATGTAGAGGAAATAATGCGAAAAAATATAATAAAAAAATTAATTGGCAAATCGTATTTTTTTTACCAATATAATAATATAGTGTACCAGGAGTCCTACCAGGGGCCTTGGGCTTCGGGAGTGATTCCCTTACACAGCTTAGCAAAGCTATACTTCAGACATATCTCTTTAGCCCAATTAAAAATTAGTTCATCACTTTACAGTCTAACCAAGCCTCAACATATTTAACATTCCTATTCCTCTTTAAGCGTAGGGAGTGATTACAGGTAAGAAGAGATGAGGACACGGTGTAATTTGTTCACAACAATGAAACTGGATCGTTCACGGGAGATTTATACGCTCATTTGTAAATAATGAAGGCGCCACTCATTATGATTGAAGTCCCATTGATGACGACCTAAACACACCCCACGCGGTAGGGGTGTCATCGGTTGGTAATTTGAAATACAGAGATCTGCAGTTTAATATAAATTACGTGAGGATCTAAAGAAAAAAAAATAATATTCGTGTGGAAAATAAAGACTAAAACAAATTTGAAATTTTCGTTTTTATTTTGCAAAGTACCTAAGAATCGTTAAACATGTTTACAAGTAGGTACTTTCAATTATTTCTTTTAGTACTTACTTTTTTAAGTAATGATAAACTTTGATTCGAATCAATCATGTTTACCTTCATATAATTTTCAGTCCAGGGGTTGAACACTCTGTATAATATATGGATCACGATCTTTCGAACTATAATTTAAACTTTGCGAATTATCAAGACTCCCTCACCCTTGTAAGAAAACATAAAACATGGTCAACCTCCTCCCCCCTTAATTACCGGATATTATTGGGTAATAGCAAGAAGAAGAAGATGATGATCATTTAAGAGACCTCGTCTCAGCAGTCCATCACCCATACCACTAGGGTACTTTTTTATTTAGGGTACTTTTAAAAAAAAAAAATAATAAAGCTTGTATGTGTGAGTTTGGCGACATCGTCACCCCTATTATAACTATGGTGTCGAAGTCGCATTTCTACTAGCTTTTTTTTCTGATCGGCGGGGTAAACATACAAATATTTTGCGTATACTTGACGAAGACCCGTTCTGTCAAAGGTAATTATGTGTAAAAATGGTCTAAGTACAAACAGTTATCTTAGCGGTAGTGAACGCGACTGCTACGCAGGAGGCGCTGGTTCGATTCCCGCTCAGTGCAAATATTTGTGTGCTTGAATATGAATATCTGCATTGGTCTGGGTGTTTCTATGTATAATATGTACGTATTTACAAAAAAAAAATGTATTTATGTATGTTTATCCGCATTCTAGAACCCGTAACACAAGCTAGTTAAACTATGCTTACCATGGGACTAGGTGCGTTGTGTAAATTGTCCTAGAATATTTATTATTATTATTATTATTTATCTTCTATTCCTATCAAGATTTTTTTTTAAATTTTCGCAACGTGTGACACCCCTAACATTAGGCCAATTACTTAAAGTCAGTATGCATCGCGACTCTAGAACACCTGCCATTGTGCCTATACCGCTTAATACGGGCTTGTACAGCGTCAGTTGTGTGAGCACTTCGCACAATTAGCCCGCAATTCACAAACACTAACACAACGGGGAAATTGAGAGAAATCTTGTCTAGATTAAAAGATATTGTTAGGTGTAGAGGTGTTTCTATTGTGTGTGGAAAACAGTTTAAAATGAAGTTATCCCCTTTTTGATATAGAATCACTATTTATTCGGGTACACTACGGTTAAATAGTACAATACAATAGTCTTTGTAGATTTTTTGCACTACTGTAGGAGTGTAGGTACACAACTACTAGTCTTAGAAGCTACTGGATAATAGATCTACTTATTAATGTAGGTATACTTGGTTAAGCTTAGACTACTACAAGCTAGAGTTTATTTATCACTACATAGTATAAAACGAAGTCGCGTTCTCTGTTTTTTAATAGATAGAATGGTGAAAGGGGAAGGTTTATATGTAGGACATCATGCTACAACCAACAGGTGCGGAGCAGGCATGAAAAATGTTGCAAAAACAGGGTGACGCAGACGAAGTTGCGCGGGTCAGCTAGTTTTCTTATAAAAGAACAATACATCGATCTATTTGTTTATTTTATTAATGTAACCTAAGTACCTATGTTACTTTTGGTTCAATTATACTTGGTCAAAGTATTATAGATTTTAGGGTGTTTAGGAACTTTTGTAGCCCACTGTACATCTGTTAAAGTACCTACTACCATAAACTTCTTGGTGTGCAATAAAGAGATAATATCTATATATTTAAAGGTGTACTATATTATGAATGGTGTAGTTATGAAACTAAACTAAACGCAACTTTATTGAACATAAAATCTTATGAAGACCTCTCTACAGTTACTTAAATACGTACGTCAACTTAAAGAAATAAAGAATCCTCTTAGGAAAAATCGTGTCTCTGGTTTCATTTTTACTTACCATAGATTAATTCACAGATAAAAAAGCACACCCTAAAAAAGCTACACCGAAGGAGGTGCGTATTCGAGTCAACAACGTCTTAAAACGATTACCGACAGTATTCAAGGTGTGAAGGGGAGTACAACACGTAAATCGCATTAGATATGTTAAATCCCAGTCCTCGGGGGGCTGGCTGCGGTTGAGACGATATTTTTATTCGTATCGCTTACTTTCGTGATTATTGTTCGGCGGCCATTTGCATTACACGCGGGAGTGTGCGTGGTGCGAACTGATTTGATACTTGGAATTGGGTTCATGCATATTAGCATGTACTAATATATTTATTTTAATGGCTTAGCATAGCTATATTCTCGAATGCGAGCATAGCTATGTACAAAGTTGATTTCTGTTTGAACTCTTACATAATTTGATCAGCTGATCAAAGTATGTAAGAGTTAAACTTTGTACATATATTGTGAAACACAATAAAGTATTAGAATTGGAATGTTTTTGGTAAATAAAATATTTAAAATTTGATTGGAAATCATTAATTAATATGCAAATATTTAACTTATGAGCATGGATAACAAACATTTACTTCCCAATAGTGGGCAGTTCAGTGTACCATCTTCGTCTTCCATGTGAGTCATGTACCTTGCCCTTATGAATAGGCGTGTACCTACTACTATGTAATTTTGCCAATGTGTGCCATTGCGCTCGATCCTCTGACTGGGGAGCGTTCTACCTACTGCTTTTAGTTTAAAATATAGGCGTTAAAAAGGCAAATTGAAAAAGTAATAAATTAATATTTTCGCAAAATGCACGTTCAGTACGTTCCATATATTATACTGCAATATACCTACCCACATAATTATTACAGCTGCATGTTCAACGCGAAGGACAGTGACAGTGCTTAAGGCTAGAAAGTCATGTTAGATTAGACTACCTTATTACAAAAAATGTCTTTTCATATATTTTGACTACTATCCACATTAAAAAAAATTAAAGTATCAAAACCTTTCACCGAACTATATAGGTGGCATTTTCATGATTTTTCCCGGTAAAAGCGTAACAAAAAAAAACTCAAGACACAACCAAGTCAACGACGTCATAGCCAGTCGGAACTGACTTTTTTATTCAGTTTTATATTTAAACAGCCTCTTGTCTCCTGTCATTCAATTCGGAGGGTTGTTATACTGAGTAAGTACCGACAATTTTATTTTACCTTCGCGCCAATTGACTACTCTTTGTGGCGTGGGTGTGTTTTGCTCAAATATTTCTAACAGGCGCTAAAGAATATATTGATACGTAATGTAAAGGTATCGATAGAATGGAAAATTGCGATTGGCGGGATTCACGTGAGCCAGACTGCCAATTGAAAACTGTTATTCGTGCAAGGGGCACTAATTTATTTATGTCGTTAGTCACACTTCTTGTGAGAATGTGGGACAAATATTATATCGGCAGGTAGCAAACAAGTCCTTGAGTGGAGACCGCGAAAAGGCAAAAGGAAGGTAGGACGACCTCTACCTAGATGGATTGATGACTTAAAAAAGATGGCTGGGACAGATTGGATGCGGAGGGTGGAGGATCGGGAGTAGGTAGTGTTGCAAATTGGGAGATATATATACCTAGTATACCAAAATAACGCAAAGTAGAGAACGCGACTGCTACGCAGGAGGCACGGGTTCGATTCCTGTTCAGTGCAAATAATTTTATGCTGAATATGGCTATTTGTACACGTCTGGTGCCTCGGAGAGCACGTAAAGTCGTCGGTCCCGGTTGCCATACAAACATCTATGGCAGTCGTTACTGGTTACACGTTGGAACCTTCAAAAGTCTGACTAGCCTAATTTATTTCTATTCTTGTGTGAAATTCGAAATGCGGTTCACAGAATACGTCTACTTACCAAGTTTCAATAGGTCTTATAGTTTCGGAGAAAAGTAGCTGTGACATACGAACAGACAGACAGACAGACAGACAGACATGATGAATCTATAAGGGCTCCGTTTTTTGGCTACGGAACCCTAAAAAGGAATCACAGACAATACAGTAACGAAAAAAAGTTCCAAGTCACTCATAAGACTAGAAAACGCAAACCACAGCTAGTTGCATTAGAAAAAATACATAACAATAATGACATTTTCCTATCTCCCCCTCTAAGTGAGTGTTATTTCGTGTTTTTATAAGTCGTTGCGGAGATATTCACAGTCGAGTACGCGATTTGTTCACAACCCTACTACCCCTTTGTGTGCAATCGAACAAATGGTGCTACGTTTCGATTTGACTGGCTGGGAGTTAATTTTTCTTTGGTTGTATTGTTGATTAATCGAGCAAGAAGATATTTATATTGTATGAGAATGTTTCAGATAATTCTGCTTAAAAAAATTACTGTCAGTGGGTAGTAATTTTTTGAGAACGTCGGTTCTTTTCCTAAATAGTCAGTGTTGGAGCAGAATCAATCGAGAAAAAAATTGGGTTTAGATAATGGATAAGATGGCAAGAGTTCAAAAGTTCTTGGACATCTTAAAATCTATAATCTTTTGACAATCTTAAGTCTATTTTGACCAAAGGTAGCATAGATATCTTTTAAAAAAATAATCTAGATCGATGTCTGATTTTTTATCTATCTATACTAATATATCTATACTATTATATAATTGTAAAAAGTTTATGTTTGCCCGCGATGGACGTAAAAACTACTTAAATGGATTTCGATGCGGTTTTTTTTGTTTGAAGGGATTTGTTCCAACTTATTATCTTACGATTGTTTGATTACAATCGATTAGGTAGAACGAGAGTTATGTTATGATTAGTAATAAGTATAGTATTTAAGTTGCATAGATGGCGCCTAGGTCGCGATAACCGGCAGCCACGCGGACGGAGCTGCGGGCATAGTCTAGTAAGAAAATAAGTAAACTCATTCAAGTAGACCTAAACTTCAACATTAATAAGTAAATCTATCATTATCCAGTAGCTTCTAAGACTATTAGTTGTAGGTATCTATAGTGCCATCACTACGTAGGTACAATTCTAGTTTCAAATTTTCCAGGAACTTTTGGAGCTCTCTGTACCTTTAGTTTGGGATCCAATTATATACTTATTTAATAAAAAATACAACAAAATTATTTAGATCGTATTTGATTATATATATTGGATAATAAACTTACTAATTGTTTTAAAAAGTTAGTACTAGATGCCATAATAAATATATTTCGTTAATAGACATCGTCATAATACCTTAAATATCTATGATACGTAGGTACTTTTCAAAGTCGACTACTTATATAGATATAAATGTATCAAAAGCTATGCTATACAGGTAAATATCCAAGTAAATGTTTCCATAGACAGGCGTACTTACTTTTTATTGCAAAGGAAGCACCGCATGGAGTATGAATTCGTTATAATAAAAGGCATGGAACAATAAAACAAAACCGTCTTTTGCCATTTCATTTCTTGACTTAGCCACAGGTGCTCGTAATTATCTTGAAAAGAAAGGGTTCCTTCATAATCTGTACCACATCATTCGTCCATTAAAACCTTTATTTCTTTATCAATAAGAGCTATTTTCCTATAATGTTTTAAAATAATAGGAGCATCTGATATGACCAATATAGCTAGAACTTTGATACCAAGTTAAAATTACTTGACAGTGTCAATTTTACAAAAGAGTTGGGAGGTCAAAGAGTTTTGGTATTTATTTTATTGCGATATCTCTTAGTAACAATTTTTAGTTAATGTCTCAGACTGATGGTAAGCAATTATGGTAGCTCTTTATGAAGTCGTAATCTCGGTTTATTTGCGGTTTTGGATTAAAAGACAGCCAAATGACTGTTCTACAAATATTTTTAACCAGAAAAATTCAATAACTCAAAAAAATAAGCCGCGGTAGTCTAGTGGTATGGGTAATGGACTGCTGCGACGAGGTCTTGAGTTCGACCCCAGATTTTACCATGGCACGCACCAATGACTTTTCGATGCTTTTCGAAGTTATGTGTGTATTTATCGCAGGTTTATAAGTGCCCAGATAATGGTAATAGGCTCGCCACCTATTACATTGGGACCTAAACATAAACTGGCGAAATTTGGGTGCTAGCACCTCTGCCTACCGAAACAGACGTTTAATTATAATAAAATAAATAACTCAATAATTCTTTAATCAATCTTCCCGTTCGTTTTTTTCCAGAGTTCACAGTCGGAGGAAGCTCTGGTGTGGTGCTGCTGTGGTGTTGGTGGTGGTGGTGGAAGTGGAAGGCTGAGGATAAGGAATTAGCAGTCACTCCCTTAAAAGCCAAGTCAAAAAAACCAAAAGTACCTTCTACGTAAGTAAATCGGGATTCTGATGCAACTGGGATTGATGGTCGAACGATAACGAACCGAGTGGTCGCTGAGTGGAACGGTTTCAAAGAACAAGTCTTAGAAGAAGTCACTGTAAATGCGTTCAAGAACTGACTTGTCAGTGTCTTCAGATATCACACCTTTGCAGGGAAGAAGCATGTAAAAACTTGGAACCAATACAGAAAGCATTTAAAAACAACATTTCTAATTTACAAGAAAATTCGCTGTTATTCATTTCTTTTCTTTTAGTTTCGCTTTCTGTGTGCGTCTGTACTTCTGCCTTTATGCTAATCTGTCCTTCTGCTAATCTGGGATTTTGCTATTCCGGGGTTTTGCGAATCTGTCCTTCTGCTACAGAGGCATCTAAGGATACACAGTACACACGTACACACGCTCAATGAGCTACTATTTTTTTCTTTTTTTTTATACCACTTAGGTGGCAGACAAGCACACCGCCCACCTGATGGGAAGCGGTCACCGTGGCCTATGGACGTTTGCAAAAACAGAGGCGTCACACACGTGCTGCCTACCCTGTAGAAACCTTCTAATGCCCTTCTTGAAGAACCCCATATTGTAGTCGCTTGGGAAAACCACGGCAGAGAGCTCATTCCACAGCTGGAGCGTGCGCGGGATGAAACTCCTTTCATACCGCACAGTGCCGGTATGTGTTTCTATAAATAATAATAATAATATTCAGTAGTTGGAGTCCACGCTTCTTCTCGCGTGACTCCTTGACTCAGTTAGGCCCGTTTCCATTACCCATGGGAATCTATTCCCGTTAATAACTGTGCCTAAAAAGTCTATATCTTAATCCAGAATATAATCTATCCTTGCACCGAAATGAAATTCAACTAGATTCAGTTAGCCGTTAAAGTGTGATTGAATAACAAATACCCAAATATCTTAACAAGTTTTCACATAACATAACATAAACTCACGCCTATATCCCCGAAGGGGTAGGCAGAGGTGCTAGCACCCACATTTCGCCAGTTTATGTTTAGGTACCAATGTAATAGGTGGCGAGCCTATTGCCATTAACCGGGCACTTATAAACCTGCGATAAATACACACATAACTTTGAAAAGCATCGCAGTCATTGGTGTGTGCCATGGTAAAACCTGGGATCGAACCCGAGACCTCGTCTCAGCAGTCCATTACCCATACCACTAGGCTACCGCGGATCACATAATTTATAACATTATTTTATAGTAAGTTTATTAAAGCAAATAGCTTACTTCTTCTTCTTCTTTTCTTATAATGGCTTCTGAATGGCTCAGAATAGCCGCAATTTTGCCAGTCTTTAGTAAATATGTAAACGTCTCATGAAATTAATGGCGAGACGCCAATGTCAAGTTTCAAGTTTTTAAAAAAGTCTACCAGAGCCACGTTAGCCACGCCAGTAAATTTGTTTCTGTGTGTCCGCTTCACACACACATCAAAATGGCTTAAAATCAAAGCATTTCCACTACTATATCGCTACTTTGCCACTTCAAATACGCCATAACCCAGACAAGTGCCAATTTTTCCGTGAAGCAGTTACCCAAAAAATGTCACCACTATAAAAGCAACCACTACACTTTATGTAGTGTTCGCCCTTTGCGGACTCGTAGCCATATCGTCTATAAAGGTCTCGACCCCATAGCCAAATGTCGCGCCCTTTGCGCTCTGCCCCCATAGGAATACCACACCACTACTGCAGCTGATGCGTGTCACAGCAAAACATTTTTGGTATTGGTGAATTCTTTGTATAATTTGGAAAAATGAGTTCTTACAGAACGGCATCATAGATGGATCTTACAGAAGTTATAGAACGAATTTCTATAAAAAAATTAAAAGACGCATAACAGTTCATGTTTATGCTTTTTTATTTGTTACCGTGCGCAAAATTCCTACCGATGCCACCTTGCCCAAAACCGGTGGAGGTGATTATATCGGTCTCGAACTGACTAAAACGCACGCTGTCTATCGGTCTTTGATTGCCGAAGGTGAGATAATATTAGACGTATTCTTGCACCCCGGTAGACGAGGGGACAGCTATTTTGCGATGACCGCCTTCCACCTTAGCGAAAAACACCCTTTTTGAAGAACCCCATAGTCACTTGGAAAACCCACTGCAGATCACACCAGAACTTGAGCGTGCACCGGGTTTATTTAACATTCTTGTTTAAAATTACCTAAACCGCTTTTAACCCTCTTTCCTATTAATTATGTTAATCCTAATAATGATATCTCCTATTGATTACTATAATAATATAAGATCGAAATATTCTTACTAATTTAGTAATTTAATCAACTTGTTAATTATTCGAAAAATCGAGAACCATACCATTTTGAAAATGGATTGCGTATAATTCGAAATTTAAACTGTCCAATGTCGTCCCTCGCCCTGATGACGTATAGCACCCACGGGGGTGATCACTGTACAATAGATTGCCAACTTAAAAATGCGTTCGAAAAACAGGAAAATCGACTATATTTCTACATTGTTAAAAATTGGTCGATTTTATTCTTAGTATGGCAGTTAATTCTTGTATGACGAATCTGTACTGTCAAGGAGCTACGCAATTATTAATGTGGTGTACGTTAGGTGGGTGAGAAAGTCATACAAACAAAACACATGGGGTTTAAGGCATTAATCTTTTGTTTCGATTGTTTAGACAAGGCCGATCTAGCAGGTAAGACAAGGACAATTTACTGAGCGAATACATTTGTGTTCTAAATATTTGAGATAGGTGTAGATACCTACCTACTTACCTCAAATAATTGTAACATTACCTACATTGTAGCATTCATAACTTTAAAGTATAACGAAATATAAGTATTTTGCTTGCCAAGTCCAAAAATGAGCTGTCCTAATTGAAATAATTGTTTTGAAATTTAGTTTATTTGACTATATTCTAGGTTCATTGACCTGTATACTGGCACTCATGTATGTTTGTAGAAGAAGTGAGAGATGCCTGTATCTTAATATAAATATAAAATATAGGTTAACACTATAGGGAAAAAGTCGTAACTCTGTGGATTGATGGTCTTTACCCATTTAATGTAAATACTATACAATATAGGTACTGTTAATTGATGGCACTTGGTAGAACTTATTGTTATACATTATTGATATCACACTTGTACTTCACCACGAGATATGTTGTACCTTAACTGTCAATATAAACCTTTGAGAATGCCGCAAGGCGAAACCTGTTAGGTACATATAACAATAAATATCTTGGAAAATTACAAGTGTGTAATCAATAATTTATAGATCTATTTGAGTAAATATGTGGCTAAGCTTTCTTATATAGGTCCACGAGTTCACAGTCCATAGTTTTTTTACACTAAGCTATTATTAATAGAAGCTTCCACAATAAAGTTTCAAGTTACGGAGATCAATCGTTAACGAGAAAAAACATAATCAAAATCGTAAAAATGTACCAATATTTTATCACTTTTGACAACAGAACACATACTTTCAATGCTTTTGACATTTCGTCTCATCATTAAACGTTTCGTTTTATCAAAGGTAAGCGCACCAAAATGTTTTACTTCCTTAAATAATTAAATAAATACGTATATTTATTGACTAAGTTATATTATCCATCATATTATTATGTTAAATACGTATATTTCGCTGATTGAACTGAATGCTATTAAATTTATACTTATAATAATTTACCGACTTTTACCGCCTATTATTGAGTGAAACTAAACGTAAATCTGCGGTCATTCAGCCAAGTTCCAGAAACGAATCGGTCATATTTATAGTTCTTGGTTTAGGTTAGGTTAGAATTGTGACCACACAACGCACGAGCCGAGCGAGCGAAGCGAGCGTGCCGCGGTAGCGGCCGGCGAAGTGCCAGAAACGAATCGAAAACGAAAAAGGTCATAAACATAACCGTAAATCAGTCGTATTTTATGATGAACTTTAGGTGAGTCAATATTTTTAACCCCTTTACTTTATTCGGTACCCCTTTGCGATATTTAAATCGATGTCAATACGAGAAAATGCGGAAGTTAGGTTAGAATATAAAAAAACTCGTATCTCAAAAAGGGGGGGCGTCCGCAATTTTTCCTTCATAGGGGAGGTTCTACACCCCCCCCCCCTCCCCCCTCCCCACCCCCTCCCGACCCTCATATCGTCGACATATATAGTAAAGCCCTTCCAAATATGTTCCAAATTTTTCAATAAATTGAACAACAAAATATTACCTTTATTTTTTTTTCTAGAACGCGGCAACGCAGCAAAGGAATCATCAAAATAAAACCATATGCAGCCAAGTCCCGCCACAATAGGATACCAAGTGCAATAATTATAATGAGTGTGGCAATAATTGGGCGCGCGGGGTCCTCCATCAGAGGGTCGTAATTCAATAAAACGTTATGATGGATCGCGCCCGCACTCTTGTTCTCTCTCAAGAGGTCATTTCGTGTGATATGTACTATGTCATCGGATATTTTGAACGAATACTGGATAATTTAAAAAAAAACAATGAAAATGAAAGGTCCTTTAACTACCAGGATTGTAGTAAGTAGAAGAATATAGTTTCTGCCTGACCTATTGTAGAAAAGGTATGGCTATATGTAAAAATGAATAGTATACTAATACTTTACAATGCACAGTTAACACGTTCCGGGACACTCGGCTTTTGGCAAAGTTTTAAATATGACACCATAAATTCCCATACATTTTATCATACCGTCTATAAACGTACTACCATATTACGTATTCTTGTAATTTTTTGAAACAACAATACCGGCCAATTATCACACTTATCGCAGGTTTATAAGTGCCTCGGAGAGCACGTTAAGCCGTCAGTCCCGGTTGCCATACAAACATCTATGGCAGTCGTTACGGGTAGTTAGAGCCCTCAAAAGTCCAACCAGCCTAACTTGGAACTTCGATATCGCCAATGGTCATTAGACCATTGGTTGTGGAGGTCAGATGGCAGTCGCTCCACGGAAAATATTGAAGTTCAGCCGCATCACAGTTAGACTGGAAAGCCGACCCCAACTGAGTTGGGAAAAAAAAAAAAGGTTCAGGGAATGATGAACAATACCGGCCATAGACGGTAACGCCTGAGGGAGGAACGTCATACTATTACTAACAATGGCAATGTAATATGACAGTGCGGCTACAGACGGTACCGTCTATAGGCGGTCTGTCGTTTTACATACATATGAAAAGGCTTATTATAACGGACCGTCTACAGACGCTAGCGCCTGTGAGCGGTATGTCATAATTAAGTTTGGTTTTATGTATCCTAAGGCAATAACGGCGTTAGGCGGAACCGCCTTTAGACGTATGCTCATTCCATATAGACCGGTTGATAACCTTATTGACAATACGGAAATAGGTTTACCGCCTAGAGGAGGTTTGTCATGATATAGGTATTTCTGAAATTGTTATATGACACTGACGTTATAGCCATAATGTACCTACTTAAGTTTTCTTATAATACACTAAACGGGTAAGAAAATAATAAACACAGCTAAATCAATCTTTTGTTTTAATCATCTTAAACAGTAGTCTTTAGTTTTCTTTCATTTAGATCCTTTAACTTATTTTAAATTAAGTAACATTTTTTTTAAAAGGTAAAGTTATTTAACTTTTACCTTATAAAAAATACATGAAATAAAGTAAATTCCGAACTTACATTAATTTATAGAAACGAATCAGTCTTATGTTTTAATCATATTTGAGAGTAATTAGTCTTTAGTTTTCTTTAATATTGAGATCCGCTAACTTAAAATAACTTTTCGTTAAAAAACAAAATGTAGAAAATAAAGTAAATTCAAAACTTAAAATCGGATAGTTGAAGTTAAAAAATTATTGCCGATCAGAATTAGAATTTTTTTTTTATGGCACGTCAATTTGACTTCACCTCGCCTGAAATTAAGCTGAAGGCAAAGTCTCATGAAAGAAGGTCACCATTGCAAACATGTTCAGTGCTACAATGGTGGCGCCCAGCTTGACGGCCTCATCAGATGCTTTTTCACGCCCCGCTTAAAGGACCTGGGTCTGTAGGAAGAAGGAAACACGTGCGCCGGCAAGGAATTCCAGGACTTAATGGTGCGGCAGAGAAAAGACTCACCGAAACGCTTGGTTCTTGATGGCATATTCTGTACCGTATGCGAGTGACATCTAAGCCCTGCACGTGTTGTCCTGTGTAGGAAAGGGGAGGGTGGGATTAATTAGAAGAGCTCATCAGAACATTCACCATGGTAGAGACGGTAAAATACTGCCAGGAACGCAACATCTCTCCGCATCTGCAAAGGCTCGAGGGTATTTGTGACCTCAGGACTCCCAATAATGCGGACCGCACGTCGCTTCAACCTGTCGAGAGCATCTAATAAGTACTTTGCGGAGCCATCCCAGAGATGCGAGCAGTATTCCACGCAGGAGCGAATTTGTGTCTTATAAAGAAGACACCGCTGCTCCGGCGTGAAAAAACGTCTCACTCTGTTCAGAACTCCGAGTTTACGCGAAGCTGTTTTGATGAGGCTCTCGATATAGTTCTTGGTGTTCAGTTTGCAGCGCACGTCCATACCGAGTATATTGAGGTTATCCTGTAATGGCAGTGGTGTGCTCTGAAGAGTGGGAGGAGGAAGGAAAGGAAATGTCTATGCTGTAAACGCGCATGCCTGCGTCTTCTTGGCATTGAACTCGACCAGGTTCTCAGATCCCCATTGGGAAATGTGATTGAGGATCCGGTCAAGCCCAGTGACCAGAAGTCGCCTTTTTTCCGCTATATCAGATTGCTTATCCATGGTAACTCCCGTGTACAGTGCTATCATCTGCATAGCAGTGGATGTTGCCGGTGGACAGCATGTCATTGATATGCAGAAGAAAGGCGCTGTAATGCGAATTAGCCAATGACCACCGTCCATTGTCGACGTCGAGGTGCTTTGTTTAGGTTCAAAAGCTCTTGGTGGATACCTCTTCCATATGTCAACAGAGACAAGTTCTTTCCCAACAACATCATCACTAAGTTTCATTAAACTTCACTACTGTCGTCATCACCATCTGGGATATAATTTGTATCGGAGCCGAGCTCACCATCTACATCACTGTAAGGGTCGTGGTGGCTTTCGTTCAAGTCGTCTTCGACAGCAAATAGTTTAGACGCCATCTGTAAAACAATATCATGCAAGTATCCACTATAGAATCAGTTAATTCGAAGCAAAAATGTTACGTAAATAGCATTTGAACAGTATGTCTATGTTTAGTAATTTATTACTTATTCGACGGAAAAACAGTAATAATGTATAATACTATACACATATTATTCGAATTAAGTTAGGTTAATAAGTAAAATAAGCTTTATTTACCTTTTTTGCTGCCAAAAATGTCAAACCAAACCCAGCGAAGCAACGACCTCCCGGCATCGCACACGCTGTGACACTAAATTATGAACGCGTTGTATCTTGTACGGTAGGTCTACGGCTGTCGACGGTGTGTACATATTGTTTTGGTACATGAGCTCTTGTATGTTGTATGAGTGTGTTGAAAAAGAACTCGACAAGAGTTTACTGTGTCACATACGAACGATCGAAGTCGCGTGATGTGACACTAAACCACGTGCTTCCTAGATATGTTATGGGAAAGCTACGACTATCGACGGTTTGCCAAATATAATGAAATGAAGTTCACCGCCCTTAGCCGTACTGTCACGTAGCGAGATACCGAGGTAGCGTCGACAAGCGGTCTGTCCCGGAATGTGTTAACAGTAATGGGCTCACCCCCAATTTTGAGGTCCGAATATAGAAATTGGTAGGTATTTTTTCATTCATACACAGGAGTGTAGAGATGGAAAAATACCATTTGTTAAGCAGAGGACTACTCAACAAATGTTTTGGGATAACATAGGTGATTAAAATATGTATGTAGGTATGTACTTAATTAATATAATACTCACACACGATAATCGAAGAGTATTATGAAGTTATTGATCTATGCGTAAAACGACACGCAGACCGCATACCGCTACCGCAGAGGATTGGTAACTTTCGTGCTACATAATTACCTAAATATCCAATTTCATTCGAATTTATTCTTTGTTTCAATATAAAACTCCTTCGGTAAGTAGTTACCTAGACATGTTTATATACAGCGTGTAAGGGACACACTCCCGAAGCCGAAGAACCCTGGTACACAACATAATATAGGCATGAAAAAAAATGGCAAAGTAATTATTCCCTTACACCTGTATAAAAATCGAGATTTCTGTCTAGGTAAGTATACAGGTTCCTACCTAGTGCGTATATACATAATATTTTGATCCGCATGATATAGGTACTTACATGGTACACTAACTTCTATTACTGTATTTATAATGTAGGTAATGTGTAATGTAATGCCTTATGAACTAAAAGAAATTCGATAGGCATGTACTTACCTATTTTAAAAAAATTCGATCTGTTAAGCAGAATATAATTTTCTACCAAACGTAGGTGTTTGGTAGAAAATTAGATTACTGCTAGTTTTACCGATATATGAGACAAAAATATTCGATATTTGAAAATGGATAACGTGCGTTCTGATACTTTTCGCGAGGGTGTGTGCTATTGTGCGGCCTTCACATGACATTAAAGGGGTTTTCGAGAGTGTTTTTCAATTTGCCTCAGTACAGTGGAATAGGGAATCGCATCAAGCCGCTTTTTCATAAAGAAATTCAGTTGGAAGCAATCTAAATTCTTGTAAATCACACAGACGGGTTGCTTAATTCGTTTTGACATGATATATTATAATGTATTTGTATTGTAAACATATAGATATATAAACTCAAAAGTTCATAATAATAATTATAACAAAAAGAAAAAAAAATCACGCAACGTATTTTAATAATGCCATCGTAAAACGGGGACCGACCGCTATTTCGTTCTTTATCCCAGCACGAGCAAAACCTTTTGATTAATCACTGCGATGTTGAATTGTATCAATTCATTTACTATTAATTTCGTACTATGGGGGAGTAGAAGTCAAAACACAACTAGCTAAACGCAAGCCCCGGTAACAGTTTTAGGTTCTGCAATACAAGATGATTTTCTGGATGTTGGCTTGGCAATCGCGCTCTATAATAATAATAATAATAATCGCGCTCTATACCTTGTACCAATTAATGCAGGTACCTACCCATATGAACTAGAGCTGGCGGTGCGCAGGCTTAAGGCCAAGAACACCGCCCCAGGACCTGACGGCATTCCAGGCCGAGCGTGGGTCCTAGCTCTAGGCGATGACAACGCTCTCGAGCCTCGACTGCGAGGGCTTCTCAGCGCATGTTTGGAGCGGGGCCAGTTTCCGAAACTATGGAAGACGGGGAAACTGGTTCTCATCCGAAAGGCGGGGCGTCCGGCGGACTCGCCATCCGCCTACCGGCCCATAGTGTTGCTCGACGAGGTGTGCAAACTCTTTGAAAGAGTTATCGCGAAGCGCCTCGTCGAGCACCTTTCCAGAGTGGGGCCAGACTTGGCGGATGGCCAATATGGCTTTCGCCAAAGGCGCTCCACGGTGGATGCCATCATGCGCGTGAGAAGCCTGGCGGGGGATGCGGTTGCTCGGGGCGAGGTAATGTTGGCGGTGTCCCTGGACATCGCCAACGCGTTCAACACCTTGCCCTGGAGTTGCATTAGAGAGGCGCTCGTGTATCACGAAGTGCCTCTCTACCTTCGCCGCATAGTCGGGGCGTACTTGACAGAGAGAGCTGTCATCTACCCAACCGCGACCGGCCTCGGTCGGCGAGAGATGTCGTGCGGTGTTCCGCAGGGTTCGGTCCTGGGGCCACTCCTGTGGAACATCGGATACGACTGGGCGCTTCGCGGTGAACTTGAGGGTGGTGCCGCCGTCACGTGTTACGCGGATGACACATTAGTGACGGCGTGCGGCGTTACACACCGCGAGGCGAACCTGAAGGCCACGACCGCGGTTGCCCAAGTCGTGGAACGGATCCGGCGGCTGGGTCTCGAGGTGGCTTTGCATAAAACCGAGGCCATGTACTTTCATGGCCCCCGGCGCGCGCCACCAGAGGGATCCAGTCTCACAGTGGGGGACATCTCCATCGGCATCAAGCCTCAGATGAAGTATCTGGGGCTCGTGCTCGACGGCCGGTGGGACTTCGGGGAGCATCTCCGAAGTTTGGCCCCCAAATTGAAGGGCACAGCTAATGCTCTGGCACGGCTGCTGCCCAACATGAGGGGGCCGGATGACTCCTGCAGGAGACTCTACGCGGGAATCGTGCGGTCCATGGCCCTATATGGGTGCCCAATATGGGCGGAGACCCTGAAGGCCAGACATGTGCAGAAGCTGCACGCCCCGCAGCGCACAATGGCCATCAGGGTCATCAGGGGGTACCGCACGATATCTTTCGACGCGGCGAGTCTCCTAGCCGGATCGATACCATGGATCCTGGATGCGAGAGCCCTTTCGGTGCTTTATCGGTATCGAAAGGAGGCGCGGGAGCGGGGACATGAACCCGAGCCTGGTGAGCTCCGGGCCGTGAAGTCCCAGCTCCACAGGGACATGGTAGCTGAGTGGAATCGACGACTTGGGCAACCACGCGCAGGGCACGCTGTAGTAGCGGCGGTAAGACCCATCATGGAGGACTGGCTAGAGAGGCCACACGGTAGCCTCTCATACCGGCTGACGCAGGTGATCACCGGGCACGGGTGCTTTGGGGATTACCTGCTACGGATTCAGAAGGAGCCAACGTCCGAGTGCCATCACTGTGATGCGAGCGAGGACTCGGGTCTCCACACGCTGACCGGGTGTCCGGCGTGGGAGACGCCGAGGCGGGTCCTAGTGGCGGCCCTAGGAGTGCGGATTCTCTCGCTCACCGCATTGATCACGGCGATGGTACGGTGCGCGAACGCTTGGGCTGCCGGCGCCTCCTTCTGCGAGCAAGTAATGCTCGAGAAGGAGACGGCGGAACGAGTTCGGAGAAGACTCCGGACCCGCACAGCCCGCGACGAGCGGAGGCGACTCGGACGTCGGAGGTCGCAGAATGACCTCCGTCCTCCATGAGCGCGGGCCTGAGGGTGACGGGTGGAGCCGCCTGTCACCCTAGCAGAAGCAGGCCGCGGCGGTGGCGCTAAGCGCGCCTCCCCATACCCGGGGACTGGACGGGGACACCGTGGTCCCTACACCCGACGGGGGTCATCTTGAAAGAGACGGCCCCGGGTCTGCCGGGGTGCGAGAGATATGTTGACTACTATCTCACCTCCGGCAACTAAAGACCCAAAGACGGCGTGCGTTTTGGTCGGTTCGAGTCCGACATAACCTCTCCAACCGCCCTCGGCGGAGAAGGGGGGTATCCGTGGGGATTTTTCGCACGAAAAAAAAAAAAAAAAAAAAAAAAAAAAGGTACCTACCCATATATTGGGTAAGTACATGATATCGCTACCACTAGTGATACTTTTAGCAAACTAATCATCATTATTTCAGCCATAGGACGTCCACTGTTGAACATAGGCCTCCTCCATCGACCTCTAATGTGGTCGATCGGAGGCAATCCGCATCCAATGGGTAGGTACAGGTACCCGCGGCTCTAAGTTGTCGTCCGTCCATCACGCGGGGGTCGGCCTACGCCCCGTCTAGTCAGTATATATTTTCCTAACAAAATAATATCTATCCAAAATAAACGTACAACTATAAATTATTTATAAATATAATATTTCTTCACTGTCTATTCAACAGTTTTCATTGTTCTTGGTCAAATCAAGTTCGGGTAATAGTAAAACTTTTTTTTACAATGGATTTGTTCAAAAACCACTCCCATCGCGAACAGAGTGCAACGGAAATGAAACGGAGCATGTGTCGATGAAATCGACCAGCGAACTATTGTACCGTGCGTGCCCGTGTTACAGAACGGAACGACTGTTGTCAAACGTGGCGGGAATTTAGAAAAAAAAATCTCGGCATCGAAAAAAGAAAAAACCTGTGTGTTACAATAATTTTGAAATTGGAATGACTATTATAGCAACTTCGATATTCATTCATCCTTTACATTTTTTTTTGACGTGACAACGTCTTATAAATTGGATTGCCGGGTGACACTTCAAGAAACTGCGTTACGCTCCGCTCACGTTATGCGCTCACAATGAGAGCGAGTGAGAGGCACGCGTCCCTTCCACTCGGGCATGGTTAGCCCGCCTAAGAGCGAGAGAGACAGACATACCACTCAAAGTCGTTGTCACGTAAAACTTTCGCCCGTATACCGACTTTACAGGCAACCAATTTTTTCTTTCTATCATAATTCGATTATTAGTGCTCGACCTCTGCACCGTAGTGTAGTGTACGCTGTAGTGAACGCGTGTGGTTTCGATACCCCCTCAGTGGAAATATTTGTAGAATCGAGTCAGTCCAGTGTGATTAATCGACGATCGATTATGACTTTTGACTTTTATACAGCACAGCATATTAGGTATTGAAGTTCACTATTTAGGCCGTTTTACTGGTTGCACTTGCATCTGGTAGGTACATACCTATAGAAACAATGTGCACAAATTGTACACATTGCGTGAAGCAATGTGTACAATTTCTACATAAATCGAATCAATACACCAGAAAGTCGGAATGACAGATTTAAAAAAAGAATTGTTAACAAAGTCAGTTTACATACTACCGGTATGGCCGTAAAAATATTTTTAAATATGGTAGCCTGTCTGAGCGCTATTGAATTTATTCAGATAACGTACCTCCTTACTTGCATGCCAAATAAAATTGACAAAAGAGGTTTTTATTTTACAAAAAAAATTCAGCATTTTTTTACTATCTATCGTCTCCTCCTCCACACGTGCGAATAAATGTAAATTCGCATCTCAAAGAATATTATTTCCTCTATCTACAGTAAAATATTTTTATAGTGTTATGTTATTTACGTGAAACCCAAATATATTTAGGAAACCACTTTGCACTTTGTAATTAAGCAGTAAGTTGGTAAACCACCAGGCTATCTCTCTCTTCACTAATTACAAAAAGAAAACAAATCACCACATTAATTATTATCTGTGTTGCTAATTTACATGTTTTAAATGGCTCCTCGGGCCAAACGTGCAGCTAAGTTTAATGAGAAATTAGAGAAAAAAAAATTGAAACAGCCAGTCGTAAATGAAAAATTAAAAAGTCCCGGCGGAAACGGAACCACGGCCATGTTTCATGAGGAACGCAACGGCCTTAATTACGCGCGGCGACAAACAAACCGACGAAACATTTATTGTCTTGATCGAATTATTAACTGACTTTCGTTTGAAAATGTTCTGTATTCGGATTTTGAATTTGAAACTTTTTAATTAGGCACCAGCTTCATATTAGTTTGAATTCCAAGGTATTGAGCTAAGTAGTGTGTGTTGAAATGTAAGATAGTAATTAATATTAAGGCGGAAATATCAACATCAGAAAGAAAAAATAAAATACAATCAGATTTATCTACTTTATTTTAATATTTTTGACATAATAAATTGTAAAAAACTTTGACTTCCATGTACATAACTAAATAAATGAAATTGAATCTTTGATTTTGTCTCGGGTGGACCTTTTTTATCGTGCGTTAAATCCCCATGGACAATGTCGGACTCGAACCGACTAAAACGCACGCAATCAATGAGATGACGCGGACCTGTGCTGCGCATAACATGTCTACCATGTTGCTGCATGTGCATCCTGTACACCGGAGGATCTTAATACTGCCTCCGAAAATACAATCCAGGTGGCAACGCACCGGAAATACAGATTTTAGCTCAGCTCATACATAAACTCACGCCTATATCCCTGAAGGGGTAGGCAGAGGTGCTAACACCCACATTTCACCAGTTTTATGTTTAGGTCCCAATGTAATAGGTGGCGAGCCTATTGCCATTAACCGGGCACTTATAAACCTGCAATAAATACACACACAACTTCGAAAAGCATCGAAAAGTCATTGGTGTGTGCCATGGTAAAACCTGGGATCGAACCCGAGACCTCGTCTCGGCAGTCCATTACCCATACCAGTAGGTAGTAGTTTATAAGGGTACTAAATACCATCTAACTCTAGTGGAATGAGAATCCATAAATCTGTTAGGTGTAAATAAAAAGTGCACTTATGTAGTACATGCGCCTCGCCGGTAGATGTCGCGAGTGCTCCCGTGACTTCCGGCGAGACCGTGATGACACTACACGCAACCCAGTTACGGCATAGGGCTGCCACACATGAATTTTATTTGAAAGAAAATAAAGAGAAGTATTTTTTTTCTATAAAAAAATAATAAACTAGTGAAAAGTTAGACTTTGAGTGCTCGCGTTTATGGTTATACTTATCTAAATTTTTTTGACAGACATGAAGGTTTATTTATATTTGGTTTGTTTATTAACGTATAATACAATTGATACAGACTTTAGTAATTGTTCCTGCAATACTGTTTGCACAGTTTGATTGTAGCATCGAATGAGTCTCAAATTACATTTTACAGCTAATTATCCTACTATAATTATCCAACTTTAAAATACTACTTTGCATTTGTTGGAATATGTTGAAGCACGAATCTATAGTGATAGTTTTTTAGTAAAGTGACCGATCAAGACCATGCAATTAGATACAAATGATAAAAATACTACGGTCACGTAAATAAGGGTCTTTGTCGCACTTCTTAATCTCGAAAAATTATCGGCTCTCAGTGCATGGCAGTTTTCAGAGATGACCATGTATTGTGTACTTTTTATACTTACAGTTTCAAAATCTTCATCAGCGTCTTAGGGTTATATCCTGGTTACATTCGAGAGTTTCACCTCAAAATCTCACAGTTCTGTTTTGAGTTCTCTTAATCCTCTTCCTTTCGCAGTTATTATAGGAGAGACTGCCGTCTTACGTCACAAATCCGAAAGGAAAACCTACGCCAGAGCCTCATCTGTTAATCAGCAGGTAAGAATCATGTGCTCTGTATTTCAGACGACAGTTGCTTTGAAAGAGGTTAAAAAAACTGTAATGTAACGACTTGTCTGGATGAAACTGGGACTGGCACTTGAATGAAAAAGAGAGATGTGATTGTTCAAAAAAAGAACTTCTTCAAAAACGTAACATTAAAGTATATGATTCAAAAAATTCTGGTAAATATTCATAAAAATCGACGGAGGTAGGACACGACGGTATCTCCCGTCCGAAATGAGCTGTCCAACTGGGGAAGTACCTCCGCCCTACAGAAGACCGCAGTCATAATAACCATCGTGTTGTGTTCCCGCCGGTAAGTAGGGTAGCCAGAGCTCACTATACCCCTCCTTCCCCTCCCCTTCCTAGCCTCCCCACCCCTTCCCAACTCTCCCCCTTTCCCTTCAGGGTGGGCAGCGCGTGTGTGACACCCTTAGTGTTGCACACGTTCATAGGCCACGGTGGCCGCTTTCCATCAGGTGGGCCGTGTGCTTGTCTGGCACCTAGGTAGTATAAAAAAAAAAAAAAAAAAAATCCTAAGTTTATAAAAAATTAAATTCCCCACTTGTGCCACCCCTAGACCAAAGACATCATTATTGTAATGGATGTCACGGGCTGCAACTCCACAAGTGCTCTAGAAAGTAGTGGTTCCACAAACTTATAACCGAACCAACACACGCAAATATAAACTTTATCTCCTTGAAATAGAGTATGGGAAAGTTGCTAGAAAAAGTTTGCAGTTTCAAAGACTAGATGGTGCGACAATCGCGAGTGCAACACATTAGCGACATCTCTCGGCGAGTGAGAAAATTACAGTAGAATTATGATGTTCGCAAGTGTTGGGGCTTTCAACGAAGATGTGTAAAGTGTTCCAGTGTTTTGAAGAACTAGCATCGTACAGGCTGGTATAGGTTTAGGTACTATTTAGTGCTCATACATACTAGGCATTAGGACGACCGTTCGGGGGTTAGTTAGAGGTCGCGGGTTCAATTTCCGCTGTGCAGAAATGATTGTGTTACTTAATCGCATACTCTGTTCTTCACGTGTCCTTCTTCCTACAGTCCCGGGTCCTTTAAGCGGGGCGTGAAAATGCATCTGATGAGGCCGTCAAGCTGAGCGCCACCATTGTAGCACTGAACGTGTTTGCAGTGGTGACCCTCTTTCATGAGACTTGACTTTCAGCTTAACATCAGGCGAGGTGAAGTCAAGTAAGTATAACTCGATGCTCATGTTACATCCGAGCTTTTAAAAGTGACTCGTGAAATGTTCTCATTTGCATTAGTCAGAGTTTTTATGCATTAATACATTTTTAAGTACGTGTATTTATAAAAATAAATAATACCTAAGTATGTTTACTCACATGCTTCACCTAGGTTCTCCACCTGGGTGAAGGATTACCTATTATATAGTGCAAATGCACTGCTGGGCAAAGACCTCTCCCAATGTTGGAAGGTGTTAGTCTACTGTACCAAACCCACGCTGTGCAGATAGGTTGGTACAGGGTTTTTTTTTCGAAGTTTTCCTTCTCTCGTAATGATATCGTCCGTTTATTTTTTCGTTTGTCGCCTCATACAACACTCTTCGGATGAGATGAGGTGATAAAATTCTTGCTACGACACCACACGGATGTTGTCTATTTGGATAATGAAATTTCAAAGCATGAAACCAATGAAAAGTCAATAATAGCTAGACGGGTCTTGAACCCGTGACCAGTAAATATCGCCATAGGTTACCTAAAAGAAAACAAAAAAAAACAGTTCACATAATAATTCCTTAAAAAAAATTCCATTACATTAATAAATTCCTGTTTTATAAGTAGATTTAGAACCTCGTCAAACACCTAACAAATAAGGAATGCGTCCCACATATAGGTACTTAGGACCTGTCTAGACCAGACTACTAACTAAATCATTAGAACCTACTCGAATACCTGCATAGGACATGTTCATTAATATTTATTTATTATAGATACCTACTCTTGTTGAGTAACTGAAAGTACATCTAATCAACAATACTTAATACACATTCATAATATTGAGTTCTTTTGAATTCTAGAACTTATGATTTTTCTGACTGATTCATTTGCTTTAAGTATCTCATTATTAAACTGTCCGAATAATCAATAGGTAACAACAAGGTACGAACCGTGAATAATCAAAAATCTGAAGATTTAGGAGGAGGTAAGGCATGATGGTGCCCTCCGTCCTAATTGAGTCGTCCAACTGGGGTAGTAGGTACATACCTCCGCCCTACAGAATACCGCGGTTAACCTTGTGTTGTGTTTTCGATTGTGAGTAGGGTAGCCACTGTAGCCAGAGCTCACAGGTTTTGGGTTATCTTCTGCACTGATAACACAGTCTTTTAAGTTTTTTTTATTTAAACTTTTTGCACCTAATATAAAATTAATGTGCAAAGACTTACTTAAAGCCATTGGCATTTTCTACCATTCAACCTTAGGGTGATGCAGGGATTTGTTAAGGAAGGTGCTTGAAGTATAGCATCTCCCTTTCAAAGACTATCTAAGTATGTAGAAACACATGTAGGTACCTATGATATAGGTATGTACATACATCACAGATTTTTTTTGGATGATTAGACCATTGGTTGTGGAGGTCAGATGGCAGTCGCTTCACGGAAAATATCGAAGTTCAGCCGCATCACAGTTAGACTGGAAAGCCGACCCCAACTGAGTTGGGAAAAAGGTTCAGGGAATGATGATACATCACAGATTTATATATAAACAGTTTAGTTAAGTACCTACTGTGTAAACTAAGTTTACAACACAGCTATATAAATAAAGAGGGAGTTCATCCTCACACACTACGACCGGAATCGGTGCGCACTGTGCGGTATGAAAGGAGTTTCATTCCGCGCACGCTCAAGCTGTGGAATGAGCTCCCTGCCGTGGTTTTCCCAGGCGACTACAATATGGGGTTCTTCAAGAAGGGCATTAGAAGGTTTCTACAGGGTAGGCAGCGCGTGTGTGACGCCTCTGGTGTTGCAAACGTCCATAGGCCACGGTGACCGCTTTCCATCAGGTGGGCCGTGTGCTTGTCTGCCACCTAAGTGGTATAAAAAAAAAGAGGTTATTTAAAATTAACAATATCGACGCAAGCAAAGCCACAAATATTAGCTAATATACCTAATTACGACGATAAAGGGCAATTCTCTTGTTAATGAGTTCTTTAATTACCAATCTATTTACAGCGTTTATCGCAAACAATAACAAACTGATAAGAATGTTGAGATGGTCCTAATCAGCTATCTGGGTGGTATGATACGCGCTTTAGAATATTCTATAGATTACTTAATAAGTAGTTCAAGGTTCATCATCAACAGCCGTCAGCAGTCAACTGCAGGACATAGGCCTCTCAAGACACGTCACTTAGTCCGGTCTTCGGTTGTCCTCCTCCACTTCCCACCAGCCACTCTGCGTATATCGTTGCTCCATCTAATCGCAGTATGCCCCACACTACGTTTACCGGTTCGCGGTCTCCACTCAAGGACTCGTCTACCCCAATGGTTATCTCTTCTACGGCAGATATGACCAGCCCACTGCCACTTTAGCTTGCCAATTCGTGAGCTGTGTCGATAAATTTAGTTTTCTGCCGAATAACTTCGTTCAGGATTAGATCCCTCAGAGATATATCGAGCATAGCTTGTTCTTTTTCCTCTAGGAATGCTGTGAAACGTACGGATATCCTGGGGTTATATAGAGCCTAACTCTATATTCTTGCTAAAATTATACGAAGAAACAGTAACATAGATGGTTCTATAAATCACAAAGGCTCTTGTACTCAGACGACCCTCTCGTAGCAATAATGGCCTTGATGTTCTCAGTAAAATGTCCAATAATAATATAATATCATCGTAATCATCATAAAATAACATCGTTATCATTGTTAATTTAATTAAAAATATATTTGTTTCATTTATCATAAGAAGACAAAGTATTTTAGGAGTCAATTTTTTAATACTTAACATGTTTATACAAACCGAACGATAACGTTTTCAAACTGTAGGTACCTAAAAGTGTAGATTATTATTATTGTAAGTATCTCTATTGTTATTTCAAATCAAGGTTTCAAAAAACATTTAAAAAATCAGTTGAATTAAAACGAAAACAACTTTATGAAAGTTTTGTGCTGATTTCAAAAGCTTTATTTCAATTGTTTTATATTTTTGATAGTAACCACTTGAAAAGTCAATTGATTTTACCTGAAAAATACACGCATTCATATATTTATCGATTACTCATGATTATAAGAAAAACCAGCTAACAGGCTAAACATGCTGTACTCGTATATTCTTAAGACATTATATAAGTTAGTATTATGTAAATATGTGTTTATGAGCAAATAAATTATTTATTCACTCGTATAGGCACAAAATATGAACCCAAAAAAGTGTTCAAATGCGCTCTATACGCGCAGTAGGTACCTACACGTTTGGGCTGTCTTTGGATAATTAGCACTGGGTGCAAGGATGGTGGACGAGTTCAAATCTAATAATAAATAGATTATATCAAAACAATCTGTACTGCAATATGCAATACTAGGAAAAAAAGAAACCCACGTGTGGCGTAGCTGTTACTGCTACGTAGTCGCTACGGAGTAGTCAATTTGAATATATATTATTATGTATGTACGGTGTACTTGATCAGTAGGTACAGTTTTTTTAATTTCATCTGTATGGCAGCTACAAAAAGTTTGTGCTCAGATTTTGGTCTTTTATGATACGAAGTTGTATGTTCCAAAAAAGCATCAGATGAGGCCGACAAGCTGAGTGCCACCATTGTAACACTGTACGTGTTTGTAATGGTGACCCTCGTTACTGAGACTTTGCCTTGAGCTTACCATCAGGCGGGGTGAAGTCCAATTATTATTGACGTGTGCTAAATTTAAAAAAACCCAAACTCTACTTTCTTCATACATTCTTTTATGATAAAGATTCGTACGTACTCTTACTCTCTTACATATTGGTAGTATAAAGAAAATACTGGACATCAGCTCAAATATTAAATTTTAATTAATAGGATAAATAAAAAACGGTAATATCGTAAAATCTTGTATATTTTATTGCAAGCTAACTAAAGGCGTGTAGCTAACACACGATAATATGCTTAGATCATATACAATAAAGGCGGGGCATCATTTAATGTTCATTGCTGTTCATTTCTCATTCTCAGTCACGACCTGTGGCTTAAACTCTAAGTCCAGAACCTTCTTTAGACTGTCCACATATAAATCTAGACGCTGAGTCATATAATAGCAACGACGATCCCTAATCTGTCTGTTCATATTTAGATCCATCACGGCGATAAGAAGACCGTCTCTTGTACGAGAAAGACCAGGGCATCGCACTCCATCAGGGCCGGTGAAGTAACTGGAGCCGTAGAAAAGACCTAAGTCCTTGTGTGCAGGCTTACCGTCAGCGGATGTAAATTCGTTAGGGAACTCTTCATAACCGACACGGTTAATTGCAGCTGTGAAGTAACAATTGGTGATTGCAGCATTTCTAGCTTCGATATTCCACATGTACTCGCTACCAGCTTCCGCAGCGATAGTAGCTGATGGGTTGAAGACAATATCTGCGCCATTAAGTCCAAACATCATCCAGTTCAGAACGTGATGGCGGCCGAAGCAAATGTTCACACCGATTTTGCCATATCTTGTGGCGAAGACGGGATGGCCGGTATTTCCCTCCATGTAGTAATTCGACTCGTTGAAGTCCCCGACCCTAGGAATATGATTCTTGCGATGCTTGCCAATAACTTTGCCAGTATCGCTGATGACGACAGTTGTATTCCACAGAATATCTGAATGACTCTCGTCTCTCTCTAGAATTGAAGACACGAACACCATGGCGTATTTCACAGCCAATTCGCTCAAGAACCTCGTGGTAATACCGGTTTCAGCTGATTCGGCGAATTCGCACCACGGCTGCTTTTCTCTTGTGCAGAAACCGAACGGCATATTCCATAACTCTTGAAAGCAGATAATGTTGACACCTTCTTGGCCAGCAACATCGATAATCTTCTTAACTTTGTCCAATATCGCTTTCTTCTGCTCGTTGACGGGGCGGTCAGTTGGTAAGACGACGGAATGCTGAATGACACCAACCTTCACGATCCTGGGAGGCCGGGTTTGTTCTTTCTTGGCAGGGAACGCGTATGAAGCGATTTCGAAATCATTATCCTTTGCTGCGGCGACTGAAGAATCCTTTAACTTAACTTCGAGGTTGTCTTTTCTTCCAAAATGGATTCTGTTGAACTCCTCGAGGTCTCGCCCTGTGAGGTTACTATTGATGATAGATTCGAAGCTGAGAGTTTCGCCTTCCATGTTTGCGATGCGTCCGTACACCAAGATTACCCGCCAACGACTGGGCAATTTACTCTGTGCACCGCTTTTATATACCTCTGAGGTTTGCAGCGATAGTCCGATCGTGGGATGATATTATCTGTGTGGTCCGGTTGGTGTAGTTGACCTTCGACCATTCAGTGATAAGTTTAGAACTCCAAGTTTTAAAAACATTTTCATTATTATCAGTTTGCTGTGCCTGTCACGTAGGCGGCGAAAATGATAGCAAGTATCCTGCTTTTACAATGATAGATTGTTTATAAATAAACTAAGCTACTTGTTGTGAGGCAGTTGTAAGGGAGGGTTCGATTCACACTCAGTGCATTTCATTTGCATGAATAAATACCTATGCATAAGTATTTTAACTTAATACGGCCACTACTAATATAGTAGGGGAGGCGAGTCTGCTAAACTTGTAGTTACTTGAGCGTCGACCGATCGATGTTGGATAGAATGATGATCCCATAATTATTTCATTTTCAGTTGCAGTTGTTTTTTATAATGGACACGTCAATTTGACTTCACCTTGCCTGACGGTATGTGGAAGGCAAAGTAACAGGAAAGAGAGTCACCATTACAGACACATACAGTATCACTATGGTGGTGCTCAGTTTGGGACTCATCAGATGATTTTTCACGCTCTGTTTAAAGGACCCGGGACGGTAGGGAGAAGGAAACACGTGCACTGGTAAGGAATTCCCGGACTTAGTGATGCGACAAACGGAAGAGGTACATCTTTATTAACCTTTTATTATTTTGATCTTATTTATATTTTCTCAGTTAATCTTATATGATTACCTCTAAAATAAAATAAAATTCAACCGCACTCAAGTAAAGCCAGACATCGTTTTATTGCAATTTTGCTATATTCCCACGCCCTTAGATTACTCTCGAATCGTGAGATAAGTAAAACTGACTCTTGTAAGTTAGTAACCAACCCCCTTATTGTTGTCTGATGCGTACCTGCGTGTAAACTCGTTGAATAATATTTACGCACACGTATTAAGGGTTCATACTGACTGGCGTTACTTATCAATATTAAGGTATTCTCCCTTAAATCAATGAGCGCTCGCATAACTTCAAAAATCCCTTCTAGGACTCCCCACCTACAACTAACATAGCTAGCTAACAATATTTATAGTATGTAATTAATGCTTAAATATTTGACCGATAACATACACAAACTTTAATAAATTATTTAATTATGTCGTTATGTAATGCTAGTGTCAATTCACAACAAGCCGCGAGCGAACTCGTTAAACATTGAATATGTCCATAACGCGTCTGTTTTAAAACTATAAACAACATTACGTAACCCGTTTCTTGTTTACTAATTAAGGTAAATGTACCAGTAGTTGATACTAGAGTGAGAAAAAGACAAGTTTTCTTTGATAACAATCTATTTAATTCACTAGGAATTTTCTCAGTAAGCTACAAATATAAATCAGTCTTTCATTTTTCTTACATTGAACATAGGTAAATAATATAAATGTTGTTTATTTTAATGTAATTTTTTTTCGGGGGTATTAAAAATGTACCAGTAATTGACGGGCAATTTTTTAATTGTCCCAGTAATTGACTATGACTTTTTTAAGCTGGTGATCCAGTACTTGATAAGTTTATACTTTATATAAAATTACGATAAACTAAATATAAATCACAGTAATTGAAGAGAATAATTGCACCAAATTTCTTAAAATCACATAAAATCAAAACTTTTAATTAAAAAAGTACAACTTGAATTCTAACTACTACTTTTACTATTTGTTTAAACAATCAATTAAAAATGTCTTAATAATCAGAAAAAAAATAATTAAATCATCAGTATTGTCGCTATTGAGATCGTCCATACTACCACCAGAAGGCTTCCATGTCTCACATGAATATCCATCGTGAATGTGTCCATCGATGAATAATATTACTGGATTTTTGAAAATGTTTGCTATGAACTCAAAAAATGTTTCGCCCGTCATCCAGCTATTTTCTGAACGGCCAATACCTCAATTTTTTGGTACGCTAAGAGCTAAATCTCTAGGAATTCTCGTGTACTGTACTGATATACAATCATAGGAGGTGGTAGATCCACAGCTGCATTTGCCGTCAGAAGAACTGTAAGACATTCCTTTTCATCAGCATCTACTTTCTGATCTGATAAGACTTTATTACCCTTAGGGTTAAGATAAAAAGCGGTTTCGTCACAATTAAAAACCCGCTTTGGGTTACTGATGACAGCGTCTAAATTTTTTTCTGCAAAGAACTCCGAAATTTCCGCAAACCATTTGCCTAATGCCTCATATGTAACAGCTGCTCTAGTTTCTGTTAAATTTTGGGATATTCTAACGCTAATTTGTGAATGTCTTTTTTGAAATGATTCATACCAGTGTCTCCCAGGTCTGTTATTTTTGAAAGGAGTTTTAATATTTAAAGTAGTCACCAGCTTGCACACGCTATCCTGTAACTGCTGTACAGTTACGAGAAAGCCAGCTTTAGCCATCTCAATTATCCATAGAACAATGATATCTTCTTGTTCTGCAGATAGATATGAGACTGGGCCCATACGGCGCTCAAAAGGTGTTTTACCATGAACTTTATATGACAGAGTGCTATAAGGAATTTTATATTTTTTAGACGCAGCAGCTATGGAAATCTCAGATTTTACTTCATTATACGCTTTCATCATATCATCCTCGGAGTAATTAAACATTTTGCCCTTTATTGGAGGCATGTTTAATTAATTTTAGCAATTTAATAAGTACCTGCAACAAAAGAATGACAACTTTAATTTTGTACTAGTATTTGATAGTTTATGTTCCAATAATTGATACCCCCTATCAACCACTAGATAGAAGTCACATAGAAGAGTTTTATTCGAAAGTAAGATAGTACAACCTTAAGCATATTGTAATATGACAAAAAATCGATCGAATCGAGCAGATGAGAATATACCTAGTAGATGATAGTTGTATCAAGTACTGGAAATCGAGGGTATTTTGTCCTAGTATTTGATATCCCTGTATTTCGTTCAAATATTCAAAAAACTATCAAAAAACCAAACATTTACATAATATATACAATCCCAAATAGAATAATGTATATACTTACCACTTTATGAGCTTCAATTTTGAGTAACACAGTACGAAAGAAGTAAGGTCCTTATCAAATCTGTTAACATAAATATTGAGCGGCGAACACGTGATGACACTATTGTAAATAAAATAAAAATATCAGTGTTTGATAGTCAATAACAAAGAAAGTGATTCCAAATGGGATTAAGAGATGTCTCTGCTAGTATAATTCATAAATGTTTCATTGATACCTGTGGAAGCATTCTTATTATCCCGAGTTAAACTAAAATTTATCAACTTCTAGGACAATATCAAGGACTGGTACAATTACCTTACTTGAGCAAAGCTGTAAATACAATATGGACGGCCAATCAGTGCAAAGTTTTGAAGATATAATCAAAAATAATCTAAATCCAGAAGAATTAAGAGAATTCAATCGAATATATTACGGGAGGACTGATCATGGTGAGCTGAAACTAAAAGATTCTACTCTAAAAGCTGCCGATGAACTGTGTTTGGATATAGCAGCATATTCTTTCAGTGCCGAAAGTGAGGTTAGACCGCCGAAAATCGTAAAAATAGGATTGATTCAACATTCAACCGTTTTACCAACAAACAAACCAGTTGCACAACAAAAAATAGCTGTATTTCACAAAATTGAAAAGATAATAGAAATAGCAGCGTCAGAAGATGTTCAAATTCTTTGTTTACAAGAAACTTGGTACATGCCTTTCTTTCTCTGTACGCGGGACACAAAAGAATGGGAAGAATTTGCAGAATCGCCAGAATATGGTCCAAGTTTTCAGTTCCTCAGTGAACTAGCAACGAAACATAATATGGTTATTGTATCACCCATATTGGAAAAGGACGATGCAGGTGTTTGGTGGAATACTGCAGTTGTGATCAACGCAGATGGAAAATATTTAGGTAAACATCGCAAAAATCATTTGCCTAGTGTTGGCAGTTTTAGTGAAACGAGTTATTATTCCCCTGGCAACACAGGCCACCCAGTGTTTGAGACCAAGTTTGCGAAAATTGCTGTGAATATCTGTTATGGGCGTCATCACGCTTTGAATTGGTTAATGTTTGCACTAAATGGAGCAGAAGTGGTGTTTAATCCTGCAGCCACTATTTCGAAATTCGGTGAATCTTTCTGGGGTATTGAAGCCAGAAGTGCAGCGATTGCTAATGGTTACTTCACCTGTAGCATTAATAGAGTTGGGAGTGAAGATTTTGTTACCAAAATTGACCAGAAATCTGTATCTAGGAGCTACTACGGATCTAGTTACATCACAGCTCCTAATGGATGCCGAACTCCTGGTCTTTCAAGGATTAAGGATGGTCTACTTATAGCTGAAATAGATTTGAACTTAAACCGGCAAGTGAGAGACCAGACTGGATATAACTTGACATCCCGTCTGGATATGTACGCGAAGAACTTGAAGAAGACTTTATCCGATAACGGGTCATTGTCCTCTGACTGACTGTTACAACTATTAGGTAATCTGTGCTGTTGCTACCTAAACTAGGCACCTACCTATAATAATATCCATAATAATATGTGTATTATGATGTTTTAATCAAATGTATTTAAAAATTTAATTAATATGTCTTATCAATGAATAAAAGAAATAATGATAGGTCTATTACTTCTAAAGAGGAATATTTTTCATAGAATATTTTTAGACCAACGCTTTCTGGTAAAGTGTGATATTCACATTTTTATAAATTTTAATAAATTACGACAAGTAAGTAATATTTTTTTATTATAATAAGAACAAATACGTGCCTCCTTTCGTACATTTAGCACCTATCTATATTAAGTAAGTAAATGCACTTTTACAGCCTACTTACTGTGCATGATATAAGTAATTTATGATTATAATGGTATACTTTTTATACTAGTACCAGTAATTAAAGTTTTAAATAATTATCGTAGATTTCTAACTTTTTCGTAAATATCATAGCTTCAATTCGGTGGTCAGTTCGAGTCCGACATACTTACTTATTCACCTCCACGGCTCCATCGATTTTGACTGAGGTGGTATCCGTGGTGGCTTTTGCGCAGGATTTAAAAAAGCTTCAATTGAATTCGATTCAACGTGTGAAACGTCATAAATATGTACTTTTTATCTATAGCAAAGTAATCTCAATGAAAAATAGGTACTTCTAATCCTGTTTCCGTTTCGTAACTACGTTATGGTAGGCTTGTTGAAAAAATATCGATACATCGATATATCGATATTATTTTTTCTATACATTGATATTTTTGAGCGATATTTAATTCTTCGATACATCGATGTATCGATATTAAATTCCAGGTATCGAAAAGGTATAAAAAACGATATTTATTATGATATAAAAGTACTGAAAGGAAAGCTTTTCAACCAAAACTTTTAGGCAACGTAGGTATGCTTTTATATAGAATGCCTACTGTTGCACCGGCAATGTTTGAAATAAATACATTTATGTCTGTATTTGCGAAAGGCTTCGCGGAAATTCTATTTCTAAATCGTTATAAAAACATTACCTTGAGCTTACTTCTAACCTAATCTATCCAAGCCAAATTACGCGGTGTGGACACTGCGCCTCAATTTGGATACATATAGATTAGAAGGCGAAGGTGGAAACGGAGCTCCTGCGTTAGCCTTCGTGGTTGTTTTTTTTGTAACCACCATTTATTTATATTAAAGCCCGCTGAGTTTCTTGCCGGAGTCTTCTCAGGCCGGGGCCGCGATTCGAACAGATGGTCCATTTGCTCACTGATTTATAAAATATTGTTGATATTGACAAATTTTGTATTGCCGTTTAATGGTCTATACAGAATAAATGTTTTTTGAATTTTTAATTATGTTTCTTGATAACATTTCATATTTCAATTACTGGCTGCATTGCGGCTACTGGCGGCATTCTATTAGGCAGGCTTAGACATTTATAAAAAACCGGTTTATACACATTGCCGGTAATATTTATGCATATAAAAATAAAATTAGTATTCAGAGTGCCATTATTCTCTGGCAAATCATAGCGATATATCGATATATCTATATTTTTTTATATCGATACAATATATATCGATACTTTTTTGCATTTCCGACATCCCTACGTTATGGTTTGAGCTAATTTGGCATTAACGGTAGTAGGTAGGTATATCAATATGACCAATCAAAACCATATACCTACCTAATTTTTTTAGTACAAGTATTCAGTTCTGAGAGGTAGACGTACATGCTATTTAGGTGAACTACCATGATGGTATAAAATAATTAACTGTTTCCGAACCGATATTCTTTTGTTTGTTTAATATTAAGTTGGGTTGGGGTATGGGTAGGTACACATATTTCATTATAATAAATTATTTGGTCGTCTTGTGTAAAATTATGGCTTAAAATACAAAAATAAAATGTATCGTGGCTTATTTATAAATAGATTTTTGGCTCTGCAATTTTATTTTGTTCGCTCCCCAAAGTTTCTTTCGTGGAACGAAGAAGTTTCTTAGCGTAAAACATTGATGTATAAGGGGGGGGATGGGCCCTACCTACAAAACGCTGTGTCCTACCTATGTTCCATTTTTATGAATGGACGTTTTACTACGTTAGTGCTGTGCCTTCTACTATCGCAGAAGTGGTCGATTTACGTGTACTAATACGATTGGGTTTACTTATCTTTTAACGTGTATTAACTTAACAAGACCGGTAACATGCTACACTCATGAGATAATATTATAATTCTTATTTTTATTATAATTTATAGATTTCTTACTATTCCAAATGACTTTTATTTTTTAATGAATCATACACGTAAACACAACAAAACACAACCGGCACCGAGATAAATGCAATATTCTCTTGCACTTCATGCATTTGCACTACTTACTAAGAAGTCATGCCGTCACTCACACAAAAACCGTTTTCTAGCTGCTCGTTTCAATTTTCGAAATCAAATATCTTCAAAACTACATATTTGTGTTAAGAAAATTCACTTTAGCAATTCTTTATAATCATTATGGATATTAAATTTCAAATAAGCCGTCATCGGCCCATCGTTCGTCGATAAATCTTTTTCTTGAAGTACGTCACTAGT
Source organism: Pelosia muscerda (assembly GCA_963691645.1). NCBI lineage: Eukaryota > Metazoa > Arthropoda > Insecta > Lepidoptera > Erebidae > Pelosia > Pelosia muscerda. Next base: position 12,284,310 of record OY829114.1, on the reverse strand, counting down.
ATGCTAGTTGTAGTAAAAGACTAGAAAAAATTATGACTGACGGGGCGCAAAGCATTCATAGATTTTGGTGACCTTGGCACGGGTGCGCCAAAGTTCACCTAAATTTTCAACTCCGAAAATTGGAACTCCGAAAATGTTCTTCCTAACATTTTTCATCCTAACAATCACAATTCCTAACTACTCTTGTCTCTAATGTTTTAATTCCGAATCATTCAACTTCATAATGTCGGTAGCAATAAATATCTATTATACTATTATTTCTTTTCCTATATTTTGTCAACATAACCATCTTTTACACTATTATTGAAAGTCATACTTACCTTTTTTGTTTAGATTTATTTCTATTAATAATAATCAGTATTATTTACATTAATTTTGCGTAATTTTTACAGTTTTAGTTATTTACACATAACATGATAAGAAATAAGAATACCACTACCCTGGTACAAGTAGTTAAATACATGTTTTCATTTACAAGCGAGCGAAATCTCGCTGCGGTCATTCAGCCAAGTTCCAGAAACGAATCGGTCATTTATAGTCCTTGGTTTAGGTTAGGTTAGAATTGTGACCACACAACGCACGAGCCGAGCGAGCGAAGCGAGCGTGCCGCGGCAGCGGCCGGCGAAGTGCCAGAAACGAATCGAAAACGAAAAAGATCATAAACATAACCGGAAATAAGTCGTATTTTATGATTTTCATTCATTTAAGCCAAAAAATCTGTGAAACAACCTTTAATCATTCTAAACAGTTTTCTAATTAATAGTAATAAGTATGTAACAACAAATAACCAAAAAAAATTGCTAAATGTAAAAAGTTGTTTTGTAATATAATATAATATAAGTACGTTATTAAAGCATACCCCAAAATAAAATCATACCCTCGAATTAAAACTATAAATAAAATATAATTCTACCTACCGACATATATTACATTAAAATTTGGTAGATAAATGTTTCTTTCTAAGTATGAGTGACAATATTGTGGTAATTATGTTTAGGGATAAAAACGTTAGGATAAAAAACAGTAGGAGCTTTAATATTGTATGTTAACGATTTTATTGATAACAATTTTCGGAAACATGAGTGTTATGAACATCGACGGTAGCACTACAAATAGTATGAATAAAAACTTTAGGATGAAAAATGTTAGGAGGAGTGATCATTCGGATTACAAATCGTTATGAAGAACAATTTCGGATAAAGAACTTTAGGTGAGTCAATATGGACCCCCTTGGCACGCTGTCCTTCCTTATAATAGTGCGTTAGGGCCGCCCTGTGGCGTAAAATAAAATTGTTAATGTCATGATTTTAATCTGTGGTTCAACAAACGTCAAATTTTGTAGCCGATGAATTGTCACTTTTCGGCTTTCCGATTCTTTATTGGTGTTTTTTCAAAAATAGCTGCAATATTATCAATAAAATAAAATGGTATGTCTACTTAAATGTATATTCTTACTTAATATTTGTATTTAGGAAACAATCATGCTATTTGTACTACATGTTGGTTATGTTTGGCAGCGTCATGAACATTACAAAGCAAAATTTATATTTTAATGTAAAATAGCCTAAAATAACTCATTAACTGAATGCAAACGTTTATATTTGCTATTAATATGTATGCATTTTCACGTTTCACTAACATTAGAAGCCATAATTCTCAGAAAAAAACTTAAATGGCCTGGTGTTCTGTTTCAGTCTATTTTAGCATATAACGGAGGTGCGGTGGTCGCAATGAAGGGCAAAGACTGTGTAGCGATAGCGACAGACAAGCGCTTTGGTATCCAGGCACAAACAGTGTCCACCAACTTCCCAAAGGTGTACCAAATGGGGCCCTCTCTGTATGTAGGACTCCCGGGACTGGCTACGGATACACAGACTGTATTTCAGAGACTAAAATTCAGGTATGTGAAGACAAAAAACATTAAGAACACAAACTAAACTATCCTCTAAAATGATTAGTCTAACAGTCGAATACTAACATCGTTGCATGTTTAAGATTCACACAGTAGTACTAGTAACATGAATATGAACCTACTTAAATATAAAAAACTACATCTTATTTGTCAGGTACATATTTAAAAAAATAATATACTAACCAGAAGTAGTAAAAGTGTTTTCTTACTAGAATGTTTCTAGTAAGTTCTTGAAATACATTTAAAAAAGGGAAATAGAAGATATAGTTTCAATTATCACAAATCAATGTCTGTAGTATATCAACTCAGTGTTATTTTTAATCAATTATTAATTCCGAATCTAATAAATTACAGAATGAACCTGTACGAGCTGAAAGAGAATAGAATAATGAGACCGAAGACATTCTCCGCAATGTTGTCCAACCTGTTGTACGAGAGGCGCTTTGGACCCTACTTCATTGAGCCCGTTATTGCTGGGCTAGATCCGCTTGATAACACACCCTATGTGTGCAACATGGATCTGGTAAGATGATCACTACTTATACATTATTGATAACACACTTTTACTTCTCCACTGTATTTATTATTGTACCTTGCGGCATTCTCAAAGGTTTACATTGACAATGTATTACAATAAGTTCCATGAAGTACCGTCAATCAACATTATAAATAATACAAAACATACACTACTACATATAAACAAACACTATTATAAAAACACAATTGGATGCCATTATTTAAAACCAATATCCAATCATAATGATTAAACATTCAGCCAGTTGAAAAACATTGCCAATTGACTAATAGTTTTAGCCAGTGGGCTAAAAATGTTTAGCCAGCTGGCTATAGAAAAAAAACAGTTGGCTCAATTTCTTAATATACCAAATAATTAAATAAAAATATTCTCCCCAGATTGGTTGCCCCAATGAGCCTGAAGATTTTGTGGTGTCAGGAACATGTTCAGAACAGTTGTATGGTATGTGTGAAGCTCTGTGGGAACCCAACTTATCACCTGATGAGCTCTTTGAAACCATTTCACAGGTAAGATATAGAATATGTCAACTCAAAAATAATATCAGAAGATTCATATAATTTATGTCACAATTCTTCTATATTCCTGTAAACTGATGCCCTGAAGAGTACCAGTATTATCCACCACACTTTAAAGCTGGTACTACACTTGATATTTTCTTCTTAATACAATTACCAGTCCTGGATCTTGATTCTACTAATTTTCGACCATTGTCAAACCATAGACACTGCAAAAAATGCCATTTAAACTCACTATTATGCTATTACTTACTAAATGAAATAGCAGCTTGTGGAGTGAATTAAAGGTGTCCATTATAATGGCAGGACCAAGTCTTGTATTCTGTCAATTCATATTACAGTGTTTAGTACTAAATTGGTACTATTTGCTACCTTTCGTAAAAAAAATTGTACCTCTTCTATTTCAAATTTATATTTAAAACAGTCTGGTCCCGCCATTATAACGTTATAATGGCGGGACCAGACTCATGTCGGCCATTGTTAGCTACGATTATTTTATGAATATTTAGTACCTATTTAGTACTCTTGAAAAATGCTTAAAAAGTGTGGCTAGGTGCAGCATGTACTGGACTGTTGTATTCAAACACTGATCCCGCCATTATAATGTTTGGTCCTTTCGTAAATAAACGTGTAACGGTCTATTATTTATAAACTTTATTAATATAGATATTCAGTACCTATTTGCTACCTTTTTAAGACAAGGTTCACAAGAGTCGGTCTTTCATTAACATTAAGTAATTAAAATTTTAATGTATGTACTTAGTACAATTAGTGATGGGCGATGAATCATCGTGACCACGTACTATAAACAATGCATATTATTTTAAATAAATATATTTTGATATTATTTTAACATTTAAGTTTATTATGTATTTTAAAATCATACATAACAGTAATATATATTTGAATATACTTGATCGAAAACGTTGCCAGACATAACACAACACAGCCTTTCACGGCAAATAAAATGTTACCTATATTTAATAATCATCCCGCCTGACCCGCTGCACAACTACGGTGCTCAACTGGTTGAGCCGTGGGTACTTTCGATTCCCTTCTACTCAACTGATTGGTCTGTTGGGAAATACCTTCCTGACCCACTGCACAACTAAGATGCTCAACTGGTTGAGCCATGGGTACTTTCAATTCCCTTCTACTCAACTAAGATACCGACAACTCAACCCGGGCCCACGGCATAACTACTATGCCCAACTGATTGAGTAGTAGGGAACTCGAAAAACACTCTAACTCCCCATAGCACAACTACCTACCTCTTATTTTATTAAGTATTGATAGTAAACCTCTTAAAGAAAGTACTGGGTGTCAATAAAACAAAATTTGAGAATTTAATAGAATAGAAGTGGAAATACCACAAAAATTCAAAGATTTTCTCATGGATTTTCTTTTTGAACAAAAATACGGTCAATGTATGGCGCTTATTAAATGCACTTAAAGTAAGTGTCGTTAATTCTAAAATCCAAATTGCAAAAGGCGTTTCCATAAAACGCAAAAAAGAGCAGATCATCAATGATGATATTATTAGATCTGGGCAGATGCAAGTTCTCACAGGAGAAATTACCCTCGGACACGCATTAGATAAATTAAGATAATTATGATAACATTAAAATATTAAAATATGTAATTCTTTCCTTTCTTCCACAAGTTTATTAGTTTTAAGTTTTGATTGGCAAACAGCCGTAGGTACACTGCCACCGGCAAAAGTTTTACTTGTAGGGGAATCTAAATTAGTGATTCTAATTTTCAACAGTTGGGCCATAGGTACATTATTTTTTTCAACAGATCAATCAGTTGTCTCAAAAGTACCCACGGTACAACCAGGAATTCGAGTAATCGTCAGTTGGGCCACAGTTACCTTCTATTTCCCATATTTATTTATTTTATTTATTTATTATTTTTGAAGACCCATCATCCACATCATCCCGCTCCCAATCATCTTCCATAACTTTTTTGTATTTGGTTATTACCTTCTTTCAGTCTTCAGCAGACACATTATCGGTCGCACTTTTTATTAAATATAGGTAACATTTTATTTGCCGTGAAAGTATTAAGTAATTTATAGTACGTGGTCACGATGATTCATCGCCCATCACTAATTGTACTAAGTACATACATTAAAATTTTAATTACTTAATGTTAATGAAAGACCGACTCTTGTGAACCTTGTCTTAAAAAGGTAGCAAATAGGTACTGAATATCTATATTAATAAAGTTTATAAATAATAGACCGTTACACGTTTATTTACGAAAGGACCAAACATTATAATGGCGGGATCAGTGTTTGAATACAACAGTCCAGTACATGCTGCACCTAGCCACACTTTTTAAGCATTTTTCAAGAGTACTAAATAGGTACTAAATATTCATAAAATAATCGTAGCTAACAATGGCCGACATGAGTCTGGTCCCGCCATTATAACGTTATAATGGCGGGACCAGACTGTTTTAAATATAAATTTGAAATAGAAGAGGTACAATTTTTTTTACGAAAGGTAGCAAATAGTACCAATTTAGTACTAAACACTGTAATATGAATTGACAGAATACAAGACTTGGTCCTGCCATTATAATGGACACGAATTAAAGAATGTAATGAACTCGTGTTCAATTAATTTCAAACTTTAAATCTATGTGCATAAAGTTTAAAATCAACAGGTATTTTTTTCGTCGTTGATTAATTATCAGAAATAGGGTCCTGGTTATGGGATCTGCAAGCCTACAACTCCATTATATGGATTATTTTTGCTGTTACTGACGTCCCAACCCATAAAGAAAGCTTGCGCCATACCTTATGAGCTTATGACCACGGATAGTGCAACCTGGCTCACTGGAGAGATTTTGCGTTGTCAGTGGAAAGACCGAGAAACCCTTCTTTCTTCTGCACTGACAGCACAGAGACTTACTTAGCCTTCTCCTCTCCCCCTTGTATATTATTGTGTATTACCTTGTGTATTGTGTAGCACTAGCATGAACTCCTATCGAATTCGTAATGTAAAGGTTTCGAGAGAACGGAGCAATGTGATTGGCAGTCTGCCTCTTGTGAACCTGTGTGCGTGTGTAGCCCGCCAATCGCAATGCTCCCTTCTGTCGATACCTTTACATTACGAATTCGATAGTATTTCGTGCTAAGGCTACTAAACCCGTAAACGGCCTTATGCATGCAACTAATGCAAACGTCCATAGTCCACGGTAACCACTTTCCATTAGGTGGAACGCGTGCTTGTCTACCACCTAAATGATAAAAGAAAAAATATCTATCATGCAACGCAAAAGTTAAATAATAACAGTTTACTTTAGTGTGTGTTGCAATATTTATTTATTATAGGCGTTGGTGAATGCCGCGGACCGTGATGCCATCTCCGGTTGGGGCGCGGTCGTGTACATCATCGAGAAAGACAAGATCACAGAGAAGCACGTCAAAACGAGGATGGACTAGTTTGTAGAAGGATATGTGGCACTTTTACTAATAAAATTATTTTAAAAATTACCACGCTGATGTTTTTGTTAAAGAAATCCTCTCATAAAGCTACCGAAACTCAAGTTTTAACTTTAAATGCGATCATAAGATATGAAAGCTATTGCAACCTGGCCGAAACGTCAAGCAAATCAAGAAGCAAATTATTGAATTATTGTATGGTCGCGTAGTCGCGTTAATACTTAGGTTTCTACTACATTTCTTCTACAAATGCATATACGAATAGAGATACGAATCGTTGCATGCTGAGGTTACAACATACCTACATACATACATTACGCCTCTTTCCCAGTGGTGTGGGCAGAGGCGGCATGCTATTTTCGCACCTTTACTTTCAGAAATGGTTTTCGTACATTCTCGTTGGTTTCGGGCGTGACCTTTCTTTAAAATGCCTTCGATCCTGATGGCATATGGATGTCTAGGTCGACCCCTACCGGATTGCCCATTCACAATCGCTGTACGAAAGCAAACCGTATAAATTTAAAGGAGTCATAGAGTATTAGAATAAATAAAACTCTTATAATGCAGAATCTTTATAAACCGAATAGTATTTAAAAAATTAAGTTTTAATTTTTCATACACATTTTTTTTGTCTTTACAAGAGTAGTTAGACTAGAGAATTAACATTTCAACCGTGTTGCTTACATGCCGAATATGTTTGCATTTAGCAAAGCTTTCGTATATAATAAATATATGCCGTACAATGCGGGCTCGCGGCTTTGACCGTCACCGATAACAAGATTAAACCTATTCAAAATAACATAACTACAAATTAAAATACAAATACCAGGTTAGTCTTGATTACCCCCGGAAAATTTGTTTCATAATAGCGTGATAAAACTCTATTATAAAGCCGAACAATTTTGTTTGCTGAATAATAACGTGTTATAACGCTATTTTAAAAAAAGGTTTCGGGGGGAATCAAGCCTAATCCCATTTACCGACCTAAACAATGGCAACACATATGACAAAATTTGAATCATTTCATGACTAACGCATTGTTCAGGAATATTTAGTCAAGGTTGTTGGAGAAAAGTAAATCTTCGCTAAAAGCAAAATCAATAATCAATCTAATATTCTGCCGTTGCGGATCGAGACAGCAATCATTCCATAAGTTTTGTTGGTAACATATCAATCAAGCTGTAAACTTAATTTTTGAAGTTGGTTAAAAATGGCGCAGCCTGAATATCTTGCTAATGAAAAAAAATATACATTTTATATTTTGTGTTGCCAAAATCTAAATTGTATTCATTCTTTCACAAAATATAAACAAAATTCTAAATGTCAGTTTCCTGAAACCGCCATTTTTTTGCTATCTCGATTTTCACGGCAGCATTTTCATTTATTCAAATTTTCTCCCTTTAGTCAAATTCGTGGTTAAAACTAAGAAAAAAAAGTACCCAGTAGTCAAATCACTTCACTATTGACAAAATTACGTTATTAGTGATAAAAATTTAAAAATAAAAATATAATGTGGAGACTGGTTACAGTTAAAGATAGAGATCTTTTGCTTATAAACCATCGATATGTTTGAATTTGGAAATATTATTGAAACCTTGCCATTTTTATAAAATGTGTCAACTTAAACCTAAAATAAATGTATTAGGTTGATTATTATTTCGATTGTAAGAGAATCGCTACTTTCTACTGAGTGACTGGCCGCTACTAATCCCTTTTTTTTTTCAAATAACTCATGCACTGACGCGAGATATGGTTGCAAGTGGTGGATTGCACTTCGTTTTACCGCAGAATGCACTAAGGAAGGGACCATGTCACCAGCGGTGCACTTCACGGGTACTAGACAAGCAGCGCAGTGCAACCGACCGAGTTGCCACTATAAAAAAACTTTTTCTGTCAGTCCAGAAAACAAAGGGAAGTTTCCCAGTCTTCCCACTGACAATACAAAACCTCTCCAGTGAGGTATGGCGTCAAGACATGACAACATGACATAAAGAGGTTTCTTTGTACGGTCGTGTAAACATCGTTATTTAAAACTACCCGCCAAAGTTATTATCTTACGCGGCGTGTCCCTCAGTAGAAAATATGCCTAGCACTTAAAGGCGATCACCTCAATAACAAAATAATTTCTATTCGTAATTTAGAAACGAATAATTAATCCGAATTCCAATACTAAAATTAATATCTAAAAGTAAACAATATGACACCAATTCTGTTGTATATTTTCACAAAACTAAAATAAATTCTCAAAAATTTTACCTTGATTTAAAAACTAATTCTGTGGTCATTTTATTTTCTAAAAAAAATGACCACAGACTTTGACAAAAACGATCAGATGCAAACCGTACCTAATGATATTGAATAGTTTTTTTTTTTAACAAGCATGAAACGAGTTAGTGAATATTCAATTTACAGATTTTAGTTTAATGTAAATTTACAACAGAATTAATGGCAATATCTATCACAAAAAAAACTCCCATGAATAAAATATTTCCATATCGAAGGCGACTCGACCAGAGCCCTGAATACTGATTTTCGTTCATAAATCTTAGATTTTCCCCAAAAAAAAGAAATGAATAAGTAATATAAATTACTTTGTCACTAGATAATAGTTTATATTACGGCTCAATCTATTGTAGACAATAGATTTAACGAGATAAGAAATGTTCTCGTTATTTGAAAAAAAGACAGCGAATCAAGAATGCGTTTATCTCTTTGACATCAAAAAAGTTTTTAACTCTTTAATTTTTGAATCAGACTGACAATGGCAGACAAGGCCCATGGTTACCGTGGCCTATGGACGTTTGCAACACCAGGGGCATCACACTCATGTTGCCGTCCATGTTGAGAGGAGGATGAAGGTTAAGAGAGTTTCTGTGCTGTCAGTGCAGAAGACAAAGGGTTTCTCGGTCTTCCCACTGACAATACAAAACCTCTCCAGTGAGCCCTGGCTACCCTACGTTCTATTTGGTGTTGTTTGTATGTCAGTATGTGCGATACCAATTTCTCAAAATTTTCAAACAGCAAAATTCGATTTTTTATAATACTTCAATAATCAATTATATTATTTTTGACAATAGCACAATGTGATGTTATAATATGCTATTATTTCATACAAGCTAAGAACTTACCATTCTGGTATAATTTCACTTATGAGTCAATTATATCGAGAACATCACTTATCTAGTAATGTATACATCTCGCCAAAGTTAATGACCGCTCTGAACACTGACCTAATCTGCACAAGCGCATGATATAGACAATACCATCATCCTTTGAGCCTTTTCAGCATAGCTACAAAGTGTGAAGAGAGATATTTCTCATTCGGCAATCAAAGACATCGGTCTTCTGTCGAAGGCGCGCGTTTTAGTCGGTACGAGTCCGACATAATCACTTCCATCGGTTTTGGCAGAATCTGTAAGGATTTTGCGCAAATTAAAAAAAACTACCATAGATATTCGGATAGCAACCGAGACCAACGGTTTCCCATGAGGCACAGAGAGTTACCATCAAAACTGACCGGACTAATAGCATTTAAGTAGTGTTATTAAAAATTCGTATGGTAACAGAGAAAGAATATTACCACCCGATCTTATCTGAAGGGCGTCGTAAGATGCGACGAACGGAAATATACGCTGACGATATCATTGAGAGAGAAGGAAACCTCGAAATAAAACCCTGTACCAACCTGTCTGGTCAGTGTGGTAACAGTAGGGCAGAGCCTCCCAACACTGGGAGAGGTTCATTACCAGCATTGGACCCTTTTGACTCATAAGGACCACTTTCCAAAATGCCCACTTCGCAAAACATCCACTTCCCAAAATGCTCACTTCGCAAAACATCCACTTCCCAAAACGCCCGAGTCGAGATCAAAATCTAAGGCAAAAAACATTTGATTTGGGAATGGTTGTTTTGGGAAGTGGGCGATTTGGTAATTGTCCTTTTGGGAAGTAGTCCTCATGAGTCAAAAGGTATTGGACTACAATAGATAATAATTTAATCCTGCATTTGTGCAAACCCACTTAGATACGAGCTCCTTTTATAACCATTTATAAATTATATTATAAATTCACATTTGCGACGTTCAGAGCGGCCATTAATTTTGGCGCGGTTTTTCTACAATAGAGACCGTCTCCTACAAAATTGATGGAATCACCACGAACGGCACTTGAATTTTCACAGAACAAATCACATAGACTCCATAACAATCCAAGTCTTATTCGAAATAGGATAATAAATAACAAAATCTTAAATCGTATTATTAAAAACACTACTCTAGACAGAAACTAAGCGAACTAGGTATTATAAAACCAACATTTCCGTGAACTGAAGGAGGTCGCCATTTTTCCTTCAATATTGTCAAATCGAGCAAAACTTTTTTTTATTTATTTTTTTATTTTTATAATAATTAATTTCCTATAACCCTTCCAATAGCTTATGTTAGGAATGGGTTCACGTCGGTAGTGTAATGGCCAGGTTTCTAACCCGGAATTTGACGAATCGTAAGGTCGATTCCATATCTACTGAGCTACGAACGCTTTTGAAATTGACAACCACAGTTTCTATTTTCGACATTTCACGGAATCATTGGTTTTACTTACAATGGGTATATTGGCAAAAATGACGTATGAGTTTTTTTTTTAAATTTAGGTGATACACCGACTCTTAACCATGGCCGTCCTTACAATACATAATAATAGACAATTGCTAGAATTTTAGAATACAAAACTGTCAAATGCAGTCTTTGCTGGGAATACATGTATGAAAAGATATAGATCTGATAAGTAATATGAAATTGTATACAAGACATTGTACAGTTCGAAATTGACACAATTTAAGAAAATCTGTTATTGAATTTGACAATTAAATTAACAATAATTTGAAATTTAAAAAAAATATTAAAATGTTTTGCTCAAATAAAAAATGATATTAGGCCGTCCGCTGTCTTTACGGGCATTTACATTGCGTTTTGTGCAAATATATGCTCAGTTCTAGAGCAGTCATAAACAGTGGACGGTCTAAGGCCAGTCTGTTTCGATAGCAAACCATTTTCGAATACATAAGTTATCTTAAAAAAAAAAAATAAACGACCGTTAAAACCTTTTTCATTCTCGGCCATATTGTTAAAACTTCATAATAACTTTCCATACATGTATAATTTGCAGTATGAATTGACGTTACACTATTAAAATTTACAATTCAGAATTTAACATTATTATAAAATCGTATATTGACCATAACATAAGTTAGTTCAGCCGTCAATCCATACCACCCAGGTGGATTATCCTTTATTATGAACACAAACATATGTAATCTTCTGTACTTCGTGGATATTTAAAACACTATGTATATATAAGGCGTGAACAAATTGATAAGTCGAAATAACACGTTTCGAGGGAAGTTACGATTATTATTATGTTTGAATTTTATTATTGGTAAATATCATTTAACATTATTTTATATTGTTTATACATGGTGTTAGTGGAACGGTCTCGAAAAAGAAAACAGGGGGTTACCACTGACCATTTTAACAAAATCGTGCGACTTTTTTTGATAGTAATACTTTTATTTGGTAGATAGCATGACTGGTAAACCCCTTCATTAGTACAATTCACATAATAATACCATTTAAAGCGTTTAAAAATTATGGTACCTATTAAATAAAAGTATATTACAATAAACTCAAGTAGGTCAATTTGGTAAACTGGTCACTAGTACGTATTCCCTGCTTTCATTTTGATTTGATTTGATTTTTCCACAAATAAGAGATTTACTTGTGGAAAAATCAAATTGATCGTTTATTTATTATAAGTTCATTTCATCAGATAGAAATTTTACACAATTCAAAATTTCGTGCAAATCGACTTATTAACTTATACAAGCCTCCATTATCCAAGGCATTGCACGATAAGATACGATACGATTACAAACGCCAATAGTATACATTGAATTCAATATATAAAGTTCACATGGCCAACATTCTAATGATATTTAACATTTTAATTCAGAGCCCGAGCAGACGGGCTACTTTTTGTTGCTAATAAAGTAGTGAAAAATCGACATCATTATAGAACTGGCGAGTTGAAACTAACATTGTGTATGGTTCTGAATGTCTCTTGATAGTCTTTAATCAATGTAATGAGTCGTTTCGGTAACATGACAGATTTTCCTACAACTTCATTGGTCGAAATATAGGATTGGTGAAAAATAGTAGGATATAAAGATAGGTTTTCAACATAATGAATCAATTTAAATCGTATCTCATACGATATATAGAACAATCGTGAACGTGAATGATTGTTTGAGAATCTTTAAAGGTGTTTTGTCAATGAAAATTCAACTAAACTAGGTTTCTAACGTTTCTAACGTTGTACTCATTGAAATTCTTTTAATGAAACTTAATAACGCGCTGGTTACTTTTCATATCGGTTCCTGTCATCAAAATTCAACCTTAAGACATTATGAAGTCAGTAAGGTTATTAGTACACACGGTTGCCGAATCGTCATCATTGCCAACAAAAATGTAGCCGGTCTGCATGAGACACTATTCATTATAATTTTTCAGTAATAATCTACGCATTAGCGGAATATTATAAAAAGCTAATAACGAGGTATGGATATTATTGCATATTATGTGCTAAGAGGTATTTCAGTTTGTGGAGATGAGAAGTGAGAAAATTCGTTGAACATTGGGACATAGAACGAGAAATGGCTTAATGCGAGATTGCTGACATACTTACAAATAGAGATGGACAAAAAAATATCGATTTTGTTTATGTACAGTGAGCTCCAAAAGTTCCTGAACACCGTAAGATCTATAATCCTTTGACAGCCTATGTGTAATTGAACGAAAAGTAATACAAATAGCGTTAATAAAAAAACTAGATCGATGTCTTGTTTTTGTACAAGAAAATAAGTAGTAGTCTAAACTTAATTATATTAATAAGTAGATATATTACCCAGTTGCTTCTAGTTGTGTAGTGGCATCACTTCAAGCAATTTTAGTTTCAAATTGCCCAGGAATTTTGGAGCCCACATTGAGTACGCAAAGTTTACCTATATCGAAAAAAAAACGATACATGTATCTTAGGAGACTGTATCGATATAAAATATCGATGTATCGCATAGAGTTGAATAGATAGTCAATAATATCGATATGTCGCCCGTCTCAACTAACAAAATTTTCAAATTTATGACATAAATTCCATTATTTTTGTTCATAATAATGTGTAAAATACAAAAAGGTATACAAGATCTGTCACAAAATATTAATATGACAGTGCACAATATTTGCAATCTCGAATTAAGCAGTTATATAATAAATAGCTTAGCACAAAACAGGGGCTCAATAACGTGATAAGAATAAGATTATTAATAATATTGTCAAAAGGGTCCACATAATGTTATTGAAAACATTCGAGACAATTATGGTTCATTATTATTATAAAAATTGTAAGTCCCGTACAATCTGAAGTTGGCTGTTTCGGACACAAACGACACAGTAGTACTATAGTACAAAGATAGACGGGACTTACGAGATACGTCACGTTTTTTGTTTAGATTTCCGCTCAGTAGGGTTATATACCACAAATGCACACATTGAATATCTATATATATAAAAATGAATCGCGAAATATGTTGGTAAGCGCATAACTCGAAGACGGCTGGACCAATTCCGAGTAATTCTTTTTTTTATTGTTCCTTAAACTCTACGGAAGGTAGCGGAGCAGCGGGAACGGGATCAGAAGTCCACGCAAAATCAAACATCTATATAACATCCAGCCCGCTGAGAGAGTAACACCCGGATATGAAATGTAATGAAGTACCTGGAAGTCCGTAAACAGGCTAAGGTTTCAGGTCAGTTGCACCAGTTTTAGCACATCTCTGCAGTAGACGAAATATAGACATCTATCGATGCGTGCAGTGTGGACAACCCTTTATACATATATTTAAATGACTATTACACAATGTAACCTTCGCACGCGAAGCGAATAATCGTATGAATTATTTGATAAAAACGATGACTTTTTGCATACTACTAGACATGCTGTTTAGAACATATTTTTAATACCGGTAAAGTGGTAGAAAAGCACATGACCCAACTGATTGGTAGTTGTTACTGTGGTCTATGGCCTATACCAGAAGCGTCTTACTAGCGCTACCGACCCTGTAAAACCTTCTAATACCCATTTTGAAGTGGTGGTCAAACGACTATGCGCTTTCACGCCTAAACCACTGAACCGATCATGATGAAATTTGGTGCAGCGATAGACTAGAGCTTGAGAACGGACATAGGTTCTTATCATATCATAACTCATATCGCCTAAAGAGGGTCAAATAGGAGATGAAATTTTATTTTCGAAGATAATCTCGAACGAAACGATTAGAGTTTGGGAAAGGACATATCTTTGCTCTTGATTATCATTTTTTTGGCAGACAAGCCTTGGCCGTAGTCGTGGCCTAAGTTTGCAGGGGCGTCACACTCGGATGGAGACGGGGAGGGGATAGAAGACAAAGCAAGGCAACCATGAAGGCAGCTCTGCGGGCAGCTACACAGCACCACAATTAGCAAAACAAACTTAAAATAAGGTAAATAGGTTCCGTACATATAGTCTAGTAGTAAACACAAGTCTTCGTATAAAAACGACAAACCTCATTAACCGTCCGTTAGTTTCGCTCAACAGCTAATATCAATACAAGTATCATCACTACCAACCTCATTAACATACGACATTATTAAATTTATTACATTTTGTTTATTAAGAACCGACGTTCATTACACTTACTGTATTGTGGAACTTGTCTTTGACAAGATATAACAACATTTTGGGTATAAGTTCTACTACATCCTACATCAGTATTGATGAATATTGCAATTACATTTTTAGGCCGACTGTTGCTCCGTTCGAGGCACGAAACAGATGGTCGCACGAAGCAGCGGACGACCTTAGTAAAGAATGAAAACATCGGTCATAGTCACCGATATTGATGTATGCAGTTGCAATCATATTTTTAGGCCGACTGTTGCTCCGTTCGAGGGTATATCTGCACGAAACAGATGGTCGCACGAAGCAGCGGACGACCTTAATAAAGAATGAAAACATCGGTCATGGTCATCGATACTGATGTATGGGCTGAGTGAGTTCTTCTGAGCGGCGCTTCTTTCAATACGTAACATTAATAACCAAATTCAATTTCACACATATTATAGGACTCTTTTAAATCAGCACCTGGCTAAGCAGGCACTGAGTAATATCGAGAACTAAATCTCTTATTTCTGTCTAACTAGCAACTGGAAAAATGTTGCCAGGTCATTTTTACACAGGCTAAAAATGTAAAAAGGGAAAAAAGTTTTATCTATGTGACAATTTTCATCCAAATCTGTCCAACAGTTTACGGATGATTGAATAACAAACATACAAACATCTTTAGAAACTTGTCACATTAAAAATATTAGGATACCTATAAACGCCAAGTGCCAATAAAATATTAATAAATCTTATGAATTCACTTTACCTTTGGTACCCCAATTCAGTAAGTTAGTAAAAAAAAAATCAAGAACTTACGAATACTAATGAACTAGCGAAAACTAAAATAATGTTTTCCCAAAACACTCGGTCCCCATTCTTGGAGCTGTCAAAATAATTGGTATCGACTTATACCAGCCGAATGAATATATCTAAAGTCATAATATATGTCAGCCAAAATTATATGTATTTTTATACAACTTAGCCGGTAGACAAGCACACGGCCCTCCTGATGGAAAGGGGTACCCACGACTTAGGTTACACTCGTGCTGCCTACCCTGTAGAAACCTAATGCCCTTCTCGAAGAACCCCATATTGTAATCGCTAGGAAAACCACCACAGTATAATTTCGTTGTTACCATACTATTTAAAAGTTTAAAATTTCTGAATATTATTGCTTATACAATTGAAGAATTTTAACACCTACAATATACATAACATAGAACGTTTATCCATATTCTAGAACCCATATCACGAGCTAGTTATTATATTGCATTGGGTCTACACAGCACTGCCGTAGAATATAATTATTATTACAATGTTAAAGGAATTAACGCGATCATTGTATTAGTATATCGCTATATACTTATGAATTACTTCAAAAATTTCAATTTCATAATGGAAATAGTTTTAGATATCAAATTATTGCTTGTCATCGCGATTAAGTACTAAAAGAAGCACCGCACGCGCGTGTTTAGTGTATGTTCCTGTGAGTAAGTGTGTGAGTGTGTGTGTGGGTGTGTGTGTGTGTCGTGTGTGCGTGTATGTGTGTGTGTGTGTTGACCTAGTTCCCCTCGATTGCCTTGGCAACAAACTCGATGAACCTCTTGCCGTATTGCTCGGGGTCGCAGGTCGATATGCCGTCTACATTGCTGCCGTATTTCACAGTCTTAGCTGCTTTCGCCGCCTGTAATGTACATATTCATACTTTATTATTAAGAAATCAAAAAATCAAAATCATAAATCATTTATTCTGCATAGACCAGTAAACGGCACTTACAAAACGTCAATATCAACATTATTTTATCAAATGCAAATGGACCACCGGTTCGAAACGCTCCCCCGACCTGAGAAGACTCCGGCAAGAAACTCAGGCGGACTTTTCTTTTTTTTGGTCTATTTCCAATCATTTACTTAGTCTAGATACAAAATTTAGCTGAGTGGCAAGAGGTACACCTATCCCTATTCACCCCGTCTTACTGTAATAAATCATATTTATCTCTAACATTAAGTCCTGAGTAATAATTGTGCTAGCCGTTAATTACTAAATATTAAGTGCTACTTGTCTATATTTTACCTATGTCCAGTTATAGAACCAATAAAAATATTACTATTTATTATTACAAAAAAATATTATTATAATGGGGGAAGGGGAAGGAGGTAACTCTCCCTCCTGAAGATGCCTCGTGTAGAGGCGAAACACGTGTAGAGGTTTGTCCTTCGCATTTGCGGAATATTGGACATACGACAATTTCTCTCCTCGGGTAAGAAGTCTTTGACTTGGTTTGAGGGGTGCGGTTTGACATTCCTTTCTATGACAATTAGTAATAATTTGCTTGAAATTGGAATTGTTAAACCATGGGTGAGTGGTGAGTTCCCCTTCATACCCCAATATACAATCTTCTTGTAATGGATTTCCGCCAGGTAACGCCTACATCTATCATCATTCCCTGAACCTTTTCCCAACTCAGTTGGGTTCGGCTTTCCAGTCTAACTGTGATGCGGCTGAACTTCGATATTTTCCATGAAGCGACTGCCACCTGACCTCCACAACCAATGGTCTAATGACCAATGTTGATATCGAAGTTCCAAGTTAGACTGGTTGGACTTTGAGGGCTCCAACTACCCGTAACGCCTACATTTATATAGTATATAATATAATTATTATAATATATTATTTACCTGTTTCTTAACACCATAGTGTGTCAATACATCGATAAGGGCGACGAAATAAATCTCCTTTCTGGGAGTACCTAGAAAGAAAACGTAAATTGTCAGTAACATATAAGATAAGATGAGATAACTTTATTGACAAATAAAAGAAAATAAAAGAATACAATATGGAGTTAGTAGGGGCGCGAAGGATGTGCCAGAGGCTACCTCACCCCCGGCAACTAAAGGCAATACGGCCGTGCGGTTTTGGTCGGTTCGAGTCTGAGATAACCGCCCGCGCTGACTTCGGCGAGAGAGTGTACGTGGGGATTTCCGCACGAGGAAAAAGTAACATATGGAAAACTTAATGGCGCGTGCGGACCTCATAGTAATGTCTAAATATAACACTAATGCCCCGATCCCACGTGGAATCCTGACCTGAACTGAACCATCTCTTAAATATTCATTCGCCATCTTATTATTTATAACTCTTACTACGTGTAACATTGTCACTTTAATAATTATTATTTCTTCTAACCAGTACTGATAACAATGATAAGCTAACGCTAACAGTACACAAAAATAAAAAAATGGCGTCGTGCCACATTGTACTTTACCTTCGTACATACCTTCCTGGCTGGGTATGGCATAGATGTCGAGCTCGGGGATGATACCCTCGTACCGCAGCGACGACTGCCGCGCGAAGCCGCGAGGGCTGTCCGGAGGAGTGTTATAACCCCATCTATTAATATGAGAACCACGGTACATATCCTACTAATATTATAAAGGCGAAAGTTTGTTTGGATGGATGGATGGATGTTTGTTCCTCTTTCACGCATAAACGGCTGGACTGATTTGGTTGAAATTTGGTACAGGGGTAGATTAGAACCTGGAATAACACATAGGCTACTTTTTATCCCGGGAAAAGGTTCCCAAGGGTTGCGGGAACGGGAACAAAATTCCACGCGGGCGAAGCCGTGGGCATCAGCTAGTAAGTATTATTTTATTCTGTAGGTGGGCGAGACCGTGTGCGAGCCCGTAAGCGTGTGCGTGTACGTGCACACGTGTGTGTGTGCGCGTGTACGTGCACACGTGTGTGTGTGTGCGTATGTATGAGTGTGCTTGCGCGTGTGTGCGTAGGTATATAAAGAGTGAGCGTGTACGCATTTGTGAGTAGTGTGCGTGCTTACATGCGCGCTCTGTTTATGCGTGTACGTGCGTCTGTATGTGTGTGTGCGTGTTTATACGTGTACGTACGTCTGTATGCATTTGTGCGTGTGTGTGCGTATACGTGCGTGTGTGTGCATATACGTGCGTGTGTGCGTGTTTATGCGTGTACGTGCGTCTGTACGTGTCCGTGCGCGTACCTGTCCCCGTGGTGCCTGTTGTCGGTGTCGCTGTCGGTGTCGGAGTCGGCGTTGTCGCTGTCGCGCTCGGCGTCCCGCTGGCGCGCCGCCTCCGCCTCCGCCTCGCCGCGCCCGCACTCGTGCACGCCCAGCAGCAGCGAGTAGTCCATCAGGTGCAGCTTCGTTAGGAACTGCACGACACACAAGTAACTCGTTTATACAATACCTACCTCAGTCAAATTTGTATAGTAAATCTACTGATAGATACGACATAAGAATACTGCAGGGTCCTAACTTGGGAAATGAAGACGGCAGCACCTGTCTCACGCAGAGGAGATGATTCAAGGGGAGAAGCGGGAGAGGTCTCTGTCAGAGAAACAGAGGACACGGAGAGCAAGCAGGCAGCAGGCTGGTACTCCGAGTGCAGATATACATCACATGCACCATTGTTCACATACCAAAAAGGGGTAATCTCTAAAGCTGTAGGTGATTGAAGGTCAGACGAGATATGAGGTATTTGCCGCCTAAATGGTCCACTTTAAAAGTCGGTTCGAATCTGACATGACTCTGATATCTGTGAAGATTTCGGAACAAAAAAAAGGTACTAATAACGTAAAACTCACCTCAACGTCAGCTGTGAGGGTCTCCAACAACTTATCTTTCGCAGCGTCGCCTATATCGATGCGCACTCCCTGCTTGATGAAGTCGTTGTCTTTTAGGGTCGGCAGCTCCTTCTCTAGCTCCTTCTCCGACGCCTCACGGTCCACTGTCGACCCTTTCAAGTCATATTTCCTGTAAAAAGTTGATTATAAAATAAAAAAATTATTACGGGCAATTGCAAGGAAAAATATTGTAGCTCTGTTTTTCCTATTTGATTTTTAGTATTTCTTAACCTTGAAATGTTGGTAAAAAAAAATGGTTACCCACCCTCATAACATACGCAATTCACTTTTGTGCCCAAATGTTTTTTTAGCTTTTCCACATTTCCACACGACCAACTTGGTGGTCGTACGAGTACGTAGCCTTACATTGAGTTCCTTGACCAGGTTTCATAACACATATATATTTTATGTTGTTTTTATGTTGCAGATCACATTATAAATTGCTTGCTTGGATTGCTTGTGAGTGTATTAGGTTTAATTTACTATCTGACTTAAGTGGTTATAAACAAAGATATTTGAGTCTAGACCTTTGGACGGTAATGGGTACGCCCACAGCTGTTAAACGAAATAGGTTCTAGAACAGGCTATCGTCTCTCAATGTTCAGACGATAATCGGATAAACCAAGAAGCTTAGCTGACTAAAGAATTGAACAAACATGGAACCCACAGTGAAACCTCAGACACAACTGGAATCGTCTCTAAAATGCTGAGAAGTCATAGTTACCTGTGAATATTGAGATGGTTGGAGAACACGTTCCTGGTGGCGACGAGGTAGTGTTCGATGCCGTCTACCGTCAATCGGTACATGCCCAGGTACTGTGGGAGGAGTGTCTTACCGTGTCGCTCCACTATGTACTGAAATTAAAATATCCATTTTCTTTTTTTTTATACCACTTAGGTGGCAGACAAGTACACGGCCCACCTGATGGGAAGCGGTCACCGTGGCCTATGGACGTTTGCAACACCAGAGGCGTCACATACGTGCTGCCTACCCTGTAGAAACCTTCTAATGCTCTTCTTGAAGAACCCCATATTATAGTCGCTTGGGAAAACCACAGAAAGGAGTTCATTCCACATCTTGAGCGTGCGCGGGTTGAAACTCCTTTCATACCGCACAGTGCGCACCGTTTCCGGTCGTAGTGTGTGAGGATGAACTCCCTCTCTATGGCGAGCGGCGCGATGTCATCATATCATATCAGGCCATGACACATAACAAAGCAACACGCTTTGTTACAGAAATCGGCAAGTAACTTGGCAAGAACCGTCAGCGCATCTGAGACGATTTTTGGGTCTCTTTTGCGGTAAAGCAGACATGATTCAAAATAAACGATGGCATTCTGGTGTACGAATTTTTGTGCCTCAAAGTGTACGATGCGCGAACTCACCCCAACTACTACAAAACCTTGCCAAGTTAAATGCCGTATACTGTACTTATAGTACGGTTCTGTAACAGAAATGAATTGGAAAATGGTAAAGGTTAAGAGATTTTCTGAGCAGTCAGTGCAGTGCAAGACAAAGGAATGTTTCTCGGTCTTAACATTGATCTCTCCAGTAAGCTCTGGCTATCACACTCACCGTCGCCGCGTAGGAAACACAACACAAGGTTATTATTAGCCGCGGTATTCTGTAGGGCGGAGGTACTTCCCTAGTCGGTCTGCTCAATCAGGACGGGGGATGCCGTCATGTCCTACCTGTCATGTATCAACACTAAAATCGATAATAAAACAAATAGTACATAGGAGAGGAAGAAGAGCCGACCCGGGTTTTAAAAGAGTGTTGCTTACGATGCGATTGGGAATCACATAACATAACATAACATAAACTCACGCCTATACCCCCGAAGGGGTAGGCAGTCGTGCTAGCACCCACATTCCGCCAGTTTATGTTTAGGTTTAACCTGGCACTTCAAGAAACGCACTCATAGGAAAAACGAGAACAGAGTGAAAAGAGACTTATAGAAAAGGTGCAAATAGTAAATTTCTGATCCCTTTCCTAACACAGAAATATGTTCTAACAAAAAGTCCCCTATTTGCCTAAGGTACGAATCCATGACACACAAACACCTGTGTCTCCTATCCTTGGTTTGGGAGACAGGGCAACTGCATACATAGCTATATAATCCCATTATGTACCACTCACCTAACTAGGTATGACATTGAACTTAGATTATTATAAAAAAAAACATAGCCAATAAATTGCACACCTATGACATAGAACCAACAAGCATATCCTTTATCATCTAACATAACAAATTATATCACAAGTTACATATTAAAGATTAGATAATCACGAGTGCTTCAATAGTTTATTTACATGAAAATTGATAATATGTCAATGGTACACATTATCTTTCTGCTCTCAGAGTTTGGTGCGACTTCATATACTTTTTATAAGTGCAGTTGTCCTCAAGTTGCTCTTAACCTTCACCCTCCCCCCCCCCCCCCCCCCTCCTACATGCTCGGTAGCACCAGTGTTGTAAAGGTCCATACGCCACGGTAACCACTAGGCTTCGACGCTTAGTGGTCAGAGCGTTCCCTCTGTAAGGGAAAGATTGCGGGTTCGAATCCCGTCGAAGCATTAACTTTTTCCTATAAAAATTTGATTTTTGAATAGTCACTAATTGCTTTTCTAAATTTTCTGTAAATCTGAATAAAGCAAGTGAATCAATGAGACGAGAGAAGTATGTAAAAAGCCAATTAATATAAAAAACTAGCTGTCCCAGCAAACGTTGTTTTGCCTTATAAATTTTAAGGGTGAACAACCCTTATCACTTAGGGGTATGAAAAATAGATGTTGGCCGATTCTCAGATCTACTCAATATGCTCACAAAATTTCATGAGAATCGGTCAAGCCGTTTCGGAGGAGTACGGGAACGAACATTATGACACGAGAATTTTATATAAGACTAGCTGACCCGCGCGACTTCGTCTGCGTCACCCCGTTTTTGCAACATTTTTCATTCCTGCTCCGCACCTGTTAGTCGTAGCATGATGTTATATACATATAAACCTTCCTCTTTAACCATTCTAATTATTGAAACAAACTGCATCAAAATCCGTTGCGTAGTTCTAAAGATTTAAGCATACAAAGGGACAAGAAAAATAGGGACAGAGAACGCGACTTTATTTTATACTATGTAGTGATGATTAATACTCACGGGATGGTAATGCTTCAAAAACGAGTGCATCCTCTCCACCTCCTCTGAAGTTAAGGTCTTGAGGATGAACAGCCTGTCGTAGCTCTGGTAGAATTTCGCGCCAGACTTGCCTGACGAGTCGTCAGGAATCGGCTGGGATCTGACGACAACCAACAACTTGTTTTAATAAACGACAAAGTTTTTTTTTAAGCAAGTATTATATGTGGAGTCATAGGAATAATCTCTAGAAGGCACTTTTACACGACCCCCTGAAAAGTAGTGTAATGTTTATGTATATAAAATTGTGGCATGAAAACTTTTAATTGTATAAGTAGGTAGAATATGGTTAACGTTCGAATCTGTATGGGTATCGTTAGATTTCTAGAATAGTTAGGATCGTAAAACCTGTATGCGTCTCGATATATTTCTAAAATATGTATGGGTAACGCTGGCTATAAATTTCCAGGTAACACCGGTTATAAATTTTATTGATAGAATTCTAGAATCTGTATAAGTATCGTTAGAATCCTAAAACCTGTACGGGTCTCTCTCGTTAGATCTCTAAAATATGTATGAGTAACACTTGCTATAAATTTTGTTGAATAATATAATGCTACTGTATGGGTATCTTTAGAATTCTAGAATCTGTATAAGCATCGTTAGATTCTAACCTGTATGGGTCTCGTTAGATCGCTAAAATATGTACAGGTATAATAGTAACACTTGCTATACATTTTATTGAATATAATATTTTTTGACAGTAAAGTCTTCGTGCACACTTTGAATACAGCCAGAATTTTATTAAATACTATACTTTGAGTGAATATGTATCGAACAAACAAACCAAACGAAGTTACAATATTGGTTAGGATAGTCACCCTTCGTCACTCATGTCCAGGACTCTAATTCTATAAAATTAAAGAGTATTGTCTAAAGTAAAAAGTATAAAGGAAACGATGTAATGAAGTCTTCTTCATTCAATTTTGAACTGTAAGATTATCTGTTGTGTGGCGGTAGTGAACGCGACTGCTACACAGGGAGCGCGGGTTCGATTTCGTTCAGTGCTAATATTTGTATGCATGAATATGGCTATTTGCACTGGTGTCTGGTCGTACCTCGGAGAGTACGTTAAGTCGTCGCTCGGTCCCGGGTGCCATAAGAACATCTATGGCAGTCGTTACGGGTGCTTGGAGCCCTGAAAAGTCTGTTTGAAACACTTCTGCCTACCTCATCGAGGCTATACATTTTTATTTTATCTTATTATACCTTATACCAAAAACATGACTTGATTCATTTAC
Source organism: Pelosia muscerda (assembly GCA_963691645.1). Classification (NCBI taxonomy): domain Eukaryota; kingdom Metazoa; phylum Arthropoda; class Insecta; order Lepidoptera; family Erebidae; genus Pelosia; species Pelosia muscerda. The sequence continues at coordinate 12,260,056 of OY829114.1, read as the reverse complement.
CGACTTAATTAATTGTGATAGTGTTAATATGTGTCATTCTTCACCTATTGTGTAGAGTGCGATAAATATGCAAACATTATAATTAAATAACTTACCTTTCATAGTAAAAAGTGCACAAATGAGTGCTTAGCATAGTGCAGTGTCCGTGTCCGTGTAAAGTCAAAATATAGGTACATATATTATATATTATGATACGTTTAGTAACTGAGACATACGGGATAATTGAAGGTTAAGGATCATAAAATGGAGGTCACGGTCAATTAACGATAGTATAGGCACTTTACACTTGATACCTAAACTAAAACAGGAATCGGGACCACGGATACACAAAAAAAAAACAAAATCCAAAATAAAACTTCCAAATTCAAAATAGAGACCTACTTTCATAAGGCCTCAAGTCTCAACAAGCGGTTAGAGAAGGAAATGACTTCACAATACAGCCAGTGATTGTGGGGTATGCTTTAATGCTCGCCGTGTCAGTTCGAAAGGCACACTACATACTGTTATTTTAAAAAAAGAACTGAAAAAAAATCGAACAGCTGCTATTAAAACTCAGCTGACCTCAGGCGTTTAATTGTCAGGCCGCGCTTGACGAAAGCGGTCGCATCGTGGAATATGCTCTCCTGATGGTTTTCATTTTTCATGTTGGGCGCAGTCGCCGACCGCCGCATCGTCGTACTAGGCCGCTTCTGGACCCTCGAACTCAGGTAGTTATCAGCTATCTTTCTAAACCTAGGGACCAGGACGGGATGGGGCGGGACGCGACAATACATTTTGGGAATAAAAATAAACATAAATAAATACCTACATAATCAATAAAGAAATATAATATTATCGTTAGCTGTTCACACGTGCCGAGTACATTTATCTTTATTTGTATGTTCGTTTGTTTATGTTATGATAATACGAGTTGTTACCTTGTGAGTGATTCCTTGTAATCGATGTCGTCGATTCCGAATCTTTCCCGCAGATTCCTGAACACCAGGGGGCAATACTCTTTGACTTTAAAGTGGGAAGGCATATTTTCTCTGGAACAAATAATGGAAAATAAATCACTGTGACATTTTACTAGTCATAATGGAATTGCGTATGTTTGTGCATACGTGTGTGTTTGTGTGTATGTATAAAGGTATGACTCCGTTGCCGACCGCATACCTACGGCTGCGTGCAACACACACAACGTACAGTGAAGAGGCTTGAATATAATTACATTGAATTTTGTTTTAATTCTTTGCGGCTTGTGAATCGGACTGTTTATCTATATCGAGGTTGAACAAGTAATGTGTATGAAAAAAAAAGATAAATGAACGCATTGTCCCGAAAATATGCGCCGTCGTCGGTTGACGTGTCGTGCTCTACTTGTGGTACCATTGAGATGCCGTAATTAATTAAACCAATAAACAAAATTATCATAATTATATCTTTTTCTTCTTCGAGTCATTGGCTCTGGTTTCATTAAATATAATCATATCTATATCACGGTATGCTGCATTTGCCGCTGCGTTGTGCGGTTAGTTGCGGAATCATACCTTAAGCTAGTACAATTGCGAGATTCATGCTTATTTGTTAAAAGTAATATTACCTAAATATTATTTCGTGATATGCAATCTAAATGCGATTTATAGCTTATCGTTAAATATAATTCTATCAGTACATTCAGTATTTAATAGAATTATGATTGCAAGCCTGTGATGAAAGTGAACACGTTGAGGAAAAAAAACTAACTCTACTATTGGTCGATAGAACGAAAATAAAAAATGTACTCTTTAAAATAGACGAGTTGAAAACTTTGTTGGATTTGTTTGCATCGTATGCCAAGGGACACATCAATTTTGTACGGGTTGTGCAGAGTAAGAACGGAGGAGATGGGAATAATTTAATGAGTTTACACTCGCCATGGTAGACAGTAATAAAGTAATAAACTGCCATAGTGCACGCTACTGCAATGGTTCAAATCAAATCAAACCAAAAATCATTTATTCTGTATAGACCATTAAACCGCACTTACAAAACGTCAATATCAACCCGGCCCGGCCTGAGAAGACTGGCAAGAAACTCAGCGGGCTTTTCTTTTTTTTCTGGTCTTGAGTTTTAATGAGCTAATGACTCCCGAAATGCAGTCTGCGCGTCGCTGCTACTTGCGTCATTATTTATTTATTTAATAAACTAATGCACAAGTATATATGCGGATATAATGCCACAGGCATTCTCTAGCAGTCAACCAAAGGTGGTGCAGAGAAGGATTCAGTAGGTGCATTTTTAAAAGCAATTCTTTTTAGTTGAGCCCGACTATCAGACACATGGTTATATTTGCGAAGGTTAAAAATTAAACGTACAGTTATTTAGACGTCTGTCATTATCATTATATTCAGCTTATCGAGGTTTTTACCCCGCTATCAGCTTACACCTTTGTCCATTTGATTTGACCCAGAACTTTTGTGGAACTGAATGTTGGTATGTTATGGTAGGATGTATTCCGCCACTCGGCTGTTCTACGTCATGGTGCCTTGAAGGTGGATAATTTACACAATCCACCACAACTCGTCGAAGAACGCCAGCAAGCCATTCACGTTGCTGGTGACTTCTCGGAGCACTGAAGTATTTAGCCCTGTATACTCGTATGTCGATTGCAGGCGATGAGTACATACACGGTGATTTTATAGTGGTTTCGGAAAAAGAATATTTTGTTTCACACACAGTTTCGGAAGCAAAATCGACTGGAAGTTTTAATTTTGAAAGAAAAAAAAATACTTTATGTATGGCAATAATGTGAAATGCAGGTGAACAGAAAAATGTATGGGAGGTGTAAAAAAAAGAAATTTTTTTCGCCAAATTAGGACTTCCTTACGATTTTACTATCGAAATTATGGCCAAAATCTTTTTTTCCGAAACCACTATAAAATCAATCGGTAATTGCAGTTTCTTAGTCAGGCTCTGCAGAGATGGCGTAGGTGAAGAATCTAATGTTGTTTGTCCTCCAAAGTCAGAGAAAACCTGCGTTATGGTCTCGTCCATCTATCAACACGTATTATGGGCTTGCAGATGAGGTTGGCTTAGTCCCAAAAGGGCTTGATGGGCCCCCATACACTCTGTCGATAACGTCTAACAATGACTGGTGAATCATTTTTTCTTACAATAGCAATCCTTGAATTTATTCCGGTATAATATATTTGTTATCTAGGTAATATTGTATTTAAACAATTTAATTCCGGAAGTGCGTGATTCTTGTTGATTGTGTGGTTTTTGTTTATAGTAATGAAAACTTAACGTATATTTATTATATTTAGTACGAATGAACGGCATTGGGCGATTAATATTTCCGTTGTACATTATAAAGATTAGGTACTTACTATGTTTGCCAAACGATAATGTTCAAAATTTAAATCAGAACCTGACTCCGATAAGAAACGACATAATCTTAATTTGTGGACATTGGAATTCAGATTTTATTAAGCTAGATTCACCGAATTCACTTATTCTTAAGCTCCGTTCACCGAACCCACATTTAATGAAGTTCGGTTTACCGATTTCACATTTAGATGCAACTAACGCAAGTCACACAACGCTGCGAAAATAAGAAATTCATCATGATTATGGCTCAGTATGTTTTAGATCACGATATGTGAGGTTTAGTGAAATTAGCGGTTTGGCCTGCGTACTTTTCGCGCAAATTGTGTGTATTTTACACGAAATTCGCACAACAGCCGACACGAGCCTAAAAGCTGTGCCACTAAACGAGTGCCAAATATTAGTTTTTGATTGATTGCTGTTGATATTAATATGTATAAAGATAATGATATTAACAGCCCGTACAGCTGAATTGAACTTTATGGTCTAGTAGCGAGATTACCTATTTGTTTAACTAAGCTATTATCGGGAAATGGTACTTCTGTTTTGCTTTTAATATTTTCTTATCTAGTTCATATGAAAGATTAACTTAAGCGTGGAATATTGACAGGCAATATTTATTACACTTTCTCAAAATGCATTATATTCATCAGGGCGTTTTTTCCCGGTTGCATTCGATGTTTCTGCCCCCTAGATCTGTGGCGATTCGTTGGTCTTCGTTTTATAGAATGAAATATGTATAATTTTGACGTCGACTGTCATAAACGTCAAAAGAACCTCCCACCCTACAGAATAACCACCTTTTCCTGTTACACTGTTTCCGGCGGTGAGTAGAGTAGCCAGAGCTCACTGGAGAGGTTTTGTGTTGTCAGTGGAAAGACCGAGAAATCCTTCTTTGTCTTCTGCACTGACAGCACAGAGACGCCCTTAACCTTCTCCCCAATAATAGTCCCCGGCATACGGTAATAGTCTCACCCCTTACTGGGATAAAATGTGGGTATTACTTAATTCATTGCTCCCTAACCCTCCGGGGATATAGCGTGATTATATGCATGTACCTATGTAATCTCATGCATATCGCGTGCCAATTACCGACTTTGGACACTAAATATCATTTTTGACCTTGGTTACGTTTCATCTCTGTAGTAAGTACTTATAATAGTAATTAATGTGCTCTGTGGTTCATAGTACTAGTAATTTAATTAATATACCTTACCTACAGTCATTGGGGTCAATGAGGAAGCGTTAAGAAGGTCGGAGGGTCAAGATCAGGTCAGAAGCAGGATTTATATCACGCTTGTGTCATTCGACCGACCGCTCACTCATCTTATATTCTTTAATATATAAAATTCTCGTGTCATAGTTTTCGTTGCCATACTCCTCCGAAACGGCTTGACCGTTTCTCATGAAATTTTGTGAGCATATTGAGTAGGTCTGAAAATCGGCCAACATCTATTTTTCATACTGAATGGAGCAGCGGGAACGGGATCAGAAGTACACGCGGGCGGAGCTGCGGGCAACAGCTAGTCTAATATATAACATTCTCGTGTCACAGTTTTCGTTGCCATACTCCTCCGAAACGGCTTGACCGATTCTCATGAAATTTTGTGAGCATATTGAGTAGGTCTGAGAAACGGCTAACATCTATTTTTCATACCCCTAAACACTCAGAATGGAGCAGCGAGAACGGGATCAGAATTCCACGCGGGTGGAGCCGCGGGCAACAGCTAGTTTCTATATAAGTATTGTGAACCCACAGAACAAATACTAGTAGAAATATGACATGACAGATTCTGTAGCGGAACTGATGTCGCCAAATTCACACATGCAACCGTTAATAATACGTTGCGTTACTCGTAAACAATTGTTTTGGTAGGTCGTATACGTATTGTACGTTTAGTTTTTTTTTTTCTTTTTTTATTTAACAATTAATTATGTTACGATTCTTATATCTAAATACTCGCCAAGCTGTTACGCTTGTTGGCGAGAATGAGTGCTCAATGCACAATACTTACAACCGTCCTTACAGCACCATATTTATATGTATCTGTCTTAGAAACGTAACTATATTCAACGGGAACAGTTGCCCTGTAGGCCTAAGTTCCTATAGGTAATATGCCGGTATATTTGGGCTATCGAATGGTAATAGAACTAGAATTTGTTCCGTATTATTTTCAGAATAAATGATGGTTGAAACCAAACCTCCAGCCAGCGGGATTTTTTTTTGTTATGAATTTGATCACGCTGAAATGTAGTTCTATAATTAGGGCTATGCTATGTGAACACATAAAAGCCAAAACAGACATGGGTTTCATTATGAAATACAGAAAATACAGTTTAGAATAAAAAAAAAAAAAAATAATAATCTCCATTCAGCGGAAAAAAATTTATTTAAGTTGAAAACAATATTGAAATGCAAATCATTAATTAGTGCTATTCCTATACTTACACTTTTCAAACTTGCTTTTGTATTATAGCAGATTACAACTTTATAATATAATAATATAATATAGTCAGTTAAACGGCGGCGGCGCAGTGGCGGTAAAAATGTAATTTAATGTTATAATTTTTATGATTTATATTATTTATATGATTAGCACTAATTAATGATTTGCATTTCAATATTGTTTTCGACTTAAATAATTTTTTTTCCGCTGAATGGAGATATTATTGTTTTCCTTTCATTTTATTTATGAAGTTTGTTAGAGAGATTTCATCCTTATAACTGACCCTAACGATCTATGCAATAAAAGTACAGGGTGCAACTTTTACAGATTTTAGTCGGTTCGATTACCGGGTGCGGCAAGCGAATTTTTAAAAATCGTTGAATGCAGTTTTGTTTCTTTTCAAAAATAAAGGAATGTTTCCTTTGAGTAAAATTTTCTATCTGCAGTATTAAGAGTACTTTCCCTTCAGGTGGCATTACAAAATTCCACCCTGTATAGTAGTTGTACCTAGGATGGCGCAAGACGGTCATGGCGTTTTGATAGGTTCGGTTCTGATAGCAAGGGTGGTTACCCTCGCTGACTTCGGCGGGGGGTATCCGTGAGGATTTGCAAAACGGAAAAAATAAGGTTTACATAGCGCTGTTGTCTAGATGTAATATAATATATTTTTTTACTTAAAAGCACTCCCTTAGGCCGATTTACCAGAAGATTGATTCTACACGGTCCGGTTTGACATTCTTGTTTAGAATGCGCCCGGAGGCGGCGGCAATGAACCGGTGCTGGCATTCGGCATCGTGTAAATGGCACTTAATATTAAGAGGACGTGCCCTATAGCTACGTGCTACTTTAACTTTTTTATAAAACTTAGTTGGCAGACAAGCTCACGGCCCACCGTATGGAAAGTGGTTACCGTGGCCTATGGTTGTATGCATCAAGCCGACCCTGTAGAAGGGAGGGGGAAAGGGGAAGGGGGGACGGAAAGAAAGTTAAGAGAGTTTCTGTGCTGTCAGTGCTGAAGACAAAGCCAAGTTTCTTGGTCTTTCCATTGACAATACAAAACTTCTCGTGAGCTCTGGCTACCCTACTCTATGTTCGAAACACAACACAAGGTTATTATTAGCCGCGGTATTCCCACCTTGATGGGATTGGGGAATCGGACTGCTCAATTATATAAAACTAGCTGATGCCCACGGCTTCGCCCGCGTGGAATTTTGTTCCCGTTCCCGCAACCCTTGGGAACCTTTTCCCGGGATAAAAAGTAGCCTATGTGTTATTCCAGGTTCTAATCTACCCCTGTACCAAATTTCAACCAAATCAGTCCAGCCGTTTATGCGTGAAAGAGGAACAAACATCCATCCATCCAAACAAACTTTCGCCTTTATAATATTAGTAGGAAGTAGGATAATACGGCGAGAGAAATGCCTTATTGGGCCATCTTATAGCCCGGTATTTAATTAGAGACGGCGTGCGGTTTTAGTCGGATAAAATCCGGCAATACTCCGAATAGCGAGGAGACGTTTGCTCAAAGAAAAAGAAATGAATAGTTCCCCGGATGACCCGTCCGTCCTATTTGCGCCGTAAAAAACATAGCGGTAACACCCCTTTTTTATGCCACGTTTGTAGTTTTTATACCTCATTAACCTTAGATAGGTTAACAAGCACACTAATAAATGTATGACCCAGTTCTTTTATTTCCAAAAATATGGCGGCGTCAACAATAATAGGATTCTATGTCATGCTATATAAACCTGCCAAGACAATCAGAGCTACGATATAATGACGTCACTCTGATTCATTTTCTAGATTAGGTTTTCTGATAAACAAATCGTTAAACCCAGTGCGAGACGTCGTGATGCATTCAAATTGAAAAATTACGACTTTTAAGAATCGTTTTTAATTCTTTGTTAGATAAAACTGAGTCAAGGATGTGTGAACTGAAGAAGAAAAAATCGTGTTTTGAACAATGAGTTTTAACTATGCTACTACGCTGCACAGAATAAAAAAAAATAGGTATCGCGGAAGATCACTACTTGTCCAGCAACAATTTGTAACTTTTTTACAGATGACATTATAAAAAGGCGGGAATTGAATTAAATTTTTATATAATAATATGGCAAGTGAAAATTTTTGTCAATGACCGAAATGCTTTGGAGATTCGTGCGTTTTAACGTTTTAAGCAGAGATTACGATAATTTTGAAATGATAAATATAGGAACCGTAACATTTTTGAAGTGAACCTGCAATGATTGTCTATGAAAATTGCACAACGCGCGTAAAAAGGTTTACACTTCTATTAAATTACATTAGGTACTATAACTTTATTGTAATTGCAATAAGTTATAGATAAGAACATGCAATTAAAGGAGTACCTATAATTATGTGAATGGGTGTATGTGTATAAATAATGTGTTATGAAGTTTTATTATAGTCTGACGGCGACTGCTAAATCACTCCCATAGTGCGCGCGGCGTGGCAGGGGACGATGTAAAGAAAGAGCTTGAATCGAGTCTGAGCGAAATACCGGTCAGTCTGCCTTGAGCCTGCAGCCGACATAGTGATTGTCGGCTGCAGGCTCAAGGCAGACTGACCAAATCGGACGGTCGATACGCCCCCACCACTCTGCGCGCACCATGGGAGCGATCACGCGTCAAATTTTGCAAATAATCTGGTAGACTTTACAATATAGGATTCTATTTTTGAACTATTCCATTTTATTTTTATAGAATTTGCAAGTTCCACTTATGTGGCTGACTTGGCCCACTAGTGGCTTCACCTTGGCTTTTAGTGTGTGTAGACACAAATAGACAACCACACTATTCTGGAAAGCACTTACAGAATGGATTACATAGATAATGTATCTTGTGTGGTGGTATGGTATGGAGGGCTGGTTTTCACAACTACATATTAGGTAGGTTTTTGAGTGGGTGGGTAATTTATTCAAATCACCCTAACTCATTGAGGAGCACTAGCAGGATGTTACACTGCTGGTAGTTTCTCAGAGTGTACTAGGGTTATTGAAGTACTTAGCCCAGTATGTGACGGTGTTTTTGATGAACTGGCTTACATATGTGGCGGGTGGAACATCTGTCCGGTCGCCGGTGTCCCCTTTTAGAAATAGTAATATGATGTTCACAGGGCAGCATAGAAGCATATGAGTCAATTCTAACATACTAAATGTATATGTGAGTGAGCATTGGAAGAGAGAAATTATTCAATAGGGAAACCAATGGTATAAATACCTACCTTGATATAGTCTGTCATGCACCATGCAACCTGTTTGGAAGCCGGCAAGAATTGGGATGTACAGAACCCTCACAACTGCTGTCGAGTTAGTCAAATAAAGTCTACAATGGTTTCTACCTTGATTAATCAGACTAATGGTTTTTGTAAAGCATTTAAATAATCTAGGTTTTACTGTAAGTGTATATATGTGTGCATTTATGTTCGATAAATCAAACATTTGGTTGAGTATTTTAGAATAATCTTACTTGTTGAATAAGTGATTGTCAACTTTGAGCTTGGAATATGCCCTGAAGTCATCCGGCAGTAGCATGACAGGTATTGAAACATGACTTAGTTCATTTATCTGAAAAAATAAAAATTGTAAGTGATTTTATCTAATATACTTTATATGCAAATTAGTGATAATATGACTAGCATACTGATAAGTATTAAATTTATTTTCAACGTAATATAGTTTATTAGTCTATTTATATTCAATGGCAATATGACGAATAAAAAAACAACGCATATTGACAAAGTGCCAGAAATTACAATAAGATTGTCTTAAGTATTTCTTGTTGTTTTTTTTTTTGTAGAGAGTTGAAAATAATGTTTTTGTTGTAGTTCTGCAATGAATATGTAAACAAAGCAAAACCACAACAAACCAGTTGTGAAGCAAATGACATAATAACGCTTTTCTCGACTAGACTGCTTCAAATCCGATTAAAACCCCGCCATACTACAACACATTAGTACATAAAAAATGGAGTAATTACCGTGTGATTCACGCCCCACATAAATACAGAGAGTAATGGTTCATTTGCACGAAATAATTTCACTTTTTGGTGTTTTACACGAATATGTTTCTTCTTCAATTTACTCAATCCTGTGCTTGGAACGGACATTTTGGATTTGTTTACAACTTTTAACAGTCAGCTGAGCCAGAGAACAACAACTGTATGAAATTTATTTTACACAGTACTAATTAAGCCATTTTAGCTCACAAGAAATATTATGAACCACTAGGAAAGGCTAATAAAATCAGAAATTTACAGAAACTCAACACCCATCAACAGCAGCAAACGGCTTTTTGACAGTCTGATTGACATAACACAGCCAGAATAAAGATATAGATTAAATATTAAAATAATTAATCGACTAACTAGTGATGCAACCAGGTGATTTTGTTAATCCTTATTGGTAGCAATAGTAGCTTTACTAATTTTTTGTGGTAACATCATCAGTTTTTTTTATATGAAAATTAACTTTTGATGTGACAGAAGACAGCAGACCGGGATACAGTCCAAAATAAAATTGAAATTGTAATTAAATATTTTTCTTGCATGATTTGAGAACATTTACTCACTGAGCAAGGAAAAATAGACTGTAAGATTTATTAAGTGTGTAGTAAAATGATTATACCAAGTCCGTTCGTTTATTGGGCGCAGACTAAAGGAGTAGTATCTTTGAAGATTGAATTAAAAAATGTTGAGAATCCTGTCGTGAAAGTTAACGACAATAATGTAAAATTCTCGGCTACGGGAATCGGAGCCCGTGGCGAGAGCTTGTATGAATTTAGCTTGGATCTATTTTCTTCTGTGGTATCAGTAAGTAGCTTAATTATTGTTTTAAATTTAAATAATAAACGAAACAGCAGTTTCCTTTGAAACAACCCAAAAAGTTCACATCATTGGTTAAGGAATCTAATCTAGAGTGCTTTGTTGAGGGATTAAACTCTGTTATCACATTTTTATTATTGAGGATCATAGTTCAAAGGTTCAAACATATAAAAAAATATACACACATATCTGTATTTATACTATTTACCTGTAGTTTGTATAGTAATTAAGACTTTTATATCTATTCTAATTCTTTAATCTATTGGTTTGAACCTGTATGAATTCAACATCACAACCTTTAGAAGTCAAACCATTAATATAAATAGAGGATTTATTATTGATATCTGTACTTCTTTGATTCACATATCACAAAGTCATTGTTTGGTTTTCAAAATGGTGTTTTGGGAATATATTTTTGGTAAGATTAAGATTACATCTAGATTTTATGCTAATACATTTTCATTACAAGAATTTTATTTTATTAAACAGCAAAGTGGATGTCACTGGTTACACAAGTAGAAATGGTGACTGATGGTGGCATGCATTCCAAAGAGACAAATAGACAATGCATATGGTATAGGCACAAATTGTGGACCAAAAAATGGTCACTGTACATGTGCGTACATGTTGTACAAAAAAAAATTGCACCCCACCCAAATCACATAATTTGTTATTTATGTATTTACTACATCCATACTACAACATGGGGTTCTTCAGCGAGAACATTAGAAGGTTTTTACAGTTGCAATAATCCATAGGTCACTGTGTCCACTTTCCATAAGATGGGCCGTATGCTTGTCTACACCTAATTTGTATAAAAAAAATATGCTACATAATTTGTATGATTTGGGTAGGGTATGGAGTGCAATGCAACCCTATGGTGACCAGCAATTGTTTTTTTTTTACCATAGCCTTTAATCAGAATACTGACAGTTTTTTGTATTTAAATTTTGTACATTGAATTGAAGTCTATTCCGTGTGCCCTTTGGCAAAGGCCTCCCTGCAACAATCTCCAGGTTTTTCCAGCTGTTGACCAGAATTCGTTTAAATAAATATAATAGTACATAATTACAGTAGAGTTCTAACGAGTTCCTTTTTTTAGTGTAATGAAGAACCAACTGCTCTGCGTGTGTTTGACAACCGAGTGGAGCTTATCCTACCAAAAGCGTCACCTCAGTGGTGGCCTCGTTTAACTGCTACACCTCAGAAACCAGCGTGGCTAAAGGTAAAAACAGTAACATGATATTCTTTCTAGGTCTACCCTCAACAGAAAATTTCGTGTATGAAACAGGTTCGCTGAAAGTCTCTGTGCATAAGGACCATTAATAGCCGTCCTAATCCATCCATATACAAAACTTTCATATGAGTACCTGTTTTCTGACTGATTCTGCAGATTTCAGCATTGATATCACATTCATCTAGAAGCTAAATGCTTATTAAAATCAATTTTAATGCGCAAATTTTAGGATTTTACTTAATATCAGGACAGTGTGTGAAATTAGTCACACATCAAAATACTCAATATAATATTTGTTTAGTTTCAAGTACTATCCCAAAAATGTAGCATAAAATATCTTGTATTCATTTTAAAACTATGTTGCAATGCAATGTGTTAACTTCTTCACCTTCTACAATGGACTGATGTCCACCTACCAAGACTCCCCCACCTTTTTAGCTTGACAAATACCCTGATTGTTTAAGAAAAATGTTGCCAGCTTTAAATAATTTAGTCAATTTAGTCAACAAAAAAGTCATTATATTTTTTTATAGTGCAAATTCAAGAACCCTAACATTATGATTGTACTGTAATATAGATTATAGCAACTTCAGAAGTAATTTTTACTTTTACAGATAAACTTTGATCTATGGCAAACTGAAGATGGTCTTGATAGCGAAGAGGAGGAGAAACGTGATATCATGCAGGACTACCCAGGTTTATACGAGAGGCTGCACCAGGAGGAGTTAGGGTACAGGAGAGGTTTGTTGCGTTAGTATACCTATTGATGTTGTCTTACACTTTAGAGTCTAAAGTCTTGCTGACCTGGGGGTGATGGGTGAATCCGCCAGTCTCCATAGCAGAAGCAGGCCGCGCCGGTGGTGCAAAGTGGGTCTCCCCATAATATATGGAAGGGAAAAATAGGGACACCATGGTTTCCACATTAGAGGAAGGGGGTCATATCAAAGAGATGTCCCCCGGTCTGCCTGGGTGGGAGAGATATGTCTTGTATAATATTCACGTCCCGCAATCAGGGAACCTTAGACGGGTGCGAGTCCGACATAATCACCTCCACCGACTTTTGTTGAGGTGGTATCCGTGGGGATTTTGCACACAATAAGAAAAAGGGTCTCAAGTCTGATCTCCTACTCTTGGTTTAGTTTGTCTGGGCTTTTATGAGGACTGCCATTTAACCCCAATTCTTTTTTATTCCGTGCGCAAAATCCCCATGCATACCAATCTCAAAATAAAAACCTGTATAACACATATCCAGGTTTCACTTATCCAGTCTTCATTGTTATCCATTGAATTCGTGTGTATAATTAACCTTTGAACTTCTGTTCGAGTTACCCAGTTTTGGCGTTACACATACCTACACAGTGCATTCGCTTCACGAAATATTTGACACACAGAACAATAAAGGCTAAAGATCAACGCTTTTACAAGTGCATTGAGAGAACTATGTAGGTACTTAAATAAATAATTATTCGGCAACAATAGTTGCTGAACACTAATATATTTACAAAAGAAAGTTTACATTTTTTGGAACCTTATTGTCTGTCCACGCATGATCTATCGTCGAAAAATGAAGAAGCCGTCATGTTGCGCGACAGCTGGCAACATCGCGTGTGTTGCGCAACTTTACCGAAGTTGTTGATGCTTTAAGTAGGTAAACTAGTGACTAAATTTCCCTATTTCAAGCCGGGCCGGGCCTTTACAAAACAAACATATTACAAAGAATGGGTTTGACCCCCCATCCTCCGTTTGTTTTCAAGTAGAAAAACATACAGCCATAATGTCAATGTTCCCGTTTGAAGCCAATAGGCTTTCCTCCAGGCGCTCTAGCTAGTAAATTAGTGTTCCATAGAAACGAATAGAACCACAAGAAAATGCGCTTCTAACGTGTTGAAATACTTTCAGAAGAATTCAAGAAGGTTTATCTACTGATGTACAACCTGTTCCAATTCCTCGGCTACTCGTATGTGATGATGGTAATAGGCATCCGCTGTCTGCGGTACAATAGCGATTCCGTCGCCGATACTTACGCGAATGTCGGCGGTGCTATGAAGTTTTTACAGTTGCTACAATATTTGGAAGTCATGCATCCACTGTTTGGGTATACTAGGGTAAGTTATGCCTCTATGGTTATCAATAGTGTTGTTATTAATATGCCAACCTGCCGACATTAGTTATTGAAGTAATGTCTTCATAATTTACTACTGACCTAACTTATCAAAGTTGTGTCGGCATAACTTACTGCCGCCTTAACTTATCAGAGTTATATAGGCATATTAAGTATATACAGACCTCGTAACTCTAGTTACGGTTAAATGGAGATTCCGAGTCTTGCTCATTCGATATTCTGTAACTTAATTTTTTCATCAACACTAAGACACTGATTATACCTGGTTACATTTAAGACTTTCAAGGCCGCTTAGGCTTCCTCTCATTTCAGCTGAGTTTAAAAATACAAATTTTATTGGAGCACCTGCCGTCTGGCCCAATAGAAAGCCTGTGCCAGTAGTGAGTTCCAAATGATCAAATGACGCCAAAAAAAAAATATAAATACCCAATGGTATAAAGTCAAATCATAACGATCTTTTAATAAATCAATGTTATCTTTTGAAGGGCGGCGTGCTAGTTCCATTCCTGCAAGTGAGTGGTAGAGCGTTCGTGCTGTTCGCAATGATTGACGCCGAGCCGCGCATGCAGACCAAGCCTGTTGTGTTCTACTTGTTCGTTATCTGGAGTACGATTGAAGTGGTCAGGTAAGAAATCTAAAAGGCATACTGCATACTTAACATGTTACAAGCAAGCATTCGTGTTTTCAGTAAGGGTACCATCATCTCTTAAAGCAGTTATTTATATATTGTATGTTATTTCTCATACTTCGCTACGCACGGGGCGCGCGTTCGTTGCATGCATGAATATGGCTGTTTGCACTGGTGTGGTCGTGCCTCGGAGAGCACGTTAAGCCATCGGTCTCGGTTGCAAACACCTATGGCATTCATTACGGGTAGTTGGAGCCTTCAAAAGTCCAACCAGTCTAACTTGGAACTTCGATATCGCCATTGGTTGTGGAGGCCAGATGGCAGTCGCTTTACGCAAAGTATCGAAATTCAGCCGCATCACAGTTAGACTGGAAATCCGACCGCAACTGAATTTGGAAAAGGTTCAGAGAATGATGATGTTTTTTCTCATACTTTTTTTTTCACCACGATGTTCCTAAAATAAGTTAAAAACTATGTAGTTGAACTAAGCAGTTTTGTTACATCACTTTATCGTGTATTTGTTGTTTTTTCAGGTATCCATTCTACATCACCCAGTTGTACAAAAAGGATATCTACTTACTAACTTGGCTGCGGTACACTCTGTGGATACCTCTGTACCCTCTAGGCGTCATGTGCGAGGCTATTGTAATACTACGAAACATACCATACTTTGAAGAAACACAGAAATTCACTATAAGTATGCCAAACGAATGGAATTTTGCTTTCCACTTGCCAACCTTCCTTCGAGTATATCTGCTGTTTCTCATAATTCCTGGTCTTTTCTTTGTAATGAAACATATGCAAAAGCTCAGAGCGGTGAAACTCAAGTCCAAGATTGTCATTAAGAAATCCAAATAAAGCAATATTTTAGTATCAAAGCTAAACTGATTTTTCGAATAGGCTGAAGGGAAACATCTATGCTCAATATTATGCTCGTCTGTGTACTGTCCATAGTCTAAAGTAGACTTTTTGTTAGTTTTAATCTCAAGAAGACATATTACTCCTGTTTTACTTTTTGTGCAATACTTTCTTTCTAAAAGAAATTTTAATTATTATTAATGGCTTGGGAATAGATTCCCTTGGATCACATTTTTTTTGTCCTAATATATTTTGGCATAACCTTTAAAGGCATATTATAATACTTCGATAAAACGTTATTTACTATCATTTGGGCTACGAAATATCTGCCGGCGTGTTATGCACATAGACAATACTGTTTTATGTCATTATGCGTTAATAATATGCTAACAAATCTTGCCTAAAATTATGCTGAAAACAGCAAGTATGCCAAAATAAATTATAACAATAAATTTTATGCGATCATATGGGGAAAATGGCAAGATGGCATTTTATGTCAAAGTGTCACAATAATAGAAAATTTGTGTTTGTGTTGTTAGTAGTATTAAGATTACAAAAATCTGATAAACTGCCTGACAGCAGATGACAATGCAACAATTTAGGTTTATTTCACTATGCTATTTAAAGCAGGCGAAGCGGCCAAAAGCTAGTATTACAGTTATATTGTGTTTCAAATGTGCATACAATAAACAATTATAATATATCAAAAGTAGAACAAATACTTCGATATATGTATTATTTGATTGCATACTGTTTCGTTATTATGTATTTTGGGGTAATCTTTTTAAGTCGCAAATTTGAGTCGGATAAGCTTATACGGCATATTATTTTTATGTATAACTGGTACCAGACATAAATAAGAATTTCAAACTAGAATATGCATTTAAACGTTCATGTGATAATAAAATATAGTGTCTGTGAAATTATGCCGAATCAATATTATGCATAATGATCATTAAAAAAAGTACGCCAAGAAAAAAATTACTTAAATTCTATGCAATCAAATAGCCCTATTTGATTGCATAGAATTTAAGTAATTTTTTTCCAATGATTGTCATTGAACATAAATTGCATTTAACGCGCTGTTTTCAGTTGCAAAATTTGGCAATTATGTATTGCATACATTGCAAACGCAATTGTAAAGACGTAAATTTTTCTGTAATTTTGCCGGTAATTCATAATGGTTAGAATATCGTAAAACAGAAAGAAAAGTTTGTATAGTCGGTCTCATTAAAGCATTTATTAGTAATTGTGGAACTATTTTGATGAATTTCGTTATTTATTTATATTTATACCCACAAAACAAAATGTTTCCCTCCTAATATATAAAATATCAATTATGATTACTCATAGAAATATCGTAGCGTAAAATAGGTATAGGTATGTCTCAATGAAATTATGCTGTAAATGATAACGAGCTTAGAAATTAATTTGCATTCACCAAATCAGTTGGTTGGTTTTGAACTCAAATGTAAGTTTTGTCATAATTTCAAATGGCATATTAATTAAGTTACTAAGCTGAGCTAAGAGAGGTTTAAGGAATGCAATATTTTACGTTAGTGACACAATTATGATAATATTATTATGTACCTACCAAATAGTTATTAAGAATTAAGTTTACATTTTTGTATACTGATTGGTGAAAGTTAATAAATGTTTTATAAAATGGTAAATAATATTTTTTATTTCTGTATTTCATAGAGCATCTAGAACAAAAATAACCGGCTACAAAGCAACCAATATTGAAATAAAGACTATTATATAAATAAAAGATAATACATTATTTAACTACGCATTTATTGAATTTATTTCTCCTAGATACATTCACCTGGCATCACAAGTACTATTATACTTTGATTCACAATATATTTTATAACCATACCACTATATGAGAGCAATCAATATCACCCTAGTTAAGTCACATCAACTTTCACATACAATAATATTGTATTCCCGGCCAAATGCATAAGCAAAATGGAGACTACTCTCATCAGGTGTGGTATAGTGATAGATTGTTAGCACTTTGGTAGACCCCTGTACAGTGCAACGGGGATTATCCGCGAGTGGATGAATTGCATTCAGTGTGTAGCCGTTTAGTACAGCATAGATCTCAATCTGATACTCGAATTTGGTTTAGTGCATTCTGCCAAGCGAACTTTAATCTGCGTCGCACTGTTTGGGATCTTAAACCACGTTCATACGACATTGTCCTGTCTGTTTATTTGCAGTATACATCTAGTAGTACGTATATATAATAGTGTAAACAGTGTACTATATTTTACAGTACAAGTGTCTGTATGTGCAGCTATTTATTTGTTACCAATACATACTGCAATGATACATGCAGGATAATGTTGTGTGAACAAGACCATAGTCTCATTGATTTAAGAGCGTAGTTTGAGGTACGCACGTTGGAACCAGTTCCATGGATTGGTGTGCACATAGTATTCATGGAAGATGGGCTCGTGAAGTGTATCTGGAGGAGACTGGTTGTATATCTTCTCGCCATAGTAAGTGCCAACCTGTAATACGAAATATGATGAGTAAAAAAAAAATTTAATGAAAAGAATCTGACCAAACAATAAGTTACAAAGGTAACTAATATAAGGTACAGATTCCCAGGGCCCGGATTTCACTAACTTTGTGTGTGTGTTTTTATCTCAGATTTATAAGTGCCCGGTTAATGGCAATAGGCTCGCCATCTATTACATTCAGAACTAAAAGATAAACTGGCGACCTCTGCCTACCCCTTCAGGGATATAGGCGTAACTTTATGTTATGTTATGTTATGTTATCTTATCATGTAAAGTGAACAAAATTATGTTATGACTCTTTTTCATTTAAGTTTGGGCTTTAAATTTATGTCAGTTAAGAACCCAATGGCAGTTTTTGTGTCTTCAGTGGTTTGAAAATGGCTAACAATTTGAAGGAATTTGTTGAAAACCCTTACAATCTGGACCCCCAGTCCAGTTTTGCAAAAGACAGGAAGTCATGAAGCCATTTATTGTAAATGCAGGATATCTCCTAGCCTACATAAAAAGGTGAATGTATAGGAATGGAATAAACATGTTATGGGTGGTTTATACTAGTGATTGCTCGTATTCACAACAAAAAAAAAAATTTTTTGTTTTTTCGGGGCATATATTTTGGAGCGAAAATGTGCTCTTTAGGCGGCTTTGATGATAGCATGGGGTACTACAGTGGTGAGACAGTTCAAATC
Organism: Pelosia muscerda; assembly: GCA_963691645.1. Lineage (NCBI taxonomy): Eukaryota > Metazoa > Arthropoda > Insecta > Lepidoptera > Erebidae > Pelosia > Pelosia muscerda. The sequence continues at coordinate 12,241,355 of OY829114.1, read as the reverse complement.
CACTGATCATAGGTTATATCAAAACAATCCGCACGCACCAGGTCCTCATTTCACTCGTGACTTAGGTCCAAGACATGTGCCCTAAGGTATACTAGATATAACTCGGGTAGGAGCTCACCCCAATATCAATATTCATTTTAAAAGTAATGTACCAAACATTCAGGAACACATTCAATGACAATAATAATGCCAAAATAGCAGCAGAAACAATTAATGAAAAGAAAAACTATACCTACTTCTTTACTTGGTCATTAGTTGTCAGCCTAGTTTATTTGATTAAGATATGTGGTTTTCATGAAAATTTTTTATAAAATTGTTTACTTTTCATTACATAGCTAAATGGAGTATTGTTAAGTACATACCTCCCACCCGGGCACACACTCCATGAGCTTCTCCTCTGCATCACGGTTCCTACGAAGCTGCTTCAGGAATTCTCTGTCTCGCTCTGCCAGTAACATTGGGTATATCGCCATCTTGGCTGAGCGCATCTCAATCCGATCTTTCTTTATTTCTTTGTTGGTTATATTGTACAGATAAATAGCACCGGCTGTAATGCCTATATAGCCCGCAAACATAGTATACCCTGGAAATAAATATACATGCTGATTTATCGTCTTTATGTGTCTAAATAAAAATTAATTAGCCTATAGTAGTTTACGGTGCACATGAGCCTCTCCCAATGTTGGGAGGCTGCAGTAGTTGATAAAAATGGATGATGACGGGGAGTTGCAACAGTAGGTGCAAGTGTATGAAACAATAATAATATATAAATAAACCAATTAACAATGTTTAAGACTCCGTCAAGATAATCCAGACCAAAGTCAAGCTCACAAGTTGGTACGCTTGTTGACGGACGAGGTAGTGGTGCAGGTTTTCCTCCCAGAGTAGGGAGTCAGCGGTAGTTGCTTCCATAAAAGCCGAATTGACCAAATTAACTTTTTTTTAACATTACAATGGAATTTAATTTAGTAAAAAATTTAAGTATAAGCAGAGAAGTATATAAATTTATATAATCAAAGAAGTTTATAGAAAGGAAGGAAAACTTGCAGGTTTATTTGACACTTGGTCAAAAATCAATATTATTGTATCATTTTGCTGGTGGCTATGGCAAAAAAATTATTCGGCAGGTCGATTAATTCAATGTTAACATATTCAATTATTAATTATTCCAGCAACTTAAGTTAAGTTCAATTATGTGTGAAATATATGACAATAATTTGAACAGAAACTTAACCTAAACAAAGTTACATAATCTTTTACTCAGTGTTTACAAATTAAGGTGGCTTTTCTATATAGCACTTACCGCTAAAGAATGTTTTTGCAGGTATTCTTTTATATGGTATTGGCTTGTAGCCCCCCGGAGGGGGCAAATCTTGTTTACGAGGTATTGTGCAGGCATCAGCCATTTCTGGGTTTGAGAAACAAATCCAAATCCAATACACTGACAACTGACAAGACAAGACACAATTTGACAGCACAGCAGAATTTTGGTTTGCTAAACGTCAAAGCGTTTAGTTATTAAGAAAAGCATGCAAGTGATATTCTTTAAAATGCATATTTATCCGTGTATCCATGACAACCACTAAAATTCTATTATTATAATTTGCAAGAGTTTTGTGTTCTGTGATATTTTTTATAAAACGTAATCTGAAAATGTTAGAAGACGCAACCACTGATGCCGGAGTTCAAGCCAATATACCAGAGCCTGACAATGAAGAACCAACTGTAAAAATTAGACCACTAGAGCGTATAACACGCCATCCTAAAGCTCCTATAGAGCCATCGGCATATGGGAAAGGAAAGAATTTTAGCAGACCGTGGATCCTACAGGATGGACGTCCGCCTCCAGGAGTAGGAAGTGAAATGCGCAACGAGTATACAATTCCTAAAAAAGCTCCAGTTGGGGAAGGTAAATGTCAACTTCAATTCTAGTTAAGTACATAGTTCTAATTTCCAAGTATCCAGCCGTAAGGCATTCTTAAGGTACCATTTTATAACGTAACATAAGAGATTTACATTTAGGTACATTGGTCACAGTCCAAGCGTGTTTCTTTTTTCATATTATTATAGGCGTTCGCAAACGAATGCTAACGGATTTCTTTTGGGAGCAAATGCTGGATGAGGTCATCGAAGAACTTGCAACCATGGAACCCGTCGTTGAGTACTGTACTGAAATGAATACAAATTATATCAAAGAAAACTTTGAACCACGCAGTTTGCTGGTTACTGCTGATAAAAACGTATGTATAAATGGTTTCACATGTTGTTTCGTATGAAAAATCCTTGGTGTAAGTACCAATATCTATTTTGCTATCGGATGTTCAGCCTTTCGAATCATGTAAGGCGGTTGACTCGTATTTCCCTATATTAATCGCATTATGATGAGTGTCTTGAGGACCGCATGTTTGTTTATCTCCTCCTTACATAAAAAGCGAACAACTTGCTTTACTTTTTGTAACATTTCGTACACATTTTTTATTATTACATTACAGATGCATTTGAAGTATCCCCTGTACGGGACTGGATCTAGTGCCGTCACTTACTACAGTGAGAGTATTAAGAAAACAGGTCCAGTAAGTATAACCGTCTTCCCTTACCTCTTTATCTGGAGGGGTCTTTCAAGAAGACAATAGTAGTTGGGACTTTCTTTTTTTATAATAGCAACCCCTTCTGGCTTCACATGGTTATGATTGGATGTGCGTTCTAGGAAAACAACATGTAAAACAGCGTCACAGAAGCCAATGGCGGATTATTTTAAAGGCGAAGTAGGCACGTGCGAAGGGGCATTAAGGTACAAAGGGGCGCGAGACCGACATTGGTAAAAGAAGAAGCACGCCCTATAGCAGCCCTCGTTAAAGTGGGAGTCCTCTCGCTCAACGGTGCGGAGAGTGACCGCGTACGCTGCCTCCATCTCTTTCTGAGAGCTTATGCTCCTTCTTCCCAATGCTCGAGAAGCAGGCAACGGACCCGATGAGATGAGATACGGCGCTCTCAATGTTTACTTCTCCTCTGAAGCAACATTTCCAGAGACGGCAGCACAAGTATGACACCCCTAATGTTGCACACGCCCATAGGCCACGGTAACCACTTTAAATCAGGTGAACCAGGCGCTTGTCTGACACCTAAGTGGTATTAAAAGAACCTAGAGTGATCTATGGGTACCTATATACCTATAAATATATAATATATAAATCCCGTTTACATACAATGCCAGTAAAAATGAATAAATTTATTTTCAGGGAGAAATTTTGGAGAAGTTCCGAAGATGCCAATATTTTACGAAACCTATGGAAGAAAGATTGGACAATGGTTGGGTCTTATAGGATTATTTTATCACAATATTTTTTCATTCAAAATATAAAGTGTGCAGTAGCTTCAAATGTCATTTTATTTTACACACTACACACCACTCGATACTCGATCTTACTATCGAAAAACAATATTGAAATACACATAAAGATCCTCCAAATGGAATTAACCACGCAAATTGGTCCTTCGAGCCGAATTCCACTTTAGTTTGTCATCAGTTCGGAAATTACACTTTATGCGCAACAATAATAACACATTGTTTTTAAAAATTTCTCGTTTTATTATCAATTATACTAAATAATAAATAGTCTAGAGCTACGCATCTACTACGTTCTCGAAACAACGATAAATAATTGTATATTTATTCGCTATTGACAAACAAACACGAAAATTACATATATGTAGTTACCTACTTTAAAAAAAATGTAAGGACGAATACAGACAGACCTATAAAACTTAAGACTATACCTATGTATAACTATACTTCCGGCTTGCCAAGACACGGCTAGCCGCTAGCTATAACACCTTTTCCATGTTCTGTGTTTGTTCGTCAAAGTAACAACTTTCTATAACATTCTGAGAACTGCAATCAAAAACGTAGTAGCTATCGAGCTTAAGATAAATACATAGATACACCAGAATTGGTATTAAAACAATAAGTCGTCATCATCCCAATTATGAGGAAGACAGATGGGCTTGAAGTCTCCAGACTCCGACGTCATCGAGAGCGCCGATTTGCAAGCCAGAATAGTCCGGAAACATTCTACGGGACCGAAGCCAACTGAGGTTGATGCTGGTTCGGCGGCAAACTCTGCAAGACAATATACAGACATAAAAACATACATTTCTTATGAATATACATACACCAGTTAAATTTTAATATTTAGATGATTTTTTAAGGCATAATATATTGTGGTTTGAGGGATATAAGGATCAAGACACGCCCGAATCGAGAGAGATGGGGACATAACAAACCAGGAGGAATAATCTGCGTCTGCGATGCTAATATAGCTAAGTTTTAACTGTAAGCACACGTATGAAAAGTACTAAAGATTTTTGATAAATTCCATTAGTACCAAAAATATCATATACCCAATATGGAGCAGCAACTCTAAACTGTAGGTATCCTCCGATTTTGTTATCATTCGTTTTTTGGACCTGCGTCTCTACGGAAACAATTTTAAAGATGTTGTATTCACGTAAAATATTCACAACACTACACTCATTTCAAAAGTCCAACTATCAATATTTACGGTAACATAGATACCCGTACTCTATAGAATACTGTATACTCTATGATTGGTAGTACTATATTCTATGATTGGGTTTCCCGGTCCCGCGCTTTCCACAAAATGCACCCAAAGAACGCGTACTGCGTGTAAAGAGTGCCCAATATTGTTCAGTTGATTGGAATCAAAATATACCTATGTTATACGTTAAATATGGGCGTAGCCAGGCAAAGTGGCATAAAATTTGCTACATATGAATTGAATTTTCTACTTGCCAGTGCCACAGGCGGGAACAAGCGGCCCATCTGCCCCACCATGGCTACGCCCACCATGTTGAAATGGTACATGCCGGTGGACTCTCCCCCGCCGATGTTGTTGTCCTCCTGGCGCATCGCACCGCGCACTTGGTTTCTTATTTTTTTCGCTTTCACCATTTTCAAGCGGTGGAATTCTTCTCTCTCCTATTACATGACAGTTTAATATGATTTAGTTTTGTTAAATGTAAGGCCATAGCAAATCAAGTCTATCTATGACTGCTAACGCATAGTAAAATATGACCAACGGCAACGGTAACCACCTTCTTCCCTCCTAGGGCCGTGTATAGTCTGTCACCTGTGGTATAAAAAAACAGGGGGAAAGAAGAAGAAGAAAAAGCGGGAAGAAGGTAAGAAAATGATAGAAGGTACCATCATAGTTCTTTTGTGAGTGGGGTATTCTGCTGCTTAACATCAATAGAAAAGGGTAAGTATAATATTACTCCACCATTTGAGTCCGTTTATACTTAGTACAAAGAATGATTGTAACTGTTATCAATTTTATTACTCTATAACAATCCATAGCTGGATATCGACCTGTACCAATGCTAGGAAGCTTTGGTCTACTGTTTCCTCGCTGGACAGACGGGTTGGTACAAAGTTTTCCTTCTCTCTCTTATATCTACAACATCTAACACATACTTCAAAATCAATATACCTACAACTCCTACAAGTACAAAACAAAGTAAGTACCCACCCTTTCATCCATTTCAGTCAAAATATAATTTTCAGTGTTACGCAGCTTTGGCATTATCACTTTTTCTATGCCGTTAACTTTTCTGTAAAGATATTATCAAAACTATACAAATATATTCTACTACAGCTTCCGCTTTCTACTACATGCATTTGAATGTATACAATACGGTACATACACCAAAATATATATTTTTAAAATTGTTGTGTCTGTCTGTTTGTTCCGGCTAATTTCTGGAACTGCTGGACCGATTTGGACGGGACTTTCACTGGCAGATAGCTTATGTAATAAGGTGTACGTAACTTAGGCTACTTATATTTTAGAAAATAAAAATTATTACATTCCACACGGACGAAGTCGCGGGCACAGCTAGTTGTGAATAGTTAGTAGTCTCTGTGGCGAGGCGGTAGTGAATGCGACTGCTACGCAAGAGATACCTACGTGTTTAATTCGTGCTCAGTGCAAATATTTGTATGCTTAGTATAATATTTGCATTGGGCGTGTGTTGGGGAGCACATTATGGCAGTCGTTAGGGGTAGAGACCTCAAAAGTCCTTGGTTGTGGAGGATAGATGGCAGTCTTTTAGACGGAAAATATGGAAGGTCTTCATCTTAGTTAGACTAGAAAGTCGACTTCAACCGAGCTGAGATAGGGCTCAGAGAGTAATGATTAGTTAGTAAGCAGCTACCGCAAACTTATTAAGGCAAGATGGGATCTCCGACATGCAACCTGAGATGGCTGCATGTAGATTTGATTGACTCGAGTCTGAGTCGGACTGACAAAACTGGATATAACCTACCAACCCCGCTAGCCTGCAGCGGAGCGGGGAAGGGGGAAGCCAGCTTTCTGAACGATAAAAGGTAGGTATTATGGTTTACCATAAATTAGGAAGAATCAGGATACCTCAAAGTAGATCTGATCGACGTATCTAGCAGTATACAAGTGTTTCTCAGAGACGCGAACTTGATAAGTATCAGAACAGCTTCTCGAAAGGCTTTCTTAGCTTCACCAGTTCGATGGCCACCTGCGCCGAGGCCGGCGTACCGCAAGGAATCTCCTACGCCAGGGTCTTCTAAAGCCTGGAGAGCCACCGTAGATACTCCAGATATGTTTTCTGGAATCCGCTGTACTCGTACTTGGGCCTGTTGTGATCCGTTAGATGTCAAATTATTTTTGAATGATTTCTTTCCATCTTACTTACAGATGTTACCTAACGATGTAACCACTCTTACCTCACCTGCTGTTCGACAGACAAAGTTCCGGTCCAAGCTCTCAACTCGGAGTTAGGAGCACATTCGGCAGTCGCTCTCGAAAAATTCAAGATACACATCCTAACCATTTACAGAACGTAGTATGACTTATAATGAGGAAGAATTTAATCATTATGAACTCAATATTTCAATTAAATATTAAAAAGTGAACATCAAATCATACAGTTTATATTACTGACTGACGTGAATAGAGGAACACTCTCCTGTGCACCGTGTTACCGAATTTAAAATGACAATGGCAGTGACTTGTGCCTTTAGTAGGTATGCAGACATTGACGTCGATGCAATATCTATTTCTGTCGAAGCAATTCCGTCTTTACACTTAGAGGCACTCGGGACACGAGCCCATGGCCCACCCGTTCAGGGGGACCCACCGAAGGAGCGGCAATTTTTCACACACCAACTTAAGAACACTTTTCTCAAAGCAAAAGTGACTGAGAGTTGTTTTTGTGTTGTTATTTTGAAGACTTTCTCGGCGATCTACGTCTTCGGTGTTACAAATCTACATAGGCCATTGTAACCCATCTATCAGGTGGACTTGTCTGCCACTCAGTATAAAAAACAAAAGGGACCCCCAAATTCTTGTGTGCCGAAGGCCCCCGTATAGGTAAAGACGGCTATGTGTCGAAGTTAAAAATGGTTTATTAAAAAAAACCGTTTCACGGTTCATATAGGTAGGTACTCTGTCACTTTCTCACTCATAGGTTTTGTGTAAAGATAGGTAGGTAGGTATGTCATGTCACTCCCACACTTTTTTCTTCTAAGGATAACTTTATGAACTAAACTCACCTGGCCCACATTTTCAAGCACTAAAGCATTGGACTCTCCATTAGTAAACTTGATAGCAGCCAGCGAAATGTAGGCCTCTCTCAGCGTATGGCCTAAAATAGCTTGAGTGGAGGCCAGCTCTAAGGCGGCCTGCCTACCTCTGATACGTAGGGCTTCAGCCTTCCGTTTAAGAAGTTGATAGCCTCTGTTTACTTGTTCCTGGCGATGTTTGATCTCTTTGAGCATGAATAGTGATGCGGTTACCGGGTAACGGTTTTCTGCGTGCATGTTTATTTCTTTTCTCTTTATTAATTTCAGAAATTTGAGGAAAATAACGAGCCACCAAGAATTTTAATGTCAGTATGACGTGAAATGGGTGAAAGGAAAGAACAAAGATAATACAATACTACGTGGAAAGAAGTCAATGTCGTGATTGAAACTTTTTATTAGATACCTAGTCTATGCCAGACTATTAATTTTCTTGGGTTGTGGATTTACGCATGGTTTACGCTGAAGGAAGATGCAATGGAATCATGGAATAGACTAGTAATTCACACTCTCTGAAATCTAAATAAAATGTTATCAAGGGTTTAGTCACCAGATGGTGCACAGCATAATGTGGAGCATAGACCTAAATATTTCTAGCGTAAGTAGACGCACAGACTCCTTTATTACCGCGTTACCGAATACGAAAAGTTTGTGGAGGTACTTTAATATGGAGAAATTGACGTCACTGCGTCTATTCCTGTCAAATTTGATAGTGGTTTATAAAAAACGTTAACACGGTTCGTATATTCTATCACTTTTTAACCCTAGGTTTTATGTTAAGATACGTAGGTATATCACTCGCGCACTTTGTTCGTTTGAGGAGAACTTTATGATATGAAGCTCGCTAAATAAAAAATAAAACAAAATGTGTAGTATCAAATGATACATAATCATTCCCTATATTATCTAAATACTTTTTACATTTCATAAATTTCTAAATATCTAATTAATAAAGCAGTCTCTCTCTTACACCCACATTAGTTCTAATTGTCACTGTTCACAGTCCAAAATTTCAAATTCAGTATTAATAATAATACTCTCCAAATCTCAGCTATCCTGCCAGTAGTTATAATTTCCAGGCGGAGGTGGGACCGGCATCGGGGCCCCATTCGGAGGGGGGCCAGTCCCCGAACTGTATGGGGACCCTTGCGGGGACCCGTACCGGGGTCTGAACCATGGTCTACTCGTATACTGGTACTGATTACTTGCATAAGCTGCCAAATTCTGTCCAGTGGCGTTCGGGTAAGGGTTTTGAGGAGTCTGGTTCGGTGGAAACGCGACATTAGGCATATTGGGCAGACTTGGAGCTGGGTAGGATTGGTTTGGTGCCGGCGTTGTAGACGGTGAGAAACTTGTTTGCGAATTTACGGAATTAGGAGTATTAGCTGATGGATAGCTTTGGTTGGATGTTTGACTTGATCCATTCGTTTGATTGTAAGTCGGAGGGGGTTGTGTTGTAGTCGTTTGGCTGACATTGTATGCTGTATTCTGACTGCCGTTTGACGAATAAGTAGGTGCGACTGTCTGACTGGCTTGTGTGAATAATCCTGCAGTCGGTTGCGTTGTACCATTATCCGCTGTAAAACTCTGTTGGTTCTGTACAGTACCGGTCATGGAGTAACCATTTTCTTGTGATGAAGACGTAATATAATTAGTTTGGTTGGTAGCTCCATTGCTATCCGTGTCTGTGCTAGTGGATTGTGAGCTACCGTTGTTAGAATTCTGACTAACCGGTATACTGTATTGGACAGTAGGATTATTAGTAGGAACTGTGATCGTCCCTGAGGTACCCTGCATCATGTATTGCTGTGGCAGCCCAGCGTATTGTGAGGTAGGGGTTAGGAAGGAATTAGGTAATAATTGGGGGATTGGTGGAGGTTGGGAGACAGGGATAGTTTGATTAGGATTAGTTAATGGGGAGGATGGTGGGGGCGCTTGGACTATAGGTATAGTCCCTAAATTGGGGTTTAGTTGGTGTCCCGCTAAAGCTGCGTTTAGCTGCTGCGCTGATAGCTGCGTATTGAGGTTTATGCCAGTCGGCATGTATTGGGATGTAGCTGGCATGTTCATTGGCATCAAGGGCATGTTGTACTGGACTCCACCGGGCATTCCCAACTGATTAGGCTGCATCACCGTGACATTTTGACCAGGTTGCAAGACTTGTTGGCCGAGTAGTCCAGATTGTAATCCACCTTGGACTAGACTAGGATGGTTCGCTGGTATCATGTAGACTTGACTGTTAGGCTGGCCAAGAACCGTGGGCATTTGGCTGATATTGAGGGGGTTCTGCAGAACTGTCATGCCAGGTGGTACAGTGATCATTTGGACGTTCTGAGTTGTGTTCTGGACTTTGCTCAAGTCTTGCTTCTGTCCGTCTTTGCTCGTTTGTATCTGTATAGCGTTTCGATCGATCTGTCTGATGTACATTCCTGTACCGTCTTGGCCTATTCCTGGACCCGAGACACTGCAATAGAAAAACATATAATTAGAAGTTACTTAAATACTAATAATATTATAGACTAGTTTTTGTCCGCGACTCTACCCACATTAGATTCTGATATGATGATTTTTTTTAAACCATCAGTCTGCTAACTGTTTCAAATCGAATTTAGATCGGAAAAAGTGAGTGCTCCGACCGGAGTCGAACTCGCGATCTTTTCTTTACAGGGGGAATGCTCTAGCTGTTGGGTCATGGAGCCACGTCTAGAGCATTTGAAATTCTCCTAGACAACTATTTTGGCCCTCCTATAATGGGTCACTTTTTTCAATCTAAATTCGATATTTTTTTTCTTTTAAAAGAATATCAGCAACCCAAATAACACTAATATTCCTTTTAACCCCTCCAACTAAGCTCAATAATGGCTTGTGTTAGGAGTGGGTCCACGTCGATAGTGTAATGGCCAGGATTCGAACCTGGGACCTCTCGATCGTAAGGCCGACTCCTTAATCATCGTATCGTATTGAAACGCCCTTTCCGCACCTGGCCTCCCTGTTGGGCCATTGTGCCTCCTTAACCATATGAAGTGATATTTTATACAAATGTTACTCAATAACACACAAAAAGCTGAATTGACTAAAATTTGAAGCAGTGCGGGGTAGATTATAGTCCGGAATACCACATAGGCGACTGGTCATTGTTATTCCTGGAATCCTGCAAGAGCTAGTCACCAATAAATCGAGATGATCTTACTTGGTCTGCTGTCCTGAAGAGACTTGTATGATGGTGCCGTGAGCCGGGTTGATTTTCATCCCCATACTGACAATGGTGTTGTCTTTAACTGTCGAAATTTAAACAGTTGTATTCATTGACTATCAAAATATTAAACTTTTAGGGAGGTCACACACATAAGCAGCACATTTGCCTTCTTTATACAGCCAATGGTACTTCTTAACAAGAGATATAATGTTAAGTTGCATTTTCTTGGCAAATTGGTGTGTGCTTTTAAATGCTACTTTGGTGTGTTGCCTCCCTTAAATTATTACGCATGTGCATTATTATTTTTAGCTATGGCAATTGCAGTAAAGGTTGCTGGCTGGATTCCATCTAAATGAAAAGCTGAAAGGAACTGTTTTAAGATTATATTACACAGCGCCAACTGGATCCAAAGTGAGCGGAACTAGCTCGTAAAATGGTTGCTGGATTTCAAATACATTTGTAACACTATATAATAAATTATTCTATTATTCTGTACAGAGTTCTTATGCGAGCAGGACTTAAATACATTTAAAAAGTAGAATAACGCCCACACCTAAATGTCTAGAATTTTCGTAGCCATCTAAGATAAATCGCCACTGTTAGGAATAGGTCCACTAGTGTTAAGAATAGTGCGATGGCCCGACCATTCATCACTCGGGGTTAGCTGTGGGTTAACTGCAAATACTACGTCAATTATTACGCTTACGCTTGTTACGCTTAGAGCCAAGGTCAAAGCAGATTGCAAGCAGAAGTGGTGACCTCTCTGAAAATTTACGAATATGGTGTTTCTGGAAATTAAAAATCATTTCGCATTTAAACAGTAGCGGTTCTTCTGTATCAGGAACAATGGAGCTATCATGGAAAAGATGATCCCAGAACCCTGGATAAAGTTTTATTCTGAACACCTTGTTTAATATTAATTAACGGCCTATATGTTTTAAATACTTTTAAGCACTATTTAACGCTTTGCTTTAGATCTAAGTGTACATATAGCTACACTATTGCCAGTTTACTTGCGTGCCTAACTGCCTTGCAAAAGGTTGTGAGTTAGTCGTTGTAACTAAATTGTATAAGTTAGTGGTAGCCTGTCGTTAATAGGGAGAGAAACTGCATTTTCCCAACCAGATATCGCAGAGTCGACTATGGTTTGTCAAATCTTGTACAAAGAAAGGGTCCGTAACAAAAGCAAAATGACAGTAATGACACCAAAATCGATGCTGGCGTCCTCTACATAGAGTTCTGAGTTCCTCTCTCCATTAAATGCTAACTAAACTACGCATAGTTCTCAGTGTTACAGTATAAAATTCGTGCAGCTATCCTTGGTGTGCGCAAAAGGCTATGAAGATGTTCAACATAATTCGCCAAGCAATTTATTTTCGTGTTGATACTGTTTGTCTGTCAAAAATTACTCTCAATCATTTAAGCCACAATAATTTGCATAAACGGTAAAGTTTTTTTTATGACCTGTGGGTATATTGGAATTACGTTATGCGCGAGTAATTCCATAATAAGCTACCCTACATAGTTGCTACGAACATTATGCCTGGCGATGAAAATACTGGTTTGTCAACCATTCTCTATGAATGCCTACGAATAGGCTTTTTTTTCTATATTAGTCGTTTCCGCTGCACTGCTCCTCATTTTACTACAATCACCTGGCTACATGTATATGGTATCACGTGCAGTTTTCCGCATCTCTACACTACAGGGGTAACAAAGCAACAAATATCTGGAGCCTATATTTCATATAGATTACGCCTTGAGCCGTACGCCATATGGCAGACGCCTAATGCCGTTACGCCTTATGCCAGATGCCTAATGCCGTACGCCTTATGCTGTACGCCTAATGCCGTAGGCTTATGCCGTACGCCTTATGCCGTACGCATTACGCCGTATGCCTTAGTTGGTAGCAAGGGTACCCTGTTCGCACCAGGTTCGCTACTAGCTGTTGTCATTTTGGTTACTGACATTTTGATTATTTTCGTTATTTCGTTTTAACATAGGTAGAAAGATCTTATCTGGCTTATCTGGCTAATAACTAGATCAGGAACGGGAAATTAGGCCGACTTGATCCACTATTCGGTAATCCCACCCACAAGAACAACATAAACAGAAGGGATAAAAGTAAGTTTCTAGTTAGGATGTTAGACATGTAGCAGGTAGCTAGGATGATTGCAGGGATGAAGCTCATGAAATCCCAATCTGTTATTCATCAGTTTAAGGCACATTTATCTTCAAACGATATGATTTCTCAGTCGTATTACGTCAAGTTTGACCATTTAATTACCTTAATCTGCAGTTACGCATATGCGAAAAAGTTAATATTTATTCAAGTATTATCATCTCTAACAAAATATCAACAGCTGATGACCTTCGACCAGAATACGTGAACACCTATAGGAAAAGTCCCATGCAGCCTTCATTCGCCTCAGAGTGAAAGACAAGACCACGGGAACTTAAAACTAAATCTGCATATCTAGAAACACAATCGATAATAGCATTCAAGACGTACCGATGGCTGGCCGCTGGACCGCACAGATTAACAAAGGTTGCACCTAAAAGTAAAAAGGCAGCAAAAGGCTATTCACCATCTGATACAGCACATAATAAAGGCTCCGATTTACAGGAGTGTATGCATCTCCAGCGCTATGGCGGTAGGACCTATACCTGTAAAAGAACCATGCGACTTATTGTCTAAGTGACGCAGCGGCTGCCTTAAATTTTACTGTAAGCAAACACATTACACGAATACAATAACAACACGAGATGATTTGATTATCAACCATTTGCAGAATTGCATGAATAATAACAGATTTTCAAATTATTTTTATTAATTTAATTGTAAAAAAATACGCAGGATTAAGACCGGTATAAGGGTGGGTATACGCGTTGGCCAATTTGGGCAATTAAATTTTAACAGAATTCATAAAGATAACGTTTTTGTAACTTAACTCTAACTAATAAACTAACACTTGATTGAATTTTTTTTTTAGTCTTTTGCAAATTATCGATAGTGGTCAACTGGACCCGCGGGCTGAGTTGACCACGAAATAAACAGTTGAATATTGTACGCAGAGTGCAAATTCCTAGCCTACTAGAATAATATTACGCATAGCTTTTTGGTTGATTGTCAAGTCACCTCGAGTTATATTATCTTGGATCTTCAATATACCTGGTGTCGCGGTCCAGGTGCGCGACTCTCTCGACGAACTCTTGTCGTGTGACACATGCGACCTGTGGTAGCATATCGGTCAGTTCACACAACATGGAAAAATTTAACATGAATAAAAAATTGAACTGTGAGTGATTAGGTTCGGAACAGATGGCGCTCGTGGTGTGAGTTAAATATTTAGATAGTTCTACTTTCAATATACGGGGGTGTAAGGGAAACACTTCCGAAGCCGAAGGCCCGTGGTAGTACTTCTGGTACACAAAATATTGCCATAAAAAAAAATTGCTGCAAAGCAATTTCTTTTTTTTGAATTCTTATTTTTATTTTATTGTATTTAATTTTTCTTTGGAGAATCAAATCAAATCATATTTATTGTAAATAATATGAGATAGTGAAGGAAAAATATTTTTAGTAAAAAAAAATTGTCACATTAATTTAACCAAATTACATTCTGATATTATTTTCTAAAAGCATTTAACTATATTATTTATGCATATCAACGTCATTTTGGATAAAGGTAAAGATGAATAGAATCGGTATTGTGTATGAAAGTCTGTTTCAAATTTAATTAATTTTTCTTTCAAGACTTGCTGTAAGAACAATGCCAGTCTGTATCGACCTATAACTCTCAGTTAACAACATGTACAAGAATTTCTTGAGAATATGAGACAATGAACTCCGAACACAGTAGCGCCACCCCGCGAGGAAACGGTGCACCCTCCTGTCAACTAAAAATTGACTATTTTGTTTACAAAATGTATTCAAATCATTGAATCCATTACAACGGTTCGGTCGGAAAAGTCTTCTTTTGTCCATATTCTTCAGTTTACTGTAATTAGCTGTATTTTATAGATGTTTAGAACTGTTCCAATACTATTGTAATTGCTGAATTAGTTGATTTGAATAAGTTTTATTTGAGTTAGATAGTGGTTTTGAATCAAAACTCAATTACAATAATAATAGAGGGTTCTTATTATTAATAAAATAGTCTAGTAAGATCTATTTCCTCTTAAGGTCTTCATTGAAAATCTCCCAATCTGGATCAATAATCTGTTTTGAATCTTAATTTTTGCAGATAAACATGAGATTTTTAACGCCAATTGCTTTAAAATATGTTTTATATAAATATTTTTGATATTATCGTCTGCAAATATTAAAATATTAATGCCAAGGTATTCAGTTTGTTTCTAAATTAAAAAGTTCGTTTCCTATGTACAAACTATACATATATAAAATATATATATAAAAATAATCTATTTACGATAGTGTTTTTTCAAATACTAATATGAAATCAAATGCCTTGGCTCACAAAACAATCTGCAATTAAATTTGATTTTAGTCTTCAATCTTGTAAATGTAATCAATGTATTAGGTACTTACCCAGCGGGTGCAATGGGCCTTAGCTGCAATTGACTCGGAGTACCGTCAGACAATCGCTTCTGTCCTCGAGACTCCTGCCCACCAACATTTTTTGTGGGAGTAGATGTATTCTGTAAAGTTATTATATATTTTTATGATCCTTTTATTGAGAATGAACAGATGTATATACATCTAAGCAGGTGATGAAAAGAACTTAACACATTAATGAAAAAGAATATGTTGCAAGACAGAGCTAACGTCATTAGGGAAAGCAGTGATGGATATGTTAAACAATGCCGGATTAAGATTCTTGAAAACCCTTTACATTAGGCTACATATCATTTTTGAAACATATTTATTGATAACTTTTAATCCACATAATCCACATAGGAAATATTTGTCACTTTTTAATAAATATCTAGGTTGCCAAATTAACCACCAGATGGTAAGCTGGGGTGCATTGTAGTCTAAAGAATAGTGGCCGCCATTACAGGTACTGTCACTAAAATGGCGGTCCCTAGCTTGCCACTCTCCAATACCCTGACATTAATCCGGCACTGATATTACAACAAACGTAAGAAGAAAATAAATCAAGGCGAGCAATAATCCCAGTCCCTTCACAAATAAATGTTAAAGAGGGTTAAACAAAAGAATAAGGAAACAACGATGAAAATGAGGATTAGTCGCGATTCCTCAGTCCTCGATTACCCCCGTTTATTGCCTTATAATAACGTGATAGAACGTTATTTTAAAACATTTTTTTCAGGGGCATAGAGAACGGGGAAATCGAGAATAACCCGAAAATAAACATTGAAACCAAAACACCACAGATTTGTGAGGATGAAGCATCATTAGTTGGTGCTATATGCAAATGCTCACAGATATAATTTGCGGCGACGACGCTTGGCCTGTTGATATTATGTTAATCAAAGAACCACTGCTTACCATTGGCTGTTGGGAAAAATACATTTACACTTTATATCTTTGTGCATTACAATCGGCACTTACAACGTAAAATTGAAAAAGGAAGCATGCTTAACATGCTCTAGTTGGCACGTAGACACATAATGAATGTAACTACAACACTACATTATTCACTAGATAGATGAGAGCTAAGTATCATTGAAATTTTCTCACTGCAGCTGATAGTGGCAAATTGGGCCTATAAGCTAAATTAGCTGTAGGCTGAGTTGACCCACCAATTCGGGTTAACTCAACCCACAGCTAGGGTTGAGTTGACCCGAATTAGTTGTGGGTTGAATTAGCCGAAAACCGGTAGCAAACTGGCAACCTGTATGGCCAGGATTCGAACCTGGAACTTCTAATCTGTAAAGCCTCCTTATCTACTAAGCTATAACACTTCTTAATAGACTTCCCATGTGATTAGAAGTTTAAATTTTATCTGAATAACTGTATATAGTTATGACCTTACCTTTTGATTTAGCTGCATGATAGTTCCCGTGGCCTGTAAATGTTGAAGCTGGGTTGCTGTCAGTGGAAGAGAAGTCTGTGGTAGACCTCCAGCAGGTGCTATCTGTAAAAAATCACATTACAACAGGATGAGTGCCTAAGTGAATGGGCATAATTCAAGGCAGTCTTATCTCATCTTAAACTATTTTGGGGTGTGTGCTCTAGAGATACCGTAGATCCTTTGTATTGACCCCACCCTGGCCTCTATATTTGAGGAAGGATAGCCTTCTCAATTAGGGTGGTTAGTTCTCTTGTAGGTGTATGGAATACTCTAGTATTCCTGGGGCGTGACACTCGAACTGTATGTGTTTTACTGTCTGCATTATGCATCATTCATTATACCAATCTTGCTCAGAGTATATTTTGTCCAATAGTGGTCAGTAATGGAACCTATTCTATTATTACTTGCTGAGATTGGTTATTATTCAAGGCAGTTGTTTGACAGAATGAATGCAAAACTATCACAGGTTTTTATTTTCAATGTGTATAGAACTCATAATGGTTTACATTATGATTTACTTCTTTCTACTTCCAGGTGCCATGCAGACAACAGGCAGAGCGGTCAAAATGTCTGCAGTTCTGACTCAAAGTCTTATTGGTACTGCAATAAGGTTGCATTTTCCCCAATTACATGTCACCATGTCACTCTTTCCAATAAGCAGGTTTCATCGAATGAAATGAGTGATAATAAAAACCAGACCATGCAAGTATTCATATTCATGCATTCTAATATTTGCACTGAGTGGGGATTAATACTGCTCTTAACACAAGTCATTTAGTTTAGCTGGAGGTTCAGAATATTAATAGTATCGGTTGCTATTTTGTTTATAAATAAAATTCAAAAATTCTAGGTTAGTAAATTACTTACAGAAACAAACTGTTGGGGCTGCAAATTAGTCAATCCTTGCTGACCAGCTGCTAGATCCTGCAGTTGTTGATAAGGTATCAGCATTGTTTGCGAGCCCGGGACAGTCCATTGCACCGTATCTGTTCCTTGTATATGATATTTCACTTCTTTGTCACCCTTGTCACAACTATACAGAATTTTTTGTGAAGAATTTGTGCTCTGAGCCGCACACACTACTGGAGTAGACGTCGCTGTGCTCACAGTCGTAGAATCTGTTGTCGTAAGACTCGCTTGAGGAAATGATAGTCCATTTGGCAGTATCATTGACATAGAAGATGGCACCCCGCTTAATCTCAATTGTGTAACGTTAACTGGCTGCATGCTAGATATATCCACAATCTGAGTACCAAAGTTTGGCTGCTGCAAACTTAAAGGCTGTGCAATTGGTAGTGATGTGAAGTTTGTGTTTGAAACCTGCATCCCAGGTTGAACTATAGGTATTAGCTGCCCATTTTCTTGATTTAAAACATACTGTTGTTGAGGTTGAAGGAATTGGAAGACTGTTGGTTGTCGGACTGTCATTAGAGGAGTGGTTGCTGGTGCTACACTGACTACCGGTGGCATGACAGTCTGATGTGCTGTAGATGTTAATGCAGGGGGAGTGGATAGGGAGGCGGTGACTACGGGTGGTGGCGCTGGAGGGGGTGCACTCGTCGTGATTGTGCTCGTGAGGGGGGGCGGCGGTACGTTAAGGGAAGGTGGCGGCCCTCCTGCCTGTGCAGCACTCCATTGCGCTAGCTCAGCACGTATAGTCTCTATCAAATTATGTGCGAGTGACCTCGCCGCAGCCAACGCTTCAGACCTTGTATGATGTAGCACCAAATGCAAAGGTTCAATTTTATCAACTTTTAATACTGCTACAACACCTGTTTCTGATCTAATATATTCTAAATTGGTTCCATTCTGCAATTAAAAGGGTTATTACATGGTTATATAGTTTTCTTTAACAACAAGAACGCGAAACTCCACAGTAGAGTGCAGTAAACTTACTGGTCCTAGTATTCGGCCTTTTATGTCAAATGCAGCAGGTGCATTATCTAGGCCTATGTAAACCTTATCTATGAGACCCCCGGACATCATTAAAATTGATAGTTGTAAGTTTTTCACTTCATTTGTATTATTATAGCGAAAAGCATCTTTCGTCCACGACGGGGGGACAAAGCGATAATGACATTTATGCCATTCGTTTAGAAACTCTCAACCAATTACTCGTTTCAGTAACTAGTTTCTTTTCAGATACAACGATAAACAATTTATTTAGAATATGGGCCTAAATCTTTCCAAAATAAATTATAATGTATGTGTGCTCTTGTTTTTACTCATAAATAATATTAATAATTATTGAACGGTAAGTATAAATAAATACTCTACGGTAAGTAGCGCCATCTATGAGACAGACAGTAAGCAAACTTAAGTTTGGGCGCATCATTTTCCTAGATGGCGGTCTTTACCCTATATGAACAATATTTTTGTCCTTACCTATCACATTCCTTTCATTTCTATAACAATTTAACGAATAGAATAGGTATACTTCATTTTATTGTCAAATCACCTCTTACAGTCTTACTGCTCGTTTTCACTAAGAAACAAATTATAAATATGTTTATTACAACATAAAAAAATACCAATCGAAATGAGCACCTCCTCCTTTTCGGAAGTCGGTTAAAAACTGGTAGAAGATTTGTCGAAAACTTGTAGAAGACCTTTCAGAACGCAATTATTATTACTTGTTTGAAACATGTATTGAAATTGAGACTGTCTCCAACAAGTTAGGCAAGATATGACAGAGGTAGGACATAACGGTATCTCCCCCTCTAATTTAGCAGTTCGGCTGGGGCAGTACCTCCACCCTACATAATACCGCGGCTAATAATAACTTTGTGTTGTGTTTCCGGCGGTGAGTAGCGTAGCCAGAGCTCACTGGAGTAGTTTTGTGTTGTCAATGGGAAGACCGAGTAACCCTTCTTTGTCTTTTGCACTGACAGCACAGACACTCTCTTAACCTTCCCCCTCCCCCCTCTATGCTTTATGGTCAGCAGCACAGAGGTCCGAAAGAAACACTGGACTGGACTAAATAAAATGAAATTTGAATCTGTAATATCAATTTATATTTCTACAAAACATGATATGCTGTCTCTATATTGTTAAACATTTGAAAAAATATAACATTCATCTCGATATCAACATGCGTTACATTAAATTTGTTAACAGTTTTTTGTAATAACTAAGTACTTAGTTTTTATATCTCACAAACATATTATGTCACAGATCTGTAAGGCTAAATGTATTGAGTAGCTGAATTGAATTTCGTACATCGGCAATATAATTGAGAGTTCAACTAAGACTGGCTAGCATCGTTTTTGTAGAACATTCTCTCTATCAGTCTGATATCTTTATAGAGTAGTTAAAACAGTTAAGTAGAATAAGGGCAACCATTTTTTACCGTCGTGGGTGTCGTAGAAGGTGACTAATGGATATTGCTGTTCTATTACCGATAATATACATACAGTTCAAGACAAAGTGTACGCTAAAGGCAATATTTATTTATTTATATGTTTATAGACTAGCAGCTATGAGCTGATGCGTTCCCTTCTGGTGATAAAATGTAATAGTCCCTTTATTTAAGCTTTTTAACTGGCTGTCACTTTTTTATGCACTACATAGTCTAGTCGCAGTCAGTTAGCGAGTTGATTTTTCGTCGATAGGCCCGCTCCCTATTCCACGTAATACTGGTAATCATAATTAGCGAAATGTAGGTGTTTATGTACAATGTACCTCTAACTACCCTATCGGGGACGTCTCCTATAGGGCAGGTAGGGGTAAAAATCATTTCATATTTAAGTAAATACAGGAGTATATGAAACAATTTGTGTTAACAAAACATTAAAAGTATAGCTTCGGTTTTAACTACTCTAGACGTGTGCTGTGCGACAAAGATAGCGCTGTACAAAACCGAAACAAGCCGATCTAAGTCGAGCTCTCACTCTCCCGACGAAACAAATAAAATGGCGGGTATCGTACTAAAGTTAGGACCGTTCTCCACGACCTGCTATTTGACGACGCGTGCGCCAAATCTCGGATCGTGTAATCCCGGCGTTATCGTGCATTAGTAACACGATAAGGGCATAGATAACAATAACAGAAACAAACATTATGAAGATCTTTTGCAAATGATTTCGAACAATTTTTTTTCAACATCAATAAGTTTTCTTTTATCACTTTGCTTAAAACTATTTTTAATATTAAACTATTCTATCGTATGGGACTAGAAGATCAAAAATATTACAATAAGTGCCAGGTTCTGCTACAACTTAAGCTCATGTACACATAATAAAATACTTGAAGTTATTTTGTAAATAAACCCGAGTATACACGAGCAAATAAGGTCGCAAACACTCCAAGCTCGTTTTAAATTTATTCTTTAAAAAGGTAAGATTACTTTTATTAATACCATAAGACAGTTTAGTAGATTTAACATTACCCTGAGTCCAAATCAAATAGGGATTATATACATGGTGATCACGACTGTACGTTTTTCTTAGATTGATTAACCTTAAAATGTAGCGCGTCACATAGTATTCGGCTTTAATAAATTAAAAAGAAAATAAGTTTCAAATCAATACCGCAAATTAAAAACTGAGCTTCGTAATAAAATCTTATGCCTTCTCTAAATACTGTATAAGGCGATGATGCACATAATTATGAAACAATTGTTTTGACAATCTAAAAATCAAAATAAAAAAGTAGGTAATTATTTCAAACATTAATACTTTTTATATTTCAAATTAGGTGCTTATATTACAATACTTCAAAAAAAGGCGCGAAGGAAATTCCTTGGCCATGATAACAGTGCGTTCCTTTTTTTTTAATTTAACGGTTTTAAAATGTATGTAGCCTCGATATAAAAATAAAGTGTTGTTTTAGGGCCAGCGTACCTAAATTATTATCAGCATCGGCAAGGAAAAGGATCCTTCGGCATCATCCCTTAGAACATTGCCAAAGGATTATTTTCTTTGGGGCCTAATGAAGTGACAATTCGTTGGTAGTCGATTTGTAGAATGGAATAGAAATGTATGGGATTGACACGTATTTTAACTTTTATGACATTAATGACAGGCGTGAACGAATGTCAATCCTATGTATTGACCAATATATTCTATTCTATTATATTCTACAAAACGATTGCCACTTATCTACGCCCCCTAATCGA
Organism: Pelosia muscerda; assembly: GCA_963691645.1. NCBI lineage: Eukaryota > Metazoa > Arthropoda > Insecta > Lepidoptera > Erebidae > Pelosia > Pelosia muscerda. Next base: position 12,219,408 of record OY829114.1, on the reverse strand, counting down.
TACCGATAATGTGCTAGGGCAAATACTAAATATATAATCAGAAAATAGTTATTTTCTCCTTGTATAGCAAAACCTAGCGTCTCGATCAGAGTTTCCATCTTCTATTTACACTAACTGCTGGATTAATGAGGTAGTCGGACTATTAAGGGAAGAAATTATGTACATAACCTCTAAATCACAATTCCAAGGCTGTAGTTAAATAAACTGGTTATATTCTTTTTTTAAAATTTTCTTAACATTTATAATAAATATAGTTTTCAAGAGTTGCATTAATGTTTAGTATGATAACTAGATTGTTTGGGCGTAAAACATGCTTTTATTTGGTAAATGGTATAACTATGGCAAATGAAAAAGGCTGTATTTTAAGGATACGGATTTCAATTTTGTAGCAAAAAAAGCATGCTTACTGCCTTTCAAACATTTATATATACTTAATCTTATAAGTTTAGCTGTCAATACGTCTGTTACCCTTACACTCTAAACCTTCAATGATAATACTCAAGGTACATTTTTCAATGAAAAAGACACTATTAAAAAGGCAACAAAATTTGAAAGTATACACAGTAAATGTTTAAACAGATTCTACCCTGTCATTAAGACTCTTTTCTTAAAATACATCCGATCCACACATCCTAGTACTCAGGGGAAACGTTTGTACCCTACTAATATTATACACTAGCTGACCCGCGCGACTTCGTCTGCGTCACCCCGTTTTTGAAACATTTTTCATTCCTGCTCCGCACCTGTTAGTCTTAGCATGATGTTATATACATATAAACCTTCCTCTTTAACCATTCTATCTATTGAAACAATCGCATCAAAATCCGTTGCGTAGTTCTAAAGATTTAAGCATACAAAGGGACAAGAAAAATAGGGACAGAAAACGCGACTTTATTTTATACTATGTAGTGATATGACTTTGAGAAGATGGTGGAATTAAGTAAATATAATCCATTTGTGTAAGTAATAAAAAAAAACGTAAACAATATTAGCGTGTCTTTTTAATATGTTTTGTTTAAAAACTCAATATAAAAATACTTTTTTATTTAGTAACGCATTTTGAAGACTAAAAACCTGTGTTGAACCACTAGTTAGTCAGTTAGATAGTCTAGTTTATTTGTTTAACATGTATTGTGTTTGTATAAAAAGTTGAAGTTGTGGGCAATGAGTCAGAGAGTTTGAAGTAAATTGGAGTTAAGAATACGATAGACCCAGTTCTCTTTGTACTTTTTTTCTTTCTTTTTTTTCTCTTTTCCAGTGTTTTTTTAGTTTCTCAGTCTGGGTGTTCCTATGTATAATATGTATGTATTTACAAAAAAAAAAAATGTATCTATGTATGTTTATCCGCATTCTAGAACCCGTAACACAAGCTAGTTAAACTATGCTTACCACGGGTCTAGGTGACGTTGTGTAGATTGTCCTAGAATATTTATTTATTATTTATTTATTTATCTTTTCAGCAAGTGGGGATGGAACTAGGCACATAGTTGGCGAGATGTGGATGTTTATATACCTCTCCCTACCTCTTCATGAGTATACAAACGTGAGTATATGTATAATAAGTGAATAATACTGATTATATCTTAAAGTTCAATAGAATTTAACTTCTTATTATATTTTAGTGCATAAATAGAATTTTACATACAATTATACATCACGTGTATTTTCACATTGGGGTAGGAACAGATGGTATATGATGGTATTTTGTGTGTGTGTGTGTGTGTGTGTGCGTGTGCGTGTGTGTGTGTGTGTGTTACTCTGGTTTTCGAACGTCATAACACGTCTTCGATAGTAACAACGTCTACAAGCGTTTCCCCAAAATACAATTCAGATATTACATTATTATGGAACACATTTAAGTTGTCGTATTGTCCAAAATTTACGTTCTGTTTTAAAAGCTGGCACTAAATTTTGAACACATATGTTACGCTAAACATACGACCATTACCGCCTCCGAATACTTTGTAAAATACGTTTAGAAGCCACTTTTTGGCACTTGTATTATAAATAACAGTCGCATTGTATAATCACGGGCGTGTACAAGATATCACAAGCATCGGAAATATATAATTCTATATTGAATCTAAGGATTTTCAGAAACGAATTATAATCTTTATGAATTACAATTGTGACAAAACATAAAATTATATTTTCCAGAAATTATACAAAAAAAGGAGTTGTTATACATTATTGATAATGATAACACACTTGTACTACTCCACGATACTTATTATTGTATGTAACCGGTTTCGCCTTACGGCATTATCTAAGGTATACGTCAATGTATTAATTTTACCATTTTTCATATGCGGGTAGTACCAAAATTATGTATACCAGCACTAGTATATCCCTAGATTTGGGGAAATAGTGTCAAGTTTACCCTAAAGATTTTTATTTTAGAATTATTAAAACATTATATTTAAAAAAAATAAGTTGTTCGTCTGTAAAATTAAAAAAAAAAATGTCTGACGGTGTAAATATTAACTACAGTACACTTGTATACGCCCGTGATATTTCTGGTAATGAGAGTAACATGATATTATTATTAATCCACGATCACGTGGTTACTTATTATTATGCATATATTATTCATGGTGGGGCAAACACAAAGGTGACTTACTAAATCTAAGTAACAATAAAAAATATCACCTACGCAAACGATATTATCAACTATAATTATTATTTTTTATTAACGTAACAAGCCTAAAAGTTAACGCTTTACTTAACAAATTAGTAAGAGAAATTGTTCGAGAAATAAAAAAAAAATTATATGACATAGAGATCCTGGGATTTACGGCCGTGTCACAAAAACACGTAAGTACAAAATATAGCGCTTAATAATTTTATACTCGTTTCAAACTAAAAATATTTTCATGTCATGAGAATTTAGTGTTTTTAAGTTCAGATTTCTGGTGCATCGGAATTATTGTCGCAATTTTTATTTCAATGCGACTTTTGAAACTACGTCTCCAGACGTTCAGACGCAAAAGAGCGGCGAGTTGTCAATTTCGTTACAGTTTCAAGTTATTTCATAATAAATTGAGATAAATCTGTCTGGGGATGACATTAAAAGTATAACAAAATACAGCTATGACGCAAAAAATTATGTATTTCCATAATATCGATGTAAATTGCTGTAATGAGAGATTTTCTTTTCGGACATAGTATCTATAGGTTTTATACCTGATTTTAAAGATACTATCTAATATATTAAACCAATTACAAAGTAAGTTCTGAATAATTCAGAAGGTTACACAAATAAATAATAAGTAATACAATGTAAATAATTTTACCCGAACACGACATAAATTAAATTTCGTATCATCAAATAATCTCAACTCTCCGCTCTCCCGTTTTACGATGGAAGACTTACATTTTATTAACACACAGAGTAATATCTAAAACAGAGAGCTCTACAGCTATTATACAGTGTTAAAAACGGAAAGCGTTATCGCACGTCTAGGGACGTTCTTACTGTAAACGCGCGCAACGACTGCAGTAGTCGCCGTTGGCAGCACTGCCGTAGTACATACAGAGTGGTGCGCGACACGGTTTTGGGGAAGCCGGCCGGTCGTCGTAGAACGTCGACTTGCTGAGATACAGGGTGCGGTCGTTCGCCCGCGCCGTCGTTTGCTTGGACGAGGACGTCCCGTTCCGTCCCTCGCTCGACGGTCTTTCGGCTTCCGCGTAGAATTGGGAACGTCCTGTGCCGTATCGCGGTTGTGTCGGTTGTACTGGTTCTTTGCGGTTTTTCTCGGCGGTATACCTGTAATTTTATAAGTTTTATTTTATTTTATTTCTTTTTAAAAACAATACAGCTATTAAAGTGAGAAAAAAGATACAAGAAGGTCAATTACAAGTTTTTACGATTAAATACAGATTTAAACCTTGTACTAGAATACAAGGTATAAACTCGAAGATGCACATGATATGAACGAACGGACGAACGAAAGGAGAATTTTAATAATTCGTGAAATAATTAAACTAGCTGGGCAACCCCGGCTTCACCTGTGGCTGTAAGTAAGTGTACTTTTGACTCCCGTGGCTCTTAATGTATTAATATTCAAATAATATGTGAGAAACTACTAAATTTGTTGACATTTATTTGGTCAGTAGCGTGATGTGCGCCCATTGGCGTTATAACCTTCCTCGATAAATGGAATATTCAACAAAAAAAAGATTTTTTCAATTCGAACCTGTAGTTCTTGAGATTAGCGCATTCACCCAAACAAATAAACTTTTCCACTTTAAAGATATATGAAATTTACATTGTTTAATTAGTAAACTTTAAGCACTACGTTTACTATGGAAGAAAGAATAAATATTTCTTACTAAATGGGTGCTTCGAACTAAATTCCTAAATTAGGTTTCTCTAATGGATTTTTAACTTACCCTATCCAAGCCTCATTCAAATAATTCTTCACCATCTCTTCTTGCACGGGTGCTCTGGCCGCCAGAACCCTGCAGCAAAGAACCTCACAAGTGGACTGATTTCTCGACAGAGTCTCTTCAGGATTGCTGTGACTCCCACTCTTCCCTGTCAGCTTCGCCATTGAACCGAAATTCTTCTTAATTTGCTTGCTCATAGATCTCCCAATACTACCGAACTGTTTGGCCACAGAGTTCAATTGCTTCGAACTTTTGGTGGACAAAGCGTCAAGGGATCTTCGGAGTTCTTCGGGCGGTTGTGTGTGTATTACGGAGTCGACTCGTTCGAGGTCTAAGTAAGCTGCAAGCATAGAAGACCGCTGGTATTCGTCTGGAAGAAGGTTGTTGATAGTCTTCTGGTCTGGTTCTATGTCCCACCGGAAGTCTTCGCCAGGGTCTACGTTGAATCTGAAATGGTTAGTACAGAAATTTAGAACATTATTTTTCATTTATACTTGTAAGATGTATCTTCTATATACCTATATAGAAATGAATTTTCTCGCTGAAACTCGAGAACGGCTGAACCGGTTTGGCTAATTTTTGGAAGTCCAAAGAAGGTTTAAAAGCGGGAACGGGATAGCAAGTCCAAGCTGGCGGAGCCGCAGGAAACAGCTAGTAGAAAATAAAACGAAAGAAGTGACTACTTTTGGGAGTAAGGAGGAGGTTTGGTCTTCCGATTAAGAGGTCCGGGGTTCGAATCCTGGCCTTACACTAGTGTCTTAAACCCACTCTTAACATAATTAATTTAGTTTATCTGGGGATTTTTCCTGGATTTGGAGATGTATTTTGTGCAATGTGTAGTGCGAAAACGCATTTATTATTGTTCGGATTTTGTCCCCACTGAGTTAAATTATTTTCAAGTCATTGATTTTTTCCTAGGTGCTGCTTTTGTGCTATTCCTTGGAATGTCTTAGACCTGGTTTGATTTTCCATTCCTTAAACTGCCTATTCTTGGTATGCTCTAAAATAGCCTTTTTTCATTCAACCTTAGTAACACTTAGGTTAATCCAGTACCCACCTGATCGGCATGGGATTCCCGGCGTGGTCCTCTAGAGGCACCCTGGCGCCATCTGTCGGTAAAGGTTCGCAGGGCACGAGTGCGGAGAAGTGTCCAGCATCATACGCCAAAAGTATTGGCGTTTTGCTGCACTGGTCTGGGGGAAGTTCCAGCGGAAGGTATACGCCACCGAATGGGATAGGAGCTATTGGGTCGCCGCGGAAATCCTGGAATTCAAACAGTTGCTATGCAATTATATGTTACTTACGAGTATATTACTTGAGGAGGGGTAGTTCATTTGTTTAGGTACTTAAAAAACGTAAACAATCTTGGTAAGTATGTCTTTTAAATAAGTTCAGTTCAAAAACTCAGTATAAAAATACTTTTCTGCTTAGAAACGTATTATAAAGACTAAATATCGGTATCGAACCACTAGTAAGTCAGTTAGTTAGCTTAGTTTATTTGTCTAACATGTGTTTTTATAAAAAGTTGCCACAACATTGTTTACCTTTTTTTAAGTAACTAATCAAATGGAGTATAGAGAAGATATTTCACTTGAGGAGGGGTAGTACTTCTCTTACTTTTTACCTAGAAAAGATATTTTCATACACAAAATATGTGAGAAAAAACAATTTATTGATAGAAGTGATATCATCATTATCATCATCATTTTTGCGTCCGAGTTCAGTCCAGGGTCCGACTACTAGGTTTAACTCCTACACATCTATCAAACTAGTCATCAGTTCTCTGCAATATATTTCTGAATCTAGAACTCCCTAACCAAACCGCAACATCAGCGTAGGTACTCGATGACAGGTTGGCACATGACGTGTGCTGGCACAACGGAGTAACGCGTCACGATTTATTAATCATATCTCTGTAAAACCGCCCATTCCTCATTCTTCAGTTCATTATCCTGAGCGCAATATCCGCAAATACTATAACCGACCGCCGTATGACGTGTGCTAAGGCGAACACGTACATGTGTTGTAATGAAATAATGTGCGTCATGCTAAAGTAGTCATCCGATCCCTGTAATATAATTCTGAATAGGGAGTTCCTTAGTTGACGACGTAAAATTAGCCATAAGATCTCTGTAAAACCGCTCTGAATCTAGAGTTCCTTAACACGAAGTGCCTACCAAAACTGCACGGCAGTCTAGAGCCATTAGTGGCTGAGGATGAGGTAGCCTCTGGCATATCCTTCACTCCTCACCTAATCAATAGCCATCGAAGACCACTTCGGGTGTGGGACTACCACATCTTTCCCCGAACAGGGAGTGGAGCGCTCCCTCCGATGCTCCTTACCTTGCAATCTCAACAAATAGACGCGGAATAGAGTCTTCTGGATCTCACACCAAACTAATCATCAGATCTCACCACGTAAGTCTGGCTGAAAACCAGCGCCTGACAGCTGTTTAGATAGCTGTCAAGCTATATGCTGAGCCAGAACCTTTTCGGTTGTCGCGTGAGGTACACAAAAAACGAAATTGCATCAACGACTTGTTTAACGTCTCTGTACTGTGTATCTTAAGTGTCTAGCTAGAATAAATATATTTTCTTTCTTTTCTTTCTTTCTTTCTTTCATCTCTATCTATCTATCTCTTACCCTGAGCGCAACATCAGCAAACACGATAACCGGTCGCCGCATGACGTGTGCTAACGCGAACACGTGAAGATGTTCCAATGCGGAGTAGTGCGGCGCGGCTTGGGGAGTGGCGCGGGCGGGCTCGGGTGAGGCCGCTACTACGCAGCCGCTCCACTCGCGCTCCCACTCCGCCTCCGTAGGCGTGAGGCCAGCCGAGCGGAGGGATGTGCTCTCCGACCAACGCCAGCGGCGCTTCAGTGCGTCTGAGGGACAGAGGGTAGTCAATAAGGAGGGCTTCGATGGTTCAGGCACGTTGAAGGTATCGATAAAACATCTTCAAAAGGGGAAGGTGTCTGGGCAATCCGGTTAAGTTTGACCTCGATTTGTACGTGGTAGGACATGACGGTATCTGTCATCCTAATTGTGCTGTCTGTCTAGGGAAGTACCTCCGACCTACAGAATACCGCGGCTAGAAATAAACTTGTGTTGTGTTTCCGGCGTTGAGTAGGGTAGTCAGAACCGAGAAACCCTTCTTTGTCTTCTGCACTGACAGCACAGAGACTCACTTCACCTTCTCCTCTCCCCCCTCTTCTCTATATGGTCAGGCAGGCAGCGCGAAAGTGACGCCCCTGGTGTTGCAAACGTCCATAGGCCACGGTAACCACTTTCCATCAGGTAAGCTGCTCTGCACAAGCAAGTGTGCAGTCCAATCAGAGTCAACTTCGCAGAACATACATCACTGACTAAATTAATGATGTATTGATTAATGATAGCTGAGGAAGATCGTTAAGTGTGTAAAAGCGTAGGAGATGGCGGCTCAGCTCTAGAGGGAAAATGACGTGAACACGATGTATGTAATATCTATAGAAATAATTTAGGAACTAAGTTTAAAGGTCTTTAAAATTCGTTCTATCATTAAAATGACCATTATGTACTATATAAAAATAAGTCAGGTTTTCTTTCCTGACGCTATAACTCCAGAACGCACGAACCGATTTCCACGGTTTTGCATTCGTTGGAGGTCTCTGGCTCCGTGAAGTTTATAGCAAAGAAAATTCAGGAAAAATTTCAACAGAAAAGCGGGATAATCATTTTTCACATGGCGAAACGGAGTTCGCCGGGTTTGCTAGTAACTTATAAATCTTATTCAACTCACTTGTAAGAACTTCGCCTCCTTCTCCAGACAGTAATGCCTGTACTTTAGTCCTCAATGCCAGCAGTCTGTCATGGAATCCGTAGGCAGCTAACGAAGCAGCATGTGGCAGGCAGTTGCCATCTCCCGAAGTTGCCAACGGTAGCAGTCGAGCTGAACCCGGCACGCGGCCGTATTGTTTCCACCAATTTAGAATGTTGGCCGACTCTAAAGTCACCAGTGTGGCAGTCTCGAGTAGATCTTTCTCTAAGAATGTTCTGTAAAAAGGAAAGAAGAATTGACATTAATATTTTACACCATTTATCTGTTTTCTTTCTTCAGTCGCTAACAACCCCAGGTCGGCGAGCATGGAGATAATGCTCACCAACCTGGGGTTGACGGGTGGAGCCGCGTGTCACCCTAACAAGAGCCGGCCGCGGCGGCTAAGCAATGCGCGCTTCTCCTTATCCGAGAAAATATGAGGCCACCGTAGTCGGTAGTCTAGTCACACACCCGAAAGGGCCTTCTATGGCCCTAGGTCAGCCAGGGCGTGAGGGATATAATCGCCAGAGGCTACCAACGGCAAGTGAGGACATGCGGTTTTAGTTGGTCGAGTCTGACATAACCACCCCCGATAAGGCCGCCCATTGTACTTACAATTAATTAAGTGTATCTATGATGCTTTCTCTGTACTGTATTTATTTTGGTGTACAATGAAGAAGTTATCTATCTATCTACTCTGTAAACCTAATAATAATTACTATAACAACGTAAAAATTTACAAGCTCACAAATGTAATTATAAAAGTGTATATCGTTCTTAAGAGTGTAGATAAAAGTTCCCTGTCCTTCATAATTGATCCCGGAAAAGATTAATGATACTAATCTAAGTCCTTTAACTAAAGACGTAAATATTAGTAATAGTAGTTCAATAAATACAATTGCCTACGTACAGTAATTCACAGTTCGGCGAGGTCACCAAGGTAAGTCAGGGTTGCCTCGGTCAGATATAATAGTAGATAAGTAATCAATTTAAAAAGTTACGACCTTGTGTGATAGCCGATACATTGGGCCAATCGAGAACAGTTCCGAAACGGGATTTTTTATTTGAATTTGCAATCATAGAAGATCACAGTTATATATAAATAATACTACTTAGCAATGGAGTTTATGTTATACATGAATATATATATGGTCACGTCTTTTTCATTGCGAGGTAGGCAGTGATAACCTCCCGTTATTTGTTTATATCCTTATGTGGTATGGGTAACGGACTGCTTAGACGGCACACACCAATGACTTCGAAGTTATGTGTGTATTTATCACAGGTTTATAAGTGCCCGGTTAGTGGCAATAGGCTCGCCACCTATAACATTGGGACCTAAACATAAACTGGCGAAATGTGGGTGCTAGCACCTTTGCCTACCCCTTCGGGGATATAGGCATGAGTTTATGAATGTATGCTTAACAACACCTATGAGCTTTCTCTTTCATGGTTATTGGGCTCCCAAACGGGATGGACTGCCGTTCAACCCCTCAAAAAAATTGGTTGCCTGTAAAGTCGGTATACGGGCGAAAGTTTTACGTGACAACGACTTTGAGTGGTAAAATATCTCTCTCGCTCTGTCTCTCTCGCTCTTAGGCGGGCTAACTGTGCTCGAGTGGAAGGGACGCGTGCCTTTCACTTTTTATGTCTGTCTCTCTCGCTCTTAGGCGGGCTAACCATGCCCGAGTGGAAGGGACGCGTGCCTCTCACTCGCTCTCATTGTGAGCGCATAACGTGAGCGGAGCGTAACGCAGTTTCTTGAAGTGTCACCCGGCAAGCCAATTTATAAGACGTTGTCACGTCAAAAGGAAAGCCTACATCAAAGCCTCGTTAGTCATCCTTAAAGACTTCTGACTTAGCAGGCGAATGCTCTAAGGGCATTAGTCAGGCATTAGTAATAAAAAAAGTTTAAATAAAGAATGTCGGTAACCCTAGAGACGTAACACACCCGTCAAAATGAAACTTTAACGAATGCGTTGGAGACACGATAAGGTTGAAAAACGGTAAACAATAACAGAAAGTTCAAATGCGGTCAAAACGGTTGGTTTGCGTGCAACACTAGTATACCTGCATGGTTTGGTGCCGAGTATTTGAGGTTAGATTAGATAGATAGGTGGATATAATCTATATTGTATTGAAAATAGGAAAACTATTTTGTTGCTAACCTAAAATTAAAAGCTGATGTATAATTAGGTACATAATATTAGCCTTGCCTGCTCACGTGTTTCCTACAATCCCGGGTCCTTTGAACGGGGCGTAAAAAAGCATCTGATGAGGCCGTCAAGCTGAGTGCCACCATTTTAACACTTTACGTGTTTGTAATGGTGAACCTCGTTCGTGAGACTTTGCCTTAGGCGGGGTGAAGTAAAAGTGACGTGTCCTAAATAAAAAAAAAAATTGCATTCGCTTCCAGGCGACCATTGAAACGATTTTCTTCTGTATACAGCTAGCTGTTGCCTGCGGCGCCGCCCGCGTAGAAGCCGGTTATCGCGCAGTGCAATATAGCCTATGTTACTCAGGGTGAATGTAGCTGTATTTTTTTTATAAATCGGCACAGTAGTTCTTGATTTTATTTATTACAAACGTTCACACACACACACACACAAACACACACACACACACACACACACACGCACACACACACACACACACACACACACACACACACACACACACACACACACACACACAAGCAGACACAAAATACAAATTATTCCTCTTTATAATATTAGTGTAGACAAGTAGCTAGGTATATCTATATTTTATATCTTTAAGATTTACTAAGGTCTTGGTTACACTTGAAATCTTAGTTGGCTACAACCAGTTACTTGAGGAGACGGCGTGCGTTTTGAATGGTTCGAGTCCGACATAACCTCTCCAACCGCCTCCAGCGGAGAAGGAGGGTATCCGTGGGGATCTTTTGCACGAAAAAAAAAGTGTTTATATAAACGACCATATACGGCACCGTACTTATGAGAATCCAACTCGTAGTTAGTCGGTTTTTGTTCTGATTGTCACCTCGATGACCTTAGACGACCATTCGGCTAATGAACTTTTTTATAACATTGACTAACACCGTTTAGTGAACCTTGTACACAGAAATAAATTGTAACTTTTTGTATACGACACGCCAAAATATTCTCCCATTTCATACAACATTATTTCTATAATAGACGGCCAGAAACACCTCTCTTTTGACAAATTACCGTAACCAGCCATGCGATGTGGTATCGTTTGCCAAAAATATGAAAATATAATTTACTAGCTGACCCGCGCGACTTCGTCTGCGTCACCCCGTTTTTGCAACATTTTTCATTCCTGCTCCGCACCTGTTAGTCGTAGCATGATGTTATATACATATAAACCTTCCTCTTTAACCATTCTATCTATTGAAACAAATCGCATCAAAATCCGTTGCGTAGTTCTGAAGATTTAAGCATACAAAGGGACAAGAAAAATAGGGACAGAAAACGCGACTTTATTTTATACTATGTAGTGAAGTGCATGACTTGCTAGACAGAATATATACTCGTATAAAGTAGGTACATACTTCTCACACGCTACGGTACATATTCTGGACAGTTGCCCTTTGCGTTTGTCATGCCTTGTAAATATAGAAATTAACAGACATTAATATACAAACACCTGTGTTTCACCTTATAATATTACTAGCACTTGGGTCTTTAGTTGTCGGAGGTGAGATAGTAGTTAACATATCCCTCGCACCCCGACAGACCCGGGGCCGTCTCTTTCAAGATGACCCCCGTCGGTCGTTTACATTTACACTAATATTATTAAAATGAAAAATATTTATTTTTCTGTTTGTAATGAATAAACTCAAAAACTGCTGTATCGATATCAAAAAATCTTTCACCATTGGAAAGTTAGATTCACGCTGAGTAACATAGGTTATATTGCACTGCTCGATAACATCCACGCGGGCGGAGCAGCGGACAACAGCTAGTTTAGGATAAAATATAAAATATTTATATATTTTCAACGTAATCGCTCACGACATTATTAATTGTAACCATTAAACAGTCAAATCAGTTGGACCATGGGTCAAAAATAAGGTGCCATAGTCCAACAATTTTTTTGTTGGGCCACAACCACTATTGGAGGCCCGTGGTCCAAATGATTGGACAAAGTAGTTGGACCACCACCCCGAAAGGGTATCTTCAGTGTGTAGTATACAACTAAACGTGTTTTCAACACAGAGATATTTAGAAGCGACGGAAGAGACACACAACGCGGCGTGTAGCCAATCACCTTAAACCTTAAACTCACCTGAAATCTGGTGGGTACACAGATATATCTGGAAGCAGTAAGATGTGATCTGAAGACAGTGTGTTCGGATCCGGTTCAGTGTTGTTCCGCAGGGCCCAGACCAGACCCTCGTTGTCAGTCGCGCGGGAGATTCCTCGAGACAGTTTCCGACCTGCCCAGAAAAGGAAGGTTAGGTTAGATACTTACATTTTATAACAATGCCTACCTTTGACGACCAATATGGTCTCACTATTATGGACGTCCAAGATCGTGAGAAGTGGAGGAGGAAAAGAAGGAAGGCGGACCCTGAGCTCCGAGTTCACCTTGGCTTCGGATACAGTCGGGAAAACACGTCTACATGATGATGATGATGATGGGATACTGATTGACAGATGAGTCTCTGGCATCGGCACTGGCTTCACGGTTGTGACGTCAGCGGCAGTCGTTCCCGTAAAAATCAAACCAAAACAAACCAAATCTTGGAATGAAGGAGTCCAAAGAGCAAGCTTTGCTCGAATGTACAAATAACATAAACATAACATAAACTCACGCCTTTATCCCCGAAGGGGTAGGCAGAGTTGCTAGCACCCACATTTCGCCAGTTTATTAAGTCCCAATGTAATAGGTGGCGAGCCTATTGCCATTAACCGGGCACTTATAAACCTGCGATAAATACACACATAACTTACACATAAAAGTCATTGGTGTGTGCCATGGTAGAACCTGGGATCGAACCCGAGACCTCGTCTCAGCAGTGCATTATCCATACCACTAGGCTACCGCGGTTCATGTACAAATATGTACTAATGTCAATATTCTTAATTGAGGTTAACCAGCTTGTAATTGCGGCACATTGTATTTGTGACCTTATTCTTTTATAAGGTTGCTCTATATTTAATTGGGTCAAACACTAGCACGCAGTAACTAGTACTAAACTTCTAATTTCCTTTTGAAGATTTCCGTGAATGACACTGGTAGCTATCCATTTGCTACATTGACCTCTATATAGTAGACCGTATACAGAATTATACATGACTAGCAAACCCGACGAACTCCGTTTCGCCATTTGTAAAATGATTTTCCCGCCTTTCTGTTGAAATTTTTCCTGAATTTTCTTTGCTATAAACCTCACGGAGCCCGAGACCTTTCCAACGAATGCAAAACCGTCGAAGTCGGTTCGTGCGTTCAGGAGTTATAGCGTCAGGAAGGAAAACCCGATTTATTTTTATATAGTAGATTGATATTGATAACACACTTGTACTTCTCCACTGTATTTTTGTACCTGACCGGTTTCGCCTTGCGGCATTCTCAAAGGTTTACATTGACAGTTATGAAGTGTGTATTGTATTGACCTAACTGTCAATGTAAACCATTGAGAATAAATACAGTGCAGAAGTACAAGTGTGTTGTGATACAATAATCAGTATACAGACTTCTTCTATTTTTGCATTTTGTGGTATAAAAAATGTGACACTTACATTCTGGTGCCGGTGTCAGCACCAGGTTTGAAGGTGCTGTGAAGGACATGTTGAGATCGAGGGTCCCGACTGAACGTTCAGGAGATATGACGTCACCACCGGCTCGCGCTTTCAGTGAAGCGCTGTGCACTCTTTCTGCAACAAACAAAAATGAATATAGTGCCTATAAATAAAATAAATATTCTAGGACAATGTCCACAACGCCACCCAGACCCATGATAAGCATAGTTTAACTAGCTGTTATGGGTTCTAGAATGCGGATAAACATATTTCGATACATTTTTAAAAAATAATATTATACCTAGAAACACCCAGAGCAATGCAAATATTCATATTCATACACACAAATATTTGTATTGAGCGGGCATCGAACCCACGCCTCCTGCGCAGCAATCGCGTTCACTACCGCCACGCCACATCACATTCGTTCACGCCTGTCAAGAATGGCATAAACGTCAAATTACGTGTCAATCCCATAATGAACATTACATTCTATTCCATTCCATTCCATTCTACAAATCGACTACCAAGTAATTGGCTTGTCTAAGGCCCCAGGTAGTGTATTTTTTCTCCGTCTCGTCTTTAAAACCTAGCACCGTGGAAAGGCGGTTTTTAGGTTAGTACAGTAATGCGCTAGTTCTTTCTTTTAAAATAATTTTAATTCACTCTAAATTCTCTGAACTACTAATGTTACGAGTGTGATTAAAACTAATTATCTAATCAATGATAGCTCTAACTAAAGCAGTGAGGGTACTTTTAAAATGTTTTCTACATAACATGCAAATGTATGAATACTGAGCGCAGATAATTCAAAGTATTTGAAATGCAAATGAGCTCATATTTGGTTATGTACACCACACAAATTCGAGTCAAAACTCTGTGATTAGCTGCTATGAATTTGTAAATATGAATGTATGTTTATTTGTATGAGCAGTTGAATTTTGGTTTGTTGAGTAATTTACATTCTATAGTCCATTTGTATAGGATATATTGTCCACTAAAAAAACGTAAACAATCTTAGGGTAAGTATCTTTTTAATATGTTTTGTTTAAAAACTCAGTATAAAAACACTTTTCTACTTAGTGACGCATTTTGAAGACTAAAAACTTTTGTCGAACTACTAGTTACTCAGTTAGTTAGCCTAATTTATTTGTTTAACATAATATGTTTTTATAAATAGTTGCCACAAGATTGTTTACCTTTATTTAAGTATCTAAGCAAATGGAGTATAGATAAGTAGAGGCGATCATTATTAGTATGTGTTGAATATGTTTGTTGATAGGAAGAATAATACAGATAATATGAGAGTAGAGAAGCGTGAAAAATATCTGGTGTAGCGAGACAGTGGTTCCTACACCCAATGGGGGTCATTTCGAAAGAGAGGGCCGCGGGTCTGTTGGGGTGCGAAGGATATGATGGTAACTATCTCCGGCACCTAAAAACTAAATAAATAAATTGTTATTTCAAGATAATCTATTGTATACCACGCCACGTAGACAATGGTAACCATATTTTAATTAGCTTGTGTTATGATAAACATACTTAGATACATATTATAAATAGAAACACCCAGACTTATGCAAATATTCCTATTCATGCACACAAATATTTGCACTGAGCGGGAATCAAACCTACGCCTCCTGAGTAGCAGTCGCGTTCACTACGGTCACACTGAAGGCCAGAGGTCGTCAAATTATGTTCTAATTCTAAGAAAGAATGCTGCAAATTTTATGCAGAAATAAGAGACTACAGCAATTTTTATCGCTGATTGAGTAGATATCACTATTAATAACAACACTGATTCACTTTATATGTCTAGTCTATATTCAGATTGTTCGACTTTCAAAACTTAAGCTTATGTAACAATGGCCGAATCTCTCTTGATCGTGTTTATTTCATGAAGCCGTGTGGCTAAGCTGTAAGTAAATATGTACTCGTGTTTTTAATTACACAAAAAGTAGGTAAGTTGGACATGCCTATTGCGAAACGGAGCGATGAACTGAAGGAATATTTTGAAGCAATTAGTATCAAAATCAAAAAACATTTATTCTGTATAGACCATTAAACGGCACTTACAAAAAGTAAATATCAACATATTTTATAAATTAGTGAGCAGATGGACCACCACCGGTGCGAAACGCGGCCCGGCCTGAGACGACTCCGGCAAGAAACTCAGCGGGCTTTTCTTTAAAAGAATACTGATATTTCTTGTAAAAAATGGTTTTAGTCACCATGGGATGCTGACTCTTCCGATTTAAAAGCACGACCTCTGTAGCGTGATGCGCGGTTTATATTCCCGCTCAGGGCAAATATTTATGTAGGTACATGAATAATATGAATATTTGCATTGGTCTTGGTGTTTCTATTTATAGATATATTTGCAAAAAATATTTCTAAATGTGTTTATCCGCATTGTAGAGCCCATAACACAAGCTAGTTAAACTATGGTTACCATGGTCTACGTGGAGTTTTGTAGATTGTCTGAAAATATGAAAAATAAATAAATGAAAAGAAATAATTTAAGAAGATATTCCTACTTTTTAAGGGCTTGCGCGCACTTGTGATTGTCACCGTGACTGTACAAATTGGATGAAATTGATTTAGTTGTCACATGTCAACTAGCCATTTTGAAATAATTCGCACAGTTATTACTAGAACTAGTGCGCGCAAGTCCAGTCGTGTGCAGTGTGCACGCAATGCGCGCCAAAAGTATGGTCCGAATTCAGTGCAAACAAATACAATTTGCACGTGATGGGCGCTGATGGCCTAATGCGAAATTCAATCTGCTTTGTGTTTATTTCGATTTCATATCTCACTACTTAACTGATAAATCATTGAATTTTGCATGAGGTACAGAAAATATACAAATAACGATAGGTACAGGGTACAGTAACTTTCATTCAATACTGTTCTTAAGAGATAAAAAAAATCGTCAAGCATAGCAGCACCGTCTATTATGAACATACTAAGTAATATACTAGCTGACTCAGCAAACGTTGTTTTGCCTAAAAAAATTTAAGGGTGAACAACCCTTATCACTTAGGGGTATGGAAAATAGTAGCCGATTCTCAGACCTACTGAATACGCATATAAAATTTGGTAAAAATCGGTAAAGCCGTTTCGGAGGAGTATCTACGATAACTAATATTGTGACATGGAAATTTTATATTAGATTAAACACGATGTTTATAGTTCAAAATCTACTGAAACGGAAAGCGAAATCACAAAAATCTATTACAAAAATATAGTGTCAGAAACCGAACGATGTCAGAACGAAACTAATGAAATATTGTTCGTAAACCATTAAAAAACTTGTTACAATCGCAAATTACCTATATGAGAGTATTCTATATGACAAAATATAATAATTCATTACATCAGCACTCACCATGAATTAAGTTTTCAGGAAAACCACACTCATATCGAAAAATAGGACTCAAAAAACCATTGTTGGCAATTGTGTCTGCGCTCATTTTGTATTATGTGTGTCATGAACAATAGTCGGACTTTCCGGTTCAATAAATATGTGTTTTCCAACAAATGACACTTCGTTTAATGTACGATATCGGAAGAGAACCTCAAATATATTACGGGAGATAAGATAACGTGACGTGGTGCGTTATGGTTTCGATGGTGCATACCATATTATCTGGATTGTTTTGATGAATCACTCGCGTGGAATACATTCAGTACAATTCAGTCACTGACAGATAACAATGACTGTGATCTTGATATAGATTTTATCTTGGAATTATTCTTAAAATAGTGTATATGTTGCATTGTCTCTTGATAAAATATTTGATTTGGTTTGAATAAGCAATAGCTCTTTGCCAAATTATTGGATAGTCGGTAAGACCTATGTGTAGTGTAAATTTAATAGTACACTTATATTTTTTCTCTCAAAAACTTTCGGTAAAAGTCAACATCAACTACCCTTGAATAAATTAACAAAAGCGATAATATAAAATAAACAAAGCAAGTCATTTAACAAAAGAGTAATTAGTAATATCTTTTTAAATAACTAATCCTTCAGTATCGCCGTTTGAACTATCAATGTTACTTGTGGGACAAATTAGTGTCAGTTATATATATAAGGGCAATCTACCTAAGTTTCTTGCTGGTTTCTTCTCAATAGATCCAACTACCGAACCAGCAAAAGAATGTTTTTAAAATTATATTTATAATATATTAATAATTGTAAATACTTTATGTGCCTAAACTGAATAAACGAAATCGATTCTTTGATAAGTACCTATAATGGTACTTATGGTCCTGTCCTACGATACCTTAGCTTCCAAACATAGGTACATTATTGCATTATAGAAACTCTATGCGACTTGGTTAGTCCATATTGGTCAATGTAAGGTTTTAGATTGACATGGTCATTTACATATTCACTAGTAAACATTACGATATTTACCATGTTTGTTGGTTTTATGGAGTACACCATAAATCCCGTATCCTGTAATATCTGATATTGGTCAATATCTAAACCATACAACGACCATATACTAAAAATTATCGACCTGCCATACCCACTAGGCCGAGCCCTTTCATCGAAGTATCAAATTCGCCACCCATCAAAACCACGAGAAACACCAAATCAATATGAGAACTTGGTCAATCGGCCAAGGCTGTTCCAGACGTATATAAAATTGTCTAAATTATTCCATCAAGCGTACAAAACCGACGTTTCCGAAACAAAAAATTGCATGGAGAATACACAATAGGAGCACTGGAGCCCAGCTTACGATTTTATTGACATCAATAGCCAATCGGAATAATGGCGGCTGTTCCAAGTTATTGGGCAGGTTCCGCTACATTGGATTTTGTGTAAATGGTGAGGCGTTTTATTATTACGTTCTGTATTTCAATTTGTACGGTCAATTTAGGTATATGGATAGGAAAATACACTAATATTATAATGAGGAAAAACTTGCATTTTTTTTAAATTTCGTCACTATTGGAAATCTAAATTCACTCTAAGTACCTAACATCTCCCGGGTCTGCCGGAGTGCGAGAGATATGTCTTGTATAATCTCACCTCCGGTAATCAAGGACCCATGAATGAACGGCGTGCGTTTTGGTCGGTTCGAGTCCAACATTATCACCTCCACCGGTTTCAGCGGAGGTGGTATCCATGGGGATTTTGAGCACGATAAAAAGAAGTACCTAACATAGGCTACATTTATTCCTAAAAAATATTAGGGATCCTTACTTAAACTTAAGTATTGTAACTCAAGGTGTAAAAAATTGCCCTAAAACGTGTTGCATGCGCTGCGGAAACTATTGATGATAGAACAAAAGTATGTGAGTCCGAGTCTGGAATAACAGATACGGTTATTTTTTATTTTTGGAAGAGGTTTTTATATCCGTGGAATGGGTTCACATTACGCCATCCATAAAAAACTTAGCTGGATACTCTTCTCTGCCTGGTATTCTTGGACATATCAGGAAGAGAAGAGTATTGGATCGGATCTATTGGACTGTTTTTACAGCGAGCATTTCGGATAGCAGCCAATTACTACGTAGGAGCTGCCTTGGCAAACACAGTAGAGTTCATAACCTCACCGGCTAAAAAAGTAAAGTTAAAAAAATACGTACAATTAACGACAACTTTCACTGTTAAGATAATGCCTTATAAAAATTACGCGTGTCTGTTGTGTTTATCATCGCCATCTTAGTGTTGTCCCCTGTTGCACCCGCGGTTTTCACCTGTCTCTGGTGTCCGAATACTTATTATGTTCCTTTCTAATCTAAGAGGCAACTGCTGTTTCACTCCTAGAGGGTAGCAATGGGACATACATACATTTACAAAACAATATTACGTTCCCACATACAACCTCTTTGATTATGAGCCGTAGCCGAGTAAAAAGAGTATGCGTACAGAAAACTATTTGACATGAATTTGAAAACACAACACAATTAAACTGCCATTCAGTATTTAAAATTAGAAAACATTCTAAATTTGAAAACTGACAGGCAGCTTAAACATTAGTTTTAAAGGCAGCCACAAATCACACGCGAAGATCAAAAAACTTGACGTCATGTTCCGCTCCGATTCTTGTGTCCCGATACGAGTAGTTTGGTGAGCGAATTAGGTGATTCTAAAATTAATTCAGTTTATGAATGACCAACTAGCTACCACCTAAATATGTCATTTTTTTTTAATAATTATAAATTACTAAATTATTTGAAGTCTCACAATGGTTATTCTAATGTCATGGTTTTAAGTTTTTGCTTCAGCATTTATTGTTTTTTTCTGTAGGAATACAGAGTCTCAAAACGTGAACTATAGATGGCAAGTGTTGGCATAGCTAGATGAAACTAAAATTACAGCCGGCGAAATAGAGTGCAATACAACTCTACCTGCGAAGACAGGCATAACTAGGTATATGAATGAAAACCATGTATTGACGAAGGGAACCCTGTTTGGCGGGATACATATTGGAAAAAATGAATGCCCAAAAATGAAAAAAATTATTACAAGTAACAATATTGATACGCACAGATTACATCTCTATCCCGACCTAAGTTTCAATAGTACATATAAATACGCGGCAAAATAATAGACTGAGTAGGTAATATATCCGATTTATTTAGCTTTCCTCAATAACCTAACATTACTGGTACTACATATAAAAACACAAACAAAATAGTTACACGAATTTGATAACGATCAATATGTGAGCCATAATCCTACAGTCGTAAACACAAGTCATTGTTCTTATAAATCGTGTGCCTATAACTTGAACTGGAGATAAAGCAGAGATGTGTGTGCCCAGTATTTATAGCCATCAAGCTGATCACATTTAGGCCAACGACTGGCGAGCGAAAGTGGAATAAGGAATGTTGAGCAAATAGGGCAATTTACGTCGTTGTTGGGATATGACGCGGTTGACACACGCGTTGTGGGCACGACATCACACGATACATATATTTAGATGGGATTGTTAAACAAAGTTTTGCAATTGAGCTGAATACCACTCGATATTGTAAAGTTTGTGAAAATACTTGGACGTTTGTTACTGCTATCACGGATAAAAGGCTAAATTAACCTTTTTTTTTATGCGCGAAATCCCCACGGATACCAATTCCACCGGAGCCGGTGAGGCTAAATTAACCTGGCTGAAAATTGGTACATAGGTAATTATAGTCTGGAATAACATATAGGCTTTTCATCCCTGGTATAAGTTTCCATGTGTTACGGGAACGGGATCAGAATATCATGCAGGAATCAAGAGCAGCAGTTGTCCAAAAAAATTCCAATATTGGGAGAGATATATGTCTTGCAGTGGACTGCGGTAAACTTGATTGATTCATTGATCAAGATGGGCACCAGCTAACCGTACAATAAAATATAAAAAAACTATTTAGTTTTGTTGAAGTACAATTTCAAAACATCAATTTAATCAGTGTGTGTTGTGTGAGGTCAACGCCGATTGACCTGTAGCCCACTTCCATTTACCTTATATACTAACTTGACTTGTCATTCAGCCAGCATCTACTTATTCGATCTACGTATCTAAACTACCTCAACATAACAACTAAATTATTCTTCCAAACATTCATTTGCTTATTACTAAGGGCAGTTTTCTTCGAAAATCCTGTTATTAAACTACAACATTTAATAACTCGAGAAGGGCTGGATCGATTTTGGTGATTTTTATTCAGTTGTGCTTGTTTTTGCCTAAGTCAATAGAAACTTGACATTCACGTAAAAATATTAATAAACAATAAACAATGTAATCACATTCATAACTATATCAAGGTACGGTATACCTGCTGCTGCGGTCTGCGATCGGCAACGAAATCATACCTCACTTAAATTATAAAAAGTAATCATACTATTTTCAACTGTTATATTATAAGGAAAATTGATCCTACAGGATACCGCAGAACTTGGGAAAACCATGGGTAATGAATGACGCACTATAAAAATATCCCAGTTCCTAAAATGGGTCGCCCGTTGGGTTTTCTTTGTAATATTAACTACTATCCACAGCGCTCATTTTATACCTGTGGTTATGCTTGAACCAGACTGAATTAAAAGTATTTAAACCGTTAGAATTTTCTGGAATTTTCGCCAAAAGGGTTGCACTCTTTGGATATATATAGAATACCTTAAAATTCAATTGAATACTGCTATGATATCTAGTCGCACTTCGATATCGCCATTTTGTGAAGGTCAGTTGGCAGATGGCAGTTCATGGGAAATGAATTCTGATTTACTAATTGGGAAACGCCTCTACTATAAGGAGTGTAACACGAATTCATAGTTGATATTCTCATACAAAGATGCAGGCAACCACTAGTACATAATTTACAAGTTTTACCTTACATAATATACCATCAATACATCACGGCAAGGGGTTCAACGGCTACGTGGCTATTATTTTAATAGAAATGCCAGCAATGCCGAAAATTTCAATCGTGTAAAAAAATCATGAATAATGTTATTATACATATTATACTCATTTGAATATTTGCGACAAAAATATGTAAATGAATACGCCTTCTCGAATACATCGTGCAACGAATTCTGAATAGCTGTAACATATTACCATAATTAGACATTACATATAGAGTAGGAACATAACTATGGTATTTTGGACCTCAAGAATACCTTAGGACATTAGGGTCAAGTCAACTTCATTTAGCACCATAGTATTATCATATAAACATTAGAAAAATTTCATAGTTATCTGCAAATTGAAGTTTTTTTTCTATCATAATATTTTCAAATTATTACATAACCCTTTATCCACTTACGATTTGGATTTACTATAGAGTAGGATTAAGTCTATACTCTCCTAGTCTATTTATAATATTGCTATGGTGATTATTAAACAGCTCAATAAATACCTACTCTATAGCTGGATTTCACCAGTCAATGGCTGTATCCAAACATCTAAAGGGCCCAAGGTATTTATTCCTCGCCTGCAAGACTCTACAACAGGTCCTGGTGATTAACTAAACGGACAAATCACTAGCTCGTACAAGCTTGGCAAAAATTTAAAGGGATCTGTTCAAGGAACTTACCTTCAGTGTGTTTACCAGCTATGGGATCAGCCTCCATAACCATGCCGGCTGAACTTTCTGAAACAAAAAAAACGATTTTGAAAACCCTATTCATGAAAAATTGTATTTTTGGTTAAGTTCTCTCTGAAAAACATACACCTGATGTTCAGTTGTAAATGATAGGATAGGTCTGAGATCTAAAACAGGTTTTAGACATTTTTTATACTACTTACGTGGCACACAAACAGACGGCCCACCTGATGGAAAGTGGTTATGGAGACCAATGGACGTTTGTAAAACCAGGGGTGTCACACACGCTTTGCCGACCATTTAGAAAGAAGTGGGGAGGGGGAGGGGTGAAGGTTAAGAAAGTTTTTGCTCTATGAGTGCAGAAGACAAGCAGTGTTAGACGGTCTTCCCACTGACAACACAAATCTTCTCCAGTGAGCTCTGGCTACCTTACTCACCGCCGGAAACACAACACAGGGTTATTATTAGCCGCGGTATTTTGTGCCTGTCTCATCAGTAATTTATTTATTTTTTACTGCCTGTGAATATTTATCATAACCCTTAATCTCAGTTTAGTCTATTTATATACACCAAATAGTAACTTTTATTCGTTCATATTATGTAGCAAGTCTCGTTTCTTCACCAGTTAATGCACACGGCACCACAAGATAGACAGCACAACAGCAGATTGCCACAGTCCGCCGCATCTCTATAAGGCAACACGAAATGTTGTAATGTCCTTGTGGAATGCGAATCGATAGTACCTCACTAACAGACAAGCCAAGTGCGCCAAACACTCCGGAGCGAACGAACTCAAATATATATTTCATTATTTATCAAACAAATAAAAACTGTGTTTACAGCCAGTATACAAAATGACGAATTACAACCAAAAATACCTGTGTGAGCAATAATGACACGTACTGACACCCACACACGGTTTAATATAGATCAGATTGCCACTTACGATCGACCAGCTATACTTGTGCTCGGAGTCACGGAGTTTATTTACAAGTATTTTGTAGTGGGAGAGAGGTCTTTGTATACTGGTATCAATTATTATGAGCACGTGAGCGACGCTTCACACGTTGGACGTAATTAGAATACGGTAATCAAATAGGGACATATGTACGTTGTACGTATAATATCTCGTCAAGACAAGCGTGATACGTATATATCTAAAACAAATATACGGAAGGACTTTATGAATAGTAATATTATCGAAATTTAGCTGATTGGTTTAGTTTGTAGGCAACATAAGGAACATTAGGACATTTTAGAATTGTTCGTATTTATACTTTCGGGGCCGGGGCACCAGCTTCATGCCAGTTGAGTGGTCACTAGTCATTGGCAAATAAGTCGAACATATAAATGAAATGTAAAACACGGCTTCCGAGGTGAAAAGTACCTGGACGCAACAGAAACATCCCTAATATAATGATGACTTATTCCAAGTTTATTTTTCAATTGAATACACGATACACACGATAATACTTACGATACGCAAATAAGAATATATTTGTGACTAATGATAAGTTATACATAGGAATCTATTTGAGATATCAAATGTTTGATCACCTATATCAGCGGAATGTGTGCTCAGTGATGTGGAGAACCGTCTTACTATACCTACTACTTAAGGTGAGGTTCGACCTCCAATTTCAAAATCAATTAAATATTAAATTCAAAATAAATCTCACTTCGAAATTAAAGTGAGATTAAAAGGTACTTTTAATTTTCTAAGAGCTGGCGGTTGGCCCGTAGGATAATATGTGCAACTATTCAATGACAATTATTGCAATCCAGTGCAATCTCAATGTAGTGCCAAAGAATTTAACTGAGTTGTGTAATTTTAATTGAATAAGTATGCAAATTTCTTTGTATTCTCAGTGATAAGTACTATTCAAAGAATCTGTAGATACATTATAACGACTTAATATTATAATGTTAATGTATTTTTTATCAAATAATTTAAAATCTTATTTATATTTTGCATTATGAATATGATCTCCAACAAAAAATATTTATAAGTCTTATCTGAACAACAAAATTGATGCAAGTTTTAGAATATCACACGGAATGTTAAATTGAAATAGATATAACTACATCTTAAAAGGTAAATTGAACAGCTGTCATAAAGGTATATGCAAGTACAATGAATACAATCCTATAGCGGTACTCTTGACCTTCTCAAGGGACATTGGTAAAGTCTTTCAAGTGTCCTTCAAGGTATACCTTCAAGGATTGCGTAATTAATTCTTATTAACTGCGTAGTTAAATGCTTGTGGATTTAACTAAGCTATGTATAAGATAGAAACGTGGGATTCAAACTTCATTATACAATATACACAATACATTTAAGTTTGTGTGTATTATGTTTACAATATGTATAAATGTTTAATCGTTTATCCGCTTAACACGTGTAATGAAAATAAAGTAAGTATATTATTAAATCGTATGATGATGTTTTTTTTATAATATCACGCCACGCCTATATATCTCCGAAGGGGTAGGCAGAGGTGCTATCACCCACATTTCGCCAGTTTATATTTAGTTCCCAATGTGGCCTATTGCCATTAACCGGGCACTTATAAACCTACGATAAATACACACAATTTCGAAAAGCATCGCAGTCATTGGTGTGTGCCATGGTAAACCTGGGATCGAACCCGAGACCTCGTCTCAGCAGTCCATTACCCATACCACTAGGCTACCGCGGTTAATTTGCTATAGTGCATACATTGTGTAGTGTATAATGATGATGTGCTATAGTGTATATGTACATTGTGTATAGTGATGATGTGCTATAGTGTATACATTGTGTATAGTGTATAATGATGATGTGCTATAGTGCATTGGCAGAAAGCGAGTAGTGTTCGCGGGCTAGTTTGGGTGAGATCTGGACCCTTAGAGAGGTCATAGTTGAACGGTTAACCTTGCAGGCAGTCTCCGATTGGGGAGATTTCAACTTGGCCAACTTCAATACCACCAAAACCAAAAAGTATCTGTTCTCTGCTAAGCGGAGTCAATTCCAGCCGAACCCTACGTTCCGACGTCACGTTACCGTGGATGTTGTGTGATAACTAACCTAACAAAAAAAACTACTACACTAATGATTATAATAACATCTTCGTCGCGTCCTTCGTCGGTGGCTTAGTGGTTAAGGAGTCGGCCTTACGATCGAGAGGTCCCGGGTTCGAATCCTGGCCATTACACTACCGACATGAACCAAGCCATTGAGCTTAGCTGGAGGGGTTATAGGGAATATTAGTAACTTCGGTTGCTAATATCCTTTAAAAAAAAAAAAATCTTCGTTATTCATCATTAATAAAATTAGTCGATTAGTTAACTGCGTAGCAGCAAGCTTCCGTGGATGTTGTGTGATAAGCGTGATAACCTTAAGTAGGTATCTTATTTAATAATAAAAATATCAAACTGCACCTATTAAGATACCTTTATTCGAGAGATGTATTCTGTATCGGTCCAAGCAAAAGTTTTTGTAAGATAACATTAGTATACTTATTTTGTAAAATAAAATTTTATTTTTAATATTGTAGTGCGAACTAGATTGCAACCAATTACGTAGCGAAAGTAGTTAGATATTATTTAAGCACCCATTGTCCTGAAGAGAAACTTGTAATATTATGGAATATGTACTATTATGTATTCACGCACACAGAGAATACCGCGGTAATAATAACCTTGTGTTGTGTTTCCGGCGGTGAGTAGGGTAGCCAGAGCTCACTGTAGAGGTTTTTGTTTTCAGTGGGAGGACAGAGAAGCCCTGCTTTGAAGAAGAAACTCTCTTAACATCTTTTTTTAGACCCACCTTCTTTTTTAACGCCCTCTACTTTATATTATCAATAATATTTTAGGCAAAGGAGGAAATGCCAGAAGGTGGAACCTATGTTTCGAGTTCACCTCACCTTCGGATGCAATCAAGAAAAATACATCTCCATGATGATAATATTTGTAAAAATCAAATGATTCGCCTGAAATCGTGTGGTCAAAAGCTATTTAATGTCTATTAAAGTAAATATTTTGAATTTTATTGGTTAAAATATTCAACTACTATAAGCTATATATATACTATAAGCTATAGCGTGAAAAAGCATTTGATGAGGCCGTCAAGCTGAGCGCCACCATTGTAGCACTGAAGGTGTTTGCAATGATGACCCTCTTTCCTGAGACTTTGCCTTCAGCTTAACATCAGACGAGGTGTATTCAAATTGACCTGCCAAATATAAAAATAAAAATAAAAACTGTTCTAAAAAAATGTTGATCATTTCCTTGTGTCATGATAGAGTTACTAGCGTTAAGTAAACGCTTACCATATAGAAAAACGATGACATAAGCACATACAAATATGAATGTGAGATAATTAGGAGCTTTTGTTTGTGTTGTAACAATGTCAGTGAGGCGAGAAATGAGAGGATACAACACTTTATACCCTATTTGTTTTGATGACAAGCTGAATCACGATGGCTGAAATACTCCTTCAAGTTTTGTATCGATTTCAGAATAGATTCTTTTTCAAAATTGCTTATGAAATCTTATGAGACGAGCCATGTGCTAGTGGAAATCCTGTCAAAATAGGTCCAGCCAAATAGCCAGCAAATCATCGTGAAAACTCCTGAACTAACAGACAAAAAAAATCGTCAGTGGCATACTTTGAAACCATCGCGTCTTATTCAATTTCAAATGAAGTATGGAAATCTGCTGGATATGTTAAAATTTGATTACTGCTCCGTTCCCTCGATCCTTCCTGGATAAACGAGCTTATACTACACTTGAAGAATGTATAAATTCGAACCAGTAGATCGTGAGATTAGCGCGCTCAACCAAACAATCAAACAGACTATTCCGCTTTTTAATAATGTAAGTATAGATTACAAACAAACACTTCAATTTTATAAATTTGCACACATATACAGCCATAGCTATGAAGATAACAAACCACTGCAGGTGACCACAGAATGGAATAGCCTGATAAATACTACTATAAAACACGTGATAATGGTTTGATGTACAGATATAGTACGTACTATAGTCGAGAAGTAAATATACGTACTGTAGAGATAAAAGTTACCCACATCGCGTGAATCATTTATTGTACCTATTATGATCATAAAAAAAAGTAAAAACTAAAACCCGACTACGACAAAAACGACGCTGAAAAAGTATGGGACTGACAATCTGAATAAGGTGGTTGGGACTGACTGGATGCGCAAGGAGCGTAGGGTGAAAACCGTCTACAATAAATCAATTTCATATAAACATTGTAGTGTATTGAGTGAACTCTTTCAATAGTACTCGTCATGAAAACCAAAGTGGAAGCTTAGCTTGATCTTTAAGAAATGCAACAATACGTAGATGAGACTGGTATTGAGGTTTTATTTGCAGATGTAGATCATGCACTTTTCTCGGAGAAAGAAAGGCTTGATGTATGTACGTGTGTATGTATATCCAGTAGAGCTTGGTAATCATCAATTCATCATAAATGTCATCATCAGATTATGATCAGATTTATATGGGACCTTAGGAAAAATATATTGAAAACGAATAAAAAAATTGACGATTTAAGTAGGTACCACCTAATTTTTTGAAGTCGAATAACATAAGTTCGTTAGTGTACTGAGTACGGTGGTATATGTTAGTTACAATCTTACCTACGTTTTAGTTGGTTCGAGTCTGTCATAACCTTCCCAACTGGCTCTAGCGAGGGGGGTGCCCGTGGAGATATTTCACACGATAACAAAAAAAAGTGGGACGCCCCTTAGTCAGACTGGACTGGACTTGGACTAATGAACTAAAAGGGCGGCTGGGATAGACTGGATGCGGAAGGCGGAGGATCGGGAGCAGTAGCGCACATTAGGAGAGCCCTATTTCCAGCAGTGGACTGCGATTGAGTGATTGATTGAACAAAAAAAAGTACGGTTAACGCTTAAACAGTTTCAAATTAATTTATCAAGTTTTATCAATCCTAACGCTACGGTCCACGACATTGATAAGAACAACACACTACGAGTGTCTATGACTCACGTTTGTATTCGCTCCGCGTCAAAACAAGGAAACACGCTGCAAGCCTGCAAGGCTTCCGTATAAAAAAACAATAACACTATTTAAAAGGAAGTTTAGAGGCCAGTTCTAGAGATGAAATCTAAAATAGGTACTTTTATGACACAAATTGAGCAAAACTACATTTCCTGATGTGCCTGGCAAGTTTTACCTGTGAACTATATAAGCCCTCGCGATATGGTCGATGGTCTAACTGACTTTCTTGCTGGTATCTTCTCAGTAGATCTAACTACCGAACCAGCGAAAGAATCATTTACAAATAATTTATTTATTATTTTATTTATTTTAAATTATAATATTTCTTTGAATATAATATATAATGTAATAAAACTTTGAAATTCATAAGTGCTCTTTATGTGCCTAAACTGATTACACTAATTTATAAAATATTGTTGATATTGACGTTTTTTAAGTTCCGTTTAATAGTCTATACAGAATAAATGATTTTTGATTTTATTTGATTTTCTTATACCAAGTTGATAACTTTGACACAAATATACTCTTGCAGTGACGATAATGTTTCGACACAAATAAAGTTACAAGTCACTGTCACTCACATTATGCGACGACGCGGTAATGAAGGAGTCTATTTACGGTAGTAATATGAATAGCAATGGAAAAGAATCCAATGTTTTATTGGTTTCAGTAGAGTTAGCACGAAATACTATCGAAGTCGTAATGTAAAGGTATCGACAGAACGGAGCATTGCGATTGGCGGGCTACACACGCACACAGGTTCACTAGAGGCAGACTGCCAATCACAATGCTCCGTTCTCTCGAAACCTTTTCATTACGAATTCGATAGGAGTTCATGCTAGGAGTAACAAACGCACCTGATACTGGTTCCCTAACTGGGCTTGCGTCTGTATTGTGGACCATAAATGTATCATACTTTTGAGATTTTGAGACAAAAAGTACAAGGGATAGGGAAATACGATGAAGATATAAATACGTAGATATACTCTGTATGAGATAATTATATAATAGAGTACGGATATAAGCAAGCTGAAGTGGTAGTGGACTGGCATTTCGCTAAGGATTGATAGCCGTTGGAACTAACGAGTCCTAGAGTTGAGTTCTCGAGAAGGTAAACAAAAGATAGGTGGGACCCCTATCCCGATAGACTGACTATCTGAAAAAGGAGGCTGGAATAGACTGGATGGAGAAGACAGAGGATCGTGAGCTATGGCACACAGTAAGAGATGGTAGCAAACGTGAGGAATGGCACACATCAGGAGAAGGGGAGGCTTATGTGCAAGTGCGCTCATTGGGAGATAGAGTGAGTAATGGCGCATATTATGTCAAACAGTGGACTGAAATAGGCTAATTGATTGATTGAGAATAGATACCATTATTTGCACAAAACAAAGTTAGAAAGTTGTTACATTATATGATAGCGGTGCGGGTATGTAGAGTCTAATATAGCAAACTTCTAACAATACCAAATTTGAAAATAAAAAGAACCTCACTAGGATAAATTATATTGTCCTTCATGACGTCAAACGGACACGTCACGTTTTTAATGAAGCGACAGTCAAAACATGAATGAGGATGACATTGAATTCATAAACAAGTCAAACGACAAACGAATCCTGTATATTACATTTATGTCGACGCACACAGCTAGCATAAGGCTAGCATATTAATGCACCACAGATGATATTGACGTTCCCATGTTAATATAATGACGTCGTATTACTAAATGAGGATGGGAACGGAAAATTTTCTTCAGAAGCCAAGCACGTTGTCTGATAATATTTTTATTCCTTTTGTACACAAGTAAGTACGCCAACGCAAATAAAATATTTTTAGTATGTACAAACAAGCAATTTGTGGACACCAAAAATAACTTCTTTTATTTTTAGGTCGCTTCGATATTTGTCGATGTTTGTTTCTTTATTTTGATCATGTCGAAACGCTAGATGGAATACTTTGAGTAAAGGTCAAATATACCATATTTCCATAACATTAGTGGTCGTATTATTTTCAATTTTTCCTATCTAAATTTGATTTGAACAGTCAGCATACTAATTATTCTAAAAAAATTCAGTACATTAGTGGTCTGTGGTCTTCACTTTACCGTCTAGGGTTGAACTACATTTGACACACTTTTATCCTTTTCTATTATAATATAGAACCGACAAAAAAACTGAGATTGTAAAAAAATAGAATGAATTTGAACCTTCATTGCTATGGTGTTAAAGACTAAAACTAAATGTCATCTTGCATAGTGAATGCTACGATGTGTAATTCATTTAATTCGCTCAGAAGCAGTTCACCAGATTCGCAATTTACCAGATTCGTAATTTACCAGATTCTCGATTCACCAGATTCTCAATTCACCAGAAGTACAATCAATAACAACAATCATTATGCTTATAGTAGGTACTGTATTTACAACTAAACCATTTAAAAAAATAGTTAGAAAAAAAAATAGAGGAGGTAGGACACGAGAGCTCACTAGAGAGGTTTTGTGTTGTCAGTGGGAAAACCAAAGGCTTATCCTACATCTTTTGCGTTGACAACACAGAATGTCTCTGTTCTTACAGGGGTTGTGGCACGAGTGTTATTCCTCTGGTGTTACACTCGCCCATAGGCCACGGTAACCACTTACCATCAGGTGGGCCGCGTGCTTGTCTGCGACCTAAGTTGTATAAAAAAAATCTAACAAATAATTCATGAACAAAAATTATATAATATAAGGCTATTTAACACTTTAAAGAAGCCAGGCCAGCCATTTTTTTTTGCTAGAATTTATTTATTTCTTTTGTTGTCTTTATAATGTAATGAATTTTTGAAATTTTTATATCCTGCACTTCTGCTTCTTTTTTTTTTAATATTAATATGCATTTTAACAAATATGGTTTACACACCGCTATGCAATTTCTGTTTGATAGTACAAAATCTGGTCGGTTGCGAATTTGGTGAATCGAGAATCTGGTAAATTACGAATCTGGTAAATTGCGAATCTGGTGAACTGCTTCTGAGCGATTTACCTAATTGTCGATAAATTCAAAAATTCAATGGCCATTTTCGTAATCAAAGTGATTTGATTTTGGTTCACAACGAGTAGAATCGGGATCCAGGTCAGATGTAGGTACCTATATTTGTTGGATATCAACCTTATTAGTAAATAAAAACTAGATTAGTATATACAGGTGCTTCATTGTTATTCAGACTCAGATTTATACTCAATATACTCTCTATAAATGTAGGTATCACTATCTTTTATTCTACCGAAGGTAAGACAGTTAACAAAAACTAGTACTTTACTGTCTCAAACGTCATATTTAATTGAGTTACCAATATTGGTTTTAGTGGTAAGTGTATTACGTCATACTAAGAGGCCTTGCTTAAATGATTCTGTGGCTTGATCTATAAGCGTCGTAAATAATAACGAGAATGGCTCAGATAAAAGAAAAGGCAGAAAAACTTAATGAGGGCGAGCCTCACGAGAGCGAAGCTGAAATTAACAATCGATGTGGAAGGACAAGCGGCTACTATATCTACGAATTACGATGTAACTGGTACCGTATTTTGTAAAGAGTGGTAAAATGGTTTCTGGTTAGGGTGGGTGGGTAGGTATGGAGTTCCACCAAAGAAATTCGAAGGCTTTCACTTGCAAGCCAATGTACCTTGAGTATTATATAAAGATTTCTTTGGTGGAACTCCATACCTACTTGCCCTTACTAACTTACCGTTACTAACAAAAAAAGTATTTAAAAAAAAAACAAGGTTTTAGGGGTTTGCTTTTTAAGAGGTTTGTACTTTATGAAGTGAGAGTGTGCATGCTAAGAGTACTAAGCTAGGGCCCCTCAATGATAATACTGGCCCTATTTAAAAAAAAACTCATTGCAGATAGTTAAAGCGAGACACTGGTATAACATAAAAATCAAAGGAGTCGAAGAAATTTTGGATGCAAAATTGACACTCGGATGAAGATAAGTTTCTAGTCAATATTTTTAGTATATCCGTGCGTCAAAGTAGGCGACTAACGGAAAAATACGCAAACGATATACTACGAGAAAACGAAAACCCGAAATAAAACCCTGTCCCAACTTATCTGGCCCGCATGGAAATAGTACGCTAATGCCTCTCAATATTGGGGAGTACTTTGTTCAGTGGTGGCCTGTAATAGGCTTTTTATAATAATACATAGATTCTTATTATAATACGATACAGCTAGTTTAATTAATGTAACATAAACTCATAAATTCACGCCTATATCCCCGAAGGGGTAGGCAGAGGCACTAACACCCACATTTCGCCAGTTTATGTTTAGGTCCCAATGTAATAGGTGTCGAGCCTATTGCCATTAACCGGGCACTTATTAACCTGCGATAAATACACACATAACTTTGAAAAGCATCGACAAGTTATGGGTGTGTGCCATGGTAAAACCTGCTATCGAACCTGAGACCTCGTCTCAGCTGTCCATTACCCATACCACTAGGCTGCCGCGGTTTAATTTATATCTGTATTATTATCTGTTTGGGCAAGTCTATAGAGAATGACCGAAGTTATTAGGAAGTGTAGCGAACGCTGGCCGACCGCCAATAATTCGTCATCAACTTTAATTCAATCACTAGCGTGACTTTCCAATGTTTTCATGACATCAAGTTGATTGCACTAGCGCCAACACACTATAGGTTTATCTCGTTTTAAATTTGATTGTTTGTTTGTTTAATTGCTTTTAGTTACAGAAAGCTGTCTAATCTTATTTCTTAAAAATATAATTATGGAGCACAGATTCGGAACGCGGCCCCGTGAAAAGATCACGGCAAGAAACTCAGCCGGCTATTTTTTTTTTGGTCTATTTACAAACTAGCTTCTCTGCTTAGTTTTACATTCTATTGAACGATATATTCGCTACTAGCTGACCCGCGCAACTTCGTCTGCGTCACCCCGTTTTTGCAACATTTTTCATTCCTGCTCCGCACCTGTTTGTTGTAGCATCATGTTATATACATATAAACCTTCCTCTTTAACCATTCTATTTATTAAAACAAACCGCATCAAAATCCGTTGCATAGTTTTGAAGATTTAAGCATACAAAGGGACAAGAAAAATAGGGACAGAGAACGCGACTTTATTTTATACTATGTAGTGATAGTGATAGTGATTCTCCGTTCCATAATTTATTATGTTCTGGAGATCTTAGTGAGGTCTCATACATCTTGTCTAACCCATAATATGCTGCCATAAAACAAAGAAAAAGGGGGTTTAAGGTACATTGAAGGTCTAAATATGTGTACTGTTGGTGAGAGTATACAATTACTTCCAAAGGAGTTTGTAAGGCAGTCAC
Organism: Pelosia muscerda; assembly: GCA_963691645.1. Taxonomy (NCBI): domain Eukaryota; kingdom Metazoa; phylum Arthropoda; class Insecta; order Lepidoptera; family Erebidae; genus Pelosia; species Pelosia muscerda. Next base: position 12,185,062 of record OY829114.1, on the reverse strand, counting down.
CGCTTATCATAAAGGCCGTTTACTTAATTGGTATAGCAGCGATCAAAAAAACATATTGTAGTTTCGTCTCTACTTATGAATTAAGAACGAGGACATGTGTAACATTTCCGTTACAGTTTGTGAGACTCATACGCATTCTATTTTTATAGTAAGACAAGACCTTAATAATTTCTGGCATATTATCTGAATCGTTCAATCGTTCATTGTTAACAATAGCGCAGATGATTCTCAGTAGGTGTCTCCTACCATAACCCCAAGATGGTTGTTTAGGAGAAATTCCAATGCTCAAGACGTGGCTCCATGGTTCAACGGTTAAAACATTCCCTCTGTACATGAATGATCGCTTTTCTCCGATCAAATGTGCTTTATAACCCCACACGTGCCATGTGGTGCTGAGGGTCTCCCCGGCGATATGGACCCGTGCCCTAGGCTTGGGGAGACTACGGGTATATGATGACCCGGTCCACGAAGTAGTCTGCAAAGACGCGCCTGAGGTACCACGGGACAATACGCGTTATTTGGGTGTTTTTTGGAGAAAGCACGTGATGCTATATCAAAAAAATCCGCACGCGCCTAGACCTTATTTCTCTCGCGATATAGGTTCAAGATACGTGGCCGGAGGTATACGTAAGTGGCAAAGCACACCAGCTGAAAGAGGCTCTGGTGCACGCTTGCCTTCTATGGCTTCCATAAAAGAATTATAACTCAAAGGAAGGAGTAATGGGAACACGAGCTCCGAAGTGAAAGCCTTGGATGCAACCAAGAACAATGCTAAGATGATGATGATGAGGTATGGAAACAATAAATAAGAGACATTTCCACCTTGACTTCAATAAGTCTAATTTGACAATGCTTCATTGTAGATTAGCGGATACCGGCACCCAAAAGCCACGCAAAATCGAGGGTCACTCGCATATTGTCACCTCTATGTACTTTTCCAAAACAGGTTGAAGTTACCAGAACCCTTTACTTTCCAGAACCTTACCTACCTACCTACCTTCCTTACCAGAACTTGCAGAAATAATATTGCAAGTAGTTATCTGCCTGGTAGTAGGTTTATTACTAGCCAGTTGCAATATTATGTAACGTCTGAGTAGTAACAGGAAGAAATATTCATGAGCTGAAGACGGAACTTCAGCTCATGAATATATACCCATTCTTAGGGGTTTATTCCGGTCCTGCATGAGCGGCGGCCTGTGGGTGAGGGGTGAAGCTGCCGGAGCTGATGGAGTCTCTTTACAGAAGCGGGACGTGGTGGCGGCACGTAATGCGCGTCTTGTTATCGTACGTACGGCACGTAATCTCACCTCCGATAACCGAAGGTCCGAAGGCGATGTTCGTTTTAGTCGGTCTGAGTCCGACATAACCACTCTAAGGGGCTCCGGAGGGAGTGGTATTTGCCCGTGGGGATTCTGTGCACTGAGAAATAATCTATCTATGTAAACCAATGAAATATACGAGGGCCTCACGACTGTGATTAGACACGTTTTCCAGCAAAATAATGACCCAGATGCGTATTAAGTGAAACGTACTGCTTTACATACGAGTATGTACATTACACATGCTGTCACTAGGATAATTAGTTTTCGTTGTTAACCGACTAGCGTTCGACCAGTATCTCACCTGCTAATCCATGATGAAGTCAAGGATCGAACAACCTTGTACCTATTACTTTGTGACTTGAAATAAAGGCACCTATGTTATAGCGTTCTGGAAACACAATCTCAGACAAGATCCATTCTATAGCAATATCATACAATGACTTCTATGAAACATAGTACATACTAGACTAGCTTAATTTTGAATTTAGAACGGAACTATTGACGGGACTCAGAAAATAGAAAGAGGAACTTATAAAAATATTGATACATATTCGTATAGAGCTATTGGCACAGATCTTGGACCTAAGTCCGGAGAGAAACAAGGCCCTGCCGCGCGCAATTTGTTTTGATATAACCTATAATTGGTAGATTTAAGCTCATCACCACCGTTGTATCCTCCCTCAAAAGACAGGCTAAAAAGCGTACTGCGTGTTTAAAGCACATAATATTTTGGCTCCACAACTTGTGCTTTATATACTCGTACTTATACAAAAAAACGGTTTAAAATAAGAATTGTATCACGGGTTCTTGGGTGAATTTTGAATTTGGAATATTTCTGACACATACCTAATGACGCGATGACGGGACCAAAAATAGATAGAGGAGCTAACGAAGATTGATACCTATACACGTAACACATAGCGTGCATTTTTAAATGTCATCTGCGCGATAGTTATATAAAATTTAGTGGTAGCTGTGTTCAGTTAGTAACTTCCGTAGTTCAGTCTAGTATTCAGTCGATGGTCGTTTCAAGTCCGACATAACTGCCTCCACCGGCTCAATAAAATAAAGTATGCATAGAAACCATTGCTGTTTACTTTTTTTATTGCACATAAGCAAAAACATTACACTAGACTGCAAATAAGAAGTGTTGTAACGTACACGACACGTGTAAGTAGGATTAGAACGTCGCACGTTGCGTCGATCCACTTTCGCATAGCGTTTTTGTGAGCGCAGTGATCGCGAACCAATACACATGTCAATGCCTTAGAGAAAGTCATACTGTACCGTACATAAACTATACATTGGCATGCGGTACACGTTACTATTTATTAAAGCTTCTGATTTAGAAGTTATGTCTACTATTTGGTAGCGCTGATGGTAATAGGTTATCATCGCCTGTAGAGTTTTGTAAATGTAGAGGTGTCATTGAATAAATTGCGATAACATCCGTTAAAAATATTTTGTAAACTTTGGATAAAAATAAAATACCAGGATTTAAAATGTAATTAACTAAGTATCTAAGTATTATAATATTTTAAGCATAAGAGAATTGTTTTACATAAATTGACTGTCGTCATTAAACAGCTACACTTTGTGTTCAAGCTAGCATCCAATACTGGGTGTCACAAACACCTTCATTACCGCGTTACCGAATTAAAAATGTCAGTAGCAGTGACTTGTGACTTTTAGTGTAGAAACATTGACGTCATTGTAATATCTATTTCTGTCAAGGTTGATAATGGTTTATAAAAAATCGGTTTACAGTTTGTATATTCTGTCACTTTCTCACGCCTAGGTTATGTGTAAAGATATGTATACCATTCGCAAACTAAGTCTTTCTACTTCTTCTTCTTGTCACTGGCAACAATTACAAACAAAATTAACTCGGCGACACCAACCGCACCTTCCGTCGCTTCATTCAAATCGACGATTGTGCAGGTGTGGGAGTAAAACGGGCACGACAAGAGTAGTTTTTTTTACGAATAACCTTATTTCTGAGACAGATGTAGGAAAAGAAATTACGTCATTCAATGACAGCACGGTCTACCTTTTGCATTAGTGGACCTTTTTAGCATTGGCCGATAAGGACACCGAAGCGATATCGATAACGATTACTGCGTACGATAACAGTGTCGTCATCGAATAAAACAAGCAAGCAAGTTCCAAATAATTAAAGTGGACAATTCGCTTTGTTTTATTTGTTGCATGCTACTGCATGAGCATAGATTACCTAAACAGTTCTATGGGTAGATTATGGCTATGCTGGTGGACTACGGGTAAAAAAAATCCCCGTGGCTCACCTGGGTGAACTACGAGGTGGTCCTGGTGGAGGTGGCAATAAATGATTGTTGATAGTAACCAATGAAATAGCAATAGAGTCAAACTATATCTCTATCTCACTCGTACAATACAGAAGAAATACAGCGACCGAATGGTAACGTAAAAAATAGTTTGGTCTTGATGCTGAACAAGAAATGATATTTTTTCCTTTTCTAGAAGTATTATGACTTCCCTCACTCTGATGCTAAGCTGTGTGTATGCAATAATAATGACATGCAGTTGTAGTAATTCTGGTAAGCAAGCTTATTAGTAACTGTGGGATTTCGTAGTTCGTATATTGTTCATTGGAATCGACAATCATTGATTATCCTGTTATTGCTATCGTACCGATTTCCTTCTTCATAGATTATTTTGCCATGAATTTCCGCCGAGTACTTAGAGCATAACCCAAGTTGTTAGACTAGTATTTAACACGCGGCTTCTAAGCCTATATATTAAACTTATTGGATGTAAATGTTGAATATTTCGTAACAAATACTTTACATTCAGACTGACTAATTGACTTATCGGGGCAGTTAGCAGTCGCATGGTAAAAAAATGAGGATCAATTATTCTAAATCGCTCATAATTTTCTGAGCCTTTTCCCAATTCAATTGTGGTTGGCTTTCCAATTCAACTATACTATAATGCCTGAACTTCGATATTATCGGTGAACTGACTGCCATCTGACTTCCACAACTAATTAGCAATATTGAAGTTCTGTAGTTATACAAGTCTCACTTTTAGCCGGTATTCCCTAATTCGTATGGGAACCGGGACTACTCTCTGAGGCACGGAAACACTCAGAACAATGCAAACAGACATGCTCAGAGATAGAGTTTGTTAAACTAATATTATAATTTATTAACAATCGTGCCACAACAAATTTCTCCTGTATTATACGTATGTATGTAATTAAATAATTCTGTATTCGGGGATTTATCATAATCTCTCGCGAAGCCGATGACAGAAACTAGTGTAGCCTATATTTGTCGGCAGTGATCGTAGGATCGTTGGAATTAAGTACACTTTTATGGTTTCGAGACGACTATATTTAATTAGATGAGAATTAGCTTCCAACATTAACCCGAGACGACTTAAAAAACAATTCAACTAAGTGTCTTGTTCACGAAGTTGTTCAGGCGATTAAGACATCCTCTTCCTACTAAAATAAGCCATTAGAGAAAGACCTCACTAATAATTGTCTTGCTTCTTTCTGAAGGGGACAACGCGAAATCGGCACCAAAACTGTATTCTATAGATCTATAGATCTTGCTCGCTTGCTTTTCAGGGGACGAGTGGAGTTCTCTCGTTTGCCATTTTGCTCACGTCGATAGTGCTTTGCGTGAACGCGTGGCTTGCTGCTAGTTCTTTCTGCGAGCAAGTAATACTCAAGAAGTAGGCGGCGGAGCATGTCCGCAGGAGATCCCGGTTCTGCACAGCCGCTGGCTGACGTGAATAAGAAAAGAGACGAGAGGCCCAAAATATTTGAGGAGTCTAGTGGGCATATGATTCGAATTTTAGGAGATGAGTGGTATCGTCGCCGCGTCGTGCTCGTCGTCCTCTTAGAGGTTATTTTTACCATTCCATCTTCAGTTAATGTCCGCTGGTTTACTATTTCAACAAAGGGGAAAGTATGAGGAGAATGGGCAAGAGACTTGTTTGGAGATGAATAGAAGAAAGATTTTATACGGATTTACATTTTTATTTGCTCTGTACCCTGACCAGGTAACTCCTTGGTAACAATATCCATGTATAAACAGGTACGGTGACACCGCAGCGGTGTGATGACGCCAGTTAACATAACTTACAAGCCAACATAATATGTAACATGTACATGATTATTATTACACATTAATATCTAATTTATGTGAAGGTAAGTAAACTAAGTAATAGATTCATGTTACTCAACCGTGACTAAATCGTTTTACTGGCGCATTTGATTAGACATTTTCAAACACAGCTGTTGCGTAGGATATGAACATGTTTACTACTGAATGAAGACTGTTATGAACAAATAGATAATATTCTTGCTAAGGTCGTAGAGCCTCTTTCAATGTACGTGTGGAAACCTCATTCGGATATAGTTACCAGCATATTTCTTGAACTCAAATCGCGAGACAACCGAACCGAGGCCCTTGCGCGGCCTATGATTGGTGGATTTGAGCTCCTCCACCACCCACCACGATTTTATAACGTGTTTGCGATTAGGATACTTGCCTTTATCACCTTTATCGGAACCTTACGGTTATAAGGCGAGTGTTATGTACAGTGGACTACGAAAGTTTGTTCTTGCTATGTATCCTCACAGATACCCGCCTTTGGAGCCGTTGGGGAGGAAATGTCGGGGACGCGAACCGACTAAAGCGCATGCCGTTTTTGGGGTCTTTAGCTATCGTAGGTGAGGTAGTAACCAATATATATATATATATATATATATATATATATATATATATATATATATATATATATCCCAAGGAGTAGGGAGTATGGAAGTTCCCGGCCATTTCTATATCCCACGCATCCTGGCAGATTCGGGGAGTCCAGATGCTCCCTACCACTTCCATCAATCTATCATTATTTCCTGGATTGTGCTCACTGCTTGAGAAACTTTCTCCTGTAGTGGTAGCCCATTGTCCTACAGCCTATTGACAGTTAAAACACATTACTGTTATCAACAACATCTGTTATTATTATGATACATCTTATCTTAATGACTCATAAGATATTATTTGTGCACAAACAAAATTTACATTTAAAATTCATTTATATGTGGTTAAAGACCAGTTTCTTTTGCATAAAAGACGAGTATGAATAATAAAATGTAAATATATTACTTCAACAGTATCTTCCAGTTTATACAGTAGTGTAGAAAAGTTTACATTGAAAATAAACAAATGCAGATTAAATATATTATATTGCATTTGTTGGTGTGGCCATATTTGGTGATACCTGACAAATTATTTGACTGTGGGTAACCTTTAAGAGGCCTTAGACAAGTGACTATTTGTTAGTAGTGTTTTCTAGAATGGAATAGAATATAATATTCAATGTATGAGATTGACACGTATTTGGGCGTTTATGACATTTATGACAGGCGTGAACGATTATCAATCTCATAAATTGATCTTGATCAATTTGTTCTATTCCATTCTACAAAACATTTGCCATTTGTCTAGGGTCCAAGGTATGATTCGCTAACGATTCGATTCTATAGACGCGTGCAGTAGAAGTCGATACGACGGAACGACATATCGTCTGCTCACGTGTCTGCAGTAAAGGTTTTGAGAGAACGGAGCATTGTGATTGGCAGTCTGCCTCTTGTGAACCTGTGTGCGTGTGTAGCCCGCCAATCGCAATGCTCCGTTCTGTCGATACCTTATTACGAATTCGATATTATTTCGTGCTAAGGCTACTGATGTCGTATGTTGGTGTGTGTCAATACAACGCAACGAAACATCGTCTGCTGCATGCTACTGCAGTTGTCATTGTAGTTGTACTTGACATTGTAGAAGGAGAAATGAGTGCCAATAGTCTCATTGTCAAAGAAAACATAGACCACAGGTATAGACATAGGAAGTAAAGCCTAGTAAGCGGACCTGAATATGGTGTGCATGTCAGTTTGAGTATGATATTACTTCCCCAACCAATTCCAGGGGGTATCCAAGATTATTTGCACGATTAAAATAAGGCTCTGAAGAGAAAGCCTGGATGCAACGAAAGATAGGCAGGACTCACTACTGATTAAGATGTAAGTAAGTATCAACCTGCGCTAGCTACCAAAGAGTACAGGTTATTTAAATGAAAATTCCAGAATGGAACAATGGCAAGCCACAGAGTATCAATATCATAATATCATGTTACTCTCTGCTAAGTATGAAACTAGGTTATCGAGTTGTTGTTATAATTAAGTTTTATAATTTTGTATTCTGAATTTAAAAAGATATTTTTATTTTCCTATTAATTACATTTTTAAATAGCTTCAAGATGTAATAAACAATTTAAACAAAGTGCCATCAGCATCGGGTGTATGGACCAAGTAGCAAGCATGTATGTATTTCAGTATTCTTTTTAATATCTCAATAAAATTCCTTGGTAACGCGAGTCTCCAAAGAGGACTCACTACAGTATGCTATGGTATGGTGGGCTGATTTGCGTGAGGCGGGGTAATTTATTCAAACCGCCCATCCCGTCAAAGAATTATTATATTGAAATAAATAAATTACTAATTATAAACTGATGTTAAGATTTTTGAGGTGGACTTTGAGGGTGGTGGTCTTTGGGGTAAAGTCTTGTATTATTCTGGCCATTCCTATAATGTGTTAAGTTAACAAGTTAACACCACAAACAGTGTTGTTTCAATTTGTATGTTTGTTAACAGAAGAAAATCATAAAAATATTGTATAGTAATAATGCTTCATAGATAATCTAATAAGAAAAAAAAAATGTATTGTGCTATTTGTATTTCTGCTCTTCAAATTATAAAATGGTTTGAAACTTGGCTATATTGAACAGCAAATTATAAAATTCTAGGGTTGAAAGTATATAGGTACACAAAAACACTTTTTACGAATATTAATAACTCGTAAAGAAGAAGATCCAAACCCCATATAAGTTCATCACACATAAATTACGTCGCCATGAAATTGGTTTCGTATAATAAGTACATAAAGTTATTTAACTTCGTCTTAAAAAAACTCGTAGGGCCAAACTGAATTAGTTGATGACACTCGACTCGCTCAAGGTTATTGGAAACAGCGCAACTGGCTGAACTTACAAACAAGCAGTATTTATTACGAAATGATAATCACCCTTCATATTCAACAATGAGTTGCATTACCATAAAAATTAAACATGATAATAATTATTGTTCGATGTACGACAAGTGTTTGATCATCACACATAAATAACTCACCTTAGAAAACTTAAAACGTCTTCAAAATACGACTTATATCCATATAACACTTTCACGATTATTTCAAATCATAAACCAAGAGTTAAAACATGAAAAATAACAATTATTTACAATTTTTCAATATTTACAAATAAACACCACTTTCCAATGCGCAAAGCACTAGTAATATTCCAAAAACAAAATAGATTAAACTGACTGAATGAACTGACAGTAGTGACAGTTGGTGAATTAGTGTTGTACCAAAAATGTCGTTACAAAAATCAATCGAATATAAATTTAATGTGAGAATATTTTTTTAGTATTCGAGTAAAAATTTCATAAAACACATAACATAAACTCACGCGTATATCCCCGAAGGGGTAGGCAGAGGTGGTAGCACCCACATTTCACCAGTTTACGTTTTAGGTTCCAATATAATAGGTGGCGAGCCTATTGCCATAAACTGGACACTTATAAATCTGCGATAAATACCTACGTAATACACGTAACTACGATAAGCATCGAAAAGTCATTGGTGTTTGCCATGGTGAAACCAGGGATCGAACCCGATACCTCGTCTCAGCTCAGCAGTGCATTACCTATACCACTAGGCTACCGCGTTAGGTTATGAGGTAGGTAATATTTATTATAATATGGCATAATATTTAACATGTAACATTTACAAAATGCAAAACATGAAATTGAATTAAATTTAAATACCTAAATACTTTTTAGTTATTCAAATAAAAAATATTAAATTATATTTTAAATATATTCGAACTTGTCAAATATTTAACTCGATTACTATGTAACGAAACAAATAATATCTCTATGGTGCAGCACTTTGTCTTTGGAAAAAATGTTGCCGACATAATTATTTTACCCAAAAGACAGGAAACAATTCAGAAACTTACTATGTACTTCACAAACGTTTTATAGTTCATACAAAATATTTATAAATAAAAATCTGTTTCATAAAATTTTAACTACGTTAAAACAGAATATGATGTACTTTAGGGACTTTCTCCTCTTTTATTTTCTATGAAAGTCATTTTTAACTAGCGACGTAAAATCGAAGTGCGTCGTGTGTGCCACACACACCTGTGTATGTGTGTGGGGCATCGTAGCTCCCGAAATGATAATGCGATTTTGATCTATTTTTATTTGAATGGTGAATTCGTTGGAGATGTTCTTAGCTATGTTTGATGATAATCAGTTCAAGATAGTCCGTCAATATGGGTGTCAAATGAAAGAACTTGATTAGGAGATTAATTTATAAAGTATAAAATACCCCCGACACAAGAAAAACTTTGAAAAAGTGAAAAATAAATTATTCAAGCGTGTTGGGGGACTTTGGATTGATTCGAAAACAGGTGCAAGTACTTTAGCAGTTAGATGAGCCCCGACACGACATCGCTGGAATTATTAAGTTTTTCGTGGATTAAATGCTTAATTTAAGTTTTATTTGAAGCATGTTTATTCGCATTGTAGAACCCATAACACAAGCTAGTTAAACTATGCTAGACCCATGGCTAGATGGCGTTGTGTAAATTTTCCTAGAATATATTTTATTCTATACGTAATTAATTTAAACAGATTTTCCTTGTAGTGTCCATCTTACAAGATTTGGGGGAAAAAAAATAATAAAGGAAAGAAATTAGTCATGATTGTAAATATATTTACTTATAAATTTGTCACCTGAATTCTATTTTTGTAGTTTTGATCCCCACAATTTACAACCCAAAGACAAAGTTCATAATAATATTCACAGAATTTTCAGAATTACATACTTTAATGAATTGTTGAAACTTTGACAGGTTTTTTAAGGAAATCTGACAATACAGTGGGCAACATTACGCTTTGGTTCTGTGTTCCCACCGGGCGGGCCAATGTCTTCGAGGTCCAATCAAATCATTCAGCTGGCGAGCCTGTGTGGGCGATACTTATCAAAACAACGTCCGCACTGGCATGATCGCGTGTTATTTACAAATTAAAATTTGAAAACATTGACTGAAAATAGTGAAGTAATAACGTTTTATGGGTATGCAGTGGAATATTTAAGTGGTATTGGTTAAAATAAGACAAAAATATTGGTTTACTGACAGTGTAATAATATTATTTTGTGTTAAATATGACCGCATCTGCGATGATTGAATTGGAATCCTGGATAATCTACCAGTGTGTGCTGAATGAATGCCATGTGTCCAGCTGTAAGTAGACAATATACCTAATACAATTAATATGTACCTAATAATGCAATAATAATTCATGCTTCCACGAGCAATTTACGATGATTTTGATATGTTTTACAACAAATTTAAATTAAAACGGCCAGATAAATTAAAGAACGTTGAATAAATTCTTTTAAGTGTTAATAAATTGTCTTATTTGTATTCAAAAGGCACAATTAAATAAATAAAAAAAAGTTCGGACGAATATAAATATTTTAGCGTTCAACTTTAGTTCATATTAAATTATACGTTTAAGTGTTTTTTAAAGGTTCAGTATTTAAATATCTAAGTACCTGGTCTAAATAATATAGGTACCGGCTTAATATACTTAGCCATAAATATTCACATGAGTCACAAGTTAATGTACCAATTAATTAGGTTTTTTCAGTTAATTAGCCACGAAGGATACCCATGGCGCTCTATATTTAACTAACTAAAAAAGAAAATTTTATGCATTTTTTTTCCGTGAATTTGAAATCCACACAACCAATCAATTTAACTTCAGGAAACCGTTAACCATTCTCTACGTTATTAGATCTACGATGTCTTGTAACTATACCTGTTATAGGTGTTTAAGTATATTTCGGCAAAATGGGGTAGTTTATAGTAATTTTTTGAAGTTTATAGATTTCGTTCCGCAATAAAACAAATGTCAATCAAATAAGTCTAATAGTTCGAAACTCTCAGTACGCAACAAAGCAGACTCGTACTTGACCTGTTTGTATATTTACTTACTTAAAAAAAAACAACGGCAATGAAGAACAATGGGAGAAATTAACTGAAGGAGGTTTTTATTTTCCTTCACCTCCTTTTCTTCTCCTTTAGGTACCCAGTTTTAACTCACTCTGCACACTCTCAAACTCAAACTCTCTCAAACTCACACTGCTTCAAGAAGGACATTAGAATGTTCGGCAACATGGTCGGCAACACGTATAAAGGCATATTACGAGGCACGCATAGGATACGGTAATCAGTTTCCATCCAATGGACCGTGTGTTCCATACTGGTTTGTCATCCGTCCATCCACCCTCTGTACACCTCCATCCAAAATCGCACCCTGCGATACCATTGGACGTTTGTTTATGAAGTGCCTAATCATTTCTGAAGCCGGGGCCCATTCAAATTTTACCAATCAAATCTTCCCAAGGGGCTCCGACTGTGAGAATTGCATGAATTTTAAACTACTGGGCTTGTTTCTTTCTAGTTTTTATTTAATTATTTTTTTCACGTAATTTTTAAATTTAGTTTTTACGCAGTCGGGTTTTTTGTTTTTCTTAAAATTTGTTTTTATTACGGATTCCATTGCTATATATTTGGTATTATTTACACGTAAATAAGTAACTACTAGTACTACACTAACACTAAAAGTAAATAATCACTACATACCTAGTATAAAATAAAGTCGCGTTCTCTGTCCCTATTTTTCTTGTCCCTTTGTATGCTTAAATCTTCAAAACTATGCAACGGATTTTGATGCGGTTTGTTTTAATAGATAGAATGGTTAAAGAGGAAGGTTTATAATGCATATAACATCATGCTACAACAAACAGGTGCGGAACAGGAATGAAAAATGTTGCACAAACGGGGTGATGCAGACGAAGTTGCGCGGGTCAGCTAGTACCAAATATATCCCAATCTGTAAAAAGTGTTTTCATTTCAATGCTCCTGATGTTAAGCGGTTACCAGTTTATAAACAAGGTCGATGACGTATATTGTATGAAGTTATACGCTTCAATGTGACGACTGTGGTCATTTGTCATAAAATTGACCGCAATGATATTTTCCTTCAGGCCACTTGTACCTGTATAAAATAAACTTATTATACTAGTGACCAACTAGGTTTATTATAACTGTTTTTTCCCGTAATGGCTGCATATGTTGAGTACCAACATAACTATACATATCGGCACGGATCTTGGAACTAAGTTGCGAGAGAAACAAGGCCTGATGCGTGAGGATTCTTTGATGTAATCTATAGCTGGTAGTTTTGAGCTCTTTCACCACCGTTCTACCCCATGCTATCCTCAAAAGACACCCCAAGAACACGTACTGCGCGTATAGAACGCATTTTGAGCACAATTTGGGTCCACAACTCGTGCCTATACCTACACTAACATACATTACATATCACACGCTGAAGGGAAAATGAAATTTACATTAAATCTAAATTGAGATGTTACTTGTGTGGCGTCAGAGCATTAGATTGTCGAATCGCGGGTAGGTACTATGCCCGTTCTAGTCTGCGTACCGTTACAAATTCAGAATTCAGGATTCATTTACGCCGCCCCACCCGCCTAAGACAATTTTTTCATAAGTACAAAAATTTGCATTGAGTCCTCTACCTCCAATATAGCAGGCAACCGCTACTTCGTGTCTATAAAAAGAAACATAACCTCTCATCTGCCGTCTACCATATTAATTGAGAGAAGTGGAAATCATCCAAGTATTCAATTAGCGGCACGCTCCTCCCTGATATGCTTCATTGGGGAACAACATACACTTGCGCGAGGCATATGTTCATACACTACTGTTCATTAAGAGCGTGGACCAATTAAAGTTTATTAGACGTACTGTTTAAACGAGCACGATTACACTTACCGGCGTATATCTTGACCCCAAATCGCGAGAAATGAAATCTTTTTTTATCGTGCGCTAATTTCTCAAGGATACCAAACCAAAGCTGGTAGAGATGGTTATGTTGGAATCGAATGGACTAAAACGCGCACCGTCTTTGGGTCTTTGATTGCCGGAGGTGAGATAATATAAGACATATCACTCGTACCCGGACAGGGAAGAAACAAGGCATTGGTGCGCACGGATTGGTGCGATATAATCTATAATTTAGTGGGTTTCAGCTCTTGTGGCGCTGTATATCAATTATTCATTTAGCCTATCGTAGTCCACCTTCATAATACCAGTCTGGACTTAGGTTTCGTCCAATATTGAGGATGACCTACTGTTTCCACGCTGGCCAGACAGGTTGGCACAGGGTTTTATTTCGAAATTTCCATCTCTCGCAGTGATGTTTGGGTTTTTCGTTAGTTGCCTCTTACGACATCTCTCAGATGGGGTGGTGATTATTCTTTCTCCGTCATCGTACAGCGATGTCGTAGCGCCCGGTGCTATCCTCAAAAGGCATTTGAACATATTTTAGGTCCAAGATATGTGCCCTGAGGTATACCCGCGAACGATACAGCGGGCTTCTTATCTTAAAAACTAAATTGGTTCTTACTGTTGTCGACTCACTTGTGATGTTTATTGATGTGAACTAGCTGCTATCCCTGATTTTAGGTAGGTGTCCCCAATAACAAATTACCACGGTAACACTACTCGTATCAATATAAATAGTATTACCGTGACATTGCGGTCATATATTTGTACACCACAAAACGTGGTAGAATATAGAGGATAATCTAACATTATTATAAGATCTGTAACTAACCTAATGTTCCACAAATATATGATAATTATGATTATATGTTAATCTTACCTAGGGTTGACTTTCTTCTCTAGGGCACCCCAGATTCGGTGGCCACGCAGGTTGATGTGACGAAACACTTCAGTTTTAGTCGGTTCGGGTTCCATATTGATAGTAAAGTAAAGTTTCTCGTGTAGCCCGCGACGGATTCTGTATGTATACAAAAGATAAAACAAAAAAACTCCTGCCACGCCTTCATGTGATAATTTTATTCCGGTTTTGACGCGTATGATTTATTTTCTCGAACTACCCTATAGCAGACTGGTAGGATTTATATCCTACTATGACGCAGACGAAGCATAACATATATACCTTTTTCTTGCTTTAACCTGTGTGCGCTTGATTATTCATTAACATGCAACATGCTGCATGCACATATGCATGAAGAGTGAGTGTACCTACCGGTACCGCTCCAAATGGAAATTACGGTAGCGAATGTCTTTGGAATTTATTCAACTTTTTCAATTTGGTGCACAGATAGTAAATAATAGAAACCTGCGGAGCAAAATAAAGCGATCAAGGAATCATAATATCTACCTTTTACTTTTTATACCTTTTTTCAAGCGGAAATCTCCTTGGATAAAACGCCCCCGCGTATCCGAGTGGATTAAGTCGGAAGTGAACTTACTAAATCCTCTCGCTGTTTCGAATGTTCATATGCAGAGGAATAAGGTGAGCCCATGAGACATTTTTCTCGCACCTCAACGTGCCCAACTGGCTCTGAGTCATCTCTGGTTACCTCCGGTTTTCGGATGCTCTGAATCCCATTCCCACAATTGAGGGGGCCCACTAGTGTAGAAAGGTCTCTAATTCACTCCCGGAAAGATGGAATCATCAAAATACCCACCAACTAAATCTTACGTCGACGCGGCAACGTCAACCCTAAATTCATCCAAAATTTACTGTTTAAAGGCCGGAGATCTTGGTGGTTGCTATTAAGCAAATTAATAATGTTACTTTCTGAAGTTTACGAGAATATCACACATTCAAATAAAACCACTTTTTACGGATTCCATCGCGACATATTTCGTTTTTGACCGAAGTTTCGTCTAATTTTCAGCAACCATGTTCGCGAAGTTACTAAGGATGGTGGTTGTCAAATAATTTGAAGCACAAGTTATCTCGCAGTACCCAAACTATAATGAATTGTTGGTGTCACTATTTATACACAATGAGCTCACTGTGTCGTTAAGTCTTGCTGTATTTTGCATTTTGTTAAGTTGAAATAATGATGATTATTTATGTTAATCTATGTATATTTATTTAAATTCATAATGCATGCAAGTTAGTCTGCATTCGCAATCGTAGGTAATGAGAAACAACAGTGACTTACTTAAAAAAAAGAGCTATATATATAAATAGCTTAGTAACATTATCAAGTTGCGCTACTATATATATATAGGTATGTATTTAAACTATCATGGTCACTCAACTATCAGGATACCTTTCGATTTTGACTTACTTGATAACTAAAAATAAGAAAAATCATAGTTTCATTTTAGTTAGACCATAACTTATTTTACAATGCATATTTATAAAGCACAGACTAAAATATTAAGCTGTATTGGGTTGAATCGGATGACTTGCCATTAACCGGATACTTATAAACCTGCGATAATAAAAGCCAATAAAGAAAAGAAAAATAAAGCCAAAAATTAAAGCTACTAGGACATTTTCCATGTAGGTACTGTGGCGAGTTTCCGATATTTTTTTAGTTATAGCCAAAACCGAATCACGCGTAGATACGTATAGTAAACATCTTGTGACGTGATCGTGAATGTGATCGAGATCAAGTTCGAGTTTGTAGTGAAAGTGAAACCAGTGGTAGTGCTAACTCATAGGAAAGGAACTCGAAAGAGGGTAGATCGATATATTTACTCCTAAAAATTTTGTTCACCGTTTACCGCCAGTTCTTCCGTGTTCATGGTGCTTAAAACAGCACCGAACTTTCAGAAACTACAAACAATACATGGTAAATTTCCCGATGACTCTAATAGTAAAGCACCTATTGAATTTCTAAGTGTGAGTAGGTAATTCTAAATTACTGAAAAATGACCATAAAAGTTGGTAAGTCTGACAGCACAAGCAACACAGTAAGTATTATAAATGCGAAAGTAACTGTCTGTCTGTTTACTACCTTTTTACGACAACCTTTGAACCGATTCGAATAACAGAAAAAGCTAGCAGAACATAGTACGTTTACCATATAGATTGGACTTGAAACATAAGTACTCGTAGTAAAGTTTATAGTTCACAAAAATAAATGGTACGAAAGGTAAAGGTACATTTGGTGTAGTGTTATAGACTGCCTAGCCTGAGTTTGTTTCTCGAAAGCATTAATGACCTACTAAACATGTGGTTATAGCACCCAGTCGAATGGCACCTGCTCGAACAGTATCTATTTTAGTCCAAAGAGAGCATCTATCAACATTTTAGACTAGTTCTATTTGTGTATACAAATTTACTTTTCATCTTTTGGACTACGAAAAGCACCAACAAGTAGCCTGGTGTTGAGATTGCATACAAGTCGGTTGTGTCTTTAACCTGGAAGTCATTTAAATTGGATAAGTTTCTGCAGGGTAAGCTTCCTCTATCATCGGCCATATTAACAGAACAGGTGGGAGTAGACGATATTATTAGTCAAACCTGGACTCCGATTCCACTAATTGTCAAACCACATTCATTATGAAAAATTACTTTTTTATATAGACCTATAGTAAAAAAATAAATGAATAAGAGATTATAAAGTCTTTTATGAACTCAACAAACTGTCATTAACTTTTAGACTCTAACAGCGTAGCAGTGAAATCTGAAATTAAGTGGAATTTTTGCAATGTCTGTGGTTTGACAATCGTTGACAATAAGTAGAATCAGGGTCCTGGGCCTATTGATGATAAAAAAATACATATGCACTAAATTCGTAAACTTAGGTTCCACATACAGACCACCAGAACCGCCAAGGCAAGAAAGAAATCATGTCATGTAATTTTTGCGCACAAGTAAAATTGTTCGCAGAAAATTGGGGTATTCATATTTCTGAAGGAAAAGTGAAGGATTTCCTTGTTAAGCCCTTTGAGTTCGAGATTAGAGGGTTTAGCCGTTTACAAGCCGACGAGATGACGGAAGCCGTTTGTAGAGACGATATTTTGTTGAAAATAATAACAGAAGATCCCCACAAGTCTGTCACATAATTTGAAAGCCGTATATTACCATACGCAACGAAATATAAACATAACATAACATAACATAAGCTCACGCCTTTATCCCCGAAGGGGTAGGCAGAGGTGCTAGCACCCACATTTCGCCAGTTTATGTTTAGGTTCCAATGTGATAGGTGGCGAGCCTATTGCCATTAACCGGGCCCTTATAAACCTGCGATAAATACACACATAACTTCGAAAAGCATCGAAAAGTCATTGGTGTGTGCCATGGTAACCCGGGATCGAACCCGAGACATCGCCACAGCAGTCCTTTACCCATACCACTAGGCTACCGCGGCTTTCCTATATCCTAGTTTTCCTATCCTAGTTTAAATGTCGTTGTTTAAATTCATTTTAAATTAATCAATGTTGCAATACTTGCAATATGGCAACCCTGCTCAGTACATGACTCTTTTACGAAGCCATTGTTCTCATATACACAAAATTGCAGTCCAGTAGGCCTATCCCAATGGAGCCTGCTGTGTTCATGTTGACCAGACGGGTTGTTTCAGGATTTTATTTCGAGGTTTCCTTCTCTGACAGTGATATCGTCTATGTACTTTTCCGTTAGTTACTTATTACGACACCCTTCAATGAGATGGATTGGTGATATTCTTTTTCTGTCAATACTAGCCATGGTTACTTACAAAGAATTTATTGTTTATGGTTTCAATGACTCGTCAAAAAGATAGTTTTATTTCAATAACAGCGTTACTATTATCACTACATAGTATAAAACTAAATGTTTTCATGTCCTTAAGTCCCTTTGTATGCTTAAATATTTTGCACTACCCAACGGATTTTGATGCTTTTAATAGATAGAATTGTGAAAGAGGAAGGTTTATATGTACCTATGTTATATACATGGATTTTGATGCGGTTTTTTTTAATAGATAGAGAGATTGAAGAGGAAGGTTTATATGTACATAACATCATGCTACGACCAACAGGTGCGGAGCAGGAACGAAAAATGTTGCAAAAACGGAGTGACGCAGACGAAGTTGCTTGGTCAGCTAGTTCTAAATATAATACTTCGTAATAATAAGATGTTCGACAGGCGGGACATCCAATACATTTTTCATTGAGTAAATTATGTTTCGATGAGTTTTCATGACACAGGAGGTCCCCGAAGGCCGCGTCCTTGACGAAGGCAGCTCTTTACGATTCCTACAACAGGAGCGTAGAGGTTTATAGCTTTATGTATACCCGGGCATAATCAATAACATGCCACATGTCGGCACATGTACAACAAAGGTGATTTGACTTAAATCATTGCTGAGTGTGTTTTGCTCACAGTAGGATCAATATTTATGTTTAAAAGTAAACAGATAGAAAGTTTATAAAAATATAAATATATAATGGACTAGATTATGCCCGCGGCACTGCCCGCGTGACTGCCGGTTATCGCGACCTGAGCGCCATCTGTGCAACTTAAATTCTATTTTACTAATCATAACTCTGGTTCTACTTAACCGATTGCAATCAAACAAACGTAAGATTTTAAATTTGATCAAACCCCTTCAAACTGAAAAAACCGCATCGAAATCCGTTTAGTAGTAGTAGTACAATTATATAATAGTATAGATAGATAGAAGATAGATATATAGATAGATAGATTTGGACCCTTAAAGATTGCGCACAAATCAAATACAAAGATTGGTTTTTGAATGGCTAATAAGTTCTCAATTATTGATTAACCGATAGCAGTTCTATGGAATGTGACTAAGAATCGAGTGGCATGGCATGGCTTCACATTAGAGTTGGTAACACTCACTCACATAAACACGCACGCACGCACGCATATGCAAATAAATAAGTCTTCATAATTACAATTATCTGCATTATTTCATGTCCTTTGACTTACTGCAATAATAACCAATACCCAACATAGAAGAAACTTACCGAAACAATAAACTAATAATTGCCATATTGTAACACAGCGGTTTGCTGTTGGATTTATGTATGGCAATTATCCTATAATATCAACTCCAAAGTACCACCAGGTTACTAACTTGGTACAATAAATCCAATATGGTACGTAATTCGGCAGATTTATAACTATAGTGTATGTTACGTTCATGCCAAAAGATCCTACTATGTATATCAATCGGCACGGATCTTGGACTTATGTCGTGAGAGAAGCGAGACCTTGCGGATTGCTTTGATATAATCATTAATCGGTAAATTTGAGCTCCTCCACCAAAGCTGCTACCCTAAAAAGATTGCCCAAAAATGCGTACTGTCCTCATAGAACGCATCTTGATCACATTTTGAGTCCACAACTCGTGCCTATATCTATACTAATGAATGGAACCATGTGAAGAAGTTTGCATGTTTGCAACTCAGTCAGGCTCGAACGGATCTGGATGAAATTTCATACAGGGCAACTTTTAATCCCTAGAATATTCCATGGGTAGCGGGAACGGGATCTGAATTTAATACCAACAGTGCCACAGACAACAGTTAGCAATAACAATTTTAGGGCTGAATCCAAACTGTTTTAAAATATTCATGAAGTTATTTACCTACTTATTAAAAGTTTCGAAGGAAAGGGTGTCGTGAAAAATATCAATTTATAGTCTGAAACTTTCTAAACGTAAAGATAAAGTTCAGAGAATTTTTTAATGGTTATTGTTAGTTAAGAATTTTATAAATAACCTCAATATTAAATTGATAGCTGTTGCTTTGGAGAGAAGACATGTCTTCAGAAATTTCTTAGTACGACGCTACAATACGAATATATTGTCGTAGATCGCCCGAAAGATGATTGTATAGGAGAATTACGAATGCTTCACACATGGCTTTGTGACTCCGCGGTCAGACCATTCCCCCTGTAAGAGTAAGATCGCGTATTCAAATCCCGTCTAAATATTCACTTTTCCGATTTGAATTTGATTCGAAACAGTTATCATACTAATATTGCAATACAAATGTTAGTAACCAAAATTACTAACGGATCTGGAGTGGTTCGGGTTAGGTTAGAATCCCCAAACCCCTCCAATTACGGTAAATTGCTTGTGTTATTAGCAGGTTCACTTCGAAAGTGACCAGAGGGTCAATTCTCGTAATGAAAGTCTGTTGGACCCAAATGTCTCAAACGGTATTATCGTAACGCAATTTTTAATACTGAAAATTGATATCGTTATTGAGATTAGATCGAGACTGAATTTTGAACAGATTCTCATTACGGAAATTGACTCTCAGGTTTATCTATCGTAAGGTCGACTTCTTAGCCATTTAGCTACCAATGCTTCAAAATGTGGAATCTCGTATGTTCTGTGTACAATGCTATATTAAGTACGTTCTTGTGATAATCCAGTACACAATTAGCATAGCTACGTTTCAGGCACATGAAACGCTAAATAGCGTGTTATATCTAAATGAAGCAAGTCGGTGTAATAATTAGCATTAATTAAAAGAACTAGCACAACAGCAGCACTTTTATTAGTGCAGTGTGTCAATTAACCGAATATTTTTTTTATGTTATGAGTCAGTACCAATTTTTGTCCTGTAAATGTGTTTTGGAACATGTTTTGTCATTAACTGGGCAAGTAACCTGTTCAAAAATATATCCCTCCCCGCCCTCCTATTTTCAAAGTTCCAGACTCTTTTTTTTTTTATTGTACGCAAAAAATTCCAGACTGAGGTGAAAGTTTCGGATACGACCGGTACTAACGCAAGGATGATGATGATGATGATCCTAAGAACATAACATTCGTCGCATAACGTGAACAATTATTATTATTGCTTCAAACACTAGATACATACAACATAATAGATATACCGGTTGATTTTATAATGGTTTCGGAAAAAAAGATTTTGGCCACAATTTCGATAGTAAAATCGTAAGGAAGTCCTAATTTGGCGAAAAAAAAATATTTCCTTTTTACACGTCCCATTATATATAGTACCGACACACATCACTATGAACTTCTAAAAAACGACACTAACCTTCGTCTATGTCAAGCTACATTATTACTTCTTTTGTACCTATTTGATTGTCAATTCACTTGTAAATTTATATCAGGACCCTACCCCACCCTACCTCCTACCAAGACTAATATTATAGGTATCAATATTACTTTACTTTCGTAGTGAGATTCGGACTATCAGGATACTTAGGATACAAGTGTAGTATATGTATATTATATCTTCTCTCATCTTTATTTTGTAAAAATTTACATTTGTTTTTCAAGATACAATACACAAATATCGATGGACGACATTAGTTCTAACCCGAATCACACTTAAGTTTAGATGTAGATTAAGATTTTAACAAACACACACAATTTTTTTATAACTATACTCTGTAAAATATAGCATGGGTCCTATGACAGATGTCAAAATGAGGTTCATAGGGATGTCCGAAATTCGATGAAAATATCGATACTACCAGCTATTATTGATGCATGTTACATATAATTAGGTTTAGATTAATTGTATGTATGTGTTTAATTGTAATGAGAACGGAATATACTTAGCATACAAGGCGTCTTCACTCGTACTGATGAGAATGAGTGGAGTGGATCAGTGGAAGTTCATATCAAACAAGATGTTGGCGCGTGTATCTTATGCCTATAGCATGGCCAAAGAGCCAAACGCGGCGTGTCTTCTTAAAAAATCCGAAAACAGGTTCAGGGCGTTGATGAATTGAATGTAGAATTTTATTTACTGAATATTATTTAGGATCAAGTATATTGAAATATAAACATTATTATGATATTAAAATACCTAAGCAATAATATTAAATTCTAATAATTTTTTTCTTATATTAGTTTCAATTTTAAATTAAGCTTTATTCAAAATATGGATAGTTCATATTATGTGGTCACGATGATTCATCGCCCATCACTAATTAGCTCGGTATGCCCATAAAGTATGACATTGACAGCTACTACATTCAATAATAGAAAATTCAAAACTTCATGTGCGGGATTTCACTGACAGCTGTCATAGGACCCAAGCTACATTTTACAAAGTATAATTAGTTTTTCATTTTGGTTCTCACGACATTATCTGTCGGAAGAAATGGTTCTGTAAGTTTTGTAGTATAATCTGAATTGAAATATGAATGTAACTGTTCGTATTAGATTTTAGATTACGTGTCCAATTCTGTTGTTGATATCACGCTGTAGATCTGTTTACATGTTTAGATTTATAAACGACTACATACCTAATTTTTTTTTTCATATACAAAATAATTAGTTAACGTGTGAAGCAACATTTATAACACACACGATTGTGTATGATCTAATTTACCTATCAATTAGCCTATCGCAGTCCACTGTTGGTTATATGCCTCTCCTAATATTAGGAGGCTTTGGGCTACTGTTTGCTCGCTGGCCAGACGGTTTGAAATAGGGTTTTCAAGTTTTCCTTCCCTAGCAGTGCGGATCTAGATAGAAAATAATATTACTGAGTATATAGGCGACGTGCACCTGCTAGGCGACGTGCAGTCAATTTGACGACCTAAGTATTATAAAAAAGTTGTCTGCGTATTTTTTCGTTAGTCGCCTTCGGCACCCTTCGGTTTTTATAACCTTTCTTCGTCACCACACGGCTGTTTTTAAAAGTTATTATAATATAAAGTCTGTACCTACATGGGATACTTCAAGATCTCCATTGTCCAAGCCAACTTCACCTGGTACCCACACCTGCTCAAGGCTCGCAAAACTATATATGCGAGAAATTTCCCCTGTATATACAATGTATAAACACTACACTGTATAAACAAACTTGTTTTCCTATCTATAGGTTTTACATTCCATTATATATTTATATTGGCCGTAAATGAATAATGGAACGGAAATACATTAGCCGGAGTACCGTCTCGTACAATTTATTCATCGTTCAACTTGTGAATTACCAAAGGTCGCGAATCTATTGTTCAAGTATTCATAACATCCATTGAATATCGTAGTGTACGTCAGTCCTGCATTCTTGGGACCCCCAACTTTTACATACCGTTACAAGTATTTTGATGTTTGTTTAGGTACAAAAGGTCTATGAATATTTTTGATATTTTAGTCTAAAAATATTTTCTTGATACCACTTTGTATTCAGACAACATAAGTGCAAAAAAATCCACGTTGTGTCGTAAAGTAAAGCAGCTAGCATAGCAGTCTAGCGTGTCATTTGTTTTACCGACTCTATCATCAGTAAAATGTTAATTCAAGGTCCTGGTGGACGATAAAGTAGGTAACCATTTTAGCGAACATAAATCCTCTCTTGGTTACTCCGGAGCTAACGATCATATCCTATCTAGGCTCACTTAATATAGGAGCAGATAAGACGAAATACTGTTAACTTTTAGTCGGTTCGAGTCTGGGCTACCCACCCTGGTACATACAATATACAAGCCGATATGACGAACTACTGTGCGCTTTTAGACGGTTTTCGTCATATGTTTTTGTCTGTTACCTAGATGTACCAGGTATAGCCAAGATTGGATATCCCAGAGATTCGTCTGTCAATCACCAGTAGCACTAGCATGAACTCCTATCGAATTCGTAATGTAAAGGTTTCGAGAGAACGGAGCATTGTGATTGGCAGCCTGCCTTTTGTGAACCTATGTGTGTGCTGTCGATACGTTTACATTATGAATTCGATAGTATTTCGTGCTTAGGCATCTATCTCTATCATCTATCTGTTGATAAGTCCTATAACTCCTTTTTTTCGTGTGTAATTGACATACTTTGAGGTACAATAGAAACGACATTTTTCCATTTCAGTCATTGGTCGTTTAAATTACCAGACGTTATGTTGAGCTAATCTTTTTCGAAAGCAAATTACGATGGCGGCTTTAATAAATATTCCATTTTATTTTATTTTCTTCAGTCTCATGACCCACAAATTTGACTTATTTTCTTCTTGTTTTATTACTGATTGCGACATGTAAATGGTGACGACGGCGACGGAGGAGAAATAAGACTCTGGTTATTTAATCAAAGACTGTTTTTTTCACCTACCAACAGGCTTAGGTATCCCTCATTTTCACCAAGAAACAAATTGTAAAAACATATTTAAAACGAAACCGGTTGGGGATTTGTCTAAAACTTTGAGAAGACCTTTGAGAACACAATTATTTGTTTTATACATGTATTGAGATTGTCTCCAATTATAAACAAGTTTAAAACACATTTGCGTTCACACTGAAGTTTGCAACATATTGCAACTTGTCAAATAGGTACATGTTTTAAACCTTGGTAAAAACGAGGGGTAATATAATATACACATTCTCATATCAATATTTAGTATCTACCCACAATTATTCTTCAAAACTGTACCGTATTGTGTGTGACTGAAATTCGTTAACATTCCACAAATTTGTTGATAAAATCTATAACAATGCGTGTTTATTAATACGTGGCCTCACTCGCTGTAATGTTCAGTTGCTTATTAATTCAAGAAATTCAAAGTGAGCCTTAAGTTGGCGTTCCTAACAATCCACGACTACCACCGTACACGGCCTGTGGCGGCCATATTCTAATTAAAATTCATACTTGCTTAGTCATTCACTCATACCCTTGTCGCAGTCCCAAGTAAATACTGAATTTTGTTGTTACAAAGAAAAAAAAATACATTACACACGATACTAGTGTTATACATGTATATTTATAACACTATAGTCCGGTCATTTTAGACAATTGAAATAAAGAAAATTCCGACAGAGCCAAATTTTCGTAGAGACCTTAGGTTTACCACAAGGAATAAAGTGTCAAAAGTCCCCATCAATCCCATGTGAGCTTAGAGACTTATTCGGGGCTCAAGGTCAAAATTTTGGGTCTTTTAGATTTTTCTCGAAAACGGTAAGTTTTATCGAAAAAGTAAATACGAGAAAGTTGTAGATCTTAAAATTCTCTATAAAAATGATCCCTTTGATTTTTCTCTAAGACCCACTATTTCCCAGATATTGCGCTTGTAAGAATCACGTTCTACATAATATGCACACATTTCCACACCACCTGTGAGGTAGTGTACTCGGTGCGTTTATTTTAACGTGGTATCCTGGGTAGGCCTATTCCACGAACCTTTATGACGTTATTTTCAGGAGCAATAATTATTTAATAGTATGAAGATTATTGATATGGGTTACTGAGTTTAACTGTCGTTCTAACTTTTTTTCATTACTTTAATCTGACTCATAATCTTCATATTCAACTTCAACAATCATGTTTTCTTCGATTTCTTCTTGTTATTCTTCTTCTCGTTCCTGTTGATAAACGGTTAGAAATTGTTCAAATAAAGATGAATCAGTTGTCTCTTCATCAAAATCACATAAATCTTCCTGTCTTGTATTTAATTGAACATTTTAGCAAGAGACACCTTGGCAATTGGTACACACTGGAGAATACTGCAACTCTACTTTTTTACACCCACATTTGGCACTACAACCTTTCTTGCAATTGCAAAAAATAGTGATAAGAAGTTTTTCTGGAGCAGCGGGCAGTAAAGTTCGAATCGGTTCCAAAGTATTATTTATCAATTTCCAACCCCAGTCTTCAGGGTTCAGTTCATTGCCTTGCCATGTCTGAACTTGATAGAATACTCGAAACAAATGTTGAGTAGCAGATGCCGATGTTGGAGGAAGACAAGATAGATGTACTTGCTTTTTGTTTCGTGTATTTTTTACTAATGATTATTAACATTAGTAAAAAATACACGAAACAAAAAGCAAGTACATCTATCTTGTCTTCCTCCAACATCGGCATCTGCTACTCAACATTTGTTTCGAGTATTCTATCAAGTTCAGACATGGCAAGGCAATGAACTGAACCCTGAAGACTGGGGTTGGAAATTGATAAATAATACTTTGGAACCGATTCGAACTTTACTGCCCGCTGCTCCAGAAAAACTTCTTATCACTATTTTTTGCAATTGCAAGAAAGGTTGTAGTACCAAATGTGGCTGTAAAAAAGTAGGGTTGCAGTGTTCTCCAGCGTGTACCAATTGCCAAGGTGTCTCTTGCTAAAATGTTCAATTAAATACAAGAGAGGAAGATTTGTGTGATTTTGATGAAGAGACAACTGATTCATCTTCATTTGAACAATTTTTAACCGTTTATCAACAGGAAGGAGAAGAAGAATAACAAGAAGAAATCGAAGAAACCATGATTGTTGAAGTTGAATATGAAGAGTATGAGTCAGATTAAAGTAATGAAAAAAAGTTAGAACGACAGTTAAACTCAGTAACCCATATCAATAATCTTCATACTATTAAATAATTATTGTTCCTGAAAATAACGTCATAAAGGTTCGTGGAATAGGCCTACCGGGGATACCACGTTAAAAAAAACGCACCGAGTACACTACCTCACAGGTGGTGTGGAAATGTGTGCATATTATGTAGAACGTGATTCTTACAAGCGCAATATCTGGGAAATAGTGGGTCTTAGAGAAAAATCAAAGGGACCATTTCTATAGAGAATTTTAAGATCTACAACTTTCTTGAAGATACTTTTTCGATAAAACTTACCGTTTTCGAGAAAAATCCAAAAGACCCAAAATTTTGACCTTGGGCCTCGAATAAGTCTCTAAGCTCACATGGGATTGATGGGGACTTTTGACACTTTATTCCTTATGGTAAACCTAAGGTCTCTACGAAAATTTGGCTCTGTCGGCATTTTCTTTATTTGATCACTATTTTTATGTCTAAAATGACCGGACTACTAGTATACATGTATATGTATAGCACTAGTATCCTGAGTATACTGACGGACTTTGACGGTTCGAAACACACTTTGTAAATAAGGTAAGATTGAAATAATATTACTTTTCACAGGTTGTGGTAAGGTTACAGGGGGCCTAGCCAAAATGCATTCGTTGAAATACATAGCTCTGAAAATGTATGGGAGTGACATTTGTTGTTGAATATCATGTGATCCGATTCCGACAGCAAACGTCACTCCCATATATTTTCAGAGCGATGACGAATGTAGATTCGGAACGAATGCATTTTGGCTAGGCCCCCTGGTTCATGTGATAGGCGCCGAATCTATTGCAGTCAACCGGGTGCTTTTTCAGTGACTATGCTACTATTTGTTTACTGGATTACACTTGGGAATGCTCAAAGGGTAGTTAAAGGAACTACTGTCGTCTTACCATTAACTCGACCCCCTAAGTCTGCTCTAGGGCCTGCTCTATCAACGAGAAGGTTTACCTGCTCGCAGGTAAGGTTGGCGTGCGCTCAGAGAATTGAGGTGTGGTTTCTTTTGCAACATTGGTCAGTACTATCAATGGTGTAAATGATAGTCAGATACACCTCGGGTGACTTGACTAACCCTAATCATCCGGATGGGTGTATCGGGTTGAACATCCCTAATCGCCCTATGCAATATCCTGAGTAAGAGTGAGGCCATTGTATTCTATGTAGCCAGGAACTTGTGTACTTTTTATTTAGTCCTTGCTCAGTGTGTTATTTAAGAATGGAAGGGTCGTACGTGCGGGCGACCGTTACGGACAGGGTTGTCACATATATCTTGAATAAATATTCTTCTATTCTTTACGCATGAACACACAACGCTATCAAGAGCTGAAATAACTAGGTAAATCTGTCTGTGTAAATGTAACCAGTGTCTCATTTCTCCTCCTACCCTTACCATACTTTATATGGCGCAGTCGGTAGTAAAACAAGCAGAAAATAAGAGTCGAAGTTGTGTGTCAAGAAACTCAAGAAAATAAAATAATATGGAATCTCTATAAATGCCGCCGTCATTTAGGTACTTTTGAAAAAGATTTGCTTACCATAACGTCTGATAATTAACTAGTTTAACGAGCTTGTATATCTTTGTTACACTTTTTTTTTGTAAATATGCACATCCAAAAATTCAATTTCATAATCTTACTTAAACTTAAAATATTTCTTTGATTTTACCTTTACTAAAATAAAACATATGGAATTATAAATAGTATAAAAGTGAAAAAAAAAACGTCTAGCTAGAGTGTGCAGAGATGAGATTTTAGTTTTTATTAGAACACATACTTAACTATCATAATATATTTCATTACTCGTACACTAAATCACTGTTTTAAAATTTATTTTTCTGCGAAAAAAAAGCATTAACCGAAACGTGACAGCCCTAGAGCGTACAGTGGGGAGAACAGCTGTAAGCACACCTGCCGTCTGCCAGCTGAGCGTCAAGGAACTAACGTATTTACCATCCTTCGATAACTTGTACACGTTCTCTCGATATGCAACCTATAAAATATCCGTACCTCGGTTTTGCAAACTAATAACCGGATTCGTTGATTCCTTTGTTGGTATTTCTTCTTTTGAGGAAGGTAGAGACAACAACTACATGTTTTAGGAAGGCAAGAGATTGACCTCAGGTTTTGTTTTTTATATACCACTTGGGTCGCAGACAAGCACGCGGCCCACCTGATGGTAAGTGGTTACCGTGGCCTATGGGCGAGTGTTACACCAGAGGAATAACACTCGTGCCGCAACCCCTGTAAGAACAGAGAGAGGTGATTATAAATATTCCATGTATTTTTTTTTGTAAGTTTGTTCGTGTTGTACATACTGTGCAATAGCAAATAAGCAAACGAACCATCTGATGGCAAGTGATTAACATGCCATATGAACCTTTGCAGCACTATCCATCCACAGAGAAGAAAATTTAAGTACTGAATAGAAACTACAACGTAAGGGCGACCTCTGACACTCTTATTCCCAAATTGAATTAATTAAGATAGATGTATTACTCGGTCGAATTGTCTTATTCGTATGGACAAGAACATGAATAAATATCGTAATATTGTCTCTTTAACGAAACGAGTGCCTGTTAACATTGTTATTGTATTTTATATTACGCTTTAAATATGACTGGGATGTTTTCATTTACGATTTACCTCGTTCAGTTGTCAATTTTCCTGCAACACATTACCTACATTACAATAAGTAAACAACATTACTATGTGACACCTAGATACTGTATACATATTTTTAAACTAAATTATAATATTTTTACATATATGACCTCAAAACAACACCTTATTTGTACGTAATGTAAGATATGCCGTGTGTTTTTCGAATTAGACTACAAATACCATCTCAGACGAGTAAGACCGAGCATTGGAGATCATAATCGGTACCTATTCCACGTGAGCAAAACCACAGACTTAGCATTTTTATCATGTAAAAAAACATGAGCGGTTCACACACATCACAATTGCGTCATTTTAATAATACCAAAATGTGCCTTAATAATTTCAACTGACTTTTGTAATATACTTTCTCATGAAGCCAATTGTGCGAGTCTGGGACCAACTTTGTGCCATTTCACTTACTGTTATGCGTGGCCTTTAACTAAATGCATTATTATTGCGACCCTTGTAGAGTTTCTAGACGAAATTGCTCGTTATATGAGGGGCATTTTGTCCACACTTTAATTAGTTTTGTTGACTAAGCGTTTGGACGTTTTTTATTGTTTGTTCTTAGGTTGTAATAAAATTAATTCAACTTTTACAAACTTTAGGAGAGACACGAAATGTGAAAAGAAAACTCCTTCTAGGTACCTACTCTTTTTTTATTTAGGACACGTCAACATGATCTCACCTCGTCTGAATGAAAGCTGAAAGCAAAATCTTAGAAAAGAGGCCACCAACTTAGTTAAAATGGTGCCCTTAACTTAAAGAGCACTTCAAATGCTTTTTTACACCCGGCTTGAAGTATCGCGACTTCATTACGACACGATTAGGTATTCCAATTCGCAACCTTTCAACACAAACACAATTAATTAGATACTAAATTGGGAGTTAATCGCGATAAGCCATAAAGTATAGACCATTTGTTTCTCCGACCTATTCAATGCCCCTCCGCGATGTTCAGATATTACCAACCTACCGTGATTTATCGCGGTAAAGACTCGATTTATATCTAATTAATGTAAAAGTGTAGTCTATCCTTGTATACCAGATATAGTCCATGTTTCACATCCATAGACTGCAAATATAGGCAATGAGTCACAAAAAGTATGATTACGCCAATTCCTCTGAGGAACAGTGTAATGCTTATCAATATTAATAAACGCGAGTGTCCGTCTGTGCAGACCTACATAGTAGTATTGAAACATAATACCCTCATTGTTACACGCCGGCAAAATTAATCATTCATATAGTTAGCTATCTTACTTCTGAAGGATACCTATTAAACCTAATAAGTATGTAAAAATCAGTCTCTGTGGCGTGGCGGTAGTGTACCTGCAACGCAGGAGGCGCGGGTTCCTTTAACGCTCAGTGCAAATATTTCTATGCTATGTATGGCTATTTACACTGGTATGGACGTACCTTGGAGAGCACGTTGAGCCGTCGGTCCCGGTTGCCATGCGAACATATATGGCAATCGCTACGGGTAGTTAGAGCCCTCAAAAGTCCGACTAGTCTAACTACAGAACTTAAATATCGCCAATTTAATTGTGGAGGTACGATTGCAGTCGCTTCACGGAAAATATCGAAGTTCAGCCGCATCTTAGTTAGACTAGAAGCCGACCCCAACTGAGTTGGGAATAGGCTCAAAGAATGATGTAAAATCAGTCTTTATTACCTACCCCACACATTTCACCAATCATTGTATTTGGTCCCACGTAATCGCGGGTGAGCCTATTGGCGTACTCCGGGCTTTATATGCTGACTTGGTGTGTGGCCTCCTGAATGTTATTATGCTAGCAGCTAAACTGCTAGACAGTTAGCAAACCTTTTAAATGGTTAGGCTGGCAAACACACGCTTTAAAAGTAAAGCAGTTAAAGCACTATTTTTACTGCCCAGTCACCGATTCATTAACCCGAAACGTTCACGAAATGGGTTTGTGTTTTCTCTTAATAAACTGCCAAAATAGCTTAAAAATAAACTGTTCTTTACAGTGAAATCACAGAATGTAAAATCTAACAATTTACTTTAGGATTGTTCTTTGTTGAAATGTTTTATTATCACGTACATATACATAACATATGCTCACACTTAATTCTCTCCTGGGTAGACGTGAAAAAGCTATGGAATGAACTCCCTGCCGTAGTTTTCCCTAGCGACTACAATATGGGGTTCTTCAAAAAGGGCATTAGAAGGTCTATACAGAGTAGGCAGCAAAACAAAACGTCCAAAGGTCCAATACGGTGACCGCTTTCCATCAGGTGGGCTATGTGCTTGTCTACCACCTAAGTGGTATAAAAACTAATATGTGTGAAAGTTTGATCACACTAGTCCTACCTAACAAAGTATAAGAGCACGTGCTAGTGATTTTATATTCCGTGCATACAACAATTTTTATTCAAGAAACTATTCCAAACAAAACAGTATTTACAAAAGTGTGGGGTCACAGTATAATGCTCAACATTGTATCATACTATGTGGCAATAAATGTATTTTTATTTGTCTGTATTTAAAAAAAATACTGTAGATACTACAATTTTTATTGTACGTTTAGTTATAGCTCGCAAGTGAACTCAAATGAGTATTTATGTATTCCGGAAGTCTGAGACGGGTTTAGAATTTGTCGCTGGTTCGTTTACGAGTTCAGTAAACCTGAATACGTTTTTTGTGAATAAGTACTAACAAAGTTACTTTTTTCTTTTTCTTTCTTTCAAAGTTACTTTTTTCAAAGTTTTCTTTCTTTTTCTTTCTATTTTTCTAAATAGCGGTTGTGGTCTGGACCGAAGTTTCTTCATGCTTACTTAAAGTCGCGTCCCATTCCGTTGGGGAATCAGAGACAACATCTTTCCACTTGTTATAAATCATAATCTTGTCTTGCGTTTCGTTTATTCAAAGAACGACATTGCAATTTAACTTATCTGAAATTCAAAGTGAGTAAAATCACACGCTTTCTGGAGTCTTCAGTGCCCTTCACACTAGAGACTAGAATTCGTGATGAAAAAGGATCGAGAGAGCTGAGTATTACTATAGGCAATCTACCTACTCTGAACCTGTTTGTCGCATTGCTCCACTCTATCGATACCTTAACGTTATGAATTAGATAGTTTTCCGTGCTAAGGGCGCAGATGCCAGGGTATAAAGTTGCCCATAAGGTATTACCCTCCTGACAGCCTCCGTGGCGTGGCGTTGGTGCACGCGACTGCTACACACGGGGCGCGCGTTCGATCCCGGCTCAGTGCAAAATGTTGTATGCATGAATATGAGTTTGCACTGGTCTGGTCGTGCTTCGGAGAGCACGTTAAGCCGTCGGTCCCAAAATACAAGCATCTATGGCAGTCGTTACGGGTAGTTGCAGCCCTCTAAACTCCAACCAGTCTAACTTGGAACTTCGATATCGCCATTGGTCATTGGACCATAAGTTGTAGAGATTAGTGGCAGTCGCTTCACGGAAAATATCGAAGTTCTGCCGCATCACAGTTAGACTGGAAAGCCGACCCTCGCATCCAGCTGGGCCATCTCAGTCTGGTTTCGACATCTCCTCTATGTCCCCTGCCTAAAATATTACACAGAATAAAAAAACATTTTATTTTATACACGTAATCAACAATGGGTGACCTACAAAAAAAAACTTAATACATTTATAGCGTGTATAAAAAACCGCTACTGCAATATTAGTGTCAGTCATCTCGCTTGCAAATTTTAGCACACATGCAATGAAATAAGTACTATTGAAAGAGTGAAAGGTTAGTCTCGTACGGATATTGCACTATTGGCGCAATTTACTCTAGTTTTACCGTTTGTGTCTATTGCATTGCTTTTTTTTTAATTCATGGTACGTCAATTAGACTTTACCTCACCTGATGGTAAGCTGTGGGCACATCCCAACGGTAGCAATAGCAAAATATTTTTAATTGCAACATTTTTAATTCCTGCTCCGCACCTGTTGGTCGTAGCATGATGTTATATACATTTAAACCTTCCTCTTTAATCATTCTATCTATTGAAAAAAACCGCATCAAAATCTGTTGCGTAGTTTAAAAGATTTAAGCATACAAAGGGACATAAGAACATGAAAAATAGGGACAGAGAACGCGACTTTGTTTTATACTATGTAGTGATAAACTAAGAAGTTTATATATGCCACCTAAAATTTATTTTATAATAAAGTTCCATTTTGTATGTAGGCTTCACCTGAACCGGTTGATTACTGTTCATTGATGGATGAGCGGTGGATATTGATGGATATCGGGTGCTCGTAAGCTTAAATAAACCGACATGACAGTATTTGTGAACTACACGTAACCATACAGGTTCGTGAATCCCTGTATTTGATTCCCGGATCTGGTAAAATTATATTAGGGAACTCTCATTAGCAGCACGGAGCATCAAAAAGGTGCTTAATTGACGGCAACGGGGACGGAAGGTATAGTTGACGAAATGGCCGCATTTTTGTTATCTAAATACGTGATTATCTGTAATCTGCATTAGTCAACTCGTTACTCATGTCAATGAATAATAAGTAAGTAAGTAGGTACATATACTCGTAATTATAAATTACAAAACGGTTAGAATCACATATACCTTACATATACCTATCATTATACCTATTTT
This sequence comes from Pelosia muscerda, assembly GCA_963691645.1. Classification (NCBI taxonomy): domain Eukaryota; kingdom Metazoa; phylum Arthropoda; class Insecta; order Lepidoptera; family Erebidae; genus Pelosia; species Pelosia muscerda. The sequence continues at coordinate 12,151,139 of OY829114.1, read as the reverse complement.
CTTAACAACACTTCAAAATTTATGTGAGCCTATTGCCGTATTCCGGGCACTATTCTTGACTCGAGCCATGTATCTGAGACTGAGTCTGGGCGGCATATAATTCTGTCTGATGTTAAACAGCCCCTTAATCACCTTGCATGACACCGCATGCGCATGAAAAAGGCGGTTGGGACACACTGGATGTGGTAGGTGCAGAATCGGGAGCAATAGCGCACATTCGGAGCTGCCTCAGCATGATTCAGCATATCGGAATAGATCTTTGAAGATATTCATTCACGGCTCAACTATTTATTGCTCTGCTAAGAAAAAACCGGTATGAATATTTAAAGTTACTATACCACTACATAGATAAAACAAAGTCGCGTTCTCTGTCCCTATGTCCCTTTGTACGCTTAAATATTTTAAACTACTGAACGGATTTTGATGCGGCTTTTTTTAATAGATAGAATGGTTAAAGAGGAAGGTTTATATGTATATAACATTATGCTAAGACAGAGGAGCAGGAATGAAAATTGTTGCAAAAACGGGGTGACACTGACGAAGTTGCGCGGGTCACCTAGTTTATTATAAGCCAGTGACTGATTACCTAAAAATAAAAAGTTATTTTATTCCAACTAATGATTCATGCACGAAAACAAATTTCAAACGCTTCGCACTAAAAGACTCTTGTTCATGATTCGTCAGACAAACACGTTTGTTTTTTTTTAATTCACATTAATCTGCGAGCATGGAGTCTGGCTTGACCAGCGACCGTTAACCGATATCTGTTTTTTTTTCGTCAATACGCCAAATCGTTAGGGTAACCGCAATTCTTGATGAAATTCGGATTTTATGATGATGATACCGATGATAATGCTTCATTTTAAATACCTTTTAGGACATTTTGAGATCAACAGCATTTAGAATAATATCCCATGTCTTCAGAAGTACACCCCAGCTTTTTACTAACTGGCACTAGGGGTGCAGTCCGAATTAACGAACTAAAGAAAAAAAAAAGGAAGAAGAAAATTAATCGCACAGTGGATGAGTGGTGGATTCCTCTCCTTTGCCCAATATATATTCCCTCCCGACCCCAATACATATTTTCTTAAAAATAAAAAGGTATAAGTTAAGAAAAGTCAATCTAAGAAAAACAGTAGAAGAGCAACACTCAGTCTCCCAAAATATACAGGATCGGGGATAACGCTATGATGTGAAATTTAGATGAAACTCTAATCCTATTACTTGCGTTCATTCAATAATGATAGTTTGCCGGACTTAACTTTAGTTATGTACGCATGTACATTTAATGTTATCGCAACAACTGTCGAATATTGTAAAAAACGTCACACGCCAACGTATAAACCCTTCCTTTCCTCACTAGAATTAACATTTGTGAATTTGAAACGGTCCCAAGACGCTACTCGTTAGTCTTAAAATGATGTCCACCCTACAGATAAGCGCTAAATATAAATCGTAGTTTGTGTAACCAATCGATTCAATACAGCTCCTGTTGTTAACCTTTGCACCTATGAAGCTCGTACGTACCTCTTCGTAGGTGAAAAGGTTAAACGTTTGTATGTTTTTCTATTTTGGTCTGTAATACAGACAGACATAATTCTGATCATTTGATACCCACCTATTAAATCAAATACTGAAACTATTTTTTTTTTGTAAACAGCAGCAGCGTTATTATTGAAAATAGGATATGTTGTATTAGTATCTACCATTATCCTATCCAACTGTAAATTATTACTTCGAAAAAAAAACTAATATATTTTTTTGTGAAGAGAAAATATTGTGCGGAGTCGGTGGAAGAGTCAGATTTGGCATAGTTAAATTTATATGAAAAAGAAAGGCAGAAAGCAAGCTATTAAAATTTCAAATTCACGTACTTATACATAATGTGTTGTAATTGCATTAAACTTAATAAAATAGAACATTCATTATACACATTCACTGCCAATGGCAACATGCTGGCAAATGGCGAACCGTAGCCAATGAACACATTAAGAGAAAAAAAGTTGTGCCTGTTTCAGGCAAATTTTGTAAATGATATGCAATACAGAATACCGCGGCTAATAATAACCTTGTGTTGTGTTCCCGGCGGTGAGTAGGGTAGCTAGAGTTCACTGGAAAGGTTTTATGTTGTCAGTGGAAAGATCGAGAAACCCTGATTTGTCTTCTTCACTGGCAGCTCAGAAACTAACCTTCTCCCCTCTACATGATCGGCAGCACGAGCGTGACGCCCTGTCTGTGGGTGTCACGCTCATATCAGTTCATTAACTTTCACTTTCCACTGCTGGATTCCACTGCTGGACACAGGCCTCTCCCAATGCTGATGTCAGTGTTCAGATGAATGCTTTTGGTCTACTGTTACGTTAGTTTAGTTTGAGTTTTATTTCGAGTTTTCCTTTTCTCGCAGTGAAGAAGTAGTACCTAGTATTCTTCTCAAGATTGATATTAAATTAAGAAAAAACCTCAATAACGCTCAAACTTGAACAACAAATAAAGTATAATCGAATTTCGATCGCGCATAACCGCTGGCATAAAATAAAATTGCAATGCTTTAAAAGTGCATCGTACAATACTGACCGCTGAATTCTTTTGAGTAAAGCAGTAAGTACCGTTCCTTTATATATTTTTAGTATTGAATTCCAATTACGATGATGAATGACTAACGGTATTATGACTTGTCTGCGTTTTTGGTCAATTTGTCAGCGGGATTGATCGTGCGATGCATTCGTATTGAATCGTGTGTTCAATTCATTGTGGTTTATTTTATTACTAATAATGACTGACCTATTAGAATTAGAGCAATACAGTCCATATTTGTTAGAATTTGGAGGGTAATTCGAAAAAGTTTATTTCTCAAGAAAATTTACATATTCGTCATTACAAATTTATTAATTCACACAATTACAAAACCGAAATATGAGTTATTAACAAAATTTTATACGTAACATTTGGTAAACCAGGTTTTAGTCACAAAATACCACTCAATTAAATAATTAAACGAAAAGAATAATTTAGTGTTTGGAACCAAAATGTTGGACACATTTTACAAACACAAAACATTTTCATCACGAAAAGCTTTTTTTCGATGCTTTTTGGTGCATCCGTTCGTAATTAAAACATGACATTTCGATACTATGTTAGCTGTCGCCCGGGTACGCTCATGGGTATAAAAAATAGTTTACGACCATTTCTCAGACCGCCTAAATATTTGAAAAAAAATCATAAGAATTTACAAACCATTTTGTATATTACACAAGCATGATACATCCATTGTGGCTGTACAAGGAGCAGTTTTCAGACAACAAACGGTTATATCGTATTATACTCAAGTTATATTGAGCATTTCATCGAGTAGTTCTTTCTAGAATCTAGAAGGATGTGGTTTATATGACACACTGCTAACCGGACTAAACAGTCTAGCCAGTACCATATTGAAGAAGGTCAGACTAAAAATATATTTTTCTTAGAATGTCACATTAAAGTCAGAATTAAGTTTATTGCCAATTAAAATACAAAATTTCACACTATTTTATTACACTTTTGCAAATATAAGTCGAACGTTTGTTGTAAATAATAATTCCGTAACAGTAATAGTAACGGTAGGTAATTTTGGTTCGCGATGCGCCCGCGCCGGTTTCTATTAATTGGTTATTCCGCTTCAATATAGCTTTGTTGTTGCTTCTTCGAAATTGATAGTTTCAAGTTCAATTGGTCATGGTCATGCGTTTTCTATTGTTTACTATGTGTTTATAGTCACTATTTTAATGTAGCCTGATTTATTTTTAAATAAGTACCTCACTAATTTAATATGTGTGTGATTCAGCGTGTCGTGTGATGTATTTTCTAAAACGATTGGGATGATAGCTAATAAATTAATGAGCTTACCGCAGTCCACTGATGATCCTCGCAACATTAGGAGAGGCTTATTTCCAGCATTGGACTTCGGTAGGAGTTATAGTAACATACGAAATTTAATATTTTACCCATTATCTGATACTTACTGCAAACATATTTATAGATTTGAATACCTACTAATATATTTTAATATCACTTTCGAAATTTAATTAAAACTTGACATGTTTAACACAGGTAATATGATATCCTAACGGTAAAGATTTATAAATCATTTTATGAGTTTCAAAAGAAGACAGATAGGTAGATAACTCTTTTTCGTACACAATAAGACAAATTTTATAATACAGAAATTGCAAAATGTACAATGGGCAGAGACAGAAGTTGCCTGAAAGAAATCGCTTGCGAAGATCTCTTCCAGGCAAACTTTTAAAAATTTCTTAGTATGTTATATTTTCGATTTTGACCTAATGTACATTTTTTATAAATTCCGGACCTTTGTGTTTAAAAATCATCGTTGTGTACAGTACAATACCTCATATTGTAAGCAATCATAGTATTTGTTATCATAATGTAACTATTCTTTCCAAAACGGTTCGAGATTACCATTAACCTGGTTAAAATTACCAAAAACAAATATCTTCTTGCATAAGGTTTTTGAAACAGAAACTACCCATTGTTTTCGACTTTGTAGCAACTGGCAACCCTGTATCGCGATTACACAACAGCTGGGACACTTGATAGTCTTGATCGTTCCATTGTCACCACAAACTTGTCCTTTGTGATATGAAAGATTGTATTACAATACTGTAGGTTTACTCCGGTGATGTGTTATTACGTATCGACAATGCGTGACAAATATCTGAACAATAGGAAAGGATTGTCGTCTTGTACTGACATGACACTCTCCGATTTGATAGTAATGTTTTTCAATTCAATTTTCTCTTAACTGACAAAAATCTCTTTGGATTGATGGCTCTACTTATTGTTATACATATTGATCACACACTTCTCCACAATATTCCGGTCAAGTTCAAAAATAAATATCGTGAAGAAGTACAACTGTGTTATCAATATGTATTAAGAATATTAATTCGAATTTCAAATCACAAAATTATGTATAGCTGGCAAAATATTGATTCACATAAGTCCTGAAGACATTAAACAGAATTAAAAGAATTCGTAAAATAAAATAACGAAATTAGTCAAACCGTCAAGATATAGAAATCATATGCTGAATAAGCAAGAGGCAACCAAAAAAAATATTACCTGTTTAGATTATCTTCAATCAATGACCGCATAGTATTTAGTGCGATGAAGTAACATGAGTTTGAAAAACTTGCGAAAATCTGCGGAAAGAGAAAAGTTAAGCTTATAATTTAACTAACAATTTATTTTTCTTTTTTATGGTTAATTATGCGAGAAAATGATACGCAACAATTTTAATTCAAAACTTTTCAATAGCATTTAAAGTCGTTGCCAGTTATATAATTCAGAATCGCTACGTTGTGTTATTATAATACCAATACGCGAATATTTTTATTGATGATCATTATTTACAACGGCTTCACGGGATCAGGTTTTTGTTTTTTGATAAAATTCAATGACCTCATTCCGGTTTGTTCAAATAATTCGGTCTGGTCCTCATTTTGTTCACGTTCCAAACAAATTACATCAACTTTATATGTATTTAGCTAGTGACCCGTCCGGTCTTCGTTCGAGAAAATACTGTATTTTACTACCTGAAGGGTGAAAATTCCAACTCTCTTACATCCATTACAGGAGTGTTTTGACGGCTTAAAAGGTATCAATTACCGAAATTTCAAATAGCCTCAACGGTTCAATGTCGATGAATCAGTCAATCAATACCTATGTGAAAGTTTCCGGATTTGTCAACTTTACGGTTATGAACTTCTAATATCAAAACATCTTCACTATCTACTTCAATTCTTATCTCAATATCTTCTGAATGCCAATTCCAGGTGCATTCAAAGCTTAAGTTTTAAAGTTCCGAATCCGATATCCTACTACTCTAAGAGATAGCTGGTTGACCTGCCAACTCGAGGAAGGTACTTATTCCATCATCACCTTTTATTTCCGAGCTCTTATAGCGACTTATTTTGAGTACTGTAGTAACTTTCATCTACAGCAACCACAGAACAACTGAAGGTGATCTGTGGTCTCATCTGTCTACCTACAGGTGTAACACAGGCGTACCAGTGTGCAGGTGAGGTTTGCTTTGGATCTGAAGTTCTCGGTCATATCCGTACAACGTCATATATAAATGAGTCCTCTTTGGGTGTTTTTGTGTTAGTGTCGATGTTTTGAGGTTAACAGGTAGGTACTTAGCCGTCCCAAGAACGGCTAGTTTCTACGTTTCAAAGATTCCAATGGAATATCCTGGAAAAAATTAAAACAAAAATCTTCACAATGTTAATGTATAATTTATTTAAAAAAAACGCTTCCGTTATTGGCTTCTTTACAAATTGAGCCGAAATTCGTTGGGCTCGTCTTGTTTTTACTTTTCCTTCTCTCAAGTAATTTGTCTCGTTTTTGTTGTTTTTTTTGCGTTACGTTTCAATTAGGGAAGATGAAATCTTTTGTAGAATAATCAGATATACATGCATAGTAAACTCGAGAATTTGTTACACAATTTAAATGCTAAATGTCCGTGCAACGAATGTTACACAAATAATATTGTAGGTATGTATGTTTCTTATTAGACAAGGTAATTGAGTTGTTTCTATTAATATTATTATTATAAATAAATGCTCCATTCTCTTGCGCCCCAAACATTTCGAAAAAATTGCTCGAGGTGCTCGAAAACTAGAATTTTCAACATTAAATATCTTTAAATTCAATTATTGTGAGAATGTATTTTTTATATATGAATATTTTTAATTATAGCATAAGATGACATAACATAAACTGACACCTATATCCCCGAAGGGGTAGGCAGAGGTGCTAGCACCCACATTTCGCCAGTTTATGTTTAGGTCCCAATGTAATGGGTGGCGAACCTATTGCCATTAACCGGGCACTTATAAACCGGCGATAAATACACACATAACTTCGAAAAGCATCCAAAAATCATAGGTGTGTGCCATGATAAAACCTGGGATCAACCCGAGACCTCGTCTCAACAGAAGTGAATACATATACCACTAGGCTACCGCATTTATAGTGCATTATAATATATTATTCGCAAGTGATCTTTCTTTGAGAATAAAGAAAGTTGTCAACATACATATTACAATTGACATAAGTTGTCTGTAATAGGGATGCATATTAGAAGTGGTACCCTAAATATTACTGCAAATAATGTATAATATGTTTCCTGTAGATGTACCTTAAATAAATAAATAAATAAATAAATAAATAGATATTTAACTCAGTTATGTTATGTATGTTATGTTATGTATGTTATGTTATAGTATGTTAGTTGATAAAGTTACATATTGTTGTGTGACTCGTTCACCTGTCATTATTTAAGTAGTAGTAAGTACTGTAAAATTGAGTCATACTTTGTGTTATCTGATTTAAATGTAAATATTAGCTACAAACATTCATTCTTACAGCAACTCCTTCAATGATTTCATACTTGTATGACTAAAAGAAAACAAATTTACAATTTCCTGTCGGTTTTTAAATAGTAGATAGGTATTATGTGATGCTATTTAGTGCTGAGGTAGGAGCGATATACCTTACAGGTCATCCCGAGTTCTCAAGAACCGAGATGGCGTTCAGATAGTCGGTTAGAGTCCTACATAACTTTTTATAAAGATCTTTTTCTGCCAATAATTGATATATTAGCAAGCATTATACATAGCAATAAGAACAGATGGCCGTTGGAGCCGAAAGGTTCTCGAATGGAGACCACGTACTAGTAAACGAGGCGTAGGATAGCCCCCGCGAGATAGACGGAAGACATAGTTACAGTCGCGGGTACCCGTTGGATGCAGACTTACTCCATCCCGACGGACTGGAGGTCGATGGGGGAGGCCTACGTTTAGCAGTGGACGTCCAATGGCTGAAATGATGATGATAATGATAACTGTCAGTCATCATTCATTGAACCTTTTCCCAACTCAGTTGGGGTCGGCTTTCCAGTCTAACTGTGATGCGGCAGAACTTAGATATTTTCCGTGAAGCGACTGCCATCTGACCTCCACAACCAATGGTCCAATGACCAATGGCGATATCGAAGTTCCAACATAGACTGGTTGGACTTTTGAGGGCCCCAACTACCCATAACAACTGCCATAGATGTTTGTATGGCAGCCGGGATCGACGGCTTAACGTGCTCTCCGAGGCACGACCAGACCAGTGCAAACCACAACATATTCATACATACAACTTTTTGCACTGAGCGGGGATCGAACCCGCGCCACGTCACGGAGGCTGTGTGTGTGTATGAGGAGATAATGCTTTGTGCTGACACATAAATTCATAGTTGATTACATTCGTTGAAATCACAAGTAGTATAAATAATGAAAGCTCCGACGGAGCTACTGTTAGGTATATACCATTTAACACGTATATGCAAGTAGCGTATTAATATCTCGCATAATTGTAACCACGTTGCTCTTATGATACGTAATACGTACGTAGTGGAGTTCTTATTGTTTCATATCTCTCACGATTTTACTTGTCTCTCGAAAGTTACGGGAAATGATTCATTTTAGTTTATATACAGTCTCGTTGTTTCCGTTGTTATTTAATTGACTAACTAGGTAGGTACATGTGTTTTGTTCACTTTCGATACTAGCCAGTTTTACTAGGTATAATTTTGCTTAAATGTTTCATAAAAAACATGTTGTAGTTTTGTTTTGGAATCTAATGAAGTTTTACGTTTATAGAATGCATTTTTGGTCTGTGTATTTATTGTAACTAGGGGTTTACTAACCACTTACCCTACCCAAGGTTTAACAAATTCCAACGATAGCAATAGTAAAATATTACCGCATCTTCAGGACTTGCTTTGAGGGGTGCGGTTTGAAATTCCTGTCTGTGACAATTATTAATACCTAGGTATATTACATTACAACGTAATTATTTCTCATATTGCTTACCCATAAAACGAAACAATTTGCCATTTTAAAAAGATAAATTCATATTTCAATCGAACTCATTTCCGTGGCCTACAGCAGGTCTTGATCCAAACATGTCAATGTATGACTCAAACTAGTTTTTGCTCCACAAAACCGGCATTGACCGTAAGAACGATAATCTATTAATTATACTTATATGTATGTAGTCTAATCCGGCGACCAACGTCTATATTCACCATTGGCTCAGAAACCGGAACAGTAGCGGCTTGGGTTATCGAAAGGTCTCACGTACGCATTTTGTCACCTGTCCCCACACTGTTTTATAATAACTGAGAATGAAAATATATTATCGGGGCCTTAATAACTGTTTTAATTATTTACAATAGTAGTTGGAATAAGGGCAGGTAGATGATTATGATGATTACAATGAGAATTAGTCCACAGCAACATTAAAAATGAAACTTTATTCTACTTTTAAAACGCTCATCCAAGATGAGTATCTCATGATACTATATAAAATGATACTCAATGGTTAATTAATTAATTAAATTAAATTAAATTGCTGTAATAGCTATATTATCTATAATATTTATAAGTTTTTTGAAATTTTCAATCTATTAAAAATTGGAAAAAGTGAATGTCTAAACGGAACTTGAATTTAATTAGTGACTATCTTACACGAGAGCACTTTAAGACGTAGGCCGGTTGCCATATTAGTCGTTACGGATAATTGGAGCCCTAAAATCCGACTAGTCGAGCTACAGAACTTTGATATCATCAATTGGTAGTGGAAGTGCATGTGCAAGTGGCATGCTCCACTTTACGGAAAATATCGAAGATCAGCCGCGTGATCGTTAGACTGGATTTTCAACCCCAACTGAATTCGGGAAAGGTTCAGATAATAATGATGGCTATATTACTAGTTATTCGTCAAGGGGGTTTGTATTGTGTCAACTTAAGCATATTTCTTGCGTATCCTCTTACCACAAGAACCCACAAGACATGAGCGATGGTTCTGCATCGATCAAACCCATCCCTTGTTAGCAACGCATTCAATCTTCCTCATATATTCATAAATTCCCGTGACAAACTGCTGTGTGTTTCACTCAATTATCAAACTGATATATAATAGTGAAACGGTTCGTTGTGAACTAGATTAACGATTGAATAATTTTTAGACCCTCGCGGAAGTTCTGACTCCTGATTTCGTAAGAATCCCGCAAAAAGTGGATAACAAAAACTGAGCTCTTTTTTATCGGGGACCTCTGAGAGTGTTGCTTGCTAGCTCTGCTATGCTGTCGACCAAAGCAGAGCTTTGGTCGACAGCATAGCAGAGCTAGTTACTCTTCTTGCAGGCACTGGCGTATCTATTCTTTGCTGGTTTTCAAAGACATTTCTAGATAAGTGAGTTTTCAGGGCCATTACGTATCTAAGTAATATTCACCCCGCACACAATCATCTCCATTTCTCTTTGTTTGGCGAATTTATTCAGTTTTGTCTTGTGAACTGGTGGCATCAGTATTATTCTCACGTAACCAAAGCAATTTCGTATTAATTCATAATGTTTTATTAACGCTCAGTTCTCAGTAATATGGTATTATTACTGTATTATGTGATGCAGATCATACAATCGTTTAATAAACAGTATGATTCAGAACCGAATTAAAACAGGAGTGTGTCATATTTAGTCACTTATTTGTAAATATTATTTATTACCTCTACTTTATACAAAGTTATTCATTCGGCTTACTTGGTTATCCATCGTGCTGATACTATCGGGGTAGAGCCACCTGTCATCCGAACGGAATCTGGCCACGGCTGAGGCGCGTGACCCGCACCGTCCCATAACCGGGGACTAGATGGGGACACTGCCGTCCCCACACCCGAAGGGTTCTATGTAAGAGATGTTCCTGGGTCGGCTGGGGTGCGAGCAATATGTTACTTACTATCTCACCTCCGGCAACCGAAGACTGAAAAACGTCGTGCGTATCAGTCGGATCAAGTCCGACATAACCACTCTCACCGGCTTTTTTGGGAGTGGAATCCATGGGAATTTTGCGCACGGAAAAATAATAGTAGTGAGACTACACATGTCATCTTCTTTCTCTTCGATCTTTCAATAAGTACTACGAATATTATTATTTCTTAATGGCGACGCCGGGGACCGGACAGATGATCCACCCGCTTTACACGCGAGCCACTCCATCCATTTCCCCTCCTGTCCCCTTGGGGAGAGGTCGGTTAATCCAGCTTTCAATAAGTAAAATTGCCAAATAAAAACTGCGTCCCTTGATCATATCTCAGCTTGCGTAGTCGAAACTTATCTGTACATTCTTATTCATCTTACCGTAAATAAAATGTATGAAGTACGTAAGTAACAAAACAAGCTATCGGTAATATAATTCATAATGTGTTAATTAAAGCCCATATCCCTACTCGAAGTACTAAAATAACTCCATCAAGCGCATTAATACCAAAGATATCCTCGGCTCAAGGATGCCAGGCGAACAATGATGAGGTCATAATGTCTGCTGGGCTGTGACTCAGATATGTGAATTATTGTATGATGGTATACAACATGGGTAAGTATATTTACTAATGTGTATTTACACGTGCCAATGCTTTTTGGCCGACTTAACGGCACCCTTTCAAGTAAATAAAAAAGCAATAAAACAGCTTGTAAGAAAAGTCAGCCTGTTAAGATTACAGATAGAGTTAATTGCATACTTCGAACCTAAGCTATAGTTCAAATATTTTATACACTAAAGTTTAATCTGTCTGTCTGAAACTCTCCAAGACGTTAATTGATGGTGCTTGTGCGGCTAAGCACGTAATTAATTTCCTTGCTATTTACACCGCATAGCAAGAAATCGGGTCAATTTCTTTATGAAATTTAGGTATTTGGCTGCAACTTTTTCGGTTAGGCATTTATTTTCGGCATACCTAATCTCTTACAAAGTGCCTATTGGCGGCAATAGGTTCGCTCCCTATTACGTGGGACCGAAAATCATAGTTGGCGAAATGTGGGTGTTTAATACACCTCTGCCCACCCCTTCGGGGATTATGGGCGTGAGTATATGTATGTATGTAAGTTTAAAGTGCTCTATATAGGTATCAAATTGTCAGTCCGCTCTCCTAGTGTGCAAAGTGGCAAATCGTTGGTTGTCGTTTTATACAATAAAATGTTTGTGCAATGTATTTGAATAACACGTATTTTGTTGACATTTATGACGGGTGTAAATGTATAAGAATCCCATACATATATCATTCTATTCTATTCTGGAAAGGTATATTGTTAAAGGAGGTAATATGCTATAGAGGAATCGCTCTACACCTACCTAAGCTGCCGATCTTAACCAGACTCTCACACTTCTTGCCGTCTTGAAAAATTATTAAATTAATAATTCATAGCATTTGCATATTCAAGAACCGACGGTAGGTGTACCTACATCAATATTTCACCAGTTTTATATTTTTTAATCTTACGTGGAAGGGGGTGACGCCGTCGTCGGCAACAATTCCAGAAAACTCACTGTTCCTAAGAATCTTCTAAATATAGAGCTCAATAACAGTTGGGTTGATACTGAGAATTAAAACACTGCAAGCGCCCACGTCTCCTTTAAAACCTTAGCACCAAGAAAATTATTCATTAACCGTCAAGTTCATTAAACAAATGACGTTTTTTCATTTCAATTTAGGCAAGCTGTAATTTGAAAAGTATAAAATACTAGCTGACCCGCGCAACTTCGTCTGCGTCACCCCGTTTTTGCAACATTTTTCACTTCTGCACCGCACCAGTTGGTTGCAGTATGATGTTATATACATATAAACCTTCCCCTTTAATCACTCTATCTATTAAAAAACCGCATCAAAATTTGTTGCGTAGTTTTAAAGATTTAAGCATACAAAGGGACATAGGGACAGAAAACGCGACTTTGTTTTATACTATGTAGTGATATGCATATTGATAACACACTTGTACTTCACCACGATTTTTATCATAGTAGATACCGGTAGAACCGGTTTCGCCTTAAGGCTTTTTCAAGGATTGACAGTTTTGAACAATCAAATTCCTAAACACTACCTATGATGTTTAAACATATTCCACATGTGGGTAGTTGTAAAACTGTGGATACCACGAGGATATGTTATACAGTATCATTAATTCATATACACAATATAGATAAATGAGTATATAATTAAATTTATATATATTTTTCAGTATGTATTATATTTACATGGAAAAACCTAGTAGGCAAATGGATAAAAGTATTCATGAAACGCTTTTATGCCCAAGAAACAATTAAAAACGAATCTATTATGCAGCTCATATTAGGCGTTCAATAATATTTATTTATTGCCCAGTAAAAATACCATTCCTGACCTTTCCAGCGTTCCATATAGGGTCGAAAGGTCACACGTAACCAATAAATACCGAACATTGTTCATGATGTAATTAAAACCACCGCTAAAACATATTGCATATTACATTATATCGAACTCAAACCTACTCAATCGCACGCCATTTCGAGTATCAATGCTGTGGTGTAAGATGGCACAATCGGCACAAAAGAATTATGAATCCGTTCACTTGTTCAGCAACTTCTAAGAACGAATGAACCAAGTTCAAGTATGCAGATCTTTTTATATATAAAGACCTTCCTGAAATATGATGTCAAATATTCAAATTCAACATAAACTCCTTACGTTGACCTAAGCATGATCTTTTAACCAAACCAGGTGATTCAAGAGTTCAGGTATTACAAAAATAACGCACTCACACATTGACAAATATGTAGAGATAAATATACGTAAACTCACACAAGTACAGAAGTGTTGTCTGAGTTCGATCCCGACAGACTTCTGAAGACGTGTACGTAACAAGTAACAAGTAAGTTAGTATTTAATAGCCTTCCCTTTAGTTTTCGTTGCTACCTGAAGGAAATGTTAATAATCTACATTTATATATTCTTCCTCGAGTCAATGGCTCCGTATATAGACTAAGTAAATAAATGTACAATATGGAAAAACAAAGAAAAGCCCGCTGAGTTTCTAGTCGGGGTCTTCTCAGGACGGGGTTGCGTTACGCACCGGTGTGGTACATTTCCCCATTAATTTATAAAATATTGTTGAAATTGAGGTTCTGTAAGTGCTGTTAAGTGGTCTATACAGAATAAATGATTTTTGAATTTGAATTAGAAAGTATATCAGGCATAAAGATTTTAATTATGTCGGCCCAATATTTGGTTACAGGTCTCATTCGTGGTAGTCGCGTTCACTAACGCCACGTCATAGAGGTCCTTAGGTATCAATATTTTATATCATTATAAAGATTTATTTCTATTACACTCTTCTAAATCTAAATTCCCTTTCTAATGTCTTATCTACAGGTCTCAATACACAATACATAAAAATCGCTTGCCTTCTTTTATAGGAATCCGAAAAGGTAGTCGCTAATCTAGGTACAACATCGAAGGCACTTTTGAAATATTTTACGAACGATTGAAACTTACACGATAAAGCTATTAAGCAGCTTCAGGCGTTAGATCACACAGCGTCTCACATGGCGTCGACCGCAGGGTGCATTTTCTTTTTTTTTATTAGTGTGTGACCACGGCATCCGGACGGTACCAGCGACGTATAAGATTGAAATAATGCTAAATATAGAACAGGAAAACGTATAATGTATCGGTCATAGTGTTACACTAATGGTTTGAGTTTAATTTTAATTTGACGCTCTTTGAAGAAATGTAAACAAATATTGCTTTGCTATATCTATTTTTAATGGTTTGATATTTATTTGCGGTTGTAAACAATTATTTGATATACGACTGGGTTGTTTACGTTTGATTATTTTATTTTCTGTTAATATATAATGTAAACATTATTATGAAAATGATTGAGGCATTTTTATTATTATTTTTTTCTTTTCTTAATTTCGTTTTTTTTTCTTTACAGGAGCTGAATTTGTAGCTGCTTTATTTTTAACACAAGTTTCTTTAAATTATCTTCATGGTCTCATGTAAGTTTTATTTTATTTTGTTTATTATTTTGTTATTTCGTTTATGATTTTGTTATTTTGTTTATCATTTTGTTTGTGATTTTGTATTCATTTAACATTTATTTCTTTTCAATAAAGCGCTGAGTTTATTTCAGCTAGAGGTTCTACACCCATTTTTGAAACAATAAATAATCATCGGTTTTCATCTATAAACCATATTTTTGCCATAAAAAGATTACATCTTGAAATTTATTTTATAATGATACAATAGTACAATACATTACATACGTACATATCAACAATACAAAATTATTGACAAAAACGCTAACCCAATATAATCAGTCACACTTATATTTTCTTGAATCCTACGAAACACCGGAATTTATCAATTTCCGAGGATGGCCATATATTCGTCTTGCACGGGACAAAGCCTTACACGGCGACACAATTCAATTTCACGTTATTTTCCGGATGCTTGACGGTATACCTTACCCAGACACGAGGTTGTAAAAATTATCCATGGAATCCATCCTGTAATTTCAGCGATTTGAATTGCTGTAAGAAAGGAGTAAGGTTACCAGTTTTTAGTAGCTTTTCTGACCTTACTACTATTAATTAACGTCGAAAACCACTTTATTATTATTATTTTTTTCAATCACGTTTTTTTTGCTCTCCGTGTCTCTCTCTATTCTAAGGGTTAACAGTGAGTGCATATAAGGACAACAATAAAATTCTGTTGTACATTTTAACTAAACTAATATTGCAACTTAAATCTTCAGTAAGTATAATTACTTATCTCGTTTCAAAATATTCAATATCATTACGGCGTGCATCTGATAGTTTTTGTCCATTTAGGAAACAAAATAAGCACAGAATTAGTTTCAAAATCAATTTAAAAGGTGTCATTGTGTTTTTAAATTCATTATTGGAAATGTATTAAAAACATATTTCACATTTCTTAAATGAATCAATTCAAAATACTTCGTTACAACAATTTGTTACAGTATAATATTTAACCATGCCTATTTTTATAAAGGTATTTTACAGACTATTACTAAAATGATTGTACAATATTTATTTTTGAAGTTTTTGAACTGAAATCTACAATATTGAATTTCAATAGTAAATGTAAGTAAATGTAATTTTCATCGGAATTTTGCCGTGGAGTTTAAAAACCAACCGACGCCTATAACGTTGTATAGTTTTCGTCAAAAGACATTCGTGACAAAAGCAATGAGGAAACGTTCAGTAATGTCCACATTTTATAGTCACTACGTCCTACAATTCACCCCAATATCAAGGTTTCTCGGCGGGGGGCGTGGCGATAGAAAACCAGTTTTTGAACGGAAGCGACTAGGTCAAGCCTTGCAAACGTTATATTTCCGCTTAGACATAGTGCAATACTGTTTTAATCTATTGCAGCAAATTGTATGTACGTAATTGCTCATTGAAATTAATAAAGGAAGTATGATATTTATGTTCATAAGTTAATACATAATTCATGCCTCTTATGTCTACGATTAAATCGCTAATAAGCGCTTATTTTAGGTATGTTAAGGTCGTTATTGTAGAATTATTGTTAATCATAATAGTAACATAATGAAGAGGGGTTATTCCCATCGATGTTTAAATCAAATTCACCTTCTTGGTGTATCTGCCAACCAATTGACGACGCTCGGTCATAGGCCTAGGCTAATTGTCAATAAACTATTTCAAATTGACATACCTACCTACATATTCCAACAAATATTTGCACTGCCAAGTGAATCAAACTTGTGACGTGTCACAGAATTTAAATAAAGTTTATTATTCAGCATAAAAAGTCTGTAAAGTGTGTAATTTTTGGTTGAGCATATCTTATTTGATTAATATGCAGTATTCAGTATACCCTGCATATTTATCTTAATAATCCCTTCTTCTGATCAACCTGTTAAGATATAAATATTAAAATGAAAATATTTATTAAAATATGTTATAAAATGTATAATAAACGCAAACGCTGATGTATAAAATTCGTTGAATGTTTCATTTTGATGGATAAACAAAACTACGAGTACCAACAAATCGATAAGTATCTTAAAACCGAACAATCCGTTATTGTAGAATAAAACTTGCTAGTATTAATCAAATTTGTTACAGCAATTCAATATCTTTATTAGGTAGACTTGCGTTCTCGAAAGTTCTTAAGCCAATTAAGTCAAGTAATTAGGAAGTATGTTCCCGTTGATAGTTGTCTTAATTAACCGACACACTATGGTAAACCTAGATTGTTTGAAGTTAGCTTGAGATATTGTGTTATCAAACTTAGCTAATTAATTTAAGGAGTTACGGTATGTTCATCATTATTAGCGGTGCTCTCAGCTAGTTGCTTCTGAGGCTTTCATCACGAAGCCTGCTTTCTCCTTCTTGCCGTCTGACTTTCCAAGAGAAAAATCACCTCAATATCAAGAGAATCCAAGAGAAAAAAAAAATTGGAAAGAAACGAAATCGTCAGGAGGTTGACTTAAACGCCGAATGTGGGGTGAGACCATAAAGTTATCATTAGAGGTACAATATGTGTGAATAACTTACATATCTTTACACACAACCTAGGTGGGAAAAAGTGACAGACTACGTATGTGAACCGTGAATCGTTTCTTTTATAAACCATTATCAACTTTACAGAAATATGTAACGCAGTGACGTCAATATTTCTATACTAGAAGTCACAAGTACTACCACTGACATTTTAAATTCGGTAACGCGGTAATGAATTAGTCTGTGGGTCTATTTACACTAGTAATATTATTGTCTATGGGCGAGGTCCATTGCATAGTTGCACCTTCGTAGATATTTATATTTTATATATTTTCTTTCCATTATAAATTTTTATTACATGCAAAGAAAATTAACCTAGTAAGCAAATACCTGCATAATATATTTCACATTTAGTTACACAAAGCACTCATTAACTGACATCAATATATTACTTACATAACTACCTCGTCCTTGTACAGTCTATAGCGACATAGAACATCCTTGACACGGACCTTGTCTATCATATATGTCAAGGAAATATTTCTGCAGACAGCTTGTAATATATAGTTTATTCACATTTTCTGTTCAGTTATTAGGTTGAAGGAATGCGAAATCTAATCAGTTATGAGGAGATTCGTAGACGAACGAAAGTTGCTGACATAGCCCACCGGGTTCATCCAATAGCATCCTGAAGTGGTGGTGGGCGGGGCATATAACAATATGAACAGACGCTGGTTGTTGGAGCTGAAAGGTTCTCGAGGGCCGTTCCACGCCTCATCTACCAGTAGCCTTAGCTCGAAATACTATCGAATTCGTAATGTAAAGGTATCGACAGAACGTAGCATTGCGATTGGCGGGCTACACAGGTTCACAAGATGCAGACTGCCAATCACAATGCTCCGTTCTCTCGAAACCTTTACATTACGAATTCCATAGAAGTTCATGCTAGTGCTATAGTACGAGGTCTCCGTACTGGTGGAACGGACCCCCGCGAGATGGACGGACGACATAGTCAAAGTCGCGGGTACCCGTTAGATGTAGAGTGCCTCCAACCGGTCGGATTGGAAATCGATGGGTAGGCTTATGTTCAGCAATGGAATGGTGAATTACTGCACGTTTAAGTTTTGGTGGTTTAGATGTAGATTCTTATGTAGAATGAATGAGTAAGCAGCGAAGGATGGAAATTTTCAAAAGTAAAGCCGGTGGAAAAAGACACCTCGATGTGACCTCATACCAAATTAGGAAGCCGGCAGGAATGCGATGTTAGGGATAACTCGACACATGAGTATTGAACGAAGGATATACCTACGAAGGTACCTTCAAATGAACAGGCAAGCGGACCTCATAGACTATGAATGAGTTGAATTGACGATGTGTTGAAAAAACGGCTTGAAAGGATACGAAATGAGCTTGCATGAAAGATATATTGGCAATGGAGGGTGTTGGTAAGGTGTGTAAGAAATAAGGATAGAAGTAGATGACGGATTTCGTCTTAGCTTTACATACCCTGAAGGGAGAAGGACGTGAGCATGTACGTAAATATCTTTTGAGACGTCGTCGTGGCCACTGATGAGATTTTAAAAGAAAAGTTATTTCAAGAAAATCAACTATAAACTAGTTGTACCTTAGAGGAACAACGTGTGCAAGTCACATTACGTATCTTTACACAAAATCTAGGCATCAGAAAGTGACAGAATATATGAACCTTGAAACGTTTTTTACCAATTTTTCCCAAACCATTTTCGACTTTGACATGTGGGTCTATTTACGCTAGTAATATTATTGTCTATAACATCGACAGTGAAGGAACCAGCGTAAAAATTAACAGGAATTACGGGTCAAGTGCCTGAATAATTAGTGACCGCAACAAAAACTGATACGTCGTCTATTGTATAATATGAAGTCATCGTCCAACTTGGATAGCTTGTTCATTGTTAACTGTTCCCTTGGCGGCGACTTCAAGCCTTAGTAAGGACATTATAAGTACAAATTTCAAGCAATATTTCAAGTTCTTTATTCGTTCGAAATTTACAGAATTGAATTTGTTGTGAATTGCAATTCTGTCAATTTCGAACGAATAAAGAACTTGAAATATTTTACACACTGGAACAACACGGAACAACATGGAAACTCATTTACTGGTGTGGCTAACGTGACTTTGGTAGATTTTCTTGAAAAACTTGACATTGGCGCTTCGCCATTATTAATTTTTGTATTACATTTAGCACTTGACACTGGCGAAATTGTGGTGAGTTTGCTGCAAAAGAAGCCATCTTAAGAAGAAATTAAAGTTGATAATATTTTGCATAAAACGTCAATAGGTACCTTTTTGGAAATTTCATTTACAACTCGATTATGTTAACTTTTAAACTTTCGCGTTCCATGATTATGATAATAATCATACATATCCTAATAAAACAGTCAGCCTGTGACCACGGCCGTTGTAACCTGGTCGAAACGTCAGGCAAAAGGTATGTATATACCTATACCATGATCGCGTTAATTCCCGGTTACATTTATTATCATAACTCGATTATGTCCTCGCAAAAACCTTTTTAAAACGTTTTTCCTCCATCCCGTGAAATTAAGGCAAAAAGATATAAATTTTATAAGTAAAATCCGACGATGGCTTCTCAGAATGTCAGCCTATTTTGTAAGAAACTCAATTTATTAAATACGCATATTTCGTAATACGAAGAATTAAGCCAAGTACCTATCAGTATCCTAATCTTTACTATACCAACGAAAAATATGCGTGAAAAGGTTCTACTGAGAATTTTTTACAGTTAAAATTCTGAGTGCTTTTCCTAGAAAATAATCGGAATCTGAAGGTTCAAGTCCCTGATGAGAGTTTTTCGATTTATACGAAAAGTAAACTTACCATCTGCTATAAAGTTTCAATGATTGCTAGTATTCCAGATGATATCAGAAACTTTGATAATACATACATGTTTCTTCCATGTGTCGACTAAACTCCTACATTTTCCTACATTGTCATTTTAAAAGGCTGCTTGGTCGTACTGAGTTTCGGGTATCGTAAACATGATGTCCAACGGTAGAGGCGCAAAGATTTATTGTGAGCAATAGCTATTTAGGTCATTTCCTGAACCCAAAAGCATCAGTTCCAATTATATTACCATTTATTATAGCGAAAGGCGAAATCCTTAAATAGCTACTTTTATATCTCTAAAGGAAGTCACTAATAACTTACTATCGCTAAACATAAATAAACGTAAATACGAAATAAATATTGTACTTTTAGCATGAAATACATTAACAGTATAGATAATAAAAAGAGGAATACAGAGTTTCGAAAAAGGGGTGAGAATGTAGAAAAGAGGATTAAAAAGGGTATGCTAAGGTGGTTTGGGCACTTAGAATGGGTACGGAGCGAATGACACTATGTAAGGCACGCAGCTCCCGATACACACACTGACCAAGAAGGGCAGTTCAGAAGTACTCGAAATTGGTGGACTTGCATTAAAGGCTCAATGACAGTGGAGGAAGCTCCTGAATGGCGCAAAATGGTGGGCTGTTGTCTCTGTCTACCCCAGATGGAAACAGGCGTGAGTGTATGTATATATTAGTATAGTACTTAAAGCTAAATTCTAGATTATAGTTATTATAGTTTTTCCAGTTATAAGTACTAATTTATTAATCAAAGTACGATATGTAGGTAGGACATATAAATTGATATATAAAAAAGCTGTAAGTACTAGAAACTTCTTTTCTAGAAAATTTCTTACAAGAAAATACGTAATAAAGATCTAAGTTAGGCACGTAACTTTTTAACTAAACGCAATAAAACGATAAAAGGTATCCAACTGTTCATTTTCTTTCAAATTATAAGCTTGAGTTCCGTCCGTCCGTAATATCAGTACTAATGTACAATTTAGTTCCACGAATATTTTCTTTCGTGGTTTTACTGCTAAAACACTTTAAAAAGCTTATGGAACTAAAAAGTGGTCAACTAATTGGATATATTTTAGGAATATCAAACCAAAAATCTCATGAAAGAGAGTCACCATTACAAACACATCAGTGTTACAGCTTGACGGTTTTATCAGATGCTTTTTCACGCCTCTTAGCTTTATGTTCAAGACTGTAGGAAGGTGAGCTGGTAAGGAATTCCAAGACTTATAGGTGCGGCAAAGGAAAGGCTCACCGAACCGCTTTGTTCTTGATGGAATATTCTGCACCGAGTAGATAACATAACATAAACTCACGCCTATATACCCGAAGGGAGAGGTGCTAGCATCCACATTTCGCCAGTTTATGTTTAGGTCCCAATGTAATAGGTGGCGAGCCTATTGCCCTTAACCGGGCTCTTATAAACCTGCGATAAATACACACATAACTTCGATAAGCATCGAAAAATCATTAGTGTGTGCTATGGTAAAACCTGGGATCGAACCCGAGACCTCGTCTCAGTCCATTACCCATACCACTAGGCTACCGCGGTTTATTTTAAGGTAACTCCAACGACCCTAAAAACCTCCTATCCGTCCGGTTGAAGGTCCGTCCATCTCGCAAACTAATTCAACTCAAAACTAATAATTAAAATTTATCTATGCATAGTTAAGTAAAAACAAAAACTATTTTCATAAAGTTCAATGTAACTACAATGTTTAATTAAACTTCTATTTACCCTTCGCTGTCTGCGATGAGATTAAAATGTATAATGTAAATGCAATTGAATTCTTTATACTTACATGTAATTCCATTTTCTTTGTGATGCTGTATTTACTTGTGAGATATTCTTTGTAAAATAACACTGAAAGTGCTTTCAAGACAATTGTTTTTTATTTTGATATATCTCTTCAATAAAGAATTGATACCTATGGGTCATTGCTAATAAAGGTACTTACGGGAATTGTTCTCAATAATACAAAAAAATATTCTTCATTAATATAGCCCAGACTCCTCCTCAGATGTATGACTAGAGCCAACCCCTTATTAAGTGGTGCCTAATATAATGGTTGGTGAAATGTGGGTGTTAATGCACTTCTACTTACTCCGGAAGGGAAATCGGTGTCAGTATACGTACAGTCAACGAAAGATATACGGTACCACATTTACATACAACATTGTATGAATAAGTGGTACCGTATCTCTTTTGTCGACTTTACATATATTATGTATATTTAAATATTATTCGAAGATGAGCTGCTTTATTTGTGTACAATCCATTTGCAATTAAAGTACCTCAAACAATGTATTATAGGTTTATGTTTGTATTTATTGATATATTGAATTGATATGTAGGTAGGACATATAAATTGATATATACGATAGAGCTAAGCCATGATGGCATCCCCTGTACAGAATACCGCGCATAATAATAACCTTGTGTTGTGTTTCCGGCGGTGAGTAGGGTAACCAGCGCTCATTGGAGAGGTTTTGTGTCGTCAGTGGAAAGACGGAGAAACCTTACATTCACAGAAACTCTTAACATTCACCCCCTGCCCTTCTCCCCTCCCCTTTTCATGGTTTCAGGAATAGAACTGACTCCTCACCACTGATTCACATTCTATTTAGTTAGAAATGGTATATACAATCGGTAATCCAACCGAGTTTGTAACTACATACCTTTATGTTCACTGTTCAAGTTGATATAGAAACTCAGTCGCGTCGTCCCAGGTTTCCCTCGGGACTTTCCCAAAATACCTAACGGCGTATCCTACTTGAAAATCTAATTCACTTACCTGGTGACGTAAAGGAAAACTGGCTTAACTTTATTTAGCCAATTTTCGCCAAGATAAGTACACTTGTCCCGTTCTATGTACATTTATGTACCTAATATATTTTGTTCGTGATAGAACTTATAAGGTAGAGTTGATTATCAAGAGTCGCGTGTAACCGTTGGATGCAAACCGCCTCCAACCGGTTGGATTAGAGGTCGATAGGGAGGCCTATTTTCAGCAGTGGACGTCCCAAAAATTCTCAGGGTGTACATTGTCCAACAGAATAGGTTTACCTATCAGAGTAGGGAAGTGATGGTGGCATTCTATCCCAGAAAAGAAATAAATAAAAAATAACCCTGGACTCTAAAGTGTACAATTTCTCAATCACAGTGGTGGGAATTAAAAAAGTGTTGACGGTAACAGGGCCCGCATTGGACTGAACAGAGTAAAATTGGAATGTCAATAACCTACCCTTCGTGGAAATACGAGTATACATTTGCGTATATAATAATAATAAAAGGTACTAAAGGGTCATTAACTTTATGAAGGTTCATGTAAGGTACACCTGTCTGATATTAAAAACATTTATGTAAACAAACTTATTTTAGGATCTTTATTAAAAGTAAGAGAAATAATTGCTTCTATTCTTGAAATCTATTAATTTGATTCAAGTTGACTTCCTGTAGTTCCCGTAGAACACATTTTTCCTTCCGCATCGATGCTGAGACACAGCTTCCAAATTTTCCACTTTCATGAGTGTTTTTTCACATGCTAATGATATCCAGAGATGCAGAATACAAAGGCCACTAACAGGGAACGCTTTTCTCCTTCCTATAGTTAACAAAAAGCTCATAATTTTTTTCACAAGGCACATCTGCTTTTGCCAGCGTGGGTAGTTATGTCACACTCGATCCGACTAAATCGCAACGTCAGTTTTAGGTCTTCAGTTGCTGGAAGTGAGATAGTCATGTAAATGTAAACCCCATGTAAATATAATATACTAAGCCCCCACACAGTAAGGGGTCGTTGACATCATCTCGGTACACATCTACCGAGTCTGCGAGTTTTATTACTTACAATATAACTTCGTCAAGCTTTAAATTCTGCTGTTTTCCTTTATTTCCCTAATGCCTTTGTAATGGAAAAGGTATAAATATAAACATGTGGGAAAGTTTCCAATTTAAATTAGTTTTGTGCCAGGGGCATTACACCGGCTTATTTCATATAAATATCATTGTGATTACCGTTTGTCTTCTTGCGTAAAATTCTAGAAATGAATAGTCTTAACCAGCTGTTGTACACTAGTACCAGTGTTACACATTTTTAAATGTTATTTTGAATATTAGGATGCTATCTATACCCGCGATATGGTAACTTAACTAAGTTACCAAACCACATCTAAAGTTTACGAACACGTTTAAATGACTATGTCTATCTCAAATCATACAATGACAGTGTCGAAGCTAGACATCTTAGTTAGACTGAATAGTTCCAACTGTTTTGGGTTAATTTCTACTACTAACCCTAAGCTAATATATTTCCTAAAAGAAAATGTGATGGCATTTACACGTTGGTTTTGTGGCCCATGAATGCTTACTATATCGGCGGTTATTGGCACCTGGCGAAAGGAAGTAATGGGAAATGAGGATAATAAGATGAGACTGACTGACTGAGAAAAAAAAGGAAATATTGTATTTCTAGGCTATATTCTACGACAGCAAAATGGCATGATATTTTATAGTAGGTATAAGATATTTACGTAGCTGTACAATTTATATTTTCCTTTATTTTATTCTTAAAGTTTTCTTTCCGACAGCACAGCGGTAATAAGTTCGACTGCTGTAGCACAGATCTCGGACACGGTTTTCGGAATTGGCTAGTTTTTTTTTTCAGTTTTTATTTGGAGGATTCATATACTCGTAGTATCAGACCAGGGCCGTGTTTCGAATAAGTGGTCCATTTGCTTAATTAATCTATAACATTGCTCAATTATGACGTTTCTTAAACTTGATTTGATTTAATTTGATGTGATGTGATGTGATGTGATGTGATGTGATTTGATTTGATTTGATTCTATAGAAAGGAAATGATTTTTTGACTTTCAATTGAAAAAAATCAGCGAAGCAGAGTTAAAAATATCAATTTAGATAATGAATGTCAAATTCCGGATGTAGGCAGACCACGAAGCAGTTTTTATGGCCTAGTCATGTCGTCTTCTCAGGCAGGTGTCATGGCGTAAATGTCAGGTAGCTTGTTACGATGTTGTGTCATAATGAGGGGCAGGCCATACTCGAGTTCGTTCATCAATGGACCTGCTGTAATGAATAGCTCTGTAATTTAGGTAAGGGTTCGTTGGTTGGGTTGGAAGAGCGAGGTAACGTGACACGAAGGGTGTGTCGGCGGTTAATTACTGTTTTGTGTACAATTTTATGTGTTTAATGTTTTAGGTTAGCTACAGAATTTGAGTAAGGTTATTATGATTTAATTTTCGACATTCTAAGTTCAAGTAAATATAATAGATAGATTAATTATGTAATAAGTTATAAGTGCCCGGTTAATGTCAATAGACTCGCCACCTTTTTGGGACCTAAACATAAACTGGCGAAATGTGGGTGCTAGCACCTCTGCCTACCCCTTCGGGGATAAAGGCGTGAGTTTGTTTTTTTATGTAATAAATAATTCTATAATAACATTATTCTTCTCTCTCATGTACACAGTTCTTACTACCGTTCAAGGGCTACTGCACTCACCAATTTCGCTGATTATATATTTTTGATCTTATTTGGGGGCTAGAGTATTACCATCACCAGCGGACCTTTTTTACGTGTAAAATTTCAATCAATACAAATCAATTAGCCTATCGCAGTCCACTGCTCAACATAGGCCTTTCCCAATGTTGGGAAAATTTGGCCAACTGTTACCACGCTGGTCAGACGGGTTGGTGCCGGGTTTTATTTCGAATTTTCCTTCTCGCGGAGTGATATCGTTGGCGTACTTCTCTGTTTGTCCCCTCTTACGTCATAGTTCGAATGAGAAGAGGTAGTGATAGTCTTTCTCCGTCACCACTCAGATGACCAAGTCTTAAAAAAGTAGTGATGAAAGTAATAAGGAAGCAATTTAGTACACACAAATTTTATAGTACAGCGCAATATTCTACATAATAATAACGTACAAAAGCGTAAGTGAACATATAGGTTTATTATTGCTAATTTAAGTGATTTATTACTTCGCAGATAGCGTATCTAATGCTGCATCTTACAGAATGGCATAAACCTAATGATATTATCTCTTCGCGGTGCTTTTGAAGTACAAAACTAGAAAACCTACGCATAATAACATTAGTTTACTATTTGAAGTATCATCTCTAAAGGTTGGTTGTCACAACAGTCGCTCCCGTAAAAGGTGAAGTTAGCACTAAAATGCATGTTTTGGATTCAATCGAGATTGGCACTTGGAGACTGATGACGTAATTCTACGTGCCGATATTTGAAAATATTATACCTAAGTATCTTAATAAATTGTTTGAACTAAATAAAGACAGTTCTTGGAATAGACTATATTTATGCCTTAGTACATGAGTCAGACAATACTTGAATTCTAGTTAACTCCTCCAATGAAGCAGTGGGTTCTCGTCTCAATAATAACTTTACTAATAATAAAACTGGAGTTTTTTGTTTCCACGACTAATGTGATGTGAAAAATTCTGAACTCATCAAAGGATATAAGATAATAATATCACATTAAGACATTTATGAGCGAAGCAATAAGAAAAAAATATAAGAAGAGATAGGTATAGGTATACTAGCTGTTCTCGTTTTTTGAGTCTCAGTGTCGTGACAGCGCATACTCCAGTCAGCTTGTGACCAGGTGGTGGTCTAGTGAACCCTGGCCGAAACGTCAAGCAAATCCAAATGTAAATTATTGTAATCAAATTTACCAATCATCATCATCATCATGGAGATGCGTTTTCCTGATTGCAACCAAAACCAATGCGATCTGAGTCTGCCTTGCCTTCCAACTTTTCCTCCTCCACTTCGCACGAGCTTGGGCGTTTGTTTAGACCATTGGCTCGCATATCACCTTCCACGACATCAAGCCAAGAATTCTAGGGTCTACCCCTCCTGCCAGGAATCAGCAGGGACGCCATTGCCAAATTATAACTTATATCAAAACAATCCCCACTTGTTTCTCTCGCGATTCAGATCTAACATCCGTGTCAGTAAATATACCCGGCGAGTTGGAATAGGTCCTGTAACTGATTTACTAAAGCAATATACGTACTAAGTATCCAGGAAACTATTGCAAACACTTAGAATCGAATTAAAACATTCTCTAACTTATATTGAAGCGGACATAGTTGTTTAACTTACACAAGCTGTTTTACTTTACACCATTAGGTATATGGAAATACTTGTGTGAAAAGTAACGGAGTGTGTTGTTTCTGTGGCACTCTCCTTTCGTAGTCCTTATTTGCTTCCCTCTCCTTTCCTATACAGGACAACACGTGCACCCGCATACGGTGCCGAATATTTCATCACGAAAAGAACCAAGCGGTTCGGTGAGTTCTTTTCTCTGCCGCACCATTAAGTTTTGAAATTCCTTACCAGTTCAAGTGTTTCCTTCTTCCCTCAGTCCCGGGTTCTTTAAACGGCGCGTGAAAAAGTATCTGATAAGGACGTCAAGCTGAGCGCCACCATTATAACACTGTACGCACTGTACGTGTTTTGTCATGGTGACCCTCTTTCCTGAGACTTCGCCTTGAAAAGAAGTGAAGTCAAATTTACGTGTCCTAAATTAAAAAAAGTCCTTATAACTGTGATGCATTATACTTGACCCATAACTCCCATGGATCCAATTAGCTATATATTATGTTAGTAGTACAGAGAGTATTACATATTATATTTATCTGTTGTTACACGCCGAGTTTTAGAGGCTTTACGTCTTATCTCTTTGTAACGCCATTTCACCTAAACGCTTCGCATTTCGTTTTGTTACGACCCTTAAATCACCATCTTAACGGTAAAAATAAAAGTCCACAAAGGTTAAAAACCTATCTTAAGCTTTTGTATAATCTTGTACTTTTCACTTTAGACACTTCATCGTTTTCCTTACAAATAAAAACGTAAAAAAACTGTGTTATAAAATCTATCGAGGCAGCAAGAAACGGTTTAGATTGAACAGGACTTTACGTACCATTGAATAGTTAAACATAGTCTAAATAAACTAAGATACCCAACGTGCCTATGACGAATCAAAATATAAGGTATCTAGAACTTATTCTACGATGTCAACAACAATAAGTTGATTGACAAAATAACAGCCTTCAATATACACTCGAACTAACATTAATGACTTCGTTTCCTTACCGAGACATGGCATGATATTGTAACAAAGCCCTAACCTAATGGTTTTCCTTACATTATGTTTGGACATTACCGACCGTTCGGTATGCAAACATGCGATCGCCCGGCTAACTAAACAACTGCAGTTGTCCCACGTTTACGATTATTGTGTGGATTTACGACTCTTTATCAATGAATTCTTAGTATACTAACTTCTAGGCAAGCTGTTTTGAACAAAAATGTGACCTGGTTTGGAACTAAAGCTGCAATGAGGTAGGTGTACGACGTATTTGAGGCATGATCAATGAATAGGTGAATTTTCACACCTATCTGCAGTTGGAAAAATTAAATTACAGATAGCCTTCTTTGCAGAGATTGCATAATAGCGTAGAAAACAGCGGCACATGTGCTTCTACACTGCCCTGTGACCGAGACAAGTACTTCAATAACACAGATACGCTCCGAGAAATTACCAGCAGGGTGAACAACCTGCTGGCGTACTTTGAAGAGCTGGGGGGAGGGGGGGGGGGGGGGTTGAATAAAATACCCACCCTTACGCAAATACCCCGCCATGACGTGGAGTTGCGGCAGTCGGCCCGACATACCTTACCATACCATACACCTAGGTATGTGTAGCTCTGTAGCGCTCTTAAAGATGCCCCGTGTAGAGGCACGGGGCATCTTCAGAATCTACCTCTCTGAAAATGCCTCTTCAGTTCTTGGGAAATATTGCACATATGAAACTATATCTCCTCGGGTAAGAAGTGTTTTTACTTGCTTTGTGGGACGCGGTTTGGCATTCCTTTCTATGGAATCGTTGGGATTACTGTGGGTGAGTGTTAAATTCCCATTTTTCCGTTCAGAAATTAGTGGGTATACATAGAGGTCATTGCCCCTTACTGAATCAACTCTGTCAAGGAGGCAAGTCTATTCTGGCTACATTATCATATTTATGAATTTGTTTGGAAGTTTTTGATTGATTGGCTAAAGTACCCACTAACTTTGTTATATCGTATTAAAATGGCACTGAAGAATATTGAGGCGCTATTTTGTTATTACAAGTTTGTTTCGAAAATATTTGTTACTCTGGTAACTGTATAAAATATTACGCAGCGCAAATAGGAACAAATTTTATCGTCGTATAGCGATAATATTCACTAAGTATATAATAATTGTCATAATGGGTAAATATATAATGTCGCCGGAGCTTCATAAGATCCACCTTGGGTACTAACTACTGGTTTCTGGGTACTACTGACTACCCCACAGCGAGCAAGAGAGCAAAGATAGACAAGCAACCAGTTCTGGTAGGTTTCATCACACCTAAGAAAAACCTGCCGCCTAGATATCAGTTCCAGGGATGCGGGGAGAAAATGGCGAAATGGGGCTGTATCGAGCGGTCACAAGAGTCCTGCGATGACGGGACCCAACCCCACTCTATGTCGAACTTGCTATCTAGTTTACTGTGCCTCTTCACCTGTACCATAGAACATCTTTGTAACGGTGTACGGTAGTAACGGAAAACGCTATTACTGTAGCCAAAATTTAAAAATCTAGTTATTTATGCCAAATTTACTCGAACCATTAACTCGAAGAAAGGAAGAAGCGGATGTTATTTTTATATATGACACGGTAATGTTCACTTCACCTCACCTGATTGTAGCTGGAAGTAGTCTCAGCAATGATGGGATGGATTTTGTAGGCTCGATTCAAGCCTCGATAGTAATATTATTCGAAGTTTTTGTTTTCTAATTTTGACTAGCAATTTGAAATCTAAATTGTTCTATGTAAGCAATAGATAAATCTGTACTGGAGGTCTAATGTTCCCACAGGGGAAGGAAATCATTAGTTAAACTTATTTAACTAATGATTTCCTTAAACTGCCCCGTTTACCTAATCTATACGGGGTCAGTTTAATCATTTCAATATTAGCACAAGGTAATCTATGAAAAGCTTGATCGATCTATTGCTTGAATTATACAGCAGTCGTGCTTAAAACGTATAGCGATCAGACGGTATATCTCTATACTAGCTGACCCGCGCAACTTCGTCTGCGTCACCCCGTTTTTGCACCATTTTTCATTCCTGCTCCGCACCTGTTGGTCGTAGCATGATGTTATATACTTAAAAACCTTCCTCTTTAACCATTCTATCTATTTAAAAAACCGCATCAAAATCCGTTGCGTAGTTTTAAAAATTTAAGCATACAAAGGGACATAGGGACAGAGAACGCGACTTTTTATTTTATACTATGTAGTGATAGTTATGTAGGTTTGTTGGCGACAGCATGTCTCTTGCTTGCCTGTAACATGCCTTTTGCATTTCGCTCCTGTATTGCCAGCTGCCACGTTGAAGAAGCCACCAAAAACTGTGCCATGCTTTTTATGTGTGATTTAAGTAGCCTTCGTCATTCTGTATGAGAACTTTTTGAAGCGCTATTTTGAAAACGTTGGCCAGACATTAAGCATGCCTTATGGCTCTTCTGTTCTGTTCTACTTAAGGCATATAAGTGGCAAGGTATGTTTATACTGCGTAGGTGGCAGACAAGCACACGGCCCACCTGATGGAAAGCGGCCACCGTGGCCTATGAACGTGTGCAACACTAAGGGTGTCACACACATGCTGCCCATCCTGAAGGGAAAGAGGGAGAGCTGGAAAGGGGTGGGGAGGCTAGGAAGGGGAGGGGAAGGAGGGGTATAGTGAGCTCTGGCTACCATACTTACCGGCGGGAACACAACACGATGGTTATTATGACCGCGGTCTTCTGTAGGGCGGAGGTACTTCCCCAGTTGGACAGCTCATTTCGGACGGGAGATACCGTCGCGTCGTGTCCTACCTCCGTCGGACATATATATCTCATACATATATATCTCAGTCTTCATAGTAATGTTCCTTAAAACCTTCTACAGCAAAACTCTATCTGTTAATAGTGCCTGTTTTTGGAATAAAATTGTGTTACGTTTTTTTGTGAATCTTCCGCCTTTCATTTGCCATTATAGTATTAGAGGTGTTAGTTTCTTCGCTCGTACAAAGAAATGTGTAAGTATCTAGTCTTAGTAGAAGCCAGGGATTTAGGAATAACTTTGCGTATCCTATATCAGGTTATTATTCTATGAGGACTTCTCGTCTCGAAACTCATTCGTATATCTAAGAATATTGAGGTCAGAGTGTGGGTTTGAGATTCGTCTGGGTCTGGTTGTGCTATATTTTATAGAGAATAATTATGTCTATCTTCTGTTTATGTTCTGCAGGGCTTCTCACTGCAACATCGGGCTATTGCATTTTATGATTCATCAATTAACCTATTGCAGTCCATTATAGGGTATAGGCCTCTTCTAATATGCGTCATTATTTATCAATGAATCGATAAATGTGACTAGGCTCTTCGGTATTTTACTTTAAATATATTAAAAAGTAATCGATTAAGATATTTCCGTAACGTGTAAATCCTGAAAAATGTTATATAAGAACTAAATTGGCTGTTATGAATATTGCTGCCAAGGGGCAACTAGTTTCACAATCCTATTACGATAACATTTCGAATATAACAATGTTATTCCTTTATAAAATATCTGGGTATGATCCTTAATATCCTATTATAGAAACATTGGTTTTTATAATACAATATTTCAGAGACCCTTTTTATATTCTTCGATCGTTTTTCGAAATATCTAAGTGTAAGACAGGACATATAATGGTTTCATATCTTTTCTCTTCCACTTCTTTTCAATGGGTGATGGTAAGTTTGTTTTTTATTACAAGAGTAGAACAATTAATGTAATGTCAATATTAATATAATTATACCTATCCCTTCAGGGACATAAAACCATATGTAGTTACGAGTATAATGTATGCACATGCATTTCACTGACGCTATGTGTACTCGTGTACCCGTTTTCTAGATCCAGTGAATCGAAAAATTAAACCACGAGAAAGTAACTGATGTAGGTACGAGAATCTTTTCTACTAATCGACATGCAATTTTAACCATTGAAAATAAATCCATGGTGTTGAAGCATCTGTAACTTAGTAGATAAAAGAGACAGCCTTACAATAGAGAGGTCTTTTTTTCGTACGGAAACTAGCCAGCGGGGGCTTTTATATCGGACTCAAACCGACTAAAATCGCACAGCTGTCTCGGGCCATGAGATGCCGATGGTGATGTAGCCTCTAGCATATCCCTCACGCCCCGGCTGAGATCGACAAGTCTCGAGCCATTAAAATTTACAGTACTTACCGCCTGCGTGATCTACTGATCCCGTTCCCGCTGCTCCATAAAAACTTGCCGTAGAGTTCAAGGAACAAATAAAAAAAAAGAATTACTCGAATTGTTCCAGCCGTCTTCACATACATAATACTTACATATTTCGCGATTCATTTTTATTTATATAGATAGTAATTTAAAATTTCGGTTTCTAGTATACTCTAAAAATACTGCTGTCTCGGTGGATTGAAATTTAAATAAATATTTAGTTACTACGAAAAAGGGGCAATACTTTTATTAATATCGACCAAAATTACGACGAGCCATACTCAGGTTTAGTTAGTCAAGTGGAAAAAAGACAGTGTATTGTTGATATGGACTCCGGACAAAGAGTTTCGGTCGATAGTGGTGATGGCGTGTGTCACGCGACTGTTGGACTACACCGGCACACAGCACGGTGCTAATTCACTATGTATCTTACTTTTGTACAATCACCTGCAATAATATATACACTTTGGAACCTTGTCACAATAATAAATGACAAGTCAACATTATGACATGAAACGTTAAAATTCGACAAGTTTAATGTGAAAAAGTTCTAAAACGTATACATATTACTGCAGGTGACTGTACGTTGACTAACCTCAAATGAATACGAGTGCATTATTCATTCTTTTGTTTTCTTTTTTTTTATACCACTTAGGTGGCAGACAAGCATATGGCCTACCAAATGGAAAGCGCTAACCGTGGCCTATGGACGTTTGCAACACAACGTCACACTCGTGTTGTCTACCCTGTAGACTTTTCTTTTCTACATACATTCATACATAAGCTCGCGCTTCTTTCCCTCTGGGGTAGGCAGAGGTGAATTCACACCCACCTGTCTTCAACCATTGTATTCGGCTCCACGTAATATGGTGAGCTTATTGCCGTATTCCGGGCAATACTGTTGACTCAAGCCATTGTTACAGGCTGGGTTTGGGCTGTATTATATTTGTTTGATCCCTATCCCTTATCCCTAAGTCGTCTTGTAGGATACCATGTGGATATGGAAGATATGGGGTGGCCCAAATTCTACTCCGTTAGGAACCACGGTATGCTTTTTTATCTTTTCAAATTAAAATAGTATTACTAGTTTAACTGAATAACTAACAGTGAAAAGATAGAGTACGGAAGTCAGACAGTAGTCGCACCTGTAAATAAATAAAAGCCATATCTGAAGAAGGAAAATAAGTAAGTCCGGTCTCCGAGTTGAAAGTCTCAGATGCAATCATGAGGGTTATTGCGGAGGATAATTGAAATACCACAGTTTGGTTTTGCCGATGCAATGGATATATTAATATACTAGAAATTCAATTATCTTACATATCATACTAGGTAAATAACGGAGGTAGGACACGACGGTATATCCTGTCCGAAATGAGCTGTCCAACTGGGGAAGTACCTCCGCCCTACAGAAGACCGCGGTCATAATAACCTACGTGTTGTGTTCCCGCCGGTAAGTAGGGTAGCCAGAGCTCACTATACCCCTCCATGGTAGCAAACGAGTGTAAAATTAACCTTACCTTTTTCGCTGTGTACTAGAAATGGAACAAAAACTCAATTTATGTAAAGGACAGTCGGGGCTATATAATAAAATAACCAAGCTCTGCGGATGTCAGCTACGTCCCCGCAGCGTCTGTGAATCATTCATGCCAAAGGAGCTCGCTGTACAACTTTTTGCTTGTTTTAATCTAAAAAGTACTTGCGGTATATTGCACATACGAAATAGATATGATTTCGTATGTGAAATATACCGCGAGGAGACTTTATACTTGCTTTGAGAGGTGCGATTTGGAATACCAAAGAGCACCCCTCAAACCAAGTATAAAGACTTTTATAAGGCAAGCAACACAAGGGGGTTTAAATATAGTGAGTAAATGTAATGTATGTGAAATAAAAAGCATATCCCGGGTAGCAACAAGGTATGTTCAAAGGCGTAGGTACAACAATTCATTGCATATCAATTATTCAACTCTTAGCCGAATTCGTCATACGTCAATAACATGGTTCGGTTATAA
The DNA here is from genome assembly GCA_963691645.1 of Pelosia muscerda. Classification (NCBI taxonomy): domain Eukaryota; kingdom Metazoa; phylum Arthropoda; class Insecta; order Lepidoptera; family Erebidae; genus Pelosia; species Pelosia muscerda. The sequence continues at coordinate 12,116,431 of OY829114.1, read as the reverse complement.
ATAAGACAGCAATCAATACCTCAACAGCGGCCATTTTCATTTTAGTTTGATTTGATAAAAATTAACTTTACCTATAGGTTATGGTTTTTACCTGGGCTCTGGTGTAGGCTTCACTCGGTAGCAATTGCTCGCGTAAAAACCAAGGGTAGCTTGTGAAAGCGTACACGAAAATGTAAGCTTTGAAATTAATAGAAACTAACCGTGGCCATGAGGCTAGGTAATTGAAACGTCGTCGGTAGCTTATTGGTTAAGGAGTTGGTGTTACGATTGAGACGTCCTGGGTTCGAATCCTGGCCATTACACTTCCGGCGTGAACCCACGCCTAACATAAGCCATTGAGCTTAGCTGGAGAGATCAGAAGGAATATGAGTCAGCTGCTAATATTCCTTAAAAAAAAATGTTGCTATACGTTGAACATAATTCTGTGACGCAGACGAAGTTGCGCGGTTTAACTTTATTATAATATTAGTCAGAATGCTATCAGGCCAGGGTAACTCGGAAACTGTAATCAGTTCCTTCAGTGTAACTAAAAATAGCTGCGAGCTTATCAAGCTCTGTGAATAAAATGAAACTAGGTCGCATCAGGAGCTGGAAACTATTCAGAATGGCTCAGTGGGTAGGAACAGAGATAACTAGATAATATTTGTGTAAATATTTGCGGTGCTTCTACAGGGTGGATTTGAATGTATGTGAAAGACACACAACTGAGCAGTCCGACTGGGCAAGTATCTCCGACTTGTGTTGGGTTACCGGCGGTGAGTAGGGTAGCTAGAGCTCACTGGAGAGGTTTTGTACTGTCGGTGGGAACACTGTAAAGAAGAGTTTCTTTGTCTTCTACACTGACAGCACAGTGGCTCTCTTAACCCTCTCCCCTCCCCCTTCCCCTTCACCCCTCTTTTCTATATGGTCGACAGCATGAATGTGACCCCCCTGGTGTTGCAAACGTCCATAGGCCACGGTCTGCCACCTAAGATGTATAAAAAAATCAAATATAGCAATAAAAAGCCTGTTTTTGTAATGCCAAAAAAATAAAACTTCCAATTGGATGAGATAAGACTTCAAAAGAAATGTTGTTATTTGTGTATTCTCCTCCGAAATTCTTTACGTTTGGCCTACATTTTGTTAGATGGCCTTACAAATCTTTAACAAAGACGGCTCAGCTGGAATACTCAATTGGTTCTCGAAGTACGAAACCGTACATAAATAGACACCTTTGATAATTTAATGATATAGATACTATTGAGATTAACGTGAGCGAATCTAAACAAAATAATGATTTCTATTTGAAGTAAACAGACTAGGACTGTAAGAAGAAGTGAACACATGAGCTGGTAAGGATTTTCAAGCCTTAATGGAAAAATAAAAATAATGAAGTTTATCATCAAAATAGTACATCTACCACCGAAATATTTGGTGTCAGATTTTTTATTTTGGTGAACGTACTATTTTTCGTGCGTTGTACTAAAAAACTTAACACGAAGATATCAGTCTCTTGTGAAATCGGTTTGAATTCACGAGATCCTAAACTTAAACTTAATGAGGCTTCATACACCGTTCCAACTCTCTATTCAAAAGATATAAAAGATACTCCAGTAGAGATAGAGATATCTCGCATATCAGGTGCGGTGTCGTTCTGCGGAGAATCATAGATATGTTTTATGATTTTTGGTAGTAGATTTGGTATTTTGAGTAGCAATATTTGGTGGCCGATTTACTAAATTGAGTACCATAAATATATTTCCCTTGTTAAATGCACTCCCTGCCGTGGTTTTGCCAAGCGACTACAATATAGGGTTCTTCAAGGGCATTAGAAGATTTCTACAGGGTAGGCAGCACGAGTGGAACTCCCCTAGTGTTACAAACGTCCATAGCCTACGGTGACCGCTTTCCATCAGGTGGGCCGTGTGCTTGTCAGCCAAAATATCAAAAAGTTTATTAATTTCTAAGCATAATTAGCAAGTAGTTATTTCTAAAAAATGTACAGATCATTACAGTGAAATCGGACTAAAAAGTATTGAATAACATATAGCCCTGAAGAAAAACGTGGGCTGTAAGTATTGTATTTCATCCATGAACAGTCACGTGCGGGATCACGTCCCACGTTACGTAGAGAGAGATATTTGGTTTATTGTAGTCTATTTTTCGTCTTACTTTTCCTTATATTTTTTTATATCATCTGTTATGTATATGCCCGACAGGGTTAGCATAGGCAGGAAACATTTCGATAACTTTTTTGCGTGTTTAGGTAATTAATAGGGGGTGAGTTGGTTACCTCCTAAATGATTAACTTTTTTTATCTAAGACACGGCAATTTGGCTTCACCTAGCTGAAGGCAAAGAGTCAAGAAAGAGGGTTTCCAATACCAACATGTACAGTGTTACAATAGTGGTGCTCAGCTTGACGGCCTCATCAGATGCTTTTATAAAATATTAAAAATAATACTATTTTTGACGTGACAACGTCTTATAAATTGGCTTGCCGGGTGACACTTCAAGAAACTGCGTTACGCTCCGCTCACGTTATGCGCTCACAATGAGAGCGAGTGAGAGGCACGCGTCCCTTCCACTCGGGCATGGTTAGCCCGCCTAAGAGCGAGAGAGACAGACATAAAAAGTGAAAGGCACGCGTCCCTTCCACTCGACGAATGAATATTCACATTAAAATTATTTTACCACTCAAAGTCGTTGTCACGTAAAACTTTCGCCCGTATACCGACTTTACAAGCAACCAATTTTTTTTACATCAAGTTTATCTCATAATTTTTAACTTAATCCCATTATAATATTAAACATACGACTCTATTACAAAAGTCAAACCCAATAAAAAAAAATCTTAAACTTGTATTCTCTGTTACACTATCGCGTCTGTGACAACCACTTGTGCTCCGAAGTGTTCCAATTAAAAGACCGTTGTTTTTAATTGTCTTCTACGCGGTCATTGAACTCAAGCCCTACATGATACCGTGTAGGGTTGTATAGAACCATTCTTATGCACCCATTGTTCGAGTTAACATGTTAGGACGAGACGCACTGTGTCGCTGGGCGTGGTTAGATAAATATCGGTTATATTGACATTCCAAGGAGCTGGTTACAAAGAAAAAGAATCAGTATCAATAGATTAGCATTTTGATGACAAGAAAACTAAAAAAAAATTATACCACTTAGGTGACAGACAAGCACACGGCCCACCTGATGGTCAATGGTCACCGTGCCCTGTGAACGTTTGCAATACCAAAACCGTCACACTCGTACTGCCGACATATTACATGATTTTCAGTTGTTAACTTGACTTTCTAGTAGAGATTGGGAGGTCAGAGGGTAGTTGCTGCCGTAAAAGTCAAGATAATTAGATGATGATGATAAATCGTGTCCCCTCATTATATATTGAGATAAAAGTTACCAAGTTACTAAGTTTCTTTTCCATTCGTTGAACCTCAAAATAATGCCCGAATATATCCCGACCATTATTACAAGGGAACATAAATAGCTTGTGTTATATGAGTCTTAACACATAGCTACTTCACCTTTCCTTATATAAAAAGAACGTATTTCAAAATTCTCATATGCAATTCCGCCCAAGTATCTAACCCGAAACAATTCACAATGATTGACTATTACTACTTCACCCGTAAAATGAAAGCATTCAGAAGATGTACAGGCGAACCTTTTTGAACGTGGACCCCAAGAGCATAAACTCAAATTTATAGATCGACTCTATTATATTCAAGTCTGTGGATTAGCGTACAATGACCTTGTTTTGGAACATTAGGTCAGTGCAGACAGAGAGAAGCGCAGCGGAGATGAATTTAGTAAAACACTTGTAAACTTAAACTAAACTTAGACGGAGGTAGGACATGACGGTATCTCCCGTTCTAATTAAGCAGTCTGAATGAGAAAATACCTCCGCCCTACAGAATACTGCGGCTAATTGCCTTGTATTGTGTTTTCCGCGGTAGTAGGGTAGCCAGAGCTCACTGGAGATTTTTTGTGTTGTCAGTGGGAAGACCGAACGTTGACACTGCGCTATGGTGAAAACTCTGTGTGGAAGAATGGAATGTGATGTCCCTCCAATACAAAGGGAGAATCCTCCGAGCAGGCAAGGTGATCACGTCTGGCGGGCCGCGGCCCATCGGTTGTCGTTGAGTTGTTGTATGTATATTGTACCAGCGCGAGAATTTCGCTTTTGCGATGCAGGATCCAGAGTGTCGTAGTAGTTATTCGTACTGTCGCTAGATGGCGCTGGGTACATGTGGTATCGCCACATCTGCATTGGCGTCTGCACTGACAGTACAAAATCTCTCTTAACCTTCAACCTTTCCCCCTCCTCTTCTCTACAGGGTCTGCAACACGAGTGTGATACCACTGGTGTTGTAAATGGTTATAAGTCACGGTAATCACCTGAGTAACAAAAAAATCTAAAATTATTGAAATAAAGTGATTGACATAAAACCCGCGTATTGGTCTATGAGTGCCTTAATAAAATACACTGTGCTACTCTCTGTCTACATTTAGAGATATACGACGATTTGTAGCGAGTAGCGAGTGATGTGTTTGGTGAGGACCAATAAAATCACTTCATTCTATTGGTTCTTTCCACTAGCCTCGTTCAACGCAAGCTAGTTGAAACGACTCAATGGAGCGACGTATTCGTGCATGCAAAATAAGAAAACAAAAGTGTGCTACGTATATGCTGCCAGTGATATCACCACACCTTACTGCACTCGCATCGGAAACGAATTCGTCACACATCCTCGCACCGCTCATCCGTGCACCGATACAATTCGAATTCTCGCTCCACTTAGCATAGCACATCTCTGGTGTGTAAACGCAGCCTTACTTCTGCCATAATAATTCATCATTTTACATTGTTAATGATTATCCAGAACGGGAGGGAAGGACTTAGTCTCGTCTTATAATAAATAGGGTCTGGTTGAGAGGCAGCATAATTAAAATTTTGTAGAGAGTTCGCTGCTAATTTTACGAAGTGGCGTTAGGTACAGTCAACAGCAAAAGTAACTTTACACTGAAATATTAACGTACTAGAGGATTAAGTTAAGATTAATTCATGTCTAATTTATTATTTTATTAAAATTCATTCTTATTTATTTCATTTACAGATACCATATTGTCAATTAAGGCCGTACCTACCTTCGGGAACAAGGGCGCATTTTGCCAACTAATGGACATAATATCTCTATCTCTATATCCTCTATCTAATAACGAGAATATTTGAGATTCGAGATGTCCTTATCTATTAAATAACCCATATTATATTGACCTCAATATACTGAATTCAATAGTGTTTTCCATAAAATAATATTATTATTAAAGAATTATATTCATATTTGGGGGGTATGTTCACCCATCTAATATATGTATGCGTTCGTTCTAATACATGACGAAATTAAAAAATAAATTAAGTGATATTTTATCGCAATATTATGTCATCTAATCATTATTCGGTCCTCCGTGGTGTCACAATAAAATAATCGCAAAAATCATTGATTACTTAATATTAAAGCCCTATTCCCATACAAACACATACTTGATGATATTACTGAATTGACAATCTTGTAAGAGCCGTCCAAATCAGTTCAGCTGAGTGCCACCATTGTAACACTTTACGTGTTTGTAATGGTGACCCGTTTAGTCCCTGAGACTTCGCCTTAAGCTTACCATCAGGCGGGGTAAAGTCAAATTGTCGTGTCATAAATAAATTTAAAAAAACCTGATTTTTCAGACCAGAAACTAACCTTTTGACTCATGCCGAACGCCTTTGCGAAATATAAAACGTACTGAAATGGAAATGATAAGAAATTCTGATATTTTCCGTAATGTGTAGCGAGAAATCAACTCTTTTCCACGTGGATAATGTTCAAAGGTATTCAAACTGTATCCACGACATGAATGTAACATTAAATTTAATAGTTACCGCGGTAGCCTAGTGGTATGGGTAATGGACTGCTGAGACGAGGTCTCGGGTTCGATCCCAGGTTTTACCATGGCACACACCAATGACTTTTCGATGCTTTTCGAAGTCATGTGTGTATTTATCGCAGGTTTATAAGTGCCCGGTTAATGGCAATAGGCTGGCGAAAAGTGGGTGCTAGCACCTCTGCCTACCGCTTCGGGCAGGCATGAGTTTATGTTATATTTAATATTATTTGCTTCACTTAATTTGATTTACCAAATCCGTGCACAATTTTGATTACAAGTTTAATTGACTGTGAACTTTTGATAAAGTGTACGTAATTAAATTATTTATACAACTCTTGAACCGTAGAAATTGGATATGGATCGTAGCTTGGTTAAAGAGTCACCGTTCTTGATGGGTTTCTTCTTTGAGAATGATTAATTAAGAATGTTTATATTTAAGCAGGACTTGGTGTTTAGACGTAAGAAAATCTTAAATATAAGGTGAGTCATCTGGGAACGGCTGTCTGCCTTCGATGTACCCAGAGCGGTAATTTAAATAGCGCCTGTGATTAATAAAGGAAGAAGTTATACACCTGATAGAATAAACTTAACGTCAATAGACGGCCAATAGAGGTGAAGTAACAATATTAGCACAGCTAAATAAGTATCAGCTAACCCGCGCAACTTCGTCTGCGTCACCCCGTTTTCGCACATTTTTCACTTCTGCTTCGCACCAGTTGGTTTTGGCATGATATTATATACATATAAACCTTCCTCTTCAATCACTTTATCTATTAAAAAAACCGCATCTAAATCCGTTGCGTAGTTTAAAAGATTTAAGCATACGGATATAAGGACGGGGAAAGCGACTTTGTTTTATACTATGTAGTAATCATACATACACTCACGCCTATATCCCCGAGGGGGTAGGCAGAGGTGCCAGCACCCACATTTCGCCAGTTTATGTTTAGGTCCCAATGTAATAGGTGGCACTTATAAACCTGCGATAAATACACACATAACTTCGAAAAGCATCGAAAAGTCATTCAGATTAGTAGTAATTATATTATTACTACATATATATATGTTACTTATGTAGTTAAGTACCTAATACTAATCTAAATAAGTGTTGTACTATATTTCTTTTTCTATTAATGTAGCTAACGAGTATTGGCTGGTGACGCTGGCTGACTTTCGACGAATTTCCCCCTATTACGTAGAATCAAAAATCGTAGATAGTAGATAGTAAATGTCTCTGCCTACCCCTTCGGGGATTGCAGGCGTAAGCATATGCATGTATGAATTTTGCTTCACATAAAATGATAATCGTAGTTGGCGAAATGTGGGTGCTTAATACACCTCTGCCTACCCCTGGCTTCACAAAAAATGTGAAAAAATGTATTCAAAAATAAACTTTTTAATCAATATAAGAATTCCTTGTTTAATAAGTTGATTGACACTGTTCTTATTTCCTAATAAATTCGACAGACATACATTTCACAGACAAGGGATTCTTTCTCATATTTCACACGGGAATGGAGTTGTAAAACTGAATGACTGTCAACCCTTATCTCAAACGGTAAACTGAGGCCGACTTAATGAAGGGAAGGTGTTCACAGACCTTTCGTGTACAATTTCTATCTAGTTTGTAATACGTGTGCCAATCTTTACATAGAACGGTTGTCTCTGGTAGGTTTAATTAAAGAAAAATAAAATGCTTCCAGATTTGTTACAATTGAAAGAAGAACAATTCTAATAACATATATAGCCACAAGCGTATTATGTATGTGTAGCGTCAGTAGCTTAGTGGTTTAGGAATCGGCCTTACGAGCAAAGTCTCGGGTTCAAATCCTGGCCATTACACAACCCACTTCTAACACAAGCTATTGAGTTTAGCTAGATGGGTTAGAGAGAATATTAGCAATTTAGATTGTTAATATTGTTTGAAAAATAATTGTGTAGTTAAAATAAGTCAAACATGGAAACATAATTCAAATTCAAATCCAAATTATTTATTGCTTACTAAATGTACATAGATCTTCATATTATATTTCAGCACTTAAGACTTAGAGTATTTTGCCGACATTGCAATATTGAGGTCGCATATTTTATATATTTTAGTAGGTCTTCTAAATATTACAGAACCAAGCGAAATTCAATGGAATATAATAATAAATTTTACGTCATATACAAAAAGGATTAAATTATACATAAATTAATTAATTAAATGTCAAGTTTGAACACGTTAAAATCATACGTTGAGGTGAAAACCTTAGGTGCAACCAGAAAATCGAGGAATAATATTATAAACAAACAACATGTTTTGTAAGCGAATAGTTAAATCAGTCTACATAGATTTAACAACTGGAAATTCTATACCGCATCATGTGTTCGATATCTCGAGCTTATTCTAGTCACGAGTTGCCAATTGCCTGAATGCTCCAATATCTGTAGTATCGGTTCACAACTGCCTGTATATTGCCACGATACGAGCCAAGTATCACTTCACGCTTTATTGGGGCTGCGAAGCTTCGAGTATTCAATAAAGATGCTATAGGACATAGATTATCGATACCTTATTTTTCATATAAGTTAAGACTTAATACCTATGTTCTAGAACGGTACTCAGTTCGGGATTTTGATCTATCTGAGGACAGATTGTATACAAATCTGTCAATTTAAATCGAGATTTAGAATTGAGTGTAGTTTGTAGACAAGCACACGGTCTACCTGATGAAAAGTGGTGATCGTAGCTTAAGGACGCTTACAACACCAGTGGCGTTCCACATGTGCTACTTAACCTGTAGAAACCTAATGATTAATCATGAAGAGCCTCATATTGCAGTCGATTGGAAAAACTACAGCAGCGAATTCATTCCACAGCGTGAGCGTGCGGGATTAAGTTCCTTTCATACTGCACAGTGCGTCGTTCTAGAATGCGGACCAATACTTAAAAGATGACTTCTCATAGCATTTATTTGATGTGTTACTCGATACAAATCACTGAGACTACCCCTTTAGCTTATTATCAGGTGACCTAAAGTCGTATTCACGTGCCCTATATACAAACAATACTACCCAAACCTCTAGACCTAGATTCACTACTATAACTTTGATACATTTCGTACCTTCCACTACCGTTTTAGATAACTTTTATCAATAAATTTAAACTTTTTTTCTCTTTTTAATATAGAAAAAGTTTTAGGCTTTTAGTTGATGCTTTGTCGTGAGGTTACAGCCGTTTAAATATGAATTTATTCTTTTAATAAATAGCAAAGCTTGCTCATTAATTTTCTTTATATGACGTCTCAACGCTGTTCATTAATATTTAACCCTGTTTTGGCTGTGTAATGTGATTCAAAAGTATAACTTAATATAACTTAATATTCTAATATATTATATAATATTCTATATTCTAGAACAATCTACATAACGTCACCTAGACCCATGGTAAGCATAGTTTAACTAGCATGTGTTACGGGTTCTAGAATGCGGATAAACATACATAGATAATTTTTTTTTGTAAATACGTACATATTATACATAGAAAACATGTTATAAATAGCACTGTACTTAATTCCAACTATTAGGTAATCTGTGCTATAGTACATTAAATATTGTGGGTGAGTCTGCCGAAGACCTTTTCTGCCGTTTCCACTTTAGACGTTTACTATTGCATGGCAAGTTTACATAGGCTAAAGGTAGCCATAGACGATACGTCCAACGATCCGAATGGAGTGAACGTCTTCCAAAATTGTTCCGTGAATATGATAAATGTGTGCCAATGAAATGGACGTCTTCCAGGTTTGGATTTGCAAACGTATTGAGATCCATGCATCCAATCCATGCACGTATGACTACCTGGCAATATACCTTTAGGTTATCACTTATCATCAAATCGATATGTGCTTGTTTGTCTGAAGTGTAAGTAGATTACACAAAAAAAATTAAAACCTGATGCTAATTTAAAAAACAATAATCTATTAATTGTAATGATTGTGCAAGTTCAAATTCAATTCAGGTTATGTTTCACAATAACTTAGTTCTGTTGAGATTATAATTTCGAATTCTTCCTGTAGGCACAGAATAAATAATAGTAACATAACATAAACTCACGCCTATCTCCCCGAAGTGGTTGGCAGAGGTGCTAGCAGTTTGTATTTAGGTCCCAATGTAATAGGAGGCGAGTCTATTGCCATTAACAGGGCACTTATAAACCTGCGATAAATACACGCATAACTTCGAAAAACATCTAAAAGTCATTGGTGTGTGCAATACCTGGAATCGAACCCGAGACCTCGTCTCAGCAGTCCATTACCCATACCACTAGGCTACCGCGGCCAATAAATAATAGTACCTACTACATTGTCAAATTTAAAAGTTTCACTGTAGCTGTAGTATTACGCTGTAGTCAAGTTATTATGTTTGTACCTATGAACCTTGTAAAGTAGTAACTCATATTTACCCACAAAAATTAATGGGTAGCACAGCACACACGCTAGGGGAAATCGTTAAAATCGTACTGTACGCAACTGAACGCAAACTGCATCGATAAAAGTGTGTGTACCACCCATTAGGATAATTAGATCTGGACCCGTACATGACGGGTTTGTGTTCTTCTTGGGCCCTAGAAAAGTGTGTTTTGAGCATTGTGATCTGAATTGCAAAACTAGTATCATCATCGTCCTTGTGTTAGTTCCAATCGCATCTTGGAGTCAGGAGTCTGGTTTTTCAGTCTAACTGCGATGCTTTCCGAAGCTGTTACTTCGTAGTCCCTGACTCCGCTGTTTCCAGTCTAACGTATTGGTTGAACTTCGATATTTTCCGTAAAGCGACTGTCAACTTACCTCCACAACCGGCGCGACTGAATATCTGACTTTCTTAGTCTAATGATGATACTTGGAAAAGTAGTATATCTATACAGGGTGTAAGGAGAACGCGAAAAAAAATTGAAAATAAACAAAAATTGCGTTGCCGTAATTTTTTTTAGTGCCAATATGTTGTGTACTATGAGTACTACCAGGGGTCTTCGGCTTCGGGAGCGTTACCCTTACACCCTGTATACCTGTGGTTTATTACTTTCATCCAATTACAAAAAATAGAGACTTAAAGAATATATTTTTTTGAAATACTGCGTTTAAACATATATAGTGCTTTGTTAAGGGGTTAACGACTACCTCGGGGAGCAATTTCCTGCTGCGCCCCCACGAAGGTCGACTGCGATGTAATGGCTGTTATTATGCTACCTTACGCTGCGTATATTTTTGATATTAATGGTTTTATGTATTCACAATGAGTAGCGTTAAATGGTAGCAATTTAACACTAAATAATAACACCACACAAACCATTTTGAGAGTTTTACGATCAGAGTTGTCAAATATTCTCAAAATCGAATTAGTACGTCAAAATGTTTGTTCTTATTTTGAAATTTTAATTTTTTTCTTTACGTCCTCAAGGCAGTTTTTCCAGTTGCCCAAAGAGACAAAGGAAAGCTTGTACCAGAGCTTCGTTCCTTATTTAACAAGTCTGACTTCCAAAAGAGATTGAATTGGGTTTTAATGATATTGGTAGGGCTCTGGCCCTGTACATGTTTACTCTCAAAAGGTTCAAATCTCAAAAATCTCACCTATTTCTACATTTTGCGACACGAATTCGTAAATAATTTTATTTGGAATTTGCGCATAAACTTTTCCGGGAACTGATGTTAAATTAAAGTAATCACTTGTGGGATTAGCTCATTACGTGTACATGTGTATAATATATCTAACATAAACTTGAAGTAAACAAAGTTGGTACTTGTGTATAAATGGAATTGCGTAGTATTTTAATGTTAGCGTGTCTGAATTTTACCAAGTATTAATATAATTAGGTTTATAACAAAGTAACTACAGTTATTTTAAATTAATTACTGTATATCAATGCTGTTACAATATGCAAATTGAATACATAAAATTTAAATTCTGATTTATGACGCCATTTGCAGTATGTTGGATTATAACTAGGTGTTTTCCTTTAAAATAAATCGTACGAGCTTATTGAAAAACTAGCTGTTGCCCGCGGCTCCGCCCGCGTGGATGTCGGTTATCGCGTAGTAGGACTCTACACGATTTTCTACTTGCCTCTCCACTCGACTCACATTATTGTTGTTCTATCATTAATAATTTCCGGAGCGCATGCACCGAAAGACGTTTGAGGGCCTTTTTTACGCAGATTAACGGATAGAAATACAGAGATTTTAGACAGAAAAGATAACATCACAACAATACTTCAGATTCCTTGCGATGTTACCTACTTCTAGATATTTCGGAGTTGTTGCTAAAGTTCATAAGTGCAAAAAGCTGTAGACAACTGTGTTAACACAAGTGTAAGGAGATCTTTTGTTGTTAAAGGCGTCTTTGTACCAAAGTTTAAAACCTTTAAAACCAAATCTTTGAAAAATTACCTTTTAAAAATTCTATGTAGGTACTAACCACATATCAAAATCACAAAATCATTTCATAGATTTTGAAAATTACATTTTACTTTTTTGGGACGCCACCACATGTTTACACTTTTCATCACTAGCGCAGCAAGACTTTTATGATGTGGCAGAACTGTAGGAGTATACCTTCAGAGGCTACGACTGAATAACGATTTGACTTGGTACTGACTTCAACACAAAAGTCTTTTGAATGCTATCAAACTAAAATTATGAATGCAAATATCTACGCGTTTATAGGTAGCAGACAAGCACACCGTTCACCTGATGCTACTGCAACAGCTGACCAATGCAAATATTCATATTCATGGATACAAATATTTGTACTGAGCGGGAATCGTATCCACGCCTCCTGCGCCTCATGTTCACTACCGCAGCGCCACGGAGGTCGTCACGCCAAGGAGTTACACTTAGAACCTTCCTGTTTTATAATTCAATCCTGTCTAAGTTTAATCTATAAAGTGTGTTCGCTAATTGTGTTTGTTAATTGTGTTTGTAAGTTTCCGATACTGACGCAACTCCTTCCCTAATGGGAAAGTTGTTGGAGGTGAACTGAAATTGTATCCTAAAAATTAACTCGCCGTTACAATTTTGTGGAAATTATATCCGTCGTTTTAGTTTGTAAATTACATTTACCGACCGCAAATAATCATGGTTCATAAAAATATTTCCATTGATTTTTGCCATGGATGTATGACATGATAGTATTTCCCGTCCTAATTGAGCAGTCCGACTGGGGAAGTACCCCCGGCCTACAAAATATCGCGGATAATAATAACCTGATGAGGGTAGCCAGAGCTCACTAGAGAAGTATTGTGTTGTCTGTGGGAAGACCAAGAAACCCTTCTTTGTCTTTTGCACTGATAGCACAGAGACTCTCTTTCCCTTCCCCTCGTCCTCCTTCCCATTCCCCCCTCTACTCTATATGGTCGGCAGCACAAATGTGACGCCCCTGGTGTTGCAAACGTCTATAGGCCACGTTAACCACTTTCCATCAGGTGGGCCATGAGCTTGTCTACCGCCTAAGTGGTATTAAAAAAATGAACGAGTACCGAATTTTTAACAGGTAGGGCTATAACACAGTATCTGATGTAAGCAGCAATAACTTTATAAGTGTCATTATATGTACTAGATTACACATAATATTTTAGTACCAACTGATTTCTCGACACACCTACCTCATCGTTAGCTCCGGAGAGACGAAGCCCGAGGGGATTCCTAGACGCAACAAAATAGAAAGACACTTTGGCGCTAACGACAAAAGCTTGTGTCGCGGAGGTGTTTTCTTTATTTTTGTATTTGCGTACTATAACATACATACATCATACATATGCTTACGCCTATAATCCTCGAAGGGGAAGGCAGAGGTGTATTAAACACCCACATTTAAACAACTATGATTTTCCGTCCCATGTATTAGAGGGCGAGCCTATTGCCGCTAATCGGGCACTTTGTAACAAAATTGGAATGTCGAAAATAAATTCCTATCCGAAAATGTAACAGCTAAATCAATTTCGATAAAATCCAATTAACGTCTTGGAGAGTATCATACGGAATTATAACGCTAGAACGCTCTCTTATTTTTCCCTACAACTATAAAAAAATCCATTCATCTTGTATAGTGGCCCCTTAAAAGTTACTGGACAATTTGAAACTAAAATTGAATGAAGTGACGACACTACACAACTAGTCTTAGAAGCTACTGGATAATAGATCTACTTATTAATGTAATTAAGTTTAGGATACTACTTGCATGGGTTTACCTATTTTCTTATAAAACATCGATAGTTTATTTTATTAAACGCTATCTATGTTACTTTGGATAAATTAGACTTAGGCTGTCAAAGGATTATAGATCTTAAGGTGTCTAAGAACTTCTGTAGCGCACTGAACATAGGCATAAATAAGACAACAAAATGATGTTATTCGATACAAAGTATATTTGCAAATAACGAGCAAATCCGGAGCACCCCGCTCGAGTCCCCGGCCTTTCCTGTTTATGTCCATTCGTGCGTAGTCTCCGCGATTGTTATTCAAATAAGCCTGTCATTATAGCATAAGGTTGCTTATTGGAGATCCTATTGTAGCTATTCGCAAAGGTGTAAAGGATTTTCTAGTTAGGATATTGGAATATTCTATTACAAAACCTTTTTACAACTGAGTTTTGCGTCAGTTCGACTAAATTTCGATAGTTTTCGGGAATGAACGGGAAACTGTTGGGTTGGTGTACACGACAATCTCTCCCGTAGAAGTCAAAATAAACTGAGCATAGCAAAAGGTAGTTTCCGGACTTCAAAGAGCAGACTTTAGATGTAACCACGCAATACGCACTCGAGTGTTGATGGAAAAATGTAAAACCATCGATAAGGCCGCCCATTGTACATACAATTGTTTACGGGCATGACAATAGAGAAAAGACAGATATACATACTAAAGACAGATGCCTTTACTGTAATTAGCCAAAAATCTACACTACTACAATTTACACTACACCACCCTAGACTCATGGTAAGCATAATTCAACTAGCTTGTGTTAAATGACAACCAACTACTCGTAATCAAGTAATCTGTGTAATTTAGAGTGGATCATCATTTTCTGAGCGTATTCCCAACTTAGTAGTGGTCGACTTTTTAGTCTAACTAAAATGCGGCTGAACTTCGATATTTTCCGTGAAGCGACTGCCATCGGACCTCCACAACCAAATTGGCACTATCGAAGTTCAGTGTAAAGATTTGATAAAACAGCCATTTAATGAATCATTATTATCTCTAGCCTTATCTAGCTTACCTACCTACCTTAACTAGGTAAACGAACTTTAGCAAATATGAAAGTTCGCCAGTTCGCATCCAAATATAAATGGTAATCAATATGTGTTCACGTTCATTTTCCTTATAAGTGTAATATAAATATGTATTCAGAGATCACTGACCCGTTGGCTTGTATAGACAATAGTTTATATACCAAACTCGTATATATGAATAATAATCTATACATATATATGTGGGTATTTACTGTATGCTTTTTTTTATTCTCGAAAAATAACCACACCCGAAGGGGCCATCTTGGAGACGGCCCTGGGTCACCCGGGGTACGAGGGATATGTTACCTACCATCCCATCATTGTCAACCGAAGATCCGTCACCGACCGGTGGGGTGGTATCCGTGGGAATTTTGAGCACGGAAAAGGGTCCTGTTTTTGTCCTAGGTTAGCGAATTTATTTATTTATATCGCTTTAATAAGTCTTCTATCTTACCTTAAACATGTCTCGTTCTAACCATCTATCAGTTGGGTCTAGGCTCGGCTAACCCCGTCTTACGTATCACGGTAATCACGATAACCTAACCAAGGCCTGAAGCTACTAAATCTGGTCATTGACATTGTAACTTGACATTGGGGCTGCAAGGTGTTAGACCATGCGACACCTGTAAAGACACTTTTCAAGTTTATACTAGTCATATGTTTAATTCTATGTATTTCTATACAGGGTGTAAGGGGAACGCTCCCGAAGCCGAAGGCTCCTGGTAGTAGGTATTCATGGTACACAACATATTGGCATGAAAAAGAATTACGGCAAAGCAAAATTTTTTTTAGAATTATTTTTACCTATTTTTCTTCCAAGACGATCAACCACGCCCACTTAGAAAAAATTCTTACTATTTAATGTATATTTAAGATAATGCCGTTCCATAATTTCTAGACTAAGTTCAAAGTAGGGCGGGCGACGCAAAGCAAAAAAATAATAAAATATACCTAAAAGTGCAAAGTTAATATTTATTCTCGTGACATTTTGATTATTATGTGAAAAATTTAAGAAGTACTATGATATTAATATATATATTTTTAGTATTTAATTTTTTTCGCTGATAATACTCTATAGCTTTTATTGTTATTTCATAAAGAAAACAAATGAATAGAATGTATAACCAAAGAATCATATTTTTCTCAAAATACCGTGATATGTTTCCCCAAAGTTCTATAGGTAGAAACACTGAAGCACTTATGTCGTTGATAGTACAAGAAAACCAGAGCTGGTGACTCAGTCTAGTAATTTTCTTCGTACATACAAATAATGTACAGGTGCGCCCTTATAGCACTTTCCGTAGGAAGCCGATAAGGTAAGTATTACCATATCGCGTGCGACTACAACCTTGAAAGTTGGAGGGGTGCCAAATACCTGGCTATGCTGAGGATGAGTTTAAGGCCACTATGATGGATGGAATCACTGATTGTAACTAAGGTCATTTTTCTTTATTTAGAGGCTTTTATTGTAAATAATGTTAAATGAAAATGAATTTTCGGACACACATTGTTGAAAGGTAACTATAGACTTTGGTATTTGTTGTAGGAACACTTTGTTAAAATACTCTTTGGTAGAAAAGGGGTTTATTTATTTATTGTGTTGTGTTGTTTTACTTCAGTTTGCGTGGGTACTTCGATCGAGGTTTCAATCAACAAAATCAGCAGCATCATATTTTTTTTTTATACAACTTAGGTCGCAGACAAGCACGTGGCCCACCTGATGGTAAGTGGTTACCGTGGCCTATGGGCGAGTGTAACACCAGAGGAATAACACATATATATAATAATTATATAATTGTTGTCATTAACTGTACTTCATGTTCAAGTTTACGATGGAAGCGGATGTTCAATTTACAGTCTTTTTACAGTGTAATAGGTTTTAAAATCGTTTTCTAAGTAATTAGAACACCTTCGAAGTTAGTCATTGTTTGAGTTTTAATTTTAGCGCAGTGATTCATGTTTTAGTTTGATTAGTTTTTTAAAACGTGGCATGAAGGCGTTTTAGATTAAGTACAAAATAAATATAGCATATACAAAATTAATAGATTTACTCATAATGGTAATCATAATCATACTCATTTATTTGCGGTAACGTGCGATATAGATGTAGGCGTTACCTGGCGGAAACCCATGACAAAAAGATATATATTGGGAGAGGGAGGAGGGCCCACCGCTCACCCGCGGTTCATCACTCCACTAAGATGCATATTCAGGAGCACTCTCAAGAGTGCTCCTGAAGATGCCTCGTGTAGAGGCGAAACACGTGTCGAGGTTTAAGTCCTTCGCACTAGCGGAATACTGCACAAGGTACTACATCTCCTCTTTGGTAATTTTTTTTTGTTTTTCTTACTTTGAAGAGGGTGGTTTGACATTCCAATATATATTGTTGGAGTGTTGAACCGCGGGTGAGCGGTGGGCCCTCCTCCCTCCCCCAATATATATCTTTTTGCAGTAATGTGGTTTTACAAGGTGTTATACACAAAATATAATATAATTCAAACACATCTACCATTCAATGGCATGCAAATATTAAGTCAGGGCTTATTATCAATACGTGGTAGAAAAAGAGTTACAAAAACAGTTTAGTCTCGAAGAACAGTTAAAATTCATTTGATTGAATGTAACTGAAGTGGCATTAAATAAAAGAGAAGTTCTAAATATCTATCTATCTAATATCTATCATCTTGGGACAATTGGTGGTAGCCAACTACCGACAATCATACGAATACGAACGTCTCAATACGGTCAATGAATGATGTTACCATTCTATTTAAACAATGTTTTTTGATAACTCCGCCCAATCAATGTAATGAATCCGACCTAAATTGATTTGAAACGGTTAGCATACCAATTGCTTTAAAATCAAAATTCATTACATTCTAATTCATAAATTAATTATTACAATGTATTCCAATTTAAAAAAGTTCTATAAATATTTTAACGATAATCAATTTGTCATTGACTGTACAAGTAGGTGCTTAGCTGCGAATTTTAAGAAACTCCCTATCTGTTGACTCTGATATTCAACAGAAATCCTCTTAAGCCCTACCTCCTACTTTAATTCCAATTCGCGATTGCGATTTGCAATCTTATCGAGTTTCCGATATTAACTGGTTTATTGAAAATTTCCCTGGGAAGTTCTCGTCGCGATCATCTCAATCAAACGGAGGCTCTTCAGATTTCACCCGTTAATGCTCTTGTTAATTGAATTGGGAGGTGCCTTGTATACTGAAAGATATTCGATGCTTTGTTTAATCTTACGGTGCTTATTGACTTAAGCATACACTTGTAATGAGCTTTTAGTTCGCTATGGCGTAAGGTCACTAAAATTAACGGGAAGTATTTAAGCGAAACCAAAAAAAATTTTTTTGCTGAACCGAATAGTTTTGCCATATGTCGGCTGCCATCTGTTGCAGCGCACACATCCGACTCCCTTAATATTTACTACTAGCTGTAAGTTGCCCCGCGCAGCCCGCGACGAACGGAGGCGACCCAGGTGTCGAAGGTCAGAAGCGGGCCGCGGCGGCAGCTTGATGCAAGCTCTTCCCTATCCGGGGCAAGATGTGGTCTCCGTAGTCCCACACACCCGAGAGGGCCTTCGCTGGCCCTGGGTCAGTCGGGGCGTGACTGATATGCAAGATACTACCTCACCTTCAGCAACTGGAGGCCCAAGATGGCTCTGTGTTTTTGGTCGGTTGGAGTAAGACATAACTGCCCTCGCTGATTTTTTATATCCATGGGGATTTCCGTACGCTGTAAATTGCCCGCAGTTCCAAACTCGTGGATGACGGTTATCCAGACCAAAACATATCTTTCCCCAAGGTCTAATCTACTCCTGTATACAGTTTTATCTAAATCGGTTCAGTTGTTTAGACGTGAAAAATAAACAGAGAAATTATAACTTTTCCAAATTTATAATATTAGTATACATTCATAAAAATTATCGTGTAGGTGTTCAATTTGACGAAATGAAACACTACAAATATCAAGATCAATCAAGAGCCATCAGCATCTTTGAAGACACAAATGTGCAAGGCGAGCAGGTTAAAAACTTAGATGTGCTGTCCAACGATCTGTTCATCAACATGTTGAAGTCTTCCTTCACATATTATTTACGTTCTGGTGGCCCTTGTTGCCATGGAACTTATAACCTAAAAGGGTCATTCAGAGATGATATCTAACTACAATACAATACACTATAGGTAAGCATACTGATAACATAACTTTGTAGATAAAACTATTTCATAAAATCAAAGGCGCTACTGTATTTGATAAAAAAAATATTCTAGGACAATCTACACAACGTCACCTAGACCCATGGTAAGCATAGTTTAACTAGCTTGTGTTACGGATTCTAGAATGCGGATAAACATACACAGATACATACATTTTTTTGTAAATACATATAAATATATTATACATAGGAACAGCAATGCAGATATTCATATTCAAGCACACAAATATTTGCACTGAGCAGGAATCGAACCCGCGCCTCCTGCGACTACTGCGTTCACTACCGCCACTCCACGGAGGTCGTCATGAGTATTATTACTAAATTCTCTTTTTTATGTAGATAGGCGTGTACAAATCGTAGCACATGTATTTCCTTTTTCCTACATTCCTGGGTCCTTGAAGCTTTACTTTAGGAACCAGTATCAGGTTCTCTATTTAAATTGTTGAAATTTTGAAGCAATTATTAAGTTTATATGCTAATCTTCTGTTTAAATAATTAAGCTTACGAAGGTTATCAATATAAATGAGAATATGCTAAGCTACTTTTGTCGTTGAGTGTACGTTACAACATACTGTACAATGTATTTTCGAAATCTTAGCTCACCTTAAAATATTTATATTAAAACTGTTTACAGATTAAATAACATTGGGAGCTCGTTCGAGAATATTTATAATTTAATGTTACACGCGATGTTTTATGATCTTCTGTAAAATTCTACTAATACAACAAATGCAATAGCTTGTGAAGATGTGTGATACGCTAAACAAATACAACTGAAATTTAGTTCGTGGATAGATCCATGAACTAAATGTTAGTTGTCATGGTAAGATCCATGAACTAAATGTCACCTGGCGTACTAAACATCTTGACAAGCTATTGCATTTGTTGTATTAGTAGAATACAAATACAGTCTGGAATAACATATAGGTAACATAACACCTAAAATAGGTTCTTATGGACTACAGAAATTGAATCGGAATTCGGATATAACCGGATGCGACCCTGAGCTGATGATACCTAGTAATGCATTGTATTTGCATTTGTATGAATGAACGGAATGCCTCAAGGTGAATCCGGTTGGGTACAATAATAAATATAGTGGAGAAGTACAAGTGTGTTATCAATAATGTATAACAATAAGTTCCACCAAGTACCTACCATCAATCAACAGTATATTTTTTATACTTTTTAAATTTTCAGTGTATATTCACACCTATTGTAAACATCTAAATGCCTTCTAATACATGTAGGTGTCTAGATAAACACCAATTTCTCTAACTCAAGTTATCGAAACTTTACCGAAACACGATCGTAATATCCGACATCCATTTGTCTTATCGCCCGCCCTTAATACTGAACAAAGGGATGTTTGCACACAATCCGACAGGACCCTAGCCTACCGGTAGCGAATTCGAGATTAAAGGCTTAGATTGCGACCAGGTTCAATTAGGTTTTGCGACCAGGGATTTGTTAGAGGAGATAATACCGACATTGGAAGTTATAAATCTTATAGTTTATTTTCTTACATTGTATGTTGCGGGGTCGCGGCGGCTTGGTGGTTGCGTGGCTGTATATGTCCTATGTTCAATCAATGACGTCGAAAAAGAATTTAGTTGGAGGTGACGCATGGTGCTGCTTGTCACCCTAGTAGAAGAAACCCGCGGCGGCGCCACAAAGTGCTCTCCTCATATCCGGAGGCTAGATAGAGACACCATAGTTCCCACATTCTCAAAGATGATGATGCTAGATTTAGGCTGGATGTCGCCGGTGAACAAAAGCGCAGTTAAGTTAAGAAAATAATCAAAACTCAGTTTAGTTAAAAAATTGTCGTTGGTGAAATTAATGCGTAGTTTTTATAACCTAATCTCCATTTGTTAGTAGTATTCTATTCATATTTCGTGCAATGTAGCTTAGTGATTCATAGTGCATTGTTCTACTTCACTCAGATTCAATTGAAAGTACAATCGTTCATTGTCCAACATATTGAAACAAATTCTGTCTGCCGTTGTAAACATTAGCTTGTAGACGAATGATGTTCGCGTTGTTTAAACAAAACATATCACAATTGAGTTCAGTGTCGTGAAAAAAGAACAGAGAGAGAGAGAGAGAGACAATACGACTAAGATCGGTTTGCTTCAATTTTGTAGAGCGTTCTCTTTATTACACATCACACTGATAGATTGATACCTTTATAGAGTAGTTAAAACCGTCAATATCTATATAATATTAAAACTTAGATTAGTTCGATTCGAATATAACCTATTTACACAACACACGAAACATCTTTATCATCATTTTTGCGATGATCTCAGTTTGATCCGAGGTGTTTATTTCGGAGTCCGCTTATTTTGCCTATCTTAGCTTCTACCGTGTGTCCTTCCAACCTCGATAGGAAAGCTGCACCAGAGTTTCACTGGTTGATCGGATGGTATAACTAAGTACCAGTTACCACGTGACGGTCTTTTGGATCCTGCTTGATCATGACCCCCTCAAAGAGTACAAAATTTCACAGTCTTATCTGTGAAATTTTGCCCACTGTTAAACATAAGCCTCCAATCCGACCGGTTAGAGGCGGTCTGCATCTACCGATGACGACGATTCTGCGTTACCCGCGACTCTGACTATGTCATGCGTCAATTTTGCGGGGGGCTGTCCTACGCTTCGCCTCCCAGTAGCAATGTAAAGGTTTCGAGAGAACGGAGCATTGTGATTGGCAGTCTGCCTCTTGTGACCCTGTGTCCGTGTGTAACCCGCCAATATCAATGCTCCTTTCTGTAGATACCTTCACATTACGTATTCGATAGTATTTCGTGCTAAGGCTACAGTACGTAGTCTCTATTCAAGAACCTTTCAGCTCCAACGGCCAATTCAAAAACAACATAAGTAATTAAATCACGAATACCTTATCACCAGTAGATACAACATAAGTGGATATTCTAAGTCACATCTAATTTCTAAATATATACGTCACGTTTCACGCGCTATTTACTCGCCGCGAAATAAAACAAGTTCTTTATATTCCTCAAATTTAATATAATGACTTGTGAAATCTCATTTTGGTTATTATAACGTAATTTTATTGCTTGTTTAAGCACATACTGCTCAAAGAACTTCAATTATAACAACACACACGAGTAGAATATTTAGGTAATATTATTAAGGTTTTTGGCACTGTACGTATAATTTTGTTATTGGACACACCTGCTGATTGAAGGCCAAGAGTCTGTAGCTTCCTCCCGGGGTTAACTAGACGCTCTCATAAAAGTCGTATAAGCCAAACTAAAAGGACAGCGAGTAAGAGGATTCCGTACGCTGCGCTGGGGTGAAACCTCTGGACGCAACTGAAAAGCATTATATTTCTTAGTACTATTGGCTCAGTGGTGTGGCAGCAGTGAACGCGATGGCTACGCAAGAGGCGCGATTTTGTTTGAGTGCTAATACTTGTAGCATGAACTATTTGCACTGGTGGTCGTGTCTTGGTTAAGCATTCGTCGGTCCCGGTTGTCATACACACAACATGAACATCTATGGCAACCGTTACGGGATAATTCAAAAGTTCAACAACTGGTCTAACTGCAATATTTCGATATCACCTATACCCATAGGTTGTTGAGGCCAGATGACAGTCGCTTCGCAGAAAATATCAAAGTTCAGCCACAAGTCAATTAGACAGGCAAAAGGAAAAGCTTCTGATGTGACCGGGATTAGCGCAAGGATGATGATGATGATGATGATGCTACTGAAACATTAGGAGGATGAAAATTAACACATCTGACAGATAAATACAATCTAAAGGCATAACTCAATCCCTCTATTCCCTGAGGGTATCACAAATAATTACCTACCCTCTTCTCTGAGGGTGAGGGTAGATATTTATTTGTGCTTGACTGTGAATAAACTAGCATGCCATATAATTATGTCATCAGTTCATTGTATGTCTGTTTCTTTATTTTTCCAAGTGTATTTTATTTCATTCCTGGTAGGCTTAATTATATCTGTAGAATCTTTTAATTGTGTAAAGTTAATAATTACAATCGCATTTACATAATTATTTATTTGATGCTGTATTTTTCTCCGAATTTAAATGATATATATCTGGCTCATATAAGTTGAGTTCATAAAAATGATAGAGACAAAACATGAGAAGGTTTGTCATTTAAAATTCTGTAATTTTCTCCTTTCAGCAATGGAAGGCGGCGCATGGTGCGCTCGTGACATCTCACTTCGTGCGCAGAAGAAGTTCCTCTCACGTGTCGGGGGAGCAGCTAGCGCGCGATCTTTAGTTCTCGATGAACACGCTGCCAAACTCCTGGATCAGGTACAGTCCATGTTACAATATTTATCAGCGGCTAACCTTTGATAAGAAGACCTGTACCTACATGTAACTCAATGCAGATTTAATACTGAACGTGGGTCCCTGCCAATGACATCTATACTATTATATAATTGTAAAAAGTTTATGTTTGTCCGCGATGGACGCAAAAACTATTGAAAGGATTTCAATGCGGTTTTTTTTGTTTGAAGGGGTTTGGGCCAACTTAAAATTTTACGTTTGTTTGATTGCAATCCGTTAAGTAGAACCAGAGTTCGGATTAGTAATATAAAATTTAAGTTGCATAGAATCATGGCGCTTAGGACGCGATAACCGACAGCTACGCGGGCGTAGCCGCGGGCATAGGGCCCAATAAAGACTGAACTCAAACTCAATTTGTTTCTCTTATGGTGGGTACTTGAGGAAAAGCAATTCAAAGGAATGGCGCACTTTGAGAAACGCATATGTCCAGCAGTGGACTGCGATATGGTAATTGATTGATTGATGCTGTGTTTTCCTAACCGTAACTGCCGCACGAGATCTTTTTCTGCTTAACAGATTTATAACTTTTGAAATATAATATATGCTTGCTCATTTCCAAGTACGACTAGTGTTGCCCAGCAAAACTTATGCCGATAAGGTTTACTTTTATTATGTCCTATAATATACAAAATGTATATTTGAATTCATTTTGTTTCTCTTAAACGACATATTGCCATATTGATTGTTTGTCTGGAAATTTCAGTTTCTGACAGTACTCCGTGAGCGTGTAGAGAAGCGCGAAGCAGAGAAGCTGGTGAAGCATGTCATCAAATCGGCAGTGAAGATCGGAGTGCTGCGACGCCACGGCCAGCTCTCTGCCGCTGATGAGCGAGCGCTGGAGGCCTTCCGCTCCAAATTCCACGTAAGTGTTCACAGTAGCCTTACGGATTTGAAGACTGTTATAGCCTGTAAAGGATCTGGATTGTACTTCAGGGTGTGAAAAGAACTACACCAAAACCATAAGGGCTTAGACGTCCTCAGCGCGGTGGCTCTGACTATCTTTTTAGAATTGGGATGTCAGATGCCAATCGCTCTTACAATCACACAGTATAAGTAATTTCACTCAACACGTTGTGTTACCATTTCAGCATATACAAATATATTATACATACAACAAAAATGATCAGATTTATCCACGATATATTATATTAATCAACCAAATAAAAATTTCAGACGGTGCTGATGGCCGTAGTGTCTTTCTGCGAAGTAGATTTCTCCTACGACCGCGGTTTCCTTCAAGATGCATTACGCGACGCGCATCAATCTCTTAAGTAAGTAACAGTTATATTTATCAACTAGAATCTTGCAGTTCATTCCTTATAATCCACATGAAAATATATATAAATGGATCTACTTTAATAGAAAATATTTGAGTTAGATGAAATTTGGCGCTCCAGGGAAGAAATGCATGGGTATCAAAAGTTTGACAAAGTTAATTTTAAAAGATTTTTGGAGCACAGGGAAAGAGGGACATGGTTTAATAGTTCAAGTGGTCAGAGAATTCTCCCTGTAAGAGACTGGTGGCGGGTTCAAGTCCCGTCTACACTTTCACTTATCCAATTTTAACTCAATTTGAAAAATAATAATATTTTAATTTTGTCCTTCAGCGCTGGGAAACAAATTCGTGCCGCTAACGGGAATAAGTCCTTTATTTTATGTAGTTCGCAATTAGTTTAATTTTGTTGAGGCTATCTTTTACTGAAAAATACCTTTATGTTATTTTAATCAATGCTTACCAAAAAAAAAAAAAGAAAATGTTTGTCTAAAATTTAAACATAACCCATAATAATATCTCTATCATTATTGTTATTTTATAGCTTTAGAATTGTTAATAAGCGGCCCTATTTCTGATAATATTTCAGGTCAGTAGTGGAACGTCACCTCACAGACAAGTCAGTATCCCGGCTCGCCGGAGTGTTCGCCATCGCCTCACGAGGTGAGCTCCTGGACTCTCTATTCGCAGGCCAGGTAGACGAAAACGTGCTTAAACTATCCAGGATGCTCCGGAAAGAACTAGACAGAGGTTTCCTATAATCAGCCAGATATATACATCCTGTGCCGTCCCTAATACTATCAATGTTAACCGTACATACGGTATATATCCATCCAGTAACAGTTACGGGTTGGGGAAAAAATTCCCAACGTGTCATATGTGTTACTGGTTGGGTAAAAAATTCCCAAAGTGTCACATGTGTTACTGATTAGGAAAAAAATTCCCCACTTGTCACAGGTGTTACTGGTTGGGGAAAAAATTCCCATCGTGTCATATGTGTTACTACTTGGGTAAAAATTCCCATCGTGTCACAGGTGTTACTGTTTGGGTAAAAATTCCCAACGTGTCATATGTGTTACTGCTTGGGTAAAAATTCCCATAGTGTCACAGTTGTTACTGGTTGGGTAAAAATTCCCAACGTGTCATTATGTGTCACTGCTTGGGTAAAAATTCCCATCGTGTCACAGATGTTACTACGAACGCGACGTAGCCGTTCGGGACAAAAGTCCTTGAAAACTCCGATTATGGGATCACTTATAGTTATCTCCATAAATGGAGATTTATTTATAATTTACAATATTTGTAGCGAGATAGTAGAAGCAATTTGCACAGTCTACAATTTGCTATTTCAATCGGTATGTTGTTGGAAAAGCTCTCTTATTACTTGCCTGTGATTTCAAACTATGGCGTTTATTCTTCGTTAACAAGACTATAATGAATACTCACTGAGTTACTATTTTATTATATGTTTAGTGATTAATACTAAAAATGAAAGGCAATATGTAATTACCGTTGCAATTTGCAAAGTGGTTCTCTTTGCTCGAGTCCTAAGTTATTTTAGGGTTAAAGTGAAATAATAACTTGCCGCTTGATGTACGACAGTAATAATTCTTATAAGATTTTTTTTAAAAATTAAAAATAGGTTGAACGTCAACTATTATTATACAGGGTGGAATTTTGTAATGCCACCTGAAGGGGAAGTACTCTTAATACTGTAGATAGAAAATTTTACTCAAAGGAAACATTCCTTTATTTTTGAAAAGAAACAAAACTGCATTTGATGATTTTTAAAAATTCGCTTGCCGCATCCGATAATCGAACCGACTCAAATCTGTAAAAGTTGCACTCTGTACTTTTATTGCATAGATCGTTAGGGCCAATTATAAGGTTGCAATCTCTCTAACAAACTTCATAAATTAAATGAAAGGAAAACAATGAAATCTTAAATTAATTGTTCCATGGGTCAAGTTAAAGCACTTTTACTCAAAGATCCATCTATTTACTTATGTTATTATTAAATAATTATTATCACTGACGTATTTTATCCATTAAAATGACGAATTACTATTGGTGGCATTGAAAGAGATATCGAGACCGACAGGCACCAACTCGGTTTGTACTGAAAAGAATAAAAGAAAATTTGAAGAATACAGGTAGTTTCAAAAAGCGACGGCAAACTCTTCAGCAGAACAACTTCGATTTTGATCTAAATGTTTGTATTGAAGAAAATGAAGCCCATTTCGAGCAATTACTTAGTTAGTTTTTGTACATAATTTAAGTTTTCATTGTTTTCCTTTTATTTAATTTATGAAGTTTGCTAGAGAGATTTCATCCTTATAACTGACCCCAACGATCAATGCAATAAAAGTACAGGGTGCAACTTTTACAGATTTTAGTCGGTTCGATTACCAGGTGCGGCAAGCGAATTTTTAAAAATCATTGAATGCAGTTTTGTTTCTTTTCAAAAATAAAGGAATGTTTTCTTTGAGTAAAACCTTCTATCTACAGTATTAAGAGTACTTCCCCTTCAGGTGGCATTACAAAATTCCACCCTGTATAAATATGTACAGTCACCCTCAAAAGTAGATGGACTCTTAAAAATTTACAAAAGACATTCAGTGGACATATTTTTGTTAAAACAGTGTAAATGTTCTAGAGGTATGAATAAGGTAATCAACAACTTGGAATGTGGTAAGCTACTTTTGTGGGCGACTGGACCATGAAGATTATTGCAGAGGTAAACTGTAATTAATACAATAATACAATCTTATGATTATTCAACGATTATTATTTTAAACTTGGCCTAAATGTTGGCACAATCGGGTTGTGTTAATAATTATGATTTTCTGCAAACATGGTCTCTTAAATTGTAAATGCCATTAAATTATTTGAATATATTACTGCCAATACAAACTTGCCTGCTATAAGTTCTACTAATATTGGTGCTGATTCTGTTATCATAAAACTTCAAAAAATTGGAGCCACGAAATACACATTTAACATGATCACTTTGAACCCTAAAATCCCACTGTCAAATATAATCAAATATCGAAATTCAAATTAATATATTTTTTAGAAACAAAACTAGCTCTGTAATTAAATTTTCTAAAGCTATAAGTATGCTAACTATTCAAATCAAATTTACATCGGAAAAAGCGAATGCTTAGACGGGATTCGAACCCGCGATCTTAAGCCACGAAGCCACGTGCCCTTAAGCCACGAAGCGACGTCTGAAGCATTCAAGCTGTTTAAAATCTAATTCAGATCGGAACTATCTCTCCTTTTTAGTTTAGTTTTTTTTGTTTAGAAGTTGAAGAACAGAATCGGCACCATAGTATTTTTTTAAACTTTATTATGTTGCCTATGTCGAATACAACACCTTGCCTAGTTGTCTATACATAAGACAGCACATCATTATTATTTTAGAATGCATTTAGTAATTTGTATGTGGTATACCAATATTAAAAATATATCAATATTAAGTTTTAATTATTTAAATTTGTAATTATATGTTAGTTTTAATTTAGAATTTACTACGTATTTATAAGACAGTTACCAGTAAGTCTTATTGATATCAATATTATTGGATTTAATTGTTACACTCATATATATTTAAAAAATAAACAATTTAATATCTTTGTAAAAAGCATGGATATAAAAATTTGTATTTCATATCGCCATCAAATTGATCTGAGTTCAATGGACCTTATGAGTTAATACACATAACAATACAAACGAAATTATGTACTAAAATAAACATATTTAAGTGTACAATAAGGCCCTATTGCATTACATAATACAAGTCTGTAACAATCATATATTTTACGTCTTCAGTTAATCAAATTGTAGGTCTTATAAGCAATATTTATGACAATCATTGTATAAATTAGTTAACTCATATATTCAAAGCTTATAATAGAATTTTTAATCTCGGTTGAAAATTTTTTTTTTGAGATATTATGACCTGGTAACTAGAACCTTTAAAATAACATATTGGACAGTCAATGGCGAATATTGGGAGAAGCCGATTTCTAGCATTGGATGGTGTAGACTAATTGCTTGATCGATTGAACAATAATTTCTACAGCCATCAATCAATACTATTGCTAACATAGATTGGTCATTAACTACAGAACAGAAAGCTCGTTTTAAATAGCATTGTAGTTTAATATTGTCTTTATTAACATATATAATGATTGAGCTGTCCAATAACCAGTAATATCCAATGACTAGTAGTTTCAAAATATGATATTCTTTGTAGTGTTAAGTTTAAATCACTAAGGCTGGGTTGCACCATCTTATTTTAACATTAACAGTGCAGTTAAAGTACCGATCAGGTATAAAACAGCTTGACACTAATTGTAACCGGCCACGCTCGGTCGGTTACTATTAATTGTTAGCGTCAAATTCTATCAAAAAAAAGTTTTACCGAACTGCTAAATACACTGGTGCAACATATTTCGGAGAAATCATTGGCATCAATGTTACTGTTAATGTTAAATTTGACATAAACGTTTACTTTAACAGGTAGTTGGTGCAACTAAGGCTAAAAGATTTATTTGTAAATCGATAGTAAATATCATTATAATATCAATGTTCAAACTATATCCAATGTACTCAAACAACTACTATAATGACGTATAATATTTTGTAATATATAATATTCAATGTATTTTTTCATAAAATACTTCGGACCAAAAACTTTAAAGTCTACACAGTTCTAACATATCTGAACTTAAATTCATATCTTAGTTATTTTAATAGCAATAAACTAACATGGATAGTCATAGTTTGTAACTATACGAACATGTTTGTAATTTTACGAACATGTTGTTTGTAATCATACGAACATGTTGTTTGTAACCATAAGAACATGTTGTTTGTAATCATACGAACATGTCCTTTGTAACCATACGAACATGTTGTTTGTAATTATAGGAACATGTTGTTTGTAATTTTACAAACATGTTATTTGTAACTATACGAACATGTTTGTAATTATATAAACATGTTTGTAATAATATGAACATGTTGTTTGTAATTATATTGTTTTGTATAACTATACGTAGTGTAGTGCGATATTCACTATAGTAACGCACATCTCTCTCTTGCCTAATTGTGTCACTGTTTTTGTACTATTTGTGTTGGTGTTATGGCGTTTTCCATTTAGAGATTCTGGCATTTATCTAAAACTAGCTGCGTCTGCGTCACCCCGTTTTTGCAACATTTTTCATTCCTGCTCCGTACCTGTTGGTCGTAGCATGATGTTATATACATATAAACCTTTCTTTTTAACCATTCTATCTATTAAAACATCATCAATCAAAATCCATTGCGCAGTTTTAAAGATTTAAGCGTACAAAGGGACAAGAAAAATAGGGACAGAGAACGCGACTTTATTTTATACTATGTAGTGATAGTGAAGGTTGACTGTCGTACAATTTGTCTCGATTATCAATGGAACCCTAGGTCATAAGGCTATGGGACAAAATATTGAAGTATGGTCCCTATTTTGATAAAAATAAATTACATAATATATTATTATCGCTCATTACTCACGATTCCTTCAAATTACACCTAATATTCCTAATTGTGAAGTTATCATATTCAATTCGTGAGCTCTCTCAATATATTAAGTTGCATTTCAATAAACTATCTTAGTGTGTGTCTAGTCGAATCGCATATGTTAATCATGTTATTATAATAAATTTCGCGTGCACGTGTGTCTCTAAATGGAAAACACCGAATGTCATAGCTAGATGAAATCAAAGAGACGTCCAAATAGGGATTGTATTAAAAAAAGACAATATCAATGTGTACTATAATAAATGTTGATTGCAAGTGGAATCGGTACTAGGTTGATGTGAATTTATATTGAAGAAAATATATTATGGGGAGGGTGACATAAAATTGTCATAGAATCCCTAAGATTCTTTAAACCGTGGGTGAGTGGTGGGTCCCACCCCTCATAATATATTTTTTGTAATGGATTTCCGTAATGTAACACCTATTTCAATATCTAAAAGTAATGTTGATTCTAGTTAGAATCGTTACTGAGTTGATGTGAAGTAATGTTGTTTCCCAGCGGAATTGTTGATGTGAAGTAATGTTGATTCCCGGCGGAATCGTTACTGAGTTGATGGGAAGTAATGTTGTTTCCCAGCTGAATTGTTGATGTGAAGTAATGCTGATTCCCGGCGGAATCGTTACTGAGTTGATGGGAAGTAATGTTGTTTTCCAGCGGAATTGTTGATGTGAAGTAATGTTGATTCTAACAGAATCGTTACTGTGTTGATATAAAGTGAATGTTTTAAAATAGTTGCAAGATTTGGTGTGAATTATGTGTTAGCATTATGTGTTAGGCGTTAACTTTTCTGGATGTTCATTGTAAGTTTTCTATTGATGAATGTAGTAAATATCATGTCGTGTATTGTTCCATAAATATATTTTTATATTGACGCTGGTTGATAATGAAATGACAATAGTATAACAGCAAAATTCTGTTGATTATTAAAAATGAATTCAATGACATATATTCAAAAGGTTATAAGTAGGTAACAAGAAAGAAAACTGAACAAGAAAAAAGAACTCTATGTGTAGTATTAAACCTCGGATAAACTTGCCAGTTATCAAATTAATTCACCTAAAACTATTTTAATTATTTAAAACATATAATTTTATAAAATAAGCATTCTTACGTCTAGAAACTTTAACATTTGAACTACAGTAAAGGTGGAAACACATTATCACCCGAAATATGCGGTAGAAACACATAATCTGGATTCGCGTCGGATGGTCATAGTGTGATTCTGGCCTATAGAAAACGTATGAAAACAAAATTATTTGTTTCGACTCAACATTCAAATTCAATGGTAATTTGTATCATAGTATGTTTAAGATTATCACTTGTACTATCGATTGCGTGGGTACAAGGCGCCACGAGCTTAAAATGACTTAGATTTCATTATTGACATGAACGTAAAGAGACGTGGATGGGATCTCACTAAATAATAGTTTATATTAATAAAATAATAGTAATCTCATAGTTTTAACCTGGATTGCATGATCTTACTTTAACATTAACAGTGCAGTTAAAGTACCGGTCACATATAAAACAGGTTGCACCATTTGACTATAGTTAAAATGACGTCATAACTTGACGCTAACTGTAACCGACCACGCTCAAACGTTAAATTCTATCAAAAAGATAACTTTAACCGAGCTATTAAATACTCTGGTGCAACACATTTAGCCAAACCATTAGAATCAATGTTACTGTTTAATTTGAAGGAAACCTTAACTTTAACAGGAAGGTGGTGCAACTAAGCTTTAGAGTTGATCGGTTAACAATGATATCTTTATTCCTACAGTCCCGGGCCCTTTAAGCAGAGCGTGAAAAGGATATGATGAGGCCGTCAAGCGCCATCATTGTAACACTACATGTTTGTAATGGTGACCCTCTTTCCTGAGACTTTGCTTTCAGCTCACGATCAGGCGAGGTGAAATCAAATTGACGTGCTCTAGATTAAAAAAAAGAAAACGCACATACATATTCTTTCGCTGCCACCATATTTTGAGGACTGGTGCTTCAGTCAATATGTTAGTGAGATTCGATCCGCCATTTTCATACGTTCATGATTATATATAATTGATAATTTCTGATACAAATATATCAGACCATTTGCAAAATTTGTACGAGTTTAGTCACATCGACTCACTTTGTATTTTGGTTTAGCTTAAAAGGCATACGGTTGATGACACAATTCTGTATTGAAATTGGAAAGAGATACCTACGAACGAAGGAACATATTTGCGGTTATAAATATTATATAACGTATTATTAAACTTCCTCTCCCCTCTTCGGCCCTCCCCTTCCCCTACCTATCCCCCTTCCCTCTACGAGGTCGGCAGCACGAGTGTGACGCACCTGGTGTTGCAAACGTTCACTTGCCATCAGGTGAGCCGTGTGCTTGCCTGCTACCTAATTTGTATAAAAAGAACTTGCCATAACTTGTTAATATCTAAAAATATTATTATATATATATATATATATATATATACCTATATAATTACTTCTTAATGATATATATTCTTCCTACAGTCCCGGGTCCTTTAAGCGGGGCGTGAAAAAGCATCTGATGAGACCGTCAAGCTAAACGCCACCATTATAACACTGTACGTGTTTGTAATGGTGACCCTCTTTCCCGAGATTTTGCCTTCAACTTACCATCAGGCGAGGTGAAGTCAGACGTGCCCTAAATTAAAAAAAATGCCTTCAAACATCTTTTACCAGTTTCAATACTGTTTAAGACTATTATTATTAAGTACGGAGCACAATAAGGCACTTGTACATGACATTTTAAACAATTGTAAAGCTAACTCACTTTGTTAAGTGCGTTTTAATAGGGCTTGTGACGGGTGAAACCGGCCACGAAGACATGTATGTATTTTTTTGTTAAGCTGTGTTATATGTAATAAGATTTGATATCAAATATACAATTGATAAGAATTATTGTTTTATTATTTATTTCTTGTATAGAGGCCATCTTAAGGCGCAATAGATATGGTCGCGAAACCACAATCCTTCATTTATTATAGGGAATAATAATGAAGAAGTACCTATTCATACTTTGTGTTATGTCACAGATTAATAATCATAATCATAAGCATAATCATAATCAATATTTATTAGCGAATACAGGTCCAAATTATGGTATCACATTGGTTTAAAGATTGCTCATTCCGCATTCCACCAAAAAGGCATGCAAATATAAAGTTTAATTTCCAAAGTAAAATACTGGTATATAATAAATGTCAACTAAGTAAGTCAACCGATTAGCAAAGAGAAATTCAAATTTAAAAATGTCAACGCACTATAGAAATAATGTCAAATTCAAATTTAATAAATAGGTAAGTACTTCAAACTTTTTTTTACTACGTAATTTATGTTTAGAGTTATACCGTTTATGTAACACTATGAAACGATTCATTTGGAACTAGAAAGCATAAAACTAAAACAAAACAAACTACAACTACACGGTGATCACTTTCTATTAGGTGGGCCATGTGCCTAAGTGGTATAAAAAATTCTATGAAATAAGTAGCAAAATCCACTATATTCATTATTCTACATAAATGTATGACTACATAATTAACTTCTTAGTTATTCTAACTTCTAACTTATTAGTACTACTAACATTTATCATGCAACAAGATAAAAATAATATTAAAATTATTTCTCAATTTTCGAATCTACTCGACCATCAGAATAAAAGTTTTAAACCGAGGTTTTTTTTTTAAATTTATAAGATATGAAATTGATGTTTTGTTATAACTTGGTTCAATAAAGAAAGGTTTTATAAATGGCGGACGTTATCACTTTCTCTCGCTCGCACACTGGTACTGTCTATACTCACTCACGCGCGTACCGTCAACACAAAAAAATATTGATCTTTATTTTCTTCTACGCTCTGTGCTCCTGACGCGATGCATAAAAGAAAGGATTCTTAAATGTCGGCTTGTACTTGCGTTGACAGATAGTACACCTAGCATACAAAATTTCATTTTTTTTTTCAGTTCAAAAAAAATATAAACAAGACCGTTGTTCATAATAATGTTAGTTCTTTATTTTAACCAACATCATGATCTTCCATAATCCTCCTTATAGAATGTGGTATACGTTCCTTTTTCAGGATGAAAGGACTCAATGTGCGTTTAAAAGGACTCTATGTGTAAAAGTAGGTACTGTTTCCGATGAAAACAAAAGTAGATGCCGTGACGTGTCGTGGGCGAAGCCGCCGGCCGCAGCTAGTTAGAAATTATTACGACCCGGTCTTGTTTTTATTATTTTTCATATGAAAAAAAAATATTTGAAATTTTATATGCTAGCTGTACTATCTGCCAACGCAAGTACAAGCCGCCATTTATAAAACCTTTCTTTAATGCACCAGCTTATATTATATTTTGACGTGGGTAGGTAGAAACTTTTTGATGTATGATAAAAACCATAGAGAAAGGATTCAATAGTCTATTACGGTGTCAGTCTTTCAAGTGTACGTTGGTACTACTGAAAATGTCGACCTCGTTGGGTGGGGGAGCTAGTAGAATCTTCGATCAGCGAAACAGGTGTAACAATTGTTCATTTGCGATTACAAGAAATCAATGAGTATACTTATCTACTGGCGACTACTCCAATGGTCACTGTATTGCAAACATGGATAGCTCCTATGCAGGTAACCAACTATTTTATTTTTATTTTATTTCATTTATATGATAAATGATAATCTTTAATGTGTGTGTGGTTATTTGAAGGCTAGTAGCTATAGTAGTATAAAGATATGGAATGAACTCCCTGCCGTGGTTTTCCCAAGCAACTATAATATGGGGTTCTTCAAGAAGGGCATTAGAACGTTTCTACAGGGTAGGCAGCACGTGTGTGACGCCCCTGGTGTTGCAAACGTCCATAGGCCACGGTGAGCGCTTCCCATCAGGTGGGCCGTGCGCTTGTCTGCCACCTAAGTGTTAAAAAAAAGGGTAGATAATGTTTCACAGATAACAATCATTCGTAAATAAGAGAAAAAGCAGTATGTTACGAACATAAGGTGAGGTTATTATTAATTAAACAAAGTATAACCACAGCCGATAATTCAACTCTCATCAAAGAAACTATTCGCTAGGACGCGCTTTACACATGTAGGTAATATAGGTACTGAACAGGTCGAGGTCTCATCTGCGTTACATTTTATGAAAATATAATAATATGATCTTTTAACTTTTTAATCTAAGATATATGGATTCAGCTTTTCCGCCACGTGTAACTCTCCGTGCA
The DNA here is from genome assembly GCA_963691645.1 of Pelosia muscerda. Taxonomy (NCBI): domain Eukaryota; kingdom Metazoa; phylum Arthropoda; class Insecta; order Lepidoptera; family Erebidae; genus Pelosia; species Pelosia muscerda. The sequence continues at coordinate 12,080,547 of OY829114.1, read as the reverse complement.
ATCCTCAATACACCGAAGACGCATATAAGCTCATTTTGGGTCAAGATATATTTGTACCTACCTACATATTTATAATATTTTTTTTATAATATCACGCCGATATCCCCGAAGGGGTAGGCAGAGGTGCTAGCACCCACATTTCGCCAGTTTATATTTAGGTCCCAATGTAATAGGTGGCGAGCCTATTGCCATTAATCGGGCACCTATAAACTTGCGATAAATATAATAATTTTATTTATTACATTTATTATAAATTCAAAAAGCCGCGGTAGCCTAGTGGTATAGGTAATGGAATACTGAGACTAGGTCTCGGGTTCGATCCCAGGTTTTACCATGGCACACTCCAATAACGTTTCGATGCTTTTCGAAGTTGTGTGTTATCGTAGGTTTATAAGTGCCCGGTTAATGGCAATAGGCTCGCCACATGAAATTGACTGATGGAAAAATAGGAGTACCTACCTATTGTGTGTAATGTTAATACTACTCCATTCATTTCTTATTTCGTAATGTTAAATCGGACTAAAAGTCTCAGTAGTCCGATGATTTAGAATCATCTGCATTATCGGACTACTGAGCCGAAAATGTCTCAGTAGTTCGACCATCGAACTATTTAATCGGACTACTGATACAACGGGATTTAGGTATTAAGTATGATGATTAAGTAAGCGTTCTTTTCTCATACATTTTCAAAATATTCATCATATTTGAAAAAAGAACAATAGTGAATGACTGGTTTTAGAACTATATATTTTTTTAATTTATAGGTACTTGACACATAGGTATACATAAGCCTTAAAAAAGTATATTATGAAAATCTGATAGTTAGGTAAATTAATATTCTAGAAATAGATAGTAATTCAAATAATCTTCGTAAGGTAAAAAGTTATGCGTGTCCAGTCTATAGTGTATAATCTGACATGTCCTTGGAATACGTTGAAGGACACTCGTAACCCCCTGCAATTCCCGGCGCTTTTGACCTTTTGGTCGTGAAAGAACTATAACTAAGAACTGATCTTTTTCTACAATACAAGGCCAATTACATATCACATCCAGCTGAAGTACACCCTTTGAGGTCGTAAATCGACGACCGAACGTGATCGACGAAAGATCGATGCATTCCCTTTTTTCGATAAACATTTGATCTACGTAATATTTATTTTTCAGATATGAGTGATGAAAGTATTTTAATTACTGAGACTGGGCCTAGTGGGAAAATGTTTAGAAGCAGCTTTAGCATCAAGGAAGAGTCAAGAAATCGCAGCCACGCATTGCACGCGCCAGAAATTGCCGCCGGACGATGGATATACTTTTTAACGAGGTAGGTGAACTGCACAATCTTTTTACAAGTCATGATGTAAATAGTCATAACGCGGTATCAGTTTGTTAAGTTAGGTGGTCAGTGGAGAACTATATGCAAACCATAACGCTATCGGCGAACAGGCTTTTCATGAACAAACTCAAAACTTTAATCGATAATTTACGTTTAATATTGAAACTAAAGGAACCCGTAGTTCCATAAAATAGGTACGCATACCAAGTTTCCTACAACCTCGGGACTGGCTATGCAAAGTGGACCTTTCACAAGCATATTAACAATTTGAAATTTCTGTAAGCCTGAGAGGTTTTTTATATTTTTTATTTCAGTCCATCGTCGTAGACGTGTTTATTGAATTTTGGTCCATATAAACGGCATAGGTAGTAGGATAGCTCTTAAATGTTACTGTGAAACTAGTGCATTTGTATCTGTCGAAGACAATGTTCTCGTTCGTCGTCATACTTTAGGCATAGATGAATGAAGGTTGTTCGTTAAATTTCCATGAAATTGCTGTAAGCCTAGTAACCTTTTCCTCTTTTTCTTAATTACCCACCTTTCTATCGTAGACGTGTTGTTGCTATAGTTCGTTCAGCACAAATAAATTTTGCGTTGTTAGAAGTTTATTCCATTTTTGTAAGCGTAGTACCTACATTTATTCTATTTTAAATTCTATTTTAAACAACTATGTTATAAATAATAAAAATAAAAATAAAAAATAGTTTATTGCCAATTAATTTACCGTATTGTGCGTTACACTGTGGCCACACACTAGGCAAACCGTTCCTGTGGGTGCCAAATACGATTTAAACTTAACGGCATTAACAATGTCTTCTCGGGCGACATCGAAGCTCTAGATAGCTTTCATTGCTATTGCTAGCATTCTAAAAAATAAAAACTAGCTAGGTACATTTTCTTTTCCATTAGGATACTAAAATGTTAGACATACATATTATAAGTAAGAATACATTCACTTACATTTATACATTACTAGCTGATGCCCACGGCTTCGCCCGCGTGGAATTTTGTTCCCGTTCCCGCAACCCTTGGGAACCTTTTCCCGGGATAAAAAGTAGCCTATGTGTTATTCCAGGTTCTAATCTACCCCTGTACCAAATTTCAACCAAATCAGTCCAGCCGTTTATGCGTGAAAGAGGAACAAACATCCATCCATCCAAACAAACTTTCGCCTTTATAATATTAGTAGGAAGTAGGATAGGATATTATATGCAATTTCTTTTACTACAGTCCACTTACCAAACAATCACCAATGACCACAACATTTTATGAGAGATGAAGAGTCTTTCGGTTTCATCGTAAGACATACTTTGGTGCCATGTTGTAACTTTCGTCTTTGCTTCTGTCACGGAACACAGTTTTATATGGCAGAATGTATTTGTCTGATTATAGATATGAATATCTTTAAATCGGCTAAATCGTTTGGCAAAACATAAGTTGACTTTGGGCAGCGCACAGCAGCAGTTTATACACCCACCGTTTAGTTAGCTCTGTGTACTCTTCAGAATTTGCTTTCTTTTTATGAACGCTGACAACTGTCTTCAAAATAAATAACTGACGGACATTCAATGACTTACTTGTACTGGTAACTTGTATAAAATTGCACAGAGATCTGTAACGTAGTTTTTTCATGCATCATACATTCATCCATTCATAAATTCATTGTTGAAATTATTTTTTTAATTCTTCCATCACACTTTACTTCGTCGAAAGATCATAGGTAGGTACTTACGGCGTCGTCACCATATTGGTAATATTCAAATCTCACGAAAATTGGTGTTCAAATAACGTAAGGATATACGAAATAAAACGAACAATCATTGTGAAAGCACCAGTCAATAAACTTTATTCACTAAATTCCCTTAGTATACAAATCTGATATAGGTGATGTGGATGACGTGGTTTCTATACTACAAGTGCTTGGCCAAATATTCCGTTGGCAACGATCCAAGACGTTATGAAACACAATTTAGAACAGGGAGCCTAGCCAAAATGCATTCGTTCACATTCGTCATCGCTCTGAAAATGTATGGGAGTGACATTTGTTGTCGGAATTGGATCACATGACATTTCGTCAACAAATGTCACTCCCATACATTTTCAGAGCGATGACGAATGTAGATTCGGAACGAATGCATTTTGGCTAGGCTCCCTGTATGTATTTCGACAGAAGCTGCATTATTAATACCTTTTCACGCAGCACAATCAGACCCACACCTGGGTCCAACCATATCTTCAAATTTCTGAAAGGTCACAAATAGTGTTTATATAACGCCTTGGTAATCGCAACCTTATTATTACAGTTCAAGACTTAAAATCTATTTCATTACTCACTGAAAAATCATCCAAATAAATTAGTATTTCAATTACTTACAACATACCTTGTAATGAAACAGATTCAAGTCTTTTGCGACAATATTATAGCATGAGTTTCTACTACACAACATGAATAACCATGAACATCGACCGTTGGAAAACAAACGGTTTTATGTGACATTCAAAAAAAGAATAGATCAATGATCATGTTCTTTTTTTTAATAAAATCACAGACAGACAGTTAGGGTACGTTCGTGGAAACACTTTTAGTGTTATTATCGAAATATTGCCGTTTGCGAAGCTTGCTATCGTCATTCGATAATGACATATTTTTTACAGTTAATATCGCGTAAAACCGTTTAAATCCTCCAACAGTCTTTATAAGACAAAGAAAAACATAATGAGATAGTTGAAACGGAAACATTTAGTGATAATAAGATTCTTACAATATATCTAATATAATTTCTTATTTTAACAGTTAGAATGAGAAAGCTTTTTATCGGTGGTTAAAGCAATGACTATTTACAATTACACATACGGAATGTTTTGAAGTACGGAGACGCTAAAAAGTATTTTACATTGACATTTAAAAATATTAGTTCAGGGTACATGAGTTGTCTAGTACTTCACAAGTAATACTTAAAACAAATTGTTCCAAAATAATAAGTGAAATTGAAGATATTTTATGACAATTTCTAACAAGTTTTAATGCTTTTAAATATGAGTCTAACTCTCAATGCTAAATGTCCGTCCGTTTGTTAAGTCACAAAAATAAAATATCATTTCTGCATTTTTAATATTACGATTATAATTCCTTAAATGAACAATACATTATATATTCATTTCATTAATAAAACGTCATGCACCCTATTTAAACATTTAAAATCTCATCGATACTTTTCTAGAACATAGTTTTATAATGACTTTGTTACTCATGTACGATTGTGAATGACTGTACACACGAGAACTAAGAGAACACTTAGAATATTCGTAAATTGTATATTGTCACTACAATATTATATATCTCAACTTCCCAATACTTCTTATACCATTAAATTCCTTACTTTAAATTCAATGAAAACACATGAGATCAGAGGTTAAAGTAAAGCGCCATCTATATTGACACGTTGATTGAGTTGATGGGTACATTCGCGACAAAAAGCTCTAAGCCTCGTCCGGCTTACACCTAAACAACTATCAAAGTAATTTTAGGTATAAAATAGATTTATTTCTCTAACCTATAAACTATACAATACGCACTAATCTTTTTAAATGAGTATTTTTATATATAGATAAAGATATATTTGTTTTATGTTCAACGGTTTTAAGATTCGAAAGTAAATTATTCCAAAAGCATGAGAAAGTTGATGGTGGAGTTGGGATTGATCAGATATTAACAAATGAATTAATGTTAAACCCTCGTTGTTTTTCACACTTAAGCTGTTCATAAAGTTTTACGGCCAGCGCTAATTGAATGAGCAATAAAATTGTATATTTTTGTAGTTTTACAATGGATTTTACAATTGTAATTATTATTGTGATTTCGTAATTAAAATTTTACTATTGTACTGTTTTAAAATTTTACAATGTCAACACTTCTGAAATCATTTAGTTATTTAACTTTTACGATTGTTCAAATTTCTATTACATTTGTACATCGGCTTGCAAAAAATTGCAAGCCTGTATATTGAGTGCCTACTTTTTGCTATAACTTAATTATTAGGTACTGGCCGTTGGTAGTGACAGATTAGTGGTTAAAGAAGTAATCACTATTCAGATATTTTTATCGTAAGGTACAGCTATTTGTGAAGATAACTTATATGAAGGATAGGTACTTATAAATCATATTCGTTACATCAAGTGTCTTATATTTAGATATGTAGAGTAATTATAAGTAGTTGAAACGGGAGAGCTTCACTATACATTATATAGCAAATTAGCAGTCAATTTAGCTGCGAGTACCTACGGTAGGTACTTCATCAACATATTGATCGACTTTTTTAAGCCGTTTGAATGAACTACAATTCCAATTATATTGAGCAAGTATTTTCCGTTTCATTCATTCCTATTGGTAACAATTCAATTATAAAATCAACATATTGATCGGCTTTTTTAAGCCTTTTGAATGAACTACAATTCCAATGAGGGCTTGCTTTCTTTTTAAGTCATTAGAATGAACTAAAATTCAAATTATGGCTTGCTTTCTTTTTAAGCCGTTTGAATGAACTAAAATTCAATTTATGGCTTGCTTTCTTTGTTTGCTATTTTGACTGCGTTTGTCACTCCCGTTTCAAAACGTTATTCTACATTTTAATAAACACGATATTTGTCTGTTTCTACTACACATACATTCATGTTTTTTATATATAAGTAGTTCATGATGGGCGATGGCCGACAATGTGCGCTTCGAGGACTTGAAAATCATCTCATGCCAATAAATTTCAAATAATTTCATCTATCTAATATAAAATATCATTTCTTTAAGTTTACAAATTACCACTAAAATAAACTTAAAACCCGTTGGACATTGGCTTTGCCATCCTATTCGTTTTATCGCAATACTTCGTGCAATAATAATAAGTGAATAATAAATAAAGAACGTAAATTCACATTGGTAAAGTATTTCGAAGATCAATTGGATTCAGTTTGCTGTTTGTGTGACACGTTCAAGACATAATAAGCAATACACTCCGCAAACTATTTATTCGTAAATACAATTAATCTATGAAGACCAGCTACTTAATACTTTGAGTAATATTTAAAAAAAAGATAATGTAACTGAAAAGATTACATAACCTTTTAAAACTTATGAGTGAAAAAAAATATAGGTATGATCTGGGCAATATATTTTAAAATTCTAATTATATATTTTAATATTCAATAATACTTCACTTTTTAGTTTTGTGTTTTTTGAGGGTAGTTCACAATATTCGTGTGATTTTTGTGGACAAAATGTGAAAATAAAATATTTACTGTTCGTTGTATTTTATAGGGTATTTAATAAATATGAATTTCTTTCAGTTTCAGTTTGTTGCATATGCGAGATCGAAAGATTTTAGAAACAAGACTAGAATGGTGTTGTCGCAAACCTCTTGGATATCGCGTGAAGCGCGCGAAGCAGAGCTTCGTCATACATGGCATTTGATTTTTACTGTGAGATATAGATTTTAGAAACTGTTTAATTTTGTAACTAGAATCTTTCGACATAGTACAATTTAGGTTTCGAGATTTCGATTTTATAAGATTTTTTGAAGCTACATATTCTTCTGGAAATTTGAGGACTAGACCGGGGTCAGGGTATCAGAATTCCTAGACTCAAAACGTATTTTTTTTCACTCAAGGGATTAAATCAAGAAGCATTCCAATCGGTGTATGAAGTTCCAGCGACGCGTGACGGAGTGTCAGCGCGCTACTCCTTGAGCTTGTGCCAGTCGGCGATCTGTCGGCGCGGCGCGGCCTGCACTTCGCGCCAGTGGTGGCGCGCGCTGCCCGCGCCCGCGCAGCCCAGCTCCAGCCGCCCGATCACCTGCGCGTACACATGGACACATGGACACATGGACACATGGACACATGGACAGCTGTACGCATGAGCCGCGGACACGACATATGCTCAAAAGGCGTACAATACCCGCAATACTGCACGCCTTTTGAGCATAGCGACTATACCGGTTGATTTTATAGTGGTTTTGAGAAAAAAAAGATATTGGCCACAATTTCGATAGTAAAATCGTAAGGAAGTCCTAATTTGGCGAAAAAAAATTTTTTTTTTACACGTCCCATACATTTTTCTGTTCACCTGTACATTATTGCCATACATAAAGTAATTTTTTTTTTCTTTCAAAATTAAAACTTAGTCGATTTTGCTACCGAAACTGTGTGTGATACAAAATATTCTTTTTTCGAAACCACTATAAAATCACCGTGTATATAGCGATTGGGCTGTCTTTTGAGAATAGCAACGGTGGTGAACGAGCTCGGTGATCCGAGTCCAGGATCCTTGCTGATAGGTCTACCTACATTACACACGGTACAATATGCTTGCGCTAATCTAGTTTTGCACAAATATATTGTAACGTGTTGAAAGATACTTTTGCGATACATTAACGTGTTGCAGAAGCCTAGGCTTGAGCAGTTACAGTTACTTAAAGGCCGTAGGATTGGTCGTAAATTAGTCATACACGTTAGACTATAAAAATGGAAAAATTGTCGACGAACTGTTTTCTAATTTCCATTAATAAATTTGGTTTCATTGTTTTATTTTCCAACTCATCTCCTGCCAAAAAAATCCATGGATACCATCCGCCAAAGTTGTCGAGGGTGGTTATGTTAGACTCGAAACGATGCAAACCGCGCGGCCCTCTAGGACATCATTTACCCGGTGAGGCAGTCTCTGCGCCTCGCACCCCGGCTGATCCAGGGTCAGCGAAGATCCAGTGGAACGGATCCGGCGGCTGGGTTTCGAGGTGGCTTTGCATAAAACCTAGGCCATGTACTTTCATGGCCCCCGGCGCGCGCCACCAGAGGGATTCAGTCTCACAGTGGGAGACATCCCCATCAAACCTCAGATGAAGTATCTGGGGCTCATGCTCGACGATCGGTGGGATTTCGGGGATCTCCGTAGTTTGGCCCACAAATTAAAGGCTAACGGTCTGGCGCGGCTGCTGCCCAACACGAGGGGGCCGGATGACTCCTGCAGGAGACTCTACGCGGGCAATGTGCGGTCCATAGCCCTATATGGGTGCCCAATATGGGCGGAGACCCTGAAGGGTAGACACGTGCAGAAGCTGAACGCCCCCAGCGCACGATGGCCAAGGGGGTACCGTACGATGATATCCTTCGACGCGGCGACTCGCCGGATCGACACCATGGGTCCTGGATGCGAGAGCCCTTTCGATGCTATATCGGTATCGAAAGGAGGCGCGGGAGCGGGGACATGAACCCAAGCCTGTGATCCAGGCCGTGAGGTCCCACCTCCACGGGGACATGGTTAGATGAGAGGGAGCGACGACTTGGGCAACCACGAGCAGGGCACGGCGTAGTAGCGGCGGACTGGCGAGAGGCCACACGGTAGCCTCTCGTACCATCTGACGCAGGTGATCACCGGGCGCGGGTGCTTTGGGGATTACCTGCGTCGGATCCAGAAGGAGCTAACGTCCAAGTGCCATCACTGAATGCGAGCGAGGATTCGGGGCAGCACACGCTAACCGGGTGCCTGGCGTGGGAGACGCCAAGGTCCTAGTGGCGGCCCTAGTCTGGCGTGGGAGACGCCAAGGTCCTAGTGGCGGCCCTAGCCTGGCGTGGGAGACGCCAAGGTCCTAGTGGCGGCCCTAGAAGTGTGGGTTCGCTCGCTCGCCGCATTGCTCACGGCGATGGTACGATGAGCGAACGCGCTCCTTCTGCGAGCAAGTAATGCTCGAGAAGGAGACGGCGGAACGAGTTCGGAGAAGACTCCGGACTCACACAGCCTGCGATGAGGCGGAGGCGACTCTGACGTCAGGTCGCAGACCTCCGTCCTAGGTCGCAGACCTCCGTCCTCCAAGCGCAGGCCGAACGGGTGGAGCCGCCTGACTCCCTAGCAGAGCAGGCGTATCCGTGGGGATTTCCGTGAGGATTTTTCGCACGAAAAAAAATATGTATATCTCGGCTGTATGGGGCGGGGCGACGGTGTCCACAACTAGGGCCAGGCCACACGGTGCGGCCGCACTGCAGTGCTTACTCCGCACCGCACTGAGTGACACGAGCAGTGCGGCGTCGCAATGTACTGGCGGCACCGCAACAGGCTTGGCTTGGCTTGCCCAGTTGACGATGCCGCAAGTACATTGCAACGCCGTACCGTGTGGCCTGGCCCATTAGAGAAGTGCCCATCAAGCTGCTGCCGCTGCCTGCTACTGCTAGGGTGTGACAGACCACTACACCTATCACCCCCAGGCTTTCCCTCGTAGAGGATAGAGGTTATTCTGCGGCCTCCGAGCGACGTTTGAATCGCCTCCACTCGTGAGAAAGAGAGTGCTGATCGCATCGACTTTGGCAAAACTTACCTCATTCTTAGTGACCCGGTCCCAGTCGAGCACGAGCAGCTCGAGGGACACGTGGTCCAGAGTTGCGTTAGGAGCTGCCGGCACCTCGAACACGAACGACTCGTTGAACACGGGGTTCAGGGTTCGCTTCTTAACATGCGTCTTCTTCTTAGCGATGCGTTGACCGTTGTACAGAAGATACATCTTTACGTAGCTGCGGAGACACAAATGATTTTGGTATATTTTTCAAACTTTTCAGGTCATTACCTCCTCTGGTTATCAGCAGGTGGTCTATTTGACTTTCACGTCGAGAGCCCAAATAATTCCTGTTTTATTTTACAATAAGAAGTGCTTATATTTCGGAAGAAGCTTATATTTCGGAAGAAACCACAGAAAATTCTTTTAGGCTGACTTTACAGTAGCGTTTATATAGCGTAGGTGTTCGATGAACGTCTGCACTGCGCGTACATTCATCAAACACCTACGCGCTAGTGTGAAGGCAGCTTTAAATTTCACCCCCTTTCGTGTGAAGGCAGCTTTAAATTTCACCCCCTTTCCCTTCACCAGGGCGGGCTTTCTAGTCTAACTAAGATGCGGGGCTGAACTTCGATATTTTTTCCGTGAAACGACACCCATAAGACCTCCACAACCAAATTGGCGATATCGAAGTTCTGTAGTCGGGCTAGTCGGACTTTTGAGGGCTCCAACCGGTAACACGACAGCCGCGATAACTATGTGTAATTGTCCCGGAGTGGGCGGTACGTACGGGTCGGCGAGGCCGGTGACGTCCATCTTGGGCAGGTTGCGCGCCTTCAGCAGCACCACGGTGAGGCGCGCCGCCGCCGGCTGCCAGCACAGCGACACCAGCACCTCGCCGCGACCCACGCGCAGCATCTGCGCACAGGGACATGCTCAGGGTACGCGGTCAGACACGAGCCTCAGACGAGCTCCATTCTACGGTGCGTAGTGCGCGATATCGAGCATACATAAATTGTGAGGCCGTGGAAAGATGGCCTTAGGAACTCGTGTAATGTTTTCAGCATTCGAAACAGATTATGAGGATTCTAACGCGGTGTCCTGCGTGAGCGACGAATACGACGCGACGCGACGCTGCGACCGCGACGAACGCAATGAAATCAACGGCCTACCCTACTTGCGACCTACGAGTATGTGACACTCTGCGACGAGACGCGACGTAACGCGTACCTACTTGTTTTGAGCGCGACGAGACGCGACACTGCGAACTGTAGTTCATTTTCGTTCGTAAAATAGTTGATTCAGAATCGTTGATCGCCGCAGTGATGAACAAAGATTTTTGTGGGACAAAAAACATAAACATTATAGAAATCGTTCATGATTCGCGAAGTTATGACCAAAATCACGTAGGACATTTGTCGCGTTTAGCATCGTGTCGCATTACGTCGCATCGAGTTGCGTCGCGTCGCGTCGTATTCGTCGCTCACGCAGGACACCGCGTAAAAATCTACGCCAACGCATCTACGCAACGCTTAACAAATTAAAACCTTGTACTTAATAAAAGTGAGAAAGTTTGAATGATTTTTTTTCACGTACGCGTAATCTCCAACGATACAATCGCCACTGATACACCAATCAATCCCCACTGATCTTACCGTTATGTCGGCCTTTAAACCGACTAAAACGTACGCGGTACAGCATTTTTGGCAGGCCGCGAGTAACGGCTTGTACAGAAGTACCAAAATTTAGATTCGTCAGATTAAAGTGGTTAAAAATGTTAACACTACCTTGAGACTACGTGGTTGGATCTCACGGCAGAGTGCCATGGCTTCGCCGCTCTGCAGCTGCAGGTTTGTCAGCGGAGATACCACTTCACCGATTATCTCATCACGTGAGTATCTGGAACACAAATTATTATTTTTGTTTAACAGTATTAACGACAACACTCTGCCTTCAGTATTAATCCCAATTTGTTACCATGACACCATGACACCATGACGCAAAACGGTTACGGTGTACTGCCAGCACTGAAAAAAAGAAAAAAAAATTGTGATACCTATCAAAGCTGAGCACGACGAAGTGTAGAGTGATCGCAGCAATCTGGTTCGGTGCGATGCCATAGAACGTGAAGTCCTCATCATAAACTGGGCAACGAGTCTTGCGCACCACCCTGTAATGACAATGGATATCCACTTCTGTATTTAAAATTTTCCAGCAAAACAAGCATAGTAGATAGAGTTTAGTATTCCACAAAGATCTTGGTGGTCTAACCTCACCTGCGAACTTGTAACACTAACCGTTGGCCGGCCAAGGCTGCGTAAGCATACCCTGGGCTCCAAAATTCAGCGTTAGATAAATAGTATTAGGAACTGCTCGTGTGAAGAAGGGTGCAGTAAATATTCATCCTGAACAAGCACTCTGACGCAGTAATTTTTTCATCATAACACGATATATCTCCTAATTTCTGAGCGGCCTTCACTAACTCAGGAAATTGGTAATAGCGTAGCTCACATAGCCGCGATATAAGTGCTTTCCAGATGAGCGAGCTATCCTTTTGATGGTATCGTTAACTGGAGAATTTTTAGACTCGACCAAATATATCATCGAACACATACCTGGTCTTAACTTTGTGCTGTTTATCCGGGAGCAGCTGCAGCTTGACATAAGGGTCGGGTCCGGCAGGCTCGCGGCCCGGCAGTCCTTGGCACGACACCACCGACACCACCAAAGCATTCTTTTCGTTTTCATAACTGAAATATAGAAATTAAAAAGAACATTAAAGGAATGCTTGGATAATTTTTATGGTAACATTCAGTAAAATGCCAGTGTATCACGTTTTCAATAGACAATTACATGGATAAACAGGGCTCCAAATGTAATGATGAGTGACGAAATAATAGTGACCAAAAATATGAAATGTTTTCACGAGCTCTGTGACTTTATAAGAACATCAAGCTAGCTTGAGATTCTGATACTCGCAGCACTAAAAGAAATATCGAGGGAGAGGGATCACCTGTTACACTTTCCTGCATATAGAAGAATGAGGATCAGAAGCTATGGCGCATAATGAGAGAGGTGGGCTGGCCCAGAAGTGGACTGATCCTAGACCCTGACTGGATCTGTTTTATCCGAGAGAGAATAGGTTCATCATTTGTAAATCTGACAAGCACGGTAAATTGTGGTGAAACTTCCTTGGTCGGATTTGGACAGTTTGTAAACAAATTCGAATAGTAAATTGGATGATGTCCTATTATAAAATTCCTTTCCTTAAACATTTCCATCAACTATACATTACATGCGTACACACCATTAACATCTAAATGATATATGAAACTCAACCTAAGGCATGATTGGACGTCGATTATTGTATTTTCTGTTTTCTAATTTTAGCCACAAAATGGACATATAAACATATATTTCTAGATTACTAAAAATATAGATAGGCAGGTACACAAATCTTGTATTTTGAAATGTTATATTTTGATGACATACTTAATTGATTTTCAATTAAGTATGTCATCAAAATATAACATTTTCTGAGAGCAAAGTAAACGTACCTATATGTGACTTATGTTCGTTACTTGTAAGACTTTTAAAATTTACTTGGACTGTTAAGCATGTACTGCAGATACTTATAAAAAGTCTTTCAAGTCTTTCCCGCAGAAGCCAACAGATTAACACAGATTCTATGATGATGATCTGACAGATTGAATCTAAACACAATGGTGGTAAGACAACTCCAGCACGAGAACACAATACATCCACACATAGCTGATGCAAAGCAGTAAAATAGATCCTCATGCCCAATTAGAGCAACAAATGCCTATCTGATCCTGACAAAAGCATTAGCATAAGAGGATATCTATACAAACCTTCAGCTGCGGTTCGTCCTAATCGTCGAAAGGTGCACAAACGCAAATCGCTCTACTTCCATTCTTCGCAATTTTGATAATGTGAAGATAGTAAGTAGAACGATCCGCGCTCGCGCTTGACACTGGAGCGTGTATAACCTAACTGGACAGTGGATTATCTCAAGTGAAGTCCTCGGTGCTGGAGACCATCCAGGGGAATACCCTGAGTGTAATACCTGTCTTATTCATTAACATTACGGCTGTGCGATCTCAAGCTGGTGTGACAGCTGAGAGATTTGTTAGGTTTTATATATATTTATGGATATTTAAAGTTTTTTATATCTAGGGCCATATAGTTATACTTCGGCAATTACTAGTTATTGAAATTGCACAGCCGATAGAAATATCTTAACTAAAATATTTTTGCATAGGTAATTAACTTAAATCTATTTAAAAAGTTTGCGCATCTACAAGCCAACGAGACTCTTTTTAGGTATCTATATATCTTTTGCCCGTAAAACTACATTGATCCTAAAAAGCATTTCCTAAGGTGACGGTTATTTGTACCTAATGTTACTCGAATTTCAGAACAATCCATTTCAAACTTCACTGCCATTTCAAATTCCAATACCATCATTTTTCTTTTTTTTTTTGAGAGATTGATAATTCCAGTTACCTACTTATAATTTGAGCCAGAACATCCAGAGCTTTATCCGTCCGAGAGATATGTCTTGTAAATCTCACCTCCGGCAATCGAGGACTCATGGACGGCGTGCGTTTTGGTCGGTTCGAGTCCGCCATAATCACCTCCATCGGTTTTGGTGGAGGTGGTATCCGTGGGGATTTTGCGCACGATAAAAAAAAAGAGCTTTATCCGTCAATCAGCGAAGAGATTACGGGGAATGACAGGCTATCTACAGGTACAAGTGAGGCTTGCATTGACCCAAAATCTCTTACAGAGGTTCTAATGATGTTATTACATAACCAATGATCTATCGAATACAACAGCATTACTTTACTCAAAGTAACAAACCCGAATCAATACGCGTTCACAAAAATAGATATCTCATTCAAGATCCTTTACTGATACGACTTGGATACGACCAAGCGACATAAGCCAAATCTCTCATATACATAAATATTCAATATTCCGAAAACAAGGTCTTGCGATGTTTCGTGTACATAGGTAATAAGAATCGTGTCGGTGTCGCCGGATTTACTTTAGGTTGTTTAAATTTATTATTTTGTTACCTGAAACCGTACTGTTGTAAAATTTAGTTCATATATAAGACAGATTTAACATCTAGTAGGGTAAAAGCCGGATAGTTGCGCCAATGGGATACTTGCCACGGTTTCGAATACACTATGTTACGGATGTAAGTGGCATTAGCGTTTTACTATAGTTGTAAGTACCACTCCCGTAGACCTCAGGGCCACGTTAACCGTCACCATAGACGCAAGCGTTTCACTCGTACAAGCGAAAATCTTCCGCGGTGAATCTCCGACAGGTGTCGAACTTATATTGGTAAGTTATTTCTGTTGAATATTTTTATTACTAATTGTGGTTTCAATCCACCTGTTATTTCTTTGCGTGCATTAGGCTTTACATTGCAAAGTTTATTACATATTTTTGTAATATAATAATTATTTATTTCGCAAATGGAAAGGGCAAGTATCCGTATCAAAAAGGATAGTTGCCCTAGAAACTTGTGCGGATAGTTGCTCTGGGGGCAACTATTCGCAACTATAAATTCTTTCACTAGAACTTTAGCTAGAATACAATAAGTATTCAGGTCGTGTGTTCTAGGCCCACCCATGTCAGTACTTTTTTCAGATTCTTTATTATTTTTATTTTTATACCACTTAAAGTGGCAGATATGCACCTAATGGAAAGTGGTTGCCGTGGCCTATGGACGTACATAACCCCATAGTTCATTCTACCCGTTAATAAAATAAAAATAATAATTAATTAACTTTTTAGGTGAGCAAAATGCCTCGTAAGTATCAGCGTAAAGCAGGCGCGGTGCCGCGTCACATTAGCCGGACAGAGGAAAGTTTAGGTCTTGCATTCCAAGAGTTGGATAAAAAAAGGAATCAACTAAATATCGCGAATTTACGGGATACCACGGGATACGGGGTATAATTTTTGGCTATTTTTGTTATATTTTGTATAACGTTGATTAGAACTTAATAAAAGATTGCAATAAATAATAAAGACTGGTTGAGTAAATCGATATGAATTTATTTTTCATCAAAAGACATTGTGAGGCGTCTATCCCCGCATGAGGCAAGTATCCTCTGAAGTATTATTTACGTTAGGCAACTATCCGCTAGAGTGGGCAACTATCCTCTCTTTGAGAGGTCAAATAAAACAGGTTTTACTCAAAACCTATAATAACTATGTTCTTTAAAATAGGCTTCTATAGTAGCTCAAAGACCAATAATTTGATATACACCTTGTAATATTCTTATTAAGCACATATTTCTTTATTATATAGCTTTGTTGAAAAGTGGCGCAACTATCCGGCTTTTACCCTATACTGTTCAACGCGTTTATTTCGAAAAATCAATCGGGATTTTCCTATAGGTACGTATAATGAGTTCTCGAAATTTTTCCTCGAAAGTATGTACCTATTCTTAACGTGGTCGATTAAGTTGGGATTTTTGAACAGTTTTTTTACCAAAACGGTTCCAAGTGGGGGTCTTAAAATTGAATAGGTGTGCACTGTTTACACCCTGTATTTCTGCAGTAGGTAAACTTAATGTTCTAGTATAGGTACATATCTCCACATAGTTTAACGTCGTTATAATAAACAGCCATAAAAATGTTCAGTCACCATTATAGGTTTTTATGTGTCGTGTAACAATAACACCCCCCGGCGCGGCCACGAATGACTTAAACTGAGAAATTCGATTTGTGTCGAATTCCAATGTTTTACGTAAACGAGATACCCAAAATACCTAACGCTGTTCCACTTTAATAGTTGTCATCCTGCTAATATTAGAAAATTCTTTGTCTGTTCCCAACTCATTTGGGTTCGACGAAGCAGTCGAAGTTTGATATTTTCGATGAAACAACTGCCATCTGACCTCTACGCTACATCCTGCAGTAGTTAGACCAGCTGTTAAGCTGTTTTAGGGCTCCAACCACCAACGAATGCCATGGAAGTTCGTATGTTTTCCAAGATCCGGTGGCATCTCTGTGTTAAGGATGTTCATCCATCGTAAGCCTGACCTGACAAGTATTGGTTTACCGCTACACCACGAGCCTATAAAATTATGAAACTAAAAGTTAGGGTTGATGAACGTTTAGGTACTACTTAATCGAAACAGAATAATGGAATGATATATATTTGTACATAATTATATATGATACCTATATGATAGATGATAGATCGACAGATTCAAATTCAAAGTATGATTGAGAGATTGGCGGTTTTATAAATGGATAGATAGAATGAAAGATTATTATAATATGAACAGATCATTATAATCAGTAACCACATTTAACTCCGAGAATAGGTTCAAGTAGGCGAAACGGGATAAGTATCAATATCACATCAAAATCAAATGATGTTTACCAAAATACCCAGTAGGTACATTCATTCCTAATCCATTAAACTTATTAGGCAAGTACTAAACATTGACAAAGTTCATTCCTAAATTGTACTTTATTCCCCAAAGCGTAGGCGTGAGGCGAGCCGTAAACAAATCGTTTCTACGTAAACAAACTATTCTTCTAATGAGACAATTTAACTTTTTAGGTAAAGTTATCCGGGCGTTGCCACGTTGGTTACGTGCGCGGTTTGATGTATAATTGTTTACATTTACACTCAATTAAAAGTTACCTTGGGTCATTGAGTAGAGTGCCTATTTTACTAACTTTAGTGCACTGCTTGAAACGTGCTAATGAGGATAGTCAACTTTAAGCTGGTTAGGGACCAATCAGACCCCTTAGACAAGTGGCGATTCGTTGTCGTAGTTTCCGAAATTACAATAGAATATATTGTTCAATGAATGGAATTGTCATTCGTTCATGCCTGTGATAAACATCAAAATACGTGTCTGTCAGAATATGGAGGCAATAAAAGTACAGGGTTTACAGAAATATCCATTTGTAAATTAAGAACACAAATCTTCGGGGCTCAAAACAACTTCATCTGCAAGCTAAAACAATATCTTCTTCAGGTTATACTTTCGGTCGGTATCGGAAGACAGTAGCGAGTCACGTGAACTCCAATAAAAAAATATAGGAAGAAGACGTAGGAGAGTTCCTTCAGGCTCCAAAGTGCTTTGAATACTACCAAGATGGACAATCAAATGAAAAAGAAGAAATAAGGGAATTTTATTTTATTTATTCAACTACATGACTCGTGATAATTCAATGGCAAATTGGTAATTTCAGACAAAAGTTTATGTTCCAAAAAAATCTTACTTAGAGTTTGGAAGGTTGCCAATTGGCAATAGACTGGTTGTTTTTAGTTTGAGCCCTAAATATGTACTGTAAACAAGGAACTACTCTTATAAAGGCCCTCTTTTGTCTTGCATACTATGCCAATTGTTAGAGTTATTCTTGTATGTATGAGCTAAAGGTAAATTACCTCTACCAAATTGCATTCTGAGAAACTCAAAAAGAAAGAAGGGAAATATCATTGTAAGAGTAAACTGTAACCCGGTTTTTGAGTTGCCATCGTTGTGTAGTAATTTGTTTCACATCATCGCCGCTACTCACGGAGAAGGCCCGAGCATAGGTTTTGCTCTTCGGGAAGGTTCCGGGAAGGAGCAATGCCCTCTATAAAGGAACACTCAGGTTGCCAATTTCCAAATTGATCAATAAAATAGTCTAGGAGTTTATCGGTCTCACTAGCCCGTTGCTTAACATCGTCAAGCTGTGAGATACCGTCACGTAAAAAATTCATGAGACTTTGCCTTCAGCTTAACATCAGGCAAGGGGAAGTCAAATTGACGTGCCATAAATAAATAAGAAATAATAATAATTCGTTCAGTAATATTGCGTCCATCGTAAAAATCTCAAATAAAAATGACAAAGTTCACAATATTTATTTATAACCACGTTCAGTGCAGATAATAAAATAATACCAAATAAATTGCGATAGAATTCTTTAAAAGTAATTATATTTCAAAATACAAATTATTTATATCAATCACGATTTATTTCAATTAAAAAACGTTTGTAAATCGAATCTAACATAATGCCGTCGCTAACTGTACGTGTCCTGCTAACATTATAATTACCACCAATTCAATCGCCAATAATATGTGTAACCCCCGGATAACCCCAATAACCCCACTATACTCTTTAGTACAGACAAGCAAAGGTAAACAAAGCCGTAAAGCACGCAATATCCGCCCACTGACAAAAGCTGGCGACAAATGAACCTCTGCTATTGGTTATTGATCCGTCGTCATTACGACGAGTGCTGACATACATGTAATATGTAGCGAGTGTGGTATTAGCTTTACACGGCGACTTCTTTCTATGTACTACCAGACTGGCTTATTTTGAACAATAAAAATTGATATCGATATAAAACCAGTACTTGACATCATCACTTTTTGTCATCCATCACGGATAGTAATCACTACATAGTATAAAATATGGCCCTTTGTATGCTTAAAATCTTTAGAACTACGCAACGTATTTTGATGCGGTTTGTTTTAATAGATAGAGATTGAAGAGGAAGGTTTATAAATGTACATAACATCATGCTACAACTAACGGGTGCGGAGCAGGAATAAAAAATGTTGCAAAAACGGGGTCAGCTAATGTATTCATAAATCAATTATTAATTACGTCGACTATGAAATTTTTTCTCATCACTGGGTACACCAAGAACAGAACATAACGTCACGCCTATATCCCCGAAGGGGTAAGCAGAGGTGCTAGCACCCACATTTCGCCAGTCTTTGTTTAGGTCTCAATGTAATAGGTGGCGAGCCTATTGCCATTAACCGGCCACTTATAAACCTGCAATAAATACACACATAACTTCGAAAAGCATCGAAATGTCATTGGTGTGTGCCATGGTAAAACCTGGGATCGAACCCGAGACCTCGTCTCAGCATACACCCATACCATTAGGCTACCGCAGTTTTTTCCCAATCCGTTACACCATGAATTCCTCGTTAATTCGAGTCTGTTCAGTTAAAACGTTTTGTCAGATAGCACCAGAAACTCATAACTAAAGTGATCCTGTGTATGCCCATTCTACCTAGGAATCAATATCCAAATAGTGTTAGGTATATGCCAATAGAAATTAGGCCATTGATTAGCTCTTCAGAATATCTAAATGAGTAATTACCCTACTTGTACTACAGCGATTATAGACCGAGTTATAGAGCATTTAATGCATTAAGCTTGTACCAATAGACTGGCTGTAATCAAGTTTATGGAGGTCAGGTGGCAGTTACTTTACGGAAAATATAGAAAATCAGCCGTTTCACAGTTATCTGGAAAGCGGACCCCTTACTACATAAGTTGGATTGAGGTGATAAGAATAGCATTAAAACTGAATTTGAACGAGTGTGTACCTACACCAAACACAACAAAATAAAATAATTTTTAAACTTTATTTTACTTTAGTAAAAATTGATACAACATAAATGACACTGTTTTTTCAGCGATGTGCAAGCACGTCTCCGATTTTACTAATTGTCAGTCACTGTGAAGTCAAAGAGATTACAACAAATACCATTGAATTTTCGACCTTTCTATTATGCTCTCAAAGTTTAAAATTAAATAGCATCGTATATAGAATACATTTAACAATGCAATGAACCGTTGTTTTGTTTAATTTTGAACATAGCCTTAAGTAAATAAAGCCGAAATTTCTATGATACTTTTTGTAATCTCAATAGTTTAGGTACAGAAATAGCATTTTGTTCCTACTTTTTACACTATACCTACACGTCACAAAGGATCCTATTTTCACGATTAAATTTGCACAGAGATCGTGACAGTGCTTATAATATTACAATACAGTATGTTGGCGTGACTGAAATATTTAAAGGTATTGACTGACCTGGCACTGCATTAAAGTTAAAATAGTATTATAATAAGTGCACGCATGAACTGGTGAAGGCCAACTTCAGGGACATTTATTTGTTAATGAAATGAATTAATGCCAAACAAACAATAGTTATACTGAAACTTATTCTTCTATTACAGTTCGCGAATTTTGGGTGTTAATACATCTCTGCCTATTTCTTATAGGTTTGAACGCTATGATGGCCGTTTTGACACGACTGGTTTAGCTCGTTTTCTCTTTTTTACTGTGTGAAGTTATTTTCTTCCGTGCCAGTCTCGCCATATTTTTCTTTAGTTATTTGTCTAACAGTTTATTGTCACCAGTCGGTGCATCTATAGGTGTTAAATAAATAAGGTATTTAGTATTATATTAAAATTTACACACAACATTTATAAGTGCCCGGTTAATGGCAATAGACTCGCCACCTATTACATTGGGACCTAAACATAAACTGGCGAAATGGGGGTGCTAGCACCTCTGCCTACCCCTTCGGGATAAAGGCGTGAGTATATGTTTACACACAACATAATATAATTAATAAATATACCTACCTACTCGATATAAGTATTATGAACATAATGTATTCTACTCGTAGTTACCAATAAATATTATCTATTAGGGTATTAGCGATTTGATTAAATATGGTGATCTAAATTACTACGCATTTCAGCGTCGGTACCTTAGTGGTTAACTAGCTTAGCCTTGCCATCGAGAAGTCCCGGTTTCAAATCCTGGCCATTACTCTACTGACGTTATCCCACTTTAACACAAGTCATTGAGCTTAGCTGGAGAGGTTAGAGGGAAAATTAGTAGGTAATGTTGGTTGCTATTTGTATTAAAAAACAATACAGCAATACGATCAACACAGAAAGAAAGAAAGGAAGCATTTATTCATGAAACACCCAATGCACAAAGATCTTTATATAACAGTTAGTTGATCTTGTAATTATTACAGTACATCGAGCAAACATTATATAAAATAAACATTATATAAGCATATGTGCTTCGCACACCATGGTAAACGAAGCGCTGGTTTCCAGATGGCGCCCCTAACAGCTCCATCGTCCCGCAAAGCGAGTTATTACGCGTTAAAAAAAAGGAAAAAGAAAATATCAAAATACCAGAGCGATAAACAATAAAATATGTCAGCATGTCAATGTAAATATGGTTAATTCTGGTAAGTAATTACGTCACGGTGTAGCACCGAGCACGGCCCGAGACCGGACTATGTATTGATTTCTCTACCGTCCTAACAATAGACTATCGAGAAAATGTTACCAAAGGTCACTCTGATGTTTAAGGAAAATGAAGCTAGGACGTTAAGGTTAAGGAGGAAATTGAAACGTAACATAAACTCACGCCTGTATCCCTATATCTGTAAAAGTACCAGCTTCTTAAGCTTTCAAATTTCATTTCATTAAACATTACACATTAAACATTACGGAGACCACTTTGTGTAATGTTTAATGGCACTGTTTAATGTAATGGCACGGAAATACCCAGATCAGTCCAAATATTGTAAAAACATATATATGTATATATATATATATATATATATATATATATATATATATATATATATATATATATATATATATATATATATATATTTACGCTGAGCGCGAATCAAACCCGCGCCCTCTACGTAGCAATCAGTATACATAAACTTTTCAATCATATCAGTGGAATTTCCCTTGAGTTCCGTTCCTATTCTAATAAGGCTGACGCATTCAGTATGCATCATGAGTCACCCGCGGAACGAGCGGCATTTCCCCAACGAATATACGAATACAAGTAATACCATTGTGCTATGAGCAATGTATGTACACATTTAATTTCTTTGTTTTTGTCCTTTAGGACATTACATACATTGTTTTCACAGGAGTGAGAGAGAAATATGCGTGGAAATGTAGCTGAAAATAAATCCGCATTATGTGGGTTTGATGTTTAATTTTTTAGTAGTTGCTTCTGTGGGTGAGCTTGCCTTTCTTTTACTTTTTTATCGACCTAGCGTTGTTTTTTCTGTATTAGGTTTCTCACTAGCAAGTGGTCCTATCCCATCCTTCTTTAACTTAACGTTAATTCCATACGCATCTTAAGTTTTCATCTCGGAATCTGGAATCCGCTTATTCCAGTCTAACTGATGGATTGGCTAACCTCCACAACCGATATAAACGGTGACATCGAAACAGTTAAACCAGAACCGTGCGTGTTCTCCAAGACGCGACCAGACTAAGGCAAATAGCCATATTCATGCCACGTAAAAATCTAATTTTATAATGCAATTGCAACGCAAGATAAGCACACGCTCCACCTAAAAATTTGCTCGCCGTATGTGGCAGAATATGAGGAAACAAAGCATTTTGTAATATCTTTTATACCATATTCTAGCAAGTAAACGATTTGAATTTGAAAGCGGTTACCGCGGAAAGTATGCCTTATAAATAATACTTAACTTAATATGTATTTGTTTAATTAATAATCCTATCTACTTCATACGTATACAAAATACAATAGAATCAATTGAAATTACATTTCAAAATTTAGAAGAAAGTATAATAAGAACCTATCATTGTTAAGCAAATATGCAGCAAGAACTTAAAACTTACCGTAGCTTGAAGTGTAGGTCACCAAGTCGTCCGTCAGTGGTCTCTGGTTCAATCACCTTGGTCTTCTCCGTTGCATTGGCGTCGGCTAGTTCCTTGCTCAAGGGGGTTGGTTCCATAGGTGCGATTGGTGAGTGTGGGCTGGTACCTCCAGTGGGCTAATGAAAGAAAAGCACGTGTTATAGAGTTATGGGTTCATCTTCTATCAAGATCTTTCGGGTCTAGGTATCTGTTAGCCGGGTAATTGTTGATAGCGGGTATGTCTCCATCGTCAATTATATTGATTTGCCTTTTTTATTTTGCCTTTGACGGTTATATTAGGTCATGTTTGCAAACGAGCATTTGTTGCATTCGGTAAGGGTAGCTGGAATTTTGGAAAGGCATAAAAACTTGTTTAATTTCAAAGTTCGATTTTATTAGTGGGTGGGTTAGATATTTGTGGAGGATAGTCGTTTCATGGATGATTAATCATCCACCGTTTTGTCGTTATCCTGAAAAGATAACTTAACTATAGTGGTATATAAACTTCTACATTTTTCGCGAAGCAGACACCTCACCTGGAAGACGGTATACCTTTTTGGTGGTTATGTCAGACTCTAATCGATTAAAACGCGCGCCATCTTTGGTGTGTTGAGCCAGAAAATTGAGCAGAACTCCTTGGCGTGTCGAAACCACGGTGACCCCGTCGGGCTTCTGGAGAATAGGAACGCGCACTTTTGGAAGACTGTTCTGATTGACGAACGAAGGTCTGACAGTATTTTTTTATACCACTTAGGTGGCGGTGATGGGAAGCGGTCACCGTGGCCTATAGACGTTTGCAACACCAGAAGCGTGCTGCCTACCCTGTAGAAACCTTATGCCCTTCTGGAAGAACCCCATATTGTAGTCGCTTGGAAAAACCACGGCAGGGAGTTCATTCCACAGCTTGAGCGTACGCGGGATGAAACTCCTTTCATACCGCACGGTGCGCACCGTTTCTGCTCGTAGTGTGTGAGGGTAAACTCCCTCTCTATGGCGAGTGGTGCGATGATAAAAAGTATAAGGCGTCATGTCAAACAATTCCTCTGAATACAGGCCATTATACAGGCGGTAGAACACACACAGTGAGGCGAACTCCCTCTTGATGTTTCCTTTCTGATAGAGGGTCAAACGGTAGCTTCCGCAACTAGACCCTAGGCTCCAAGTAGTGCAAGCTTCGGATGCAGCCGAGGTTGGCCGTTCAGATGTAGGAGATATATACTTACGGTAGTAGCAACATTATTGATGGTAGGCTGAGCCGGTGGGGTGGTCGCCTGAGCAGGGGGCGCGGGAGGGGCAGGTGCCGTCGGTGATGGGGACTTGCGTAGGTAGTGTGTGGCGGAGCCGGGCGAGCGGACCGCAGTGGCACGGCGAGGCGGTTGGAACACCAGTGCCTTGTCTGGACCACGTTTGCCGCCTTAGTACAAACATTAAGAGTTACTTAAGATAGATTTCTTTTATGTTGACCCTCGTCTTTAAATTCCTTAAGGGTTTTTCTGCGACCCCATTGTAATATTGTACGTGTTTGTAATGGTGACCCTATTTCTGAGACTTCACCTTCAGCTTGCCATCAGGCGAGGTAATGTTTGATTGACATGTCCTATATAAAAAAGTACTGGACCAAAACAAATGTTATATTCATGCACACAAACATTAAACGATAGGAAAGAACCAGCGAACTTTGGCGTCAATGTCGAACCGAACTTCGTCCGTTCTACCGTTTATATTTTGCGAATATCGTGTTTTGGCGAATGTGATGTTTTACGAATATGGTATTTTGAGAATATGATATACAGCGACTAACCCGTCAGTTAATATGTGTAATACTTATATTTATAGTTCACAGATACTTCTTTAAAAACTTACCAAGTTTATGAGCGAGCGAGTTCCTCCGGCGTGCGATCCAGCACGCGAGGGTCACCAGAGCGGCCACTATCAGCGCTGCAGCGGCGATTACCACCAGCCATAGCGTCGTACCATGTATCTCGCCACCTGTACAACAACGAGATATAACATATAGTTACTATATTTTAAACTAGCTGACCCGCGCAACTTCGTCTGCGTCACCCCGATTTTGCAACATTTTTCATTCTTGCTCCGCACCTGTTGGTCGTAGCATAATGTTATATACATATAAACCTTCCTCTTTAACCATTCTATCTATTAAAAATACCGCATCAATAACCGTTGCGTAGTTTAAAATATTTAAGCTTACAAACACACATAGGACATAGGGACATGAAAAATAGGGATAGAGAACGCGACTTTGTTTTATACTATGTAGTGATAGAAACCGCGGTAGCCTAGTAGTATAGTTAAAGGAGTGCTGAGACGAGGTCTCGGGTTCGATCCCAGGTTTACCATGGCGCACACCAATGACTTTTCGATACTTTTCGAAGTTATGTGTGTATTTATCGCAGATTTATAAGTACCCGGTTAATGGCAATAGGCTCGCCACCTATTATTACATTGGGACCTAAAATATAAACTGGCGAAATGTGGGTGCTAGCACCTCTGCCTACCCCTTCGGAGAAAAAGGCGTGAGCTTATGTTATGTTTTCTAAAATATTTTTTATATATAACATTACCACATAACATCACATCACCTGGGCCTCGATTCTACTAATTGTGAACTATTGTCAAGGAACTGAGATTACAAAAAGTGCCATTCAATTTTATACTCTACTGTGACATGATTAAAGTTCAAAATTAAATGGCATTGTGTAGGGTGAATGAAACTAATGCCAAGGCAAATTTTGAGATCGCAGTAGTCGCAGATACGCCCCGCTTAAAGGACCGGGGCTGTAGAAAGAAGGATAGACTATCAAAAGAGGACATTTTGGAGCCCACTGTAGTTCCATAAAATCCTTTATTCGCTCTGTAGGACCACAGGAAAAGATGGGCTAGGCCTTATATTATACTTCGCTGAGAATATTCTTCATCACTACATAGTATAAAACAAAGTTGCGTTCTCTGTCCCTATTTTTCATGTCCCTTTGTACGCTTAAATCTTTTAAACTACGCAACGGATTTTAATGCGGTTTATTTTAATAGATAGAATGGTTAAAGAGGAAGGTTTATATGTATTTTTAACATCATGCTACGACCAACAGGTACGGAGCAGGAATGAAAAATGTTGCAAAAACGGGGTGACGCAGACGACGTTGCGCGCGTCAGCTAGTAACAAATAAACTTCATATGCGAACATAACGAACAACTTTCATTCTAGTTAACCCCTCGTGATATTTGGTATTTGAACATGAAAAAGGTATTTATTATTCATTTGAGTATGTCACTGTCGTGTTGATTGTCATATTAGTGTTCATTCAAAGGAGTAAGAGTAGGCGTAGGCGTAGGCGTCTTCTTATAATGTAACATGGTATGTATGTTACAATGCAAAATAAATATAATTTTAAAATAATTTTCTCATGGACTTATGGAAAATACGAATGTGGTCTCGCATAGAATCTAAGTGAAACACCATACCATTGGCATTCATTGCTATGCACCCAGTGACTCATTATTAAGCAACCAGTGATTAAAACAAACATAATCTCAGACATTTTTGTTCTTAAGTCGATGTTCTGGGGCAGCTCGTCCGCATTTTTACCTAGGTTCATGGTTTAAAAAAAAAAATTAGGCCATAGATAGATAATCCTCCTGAACTATCTTGTATTATTGATAAGAGCATACCTAACAGTAAGCTAAATTGACATAGGTTTATGTTCTGCGAGCCATAGTAGTTCTTTTTTGTTTTAGAACATTTACCTAACAATGATATCAATAGTCAAAGGCCTCTCTAGAAGAATATCACGAACCATAACCATTTACCGTACCGTATATGTCGTCTAAGATGTGTACTGGTGTTACGAATTTTAATATTACTAGTGCAAGTAAACCCACACACTCCTTCATTACCGCGTTACCGAATTTAAAATGTCAATGACTGCCACTGACTTATGACTTAGTTCTCTAACATTGGCGTCACTGCAATATTTAGTTCTGTCAAAAGTTGATAATGGTTACTAAAATAAAACCTTTCAGGGTTCATATATTATCACATTGTCTCGGTTAGGTGTTGTGTAAAAATACGTATGTCTCTCGTACTCTTTGTTCCTCTAATAACTCCGTAGTCATGTCTGCCTACCGCTATATAGAATTACAGACTTCATAAATCAGGAAAATATTTCATAACGTTCTGTAGTTAATAAAGAAAAAAAGTTCTAAAGTAAAAAGAAAAGCAATCAACGTGTAAATATCTTTGAAATGGTTTTTTTATTGAAGAAAATTAATCAACTAATTAATTTTCTAAGTTATCAAACAACACGCGTTATCAAACTTGGGGAAAAAGTTACCCTCTGGTTTTCATCATCACCCTTGGATTTGACCTGGTCGCATCCAAATCTTCACCTCAGATTCCGGGGTCCGCGCTGCGATGCGAATTTCGATTCTATTTCATCATATTAACGTGATAAATACATAAATAATCAGTACATATAAACTTAGATGGCAGACAAGCACGCAGTCTATGATAGAAAGTGGTTACCGTGGCCTATTGACGTTTGCAACACAAGGGGCGTCATATTCGTGCTGCCGTGCCACTACGTGGGAAGGGGGAAGGGGAGGGGAAGGGGCGAAGGTAAAGAGAGTATCTGTGCTGCCAATACAGAAGACCAAGAAGAGTTTCTAGTCTTCCCACTGACAACACAAAATCTCACGAAGCCAGTGAGCTCTGGCTACCTTAAAAATCTGCTTATTTGCCCATATTTTAACCAAATTTTAGTTACTTATTGACGTTAATAATGTAATTTATTGTGTAATACTAATTATATACCTAAGTAAACACACGTATTTAAAATAACGGAAGTATGTAAGCACGAATCTTGGACCTAAATCGCGAGAGAAAGAAGGTCCTGACTCGCGCGAAATATTTTGCTTTAATATATCTATCTATTCTGTAGATTCGAGCTCGTCCTTCGCCGTAGTACTTTGTGCTATCGTCAAGAGCCAGCCCAAAAAGAAAATTTGGAAAAGCATTTTCCAAAAATGTAGTAGGTTTGTGTGTATACCAAAAACTTTGAAGTTCTGCATCGATTTTGCTCTAATTCTGATAACGACATGTTGACCCGCTTCAGACAGAAATAGTTCTGAGCTAAGTATTTTTATTCTTTCGCGTTGTTAGATAGCAGAGCCGATTTATTGAAAGTCATAATAATAATTGGATTATAATTGTTATTATTAATAATTGTTTGGATAATTATTGGATAACAATTGTTTGGATATTTGCTACACAGTTAAGTACACCAAAACAATATACCGGGTGATTTTATAGTGGTTTCGGAAAAAAATATTTTGGCCACAATTTCGATGGTAAAATCGTAAGGAAGTAGGTACTAATTTGGCGAAAAAAAATTTTTTTTTTTTTTATCAAAATTAAAACTTCTAGTCTATTTTGCTACCGAAACTGTGTGTTAAACAAAATATTCTTTTTCAGAAACCACTAATAAAAGCACCGTGTATTTACAATATAGATGTAGGCGTTACCGGCGGCGGTATGCCATTATAAGAAATTATAATTAGATTGGGGGAAGGAGGGTATCCACCACTCACCCACGTTTAACAATGAACATCTCTACTCGGGTAAGAAGTCTTTTTACTTGTTTTGAGGGGTGCGGTTTAGCATCCCCTTATTTAATTTCTGAACATATTTAGATGAAATTCTGAACATATTTAGATGAAATATAGTAAGCAACTATTCATACTACGAATGAACTAACTTCACTTATTCCCAAAGTGTACAGAAAATTCTAACAAGTAAATCAATTAACCCCGACTACAAAAATGTTTTATTGAAAGATGCTGTGCGAGTCCTCGTCAGACGACCTACTTACGAAGTACCTATACATTTTTTATACCACTATATATACACTAGTCGGCTATATGTTGAGAAAATGTTGGGCAATAAAAATGTTCCAGGGATATCGGAGAGTGGGATGGGGTAATAGGGAACCCAACACTCAGTTAGTTAAATATGCAAAGGGGTTTTAAAATTAGCTTTTCGCTATCGGTGATAGAGGGAAAAGTACTTAAATAGCTAATATAACTAATGGTATCATAGTGAAGTTAGATGAATTTAGATAAAGTTCAGTTAACAAACAATCCCGTCATGTTTAACAGTGAATGTATTGACCATGTCAATCTAAAATCATACAATTTGTATACAGAATAGAATATGATACTTTCCAAGACATTCATTGGCAGTGCGTGGGCGGCTAAGCACTTATTTCATTTCTTTGCATAAATAATTCACACCGCATTGCAAGGAACCGGGTCAAAAAAAATTGTTTTCCAAATTTATTTAGCTGCAACGTTTTCGGTGGTTAGGAATTTATTTTTAGTATACAATTTTTTTTTCCAAAGAACCCGATAGGCGGCAATATGCTCGGCCTACATGGAACCGAAATTCATAGTTGGCCAAATGTGGGTGTTTAATACACCTCTGCCTACCCTTTTGGGAATCACGGGCGTGAGCATATGTATGTAATATATGTAATTATAGTTTACCAAATTGATGTACGAGGCTAGAATTTAATTAATTCACCTTACTAATAGTGACGCACATATACCGCTCCACAATCTACTCTAGCCTAATGTCACGACCGCTGGGTGGCGAGATTTCCAATAAGCCCTATTCGACCCTGTTCGGTAAACACCGCCTGTCGCAGGAAATAGCATATGGGAAGGGGAGAGCGGGGTAATCGGGATCAACTTTTGTTTTAGTGAAATATTAGTGTTTTATTTTTGGCAATGCGTGTAATGTGTGCATTTATGTAGGTAAACTGACAGAGAAACATTTTAGTTAAAATGTTAAAGCAATAAATGTTTGGAAAGAGGGTCCTACAATCCCGGGTCCTTGCAGCGCCAGCGGGGCGTGAATAAGCATCTGATGAGTCCTTCAAGCTGCGCGCTACCATTGTAACACTGTACGTGTTTGTAATGGTGACCCTCTTTCCCGAGACTTTGCCTTCAGCTTTTCATCAGGTGAGGTGAAGTCAAATTTTTCGGAACACCCAAAACCACGAAAATTTTTGATTTCCTAAGTTATCTAAAATATATATTGTAATCAAATCTACGACATTTAGTGTTCTGTGATCTTACTTTTAAAATAACTTGCATGGATGTTTTATTTAAGTTAAAGTAGTTTCTTCTCAATATACGTATAACTTAAATATCTTGTTTTAAACTTTGCGGCCGCCATTTTTCCTAAAACCAAAGTCACTTTGTTATTTCTTTCACGGAAAACTAAATTCAAAGAGCATAAAATGTGATAAGAAATACTTACCTACTTGAGATGTTCGGAGAAAATAAAATGGCCGCAAATTAAGCTTTGTACAATAAAGGGTTTGTGTATACAAGTTATTTACAAACATCAAACGCGCCTCAAATGAAATCAAACAAAATTCTACGAACTGGGAACGTAATTTCTTTGATTGAAAGCACTTTATTGAGGCGTCGTTCCTTTTTTCGTAGAAATATTTGGAGACCTTCGCTTGAGGTACCTGTACTCAATTATGCTGAAAACATTCTGCTAAGTAAGTAAATAAATGAAGTACCTATTAGCTGTGTAACTGACTCAACTTAAAAAGAAAGATATAGGAACTAGCGTTTTCACCCTACTTTTCTGTTACCGTATAAAAACATAACATAACATAAACTCACGCCTTTATCCCTGAAGGGGTAGGCAGAGGTGCTAGCACCTACATTTCGCCAGTTTATGTTTAGGTCCCAATGTACCTAATAGGTGGCGAGCATATTGCCATTAACCGGGCACTTATAAACCTGCGATAAATACAGATAAAGACTAGAAATTGTTTGGTTGGTTTAAGAGGAACGTGAACATGCAAGAGAAAATAAATTATCTAAGGAACAAAAGCATCTATGAGGCTGAAGAAACATACATAATTATAACACACTTGTATTTCTTCACGACATTTATTATTGATCCTAATTTTGCCTTACAGCATTCCTGCATTCACAAAGGTTTACATTACGTAAAGAACATTGAAATTCATAAAAACTACGATAATTATCTTAAAATGTAAACTTTTGAAAATGACGTAAGGTGAAGTCGATGTTTCAACAATAATGATCGTGGTGAGTTAAAAGTATGGCTATCAATAGGTATGTGTTATAAGTTCCACCAAGTACCATCAATCAACAGTTCAGAAATCTAAATTGAATTTTCTCTTTTTTAATTTCATTAATCCGCGGTAACCTAGTGGCATACCATCCGAGACCTTGTCCCAGCAGTCCATTACCCATAGCAATGGACTGCTGGGACAAGGTGTCGGGTTCTATCCCAGGTTTTACCATGGCACACACCAATGAATTTTCGATGCTTTTCGAAGTTGTGTGTATTTATCGCAGGTTTAGGCAATAGGCTCGCCACCTATTACATTGGGACCTATACTTACATAAACTGGCGAAATGCTTAGCACCTCTGCCTACCCCTTCGGGGATTATGCGTGAGTTTATGTTATGTATGTATTCATAATATATCGAATTAATTATAATAATAATCCTTATGGTTACATTCGTCCCAGATGCCCTATGCCATGATCTAATATCACCGGGTCTATGACACATGAGATTAGTTCGTGTTGCCACACTAACATGACCTCCCAATTTCAATCAAATTTCAATTTAATTCTTCACTTTGAATATAAAATAAAAATTTAGTTTCACTTTTCTCACTATTGTCATAGAGAGGGCCATCAGTCCTTTTGCATTACATATTCATAGTTTTCGATGTAAGTTTTCTTACAAAGACACCGAGTCCCTTTGCAACATCCCTTGTATATATATTTTATATCATGGACTACATTTCGGATATTCACATTTTTGTCGAGAAAAGGGATATTTAAATAAGTCCAATTTCTAGGACGTCTAATCCCATGAGTAGAAAAAAAGTAAGTAGGTCATGTCTGTTGTTTATGACACATTGTAAGTCTAGGAAGATGACATCTGTCTTATTATTTTATGATATTATCAAAATGTAGGCAGAGCGTAAAACGTTAGGGTTTCATCTCTATTTTCACTGTACAAATATCACTACATAGTATAAAATAAAGTCGCGTTCTCTGCCCCAATGTCCCTTTGTATGCTTAAATCTTTAAAACTACGCAACGGATTTTGATGCGGTTTGTTTTAATAGATAGAATGGTTAAAGAGGAAGGTTTATATGTATATAACATCATGCTACGACCAACAAATGCGGAGCAGGAATGCAAAATGTTGCAAAAACGGGATGATGCAGACGAAGTGACACGGGTCAGCTAGTCTATTATAAAGACTACTGGGTGACCAGTAGACCTCTTGAGATCCTGTTTATTTCTGTCACAGCAACCTGTGAAGAATCATGTCTTTGATATTTCAGCCTAAAATCATTAAGATCCGATCAATAACGCGACAGCAAACTCCCCCCTTACCACCGTCCTCAATATCCCCCCGCCTATCAAAATAGCCCCCTCTAATTCAGATATCATTAATATCAAGCTTCAAACTTGACTAGCGAAATTGTAACTCAAAACTGTCACCCAAAAAGGGTTTTTGCTATAAAATATTCACGTGATTGGAACCGAAGTAGGAAAATGTTAAAATATTTAGGAAATTGTTTGTAGGTATTGCCCTTCAAAGGAATGACACACAGTTTTCTGTTGATAAAACACTTTCTCGTTGTGAACCCAAAAACATTGTATTAGACCCTAATATCGACAGTGACATAAATAGGAGCCTGTCTTACCCTCGTCTAAGATACACTTTACAGTTTTTTATTTTCGGACTTTCTGATTCTTTTAGCTTGTCACTCTGATGAAGAGACATTTATTCAAGTTCCATTTTTCTATTTCACTTTTAAAGCCTGCCTAAGGCCTAGTTGCTCCAACTACCTGTTAAAGTTAAGGTTTCCGTCAAATTTAACGATAACATTAACATTGGTTCTAATGGTTTGGCTTCACCAGTGTATTTAGTAGCTCTGTTATAGTTATCTTTTCGATAGAATTTGACGTTTGAGCGTGCCCGGTTACAGTTAGCGTCAAGTTATAACGTGATTTTAACAATTGTCAAATGGTGCAACCTGTTTTATACCTGACCGGTACTTTAGCTGCACTGTTTAATGTTAAAGTACGATCGTGCAACCCAGGCTAAGTCCATTATTACTACTAGTACTTGGTATATGATTATTACCGAGACTTATCCTTTGTCTATTATTATTAACTAGCTGACCCGCGCAACTTCGTCTGCGTCACCCCGTTTTTGCAACATTTTTCATTCCTGCACCGCACCTGTTTGTTGTAGCATGATGTTATATACATATAAACCTTCCTCTTTAACCATTCTATCTATTAAAACAAATCGCATCAAAATCCGTTGCATAGTTTTGAAGATTTAAGCATACAAAGGGACAAGAAAAATAGTGACAGAGAACGCGACTTTATTTTATACTATGTAGTGATGAAATACTCGTAGCAACTGAAATGAAACTCGAGTTCTACTACACTTGCCGCGTCTCAACAACTCATAAAGCATCGGCAAGATGGCGGATTCCGTGGGAGTGGTTGAATTAGAGTAGACGAAACTTTAGATTTTTCTAGATACCTAATATAAGAACGCGAGCTAACCGTGGAGAATAGAATACAGGCCTAATCTTTACTCAATTTTGAGACTTTATTTGACGTTAAACGTATTTTTCATTCGAACGTCGCCAAAAGTACCTATTATAGTACAATAAGGTACGGTCCAGGAGATGATAATGATATCACAATTTCCACAATTTCCAAACAGCATACCATCAGGTGGGGCGAAATCAAATTGACGTCTCCTAAATAAAAAAAAATTGAAACATAACCTCATGAATGTAAATAGACGATCGCTAAAACTTCTAGTAGGTACACACAATTCGCGAGGCGTAATCCCAAAAGACCGCAATAGTTATTTTAACACCAAATAGATAAATAGCTATTTTTATATGGGTATTACTTGACCCGCACTAAAAGTAAACGTGCTTCGAACTCAAAGGTGGGTACAAATTCACTCGAGTTTTTTACTCAGGTGTCCTTATAAAAAGCTTTTACTTGAAGGTCGGAGCTGAAAGGCAGATACTTAGATAACGTTTTCATTACCTCACAAATTCGCTTTACAATTTGGAATGTTACATAATTCAAGACGAAATTATATTATGGTTAGGAAACAAAGGTGTTGGGCAAGGGAACGCTGTCAACTTGTCATATGTTCAAAGGATGTCGAATTTATATCTAAAATAGGAAATACTAGCTATAAAAATGCGTATAAGATAACAATGTTAATTTATTTATTTAGTGACTACACATAAATACCTACTAAGAATTAAAGAAAGGTTAGGTACTATTCACAAAATCCAACCAACCTTTTGTGAAAGTTTTCTTTGAAAGTGGAGCGTTTCATAAAAGAAGATAATGAAAGAGATAAAGTAAGTAGGTCTAATAAAGTAACAGACTCTTTGAAAATTAA
Source organism: Pelosia muscerda (assembly GCA_963691645.1). Taxonomy (NCBI): domain Eukaryota; kingdom Metazoa; phylum Arthropoda; class Insecta; order Lepidoptera; family Erebidae; genus Pelosia; species Pelosia muscerda. The sequence continues at coordinate 12,045,837 of OY829114.1, read as the reverse complement.
AAACCACTGAGAAAGCTGATATTTACAAAAAAAGAATAAACTGATTTTTTTTTATTTTCAAAAATAGAAGTCTAATAACAGACTTCGTGTAGGCCGTCTGTTGTGGGTTGTGTTGTGGCGTAGGTATGGACGAAATTGAAAAGAGTGGGTAAAGAAATAATTTTATTACCTATTTAAATTAATGAGCATATTTTTTGTAGGTTGAATAATGTCACTGTAAGAAAAATGAAGTAAAAAAGTTATCGGAGACGTAGGAGAAAAGTATTTACATAAAACAGTCTTTAGGTAATACCTACGTATACCTACAATCTAAAGTAATATATGTATGGATATGTTTTAGATATGGTTACAGTTATGGTCCAGTAGGCAAGTGCTGTAAGTATGAACGTAGGATTACAACAACCAACAATGTTCTCCAAAATCTCACTAAGAACATGTCGAAATGTATTATTAACATAATTAAACGTCAACAAACAAAACCCGTCGTAACTAAACTTCAACACACCCTTCAAAGCCTCGAAAACCAAAATGGAAACCAACTTTAAACTTTACATAAACATTGTGTAACCTAATTTGTACATAAAAAGGTCCTTTCAGCCACCGGTCGCCATATTGTGTGGTCACGTTTGCTAGCTCCGGTTGACCACACAAGTAATAAAATGAGGTTTGTACGAGTAGCGGTCCTCGTGGGTGCTTTTAATGTCTGCGCATTGGATTGGTATCACACAGACTTATCATACATTTGTCTGTATTATATAAAGTAAAATTATAGTAAAAAATATCGAAATATTTTGTTTCAAGCGTGGTCGTGTCAGGGGACCCCTTAGCTGCTAAAGCACTCTGACATGTTATGCCACTAATCCAAGGACTCTCGAAACAAAAATATTAGATATTAAAACATGTGTCCTACAGTCCCCGGGTCCTTTAAGCGGGGCGTGAAAAAAAGCATCTGATAAGGCCGTCAAGCTGAGCGCCACCATTGTAGCACTAAACGGGTTTGCAATGGTGACCCTCTTGCATGAGACTTTGCCTTCAGCTTAACATCAGGCGAGGTGAAGTCAAATTGACGTGCCATAGATAAAAAATAAAAAAAATGTGTTAGGTTTTAAAAGTAATATTTTTACAGTACCTATGTATATGCTAATTGCAAACGGATAGCTATTTTTTGCTTACCTTGGATTGCAACACAAATTTTAATATTGAAGTTACTTTAAAAATTGATTTAACATTGCAAAAAATTAATGTCTAGAATGATCGCGGGTTTTATTCCCGTCTAGACTTATACTTTTTCCAATTTTACTTCGATTTATAATGTTATCATATTAATGCCTCAAAAAATTCATTAAAAATTACATATATGTCTATTACTCTAAAAAGTGTTAGGATTCTTCGAAAAACTTGTTCTGGAACTAAAAGACTCACTACCTATCTAAAGAGGTGTAACCTTGATACGACCTATTCAACCTAGACCGACTTTACCCAGCGTAATGCCCATTAACTGAGAAAAACTAATAAATCCAAGGCGCCAATCTATCTACGTGTAGACACTGATTTATCTCGGTAAGAAAGTACGCTGATTTTGCTTCACCGTTAAGTTCAGCTTGTAGATAAGAATGCTATATTTGAAGATGTTTGGTTATAGATGTCTGGATATTAAAGTAAAGATTATGATACGAAACTAATAAAGGCAAATTTGCCATTCGTCAATTTGACCTCACGTCGCCTGATGAAAGTTGAAGGCAAAGTGTCATAAAAGAGGGTCACCATTGCAAACACGTTGTGCTACAATGATGGCGCTCAGCTTGACGGCCTCATCAGATGCTTTTTCACGCCCCGCTTGAAGGACCCGGGACTGTAGGAAGAAGGACACGTGCGCCGGTAAGGAATTCCATGAATGTATGGAATCTATGACTTAGCAGTTGAAAGAACGCTTTACGGCTACGCTATACAGGTTGTCAATGTCTACGCGTAGGTCCTATGACCGACGTAGCTAGTGCTACGACGACATTAGGCATTCTTAATTCAACGAACATCTATGGCAGTTGTTACGGGTAGTTGTAGCCCTCAAAAGTTCGACTAGCCTAACTACAGAACTTCGATATCGACAATTTGGTTGTGGAGGTCCGATGGCAGTCGCTTCTCGGAAAATATCGAAGTTCAGCCGTCAATTTTCCAATTTTATATCAAACTCAAACACTAATTTTTTTTGGGACAGTCATCTTCAAAAGTAGATTAACACGTTCATAACAAATTACTGATCACTTTATCTTTATAACCTTTAAAATAATAGTGAAAAGAAAAAGATTCATTCAAAAGTTATTTACTAATTTACTAGGTATTTATTATCTGCGGCATCACCCGTGTAGATTTTAGAACGTAAATTTTTGTAATAAACAGATGTTATGATTCAGTCTCGATCTAAGTCAAGAACGGTATTCTCATAATTTCTAAAAAAATTTCAATTACTGCATTGACGTCGTGACGCGACCGTTTTTGACTACTACTAAAATTGACCTTGTGATCCCACATTTGCACTTGGAAACTTATTTACGGAATAAAAAGTTTACAGATTAATCTATCCTTATATCAAATATCAGCCAGATTCATTCAGCCGTTGAGCGTAGTTGCCAAACTAATAACCATTCACTAACTTTGACCTTAGGATAGGTAGGATTTTAATATAAAAATCACTACCACTTCAGCAAGCGATTGTTCGGCGTGTTAACAGGTTATTATACAGCGGAGGTGGTAAGTAGGTGTCAACCGGAGGTAGAGCACATTTCCGGGGCTTGTCACTGATAAGAAACGACACAGTTCGGAACTTTTGTAGCTTTAGTTCGAGTTTACATGCAAACATTTCTGTATCGGTCAATAAATCTTTACTAATAAATATTTAGTGTACATCTTGTTATAGTTCTAAAACATACTATACATCGTGATTCAACATAATCATCATCATCATCATCGGCCAGTAGCTGTCCACGGCTGGACACAGGCCAATATAACATACGAAATATAAGTTTGTTTGTCTATCCTACTCAAGCGATCGCAAATCGCATGCAATTTTGCATACCTATGCGTACCTACACCGCGTGGTATGAATGAACAAGAACAAAATATTGAAAGTACCCCTTTCTAATGAAGAACTAGAGATGAAAAGTCGTCCAGGAAAAATAAAGGTTCTTAGGAACTCAAAAATAACTTTTAATCGTCTTCACTATCACTACATAGTATAAAATAAAGTCGCATTTTCTGTCTCTATTTTTCTTGTCCCTTTGTATGCTTAAATCTTTAGAACTACGCAAGGGATTTTGATGCGGTTTGTTTCAATAGATAGAATGGTTAAAGAGGAAGGTTTATATGTATATAACATCATGCTACGACTAACAGGTACGGAGCAGACGAAGTCGCGCGGGTCAGCTAGTACATTCATAATTAGTACCTACTTGCTATGGTTGGAAATCGTGCAATGGCAGTTACCCTAAAAGGCGCTTACCTAAGGTACCATTTGAGAGGTAAAGAATCGATACTTTTTCATTAAGTACATAAAATAAAAGTACCCGAAACAGGTTATCTATACATTGTTCTAATGGAACACTTTCGGTTCGCCAACCCCAATGTTACCAATATAAACCCACGCCTACTGTTCAGCCGAAAGAAATTACAAGATGGATAATACATTTTAATTAGACAGTCTTTATTTAGATTTAATAGTACCTACACCTTTTAATGAAAAACTAATAGTATTTTTTTTAACCGTCGACTACCAGTAACTACTTCCATAGATGTTCGTATGGCAACCGGGACTGACAGCATAATGCGCTATACGAGGCAGGACCAGACCGGCTATATTCATAAGCATAACATAAACTCATACCTATATCCCCCGAAGGGGTAGGCGGAGGTGCTAGCATCCACATTTCACCAGTTTATGTTTAGGTCCCCATGAGATGGGTGGCAAGCCTATTGCCATTAACCGGGCACTTATAAGCGTGCGATAAATACACACATAATTTCGAGGAGCATCGAGAAGTCATTGGTGTGTCTCATGGTAAAACCTGGGATCGAACCCAAGACCTCGTCTCAGCAGTCTATTACCCATATCACTAGGCTAATGCGGTCTTACTCTTACATCATACATATAAATATTTGCTCTGGGGCTCTAGCCAAAATGCATTCGTTCCGAATCTACAATCGTCATCGCTCTGAAAATGTATGGGAGTGACATTTGTTGTCGGAATCGGATCACATGACATTCGACAACAAATGTCACTCCCACATTTTCAGAGCGATGACGAATGTAGATTCGGAACGAATGCATTTTGGCTGGAACCCCAGAGCGGGGATCGCACGCCACAGAGGCTGTCGGTGTAGTGTAGCATAAAAATATTTAAAACAGTCACGACCGAACGAATAGGTACTTATTCTGGGAAAGAATCGTATCATATCACACTTCATTTTGAGTACCTTTTATCTCGACACGGCGTTTTTTTATTAAGCATTTGAATATAAAATTTGCCTCTTAAGAAAAAAATTTGTAGCCTATAGTAGGTGCCTACTTACATAATACTTTTCATGAACACATGTAAGTGTTGCCACGTACGATAGCTAAACAAAGAAAACTCACAATCCTTCCTTTTATTTGGTATAGTAATGTTTGCACAGCACTCAAACGTACCGGTTTTTATCTGAGAACGACGGACAAAGGTAACACTGTGAAATATTCTATGTAAGGGTATAAAACCGTCAGTAGGTTAGTGTTTAAGTTCGGTCTGGTGATCGAGAGGTCCTGTGTTCGATTCCTGAACATTACACTATCGACGTGAACCCACTTAACAAACTTCAACTTTAAAATGCAGATATCTAAGTTTCACTTTTAAAATAACGAAATTACGTGTTAAATGGCCAGGATTCGAACCCAAGATCTCTTAATCGCAAGGGCTACTCATTAACCACTAACTACCGACGCTTCAAATAATCATTCATGAGACTTTCATGACTTCAGCTTAACATCAGGCGAGGTGAAATCAAATTGACGTGCCATAAATAAAAAATACAATGATTTAAGTAATTACGCACATACGCTGAGTACATTATTATGTTTGTAATAATTTCAAGATGGGGAGTGAAAACAGAATTAAATTCTAAGCGACCAAGCCGTTGGTCGCTTAGAATTTAATTCTGTTTGGTTATTATATAAAAACAAACGCCATTTCAAATTTATCAAAGTTATTGATCACATTTATGGCGGCGGAATGAGTAATATATCATTCACCTGTCTCGCAGTCATATACTTTAACCAGACACATAAACCGCCCTAGGGATGTTACCGCACCAAGGCATCGATACTTTTTTCCAATCAAATGATTGAAAAAATAAAAAATGTCACTTCCTCTACTTTACTTAGCCTGGAATGCACGATCTTACTTCACTGGTCAGGTATAAAACAGGTTGCACCATTTGACAATAGTTAAAATGTCGTCATAACTTGACGCTAACTAACCGGGCACGCTAGGCCGGTTACTGTTAATTGTTAATGTCAAATTATATCAAAAAGATAACTTCAACCGAGCTACTAAATACACTGGTGCAACACATTTAGCAGAAACCATTAGAATAAAATTGTTAACGCCAAATTATATCAAAAAGATAACTTTAACCGAGCTACTAAATACATTGGTGCAACACATTTAGAAGAAACCATTAGAATAAAATTGTTAACGCTAAATTATATCAAAAAGATAACTTCAACTGAGCTACTAAATACACGGGTGCAACACATTTCGCAACAACCATTAGAATCAATGTTACTGTTAATGTTAAATTTGACGTAGACGCTTACTTTAACAGTTAGTTGGTGCAACTAAGCTTTATTCTTTTCTGACACCACTACCCAACCACTATAAGTGAACTGACCTAAAACCCAAAGATTTATGAAGCTGTTAAGGCAACAATAGCCGGGTCTCAGTGCCACAATAGAATCTCTATTGCTTACTTTTTGTAAGGACAAAATACGATTGTAGACTGCTGTTACTCCCGGGGGAGAAAAAACGTTAATGGTGTTAGTACGTTTTGTAAAGAATGTACTGCTCCGGAGGGAAATAAACTATAGCCCGCGACAGGGTTTTTAATTATATCATTACATTCCTTCTACACGTTGACATTTAATTTTAGGGTTTACCAGCAGAGTACTAACGTCTAAAATTCAATGACATTTATTGTAATAACTGAGAGGTTTGATAGTCGGTAGAAGCCCAATAGCCTTAGCGCGAAATACTATCAAATTCGTAATGTAAAGGTATCGATAGAACGGAGCGCACACAGGTTCACAAGAGGCAGACTGCCAATCACAATTCTCCGTTCTCTCGAAACCTTTACATTACGAATTCGATAGGAGTTCATGGTAGTGCTAATGGTCGGTGGTGTGGAACTGACCAAATCCGAGGTTCTACGAGTATACAACCCCTTACCAGTTCACGTGTTTCCTTCTTCCTACATTCCCGGGTTTTTTAAGCGGCCATTTGATGAGGCCGTCAAGTAGAGTGTCACCATTGTAACACTGTAGGTGTTTGTAATGGGAGCTTCTTTCTTGAGACTGCTTTCAAACATCAGAAGAGGTAAAGTCAAATTGAGATTTCTTATACAAAAAAGTTCTATTTAAAAAAAAACAGATTTGATCAATGGCCGCGCCACAACAGACGGTCAGACTAAAAAAAACATCCGCGTTATATCATTTGATTAGATGTTTTTACCGATATAACGTGCGTTCCTAAACCACCCTCCAATATGTTAGGTAACAAGTAATAAACCATTAAATATATTCGACCTCTAAAATAACAGAGTACTATCCTAATTGAATTATTGTAATTGGTGGGCTCTGAGCCTGACGTAACGACGTTATCTAATTTAGGACTAAAAGATACGTGCGATAGAGTTTATTTTCTTTTGTCAGTGAGGAAAAATGTTTTCGAACGAAATAATTTAGAGAAAAAACTGTCGTTTTTGTGCTTGCTTCTTTATATCAGTATCTACTTATTGAAAATAAAATTAATGTACCTAATTTTGAGACATTAATTGGGCGAGGTAGTCAAAAATTGTAATTATTATTTCAGATAGTTCTTAAGATTCGGTCGTCATCCATCGGATCGCATTAAAATAGTATTTTTTTTTACTTTCTTCTGTACATACCCTCCTCTAACACACACCCGCGCTATACATATGTGAGTCGCACTTAATAGAGCTAAGAAAAGGTTTTATTTACACACACGTACACAACGTAAATTTACACACACGTTCTCATAAATTCCACGTGCCTAATCCTTCAGGAGATATCATAAGTCACGTTTAACCTTTCAACTAATTTGCCTGTCTATTCCGTCGCAAAACAGATTGTTCAGTAGCCTTAGCACGAAATGCACGGAGCATTGGGATTGGCAGGCTACACACGAACACAGATTCACGAGAGGCAGACCGCCAATCACAATGCTCCGTTCTTTCGAAACCTTTACATTACGAATTCGATAGGAGTTCATGCTAGTGCTACAGATCGGTCAGGTGGAACACAAACTACGTCACGGGCTGTCTGTCAAGCAGGCACGTGTGATTGGAACGTGATCACAGAATTGTTTTCATAACCTGTCAGTTACACTGTTTTTGAACGAATTCGATGTTCCACGGACCGTTTCTAGATTTAATTTGAAACTATTATTGACTATGCGTGTTGGTATTTTACTAGAGACCTACTAACTATGAATGGGTGAATAGCTATACGTCTATTTGTTTATACCACTTAAGTGGCAGACAAGCACACGGCCCACCTAATGAAAAGTGGTTGCCGCGGCCTATGAACGTTTACAACACCAGGGGCGTCACATTCGTGCTGCCGACCAAATAGAGATGTGGGGGAAGGGGAGAGGGGCAGGGGAAAATGTATTGTCATGTCTATCAATGATCAATGTACACCTTTAGTCGCTGAGAACAGTGGGCTCCATAAGTTCCTGGACACTTTAAGATCTATACCTAATCCTCTGATAGTCTTAAGTCTGATTTAACCAAAAGTAACATAGATAGTGTTAATAGTATTAACTATTGATGTCTTGTTTCTTTATAAGAAAATCCGTAAACTCATGTAATTAGTAGGCTTAACTTAATTACATTACTTCTGAAACTAGTAGTTGTGTAGTGGCATCACTACATCATCATCATCATCATTTCAGCCACAAGACGTCCACTGCTGAACATAGGCCTCCCCCATCGACCTCCAATCCGACCGGTTGGAGGCGGTCTGCATCCAATGGGTACCCGCGACTTTGACTATGTCGTCCGCCCATCTCGCAGGAGGCCGTCCCACGCTTCGTATACCGGTACGCGGTCTCCATTCAAGAACCTTTTGGCTCCAACGGCCATCTGTTCTTCTTGCTACGTGCCCCGCCCACTGCCACTTCAGCTTGCTAACCCTGTAGGCTATGTCGACCACTTTCGTTCGTCTGCGGATCTCCTCATTTCTGATTCGATCTAGCAGAGAGATTCCGAGCATAGCCCTTTCCATAGCTCGCTGTGCGACCTTGAGCTTTCTTATGAGGCCCATAGTGAGGGTCCACGTCTCGGCGCCATAGGTCATCACTGGCAACACGCACTGATTAAAGACTTTTGTCTTTAAGCACTGAGGTATTTTGGACGAGAAGACGCTGTGTAACTTCCCGAACGCTGCCCAGCCGAGTTGGATTCGACGATTGACCTCCGCCTCGAAGTTTGATCCGTCTAATCGGACCATCTGTCCAAGGTAGACGTACTTGTCTACAACTTCGAGGGTCGAGCCTTCAACTGACACTGGGGAGGGCCTTAGAATATGAGCATTCGCCATAACCTGGGTCTTGTCCATATTCATCTTGAGGCCCACCTGTTGAGAGACTCGGTTGAGGTCGTCGAGCATTGTGTTTAGATCCTCCAGCGATTCATCACTACATACAATTTCTTTATCAAATTGTCTAGAAACTTTATGTAGCCCACAGTATGTAACTATAATAAAATATTTACATAGAAGTCAAACTGGGTCCCTCCCACAGTAGGAACGCCTACGTACTTGTTGAGACTAAGTAAGTAGTACTTACTGTGATGTCGTTTGGGAACTTTTCTATTCGAAAAGTCAATGGCGCTTGCTCCCTTTTGTCTTCCAATCGTCGGTATACCAATCTTTCTTTTGCTAAGCCAAAATTGGTTTTCACTTATAAAAGATTTATGCATGGCGCCTTACTTATATCGCAAAAGCTATCAATAATTTTTTGTGTGTTTAGGACAATACGCAAAATATTCTGCTGTGAAAATTGTACCTACATAAAAATATCATTAAGAACGTGCCTAAGCTTTATGGAATAAGCAGAACTTTTGGAGAACCTCGTTTTGTACTGAATCACAGAATACATAGTACATAGTCCTACAACTGAATTGAAACTGTTAGTTCTTATAAGAAAGTTCTTAGTTATAGGCCTGCCTTTGTATACTTTATGTATCTTTTACAAGAAAACAGCAAAGGAATTGTTTCCATAGAAATTCTCGCAATACGTTCCAAGGATTTCTGTCTCATCATTCTCTGAACCTTTTCCCAACTCAGTTGGGATCGACTTTCCAGTCTAACTGTGATGCGGCTGAACTTCGACATTTTCCGTGAAGCGACTGCTATGTGACCTCCACAACCAATGGTCCAATGACCAATGGTGATATCGAAGTTCCAAGTTAGACTGGTTGTATAGGATATAGGGTAGGATTTCTGTCTATAAAATACAATTAATAGTCTTTTCACAATGAAAAGAACTTGACCGATGACTGCTGGAGCAAACAAGTTCATAATTGGCCGTAAAAAGAAAGTTCCTTTCTTTCTTTCTAAGACGCTTCCTAGCCAGATGGACCGACGACCTGAAAAGCGACTGGGACAGACTGAATGCGAAGAATGAACAATCAGGAGTAGTGGCACAAATGGCATTGGACTGCAATACACTAATTGATTTATTAATTGTTATCTATTTAAGGAAATAGAGAAAAGTTTCGACATCCATAAACGGTATCCAATAAATTAATTACTAACTGCTGCAGCATGATACAACACCAATAACATTAATAGATTATTTATCGGACTCAATGAGTTAACTGCTCGTAAAAAAGCTATTTCATAAACCTAGAATATTAATCATTATTGCGTCTGAGAATAATAAAAGTTAGCAGATATTCATTCATCTGCTAATTTTTATGATAATCGTATGTAGTTTCTCTTGGGTGATCATACTCAAAAGTAACTAACTAGATGTGGTCCATTCTTCAGGGCCTCTAGACAAAATGGCATTCTAATGAGGGAATCGAACCGTTTGCAATTTGCTATCAATGAATTATATGTGCAATAATGTATTAAGAGTCGCAAAGAATTCATTAAATTATTGAAATCATTTTACAGATTTATGTCAATCCTATAAGCGATCTGCATCAAACGGATACCTGCGAATTTGACTATGTCGTCTACTCGCAGGAAGCCGTCCCACGCATCGTCTACCGGTACGTGGTCTTCATTCAAAAACCTTTCCTTTTTCCTCCCTTTGAAACGCATAGTAAAGTTAAAATGCATGCAAAAGCAGCAGAAAATTATACTAATGGGTAGAATAATTTTACCAAAAATATTTGTACACCATTAAGTAAACCTTTTCCTAAAGTAGGTACCTATCACTTAAATCATCTTCCATCGCGTAGGTACCTTTCGTATCCCTTTCACGAAAAGTGACAAGTTAAAAGGTTTTCTGTAGGTACCTGTCAACTGTGTACAATCACTTAGAAGTATAAATAAATTCACTAATATCTTCAACTTATGTAAATGAAAGTATTGTAATGATTTTGTAATAAAAAATAATAATTGAGGTATTTGATTACAAACCTCATTCACAATGCTATTATCACTACAAAGTCGCGTCATCTGTCCCTATAGTCCTATGTCCTTATGTCCCTATGTATGCTTAAATCTTTAAACTACGCAACGGATTTTGATGCGGTTTTTTTAATAGATAGAGTGATTTATATTGGGGGAGGGATATACCTTTTGTAATGGATTTCCGCCATGTAACGCCTACATCTAGATAGAGTGATTGCTTTATTTATATATTTTATTAGAATTAGAAGGTTTATTTATATATATTAATCATGCTACAACCAACCGAAGCAAGTGACGCAACCGAAGTTGCGCGGGTCAGCTAGTAGTTTATAAAAAAAGTAAGTGGAGAAGAATTTTGGCGAATGGCAATTATTCAATTGGTGGGAAATGAAAAAGATGGATTATTTGTATTGATAAAATAAGAATAAATATGATTACAAACACACTATTGATTTGGTGGAGCACGAATGTTTTATTATTATGACACCTAACTCAGATTGAAGTTCTACTATCTCGAAACCGGAGATGGTCCAGGGTCCAGGGGTGCAGTCAATTTGAAAACCTGAATATTAAACAAAATATCCATCCTAAAAAAGCCATAGTTTTTCTAAGTAAGAATTGTAGGTAAACAAGTCGAGCATGACGCACGTAGGTATTCCCATTTACTCATGCACAGTCAGAAACTTTGTATTGTATCCTGAAACACCTGTGAACCTTTGCTAATACGTTAACTAATTGAACCACGCAACCTCGTCAATATAAAAAGGGTGTCCGGCGTTTTTGCAACATATTTCATTCCTGCTCCTCACATATTGGTCGTAGCATATTTTTACATATAAACCTTCCTCTTGAACTATCCGTTAAAACAAACCGTATCATAATCCGTTGCGTAATTTTAAAGATCAAAGCATACATATGGACAGATAGACTGACAGCGGGAAGCACCTTTGTTTTTACGATGTCACTAGATAGGAATGATACAAAATATTGATATATTATTTCATTAGGTGACAGTTTCGTATTCTATATTTTGTACAAAATATATTCTTGGTACTTGGTATATAGGTGCTTTAGTTTATGGGATAAAAAGCTTGGATGAATAGAAATCCAAGTTACAGAGGTCGCAGGTCGCGTATGGCCGTTATACTTCACGTCAGTTTAATAACATCATGAAACAATATTTTTACAACTATGACAATAAATGTTGACATATCCTACCGTTATCTTTACGGCTTTAAAAAATATAAAAAGTCAAAGATATCGTTCGACTTGAGTTCTAGTTAGTCATCATTCTCTGAACCTTTTCCCAACTCAGTAAGCGTCGGCTTTCCAGACTAACTGTGATGCGGTTGAGTTCTAATACTTATACTTCTATAAAAAAACTACATTGTCTGTTTTTGTGTCTACCTATTCCTTCAATATTTGGAATGTTAATTAAATAGATAAGGTGTGTGAATACACCTGCTAGTCAGTAAAAAAAAGTGAAAAATTTCAAAGGGAAAGACGTTGCCCAAATAAATTTTTTCTCTTATAGAATTTTGTAAGAAATTCACAAATACCTACTAACTGAATTTCATATAGGAAAAGATTATTTTCATAACTATATTCAGCAATGAATTAATCATTGCTGAATATTTTTGCAGAGCCCTGGTATCGGCGAACGCAGCGCCCTGATATCGGCGACCGTGCGTGCATGAGCCTCCGGGACTTAGTAGGTCGGACGGGAAAAGGCCAGACGGGCTGACTTTGGTGCCCAGGAAGAACGGAAAATGCCTAATTCGGGACGCCACCACCACCACGCACCATCTAAGTCGCACCGTTCACTCTCCATCCGTGGCCGCGACAGACGCCAGCTTACGGAAGAGGCTTAAGTACGCCGACCTGGAGGTAGCCGTGGAGACTCTGGGGCGTTGGCCTTTGTGAAGTAACTCGGGCATAGACACAATGAGACAACAGGGGACTGTAGATACGGCTAGTTCCTGGTGCAAAGGCTGGCCATCGCAATTTAGTGCGGTAACTCGGGCATAGACTCAATGAGACAACAGGGGACTATAGATAGGTTCCTTCTTGGTGCAAAGACTGGCCATTGCAATCCAGCGCGGAAACGCGGCGAGTGTGATGGGCACTTTTACATCGGGAGTGATCAGGGACGGGCAGCTTATTCGTTTTGACATAATATAATGTATATCTATATATTGTAAACTTATTAATAAATCATCATTCTCTGAACCTTTTCCCAACTCAGTTGGGGTCGGCTTTCCAGTCTAACTATGATGCGGCTGAACTTCGATATTTTCCGTGAAGCGACTGCCATCTGATCTCCACAACCAATGGTCCAATGACCATTGGCGATATCGACTTATTGATAAATAAAGTTATTTAAATGTATTAAATAATTTTTAAATAATGTTATGAAAATAAATAGTCAATGTTAATTAATCAAAATATTTTTTTTTGTTTTCTGTAAATTAGCAACTACTTATTAGATAAGTAGGTATGATATAAAAATATATATAACACTATATGTATTTTCTTCCACAAAGGTAACCACCATAAAATCTATTCGTATTATTAAGTATTACAATCCAAATCCTTTGTGGGAGACTGGTATCTGCACTAGAAAAACTTGTCATACAGGTATATGTAATGATATCATTAGGTACCTATAGGTACTACAGAACGAGTATTCAAAATACGTGTTCCGAATCATTATTATACTCTCAAGTTGTATAATAATGATTCGGATCCAAATTACCAGTAATAAAAATGAAATGTTCACCGATGTCTTTTCTCCGTACAAAAACGATTAGAGACCATGTAAGTAGGTAGTCATGTAAAAATGGCTATTGGATGTATGGCTTGTCAAATCGAAAACTTGTTTTTTTTTAATAATAAAACATTATTCTACATCATCCCCCAAAACTGTATCCTCATTTAAATATCATAGATTGATACAGATAAGTACCTATATAACACAAAACTCGTCTGTTTTCTATAACATTGTCAATTACGCATCAAAAAGTTTCCTTACTAATCCCAACAAAAACATAGAAAACCTTAGTTTCTTTTACTTTTTCGATAACATAATGATTATAATGACAAACAAGTGAAGTACAATAATATATTAGAAATGAATTATTGTTTCTACATACCAGATTCGACTGGGGCTATATCAGGTCCGTTGTGAGACGCGAGAAGCATCTTCACCGTGATGGCTCCAGGTAATACGCTGCTTGACACCGACACGATTGCAATTGACTTCACAAATTCACGCAAATATTACGATTACTTTGATTATTACTCAAAAATACGCGGAGCCCAACAGGCTGTTTCTACATTGCAGTATCGATTGAATAGCGAGGGTAGCCGCGCATGCGTTGAACAGCGCGGGCCGCGCATGCGCCGTACCACAGGAAAGACGTCATTTGACAGTTTTTGACAGTTTTATTTAAGCCCTCTTGTTCCGGTGTCTATTATCAGCACCCACTCGAACTTTCTTCCTGATAAATTATTCAGATTAATATCTGAATAATTTATTTATGAAAAGCAGATAATTCTGCTTTTCATGAATCGGTGTCAAATTATCATAAATGGAATGGGATTGGGTGTACCTATTGACTCGGATCTTGGACATAAGTTGCGAAGGAAACGTATTCCTGGCGAGCGTGAATTGCATTTTTTTAATATAAATCTATGACTGGTAGAATGGAGCTTGTGCACCACTGTTGCAACCCGTGCTATCCTCAAAAGGCAGCACACAAACGCGAGCAGAACGCATTATGAGCACATTTTCGCCTATTTTTTTTTAAACATCCAATACACCTTACGGCACTTTATTACATAAGTATGTACCTATAAAGATTTCTTTGATAGTTAAATAAGTAAATAATCCAGGATAAACTACACAACGTCACATAGACCCATAGTTAGCTTAGCTTAGCTAGCTTGTATAATGGGTTCTAGACCACGGATAAACATACTTAAATACATTGTTTTTGTAAATGCACACATACTCGTATTATACATAGAAATGATATCTATTGCATCCATCAGTTACTTGGGTAACTTCATGTCTATAGTTTTATATTGATATACGCAATTTAGCGATGATTTTTCATCAACCTCACTTGCATTCAGTTGCACTTTGGAGTTCGATATCTGCTTATTATATTTGATTGGTACGTTGACTTTTTCGGGAGCGGCTGCCATCTGACCTATGAAAAGAAAGAATGCGCCAGAGTCTCATTCACTAATAAGCAGGTGTACCGACCCACAGGTGAGTACCTTTTTTTTATACCACTTAGGTGGCAGACAAGCACACTGCCCACCTGATGGGAAGCGGTCATCGTGACCTAAGGACGTTTGCAACACCAGAGGCGTCACACACGTGCTGCCTACCCTGTAGAAACCTTCTAATGCCCTTCTTGAAGAACCCCATATTGTAGTCGCTTGGGAAAACCACGGCAGGGAGCTCATTCCACAGCTTGAGCGTGCGCGGGATGAAACTCCTTTCATACCGCACAGTGCGCACCGTTTCCGGTCGTAGTGTGTGAGGATGAACTCCCTGTCTATGGCGATCCTATGGCTTGGGGCTCAAGGATTTAAGGAGGTCCTACACCCAACAGATATGCCAACAAGGGATACTTTGACAGGAATATTAGAGATTATCTTCTCAAACTCCGTTAAAATAAAATTTAATATGAAAAATAAAATGGTCAAAAGATACCCTCTTCTTTCCTACGATACGATGCAGAATATTTCATGAAGAACCAAGCGGTGTGGTGACTCTTTCTTTTAAGTCTTGGAATTTCTTACCAGCCCACGGGTTTTCTTCTTCACGGGTCGTGAAAGAGCATCTTACGGGAAGGCAAGTTGAGCGCCACAATTGTAACATTGTACGTGTTTGTAATAAATAAATATTCTAGGACAATCTACACAACGCCACCTAGACTCATGATTAGCATAGTTTAACTAGCTTGTGTTATGGGTTCTAGAATGCGGATAAACATACTTACATACTTTTTTTTTGTAAATACTTGTAAATACATACATATTTATTATACATGAAAACATTCAGACCAATGCAGATATTCATATTCATGCACACAAATATTTGCACTGTGCGGGAATCGAACCCGCGCCTCCTGCGTCGCAGTCGCGTTCACTACCGCCACGCCACGGAGGTCGTAATGGAAAGAGGGTCTTTCCAGGGGTTTTGCTTTTAGCTTACCATCAGGTGAGGTAAATTCAAATTGACGTGTCCAATATAAAAAAAAAAAACTCCTTAAACTAACTTGTTATAAATTAATTTTTATTGAAAATCGTAAATATAAATTTACATAAAATATTAATAAATATCATTACATCACGTGTACGAGCGTATTGGTATTTAATGTGTAGTGTATGTGTGTCGGTGGCAGCTGACTGCGTGTATGTACGTGTGTTGTTTGTGTGTATGAATGTGGCAGAAGTGGAGTGGTGCTTAGTAACCAGCCAGCTCGGCGAAGGTGGAGTCCATCTCGTCGGCCAAACTCTTGTATCTGTCCTTGTTGATGCCAAGCTCATCTGTCGATATAGATAACGATTAATACCATAGAACTTCTCCATAAATACCATACCTCCTCCATACCATACCATAGAACTCAAAGGTTTGCTGGTAGAGAACTCATTGTGAGTTAAGCTCGCCTTTGTACATGATTCTTGCAAAATGTATGTGAATAATCTCTATACTTTGTGTGTGCAATAAAGAATTAAGAATTAAGAACTTAACAGTTAAGTTAAAACAGCCAAATGGGCAGGACCCCGATTCTACTAATTTTTATTCATAGTCACACAACTGAGATCACGAAAACTGCCATGGCATTTTCCACTTTATTTATATAGTTGTAAAGTTCAAAAGGAAATGAAAAAGAGTTTATTACAGCGTTTCATTCTCTCTACACAATGCCATTTAATTTTGAACCTTATGACTGTGGCGGTAGAGTCCTAAATTAAATGTCATTTTTTGTAAACTCACTTCCTCGACAATTAATAGAATCGAGGAAAAGGAGACGTGTGTTAACTTTTTAGAAAATCCTGCAGTACCTACTGGTTTCCAAGACAAGTGGAAATTTGTTGGTCGGTGAATGGAATAATTGATACGCCTATCATAAACGTCATTTAAATATATGCTATTTTCAATATGAAAAATAAAATTGGATAACAATTTTTATTTATTTATGAATGAAGTTACTAAACTTGCAGGTGAACACTGCTTACAACCATTCTACGTTTACTACCCCTGAAATTCATATGAATGATATGCTTTCATGTGAACAACAGAAGTAGACCGTGATACATCATTGGAATCACAGGTTGAAATTGTATGATATACTGGTGTATTTTATTTATACATACATCACTTACATACACTAAAGTTTTGTTCTCGGTTGCATCCGAGGCTTTAGAAGATAGATTTTGTCTCTTTGATGGACAACCTTCATGTCTCAAAGAAGATGTCGCAATTTTTCCACGAACTGTCGTAAAATGTACAACTTATAAATGTGCCTATTGGAATGTTAGGATGGAAGTCTTGTCTTCCCTCAAAGCTATATATTTTTAGCTTTAGCTAGTGACTGTGGTTCCCCAAATGAAGTTAGGTGAAGACCTTACAAATTATCAATCAAAATATGGCGCGGTTACAAAGACTTTTCTTTTCTCTGTAAATCTCTGTATATCTACCAATAATGTATTCTACAGGATACATTATATACATAATTACAGGATACCTACATTATTCGTAGTAACTACTTAAATAATTTTATTGCATAAGCACAGCTTTAATTATTCTTTTAACATAAATTAAGATATTAAAATAGTACCTTTAGAAGCATTGGTCCGCGACGGTAGCACCAAAGCGATAGACTGGTTAATCACAAACAAAAAAGCGGGGCACAACACAACGATGGCCACAGGACTGTCGGTTATCGGCAAGTATAAACATTTATATTGGTCCTACATTAGGCAATCCTGTAGACACCGAAGCGATAGTTAGGCATTAGAATAGACAGTTTAGCAGTATTGAAACAATGGAAGACAATTCTGTCGATCTAAACTATGCACGTGGAGAGCTACAAGGGAAAAAGGCTCGATGCAAAGTGGCGATTGGACTTTATGGATAATGTGATACGGACGGTTTTGTCTTAAACTAAGTGATGTAAGGTAAAGTTAGTATCCTGTGAGCTCGGCGAATGTGCCGTCCAAGTCATCGCATATCGCCTTGTATTTCTCCTTCTCGTTGAATAATGCGTCTGTAAAATTTAGTCATTTGATAATAACTTACGAAACGAACCAACGTTATCCTTCGCCTTCCTATATTTTGAAAAGTAATAAATGAGTTTTATTAGAAAAGTTTGGATTAAATAAGCTTTTGCAATATCTGAGAGAAGCCATAGTATTCTCTTTTTGTTAGAACAGTTACTTTTTTATTAGATATTTTAATTCGATTACTTGAAATTTAGATTGTTTAGTTGATACTTCAAAAGACTTTGAAGAATTATATTTCTCAATTACTTTTTTATTCTGATCTTAAATGTTATTAGAATAAAGATGTGATTGGTTAGAGTCATACCTTCGAGCCTGTCGACCTCCTTCTGCAGTTTCTTGACAGTCTTCTCAGCGAACTCAGCACGGGCCTCAGCCTCCTTGAGTTTGCTTGTGAGGGTCTTCAGCTGCTTCTTGAATTCCTCAACGCGCTGGTTAGCCTTCTCTTCTGATACTTCCAGAGATTTAAGGGAGTTACCTACAACCTGTTTATAAACATTTTCATCAGTCAATGAGCAACCACAAAATTTAATATCGTTTCGACGGTTGAAAGTAAATGGATGTAGGCGACATCAATTTGTCGAAGGAAAAAGACCGTAAACGACATCAAACAATTGGTCAATCAATTTATTGCTTATTGCAGTTCACTGCTGAACATAATCGTCTCCATATATCGTACAGTCTAACCCAATCGCCTTTTTCAGAGTAATTTTCTTTCGACTGTGGTAGCCGCTTGCGCCATTTGGTATTTAATCATCGATATATGGTAAAATAATGTCATCGTTATTTACCTTCAATTCTTCTTCAAGTTCTGAGATCTTGGCGTCACCAGACTTGACACGGTCTTCAGCTACTTCGAGTTCGTCTTCAACGAAGGCCAGCTTGCGTGATACCTGGACATCGTCATAACAATATTTATCATCTTTTCCAATTGATATATTATGAAACAAGATCAAATGTTCTCGAAATCAACAGTACGTAGGTAGTAAAAATACGAAACCATTTATCAAGTAGTGGATGTTCTGATATGTTGGATACAGGAGTCAGGACGACAGACTTTTTTTAACAAATAATTTTTATTTTTAATTACCTAGCTGTTGCCCGCAGCTTCGGTCGCGTCGACTTCCGATCATTTTTATTTTATTGATTAATCTCTAAGTTCATGTTGGAAATACATTGACTTTTTCACATCATTCACTAACCGTGATATAATATATATTTTTATACCACTTAGGTGGCAGACAAGCACACGGCCCACCTGATGGTAAGCGGTCACCGTGGCCTATGTACGGTGGGCTGCAAAAGTGCATGGATAGCTTAAGATCGATAATGCTATGAACTTTCAAACCCCAGTTTTTAAATAAATAAACTAGATGGCGCCAGTGGTTTTACTAGCTACTACTTACTACTAATAAGCTTATGCGTATTAGTAGTAAGTAGTAGCAAAAATTATTTGGTTAACTCAGAACAAGGATAATACAAATGGGAATGATGTTAGCGAACGAACAAACTAGCAAGTCACTGAGTGAGCAAGCAGCTATTAAATAAACTGAACTACCCACGTAGTTCATTTAATTATAAATTAAGTTCATCCTCTAAGATTAAAACATTACGTTAAACTAAAAAAATCTAGTAATATTCTATTTCAATGCATGGCTAATTTGTGTTTGTATAAATTGGTAATATAGAAAAAGAAGTTAGTTTTTCTTACATTTAAAAAGTAGCGCGGCGCCATCTAGTGTATATATTTGTGATATATATAGATATATTTGTGAAACATTTTACTTCGTCAACAGATGGGGTTGAATAACGGCGCAAACGATTTAGTTTTTGTAATGTCCATGCACTTTTGCAGCCCACTGTACGTTGGCAACACCAGAGGCGTCACACACGTGCTGCCTACCCTGCAGAAAACTTCTAATGCCCTTCTTGAAGAACCCCATATTGTAATCGCTTGGGTAAACCACAATATTGTTATTAAATTTACTCACTTCATCAGACTTGCCGTCGGCGTCTTCAGCGAGCAGACGGGCTTCCTTCAGCTGGTTGGTCAGTTGGTCCATGCGCTCCTCGTCTTGCTGTGACCTATTCTCCAACACTTTGCACATACTGTAACAAAGAAGAATGAATTCCGTATAATTTCAGATATCTTCTATCGTTTTATACCAGACCAGTAGCCTTAGCACGAAATACTGTCGAATTCGTAATGTAAAGGTGTCGACAGAACGGAGCATTGCGATTGGCAGGCTACACACGCACACAGGTTCACAAGAGGCAGACTGCCAAGCACAATGCTCCGTTCTCTCGAAACCTTTACATTACGAATTCGATAGGAGTTCATGCTAGTGCTGCTGTACTATCTCCAGACCTTCCCTCTGTACGAAAGGCGACCTGAGGACAATTGCCACTTGCCTATGGCCTCTGGGGCTCTAGACAAAAAATGGCAAATAGTTTTGTAAAATGAAATAGAGTAAATTAATCCAATGTATGGGATTGATGACGTTCACGCCTGTCATAAATGTCATTAACGTCAAGATACGTGTCAATCACATACATATTGAGCTTTATATTCTATTCCATTCTACAAATCGACTACCAATGAATGGCTCTAAGCTCCCTGGCTAGGACATAATACATACGCTAATCAGACTTTATAAATCATGGAAAACATTATAAAAATTCTCAGTAGGTAAAAGGGAAGAATATTTATCCTGATTTTTTTTAAGTCTTTCAAAATACACACTAGAATAGCTAAATATTTTTTTAATAATTTCACGAATTACATACAAGTATCTCCAAACTGTATTCTTTTAAGAACATAACTTCGTGGATGTACCACAATTCTGCTATTTGGGTCACGACCCGAAGCACGTACCTACAATCTAAACTCGAAACAGTTCTATTTATAGCATTAGTTTAACGGTACAAAACAATTAATAACGTAACACCGACTCCTTAATTTTGATGAGTAGGGTAACTGTTCGAAAACTACCGGCAAATATTTAATGGGTACCACATATACGACGACCTCCGTGGCGTGGCGGTAGTGAACGCGACTGCTACGCAGGTGTGGGTTCGATTCCCGCTCAGTGCAAAAAGTTGTATGCATGAATATGGCGGTTTGCACTGGTCTGGTCGTGCCTCGGAGAGCACGTAAAGTCGTCGGACCCGGTTGCCATACAAACATATGGCAGTCGTTACAGGTAATTGGAGCCCTCAAAAGTTCAACCAGTCTAGCTTGGAACTTCGATATCGCCATTGGTCATTGGACCATTGGTTGTGGAGGTCAGATGGCAGTCGCTTCACGGAAAATATCGAAGTTCAGCTGCAACACAGTTAGACTGGAAAGCCGACCCCAACTGGGTTGGGAAAAGGTTCAGAGAATGATGATGAACTATAAGAAAACTCACCGGTTGTTCTCGTCAGCGGACTGCTGCGCCTCAAGGAGTTTCTGCTGGGCAGTGCCGGACCTCTCTTCGGATTTCTCGAGGTCCTCCTCAATCTGTTGTACCTTCCTGTTGAGGGCAGCAACCTCCGCCTCGGTGGCGGTCAAAGTCTTCTCCTTCTCTTCCAAGTCCTTGTTGGCCTGCTCCAGCATGTTCTTGTTGCGGACCAAGTCCTCTTCCACCTGGGTGAGCTTCTTCTGGAGCTCACGGACTTCCTCGTTCACCTGAAAGGTGAAACATATTTTCATCATCATGCTGTCATAATTACTTTTGTGGTAGTTCTGATAGGAATTGCGTATTGGCAAGGAAATAAGTAACTATACATAAAAGTCAAACATCGCGTTTGGGAATTCTGTGATTTGACGACCTCCTTGGCTAATTAACGCGACTGCTACGCAGGTGGCGGGTTTGATACCCGCTCAGTGCAAATATTTGTGTGCTTGAATATGAATATCTGCATTGGTCTGGGTGTTTCTATGTACAATATGTATGTATTTACAAAAAAAATGTATCTATGTATCTGCATTCTAGAATCCGTAACACAAGCTGGTTAAACTATGCTTAGGTACTATGGGTTTAGGTGACGTCGTGTAGATTGTCCTAGAATAAATACTTATTTATTTATTTTATAAGACTGATGAAAGGAGCTTCATAATATGTAATGGGCATTAACACGATTATGTGGTATATAAATACAATAATTTACCTTTTGATTGCTTGACGTTTCGGCCAGGTTAGCCGTGGTCACATATATAATGCAACGCGAAAATTTCAAAGGAACTTCATTCTCAACTTAGCCTGTAGAATCGCTCTGATGTGGTATTCCAGACTAGATTACGATTTGCAATTTTATTATTTTTTATACAACAATTATATCTCCTGCCTAGCTATGGTTCACAAAACTGTTTTAAACAGTTTATCTATGAACTCGATTGGGTCTCTGTATTCAATATTAATTATTCAATTACCATATACGTATATACTTGTATTTATTCACATATTATGTACCTTAAAAGCTTTTTAGTCAGACAGGTTTTCACAGTTTTGGCACCTCGAGTGTAACTCTCCTGGAGTTCCACATGTCCATAGATTGTAATAACCATGGCATATGCTCTTCTTATCTTTAAAACCACGATTCCAAAGCAAGAAGTTTCACGAACGCGTCCATAAAATCACAGTCTAGGGAAATCAGTCCTAAATGGTATAAATAATGTAGGGTAAGTACCTTCTCGGCGCGGAGGTTGGCGTCCCTAGCCTGCTGTTCGCAGGTGTCTGCCTTGTCCATGGCATTGTCCTTCTCCAGCTTCATCGCCTGCATCTTCTTCTTGATCGCGTCCATGGTGGCGGCTTTGTGTCTTTACGGTCCGGTCAAAAAATACGCCTGTTACGGCCTGCAAGTCATAAAAAATTGATTAGAACTTACTATAAATAAGTATAATTTTCAAGCGCTTCCATTTTAGACTGCATAACAGTTTATTTACTGATGAATTACCTATTTTATCTGCTTGGATCAATTCTCATACATCGATGTAATTATTTTTTCATAGTGTTTATAATGTTCGGGACTTCACGCGATATATTTTTGAACACTTACTTTTCCGGATTTTTCGTGCAGCACCCGTGGTCACGACTTGACTCCCGAACATTATAAACACTATGAAACGAAATGTAAACGCCGCGATAGTTTAAAAGTTAATTATTTTTTGTTTAATACCAAATTACCTACTAGCCTTCGTCCCCAAAATCAGAGGACAGGAAATAGATATTATAATGTACAAAAAACACAAAATTATCCAGTTTATTCTAATACCAGTAATACCACGGTTGTGGCAGTCCGCCAACTGGCCAGATGTTACGTGGATATTATTGGTTCTGTGCCGGTGATACAGAATTATATTCAACCTAATTACAAAGTGGAGTCGGCATGGCGCGCTCCGGGGCTAGGTAAGTAAGGGGCTAAAAGATTCCAACTATCTCATCATGTTATAAGAATTACTTCTTCTACCTTCGTTGATATAGACAGCCCTACGTGAAAGCATATGGAGGGTAGAGAGGAGTGTGATGTATTTAGATGTACAGTGGGCTACAAGAGTTCCTAGACAATTTGAGAAATGCGAATGCCGTTGTTAAATTATGTGGCTATACCTACGTTAAACGTCCATCATTGCGATAAATAATGGCATTTTCCGTTAGTGTAGCTCGAGCATTAAGAAACAAGACATCTATAGTTCATTTCATTAAACGCTTTTGGTTACACTTTAGGCTGTCTTTTTTTATCGTGTGCAATACGGATACCACTTCTATCAAAATCGGTGGTGATTATGTCCGACTCGAATCGACCAAAACGCACGCCGTCCATGAGTCCTTGATTACCAGAGGTGAGATTATACAAGACATATCTTTCGCATCCCGGCAGACCCGCGGAAAACTTAGGCTGTCTAAGGATTATAGGATCCAATAAAGGTGTCCAGGCACTTCTGTAGCCCGTTGTACCCTTGACGCGTTATTAGGTAGGTAGTGTTTACAACTTTGCTCTAGTGTAATTGAACTTTATGATTCATTTTGCTTTAACCTTTAAGTACTGAGGTGAGGTCTGCTAGACTACCATAAGGAAATCTCTAAATAAGGAAATCTATTTTTTTCCTTTCATTTAAATATCACGATCTATTAAATATATTAGATTATAAATGAAACAAAATGTACAACCAACCAGAGTTATGATTAGTAATATAGAATTTAAGTTGCACAGTTGGAGCTTAGGTCGCAATAACCGACAGCCACGTGGACGGAGCCGCGGTCATAGGCTAGTCTATAATATTTTTGACAAGTTTAATTGTAAAACTTTGACATTCATAAATGTTCTTTATGTGCCTAAACTGAATAAACGAATTTTTTTCTATGATTCTTCTTTGACTAATTGATTGATTGATATAGAATTCCTCTTTATGTGCCTAAACTGAATAAACGAAATTGTTTCTTTGATTCTTCTTTGACTAATTCATTGATTGTTTGATATTAATGTCTGTATATAAAAAATCGCAGTAAATAGGATAAGTAACGTCGCGTATTACTTACGTGTAAGTAATCAATTTTCTTTCCACAAAGGTTAGTTAAACCCAAAATCAATATTGATGAAAGAATCAAAAGCGTTTTATTTTCATGAAACTGCATTTTTTTTGTCTTTTTAAACACGATTTAGCTATAGCCGCTCATCAACACCGAGAGGAAATCTTCGCCGGAGCGCAGAGCTTCTACAATTCCAGAGTGCAGAACTTTGATTATCAATCAGCAAGTGTAGGTACTATTATAAATTCCGAAGCTATTGCTATATATACATAGATTATTTTTCTTCTGAAAAAATATTTAAAATGTCTTGTGTTTGCATCGATTTACTCCAAGTAGGTAGGTACTCTTCTCAATTCATAATATTATGATAACCTATCTGAAAGACGACCGTGGCCGAAATTTTCGACGTCATCACCATATTAGTGTGTTAGTATATATATAGATGAGCGCATCGACCGGTTGGCTGTTTATAATAACCGGAGGAAAGGCGCTAATGAATGTGGACCAAAATAGTCGCTCTGGAGAGTTCTGAAGGGCGTTACAAATACGCAATTATTACATAAATCGTAGAAAGTATTGGCATAACAATATTGTTACAGGTTGTAACCTATCTTTCTGTTTCACATTGGGAAACTGTGATGGCAGTCGCTTCACGGAAAATATCGAAGTTCACCCGCATCTCAATTAGACTGGAAAGCGACCCCAACGGAGTTGGGACATGGTTCAGTGAATGATGATTGGGAAACTGTGTAATCAGTAAATAAATAAATGTTCTAGGGCAACCTACACATCGCCACCTAGACCCATGAGTCTGACCAATGCAGATATTTATATTCATCATCATTCTCATTCTCTGAGCCTATTCCAAACTCAGTTGGGGGTCGGCTTTCAAGTTAAACTAAGATGTGACTGAACTTCGATATTTTCCATGAAACGACTGCCATTGGACCTCCACAACCAAATTGGCGATATCGAAGTTCTGTAGTTAGGCTAGTCGAACTTTTGAGGGCTCCCACTACCCGTAACGACTGTCACAGATGTTCGTATAGCAACCGGGACCGACGGCTTAACGTGCTCTCCGAGGCACGACCAGAGCAGTGCAAATAGCCATATTGATGTTCACTACAACCGCGCTACAAGGTCATAAGATGTGAATTCATAAGAAAATAGTACAGATATGACTTTGCGCCGTGCTAGGGTTATGGTAATCCAAACCCACTTTTTCAATACAAACTTATCTTGCATTTCATTTACTCTTGTATGTGCACACTTTTTTTATCATGCGAAAATTTCCCACGGGTGCCTCCTACGCCGAAGCCGGTTGGGGAGGTTATGACGGACTCTAACCGACTAAAACGCACGCCGTCTTTGGGTCTTTAGTTGCTGGAAGTGAGTTAGTAGCCAACATATCCCTCGCACCCCGGCAGGCACGAGGCCTTCTCTTTCGAAATGATCCCCTTGGGATGTAGGGACCACGGTGTCCGTTGCGGCTTGCTTCTGCTAGGGTGATAGGCTCCACCCGTCATTCCAGGCCCGCGAGTGTTCAGACACTGATCTACTTCTACCTTCGGAGGAAGAATAACAGCAGCTTCATAAAAATATTTTTGGAGGAGTTAGGCCATTCGTTAAAATGAAGTATGAACGCTGCTCGGCTCATACTTATTTTACATACCTACTCATATTTTGTAAGCTATATTTTGTAACCTATTATATAGATAATATGCTGCTTACATATTTACCAAATCGGATGTGACGTATCCATTTTCTCTATCAATATTCAAAATTTTTATGAAAATGCTGCGATATACTATTCTGTTTTTATGTATCCTAATAGCTATCCCTGTGTAATGAATTCCAAATAGCAACATATGCACCAGGCCAAGAAAAATAGGTTATAAGCTGACACCTTAAAATTAACGAGTTTATCGGCGTATTTTTATATTTTACTACCATCGATAGGCGCTATAAAACAGTACTAAAATATTACAGAGCAAAACCGGCAAGCTACAGTTTTGTTGCGAAAATAACGTGAAGTTTTAACTGTGACGTGTTTCTGGCTCCCTGACAAGACCACCGACATATTGTTTATCAGAAATAAACGTGTTTTCACATTCTGAACAGCTGTTGCAATGGCTTCTACTAAATATAAATCAGGTTCATCTGAACGAATTTCTAATTCATGTATCGGTTTCGTTTTGCCTTACTTGGTTAGCGGACTTTTGAGTTTTTTAATTACCGTTTACTCAGACTTCTAGACATAGACAACATTGGACCAGTGTGTACTTGTGCTACAATTTTTTAAGGAGTGTGTATGAATCGTTTAACCAACCAGATGTATGACCAAACGTCATGTAGTTAGTCATTTAGTTATATGTAATCGACTGATTGGAAATTACTTGGTTATTTTCGAACTTATGGAATCAGAATTCCATTAATATTATATTATTGATCGATACCTAAGTATTTCAGATTTAAATATAATTTTCCTGTCTCGTTTATTCTGAACTTTCGCGTAACTAAAACGTGTAACGCTAACATACATTTGTAAATACCATTGGTCACATTTGTGTTGGATTTAGAAGTAAATCTTTTCTATCTTATAGGTGTTAGCCAAAATCCACAGACTCATGTGTAAAACCTGTCTCCAAATATATTACCTAAGGGTGAAGCGACTGCCACCACAACCCTTTGGCGATCGAGTCATTACAGTAGGACCAGCTGTTGTGTTGGAATTTCTAGCGCTCTAATCTACCAACTTTATGGCAGAGGTACTTAATTGGTTCGTAATTCCTTCAATAACATAGTACCATCAAGAACCAAGCGGTTTGGTGGTTTTTCTAACCAACTCACGTGTTTCTTTCTTCCTACAGTCCCGGATCTTTTAAGAGGGGCGCGAAAAAGCATCTGATTAGGCAGTTAAGCTAAGCGCCACCATTGTAACACTAAGTGTTTGTAATGGTGACCATCTTCCGATTGACGTGCCCTATATAAAAAAAATCGAATAATGATGATCAAGAAAGGTATAGTCTAATTATTGAAGTCCTCGAAGTAATCACAAGCTTAAATGTCAATTAGTATCAAGGTTAATTGAAGTTAATTCAACAGCATTGTCAATATCATCCCCTAAGTCAAGGTGAAGAGAAACTACGTCAGCACATGCGTCACTCGATCAATCTAGGTTCTAAGATCTATCTAGAATCTAGTCTGATTCATTGTCTTTATTACTTCCACACTAAAAACTTAATGCAAGCATACAGGGTGGAATTTTGTAATGCCACTTGAAGGGGAAGTACTTACTCTTATATAATACTGTAGATAGAAAATTTTGCTCAAAGGAAACATTCCTTTACTTTTTAAAAGAAACTCAAAACTGCATTCAATGATTTTTTTAAATTTGCTTGCCGCACCCGTAATCGTAATGTAAAAGTTGCATCTTGTACTTTTAGTGCATCGATCGTTAGGGTGAATTATAAGGATGAAATCTCTCTAACAAACTTCATAAATAAAATGAAAGGAAAACAATAAATAAATAAATAAATATTCTAGGACAATCTACACAACGACACCTAGACCCATGGTAAGCATAGTTTAACTAGCTTGTGTTACGGGTTCTAGAATGCGGATAAACATACATAGATACATTTTTTTTTTGTAAATACATACATATTATACATAGAAACACCCAGACCAATGCAGATATTCATATTTAAGCACACAAATATTTGCACTGAGCGGGAATCGAACCCGCGCCTCCTGCGTAGCAGTCGCACGGAGGTCGTCAAAGGAAAACAATGAAAATGTTGTTGTTGTATGTATATTTATGTATAGTTATGTAGTCCTATTAGTTCGTAACTACCTATCCCTATCATAATATACAGATCCCTGGTATACACACAGCGCGCGTTCTGAATACCATTCATTGTTTCTTATTATTGCTTTTAATAATGCACCTAGGTAATGCGTCCTTCTCTGCTAGTAAATTACTTATTACAAAAAAATTCAAATGAAATATTTTTGCAATGTAATTTCGTATACCTATAGTTATTAAAATACTATTATTATATTTATTTATTTATTTAATTCTTCATTGCACACATAAAGTACATTCATACAATAAGTGTTATGAGATGTTATGTACAAAAGGCGAGCTAAATTTGAGTTTTCTTCCAGCAAACCCGGGCACGCACAGAGGAAATTAAATGCAAAGAGAGTCTTTGTGTTGAATGAATAGGTAACTAGAATGAAAATAATCATGTTTATTATGTAGGAGGTTATCGAAAAAAGAACTTGTACAAGTAATTTAAATTAAAGTGTGAAACAAATCTTCATGAAACTAAATTCAGTTTCAAAGTGAAATTGAGCATCGTCTTGGAAAGTTTGATCAAGGTACTAACCAAGCTTTGTAAATTCTAACTAATAGCAAAGGTTATTTCAGAACGGAAAGTAAAATACGATTTCTATACGTTACGATACGATACGAATAAACTTTTGCATTATCCTACGTATTTAAGTAAATAAAACTATGAAGATAGGCATAATAAAACCTGAGGAAGTTGAAATAGAAACAAACTTTTGAACTTGGTTTTAATTATATTAACTAGTCATAACGAAGGCTTTGTTCCAATGTTCTCATTCATTCATTCATTATGTGAAGATATGAAACTAAGATAAGTGATGTCAAATAGGTACGCAGACAGTTGCCTAAGACGAATTAACCCTAAAAAATTAAAAGGTTCAAATCGGCAAAGTAGTTGCCCATGAAATAAATACAGGAAACTTCTAACTACCTATCAAATATGTAATAGTAGATGAAAAGGTGTTTAGAAACACTCTCTACAAAATGTAGAGATGGTTCCACCTGTGACTGAGGTCTTTGATGAGTTGCCAACTGCCAACATTCCCGAATCGTCGGCGCCTTACCAGGAGTAAGGCGTTGATAAATAATTTATTACTACTAGTGTCATAGCTAAGTGCTGAGCTGGCTTTCAGGTATTTAAAAAATATCGGCCTGTGTGATTTTCTTTTGAGATCGATCGTTGTGTTGTTTTCTTCGGTTTAGCAATACCAAACAAAGTCAAAGTCGGGCGCAAAGTAATATAGTTTATATGTTAAAAACCTTAGATAATGTAGTGCCACATTAAAGTGCATGAGTTCTACTTCTAGTAATACTAAGAAACGTTATCAATGACTATAACATTACCATATAATTATTTTAAATTTACTTCTAAAATAACGCATAATGCTAGACATTTTCAGATGTAATCGGAAACCGAATTCAAGTGAATATTAAAGTCGCGACTCCACGTCCTAATTCCACGATATATGGGCCACGACTGGGGCTAAATAAAAATTGAGACGAGTTTCCTCATCTCGCTAAATAAATACTGATGTTCGGGCATGCCGCAAATAGGTTAGAAGCGGTCGGTTGCGCGGGCGCCGCGGCGTGGGCGGCGCGACGTTCGCCTCACTATTTTCAGCGAGGACGCGCGACCATTGAAACCCGAGTCATATCCATGGAAAACGCGAGCCACGCACATACCCCGTCGTCACAAGGTTAACTACAACTAACACTTTCTATCACACTGACTTAATACCATCCTAATTTGGCGATATATCAAATTAATCCAAGCAGAAACTTAAAGAGTTATCACAGAACGAAAGCACCAAATATGCCACTGGAGCCGAAATCCAGGAGCTTGGATACTCCACACGTGCCACTTGAGGCTCACACTATGTCGGAACTGTCCAGCACCGCTCGGAAGGGTTCATGGAGGAGGTGGTGAGCCACGGTCAGGTGAAGTATCCAGGCTCGGCGTGGTGACAACGCACTCACCTCACGAGCGGGCTGTTCACACGGCGGAGCGACACGCACTGCGCCGCGCCCGCCCTCGCGGGCCAGCCGCGCGCCCGCCCGACTATTTTCGGTGCCAAAAATCCAGGATTCCGATCCAGCATCGCAATCGCAACGAACGTGCCGATCGCCACCCGTCACGCTCCCACACACAGACACTCACTATTTTTGCTACGATCACCGTACAAACGAGACTCTTGCGACTGGGCCGGATGTGAATATTGATCAGAATGATCGATCGATGATACGAAAACGTGTCTCGCTGTCAATGCCGGCTAAATCGATCAGGTGGCAGCCATTGCACTGTCCTGCTCTCGTGTTTAGGTACATAGGCGCTGCGAATTTCCCACATTCCAGCAACAACTTTCAGTTGACTACGGATTCTGGTATATTTAGCTTATTACCTAAATACTTGACGCCCATTGAGACCGATATACATTTGTTATAACACTTCATAATAAACAAAATGACAGAAATTTTGGAGCAGAAGTAAAATGTTTGGTTTTGCATTATTTACTACGGTATGTGGGTACTATTAACTTATTTATAAATATTTTATTTAGATCATAAGTAGGTAGTTGAACTAAAAAGTGAGTTCACTACCTCACAAAATATCACGACTATTACCCCCAGTATCCGAAAGACTGATCAACGCTAAATTGAACTAATCCGCTGTTAAAACTCTTGTCAAGTAGCTATTGGGTTGCTAGAAGCATGTTTAAATAGTTTAATTTGATCATAGTGTCAGTTAACATAGTGTGCTGTCAAGTTTAACTGGAGAATGTAACGTCTTCTACGTCTTGAGATTGTTGAGATTGTAATTAATGAACATATAAGCTAATGAACAATGAGCAATGTGATCACCATTACAAACAAAACCGTATTTCAAATAAAAGTATCATAGATCTATCAGTTAATTTTGGCCAGATCAACGTTTCAGAAACCCATATGTAACAGACCATTTTCTTTTATCATGCGCAAAATCCCCATGGATACCACCTCTGCCAAAGACGGTGGAGATGGTTATGTCGGACTCGTAACGGTGGTGGAATAATACAAGATACCTACATCTCTTAGGGTAACATACCTACAAAGGTCCATGAGCAAAGTTCTCATATCGCAATCGAGGTATTATCCTCAAGTGGACCCTGCTTTCTTCCTAAGACTAGTAAGTCTGAACATCATGTCCGCCGACCGCCTGGTCGGAAGTATTTCGTAACACTAGCTACTTACTGATTCCTACTAGGTATAGATATACAAAGGTAGATAAGTATTTCCCGAACTGACCTACGAATCGAGCCGATCTACGAGCAAAAGGCGATCTACGAAAAAAAGGATCTAAGAGGGATTTTTTTCCTTAGTCTAATTATCTCAGTGCCCTTAGCACGAAATACTATTAAATACGTAATGTAAAGGTATCGACAAAACGAAGCATTGTAATTGGCAGCCTGCCTACTAGTACGAGAGCCCACGGCCAAAATTTTTGTCTCATAGCAATACGGCCAAAACCGCATCAAATCGATAGATACGATTATCCTGAACTCGAAAATACCAATATCAGACATTTTCCGCGTAGCGTTTGATCTGACCGAATTTTCAAAATTGTCAAAGAATGTTACCGAACTGCATCATAGCAATATGTCTGATTTGCAGACTGCAGTTGAATGATAGTTCTGAGATACCGGAAACATATTTTTCAGACGTTAGTGGTGTAGCGCAAACCCGTAAAATCACTTAAAAAAATTAAAAATGAGACAAAAAAAATGTCTCGTAGCAATACGTCTGAAAATCTTTTTTATTAGTAAATTTTGGTTATTTGATGCGAACAAAACAATTTTCAGACGGAAATGTGAACGCATTAAATTTTGAGACCGTTTTGAAAATGTTAACAAATTTTACCGATCGGTATCATAGCAATATGTTTGAAAATTGTTGGACATGATAAAATAAGTTGTCTACATGTGCAAAAAATTTATATCAGACAAATTAAGTGTAGCACCTTCTCTATCAGACAACTTTTCGATACTCAGATATCATTTAAAAATCGTATTGAGGCATCTTGAATTTTCTGTTACAAACCAATGAATACGTTGCGACCCTGAACTTATTAGATGATAATTAACAAAGAATTTACCCGAAACCGTAACATTGAAGTTGAAGGACTGAAATAAATCGCACAAAAGGAAACTGGGATGAAGTTGAAAAAAAAAAACGGTTTATTCAAAGTTACAAAATATTCTCGTATCCAATCGCTGTCGGATTCGGAATCGTCGTCGAAATGTTAAACGTTATTTTCGTTTTTGTGAGTATATGCTACACTTAAAGTGTCTGAAAACAGGGTTTTGGTAATCATGGCAGCAATACGAAAAGTTGGAAAAAAAAATTATCCGTATTGCTATGATACAGGTCGGCTAAATTGGTTGACATTTTCAAAAATGCGCTCAGGCTATATGCTACGCGCAAGATGTCTGAAAACAAACTTTTTCGTAATACAATTATAAAATCTATGTACATTTTCACTATCAGACGTATTGCTATAATACCTACTGCCTTTATTTTTTGACACAGCAGAAATGGCCTCCCACGCAGGTGCTACACTTTCGACCGTTACTACACACCTAGTCGGGTTCAGAATCATACAATCTAACGATTTTATAGGGTTTTTGCCGTATTGCTATGAGACATGGTTGGTCATGGTCGTGGGCTCTCGTACTACCACGGATACCACCTCCGCCAAAGACGGTGGAGATGGTTATGTCGGACTCGAAACGGAGGTGAGATAATACAAGATACATGTCTCGCACCCCGGTAGGGTGACATACCTACTAAGGTCTATAAGCAAAACTCTCATATCGCAATCGAGGTATTATCCTCAAGTGGACCCTGCTCTCTTCCTATGGCTAGCAAGTCTGAACATCAGTAGCCTTAGCACGAAATACTATCGAGTTCGTAATGTAAAGGTATCGACAGAACGGAGCATTCCGATTGGCGGGCTTACTCATGCTCACAAGTTCACAAGAGGCAGACTGCAATCACAATGCTCCGTTCTCTGGAAACCATTACATCACAAATTCGATAGCAGTTCATGATAGTGCTACAGAAACACAATCCGGTGAGGCGGTCAGAAGTATTTCCTAACTCTAGCTACTAATTCCTACTAGGCATACCTACTTAGATACAGAGGTAGATAAGTACTTCCTGAACTGCGCTGTTAGCAGATTGACATCTGCTGATGATTCAAAGTTAAGTATTTAAAGTAATATCGTCTATACTCCCGCCACGCTACGCACCCGGCGATCTACGAAGAAAAGGATCTAACAGGGTTTTTTTTTTCGGAAGTCTAATTATCTCAGTGCCCTTAGCACGAAATAGGTACTATTAAATACGTAATGTAAAGCTATCGCCAAAACGAAGCATTGTAATTGGCAGCCTGCCTACTGTGAACATGTGCGTGTAAAGTCCGCTAACCGTAATGCTCTACTCTCGATACCTTTACATTACGAATTCGATAGTTTTTCGTGCTTAAGGTAGGTACAGTTGGTCAGAGTATTGCCTCGTTGAGGGACTGTCCGCAAATACACGCCCCGTCACTTTTGGCAATATAAATCGTTATGTACTTATTTACATACCTACATACCTACATAATGTACGTAATGTCTTATTTTCACCGGAGTAGGCAGAGACAACAGCCCACAGGTTACAGTGACCAGGTTTAGATAATTTATAATTTTCATTGCGCGCTTGAGGACCTCCGAGACGTAGCAGCTACGGTCGAATTCAATTCAATTTATACCACTTAGGTGGCAGACAAGCAGACTGTCCACTTGATGGAAAGTGTTTACCGTGGCCTATGGACGTGTGCTACACCATGCCGACTCTGTAAGAACCTAATGATCGCATCATAGTTATTATGACGTCATAATGTAGGTAGGTAGGTATTTATATTACAGGGACCTACATATTTACTCTAAACACGTCATTAAATATTGCGAGGAAAGCACGGGGTGCCATGGCGGAGAAAAATAATACAACCAATCATAGATTGTATCAAACCAACACGCGCTCTCTTTTATTTTTCAGTGCGGTAACCCTCACGGATACCTCCTCACCCCTCACCGAAGTCAGCGCTAGTGGTTTTATCAGAGTCGAACTGACCAAAACCGCACGGCCAGGCCGTCTCGGGTCATCAGTAACCGAGATTAAGGTTGCCTTTGGGGTTAGTCCACAAATTGAAAGTCGCTAAGCGGGCCATGGAGCGAGCTATGCTTGTCTTGGATAAAATTCGCAATGAGGGCATCCGACAAATAACTAAAGTTACAGACATAGCTCGCAGAATAACCAAGCTGACGTGGCAGTGAGCTGGCCACATCTGCCGGAGGACCGATGGTCGCTGGAACAAATGTGCCTTTGAGGGGAGACCGCGAGAAGGCAAACGGAAGGTAGGACGCCCCCAAATCAGATGGACTGATGAGCTGAAAAATGCGGCTGGGACAGACTGGATGCGGAAGGCGGAGGATAGGGAGCAGTGGCGCACATTGGGAAAGGCCTTTGTCCAGCAGTGGACTGTGATAGGCTGAATGATTGGTATATCCCTAAAGCGCCGGATGAACCGAGTCAACCAGCACTCTAAGGCCTCGTTCCTCTTTCCGAAAATATACATATAGGTATTTGAAATTAAGTAAAACAACATTATTTAGTATAAATTTTATTTTACAAGAGTAAACAGTACAAAGCGCTGACAGGTACCAACTTCTGTTAGGTAAGCTAAAAAAGTGACTCCAATTGGAGCCTAAGAATATTTCATGATAAGAACCACATTATAAATAAGTAAGCAGTAGGTATAGTATTCATGCAAATATATTCTCACGCCTACTTCCTTTCCAGGGTAGGCAGAGGTGAATTGACAACCACATTTCACCAACCATTGTATTCGGTCTCACGTAATAGGGGGTGAGCCAATGTTAAACAGCCCTACCCCTCAGCCGCCTTGCGAGACACCGCATGGGAAGAGATACCGATAGTCCAAATTGTACTATACTGGGGAACTAACTTGGCATTGTACTTGACATCTGTGCCTGCTTCTTGCATTTATTATAAATAATACCTATTGACAGCCTTTTTTGTAAGTATCCTACTATTCCTACTAATTTTATAAAAGTGAAAGTTTATGAAGATATTTGTATGTTTGTTACTCAATCGCTCAATGCTGATCGGATCTGGCTGAAATGTGATACAGAGAGAGATTTAATCCCGGGAAAAGGTTCCTATGGGTTATGACAACAAGATTAAAACACGCTAGCAAAGCCACGAGCATCAGCTAGTTTGATATTAATTTCAAAATCAATATTAAATGGTAGGTGGTCTACGTAGGTATTGACTTCTAGTAATCTGCTAGCAATGGGACCAGTATTACCTACTTACTTATTTATATTGTGCTTAAGTACACTATGGAAGAACGAAGCGTTCATATTACTTATAAAATACACAATCAAATTGTCATCATACAAAATCTATATAATGTAGTTACAGGCAAGTACAAAAGTTCTCAAATGTTAAGCATAACAATGTTCCTTATTCATCTCAGTTGCACTTTGATTTGGATGGAATGTTTTATATGGAATGTAAGTATTACCGTCTCAACAAATATCCGGATATTGGTCAAAACTGTTCTCAAAAACACTAACTTAATTAAGGTATTGAATACATTGCTAGCTGGATTTCTGTTTTATAAGCATATTTACTTATGAAACTGTAAAGCAATTATTTGTTGGAGGGGTTAACAATTCTTTCTAAAACCCCTCCCAAGAACCGTTTAAAAGATAGAAGAACTTATAATATGAGATCGTTCACATTCACACCAATACTTAGTTCTTGGGTGCCAACTATATTCGCATTTTTTATTGGAAGGAATCGTCAAATTATCTGAGTACATAGCTTCAGTTAAATTAGATTTCGATAAATGGTATTTTCATTAATTAAATAAATGTGGAGTGGCAACAGTTAATTGGATTTCACCAGTGAAAATCCGTACAACTATCTAGCTCAAGCGGTGCTCAAAAAACAATTCATTCAATTGATGTTGGTTCCTATTTTTAGTGAAATTTGCTCTAAGTCATTAATTCCAAACTCTCCGCGACCCATTCGTATCTCATCGCTCAACTGGCAATTAATATCTAATAAAATATAAATCAAATTCATATTTTCTAGAAAACAATTTTGATCTTAGATACTTCAAAGTGTAACTGAGATTAAAAATTGTGTTAAAACGTAAATTAAAAATTCGTTATTACATTCATAAGATTTTTTTACACAAACATCAAGAATGTTCATGAAAAATTGGCGGGAATGTGTAGGTATAGATAAAATCAGCAATGTTTGTGAGGCGCCTGTTGTCTTCTGTTGCTACATAAAATGAGCTTCGAGCTAATAAAATGGCTATAAGTAGCAAATATCCACGAAACCGGGTTACGGCCGTATGTAAATATAAAATGTAGGTACCTTACTTTATATAAGTAGGTATGTAGATACCTACTATAGTTAAGGAATTCGGTAAGTAAATTATAAACTATTCTAGACTATGAATGAGATATTACAAGTTATGCCACAGGCTATAGCTATGCGTCATGTATCATTCGTTCATTCGTTAATTTAAAAATCGAATATTGAATTTTATTATTACGATCAGAGTATCGTAACAATTTACAAGAGTGATTATCTACTAGTCAGCCTTACGGTGATGCAGATATTTCTAATTTGTCCACGTAATGCTATCGCTGGTTTTTCAGGTTCTTGATTACCGATCGTGCTAATTAA
The DNA here is from genome assembly GCA_963691645.1 of Pelosia muscerda. NCBI lineage: Eukaryota > Metazoa > Arthropoda > Insecta > Lepidoptera > Erebidae > Pelosia > Pelosia muscerda. The sequence goes on along the minus strand of OY829114.1, from coordinate 12,008,450 downwards.
AGTTTGCTTTATGGACATTACGATTTTGTTTCATCCAAAAAGTCGCATATAAAAAAATGTGTGCTGCCATCGACATCCGTTCGGCACACCATATTCTTTTGCAGTGAGATCCAATGGTGAGATTCGTAATTATTTGCTCCAAACACAATTAAGTTTTTTTTACTATTGTTCGCCTTTTCAAGTGATATGAAAATATATTTTTAGTATGACATAAAAACTCATAATCCATTTATATTTCATGTAATTTTTTTTTAATTTGCCACCTTTGCGCAAAGTAAATTTTTATAATGCTTATAGATGAGATTAATTGATATATTTATGTGCAATATGAATAGGTTTTCATTACACTTAATTAGAATTTAAGACTACTTTATAAATTTATATTAAGTAGTTAATGTACACTTTTCAAAAATATTAATACAATTACACAATTTGTTAACAATGATAATCCTGGACATCTGATTTAATTTTCGCCAGATTCATTTAATATAATCTTCCAAATTATTTAGTAGTCTGAATAGGTACTTATTTTTTCATTTCTTTCACTTACTTATTAGCGAAGCGATCAGAATCAGCCTAATTTACATATAAGAGAAAATAGTATACCAAGAGAAGCTGTTATTAAATTCGCGGTGATTCGCGGCTTTCGTCGTGCAGCGAATAGGAAAACTTTTTCGAAGTTCTTATTGGGTATCATTCCCTCTACACTATGACAGATATTGCAACAAAATGGCCACAGCTTTACCTATTCATAGTAGTACATTTGACGATACCTCTTTAACAAAACTGACTACCCGTGTGCCATTCAACAATAGTTCATTAGGTAGAAATAAATTGTTGAATACATTTTCTTTTAATTTAGGTTAGCTAGTAATTGGGTATTGCCAATGTTCTTCAACTAGGTCAGACAAGCTCAAACTCTTTGAAAATTCCTAATAACTTTTCCAAGAAAACATAAATCATTTTCTCTTTTGGTGAAGTTTAATTAAAAATCCGTGTTGAGCTTTGTGCTATGATTAGGTAGCAAAATGTAATTTGTTATACAAAACCAACTTATATTCAATATTTCGACTGCTACATCAGCTAATTAAAGCAAGACACTGCAGATTTTTATCACACGATTTCATATTTTCTTTTTCATAAGTTTAATTTTCGAAGCAACATTCACCGTGTGCGACCGCACACGTTTCTCCTTCTCGCCATTTCTTTGCAAGATGGCGGCTCTTGTATTTAACCGCATGGTGTTTAATATCCTGAAAGATCTGCAAATGTCTGGTCCACTTCTTCTGCAATGGCTTTGTATTTACTGCGCTCGTCTACCACCTCGTCTGTTAGTAATATTAGTTTGTTAGTAACAGTGAATATGGTTCACCTAAGTACAGTCACCTGCAATAATATGTATACACTTTGGAACCTTGTCACAATAATAAATGACAAGTCAACATTATGACATAAAACTGTAAAATTCGACAAGTTCGATGTGAAAATGTTCTAAAACGTTTACATATTATTGTAGGTGACAGTACCTATGGGTTCCTAAACCTTATTTTTCGTTCGTTTTTTAAATAACCCATTCAATTTTACAGCGGTAAATTTTGATTATCTTACAGAAGTCATAAGGATTGGTGCGACTTCTACCTACTCGTATAGATATTAGGCAAGAACTATTAATAGGTTAACAGAGGAAAACAAAAAAAAATACGTCAAATACTGCATGAAATCTCCATATCTAAAGATACAGTAATGATGACCCTCTTTCCTGAGACTTTGCTTTCAGCTTACCATCAGGCGAGGTGAAGTCAATTTGACGTGTCCTAGACTTAAGAAATCTGAGCAGCCTCAATTATGTATTTAAATTTGCTCTTGGTAAGCAGCTTTCATTGGGGAATCCTGAATTTTTATAGATGCCTACGTAAGTATGTAAATCTTACAGTGTAATGTCAGACCGCTTTTCAGTTCCAGATCAGTTTTGAAGAGTTATCTACATTCACAGAGTTCCTACGTACCTTAATTACCTGTACCGTCTTTTATTCTGATTACCTACTTCCAGGACCCCGATTATACAAAAACTGCCATTGAATTTTCGGCATTACAAACATAGCATTAAAGTTCAAAAATAAAATGAAAAAAATTCACTATATTGTTCTTCACTTTATACGATGTCATTTAAAATTTAGACCTTAGATGTAGAGCAGTAAAGTCTAAAATTCTATGGCATTTTTAGCAATCTCAGTGGTTTGACTGGGTTGTCAATTAGTAGAATCGGGGCCGAGACGTTTGGACACTGTACAGTGCATGCAAACTAAACAGCTACGGTAATAATAAATAAAAGTATACTTACGAAATCTAAAGCACGTTTACAAAGCTCTATGTACACTAAATAAATCAACACTATTATACAGGGGGTGACATTGAATCTGTGCAATTTCTTCGAAACTCGTGCCCTGCGGTTGATAAAATGAAAAAGTACTGACTTGGTACCCATTCAGGTACTTCTTTCATTAAACAATATTTCTTTGAATTATACAGGTGTTAGGGAAGCGCTCCATAGTGGTACTCACGGTACATTTTGGCATAAAAAAATAAGTCAATCATCAATCAAGTGTCAGTAAAGCTAAATGCCGTGGTGAGAAAGATATGTATAGTATAATCTCACTTCCGGCAATCAAGGACGCATAGAAGGCGTGCGTTTTAGTCGGTTTGAGTCCGACATAATCACCTCCACCTGTTTTAGCGGAGGTGGTGATATTACACACGATAAAAAATGAGACATCACTACAAAATAAATACAAGTGACGCCATTATACGAGTTGATTTTTTTAATGAAATTATTGTTTCATTTAGCTTTACTAACATTATGGAGGTTAGGTGCTATGAGTTCCCAGGTTCGATTCACCGCAGTGTTACTGGGCATATTTTAATAAAACCTTTATAGCAGTACTGAATCTCGTAATGTATCTACTCGGTGGACGGCAATAAGTTAGAGGTATCTATTTTTTAACAAATCTGACACAAATTCAGCAGTGATGGTGTTTTATTGAAATTTCACGAATTCAATGTTGGGGCCTTACTAAAAAAGGGGTAGGTACCTCTTAGGTAATATTATTTCAATCTTACTTCTTTAAAAAGCATCGGTTGCTTATTGATTAAGGAGTCGGCCTTACGATCGAGAAGTTTCGGGTTCGAATCTTGACTAATACCCACTCCTAATACAAGCCATTGAGCTTAGCTGAAGGGGTTAGATTGAATATTAATAATTCCGGCTCCTAATATTTAAAAAGAAAACTTCCATAGTGAGATTCGGACGGACCGTCGTCCTCATCGATAGCGTCTGTCAGGAATCAACATACCTTATTATGTACCTACCTCGGTAGGTATACACAGAATAGGTACCTATTATTATTGTTATGTACTTATATGGTTAAAATGTGTTAAACAATATCTCTTACTGTAATCTGTAGTAAATAAATATATATTTATTTAATTTCTTACGAATTTACAAGATACAGTACACAAATATCAATGGACGACAACAGTTGTCCCAGTCACTCTGAGAAAGTAAAGTAAGATCGAAATAACATTACTTTTAAGAGACGGTAAGGCACAGCACAGCTGTCTACCTAAATATTTAAAACATTCACATGCACTATATATAATATTTATCTACATACAAACCGAAACCAAATTCAAAGCATGTAATATCCTGTTAACAACCTACCTATATGCTTGACTTCCATTACAGAAGTGCAATAATTTCGCTGCATGGAGCTAAGTCAATTACAACCTAAAGTAGTCTATAGAATATAATTGTACGAGTATGAAAAGTGCTAATGCAAATTGCAACTAGTACAGTTGTATTGTATTGAATTTAACTCTTAACTCACGTGGCGTGTTAAAGCTATCATGATACGTACATCCGAAACTTCAGCTTAGCAGGAAAGACGCAATTAATCTGGCATACTTCGGTAAGGTTTAAGGCCGAAAGAAATATCATGTAGGTGTTATACGTTTGCCGTCTTGGGTCCGATTGATATAAATGAGATTAATTGTACCTACCGACTGCCCGAAATTTCGGATGTAGGCACTTTGAACATTCATGTCCAAATGTATCTTCTAGACAGTAATTTAATTGGAACTTATATATTTTACCATCAGATCATTGATTACTATTTAAATACAGTCTACAACTAATCTTCACCAAGGAATTGCAATAAAACAAAATGTAAATAATAAATTAATTTATTATATTACTCGAAAATAAATACCGCCATAAAGCTATTGATTTTAATACTTTAAATCAGGAGTAAAAATATAAAGTAAAAATACATCTATTCGGATATTGTTTGAATCGCGGGCGGTGGTAAGCGATGCCGCAACGTGCCGGAGTGACACCAGCCAAGTCCGAAAGGCAGTGACTCCACTTATTCCTTGAGGATGAGTTCCACAAAGGCTGTGTCCAGATCGTCTCCGATGTCCTTGTATTTCTCCTTCTCCGCCACAAGCTCGTCTGCACATTTGAACACCATTACATCATTGGTTCAAAGGATAATGGATAGAAAATAAATTGTATCATCATTTTTAATTTTAAGTTTTCATATCTCTTCCCAAAGTCAAGTTATGATAAATTAGTGTTGCGCAATGCCGGTTACAGACGGTGCGGTATCTCTGGTGCGGCTTGATCTTTGCATTCAGAAGCGGCTAAGCATACTAATATGTCTCGGTTAGTGATGGGAAAATTTCTTCGTTTAAATCAGTGAAATAATTTCATCCGTCGTATCACAATCCAGCTTTACCGTCTGTAAGCGCACTAATTTAGCAGCAGCGGATGTAAAAAGTATTAAAAATGCTTACATGTTCGTATCCTTGTTATTCTGAAGCCATGCGGCGGCGCGCTGTGTTACTTACTAGAAGAGCGTTTTATTTTTGCATAGAAAAATGTAAGTTTTCGATAGAACGTCCAATTAGTTTCACATGCAAACTCGGTTAGAAAGCGTAGTTTTTGAATTTTGTTACTATTTAATGTTCGTTGTACAGAGTTATAGGACGCGTGTCGGTTAAGTAAATGCATGAGACGTGTGCGGCGACGGCGGCTGTGGTCAGTGGCAGCACGTGCAGCGCTCGCAGACGCGCGGCGGCGGCGCGGGCGCGCGCAGGCCGAGGTCGTCGAAGGCGCAGTCCAGCTCGCCGCCCACCTCGTGGAACACCTCCTTACTGGCGATCAGATCGTCTGCGGACACGGGCGCCGTCAGTCGTCGCGGAACCTCAGCGGCGGCGGGAGCCAAACTCACACGCATGCAGACCGACCGACGGGCCGGGGACCCACGCGAGGGGTACAGAAATTCCATCAGCTATACTTTCAGACGTTTATTTGCAAAATAAAAATAATACTCTCTGGGGGATCGACGCACAAGATTATCACCGAATACGCGAAACGCTGGCGGCGACGCGACATGCCGAGCGAAAGTCCGTAAATTGAACAAGTTATTTGGATTTATGACGGAGGTGCGGCCTCTGCGGGAGGGGCGGCTGGAGCTGCCTCAGCCGGGGGCGCGGCCGCAGGAGCAGCTTCCGCGGGTGCTGCAGGCTCCGCCGGCGGGGCTCCCTCCGCTGGGGGAGCGGTGGCAGGAGCCGCACCTTCCGCAGCCGGGGGGGCAGCACCTTCCGCCGGTGGTGCAGCTGCCTCAGCCGGTGGCGCAGCGGGTGCTCCCTCGGCCGGTGGAACGGCTCCTTCTGCTGGAGGAACTGCTCCTTCCACCGGAGCAGCTCCTTCAACTGGAGCAGCGCCTTCAGCAGGAGGAACTGCTCCTTCCGCGGGAGCAGCACCGTCGGCGGGAGGGACTGCCCCTTCCACGGGGGGTTCGGCACCCTCGGCAGGCGGCGCAGCGGGGGTTCCGTCGGCGGGGGCCTCTTCCGGTGCGGGAGGCGGAGGGGTGGGTTCCTTGGGGTGAAGGCGTTCGTATTCTAGGCGCGCCGCCTCCTCTGCCGCCTCTCGTTCCTTACGCTCCGCCTCTTCAATGGCCTCTCGCTCTAGACGCGCCTTCTCTTCAGCCGCCTCTTGTACTTTGCGCGCCGCCTCTTCAATGGCCTCTTTCTCTCTGCGCACCGCCTCTCTCGCTTCGCGTATGACCGAAAGCTGGCGTTCGTTGGGGTCGACGCCGGGGACGAGGTCCACGAACGAGTCGTCGATGCCGTCCTGGATATCGTTGAAGGACTCCTGGGCTCCGATGAGGTCATCTGGAGCAGTGACGGAGCGTGAGCGAGCGCTCGCGAGCATGCCACGCGGGTTAGCACGACGGGACGGACGCCGGGCGCTACACTAGGGGTCGTGCGGGTCCTCTCATGCCCCGTGCCTCGGACGATGGTATGTACAATGCTTCGTGTAAAACTGCAGTCGCTTTCTGCGATAAATTTTGGTTCGCCCCGAACTTCCCAAATTTCTTTATGGTTTCCAATTTCATTGATGATTTAATGATTATAATACACGCGTTTTACGTGAATCATGATGACGTTATAGCTGATAGAATTATCAGGGATATGTTAGACAGCGGGGGCGGTCAGGGCACACGTGTTAGTAAAAAATACAACGATGTAAAAATAATAATATATATATTCATAAACACTTTTATTAGAATACTCTTAAAAATCATTAAATTATTTTTCACGACCTTATCTATCAATTCATTAATCGATAACATTAAAAAAGACGGACTCCCTACATTATTGTATCGCTCGCAGGGCCCCCTCGAGCCTGCGAGGCTGCCAGCTCTACTCTGTGCGCGACGCGGGACGCGACGTTTAGTTATACTTTACAACTTGCGATAGTCGCCATTTATTCATCGATTAATTTAAATAAATAACAACAAACTCAAATTATGACACGAGAAAATCATACTCCAAACATAATAAGAATATCAAATATTACCAATTTAGCAAGAATATTCCTATAAATATCATTATTTATTGTATTACCGTCACGCATTGAATAAAAATATCTAATCTCTTCACTAACATTAAGTAAATTAAGTTCATAATAAATTGCAAAACAGTGCATATGAAAAATATAGCTTTCGGCGATTTGTTTGCACTTATCCCGTTCGGAGAAATATAAAAATTACATCGAAACAGAATACAGCGACTAATTTGTTCTACAAACACAAAGAAAATTTAATATTGTACAAAAACTATGTGCATCTCTATAAATAATGTTTAATGTCTTTTAAGTTGAGTGTAAAATGTATAACATTTTGGACCCCAGTTTGGAATGTCGATATAAACATTTTATGCCTTACACTAAGTGCTAGAGAAGCGATTACCGCATACGTCATTTATGTATATCGTTCATCTGACATAACAGGCACGCTCGTAAAGTAATGACTATAAAAACAAATTACACGTTTCAACTATACGGACATACATATTAGTAATCTGTGGATGTAATAAAAAAAAATGCACATGGCAGTGCTTTCGTAGCGAACACTCGATTTTCTTGACGTTACTTTAAAAAGCGGCTGGCAATTATTCTATATCTAATAACATCTATTCGCGCGCTCGTCTCACTCGTTCGTTCAACAAAGAAGTTCAAACCAGTCAATGAAATGAAAACTTCTTTCGTTTTCTAGTTCACTCCCCGCAACATTTTAATTACCTTTGGCGCCAATAATATTCTAAGATGGCGGCTCTACAATTTTACGTTGTTTATGATAGAATTGTGCTAGAGATGAAATAGTCGAGTTAGGAGTTAGTGAGTCGAACGCGCGAGTGTGGGAAGGGGCGGGGTGTTCACATGTTCTGGATGTCGTGGAGCGTGGCCTCCATCTCCTCCTGAAGGAGTTTGCTCTTTTCGCGCTCGGCCACCAGATCGTCTGCAAGATCGGACGTGGGCCACGGTGAGTGGAACACACAACAAACAGCCAAACATTGGTCCAAACATTTATTGGAAATATTTATACAGTGAAAAGCTTTCCAAATGTTTGAACCAACTAACACAGGCAAAAACAACATCGATATAAAACCATGCCAAATCACAGAAATAAAACACATCAAAGGATCGAGCGGTCTAGTAGGAGACATTTAAAATCATGCTAACAAAAAGATATGAACAGAATTGAATTTGAACAGCGAGCACGGAGATAATTACACAAATGTGTAAAAAAGAGTTCTTTCTTTGCAATTTAGTGCAAATGGGTGCTTTAACAAAAACAATTCTGTGGTCATTAAAAATAAACTCTAACACTGTTACTATGAAATTAAGATTATAAAAAAAGCTGAGATTGTAGCAGAAATGATAGAAAAAAAGCTTTCAAATCTATTGTACAGCGTTGTAACTCGTAAGCCAGATCTAATGGCGACTGAAGTGGTATCTATAAGTGCGCAATGTCCAAAGCTTTGTTATATTCAAACGTGTTATTTAAACTTGACTTCAGAGATTCGAATAGTTCACTTAACCAACTGCTGTACGTAGAATAGCTCTGTACATATTCTGGAGACCCTTGAAAACTTGGAAAACTAGCATCAATAACATGATAAATTCTAAATCAATCAGAATTAGAATGTCTGCTACTTCGTTTAGAGTATTTTTTTGATAAACATACGGGTATTTCAATTTTAAATTTCTTGAAATATGAACTGATAGATTACCTTCAAGCCTGTCGACCTCCTTCTGGAGTTTCTGCACGGAGCGCTCAGCAAATTCGGCACGCGCCTCAGCCTGTAAACATTTAAGATTTCTTTTAACAATTGATCTTTAAAAAACAGCCCATTTTCTGTGCATTTTCTACATGAAAAAGTAATCTCTATTTTCTTTTGTGAGCAAGTGAAAACGTCATATTGACTTATCCAAAATATTTTTTATAAAACTTACAAAAAGTGATCTAACATTAAAACAAAAAAAAATAGAAAATAGGCTGTTTTAAACTTCTTCAATTATATGGACATGCAAAAAAATTCAAAGTAAATTATTTCTTTCTTTTTTTTTCAAAACTGTTAATTTAAATAGTAAAACATGAAAATTTATTAATAAAACAAAAAAAAATACTATGTTACAAACAACAAAAGCCACAATCACCATGCATTTACCTTTACCGAAAGCGGCTATGTGCTGAGTGACGTCACTACAACACTAAATACCGAAACCGTTACCCAATGTATATACTAAATGATTGTGAAGATATATAAATAATAAAATACATAGTAGATGCAGGATGCTTTGGACACCTTTTGATATAGCAAGAAGTCATATTTAAGAAATATAACGAGGATTCTAATTCATAAAGGGCGAGGTTGCAATTGCAGACAAGTATGCAACCACAGTTTGTTGTCAAGTGAATTTTAAACATCAAGAATTTATTGTAAGGGTTTGTTCAAATTGGCACATCTATATTATTGTCATCATAATTAGGTATCACTTTATTGTTTAAATTCAATACCAAATATTATATCCATATCATTATTATAGCATATGTTTAAGATGTCCAGAGCATCCCTCGTATATAAAACTTACTTGTGATAGTTTCTGCGAGAGGCTGTGGATCTTATCTTCAACGTGCTCACGCGTCGCCATTGCCTAGCCACACAGGATGGATTACTAACGGCAAGCCACCGACATGCCGCCTATGTTGTGATTGTAAACTTTACCTTCACGAGTTTGCGAGGGAATTAAATTCTGTACAGATACTGATTTATGAGAGGTAACCTCGATATTGAGCCTCAGGCACAGTAACTCAGTCTAGTAGAAACCGGATCTAATAGTAGCTTTATAATACACCATGAATAAAACTGTCCTCAGCGTAAACCAGCAAAATAAGGACAGTACATTGAAAAATTATGGAAACAAAAACATGGATTGATAAATGCAGCTTTTAATATAATGAGTAATGATAAAGCATATAATCACAACACAGACGTAAAGTACATACAGCTAGATACAGAAATACACAAGTATAGAAACAGAGGATAGTGGTCGTGTATAGATACATAGATGAAGCACCAACCGCCGTCGCTCGACACGAGAGCCTACACCAAACGATCGTAGATTTACATGTTCCACCTGTACGGTCAAAAATGTCAACTCAAAAACACCCTATTTTAGTTTAAATTTTGAAAAATATGCCCAATTTCTTATGTAATATCCCAAATTTTTATGACTACTATAATTTTACCCATGGATGGAATTGAATAGCAATTTATTTTAGGGATAATATGTATGAAGGTCGGATTTTTTTTTTAAAAACAGGATTTTAACACGAGGTTCAATAAATTGACATTCTTGGCGCCAAAGGTGCAACGTACTAACCCAAAACACTGAATGGCCAATGAACATGAAACGAAACTACAACCGTAACCAATGCAATCTACGTAATCTTCTGGTCCGGCTGTTATTTTACCTCTTTCAGTTGAGCGTCCAGAAGTTTTGCCTGGGTCTCGTATGTCTCTTCCCTTTGTGTAGCCTGCGATTATTATTTGTTAACGAAAATCACAAAACAACGAACACCGGGTAGGTACATGCGTCATCGCGCAGTGTTGCCATATTGCAAACAACTCTACGCGATAGTAGATAGTAAAACGAGTAGGTAGTAAAACACTAAAACTATGTTACACAGACATAACTGTTGAGAAAGAAAATACACACAACAACAAAATTAAAAGAAAATATCAAAACTGACGCGACGCAATCACAGACACGTTGCTCTCCGAATCCCATTTACCATCAATGTTGGATATTTTTAGACTATTTATACTGTGGATATTTTTACTTATTAGACTTATTAGAACCTTAGAAATTGACAATTAATAATGATAGAAAAAAGAATTGTAGAGCTAATTAATAAAAAAAAATATGTTCTCAAAACGAATTTACCTGTTAAAAATAATAAAATAATATAGTTTTTTTTAATCATTGTATGGGAAATGAGATGGAGAGACGAACACTAGAGTGCGGCAGAATGCAGTTAGGCAAGCTAACGGAAACACTCGAATAGTAAAACCGATCTCGTTCGCATTCACACCTCCTTTAGGCGGGTGGTGAGGGTTTTGATTTGGTTTTTGTACTCCTCTTCGCGTTGGTTGGCCTGTGTAGAATTTTATTGGTTACTCTTTACTTACATCAAAGGACGCTACTATACACGCTCATGTTTGTAATTACTAGGGTAATTGAACCAAATTATCGAAACGCTTCATTCCAGTGCACTTAACACTTGGAAATCGAAACAATAAAAAGACCTTGTCGTAGTTACTTGCTAACACTTATGAAGGTTGGTGCATCATTACGAATTACGTTCCTAAACCATCTTCTACTGAATGTTTTGAGGATATGAAATCATCCTCTTTTAAAGTACCTAGCTTTATTCCTAGTCCTAATCTAATATATCTTAGAGAGAGAAAAAACAATAAATACCTTCTCCTCGGAGACTTCCAGGGATTTCAAGTTGTTACCAACGACACGGAGTTCCTCCTCAAGCTCGACAATTTTGCTGAGAAAAAAAATTAAAGCAACAATCAATTTCTACTGTAATTAGCACACTGTACAAGAATATTTACTATCAAGAACTAAAATGTTCTCAGAACTTTGAATAAGAATATTTAAGTGATCTATTGTGTCCACAAAAAGTTGTAATTTATTTTCTCTAAGATAAATTAACAAGTTAACTGCTGCCATTACGTGTAACAATTTGTTCTATTTAACGGGAATTTTGAACAGCAATCTAGCCAATATCAATTAACTATCGGACGCTCGAACAGTGACCGAAATATTTGACAATTTAGACGGCTCATCTTACATTAACGGTAATGAATTGAAAAATGTTAAGCGTGCTTGTTACTATTTATTAATAGTATGATTTGTTATTTGAATAATATCTACAGATACTTTTTTAAATGATGAAATTCAACGTAACATGCAATATTGCGAAGGTGATAATTTTACTGAAATCAAAAATTTTGTTTCAGCTGAAAAACTATTATCGCCTTGGCAACTACCGAAATCCATTCACCAGCCGTGTCAGCGAAAATATTGCAAACGCGTACAGATAAGAAAATAAACTGGCATTTATTTAAGTAGTTAATTCATCCAAATTACATAATTACGTTAAATTTTACTGATTTCACTGACACGTACTAAAATGATATGGTCTCGGGTGATATATTGACTATCTTTAACATATTCAACTACATCAAGTGCGATATAGAACTGTTAATCGAGCAGCTCGCAATAATCAGCAAAACACTTGAAGGCTAGACAATTAATATCAACGCTACAATTTCAATGAACATATTTGATTTAAGTATTACCTTCATTATATTTAATTGTCTAGTCTCAGTGTAGTGAAGTCTCAAGCACACTGGCTACATTGGAATTTTAATTGAAATTTGAAAATTTGGAATCAATTTTCTTCTTGATTCAATAATATCTTGATTAGATTTCATGACGTCATTATGATTCTACCGCGTTAGATGGCAAGTAAAACCTACAGAACAAGCGCCATCATTATGACCTCAGTGAAATGGTGTTCTTCACGGGATCGATAGATGCTTTTTCGAGCCCCGCTTAAGCGCCCAATTGTAATTTAATTGATTAACTCTTAATATTGCTGTACTCCAAATGTAACGAGTCTCAAAATACAAGTGCACCCACTGTAGATTTATAGGCAGGTTCGAGTGGAGAATCCGAAGTAGCGAGTGTGATCGAGATGTTAAGCGGTACTCACCAGTCGCTCTGCTCGGCGCGCTCCTCGGCCCGCTCGAGGTCCTGCTCCATCAGCACGAGCTTGCGCGCCACCTACCGCCGGCCGAGCGTTAGTACACGCCCACACGCACACACACACACACAACACACACAACACACACTACTCACGCTACTCTACCGAGCCGGGCACCGCTCTCCACTTGCTTCGCGACATGGTGCAGTTGCTACATCTAAGTACTTTACGCGTGGCTTACGCTTGTGTTAGTGTCAATATTGACTACATCTTAGTAAGAAAACTACGCAAAGCTGTGAAGTACTTAATATAAATCACATTACATTACTGAAGTTATTCGAAAGTGTTGAAAAATTGCTTATTATCGTCAATTACAGATAAAGCGGAAAGAACTCGAGATTCAAAAATTAAAACCGTTGCAAAATAATAGTTTATAGTGAATATTTCAATTACAAATATAGAGAAAAGTACTCGAGATTCAAGAATGAAAACCAATCTACCAAATGTTTAGCGAGCTCTTCCGAGACTCGGCTTTTGTTAAAGGACTTTAGTCCGCAGGTGCGCATTTATCTATATTGTGCAGACATTTGTAAATTTAAAGAAGAAGCAAATGTCCTGATGTGGTCCTGCTAGAACTAAAAAGCAAAGCAGTGGTGGATCTTGAGCAAAAACACAAACATTGGAAAGTCAAAAAGGATCACACAAAGCGGGGCAGTCGAGAGCGGTGTCAGAACTCACATAAATTTAAAATATAAACGAGGGTTGTCCCAAAACATTTAGTTCTAAAAATTATTTTTCAATAAAACATTAATTATCTAAGTGCTATCTAGTGCATTATCATATTCGTTAGGTGATGTGTGCGTTTGCATATGTGCGGCACGCATACGGCCAGTAATTCTGGTGTAATGCGGTGCATATCTGAAAACGAAAATTGCCCTATACCACACATATTTCCTGACAACCTAACCTATATAGCCACGTTTAAGTGATACACACACGGAAGACAGAAGTTTAGTCGACACATGGACATGATAGTTTAACATTTGCATAAGAAATATCCATGAAATGGGGCAACCCTTGTTTTAGTTTGACGAGACCAGCGACGCTCGAGCGACACGCGAGCGTCCCTGGTCTGTTCCGTATTCTTACAAATAACAGCGATACCGTTTCAATAAACGCCATGAAACGGCACCACTCGGTATTAATGTTAAGACAAATGCAAATTAAATAATGTCCTGCAGATCAGCTTCCGCCTGGTACGCGACCTAGAAAGGCGACATGCAGTAAGAATAAGTGAGCGCCGATGTTAGAAATACCTATGTAGGTAAATCGGGTTACTGTGCAGAATGTTAAGAATGCAAATGAACAACCATGCAGAACGGAGGCTAAAACTTGCAAAACAACGCCTCGAGACCACTGCACAGAGACCATTATTGCGTGACACGCTGGAATAACAATGCCGAGATGTGTCAAACAGACACCAGTTAATGTCATTCTTATTTCAGCTAATGTCACCGCGATCGTGGCAGTGGCCCGTCGGCTTTACGAAGTGAAACCTACGATTCACCGGTCTCAGCACGTTCCTCTGCGCGTTCCAAGTCAGCCTCTACCATGGCCAGCTTACGAGCAACCTGGAGACACCAGACTACATTAAACAGCCGGCCAACACTGTCACATTTAACATGACTAATTCTTTGAAATTTTATGACAGTACTGCGTTGTCTTGGGCAAGTACACAGCTCATATATGGAATTAATGCTTATGTAACGACATGTGCTATGAAGGAGGCTAGTTCTTCCGTATATGGCGCGGCGAACAAGATCAGGCGCAATACGATTCCTTCTTGGGACACTGACTTTTACGATTGCCTTCACTTCACCGCGCAGGGTCATATGTCAGGGGAATTAGGACGTATTATTGTCGGGTAAACCATCTGTTATCGAGGCTGAGTGTCTAATTGTACAATAAAGACATACCAAATATAACTTATCGCCACGAAAATCAAGCTCATAACAGTTAATTAGCGGGGTAATGTTAATCAATTCGAAATCGAAACATCGCTTAGTAGGGAAACATTTTGAAACACATTGTGATTTTTTATGAGTTGAGTAGATATTTATCTTCAATTTCGAAAAATAAAAAAATGTCAGTAGGGTAACAATATCAACTCGTTAAATGACACGCTTATGAATGAGAAATCTTTCGAGAACTGGAATAAATCCAAGTATAACAAAACATCTGCGAGTTTTCAAGACGCACGCAGACGCATCATGACACAGTTATGAAATATTCATTACATGCGTATTGAAGCAAGACAAGCCAAACCAAACGACATCTAAACTCCCATATAAAGACCTCATCGTATTTCTTGTCAGCCTCCTCAGCAAGGAACCTCGCCTCCTTCAGCTGGTTCTCCAAGGCGTCCATACGCTCTTCATCGGCCAACGACCTGTTCTCGAGAACCTTACGGGCACTGGACGACGGAACATACAACTTTAGTATATGATCGAATGTGGCTATTTAAGGGGGTGTATTCAAGGGTAACCCATTGTTAGAAGACATGCAAACAAACGGACACTAGAAAGGAACATATAAAGCGAGACACAAATGTTGTGGACCTGAAAATAAAGTGTGAAACGGGGAATAGCGGATCGCTGTTAGCGATACTTGCTATTGCACGTTCCAACATTAATGAACTAAATCCGTAACGGGATTTTAATTTACTTTTTTTTATCAATAAAGTAGCGAAGTTTCGAACATTGCGTTAACATTTTGAAGTGATGAATTATAATGACATTGTTTAAAAATGTAATAAGCTGTACCGATGATGCAATGTTTGGAACTTATTACGTTTAAAACCAGATAATCTTTATCATCGAGATTGAAAATAATTTAGTTTAAAAAAGAGGAAATTGTTACAACAATGAATAAAGCTGATTATTAGGTTTCAAACTGGCTAAATAATTTTCTATTCTATTTTATTTCTTACGATATTCGTTAAAGTCTGACACCAAAACATCGTTCTAGATTCAAAATTTTACTTCTCAATTTGTCTTTTTTTTTCAAATTCAAAAGTTGTATGACGTGGTGTCAACTAAAACGAACATAGGCAAAATCTCCTTTTCCACATAACGTATTTAATTAAATTAACAAAGTACGACTACGATGCTAGAGTATGCTAACTATAGTGGAACAGGGGATAATTACCCTCACTATCAACTGAAGTTTTTCGTCGCATTCCATTGCAATCTCAGCGTTGAGTCTTTTAGTGACATCACAATAATACCGTAACGGAATGTGTTGAAGTTCCTTCAATACTTCCTAAGAAATGTTCACATTTGGACTCGCAGTAGATTCTTGTCAAGTTTTCGAATTTTTGGGCACGAAATTTGCTTCGTTAGAGTACTTGCTTAGGCCTAAGTGTGAACATTCCTTATATTGTGACTTCACAGGCAAGCATTCACCTCTTCGTATTTCTTGTCGGACTCTTCGGCGATGAGCTTGGCCTGCGACAGCTGTGCTTCCAAGATGGCGACCCGGTCGTCCTCCATATTGGTTCGATTCTCCAACGCCTTGCGTATTCTGGTTAGTGCGGGGGTCAAACACATGCGTGTTATAACATCGATTATGAAAACACTAAAACTAATGTATGTATGTGGCTTTTTATGTCATAAAAAAAGAAAATCATTCACTTTCGTGGCTTTGAAAATGAAAGACTTAAATAAAAAAAAAACGGAATAGATAATGTTGGAACAGAAACAGATTATAAAAAGATTAGAGAAACTCGAAAAAAGTGGTTTATCAAGAATATGGTGGTTACGGGCGTAAAAATAAAAATAAAACACTTCATGCACACAGAAATATAAATCATAATAGCTCATATTTACAATGGAAGTATAAAAATAAACTGTATATAGATAATCCTATTTAGGCGACAGTTTGAGGAAGCCATAAGTCGTGTTGTAACTACCCCATATATTAAAAAACGGTACACGTTACACTGTCATTAAATACCTCAACGGCTTCATCACCAAATCGCTAGGTATGTATCGTCAAAAATTTACGTCAATTAATTTTAAATATAAATGTACTGACCTATCCCTATAAACAAACACATAGGTAATAATAAACTATTTCCTTATTGATGAAATTTATATTACGTTTGTGTACATTCATACACATATCCTCATAGTAATTTTTTCAGGGCTTCGAACCTTGTAATCAGTAAATTTCATTCATGCTTACATTAGTCTAATAGACAGTGAATTTGTAATATACTAATTTGTTCTGTTGAGTTATTGACGATACATTGATTTCGATTTGCAGTGAAACTAATCAACCAATTTGATCTAATCTCATAAATGTTCATAACCGATGCGATGTCCGAAATAGGTAATTGCCAACTGCTAATTTTCATTTATTTATATTTCGAATGTCATCAAAAAATTTGACAAATGCAAGAAGCTGTGCAGTACGAAGGACATAACAGATTAGATTAGATTAGTTTTTAATTTGCACTGTAGATAAAAAACGACTTAACTTTTATTACTCTAGTTTTACTGTGGTTAAATTGTACCAGATACCCCATAATCAATTTTAAAAGATTTCTACTTTAACAAGACTTCTATGTATACTAGACAAGCTGTAATACAATTATCTCACGGTTTCTGAACGAGGTGAAAATGATTTTGAATTTCTGATTTGGAATCGGGCGCAAAACTAAATAGTAATGAATTGAGCGCGTTTTTTTGTCATCTCTTTATCAACGAAATATAACGCTTTGATGGTCAATCGCGATACCAAATATTTTGTTCTATAATCAGTCTAATAGTATACATAGAAAATCATCGGCTAATACTAACTACGTTGTGTCTATTATGTATCGAACTCACCGTTCCGACTCATCGGCAGCCTGACTGGCCTCAGACAGTTTGGCGGTGGCGGTAGCTAGACGCTCCTCGGACCTCTCGAGGTCTTCCTCCAACAGTTGGATGCGTCGGTTCAGAGCAGCTACCTCAGATTCAGCCTGGACAGAAACAAACAAACATTTATTAGACTTGTTTTGCTTATAGGTTTATTTATAGAGTAAAATACTGTTATTAATAATTATGTAGTTATAAGATCTAACTAGGTTGATGTAAAGATAGTGTCGAAAGTTAGTTTCTCAGAGTAGGTACCTAACATTCCTTTTAAAACATCATACACGTAGTTCGAGAGAAATCACGTGCCTGTATATCTAAACAAGCTTCGAAGCAATCTTAATGAGTCAAGTTATGACAATGCAGGTATTACTGAGACCGTACCTAAGCCCAAATAACGGTACCACTTGAGTGCTCGGTAATATTAATGAGATACCAAATTCAACAACTACACTGACATAAAAATATCCATCTAAGTTTAACGATATATTTCGCTAACACATAAATCAGACCTTTTTTTATTCAATGATAATGTATCATTTGCTAAAACACGATTGGTGTAAGTTATTCTATGCAAATCAGTAAATGACAGTCTGTAAATATATTGGATCGTCGTTAAAATGTATTGAGATTCAAGGTGTCGAATCGAGATTATTATTTTAAACGGAGCTATTAATATTAAAACAGGTTTAATCCTAACCAAACAAAGTGTAAAATCTTTCTAACTGCTAAACTTAAACGGTTCTAGATTATAATTTCGGTCGTATTTAGTATGTCCAACATGAAATACTTCTACTTGAGTGGCAGTTAAAATATTCCGACTTACGTTTAGGTCGGACCAAAGTTGGCCAGCAATACACAAGTACTTTTTGGCCGTAAGAATTTCAATGTACAATAGACATTGTTAAACGTTGAAACACTATACGTGTCAAGAATTAACTAAGACCGGGAATATTTTGCGTTACTTTATTTATATTCAGCGTACTGCACATGCCCATGACATCACACGTCCTTGTCGCGAGGAAGCACTCCCGAGTTCTAGTTTCTCCTCCACTTATCCTGTGTCGTCATCGCAGCGTGAATGCTATTAATAGTTCAGATCATCCTGACTATTACTAAACCACGCGCTATTCTAATTCTAATGTAGCTATTTTCACATAACATCAATGGAAACAAGTATATTGAATCATTTACTATGCTATGTTTTCTTATCTCGATTAGAATTTTGGACATATCAGTACAGTTTCTGAAATTCGCTAAATCTCATGTCTAAATTAGTCTGCCAACTATGGTACCTAAACTGTTGGTGTGCTGGTGTATTCTCCAGAGATATTTTGTGAAAGAAAATTTCAACAGACCAAAAGTAACATGTCATAATGATGTTACAATGACAACTTAAGTTTTGTTTTGCTATTATCGACAATAAACTCGGAAATTGCCTTGTTCTCATATAAATTTGGTATAATCAACATACTGGACATAGGCCTCTCCTATTGTGCGTCATTATTCCTGATCCTCCGCATCCAGTCTGTTCCAGCCGACTTTTCCAAGTCGTCGGTCCATCTGGCTAGTAGGACGTTCTACCTTCCGATTGCCTTCGCGTGGTCTACACTTAAAGACTCATTTGCTACAGCGCGAACCACTTGCTCTTCAGGTTGCTTATTTTACGAGCTATGTCAGTCAGTAACTGTCAGTAAGCTCATTACGAATTTTATCCTTCAAAGAGACTCCAAGCATAGCTCGTTACCTGGCCCGTTGCGTGACTTTCAGTTGGTGGACTAACCCCACCGTCAGTGTCCACGTTTTGGCACGTAGGTAGGTCATAACAGGTCATTTGGTAAAGCAATTACCTATCTAAAACATGTTTTTTAAGAAATAGTTCATGCTTTATGCTGTGTTAGTCAGCTTAGCTGTCGAAGCAAGTTTTTTACGCCCGTATAAAAACAAATGGGTGTCTAGTGTCTAGTCTTCGTTATTTGAGATATCAGTAGTCAAAGGCGACCTTGAACTCCGAGCATAATTCAATTCAAATTGACGTTAACTTGCGGCTATTTTAGAATAACTGACCGAAGCCCCTTATGCGAGAGTTCTTTAACCTCTGTCGCTTGACCATCGGAACATATTTAATAAGCAGTAGAAATAATTTCCACAAATATCAGATAATAAGTAAAGGGCACAAATGGTATTCGTTTATCTGTAGAATACTTTCATAGCCCAAAACACATTATTTAAAAATTGTGGGATTGGTTAGGTCAATGGCATTGTGTCTATTCAATTTTCGAACACAAAAGACTAGCCCTTGCAAGCCCAATAAATTATTATGCCTACAACACTGCCCGTCACGCGGAAGGGCCATTATTTCGGATGGCATGTTGTGTGCATCGATTGGAACTCAATATCGATTCGTTCCTTATTAAATTATCAGGCGTCAATGAGTCATAGAGCAGTTTAATTCATAATTATGACTCAAAAGATATACCTATCAGGCACAGTTATAAACGTTTTAATGACACCTTATTCGCAAATGAAGTTCTAATTAGACAAGTAAGTACCTATTGTTGGCGCGCTTCTAGTGTTAAAGTCTCGATGTATATTCATTTGAGAAAACGTAATCGTTATTTATACAAATGGGCCAACAGCCTTGTTCCACCTCCATAGCGTATCCTCTGTGGCACTGATTGAGCATTATTTTAAATGTTGACCTCAACTATTAGTGTTTAGCAGCTCGATGTGAGCGCCCAGTGTTATACACGCCCACAATAAGGCACGGAAAAATAGTCCATTTCATAATATACAATTATGCAGAATGCAGAATGAAGTCTTTCACGATTTTGGTCACTATTCACCGTAATTTTAAAGCAGTTTTTATGCTGAATTTTACTAATGACTGTTTCACACTATCTCAAGCTAAAATTTTCTTATCGCCTTTGTGATACACATAAGACGATAAGACATGTGTGTAGTGTTTTTCTGATATCAGTAACAGTACAGGTAGAATACAGAATATTTATTATTAGAATTAAAATAACGTTTACTGTGAATTAAAGTGTGTCATTGATTAACTGAATCGTCGAAATCTTGAAAATTACTACCGAATAATGGTTGCTATCAATTTATAGTTTCGCCTTAATGTTTTTCTGTCTATCCGAAGTGCATGGTGCATTATGACCATACATTTGACTTTGACAATGAATTTAAAAAAAAAGATGACATTATCACATCGATACGAGTTCTTTTACAGGTGTTTATGATCCTTATGAGCATTACTCGCTGTAGCGTTACGTCATACGACGATAACGGCTACTGAGTCGGACACGCCTTCACGGCGCCAGCGGTCCTTCGAGGACGTCCTAACAACAGGAATGTACTAAAGGGTGTTAAGCTTCACATTTCCAGTCGGTTCATTCTACATGTGCCACAAAAGACCGGTATACGACCTCCAACGCAACCAAACCTGTTACGTACAACAGGAACCGGCGCATAAGTGTGTAGTGATTACTATTATGTAAAGACATTTCAAGAAAACTCCCAATCTCAGTGATAGATAACCAAAAGCAACACTTTTTGAGGTCCCTCAATAAAGTCCATGAAATGAATGTAATTCGGTGAAAAGAATTATTGTTCGCCCTCTCTTTCTGCGAGATTAAGCCGAGATGAATCCGAAAGAGAGGTCAATATGCGTACGTTGCCTGCACACCTAAGTATGGCCGGACATTACTCACTATAGGTAGATAGTACTTATAAGATTACTGGTACTGATAACTCTCATATTTGGACCCAATGAATTTAACACAGGCACAGGTTAAAATCAACGTTTCACAAAGTTCACAACACAAATGTAAAACACGTTTTCTTACTTCTTCTCTTCGCATTATTTCCACTTGTAAGCGTTTGTGGTACTCTTCACATTCGTCCTTATATTTTTCCATTTCCTCTTTTGTCTGCCGCATTTTTCGTTTCAGAACGTCCAAAATCGTTCCTTGCTGCATGTTTGTAGTCATTTTTATGCACTTTTATGTATAATTAGAATGCCTAAACGCTAAAAACTAGAGACACCTTCGCTCTACTCGCGAAAATGCCAACTGACTGGCCCGCTCCGCTCGTTATTGCCCCGTATCGTCGAGATGGGCACGGCACGAATGAACACAGCCGGCGAATAAAATGGCCGCCACCGAACCTCTAGACGCTGCAACTTTGTTGAAATTACGTTAATTAGCTTAGTTTCTGAATTAGGAACCGCACAAAACCATGGAGGAACACTAATCACAGTTAAATAAAGTGAAATATATCAATATTTAACACAATCAGACATTCTTATAATGACTTTGACAGCGAAACATGGACAGAAACGTCATCCACACCGAGCGACAATCGCGATAAGCACAATCGACCAACTAACGAAGGGACCACTAGCTCCACCTGTTGTGTTCATCGGAACTTACATCCTGTAGGGTCAACTCAAAAGCAAAGTTGATAGAAACTCAAAAATGTAGGATAGGTGAAACGGTAGAATGAGCTTACACAATGAAACTACGGAAGTGATTTTAATTTTGTGAAGGGCTATTAACGCGCATTGAATCCAAATCATGGGAAATATATTCATAGAATGCGTCAATGTAACAAAGTCAGCTAACAAAAAGAAGAACACTGTAAAAAATAATGATTGAGGAGTAAATCAGCAATATTAAATTTTGTTTCGTAAAATATACAATTTTGTTAACAACGCCATCTCTGAAAGTGTTTCAACACTAACAAAATATAGTGTGTCTGTAGACTCCGTAGCCTCTAGCCAATGACAAAGCAAGCGAGTTAACACGACCAATTTACACCAGTCTGCCGAAATTACATGACGTCATTTGGAAAGTATGTGATTGTTTTAAAACCCGTTAAGTACAACCGGGCTTACCGGGCAATTGTAACAAAAACATGTGTCGATAAAACAGTATCATGAAGATAATTTGTGAAAAATGTACAAAACAACATCATTCTTTATTATTTTTTAACAAATTTGGTCTGAAGGTAACTTCTAGGTACACTGTAGGTTCTTTGTTTTTTCAATCTACCTTGCTCAACCCTAGGTTATAAACTTTCTATGCTCAATGGCAAGCTCTTGAATATAATAGATAGAATAGGTAGCGATATTTTTAAGTAAGTATTCAATTGTTATTTTAATTTTATTGTATGCAGTAACTATTGCGACTGACATTAACTGAACAATATCGTCTGATTGCAACCAAATTTTTTATGACATGTGTGAACAAGTCAATTACAAATATTGAACCTGTTGCATTTAAACCACTTCTGGAACAGATAAATAGGTATAGGTATTTATAAAACTGTGGCGGTAGGGTAGCCAGGGCTCACTGGGGAGGTTTTGTGTTGTCAGTGGGAAGACCGAGATCCTTTGCTTTGTCTTCTGCACTGACAGTACAGAAACTCTCTTAACCTTCACCATTCACCCCAATCTATATGGTCGACAACACGACTGACGCCTGTGGTGTTCCAAACGGCCATAAGCAACGGTAACCACTTTCCATCAGGTGGACCGTATGCTTGTCTACCCTGTAAGTGGTATAAAAAAGTTAAGTTTAATCTTTTTACGTAAAGATAGTTGGCAATAAATAGATTACTTATCTCAACAGTCGTGAGATCATCGAGAGTAAATTCTCAAATATTTTATGTGATTATGCTAATATGTATGTAGTCTAATCTAACGAAAACGTTTCAACATTAGAGATACATTTTGGTCAATGATATACAACACTAACATTTTTCGATAAACGTGAACGTATCTAAATATTCAGAAGTAGGGCTTTAAGAGAAGTGTTAGGTCCAAGAAATAACGGATGGAATGCGAGAAAGAAGACGACTGAGGAAATGAAATGTGACAGTAATCCATGGAAAATAACATGTTGCACCAATGTCAAATAGGGACAATGGCTGGTAGAAGATGAATAAGTTTTCTGATTTCAATTACATGGTACACCAATTTTAAGTACCTAATCTTTTTTCAATGCAAAAAATATCTATCTCCTAAAAATATCTGCCTCTGGCTAAACTAAAGTGCGACTATCTATTATATACCTATCTATTCTAGAGAAATGCTAAACGCGCCTAAAGAGATAAACACGGGACAGGACGAGAGGTCACGATTCTATGAATGTTGTTTACCCAAAATTTTCCATAAAATCTGTCTAATACGCCTAAGTTTGGAGAGAAATAAATTATGAACTATATTGTTCCCAAAACTTTCTAAAAAGGAGTGTGTGGCAACCTTATCTGCAAGTCCTATTTTGAGAGATATCTCTAAGTTAATAAACTGGTGACTTTCGTCATTTAGTTACACCTTATCAATGGATAAAAGTTAATGTTTAAATCGATTTGACACATACAACTAAAACTTTATCAATATCAATTAAATATCGAATAGCACGCCATCAATTGGTTAAATAGTAACCAATCACTAAGAAGTACTTGATAAAATATAAGGTTCGTATTCCCAATAACTACCATATTTATAGGTACACACATGGTAGAAAGTTGGTCATCTGTCTGTCACTCACTACCATATGGTCAGTAATGAGTTATTGAGGTACCTGAAGGTTAAATCATACATGGGCATGGCCGTATAGCCGACTACACGGCAATTACAGAGCCGTGATGTGATACATGGACTAGCAACGTTGGCCCAGTAAATAACACCGAGTGTGACGCACGAGCACACATTTGTCAAGTGTTGATTACGCAATACAATGATTTAACTTACAAACTAGTTGACAAGTGACTATCTATGGTGGAAATATTATAAATGGTACAGAAATCGGCAAGTAATGGCAAGAACCGTCAGCGCATCTGAGACGATTTTTAGGTCTCTTTTGCGGTAAAGCAGACATGATTCAAAGTAAATGATGGCATTCTAGTGAATGAATAGAATAATGACAAGCACTTTTTGTGTCTGTAAGTGTACGTGTACATTTTGAAGTAATACCATGAATTATACCGATTTACATCTACTGCTTTCGAAAATTCTTAGTTCTTAGAAGAATATTTAATGAAATAGAATAGAAAATAATATTTAATGGATGTTCATGAAATGATCTGACCAGTTGAATTATTAAATTTATCAAGTCATGAATTTGGATATCATGAACATGTAAACGCCATTTCATGGTATGGTTAAAACGGTCAAACTTTTTCAAACGGAAAGATTTCGATCAAACTAAGAATTTTCGAAAGCAGTAGATGTAAATCGGTATAATTCAATTGAATTAATTTTTTTTCACAAATTAGCCAACATATAAAGCCGTTGCCTAAAATTTGGTGCCTAGACATAGATCGCCCTATGGTACACTGAGATTTTCGTTGTGTTCTAATATATATTTTCGTTGTGTTCTATAATAGAAGTTATAATAGTCTTCAATAAGCATCTGATATTGGCGTGGCGGTAGTGAACGCGACTGTTGCGCTAGAGGCGCGGGTTCGATAAATGCTCAGTGCAAATACTTGTTATGCATGAATATGGCTATTTGCACTGGTGTGATCGTGCCTCGGAGAGCACGTTAAAGCGTCGTCGGTTCAGTTGGTTGGTCATACGAACGTCTATGGCAATCGTTACGAGTACCCACTAACTTCGATATCACCAATCTGGTTTTGGAAGTCTGATGGCTCAGTTAGACTAGAAAGCCGACCCCAACTAAGTTGGGCATAGGTTCAGAGAATGATGAGAATGATGAATGAGCATCTGATGACTAAAATAAGAAGATTCCGTGCCACTATTATAACTATTATGTGAGTTAACTTCATCAAAGCAATCACACTGAAAAATATGCATAAAGGTCGTCTCTCAACGCGGCCACTGAAGATAGCGTGAGTGATGTGCTGCTGATGATAGAAGCTGATATCCAAATATGTAGTCTAAGGGCTGACTTGGCTGGTTTTCCTATACTAATTATATAGCCTTCGCATGTTTTAAACCTGTTACTTTTCGGTTCTTATTTTATTATTCCGAAAATTTGGCTTGCTGGTAGAAACTACCCATCGAACATAAGGCTCTTCCATGACTGTGTAAAAGTAGATACTTAATAATAATTCGTATGGGAAAACCAGCCAAGTCAGCCCTTAGACTACATATTTGGATTTTGCATAGAACTTGGCACTCAATCTCTGATCTCCATTCTTTTTGCGGCGAAGCCCACAGCAGAGAATATATTTTGTATTGAACTTGGCTCTCCTTTTTTACATTTATGTTTTGGTGGGATAACTATTATGTGAGTTAACTTCATCAAAGCAATCACACTGAAAAATATGCATAAAGGTCGTCTCTCAACGCGACCACTGAAGATAGCGTGAGTGATGTGCTGCTGATGATAGAAGCTGATAAGAGGGAGATATCAGATTCGGACTAGTTTATTAGCCGTAAATGAAATTTTAGGCAGAACTTTTTGGACTACATGGATGAAAACGTGTTTCTGAGGTTTTTCTTTCTTTGTGAATATTTCCTTTCTAGAATTTGTCAACTACTGTATAGAAAAAGGAGGAAGATGATTGTTGCATCTTTTGGACCCAGACCAGACCCAGGACTTCAAGGTAAAGGCCTCGGAAGCGACCGGTAATAACGCTTCAATAATGAAAATGTGTTAAGTGATACAGGGCCGTGCCTAGATACTGTAAGAGTATGAGTATAGTAACTTGTGTGCTATTATGTCTTTATTTTTAGTCAAAACATACGATACGATTACTGTCCATCCTAAAGTTACATAGAAGAGATCGCTTCTAGCGATAAGGCCGCCCATTATACATACACATTTACGTGTACTTATAATGCTTTCTCTTTACTGTAATTTTAATTTATTTTTTGGTGTACAATAAATATTAAAATAACTTCTAAACTCTATAGTATTTACAGTATTACCCTGCTTCAAAGCAACCATGCCGCAAACAGTCAATCGTTTGATAATAGAAGACGTAGCATATGTGATTTATCTTTTACGTTGAAATTCTACTCCTTAGAATCCGATCTGATTTCTTGTGATATCTCCGAAAATACAAAAAAACCTTCAAGAATTTTGGTGCACTGCTGCAATCCCTGGTTCTATGATATGTGATGTTTCGATCTTCGAAAGGGTCAGAGATTTCATGGACAGCTTTCTACTATATTGTTTTTGATTAACCTAAATAATAGCATTTGTTAGTATTTTTTAATACATTGTAGTTAATCTGAAACGACCTGACCTAACGCCCTGGAAAAGGTGGCTAGCATATACTGGATGCGAAAGATCAGGGGAAATGGCACACATTGGGCGAGTCCTATGTCCAGCAGTGGATTATGTAAGATAAGTTAATTGATAGATTGATTTAAGTAGTATTGAGTTATGGCAGCAACTCGAAATAATGAGGATATTGATTAAAGATAACAAATATATTTCAAAATAAGATTTTACGACAATATCTTCTTTCTCGCAATTAAGTATTTGAACATTTCAGTAACATATCGTATTCTTATAAATTATATTAGAAGCTGAAGTAATTAAAACATAGCCGAACAATTATGAAAAAAATAAAACAATTAAATGTACTGAAATGTGTGTAGTGAAAGCAAATAATGAATGAAAAACAAAAACAATTTTTTTAAATTAATATTTATATTTTTGTAATCAAGAGACCAGTCACCAATGAACTAGTTTTCAATAGGTTTAGTTGCATGAAAAGTCCGTCATTTTTAAATAAGAAAAAAATCTCTCTTTTGTTTTGAATTAAGTGTACACGTGTTAGTGAACACATATTATCATAATTTCATCCTTAGAGAGGTTAAAATAAGGAATACTGTTGTATGTAGATTTGTTATATTCAAAGTAAGAGGCGCACAACTTAGTATTCAAAATTAAACGTACTAACACGTGTGTTTCAAAATAATAAGAAATAAGATAGCAGTGTATAAACAAATGCACCAAATTATACAACATAATGGCTTCGTAAAATATTTAAGTACCAACATAAAGCATTATAAATTAGTTAATAGTTTGACTAAGGATAGCACATGGCATTGTCGAAAGGATACTAATGAATATTTGCATTGCATTGATAACAAGGACTGCCTCAGCAAATAATATCTAGTCTCGACCTAATACGGTCTAAATTTGTGTATATCGCTTTCTTGAACAGATAACCTTAGAAACTTTTTTTTTTGAAAGCAAGTTAATAAATGTTCATTCATTCAACAAATCGATCTTGAAAAAACGCCTTAGAAATTATGTAGGTACGTGTAGTTTTCAATCATAGACTTTAAAAATAGAATTCGTAGTATTACAAGAGACAAATATTTTTGAAGGAACATTCTGTCTCAGATTCTGTTCCTTGTATCATGTTCGATTAAGTATGAACCGTCTTAAGTACTCTTTTATTTGTAGCAAAGTAATCGCTAATTTGAACAGTTAAGGTGGTCGCAATATAATTACCACTACCTTAAAAAGGGTAGTGTTTTCGTTTTGAAGTATGTATGATTTGAGCTAATATGGCATTAAAGGTAGTATATAGATAGGTACGACCAATCAAAGCAATTATTTACTAGTAATACATGATATTATTAACGGTTATATGTGTGCGTTTGGTGACATCGGTTCCGCTACTGAAACTATCGTGTCGCATTTCTACTAGTTTTTTTCTATTTTGTGATAATAATCGACGTCTTTTGCCATTGAAAGAGTGTGTGTGTTATTTCTTCGGTCGTGAGTGTCGCAACGCTTCACACTTGTCTAATCTCAAGCTTGTTGGCTACCAATGTAAAGGTGCTACAACTACTGTGAATATTCTTTATACAGTTACGCGATTTGTTACATCAAAAATAACAATGGTTTAATTATTAATAAAATTAATGTACCTTATCACATTGCGTTCAAACCTGTTCATACTAACGTATAATTTAGACGCTTCTGTATTTTATAACATGTGTGTAAATTTTGTAACATAACATAGGTGTTACACAGTAAAAATTGTAAGCGTAGAACAATTAGTTGAATAGTGTATAAATAGAGCATTGTTTGCTTCTATATATTTATTATTAATCTCTAATAGCAATAACTACTAGTAAAGATGGTACTAACATTCTATTGATAAAATACCGAGGTAATCTGTAACATAGTTCCATAGTAATACATTAAGTGAAAATTCTGGCCCTTGTTTTCTCTAATCCCTCAATGGCTGTTAGAAATGGGTTCACGTCGGTAGTGTAATGGCATGGATTCAAACCCGGGACCTTTCGATCTTAAAGACGACTCCTTAACGACTAAGCTACCGGTGCTCATCATCATCATTCTCTGAGCTAGGCTGGCTCTCTAGTCTAAGATGCAGCTGAACTTTGATATTTGCAGTGAATCAACTGCCATGTGACCTTCACAACCCATTGGCGATATCGACATTCTGTAGTTAGATTAGTCGGACTATTTAGGGCGCGAACTATTCGTAACGACATGCGACAGCCATAAATGTTCGTATGGCAACCGTGGCTATACCTAGACATTTTTTCGCCCATATTTGGCAACCGAAATTTACTTTTATATGTACGGACAGGATATAGTTCAGCAGTAGTTCTAATTACATAGTAACTTTGACTCCAACTTGACTCATTTTCCTCAAATTTTTAACATGTAGGTAGGTATAGTTAAATTTTGATCATTGGCCTTTTACATTGCAGAGTTCAGCAATACAGCATCACAACTCTTTTAGAAATCTGTTGCAGTTATTGAGACATACGTTGAAACCTACTCACCGTTGCGCATCATATATCTGAATAGTGTTATCAGATATCACGCAACGTTAGAAAAGAATACCGACATGAAACACGCCGTTTGTAGAATTCCGTATTTAAAATTAGTTATATAACGTTAAAATATTATGTTTCGATACAATGAACAACACTATTGGTGCGCTTACACGCTGCCGTCAGAATAACTGTTACTGGCCATATATATATTGCTTAAAGGTCTCGTATAAATTTTAATTTCTTTAGAAGGCGAATAACATAATGTACTTGAATGCATATTTATAAGTTGCATGCTAGATAGCATCGAAAAAGCATACAAGCTATTAGTAATGACCTTAGATTTAAATGAAGTACTTAGATAACGTTATCGTAACGTAATATTATACGATGTCAATGATGTATCCGTGTTGTACTTTGTTCTCACTCGCATTCATTAATTATTGCAAGTCCTGGTTCACTCGTACTTGCGTTGATGATCAAACGTAATTTATATTAGGCAACTCAAAACTCGAGTTATCAACTGGTTTACAGCGATTCGAAACTACAGTTTCGCACTTACATTTATGGCAATTACAATCGCGTAATGTACGAGCTTCGTCAACTCTGGAATTGATGAAGCTCCATTTTTTGTTGTCTAATGTAGGAAGGGAGAAAGGATCTTAGCACCAAAACATCTATTTTGTATTTGTCGCATAATTTAAGGTTCAGAGCGCGCATATCTAAATATAGTTATTCGATATCTATATTTTACCTGTACAATAAAACTGACAAGATCACAGAAAAAAGAAGTAATAATAATAATAATAATAATAATATTTATTCCGTGGACGTGATACCGATTTAAATTACAGTAGGATGTTAAATTATTTACAGTCTAACATTATTGTAAGCAATAATTGGTGTGCCGCTGAAATTACTTGCGTGTGTTGCTGTTTACATAACTGTTGGGTTTTTTTTATGGACGGTCTTCATTTTGTATATTTGGGAATATCTAGGTTCGTTCGTTGAAAGATTCTAGAAGTATTTTTGTCTTTTGTAATAATATTTATAGCACATCAAGTAGAAATTGAGTATGAAGTAAGTAAAGCACTTGTAATTGTAAAATGATGTGCACACACAAACTGAAATCGAATTGGGAATTAGCCAAGCTTCATACATTCACTGGATATACTTTTGATATCAATTAGGTATTCTAGGCTCTACGCCTAACAATTACGATTGGCCATTACTGAATATTTTAGAAAGTGGAATAGAGTAGAATGCAACGTGATATGTAATACACCTAGGTGAGTAAACACGCTCACTGGGTGTAAAAGTCGTCGGTAATTAAAATGCAAAATTATTTTGTGAACTAGTTGTGTTGTCTAAATGGCTTTTGTTGGAATTGTTAACAACTGTTTTAGTTAAACATTAATGTATATTGATAAATAAATTAATTATGGCGAAAACAGATTATAAAACTCGGATAAATTCGTTAAGTAACTTAACTACTCGTATTTTTTTTTATACTTTGTTTAATGATGTTTTTTTAAGAGAATAAGGGCAAGGGCTGACTGCTATTAGGCACGTGTGTCTATTGATAGTAACGACATCTAGCGGCGTTGTGTGTAGTCGTCCGAGTAAACATGTCAAAACAAATGTCAGTAGCTCAGCTGATCACAACGCGCGAGTTCAGTGAGTTGTGTTCACATCTGCTTCTTGAAATGAAGCAGATTCAACGTTTTCCCGACGGTACGCGATTAAAAATAGTTCAGTGCGCATTTGGCCCACGCTAGCCTCACTCACACAATCATACAGAAGCTTAAATAACGTAGGACATTACCCTTTTCAATGCAGTGTTCTTGATGTTCTGCAACTCGTTCTTTATGATGGAGAATTTCATCATCGTATCTGAAGAGAATATGGAACTGCCAAAAGCGAGGCCCGGGTAGTCTGCACATCTCCTTCTCCGTCTGTTTTCCCGTTCCGCCAGAACTTCAGTACATTCGCTAGTACATCTAAGTTTCGCGAGTTCCGCTGTCTCAGGGTCATCATCTGATATATCAGAGACAACAGCCGTGAATTCGGCGCCATCTCCCGCCGACCGTTCTTCTCGGAACGAAAATTCATCGTCAGATTCGTCAATTGATTCTATATCCTTTACTCTATTGTCAAATTCTATTTCATCATCAATATTCGTATAGTCCTCGATTGTGTTTCGATTCGAAAGTGCATCGTCACTATTCGTCCTTGTCACTTCTTGAGATTCACTAACACTATTGACACAAGGCACAACATCGTCTGTTTGACTGTCAAAGACCACTTGTTTGGACGGATCTGTGTTTATGGGTTCACTAGGGGCGGGTATGCGGGTGCCCCTCAGCCGCGGGTGGTGTTGATGCCCCCTGCGCCGCACGGGGGTGCGCCCGTGGGCGTGGGGCGCGGACGCGGACATAACTACACTCAGCGCGGTCCGTCCGACCGCGCAGCGGCGGCGGCCATATTGACTGACTAATTGTCATTCTTAGTTCAGTAGAAATACCGTGGCGCTGTAGTCCCATCCAATCGCTGCCATCTTTTGTTTTGATTACACTGTTTTACCGACAATCTAACTTGCATGTGTTTCATGTCATGGGCGGGAATTTTAAAAAAGTAGTACATTAACTTCGTAGTACAGTAGTAGCTTTCTTTCTTCAAAATTGAAAATACTTATCACTTTATTGTACAATACTTTACTAAATTTTGTAATTGATCTAGTTTTTAAATGTTTATCGGCGTAAATGTTTGAAAATAGAATTAAGAATTTTGATTACGTAAGAATTCATAAACTAGGCAAACAATTTAAAAACATCGACACTTGACTGCCATAGTTCAATGAATCTACGTGCGCATATCGAATGAGTCCAGTCTATTTTTACCTAAACACCGGGCAGCGGGCCCATATTAGGTGTCGGGCGCCGAAAATAACCCGCGCGCGTGAAACGCAGCCCCCATAGCACATAGCTTATGCTAAAAAGTCACAATAACATTTGCATTAAGTCATGTTGTAAATATCCAGTTTAGGTATCAATGAGAAGGTTATTCGGACTATATTTTTTTTTATTTTGAGTTGAACAACTGAAATTAAATAAAATGTGTGAAACATTAAATCTATGGTGTCATAGACATACAATTATTCATTATAGAGTTGTATCTCATATCTAATTCTATTTTTAAAATACGAGTCATCATGTCGGCGTTTAATCTTTGACATGCAAATCTCTCCTACTGCCAATGAGCCAAGGTTCTTGGCTCAATGGACTAACTGTTTCATTTGATGTTTTTATTATTATTCCAAACAAAAATATATTGCTGACATCAACATCTGTTTACAATAATGTAGACGTAAAAGATATAATGCATTGTTGTATTCATAAACTTTGTCAACGTTACTGTTTTAATGATTATATTTAGTATATTCACTAATACATAATTCCTGAACGGGAAGGCAGAGGTCTATATATTTTAATGTCTAGATCTACTACAGTATAAATGTATAATATACTCGTACCTACATTTATAATTCAGATAATACTTAATGCAGGCCATTGCAGGCTTTATAAAGTATTTTATACATATTTGACAGCAAAAAAAGTGTGCTACTGGTCTCCATACTGACATAGGACTTCCCCTTTCGCGTTCCATGATCAGATCCGCCATCAAAGGTACCTATACCATATAACTTTCATCAGTCACTTTTGGATTGCACCACTGACAAGAATGTCTCTTTAAAACTGGGAAAACGTTTTGTAACCTTTTTCTATATCCGAAATAGTGCTTAATACTTCTCGCGATCCGGAACCAGTAAATAACCTAGTGGTCCAGTCGTCATTCTTGCGATGCCTATAAGATCTCGGGTTCGAGCCCCTGTCGTTTTAATAATAAGGCTACTATTATAGGTGACTGATATGGTTAAGTAGAACTTTTATTAACACATTATTTTTTCACAGGGCACCCTTGAGGTATATATCTGTACGTGTAGGTACCTAAACCTAAAATGACACAATAAAAGCATCGATCTTGACATTCCTAAATGACATTTAGTGACCAAACTAGATACAGAATAATTTAAGATTTATCTACTAATTATGACATACCAGTACCAATACCAATACTACACCAGTACCAATACCGATACCAATACCAAATATACCAATACTTTACCTTTACCAATAATTTACCATTACCATTAATTATATCAAAACGAATTAAAATACATAAAGACTCATAATAAACAATTGAAAAGACTCACGTTTTGAAGAGCCTTCTCCTTCTCCTCAAGTTTAGCGTTGACCTGCATGAGGCCTTCCTGAGTCTGATCCAGGTCGTTTTCAATGGTCTGGATCTTCTTCTGGAGCTGTCTCGCCTCCTCTTCGGCCTGTTATTACAAATATATCATTAAAATAAGTCTGCCTTAGGGCTTGTACACAATGTACACAGAACTGCGATGCGTTGCGATGCGAGTCCGCAAAACAGTTATTTCGATAGATTTTTTCGTTGATTCGCATCGCATCGCGTCGCATTGCAGTTTTGTGTACAAGCCCTAAATTTGTTTTTTTTTATTGGGCACTACAATATGACTTCAGTTGATGGTAAGTAAAAAGTCTTATGAAAGGAGGTCACTATTACAGACATTTTTTTTTCAGTTATTATCCGATTATGAAGGAGTAAAAAGGAGGATTATGATTTTGAACGGTAGGTGTTTTCAAAGACTGTATGTAGATACGTTTCTACAATTCTACGTTAATTATATATCGTCATTTAAAATAACAACAGCTGTAAGCATTTCTAGCGATGCATCACATAAGTACACAGACATATAATAATAATAAATAAATATTCTAGGACAATCTACACAACGCCATCTAGACCCATGGTAAGCATAGTTTAACTAGCTTGTGTTATGGGTTCTAGAATGCGGATGAACATACTTAGATACTTTTTGTGTAAAAACACATATATTATATACATAGTACATAGAAACACCCAGAGCAGTGCAAATATTCATATTCATAAACACAAATATTTGCATTGAGCGGGAATCGAACCCATTCCTCCTGCCACGGAGGTCGCTGAACCTATACTTTCGAAATATAAGGTTTAAGATCCCCTCCCCCCACCGAAGCGCCCTGTGACATCCTCTAAAGACATCCAAAAACACGTACTGCGCATTTATGACATGATTGGTACCAAGATACCGCGGTAGCCTAATGAACTGCTCAGACGAGGTCTCACCAGACGCAAAAGATCACAAGATATCGCACGTATATTTAACAAATTATTTTATTGCAAAATAATTACAAATAACCGGCTTATATGTTTTTGTTATCGGCTATGTACTTATAATTTACAGTACCTATACATTTACACACACGAAACGTTGTTGTAACATTTTGTACTGCTAGTTATTTCAAGTGAATTTATGCGTCCATTGTACATTTTGCGATTTGCGATTTATAATAATAAGAATAAGTTTATAATACCTAATAAGTTTCTTGTCTCCTTTCTTCTCAGTGGTCTAACTAGCGAACCAGCAAAATATTCCAAATTCTTTAGGTACTTACTTTATTTTAATATTTTTAAGAAATAAAATTTTAAAACTGACATTCATAAATAGGTACTTATGTGATCTTTATTTGCCTAAACTTGAACTTGAATAAAAATTGGTTTTTTTTGTTTGATTCTCTGAAGATAATTAAATATTTAGGTGCTTTCTTGATTGTAATTATAGTTAGCTACTAATTTTTATTGCTCAACTTCAAACTCTTTATATTATAAAGCATTTTTTAAATACCTAATGTATTTAGGAATATGCTCCTGGATGGATCTGCAAGACAAAATTGTTAACCTTTCTTTAAGTACCTAATAAACAAATGGAGTATAGATCTGAAGTCATGATAGTAATAATGTCCATTTCTTTATTTCGTCATTTTTGAGAGTTTCACAACGTATACGATCGACAATTTTACCACATTTGCATTGCTCAAGTTGACATTTAATGCAATGTGTGTTAATTTCGTAATTTGTATATAAAATACCAGAGAAAGTGCTCGATTGATAGCAGTCCAATGTTTACTCAATATTTTTAGCCGAAATATTAAAATACGCATAAACTGTTATAGGACATAGCAACCTCCGCCCTACAGAATACCGCGGCTAATAATAACCTTGTGTTGTGTTTCAGGCGGTGAGTAGGGTAGCCAGAGCTCACTGGAGAGGATTTGTTTGTCAGTGGGAAGACCGAGGAACTCTTCTTTGTCTTCTGCACTGACAGCACAGAGACTCTCTTAACCTTCTCCCCTCCCGCCCTTCCCACGTCTTCTCTATATGGTTGGCAGTTGGCAGCACGAATTTGAAGCCTCTGGTGTTGCAAACGTCCATATTCCACGGTAACCACTTTCCATCAGATGGGCCGTGTGCTTGTCTGCCACCAAATGGTATAAAAAAGACGGTAGGTTATACCTATCGGCTCAGATCTTGGACCTAAGTCGCTAGAGAACCGAGGATTTGATTTTAACTATGATTGGTAGATTTGAGTTCGGCCACCACAGTTGCACCCCGTGCTATCCTCAAAAGACAGCCCAATAACGCGTACAATCATACTTCATTACTCCTTAGGTACATTTAATGCTTAAAAGACTTTATTACCGCGGCAATAATAGTAATTTACCCACAACTTTTTTTTTTTATTTATGGCACGTCAATTTGACTTCACCTCGCCTGATGTTAAGCTGAAGGCAAAGTCTCATGAAAGAGGGTCACCATTGCAAACACGTTCAGTGCTACAATGGTGGCGCTCAGCTTGATAATAACATAACTTAACCATAGCGATCGACTGATATAGTCATAAAACAGTAAAGAGTGCCCTTTGGCCATAAACGGTCAAGTGTGTCACGTACCTTCTCGGCGCGAAGGTTGGCGTCCTTGGCCTGCTGCTCGCACATGGCGGCGCGGTCAAGCGCGTTGTCCTTCTCCAACTTCATCGCCTGCATCTTCTTTTTGATCGCGTCCATTTTGGCGGTTTGTTTTTTTCTACCCCTCTAGATGAACAGCTGTAAAGAGGTTTTTCGTTTAGTATTTTATTTATCAAAGGTGGAAGAAAAATGTAGGTAGGTGACTATAATGTGAGAATGTTAATAGAGAAGTTACTTTTTTTAGAGTAACCGAAATTAGGGTAATCAAAGTTATAGGTCTTTTTAAAAGAGGTCGTCCGGGTGTTTTTGTGAAAGATGCAAACTTTGTTTAGGCTACGTAAAAGTGCATGTATTAGAAGTCGGTTCATGTCGCGTAGTGTCCAGGATTCGAACATCTCGGTAGTAAGGGCAACTTATTAATTAATCCTAGATTCTTTGTCTCAATAAATAGAGTGTAGTGCAGTCATGGCATATACAAATACAAAGTACCTACCTACCTATCTTTTTTAATTTATATTAACACTAACCGAAAATAACCTTTTAAAGTTGTGAAATGATTGATCCATCACATGTCTACCTTGTGCCCCATCGAGCGATAAAAAAGAGTAAAGACTGTAGCTTATGGCAATAAATTAACTTAAAAGCACACCAGTTATTTATGGAACTAAGGGTGCGTTGCTCTTGAAACACAAGCAAGGAAATGATTTTTGGTTTGTTTGTGAAGTTTTACGTTCTATTTTAGCATTAAAAAAGGAAGACTTGAATAGTATACAGTCGATTTTTAGACATGTGGTAGACAAGACCAGCAGTACCAGCACACGGCCCACTGATGGAAAGTGGTTACTGTGACCTAATGCGTTTTCTATACCTAACTGGATCTGTACTGGCTACCTGACTTAGAGAGAGCAAATATAGGTAGGTACAGAGTGGAAATTTTTGACCGTCCATGGATGGAAAGAATTCTAAATAGCTTATTTCACTCAAAGGAAACGTTCCCCTATTTTTAAAAGGAACAAAACTACAACAAATTATTTCCTACTAAAAACATACCATATTTTATTTTATGGCATAATTATAACTATCAAATCACTTTAGCTTATAAATTAACTTTGACGTAATAAAGCATTTTTGCTTCCCATATTTTGAAAAAGAAAACGTCGGTAGCCACACCTTGGGCCTTCTCACCTTGGCTCAGTCAATTACTGTATTTGCGATGCCCTCAGGTAGTGGAAGCTTTTCTTTCGCTCATACTCATTATTCATAAGGCCCATTGGACAGTTACTTTTAACTTTCTAATCTAGGAAGTGATTTGTAACATAGAAAGAACAATTTTTCGTCTCTAACAACACCTCATATGATATTGAGATGGAATTTAATATCTAGCAATGATAATATCAGTTCCTGCATTCAGAAATGACGCTTATGCCTTACAATAACAGTAAATGTTCTCATCAGAAATGCAACAAACCAAAATAATGTAAATTAATCACTTAGTACCTATCAGGTTTATATAAACAATTTACAGTTCTCAAAACTATGAATTTAAAATCAACAAAGTCAATATCCAGGAACTGGACCAAGACTGGCGACCGGTCAAAGGTTTAAGTGCCGTCTTTTCCAAAAAAAAAAAACATTATTTTCTCATTCATTCATTCATTAGTTCTCGGTCGTTCATTAGAACAGGCAATCTTAAAATCGGCGTTTTGCGGCAACCGTCAAGCTTCGTGGGTAATGACTACGTGGCAAGGGCACCCCCACCGGATCCCGACTAGAGGGGTAAAGGCAAGAAATGATGACTTGGCAAACATGCAAATCGTCTCACTTCCAGGGATACCCTAGCTAGACCGTGCGTAGTAGAAAATAGTCGGAGAGCGGACCCTGGACACCCCGGTCTCCAAAATGAGAGTCTCGGATGCAACAACGATTGATACAATAACATTGATGGTTGCTAAGAACAATGATTCCATCCTAGTGTAGTTCGAGTGATTCCAAAGATGTGAAAAAGTTGACCAATTAAATAAAACGACTAACTTTTTCTGAACGTATACTAACAAGCAAAGGTTAAGAACCTCAATGCCAATAACGTCAACGGAACAGAGACTATTTAGTTGTTTTGTTTGTTGATTCATTTGTAATTAGAGAACAGATGCTTTAATTGAGTTGAGGATAATCCCCTTTGATAGTACAGTAGTGATACCTTGGAAAATTTATTTTTTTATTTACAAATTTATAATCTGCCCATTGCTTTGCGAATTAGGGTATAATTCGCAAAGCACTACCTTTATAAGGGTCTTCTTTTATTAATGATTTCTAGTTAAATCCGTAAAAAGCCTTTAGTGCTTTCGTTAATGATTACTTCCATATTTATTTTGTTATTTATGGCGGTATAAGTTAAGTTATTATGTTGTAAATAAATTAAGTAATAAATAAATATACTAGGACAATCTACACAAAACCATCTAGACCTATGGTAAGCATAGTTCAACTAGCTTGTGTTACGGGTTCCAGAATGCTGGTAAACATACTTAAATAGTTTTTTTTTGTAAATACATATTATATATAGAAACACCCATTCATTCAAACAAATATTTGCACTAAGCGGGAATAAAACCCACGCCACATGTCTATCAGTGGCATTTACTACCGCCACGTCACGGAGGTCGTCAGTTGTAACCCGGATGTGTAATTATTTAATTTCATCTCTTTATGATGAAACATAAATGACGAACTGCAATCTTCACTCAGTCAGACTATTTCTTTTATTGTGTAACTTTGTATGATTTCTACATCCGCGTTGAGTC
This sequence comes from Pelosia muscerda, assembly GCA_963691645.1. NCBI lineage: Eukaryota > Metazoa > Arthropoda > Insecta > Lepidoptera > Erebidae > Pelosia > Pelosia muscerda. The sequence continues at coordinate 11,969,348 of OY829114.1, read as the reverse complement.
TGACTCAAGGACCTAAAATCTGTTTTCGAGGAACACCAAAATGTTTAAAATTCGAACAGCATCGTCATTTCCACAATGGCCACTTTAAAAAAAAACAGGTCCTCTCTATTATCGATGGTAAGGTACTAGGTCATTGCTCTCCTTACATGTAATTAGGATTTTGTGGTTTTAAGGGATAATTCGAATTCAGAATAGCATCTATGGAATAGCAAATGGTCTACTAAACGTAACACACTTTCTGAAATTTGTTATGACGTGACTTGACTCGAAAAGATTGATTGATTCACACAGTCAAGTTGATGTGGATAACAGTTAGGTATACCTACTCAAAAAATCTATTCCTAATTTAACTATAGAGGCAGTTTTTGATCTAATCAATTTGTATTTTACTTTTTAAAACATCTATTTCATCTCATACATTCCTATAACGTGTGTGATACATAAGAAAAGCATTTATGCGCTGAGTCATATTTCGCGATAAATTTCAAAGGGCCCAGTCAACATACGGTCAATGGACGGACGAGCGGACGACATTAATGGAATTCCTACACTACATAATTCTTATAGTACGCTAATCCCTCTCAAAACCGGTTCTAAATGCCCAAAGACGCCAGAAGTGATTATAACGGAAGCTATTGTTGGCTATCTGAGATATCTGCACTAGAAATCGATTAACTAAATTCGGACAATGGTTAATCGCTTGGCAACGCGGTTTGGGTATAAAACGAATGTTATGAGACTTTTTTCATTTCGGCTACTTTGTCTACGTCACAGAGGTTGTTGTCACTTATTAATCATTGACAAACTCATAACAAATACATATTATGATTACCTATATTTTAATTATAAACTTGCGCTAGATAAATAGACGATAGAAAATAATGAAGAATGACCAAAGACAAATAATTGCAAATTTTAAAAAAGAAGGTATCTTACATACATATGCTCACGTCCGTAATCCCCGAAGGAGTAGGCAGAGGTGTATTAAACACGCACATGTCGCCAACTATGATTTTGGACCTACGTAATAGGGGGCGAAGCTATTGCCGCTACTCGGGGACATTGTAAAAAAATGGGTTTGCCCAAAATAAATTCCTAACTGAAAGTGTTGCAGCTAAATAATTTTGGTAATTAAAAATGAAAGAAAACGAAATACTTAGAAAATCTCAAAACAAAAAGCCTAGCTAAAATATTTAAATAACCCTTTTTTGTTTCTTTTTAAGCTGTACTTATCTCTAAAATTTTCTTTTATTCATATATCAAATTAATGCAGTTTTTGTTTTATTAACAGTCTTTCCAGGCACTGCTGATACAATCATCCTTGTTTCCGTCTGACACTAAAAGAATAAAACATGAAGAGAATAAAACAATTTGTAATTTATGGTTCTTAGTGCAAACTCGTCACTACGCATATGCATTTGCAAGGCATCTGTTAAACAAATATAATATGTGTTGTCGCATTCCCACCATATTACTTGCATTGTCTACAGGAGATAACATAAGTTTTGAAAAAAAATTGGAGAAATTGTTGCTAGGTATATTATTGATAAGTTTGTCATGATATCCGTTATGAAAACCTTATTATCTCCTCATCCTTTTGAAAAGCTAGTTATATGAAAAGTAAATAAATAATTAAATATAAGAATAAAAATATGAGGATTGGATATGGATATGTGAAAGAAACAACTTGATTTAATTTATGATCTAGTTCTAGAAGTTGCAACCAAATCTGTTTTAGATACCTTACCCATTATAGTGGGATTAATGATCATGAAAATTACATAGCAAATAACTGAGGTAAATCAAATGCCAAAAAATACAAATTGCTTAAACTATAGACCGACTACTTCCTCCCAACGTACCTACCTACTTAATTTTTTTTTAATGTACTCTTGTAAACATAATTATCATCATCACTACATAGTATAAAACCAAGTCGCCTTTTGTGTCCCTATGTCCCTTTGTATGCTTAAATCTTTAAAACTACGCAACGGATTTTGATGTGTTTTTTTTAATAGATAGAATGGGTAAGGAGGAAGGTTTATATGTATATGACATCATGCTACGACCAACAGCAGGAATGAAAAATGTTGCAACAACGGGGTGACGCAGACGAAGTGATAGACAACTAGTTGATAATAGTTATTAGGAGTTATAAATCATAGCTTATTGTACACAGATTAATTTATGACAAGTATATTTAGGGGGTATTCCAAAATTGTAAGGTCTTGCTCATTTTTAAACTTCCACGTTGCATGATATATGGTTAGCGAAACCAGGGTATTAACGCGATCATATGGTAAATACATTTTTTTTTTGACTTGCTTGACGTTCCGCCAGGTTGCACTATCCGTGGTCACAAGCTGTAAGTTCTTATTGATGATGACCAATACCACGACACTTGTTATCTGTACTTGTTCTTTAGGCAGATCCATATTTTGACTTACAACGTTCTCTTCTAATACCTTGGGACTTGGCTTTATACATTCTTGGATGTCTATACCTACTACAGACATGTTTTTTTTTATTTCCATAATCTGATTTATCAAACGTATGCCTAGCTCAATAAAGTTCGGATTGCCCATTCATCCTTTTCTTCCATGCTATGGATGTGTTCCATTGTCTACATACCAACTAAATATTTATTTGATAAGATATAGGTCTGTGAGTAATGTGACGCTCCCAAAAAACAAATGCCAATTCTAAAGGAAAAGTAGGATGAAATGAAAGAGTCCAGGGTCCGATAGTACCACGATAAGATAATGAGGCTTATGGATATGCTATTTACTAATTCCTATACCTTAGTTTGATGCAATAGCGCGATGTAAACAAACACATTGATGAAATATTCTTCACACGTTTCCTGAAAATATTGACAATTCTAAACGTGCAACAATCAAATGGAAACGTACATAACAATTCAGTTGAAATAACTAGTAAACTTATTCAAACCAGACCATATAGAACCAATATTGACTACAAAATTGAAATTATAAATGTCAGCCTTCTTCATCGAGCCAATAGGCTTATAAAAAGCGCGGTAAACCTGACTTATGAACTCCTGTTGGTGACTGGGATAGACTGCGCACATTTGAAGAGGTCTATGTCCAGAACGGCAACTATTATGTATGCTAACTGAGAGATTGATGCACCCTTGAGGCAGGGGAAATAACCTGACCAAAAGTTTATTTCTTAGTAAGAAGTAAAAACAAAAGATTTAAAAAGCTATCGTGAACTATCCATTGACATACTAGATCTATCTCTAACTATATCATATTGCTTAACATCAAAATTGAGATGTATTATGAAAAAAGAAAGGACTGAGTAGGTTGCATGATATCTCTGACACGATATTTTTTTTAATTTACATTATAACAGACTATATAACCAGATTAAGCTTGTTGATTACTTGTGGAATTTATTTGTGGAATATTATGTCACTATTCCATAATCGAATTTCCTATAATCAAGTTATTAACAGCTCTTCTAGGCGCTGCTGAAACACTGAAAGCTCATTCGTATGAGAGGCGAAAATAATAAATTGTTTTTCAATTAACACGTTGACACAATTTTTAATTTATGATTCTGATAATTACAATTCGTCTTGACCTTGACTTTCTTTACAATCAACTGTGTCTCAAGGCGGCCATCAATTTTCCGGTATTACAAGTGTTTCAATGTTTATTGTGAAATTGTTGTCTGTAACCTAAAATGTACATAGTCTTGTTGGTAAGTCGATATGTTTTTAAACATGCTGTATAATATTTTTACTACATGGTGACAGAAAAATTAAATAAACTAGTTACTGAGATAAAAAGAAAATGAAACTAACAATAAACATGACGCATGAGTGATAATAAAAATATATATTCTGCAATTGCCTAATTATTATAAAATCTAATAGGTAAAGTTTTCCACTCTCACAGATACGATTATCAACGCGTACAAATCTTATTCTTTAAAAAAAAAGATGTGGAACACCAGCTGGCAGTTAATGTTTATATCTGTTCTAAATATAAATATCAGAAAAAAATAGACGAGCTAAAAGTTTGACAGGCAGCGCATGCGCGTTAGCTGCCCCCCAACATTACCCGCTCCTGAACGCTATTGGTCAGTATCTGGCAAGTTGCCAAAAGCGCGGGAGTTTTTCAGCGTAGTTTGCTTCTATTGGCCGCCCAAAATGAAACCGAGCACCGCGGTATTCAAAAATAGATACGAGGCACGGTTACCAAATGTCTGGCACTCGGACAACTTATTGGGAGTTGATTAAATAAGTATTTATAAATGAATTGAACATTTAAATTGATGTTAATGTTCACATAAAAGGTGGATCTATAATAAATGAAGTATAAAACAAATGATAACGTATTACAAATCAGCTGTGACTGAACTAGAATCAATGTTTTCGGTTAAAGTTACAAACATAACATTGAATTACGATAAAGGCACTATAATTTCATATGCACTGCACTACATCCCTACTTACCGAGACGCTTAATCGTTAAAAAGCAAGATCAATGCAGCTTGCTTTAAGTTAAAAAAAAAACACTTTTTTTTTTCACTGGTACACTAAGGGGCACTGACAGAGCGTGGTCGTACTTACATGTCGAGTCGACGCGTGCTGTGGTGCGACTGGCAAGAATCGTGCGGCTTCTCGCGGTGTCGCCTTACCGCCGCGAAAGGAGATGTAGCCCGCCGTCTCACCCCGCTCCGAGCTGTAGCCAATACAGCTATGGGGAAAAGCCTTCGAGATTTCAATTTTCGAATATAATTAAAGGATGCACTCAAGGGCGTTTCCAGTTTCAATTAACAGGGTTATGCGATGAGCATATTCTAAATTCTTCATAAGCGATTGTATGCTTTAAACAGTTACTTTGCATGTTATTGAACTGGCCATCAGTGACACGTGCATAAGTTTTTTCATTGAGGTATGTATTTCCACTAAAACTCAAATGGGTTAAGGTTTATCTGATATGGGTTGTGTATGTAGCGTCTTTTTGACTCTACGGAATGCCCATACTGGCTGTACATCAACTGTGCCTTCTACAAAAATATTAAAACTATGGGTTGCAAGAACTTACAGAAAGTCAAAACCTCATAATCTTCAGATCATTATCCTATATACAATCTGAACCTACTACCATAGCCTGCGTAGTAAAGCTGGACATAGTGGTCATGTTCAATTGCATTGAGATGAGGATGGACACTAGTTATACACATACCTGTAAATTTAATAACGTCTTAAAACTTCTAAAATGTCTAAATTCAGCTCTTTCTTTGGTCTAAAATCTGTTCAACTTAAGCTAATTTCCGGGCTATTGAGACAAACGGAAGTGGAACAGCAATACCTAACCTCACAGAGTTTATTTCAGACCTAAGATCTTACGATTGAGTGAGGAATATGCTAGAGGCTACCTTGCCCTCGGCAACTGATGGCGCGATACGGCCTTGCGGTTTTGGTTGGTTTGAGTGCGACACAACCACCCGCGCTGACTTGGGCGGTAGGGGTACCCGTGGTGATTGCCGCACGGTGATTGGAGATTCCAGTGATTGGAGAGACGTAATCATCAGTCACTTCGTAATGTTTAATTCTCTGCATATTTTTAAAATACTAAGGCCAGCGTTGTTAAAATGGCAATTTAATAGTAAGTGACCAGATCGCACTGGAGAGTTTTGGTGCTATCAGTGGGAATACCTTCTTAACCTTCACCTTCTTCTTCATGAAGGGCAAAAAAAGGTTTCTATACTTAGAGTCAGCAGCACGAGTGTGACGCCCCTGATGTGCAAACGTCCATAAGTCCATAGTAACCACTTTCTAGCAGGTAGGCCGTAATTTTTGTCTGCCTCCTCAGTGGTATTAAAAACTATACATCAGATTATATAAGTATATAACTTACGGTTTCTGTTACTTTGTGAGAACTGCCGGGGGATGAGTCTTAGTAGCCCTGAGACCTTTATTAGGTACCTGAGTATACATAGGACGTGTAGACGATAATTACAGCTAATCAGCTTCCCCATTGCTAGTCCAGGTGACATGGCAGAGTACATATTCATTCATACGAAAATTCCACTCAGTACCGGTTGGCGAGGTTATATCGGACTCGAACCGACTATACGGGTATTTAGTTGCCGGAGGAGGATATTCACCCTAGAAAAGAACTAGACGTTTAGTTGTCATCTGTGGCACAGCGGTAGAACGTTCAACTGCAAAGTTGAATGTCACGAGTTCGATGCCCGCTCTATGTAAATATTGGTGTGCTCTGGGTGTTTCAATATCGCGTACAGTTCAATCGACTTAACACCTATTTTACGAAATTGTAGTCAAGTAGTAAATAAACTATTCAGAGAAGTATGTATATGCCTTACAGGTAAAAACAATGTCTTCGTAAAGCCATAGTATTTACCTCAAACTCATAGTAACTATGTTGATGTGTCATTAAATAAACATGAAAACTTGTAGACACAGTAGTCAAACGTCATATAACCACAACAGTACCTTGAACTAAATTTGTCATACCCTGATAACATCCTAATAATAAATTGATTTTTATTTATGTTTTGCAAAACTAGGGAATTAACGCGATCATACAATAATTTACCTTTTCCAACCACAACTTTAACATTGTCTAATATGTCGTGGAGGCCATATGACAACCGCTTCACACGAAACGTCCAAGTTCAGCGGACCCGGCCCCTTTTTTTTTTTATCGTGCGCAAAATCCCCACGGTTACCACCTCCACCAAAACCGATGGAGGTGATTATGTCGGACTCGAACCGACCAAAACGCACGCCGACCATGGGTCCTTGATTGCCGGAGGTGAGATTATACAACACATATCTCTCGCACCCCGGCAGACCAGCGGACCCGGCCTGGGAAGACTCCGGCAAGAAAGGAAAGTATGGTTGCTGAAGTTTTAAGTACACAATAAAAAAATCTAATAATTACTTGTCAAAGTCACTTGTTAGTCGATATTAAGCAACGGATGTGGCTCTGGCGCAGGAGTTCCTCTTGGTATTAGAAATTTTGAAGGCAGTCGCTGTCACAAAAGCCAAATTAAGAGAAGAGGTCGGAGAGCGGACTCTGGGCTCCGAAATACAAACTTTGGGTGAAATTATGATGATAATAACATTTGTAGGTCTATAACCTATAGATACCTAGGTATATAAAATACTAGCTGACCCGCGCAACTTCGTCTGCGTCACCCCGTTTTTGCAACATTTTTCATTCCTGCTCCGCACCTGTTGGTCGTAGCATGATGTTATATACATATAAACCTTCCTCTTTAACCATTCTATCTATTAAAAGAACCACATCAAAATCCTTTGCGTAGTTTTAAAGATTTGAGCATACAAAGGGACATAGGGACAGAAAACGCGACTTTGTTTTATACTATGTAGTGATTGAATATAGAACAACCTTTGAACCACATCCATATTTTGCAACCACAACCAATACCAATAAAGACCAATGAATCGAATCTGACGTAAAATAAATTACAAAGAAACCGTTCGATAATAATTAATTTCGAAATAACTCGGTTGCGCATGAGTCAGTGTGCGTGTCATTTTGTGTAAACAGCTGACCCAGATGGTACAACTCATGTAAGGACGTACCTCGCTGTGGCCATAGTTCACAGCTGGTCCATGGCACAGTACCACAATTGCCTGACCTTCAACATGGGCATAGGCTTTATAAGCCTATCTGCACATCTGGTATTCGTTGACCAATTTTGGTTTTAGGTATGTCATTATTAATTACGCTGGTACTGAACTGAATAGTGAATACAATTTCAATTTTTATTATATCTAAAAACATGATTATATCTGCGGTATCCTAGTGGTATGGGTAACAGACTGCTGACGAGGTCTCATGTTCGATCCCAGGTTTTACCATGGCACTAACCAATGACTGCGATGCTTTTCGGAGTTATGTGTGTATATCGCAGGTTTATAAGTGCCCGGTAATGGCAATAGGCCCGTCACCTACGAGTATTACGCTTATTTATAGGAGTATATTTCCCAAAAACGGCACGGAAACGACCACAGAAATGGAGGACCGGGACATAAACATACATACATTGGGACCTAAACATAAACTGACGAAATGTGAATGCTAGCACCTCTGCCTACCTCTTCGGGGATATAGGCGTGAGTTTATAAGTTTATGTTATGTTATGATTAGACAGTCAATATAAACTATTGAATTACTATCCGATTAGAAACTTTCTTGAAAAATATGATATTCGCCATTCATTTTATATTACATTTATCATATTAAGTACTGGACACTGGCCTACGGATAGCCCCATCTGCAGGGTTGCTTCGTTGCCAGGGAAACGGGTGCCCACGTAATACTGGAATGCCAGACAGTAGCCTCCCTACGGACACAAATCCTCGGCACAGTGAGGTTGCTCCGTGAAGCCTATGAAGTCCCCAATAAGCTTCTGCGTTTCTAGGCGGAGCTAGGCTGGCTGCTTTAGCCGGTAACACTGTACGCACAATACGGCTCAAAAACGGGCCTAGGTGCGGACAAATGAGTCCCAATCAATCAATCTCTGGCAAACTGCGCAGAGTCTTCTGCAGAAGCCATTTTCGGAAGTAAGAAGAAGAAGACTACCGTATGTGTAAGTTTAGGAAGATGTTTATTATTCAAATGTTTCTAGTTGAAATTTAGAACAGGGACAAAGTAGTACGGTCTGTAACATAGGTAGTGATGGTGTCCGTAGGTAGGTACTACTTTTTTTTCCAGGGAAAGGTTCCCATGACTTGGAACGGGATTTTGAATCAAAATTCCACACGGGCCGGGCCACAGACATCTGCTAATTGTGGAAATAAATACATAAGTATTGCGTATTTGCTCGTAATAAAAGCGAAAACAATCCTATAATTCGATTTCAGCGCCATCTGTCGACGTGAACATAGAAAAAACAATCGTCACAACGTCGCGGGTTAAGAATCTTATACCAAAGGATGATTACTTCTTCTTCTTTTCTTAAAATGGCTTCTGCAGCAGAATAGCCGCAATTTTGCCAGTCTCTAGTAAATGTAAACGTTTTCTCAAAATAGAAGGGTCAATTGTCAACAAAGGATGATTTGTTATAGGTACAATAATGTTGAAAAAGCTTCGTGTTATATGTTAAAAATGACTATGAAAAAATTCAACGTGAAATTTTCTTTCAGAGAAAACATACAGTTCTTCCAATGAACGTGTAAACATAACATCTAGCTGACCTAATTTTAAAACGGGCACCATCAACACCCATAAAAATAGTTTTAAAAATTCTTTGATACAGAACTAAATTATTCTATGAATAACATACTCTTTAATTTAGTGCAGTTTTTCCATGTGGTAACGAAGAAAGAATGCTCACCACCATCACTACCCTATCCATCTCATCCGAAGGTCGAAGAGGCGCCAACATAATACACAGACGATATCACAGTAAGAGACGAGAGAAGGGAAACTCGATACCAATATTATATACCTATTGACAACCTCCGTGGCGTGGCGGTAGTGAGCGTGACTGCTACGTAGGAGGTGAGGGTTCGATTCCCGCTCAGTGCAAATATTTGTGTGCATGAATATGAATATTTGCATTGGTCTGGGTGTTTCTATGCATAACATGTATGTATTTACAAAAAAAAATATCTAAGTATGTTTATCCGCATTCTATAACACAAGCTAGTTAAACTATGCTTACCATGGGCCTAGGTGGCGTTGTATAGATTGTTCTAGAGTATTTATTAATATTTATTATTATACCCTTTACCAAGTTTGGCCAGCTTAAAACCACCTCAGCTTTTACTATCCAAGGGGTGCAGACAATGAGCAGTTTTCTAATAGGTATTTATAGCTTTCCTAAAGACGCGCTAGATGGTGCAGTCAGCACTTTTGGTAAGAAAAGTGTAGTGCTTTTTGAGGTTACAATGTTACATACAAACAAACTTCAACGCTTCAGAAACAGCAATCAAACAAATTAAGACAATCAGTCAGTTCTTTCTTGCCGCAGACTAAATTGGCCTCGACAATGCAAATTAAAAAAGTACCAAAAGCTATGCTAGCGCCATCTCTATATTACCGATACGATTATACCTATTGGAAAACTGCTTATTGACGAGCCAAATCTAAAAAAAATGATTCTATTTACACAGGTAATACAATCATTCTAAGGTAACACATTTAAAAATTTAAATCAACTGTGGACAGACTGACTTTACTATATTATATTCATCTACCCCACGGTACGTGAGTTAATAATGTTTATGAAGAGTAGGTACTAGACTAGGTAAGTAGGCACTTACCTAGATAAATACCTACCTAGCAGTTGGCGCCATAAATAACAATATGCGCCAATGTTACACGATAGTCGATACTTATCAGACAATTTTACTATTCTAGGCGACACATAACGCTTAACGATGTACATAAACACAGCAAGGCTGATTGATTACACATATATCAACCTAGAAATAGCAGCTAATCATGTCGTACTAGCGTTAGAATTATTTATTAACTATCACTACATAGTATAAAACAAAGTCGCGTTCTCTGTCCCTATTTTTCATGTCCTTGTGTCCCTTTGTATGCTTAAATTTTTTAAACTACGCAACGAATTTTGATGCGATTTTATTTAATAGATAGAATGGTTAAAGAGGAAGGTTTAGAAGAGTAGCTTTCATTGAACTTAGGTAGGTACATAATACAATTGTTGGCATAGGCCCTAGTGAATCAATCGTTTCAACCTTATCATAACGATACATAGAGAAATTATAGATAGGTTACGTACTACGTACATCTTCACTAAAGACACCATGTGTTACGAGTAGTTACATATGGTTGATGATTAATATTGTGTAAATGATCCTTAGGAATACAATGTATAACCGTATTTAGTAACATTCAGCTACAAACATCTGTTCGGTAGAAGGCACAGTTTGGAGATAGGTCTACACATATCGACACGGATCTTAGACCTAATTCGCGAGAGAAACGAAGACGCCTAGAGGCCTTGGCGCGCGCAGATTGTTTTGATATAAAAATGAATCGCGAAATATGTCGCATATAACCCGAAGACGGCTGGACCACTTACTCGAGTAAATTGTTTCTTTATATATGTTACTTGTACTCTAAGAAAGGTTTTTATGGAGCTGCGGGAACGGGATCAGAAGCCCGTGCGAGTGCAGCCGCGGGCAACAGCTAGTGATTGATATAATTCGAGCTCTTCACCACCGTTGCACTCCGTGCTATCCTCAAAAACAGTCCAAAAATGCGTACTGAGAATACAGAACGTATTTTGAACATTTTTTGGGCCACAACTTATGTCCTATATTACCTTCAAGTAAATAAATAAATAAATAATAAATATTCTAGGAAAATCTACACAACGTCATCTAGACCCATGGGAAGCATAGCTTAACTAGCTTGTGTTACGGGTTCTAGAATGCGGATACACATAGGTACATAGGTACATATATTTTGTTTTTGTGAATACATACATATTATACGTAGAAACACCTAGATCAATGCAAATATTTATATTCAAGCACACAAACATTGGCACTGAGCGGGAATCAAACCCCCGCCTCCTGTGTAGCAGTCGCGTTCACTACCACGGAGGTCATTTAGCACGAGTACAATACCCATACAAGAGAATAATCATTGGCACGTCACGGCCTTCATACTATTGTACTACTACAGTGGTAAACTAAACCGGCTTTGGGTGTACCACCAAGATATTCAGGACCCAATCCACTTTCACCTGGAACTCCTGCAAGCTAGTACAACTCTGATTGGCAGACGTGGCTCTGGCGCGGGGTTTCCTCTCAGGATTGGTGGTCCAGTGGACTAGATAATACATTTCTGGAATAGAAAGCTAAGGAGAGAACATATTGTGAAGAAATCTACGTACCTTATTCCTGAAAACATATACCTACCTAAAGAACTATCCATTCATAACATAACATAAACTCACGCCTATAACCCCGAAGGAGTAGGCAGAGGTTGTAGCACCCACATTTCGCCAGTTTATATTTAGGTCCCAATGTAATAGGTGGCGAGCCTATTGCCATTAACCGGGCACTTATTTACCTGCGATAAATACACACATAACTTCGAAAAGCAGCGAAAAGTCACTGGTGTGTGCCATGATAAAACCTGGGATCGAACCCGAGACCACGTGCCTCCATTCATGTGCCTGAAAATTGGAGTCAGACCCGTGGTAAGCTCAGATGCGACCGAGACTAGCGTATAGATGAAGATAATAAACTACCTAACAACAGAAAAACTGACAAATCAAAATCATAAACATATCTTTCCTGAATTTAAGTCCTACATTCCTCTCAATTCATAAGAGAGAAAGCGATGCAGAACATGTAACATCGTCTATTTCTGTCTGACGACGCGTGCGCACAGCCGGCCCAAAATAACTTCGGTACGGGTTTCATCATACGTATAACACATTCGACTTGCCTGCAAACTACAGTTTTTTATTTCCATACTATACAAGTCGACGTATCGCGTTCATGCTCTACTCGTAGTAACAATTGAATGAAGAGAAATATATAGTATAATATTTTCTGTCTGCAGTGATTCCCGCGTATGTTGGCCATTTTTTTTGCTAGCCGCGGTAGTCTAGTCGTATGGGTAATGGACTGCTGAGACGAGGTCTCGGGTTCGATCCTAGGTTTTACCATGGCACACACCAACGACTTTTCGATGCTTTTCGAAGTTATGTGTGTATTCATCGCAGGTTTATAAGTGTCCGGTTAATGGCAATAGGCTCGCCACCTATTACATTGGGACCTAAACATAAACTGGCGAAATGTGGGTGCTAGCACCTCTGCCTACCCCTTCGGGAACAAAGGCGTGAGTTTATTTTATGTTATGTTTTTTTGTTATGCTGGCGGGAGAATAGATCGTAAACTTAATGCAGTTATTGATGACAGATGTACCTATATTAAAAATGTCTGAAGTTGGTCTGACGCAACAGATTGAGAGAGACCTTGGAGTGGAGATGATATGTTTGTAGTCTGAATAAAACAATTTAACACTTGTTATGGCATCCGATCTTACTCGTAACACACTTGAAAACCGAAGGGTTCGTCCCTCAGCTTTCAAGTGCAGTACAGTACCTACGTGTTTTCTCGCGGGTTTGAATACAACTGCGATGAAGAATGGATTCTTTGAAAATAATTGATAAGTCAAGAAGGTGCAAAAGGCGTAACCCTACCTTACGTGTGCCAACTCTTGCTCACAGTGAAGGATCACCTCATGGTTGGTAGCACCATGAGGTGATACCAAGACCTGCTACCAAGAATTTCTTATTGGAAATCGAATCACCAATGAGTGTGACCAACCCAGGAATGACTCAACATTTGCATTGTACTATAAATTCAAGTGTTGAGTCTCACCCTCTTACATAGAATCAAAAATATAGATGACTTAATATTAACAAAGGTCCTTTACTCTTTAACGATTAATGTATTTATTAAAACGTGAGAGAATTTATGCGCAAAGCTATATGCATAAAAATACTATGCTATTATTACAAATCATTGCATAAAGGACATGTTTACAAGTACTCTGGACAATGCATAACGTTCGCAACAAATTAATGGCTGTGTTGTCGCCATCTCGTCGCCGACCTCCGTGTCCTCAGGCCGCCGAGTGGCCAACAGACGGCATATTTTCTACCTTTTATGGTACTCGCAGACCCTGATTGCGTTTTCACAAGCTCACTGATAAGTGTTTGTGTTTCGTATACGTAACTTTAAAAGCATATTAATGTTAATAGTATGGAAAAAATCTGATTGGTACCGGATGCGAGCAATTTGTATCTATTAATTAAATTTAAATTGATATTACCACACCTAATATGATTACACATTGCTCTGTTACCTTTCTCGTTAGTGCCTGTAGGTAAACATAATATCATACCTGTTACCCATTTTATTTTTTAATTATGTTGAAGCACATCACCAGACAGTAGATGGGTGGAATGGATGGACAGTAGATGAATAGTACGGCCACCATTACAGATGCCAGATTCAAAAGATATCTATTCTTGACTCCTGCCGGCTTGGTCTGCAAAGAGAAATCGATATAGGTAGATACTATAAAAATACTATGGTTGTGTAGGTATAAGACGAGATATTTCTCATCGGCTTCCCTTTTAAAAATTTTCAAACTTCGCCACTGCCAGATTCTGTTGTTGATTCTCTTAAAATGGTGATCCCTAACTGGGTGCCCCGATATGAACGTCGAAACGTCAGTACTCATTGGCGAAATATTAGCCTGTGGTCGTTTCTTCAATAACTTCATAGAAACTACCAAAAGCTACGATAAGTTCGTAATAATTATTTAAAATTCAGGATAGGTACAGACCTACATCTAAGAATATGATTATAATAAATTACTAGTAATACTTTTTTTTGCCGTTAGTCTTCAGAATCCAAACAAATACTAAACGACAAATTGATTACAAAATTCAAAAATCATTTGTTTCAGCAAATCAAGCACCGGTTCGAATGCCGAAGCCCGATGAGTGTCTTGCCGGAGTCTTCCCAGGCCGGGGCCGCGCCCGGCCTGGGAAGACTCCGGCAAGACACTCATCAGGCTTTTCTTTTTTTTTTGGGTCTATTTACAAACATTACATTCAAAACTGACGCCTTGATGCCCGGATTGGACTAAACTCACCTGCCTATGTACTTTGTCAGCACAGAAAGGTTCACATTGCACTGCAATATATCATAATAATATACAAAACTATATATAATATCTATGAGTGTATTCAGTTAACCATATGTTCTGATGAAACCTTGTACTTAGCTCTTTTATGGGGCCTGTTTAATGTTATTGTACTCAAATGTAACTCAAGTTAAATAATCGTTACCTAACGAACCTTGTGTGTTGGATGACTAACCATACTAACATTTGTACACTTAGTACTATATACATATCGTCAGTTATGGACATCTGCCGTACTAAGAAGCTATCTGTGTCTGTCGTGTTTACCAATAATGGATATTAAAGCATATCCATAAAATATTAAAGTATATACAATTATTTCTGAATCATACAAATATGTTATTCAACTAGCTGACCCGCGCAACTTCGTCTGCGTCACCCCGTTTTTACAACATTTTTCATTCCTGCTCCGCACCTGTTGGTCGTAGCATGATGTTACATACTTAAAAATATAATTTCATTCAATCTATTTTAAAAAACCGTTGCGTTGTTTTAAAGATTTAAGCATACAAAGGAACATAGGGACAGAAAACGCGACTTTATTTTATACTATGTAGTGCTGATACCGCCTTTACCGTATAGGCACACTGGGCACGTGCCCAGGGCCCGCCGCTTCAGGGGGGCCCATCGAAGGAACGACAATTTCTCGCACACCAGCAGGACAAAACTTTTCTCACAGAAAAAGTGACTGGAGAGTGGTATTTGTGCTGGTATTTTGAAGACTTTGTCGGCGGTCTACGACCTCGGTGTTACAAACGAACATAGACCATGATACCCAATCTATTAGTAGGGCCGTGAGCTTGTCGACCACCTAAACGATATAAAAAAAAATATTTCCTGTTATTTTCCTATGGACCTAAGTTATTTATTTCAATAAAATTAAAGAATTACTTACCTATTACCTAATTATTCATAGCAAAGTGGTTACCGTGGCCTATGGACGTTTGCAACACTAGATTCGTGCTGCCTATCTTGTAGAAATATTTACTCTTCATAAAGAACCACATACATATTTTTAGTCGCTTGGAAAAACCACAGCAGGGAGTTCATTCTTACATACAGAAGGCCTGGGGGCCTAAAAAGGCCACTTCATGAGACGAATCGGATTGCAGTGCGTCTTCCAGTTCGTCCGACGAAACGCTTTACGATTCGCCGACTGTCATAAAATGAAACACATTAACGACGATTCGTCTACAATGCGGTTCGTCGGAGGATTCGGATTAAGATGAAATGTTGCAAGTTTAAAAATACACCGTTTAACAATACACCGGTAACTTTCCGGTTATTTTAATAATACTTATAAAGACTTATAAAAGCGTGTAGATAAGAATTTATTCATATTATATAAAAAAATAGACTTTAAGAACTATTTTATACCATAAATATATATTTTAGCATAATATTTTATTAACTGGTATACTTTGTAAAATGTAGCTTGGGTCCTATGACAGCTGTCAGTGAAATCCCGCACATGAAGTCTTGAATTTTCTATTATTGAATGTAGTAGCTGTCAATGTCATACTTTATGGGCATACCGAGCTAATTTGTGATGGGCGATGAATCATCGTGACCACATACTATGAACTATCGATATTTTGAATAAAGCTTAATTGGAAATTGAAATTAATATAAGAAAAAAATAATTAGAATTTAATCTTATTGCTTAGGTATTTTAATATCATAATAATATTTATATTTCAATATACTTGATCCTAAATAATATTGAGTAAATAAAATCCTACATTTAATCCATCAACGCCCCGAACCTGTTTTTGGATTTTGTAAGAAGACACGCCGCGTTTGGCTCTTGGGCCATGATATAGGCATAAGATACACGCGCCAATATCTTGTTTGATATGAACTTCGACTGATCCACTCCACTCATTCTCATCAGTACAAGTGCCGACGTCTTGTATGCTACGTATATTTCGTTCTCATTACAATTAAATACATACATACAATTAAATTAAACCTAATTATATGTAACATGCATCAATAATAGCTGGTAGTATCGATATTTTTATCGAATTTCGGACAGCCCTATGAACCTCATTTTGACATCTGTCATAGGACCCATGCTATATTTTACAAAGTATAATAAACTGTGCTTTGTCAACGAGTGTCAATTTATGAGCAAGTGATATGAGTTTCATGATTAATCGCTAGATGACGCTAAAATAAAAAAATAATTCAATTCAATTGAGATTTTTTTTTCGTATTAATTCATTACTTTGTTCATGTTCATAATTCTGTAAGTAATAACAAGGAACACTAAATACGTTACGATGAAGTATAGTGTCCGTTTTGGTGAGTGAAGTCGTCTTGGGCTATTGCATGTTGCGATAAATTGTCTTAAAGAAATATATCAGCCATATTTAAGCTATATCTATTTAATTTCAATCAATTGAGTCAAGCAAAACAAGTCACAACGATCGACGAATTGTTAGACGCAATGTAGGAGTTGCGTCTTTCAATACTGCCATTTGACATTTAAGGCGATTCGTATTTGGTGAGCCATTTTACGATTTTGTATAGAAACTTGTCAAAAAGGCGAATTGCCAAAAACGAATCGCGCGGCGAATTGCGCTGTGTGTGACCATTTTACGAAATTAAATCCGCTTCGTATTTCAATGCGGATACGATTCGTCGTTAGTGGCCTTTTTAGGCCCCCTGGAGGACGGGAGGAGAAATCGTGATGCTGACCCTATTGAAAACCTTTAATGACCTTTATATAAAATATAAATAAACAAATTTGCTAAGACAATTATCAATACAATGATGTCGCTGCTGTGTCATGGGTTCTAAAATACGGACACACATACACAGTCAGGTCATAAGTATTGTCACACAGTAAAAACTTTTCTTTGAGAATGCTGGCCACAAAAAAGTTTATTGAATTCGAATTCCCAACTATTCATGAAAATAAAAATGTATACTTGTTAGAATTTTACTCATTTTTAAATATGGAGTGGACACTTAAAGAAAACCGTGTTACAGTTATTGCGTTGCATCGTTGCGGTTACGCGCCAATTCAAATTTTTGACATAGCGAAAAATTTGAATACAACCAAAACATTCGTTTATCGTACCATCAAACGATACAATGAAGACTCTAGTGTAGATGACAAGTCAAGAAGTGGTCGCCCTCGGTCTGTTAGGACTCCAGCAGTGATAAAAGCTGTGAAGGCGCGAATTCAAAGAAATCCCAAACGTAAGCAGAAACTGTTGATCCTTCAGATGGGGTTAAGCAGAACCACGGTGAAAAGGGTGTTAAATGAAGACTTAGGGCTTCGGGCATATCGAAGATAAACAGAACATCGCTTGAATGCTTGTCTAATGGACCTGAGACTGAAGAGATGCCGCGCTTTGTTGAAGCGGTACGCGGGAAAAAAATAACGGGAAATTCTTTTTTCGGATGAAAAAATTTTTACCGTAGAAGAGAGCTACAACAAACAAAATGATAAGGTGTACGCACACAGTAGTGAAGAAGCGAGCAACCGTATTCCACGTGTCCAACGAGGTCATTTTCCATCCTCGCTCATGGTATGGTTGGGAGTTTCTTATTGGGGCTTAACAGAGGTACATTTTTGTGAGAAAGGTGTAAAAACAAATGCAGTTGTGTATCAAAATACAGTCCTGACGAACCTTGTGGAACCTGTTTCTCATACCATGTTCAATAACAGGCACTGGGTATTCCAACAAGATTCGGCGCCAGCTCATAGAGCGAAGAGCACACAAACTGGCTGGCGGCGCGTGAAATCGAGTTCATCCGGCACGAAGATTGGCCGTCCTCCAGTCCAGATTTGCGTCCGTTAGGTTACAAGATATGGCAACACTTGGAGGAAAAGGCGTGCTCAAAGCCTCATCCCAATTTGGAGTCACTCAAGACATCCATGATTAAGGCAGCCACCGATATTGACATGGACCTTGTTCGTGCTGCGATAGACGACTGGCCGCGCAGATTGAAGGCCTGTATTCAAAATCACGGAGGTCATTTTGAATAAACTTTATTCTCATAAGAATCTATGTTTTGTTAAGTTCATTTTGGTATATAAATGGTTACTTAATGAATAAAATTGTCTCAATTATTTTATATTAAACATGTGACAGAATTTATGACCTGACTGTGTACATAACGTAGATACATTTTGTGAATAGAAACACCCGCGTGAGAGTCAAACCTGTAACCTTCGACGCCATCACCACAACAGTCCTCATATTATGCATCAGGATAACTCTGGATGGCCGTTGGGATAAATAATATCAATTTTGTAGGTTGCATAAGGCCCATATGGGT
This sequence comes from Pelosia muscerda, assembly GCA_963691645.1. Lineage (NCBI taxonomy): Eukaryota > Metazoa > Arthropoda > Insecta > Lepidoptera > Erebidae > Pelosia > Pelosia muscerda. The sequence continues at coordinate 11,950,305 of OY829114.1, read as the reverse complement.
AGTATAGGTAACGGCGATACTATCAAACCTTTATATAAATATATAATAATTGATAGTGGCAATGACGGCCATATATGGACTGAGCCCGTTTTTCTGCGCGTGAGTCACAAGTCGGTCAACACTTCGCCTGCTACCTGTATTTTATGGCATTTATTATGGTAATCAAAAAGTGCGAATTAAACACTAAATATGATGTGTTTATTCATAAGTAACATGACATCATTTTTTTTTTAAGTTGATACGCAAGATGTTAGGAAAACGCTCCCGAATCCGAAGACACATGTGATAATAGAACTCCAGATTGGCATAAAAATTTGTATTCAGAAATTCCTTTTCTGAATTTGGGAAAAAAATGTCTTTTTTATACCTTATAGCCAAATTAAACAAAAACTTCATCAAAAAAACGTCAACTCGCAAAATGGCGCCCTTTTTTTGTAGTGATTTTTATAAAATTATCGTTTAGTTGTTTTATAATGCTAACTGAATAATCTTATTTTTTCAATCCAATATGTACCCGGAGTACCTTACCATGTGTCTTCAGCTTCGGGGTCGCTTCCCTAACACCTATTATAGTTATATGGTGCAATCAAAATTTTGCTAATTGGGCTGAATATCTTACACATTGGGGCAACCTCACCAATGCGTCAAGCGGCATACCTACCAGCAGAAGCTAAATTATGAACGATGCCCTGTCACCTGTGCGTCGGGAGGTCGGACGGAAGTCGTTGCGGATGCAACAGGAAATATCGATGATGAATCATATATTCGAACACGAAAATAAACGGCAATTATCAAGATATTTTCTGCGTCAGTGACACAGCCGATAGCGAGTCTGTCTGCGAGCATGGCATCAGTCAATAGCCATCGCAGTTCAAAAGGACCGGCCTAATGATTGTTTTGTAGACTGCCCTTTCAACATGACTGTGCATTTTAGTGACGTATTTATAATGAATTTATTTGCCATCGATAAATTATGCCAAAAAGCTTAGAAATGAGCTATTCACGCAACTGGCTATCTAAATGTCTGTAGGTAGACCAAAAAAACAAAAAACCCGCAGAATCTTACCGGAGTCTTTTCAGGATGGGGCCGCGTAACGAACCTTTGGTCCATTTGCTAAATTAACCTTCAATATATTTTTATTTTTGACATTTTGTAAATTCCGTTATGATCAATACAAAATAAATGATTTTTGAACTTTCTATCGAGTGGCTTTATCGCTAGAAAAACTCTATTTACCCCTTAATCTTTATTTACCCTATTTCCCGGTAACGGCGGTTGACTGCCCAAAACGGCTCAAGTGCCACAAAACCTCCATTTCAAAACTGGTTGAAATTAAAACGATGAAATAACGGTCTTAAACCATTTACTAAATCAGTCAACTTAATACTAAATAACTATTGGACTTTTCTATGATATTCAGGCGTCGCATTCCCATAATCTTGCAAATTGAACAGCGTAGATCTATTAGTCACCATATATTTCAACACATCTTGTATATGCGTCAACACATGTTGAAGAGATTTCTCGTCAAGCGCCGTATACGCCAACATTGGTCCCATCTTCGCAAACAATCTCAATAAATGTATAGAACCATATATTTGAGACATAGGTGTGTCCGGAAATTCCTGCAAAATCTCACTGTATTGGGGCCTCTCGAATTTGTACAGGAGTTGTGATCCTAATGTCGCATTGAAATACTCTTTTATGCCTTCTGTAATGTCGAGTAATACTGATTCTTTTGCTTGGTTGTGAGATTTGCTGGATTTCTTAAAACTTAAATAATTATCAACTATCTGCGAGACGGTGAGCTTGGCTGGTAGAATGGCGAGTTTCTGCTGTCTCGTGATGACGTCCCAGTCGTCTACGAGCCATACCTTCAGCTCTTCGGGGATTTTGATCTTCACTTCAACCTTTGCTAAGTATTGCTCTTCAGATTCTATTGATAAGTCTAGCCGGCCGCGCTTCTTCCTGCAAAAGAGATAACATTAAATTTTAGGATAAACCCATGTATAAATTTTCTAATTTCCGTAGTCCTTTAGTTATGATTTTTTTTATACCACTTAGGTGGCATACAAGCTCGCGGCCCACCTGATGAAAGTGGTCACTGTGCCCTATGGGCGTTCGCAACACCATAGGCGTCACACTCGAGTTGCCGACCCAGTGGAAACCTATCGTGAATTACCCCATATTGTAGTCGCTTTGTTGTATGTTTTTGAGACCCAAGTCAACCTCTCGTGCAAGCCAACACCTGCACGCCTGTGACCTGCTGATTCACTAATGAGAATCCAGCAGGTCTTCTTCTCGAGATTGCCAGGCTCAAACAGTAGTTGCTTCCATAAACACCAAGACTAACTTCCTCTTTTTCATTCGGCTTCTAATAGTTTTATGGACGCTCCTGAAAAAGGTGGTGGAGATAGATATTAGATGGGCAAGGCGGAGAATCGGGTGAATTTTAGTGTTAAGCGTGATTCACACAAAGCGCGGGTGAGAGTCGGGGTATTTTTTAGTATATTCTGTACCGCGCAATTTCTGCTCCGCACGAAGTAATTGTACTAACCTTCCTCTTCAATCACTCTATCTATTAAAAAAACCGCATCAAAATCCGTTGAGTACTTTAAAAGATTTAAGCGTACAAAGGGACATAGGGACAGAAAATGCGATACTATGTAGTGACTAGCTAACCCGCGCAACTTCGTCTGCGTCACCCCGTTTTAGTAAGATTTTTCACTTCTGCTCCGCAAGAATTGATTACAGCATGATGTTATAAACATATAAACCTTCCTCTTCAATCACTCTATCTACTAAAAAAACCGTATCAAAATCCGTTCCCTAGTTTTAAAGATTTAGGCATACAAAAGGACATAAGGACGTAGGGATATAGGGACAGAGAATGCGGCTTTGTTTTATACTATATAGTGAAACGGTGATAGATGGTAAAATGACCCGCGTCCGACCCGCAACATGTTGGAATCGCGCACATTAGGATAGGTGATGGATAGAGTGGATCGGAAAAGGTACAATTCTACTTGCAGTACTCATAAGTAGTAGATCTGCCGTCCAATGATATATTACTATCCGCAGAATACGACACCGCGTACCATGCCGTGACTAGATATTATAAGTTATTTGTTTTTTCGAGATTACATAGCGTTTATCTGCAAAATAGTAGATCTAACTCGCAGACAAATCCTATTATTTTGACTCGTAGATATTTAACACATAACGCCATCTAACGAGCGTAATTGGAAACAACATGTAATATTTATTGTAAGATAATTCAAATTGTAACAAATTCTTTATTTCTTAGACACATTTTTTTTTATACCACTTAGTTGGCAGACAAGCACACGGCCCACCTGATACATTACAATCACCCATTTTGCATTGGCATGGGCATTATACATGTTTTTATTTGCGAAAATCCTTTTACATTTTTCATTTATGATTGGCACGTGAATTTGACTTCACGTCGCCTGATGGTTAGCTGAAGGCAAAGTTACAGGGAAGAGGTTCACTATAACCAATATGTGCAGTATTACAATGGTGGCGCTCAGCTTGACGGCCTCATCTCACCTTTCCTCATTCATAATTGTTTTCATGGCTCTCATAATAGTTAGCTCAAAGTATCAACTTACTTGGGTTGATCGGATCCCGAGTCCGCTGGAGTGTCCTTACTCTGAGTCTTGGTGGCCTTGGCTGGCGTTGGAGTAGCCTCAGCTTCCTTCCCTGAGTAAGAACATTCAAATATAGTCTACTACTACATTGTGCGTCCCGGGGTTCAGTTAACTATCCCTATGTGTTCCTGAATAGATAGTCCTTGTAGACCTATGAATGTTATCACCATTACATCCATAGGGACTAGTGACAGATACTGAGACTACATAGGGCCTTGGGTAAATGGGTATACTATAGGAATGAAATTGCCATGTACCACAATAAACATCTTACAAACACATTCTGGACTATGAATGTTCTTGGACAATCTAAACAAGGGCACCTAGACCTATGGTAAGCATAGCTTAACAAGCATGTTTTATGGGTTCTAGAATGTGGACCATTCAGACCAAAGCAAAATATTCATATTCATGTGCACAAATATTTGCAAAGAGCAGGAATCGATACCATGTGTGGTAGTCATGTTCACTACCACGACAGCCCAGAGGTCTTGTCTTTCAAGATCAATATCTTGGTACCCTATATAGCCTGAGCACCGGTCAGTAGGTAGTGGAAAATGAAGCAATCAGACAGATCAATATATTATTTTCCATAAAAAGTATATATTATAATGTTTTTTGTTTATTTATATGTTTATTTATATCTCAAAATTTATGACGACCTGATAAAGGCCCTCTGTGGCAGAGGCTGGCGATAAGCAGCAAGTGTTGGAAGATACTGGGGGAGGCCTATGTGCCGCAAGAGCATATTGAGTGAGAGGACAGCCATGCAACACCTAATGTATCAAAACTATCAATTATGTAGTCTAATTCAATTAATAAAGGCCTTGAATTTGAATTTAAAAATTTATAAAAATATAATAATTGTTAACAGTACCTGCAGGAGTTGATGCTCTTGACTCTTCTCTAGCAGGTGTGGCACTCGCAGCAGCTTCAGATTTACGGCCTTTAGCAGGAGCTGGAAATTTTGTGAAGACATTATGTTATGATTAAAAGTAGTTGTGAAATAACAATTGCTATATTGCAGAATGTGTGGTTAATGTCATGTTGTTGTAGATTATGCTTTAAGGTATGATTGCCTTTCTTTTACAACAATGCCTTCAAAACTAGTGTGCAAAGTAAAATCATATGTGTATAACGGATAATGTTTCATATGAAAATTGCATAACATAACCTTAGGACCGAGAACATTATCATAATCATTTAGGGTATAGCTCACAAGGCATTATGCTATCGCAGTGACTATTAGACTTAACATTAAAGATCAATTCTTGTGGTAATAGTTGTGTTATGTCCCATTTTTGGTTAACTTTATAGACAGTGTAAAAACTTAAGTACATACTCTTTTTAGTCTTAGTCGGCTGTGCAGAATGTGCTCTCTGCACTTCTTTCTGCCGCTGAACGTTGGCTTCATTGTATTTCAACACTCGACTTTCCGGTACCCACTCATCCCAACTAAAAAAGCATAAAAACATTTTCGTGAAACGGAGGTTAGACGAAAAATAACAAAAATAAATCACTAATGAATAAGTGAGAACTTACTTCTTGTTCCATCCAGCATAATGAATCAAATATCGAACATGTTTATCCTTTGTTACAGAACTTTTAAGACATTTTGCTTCGTATATCAAAGGACCATGAAAACATAAGACTTTTTCTCCTGAAAGTATACAACAACATTGAATATTTATTATAATAATCCATACCCAATGAGATGCATTAAAAAGTGATAACTTTTTTAGACAAAATAGCATGATTTACCATCAGCAAACTTCAATTTCGGTGCCATATTTACTATTTCAAAACAGAAATTGCAACAAACAAAACAAATGGCGGCCCGCCGCCGCCTGCTGCTGTCGCCAGTGTCGCCACCACAGAATAAATAATAGCGAAAAGCAGTGTTACCAACACCGCTTGGCCTAATATCGCCGTTTCTCGTACATAAAGTCATAGATTTATATATACACCGTGATTTTGTAGTCGTTTTGGACCCGAAAGGGGGTTATTCGGAATAATGCATGGTACCTTTTTGTGAGGTCCCAAATACTGTACTGGTTATAATAAAAACGTTGACATTAATGTAATCTTTGTCACTTGTCCCAGTTGAAAAGTTAGTAGCGCTCCGATAATTCATTGACAATTTTGAATGAATGTAATGTAGCGCGCGTATTTCGACTCGTGAATTGATGCCGCGCGCTCGCCGGTAAGGCGCCGACCGCCGCGCCCCGTCCGCCGCGCGCCGGCGCCCCGAACTTCGCGAAACCATGACGAAACATGTGACTTGCTTGAGAAGGGAACACTGACCGCAGAGAATTAAACTATGAAACTCATCTACTTTGAAATCAAGTACTCCAATTTTTCCTTCATTCTTTATACGGGCTCAGGACCGTATTTCATTAGAATATTAAGTAGGTATTCGACGATTAAACTTTAAAATACTTAAACACAGTAACAACGAACTGCGAGTAGGTAGGTATTTCAGGCGTATTTAAAAAATTGGAGCTACATACGAGTATTTACAAAATAATCAACTTACATAGGTACCTATTTATAGTTTATTTACGTATCCCTGAGCCGAAGTAACTGCTCGATATGGAGTCCATTGCTTTCGATACACAAAACGTTTTAAGCTATTGTCTCTCAGTTTATTTTATGATGTGTCTCCGTCACTTTTCACTGTTCCGAAAGCGTCCACTATCGCACTACATAAGTCATCACGAGATTCATATTCCTAGGTGTAAAGTAGTCGTTTTATTTCTAACCACAAATAAAAATTCCTCGGTGGCCAAGACACGGGGCCACCAAGGCCTATTCAGCGTTCACCAAACTCTTGTCTAAATAGGTAATCACGCACTGCTCGAGCATAATGAGTCGGACATCCATCGTGGTGGTAGGTAGGCATGTCTCGTAGGTACGCTGACGACACATTCTCCAGTAATTCTGATTTCACTGTACGTATGATATTCCATTACGAGATACGAACTTCCAGTTAAGATGGCCGGGTCCAGTTTACTTGGGAATCATTAGTACCGCGTTGCCGTAATCCAACCAGGTGCTCCGACTGGGATTATAACCGCCTAGCCTCTTCTAAATTGAAGCCAGCAACGGCTGTACAGCTGTACAGCTGCACCATTGCCAAGTACTTCCACATTAGAATATTCACGATAACGATACATTTTTGCAACTTGTCGCGTGCAAGTCTTTGACGTAATGGGCGTTCGTTGACCCGCGTTGGCGCCGTGCGGGCGCGCAACTACGGCGGTGCGGCGGCGGCGGCGGCGCGCGGCTGCGTCGCGCTAGCTCGGTCTCCCTCGCTGAGAGGCATCTGATTGGCGGAGAATCGTGGCCGCGCGCGCTGATTGGTGGATGCTGTACCATCGCGCAGGCGCAGACGTCTCGTCTTTTGTTTACATACCGCATACGTAAAATCGTGAATGAAATCATAGTAGTAAAACGTAATTAGTGTATTACGTGAAAGTTAAGGGAGTTACCACGAGTTCTTATTTGCTGTCTACTGACGTTATCAATCTCGTCGTTTCTATGAAAAAAATATGTTTTGTTTTTCAAATTAGTACTTCCAGTTCATTATGTTATCGTAACTATACCCAAATTTCTTTTTTCCAAAACCACTACAAACTCACGTTGTATACCTCAGTACATAAAGTAGCCTAATGTAGCCGACTATCAATGGCAGTTGCCTGAAGTAGCGCAAACACCAAAATATCAATATGCTTAAAATAAAATATTTTCCCCAATTTATTTATAACATTTTGTCAGTAACATAAAACTTTTTTACCTAAAAAGAAATAACATTCTGAAAACAATATTAATAATAAATAAACATTGTATTATGTTATGTGTGTTCCTTATCTATAATCACTTAATGAAATAAAACTGTTTATTATCTCTCTAGGAATCATCCTAGAGATATTAAAATGCGTGTTTTACTGTACTGTCATAAATTAAAAGTAAGATATAGCAAGGTCAATGAACCCACGATGAACCCACAACACATCCTACAACACGAAGGGCGTGGATCATTTTTATCAAGATACTACCTACGAATTAGAAACCAAGTAAATCTACTAGCTAAGGTATTCTGAAAAGAAGTAATGAAATTATATAATTAAAGGACGGTAAGACTATTCATAGGTACTACTACAATAGATAGTATTTCCGTGATTTAAGTAATGTCCACGTGTGTGGTTTTTCTGAAACTGATTTTCAGAAGTTAGCACTGTAATGAAGTGGTCTTTTCAAAAAAATTAACCCCGTCCCGACTTTTTCCAATTTGAATAATGTTATTAATCTCAGTGGTTATAAAGTCTACCTTAGGGTCGAGAGATCTCGAGTTCGAATCCAGGCCACCCACTCCTAACACATCGAATGTAGCTTACATAAAATACCTTGTACTTAATTTCACTAATTTTGTTTATTCTTAACAAAAAATACAGTGGACATTTTTCCGAAGGGTAGTACGAACGGGTTCCCGCGTCCTCTCCTGTTTCCCACACAAGCAATAATCATTCATCATTTATCACTAACCATCAGGTGGCTTGTTTGCCACCACAATAATAGTTTATTTAGACCACTTTGGTGGTGGAAAAGCACACGGCCAGGTGGGCGGGAAAGGTGTTACTGGGGAGCAATACACTAAGGTCGTCATCCTGTAGTTAGGAACAATGAAGCCTTTCCTGATTTTGATGAATAGGTAAGTAGTATGTAGACTAAAAGGAAAAGGATGAATTATCCGGTCATTTGTGACCTAAAAGAATGAAGTTACTTCAGGTAACAGTGGATAAGATCAAGATAGGATCGCATCGGTAAACGTAAAGGTTTCTTATTGAATTGTCTGAGTCTTACGTACGTAACGTAAACCATTCCTCACTACGTTTCGACTCCGATATAGTGCCAACTTTGCAGTTTAGTTTTTAACTGGAGGTTAAGTAACCCATTGAAGATAAAACCAACAAGTTCTTAACAAATAATAACTCATTAAACAATCTTTACTTGGAATGAAATAAATTGTACCTAGTATTTGATACCCTACTTGTAAATTAAGAACATATTATCCAACAAACGAGAGTGACTTTAAATCTGATTGTATGGCTTTAGTGATAAGAAATACCCTTTACAACTACACACGTTACGTAGATGTACCGACACACAACATACACGCTTGTGTGGTGTACCAAGTCAGTCAAATTCAAATACGCATCACAAACTAGCTATATTACATCATGCATACGGAAAATTAACAACGAACTTGGACAAAACAACCTTCAACCAAGTTCAACGGGAGGCACGGCCCGATTTACCAGTCTAGTTCGGCAGTCCGTCGGCGTCAGCTGGCAGTGCGAGACGTTAACTTTGTTGTTTAACCGAGTAAAAAAACAACAAAATGACCCAGCAAGGCCCGGCGTTTGACGTCAATGCCATGACATTGACGCGGTGGGTCCTAGCTCAGCAACGGACGGCCCCAACAGCAACTGGAGACTTGACTCAACTCCTGAATTCTATCCAGACAGCTGTCAAGGCTATACAAACGGCTGTAAGGAAAGCCGGTATCGCCAAACTGTTAGTATTTATTACTATTATTATTTGTTTAACTATGTAGAGTGTTGCCTGATAACAGTTATTTAAGCAAGCATAATAACCTACTTTTACTTTATGGAAATAAAAACTTATCTGGCTGTTATGAGACAAATAGTTAACTGTTATAATCTCTCGTCACTGACTGAGTTGTTGTTTTTACAACGATAGTTACCTATTTTCTTATTTTTGATGCGATGTTGTACCTATTCAATAAACTGTATCGAACTATTTATTGCCTATTGTGTGAATATGGTAATGAAGAGATTTTAATCTCGTCCACGTTTGAAAGATTTTGATATTACAAGACTTAGAAGTTAAATTACTACCTAATTAATAAATCTTTAGTGACCTTTTTCATAAAGTAGATAATTATGATAATGATAAGTAGGTACGGACAGTTACGTTCTTAAAACGACTTCTAGTCGAGTCCTAGAACGTGAATTTTTAGACCACAAAATGTCAAGTCCACACCCCCGTTGGCAACTAGAAAAACTGGTTCTACTATAATCAAAACTTGTTCCACCTTTCTAAATTGTCGTTGTTGTTACCAGACATGGCATATCTGGAGACACGAATGTGCAAGGCGAGCAGGTTAAGAAGTTGGATGTACTGTCCAACGATCTGTTCATCAACATGTTGAAGTCTTCCTTCACGGCCTGCCTCCTGGTCTCCGAGGAAAATCCGACAGTAATACAGGTGATATGAGAACCCAAAGTATGTTAGGCTTATTGTAGTGACTGTTATACAGAATGTACCTAAGGGGAACGCTCCCAAAGCCAAAGGCAGCTGATAGTACTCATGGTACACAACATATTGGCGCTAAAAAAAATTACGGCAACGCACTTTTTTTATTTTTCAATTTTTTTTTTTTAATTTGCGTTACTTATTCACTCTCAATATAGTTTCATTTAGCTTTACTGATATGATGGAGAGTAAACAATGCGAAAACAAAGTAAAAAAAAATAGCTTTGCCGTATTTTTTTTTCATGCCAATATGTTGTGTACCATGAGTACTACCAGGGGCCTTCGGCTTCGGGAGCGTTCCCCTTACACCCTGTATTATCTGACACCCGATCTCAGGAGGAAAAACTGTCAGTAGTGTGCTGACAAGCTGGAGAAGTTGACCCTCTTACAACCCATATTCCCATTAAGCACTTACTTGAAGTATGTTTAGAAGTGTATTGTGAAAGTTTAAACATTCTTGTGTTATATATTATAATATATAGATAACTGTTAAGTACTGATAATAAAATGCATACAAGTGTACCTATATCTGAAGGTCAAGTTTAGTGTCGCCGCGCTCGACTCAGCAATCAAAATTCATTCATTCAATTGCCACAACTAAATTCGGCATCAGTGTCGGTATTATTATACCCATAGATGAGCTATCTTAGTCTTCAATACCCATCATTTCATTACCTCTTAAGTAGGTATATGTTAAATATGTTAGTTAATTTAATGCATTTAGGTTTAAGTCACAAAGCAACTTTAATGACCGTCATGATAATCAGCTTCCGAATTTACGCAATCATTGGGTCATTGAGAAAACGTCCGTCAGTGGAATCGCTTAGTATGAAATTGATATAAAGCTGTAGTTTAGTCCAAAAATTTAATGAAATATGATCTTTGTGACTCGAAATATTATATTTAGCATATTTTTAGTAGCATTAAAATCACTGAAGTGCCAAGTAATCCATTGGTAACCAAATCGAAAACGGTTCACTTCCACGCGATTCCATTAATCACTTTGTCTAGAGGTCCGGTCCTCTGCGTAACATTACCTGCAGTCTCTTTGAGAAGAAAGTCTGCACTAGAATCTCGTCCGTAAAACAACAAATAAAATTGAAATAGGTGAACCGTGATCCTTCACCAAAAAATGCGCAATGCCTATAAAGATTTATTTTACAAAAATCAATAGAATTCTTCGGCCAATCAATATTTTCTCCATTTTCGTACTGAAGAATAACAATCCTAGTCTTTCGAATACATTTTGGAATAAATCTACAACTATATTATGATGAGAAACCGATATATACGGTTGATATAACCATCTACCATCTACACCTACGAAAGATATGGTAGACGAGCTCAAATCTACCAGTCATAGATAGTATCAATATATATATATATAGATAGTATATCAAAACAATCCGCGCGTGCGTTCTCGTTTCTTTGACGACCTAGGTCCAAGATCCGTGCCGATTGGTGTCAATCAACTAGAGCTGCCTACAACTTCAGCAATTTTACAGGTGGAATCCGAAAGGAGAGGCAAATACGTGGTGTGCTTCGACCCCCTCGACGGTTCCTCCAACATCGACTGTTTGGTCTCCGTTGGATCCATATTCTCCATTTACAAGTTCGTAGAGTTACTTAACTTTTCTAATTAGTAATTTTAACATCATGTCATGACTGTCTGGATAACATTGCCACTACTGGGCCTGAGGTCTTCCTGGACAAACCCGGTCTCGAAACGCGCTTCAGTTTTTCTGTAAGATGTCAGAAGGAAACACAGAGTCGTAAAAGTGTCCTATAGTAACAGAACACTACACATATTTGAGAGGTATCTATCATCCGGGAGCAACCCGGTTAGATACAAAGCGCGGAATTTGGAAGCCGCAGGGTCCACTGTTTTACAGTTCTCCGAGAAGAGAGTCCCAGAGTCTCGTCTGTCAACCAACAGATGTACGTTTACAGATGAAATTGGAATTGATGATCCATGTTCCTTTAACAAGTGTTTGAAGACACGCAGAATGACCCAAAAAAGGAGGCTAGGTGCGGACGAAGGAGTCCTAATCCAATTCAAAAATTTCTTTCATAAAAACAATTAAAATGTGTTTTGTATGATTTTAGATTGACATGGTCATTTACGAATTCACTATTAATCGATCGGGATATATTTACCATGTTTGTTAATTTCTTCGCGTAACCGATATTTCGGCGCTGTTGCAAGCGCCATGATCACGGTGTACTCACGGTGTAAATGTGTTTTCACTAAAATCCTCATGAATGTTCTATTTAGGAAGAAATCTGATGGTGAGCCAGTAGAAGCAGACGCTCTCCAGCCTGGCAGCGAACTGGTGGCGGCAGGGTACGCCTTGTATGGCTCCGCAACCATGATGGTACTGTCTCTTGGCAAGGGCAAGGGCGTCAATGGCTTCATGTACGACCCTTCGCTTGGAGAGTTCATACTTACTGACCCGAATATGCGAATACCTGAAAAGGGGAAAATCTATTCCATCAATGAAGGTGAGTAACTCAATTATACGTAAGTAAATACCTTTCGTAAAGACACAAACAGAAACCTAATCTTTAGGTAAGTATAAAACTGGGGCGCACCCCCAGTTTTAACTTTTAACTGGGGGTGTAGGCTGGTCCGTAGGGCGACAACCTACCCGATTCTACAATATTATACTTTTTTCAGACCTCTGAGATTACCAAAACTGAATTTTGAGCATTATCTTAATAGACATAATATTCAAAACTAAATAAAAAAGAGTTTCAATCACTACACGGTGTCAAGGGCCGTGTACCTACAAAGTTTTTTTTTTTGTAATCTCATAAGTTTTACAATGGTTGAAAATTGCTAGAATCGAGGCCCGGACTGTTGTGTAGTGACTAATTATTACAGGTGTAGACGCTTGTCCCTCCAACAGAAGCCTGCAAATGTAGATAAAATATCACAGTAGGAGGTACCGTACAGATTATTTAGTACGAGCACAATGGCCCCAATGGGCACAGTAGAACGAATTTATTTCGAAGTTTTTTAGACTGGTGCATTAAAGAAAGGTTTTATAAATGGCGGCTTGTACTTGCGTTGACGGAAAGTACAGCTAGCATATAAAATTTCAAATATTTTTTTTTCATATGAAAAATAATAAAAACAAGACCGGGTCGTAATAATTTCTAACTAGCTGCGGCCGGCGGCTTCGCCCGCGACACGTAACGGCATCTATTTTTGTTTTCTTCGGAAACAGTACCTACTTTTACACATAAGTATAGTCCTTTTAAACGCACATTGAGGCCTTTCATCCTGAAAAAGGAACGTATATCACATTCTATAAGGAGGATCATGGAAGATCATGATGTTGGTTAAAATAAAGAACTAACATTATTATGAACAACGGTCTTGTTTATATTTTTTTTAAACTGAAAAAAAAAAAGAAATTTTGTATGCTAGGTGTACTATCTGTCCACGCAAGTACAAGCCGACATTTAAGAATCCTTTCTTTTATGCATCGCATCAAGAGCACAGAGCGTGGAAGAAAATAAAGATCAATATTTTTTTTGTGTTGACGGTACGCGCGTGAGTGAGTATAGACAGTACTAGTGTGCGAGCGAGAGGAAGTGATAACGTCCGCCATTTATAAAACCTTTCTTTAATGAACCAAGTTATATGGGTCTATAAATACTGCTGTAAAAAAAGTAACGAGCCGTAAAGTTAACTCATTTGCATTTCAGTTTGAAAATTGCGGTATCTTATTCTAAACTTACGGTTACCAGTGATGAAGACCAGTTACTTGGGGGAAGATGATGCTTGTGCGCAATGTGTGACGAATCGTTTTATCCTGTTATTTTATTTTAGCATAACCGTACCATGTTATTTCAAACATAACATAACATAAACTCACGCCTATATTCCCGAAGGGGTAGGCAGAGGTGGTAGCACCCACATTTCGCCAGTTTATGTTTAGGTCCCAATGTAATAGGTGGCGAGCCTATTGCCATTTAACGGGCACTTATAAACCTGCGATAAATACACACATAACACTGGGATCGAATCCGAGACGTCGTCTCAGCAGTCCATCACCCATACCACTAGGCTACCGCGGTTATTTAATTCAACATTTTATACAACACAATAAATTTGATGTTACAGGCTATGCAGCAGAATGGTCGGAAGGTCTGAAACAGTACATTGAAGACAGGAAGCGCCCCAAGACCGGCAAGGCATATGGAGCCAGATACGTCGGATCTATGGTCGCCGACGTCCACAGGACGATCAAATATGGCGGCATCTTCATCTACCCTGCTACGAAGTCATCGCCTAATGGAAAGGTAAGCTGTTGTGTAAAATAGATTAATAATTAAACATTAAGGCGAAGTAAGTGTGAATAAGCGAAGACAGTATCTGTGGCGTGATGGTAGTGAACGCAACTGTTACGCAGGAGGCGAGAGTTCGACTCTCGAATAGTGTAAATATTTTTAAGTGGTCTGGTCGTACTTCAGAGAGCACGTTAAGCCGGGTAGTATTGGTCAGATGACAGTCGCTTCACGGAAAATATCCAAGTTCAACCGCGACGCAGTTGACTGGAAAAGACCTTGCATTCCTAGGCGACCGGGACTAACTCAAGGATAATGATGATGATGATTGTAATAAAGTTGGTATCTGTAATGGTGGCCCTCTTTCGTGAAACTTACCTTCAGTGATTATAGCACGAAATTCTATTAAATTCGTATAGTAAAGACATTGAGAGACCGGAGCTTTGAGATTGGCGGACTTCACGCACGCACAGGTTCATAGATTGTCTATTGTAATGCTCTGCTCTCCTGATACAATTACGTTACAATTTCGATAGATTTACGGGCTATAGGCACTGCTTGGTCCACAAGGTGAAAAGTCATGTTGACGTGTCATACTTTATGGTCCAAGATCCCAGGGCAATCAGACATTACTTATTTTCACACGGATGAAACCTGAAGATTTCAGTAGCGTCTCGTGTGCCTTGAATACCTACGCGCTTTGTGGGACTTGCCGAGTGACACCTGGGCAGGTACCAAATGAAAAAGGTAACTAAAAATAAGAATTATTTAACTTAAATTCACATGGCTGATTTTTATATATATCACGTAGAATATTATTTTAAAGTAATATCATAAGTGTCAGACACTTTTGATGGACCAGAGCTTTTGTCAGACGCTTTTAAGCTACCATCTATGCTATACGCATGCGCATAGTGCTCTCACTCTCATACTTCTGGCTGAATAATTTTTGTCTTAGGGGATGTTTGGTCACTCTAATTTGTCTGACTGATTGAATATAATTTTTAAATAATTACTTCAATTCAATTCAAATTCAATTTTAAGCTACCCAAAAAATAAATCAACTTTTGGTACTTATTTTTACATGTCTGATTTTTATTATGTTAAGTATTGAAGTAATTATTTAAAAATTATATTCAATCAGTCAGACAAATTAGAGTGACCAAACATCCCCTAAGACAAAAATTATTCAGCCAGAAGTATGAGAGTGAGAGCACTATGCGCATGCGTATAGCATAGATGGTAGCTTAAAAGCGTCTGACAAAAGCTCTGGTCCATCAAAAGTGTCTGACACTTATGTTATTACTTTAAAATAATATTCTACGTGATATATATAAAAATCAGCCATGTGAATTTAAGTTAAATAATTCTTATTTTTAGTTACCTTTCTCATTTGGTACCTGCCCAGGTGTCACTCGGCAAGTCCCACAAAGCGCGTAGGTATTCAAGGCACACGAGACGCTACTGAAATCTTCAGGTTTCATCCGTGTGAAAGTAAGTAATGTCTGATTGCTCTGGGATCTAACTCTATTAGTATTTTACGCCATAATAATAATGTGTTCTCTTTTTTCCTTCTAACGATATATAGCTTGTGTAAAAACAAATTATCTACGCGCTGCACACATTCACTTAATATTTGTGTCGATTGTACAACCTCGCGGTCGACTAGTCGCTTGATAAATCCGAGTACGCTCTGATGGATTGGCACTGTCGTATTGCATAGAACAAGACATCCGCTAGTTCTTGAGTACCATAAAATGATGATACAGACGCCTAGAGATTCGCATAATGATAAGAAGCCTCATTCCGCGAGCTTTAATGTAGGTATATCTCTGGTTAGTGAAACCCGGGTAAATGCGTCACACCACGGTCGAAACATCAAGCAAATAAAGAGTTAAATTATAATTTTTACCATATTATTATGATTGCATTAATACCTAAGTACTCGGATTTTGCTTACCATATATCATGCAACGCGGAAGTTTAAAAGTGAGTATGGTATATCTCTTCGATTAAGAAAGTCGCTCAAAAAAGCGATCACATGACTAAGACCTAACCTCTGCTATTTCAATTGGTCACAATAGAACTGCAATCGATTTACAGACATCTTTAAATGTTACAGGAATTAGATCTTAGTAACCGATTTGTTGGTCAACAATGAATCCGAAATACATCGTCGTCAATTAGCTTGTATGTAAGGACGCCATATTTGGGCATAAACAAGCTATATCGTTATATCCGTTCCTACCCTATCTCTCATACTACAAGACTCACCACTTTTGATTTATATATCTATACCTATTCATCAGCTATTAATAGATAAGATATAGGATCCAATATAAATACCTTATCTATAGGCTATCGCGGGCACGGCCCGGTGAATGGTAAACAATAATATCTACCACCCTGTTTTCTAAACATTGATATACAAATACAAATGGTCAATGTCAAAGTATAAAACAGAACTTATAAATCGTCACAATTCAGAATATTATCTACTTACTATTATGCAATTGTGTTCCACCGTCGACCACATCATCGCTTACCAACAGGTGAGATAGTGGTCAAACGTAAGCCTTACGAACATAAATAATAAATTAACCAAAAGCGGCACGGCCGGCACTTACGAAAAGATGATGATTACTCTATTCAATAATTGTTATTATCTCATATCTCGCGTGATAGTATTATTATTTTATTTTTTTATACCACTTAGGTGGCAGACAAGCACACGGCCCACCTGATGGGAAGCGGTAACCGTGGCCTATGGACGTTTGCAACACCAGAGGCGTCACACACGTGCTGCCCACCCTGTAGAAACCTTCTGATGCCCTTCTTAAAGAACCCCATATTGTAGTCGCTTGGGAAAACCACGGCAGGGAGCTCATTCCACAGCTCTAACTAACTTTTAGGTACAGCAAGCAGCAAAAATCACTGAACACTAACATTCTATTTCTTTTTTCAGCTTCGCCTGCTATACGAATGCAATCCTATGTCGTTCATCGTGACTGAAGCAGGTGGTCTGGCCAGCAACGGTGAGATTCCTATACTAGACATAGTTCCTACATCTATTCATCAACGTGCCCCCTGCTACCTAGGGTCGAAGAAAGATGTTGAGGAATTGCTTTCTTATATCAAATAAAATGTGAAAATTGTACAGTTTTTTATACATGTTGTATTTTTGTATTTTGTTATACTATTAATATATAAATAAAGACTGACGTGTATTTTTGCAATCCTACTAATAGTATAAACGTCAAAGTTAGTAAGTATGGATGGATGGATGGATGTTTGTTACTCTTTCACGTAAAAACTACTGAATGGATTTTAATTAAAATTAACAATAATTATAGCTTTTGGAGGAACGGGATGTGATGTCCCTCCAACACAAAGGGAGGATCCTCCGACCAGGCAAGGTGATCGCGCCTGGCGGGCCGCAGCCCTAACGGTTGTTGTTGGGTTGTTGTATGTATACTGTACTAGCGAGAGAACTTCATTTTCGCGATGCAGGATCGTTGTGACGTAGTAGTGACGTCGTAGTTAGTTACGTAGTAGTTACTCGTGCTGTCGCTAGATGGCGCTGGGTACATGTGGTATCGCCACAAGCTTATACATTAGAATTTACATACAATTTATAAATATATTGTGTGAATTGTCCAAAATATGAAATCACGCGGTCGGAGCCGCGGGCAATGGCTAGTGAATAATATTTGTGTGGGTGAACGTACCTTATCTATACAGGAAACTTATCTATAAAACAATCGATGCATTATTCTGACTTCGGCGGGGGCTATCAGGGGAGTTTCGGCACGGGGGGGAAAAAGCCGGATACGCTTCCACGATGAAATTAACATCAGAATTGTTTGTTACAAAATTTATTTCACATAACATAACATAAACTCACACCCGTATCCCCGAAGGGGTAGGCAGAGGTGTTAGCACCCACATTTCGCCAGTTTATGTTTAGGTCCCAATGTAATAGGTGGCGAGCCTATTGCCATTATCCGGGCTCTTATAAACCTGCGATAAATACACACATAACTTCGAAGAGATCGAAAAGTCATTGGTGTGTGCCATAGTAAAACCTGGGATCGAACCAGAGACCTCGTCTCAGCAGTCCAATACCCATACCACTAGGCTACCGCTATATGTTAGAATTTACAGGTCGAATAGTATCTTTATACTGTTTAAACTATATAACAAGTATCGTGTGTATCCTGATGGACGCTGACAGTTCGAATCTCGCTATGCAAGTAAAGTAAGATTGAAATAATATTACTTTTAGGAGATGGCGGTAGGACGCCAGAACAAACCATCATCCAAATCGGTTAATTCTGAGTTATGGGTTAAATTAAAATACAAACTTATATACATAACTTAATCAAATTTATTTACATGAAAACATATTACATCAATAATCATCGTGCACCTATCGTAATGTTTATCTTAAAAGGCTCCTAGTCTTAACCTAGCATCCGAACACTGTTAAATAATCTGCCTTACGAATAAACGTATAAAGTGGGTGATAGACGTGCGAGTAAGTTCGCAAACCTGTGGCTCAACGATCTTTTTCGCTGGTGTGCCACCCTACTAAGTATGTGTACTTTATTGAGTACTTGTTCGTTATATTCTCTTTGTAAGTAAGCTTTAGGCCCGTCGCCCACGGTGACTTTTTGTAGCGATGCTGTCGCAGCATCGCTACTAACGCGTGTTACTGTACTAAAGTGACTGCTTCGCGACTGTATCGATACGGATGCACGACAGCTTCGCTACAGCATCGCTGCAAAAAGTCGTCGTGGGCGAGAGGTCCTAAATGTTTCACCGAGGCGAAGTAAGTACACGATCATAAAAACCACGTACTTTTATGGCTCTGATTCTAATAATTGCCAACCACTGTCAAATCACTGAGATTACAAAAAATGACAATAAATTTTAGACTATACTGCTGTGGTGTTAAGGTCTAAAATTAACTGGCATTTTGTAGAGTTAATGAAACAATATAAAGCACTTCAAAAATCAATCTTTCTACAATTCAGTGGCAGTTTTAATAATCTCCGTGGTTTAACAATGGTTCACAATTAGTAGAGCCGGGGTTTATGTCGTAATCTATCACCCACTTTATAATTAAACTAAACCGAATAATATGCGATATTTAGACATTATTTTTGTTGTGTAGCCGAAGATATTGCTTTTTGAATAACGAAGAGGAGATATTATAACGTTGTAATGCGTGATAGAGACATGATATAACAGGAATAAGGCGCGTTCTTAATTAAATATTATACAGAATGTTAGGAAACGCTCCCGAAGCCCAAGGCACATCGTGGTATATTACATATTGGCATAAAAAAATCCAATTTGGTAATTTTTTAAATTATTTTTTATACCGTGTAACTTGCATTATTCATTCTCCATCCTGTTAATAAATCGAATTGAAACAATAAATTAATAAAACCCACGTACGCATTATGGGTGATATGTGTTTTTTTTTAAGAAGTTATCATTTCACTTAGCTGATACGATAGAGAGTGCTAATGAAATGGTATAAAAATACCAAATCGTATTTTTTATGCCAATATGTAGTGTATCCTATATGGAGTAATACCATCTGTCTTAGGCTTCAGGTGTGTTTCCTTAATACCCTGTATTGATGAGACGAGGAGATGATACGATGCTCTATTGCGTCTACACTTTATCCGAGCCTTACCCCTGTACAATTCACACCTAGAAGATCTTTATTATATTAATAGCAAGTTCAACATAACGTAATAAAATGTACCTAATACCTATTACTCATCAAATTTAATGGCCTTTTTGCAGCAAGCTATCAAGTGCAAAAATCAAGTTAATATTGGAAAAAGTGAATGTCTAGTCGGGACTTGAATCGGCAATCAATAGCCGGGTCATAGGGAGACCCGTGTGAAGCATTTTACAATTTTCCAAGTGTTAGGGGGCGTCGCTCGTTGGAGCCATCTGCCGATCATTTAGATATTACAATTTCCCAATTTAAATCGATTTGGATAACTGAATGCCTTAAAATTTCATCACAATTAAAAAAACCAAAGTGCAAATATAAAAAATAATCTTGAAAAGTTGCTTGACAACTTTGATTTTGGCATTTAATAACGGGAATATAGATGAGTTACTAAGAAATCATTTTTTTATTTGAATCCCAACGACGAAGTTCAGAGTGATCACCAAAATTGGCGGCAATGTGCTATTTAACTTTTTTATCTAGGACATGTAAATTTGAATTCACCTGATGGTAAGCTGAAGGCAAAGTCTGAGGAAAGAGGGGTCACCATTACAAATACATAGTGTTACAATGGTGGCACCCACTACTTCAACAAACTTTAAGATCAATATGAATATAGTCCCATTCTGTAACACACAAAATAAGTCTTAAAAATTCAATTGTTATTCAAAAATTTATCATTAATTTCGAGACCAGTCATGAAAATACAAGTATAACTTAAATCAGGGCTGTCCAAACTAGAGAGTAAGCAACAACTCGGACACACTATCCGACATAGTGACTTGTGACACAGTCGGTTCGAGTCCGACATAGCCTCCCCAACCGGGTATTCGTGGGGATAGTGTCCGAGTTGCTTCATTTTAATATTTTACGGGTTTCAGTTTCAATATTTTATTATATACTTTTTCATTAATTTATCTTTTACAATTCTGACAACATCAACCTCAATATTAGTAGTAGCTAGACTAGAATTTCGTCGCAAGAATAGTTTGCTCATTTAATGTATTTAAACAAGAAAAAAAGATTCTCCGAGTTGCCATAAATCAAACCACCATGGTTTGGACAGCCCTGTCCTAAATCATGCCTCAGTACAAAATATACAACGATTAACAAACACACAACCAAATACATCATAAATGAACTTAATAACAGAAAATTTCATTCTTAATAGTAGTCATTTGCTCAAATATTTGTATCAATACATACATCCCCTGTAAATAGAGGTATAGAGGTTTGAATACTTACATTTCGCGCTAATTATGATTTTTAGTCCTACATAGGGAGCGAGCCTATAGTCGTCAAGCGGAAACTTTTATTTTTATTTTATAATATCACGCCTATATCCCCGAAGGGGTAGGCAGAGGTGCTAGCACCCACATTCGCCAGTTTATGAATAGGTCCCAATGTAATAGGTGGCGAGCCTATTGCCATAAACCGGGCACTTATAAACCTGCGATAAATACACACATAACTTCGAAAAGCATCGAGTCATAGGTGTGTGCCATGGTAAACCTGGGATCGAACCCGAGACCTCGTCTCAGCTGTCCATTACCCATACCACTAGACTACCGCGGTTATCGTCGGAAACTTTATCATATGATATTGATACCTTACTTTGTTTATTACTATTTTTTACTATTAGCGTACGCTGCTCAACATTCTACAAATTTATAAATATTTTAATTGAAATATATCAATATAGACAGTGGTACCATAGGACCTCGGGCCCCGAAGACCTAATGCAAAGATGATGACGAGACAGTCGTACCATCAGGACCCTATTCATGTATTATTATCAACCATCGTAAAACTTTTGAAATTCCAAAAAATGCCATTGAATTTCCGACGTTACAGCTATACAGGTAAAGTATAAAATGAAAGGGTATCGACTAAAGTAGATGATGTCATTAAGTCTTTTTCATTCAATTTTGAACTTTCAACCTATGAGAATAAAGACGAAAATTCAATGGCATTTTTGTAATCTCAGTGGTTACTAATCGGGGTTTTTGTGTGAAATTAAACCAATGTGTTTAGCGTTTGTAACGCATATATCCGCGTTATGTTTGGTGACTCTTAATAAGGGGGTTGGACGAGTTGCTAGGCAGGAGTAATCGTGAAAGATACTGCCAGAGTTTCAGTATACGTTATAAATGATGACATTTTACGATTAAAATGTACGTTCCGTGGCGGTTTCGAAGCGTATGGCGGTTTGGTTAGGTAGTTAACAAAAGGTGATCTTGATGTGATCTATCGAAACACATAAACCCAGTACAACTAATGATTCGATTTCGAGTTTTTTTAAACTTAAGTTTTTCATCAAAAATTAATTAACAGATTTTTTAATGTACTCGTGTGTAAATTGTTTTTTTTTTTATAAATATGAATATTATAGCAAAATGTAAATAATAAGTTAGTTTGCTTATTTATTCACTCATTCAGATGCATATTTTACATAAAATCACCCAGACAAATGCAAATATTCATATTCATGTACTAAAACATTTGCACCGAGCGGAAATCGAACCTGCTCCTCCTGTGTACCGCCACGCCACAGAGGTCACCAAACCTTTAGTTAAACTACCTAAACAAACGGAGTATACATTGGTGATATAATGTATACAGTATATAATACCCTTGTCATATTAATAAGAAAGGTGACCAAAATGTACTACATCCGGTTTAAACTTCTTAAAAACCATTAGTGGTATTTACACTAGCTGTTCGGACTTTCAGTCAGCTTTTTTTAAATTAATCCCTCTAACCCCTCCAGTTAAGTTCAACAGCTTGTGTTAGGAGTGGGTTCACATCGGTAGTGTAATGACCCGGATTCGAACCCGGGACCTTTCGATCGTAAGGCCGACTAACCACTGAAACGCTTAACTAGTGAGTCGCGCTCTTTCGCACTTGCGGAAACTAACATCTGCCCTCGTTCTATTGTGTTATGCGAAATTGTTTCCTTTCGAACTGCATGTATAAACTCCACTATTAAAAGATTGATATTTGAACGTGTACTGACAAAGAAGAGATATTATTATTGGTCGCGAAAACAAAACCTCTTCTGAGATTATCTTTTTCTAATTTGTAATTATATCTAAAGTTCAGATATTCTACTATTGTTAACTTCTTTCTTACAACTATGAACAAACCTCGCAATACTGGACGCGTTACCTCCTAGAGGACCTTCCCCAGTTGTAAAACTGGTTGGTGTTCTGTGGTTCCTTAAGACGACAGCTGGGCAGTGTCAAAATTGGAAAGGCACTTTCCCCTAGATCTTTCCTAATTATCATTACATTACATTCTATACCAAGTACCTGGTCGGTGATTTGGGCTGCCGTAAGACCCCGGCTAAGCATTGTCAAAAATTGACAGTGACGTTCCCCTAGATCTGTAGCACTAGCATGGACTCCTATCGAATTCGTAATGTAAAGGTTTCGAGAGAACGGAGCATTGTGATTGGCAGTCTGCCTCTTCTGAACCGGTGTGCGTGTGTAGCCCGCCAATCGCAATGCTCCGTTCTGTCGATACCATTACATTACGAATTCGATAGGAGTCCATGCATCATTCACAGAGAAGTCCCAAAAGGGGAAATTCTTCACCCATCGCTCACTATTATTATGATTTTGAACCTTGTTTACATATCATTAAAGTTTATATTACAGTTCACACTGAACTACGTAAGGTCGAGCTATGTTCCGTGTATGCGACAAGTAGTTGTTTAAGCGGTAAGAGCTATAAACTGGTGGAACACGTCGAGGATGTGAGGGTCCAAGTCTTGAGTGAAAAGGAGCGTCTCCAGAGTGCTGCTGTACTTCTGTACTTGTTCGTGATGCTGGAAGAAAAGAAATTTATTATTTAATTATATTGTTTACATATTATTCAATTTATTAATAAATCCTAATACCGTCCATAATGGACGCAAAATTAGTAAAGAAATATTTATCAAAAATTTATCGCCAAGTCCGGGGTTTGCTCTCCGCGTCGGCGGCGCAAAGTACGTCTTCCCATATCCGGGGGCTAAATAGAGTCACCATGGTTCCCACATTAGGGGAAGGGATGTTATCTCAAAGTGATGTCAAAGACCTATAGACGGCGTGCGTTTTAGTCGGTTCGATTCCGACATAATCACCTCCACCGCCTTTGGCGGAGATGGTAATCAGTGGGAAAATTGCTCACGATAAAAAAACAGGAGTGACTTTCGTCTGATCTATCAGTCTTTTTCTGTTGTTTAGGATGGAACTCAACTGGCTCAAAGTCACGTCCAGCTATCAGTGTGTTGTGTAGTGGTTTCAAAAGTTCCTTTACATTTTAAAACTAAAATTACGATATTAAGGTGTTTAGGAAATTTTGGCGCCCACTGCAGACACCACAGTCCGCTTGCCGCAAACAGTGGTGTACTCAGGTTTTGGCGGGAACGCGAAGTGTCATAACGGTCCCGTGTTGCATTTTCTATATTTGGTGTAAATTCGAGTTATTATGTGTAAAAAAAATAAAGAGTTTTAAACATAACAGCTTAGACAAACCGCACAAGTGTAGGAAAGTGGAATATTGTAGTGAATTGTGATTTTTCGTGTTGGTGTCAAAATCTCCCTTAGAAAAGCTTCTAAAGTCTCCACCGCTATACTGGGGCAACTATCATCCGTCATCGTCATCCATCATCATTAACAATCGTTCCAACTAGATAAGTGAATAAAGTGTTATAAAATAAAATAAGACTTGACATAAAGGTACTAGTTACCATGTTATAAAATCCCTTAAAAAAAAGTGGTGTACTCACGATGAGGAAGACCTGTCGCAGGCGGCCCACGGTGCTGCGGTACCAGTGCGTGTCGGGGTCGCGCGCGTCCGTGTCGGCGCGCACCAGGTGCTCCGACAGGATCATGATGAAGCGCTGGAACACGATCAGGAACAGACGCTTCTGGTCCATGTGGGCAGCCTCCAGCCGCTCCTCCATGCGCTCTACGGCCTGAGGACAGCACAATACAAACATTGATAAAATAACTTATTGAAGTAGGCGTTATCATCATTCCCTGAACCTTTTTCCCAACTCAGTTGGGGTCGGTTTTCCAGGCTAACTGTGATGCGGCTGAACATCGATATTTTCCGTGAAGCGACTGCCATCTGACCTCCACAACCAATGGTCTAATGACCAATGGCGATATCGAAGTTCCAAGTTAGGCTGGTTGGACTTTTGAGGGCTCCAACTACCCGTAACGACTGCCATAGATGTTTGTATGGCAACCGGGACCGACGGCTTAACGTGCTCTACGAGGCACTTATAAACCTGCGATAAATACACACAACTTCGAAAAGCATCGAAAAGTCATTGGTGTGTGCCATGGTAAACCTGGGATCGAACTCGAGACCTCGTCTCAGCAGTCCATTACCCATACCACTAGGCTACCGCGGCGTAAGTAGGCGTTATGTGACCGAGAATTCATTCCAAGAAAGAGCCCACCACTCCCAACAATCCCAATGATAGCAATAGCTGTCTTTTTTTTATACTACGTAGGTGGCAGACAAGCACACGGCCCACCTGATAGAAAGCGGCCACCGTGGCCTATGAACGTGTGCAACACTAAGGGTGTCACACACGCGCTGCCCACCCTGAAGGGAAAGGGGGAGAGCTGGGAAGGGGTGGGGAGGCTAGGAAGGGGAGGGGAAGGAGGGGTATAGTGAGCTCTGGCTACCCTACTTACCGGCGGGAACACAACACGATGGTTATTATGACCGCGGTCTTCTGTAGGGCGGAGGTACTTCCCCAGTTGGACAGCCCATTTCGGACGGGAGATACCGTCGTGTCCTACCTCCGTTTATTGTAGTTGATGTTATGTGACGAGAATCTATTCCAAGAAAATATATTGGGAAAGGGAGGGGAACCCAGTCAGTAGGTACTGTCAATTGGATGACTTAAATATAAAAAAAGAATAGAATGACTTCTATGTAAACTGGCTGTGTGGAATAAAATTTTGGTTATCGCGAAAGACCACTATTTATTAACCAGTAAAGTTGTGTAACTTTTGGTCTAGACTTTTTGTATAACCTTATGATGTACTACTACTAATACGCACGGATGACTACTAATACGTACATAATGGAGTAATTGAAATGAATGGATGAATCATATACAACTATGACGATGGACTCACCTCCTCGGTAGGCTTGTCTTGGTCTTTTTTCTTCTTGCTGTTGTTCTCGTCTTCTGAATCTGAACTACTGGAGTCAGCTCTCGCCAATGCTTCTCTTGCTTCTTGGAGTTCACTACCTGATGACATAAATATTTTTTCTTACATAAAATGTTTTATTGAATATAGCATAAATCACGTGCAAAAAATCTGATCACCAGTGGATCTATGCAAAAATAATAGTTCAAAAAACTGATAACTTATTATGATTTTTGGAGGAGGTAGGACACGACGGTATATCCGTCCCAATCGAGCAGTCTGACTGGGGAAGTACCTCCACCCTACAGAATATCGCCGTTTAATAACCTTGTGTTGTGTTTTCGGTGGTGAGTAGCCAGAGCTCACTAGAGAGATTTTGTGTTGTCCGTGGGAAAACCAAAGGCTTATCCTACATCTTTTGCGCTGACGACACAGAGTGTCTCTGTTCTTACAGGGGTTGCGGCACGAGTGTTATTCCTGTGGTGTTACACTCGCCCATAGGCCACGGTAACCACTTACCATCAGGTGGGCCGCGTGCTTGTCTGCGACCTAAGTTGTATAAAAAAAAAGACTATGACTATGAATAATGTTGAAGTAGTCTAGACTAATCTGCAGATAACTTAGGCTGACCTGACATTTTTCTTTTTAATTAATTCGTTTTCAGATGAATTCGCTCATCGTCTTCCATATGATTTGCAATTTATGGTTCTTATGGAACTGGCTGCCGTCAGACCAGACCAGAATTCAGGTATACCAGCTTGCAGGCGAGGCTGACTTAGACCCAAGCACGGTAGAGCCCTAAAATATTAAATCTCCAGCTAAACTCACTTAATTTCGACACATGTTTGTTCATCTTGTCAATCGTCAAATGCAGCACTTCCCACAAATAGCCGTGCGTGAAGAAAGGCGCCATTTCCTTAGAGAAGAGCCACGTGGCCACCGCGTTGCACTCCACGATCTGCGTCTTGAGCATTTTGTCGACGAGCACGCATACCATCTGCGTGTGACGCTGCCATAGCTCCCACACGTTACGCAGAATGCATATTTGAGCTTCTTCAGACTCCGCGAGAATCTGTTGAATAATTAAGACTGTTTAAAATCGAAAAACAGTCAATGTCTGGTCTAGATGGGGACACCATGGTCCCCACATTGGGGGAAGAGGGTCATCTCAACAGAGATGTCCCCGGGTCTGCCGGGGTGCGAGAGATATGTCTTGTATAATCTCACATCCGGCAATCAAGGACCCATGGACGGCGTGCGTTTTGGTCGGTTCGAGTCCGACATAATCACCTTCATCGGTTTTGGTGGAGGTGGTATCCGTGGGGATTTTGCGCACGATAAAAAAAAAAAGACGCGATTAGAACACGCGATGAATCACTCATAGTGAGAAGAGTAAGTCTTACAGGGATAAGACTGGTCACAGGTTAAATTCCCGTGTAGACATTCGCTTTTTCTGTTTTTCATGTCCTTATGTCCCTTTGTATGCTAAAATCTTTAAAACTACGCAACGAATTTTGATGCGATATTTTTTAATAGATAGAATGATTGAAGAGGAAGGTTTATATGTATATAACATTATACTACAACCAACTGGTGCGGAGCAGAAGTGAAAAATGTTACAAGGGGTGACGCAAGTTGCGCGGTTCAGCTAGTTAGTTTTAAAAAAATACTTGTACACACTATACTAACACGTTACTAGTTCAATACTGAGTAGGCATAGAGCGGTTTGAAATTATTATGGGTGAGACAGTTAGACTGTTTGAAAATAACAAGTCAATGACAATTGAGATTAGAGATTGATTACATTTAGTAAGAAAGTTTATACATTTGGGTTACATAACAAAAAGTGTTATTGTATGCCTAGGAAAGTTGCAGAAAAATATAACAATTCTCACCAGCAAACCAATCAGTGCAAAAACTCATGATTTTTCACCGATTTCATAAATAGGTACCTAAATGATTTCTTTAATTCAATGAACGTATTATTGATTTTTTATACCGCTTAAGTGACACACAAGCACACGGCACACCTAATTTAAAGTGGTCACCGTGGCCGATGGACGTTTGCAACACCAGAGGCGTCACACTCGCGGAAGGGGGGGAATCGGGAAAAACGGCGCAAATTGGGAGTGGCCTATGTCTAGTATAGGACTACAATATTTAATTGATGATAGAATATACTGGATGATAGAATATAATTTAAAAGTTATGAAAATAAATACTAATAACTAGCTGTAGCCCGCGACTCCACCCGCGTGAACTTCTGATCACGTTCCCGCTGCCGAGCATTTTCATATTTATTCACCTTTTAAACCTTCTCAGGACTTCCACAAACAATTCAAGACTAGCCAAATCGGCCCAGACGTTCTTGAGTTTTAGCGAGACTAACGAAAAGCAATGAATTTTTATATATATCAATATATATAGATACAAACCTTAAACACGTAATGGAACTTAGAAATAGCAGCAAAACTATGTGATATGCTTTTACTGCCCAAGTTCAGGAGCGTTTGAACGAACACATCTATCTTGAGGGGATTGTACGGAGCGGCTTGGGCGGCTGGCGGTTGCTCCCCTTCCCGTAGGGGGTTCGGTAGCTCGCGGAGAACGTTCAGGGCTTCCTCAGGGGTGCACTTGTTGCGGACGCACACGACTAGCTGGTGAGCCGCTTCGGTGCCAGGCAGAGATGCTGTAACAATGATGGATAGTGATAAGTTATGTGAAATAAAAATAGTATTTCGTAATCTGAAAGTTGGTTCTCATGCAGTCAATTACGGTCTGCCATCCAGGTGGTCTGATTTTTATATGTTAGATGGCGTAGCGGTAGATTTGACTATTACGCGGTTCGACTCCCGCTGTGTGTAAATATAAATATTTCCATTTGCATTCGTCTGGCTGTGTATAACAGGTATAAATCCGTATGGAAACGGAGAAAGCATATCACCATCCCATCTCATCCCTGTCATCCCATCTCATCTCACGTAAGAGGCAACAAACGGAAAACTATGCAAACAATATCACTGCAAAAGAAGAAAAACTCGAGTGAAACCCAGTACCAACCCGTCTGACCAGAGCGTGGACCGTCATGCCAAAGCCTCTCAACTTTCGGAGAGGCCCATGTCCAACAGTCTCAGCTCTAGGACACGTCTACTCCAACGGTCATCGGGCCTTCAATGTGGCCAGCCTACTGCCACTTCAGCTTCTTTATTCTGCGAGTTATGTCAGACCCTATTTCTTTGTCGGATGACCTAGTTACGAATTATATCCTTCAAAGACTCCAAACATCACAATTCGCTCCACAGCCCGTTGCACGACTTTCAATTCGTGGACTCCTCTCACCATCAGTGGAAAGGACCCTTAAATACACCAAATAAACGGATATTTCTTGAATAACGATGAGTTTCCCATTTCAACGCACAGATTCATATTGTACTGTGTTTTTTATAAATTTTATCTTATAAGTAACAGTCATATCAAACCAATTTCTCAACTCATAAGTACGCAACTTCAACTCGCTTAAAGAGCAATATGGCAATAATTAACTAAGATCAAGTCCGAGATAGTGTGTGAACAATACCGGAGTGGAGTCGCTTGCGCAAGCGCATGGCACCTTAGCTTATCGTTAGTGTATATAGTCCCTGAGAATTGGATGAACTGCGGTGAGAACTTAAGCGCGATATGTCTACTTGTTATTATTTATCGAATGTGTTTATTGAAGTTCCAGGTAGAGTAGACTTTGAGACAACCCATCTCTTCTCATGCGGTGCCATCCAAAGCGAGTAAGGGATAGGGCTGCTTAATAACATAACATAAACTCACGCCTGTATCCCCGTAGGGGTAGGCAGAGATGCTAGTACCCACATTTCGCCAGTTTATGTTTAGGTCCCAATGTAATAGGTGGCGAGCCTATTGCCATTAACCGGGCACTTATAAACTTGCGATAAATACACTGCTTAATATCAGAGATATAGTCCAGACTCAGCCTCAGAGTCATGGCTCGAGTCAACAAATAGTGCTCGGAATACGGCCAAAAGGTTCACCCCACATTACGTAGGACCGAATACAATGGTTGGTGAAATATGGGTGTCAATTCACCTCTGTATACCCCGGAGGGAAATAGGCATGAGAATAATATAACGGAGTTGGCAGCACTTCTCTCCAGAAAGGGAGACGCTGTCGCCTACAGCAAATCCTGATAGACGCCGCCCTTTAGCCGACGTGAATGTTATCCGTGGGGATTGCCGCACGCAAAAAAGGATAACTTTTCTAATCAAATAACACATTTCAATAGATCTGTCAAACAGTAAACACAATAGTAGTTCAGGAATCCAGATGATGATGTTTTAAAATAAAAATGGTAGATTAAATGATACGGACAAGCTTGCGTGACGTGTTTTATTAAAGTGAGGAAGCTCATGATGCAGCATGATGAATGCTGTAATGGTACTAAGAACTGATGCACAGCTTTTGTCTCTGCCTACTTCGGAGGGAAAAAGCGAAAGTAGCTATGTGTTATGTATTTTTTTATGGGCATAAATTTGAAAATGAATTAATTCCACTCCTATCTACATAAAATTAAAGATGAATCAACAACAAGGAAAGCAGACAGATTCCCAATGCGCTCATGCATAGCATCTCATGTTGATATACAATTATTTATGCAACGCAAACCAATAATAAGTAACAGGCCAGTAGACGCACAAAAGTCGAATCTATCTGCAATTCAATAAGGATGGAATTTCAGTGAATCAAAGGAATAGTTCACATTATCGTTCCGCGAACGATCAGTAACGATATTTGTATGAAAAAATGTATCCACGAGATGGAAAGTTTGCACGCGAAGTAAACATTTCACTTGGCCACCCCTCGTGTGGGTGACAGTTTATAACGGACATGTATTTGCGTACTATTAATAAATATGTGCCAATACATTTAAGTGTGATCTATACTGTTATAATTACGGCTCGTTTTCGTAATTACTTTTCCGCATAGTAGCGGATTCTATTGTACACTAGGCAACCGGAGTCGCCTGGGGGTGACGGGTGGAGCCGCCAATCACCCTAGCAGAAGCAGGACATGGCGGCGGCGCAAAGTGCCACCCCATATCATATCACCCCATATCATAGACACCATGGTCCCCACATTGGGGGAAGAGGGTCATCTCAAAAGATATGTCCCCGGGTCAGCCGGGGTGCAAGAGATATGTCTTGTATAATCTCACCTCCGGCAATCAAGGACCCATGGATGGCGTGCATTTTCACCTCCACCGAGTTTGGCGGAGATGGTATCTGTGGGGATTTTGCGCACGATAAAAAAAGGCAACCGTAGTCACGAGTGGCTAATTTGAAACCAAAACGACCCAACAGGCGAAACTGGAGTTGCCCGTAACTCGAGTATTGTGACTTAATAATCAATCAGCAGCTCTTAAAAAATAAAGGCAAGATGGGCAATGTCGCGGATTACTCGAAATTCACGACATCGAAATATTGAGAAAACTAAATTGCACAACGTACGAGTTTCGTCTAGTCCAGTTGCGTTTATGGCAATGCAACAGGAGTTGACGAAACTTCAGC
Source organism: Pelosia muscerda (assembly GCA_963691645.1). Classification (NCBI taxonomy): domain Eukaryota; kingdom Metazoa; phylum Arthropoda; class Insecta; order Lepidoptera; family Erebidae; genus Pelosia; species Pelosia muscerda. The sequence continues at coordinate 11,918,506 of OY829114.1, read as the reverse complement.
TTTTATTGTATTTTTTGTGAATTGGAGTGTGTTCACCTTCTTGCAAGTTAATTGTGTTATGAGTATTGTGATAATTAGTTAAATTACAACAGAAATGACGACAAATACAAATGCACGACATCATAATGACTTATTTCTATATTTTGATCTCGAAATCTCGAAACTCAAGAGGCAATAAAATTATGAGTTCTCGCACTTTTAACTTCTAAAAAAAATTGTTAAATATTCCCAGTTCATTGCACGAGCGAATATATTTTTTTATTACTTATTTCGATTTGATTTTGATTTCGGACAATTTTCTTTTTATAATTCTTCTATTAACAAGTCTGCTACAATTATGAAAGCAATAAATCAAACGGGCTGACTAAAGGAAGAACTGACGTTAGGTACATTATAAATAAATAACTACGAAGTTTAACAAGTACCTAATGCACGGCACGTCATCCGACCGCACATATTGTAGAAATGAAAAAAGTCAGTCTCGCAATCCATACATTTGCATTTTTTCAAATACATTACATGTTAAACTTCGGTTGCCATTGCTAACGGCCCCATTGATAAACTGCAAGTAATTAAAACAAACAATATTGACCGAATTAGGCTTGAATATGATAACACTCAAGCCTAATTCGGTTCGATCCCCGCTTAGTGTAAATATTTGAATGCATGAATATGGCTATTTGCAGTGATCTGGTCGTGCCTCGGAGAGCACGTTAAGCCGTCGTTCTCGGTTGCCATACGAACATCTACGGCGGTCGTTACGGGTAGTCGGAACCCTCAAAAGTCCAACTAACCTAAATACTACTAATTACTTCGATATCGCCAATTTGGTTGTGGAGGTCCGATGGCAGTCACTTCACGGAAAATATCAAAGTGCAGACGCATCTTAGTTAGACTAAGAAGTCGACCCCAACTAAGTTAGTAATAGGCACAGAAAATGAATGATGATACGAGCCTATTCCACGGTAGGATGTATCTGCTACATGCGTCTGCAATTGGATAATGGGGTACGGATTCATATCTTAAGTCACGGTAACCCCTTTCTGTTAGGCATGTTATTTCTGATATTTCTATATCCGTTATAAATTATATATCTGTTATATATTATATAACTGATCAAAATAAAAAATACGGCTATATTTCGCAAAACAGACAAGATAATAATCTAGAAATCATTATGAATCTTGTGGTTTTTAAAAACTCGTTATCGTACCTACGGATATGTGATGATACAATGTTGCGGCAGCTTCCTGAGACACCGGAAAGTACTTGTAAATAACTATATTTTTAACCGACTTCCAAAAAGGAGGAGGTTCTCAATTCGATTGGTATTTTTTAAGTATTGATTGATTTACGTGATTCTTTTTTAGTTTAATGCAAAATAGTTGCCATTTTTATATCTTTTAGCTAATATCAATGACTTGATCTTCTACATCTAATAAGATGGCAAAATCTAAAGTGACATCAATCAATGGTATCACAGTTCTGAACTTAGGCCTCTCCCAATATTGGGACGCTTTGGTTGATTGTTTCCACGCTGGCCAGACGGATTGGTGCAGGGTTTTAAAAGGAGGAAGGAATATTCGTAATAAAACCCCGTAGCAATCCGCTGGCCAGTTGAAATTGGGAGAGGCGTATGTTCAGAAGTGGACTCCGATCGGCTTATTGATTGCTTTAAACTTACACCAATAGGAAAGAGGGCTGAAGGTTAAGAAAACGCTTATTATTACAGTCGAAACAAATAGAAGGAATATGAAATAATATTTTGTACGTCAAAAACAGTAACTCTAACACGAACATGTAATTGTAAAAACGCAAGCAATTTCAATGTTCATACATTTCTGGACAAATACTTTCCAATTCATTAATTAAAAATTTGCATAACCACTAGTAGCATTAAATGGTCGTAAATTATATGTATTATTAAAATCATGTGTCTCCAAACACGAATAGGAAATGAAAATTAATATCGGGGTGTATATTTAAGTACTGGAGCGCTGCATTTCGAGCGGCTTGTGGTAATTGGAGTTCCTCTGACTTCTTTCCTTTGAAAGGAATCTCTTTTTTTCTCCCTCTAATTAAGTGTCATATGTCAAGGTAACCGCTCATCAGATACGACGCCTCCCTCTGATTACTCAGTAGTATCAAAATAAAGTTTAGGTTTGTGTACACTTTAGGTTTGTGCCAATGTTATGAATCATTTGTTACACTACAATGTTCAAGCTGAGCGCCACCATTGTGGCACTGAACGTGTTTGCAATGGTGATCCTCTTTCATGAGACTTTGCCTTCAGCTTAACATCAGGCGAGGTGAAGTCAAATTGACGTGCCATAAATTAAAAACAAATGAAGAGTATTCTAATGTAGGAGAATTTTAGTTACACAACTGATCAAAAAAAGTGATAACATTTTACAAGTCGAAAGTTTACCGACCTTAGTCGGAAATCCTTTTGCTCGATGTGCCAAATCAGTTTGCCTCTGCACGCAGTTTCTAATGAATGTGATTTATCTGTTGCTAAAATAATAAGACTTTGTTGGCTCCTATTTTTTCGTACATAACCACAAAAGTAACCTATCAGGAAGAGATCCGTGGAGGTTTCTGCGAGATTTCCGTTCTTCTAACACATCTATTCGTGTAGGAGCGCGCGGAGTCATATTCTGCTGACAATTGGTCGATATATTTGGCAGCAATTTGATGACAAAATATAACCTTAACTGACAAAAAATATATTTCGCATTTTAAATACAACTTTCAAGATCCTATTACATGAACAATTAGTTATAAGTGAAGCTAATAAAAAATAGTATTACTATCTAAGTGAACGGACTGTAAGACAAAGACATGTTTAATAAGGTCAAAAACTATTTTTTATATTTCATAGAACCCGTGAGAAAAAATACAGCAATATATTTGACGGTCAAACATTTTCAGTCGCTATTATATTAGTTCATTTCCCAAGCAGCACAAGGAGCAATTTCAACTATTCTGTCGTAAACTTATGTATACATATATGTTGTAAAAATAGTTTCATTATGTAGAGAAACCTGTATAATTGGTATCTCAAGGATATCCACCCTTGAGCTTTGCGGAAATTTAACATCTACCCTCAAATTTGGATCATACATCGAAGCAAAAGCTCAATTAGCTGCCAAAAAGCTGGGCAACCTGGAAAATGCGACGGTACTCTGGTACTAACATCATAAGCTGTTCAATCACTATTAAGCGCAAATTTGATTGGTTATGGAGTAATGTGCCCTTAGCACGAAAATCAATAGAAATCGAGTGTGTGTGTGTGTGTGTGTGTGTGTGTGTGTGTGTGTGTGTGTGTGTGTGTGTGTGTGTGTGTGTGTGTGTGTGTGTGCGTGCGTGCGTGCGTGCGTGCGTGCGTGCGTGCGTGCGTGCGTGCGTGCGTACATGCTGAAAAAAGAGAGATGTTACCGCTTCCCTTGCTCAGACTGCCCCTTGGATTGTAAATTCGATAGTTTTTCGTGCTTCGTAGCTAATGGCACTGCTCATATCTCTATGACAGCTAAATACGAATAAACTACATTAGACTGTAATTATGAAAATGGCAAATGCAAGCACAGGCGTTCCTTTTAGTCACCTTTTACGATACTAACGGGACGAGATAGGGTGACCCATCTTAACCTTTCTTTTTTCGGTGCGGGCATGGACAAGCTTGTTAGCCAACACATTTAAGATGATTTAGTTTTACGTGACTTATCACTACATAGTATAAAACAAAGTCGCTTTCTTTGTCCCTATATCCCTATGTATGCTTAAATCTTTAAAACTAGGCAACGGATTTCAATGTGGTTTTTTTTATTAGTAGAGTGATTGAAGAGGAAGGTTCATATGTATATAACATCATGTACCAACTGGTGCGGAGCAGAAGTGAAAAATGTTGCAAAAACGGGTTGACGCAGACGCAGTTGCGCGGATCAGTTAATCCAATCCAATCAAAATCTACCAAACTACACACGTTAATAGTATGATTAGACACGTTCCCAAACAGAATAATTACCCCTATTTGTCTCATTGTAGTTGCATATGATTAGGCGTCGATATGTTGACAACTGCGACAGTTTTTAATGTAAACAAGAAAGCCGTTTCTTTCCCATCTTCCGCGAGTCCGCTACATTACACAGCTTGACGCGAGAGAAGAGTGGTGGTATATGTGAGCGTCGCTTACGCCAGTCCGCGCCGCCCGTGCGCAAGCGCCGCACCATTTAACGACTACGAGGACTACTATAGTGGTAAACAATCGTGCAGTGACGTGAAACAGTGAAAAAACATGAGATCTGCGCTAATATGTCTATTCTTTGTTGTTATTGTGAGTATTGAGAGCTTATTATTTTGTAGATGAGATTCCTTGAAGTTGGCATCAGATATACAGAGTGTTAGGGAAACGCTCCCGAAAACAAAAACAAGGACCACTACTGACCATTATAACCAAATTTAGTTACTTTTTTTATCGCAGTACTTTTTTTGGTAGGTATCATAATATTTAAGCTCTTTTAGTAGCATAATTCACGCAATAATAGCATTCAAATCATTAAATCAACCTACCAAAGAAAGTATTGTAATAAAAAATAGCCCAATTTTGTTTAAGTGGTTTGTTGTAGGGGTGCAGTTATCCCGTTTTAGTTCGGGAGATTTCCCCCAACACCCTGTAGATGATATCGTTCTTAATTCACAGCATTCGAAATGTTGGGAATAGTACAATAACAACAATAAAACAGAATAAATTGCGATAAAATGCGTTAAAAATAATCTTATGTCATTCAATTAATGTCAAATGTCTTGGGTGTATTAGATGTCAGAAAAATTAAGTTCTTTCGAACGACTGTAAGATGAAAATCGGCGATCCTTATGATAATGAAAAGTTTCATAATTTCCAAGAATAAACGTAAACTAGAGTAACTTTGGGACAATTTTGGAAACACACGAACAACGGGAGTAATACTTCCACTTCTAAAGAAAGTGACGATAAATTTATTGATTATTTATACTAACCATAATTTTAAACAAATTTTAAACTGAATGAATGAATGAATAAAATTATTCGCATGAAATACATAATTACAGATGTTGATACACTTATTACAATAGGCGGCCAAGCGCAATTCAGTAAAATTCCCAAAGCAGTAAACCTCATTTTTTATCTAAATATTTATTGAATGAATCGCATTTTGATACAATCAATAATATTTGTAATTAAAATACTTCAATTAGCCTTTGCGTACTTATATAGACTTAGCCCTCTTTATAGTTTTCGCTACCAATGTAGCAAATAAGCACACTGTATTTTCTCTATAAAGACGAAAGAAAATGTTCTAAAAAATTTGGCGTAGCGATGATAGAATGTTCGCTAAATCGAAGGTTTGTTGCGGGTTTGATTCGCTCAGTGAAAGTATTTGCACTAATCGGGTTGTTTCTAATAATACGTATTAGTTTACAAAAAAATTACCAAGTACATGTAATGTATACCTTTTAGAACCTACATTAAAAGATTATTTAGTTAGGTATAGTTAAATTTCGGTGAGCCCATCTCTTCACATGTAATGTCGTACAAGTTGAGTAAGGACTAAGGCTATTTAACATCAAATATATATATAGAGCCCAAGCTCAGTCTTAGATCCACGGCGGCAGCGCAAAGTGCGCCTCCCCATATTCAGAGGCTAGATGGGAACACCATGGGGACGATTACTTCCCACATTAGGGGAAGGGGGTCATCTGTAAAAGATGTCCCTGGGTCTACCCAAGTGCGAGAGATATGTCTTGTATAATCTCACCTCTGGCAATCAAAGACCCATAGACGGCGTGCGTTTTACTCGGTTCGAGTCCGACCTAAGCTCTCTCACCGGTTTCCATGGGATTAGTATCCGTGGCGATTTCGCGCACGGTAAAAAAATAAAATATAAGGCTCAGCCTTAGATGCATGGCTCGAGTCAACAATAGTACCCGGAATACGGCAATAGGCTCACCCCACATTACGTGGGACCGAATACAATGACTGGTGACATGCGTGTGTAAATTCATCCCGCAAGGAATTAGTCGTGATCGGTTGAATCAAAGCGCTGTGTAATTTGTCGGATAAAGCGGCTCATTGAATTTGTTTAACGAAGAAAAGTAACGTTTTCATCACATCCAGCGTAAAGCTAATCACCACGATCCTTCGGATCAATGGAGCGAACCGGACGAAACGCGAATATTTTCTCATTTTAGAGAACGCGACCGTGGAATTGTGCGTCATATTATAAAAAACTACACGAAACTGTATAATCTGTGCTAAAATTTGAATTAGGATCTAATCGTCCGGTTTCCGATCGTAATATGCTGTATAACCACTTTTGTTTTATAACATAGAGTAAAGTGTATCAAAATGTATGTAGTTAGAGAGTTTGAATATTAATTAGGACTATTTTGAATACTAAATTGAATTTTGGAATTTGGAGGAAACGAGTTTATTTATTTTGTATTTATGCGTTACATAATTTGTACGCATGATTCAAAACAAAACCGATGTAATCACTATACAGGATGTTAGTGAAACGTTGCCGAAGCCGAAGATATATGGTAGTACTTCGGCCCCTGGTATTACGTTATAAATATACGTACCTACATACTTCATTGATATGTGCCGAATAGGTACTTACACTAAATAGTGGCATAATTAGATATAAATTACTATCCTTCGTATCAGTAAAGTCAAATGAAACAATAATTTTAAAAAAATACTACAAAAAATGGCGCCATAATGCGAATTGATGATTTACTAACACGATAGAGAGTGAATAACGCTAGTTAAACATATCGTAATCGTATTTTTCATGCCAATATGTAGAAGGCAGTACCAGGAGTACTACCGGGAATTTCCGCTTCGGGACCGTTTCCATTACATCCCGTATACCTTTAGCATGTTATTACCTAGGAAATGCATCGTACCCGTTAGCCAACCCATGTTTGTATATCGATATTGTTTGCGTATTTTGCCGTGTCTCCTCTTACCCTTCGAATGATATGAGGTGGTTATATTCGTTCTCAGTCACAACCACAACATGAATACCGATCCAGATACTAGATAACTGGCTGCTGTTTTAAAAAAAAAGTAATTGGGTTCCGTACAAAAAAAATTAAACGTGCATCTAAGAATTTCCTTTCTGACGAAATCGCGGCAATCAATCCGATACCCCTAATTTAAGGCTAAAATCGACGATGCTATGATTCGCCGGCTCTAATTAACTCTACTGTATCGAGTAAAGGTTACCAAACGAATTGAACGGATGCTGAACCGCCGACGGTAGACAGCAAAGAACGGAGGTGGGCAAGTTTTCAATCTATCTGTATCATACGAACCCGGACATACGTATACCTACTAGAATCTTCCAATTAAGGTTGATTAAACAAATCTACAATCGATCGATAGTACGGTAATCTGTCTATTGTTGGGCGGTAACATCCCAATATTTCCATCATTCATCAAGAAATTGCAGATTTAATTCACGTTTTTGTTAGATTTTCTCCTGTGGAATTATGTATTGAACATTGCAAGCATCTTGTAGAAGTGCGTGTACGAATGCACGTTTGGTATTTACATCGAAAAAACACGCTTCATTATATTTATAAACATTATTCAACAACTGGTCGAAATTCGAGCTTAGCAGTGACTACTTTTTGATTATTTATTTATTAAAATATATTGTATAATTATGAAATAACTTTTAGCACTCTTGTTGATCATTATCACATGTGTAGGCTTTCGATAATTAACATTTGATTGTGAATGTAAGTCCCGAATTCGATTCCTGGCAATGTATTATTGTTTTTACTGAACTATAACACATGCCTAAAAAAACTATCACTGTTTGCACGAATATAATATCTGTTTAACTGTTCATATTTGTGGACGATCAAACCGCAACCTCTGCCATTTCACCATTCCTCAAACTCTCCTCAAGATATCTCATGAAACCTCACTGTTTCTTTAGATACCCTACTGCGATCCTATTAGCTCTCATCTAGTACAACAGAAAGGACACTCTGTAATTAACACGAAACTATTTTCTTCCCTGTCCAAGTCCTTATTACCGTCATCAATGCGATCCCTCTTCATAATGACGTTTGGACATCAGTAGAGTAAATTACTGCGAATCTACGCTCTACTATTTAAATGCAGGCAACCGACCAGTTCAATCTTTCCCGTTCCCGACACCCTGACCTCTCCTTTCCCAATAACGTCATCAATACCTTCCCTCTTTCTACATAATGACGTATGGAGATCACTAGACTAAACTTCTGCGAATCTACGATGTACTTTTTAAATACTGGCAGCCCAGTTCAGTTTTCCCCCGTCTCGTACATCTTGACCTCTCCTTGCCCGGGATTCCCGTAATTTCGAGAAGCAACCGTGGATATTCGAATATAGGAGAATTTCGAGCATTCAAGACGTGTTCATATAACTTTATTGGTCAGAACAGTTCCCTGCAAGGGATTTTTTTCAATCTCACATTATGGTTGGATCATTTTCCTAGCATCTTAGGTCACTTTTCTATCTAATCACTATCAAATTCGATTAACAACTTCACTGTTCTAAAAATGGGAACACTGATCTTGAAATCTGTGAAGCATATTTCACACTATTGAATAACAAACGGTTCAAATATTCCCATTGACATTCCCAGGCCTTTATCTATTTATGTCATTATTTTGTATATTTTAATGATACATTATGGCGTGTATTAATATGATTTTCCACGAGCCTCATATAACTAGATATGGTTGATCGCTCTACTTGGATGGGAAAATCTCCATTCAGTAACAATGCGGTGCGAACTATAAAGGTCATTGTCTGTTGTATAATAAGTTTAATATCGTTTGTTTTACTAGTATTGTTCGATTTAATGGTGCTACTGTGATTTTGAGTGTTTGTTGCGAGTTCTATGAATGGTAATCTAGCTGCTGTGGTTTTTCCAAACGACTACAATATGGGGTTCTTCTAGAAGGGCATTCGGCCACAGTGACCACTTTCCATCAGGTGTGTTGTGTACTTTGGTGGCAGACCCACCAATTTGACAAAAAAAAGAAAGAGAATATGTCTAACTAAAATTATTAAAAAGATTGAATTTTAACTTTACATACAGATAGGTACTATTACATGTTTATTTGTATAGATTTAAATATATGCCGTATATTATACGAAGTTACGGAACTATTAAGTGATATAATAAATTCATCGGTCACGACTTTCGTCTCCGGCCGGTAATAAACTTTTGTTTTATTAACAACTCCTTTTCTTTTTCATTTCGAATCAAAAATCTATCTATCGCAGTTCGGCGCGGGTGTTGGCCATCCATCGCTGTTTTCTTAATTATATATTTTTATTTTATTTTTTATGTAAACGATCGTAAAAAAAACCCGCGCCGAACCCGCACTCGCACTGTGTGAATTCGCTTTAGGAAAGACCTATGTCTAGCAATGAACTGTCTTAGAACTTTATGAAAAATAACCAGGTAATCAAAGAAAAGTTAACCACGTATTGGTACATAAATCGAATATGGATCGTCGGAAAAAGCCGAGGCTGAAATCTAGCTGAGGCGCGTTAATGAAATTTGCACTAGTACCTTCTAACATACGCAATGCAAGCAAATGTAGGTATGTCATAATATAAGTTTGAATTTTGTAAAGCTCTTTTTTAAAAGACAATATTGTTTGTCATACAACTTAAAGTCAAGGCCCCTTCGGGTCAGAGCGCGACTTCCAAGCCTATGATATTTTGAGGTATATCTATTATATAACACTATATATTACATAATCTCAGTCTGTTATCTTTGAAAAAAATCTTCTGAAATAATTTATTATACCTACATTCATTTTATAATTTTGCAATCGAAATGTTGAGGCCTCACAAGTACTTATATACATATTATGAGGAAGCTTTAGTTCGTAAGTATTTACATATATAAATACTAGTATACATACTGGTAACGCGTTCAATGTGAAAGTTTATATTAAGATTATATGTTAAACAATTAATGTAGAAATGATTGGAGAAAATCATAAGGGTGTACTGACTTTAATCTGAACCTTGCAAGTCAGTACCCCCTTCTGATTGAGGACGAAGCTTTGAAGCAGGTTTTCAACTCGAATTTGGGAGGTCAGATGCCAGTGGCTCCCATAAAGACTGTATAAGTCAGACCAAAGCAGACTCCAGGTTCCGAAGTGATAGTCTCGAAGACAACTGGTACTCAACACGCTAAGAGATGATAATAATGATGATGGAAGTTTTATCATTTATCAGCTGCAGCTGGAAATGTCTTAACTTGAGTTTGTTTAGAGCGGTAGAGTAGCCAGAGCTCACTGGAGAGGTTTTGTGTTGTCATTGGGAAGACTGAGAAACCATTCACACACACACAGCACACAGACACACACACAGTCAGAAACAGCACAGAGACTTTCTTAGCCTTCTACCCCCCCCCCCCCCCTTCCACCTTTCCCGTCCCCCGTCTTCGCTCATTGGTCGGCAGCACGAATGTGACTCCTCTGGTGTTGCAAACGTTCATTGGCCGCGGTAGCTTCTTCCCATCAGGTGGGCCGCGTGCTTGTTTGCTACCTGAGTGCTATAAAAAAAACAAAGAAAAAAATAACACCTGGTTCTACCGACCGGGGGGACTCACACCCAACACCTGGTTGCACCTAACCTAACTACGGTCCATGGCTATATAGGTCTAGATCAATTGCTCGAAGGCGATAAACGATCTATCATTGTCGAGATACAAAGAGATTGCTAAGGTCTACGATTAAAATCTCTTAAATGGCGTAACTAAAGTGTAGTGTTATGAAACCTTATATCGAACATTAGTAATAAACGATTGTTTCACTAAAATAAGCCCAATTGATGCAACCTCACCGATTGTTTATCTCAATTCGTAATTATAGTGAATAGTAGTCGATGAATAGGCCTATTCATTTGATTTTGGTGATTTCGTGAATATTGGTAACCAGTTTACACAATACCTAGTTAAGAACGTACCTATTCAATTTTTTTTTGTGTAAATATTTATTTTCAAATAAATTTTGAATGGAGAACGACTTTAGTCATTCACACGATTGTATTAAATGTTAGCCTATGACCGCTACGGGCATTTTTGTTATCACCAGTTAGTCATATATTCAGTTCTACAAAATATGATGGTATCAAAAATAAAAAAAAAATAACAAAATTCTTTTTAGTAGTAGTCTTTGCTCTCAATGCGAATCAACAGATAAACATACGCGAACTAAAAATATTTTGTGTTCGTTAATATAATATAGTATACGTATTTATTTGCACTACAGATTAAATAAATAAATATTGTAAAACATATTACACAGAGCAATCTGTCATTGTTTCCATCAGTTCGTAAGAATTTTTGGTGCATAACCCCAGTAAGATGCATGCATCCAGGATAGCTTGTGTATCTCCCTACCCTACTGATGAATAGATTGTCCAAGCGATTACAATGTGCTTCAAGAACTCAGGGTCGGCAACAAGTGTGTTAAGTCAACGGTGTTGCAGCCGGCATAGTGTATATAGGGAAACACTCTCTAGTTATGTGTACGACCAATGTTTCCTACTTATTGACCTCAGTATACTTGAACCTCGGTTGGACGTAAAAAAATTTTACTACTAAGGAGCTTAAGAGTTTCCGCAAAATAGAAAAGTGGTCAACTTAGTCTTTCTTCGACAACGATGAAAACAATTCAGTTTATAAAGTGTTTGTCTCCCAATTGTCTTAAATGGGTATAGATTTTCCGAATCAGTATACATTTCTAATAAAGCAGGCAAGTAAAGTAAAGAACTCCATCAACATAAGCGGAAATCATCGCACAAGAATTTCACGGCATCATCAACGGTATCATTCAAATTACAAAGAAGCTGAATGCAAAAATTATTCATTTGGAAACTCGTTGCGAGCGGGGGTTGGATTGCTAAACACGCAACCGATTTGCCACACGCCAATGTCTCCGGCGCACTTTCCCGCCTACCACCATTTTACTTTCAAACGCATACCAAGTCAAATATAGACAATGTTTTTGCAATAACTAACTACAATTCCAAGAAGTTGTAAATCAATTAGAGTAGAATATAAATTATTTACCGGTTATGTATTTACGTTTCAGGTGCGGAAAGAGGGAAGTCACGCAGAAGAAGATGATGATTTCCAACCTACGCCGATACCACTCAACAATTGGGCGAGCGAAATGACAGTACCAGTAGCTACATTACAAGAATCCATCAAGAAAACTGAACCACCACCAACAGTAGCCGCCCTACCTGCCCATTATTGGGAAGATGCCTTGAGACACAGTGTGTACCTTACCTTGGTCAGGGATAAAATAGACCAGCTAATAACGAACGGTGTTCTCGTATCACCCGACAGTAAACCTGAGGACCATGCATCAAAAGAAGTCGATGATCATGACCTTTGGGAAAAAATTAAATCAGCACCTTTCGATAGGCTTAAAGAGGAACCTCTTCTACCTAGTGATGCTGTCATATTAGCTAGAGGCAGGTTGCTTGAAGAGAAAGACGGCTACCGTTTTGCTGAAGATGACACACCGCCTCAGAAATGCAATAATAATAACTGCACGCAACCAAAAGCATACTGGTCGGTAAAACGAGTGAGGCAAGGAGAGGCATATCCTGGAAAATATCATTATGAATTGACATTTTCAGTGACTTCGCAATCGACGAAATTACTAAAGAAGCCATATGAGAACCCAGTAAGAACATTCACAATTAGAGAGAATGCTCCGACGGAGCGCCCGCCATTACAAACATACCGACAGCAAGTACATCCGGCGCAGCACCTGAGATCACAACGGGCCGTATGGTTTCACAAGAACATAAATCCAGTTCAAAAGTATCAGAAACGACGAGAACCTTCTCGAGGTCTGGAAAGACTCTTCTCCTCTTTATTTTCTGATGAAGACACTCACGATGATGTCACATATCGACCGAAGCCTAAGCCTTATTTTCCACATTCCTATCAACCGCCGAAAGTTCGTACGAAAACTAATCGATATATTAGCGACCGAGAACCTTATCATCAAAAAAAAGTTTTTCCTTATCCTGTTAAACCGCCACCTTTTAGATATCCTCGTCCCGCAATACGACCACCAGCTTATCCACAACTTTCTTACTACGACAACAGTCATGAAGATCACATACCCTTCGATCCGGATAATGGGCCGGTGGCTTCCAATCCAATAAAATCAACAAAGCCAGCTTTTTTGCCGACACCAAACTCACAGTACCAAGTTGAACCTCATAAAACTACACTGAATTACACAGATGAGTCATATAATGAACCAGAAACGTCAACTACCTCTTATAAAGCATACAATTATAAGCCAACGACAACGAAATCAAATTACCGCCCAGAAAACCTCAGACCTCCAATTTATAACGCTCCGCCAGGTGTTTTTGTTACTATGGATAAAAAACCCTTTAAACCGATGCCTCCGTTAAAATCAATATTCCCTAAACCACATCAGACCTTGCCCTTGGATTTCCGGCCGAGCCCTCAAATTGGCGGTGAGACTTTACACAAAGATACGAATACTACAGCTGACACTGCTTTTAGACCAATGACGCTGAATTTAGAAGAATTAGTAAATAGTAAAAAGGGTCCCAAAAACCATCGAAAGCCTACTACTAATAAGAGGCCATTCGAAAAGGAGGATGTAAGCGTTAATAAAAAGCCTAATCGTATCACAACCGTTACGCCTGACATTATTACTGTTCGCGAAAATTCTATTTATGAAAACGACCAGTTAGATTGGGCTGAAATTTTAGCTGCATTCACTAGAACTACTCCAATGGCATCACATAAAGAATGGGAAATCCAAACAGAAAATGATTTCATTGTAACTACCACAGATGCCCCAAACACAATCACGGAGCAACAAGAAGAGGTACCAACAACTACTAGTACAACAACGACTACTGTGACCACCACAACTGCTAAAGCCAGACGGACGAGGCCACCACCAAAATTCAATAGTACAGAGAAAGTTAAAAAGCAGAGACGTTTCAATAATACAACAAGTACTACCACAACAAGTACTACTACAACAGAAAGGGTGACGCGGATCTATCCTATGAAAAACCCTTCTATTGACTTAATGCCTTTAGCCAGCTCTGCAGCAACAAATAGAGCTAACTCTATGCAAGAATCTAAACCATCGGTAGTCCTACCAAGTAGTTCAACTACCACCACGACTTCTACAAGTCCAAGTTCTACACCAACCACCACGCAGAGTTCAACCACAATCAAAACATATACTACAACCAGTACCCCAACAACCAGTACCCTAACAACGAGACCCTCAACTACCAGAACCCCAACAGCCAGAACCCCAACAACCAGTACCCCAACATCTAGAACCCCCACTACTATTGCAAATGAACCTACGATTGTAGCCACACATCATAAAAGCGATAATCGATTTAGACAATCGACATTAATGACGAAGGGTACATCGGTCAATCACGACAAATGGTCAACGCCTGCACTCGAAAAAAATCGAACAACGACAACTGTTACATTAAGTACATTGCCTTCAAGAAGAACAGCATCTAAATTCCAGGGATATGTTTCTACAAGCACTCCTAACAATCTGGAAAAGGAAACGAATCAAGAGGACCACAAGGATCACACTTTTAGTTCCTATAAGGAAAATACTAGCACTAGCAGTACTAGTACTAGCACTAGCAGTACTAGTACTAGCACTAGCAGTACTAGTACTAGCACTAGCAGTACTAGTACTAGTGCTAGCAGTACTAATACTAGTAGTAGTACTAATACTACGACAGCACTACCTAAGGAAGATATTCAAATAAATACCACACAATCAACTGTAAACGATATCGATGCAAACAAAGGATGGCTACATGATATGGAAGATATCAATGAAACAGACACAGAGGAAGAAGTAGATTTAAGTGATGTTCAAGAAAATAAAGATAGTAATGAATTTATATTCCCATTTACTTCAAAACCAGACAACAATTTAGAAATTGAAAGTCAAGATAAGCAACCGAAAACTGTAATACCATTACACTCCGCGGCAAATAATAAAACTAAATGTAAAAAGAAGCAACATCAAAATCTCACAGCTCCTATTACAAAAGCTGCTAGCGATGTAGAAGTTACTACCTACCTTCCTGGTAGCAGTTTAAAAACAACAGTTAGTGCCCGGATACCTGACTTATTCGACGATTTCTTCGGAGGATTCACAATGGATATGGATGTAGTGGATAAACCAAAAACAACTCAGTCTACAACAGCCGCTGACGAGCTTAACGAAAGTGCGAGCTCAAAACACGAAGAATTCATTACAATGGGTGACGATGTTGCTAATTTCCTCAGTTCTCTCGATCAAAAACCATACAAAAAGAAAGACTATGATTACGACGAGGAAAATGTCGAGGAAGATTCTATATTTCATAAAGAAGATTCTTTATTTCAAAAAGAAGATTCTTCATATGAAAAAGAAGAAGATAGTGATAATGATACTGAAGAATATTATGACAATTCAGAAAATGAACCTGATGAGAATAAGGGGCCATTGAGCTTACTAGAATTAATGGCGATGGAATAGACTGAATGTGGAGAGTAACTCAGTGTTTCAGCTTTAAACTGTTGTGTCGTTTATAGAACTGTTTTTTATTGACGAAGTAGTAGTAATATGTCAAACTTGTAGGAATCTTCAAAGACAATGTTCTCAAGATGCGCAGAAAGTCCTTCTTTAAGTCTCTTTAAATAATCCAGATTTGTGACATGAACAGCGGACTGGACAGCGTGGAACTATGTAGTAGGTAGAACTAGTTGAGTGTGGACGTAACAATTTGTGGCACATAGGCTCAAACTGGAGTTGTGCTAACATCCAGTCGATCGATGGTTTCATGTGAGTTCAGCTATCACGCATCTGAATATGCGACGGACACGCACTTCTGACACGGTCACGATAAAATGTTACATATAGACGCGACATTAGGCGGTTGTGCTGGGCGTGACGTTGGAGGTGTGGAAATTAAGCAAACATAGATTATAATCCAATCACGGGCTTATAAGGCTCGCGTCATTGATTGTTCAGACTTTGCGCCTAATTCTCCCTATAGTAATAGGTGCTTATTTCCCGCTTCGCCTACTCTTGTACAAGATGTTCGCCAGTATTTATAATACAAATTGTTTACAAGCATTTATTTGGCTGATGCCAAGAAGTCAACAATATCACATTTTCTATTATTCTTATTTTCTTGTCGCGTTACCGAAATGTAAATATGTTTAAGTTCAGTTAAGTCTTAGACTAAGTTAAATAACATATTTTTTATAATAAATAAATTATTATAGATTTATTTAAATGTGTTCTTACCTGCTCCTTCCATAGAGTATTTGTAGATAGGTTCTGGTTTCAATGGCACAAAGGCTGCAAAGGATTCAGGTACCATGTCTTTTATTCTAGTATGATATGACAACCTGAAATAATATCAACCAATTAGTAATAATTTGTCGTAGGATTTTTATTCTATTATTGTTTTGAAGTTCCCTCAAAACAATATCAGAATAGATAATCTTTTTTTTCTTCCGTAAATTTATCAATTTTATTTTAAGTATAAAATAAAATAAACTTTGGGTTAAAATGAATGTATGATGTGACGAGAATGTATAGAATAAGGAATGAGTATATTAGAGTTAGTTTGAAGACGAAGGAAGTGCATATCCATTTCTACAAACCTTAGACATTTCCCAAGCACCTCTCTAACAAACCGAGGTTTGGGATGTTCAGGGTCCAACTGTACACATGCTTCCCAATCTTCCCATGACCAACGGTACTGGAAGTTGCTGAGATGGTATGAAAACCAATTGACAAACCTGGAAAAAAGAATTAAAAATCATACAGTTTTTTTAATACGTAACTATAACAATTATGATTTATTTACAGCTGGTTATAATCACAAACTCAGGGGGTTAGGCTAACATTTCAGTAATGGAAAACATCCTTGGTCCTTAGTAACTTGCTGTGCAACAGAACCACAACAGTTGCAGAAAGAAATATGGTAACCCTTGAATTTAACTATCAAATCAATGACAAAGAATCTATACAATGAAACCATTATAGTAGGCTTAGAAATAGGAGTTCTGAATATCTTTTTTTTTTATTTATTCCCTTTAACCTGTCCACCTAAGTTTAGGAGTGAGTTCATGACATTAGCGTAATAGCCAAGATTCGAACCTGGAACCTCTCAATCGTAATGTTAACTCTTAACTACTGAGCTACCAAAGCTTCATAATTTATTGATTGCCTAGATAATTATTGACTAGCTGTTGCCCGCGGCACCGCCCGCGTGGATGTCGATTATCACGTTACTCGATTCTACTCTATTTTGTACTTGCCTCACTATGCTACTTCTCCTTGCTGTCATGACAACAAGGAATTGAATTAGTAATAAATACAGATTAACTATAACAACATACCTATCAAAGCATGCAATGTTGAAGGTATCAATCCTCAAAAACAGTATCTCCGTTGCTTGTGCGAGCACTTGTGGCATAGTAGACGGTTGGAGCTTACATAGCTCAATTAAAATTGATCCATAGCATACTTCCAGATATCTGGGTCTCGGCAAATTAAATAATTCAGCAAATATAACTTCTACAATACAATATTCTAGTGGTATCTTTGCTTTGTAAGGGAAACACAAGAGCTGGGCCGCACATTCCTTTCGTTCCAAATGATATGCTTCTAAAATATTATGTAGGTGTTCTTCAATAAGGAATCTTTCTATGGAATGTGCTCCAGGTAGAACTGGCCCATCGGGGCAATCCGTGTAATCAAACATGCGGAATATGACTCTTGGCATTGGATAGTTATCGTTGTCATTGTGTGGAGGTGGCTGTAAGTAATTTTAGAAAAATTATAAAACATTTTGAATCAGTCATCTATAATTTATGGTTTGAAAATCGACTAAACTACTTTTTATAGTTATGTATATACTACTGTTTGTACTACAGGTCTTGTTTTTAGTTAATGATAATTATGATAACTATATATTATGCCCCACTACTGTTCAACCCAAGATTGGCTGGAAGAGATCCCTTCCAGCGATAAGGCTGCCCATTATACATTAATCCAACTGTAACTCTCCCTACTTTTCTTTGATATAAATTTCTTGGTGTGGAATCTATCTATCTAATACTCAGTTGTTATTATTCAAATTTATAGAAAAAATCTAGTGTCATAGCAACATAATTTATCCTATAATACTTGTTTTATTTTATTTATAGATGGTGTTAACTCACCTATGAAATTAATCTTATAGGAAGGCTAAATTTATGAGAAACCAACATGTATATTTTTATTATTTTATGATATTCCACATAGGCTTCTTAAATTCCCATGCATGTTGGTTTTTTTATACCATCAGTTACTATATTTTAAGCCTATTTATTGCTGAAAATGGCTTCACATAATTTTAAGCAAAAACAAAACTAGGAAAAGCTATGGTAAGACTGTCACCTGTCACAGGTTATATATATTGTTTTTTGATAGTATGGTTTTCATACATCCCTCCAGGTAGAATAGAGTGGAAAGTTATTTATAACACTAGTATTATTTTAGACTTACCTGTATAGCAGGAAGTGTGTGCTGTAAGGCTTCACAGAGTATGGAGTCAAATGCAAGGTAAGGTCTTGGAATGTGCTTCTCTGACCAATTATCTTGCTTGAGTTTCTTAATCTGCGCCCAGAGGCAATCCAAATACTCCTCTTGCAGATGAGGAGTATCTGTAGACCACACTTTTAAAGCTTGCCAATGTTTTTTGCTACGTTTGTTTAAAAATATATCTATTGTTGTGAGTAAATGGTCTAATTGAGACTCTTTCTTTTCGTACAATTCTCTACCAACCCAAGGCAAGGCTGAAAGGACAGCAAATACAAACCAATCTCTCCTAACTTGCGGTACTCCGTCTTCGTTTGCACAGTCCACCAATGTCTCTAGTAAAGTCAAGAGGGACGAGGCAGCTAGTACGTGGCAATTGACTAAATCTGCAATGAACCTGAGGGTGTATCTCGCGCCGTTCCACTTGCCAGTCTTCAAGTTCTCTTTGAAAGTCTTCACTATGTAGTCAACAAATTCGCCACCGAAATTATAATTTTTAGCATTCAACAAACCTACTAACGTGGCATAAATAGTACATTTTTCAGGCATGCGTATCGCACAATCAGTGAGTATACGCAAAATTTTGACACGGAACGTACTCAAATCGGCTTCCAATACGCTGGCCAAACCTTCCAAATTACTCTCTAAACTAGAACTACTTTTCTCTCCAACCCTCAAAATAAGAGACTCTAATCGGTCTTCAATCTCTTGGTTCTCCGATACGCGCCGTCTTTTGCGATGAAGACGCTCTAAAAACAAAAGTATACCAAGGGTCATGAAACTAATAGCAATTATAACCTACAAAATATCCGGGCATATAATTTTATTTATGTACAGACCATAACCGTCATCTTCATCATGAGCTCTTCTGCGATTCATTTTTCAGGGTTTCAAGTTGAAACCTATGCGATCGGCGATACACTAAATACAGGATAATAAAAATAAAATAAAATGATACGCCAACAAACAAGTCACCGTAGGCAATTCAAATTGATGCGAAGTTGACACAAGAGTAGTGATAACCAATCGATTAACTTATCCGATTATCGAGAGTGCGGTATAATTTCTAGTTATAATTCATTCCATTTTGAGTTTTAGGCACATGAAGGATGAAGGTGAATAATGTTGAAAGAGTATTTTTTTGAATTTTAATAACTCAGTTCATTAGTATTTGTTTCATTACGCTTTTAAACTAAAGTCGTACTTTACATGTAGTTTCTTTTCTTGTAAAAATACTGACTGGGGACAGCGATAGTGAACGCGTCTGCTACGCAGTAGGCGATCTCCGCTCAGTGAAAATATTTGAAATTTAAAATTTATTATTTTAATTGAACAATTGAAAATAATAATTTCATTGATCTGGTCGTGCCTTAGAGAGCATAATTAGTGGTGGGTCCCGGTTGTCATAGGAACGTCTATAGCAATCGTTGTAGAGGAAAAGGCTCAAACAGAAGGGCTAATCATCACCCGTCCGGTCCATGTTGGCGTTCCCATTGGAAGTAGAAGTAGTAGTAGCCGCCGGTAATAAGGGTTTGGAGTCATGGGACCCTATTAACTGAACCCATTGAACTGATGACTCATGGCTGGCCAAAATGAATTCGGTTTGTTTGTGGATCGATTTATGTAACCACAACGATATATCGCCAAACTCATATACATAAAATATAGGCCCAGCATTAGATTAGACTGAAGTTGAAGTTGTTGAGTTGAGATGTCAATGTCATTGTCATTTGTTTTGTCAAATGTCAATTCAAAATTCAATTATCTGCATGGTTATGTTCGTTTTGTGCATTTGAAATTGAAATAATGACTTGAAATGAAATAAATATATGAATTAACTTTAAAGTATTACATCATTACATTCCTAGAAACTCTGCAAACCTATATTTTCATTATCAATTACCATAAGTAACTCTCACTGTCAAAAAGGATATATTAAAGGTGCTGCTTGCTTTACCTCACAAACAAGTTCAAACAACTGCCTAGCCTGGTTTGAATGAATGCATTGACTAAATACGTAACTTAAGAATATAAACTTAGAAGTTGTAGAAAAATTAAAACCTTGATGTAATAAAATAAAAATGTCTTGCAATTATGCAGACGGCTTATCGCCGTACGAAAACAAAGGAATTCTAGGAGTGCCAGAAGTAAGTTTTCTTAATTAAATAAAACTATCTATGATTAAATTTCACCTGTAACTAACATTTTTATTGGAAATTTCAGAAGTTCGATTCGATTGATAAGTTTACAAAGAAATGCGAATTATTAGCTCAATTCATAAATCATGCGAAACATGTTGTGGTGCACACCGGTGCTGGAATTAGCACTTCAGCAGGCATACCAGATTTCAGGTAATACACCTACTTGTTTGTGAAATGTAGCATGACTTTTAAATAATAATTACAAATCAGTCAAGCTGACCACCATCACTGTAGCACTGAATGTGTTTGCAATAGTGACCCTCTTTCACGAGACTTTGCCTTCAGCTTAACATCAGGCGAGGTGAAGTCAAATTGATGTGCCATAAATTAAAAAAAAATGCCATACTGTACTTAATAAAGTTTTACTGCAAAATATTCAATTTGTTCATCACCATCATCATCAACTATTATCCTGGTTGA
Organism: Pelosia muscerda; assembly: GCA_963691645.1. Taxonomy (NCBI): domain Eukaryota; kingdom Metazoa; phylum Arthropoda; class Insecta; order Lepidoptera; family Erebidae; genus Pelosia; species Pelosia muscerda. The sequence goes on along the minus strand of OY829114.1, from coordinate 11,897,177 downwards.
TTCCCTCTTGTACTACACTACTACAGAACTCTCCAACTGCATAGCTCATGGTCTACTCTTCTACTCATGATTTGGTTTATTTTGTTTGGTATTGCCATTGGCACCTCAACCTCAAATGCAGATGGATTTGATTTCAGCAGTGAAGGCACATATTTTATTGATTTTTAAATCAATCAAATACTTGTGATTAACATTTTCCAGAGGCCCGAACGGTGTATGGACACTAGAGAGAGAAGGCAAGAGACCTACCACTAATATCTCATTTGCCGATGCACAGCCCACTAAAACACATATGATACTCAAAAAGCTAGTAGAATGCAACAAAGTACATTATATTGTGAGTCAGAACATCGATGGTCTGCACCTAAAGTCTGGTCTGCCGAGGAAATATCTTTCAGAGCTGCATGGAAACATGTTTATTGACGAGTGTAACTTATGTAAACGGTATGCCCACACTATTTTATTTGATGTCATACACTTTAAATTTGCATGTGTTACCTTATACTTTCATGTTTTTTAACTTGCCTTACCATACTTTACTTTTCAAAAAGAAACTTTTAGATTTTTTGAGATTTTTAGATAAATTAATATTGTAGTATATCAGGCAGGCATTAGTTGCTGACTATTGATGCCTGTGTCTGGTTTTTTTTTTTCGTAAATTATTGTTAAAAAACTTTATATAACTGGCAAAATGGCAATGGCAAAAATTCGTACGCTGGCCCTCTCAATCACAAGGCACACCCCTTAGCCGTTGACCACTATTGTTATGGCATGCCATGATGACTGTTTTAACACAACTGGTTTTGCTTGTTATTGGACAGAGAACTGTTTCAAATAAACTTTAGCTTCAAATAAACATGAAGAAAGTTAGTGAGGCTGTGCCAGAAGAAAATAAACTTCAAAGAGAAAACGAGCAAAACCAGTCTTTGCAAAATGGCCATCATAGAGTGACGCAATTATAAGCTACTATTATTCAATTTTAAATTAATGGTAAATATTTATTGGCCTAGAGTAAGGCAATAAACAAGTTATTAAACATTATCTTTATGAATTTCAGACAATTTATCAGAAGTTGTCCTGTAGAAACAGTAGGCAAGAAGTGCAGTGGTATACCATGTGCGGCCGAGCATGTAACAGGCAGACCCTGCAGAGGTAGGCTGTATGATGGAGTACTGGACTGGGAGCACAGCCTGCCTGAAAATGATTTGCTTATGTCGGAATGGCATTCCAGGTAACCAAAATTCACTCATTAGCCATTTGTTATGCAGGTAGTTTGGCGGTTGCCACAAAATGTGGCCGCACTAAAGCCGACGACTTTCTTGCATGCAATAAATGCTCCCTGTTCTAATTGTTTACTAGATGACCCGCGGCACTTCTGCTCGGCACCTGTTGGTCGTAGCATGATACATATAAACCTTCCTCTTTAACCATTCTATCTATTAAATAAAAACGCATTAAAATCCGTTGCGTAGTTTTAAAGATTTAAGCATACAAATGGACATAAGGACATAGGGACAGAGAAAACACGACTTTGTTTTATACTATGTAGTGAAGCACACCAAAACAACCAATACGGACCCGGCGGGTAAATAGTTAAATACACTGGTTACAGAAAGTTGTGGCTAACGTGGATTTAGTGTGTATACAGTTTTACATTAGTCTGTCTTCATAATCATCTCCAGATTCGTAATATATTATAATATTTTTGTTTCAGTATTGCAGACCTCAGTATATGCTTAGGAACAACTCTTCAAATAGTCCCAAGTGGAAATCTTCCCATTGAAACTGTGAAATATGGAGGCAAACTTGTCATATGTAATTTGCAGCCTACAAAACATGTAAGTAAAATATATTTGTATATAGTTGGGGAGTCCGGGTTCTCCTTTTTTCAGTTGAACTGCAATTCGGCTGAACTTTGATAGCTTCCATTCCAATAAGACTGAGTTTACACGATCTTTCAAGTCCAGCATTTTGTATTCATAATTAATTTATGTTAACTACACATCTCATAAACTCACGCCTTTACCGCCGAAGGGGTAGGCAGAGGTGCTAGTAACCACATTTCGCCGGTTTATGTTTAGGTCCCAATGTAATAGGTGGCGAGCCTATTGCCATTAACTGGGCACTTATGAACCTGCGATAAATACACACATAACTTCGAAAAGCATCGAAAGTCATTGGTGTGTGCCATGGTAAAACCTGGGATCGAACTTGAGACCTCGTCTCAGCAGTCCATTACCCATACCACTAGACTACCGCGGTACTTATTTTATTTAAATCTTAAACTCAATAAAAATCTGACTTCACGTTCTGCAACATTCTACACACTGCAACAGTTTTTAATGACGCAAGTATTTGTAGATACGTACATTATAAACTTATTGCAAGTAAAAAATCAAGGCTGCCTTTAATCTGTTCAAACTATCTAAATTATTATACTATTTTTATACCATTACCCATACCACTAGACTACCGCGGTTCATACCGTGGTATGTTAACTATGTTTTGTTTTATTTACAGGACAATAAAGCCGATTTAATAATAAACTATTATGTAGACGACATTCTAGAAAAAGTTATGAACATATTAGGCATTGATATACCAACATATTGTGAGGACGAGAATCCCATTAAACGAGCTGACGCCGCTATTCTCGACTGGACTATAAACCGGCTAGATGTCATAGCTTTAGAAAAGATGTTCAAGTCAAAATGCAAAGGGGTGAAGAAAAAAAGAAATTTAGTGAAAAGTAAAAGGAACAGTACGGAATTAATTACTGTGAATGGTGTTAGTGATAAGTCGAAAATAGTGAAGTTGGACATTAAAGAAGAGAATGGAGTGGTAGAAGATGTCAAGACTGAAGCAGAACAAGAAACTCTTTAGTATAAGGCTAGAAATATATTAGGGTAAGGGACTAAAATATTATTAATTGTCAGAGAAAGGAATGGCAAACAATACTCAAAGCAAGTAAAAAGACTTCTTACCAATGGAGATATCATTTCGTATATGCGATATTCCGCAATTGCGAAGAACATGAACATGCGTGTTTCGCCTCTACACGAGACATCTACAACTGTAACAAGATGATTGTAATGGATTTCCGCCATGTAAATCCTACTTCAAAATATAATAATGCTAGCCATTGCCCACGGTTACACTCGTGTGGAATATTCAAAATAATAAAGCGATCAAACATAGTCTATGTCTTTTCCCAAGGTCTAATCTACCTTAAATTTCATCGAATATTGACTCTGTGGTTTAGGCCTGGAAGCGTGACAAACTAGACATTTATGCATTTATAATTTAAATATAGATGTAAAGTGAATAAAAAGTTACTTAAACAATATGTAAACATTTATTTTTCATGTATATATCCCAAATAAGCGTGTGTTACGTGTAGACGTAATATTCTAATGTAATTTTAGATATCGTCTCTCTCTCTCTCTCTCTCTGCTGGACATACGCCTCTACCAATGTTGGGAGGATTGGACCTACTATTTCCATCAACAATAAAGTACTGGGTGGCGCAAAAGTAAAGACCCTATTTGGTTCGGCTATAACATTTTTTCTAAATTAGAAAACTAGATTTAGGTTTTTTTAAATGTATATTTGTACCATTAAATTTCGTACCATTAGGATTTAAAGATGATGTCTTTTAAATGGTGACCTCCAGAGTTGATACACATTTGAGCCCTATTTATGACATTTTGCATAACTTGCCGTAACACTTCCTGAGATATGTTCGTTATTTCTTGACGAATGTTTTCTTTTAGAGCTGCGAGAGTCTGTGGCTTGTTCACATACACCCGAGATTTCAAAAAACCCCAAAGAAAGAAGTCTGGACTGGTCAGATCGGGTGATCTTGCAGGCCAAGGCAAATCGCCAAAACGAGAGATAACTCGGCCTGGAAAAGCGTCCCCGAAAGACGAGCTCGGTGGTCAGCAGGCAGCAGCTGATGAGTCATTTGAGTTTTATACGGGAACATCTTTAAGTCTTTCACCAAAATGCGCTGCAGGGTCCGTCTGGAAATGCCCAATTGCGTGGCACGTCGCCTCGTTGATGTTTCTGGACACTCTTCCACATCTTCGTGCACAGCATCGATATTTTCAGCTGAACGGCCTGTTCTTGGTCTCCCAGACTTAGGTCTATCCAATGTTGAGCCAGTTGCTTCAAGGCATGTGGCAAAGCGTCGAATTGTGCGACCAATCGGTGCCGGACGGTGGGGAAATCGTCGACGAAATTCAGATGAATTATTCCGTAAGAACATTGACACAATTATTCCACGTTCTTGGGGAGTAAAACGGTCCATGTTTATTTTCAGTGTATTTTACATTTGTTCACTACACAATTTTCAACAACAGAATGACAGAAAATGTCATATAAAAAAAATAAAGGTATTTTCTTTAGTGCCACTACTTTTGCGCCACCCTGTATATATTAATCTGTGATTTCCATGCACGGGTTGGTACAGGGTTTTATTTAGAGATCCCTTCTCGAGCAATAATATCGTCTGCAAGTTCAGCAAGTCTTTTGGACTTGCTGTGTTCCACGTGGAGACCTGACACGGCGTGCGGTTTTAGTTGGTGCGAGTTCGCAATAACATGAGTATGAAAAGGGCCCTGTACAGTGTAAAGCCGACAAACTATGGCTAATGTATTGAAATAAAACTCAAAAATATTAATAATAATATGTATCAAAATATAATTTCTTCATAAAATATCATCTTATTTACATCTTTTTAACAAAATATTCTTTGGCGATATCAACGGAATGTTATTATTTTGGAATAGAACCATACAATACTTTTCAAATAATCCACCGTTACACCCTTCTTTCCACGGTGCGTAGTCCGCGAAATCTCGTACGCGTTTGTGGAATAGTGGACCGTGGAAAGGCGACTTTAGACAATCAACAATTACAATCTCAGATATAAAATCATTCTCTGAGCCTATTCCCAATGCAGTTCGGGTCGGCTTTCTAGTCTAACTAAGATGCGGCTGAACTTCGATATTTCCCGTGAAGCGACTGCCATCGGACCTCCACAACCAAATTTGCGATATCGAAGTTCTGTAGTTAGGCTAGTCGGACTTTTGAGGTCTCCGTCTCTAACTACCCATAACGACTGTCATAGATGTTCGTAGGACTGCCAGGACCGACGACGGCTTTGAGTGCTCTCCGACGCACAACCAGACCAGTTCAAATAGCCATATTCATGTATACAAATTTTTGCACTGAGCGAGGATCGAACCCGCGCCTCCTGCGTCGCGTTCACTACCGCCACGCTACAGAGGCTGTATAGCGTTATCTTAGTGAAACAATTATAGAAAAATATTCAATTTACACTACAAATTTCTTAGTCTGTAGTAATTGCTCTGTAAATTTTGTAGAATGACTTGAAAAATTACAGTGACCACAAAATTACTACACAGATATTTTTCTCACATTCACCGTTAACGAGTAAACGCCGATTTGTACAACATTGTTCATTTTTTTCTCATACAAATCACCGTTTACACGTCCGTCGAAATCACCGGTGAATGTTGGGTAATTGTATCCCCATAGGTTGCCTGGAAGAGATCGCTGCTAGCGGTAAGGCGCGGTAAGTGTACCTATAATGCTTTCACTTTATTGTAATTCTACAATAAAGAATTATCTATCTATCTATCTAAAGAACGTCCAAAATTTCCCATTTAAAACAATTTTAAATTAAAATAATTAACAACTAGACCCTGGATTTTACTCTAGATAAGTATGAAAATTTGTACAAAAAATTGAAAAAAAGTCTAACTAATTGCTAAATGTAACGTAAAAAAAAACTTATACATAGTACTTTTGGTTTGTTGTATCAATGCTGCATGTTTTTATGCGAATTAATGCTTAAAGTGTGACATGTTTCTAAATTGAAACTCGAACACCTCAAGCTTTCCTATGCGTAAAGTGTTGCATATTACTGATATACAACACGGTATGACGCATTCGTATGTAAAGGAGAGGCCACACTGCCAGCTAGTTAGCGACTTTATATCCGACGATAGTAGAGAGTGAGTCGGGCGAATTTGCCCCGAATTTTGGGGCCATTCATTACTTACCTACTTAAGACAATTTTGAGGGTGGGGGAGGTTATTAACCATGTCTTATGTTTTCATACAAGGGTTCTGGAGGGATTCTTGATAGTTCTTACATAAGATTACAAAAAATTGAGCTTTAAAAAAGCGCGATCCATTTTCTGAGTGATTTTAAACCGCAAGTTCGCTCACTCGCTCGCTAGCTAGCAGTGTGGCTTATCCTTTAAAATCTAGCATACGTTTTCCATAAAGAGTAGAGCCGCCCGTCACATATTATTATAATAGGAACTATAATGTATACTCAATGAAAGAATATACCAATAACGTTGGTAATTTGAAAGGAAATAATACTTAGTAGTGGTAGAATCAAGTTATCAATCTGTTCAGTTTTCGCCTCCACGTAACTCGTTATAATTGCAGCGACTGTGATCCGTAACATAGCGTGTTCAACGTGCAGTAGACCTGTAAGAAAAAATTCTTAGAAAAATTTATAATGATAATATTTACTTATCACTACATAGTATAAAACAAAGTCGCGTTCTCTGTCCCTATTTTTCTTGTCCCTTTGTATGCTTAAATCTTCAAAACTACGCAGCGGATTTTGATGCGGTTTTAAATAGATAGAATGGTTAAGGGCCCAGATCGTGAAAATCACCGAAAAGAGTGTTACGATTTTTCATATTTAACTTATTTAGATATGATTGATATCAATGATAATTTGTATATATTACAATCAAAGACCAAAATATATGTTAGTCTTATATTAAATCCTTAAAACCTAATAATTGCTATATAATAAACGTCAACAAACGCACAAAATTTGACAAAAATGCAAAAACATGCCTTCGTATTCTTCAAATATTACCCAATAAATCAACACAAATTGATAAAAAGAAAACACTTTTTGAACACTGAAGAAACCAATACTTAAACCTATGTACTTTTTTTTGTACCTTTACAAACAAAGACTTCCTCTTTTAAAGCCCTAAAATCTAGATATGTTCTACGTAAATTCTCCATAGAAAAATGTATGAAAAATCACGCGCATCCCGATATTATGATTTAGTAACCCGCATCGCTACTGATCGGCAGTACGCTTTTATGGTTCAAGGTGACACCACGCGTGTCGGATGCGCCAGCAATATTACGTGTTGTGAATTTGTGTTTTTTGTGAAAAACTGTAAGTATAACATTTTTATAACTAATTCACTTTTAGTAAGTAGGAAGTACCGATATAATGAATGTCTGGAAGAAAACCATGATGGAACTAGATATAAATCGTAAATAAAGCAAAATTATTTAGATACCTATTTTGTTGAATAGGTTATTTTATGAACCTTGTAAAGTAGATATCAATTCAGGCTTGAAACAATCAAAGCCCTGCCCACTTTATTTTCTCGAGATAGGAACTGGCGGGGTATGCGTATGACTGGGTATGACTTTCAATCATCTTCTAGGTCTCTGCACGACATAGGTACATAGATTTTTCAACATGATACAGCCAATATCATAAGCGTAGTCGGTAATCGAGGGTTTTTTTCGCAGGACCTTGCTAGTTGCTACATAATACCTAGTAATCTGTGGACTGATAGATTTGAGTGCCATGCCAGGAAAAAGAAAATTTAGTACGCATTACAAAAATATGCAAGTCAAAAGATCTCGGAATAAAATGTAAGTTCCTCCCTACTTATTTATTTATTTGCCTACTTCACTAAGTCTTGTCCCAAATATCTAGAAAAAAATTACGAGATTTGTGAGTGTCCTGTAAAAATTCTAGTTTTATTTGTGTGATTATCATGTCTAAGTAGGTATTAATAATAATAAATTTTATTACATTACTATTCGTTTTCATGTACATCATAATATTGTCTAGATTGTGAAAGTAGGTATGTTTCCTATCTGAAATAGCACGGGCGCGCGGCTTTGTCGACATACTTACCGCCAAAGACGCGACGCGCCTGGGGTCTGGCTTAGGGTTGTACAAAAATTACGAAATAAATAAAAAGTGGATAATATTGATGAATAATATTTCCAGTGTGGAAAATAAAGAAAACATTCAGGCCGAGAGCAACACTGCTACGCGCTGTATAGAGGTAAGTTGTTATACGTAATTCTTGTAGACTTGTTACATAAATAAACAAACTACTTAGTGATGGGCGAAGACAAAATCTCGTATAGATTTTTTTCTTGCAATTTTTATTATTTTCATTAGGAGACAAACACCTTAGTACCTAAATAGTTCTCAATTACCTACTTCCTCAAAAAAAAATTCACGGTCAAATCCCGTAGTTTACCAGAATCAAGAATTTTTTTTTGTAAAATATTACCTTTCACGCGACTGCCTAAAAAAGAAGTATACCTATTACGTACAGGGTGAACGTATGTATGTACGTATAATAAGTAATATTTCTCTGTGGCACGATAAGTTCAAAATTATTGAACCGATTTTGATGATTTTAGTATCATTAGAATTGTCTTCTAAGTCCGAGTGACAGGACATAGGTGACGTCATAAAAAACCAATACCTATTGCGTAATTGTACGGATTCTTTTGCACTTTTATAATTTGTCTTCATCAGTTATGACATATAAATAAATAAACATAATAAAAATTTTAAAATCCGACAGAATAAAAAATGAATTGAACTACTCAAGTAACAAAAATATTTAATAAAAATAAACACCATTGTAATATTATAGCGTATTTCGTGGCCTATTTCCAAAGGAATATTTAGCTAGTCAGGAATATCTTCGAGCCTGTGACGATTTCAATGGGTCTCAACTGTGAATTCAATTTATTACAATGGTGAATTATGTTAGATAAAAATGATATGACGTTATCCCGTAAAATTATTGTCCTAAACCGACTTTACGAACAACCAGTTTTTTATTATGTTTATTTATATAAAACGTTCAAGATTTTGATCTAGTGTTGTGTTTCAAAGATTAGGGATTTCTTAACTATGTTTGAAGAAATTTGACCCATTCTTTTCATTTTTTTTTTGAACAATCAATCCATGATCTTTCTTTACAGGAACTTGTTATTGAACATGGTCAAGAGGGAAAGGTGGATGAACTGGAAGTTGGGCGTAGAGTAGCAGATGTTTCTTTTTTTTTTAAAGCTCTTCAGGCCATAGGGGAACACGGTCCAATGGATTGTAAGTTAAGTTACCTCAGTATAATAGGTGAAGTAAAAGTTGGTCTGGACTCAAAACTCACCATGAAATGTAGTATGTGTAATATGAAATTTACTGTATGTTTGGTTGAAAAGAAAGAAGATAGCATGGAAGTGAATCATCAAATAGTATCTGGTATAATATCATCTGGTGGGAGCTACTCTCAGTTAAAAACATTAACTGCCGCAGTAGCCCTACCAATCATGTCACCTTCATTATACAATGAAATTAATAATACGGTTTGCGATTGGTGGGAAAAGACAGCAGCACATTCCATGGCAGAAGCTGTCAAGGAAGAAGCAGAGTACGCAGTGTCTATAGGTAGTGTTGATAAAAATGGTACACCATTAATATCTGTTGCTGTTGACGGTTGTTGGAGCAAGAGATCTTATGGTAAGAATTTTTCCGCCTTATCCGGTGCAGCTGCGATAATTGGCATTAAAACTAATAAAGTATTGTTTTTTGGAGTTAAAAATAAATACTGCGTAGTCTGTGCACGAGCCGCAAAGAACAATAGTCAGCCCCCGGAACACCATTGTTTCAAGAATTATTCAGGATCATCTACCGCGATGGAATCGACCATAATAGTTGAGGGGTTTAAACGTTCCGTTGTTGATCACGGTGTAATTTATAATAAATTTGTAGCAGACGGCGATTCCAGTACTTATAAAAAAATATTAGATTCGCGTCCGTACGATAATTTAATAGTAGAGAAAATTGAATGCAAAAATCATCTTTTACGAAACTACTGCAATAGCTTGGAGAAACTGTCGAAAGACTCTAAGTATCCTTGCGAATTACGGAAATTCATAAAAGAAAGGTATTTGCGTTTAAGAACGGGTGTAAAATGCGCGATTAAATATTGGGGGGATCAAAATCAGTCACTCGAAGAAAAAATAAAAAATCTTAGTGAAGATATCCTAAATGGTCCACAACACGTATTTGGTAATCACCAACATTGCAAGGAGTATTTCTGTAGACCTGATACTCGTCGAATAGAACCTGTTGGGTTACTTCCAGCAATTGTTGGATGCGGATTAATGGACGCGGTAGAAATTTTAAGTAAAAGACTGTCATATCATTCTAGAAGTTTAATTCATAATTGCACAAGTAATATAGTTGAAAGTTTTAACGGAGTAATTGCCAAATTAGTTGGGGGTAAGCGTGTAAATTATTCTTCCCGTGGTTCTTATGCGGGCCGATGCGCAGCTGCTGTTGTGTCTTTTAATACGGGATCGATTCATACTAAAACTCATGAAGTCATATTTAAATCTAGTCCTAATCCTTTGATCGCGAAAGTGGAAAATTGTAATCGTAGAAACCGTTTAATTGCTAAACCTAAATTAAGATTGAAGAAAGGCCACAGCGCTGTATCGAAAGACGCTCACTATGGACCAAACTGCGAAAAACCTGATCTGAGTCCAGAATTATATGAGAAAGCCAAGATATCTTTTTTAGCCGATTTAAAGTTGTCTTGTGCTGAAAGAGAGGAGCTTGAAAGGTCGACCCATTTGCAAAGAAGTAGTGCGGAGTGGATGAGTACAAGGAGAAAATTACTAACCTCATCATCATTCGGGGAAGTTTGTAAAAAACGAGAGAGCACAAGTTGTGCTGCTCTCGTTGGTAAAATCGTTTATGGTAGTAATATCTCCAGTTTGCCTGCTGTACGGTACGGTATCGAAAACGAAGAAACCGCAATTAGACAGTTAGAAATTCAAGAGAATATTAGTATACAAGGTTGCGGTTTGTTCGTCGACGATCAATATGAATTTCTTGGTACTACACCAGATGGCATTTATGCAAACGGTTTAATTGAAATTAAGTGCCCACATTCTTTAGCTGGCATGACTCTTGATGAAGCAATGGTCAAACATACCTTTTGGGTTAAGGACAGGACTTCCAAGGGTTATGTCATAAATAAAAATCATAACTGGTATTTCCAAATTCAGGGACAAGTACATATTACTAAAAGAAACGTTTGCATGCTTGGCATCTGGTTTGGTGCTACTGTACCTATGAAAGTTTATATTATAGAAAAGGACGACAAATTTTGGAAGGAGAAAATGGAGATGAAATTAGTTAGGTTTTATTATGATTGCCTTCTTCCAGAATTAGTTGATCCTCGGCAGTCACGAAGCATGCCCATTCGTGACGCGCCCAGTATCATAGAGGCTATGAAAGAGAGGAAAGAAAGAGCTTTACGTGTTTTGAAAGAGAAGAACGCCTAATGATTTTGAAAGAGACTGAGGTAACTTAACTACCCAGCCGGTTGATTCACGTAAACACGCCAGTCCAAAAGTCGTTTTAACTTAGAAACTTAGTAAACACCTTTTGGTTTTCTGTTTAAACGCACTTACTTATCTAGTCTTGGATTGTCATAAATCTTCCAATAGCTCAATTATTACCACAATTCCTATGCGATTTTGAAGAGTTACCTGGTGTAAAGAATCATCAAAATCGTTTCAAAAATACAGCGAATTGAGAATCTTCTTTTTTTTAAGTCGGTTAAAAGGGCTTAATTTACAAAAAACGAAGTGACATTTTTAAGTCACTACGCTACAGTTTTTTTTACGTGAATCAGGCAGCTGGTAATATTTTCATTCTGATAGGTTTTGCAATAGCAATTAATTTTATATTCAACTAGCTGACCCACGCACCTTCGTCGGCGTCACCCCGTTTTTGCAACATTTTTCACTTCTGCTCCGCACCAGTTGGTTGTAGCATGATGTTATATACATATAAACCTTCTTCTTTAATCATTCTATCTATTAAAAGAAACCTCATCGAAATCTGTTGTGTAGTTTTAAAGATTTAAGCATACAAAGGGACATAGGGACAGAGAACGCGACTTTATTTTATACTATGTTTTGAATTAGCAGAAATCAGAATTTGATCAGTACCTAATCGTTAAAATGAAAGAACATTAGAATTTTAAACTCATATTTTGTTATTGTTTACTTACTTAGTATATTATTTTTAATTAGTATATTAATAATTTATAAAGTTGTGTTTCATTTATTAACTAATTTTTGTACAACCCTAGCACGCTTTTTAGATGGCGACTCATATTTGTTATTCTTTACTTACTTTTAATTATATGAATCATTTTATACTTTTGTTTCATTTATTGTCATTTTTTGTGAAACCCTAGGAGATTTTTTAGATATCGAGGTGATCGTGAACAAAAAGTAAGTATTGGATTTTACGCAATAAGCACATTTCCTTGCGTAGAGATAAACACTAGCGGGGAAAGGCTCGATGTTATTTCAACCGTACTTCCTACTGAATTTGCAATTATTTTATTGAATGAATATTTTACGAAATTTTTTTTTAATCAGTAATTATTTTTACGAAATAAGATTAAATTTTGGTAGTAAACTTACAAATAAATACATAGTTGGAATTTTAGGTATGTAGAATACAAAAAAGTTGTCCGGATCTGCTCTTGATTGTTTATTATAAATATAAAAACATAAAAATTGTGTCTCAACTACTCTTATCTAGTAATTAGTAATTAGGGTCATTTTATAACGAAAAACTACTCTTAGAAAATTTTACAAATAGGTAGTCGTTTATTTCCAATAATTCAACATTTATGTTATGCTGTAAATATTCAACTTCAATAACAATTTAATAATTACTCAACGTGCAACTTTTGTCGCAAAACATTTTGCAAATCGCGCTCCCTGGGTCATTCACCCACCCCGTGGGTTGTTTCAGTAAACAATGGCGCTGCAGTCGCGCGAAATCGACGTCGCGCCTGGGCAATCTAGGCCCTTAAAGAGGAAGGTTTATATGTATATAACATCATGCTACGACCAATAGGTACGGAGCAGGAATGAAAAATGTTGCAAAAACGGGGTGACGCAGACGAAGTTGCGCGGGTCAGCTAGTAGTACAATAAATTACTTGGTAATTTTGAACCATAGATATTAATATTACTAGCGTAAATAGACCCACAGACTCATTACTGACAAATGTTAGTGGTAGTGACTTCTGACTTTAGCAGCAATACATATTTCTGTCAAAGTCATCAGCTACGTTTATAAAAAAACGTTTCACGGTTCATATACTCTGTCAGACAGAGAATTTTGGAGTCGCTAATTTGTGGAGGTCAGTTAATAAGTCGCTTCAGGGAGAGATTCTACAAATTGTTCTAATAGATATTGTTATTATATCGATAAATAATTAGGTTTTAGAGTCGGCAGCACGGGTGTAACGCGAACGTATCGTTGCAATCGTCCATACGCCACGGTATCCACTTTCCATCAGTTGGACCGTGAGTTTGGCTGCCACCTAAGTAGTAATTTAAAAGTAAGAAAGTAGCAAAATAGGATAAAAGTTTGAACAACTTACCAAATAGATCTATAATATACACAGTAGCTATTTGTGTCACTATGTTAAATACAGTGCCCTCGAATGTTTTTTGACCACCTGAAATAATATATTACAAATACATTCATGTTTCAACCAAGATTTATTATTTTGGGAGGACATCACATCTTTTTTTCTTGTGGGCTACTTCGTCTATTTGCCCTTAGGAAGTTTGTGGTCCAATCAAGATAATCAGGGCTCAAGATAACATCCTCTGGGGTCCTAGACAAGTGGCAATTGTTTTGTAGAATGGAATAGAATAGATTAATCAATGTATGTATCTTATATTATCCTATGTCCATCTGGCTGAGGGGCTTCCCACCTTCCGTTTAACTCAACTGAAGGACTCGTCTGCCCCAACGGTCCTTCGACCGATGTACTTTACTTTGCTTATTCTGCTAGTTAAGTAATGATTTTTTCTAATTACCTGACCATTTATTGAAGCCATACTTGGAGCCGAACCAGCTGGCCGCTGTGTCTCCTATACCAAGAGACAGTACTCCACTGAGTAACTCCAACTCGTACCCCGCGTGTTTCGGTACTAAGATGAGCGGGCACGCTAGCCCAACGTACAGGTATATTGGTGTCATCGCGAAATAACCTGCATCCTGGAATTATTTAAAATACATTACACGCATGTTAACATAAACATAACAACAATCTAACAATCTATCTAACAACAGGTACAATCTAACATAAAATCACGCCTTTATCCCAGAAGGGGTAGGCAGAGATGCTAGCACCCACATTTCGCCAGTTTATGTTTAGGTCCCAATGTAATAGGTGGCGAGCCTATTGCCATTAACCGGGCACTTATAAACCCGCTATAAATACACACATAACTTTGAAAAGCATCGAAAGTCATTGGTGTGGGCCATGGTAAACTTGGGATCGAACTCGAGACCTCGTCTCAGCAGTCCATTACCCATACCACTAGACTACCGCGGTTACTCTGTATCAATATAGCTGATAGGTTAATCTATATCAATACTTATAAAAATAATAAAATTGAAGTGTCTGTTTGTAAGGTTTAAATAAAAGCGTTTTATTAAATACATATTAACGTAGCTATACAATGGGTATTTCCATTTAAACAATTATTACAAGCTAGTTAAATTAGTTAAGACCTACCTTTTCATCGCTGTAGATTTTGAATGCTTCTTCTAAAGCTGGCGTAATTTTCTCAATGTCAGATTTCCTGAATGCCTGAAAAATATTATGTTAATCTTTTTAGTGGAATGTACACATAAAGCTATTAAAATTATTAAAAAGGGATATAAAAAGTAACAAGACTACATTGAAAATTTTATTTCTCTTAATTTTTTTATGTACATGGTGTACAAATAAAGCGTCATTCTATTCTATTCTATATTTAGAACCGACCTAAAATAAAATATTGTGAGTTGTTCCATTCTCAAACTCTCTAACGGCTTGTTGGCCTTGTGATTGAGAGGTCCCGGATTCGAATCTTGGTCATTACATCACTGACATGAACCCTCTCCTAACACAAGCCAAGCCATTGAGCTTAGCTGGAGCGGTTAGGGTGAATATTAGTAATTTGGGTTGCTAATGTTTTGGTTTTTTTATTGTATAAAGTATACCATAACTTACCTCAATCAACACAATTAACCCAAGCCCACAACCCGCAGCGAGTGTCATAAAGTATACGTCAATAAGTATTCCAGACAGAAATACTCCGGAAGCAAGTATGTGGAATACTTTTCTTGTCACTGTGGTAGCTTTTACCGCCATTTTCATGCGTAGCATTATCGCTGTTGTAGCCAAAAGGGCCAGTAGTGTCCAGAATAAAAATAATTGTACCTGAAAATATTTTTCATTGTTATAATATGTGCTTTGTGTATGGGACTGTACATATCTTCGGGTTTTAAGCCAAGCTACTCCACCAGACGGACGGTAATGCATAAAAATGGTGATGCAGCCACTTTAAATTGAAGTCGCCTGCACTGCACCCTACTAGAAGAACAGGCCGGTGAACTGACGCGATGCGTGTTCTCTCCCTTTCCGGGGCAAGATGGAGATACTGTGCTTCCCCTACTCGAGGTAGACATCTCAAATCTAGAGGTGGCCTTGGGATACCCGGGGTGCGAGGGAAATACTTTACGAGCACCCTTACAACTGGGAGCCTAGACAAGTGGCAATTCATTGGTAGTCTTTTGATAGAATGGAATAGAATTTAATGTTCAACGTATGGGATTTTGACATTTATGACAGGGGTGAACGATTAACAATCGCATACATTGATTCTACAAAACGATTACCACTTGTCTAGGACCTCTGAAGAGAATCCGAGGTGGCGTTCTGTTTTAGTCGGTTCGAGTCCCGACATAACCCATGATTCTCTGAACCTTTTCCCAACTTAGTTGAGCTCGGCTTTTCAGTCTAACTGTGATGCGGCTGAACTTCTATATTTTCCGTGGAGCGACTACCATCTGACCATCACAACCAATGGTCCAATGACCAATGGCGATATTGAAGTTCCACGTTAGACTGATTGGACTTTTGAGGGCTCCAACTACCCGTAACGACTGCCATAGATGTTTGTATGGCAACCGGGACCGACGACGGCTTAACGTGCTCTCCGAGGCACGACCAGACCAGTGCAAACAGCCATATTCATGCATACAGCTTTTTGCACTGAGCGAGGATCGAACCCGCAGCCCGTGCGTAGTGGTCACGTGCACTACCGCCACGCCACGGAGGTCCACGAAAAAATAGGTACCTTAAAGCATAGGAGTGTCTTACATGAGCAGGATATTGATAATAAAATAAATCAACTCACCCTTGTTACACTCAAAAATATGTAACTTGCAATTAAAATCAAGCAATGGAATCCTATAAGACAATGTAACAACATTAGTGCGTACACCCCGGTAACACTTATGACATAACATAACATTGCAACTGTTCTCTGTTCATCTTCCATTATAATAAGCGCTGTAACAATAATTCCCACTGATGACAAAACTGTCTGAAAAGGTAACATATATTTGTGGCGGATTTGTACAATTTACTTTGAATTGGAATGAAAATGAGACGACTGGATTGCGTTTCTGCTGTAAATCACTACCATAAAGCTATTGAAATAAAACTAGTTCCTTTTACTGCATAGGCATATCCTATTTTTTGTTTGTTCTTTTTTATCGTGCCCAAAATCGCCACGCATGGTGATTATGTCGGACTCGAACCGACGTACGTCATCTATGGGTCTTTGATTGCTGGAGGTGGCACATACTGTGCCAAAATAATATCCTGGATATAGACATTTTCACATTTAAATTAATTTTCTTAAATATTAAAACTAGCCCATGGCATCATCCACTTGGATGTCGGTTATCACAACTTTTGGCCGTATGTATATATATTCAACAAATTGTGCACAAACTATGTGAGATTACCAAGACCTATCTAATAAAAAAATAAATAAAAATAGCAGTGAAATTGGTTCAATATCTCTGTGCCAACAAATATACCAGTTTGTAAAAAATTATATTAGTCGATATATATAGAGAAAAAATAAAGGTTCAAGTCCTGTCCTCAAAATGGTACATTACTAGATGAGACAGAGGAAAATATGATCTTTGTTTGAAACCAGGTTCAACCCAAGAATTATATGTTTCCATACATACTCATACTACACGTTCCATACATACTAAACACAACTTCACTTCATAAAAATACACTTACCATATTGATGTTAAGCACAAACTCCATATCACTGTCACTTCTATCTCCGATGTAGAAATAGAACATCCTTGTAAAACTTGCTATTATAAACAACCATATACCCTGTACAACGACCATGGCCTCACCCACAGTAAATGTCTTGGGAAACATTGTCATGGAGTGTTTCAGTGTAACACTAAACAATAATAAAGATGATGTAGAAAATATTGTTGAAAATATGAAACCTGAAAAAAGTTAACTCCAATATAAACTCTATTATACTGTAATAATACTTAAATTTAAATTATTTGTTTTTTTATTTTATTAAAGTATTAATTTTTTTAATCTTACCACATCTTAAAATATATAACAAAGAAAATATAAAAGGTGTTTTTCATTTTAATTTGCAACCAGTTATCAACTTTGAGCAGATTTATGGTGGATCAGGTGCCTAAGGCAAAGGTGAAATCTAAATTCTGGATATATATCACATTGTTTAAAGAATTGGTGCTAGCTAATATTAACTAGGTTAGAAGCATCCAAGTCCAAACAATTAAGAACCTTATTTCCTCCCTTACTGTGTTGTATTTTACATAAATATTAATAAATATTACATCACTGGTGTTCAAACTTACTTTGATCGAGAACTGAGTACAGTAGTAATATTGACACTATACTGGCAGCCCCACATCCTCCATAAATATTCTCTTTTAACACTAAGCATGATACACTCATGAATACTATAAATAATAGGCAATAGAACAAGAATCCAATTGATATACATGTCATTACTTTGTATAACAGGGACACTTTGTACGATAACGAATATAAGAGTAATATTGTAGGCAAAAGTAGACAACACCATAGGCCATTTGAACTTGACGGTCTGAAAAGTAATTAAGATTTTATGTAATGCTTCAATTATTATTTTTTTTTAAGTCGTTTAAAAATAAGTAATGTTTTGCCCTTCCGAGGGAAGAAAACAAGAAGTACGCAAAGTCGAAAGTTCAAAACGTTCAAAGTGCAAGAATTACCTCATTTCTATATCATCATTTACTAAATTTCTTGTTATTTGTTTATCAAAATCTTTCATAATTCGTAATAATTTTGACTCAATTATACTGAAATATAATTGAGTTATTCTTGCCTTTATATTCATTTTTGTGTATTACAATAAGATGTTATTTAATTCACAATAATTAACTTTTAATACACCAAACAAACTTTATTAAATCAAAATAATCAGCTTTCAGCTGGGTGACTGACCCAAACTTGACACTTGACAGCAGTGACAATGACGTGACAAATGGTTGACAATAGGCTTGTAGAAAATATATCGATACATCGATATATCGATATTATTTTTTCTAAACATCGATATTTTTGAGCGATATTCAATTCTTCGATATATCGATGTATCGATATCAAATCCCAGGTATCGAAAAGGTATAAAAAACGATATTTATTATGATATAAAAGTTCTGAAAGGAAAGCTTTTCAACTAAAACTCCTAGGCAACGTATACTTTTATATAGAATGCCTGCTGTTGCACCGGCAATGTTTGAAATAAATACATTTATGTCTGTATTTGCAAAAGGATTTGCGGAAATTCTATTTCACTGCGCCTCAATTTGATATATAGATTAGAAGGCGAAGGTGGAAACGGAGCTCCTGCGTCAGCCTTCGTGGTTGTTTTTTTTTGTAACCACCATTTATTTATATTAAAGCCCGCTGAGTTTCTTGCCGGAGTCTTCTCAGGCCGGGGCTCGAACAGATGGTCCATTTGCTCACTGATTTATAAAATATTGTTGATATTGACAAATTTTGTAATGCCGTTTAATGGTCTATACAGAATAAATGTTTTTTAAATTTTGAATTTTGAATTATGTTTCTTGATAACATTTCATATTTCAATTACTGGCTGTGCAATGGGCATTCTATTAGGCAGGCTCAGACATTTATAGAAAACCGGTTTATACACATTGCCGGTAATATTTATGTATATAAAAATAAAATTAGTATTCAGAGTGCCATTATTCTCTGGCAAATCATAGCGATATATCGATATATCGATATTTTTGTAAAAAAATATCAATATCGATATTGATATATTTTTTTAATATCGATACAATATATATCGATACTTTTTTGCATTTCCGACATCCCTAGTTGACAACGACAAGTTGAGGTCAGTACTGTCACTGGGTCCTCATTACTAACATAAAATATTTAGTGACTACTAAAATATCCTAGATGGCGTTATGTGTATCAATTTATTACACCACTTGTATAAAATTCTTAATAAACAAGAATGGGATACTATAAATGTTATTTTCTAATCAAACTAAAATCATTGTAGCATAAAAACATAAAATAATGAACTTTTATATATAATTTCGATAAATTGTTAAAATAACAGCGCCGTGCACGTTTTTTTTCAGTACTAAATAGATACAGGTCCGTAATGACCGTAACATAATCCAATATTTTCGCTACTTGTGTTCCTAGATGGCGCTATTTAAAATAAATAAAATTTATGATTTTTGTAAATCACGCAAAAAAATCATTGCAATCCGCTTCCAAATTGAGAATTTTACAAAATAAATAACGGATTATAGACTAGTTCAGTTGAAAATCACCTAAAATGAGTTGATCCTTTTCAAAACATTTAGATTACTGACTCGTGCGTAATAAAAAGCAATAGGTAGGTATATTGATTGCTTGTTATACCTTTCCCTAAACAAGCTTTCGACTCTCAAAGGAATCTAAAAGCTGACCTAAATTGATATCAAATGATTCATTTGAATGAATGATATTAGTTTTATTAATCCAATTTTATCAAGTAAAATTCTCAATTATGTAAATTAAAGTAATACCTACGTACAATAACATGCAGAATTATTATTGCATTTTATGTGACACATTTTTGAAAATTAATAAAGGGTAAGTAATGCTTCTGGCTCCTAATTTGTAATTCAATAACCTGATATTACCTTATTAATTCTTATGTTGTATTAAAGACATTGAAATAAAACCACTTTTAACAGACACTATCGCGTTTATTTTTAATTTTTGGATGATGATTGTGAGGTAACAGCATCAAATTATAAACATTACGTTAGGTAATAGATACCTACATATTATTGTTCTCAACAAATTTCTTAAATAAATACTATTTATTGATTTTATTTTACGGTTGTTTAATTTGTAGTTAGTAGAGACCTAAACTTGCCTAGATGACCTTATTATGTTGGTCTCATATTTAGAATTATAGACCCTTGCATACCCTCTCACAGGAGGAGGATAGCGTCCCTGGCTGACTAAGCCAAATGCCAAAAATGACCTCAAATTTGTACTCAGCATACTCAAAAACCCATTACACCATGCCCATATTGCAATTTATTTGGGACAGCGCGGCGGCCATATTGGATTCCAAAAATGACCTCAAATTCGTACTCAGCATTCTCAAAAACCCATTACACCATACCCATATTGCAATTTATATGGGACAGCGCGGCGGCCATATTGGATTCCAAAAATGACCTCAAATTCGTACTCAGCATACTCAAAAACCCATTACACCATACCCATATTGCAATTTTTATGGGACAGCGCGGCGGCCATATTGGATTCCAAAAATGACCTCAAATTCGTACTCAGCATACTCAAAAACCCATTACACCATACCCATATTGCAATTTATATGGGACAGCGCGGCGGCCATATTGGATTCCAAAAATGACCTCAAATTCGTACTCAGCATACTCAAAAACCCATTACACCATACCCATATTGCAATTTTTATGGGATAGCGCGGCGGCCATATTGGATTCCAAAAATGACCTCAAATTCGTACTCAACACACTCAAGAATTCAAAGTCATAGCTGGCGAAAAGAGGATTTTGGGATTTTGCTTGTGCGAATATTCCCTGTGGAGATAACCGGATTGAGAGTTTGGAAATGCGATCTATATTACGTTGCATTCACAGTCATAACATAACATTATAAAATTAGTAACATTGTGCCAACACTGTGATTACGTATTGTCACATTGGACGAAATGCCGATTTGACTAATATCAGATTTGACCAATGTCGTTCACCCCTACGGCCCCTACCCCATTGTAATTTATTAAGAATGACACTTCTTGATCTTGAAAATATAGAACACCACCATCTATTGGCTATGACTGCGTAACATATTTATGCTGAATCTCGGGCTATTTCATTGACATCTAGTGGCAAACAGTTATATTTAAATATAGCCCGAAAAATAGCCCGAGTTAAGATGGTCGCATTTTCTTGTATGGGATGAGGTATCTGTACTTTAGTATTATGTTATCTGTGGTACTGTCAAATTGTAGTGTTGCCAAAGTAGGCGATTTTTGCCATTTAGGCTACTTGGAAAGAGAATTGGCGACGACAAAATCTGAAGGCCACTGGTCGCCTCTTAGGCTTCTTTCGGGATGAGATATTTAAATAAGCATACGTCTTAAAATAAAATATAATATTTCAGGCAAATGTATGTGTGTGTATGCGTATGTACCTATTATAGGTTCAATTTGATTTTGTACTGGCTACATACTCCAGAGAAATGATGACCTTTTTTGAAATCTTACAGTTTTTTCTTAGTGTTGTCTCAAATCAAATCAAATCATTTATTGCTCACTAAGTGTACATAGTTCTTACAATTTATACATCAGTACTTAGAACTTAGTGCCTTTTCCAGGCATTGCAACATTCAGGTCACATGTTAAATCGTATAAAGGTAGATGCATATATTATATTACTGTCTTCTATTCTAGATTTTACAGACCCAAACGAACTCTCTCTCTAGTACATCCTAATATCGATAAATATAGCCTATGTTATCGACGCTAATATCGATAAACATAGCCTGTGTTACTCCTAGATATTGAAATCGGTCCATTAGTTTCGGAACCTATTCGTACAAACAAACAATCAAAAAAATATTTTGTGCTTGCCACAATCACTGATTTATTTATTTCTAATTTAGTTTTTAAAATGTTATTTCTTCAGGCAAGAAAGTTTTATGATACAGACAAATAGTTACTGTAAACGTTATAAATAAATTAATAAAAATATTTTATTTTATCCATATTGATATCAATACGGATCTGTATCAATATAGCTACTAGTGTCTATATTCGACTACATTAGGCTACTTTATGTATAAGAAACGGCGATATTAGGCCAGGCGTTATTGGCAACACTAAATCAGTCAATACAGTAATCTGTGGTAGGTACTCTACTCAATACGTACCGTACGTACGACTGAAAGGAAAGACAATCTATGTGAAATTGTGAAAGACAAAGTCACAGTCACAGACACAGTCAGTCATAGCACGAAATTGTTTAACATAACAAATTACCGGACCGGTTTGAGAATTGTGATTTATTAGGTAAGGTACAACCTTGCATACTGCGAAGTGCGAATATACATTTCGACCTCAGACAGCAGTAGTTAAAATGTTACGACAAATAAGCAAGTTTATTCAGCCTGCTGCTAGATATAGTGTTGCTGCTCCGGCACCGCAAACAAAGCCGGAAATATTATACACCGGGGTAGGTATTCTATTTGAGTCTATTAAGCCCACTGATTTTAATACTTTAAAAATATTTACTATACTTAAAAAATAATTTCTCATCAAGATTCATATAAAGAACACAATTTTTTTTTAAATGAAGCTTTTAAATCCTTAGTTCTGCAGTCTTAAATTGTTGGGTCCACTGGACATACCAAATCTTTTAATTTTTTTTAAACCTGTAATACTACTTGTATGTATGACATAATACAAATACAGTAATTAATACTGGCAATGCTGCCAGTATTCTGGTAATGTTACCATAAATGGCATGCTATGTGGAGGGATTTCACAACACATTTTAATCACAAATAAATATATTTGAATTTGAATTTAAGCCCTTATTATATTATGCTATGTGTATTTTAATTATTATTTTATTTTATTTTGATTTAATAGTTAATAAAATTATTTGTCATATAAATCAAACAGTTACCTAATGGTTCTCAAAATAAATTAAAGTTTAAATTATATACCTACATACATTTTTTATTTTAATTATTGAGCTGAAATCAAGTATTTAATATTATCACTGTGCTAATAATAATTAGCCATTATATAAATTGTTTCCGTAGTATTCTTTTGCTAGCTGTAAGCTTCTGAAATTAAATAATATATAAATGAATAAATTATTATAAAGACTTAAATAAGAGACTATTACATTTTATCACATGAAGTGAACGCATCCGCTCGTAACTGCTTGTTCATAAACATATAAATAAATAAAAGTAATATTTATTTTCGTAGTTATTCATAAATAATGAGTGGGTAAAATCCACTGATGGCAAAACATTCCCTACTGAGAACCCAGCCAATTGTGAAGTGATTGCTGACATTCAACAAGCCGGCAAAGAGGATGTGGACATTGCCGTCAAGGCTGCCAATGATGCTTTCAAGTAATTGAACCTAATTATGGTTATTAAATTAATAGGTCTATTATAGTCAATTAAAATGGCCCCACCAAAAATTTGAGGTGCAGCTTCGAAGCTGGTTCACCTGCTGATTCAATGACCAGGCATGTACCAGATGTTCCTCAGAGTTTTGGTTCAGACAGTACTCACTTTGATAAAGCCAAAATATATCGGGTACTGGAGTTGTATATCAAGCTTTGGCACTTGGAGAAAAACAAAATGTTGAATTAACTTTAGCACATCTTTACTAAAAAAACACCAAAACCGCACTTCTATCTTTGTAATTCAGTACCCAGGGTTCTGGAGTCTAATTAATTATGGAATAATATGGAATAAAAATGGAAACCCAGTTTTGGTGTGTCCTATACATTTCTTATTCATTTCCAATTTACAGATCCATTCGTTGCAAACATGTTTCATATCGCCTATTATAATAAAAGTATTAAATAATGACTTTTTAACAGACTGGGCTCACCATGGAGGACGATGGACGCATCGCAACGCGGTAATCTGATCAATAAACTCGCCAGTCTGATTGAGAGAGACAGGTCCTATATAGCGGTAAGATTTCAATTAATACTATTTGATGGAGCTTCCATTTTTTTTAGTTTCTTAATTATGTATCATAACTATAACACATACTATACTTATACGATGGCAACCTCTATAACCAAATCCAAATGGAAGAGGTTGAAGGCGCGTAGAAAGAAACTCGAGGGACAATCGAACTAAGTTCAACCCCAGGACTCGTCAGCCACAGTGACAGTGACTGTGCCTCCGGGAAAGGAACTAGCCTCAAAGCCTCAGAGCCTCAAAAATTTCGGCAATTTCATATGTCCTATTATCATCTTAACATCCTCAACTCTTTCACAAGGTAGGTATTTTTTTTGCTGATAATAATATTCAAAAAAAGTTTCATGGTCTATAATTTTTAATAAATAATTCTGGAATGTATTCTTGAAAGACTAGTTTTTGCGGGCTTTTTTTAATAAGTGTATTAAACTTGGCGCTCAAGGTCGCAAGCATTAGAATTCTTTAATGTTCTATTATTATTAGTGTTCTATCATCGCCGTCTTAGGTTGACTTAGGGTGTAACCACATTAATCGACGCGGAATCGGCTGAAGCCGGTTAAAAAAGTCTTTATGCCGACGGAATAAGAGTGTTACTAATAGCTTTCGCATCGGCTCGGCTCGGCCGAGGCGACGCGGCATCGGCCGACGGCGAATCGAACCGTTTGTCGATTAGCTGATCGCATCCGTACGGCGCTGAATCCAGCGGAACGTTTCCGACTGCTGCCGAACAGCGCTGGAGACACGTCGGACGGCGTTGAACGGCAGTTGAATCAACCGTTCGCATGCCTTCATCTACGACGGTAGCCGAATGGCGCCGAAGACGGCCGATCGGCGTTGGGTAGCAGTCGAATGAATCCGCTCGCGTGCCTTGGAGGTGTCGACTGCCGAACGTAATTGAACAGAGGCCGTGACAGCCATTCGGAGGAGTCGACTGCCGAATGTAAGTGAACAGCCGTCGTGACGGCCGTTCGGAGAAATCGACTGCCGATCGCATGTCAACAGCCGTCGCAACAACTAATCGGCGATAAGCCGAGTAGTGTGGTGATACGCACTCGGCTTAAGCCGATTCCGCGTCGATTAATGTGGTTACACCCTTAGGCCACAAAGAACCTTAAAGGGCCCCTTAGATACACCCTAATTTTTAAAATAAAAAGGTTAATCACCTTTTTATTTTTTAATCATAAGTAAGTAGGTACTACTGAAGGCACAAGCTCCAGAAGCTTAAGTGATAAAAATGTGTTTAATAAATTAATAAATAAAAACAATTTGCTGATAGTACCTACCTACTTTTCTAGATGAATTTAGCTGACGGTTGCTCCATTTCGCTGACTATTCACTGTGGAATTGGGCTCGTCCACATGGAATAAAGAATACTGTATTTTACTGTTCTGTGGGCTCGTCTGCGATAGTGCAGACACATTAATAGTAATGGTAACTGCTAACTGCGCCCGTGTCCGCGTCAAATTCAGAGAAACTCGCACCATAGAAACCCGGTGTTAGAGCGTGAAGCGTATAATATGTAATAAAAAGCCAATAATTACGTCCTCGTAAGGCGAAAACCAGACGTGGATTTTTTTTTCTATACCTACGGCTTAGGTTAAGATGGATGTGTGATGTGACGAAAATGGATAGAATATGTAAAGAGAAAAAAAATACTATGAGAAGAGATGACAGTAATATTGTAAAAAAGATCCAAAGTATAAATGTAGAGGACTTTAGGAGCAGAGAACGGCCCAAAAAAGATGGATGGATTGTGTGAAATAAGATATGACTACCTACATAACGCTAACCCGGCTAGTTACATGATATTTTAATGCTATACACGCAGCGTGTACCTAAACATGCTCTCTATAAATAAGTATTCACTTATTATAAACGTGATTACAGTGCAATGACCCAGAGTGGTCTTACTGGATGCCTTAGTACAGACTGTTAAGTATGCATACAGAATGCATTTCGTAGATAGTTATAGGTAGGTACATTACTATAAAATTTATTTTAGTTCTGCTTTACAAATAGGGTTGCTATAAAAATAATAAAATAAATTGGTACCACTTTGGCAACATGAGATCTGCTCATCAAAACAATTCGCGCGCTATCAGGGGCTCTAGACAAGTGACAATCGTTCAGTAGAATGGAATAGAGTAAATTGATCAAATTATGGATAGATATTCGTTCACGCCTGTCATGAATGTCATAAACCTCAAAATACGTGTCAATACCCATACATTGAATAATATATTCTATTCCGTTCTACAAAACGACTACCAACGAATTGCCACTTGTCTACAACGTTTCTCTTGCGACTTAGGTAGGTATCTGGGGGGTCTGTAGGGTCTCTTATATCTCGACTCGGGGTCAAGATACATGCCGGAGCAGGACTTATTGACACTAATGGTTGTTTCTGTTAGAAAGCTGATGTGATCGAACTACAAAAATGTATAAAGATTATGACCCTACCACCTCTTAAAATTAATATTATTTCAATCTTGCTTAACTTTAATTTATGTGGTTCGAACTCGGGCTGTTGTCGTCAGTCGATATCTATTTGTGTACCTAGATGTTGTAAGGCAAGTGTAAAATCCAAGAAACTAAACAAATAGATGAATCCGCTATAGTTAAGAGATACTGTTTAACCCATTTTAACAATAGGTATAAAACTAGTATCCTGAGTATCCTCACGGATGCTGACGAGACACTCTTAATCTTACTATGAAAGGAAAGTAAGATTGAATTAATATTACTTGAAATGATAAAAAGGCCGTTGTTCCGTTCATGTGTTTGAAAGTATCAGCATACGTCGACTTTTATTTAATTTGTGGTAGGTATTTAAAATGTTTTCGAAAGCTTTTTAATGAACAGCTACGATGTATCTCTATGCGTTTTAGAGTTTGGAGACTGTGGACAATGGCAAGCCATTCCTGGCTTCGTACTACGCCGACGTAGCCGCCTCTATCAAAAGCTTCCGGTACTACGCAGGCTGGGCTGATAAGAACCATGGAATGGTACTGCCTGCCGATGGCCAATACTTTGCTTATACTCGCCATGAACCCGTTGGTAAGTGATTTAAGAAATTTCTAAAACGTGAACGTCTTCTGTAGTAGAATAATTTGAATGGGTTCCTTTTTCTAGCATCGATATTCCTTATATTAGCTATCGGAGTTGCACTGTGTTTGGTAGTAATATTAATAATAGTTCGAGTTCTGGCATTGATTGATTCTGACGAACGGTGAGTTGGATTTGCAGCGACGATAAATAAAGAAATAAATAAAAATTCGTTTATTACCAAAAAGTGTACAAAAATGTTGAGTTTTATACTGTGACCCCACACTAGGCAAAGCCTGTCTCATGTTTTACGATAGGATGTAAATTGTTAAAGCGATATAGAAAAGCGCTATCCTTAAGAGTCAAGTCAGAGAAGGTGGAATTGCTTGAGCTGTTTTTATGTAGTCTACTTGTATATGTTATTATCAGGTCATATGAATAGAGTTCTGCGTGCATATTTTATCGTTAATATGACTTTCAAATTGACCTTTGGGACAATATTGATTAGATAACAGTGAAGGGAAGTTCTGTTTGAATCTCAACTATTTGCAGACTTAATGTACCATTTTGAACATGTAAAACATCTTTATTTAAAAAGACCTCTGCAAATTCAAGACATTTTACAAATATTTGGGTACCCTTTTTTTCTTCTATTAATTTAATTTGACCCCAACAGAGACGAAAACCTGTACCAGAGCATAGTGTAAATACACTAAATACGTTACATTATTATGACCAGGGGGCCTACCACCACCGTTTACGAAACAGTCTTATTGCAGGAGCGTTTTGTTTGACATTTTTAATAATCTTGCTTATATTCGCACCACAACCGTAGATTATACATATAAAGTATTCTTGTTTAGCCTTTTTGTGACGTCACTTCCATTTTAGTTCATTCAATTGGTACCATGATGAGGTTTTTTAACAATATTGTTTTTAGTACTATTGTTTTTATGTCAAAATTAGCCATCTTATTAAAGCTCCTCGAAGGCGAAGGATTTATTATTGTTTTGCAAAATACTATTGAATCAACCATTTTCATAACTCAAGAAGCAAGGAAACCATATTTATTCATACAAACTTATAGAATAAATGCTTTAGCTAACCATTATACTATCTTTTTTCGTGTTCGACGGATACTCCCGTATAACCAGCGAGTAGGTTATTTCGGACTCAAACCGACTAAAATCGCACGCGGTTTCATCGAAGTAGAGCAATAATGCATTCCATCACTCCGATGGAGTCATCTTCCTCATATTCGGCTTTTAGATAGCCCCCTCGTACCCCGAGGTATGCTTATAAATACAAGTATAATTTGTATGAAAGATATCAAGTGATTTTTAGATATTTATCAAACAAATACAAATTTAAAGATAAAGTTAACCTACCCTAATACATATTTTACTTCAAAGCAAAACTCTTTTAAATATACTCTTTTAAAAAAACTTTTTAAAAAGAAATCAATAAACAAAACACACTAGGTATAGGGCTTGACTCTAAAGAGATTTACCTCCGGTTTTAATAAACCGTCAGAATGCCTCCGGCTATTCTCCGGTAAAAGCTGAAATTATATTTAAAAGTTTAAAAATGGTTATATTCGTGAAGCGAATCCCGGACTTCTTGGTGAAAGCTTCGGAAGTGACCGGGACTAACGCAAGGATGATGATGATTATTTGTGAACATTTTAATTTAGTATTTAGGACATTGAGTTATCATCCATAACATAATCACCTTACTAAAAATAACTCCAAACAAAAAAAAATATATCAAGAATGTAAGGAAAATATAAAGAACACTATTTAACTTTACGTGAAATCTCCGAAGTTTTTGAAGAAGAAAACCGGGTCATTGGGTAAATCTAAAATCTCCGTAGGTTCTCCGATTTATCGTCTACGGGTCACAGCCCTAACGTGAATGATTTATAGCAGGGAATAGACAAAGATTATAAATAGTTCATTCATTTTCGACAGTTGGCAGGAATCAAGTAATACTGTATTGTACGCTCATGGTACGAATCAAAGAGAATACAATACTATGGTACGAATATGAGTAAGGTTGTTTTCAAGATTGAAACAAGAAAAAGGATGAGTGTGTGAGAAAGAGATGGAGCTATATCAATTGTATAGCGCCATCTCTTTCTAACAGAAAATTATGTAATTCGTAAAACGTTTTTGAAGAAATACTTACCTTTTTTAAATAACTGGCAGAATATTAAGTCAAAAACCATGAATATTCAAAAAAGAAAAAATATCAATGAGCAATCAAACAGGGCCGTAGTGAGTATATAACTAGAAATTCAAACAGGGCCGGTGCAAGGGACCTTCTTGATGATAATTTTAGAAGAACCGGGTGGGTCTTCTAAAATTTCATATTCATTTCATGAAATGGCTGGCGCTAGCTCAAGCGCGCAACGAAAAAGATGACGGTCCACCCGAAGTCACTTACAACTTGTAATTAGCAATATTGTGTCCGTACTTGATGCCATTCGAGACTTTTACTAAAGGCTCTCGGGTCACGATTAGATAGATAGTTAAAGTTCTTTAGTTCATGGCATTCGAAGTGTCCGAAAATGAAAAAACTCCACATTATTTTTGGACAGCAGTAGAATTTTTCATTATTTAATAATTTATCCACCTCTGCCTGCCCCTCCAGTAGGCCTAACACGGGCGCGGGACAAATATCTCTCTCCACCGCTTATGTCAAATTGACAGGGACAAACTCGTTTGTCCCTATTTGCTAGCATGGCGCCGAAGGAGATAACTTATGTCCCTCGCTGTGACGTAGACAAGGGACTTTTTCTCCACTTGCTTAGCACGGCGGCCGTAAAGTGGACAAGATATGTCTCTTTTTGATAGATTATAGAGAGATATTAGTCTCCGAACTATTGAGGTGGGGACAAAAATCGTAACCGAAAAATAAATACATTGAATTTGATTAATTAATCAATGAATTAAAATTTTAATATATATATATATATATATAACATATCTATATGTATATATATATATGTATATATATGGGGAAGGGGGGATTTAAATATTTATCTCAAATAATTTTGACCTTCAATATTTAAAATCCAGTAATAAAGTATTAATTTTTGTATGTATGTATATGTATGTATGTATATGTGTATATATATTATATATGAACTCTACAACCGGTCATAGTGGGACCCCCCCCCCCTACAGCGGTCAGTAGTACGAGTGTGACACCCTAGCCATTACTAATATCGATAGGCCATAGTAACCATTTTCCAACAGCCGTGTGCTCGTCTGCCACCTAAGTTGTATAAAAAATCCAAACTTATAATCCTATATTATTACGACACATTACGTAACACAATACATCCCATTACAAGGTAATAATACCTACTTACTAACTTAGCTATATCTACATTATATGAAATTAAAATAACACCAACAATTTAAAAAGTCAATGTTGCACTTATAAAATATGCACGTTGCTAGGTTTTATCAATTTGGTCGAATAATACTTTTTCGTATATTGGTAGCATTGAGTGGACAAACGTTCTCCCCGGTGACAAACTAGTCTCTCCTCGACGCCATGCTAGCTAAAGGGAGAGACAAGGACAAGGACACATAGGACCTACAGTAGGGCTAGCATGGCGCGAAGACAAAAGTCCCCGGGGAGTGGAGAAAAATTTGTCTTTCCCTCCTTCTCTCTCCCTTTAGCTAGCATGGCGTCGAGCAGAGACTAGTTTGTCACCGGGGAGAGCGTTTGTCCACTCAATGCTACCAATATACGAAAAAGTATTATTCGACCAAATTGATAAAACCTAGCAACGTGCATATTTTATAAGTGCAACATTAACTTTTTAAATTGTTGGTGTTATTTTAATTTCATATACCTAATGTAGATATAGCTAAGTTAGTAAGTAGGTATTATTACCTTGTAATGGGATGTATTGTGTTACGTAATGTGTCGTAATAATATAGGATTTATATGTTTGGATATTTTTTATACAACTTAGGTGGCAGACGAGCACACGGCTCGGCACGGGGGGGGGTCCCACTATGACCGGTTGTAGAGTACATATATAATAATTATATACATAGATATATATACATATATATATATATATATATACTACATATACATAAATATATAATATATCTATATATATATATATATATATATATATATATATATATATATATACATACATATACATACATACAAATATTAATACTTTATTACTGGATTTTAAATATTGAAGGTCAAAATTATTTGAGAAAAATATTTAAATCCCCCCTTCCCCATATATATACATATATATATATAGATATGTTATATACATATTACAATTTTATTCATTAATTAATTAATCAAATTCAATGTATGAATGTATTTTTCGGTTACGATTTTTGTCCCCACCTCAATAGTTCGGAGACTAATATCTCTCTATGACCTGTCAAAAAGAGACATATCTTGTCCACTTTACGGCCGCCGTGCTAAGCAAGTGGAGAAAAAGTCCCTTGTCTACGCCACAGCGAGGGACATAAGTTATCTCCTTCGACGCCATGCTAGCAATTAGGGACAAACGCGTTTGTCCCCACCAATTTGACATAAGCGGTGGAGAGAGATATTTGTCCCGCGCCCGTGTTAGGCCTACAGGGATATAGGCGTGAGTTTATGTTATGTAATTAATTTATTTGTTGTTGAATTCATTATTCTCAGGACAATTTGTGTGATTTTTTTTTAAGTCTATGCATATATATATATATATGTATAATTATATGTGCACGGGGGCGAAGTCAGGGCGCGCAGCTAGTTTGTATATTATTATAACAATCGTTGCTATGGAAACGGACATCATAGACATGCGCACTGTGTCTCTGTCACACACATCACATTCTGTCTTTCATTCACTTTTGTCTTTTAGATAGGGAGATAATAGCTTGGATTTTATTAAATGAGGCTGATAGATTTCTTGCTAAGCGGTAATCGAACCCGCTTTCGAATGCTCTATCGCTACGCCACAGCAGTCATCAAAATAAATAATCATAATAACCCCCTCATGGTTTTCATACACAATCTAGATTTGATTTTTTTATTTAAAATAGGGACAATAAAAACAATCAGGTTTAATTGATTAAATTCTATTATTACATAAACCAAATAGGTATTTTTATTTCACAGGTGATTTTCGATGTACGAGTATAAAAAGTGATTATAATCTTAAAATAAACTTTTATGTAGTCAAACACTATTGGAAAGGGATGTTATTTGTTCAATTGAATTGTCTTATGGCTTTAATTGGACTCCTACTTGTCCGATAACATCTTCGAATCAGTTGCATGAATTTATAATCCAATCAATGGCAATCAACATCTAGAACATAAAATTTGATGTTACATACATAGTAGATACAAGTGAGGGGCCTAACAGAAACTATATAATAACACCTATATTGCATTTACCTACAAATGTCTGTTGAGAAATGGTCCTTCGCCGGAGGCTTTAATTCATCACACTGGATATAAACCAATGTCTTTGCGATTAGGTAGTACCATCAATTAATACATTCCGCATTATTTCCTCCAGCATAAAGGGTTCACATTGCTCACGTAACTGCGTAGCTGTTTTCATAAATGGACTCGGCGTTATGAGTTTCTAAACACCAAATATTTAGTAGGTATACAATCGCCATCCAAACAGTAGAAATTTGTAGGTACTAATCATTAGATAATTTATAATTATTTATTCTATGAGTTCACATAATTAAACACGGTACCTACACTTACTTCTTAGGACAAGATAATGATTTATTGAGACGTATTTTCCATAATCATTTCAATAAAACTATGTACAGCTTCTTGTTATTTTTACTGATTTTTGATTGACGTTTATCTATCAAATTGAATGAACAATATGAAGGTGACGTCACAAAACTGCCGAGTCAAGAATGTGGTTTGCAATCTTGTTTTAAAGAGATGATGGTACCAAAACACGAAGTAAGGTTGAAACAATACTGCTTTAAGAGATGGTGGTAAGGCCCCAGGGCCTAGACAATTTGTTGGTAGGTGTTTTGTAGAATGGAATAGAATATCATATTCAATGTATGAGATTGACACGTGTTTTGACATTTATGACAAGCTATCTATTCTATTCCATTCTAGAAAACGATTGCCATTTGTTTAGGACCCCATAGCCGGCATTGAAGCATCTTGATCGGCAAGTGAAGCATCTTGTTACGCGTATCTCACCTTCGGCAAAGACCCAAAGACAGCCTAGGTACCTACACCAGATCTGGCGGGGGTAGTTAAGCATATGATTACCGAAAGGAAACAACTGGACGGCAGTGGCGAAGTGTCCATATAACCCGATTCCTGCCGGCTTACCTTTGCAAATACCCCTAAGCATTGGCTATTAATAAATTATAAATCAATGAAACCATATCCATTCAATACACAAAAATATAAAACAAAAAGTATTCTGTTACGTAAACAGCAATTATAAAAATTATTTACATACATTACATATTACACATATTTCTCATAACGCCATCTAGTTCTCAAATAAAG
Source organism: Pelosia muscerda (assembly GCA_963691645.1). NCBI lineage: Eukaryota > Metazoa > Arthropoda > Insecta > Lepidoptera > Erebidae > Pelosia > Pelosia muscerda. Next base: position 11,863,200 of record OY829114.1, on the reverse strand, counting down.
AAGGAAATAATTCTGTCTGAACGCGCGCGAAAGGTAAGCCCGCCGCCGGCGAAATCGGAATCTAGCAGAATCTAGTAATACGCAGTCGCACGCACACATGCGCAATTTTTCTTAGTAGTGTTCGTAAAAATATGTGGCGGGATAAGCCGGTATTCAACGAGTTATGACAAAGAGGGAATATACGATAAGAATTTGCGAGAGCGAGAGAGCACTAATGTGAATGTAGTTTGTTTTGATTTCATTACCCTGAAGTTGAGGCGAAAGAGCGATGTCGGATGTATTCAAATAATTTCAAATTCATCATTCATTGACATAATTTTTTTATTTCATTAATAATTATTTATGTTATAAAGTACTGCAAGTAGTTTGAATTCGCTTTTTTGTGTGAAGAAGTTATTACTAAGTATAATTTGTGTTTGTGTTTGTGTTTGTGTAGTGTACTGACTGTTGTGCATGTGCATTGATTGCCATTATATTGTCGCAGTACGTACCTAATACTTTGGTAAGTAGTTTTGTCTGACTGATTATTTGTTGTGTGAGGAAACATCTTTCTCGAAATTAAATTATGAAAATAAGAAACATATAGTTCAGTTAGGTCGAGCACGCCCTGTCATGAATATAGAATACTAGATGACCCGCGCAACTTCGTCTGCGTCACCCCGTTTTTGCAACATTTTTCACTTCTGCACCGCTCCAGTTGGTTGCAGCATGATGTTATATACATATAAACCTTCCTCTTTAATCACTCTATCTATTAAAAAAACCTCATCAAAATCCGTTGCGTAGTTTTAAAGATTTAAGCATACAAAAGGACATAGGCACAGAAAACGCGACTTTGTTTTATACTGTGTAGTTAATTAGTGATAAACGGCGCGATGGATTTACGAAATATTTTAATGTATCTCATTACGATAAATAAGTATAAGTGGCTCACTGTTATAATAATCATCAGTGCTCACACGTATAGTAAATGTGGGTTGAAATTTCCTCAACCATTTGGGCCTAAGCATCGAACCAGCCAGTCACAGCTTTTGAAAGAACGATAGAAAAATAAATACAATCGGCCATGGTAAGTTTTTTTTCTTTCGTTCGGCTTCCCTTTCAAAAAAATCCACCCTTCGCCACTGCTGGACGGTTAGATTGGTTTGGCCCCATACACGAAATAAGTATGTTGCTAAGCACAAAATTCGAAGATGGCTGGACCAATTCGAGTAATTTTTTTATTTATTCCTTGAACTCTAAGATTTTTATGGAGCAGCGGGAACGGGATAAGAAATCCACATGATTTTGTTCCCAAGCGCTGAAAGACTAAAATTAAACTGCTAGGTTGACAATAAACAAATCATTATTGTAGGTACAATATATAATCTGGGATTACTATCGTGTTAACATATCGTGAAGATTAGGTTATCACTTCAGTTGAGTATTTTTTTGCGGCTGTGTCGGCATATGTACAATCAATCACAAAAGTTTTATGAACAGTGTGTACACAGAAATATTTATAAAAAAAATTTTAGGAGTTTTATCTTCTCAGTTAATAGAAATGTAGTTTAATAAACTCCTGTGGATAAAGTTAATATATTGCGTGTTTTATTCATTATTTAATGATCAGTTATACAGTTATGGTGATCAATTCATACCAGGTGAAACCAATACGGGTTCAATGGGTGTATTATAATTTATATAATACTAGCTGACCCGCGCGACTTCGTCTGCGTCACCCCGTTTTTGCAACATTTTTCATTCCTGCTCCGCAACTGTTAGTCGTAGCATGATGTTATATACATATAAACCTTACTCTTTAACCATTCTATCTATTGAAACAAACCGCATCAAAATCCGTTGCGTAGTTCTAAAGATTTAAGCATACAAAGGGACAAGAAAAATAGGGACAGAAAACGCGACTTTATTTTATACTATGTAGTGATTGTTCATAAATAAAGAACTTACTCAAGTAACTCAAACTATATTATTCGTAGTTCAAACACAAGTAAAAGTGACGTTTTGTTCCCGCCTCGTTAAGGATTCTTTTGGTTTATTTTACCTCAAGCAAATACTCTAATTTTTTTATCGTGCAATAACCCCCTGCCGGTGCCAGTTGGGAAAGGTACACACGTCTTAGAGTCTTTAGTTGCCGAAGGTGAGATAGTAACTAACATAACCTACACACCTCGGCCGACCCGGGACCATCTCCTTAGAGATGACCCCCTTCGGGTGTAGGGACGGATATGGGGAGGCGCACTTTGCGGCGTCACTACGACCTGTTTCTGCTAGGATGACAGGGGGCTCCACCCGTCCCTCCCAGGCCTACGTTCATGGAGGACTGAGGTCATTCTGCGACCAAGCCAATACTCTCTGAATCACAGCACGACTTGTTTACGAATAAGCGTACAGTTTATCGGTGATAAAAAATATAAATTTACCACATACTTACCTAAAGTAGCGATAAGGAAGAGTAAATACATTGTGATATGCAAATTGTTCGTTGAATAGTAGGTATTGCGCTAACAGCCAACTTGAAGTAAACACTATTACCAATTGGTATGAAATATAAATTTAGATGTAGCCACGCAAATATTAATTTATATTTAGGTACCAATATAAGTCAATTGTCTATACTACGTACCCGTAATAAAACATAATTGTTAGGCAGTCTCGTTAATTGGGAATATAAAAAAAACAGTTGCAGTTTGTTTTAATATTCTAGGACAATCTACACTACGTCACCTAGACCCATGATAAGCATAGCTTAACCTAGCTTGTGTTACGGGTTCTAGAATGCGGGTAAACGTACTTTAATACATTTTTTTTGTAAATACATACATATTATACATACAATATTATATACATAGAAACACCTTATCCTAATATAAAGAGTTTGTGTAGATTTTTTTAAAGTATTCGTAAACTCAGGCCTTTCAAACAACAGCACGTCTTGAAGTCGTGACTTTAGACGTGCGAGCTATTCGTATTTATTTACATTGTAAACGTAATACCTAATATTTGAAATAATGGTTTTTCAAATTGATATGTACGTTTTCTGCGACTATTAATAGATCAATATACTAATTTGACCCTCCAAATAAATGGAATGTGGTATTTTAGTACATTGAGGCAGTTCCTTAAAATATATTATTATCATCACTATCACAGCCGGTTGCATGTGACAAAAGTAATAAAATTATGGACTATAGTTTTGATGTTATAATAATATATTAAGAAGAAAAAAAATACATCGACTTTATGAGTTGGATGTCGTGCGCGCCGCTTGGTGGTCAAGTCGTGGGGCTCCGAGCCGTGCCCTCTGCGCCCCTCGCCGCGTAGTCGGTACAGTCGGTTGTCCCCATGCCTCGTACGTGAACACTACCGTAATCGGCAAGGTAAAACTATCCATTACAATACTGAGAGTAGAGGAACAACCCTCAGCTCCAAGGTGTCTACTTTGGATCCAACATCCAACCGGGAATTACGATCGGTTGAAGACGAAAATCCTTTTTGACTTTTTACCGAACATTTGTTTAACAGGAGTATGTGGCCAGATCATCCCATGGAACTTCCCTTTGCTGATGGCGACGTGGAAACTCGGCGCGGCGCTCGCTGCCGGCTGTACCGTCGTAATGAAGCCCGCGGAACAAACACCGCTCACCGCGCTTTATCTCGCTCAACTCATTAAGGTATGATGATGTTTTTTTTTTATGAGGACCTCATCACGAATTTCTTGGTTCAAGAAAACTTCGCTCGTTCAACAACAACCTGCTGATTTAAGAGACGAGGCTCTGGCACAAGTTTTTCTTTTGACAAGCACACGGTCCGCCTGATGGAAAGTGTGCTTACCGTGGCCTATGGACGTTTTCAAGACCAGACGGGCGTCACACTCACGCCGCAGACCATGTGGCGGGGATTGGGAGGGGTGAAGGTTAAGGGAGTTTCTGTGCTGTCAGTGCAGAAGACAAAGCAGGGTTTCTCGGTCTTCCTATGACAATACTTCCTTCGGTTGACAATACCAAACCTCTCCGGTGTGTTCTCCTCTATGAATTAATGGGTCAAACGCTAATCACTTACATAACCGTATATTGGCGTATACAGCAAGTATCAGGAGGAGTAACCGAAATGAAGACCTCGAATACAACCGAGAACAATGCTATTAGGATGATGATAACGAGCGACTGCCGTTTGACCTCCCAATCCTGAAAGTAAGAAGCCTGTTCACTGTTAAATTCATCGGGATATTTACCATGTTTGTTTATTTTGTTGAATAACCGATATTTCGACACTGTTGTGGGTAAATATCCCGATGAATTTAATAGTGAATGTGTAAATGACCATGTGAATCTAAAATGATACAGTAAGAAGCCTGGTCCGTCATTCATCAGGTATATGCTTGCATGTGAGGTTGGCTTGGCCCAAAGGTCTTAATAAGACCTTATACTCGCGGACATCTTTACCCTTTCCTTACCTGTTTAACAGGAAGCCGGTTTCCCACCGGGCGTGGTGAACATGCTGCCAGGATTTGGTGACGCTGGTGCTGCCTTAGTTCATCATCCTAATGTCGATAAAATCGCTTTTACTGGTAAATTGATTCAATAGATACTTATCTGAAACCTCATCATTCTCTGAACCTTTTGCCAACTCTGTTGGGGTCGGCTTTCCAGTATAACTGTGATGCGGCTGAACTTCGATATTTTCCGTGAAGCGACTGTCATCTGATGTCCACAACCAATGGTCCAAAGACCAATGGCGATATCGAAGTTCCGAGTTAGACTGGTGGGACTTTTGAGGGCTCCAACTACCCATAACGACTGCGATAGATGTTTGTATGGCAACCGGGACCGACGGCTTAACGTGCTCTCCGAGGCATGACCAGACCAGTGCAAACAGTCATATTCATGCATACAACTTTTTGCACTGAGCGGGGATCTGAGTCGCGTGCACTACCGCCACGCCACGGAGGCTGATCTGAAACCTAAAGAATAAAAATATGAAAAAAAATGAGATGACAATTTCGATTATCCAAGATGTATCCAGCAGCCTCAGCGTGGTGTCACAGGCGAAATATATTTTAGTTTCTCTATGACCAGTGAAGTCGCTGAAAAAAAGTGTTTGATGACCAAAACGGTCTTCAGGCTCCCGAAGGGGGTCATCTCGAAAGAGAGGGCCCCGGGTCTGCTGGGGTGCGAGAGATATGTTCGCTACTATATCACCTCTGGCAACTGGAGACCCAAAGACGGCGTGCGGTTTAGTCGGTTCGAGTCCGACATAACCTCTCTCACCGGCTCGTGGGGATTTCACGCACAAAAGAAAAAAAAGGGTCTTCAAGCTGTCAGTAGCTCAGTTGGTTAGAGTATTCTCACTAGTGTCGCGATTTCCAAAAATATGATGATTTCCTAGGAACAGAGCCAGCGGTTCCAGGGTATTCCCCTACAAATTGTCTCTGTAGTGTATGTTGACTTTTTCTGTCTAATATACTATCATTGTTTGGATGTATTCTCAGGTTCAACGGACGTAGGCAAGTTGATCCAGCGCGAGGTGTCCGGCACTTTGAAGCGCGTGACCCTGGAGTTAGGCGGCAAGTCGCCCAACATTATCTTCGGAGACGTGGACGTGGAGAAGGCCGTAGAGGCGGCACACTTCGCGTTGTTCTTCAACATGGGCCAGTGCTGCTGTGCCGGTGAGGACTATTTTTTTATATCACTTAAGTGGCAGACAAGAACACCTGATGGAAAGTGGGGACCGTGGACCATGAACTGCAGTGCCTTCTTTCTATTGTCAAATTCGATGCCTTAATTATACGCACCTAGTGGTATGACGTGTGAAATGTTACTCGACCGAAACACGTCAATTCGCCTCGCCTGATGTGAACAGAAGGCAAAGTCTCAAGAAAGAGAGTCACTATTACAAAATTAAATACATTCAGTCTTACAATGGTGACGCTCAGCTTGACGGCCTCATCAGATGCTTTTTCACGCCCCGCTTAAAGGACCCGGGACTGTAGGAAGAAGGAAACACGTGCGCCGGTAAGGAATTTCAAGACTTAATGGTGCGGCAGAGGAAAGACTTACCGAACCGCTTTAATTTCTTGATGGAACATTCTGCACCGTATGCGGGTGACAAGTTCTGCACGTGTTGTCCTGTGTAGGAAGGGAGAGGGTGGCACTATTTAGAAGAGCTCATCAGTCGGAGAGTACTGTTTACACACTGTTCGGGGAAGCGGAAGAGTGGAGCTTCAGCTTATTACTAGGCGAGATGAATTCAAAGTGACGTGCCATAAATAAATAAAAACTCTGACTTCGCTGAGTTAGTAGAGCGGTGGCCGAGCTACTGCCTCGCCACACTCGGTATGTGTGATCAAGGTATTCCATCCTGTCTGTTCCAGGGTCCCGTACATACGTACACGAGTCTATCTACGACCAGTTCGTAGAGCTGTCGGCGGCGAGGGCGAAGCGCCGGATCGTCGGCGACCCCTTCCGCCCCGACACCGAGCAGGGCCCGCAGGTACTGTGCTATTTTTTTTACTTTTTTATTGTCTTTTTTTGATTAATTTGGAACCAATTATATACAGATCTTTACATTCGTTTTATATTTAGGTATTCAAATTGACTGCACCCCGCTTAATAGTAAGCTAGGATTGAGTCCAAAGGGATACCGCTTATACCGCCATTCTAGATGCTGTCCTTATGCTGTCCTCAGATAGCCTTTTCACGTTCCACTTAAAGGAGCCAGGGGCTCTAGCCAAAATGCATTCGTTCCAAATCTACATTCGTCATCGCTCTGAAATTGTATGGGACTGACATTTGTTGTCGGAATCGCATTACATGACATTCGACAACAAATGTCACTCCCATACATTTTCAGAGCGATGACGAATGTAGAATTGGAACGAATGCATTTTGGCTAGAGCCCCAGGACTGTATACTTTGAATTTTAATATCCAATTATATCTATTTACATATATTTTCCTTAGGTTGATGCAGAACAGCAAACTAAGATCCTGGATCTGATCGAGAGCGGCAAGCGCCAGGGGGCGAGCCTAGTGGCGGGCGGGTCCCGCGCCGGACAGACCGGCTACTACGTGCAGCCCACCGTGTTCAGCGACGTGCAGGATGACATGGACATCGCGAGGATCGAGGTACGGCGCCCGGCAAACATCTTGACTATGTACTATATATGCGCAGATAACGGTTTTTGGTCACTTAGGTGAATGTACAGGATGCAATGGTCGAGGGCCGTGACAAATAACCAATTACAGATTATATATACAGGGCGTCCCACGGCTGCTGAGACGAGGTCTCGGGTTCGAGCCCAGGTTTTCCCATGGCACACACCAATGACTTTTCGATGCTTTTCGAAGTTATGTGTGTATTTATCGCAGGTTTATAAGTGCCCGGTTAATGGCAATAGGCTCGCCACCTATTACAATGGGACCTAAACTGGCGAAATGTGGGTGCTAGCACCTCTGCCTACCTTTTCGGGGATATAAGCGTGAGTTTATGTTTTTGTTGTTTGTTATGCGTCCCACGGCAATGCCACATGGCAGGAAAGTACTATTGTAGATCGGACATTTTATTGAAAGACTACTTTGTTTTAATTTTAAAAACCATTTGAACTGCATTCATACATTTTAAATAATTGCCTCATTGAAACGGGAATTGAAGTCAGTACATGAGAAAAATTTGGTCTGTAGCGTTATGATACTGATCGATCGAAAGGCATCATCTTAAGTATTATTGTTTCCTGAATAAATTAGGGGCATGGAAGCAATATATATATTATATGTATACCTGTAACATCATGCTACAACCATCTGGTGCGGAGCAGAAGTGAAAAATGTTGCAAAAACGGGGTGACGCAGACGAAGTTGCGCGGGTCATCTAGTTGTCTAATAAATTAGTATTAAAAATAAAGGGAAGACCACGAATTTACATAACGAACTTATTGATATATTTTGATTATAACTTACGTACATAGTACTTACGGGTTTTGCACACATAACAAACAGCATTTAAATAATTACAGATCTTCGGCCCAGTGCAGCAGATCTTGAAGTTTTCGTCAGTGGATGAGGTGGTGGAGCGAGCCAACAAGTCGGACTACGGGCTCGCCGCGGCTATCTTCACTAAGGACTTGGACAACGCGAACCACGTTATTCAGGTACGGAACCATCGGCCATCTTAATATATATAAATCTCGTGTCACAATGTCTGTCCTCAATGGACTCCTAAACCACTTAACCGATTATAATAAAATTCGCACACCATGTGCAGTTCGATCCAACTTGAGAGATAGGATAGTTTAAATCTCAAATTAAAGTCGCAATTTGAATTTATTGCTAATTATTTGTCTGTTATTATTTGACAGTCACAATTATCTGTTAACTCCAAATGATTCTAACAGATGTCGATACCTTTCGTCTGGGTTGAGTAAGTAATCAATAGATGGCGCTGCGATGGTAAGTCTGCGAACGTGTCATATAAGCTACATTTTAACAGTATAATTACCACGTGTTGTTGACGCTATAAAACGCAGACGAAGTTGCGCGGGTCAGCTAGTATTGATATAAGGATCTCATCCGTTGCATTCAAAACCTGCACTGGAGCTTAAGTCCAGCTCTCCAAGTCCTTCATTCTATGATTTGTATTATTTTGATGCTTTTACCTTTATTTTGGTGCCACTACCATCTAAACCCTCCATTTTGACAGAAAAGCGTGCCAGAAGACAAGGATTCGAAACCCGCTCGGTGCAAATATTAGTGTACTTGAATATGAATATTTGCAATGATCCGCTGGGGTGTCTTTATGTATAGTACTAGCTGTTGCTTTCGGCTCTGCTTGCGTGAATGTCGGCTATCGTACAGTGCAATATAGCCTATGTTACACAGGTGAATGTAGCTTTCCAATAGTGAAAGATTTTTTTAAATCGGCACAGTACTTTTTGAGTTTATTCTTTACAAACATACACACACACAAATACAAATGTTTCCTTTTTATAATATTAGTGTAGATATATTTACAAAAAAAATATCTAAATGTGTTTATCCGCATTCTAGAACCCTTAACACAAGCTAGTTAAGTTATCCTTACCATTGTTCTACAATATTTATTTATTTAATTTACAGAGGCTGTGCGCTGGAACAGTATGGGTGAATGACTACAACGTGTTCTCGGCTCAAGTGCCGTTCGGCGGGTACAAGCAGTCCGGCGTGGGGCGCGAGAACGGGCCCTACGGGATACAGAACTACACCGAAGTCAAGGCCGTTTACGTCAAAGTTAACGAGAAAAACTCGTGAACACACATACACCGGAGCCTACTGACGATGCATGAGAATCAAGGGGTTACAGCCAAAATGCATTCGTTCCGAATCTACATTCGTCATTCGGTTGAATGTCATGTGATTCGGAATCGGATCACATGACATTCGACAACAAATGTCACTCCCATACATTTTCAGAGCGATGACGAATGTAGATTCGGAACGAATGCACTTCGGCTAGAGCCCAAAAACTGTATTGACTACACGATGTATTTGGTTATAAAAAAACTAATTTTTATTTTTTCACAGTTTGCTACCTATACTTCATTGGATTATTGATTAGGTACTAAACCTAAGTTAACTGCAATAAACAGTGAACAAAAATCTTACATACATATCATATAATCAGGAGGGTTAGGCAGAGGTGAACCTTCACCCACATTCCACCAATCATTATATTCCATCGCACTTAGTATGGAGTGAATGTATTGCTTTATTGTTAACTCTAGACAAAAATCTGAGGCTGAGTTTGGTCTGTCTGTTAAACAGCCCTATGTCTTAGTCCCCTTGCATGTCTGTTAAACAGCCCTATTCTTTAGTCCCCTTACACGAGACTGCATGGGAAGAGATGGGGTGGCCCAAATTCTATTCTGCCGGAAACCACGCGGCGAAATATTGATGTGCCATTTAAAATTTTATTGAAAAACTCAGTTTATGCATCGTTTTTCTTGGCAAAAAATGCCATGTAATTTTAGAGCTTACTGTTACGCTATTAAAGTACTAAATTAAATGGTAGCATGTAGAGATAGAATGTTAAGAATACTTATTCATTTAATTTTCGAATTAAGTTCTATATGAATAAGGTCCAAAATATTATGGTAGTGTCTGTGGTTTGATATAATTGGTAGAATTTAAAAAAATCAGAGTTTTGCAATGTTGTTCACACTTCAACCACATCGCACAAAACCCTTGTCCCTGCACTATATTTGTGGGTTCACAGGTCACACTAAATTTGTGCCATATTCCTCTCATATACGAGTAGACTGTCGGTGCTACTAGTCTGTATATCTTATTATTATGGTTTAAGTTCACGAATTCATTGGAATCTTGGTAAAACCCAAGTCTAATGGTATTCTCACCTATATTAGTAACCTATAGTTGTGACATGAATAAGTGTAATAATATGTAGTTGTATGAACCGGTTTTATTAATAAAATTGTAATTAATTTCTTTACGATTATATGATTAAGAAATTATATATTGGAGGAGGGAGGTTCACACACCACTCAATCACGGTTTAACTATTCCAAAGATAACAATAGCAAATTATTACTAATTGTCATAGAAAGAATGTCAAACCGCACCCCTCAAAGCAAATAAAAGACTTCTTACCCGAAGAGAGATGCTGTATGTGCAATATTCCGCAAGTGCAAAGGGCAAACCTCGACACTTGTTTCGACTCTACACATCATCTTCAGAAGCGCTCAAGTGAGTGGTGGGTGCCCCGCCCCTCCTCAATATATAATATCTTGTAATGGATTTCCGCCAGGTAATGTCTACATATATATCGTATCTTAAATTATATGATTATTTGTTATTCACATTTTGTGTGAAATCTTCGGCATTTGATATTACCTAGATATAATATAGAACTCTTCACGTTTGAAGCGAGAAAGGGCGTAATGTCTTCCAATTGATACGTATAATATATACTAATGGCATTTATGTATATTTTTTTAATAAACTTGGTTGTAATATTTTGCTTTTAATTTTTAACGACACGATTTACCACGAAGTAGATTACTTAGGTGTTAACGTGCAAGTATATGGAGTACATCGTAACTACCTCATGTTAACGGAGTCATTCAATAATTTACTTTTTGTTTTGTTTCCTTGGTTTCGCTCTTTTTGCCCGTATTGCTGGTAGTACCATGGGGAATTTTTAGTATGTTTTTTTTATACCTCTTAGGTGGCACACAAGCACGCGGCCCACCTAATGAAAAGTGGTTATCGTGCCCTCTGGATGTTTGCAACACCAGGGGCGTCATATTCGTGCTGCCGACCATATAGAGAAGAGGGGGAGGTAATAAGGTTTAGAGAGTCACTGTGCTGTCAGTGCAGAAGACAAAGAAGGGTGTCTCGATATTTCCACTTCCCCACACCCCACACGGTATGTGGTATTATCTTGTCAAAAGAATATTTTCCATTACCCCCATTAATTTTAGATTACTATGTGGTTATGTCTAAAATCAAATGACATTGTGTAGACATTGACCGAGTTAAATTTGGCCATCATGAGGCGTTTTATAACAAAATATCTCTAATAAATTATGACAAAAAGCCAACGTCACACGGTATTCCCAGGCGGTCACCCATCCAAGTACTGACCGCGCCCGATGTTGCTTAACTTCAGTGATCGGACGAGAACCGGTGTGTTCAACATGGTATGGACGTTGACAACGATCGAGTGAAATTTAGCCATCATAAAGCGTTTTATAACAAAATATCTCTAATAAATATAACAAAAAGCCAACGTCACGCGGTATTCCCAGGCGGTCACCCATCCAAGTACTGACCGCGCCCGATGTTGCTTAACTTCGGTGATCGGACGAGAACCGGTGTGTTCAACATGGTATGGACGTTGACAACGATAGAGTAAAATTTAGCCATCATAAAGCGTTTTATAACAAAATATCTCTAATAAATATAACAAAAAGCCAACGTCACGCGGTATTCCCAGGCGGTCACCCATCCAAGTACTGACCGCGCCCGATGTTGCTTAACTTCGGTGATCGGACGAGAACCGGTGTGTTCAACATGGTATGGACGTTGACAACGATCGAGTAAAATTTAGCAATCATAAGGCGTTTTATAACAAAATATCTCTAATAAATATAACAAAAAGCCAACGTCACGCGGTATTCCCAGGCGGTCACCCATCCAAGTACTGACCGCGCCCGATGTTGCTTAACTTCGGTGATCGGACGAGAACCGGTGTGTTCAACATGATATGGACGTTGACAACGATCGAGTAAAATTTAGCAATCGTAAGGCGTTTTATAACAAAATATCTCTAATAAATATAACAAAAAGCCAACGTCACGCGGTATTCCCAGGCGGTCACCCATCCAAGTACTGACCGCGCCCGATGTTGCTTAACTTCGGTGATCGGACGAGAACCGGTGTGTTCAACATGGTATGGACGTTGACAACGATCGAGTAAAATTTAGCCATCATAAAGCGTTTTATAACAAAATATCTCTAATAAATATAACAAAAAGCCAACGTCACGCGGTATTCCCAGGCGGTCACCCATCCAAGTACTGACCGCGCCCGATGTTGCTTAACTTCGGTGATCGGACGAGAACCGGTGTGTTCAACATGGTATGGACGTTGACAACGATCGAGTAAAATTTAGCCATCATAAAGCGTTTTATAACAAAATATCTCTAATAAATATAACAAAAAGCCAACGTCACGCGGTATTCCCAGGCGGTCACCCATCCAAGTACTGACCGCGCCCGATGTTGCTTAACTTCGGTGATCGGACGAGAACCGGTGTGTTCAACATGGTATGGACGTTGACAACGATCGAGTAAAATTTAGCAATCATAAGGCGTTTTATAACAAAATATCTCTAATAAATATAACAAAAAGCCAACGTCACGCGGTATTCCCAGGCGGTCACCCATCCAAGTACTGACCGCGCCCGATGTAGCTTAACTTCGGTGATCGGACGAGAACCGGTGTGTTCAACATGGTATGGACGTTGACAACGATCGAGTAAAATTTAGCAATCATAAGGCGTTTTATAACAAAATATCTCTAATAAATATAACAAAAAGCCAACGTCACGCGGTATTCCCAGGCGGTCACCCATCCAAGTACTGACCGCGCCCGATGTTGCTTAACTTCGGTGATCGGACGAGAACCGTGTGTCTAGCATGAACTCCTATCGCATTCGTAATGTAAAGGTTTCGAGTCCTCGATACCTTAACGGAGTAATTCAAAAGTCGGTAGCACCAACCACTAATCCCATCGTATCGAGAGCGGGTCCATATTGACTCACCTAAAGTTCTTTATCCGAAATTGTTCTTCCTAACGATTTGTAATCCGAATGATCACTCCTCCTAAAATTTTTCATCCTAAAGTTTTTATTCATACTATTTGTAGTGCTACCGTCGATGTTCATAACACTCATGTTTCCGAAAATTGTTATCAATAAAATCGTTAACATACAATATTAAAGCTACTATCTACTGTTTTTTATCCTAACGTTTTTATCCCTAAACATAATTACCATAATATTGTCACTCATACTTGGAAAGTAACATTTATCTACCAAATGTAATAAAAATATATGTCGGTAGAATTATATTTTATTATTAGTTTTAATTTTTTTTGGTTATTAGTTGTTACATACTTATTACTATTAATTAGAAAACTGTTTAGAATGATTAAAGGTTGTTTCACTGATTTTTTGGCTTAAATGAATGAAAATCATAAAATACGACTGATTTACGGTTATGTTTATGACCTTTTTCGTTTTCGATTCATTTCTGGCACTTCGCCGGCCGCTACCGCGGCACGCTCGCTTCGCTCGCTCGGCTCGTGCGATGTGTGGTCACAATTCTAACCTAACCTAAACCAAGAACTATAAATATAACCGATTCGTTTCTGGAACTTGGCTGAATGACCGCAGCGAGATTGTACGTGTAAATAACTAAAACTGTAAAAGTTACGCAAAATTAATGTAAATAATACTGATTATTTTTGACGTGACAACGTCTTATAAATTGGCTTGCCGGGTGACACTTCAAGAAACTGCGTTACGCTCCGCTCACGTTATGCGCTCACAATGAGAGCGAGTGAGAGGCACGCGTCCCTTCCACTCGGGCATGGTTAGCCCGCCTAAGAGCGAGAGAGACAGACATAAAAAGTGAAAGGCACGCGTCCTTACCACTCAAAGTCGTTGTCACGTAAAACTTTCGCCCGTATACCGACTTTATTAATAAAAATAAATCTAAACAAAAAAAGTATGACTTTCAATTATAGTGTAAAAGATGGTTATGTTGACAAAATATAGGAAAAGAAATAATAGTATAATAGATGTTTATTGCTACCGACATTATGAAGTTGAATGATTCGGAATTAAAACATTAGAGACAGAGTAGTTAGGAATTGTGATTGTTAGGATGAAAAATGTTAGGAAGAACATTTTCGGAGTTCCAATTTTCGGAGTTGAAAATTTAGGTGAACTTTGGCGCACCCATCGAGAGCTCGTTACCATTACATTAGTGACGTCATCCTCACGTAAACAAGGACGTGCCTTTGTGAACGAAATAAACATAGTATTGAATGAACGTTACGTTCGAAAAGTAAATGAAATAATGTGATTTTCAGTATTTTTGCCTAAATGACCTTATTTATTGCCAAATAAGACTAAATACAAATCTATGAACTATGAAAAATCTTTATATAGGATAACACATAGTAAAATGCAAAAATAGAACAATTTACAGTATTAATAAATTTATTATGAAATACTTCTTTGGTTTCTGAATGATACCACTCCAATTGACATACTTATACTTTGTCAAATATAGGATGATAATTTTGACAGGTCTAAGTAGGGTACCCCATACAGTACAATCGTAAATGAATCTATTCGATATTCGATTGTCGTTCCCGTAGAATATGCTATCGATGTTACATAAAAAGTAAAAGAAGTATTTCTTATTATGTTATGTACTTACGGTAATATAATTTTATAATTATTTGTTTACTTAAGGTGACACTTAATTAGAGCAGCGCGGCATTACGTAATCGCACAGTACTGCAAAAATAGATTGATAATTGCTATAGTTACTACCATTTATAGTATGATATTTGTGTTTTATATTATACCTAGCTAATTATATTACCAAAATTGTAGTAGATAAGTACTTAAACATGAAATTATTTTCATAAATTAATAGATTATGTTCGATATATTCGATTCGATTGTCTACAGTCAAGTATGATGTATTCTCGCAAGACGCCTCTCTACGATAAGTGGGCGGTACTTGTCTATGAATTACAATAATTCTAGAGGTCTTAATTTGTTTATAAAAATACGTTACTTCATAGACGTAAACTGTCAAAATTATCATCCTAAATTAGACAGAGTATAACGCATAGTGACATTTGGTTTATTTACAATAAGTTTTGTGGATTTATTTATATCATCATATATTTATATGTATATACTAATTGTTATCAAGTATAAAATGAATAAAGAAGGAATAGAAATATACAGTGATACTGGTGTTAATGTAACTAAATAAATACGAACATAAAGAAATTTACAATGACTTTTAGAAGTATTTTTTCTAAACTTCAAAAACAACCAAGATAGACAATGTGCATTTATGGCATAACAGATGGTTATCAAACAATTAATCCAAAAATAATGATCAAGAGAGAAGAATCAATGTTGACTATTGCAAAACTCAAAAAGTTAAATACAAAAGACACATGTAACACCCACGGCTTCACTTCAACATGCAACAAATCATCAGCTATACAGCTGTCGGTGGAGCTCAACCTATACTTCTTAAACCAGCTTTACGGCAGGCATAGTTTAGATAGTCGTTTATATAATAAGCTATGGAAGTTTTTACTAGGTACAAAATCGACAAACAAGATAATATGGTAAAAATAAAGTGTATAGGTATGTACTTATGAAGCATAGGTACACTTTTTCACATGAAGTTGTATGTAATGTATGTATCTCACAATAGCAAGCACATACATACATATGTATACTTTTTCATATAACGTTGTATGTAATGGTATAAGTATATCATGTTTGTCCACTGTGTAGAGATTGGTAAAAAGAATAAAAAGGTGTTAATTATTCAATAATTTATTTATATTGTTAAACTGTATTAAAACTTAAATTATATGTCTAGTGTATTATTAATTGTGTTTACTTGGCATATATCGTTATCACATGTCAATTTGACTTCGCCTCGCCTGATGTTAAGCTGAAAGCAAAGTCTCATGAAAGAGGGTTACCATTGCAAACATGTATAGTGCTACAATGGTCACTCAGCTTGACGGCCTCATCACATGCTTTTCATGCCTCGCTTAAAGGACCCTGGACTGTAGAAAGAAGGAAACATGTGCACCGGTAAGCCAATACTTAATGGTGCGGCAGAGGAAACACTCAACGAACCGCTTGGTTCTTGACGGAATATTCTGCACCATATACGGGTGACATCTAAGCCCTGCATGTGTTCTCCGGTGTAGAAAAGGTGAGGATCCGGTGTAGATGAGGTGGGATCAATTGGAAGAGCTCATCAGAACATTCACCATCGTAGAGACAGTAAAATACTGCTAGGGACGCAACACCAACACCAGTCACTCAAATCCTAAGGAACTTTATTATATATTTTTAAACATTTGCCCACAAACGTATTACTGACTTTATGAAGTCGGTTTTTCCGTACATATAAGACGTTTTCGTAAATATATTGTCCGGGGTCCGAGGCAATACATTGCGTAGTTGAATTCTCCCATTTTCAAATAAAGTTGCAGGAAAAATGTAGTATATGGTACTACATTGGTTATGCGGTGGTCTTGGATTGTTTCAATAATCACAAAACAAACAATTAATACTGAAAATCTTGATTTTTATAGTAATTTTATATGTTTCGATACTTCAGTCACCGTCAAAATTTGAGTGACAAAACATTCGAATAAACTCTATAGCCAACCTTCGAAACCTACGTTACCAAATGTCAACACTAGGTTCGTGCTACCAAATTTACTCATATAAGCTCACGTATCGAATGAGTCTCGAGTTCGTCGATACCTTTACATTACGAAAGAGTTCATGCTACCAAATTTAGTTCCTTTTACGCACGATAGGGGCGCTTTTGAAATCCCATACATTTTGCTATCGAGCTCGATACGAATACTTCCTCGCAAATGTTCATGCTCGCCCCTCAGTGTGTCTAGCATGAACTCCTATCGCATTCGTAATGTAAAGGTTTCGAGTCCTCGATACCTTAAGGGAGTAATTCGAAAGTCGGTAGCACCAACCACTAATCCCATCGTATCGAGAGCTCGTTACCATTACATTAGTGACGTCATCCTCACGTAAACAAGGACGTGCCCTTCTGAACGAAATAAACAAGTATTGAATGAACGTTACGTTCGAAAAGTAAATGAAATAATGTGATTTTCAGTATTTTTGCCTAAATGACCTTATTTATTGCCAAATAAGACTAAATACAAATCTATGAACTATGAAAAATCTTTATATAGGATAATACATAGTAAAATGCAAAAATAGAACAATTTACAGTATTAATAAATTTATTATGAAATACTTCTTTGGTTTCTGAATGATACCACTCCAATTGACATAACGCATAGTGACATTTGGTTTATTTACAATAAGTTTTGTGGATTTATTTATATACTGTCATGTATGTATTAACGTCAAACTTGACGGCGCCCTCTGTGGCCATTGTATCTATGGGTCAGTCCGTTAATAAATGAGCCAACGTACGCACGTAGTTATTATTTTACTCCAGATCTCCACCCTAGGATGCCTCTGAAGCCCGGATCTATCAATTGGCGACGAGAACGATTGAATTTCACGAGTGCAGAAAGAGTTGGGAAGAAAAGTGATTGCCGTGTTCAGTAAATTTCGAACGAAGAAGCAAGCCGAAAAAAGATGGCGGTTGGTAGGGTAGAACCGTTCGACGTTCACAACGGGAACTGGGAAACGTATAAAGACAGACTGGAGCAATATTTTATAGTTAACGCCGTGGAGGAAGTAAGAAAAGTGCCATTGTTAATTACATTAATAGGTGCAGACGGCTATGAGCTGCTAGTTACGCTTTGTACACCACACAAACCGGCGACAAAAAAGTATGAAGAGATTGTGAATTTACTGGCACAGCATTTGCAGCCTAAACCTAGTGTCTTAGCAGAAAGATATAAATTTCGGCAACGAAAGCAAACAAGAGATGAATCAGTGGCAGAGTACATTGCGGACCTAAAGAAAATGAGTAGATTTTGTGACTTCGGGACTTGGTTGGACGAAAGCATTCGGGATCAACTAGTGTGTGGTTTGTTCAATGAAAGTATTCGTTTGAGACTTTTTACGGAAGGGGATTTAAAATTGAACAAGGCTATTGATTTGGCGATCGCCATGGAGACGGCAGAAATCAACGCAGCGGTGGTAGATCGCAAAGACGTTCGAACTACAACGACTTCGTGTTACGCCGTAGGAGCGAGCGGTGCACCGCGAGGAAGAGCTAGAGAAAGCATAGGCGGCGGCGGGCGAGCGACACCGAACGTCAGCGAGGGCGCACGAGCGGCGAGTGGCACCGGAAGCGGCCGATCGTGGCCAATCGGTCAGAGGCGTTGCAATTCTAGCAATGGCGGCGGAAAAACAGGAGCAGTGTCAACAATGACTGATTCTGTGCAAAATAATATGGGGCACGGTCAGGTTAGCTGTGAAGCTTGCGGACGAGGACATATGACGAGTTCGTGCAAATTTCGATTTTACTCCTGTCGAGTATGTAACCGAGAGGGACATTTAAAGAAGATGTGCCCGCGCTGGACGAGCGCGGTGAGGCACAATTATGTGGAAAGTGAAAATCAATTTTTCAAAGAGGACGATTTAGAGGTAAATTTTTCTTTCGTGAAACAGAGTAAAGGTTATACGAAATATAGACCGTATACATTAGTTATTAACGTAAACAATGTAGACATATCTATGGAAGTGGACACGGGAAGTACGATTTCTTGTATTAGCTCAATTTGTTTTGAAACTTACTTTAGTAACTGTATTTTAGAGTCAAGTAATTTGAGGTTACGTTACTATACTGGAGAAACCGTGAATACGTTAGGTAAGATTAAACCTTTAGTGAGATTTGGCAGCGTTAGGAAGTATTTGGACTTATATGTTATTGATAACGGTAAAACTAATTTGTTGGGGAGAGAATGGTTAGTGGAATTAGGTATACGAGTTTTTTGTGACAGCGTAGGTGCAGTAAACTTTGTACAATCGAACGAAACCTTTAATCTGACTGAATTTAGTTCCAGATTTAAGAATGTTTTCGCGGATGGTCTGGGGCGGTACAATGGTGACGTTGCGAATAAAGGATGGCGCCAGGCCGGTGTTCATACGCGCGCGCCCGCTGGCGTATGCGCTGCGAGAACCGGTGGAGCGTGAACTTGAGCGGCTGCAGGGCGAAGGCATCATCACACCAGTCGAGACTTCAGAGTGGGCCACACCAATTGTACCTGTGGTGAAAACAGATGGATCCCTACGCATATGTGGAGATTATAAGATAAGTTTAAACAAGCACCTTGATGTTGATCGGTTCCCTTTGCCAAGAGTGGAAGACTTGTTTGCACGTTTACATGGAGGGCAGAAATTTAGTAAGATTGACTTGTCCCAGGCATATGCTCAACTAGTGTTGGATGATACTGCTAAATATACAGTGATTAATACACATAAAGGCCTTTTCAAATATAATCGCCTAATATATGGGTTATCCTCCAGTCCTGGCATTTTCCAGCGTATTTTAGAGCAAATGTTTGCTGACATACCGAAGGTGGGCGTGTTCCTGGATGATGTGGTCATCACTGGAAAAGATGACCAAGAGCATTTAAGTAATCTAGTCAAGGTGTTTGAGCGATTAGAGAAGTACGGCCTGCGGATTAGGAAAGATAAATGTTCTTTTCTGTCTGAATCCATTACTTACCTGGGTTATGTAGTGAACAGTACGGGTATACATACATGCCCTGAGAAGATAGAAGATATTTTAAAGACTGCAACACCTAACAACGTGTCAGAATTAAGATCCTTTATTGGAATGACCATGTATTATGCCAAGTTCGTCAAAAATATTAGTACCATACTGTCTCCCTTGTATGAACTACTTAAAAAAGAGGTTAAATTCAATTGGACATCTGAGTGTGAAAGGGCATTTGTTAAAGTGAAGCAATTGTTATCTTCCAGCCATGTGCTAGTTCACTACACCCCGGAGTTGCCGCTGATTCTGACTACTGATGCTAGCAGTGTTGGGCTCGGTGCGGTCATTTCACATATCATGCCTGATGGTTCAGAGCGAGCCATAGCATACGCTTCCAGAGTACTCAACAAAGCTGAGAGAGTTTACTCACAGATTGAAAAAGAAGCTTTGGCGATAATTTATGCTGTGAAGAAATTCCATCAATACTTGTATGGCCGCCGTTTTGTGTTAAGAACTGATCACAAACCACTGGTAACCATATTTGGTGATAAGGTGGGCATTCCGGTGATGGCAGCCAGCCGGATGCAGAGGTGGGCAGTCATTCTAGGTGGCTACCAGTATGACATTGAATACATTCCCACTACTAAAAATGCAGCTGATGCACTGTCCAGATTACCATCGGGGGTCATGGCGAACAAGGAAGAAACCGAGGTAACCTATTTAAATTTTGTTCAGGATTTTTTACCACTCACCAGTATGGACATTAAGAAGTATACAGAAAGAGATGAAACACTGAGAAAAGTGTTTGGTTACATAAGAGCAGGATGGCCAAGTGACTGTACATGTGAAGAGGTGAAGCCGTACTTTGTTCGCAGACAAGAACTGTATGTAGAAGGAGGATGCATAATGTGGGGATATCGGATGATAATTCCAGCAGCATTCCGACCTGGAATTCTAAAGGAGTTGCATAGCAGTCATCAAGGGATCGTGAAGATGAAGAGTGTAGCCCGCAGCTTTGTATGGTGGCCAGGCATCGACCAGGATATTGAAGTGGTGTGCAAGAGTTGTGTTATATGTGCAATAGAAGCCCCAGCACCTGTGAAGACTCCCCCACAACCCTGGCCATACCATCAAGAAGCCTGGAGTAGACTTCATATAGATTTCTTGGGCCCATTTGATGGTAAAACCTTTTTCATAATTATAGATTCCACAACAAAATGGATAGAAGCTTTTATTATGCCCAAAACTACAGCAGCGGCAGTAAACAGAGTCATGTCAGAGACATTTGCTAGGTTTGGACTGCCAAAAGAAATTGTCTCTGACAACGGTCCACCTTTTACAAGCCAGGAAGTTGAACATTTCATGAAGTTCAACGGGATAACTCACACTTTCAGCGCACCTTACCACCCCGCTTCAAACGGAGCTGCAGAGGGAGCCGTGAAGCTCTGTAAGAGAGCCTTGCGGAAAGCGGCAAGGGAGAAGGTGGACTTGGATAGTGCCCTACAGACGTTTCTACTCAACTACCGCAATTGCGTTCACAGCACGACGGGAGAGACTCCTGCTATAATGTTGCAGAAACGACCGCTCCGTTGCCGACTCGATCTACTGAGGCCGGCGGCCGCAGTCGAGCAGAGAGTGCAGAACACACACAGGAGAGTCGTGGAGAGAGCTGGAAGCGGGCTCCCTGAAAACATGAACCAGGGCGAACCAGTGTGGATGCGAGATTTCAACGCGAGGGAAAGATGGGTTCCTGGAACGATAGCCGAGGTGAAGGGCAGTAGAAATTATCTCGTGGCAAGGGAAAACGGGACTCTTAGTCACAGACATAGCGATCAATTAAAGAAAAGGTTCGTTCATTGTATGCCGACGGTTTTTGATGACACGGAAGTTAGCCGGAGCGTCATACAGCCAGCTATCGCGGCGCCCCTCCCTGGCTCGCCACCGCGCGTACCGTCGCCACCACCGTCGCCTGCAGCGCCTACACCTATTGTGCCCGCTCCAGTCCAAAGTAACGAAACCAAGCGGACCAGAAAAGCACCCGTTAGATATGGTTTCGAATTCGATTAGTTTTTCGTCGTTAGGTTTAGTTTACAATTATTGTTATTTAAGAAAGGGGGTGTCATGTATGTATTAACGTCAAACTTGACGGCGCCCTCTGTGGCCATTGTATCTATGGGTCAGTCCGTTAATAAATGAGCCAACGTACGCACGTAGTTATTATTTTACTCCAGATCTCCACCCTAGGATGCCTCTGAAGCCCGGATCTATCATATACTAATTGTTATCAAGTATAAAATGAATAAAGAAGGAATAGAAATATACAGTGATACTGGTGTTAATGTAACTAAATAAATACGAACATAAAGAAATTTACAATGACTTTTAGAAGTAATTTTTTCTAAACTTCAAAAACAACCAAGATAGACAATGTGCATTTATGGCATAACAGATGGTTATCAAACAATTAATCCAAAAATAATGATCAAGAGAGAAGAATCAATGTTGACTATTGCAAAACTCAAAAAGTTAAATACAAAAGACACATGTAACACCCACGGCTTCACTTCAACATGCAACAAATCATCAGCTATACAGCTGTCGGTGGAGCTCAACCTATACTTCTTAAACCAGCTTTACGGCAGGCATAGTTTAGATAGTCGTTTATATAATAAGCTATGGAAGTTTTTACTAGGTACAAAATCGACAAACAAGATAATATGGTAAAAATAAAGTGTATAGGTACTTATGAAGCATAGGTACACTTTTTCACATGAAGTTGTATGTAATGTATGTATCTCACAATAGCAAGCACATACATACATATGTATACTTTTTCATATAACGTTGTATGTAATGGTATAAGTATATCATGTTTGTCCACTGTGTAGAGATTGGTAAAAAGAATAAAAAGGTGTTAATTATTCAATAATTTATTTATATTGTTAAACTGTATTAAAACTTAAATTATATGTCTAGTGTATTATTAATTGTGTTTACTTGGCATATATCGTTATCACATGTCAATTTGACTTCGCCTTGCCTGATGTTAAGCTGAAAGCAAAGTCTCATGAAAGAGGGTTACCATTGCAAACATGTATAGTGCTACAATGGTGACTCAGCTTGACGGCCTCATCAGATGCTTTTCATGCCTCGCTTAATGGACCCGGGACTGTAGAAAGAAGGAAACATGTGCACCGGTAAGCCAATACTTAATGGTGCAGCTGGAAACACTCAACGAACCGCTTGGTTCTTGATGGAATATTCTGCACCATATGCGGGTGACATCTAAGCCCTGCATGTGTTCTCCGGTGTAGAAAAGGTGAGGATCCAGTGTAGATGAGGTGGGATCAATTGGAAGAGCTCATCAGAACATTCACCATCGTAGAGACAGTAAAATACTGCCAGGGACGCAACACCACCACCAGTCACTCAAATCCTAAGGAATTTTATTATATATTGTTATACATTTGCCCACAAACGTATTACTGACTTTATGAAGTCGGTTTTTCCATACATATAAGACGTTTTCGTAAATATATTGTCCGGGGTCCGAGGCAATACATTGCGTAGTTGAATTCTCCCATTTTCAAATAAAGTTGCAGGAAAAATGTAGTATATGGTACTACATTGGTTATGCGGTGGTCTTGGATTGTTTCAATAATCACAAAACAAACAATTAATACTGAAAATCTTGATTTTTATAGTAATTTTATATGTTTCAATACTTCAGTCACCGTCAAAATTTGAGTGACAAAACATTCGAATAAACTCTATAGCCAACCTTCGAAACCTACGTTACCAAATGTCAACACTAGGTTCGTGCTACCAAATTTACTCATATAAGCTTACGTATCGAATGAGTCTCGAGTTCGTCGATACCTTTACATTACGAAAGAGTTCATGCTACCATTTGGTAGTTCCTTTTACGCACGATAGGGGCGCTTTTGAAATCCCATACATTTTGCTATCGAGCTCGATACGAATACTTCCTCGCAAATGTTCATGCTCGCCCCACAGGTGTGTTCAACATGGTATGGTCGTTGACAACGATCGAGTAAAATTTAGCCATCTTGAGGCGTTTTATAACAAAATTTCTCTAATAAATATAACAAAAAGCCAACGTCACGCGGTATTCCCAGGCGGTCACCCATCCAAGTACTGACCGCGCCCGATGTTGCTTAACTTCGGTGATCGGACGAGAACCGGTGTGTTCAACATGGTATGGACGTTGACAACGATCGAGTAAAATTTAGCCATCATAAAGCGTTTTATAACAAAATATCTCTAATAAATATAACAAAAAGCCAACGTCACGCGGTATTCCCAGGCGGTCACCCATCCAAGTACTGACCGCGCCCGATGTTGCTTAACTTCGGTGATCGGACGAGAACCGGTGTGTTCAACATGGTATGGACGTTGACAACGATCGAGTAAAATTTAGCCATCTTGAGGCGTTTTATAACAAAATTTCTCTAATAAATATAACAAAAAGTCAACGTCACGCGGTATTCCCAGGCGGTCACCCATCCAAGTACTGACCGCGCCCGATGTTGCTTAACTTCGGTGATCGGACGAGAACCGGTGTGTTCAACATGGTATGGACGTTGACAACGATTGAGTAAAATTTAGCCATCTTGAGGCGTTTTATAACAAAATTTCTCTAATAAATATAACAAAAAGTCAACGTCACGCGGTATTCCCAGGCGGTCACCCATCCAAGTACTGACCGCGCCCGATGTTGCTTAACTTCGGTGATCGGACGAGAACCGGTGTGTTCAACATGGTATGGACGTTGACAACGATCGAGTAAAGTTTGCCTCCGGCCACTTGGATCCCATGATCCCGCTCTCATGGGATCCAGAAATATTTTTTTCGCCTCTTGACTCCCATGGGATCCTAAGATAATTTTGTATTCCTCTTGGCTCCCAGCCATCATGAGGCGTTTTATTTTCATTCCACTTCTACCGACTCGAAATTCAAAATTTAAAAAAAAATCATTTTTTCTGTATAGACCCTCAAATAGAACTTACAAATCGTCAAAATTAAAAATATATGGTTAGCTTGGCAAATGGATAGTCGATTTGAAATGCGGCCCGACCCGAGCCAAGAAATTATGCGGGCTTTTTTTGGTCTATTTACAAACACTTACGTCTAGATACAATAATTTGGTTGAGTATTAAGGTGAGTGAAGTGAACAGATGTTGAACGAAAACCAAATCTAAGTATAAAATTTTATTATAACAGTTATATCTAAAATCAACCACACGTCTAAGTAAGTAACAATAGCAATTAAAATTGAAACTTTTAGTAATACAACATTTTATAAATCGAGTTACATTTTAGAAAATCAAAGTAATAGCAAGTGCCCAACACGGAGCTAAATATCCTTTGGCGTATTTAATACAATTTAAAAATAGAATTTAATATAAACAACTATATAAAATGGAAGGTGCTACAGAACAAAATATAAAAGAGATTACCTTCAGGTGCTATCTATACTAAAAATCACAACAGTGGAATGTATCGGTGCCTCTTACTCTAAATCACGTAGCCTTGCAATGTAACTACTAAAACACAATTAAAATATGTAATAATCTATAATAAAAGAAAACCTATTTAAAAAAAATCTTTGGGTTTTCTAAATGCGAGTATACATCGGACGGAAAAGCAATATTAATTCACACAACATGATTAGTGTACACAGAGAAAAGTGCAATACAAAATCTAATAACAATGTACTTGGCGAATTGGTAATAAAAAACACAATCATAGTAGAAAATAACGTGGCAACTCTTCCACAGCGAGCTATGCAGTAATTTGTACTTATGGCTTCTTAGCGATAATTTAACAGAATATTCTGGATCAACAGAATAAAACATCAGTCCTTATCCACATCGTCATTCAAAAGAGAAAGATTCTCTTCAGATATTTTCTCTAAACAACCGCACATTGTTGACGATTTGTTACTATTGGCGAGGTCTTCTTCAATTTTTCGCTCCATGAGCTCAAAATCGTCGTTCTCCACTTGACACTTCAAGCATTCGTCTGACGAGGAATCTTGGTAACAAAGTACATTTTCTATATTAACTTCTATCTCATCACTTGTCGGCAGCGAGGGAGTGCTGCTACTCTTGGCTCGTGATTCTACACTCAACTTGGGCACGAATATTTCCGATTTCGGTCGTACTTTTTCTGGTGGCTTCACTCTACGGGCTAACAAGGGAGTGTTCGCACGTTTGTCTTTTGGGAATATGCGTTGGATTCTCTCCTCCACGAGAGATATGCTTCGTTTGAAGACAACGGTGTCTTGCGTTCGATCGTGGGCAAAGCCGTCGATGGCATCTCTCGACTCTGTGTCGGAGTTGTCGCACCTGAAGTAAATAGTGTCGCAGCCGTTCTCCTGTTTCACTTTGATGAGACAACAGTCGTCCTCCTTCTCACAGAGTATTTCGTGCAGAGAACCGTGCAGTGGTATGAGTTTCACTTTACCGCCGAAATTCTCTTGCATTGTCGACAAATCGTCGTCTATGTACAAGTCCTCGGTACTTCTGGCTTCCTGTAAAAACAGAAAGCAGTAATGTAGCGCTACAGTTTATATTGTATTTTAAAGTTTTAAGTTTTTTTTAATTATATTCGAATGTCAGAGACATACATTAATAATATAATGCCACGACAAACACAATACACTCACGAATGGAAAAAAAAGTAAATATATTTGTAGACTTCGTAGATTATTACTTCAAATTAAATGAAATATTTTGTATCAAAAAATATAGAAACTGAAATTACTGTTTACGTTAGGTGCCAGTTCACACCAGTGTCCATCGTGTCGAATCCAGACCAAGGAGACAACATGATAATATGGAAATATAGTTTATGAGGTACATACAATTGGCGACCTTATCGCTCTGAGGCAATCTCTTACAGGCAACCATGACTTCTTGATCACAAAGTCGCCTCCTAAACCACTATGCCACTCACTATACCTGTCCCTACGATCACTTTCCAAAGCCTGCCACATACCTGTAAAGCATTGAAAGCCTGGCATCTCTTAAGCGAGTTGATATGCACATCTTCAGTAAGAGTGTCTTCCATAGACTGGTTAAGCTTCTCCTTCCCACCATTATCACAAATAGTGACGTTCACACAATTATCCAGGACTTGCAGACTGTTCTCTCCTGACCTACTAAACGTTATCTGCAGTAATGGTTTATTATTCCCATTGATTTTTACACGAGAAAATGATTTTAGAGGTTCCTTTTTTGATTTGTCTTCGGTATTCAAACTTTCCATAATATTTGCGACCCCTTTGTTTAATATTTCTTCGTTTTTCGTAGTGCCCGAGGCGACGGAAGCGTCGTCGGACATTTCATTAATTAAATGCTGGAACTCCTTTCGTATCAGGTCTTTGATGAACTCCTCAATGCTTCGTGTGTCCGTTGACTGATCAATTTTTAGCTCCTCTTTTGATTCCGTCGAAGTTCTGTCAAAAAATAACAAATAATTTTATGTAATTCATTATCATTCTTATAGCAATTTGCCTTCCTGTCGAAGTGAACGATTTGGAGATGGCCCTTATAGAATAGATAGATGGCTCCTACGTCGCCCACTAAAAGACAGTAAAGAAGACGTGGCCTGGTGGCTCAATTGTCAAAACATTGACCCTGAAACGGACTGGTCGGCAGTTTAAGTCCTATCTAGACATTCACTTTTTCCTTTTTCCATAGCAAAGTATTAGTCAAAATCCGTCCGTCCGTATTACTGTGATTTTCAAGATCGATCTGTTACTGACTACACATTTATCACTACATAGTATAAAACAAAGTATCATTCCTTGTCCCTATATCCCTATGTATGCTTAAATCTTTAAAAGTACGCAACGGATTTTGATGCGGTTCTTTTAATAGATAGATTGATGGAAGAGGAAGGTTTATATGTATATAACATCATGCTACAACCAACTGGTGCGAAGCAGAAGTGGCAAATGATGCAAAAACGGGGTGTCGCAGACGAAGTGGCTAAGCTAGTAATTTATAGTTACATAATGTATAGTTACCCTCTGTCCATATCCTTCTTTCGCATCATTCGTTCAGGATCGCGTATGAAATTTATACTCTTCGCCACCATGTCTCGCGCGTGACAAAACTGCTCCCAATGGCTACCTGTAACATGTATTATCACAATTTCATTGAAGATACATACTAATATCATGAATTTCATAAATCTAAAAAGGTCTGTTTCTCTGTTAAGCTTTCACGCATAAACCACTGAACCGGTTTTGATTAAATTTGGTACATTTAATTTATTATATTAATAGAGATATATTTTTGTTACTAAATTCACCACAGTGTCAAATAATCCTCTGATAGCAAAATTGAAAATCAATAGAATGTCACTTTGTCTAGAGCCCCTGTAACAGTAGAGCGCTCGCTGTCAAGTCAGAGGTCGAGGATTCGATTCCCGCTCAGTAAAAACATTACGAACTCATAATAATCATGTTATTTATAATCACTTAGTACTACATACTTACATTTTGTATCACCGAGCTGCTTTGTAATAACATTAAAATATGTTTAATAAATAGTAAACCCTTCTCAATACGTGCGACACACTATGATGGCCATTTTGACACGGGTGATTTCGCTCTTTTTCTCTGCTTTTGGTGTGTAAAGTTTATTTACTCTTGTGCCAGTCTCACTATATTTTCTTTAGTCATTCGACTAAGATTTCGTTGTCCAATATGAAAGGCACAAAAAAAAACGAGCAATACCAGTCGTGTCAAGACCGCCATTACAGCGTGCCGCAACATTAAAAATAAAAGCCACATGCACATTATAAGTATTTATTATGCGTTCCGATTGACGTCCGAAGTCCATTATGAGAGTACGTCACTTCCTTCACCTCGCTTGGTCGCTAAAAGTAGTTCACTTCCGTTTTCTTGCCGCGCTTTTAGCGCCACCTATCGTTTCCGCTAAACAACTAAGCTCCTTACCAAAGCAAGCCGCCATCTTAGTCATTGTTGCGTCGTTTTTCGAACCGAGCACATGGTCGCTACGAAAAAATTCAATATTTTAAAATTATATAAATTTAATATTAATATTTGAATTAATTTTAAATTAACTTTCGAGATTTAAGTAGAAAGTAACTTCAAACAGTGTAGTTTGTCTTCCGTTACCTTTAAGTGTTAAAAAATGTAAAGAGGGTATCCCGCGTAGTGAAAAAACTTTTCCAAGTGATGATAGTTCCTCGGATTGATCGTCGGATCAAGAGGAACCACCTAGGAAACGACAAAAGCGTTCCCGTTCGCGGGACCTGGATGAGAGGTTTGACTTATTGTCACAGCAATTGGTAAGTCAATTGAACAAATTTTTGGCTACCTCATTTTCAAATGTGCAAGTACCCGTATCTAATATCATGCCACATACATCAAAAATGTTGAATACTTCACCACCAGCCAGTGAACAATTTCTATATCCACCTAAATTAAATGCGGGTAGTATCGTAGATTTAAACGTTTCGATTAAAGAACCACCGTATCAAAGGCAAAGCAATCACGTGTTGATAAAATTAAGTATATGCAAAGATTTAACTCGTCTGAATGGAACGCAGTTCGATATACGGCAGTTCAGAAAAAGTACATTGCGTCTCCTGCCTTTACCGAGCTTAGAGTGAACGAAGAGTTACGTTGTCTCGAGGACCCCTTTACACCTTTACGATGGTTTCATAGTTTTGCCGCGCTATCCAACGCGTTCTTGGCTAAAAATGAAGCTATAAATTCAGCGTTACAGTCTTGTTGATTGGTCTGCCACGGCTGACATTTCAGTTAATGCATCAACTATTTATGAGAAGTTAAACCAGTTATTTGGTAAGGATTCTGAATACAAAACTGTGTCGCATGATATACTTCAGATAGTTTGCGGGAAACGAGCCGAAGTGTTAGAATTACGCCGTAAGGATATCACTAAAAAAATTGAAATATAAGTATATGAAAGACGATTTGGCTAAAATACCTCCTTCTTGCGAATACATGTTTGACCCCGGTCAGTTATCATTATATTTACAGAAAATTGGGGTGAGGGGGTAGATAAATTACAAAAGTAGACCCAATCTTCTACTCGCACCCGCGCAAAATCGCCAGAACCCTCGACTTCTTCTGCTAACACTAAGCCATTTCAAAGCCGCCCCAATAGCTATAAGACAAAACAAGCCGAAAGCAAAGACTCCGAGCGAATCTTGTCGGCTAGAAATAAGGGGGGGGAGAAAATATAAAACAGAGGGTAAAAGAGCGGGATATAAAAATAAATGACTACACAGGGTTTTCAGCTGGTTGTCTGAGACGCTTTCAAAACACTTGGGCTCTTTTCAATCCACCCAGATCAATTCGGAAATTAATAACAGGTCTCAGAATACCATTCAACAAGACTCCTCCATTGGTTCTACCGACTCTAGATGTTTTAACAAAGTATCAGACCCCAACATCGCAATTAATGTCAACAGAAATTCAAAATCTAATTCAATTAAAAGTCTTGGAGCCAGCTCCCCTTACACCGTCTTTTATATCCCCTCTATTTATAATTCCAAATCCAACGGAAAAAGTCGAACCATTTTCAATCTCAAGGCTCTAAATCAGTACATGAAGCCGAAGCACTTTCATCTAGTCAATCATCATCAAGTGCCCAATTTTCTACAACGAGGAGATTGGATGGTGAAGTTAGACCTAAGCCAGACTTATTATCACCTGCCTGTAAGAAAGCAACACAGAAGGTTCCTCAGAATCAGCTATCAAGGTCAACTGCTTCAGATGACGTGTCTACCGTTCGGCCTAGCTGCAGCACCTCGAATATTCGCCTCTGTAACAAATTGGACGGCAGAAATACTTCGCAAGAAAGGCCTAAGGTTAGTGGTCTACTTGGACGATTATTTTATAGTACATCAGAAGCGAGATACACTAACAGCTCAAGTAGAAATTGCAATACAGTTTCTGACCAGCTTGGGTTTCTGTATCAATATGGAGAAATCGATAACTACACCAACGAGGTTTATCGAATTTCTAGGAGTGGCATGGGACACCAAATCCAACACGAAGTCCTTACCTTCCGACAAGATACAGCGAATGCAGCAGATGTTGCGAGTACGACTCGCGACCGGCAGTTGGAACCTAAAACAGGCGCAACGCCTTATAGGTCATCTCAACTTTGCAACCTTCATCACCCACCGGGGAAGGTTGCATTGCCGTTCTCTACAACGTCACAGCAACAAACTCAATTGCAGATTCGGTATCCAGAAGAGGTACGGTCAGAACTGAACTGGTGGCTGGAAAATGTCAGTCAGAAATCGGCAATCCATCCCCAGAGAACGTCCACGAATCACGTCATCACAGACGCGTCGAACATTCAATGGGGGGCTTTGGTGAACAACGAAATGATAACGGGCCAATGGGAAGAACATCAGACCAAGTGGCATTGCAATCTAAAGGAGATGTTTGCTGTGATAGCCGTCATATCAGCAAAGCAGTGCAGCTCCAGAATTCGACAGTGATTCTTCAGAGCGACAACAAGACAGTCGTAGCTTACATAAAAAACGAAGGCGGAACGCGATCGCGTCTTCTGCTGAACTTGACCCGTCAGTTGCTGAGCCTGGCGGATCGTCTCAACATTGTGCTTTGCCCTCATCACCTACCAGGGCTTTTGAACACAGAAGCCGATCATCTATCAAGGAATCGTGCCGCCGCCGAGTGGCACCTAACAGACGTAGAAACATCGAGGCTGTTCAGTATGTGGGGCACACCAGACTTGGACCTGTTCGCATCACAGACAGCACATGTCGTAGCAAACTATGTTACGCTAGACTTGTCAGACTCGAACGCCTACTTTCACGACGCGTTCAGCAGATTCTGGCATTACAGACTTGCATGGCTATTCCCGCCACCCAGCCTAATGCCCAGGGTACTACATCATCTAAATTCAGCCTCCGGCCGGTACATCCTAATAGCACCCAAGTGGAGGAAGTTCTTTTGGAGGCCAGACCTGAAAAGTCGCGCTTTGAAGCGTCCTATGAAGTTCAGAGATCTGGACAAGAATTTGGTGGACACGGTAACAATGCTAGCACCCACGCAAGTCAGCAAGGTATGCCCCCATTTGAAGTAGATGGGTGAGGTTTTGCCAAGAGAAGAGTAGTATTCCGAATCCACCAGACGTAGCTAGATACCTCAGTTATTTATTTTTAACGGATCGTCTCTCTTACAGAACAATTCTCGTTCATAAATCGGTTATTGCCGCCATTTGCGAAACTATTTCCGATATTAAAATTTCATCTAATCCTACTGTCAAACATATACTGAAAGCTATTTCCTTAGCAAAACCTGTACCGCCTAAATTACCGATTTGGGACGCCAGGATTTTGATTAATTTGTTAAAAAAGCAAGAGATAGATTTGAATAGTTTATATCAAGTGTCTAGACGCACTGCGGCTATTTTATTATTATCTTCGGGTCGTAGAGTACACGACCTTACTCTGTTGCACACTGATAGGCAACATTTTATAGATAACACTAATTCTATTACCTTGCATCCCGTTTTCGGGTCGAAAACTGACTCGTCCTCATATCAACAATCATTTATATCCGCCCCTGATAAAGGCATCGATGCAGTATATTGGTTACGCACTCTTGTAAATATGACACAGGCAACTCGAGGCAATATTACTAATTTGTTTTTAGTAACTAAAGGCCCTACGAGACCGGCTACTGCAGCGATCATCGGGGGTTGGATGATGCGTATTCTGGCTTATGCCGGAATTCATGCATCAGCTTTAAGTTGTAGATCAGCTGTTTCATCCTTAAATTGGGTAGAAAATTATCATATAATTAATGATATTCTAGATAAAGCTAATTGGCAACATGAAAGTATCTTAAGAAAGGTTTACTTGAAAGAAATTAATGATGTAAACAGAGAAATAATGTTAGAAAAATCTCTTTCACAATATTTTCAACCCAATAATTAACGTTAGTTGTGTAATAAATTGATTGATACGCACTTTATTCAATGTACATTTAGGTTTATAATCATTCATAAATATTCAATCACATTGTTGCGTTTCAGTTGTACACTTACTATATTACCAAAAATACAAGCCACCAGGAGATAACAAACAGTCTCTCATAATGGACTTCGGACGTCAATCGGAACGCATAATATTAAAATTTTACCTTCAAATAAAATTTGTATTATGCTTCCATGGACGTCCGAAGTCCCAGTAATTTCTTCCTGGTGCTAAGCCATTATGAGCCGAACAATGACTAAGATGGCGGCTTGCTTTGGTAAGGAGCTTAGTTGTTTAGCGGAAACGATAGGTGGCGCTAAAAGCGCGGCAAGAAAACGGAAGTGAACTACTTTTAGCGACCAAGCGAGGTGAAGGAAGTGACGTACTCTCATAATGGACTTCGGACGTCCATGGAAGCATAATACAAATTTTATTTGAAGGTAAAATTTTAATATTATCATTATGACACCAACACCACCTTTAATTGAAAAGAAAACCCCATATTGTAGTCGCTAAACCACAGCAGTGAGTTCATTCCACAGCTTTAGCGTGCTCGGGATGAAACTCCTTTCATACCGCACAGTGCGCACCGTTTCCGGTCGTAATGTGTGAGGATGAACTCCCTCTCTAAGGCGAGCGGTGCCATGATAGAATATAGGCGTGTCGAACAATTAACACAAACCATTGTAAAAGCGGTCCAACAAACACAGTAAGGCAAAGTCCCTCCTGAAGTTGAGAGGATTCCACACCGCCTGAGAGTATAAGATTGTCGACGATCCTCAGCGCCCGTCTTTGTACCGCGTCAAAGGGGTCGAGCTGGCATGCAGGTGCCCCGGCAAAGAGGTGACAGCAGTACTCCATGTGGGGCCGAATCTGTGCCTAGTTACAGAGAAGTAGCCTTTGCCTCGCACGGAAATACTGCTTCGCGTACTAAGCATTTACTTATATGTTACATTTCGTATCTTTGTTTTAAAAAGTGAATAAAAAAAATGTATTGTAAACTGTATACTGCATAATCGGGCTTCACCTTCATCTCATTATACAAGGGATAAGCACAATACCCCTTCGGATACACTTAGAGATGCTTCACACAAATCACAAAATATGTTTACTAGAACTCTCAGGTGCTGTGTTTCTCAAGCGGTGGCAGTGCAAAAAATTAAGAAATTATGGGTTAGTTAAAAGTTTAATATCTTTTGTCAAAACAATATGTATTAAAAATTACAAAGTTTGCCAGTACAATAACAAATCGACCAAACCCCTTTCCGTTTATATAAATTATATTAAAAAAATTAGTTGTGTCTTAGATATAATATATTAGTTTCATCCATATTGTTAGTCCTGCATATATTTATCGATATACGTACAGTTTGATGGCGACTGACCATGTTTTCCGTTACTCGGCGAAGCTGGTCGCGTCCTAAATATCTTGGTCGGAAGTTTCTTCGTTTGGTTAAGTTGTGGTAACGACTTCTGTAGAGTGTCAACGCAATGGGATGCTGGCTTTACAGCTGATATTTGGCTCCTGTCAACAAAAACATAATTAGCGACATATTAAAAACACTATTTTTAATTATATCTGGACACTTAGTACAAGTACATTGGAAATACAATTATTAAAAAAGACAATAAAAGTGCAGAAAGCCAACGTCACGCGGTATTCCCAGGCGGTCACCCATCCAAGTACTGACCGCGCCCGATGTTGCTTAACTTCGGTGATCGGACGAGAACCGGTGTGTTCAACATGGTATGGACGTTGACAACGATCGAGTAAAATTTAGCCATCATGAGGCGTTTTATAACAAAATATCTCTAATAAATTATAACAAAAAGCCAACGTCACGCGGTATTCCCAGGCGGTCACCCATCCAAGTACTGACCGCGCCCGATGTTGCTTAACTTCGGTGATCGGACGAGAACCGGTGTGTTCAACATGGTATGGACGTTGACAACGATCGAGTAAAATTTAGCCATCATGAGGCGTTTTATAACAAAATATCTCTAATAAATTATAACAAAAAGCCAACGTCACGCGGTATTCCCAGGCGGTCACCCATCCAAGTACTGACCGCGCCCAATGTTGCTTAACTTCGGTGATCGGACGAGAACCGGTGTGTTCAACATGGTATGGACGTTGACAACGATCGAGTAAAATTTAGCCATCATGAGGCGTTTTATAACAAAATATCTCTAATAAATTATAACAAAAAGCCAACGTCACGCGGTATTCCCAGGCGGTCACCCATCCAAGTACTGATCGCGCCCGATGTTGCTTAACTTCGGTGATCGGACGAGAACCGGTGTGTTCAACATGGTATGGACGTTGACAACGATGGAGTTAAATTTAGTCATGATGAGGCGTTTTGCCACAAGATTGTTTACAAAAAAATTGCCACAATAATTTACTTTTTTTTAACTACCTAAACAAACGGAGTATAGTAATACCTGTTATCTTCGGGTAGAGACATCGACCGAGCCGTTTTGCGGTTAGCCTCGTATATCCAGCGCTCGTGTATGGCCACGAGAGGCTTCACATTGACATTCGCCAGAACATCCTCTTCGATGTTGGTCTTGGCGCGCTCCTGGCCCGACTTCAGGGACCAAGAGCTCATGCGGTCTCGGACTGTCTCGTCACTCTCCGGCGACAAGAAATCATGAGGAAGAGTTGTTCTGAAATATAATAAAATTGGTTTTGATGAGCACGATGATGATATTGACGGTAAATTTCGGTAAGCCTTCGTAATATAACACCCACACAGTTAGTTAAAGCACTCGATATTTTTATTTAATGTACTTACATATGTTGCAAAATAAGTTTTGGCTAAAATTTTCTAACCGGCCGCCTGCCTGACGTTAACCCTCCTTGGGAATGTAATCGTTGACGGTTTCCCCTCCGCCTGTAGGGTGCCTTTGTAGTGCTGTTCACTTATGCACCAGGCAAAATCTCCCACAGTCGACTTTTACGACACCCAGGGATCGAGTTGGGACTGGTACATTCGATGTTTTATTTTCGCTCCCAGACCAGTGTGGAAGCATATAAATCGATTATTAGACCTGCCGTATTGTATGGATCGTCATGTTTGGCCTTGAAAGCGACGGATGAAAGAAAACTGCATGTAGCGGAGATGCGAATGTTAAGATGGATGTGTGGTGTGACGAGAATGGATAGAATAAGGAATGAGTATATTAGAGAACGTTTGAAGGTAGCACCTGTAGATGAAAAATTGAGAAGTGAACGTCTGGCGTGGTATGGACATACCATGAGAAGAGATGATAGCAACATTATAAAAAAGGTCCAAAGTATTAGTGTAGAGGGCTTTACAACCAGAGGTCGGCCCAAAAAAAGATGGATGGACTGTGTGAAAGATGATATGGAAAGGAAGGGAGTGACTGAGGAAATGACATCCGATAGGAATGTATGGAAGAGAATGACATGTTGCGCCGACCCCAAATAATTGGGACAAGGGCAGGAAGATGATGTACTTACATATGCTCACGCCCGTAATTTACAAAGGGGTAGTAGGCAGAGGCGTATTAAACACCCACATTTTACCATCTATGATTTTCGGTGTCACGTAATAGGGGCGAGCCTATTGCCGATGCCTCTGTTATTGTAAATTTACTGTCGGATGAAGAGCAGCAATAGAGAACACTTAGGTTGCAAACAGGCACACGGCCCACCTGATGGAAAGTGGTAACAAAGGCCTATGGATGTATGTAACACCAAGGGCGTCACACTCGTGCTGCCCACCGTGTTGAGGGAATGGGGAGGGGATGAATATTTCGAGAGTTTCTGTGCCGTCCGTGCAGAAGACAAAGGATAGTTACTCGGTCTTCCCACTGACAATACAAAACCTCTCCAGTGAACTCTGACTACCCTACTCAATGCCAAAAATGACACAAGGTTATTATTAGCCGCGATATTCTGTAGGGCGGCGGTACTTCCCCAGTCGGACTGCTCAACTAGGACGAGGGACACCGCCATGTCTTCCATCAAAAGTTTGATAATAATTAAAACATAACATGACATAAACTAACAACGATTACGCAAAATTAATAATTTACCTTCGCAGTCCTGTAATATGGTCTCTAACAGTGTCGGTACTTTGTGGAGATTCATTTGTTGATTTGAAAGACACATCATTGTCTACGTTATTTGCTATGTCTGATGAAGTGACAACTGGTACCATAGGTATCTCTAGAGAGGCCCGCGTAACAGTTTTAGATTCTGAAAAAGAAAACCATAAAACATATTATAAAATAAATAAATAAATAAATATTCTAGGACAATCTACACAACGTCACCTAGACCCATGGTAAGCATAGTTTAACTAGCTTGTGTTACGGGTTCTAGAATGCGGAAAAACATACATAGTTACTTTTTTTTTTGTAAATACATACATATTATTATACATAGAAACACCCAGACCCATGCAGATATTCATATTCAAGCACACAAATATTTGCACTGAGCGGGAATCGAACCCGCGCATCCTGCGTAGCAGTCGCGTTCACTACCGCTACGCCAGGTCGCCATTAAGTTTCCATCTAGGGCCATTCCATGGAAGAACAAGGGATTCCAAGCTAACGTCATCGCTATAGCGGTTCTTCTGTTAATTGATGGACAAGGCACAGGCTTTCCCTAGGGCGCTCTTGTAAAACTGAAAATAAAAAGTATAGGAGCTGATATTGGGCTTAGTCGCCCGCGTCATGTGTGTACAGTGGCCTATGGACGTTTACAACACCAAGGGCGTCACACTCGTACTGCCGACCATATAGATGGAACGGGGAAGGGGGAGAACATAACATAACATAAACCCACGCCTATATCCCCAAAGGGGTAGGCAGAGATGCTAGTACCCACATTTCGCCAGTTTATGTTTAAGTCCCAATGTAATAGGTGGCGAGCCTATTGCGATTAATCGGGCACTTATAAACCTGCGATAAATACACACATAACTTCGAAAAGCATCGAAAAGTCATTGGTGTGTGCCATGTCAGACCTCGTCTCAGCAGTCCATTACCCATACCACTAGGCTAATGAGATAAGGTAAGTTTCTTGGTCTTCCCACTGACAGCATAAAATCTCTCCAGTGAACTCTAGCTATCCTACTCATCGCTGGAAATAATCTAGAGATTACATACCTTCTTTTTCAGGTGTCACCAAAGTATCTTTATTTTTCTCCGGACTAGGCTCCGTACTCCCAACATCACCAGACAGCCAAGCATTCTTCCTCAACTTATTACTACGAGCTATAGGTGTACTGGGCAAACTGTAATTCTTTATATCAAAATTGTACGAGGACCGTTCAGAACTATTCCTTCCTTTTAACAGTGGTTTGATAGAATCAAAGTTGTATTCAGGAACCTTTATATGCAAAGGTTTGTAGGACTTGGGAGTGAAACTCTTGCTTAGTTTCGTTAATGGTCTTTCTACGTTATATTCCTTGCTATCATCAGCAAAGTTCACTGTTCGATTAGGGCTTAGAATACTGCAGTATTCCGTGGAATCACTCCTGTGTAAGGTACCTGGAGTACCAATATCTGTCATTCTCGCTCTGATTTTAGCTATTGGTGTTGAACAAGCACTGGAAAGTTCTTTTGGTAAATGTTCGTATGTTATATTTGGAACATTATTATCATCGTCAGATATAAAGCATTTTTCTGCTACAGAATAAGTATCACTGGTGTGGTTTCTAATAATTTCGTATTGAGGACTTGCATCGCTTTTGCTGCAGTCTTTCTCGCTTTCTGTGGAGCTTTCTTGGTTGTTGTGGACGACAGCTTTGTGTTGTATGTTTTGAGGGCTGAGGCATTCGGAGTCGGTGGGGGTTGTGTCCCAGCCGGTGGAACTAAATGTTGGCCTCGTAGGTAAGCGTGCCGGAATGATGATATAACCGAGTTCGTCCAGATTTTTCTGAAAGTTTTTAGTTTTATTTATTATAATATATACACTGAAAAGCCATTATACATCAGGTAACTAAAAAACTGTAGTTTCGTCAACCTGCCAACCAATCCTGCGGAATCTGCCATCTCATTGGTGCTTTTTACGAATTGCGGATTGGTTGTTGCGACGCAGCAATTCCAGTTAATAACTCAAGTTTTGTTTGAGTTGCCTAATGTAAAAAGGGGTTTTTAGATGCATGTCATGTTCGGCTTTAGTCATGATCTACCCTTGGTCATATTCTGCTTTGGTCAAGTTCTGGATTAGTCATGTTCTTGTATAGCCATAATTGCAGTTTGTGTAGGTCATATTATATTTTAGTCATGTTCTAATTTGGTCATATTATCCTTTAGTCATGTTCATGATTAGTCATACTTATCATATGCTAGTGATTCTGTAACGGTTTACCAACAGTCGATTGGTCCATGAACCGTTGGTCAATATTTTATTGACTGATTTTTAAAAGTTTCAAGTATTTAAACTTTTTTAATAACAATGCATAAGTTTCACTATGGCAGACTTTAAAATTCTTTTTCTAATTACATGTCATTTATTATTGTCATGTGTCATATATACTTCTAGTTATAATTTCCTGTTGTCGTATGTATTATTAATGATTGAAACGTCTCGCCATTTTTATAATTTTATAAAATAATTATAGTAAACTTGACGGTTATTTGCGAACTTGTGGAAACTATCCCAAGAGTCCACAAAATAAGAGAAGAAGAAGAAGGTGTATTATCAATTAGTTTTATAATGGTAGAACCAACGAGTACAAGTGGCTGTTTGACATTCATTGAAAGCGGAAAAGGGAAAAAGATTTTGTTACGTGATGGCTACAAGTATACATTGAGTTTAAATAATAAAAGTGGTTCATCATACTGGCGTTGCTCAAAGAGAAGTATTTGTAACGGATCAGTGACCTTAGACAAGGACAGAAAAGTAGTGACAAAGGTAAATATACCGCATATTTGTGAGCGTGATGTCTCAAAAAACAGAGTGAGAGAACATCTCGATCTCTGTAAAGAAATGGTTAAAGAAGTATATCATCCAATACCAACTATTTTTGATTATAGTGTTGAAAAAATGTCAAAAGACAAAGACGTAGATATTGTTGACATTCCCGATTTTAAATCTGTCAAAGATTCATTATATAAAGTAAGAAATAAGGAACTGAATGTGCCCAAGACGACGTTTCATAAGACCGCCGATGTCATTATTCCCCCGATTTTGGCCCGTGATTTTTTATTATGTGAAGAAATTTTAGATGGAGAGAAGATATTGATATTTTCTTCGCAATCGGCAAGAAAATTAGTAACAAAACAAACCATTTTCTTTGCGGATGGGACATTTTATATTACCCCTCGACCCTTTCAACAATTGTATACGATACATACTGTAGTCGGTACTTCTCCGGCATTTACCATGATACCAGTTATTTTTTGTTTATTGCCGGGTAAAACAGAACATATTTACACAAAGTTATTTGAAATACTAAAAGAAAAACTAACCATGAATGTAGTCTACATGAAATTAGATTATGAACTGGCAGCAATTAATGCTATACGAAAATGTTATCCCGAGGCAAGAGTAACTGGTTGCTTATTCCATTACAAAAAGGCAATCTCAAAAAAAATGAAAAATTTGTCTATTGAAGAAAGTCATGAAGGCCGAAAAATTATAAATTTATGTATGTCGCTACCGTTGCTCCCTAGTCATTGCTTAACAGAGGGGTGGTTATATATAGTATCGAAAGCCAGAGATATTGCAAACTTTAACAAATTTCAAGACTACTTCGAGAAGCAATGGTTCAAAATTATTGGGGTCGGTTGCCTAAGTGTCGCTAATGACGACCACCGAACGACGAGTGCGTTAGAAGGATGGCATCGGCGAATAAAGACCAGATTTGGATCAAAACCAAATATATGCAAATTTACAACATTGCTGAAAAAGGAAGCTACCCATTATGACATCAAAATTCACCAAAGTAAATATCATATCTTTAAAACTCGGCGTAATTTACATAAAAAAAGATTCGATGCAAAAATGAAGGCTACCCTTCGCAAATTGAATCGCCACAAAATAACGGCTGCTGAAGCCTTGGTGAAATTTACGAAACTGACTTTTTATTTTAAAAAAAAGTTATTAGACTAAACTCAGCGTGCTAGGAATTATTTTTCTGTTAAGTTTACTGCGATTGATATTTTTAAGTTAAAATTTTACTTTTAGGTAACACTTACTGTTAATACAGATCGGGATGTTACATGAATGTCACGTTAGGCTTAGATTATATTCAAGTGAATGTTGATTGGATAACTAACATTGGTTGGATAACTATTAAATTACATAAATCATAAGATTATTGGTTGTGTTTTGATTAATATACTGTACAAAGTAGCTTAATAGCAGCAGCGGCACCGACCCCGCCAGAACAGGACAAACATGACCTAATCGTAATATGACATAAGCAGAACATGACATAAGCAGAACATGACATAAGCAGAACATGACTAAATCAGAACATGACAAAATCAGAACATGACTAAATCGGAATATGACTAAATCTGAATATGACAAAATGCAAATTTGACAATTTCATGACCAAAGGTAGAACATGACTAAAGCCGAACATGACATGCATCTAAAAACCCGTAAAAAGGGGCTAAGAGCTACAGGTACCCATTTGTTTAGGTAGTTAACTTAAAGTAAACTTTTCTTAAATCCACATGTTGAACAAATATTCTAGGCTAACTAACTCACTAACTAGTGGCTCGATACCAGTTTTTAGTCTTTAAAATAAGTTTCTAAGCAGAAAAATATTTTCATATGAGTTTTTAGTACTGTTGAAAGGTTAGACGGCAGCCGCTCTCATAAAAGTCAAAGCAGACCAATAAAAAGAGAGCTCGTCGCTCGAAAGGCATTAGTAACCTTTGCATTTTTAATTTTATTTGAGCTTGAAACCACCATCGAAAGCACTAAAAATCGTGGGTAGCTAAGTGGTTAAGAGTCGGTCTTACAATGTAGACGGCCCGGGTTTGAATCTGGGCCATTACACTACCGACGTGAACCCACTCCTATCACAAACTATTGAGCTTAGTTGGAGGGTTTAGGGGCTATATTAGTAATTTCGGTAGCCAATATTCTTCACTACATAGTATAAAACAAAGTCGCGTTCTCTGTCCCTATATCCCTTTGTACGTTTAAATCTTTAAAATTACGCAACAGATTTTGATGTGGTTTTTTTAAAAGATGATTGAATAGGAAGGTTTATATGTATATAACATCATGCTACAACCAACTGGTGTGGAGCAGAAGTAATGAATGTTGCAAAAACTGTCACCCCGCAGACGAAGTTGCGCAGGTCAGCAAAAAAACAACATCCAATACAAAGTGAACTTCTAGAAAGAAAGAACGAAAGAAAGAAAGAAAGAAAGAAAGGAAGGTAGAAAGAAGGAAAGAAAGAAAAGAACATTTATTACTACTTACTTTGACACTTTGTAAAGTATTTTGCAAGGCTTCAAGATCTATTCGCTCGTTACGTTGCAACGTAAGTCCAGATTGCAACAGGGACAACAAGCTGCCCGGGTACGTGCCGTCCTTGGGCAAAGGGACACCCGTCTTCCACAATGTGTACTGTTCTTTCAGCTTTTCGTAAGTAAAGTTCTTCCATGGTATAACGGCTGCGAAAAAAGAGATGTCGGCACTTGGACAATTGAATGAATTTTATTTAAAAATAAGTATGTCAACTGTTTCAAATCAATTTAGATTGGAAAACGTTAAACGGGACTCTAACCTGCGACATTTTCCTTACAGGTAGAATGAATCCCTAAGCAAATACCTACGTAAGACACTTAACTGCACAAATATCATTATATACATACCTAATATACATATACTACTATATATAAGATAACTACTCATGCACAATGAAGAAAAATATTGTGCAACGATTATTATGAAATAAATTTGATTTCATTTTGAATTGATTTTTTTTGAATGAAATGGGATATCCTCTTGAAGTTCAGATTAAAAGGTAGTCGCTCTCATAAAGGCCGTAAAAATCAGACCAAAAGGTTGAAAACTAAGTGAACCCCGGGTTTCACGATTGAGAAGTCCCGTGTTTAAATCCTACTAGTCAGTACACTATACTCTGTCTAATATAGGATGATAATTTTGACAGTTCACGTCTATGAAGTAACGTATTTTTATAAACAAATTAATACCTCTAAAATTATCGTAATTCATAGACAAGTACCGCCCACTTATCGTAGAGTAGGGCCTTGCAAGAATACAGCATAATTGACTGCAGACAAACGAATCGAATAAATCGAACATAATCTATTAATTTATGAAAATAATTTTATATTTAAGTACTTATCTACTACAATGTTGGTAATAGAATTAACTAGATATAATATAAAACATAAATATTATACTATAAATGGCAGTAACTGTAGCAATTATCAATTTATATTTGCAGTAAAGTTCGATTAGGTAATGCCGCGCCGCACTAATGAAGTGTCACCTTAAGTAAACAAATATTTATAAAATTATAATACCCTAAGTACATAAAATACGTTTAGTCGCATAATGCCCAATTCGCAAATAAGAAATAAATGTTTTACTATTTATGTAACATCGATACCATATTCTACGGGAACGATAATCGAATATCGATTGGATTCATTTACGATTGTACTGTATGGGGTACCCTACTTAGACCTGTCAAAATTATCATCCTATATTTGACAAAGTATAGCGACATGAGCCACTCCTAACACAAGCCATAGAGCTTAGTTGGAGGGGTTAGAGGGAATATTAGTAATTACGTTAATGTTGCTAATATTCTTTTAAAAATATACATAAATCCAGCCTACGTGGCGTAGCGGTAGTGCACGCGACTGCTACGCATGGGGCGCGGATTCGATCCCCGCTCAGTGCAAAAAGTTGTATGCATGAATATGGCTGTTTGCACTGGTCTGGTCACACTTCGAAGGGCACGTTAAACCGTCGGTCCCGGTTGCCATACAAACATCTATGGCAGTCGTTACGAGTAGTTGGGTCCCTCAAAAGTCCAACCAGTCTAACTTGAAACTTCGATATCGCCATTGGTCATTGGACAATTGGTTGTGGAGGTCAGATGGCAGTCGCTTCACGGAAAATATCGAAGTTCAGCCGAGTTAGACTGGAAAGCTGACCCCAACTGAGTTGGGAAAAGGTTCAGAGAATGATGATTTTTTTTTAAATATTTAAGGAAAACTTACCGTTACAGCATTCCCATAATATAAGACTGAGTGAATAGACGTCGCATTTCGAGCACGGGAACACCTGTCCATCTTCACTGGCCGTGAATAGCTCCGGGGCTTGCCACCTATAGTGTTCCATAGTTCGGTACATCTCATACGGCCTTGTGACAGCATTGCACGTAATGTACGTCTCAGAAGGATGAGCAGAAATGAGTGGTTCGAATTCTACTGCGTTAGATTCGCGGGTGTCTGAAAAATATAAAGAAATCATCATTTTAAATTCAAAAAGTTCGGTGATATTTGATAGTGTAATAAAAAGCCAACGTCACGCGGTATTCCCAGGCGGTCACCCATCCAAGTACTGACCGCGCCCGATGTTGCTTAACTTCGGTGATCGGACGAGAACCGGTGTGTTCAACATGGTATGGACGTTGACAACGATCGAGTAAAATTTAGCCATCATGAGGCGTTTTATAACAAAATATCTGTAATAAATTATAACAAAAAGCCAACGTCACGCGGTATT
Organism: Pelosia muscerda; assembly: GCA_963691645.1. Taxonomy (NCBI): domain Eukaryota; kingdom Metazoa; phylum Arthropoda; class Insecta; order Lepidoptera; family Erebidae; genus Pelosia; species Pelosia muscerda. The sequence continues at coordinate 11,818,433 of OY829114.1, read as the reverse complement.
CCCAGGCGGTCACCCATCCAAGTACTGACCACGCCCGAAGTTGCTTAACTTCGGTGATCGGACGAGAACCGGTGTGTTCAACATGGTATGGACGTTGACAACGATCGAGTTAAATTTAGCAATGATAAGGGGCTTTATAACGAAATATCCATAACAAAATGTAATAAAAAGCCAACGTCACGCGGTATTCCCAGGCGGTCACCCATCCAAGTACTGACCGCGCCCGATGTTGCTTAACATCGGTGATCGGACGAGAACCGGTGTGTTCAACATGGTATGGACGTTGACAACGATCGAGTAAAATTAAGCAATCATAAGGCGTTTTATAACTAAATATACGTAACAAAATGTAACAAAAAGCCAACGTCACGCGGTATTCCCAGGCGGTCACCCATCCAAGTACTGACCGCGCCCGATGTTGCTTAACTTCGGTGATCGGACGAGAACCGGTGTGTTCAACATGGTATGGACGTTGACAACGATCGAGTAAAATTTTGATAATGATGATAAACAAGCCTGGAAATGAACTGTTCACTCCACTTGCTACTCAGATAAATTTTGTATCTAGACTAAGTAAACTATTGTAAATAGACCAAAAAAAAAAGAAAAGCCCGCTGAGTTTCTTGCCGGAGTCTTCTCAGGTCGGGGCCGCGTTTCGAACCGGTGGTCCATTTGCATTTGATAAAATATTGTTTGTATTGACGTTTTGTAAGTGCCGTTTACTGGTCTATGCAGAATAAATGATTTTTGATTTTGACAAAATTTCTCTAATAAATATAACAAAAAGCCAACGTCACGCGGTATTCCCAGGCGGTCACCCATGCAAGTACTGACCGCGCCCGATGTTGCGTAACTTCGGTGATCGGACGAGAACCGGTGTGTTCAACATGGTATGGACGTTGACAACGATCGAGTAAAATTAAGCAATCATAAGGCGTTTTATAACTAAATATACGTAACAAAATGTAACAAAAAGCCAACGTCACGCGGTATTCCCAGGCGGTCACCCATCCAAGTACTGACCACGCCCGATGTTGCTTAACTTCGGTGATCGGACGAGAACCGGTGTGTTCAACATGGTATGGACGTTGACAACGATCGAGTTAAATTTAGCCATCTTGAGGCGTCTTATAACAAAATATCTCTAATAAATATAACAAAAAGCCAACGTCACGCGGTATTCCCAGGCGGTCACCCATCCAAGTACTGACCGCGCCCGATGTTGCTTAACTTCGGTGATCGGACGAGAACCGGTGTGTTCAACATGGTATGGACGTTGACAACGATCGAGTAAAATTAAGCAATCATAAGGAGTTTTATAACTAAATATCCGTAACAAAATGTAACAAAAAGCCAACGTCACGCGGTATTCCCAGGCGGTCACCCATCCAAGTACTGACCGCGCCCGATGTTGCTTAACTTCGGTGATCGGACGAGAACCGGTGTGTTTAACATGGTATGGACGTTGTAAACGATCGAGTTAAATTTAGCCATCATGAGGCGTTTTATAAAAAAATATCTCTAATAAATTATAACAAAAAGCCAACGTCACGCGGTATTCCCAGGCGGTCACCCATCCAAGTACTGACCACGCCCGATGTTGCTTAACTTCGGTGATCGGACGAGAACCGGTGTGTTCAACATGGTATGGACGTTGACAACGATCGAGTTAAATTTAGCCATCTTGAGGCGTCTTATAACAAAATATCTCTAATAAATATAACAAAAAGCCAACGTCACGCGGTATTCCCAGGCGGTCACCCATCCAAGTACTGACCGCGCCCGATGTTGCTTAACTTCGGTGATCGGACGAGAACCGGTGTGTTCAACATGGTATGGACGTTGACAACGATCGAGTAAAATTAAGCAATCATAAGGAGTTTTATAACTAAATATCCGTAACAAAATGTAACAAAAAGCCAACGTCACGCGGTATTCCCAGGCGGTCACCCATCCAAGTACTGACCGCGCCCGATGTTGCTTAACTTCGGTGATCGGACGAGAACCGGTGTGTTTAACATGGTATGGACGTTGTAAACGATCGAGTTAAATTTAGCCATCATGAGGCGTTTTATAAAAAAATATCTCTAATAAATTATAACAAAAAGCCAACGTCACGCGGTATTCCCAGGCGGTCACCCATCCAAGTACTGACCACGCCCGATGTTGCTTAACTTCGGTGATCGGACGAGAACCGGTGTGTTCAACATGGTATGGACGTTGACAACGATCGAGTAAAATTTAGCCATCTTGAGGCGTTTTATAACACAATTTCTCTAATAAATATAACAAAAAGCCAACGTCACGCGGTATTCCCAGGCGGTCACCCATCCAAGTACTGACCGCGCCCGCTGTTGCTTAACTTCGGTGATCGGACGAGAACCGGTGTGTTCAACATGGTATGGACGTTGACAACGATCGAGTAAAATTTAGCCATCTTGAGGCGTTTTATAACACAATTTCTCTAATAAATATAACAAAAAGCCAACGTCACGCGGTATTCCCAGGCGGTCACCCATCCAAGTACTGACCGCGCCCGCTGTTGCTTAACTTCGGTGATCGGACGAGAACCGGTGTGTTCAACATGGTATGGACGTTGACAACGATCGAGTTAAATTTAGCAATCGTAAGGGGAAGAGAAGTAAAAGTTTCGAATACAACCATGTACCGAGGCCATAGTACAATTCAGTCTTGTATGCCATTATTATTTTTAACGGGTCTCACTCTCAAGCTATTGAGCAAATACAAAAACCATTAAATTTGATGATCATTGTTAATATGTGAAGTTGATTGATAACAATAGTCATAGTAAATTTTTATTGATTTTTATCATTACGTCATCACGTCAGTTACTGAAGATTGGTACAGGTTGGATGTATGGAGACTATGGACAGTGAGCATATTTATGGATTAATTTTCAGTACATTTTTTTATTTAAATCAAAGAACGCTTTGGTATTAGTTCCCTTGAAAATTTTATCGTACAATTTAAAAATAACAATATTATTATGTCTAGATAGCACTTAATAACTATGCAGTTTAAATGAAGACTGCTAAAATTCACAAGTTTAAACGATCACCTTGTAATTATTGTAACTTCCTCTAGAAAAATTGCCCTGAAATATTGAACTTCTATGCAATCGCTGAATCACTACACAGATTACTATTATTGATTCTAGCACCCACATTTCGCCAGTTTATATTTAGGTCCCAATGTCCGGCCAATGACCAATGTATTGCCATGAACCGGGCACTTATAAACCTGCGATAAATACACACATAACTTCGAAAAGCATCGAAAAGTCATTGGTGTGTGCCATGGTAAAACATGGGATCGAACCCGAGACCTTGTCTCAGTAGTCCATTACGCAAACCACTAGGCTACCGCGGTATCGGATAAAAATTATCACTTAGACCCGAGAAGGCTTTTGGTTTTAGTCCGCCCTCCACCCAGTCTTTGTAGGAGTCCTGAAGATGCGTCGTGTAGATGCGAAACACGTGTTGAGGTTTATTTTTCGTACTTGCGGAATATTGCACAATCGACATCATATCTCCTCTGGTAAGAAGTCTTTTGTCATAACAATTGCTGATATTTATACTTTGTAAAATGTAGCTTGGGTCCTATGACAGCTATCAGTGAAATCCCGCACATGAAGTCTTGACTTTTCTATTATTGAATGTAGTAGCTGTCAATGTCATACTTTATGGGCATACCGAGCTAATTAGTGATGGGCGATGAATCATCGTGACCACATACTATGAACTATCCATATTTTGAATAAAGCTTGATTTAAAATTGAGATTAATATAAGAAAAAAAAAATTTTAATTTAATCTTATTGCTTAGGTATTTTAATATCATAATAATATTTATATTTCAATATACTTGATCCTAAATCCTAAATCTTATTCAGTATCAGATCTTAGTATTTGATCCTAAATCCTAAATAATAATAATTGAGTAAATAAAATCCTACATTCAATCCATCAACGCACTGAACCTGTTTTTGGATTTTGTAAGAAGACACGCCGCGTTTGGCTTTTGGGCCATGATATAGGCATAAGATACACGCGCCAACATCTCGTTTCATATGACCTTCCACTGATCCACTCCACTCATTCTCATCAGTACGAGTGCCGACGCCTTGTATGCTACGTATATTCCGTTCTCATTACAATTAAATACATACATACAATTAAATGAAACCTAATTATATTTAACATGCATCAATAATAGCTGGTAGTATCGATATTTTCATCGAATTTCGGACATCCCTATGAACCTCATTATGACATCTGTCATAGGACCCAAGCTATATTTTACAAAGTATAGCAACTGCTATCGTTGGAATTGTTAAACTGTTTTTATGTAATGGGTTCCCGCCTTTTAACGCGTACTTCAATATATTATATCCATGGGGAATTTCGTAAGAAGTAAAAAGAAGGAAAAAGGGCATGGTAACTCACCATCAATGTTCACATACTGCGGTTCCGGCGAATAAACATCGTACTCTTTAGGCGGAGTCCTCTTCTGTTTCAGCAACTTGGCACAAGAGCCAACATCTGCCAGCTTAGCCGTGTCATGGCTCGTTATCATAATATGGGCGCTGCTCAACTCAGTATGAAGGTATCCTTGCATCCTCAGGAAGACCAAGGCATTCGCTATGTCCAACGCGTACTGCACCGAAGTCTGTGCACTTAGTATTTGACCCTGAAATGCTTTCATAGTTAGCCTACATTTCTGTATAAATTAATCTAACATATTATATATATAAGTGAGGTCGTTTTTTCGATTGAAATCTGCTAATTAATTTTCATAATTTTATTAGTGAATTGTCGGTGCTTCGAATCGCTAAATAATTACTATTAAATTCATATATGCAATGTTACTTTAGTGTTAGAATGAAATAGTAGTGTTACATGATGAAATTTATTTATCATTCTAATCTTATATGTAAAGCTGTTAATATTCTATTTTGGTATATGAATCATCAACGTTTATAATCATTGCATTAATCCCGGTCGCATTCGAGGCCCTCACCGTGGTATTAATTTTTAAAATGACTTAGGTTAGGTAGATAAGCATACGGTACACCTGATGGACACACTAATAATGGCGACGCAAAAGAATGTTCCCTTATTATTAACTATGCCCTGTACTCTCACTGTATGAGTATATCTATCGGCACAGATCTTGGAACTAAGTCGGAAGGGAAACGGTGCCCTGGCGCGAGCAAAGCCGTGGTTTTCCTAAGCGACTAAAATATAGGGTAACACGAGAGTAACGCAAACGTGTAACTAGTGTTGCAAACGTCCATAGGCCACGATGACCGTTTTTCATCAGATGGGCCGTGTGTTTGGCTGCCATCTAAAGAGGTATAAAAAAAAAGATTTGAGCTCGTCCACTACCGTTGCACCCCGTGCTATCCTCAAAAACAGCCCAAAAACTCGTACTGTGCGTATATAGAGCGCATTTAGAGCACTTTTTGGATCCACATTTCGATTTTTTTCTTTTAAAAAGAATATTAGCAAATCGACTGAAATTACTAATAATGCTAAGCTTGCGTTAGGAGTGGGTTTACATCAGTAATCTAATGAGCAAGATTCGTACCCTGGACCTTTCGATCGTAAGGCCGATTCCTTAACCACGCGTTTCCGACGCTACTTGTGTGTGCTACATAAAGGTATTAGCGCAAACACAAATGACTTGGTTAAGTTACTTTCAACGAATAAGAAAAACGACGTAAGATAGTCGTACATTTACATCTGAGAAATCTAATCAATTCAGTTCGATTTCACTGACTAATAATCGATGCCGTGATCATGTGTGATCATTGTTCGTGTGGCATAAACAAATCAAAGATTGTAAATGATAATTAATTAGCTGTACAATGTAGACTTAATGTTTACATTATGCTAAGTAATTAAGTTGCGCAGCGGTTAAGGATTCGACTGCTAAATCAAAGGTCGGAGGTTTGCGATAGAATACCCATTCTTCGATTCAATATAAATAATCATAATATCTTTTGGCGATGGCGTAGCGGTCCATAGAGCGTTCCACTGCGGCGCAGTAGGCACAGGTTCTCTGCCCGCTCCGAACAAATATTTATACACACGAATATGTTTATTTGTATTGGTTTAATAATGCTATACTCCACTTGTTTACAACTTGTTTGCAACTTTTTATAAAAACACATTTTAAACAAATAAACTAGACTAACTAACTGACTAACCTGACTAACTAGTGGTTCGACAAAGGTCTGGTGCCTAGTCTTCAAATGCGTTAAGTACTAAGTAGAAAAGTATTTTTATGCTGAGTTTAAAACAAAACATAGTTAATAAAAAGACACGCTAAGATTGTTTACGTTTCTTTAAATAAGTACGCGTACAAATGGACTATAAGTAAGTATGTTTATCCGCATTCTAGTTCCCATAACACAAGCTAGCTGTTATGGACAATCTCACTTTTCAGTTGAGATCGTCCTATTCTACTCTTCGTGTGGACTGTATTGTGGACTTTTATCTGACAACCTTTTCAATAGAAACACTAATTGCTTCAAAACGTTTATTCTATCTTCTATATACTAAGTTTTAACAACTAATGTCTTCTAGGTTCTTCCTTTTCTTCTTGAGTGGTTCTTGAGAGTAGTTCTTGAGAGTGGTTCTTCGTTGGTTGTGCGTTTGCGGTTGTGGTTGTCTTAGCGTCGGTTTCACCGAGCTTAAGTACCAATTTTTTCATTAGCCCGCAGTGGGCGTTAAGGAGCTATTCTTTATTTACAATTTATCTTCATTAGCCCGCAGTGGGCGTTAGGGAGCTATTCTTTATTTACAATTCATCTTATACCTATATTCACAATTTATCTTATTCTACGTGGTTCGGTGTACTCGGCGTACTGGACAGTTCTCCCCCCAGTGCAGCAGTCCGCGTAACGGCCTTCTCAAGTACGACGAGCTTGCTCACGGGGCGCTTGAAGACTCCAGTCTTCGTCCTGACGTCCGCCATCCGAACTCCGCCGTCGGGTCCCACGTAGGTTCTGGTGACCTCTCCCATCGGCCACACGTTGCGTGGTAGTACGTGATCCATTACCACCACGATGTCTCCTTCTTGCAGGGGTCGTCGTTGGCTGCTTGGCTCGCCGCGGGGTACCAGGGTAGGTAGGTACTCCTTTACCCATCTGCTCCAAAAATGGTCGGCGAGGGCTTGACAACTCCTCCATGTTCGTCGATCGGCGTATTGACACGGCCCGGTCGAAGGCAGTCCTGTGGATGACCCCAATAAGAAATGGTTAGGGGTCAGCGCCTCCGGATCGCTCGGGTCGACACTCACGTGGGTCAACGGTCTTGCGTTTATCGAGAACTCAGCTTCGGCCATCAGAGTCCCCAACACTTCTTCGGTCGGCTCCTTTTCAGTTAACGTCGCCGCCAACGCTGTTTTCACTGACCGCACTAGCCTTTCCCACGCTCCGCCTTGGTTCGGCGCTCCCGGCGGTATGTATCGCCAGTTCACCGCATGCAGCTGTCCCAGTTCTCGTAGCGCCGGCATCCACTCTTCGTAGGCGACCTTCAGCTCCTTGTCTGCTCCGTGGAAGTTGGTGGCGTTGTCCGAGTATATGGTTCTCGGCCAACCCCTTCTCGCAGCCATCCTCCGAAGTGCCATGATCGCGGAGCTTGTAGTGAGTGATGCGACGATCTCCAGGTGCACAGCTCTTGATGACAGGCAGGTGAACAGGGCGCCCCACCTCTTCTCTCGGCGACGTCCCACCTTGATGACCATGGGTCCGAAGTAGTCTATCCCACAGTGAGTGAAAGGTCGCTGGTACGGTTCTAGGCGCTCTCGTGGCAGATCTCCAATTGCCGGCGGTTGCGGTCTGGCTCTTCTTTTTCTGCACAGGCCGCAGTCTCGTTCGGTTGCTCTCACGGTGGGTCGCAGGTGGATGATCCAGTACCGCTGCCGCAGGTCGTTCGTTACTCGTTCTCGCCCAGCGTGTCCGGCGGCCCGATGCTCGCGCATCACTATAAGTTTAGTGATGTAATGTCGGCCGTCGAGTATGAGCGGTCTCTTCGTTTCTAGCGGCGCGGTGGCTGCTCCGATGCGTCCCTTGACCCGCAGTAATCCGTCTTCCATGACCGGGTCCAACTTGTACAGACGGCTCGCCTTAGGAATAGGGCGGGCGGCCTGCAGTCGCGCGATGTCTTCTCCGAAGCTTTCGTGCTGCGCGCGGCTGATGATCGCGTTCTCAGCTTTTTCAATGTGTATAGTTCTCAGATGCGACGTCAGTCGGCGACACTTGTCTATGAAGGCTAACACGTAGGCGGCGGCTCTAACATATTTCGTGAAGTTAGAGAATCGCGTGGGGTCGGGTAACCACGCATGATGTACTTCGCTCTTCTCGCTGACGTGTAGTACCTCGCAGTCTTCGATCAACTGTGTCTTATCTGCCGGCCACTGATCTTCTGGTTGCAACAGGAACTCTGGACCGTGAAACCATCTGTCGTCTGCGGTGATGGGTGAGTGAGTGATGCGCGTCGCGTCGTCTGCTACGTTTTGCACGGTCGGCACCCACCGCCACTCCTTGCTGTGCGTGAGCTCGGAGATCTCGCCCAGGCGGTGAGCTACAAACGGCGTGTAGCGTCGCTCGTCGTTTCGTACCCAATGTATCACCGTAGTTGAGTCGGTCCAATACACTGTCTTGTCAATTTTCACCCGATGTTCTCGCTTGATTGTCGCCGCCAGTCTTGACCCGATGACCGCCGCTTGTAGTTCTAGTCGCGGTATTGTTTGCGCCCGTCGGGGTGCCACCTTTGATTTGGCGGCCACGAGACATAGCTTGATGCTTCTGTCCGGCCGTGTGATACGCCAATATGCCACTGCTGCGTATGCTTGCTCACTCGCGTCGCACAGTATGTGTAGTTGCAGGTCTTGAGCTTCACTTAGCGCGTAGCATCGTTCGAGTCGTAGGCGGGCTAGGTCGGGGAGTCGTTCTAGCCAGGCAGCGAAAAGCTCGTTCTCTTCTTCGGGTATTGGTTCGTCCCACGAGATCTGAAGTCGCCACAGGCTCTGCAACACGATCTTGGCGCGTATGGTGAAGTGACTCAGCAGTCCGAGGGGGTCATATATGGACATTACCGCGCTGAGGGCTTCTCTCTTCGTCGGCGCTCTTGTTCGGTTGACGACTTCGGTGGGAACTCTGTTCATTGAGGTGTTGAACCCAAGCTCGTCTTGCTCTGCGTTCCAGATGAGGCCAAGTATCTTATTCTCGGGCCCATCTCCCCCCAGTGGGGTCGGCGACGTCGCTCGTAGCTCGGCAGGGACGTCTCGGAGTACGCTGGCTTGGTTCGTGTTCCATCCTCGTAGTGTGAAGCCGGCGGCTGCTTGGACCGTCATCAACTCGGAGACGGCTCGCTGGGCTTCATCTTCATTTTCATAGCTGGCTGCCAGGTCATCCATGTAGTGACTTCTTGTTATGGCTTCGAAGGCCGCCGCGTGAGTGTCTGCGTGGGCCTTCGCGTTCGCGTCTCGAACGTAATGTGCCATGAATGGGGAACTGGCGGCGCCGAAGATCATGCTCGTCATCTTGTAGTGTCGGGGTGGTACGTCTCGTTCGCCTCCCCGCCACAGGAACTGCTGAGCTGGTTGATCTTCACGTCTTATCTTCACTTGAAGAAACATCTCTTGAATGTCAGCTGTGATCGCGATCGGCTTCTCTCGGAACCGGAACATAATTCCCTGCAATGACATTAACAGGTCCGGTCCTTCTAGCAGGTGATCATTTAGGCTGACACCCCGGTTCTTGGCTGCTGCATCGAAGACGAGTCGTAGTTTCCCAGGCTTGTTCGGATTCTGTACGGCGAAGTGAGGTAAATACCAGCTGACTGGACTCGTAGCCTCGGTGCCGTCGCACGGTGTCGCGTACCCCTTACTTAACAAATTGTCAACTTGTCTGGTGTAGGCTTCGGCGAACTCTGGGTCTTCATCCATCTTGATCTCGATCTTCTTTAATCGGCGCAGCGCTGAGTTGTAACTCGGTGGGAGAGCGATGCCGTCTTCTTTCCACGGTAGCCCCACCTCGTAGCCTTGTTTCGTTCGCTTCAATGTTGTCTCGACGATTTGTACTGCTCGACGTTCCGCGTCGCTCACTTTCGGTTTGTGAGAGACACCGAGCGCGTCGATCTTGAAGTGGTTGTCTACGAGGTCGTGTAGGCGTTCGTCTCCGTTTTCGGTTCGTTCGGAGGTAAAGACATGTAGCACGTTGCTCTCGCTTTTGCAGATGACGCTTCGCGGTAGCGTCCCATGTACTACCCATCCTAGGGTGGTTCTCGATGCTACGGGTTGGCCTGGCTTGCCCAGACGTAGTTCTCTTGACACGATGAATTCCCAGTGGTCGGTGCCGATGAGGATTCCCGGTCGTGTTGATTCGTAGCAGACGTCATTCTTCCCTAGGTCTCGCAGGTGTTCGTATTCGAGCAGTGAAGTCGGAATGGATTGCTGGTGTAGTTTCATAGACCGGACGGTGCGCGCTTTAAGCACGTGCGGCACTCCTTCAGGTCCATGAAGTCGTACGGTCACCAGCTGGCTTCTTTCTTCCGACTGCTGCATGTTGACCCCTCGCATCATCAATCGTTGCGTAGGTCCTCTTGCCCCAATCTGCCTTGCTAGGTCTGCATCGATCAGTGAGATGGTAGCGCCTTCATCCAGGAGTGCGTGAGTCTTCACCTCCCCCCCTGGTCCCACGACGGTGACGGGACACATCTTCAACAGCACTGCTTTCGGTTCAGTGGTGGTTTGGGTGACCACCGACAGTACTGCTTCCGTCGGGCTTGCGGTGGTAGATGGCTTCTCTGCTGCCTTCTCTTGATGCAACGTCGCATGATGGGCGTGGCGGCATTGGTTGACACCACATGGCTTAGCTTTGCACAGGTTGTATCGATGCCGTTTCACTAAGCACTTGAAACACAATTTCTTCTCTTTCACGAAGTCCCACCGTTGATCTACCGTTAGCGCCTTGTATTGCGGGCACCTCGGTAACTCGTGAGTTTGTTCACAACTTGCACACTGATTCAATTGTTCTTTGTTCTCTGGTGATTCGGTGACGTTGAAGACTGAGTTCGGTTTCTTCTTAGGCGCGGGCGGCTGACGAGTTTCTTTCTTCGCTTGTGTTGTACTCGCAGCAGGGACGTAGGCGTGTTTGAGCGCGCGGTCTGCCTCCCTCATCAGGAAGCGGGATAGCGTGATGATTTCTGGTTCAGCTGCGATTCCGAAGTCCGTCGCGTAGTCACACCATCTGGCTTGCACGTGGGGGCTCAGCTTGCTCAGGATCTCTCGTACCAACGCCGGGTTGTACAGGTATCCCCGCTGATCGATGCTCTGTAGTACACACACAACGTTTTGCACTCGTATGGCAAAGTTATTCAGCTCCACTGCCGATGACCCTGGTCTGGGTAGCTTCTTCAAATCTTCGAACGCCTTGTCTATGATTACTTCTGGACGACCGAATGACTGTTCTAATGTTCTAAGTATGATCTCTGGATCCGTTGCCGTTGCAAGTAGCGCCATCACGATGTCGCGTGCTTCCCCGGTGAGGCTTTTTCTCAGACGCTGAATGTTTTCAATCGGCGATATGTTGTACAGCTTCGTGGAGTCGGTGAAAGCAGCCTTAAACGTGAGCCACTCGCCATGGGCCCCCGAGAACGTAGGTAGATCTGCGCATCGTATTCTGGGTCTTGCTAGTCGCTCCATAGCCTCGGTGAGTTGATCTATGCTTCTTGTTCGCGTGGGTGTGGCGGATCTGCCGCGTAGATCAAACCGCAGATGTCGATCTTCCTTGCTTCGCGTTCTTGATTCTTCGGGTTCTGGTCTTGGCACGACGGGATTCGTTTGCAGCCATTCGTCCACTCTCTTGTGGTGTATTTCTGTAGGTATTTCTTCGTGAACACTCTCTTGATCTTCCTGGATGGCCGTGAGGTCGGCGGCCAGCCTTTTTCTTATCAGGTCCGCTTCAATTTCAAGTTCCTTCTTCTTTAATTCTGCCAGTTTTTCTGCTGCTTCTAGTTCGGCTAGTCTGGCTCGCGCTGCAGCGCTCGCAGTAGAGCGGTTCGTCCGAACCGACCTTCCCGGTGAACCAGTTCGGGGTAGGTTCCCGGGCTTCAGTCTAGGGGTCGTGGGGGGGGCGTCCATCGTAGCCCCGATCCCTGACTCCATACCCTGCTGCGTGCTTGGCGATGCCGGAGGACCCTGAGCCAGCCTTCGGCGTCTCTCTTCGTCGATGCGCTGCTGCCTCAGGTACTCTTCCTCTCGTCGATCTTGAGCTTCTTCTGCATCTGCTTGGCTTCTGGTCACGACCATTGTGGAAACTTGATTCTTCTCTCTTGAAGCTCCGGTGTCTTGCCGCTGTTCTTCACTTTTTGATCCGTCTTCGGAAGGATCAAATCTCGGCGTCGATCCGGCAGGCGAAGGACCAAACAATGTTATGGACAATCTCACTTTTCAGTTGAGATCGTCCTATTCTACTCTTCGTGTGGACTGTATTGTGGACTTTTATCTGACAACCTTTTCAATAGAAACACTAATTGCTTCAAAACGTTTATTCTATCTTCTATATACTAAGTTTTAACAACTAATGTCTTCTAGGTTCTTCCTTTTCTTCTTGAGTGGTTCTTGAGAGTAGTTCTTGAGAGTGGTTCTTCGTTGGTTGTGCGTTTGCGGTTGTGGTTGTCTTAGCGTCGGTTTCACCGAGCTTAAGTACCAATTTTTTCATTAGCCCGCAGTGGGCGTTAAGGAGCTATTCTTTATTTACAATTTATCTTCATTAGCCCGCAGTGGGCGTTAGGGAGCTATTCTTTATTTACAATTCATCTTATACCTATATTCACAATTTATCTTATTCTACGTGGTTCGGTGTACTCGGCGTACTGGACACTAGCTATGCTTAATTTCAGTCTAGATAGCAGTGTGCGAAACGTCGCGGAATGTATTTTATAATATTATATATATATTATTCTCCGAGAAGCTACTGCCACTTGGCCTCCTCAACCTATAGGAATATCGATGTCGAAGTACTGTAGTAAGGCCAGTGGTTGGTCTTTTTACGGTTCGCACGACTGCCATAGATGTTCATATGACAACCGGAACCGACGGCTTAACGTGCTCTCCGAGGCACGTCACGGCAACTCGTCTTGGTGGGTAATCTTATATTTCAGTTATACTCAGCAAGACTCACCTGTATATGAAGAATACCGAAGATGGAATCAACACATCTCTCACAAATAATATGAACGTTTCCGTGTATGTCCGGATACAGTCCCATGAGAAGTATTATGTTGGGATGGCGACACTTTCTGGAAAAGAAAAGATCTTACTGTTTTATTATGCTCGGAAAGGGGGTGAAAATCCCGCGGGTAATAATTCTGCCTTAGATTTGTAAGCCTCTAAAGACCATCAGACTTTAATTAATACTGAGTTAGAAGAGAAACCATCGGTTTGATCGAAAGAAAAACAGCCCAAACACCCCGGATTTTTGAGCGAGGTGAAATAAATGGTACCTAAATATTTACGTTCAATTTTTATGTCTAGTCAAGTTTTAGTTTAATTTTTCTATGTCTAGGACACGTTATTACAAATAATTTCATTTATTAGAGACGTATTTTCCAGTGCAGGGTCAGACAGTAGCCGACAAAGCACACCTAGTTATCATTGACCAAATTAGTCAAATCTTAATGAGCTTAGGACGCAACCGAAATCAATGCTATGGTAAAAAAATATATTGGGGAAGGCGTGAAACCCACCACTCACCCAATGTTTAACAATTTCAACGATAGCAATATCAAAATATCACTAATTGTCATAGAACGGAAAGTAGAAACACACCCCTCAGCAAGTACCTACCTAAAAAAGCAAGAAAGATAAGATTTCGTACGTGCAATATACCGCAAGTGCAAAGAACAAACCTCGACACATGTTTCGCCTCTATACGACCGTCATCGTACGGACCGTCTCTCCCCCAATATATTTACTTAAATAACGGATTTCCGCCATGTAACGCCTACCTACATCAATATCTTATCAATGCTATGACGATGAATGAAGAATCAAGTAATTAAAAAACACGCTTTGTTGAAATAAAAATGAAAAATAAACGCAAAAAAGTTGCTTGGTGTCAGTCTAAGCAAGTAGAAAGTATCCCACGCTTTTTAAAAATTATATTGAGTAGGTACTTATGTGTTTATCAGTCACTGGATATTGACTTTGTAGGCGCTCACTGCCAGTCGCTCACGACACACGAAAGCCTACTTTTTTGAAGCAAACTGAATAGGTATCGAATAAATAAAAAGTTAATAAACACGTAAACAAGTCATTAAAGTAAAGTAAAGTCTTGCACACGCACCACGACCCATTTCTTCCACAGGTTTCAACCTAAACTGGGGGAATCCCCTTGGACTTAGTTTGTTTATGATATTTTATTTCAAACTATAGCATTTTGGGTTTACGGGCAATCACTTACACGTAAGTGAATCCTATTGTGGGTAAAAATGGATTATAGGTTAATTTAGCAAATGACCTAGTGGCAGGAAACACGGCTCCGGTCTGGTCCAGCAAGAAACTCAGCTGGGTTTTCTTTTTTTTTTGGCCTATTAACAAACATTAACTTACTCTAAATAGAATAATTCGCTTGAGTATCAAGTTGAGTGAACCGCTCATGTCCTATCCTGTATAAAAATAAAATAATGATGGAATTTTAATAGCATTTTTTATAAATTTCTAACTCCTACCTATTTCTGAATGCATAAGTTTAATACAAAATTTCAATAAAATAACGTAGGTACGTACCACCTAAATAGACTTTAGCAAATAACATAGTAAGTACTTTTGAATATATTTATTTATCCAGCATGCATCGTAATCGGCTTTTCAAATTTATTTCTATGACAGAAACCTTCACGGGCATGTGCACAAACACTTATCAGAGTCTCATCGCAACACATTGAGTGGCATGAACGCATTAAAAGATAAATAAAGATCTATGCACTTATCTATATACCAACTAGCTGTGACCCGCAGTTCCGCTCGTACGAAATATTGAAAAATTGTGTTTTGAAAATTTCCAATTTACTACGTGTTTCAAACGAAGTATTCATCAAGGCCACTTTGGTGCTCTAAATATCTGAAATAATGGTCCCCATTATCTGGACTAGACTATACGGAGTGTAGTCAATTGACAAACTAAATAAGTGCCTATATACATAAAGCAATTTTGTTATTTTTGAAGTGAGGAAAAGACGATTGAACTCGCGACACCGTTACGTTACCAACACCTCTTGTGATGTGACAGATTGTGACAGTGTGCTGTGACAATCACATGTTACACCGCTGAAGCTTTGCATATTTCATATGATTTCTCGTTATTCTACATAGGATTATCCGTAAAAAATAATAATTTTATACCAAATACGTGGCAGACAAGCACGCAGCAGACCTGATGGAAATTGGTTACCGTGGTTTATGGACGTTTGCACAGATTAGTGCTAGGGAAGGGGGACCGAGAGGAGGAGAAATGGTTAAGAGAGTTTCTTTTCTAGAAGTCAGTGCAGAAGACAAACGGTTTCTCGGTCTTTCCACTGACCACACAATACCTCTCCAGTGAGCACACAAAACCTCTCCAATGAGCTTTTACCCTGTGAAAGAAACATGTATTAAACTAAAAGTCGCTGTAGTTCAAATGTCCAGTTATGTGGAGCGGCAAAACATATACTTAGACGAAAAACAGTTTCTATAAGTTTATTGATCGAATCGTAACAAAGACTCTTTACTATGTAATAATGAATGTTTCTCATTTAAACAACATAAAACAATACAATCATCAAACTATGTGCTATTACAAGTCAAGAAAACATTATTTAGGTTACAATAAATTACAGTGCCTCGGTGCTTACTCATGTTTTATAATTACGCCTAAATCTGTTGCCGGTAACAAGATATCTCTAGATTAGTTTCTTGTACAGCTAAGTATTGTTAGCAGAATATATCTTGGACCCTAATGTGCTCAAAATATGCTTTATAATACGCTGTACGCATTTTTTACTGTCTTTTGAGGATAGTATGGGATGCTACGGCTGTGAACGAACTCAAATATACCAATAATAACTTATCCTACATTACATGAAAACAATACGCGCACCTTACCCATATAGACCATTAAACGACACTTACAAAACGTCAAAATCAATAATACATTATAGGTTAGAAACGTAGCCCGGTCCAGGCTATATGCCGGGAACTATACCTTTGCTGCTGAGCTGATGTTAAGTCCACTCCCTCATATAATAAGACATAGGTAATAGAATAGTTTCCCGCCTATTTCTATGACGATCAATTACTTACATAAAAATAAAAAGTTTTACAACTACACATAACATGACTAGACTGTATTCGAACACGTAACTACTAATAGTCTTGTACTGCGATATACCTACTCGTTATAGTGCGTTATTTGTTATTTTTGGTATACCTCAACATTATCATTATACAATATCTTTTTAACGGACAAATCACACATGTTTAGTTCAACATCGGTGACCAGTGATTTTGTCTTATTACTTACATCCATTGAAAGAACCATCGATCGCTGCATTCAAATTTCAAATAGCTCGTTTTAGGGATTTATTTTAAAAAGAATATGTGCTGTTTCGATGCTTTTGAAGTTGTGTGTATTTATCGCAGGTTTATAAGTAGTGCCCGGGCAATGGCAATAGGCTCGCCACCTATTACATTTGGGACCTAAACATAAACTGGCGAAATGTGGGTGCTAGCACCTCTGCCTACCCCTTCGGGCGTGAGTTTATGTTATGTTATGAATATTTGTAACTGCAACTACTGATATTCCCCCTAACACTTTCACCTAAGATTAATAGCGTATAATAGGAGTTAGGTTTACGTCGGTAGTGTAATGGCCAGGATTCGAACCCGGAACCCCGCGGTCGTAGGGCCGACTCATTAACCACTACGCTACCGACGGTATACTCCGGCATTGACGTCTCATAATCTTCCTAGCTATTTTGTTGGGTTCAAAGTTTGAATTTGGGAGTTAAGGGCCTGTTTATAATTTGTGTGTGGTCCTCTGTGGCCGGACCACAGTTTAGTACTCAGATGCTATAGTTTGAAATAATACCTACCTAAAGTCTACTTTCATCGGAATATATGTATATATTTAGTACCTCAAGAGATTTCTTTTTAATTAACAATTTATGTGGTCCGGCCGCAAAGCAGCACTCTCTGGCCGCGCCACCTCAAATTAAATAGAATATAATGAACTATTAATAAATCAATATTCCGAAAAAAAACTACCTAAAGAGTACCTTGCATACGACAAATATGGTCCAATAAACCCCTTTAGTTAAGAAGTTATTGGTCGTAGGGTGTGGTCCGGCTGGAAGGTACACTCTACAGCAAGTCAATTTTACAATATTTAATATTAACTATCCATAAATCAATTTATATAATAGTACCTTTTCTCTACTCTTCGTTGATACTGTTTTCTTTCGAGGAACTATTCATTTTGATTACATTAATCTTTAATGGATGTGGCGCGGCTAGGGAGGATCACTTTCAACAAATACAACGAAATATGTTCTCTTTCTTTATGCCAACGAGAACTGTATAAAAAGTACTTTATAAAAAGACCTGGACTTCATTTATAAACTTTTATTTTAATTACCAACAATGATTTTGTTTACTATCTACCTAAGAATAAAAGAATTTGACGAAGTACATACCTACTGAAAATTTTGGTTTAATATAAACAATAAGTATACGAAAACAAATTATATATTGATACTATATATTGAAACTTGGGAAACATGTGATGATTTAAGTACTAAAGTTACACGGAAAAAACGTGTCCGTCAGAATGGCTGGTTGCCTAACTCATTTAGCATCGAGACAGTGATTAAAAATTGCTACCTAGTTGCTACTATTTGCTACCAAAAATTAAATGCAATGCAAAAAAGAAAAAATTACGAACCCTTATAAATTAATGATAGTTCGTATTTTTTTTTCCAACCATAGCAAACCACACGTAAGTTTAAAATAAATAATCACAACTTTTCAACTGATATAGTTATAAGGCTGAAATTTATAGGTGAGTAGGTAACAATTAGGTAGCCATTATTGAAGCAAAAACAATAGCTCAACTCTGTTCAGTTTACTTAAACTAGTCGCTGACCAGCCGGTGTGACGTCAAAATGGCTGGTGACGTTGTTATTTCTTATATTTTCAAAATTAATGAGGTAGCAATTATTTAATTGCAAGTAGCAAATAGTAGCAACTAGGTAGCAATTTTTAATCACTGTCTCGATGCTAAATGAGTTAGGCAACCAGCCATTCTGACGGACACGTTTTTTCCGTGTAACTTTAGTACTTAAATCATCACATGTTTCCCAAGTTTCAATATATAGTATCAATATATAATTTGTTTTCGTATACTTATTGTTTATATTAAACCAAAATTTTCAGTAGGTATGTACTTCGTCAAATTCTTCTATTCTTAGGTAGATAGGTAAACAAAAACCAAAAAGTGCACCTTTTTCAAAATCATTGTTGGTAATAAAAATAAAAGTTTATAAATGAAGTCCAGGTCTTTTTATAAAGTACTTTTTATACAGTTCTCGTTGGCATAAAGAAAGAGAACATATTTCGTTATATTTGTTGAAAGTGATCCTCCCTAGCCGCGCCACATCCATTAAAGATTAATGTAATCAAAATGAATAGTTCCTCGAAAGAAAACAGTATCAACGAAGAGTAGAGAAAAGGTAAGGGTATATTAAATATTGTAAAATTGACTTGCTGCAGAGTGTACCTTCCAGCCGGACCACACCCTACGACCAATAACTTCTTAACTAAAGGGGTTTATTGGACCATATTTGTCGTATGCAAGGTACTCTTTAGGTAGTTTTTTTTCGGAATATTGATTTATTAATAGTTCATTATATTCTATTTAATTTGAGGTGGCGCGGCCAGAGAGTGCTGCTTTGCGGCCGGACCACATAAATTATTAATTAAAAAGAAATCTCTTGAGGTACTAAATATATACATATATTCCGATGAAAGTAGACTTTAGGTAGGTATTATTTCAAACTATAGCATCTGAGTACTAAACTGTGGTCCGGCCACAGAGGACCACACTATTATTTTTGATTAGTTTATTGACTTTTACGAGAGGCAAGCCGGCTAAGTTCCCAACTCTGTGAAAAAAGCCTAAGCCTAATATTTTGAGATGACTGTGTGTGTCTATGTTATCTGACAGGCATTTTTTTGGCCATCACCCCAGGTACCAGGACTTTTTTTGCACAATGAGTTTCATTATTCCGTCTACACGGATGGCGTAATGGTTTAAGTGATCATCTCGCGAACTGCAATGGCAGCGATGTCGTGAAATTTTTTTATTACTACTCTAAATAATTATAAAATTCGTGTTTACGCAGCGGCGAGGCGGAATCATTCTTTTTCCAAGACGAATGGACGTACTTAACTAGTAATTTGTCATTCTTTATTAATTGCATTTTTTATACCTATAAGATGGTAGATAAGCACACGGGCCACACGGGTCTACCTGATGTAAAGTGTTACCATATTCTAACGCGTTTGCAGTACCATGGGCGTCACACAGGTGCTGCCGACCATATAGTAACATTCTTAAAGAGGTGGTGGGGAAAGGTTAAGGGAACTTCTATGCCACCACACACAGAGAGTGAAGTCTAAAACATAAAGGAGCCGTCAGCCGTGCAATATTTCAAAGCTGCTGTCAGAACAATAAGCTTGAATCAGTAGCACTAGCATGAACTCCTATCAAATTCTTAATGTAAAGGTTTCGAGAGAACGGAGCATTATGATTGGCAGTCTGCCTCTTGTGAACCTGTGTGCATGTGTAGCCCGCCAATCGCAATGCTCCGTTCTGTCGATACCTTTACATTACGAATTCGATAGTATTTCGTGCTAAGGCTACTAAACCCGTAAACGTAACGTAAACCCTGGTATTCATGGGTTATCATGGTCGGCAGCGAGAGTGAGAGTGTACACCGTCACTTTCTTTTTGTGACCGTTCGACTGAGACCTTTTAGGACTCATTTCCGACACACGAGCCCTTGTTTAAGACCCAGATGAGAAGAGATAGGGCGATCCCTATATTGTTAGCTCACCGAGAACTACGCGGCTCAAGGAAATTGCAAGCATTGCTGATGTTAAGTGTTAACAACCTAAGCCAGGCCATCATTTTGGCAGGCATCTTATGCAGAATAAAGTGACTATGTATTTAGGTTAAAACTCACTAACCACACATAATTTCTAAGAAGCACGAAATGAAATTGTTGAAATTAATGAAAACCGATGTTCACTGTCACATAATTTCATTTGTATCACTGACATTGCACCAAAGATAAATCTATAGAACTATTTCTTCGACCAAAATATGACAAAGTTCGAACTGAAAAGTTTCTACTAGTTTCCGCCCATTGTTTGGTACGTTGCTTCCTGTATTTTGTCTGGTTAAAATTGCAGTCTATATCCCTGTGGCCCGTTAGGTCCAGTTATCGTTTCGTCTAGCCTGTGTCCGTAATGTTCAAATCCCGGATAATCAAAATTGCCGTTTAATTCCAATTCACTGATAACTTATATTCAGTTCAATTTCAGAGCAAAATTCGCTTATTTATTTAGTTTAGGTACATCAAAATAATAATTATCAACCAGGCCTTATATGAAAGATTATTATATAATTTTGTATTTACTCATCATCATCACCTTTGCGTTAGACCCGGTCGTATCCGAGGCCTTCATCTCTCGAATCCTCTATTTTGTTTTACTATATATGGTTTATTACAATTTATCATATAGAGAAAAATCTGATGAATACCAACCTTAGAATATTTATTTCCGTGTTACTCTTCTTTTTGATATGTTCAATGGTGACTCCAGTTAATTTCTTTATCTGAACGGGGACGACTCCCCATTTGCCGTGACTCCATATCTTTTTCTTATCCTCAGTCACATCGAGGTTGCTTGCACTCGCTATCGGCAAACCGTATGCACTCGTGTCGCTCTAAAATCACATTCATCATTTCAAGTAACACTAGTCCAACGTCTAGATATAAACTAGACTCGGAAAAACTTTTAAACTTTTAACCTGAGCAAATTGGGCAATTCTTTTCACTAAGGTCATGCAAAACTACACAACTAAGAAAATAGCACGCAGTGGTAATGCCCTCAAACATACTTTACTGTCGTCTGATTTGCTGTTCGGCGATCGACCCTGCAGCTGCTCGTCAGCCCACTGATCGAAGTTCTTCAACTCGCTCATAACTTCCCAAAGTTTATCATCACCATCTTTAGAAGAAGCAGATGTATTCTGACTAGATACATTCACATCACCTGCCGCTTTAGGCCCATCGGGCATATCGTCACCATAATCTACGAAACTCTTCTGTCTGCTGAAAGACAGAGAGTTATTCTTATGGAAGGACGGGTAGTCCGCCTGCTCGTCTTCCTGGAAATCTATATGCTTTTGAACTATGAAGTCCAAGTCTGGTGATCTGCTTATCCTATGCCGCGATTGTCGCCTGCATTTTTGTGGCTCAGAAAATGAGGCTGTCGGAAACATATTCCCAGGCATGAACACCTGATTTTGGAACAAAAACTGTATGTTAGGTACGGGGTTTTCATAAACTACTCTATCTGGGGTTGTGCTTCGTGCGCGTTTCTGTTTTTTCTTATACTTGATACCCGATTTCTTTTCATAATTAAACGTGTTATCGTGGTCGGTGGTGCAATCTGTGCAAGAGACAGGCAAAGAATGTCTGCCACATTTTTTCTTTACGGGCGTTTCAAGTGGTTCCTTGGCTCCTGACGATCTTCTCGCTTGGAATTCTGCTAGGTCTCTTTTATACTCCTCGGTACGGATAGTACCGACTTGTGTATTGCTTTGGGAGTACTGGGTTTCTGGCGAGGGGTTGCTGGCGCTCACGTGTGTCGTTACAGTTACACGCTCTCTGTGGACAAACAAACAATTCTTGAATTAGTGAAGTTCTTTGCTTTTATAACGGTAAACTTATACTAGGAATAAGTCTAAACACCTAGTTTTTAGCTGGAGATGCCTAAGTCAGACGTATGAAATAGTTGAGAAGTCGCAACACATCATAACGATTCAAGGTGACGACTTCGAATGTTCAGTGCCGATTCTTCACATCGATTATTATCTAGGCGGAAGGAGGAAGGAAGGTGACAGTTCGCAAGTATTTCTGCAGTTATCTATAATCTACAACAAAGCAACTCTTAAACCAAACCGCTTTCGGTGAGCTCAACTCTAGTGTTCTAGTTCACTACTTTAGTAATATGAACAAAAGCCAAGATTCTAACTTTTAGACATGATTCTTGCGTGTGTTGGATTAATTCGATTCTCTCTAGATGGTTACAATTGTAATATTTTTAAACTGAAGGCGTCTAAATTAACAATGGAATGGGAAAAAGTGAACAACATAAAAGTACAAATAACAGCAACTAATGGCAGTTCGGGCGGCATTCAGGCAGCAAAAGCGTGGGATTGTCGCGGGTCAACGACGACGCGATCCACTTCAATTTAATGGAATTTAGTATTGAATATTTTGTACAATTTGTCTAAATTTTAATTCGTTCGTCGCGTCGACTTAAATAACTAGGAATTGGAACAGATAAAGTAATATTACTTAGGTCCGTTATGACCGAGTCATCGTCGCTTTATGCATTGAGGCTATATGGGAGCGGTCACAAGAGTCCTGCGATTGCGGGGCCCAACTCCAGTACATGTCACCTTCTTCTCTTGCTCATTGTGCCCCTCCATTTTTACCACAGAAAACTTATGTACAGCAACGAAAAAATCTGTCATAATCCAGATTTACTCGTGCTATTAACTCAAAGAATAGAGAAGAAATAGGTTATCATCATTTAATTAGTTCATCGTAGTCGGTTCCGGTCGCATCCGAGACCCTTCAACTTAGAGTCGGGCGTCCGCTAACAATAATTAATATAATTTGCCTCAGTTCTGTACTATCGTGAATATAAAATCTACCCTATTTAGTATTTCAGTAAATGAAAGAAATATCATTAATATCTGGTCTACAAGATTCATTTGATTTTTGACAGTAATGTTAATAGTAATTTCGTTACATCTGGATTAGATATTGTAAATTACTTAAACGGATAAAGCTTTCTATGGCTCGACCTAGTTCTACACGAATCGTATTTGCCGCCTGGCAGAGACTATTTCTATGAGCTGGCTCACAAAAAAAGACTAGGAGTCTGGTTATACAACAAGTATTCTTTAGACAAGGCGCTTATACAAAAATACGATCTTTTTGTATCAGATGACCTCATATGAACTGTGGTAACTTTGCAGTGTGAAATCTGGTCTATGGATACAACACTGATCTCTCGGTAACTAGTCTATTCATCTACATATCTCCATCGAAGATAACACAACGACAGTATTGTGTATGCCTTGAATAAAAGCCGTACAAATAATAAACTTCCAAATAAAAAATCGTAAAGTAAGAGGCGATGATAATCTCGAATATCGACGGGACCACCGATACACTTTTACCGATTAGCAATTTGATCAGGCTAGCGAATTTGTTCCCAGGCATTGTATACTGACAATTTGATCTCTCGTGAAACTACTCGCAGATCGCACGATGGACAGATTGGGAGTGTAATCATATCTTCAACTATAAAGCATTTGCGAAATATCTTTTGTCATGTGAAAGTATGCGTTTAATAATGTTTCATTTTTAATATAGATATTTTTATAGCACCTAGGTGGCAGACAAGCACTACGTTTGCAAAACCAGGGCCGTTAGTGTTATATTCGTGCCCACCCTATAGAAACCTTCTAATGCCCATTTAGAAGAGGTGTTAGTGTGTGTGTGTTTTTCGATAAGGTTAAGAAAAAGACAAGACAAATTGCTATGGGCATAGCAATTTATCTTGCTGCGCTGGCACATAGAAGCTTTCTTAATCTTAAAACAGTGAGACTGATAGGCACTAAAACTCATCAGTGAGATCGCAAATATTCCAATTCTAAAATTTCACTGCGGAGTACAGGTTATAAACCTAAGACCTACACGATGTTTTTAAAAAGTAAATACTGATAAATTTATTTGTCTTTATTCTTCAAAAGTACCTATGTCTGACTATTCTGTACTTAGCTCCAAAATTTTCTAAAGTTATTATATTATTATTACACAATCATAGTTATTCCAGTTGCATTCAAAACTTGACCTTACAAACATGGTGTATCTACTGTCTGACTCCGCAAGAAAAGCCACCTCCAGAACGTCCGTAAATACCGACTGGATTTCAAGTAGGTATAGGCTATTAAGTTACGTTATTAGGTATAATAAAACCATCACGCATATACAATAGACAAGCGTGAGTATAAACACATAAAAGAAAGAAAATAGAAAAAAGAAGACAGTAACAAAGTGAAAAAGCCTTTTAATCAAAGTCATCCACTTCATTACTCAAGTAACTTTCCAGTTTACGGAGCCTGTCACTCATATTTTTTTGCCTCACTTTGTTTAGTTAACAGTTTCATCAATGCAGCGGTTATAAGGCTATTATAACCTCGAATACAGCGGAAGTCAAAAACAAAAGTTCGCTTATGAGATCGAGACAAACAATACATTATGTAATATTGTAAAACAACTGAGAACATTCCGGGACCCCTGCCGATATTGGCTTTATGTAGGGCTGTCAAGCTATTAAGATAGACTAGTAAACTAAAAAGTAATAATCAGCATCGTGCTCCTACTGAGAACTTCCAAACAGTACCTTTCGTAATAGAACCCCTGCTGATATTGGCTGAGCCTGTCGTTAACTCTATCTCATTGCCATTTTTAACTATAGGTAGGATTTTACGTACCGGTACCGGTAAAGTCGTAACGTATTGGTACTCGTACCTATCTGCACGGTTTTTGGACCATAAGTCGCAAGAGATGCCTATATGGAGGATAAAATCTATGATTGGTAGATTTGAGCTGGTCCAGAACTGTGGTACCGCGTGCTATTCTCAAAAAATGTATAATATGATATTTTTTTTTTTTTTTTTTTTTTATACCACTTAGGTGGCAGACAAGCACACGGCCCACCTGATGGAAAGCGGTCACCGTGGCCTATGGACGTTTGCAACACCAGAGGCGTCACACACGCGCTGCCTACCCTATCCTATATCTACCTATGTCTATATCTAATGTCTATACCTATATCTAACCTATATCTACGTATCCTCCGCATTCTAGAACCCATAACACAAGCTAGTCAAACTACGCTTACCATGGGTCTAGGTGACGTTGTGTAGATTGTCCTAGAATATTTATTTATTTATTACTAGCTGATGCCCACGGCTTCGCCCGCGTGGAATTTTGTTCCCGTTCCCGCAACCCTTGGGAACCTTTTCCCGGGATAAAAAGTAGCCTATGTGTTATTCCAGGTTCTAATCTACCCCTGTACCAAATTTGAACCAAATCAGTCCAGCCGTTTATGCGTGAAAGAGGAACAAACATCCATCCATCCATCCAAACAAACTTTCGCCTTTATAATATTAGTAGGATTTACTGAGCAGTAACTGGTATAGTCTCTATTTCACCACTGACTCTCTAATAATATAAGTATAAGGCGACCTAATGTTTGATCATTTAAACCTTATTTTTCGTTTCTCTCCAATTGAAACCACACGCTGCGGGTCTCATATGTCTTCCAATGCCGGGGTGTAAAGTGGTCCATATGACATTTATCTCGCATCCTGGCTGACACAAGATCAACCTCCGATTTCGAGATGGCCCCCCTCGGCCCTCGGGCGAGAATCTGTCCATCCTACACATAAGATCTTTGAGGAGACAGGTAGGTAGAAAAGACAATATTTTGCCGACATTTCACAAACTGCTACTAAACCCACATTATAGTGAGATAGTTGTTGTTTTACGGAAAAAAATCACACAGTTAATTTCGGAATGAAATCGAAAGCCGGGATAGGAAAAAAAAAACAAAATAATGGGATATTTAAAAGATAAAAGCAGTGTTCGTCCTAAAAATAAAAGAAATCTTACCATTTCCACGGTACTGTCAAGCGAATGTACTTTAATATACTACATTTATATTGTTGAAACTTATTACAGTCAAAAGGACGTAGTAAGTCTACCCGAAGAGCGAAACCTATGCTCGGGCCCTCTCCGTAAGTAGCGGCGCTGCCTACACCACGATGGTAACTCCAAAATGCCGTCGATTCGACAGAAAAATTACTAAGTCGATAAATCGAATACGTTATCCCTGATACTGTCAGTGTCCACAACCACGAGATAGGCTGAATGACTCTCGAAGTCTGGCCAGATTACACCTCTACTACAAGCGACAGTAACCTCATGGTGTCCTATTAGAGGCTAAATGATTACCAGAACTAAACCCAAAATTTACGGAGTTTTGTTAATGTTGCGACAAGGAAACGAGAAGTCAATATTGAATATGTTTACGGACCGTAAAGTTACGGATATAATATTTGTCTGATGTGTGCAATATGTGTGGAAAAAATATTGGTGATATTTGCGAAATGTTTTAAACGATGACGAAATAATTAAATTAATGTTACTAACATAGTTACTTTAGGAACAATAAATAAATGCTACCATAACGAACCTGTACCACCGAAGACTAACATTAACACTATTACTGTAGCTAAGAATTAACAAATAAAAATAAATTAACAATCTAATGTCAATTACCCTAATCATTGACTTGTCGAAGAAGACCATAATGATAACTGTGTCATGCAATATGTATGTCTATATAATTTATGACTTGAAAATTTTAATTACCAAATGATAAGAAATAACTAAACCAAAGACCACGGAGTTTGAGATATCAGACTTTCATATTATATCCCCAATTCTGGGGACAGCAACCCTGATTTTTTGAAGGAAACCAGGAGACTGCGCATTTAGGTAACAATTTACTATAAAGGCTTTCTTTCTGATCCCTCCGATCTAGAAAAATCAATCCATGGTTCATGGTAGGCTTTGAGAAGGTTTTAATTGTGTGCCTCGTCTGGTTATTCCGAAGCCGTGGAACCACCCGGTCCAATCCAAATTTTCCCTTAACCCTTGTATGAATAGCCTCCCAAATCATGCTGTAATGGGTAAAGTTACTGGTACACAACAATTTGGATTGGTACGAGTTTTGATCTACTCGGTACGCACTACGCAAGCGTAATTCACTTGAATAACGGAAATTATTTTCCCCAAAACTATCCATTTTTATTAACCTAGTTTAGACTAACAAGTAGGTAGTTTATATCAAAAATAAAAGTAAAAAGCGGTACTCAAGTCATGAGTCATGACTCATGCGTAATGCCCGCGATGATAGCGCTCACAAAGCTGTCTGTCTAACAATTTTAGTTATTTATAAAGCAATAAAAGTACAACGTCGCTTGCCTATCTAACAAATAAGTTTGGTGAAAGTGAAATTTCAATAACACTGTTTTAGAAGCATTGAAAGGCCTCAGATTGAATCGAACTGGTAATTAACCGAACCATCAATCACGCCGGTGCACCGAGGAGGTATTCTTTTGTAGTCACTTTTTCGAAATTACTCGGTCGTGCGCAGTGAATGATGTAGTCGAAAATTTTGAACACTAGCTTTTGTGGTTCCCTTGCGTCTAATTAAACGAAAGTACGCGTATTGTACCTACGTCACTGAATACGATGATGGAAGAAAGTTTGTTTTCTTGTTTGTATTTAGTAATTTATATGTAATTTTATATAGGTATATATTAAACCATTACCCATAGGTAATGGACTGCTGAGACGAGGTCTCGAGTTCGAGCCCAGGTTTTATCATGGCACAACACCAATGACTTTTCGTTGCTTTTCGAAGTTACCTGCGATAAATACACATTGCCACCTATTACATTGGGACCTAAATATAACCTGGCGAAATGAGGATGATAGCACTCTGCACCCTTCGGGGATATAGGCGTGATATTATAAAAAAAATAATTAAGTATGCAGATTTCATAAAATGGTCCCTACAAGGTCCATCGACTATTTTTCGATATTTTCTAAAGTCGTCGCTTTTTTTATCAAGGAGTTTATTCTCCAAAATGTTTTTTTATTTCTTTTTTCCCCATGAGGTCAGAGTAAAACATGGCCAACTTTTGCTAGTTTGTGTCAAAAAAACAACAAGCAAATTTCTATAGCTTTTGTAGATCACGGTATCGTGTGGTCTGTAATCTATTTGAGATGCTTTCTGCTAAATTATATAATACTTGCAAGTATGAAATACTTCTATAGTATTGTTTATCACAATATCAAAGACTTTCACAGATCATATAATTTAATCGAACCTAGAGGCAATCTGAAGCTGTATTGTTCGCTAGTCTATTCCTCAGAGCGGACGGACCTATACTACTGTTTCAGGACAATTACGGCTCATGAAAGGGTCTGAGCAATCCAAGTATGAGGCTGGACGTTCGTTCTGTTCGCGACCATATAAGACCTCTTTACGAAGACTATACTTCAGTTTTTATCGTGGTTTACCAGAGGTGTCACGATGGGGTGGAGCCGCCGCCGGTCTCCCTAGCAGAAGCAGGCCACGGCGATGGCGCAAAATGCCACTCCATACCCAGGGGCCAGATGGGGACACCATGGTCCCCACATTGGGGGAAGAGGGTCATCTCGACAGAGATGTCCCCGGGTCTGCCGGGGTGTGAGAGATATGTCTTGTATAAACTCACCTCCGGCAATCAAGGACCCATGGACGGCGTGCGTTTTGGTCGGTTCGAGTCCGACATAATCACCTCCATCGGTTTTGGTGGAGGTGGTATCCATGAGGATTTTGCGCACGATAAAAAAAGGGGTGTCACGATGGGTTCATCTCGACAGACATTTCCCAAACGCAAGGATGATGATGATGATTATGAAGCTAAACCAAAACAACGAGAAGACGTAAATAGACAACAAGGAATAACGCGATAAAGATGGTTATCGAGTCGGAAATCTGTGCTATTTAATCTATTTGTCTGTTAATCTTTCACAGCTAAACCAATTTTGATGGTATTTGGCACATGGGTAGATGGAACCTTGAGGAAGGACATAGTCTATGGTTGGTCTCGATAACCGACATCGACATGGGCGGCGCCGCGGTCAACATGTAGCAAGCTATATGTATATCTTGCCCAACAAAAAAACGAAGCGAACAGTAGGCAGGGCAGGTCAGTGGGAAATTAATTGCAACGAGCAAAGGGAAGTTTTCAAATTAAGTTCTTGAATTAAACCAGTTTTATTAGAGTTGGCACCGGGTCTGCGGGGTGCCGAAGATATGCCTGTATTATCGAACCTCCGGCAATCAAAGACCCAAAGACGGGTTGCATTTTAGTCGGTTCGAGTCCGAAATAATCACCTCCACCGGTTTTGGCGCAGGTGGAATCCGTGGGGATTTTGAGCACGATAAAAAAAGTTTATTAGAGTTTTGAAACGAACACGCAACGCGATCATTTCATTTCCGAACGTATTGGAGTATGCATTTGTTGGCTGCTACGTGTGTAAGACACCTGCTGTGTATGAGGTTCCGGGTTCGATTACCGGGCAAGAAGTCTGGAAAAAGTGTCGGATGATGGCATTCACTCGCCTTCGATCATGAGGGACCGAATTCAAATATTGTGTCCCTCACTTCGGTGAACACAGGAGTGTTATCTATCACATATTTTTCCCATTGGTGTAAGCAGAGACGACAAGCAAGCAAGCAGAGCAAGAAGATTCTGTCTTTATACACTTCACGTGCTTCCTCAGTTTTTATAACAGGTTTATACCACACGGCCCACTTGATGGAAAGTGGTTACCGTAGACTACGTACTTGTGTAGTAGAAGTGTCTAACTCGTGTTCCCAACCCTCTATTGTTATTATGCCGTGTGTAAATAAAAAAAATATAATCTAGAAATAATTTCAAAGATTTAAATTAAAGTTTAAATGTTCGAAATTATTTCTAGTAGGTACGTATTATTGGCATAGTAGGTAACAAGCTAAGACAATGTTAATGAACCTAATTCGAAAAAAGAAGTGTCAATGACCTCTGCACTGTCGACCCAGTTGATGAACTAAACATACATGTAATTAAAAACGTAAATATTGGTAAAAATATTATAATAAGATAAATTCCATTATCATACCTGCATATGCCCAACAGGTCAGCTATTCTGGAGCTTAGAAAATGACTGAACATGTTGGAGTAGCAATAATAGGTAGGTACTTTTGATGCAATAATTAACTGCATCTAAGTACACAATGTTGGTGGCCTCTATCGAAATGAAATCAATGTATTGTACAATTCTGATGATTCAACATTCGGTGGACCACTTACATCATCCTGGGTAGGCACAATATGCATACCGGTTTCATTGTTAACTCACATTTTGTTGGGTTTTTGTGGTCTTAGTAGGTATAACTAGACCATTGTAAGCCATTGAGAACTGCTTTAAATAGATTCGGGTTAAATTACGAACGTGAATTCGGAATAATAACATTAGCGAAAATATTATTGAGAGTAACTTTTAGTAAATAATACGGCGAACAAGTTTTATAATAATTTGATGAGAAAATCAAAACAATGAAACTGATATCATGCCGGTACAAAAAAATAAAATAAAAAAAAACGTAGGTACTCACCGTCGCAACCACTTGAAAACTCCCATATCTTGTACAGAATCCACTTTTGTTTAAATAATTTTTGCACATAAAATAATTAGCTATCTAGTAATTATCAACTATTTTAAACTAGTAGAGGTAAATATCGTATTTGTAACAGAAAGCCCGACGGTACGAGATACACGAGAACATTACCGGCGCATTAGAAGTTCGATCGTTATAAAAAACGACTGGCAACAAAGACCACCGATATATTGTGCGGTCAGACAAAACATCACGAACAACGCGGCATTCGCAATGAGTTGAATTTAGTTTTTTGTACAAATTACTTTTCGTTGCGCTCCGGTGACCAACTTCATGCGCGCCGGTCGTGTTGGTGGAGTCTCGTCAGGTTTTGTCTGCCTTCTATTGCGTTTACTGCGGTCACAGACGGCTCATCAACCGTGCGATGTAAATGAACTACCGTACAATATGCATTTATACCTTTTATCTATATAACTTCGGTATGGGTAGATGAAAAATAAGTAAAAGTATTTAAACGATTGTTTACCTTACACTTGTGTCTCTAACTGAATTACTTCTAAGAGCCTTGTATTCGTATAAAAACTTCTTCATTGCCGATTTAAACGTAACAAAGTTTGTAGACAATTAAAAATCTTACATCACAAACCTCAAAAATCAACACCTACAAAATCATAACAATTGCAAATTGTACCGTAATTCGTAATGATAAATAGACTTTGTTTATATTTTTTGACGTTATCGAAATAAGTCTTCCTGTGAGGTAAGAAAGGGAAATGAAGGAAATTCTCGTTACAGAATACTATAGTCAAATTCAATTTATTTATGATTGATTTTAGATTTCGAGCCTGAAAGAATTAGAATATCGGTATTAGATCCGAGTAAATAATTTCGTTGTTTTGTTGACTATTAGAGTTTTTAATACAATACTGACTTGTATTATAATATTTATTAAGTAAGATTTTTGAATTCCCCTTATTTATTTGATTTCCGGTTATAATGTGACAGACATCTTGATTAGCTTGCGATGTCTATTTGACAATTTGACTATGACGAATATTGTCATTTTTTCGTTGAGTTTTTTTTCTATTTTTTACAATACCTAATGCAAGATGCATATCAAATATCACAAGTAACAAAATATTCCTTCCACCAGCCTTATTAAAGTTATTCTTAAGTGGAGGTCCGGTAAGTTTAAAATTATTATTACTCTATCGAGATCAACATCATACTAAAAGCAGGAATATAGTAATATAGCAACACTGTACCAAAATTAGCGATGCGCGACTGCGAATGATCCGCCGAGTCGAATGAACTACGACTACTAATATTCACATTCGACTTGAATATTAGTAATCAACTAATTGTTTAAGTCGAATAAGCACTACTAATTAGTAGTTGGCAACTGAGTCGAAACAAAGTCAGTAATTAATGAATTCGACTCCGCCAGTTTGAAACGACGAGTTTAATAATGATCTTCCGCTATTTCCGACTAGGTAGCAAGCGCCTCACAGATAAAGGGTTCTAAGTGAAAATTTTAAAATACACAATAAAGTAGGTACACAAGACAACAACGATAGCCTGTCTAGTGATATAAGTATTATACAGATCTTTATATTGATTTTGGCAAGCAGAAAAGGTCACCAGTGTTCGACATGTATGTGTGTGTAACAATAACTCGTTTCCTCACTCACACACACCTACACACTTGCAAATTACAATTGATTCAAAACCATTCGTATTTATTTATCTTCAATCATCAGTTTACACTTTCTTCAATAATAAGAATAACTCATAAAATTCTTATTACTACTATATGAACGTGGTTTTTGACATTATGTTAGTAAGCCTTTGTGACCCCGGGGTTTACAGATACGCTTTTGAAAAGTTTCAATATCGTAAGGTTTTGAGTTCGATTCCCAGTCGAATTTTACTTTTTGAACTTTTAATATTTGTATATCTTTATGTTAATTACTTACCTATTAAGGGAATGTTTAGGTAACATCACAAAAGTATCTTTATATTTTAGTTATAATTTTATAGCAACTTAAATCAGTAGTATTTTTATTATTACTGAGCGAGTATTGTTGCACACACATGATTGCATGAATGTTTCTCGTATGTATTGGAATTTATGCTACCCTCATTCTCATGATTAAAATAACATGATAAGTAATTTTAATTTTATCTGTCAACAATTGGATTCGTTGTGCTTTCCACACGGTTAATAACAACTTTTTTATTCATAAAAATGAATCAACAACTTACAACTATTATGAGAGCGCATATTATTACTTTGCATGAGTAAAATATTTCAATACATGAAATATCTCGAAAATTGAACATATCGGTAAGTAGTATTTTCTGCAATTTATTATTATGAAAGTTATTTGATTTTATAATCCTGGATAATCTATTATTTCTTCCAATACTAATAATGAACAAAAATATATAAGTAGATAAATTTTACAGAATTTTAACAAGGAATTGTATTACTTTATTTTCATTACAGATGGAAGCTGTGCAGCGGTGGGTGCGCCGATATGGCGATTCAGGCACCATAGACCGTCTTCAGCCTGGCCCCAAAACCTTTGCCTACACCGATGCGTGTTCTTTGCATAAAGAGGTGGTGGAAAAACATATAGGTAGAAAACCCCTTTATGTCCACCCGTGTTATGTCCACCAAACACCATGTTACATTGCAAACAGTAAGGAACCATCTTCGGGCGGCTGGGATCAAATGTCGCAGACCGGCAAGAAAAATTTTGATGTCGGATCTTCATCGTCGAAGTAGGTTAAGTTTTGTCAGGGACTATTTAAATTTTGACTGGTGCAACAATATAGTAATATTTAGTGACGAAAAATGTTTTAAATCAGACAAGGATGGACGCAAAATTTTATGGGGAAAAGCAGGTGAGCGATATTGCCAAAAAATATTCTACCGTGCAGGTCTAGTGGTCATATTACTTTAGGGTACTGGGGTTGGATGTCCTCGATGGGTCCTGGTGGGTTGGTTGAAGTAGGTGCTCTTATTATTATTATCTATGTTTTATTACATTGTAAGTCTGTATTTTAGTGGTTTCAATTATACTTAGGTATATATACTCCGGTATAGATAACTTGGAATAATTAAAACCTATATACTTATACCTATATACCTATTATATACTATATACTTATACCTATATACTTATACCTATATACCTATTATATACTATATACTTATACCTATATACTTATACCTATATACCTATTATATACTATATACTTATACCTATATACTTACTATCTAATATATAGGCAAATTTAAGCAAATAAATGACTATTATTACTATTTATAATAAAAGTTGGAATATGTTGCGCCATTTCTTCGCACTAGTGCCTAGGAACTAAAAGATGTAGGTAATTATGTGGCATCATTTTGAGAAATAAAGAAATTAAACTGTAAATAAGTGAGTGATGTTATTGTTAACGAAATGAGAAGTTATTACATTTTTGCATATAGTATAATTTCTAAACGTTAACATGGTGATTCACTACACTTTAGTTACTGAAAGTTAATTAGTTTACCTGCTTCCATACTTGTCTGATTTAAACATCCAGAAGGATAATAATGAATAACCTATTAATTATATAAAGAATGTTTAATGTATAAACCTAAACGTATTGCACTCGGCTACGCCCGCTTGGATTTCAATTATCCCGCACAATAGTATATGACTATTCTTAGGTCTACTAAATAAATCTGTTTAACTGTTTAGAATTAGTTTAGTTACAAACATTGTGACTCGAGATTTTTTAGATACTTTCTTCTACGACACAACACAACTAAATTATTTATTTACTGAACAATTATATCATTGAAACAATGATGTTGTTTTATTTTCCATATTATTATTATTTTTGAGATTACGGAACACTTAGTATAAAAGTCGTGTTTGTGGTATTAAAGAACCATACGGTTCTTTAATATCACAAACAAAATAAAGAACTAAAATAAAACTATTAATTAATCAAACCGCCTATATCAATTTAGCTGCGGTTCGAACTTGCAACCTTCGCATTGCCATTACGCCTATAATACCACTCAACTACGTGAGCCTGTGCTGTATTGGTGAAATTTACCTTCTCATTCGATGGCAGGCAAATCACTCACTAACACATATTCAATCGTTCACAATTCACTGGCACACATAAACACAAAATCGCACACATATGTGACTTCAAAGAAATGAGTTATTGTTATTGATATTGACTGTTCTCACACATATGTAAAACATACGGGTGCTTCTTCCACTTGACTCAAATCATAAATAGATTGTATTAGATGGTTAGGCTATCATTTTTGTTTTGTGTACATGCATTGAAGAGTTTAATTTTAAAAAATAGGCAAAAGAATCAAAGTTATAAACGACTCAACAAAATTAAATTCTAGTATATAAAATATACTAAAATTTAATTTTGTTGACTCGTTTATATAATATATAATCACAACTACGAGGTATTATAAATTATTCGGTAATGGCGGGCGATCGCGGTCGAATGGTCGACTGAATGAAATAAACTCCGATTGACTAACGAAATTAGTAACTCGTTAGTTACTAATTTCGTAAATCATTCGAATGAAACGAATGATTCATAAAGTCGAATAATTCGACTGGAATCATTCATAGTCGCGCATCTCTAACCAAAATGTCATTCTTGATTTTGGAAGGCAATGTTTACAGTTGTGTTTCATTTGAATTTATATTATTTTTTTGTCGTTTACTAATGAATATATAGATGGATGAATTAAGAGGACCAAATATACAGATTGTACTACACGTCAAAGATGGTATTTGTGACTTCTACAGTGAAGATTTACACCACAAAAGATCTTATATTATAATATTGTTGCGATATTTTCAGGTCTGGGATTCGGCTTTTTAAAAGCTCCATTTATAGTAAGCGGCTCGCTCAATGGATATATGTTGGAAACTGATCCTGTAGTACCTTCACATGCACCAGTTTTTGACGCCGAACTTGTTTGGGAAGCAGATAAAAGAAGATTTCGGAGGTAAACAATGTTTGAAACCACTTTTTACTCTTCGGCCCATTGCACAGGTATTACACTAAAACCATGAATTATGTTCACGAAAAATTCCTCTTTGGCCACTGCCTACATCATAAAGGCATCAACTGTTAAAATATTAAGTTTGTAGCCTTAGCGACTCATACAAATTTTATGAAGCAATTAGGACAAACAGTTGTCATAATACACATACAAATCGCGCTGTGCCGTGGAGTAGTGTAAATCAGCCCGCCATACCATACCATACACATAAATAAGTCTTTTAATTTTACTTAAATCTTGCTTAATTTTCTATATTGCAGTTTACGAGTTCAAAATGTGCCTGTCAAAGTGGAAGTATTCACAATGGGGACACAGGGGAGGAAGGACAAAGTCGGATACTTACTCCTGAGCTTGCTAGGTGCTCAACCGTGTCCTTCAAACAAAATTGTTGATGTATGTTATCATGTGCATGTTTCTTACAATTATTACTTTTATTAGCACTAACGGTTTGTTTGATTGCACACTAGGAGAGACTTTTGTCCAGTAGTAGTGTATGTATGTATTTTAATTTTAATTTTGTTTTTTTTTGTACACATAATAATTCAATAAATACTTATGGACATAAGAGTTCCATCCTCATATACTTGGTGACTTGCCTGCTACTCTGTAAAAGCCTTTAGAGTTTAAGGAATGAATAAAACAAAAATTACTCAAATTGGTCTAGCCATCTTCAAGTTTTGCGCTTTGCAACATATTTAGCGATTGAGTTTTATTTATATGGATACTTACAGGGACAAAGTATGTATGTTATATATATCTCATACTACACAAAACCGAGGTGTGCGAAAGTGACAGTATATGAACCGTAATTTTTTTTATAAACTGGTAGTCATGAAAAGTGCATGTTTAATTTGATATGACATTTTTAAATTCGGTAATATGCTCGGGACTGTTGCTCTATTTACGCTAATTATAATAACTTTATAGTTTTTACTGTATTTATTTATCTCTTTTCAGATTAAGCACTCATGGCATAGATTGCTAGGAGTAAAGTCCGAAGGCAAATGTTGCCATCCTCAGTTAATGATGAGCCTCTCTATAGAAGACAGGATCAACACTCCTACTCCTGTAAGTAATAACTAAGTGGAGCTTTAGGTATTCTGATTTTAAACACTAGTTGTTACAATACAAGCTTGACTTTTTACCTGACTGCGCGACGCAAAGGAGGGTATTGTGTTTATCAGTCTATGTATGTTTGTATGTATGTATGGATGTATGTATGTTTGTTTCTATGTGACGTTCTAGAGACCAAACGCATAGGCCGATTTTGATAACTCTTAATCGCAATACACACTGAGCCCGCCGGGCCGCCGCGCCGGGTTGTCTAATGTCGGCAACTTTTTGTCGACGGGCTAGTTGGCGGCTTCACTTATTGCAATGTCGGAAAACTGTCGGTGGCATGTCGGCGACTTAGATGAGAAATATCGAAAAATATGGGTCCAGGGTCGCCGGGCAACTGAGCACAGGCGTATGCAACTGCGCAAGCCACCAACATGTCGGCGGACAACACACGCGGGCGCATGTTGCCGACATGATTTTTTTCATACAGGCCGCCGGGGTGTGTACGCGGGCTGTGCCGGCGGTCCGGCGGGCTCAGTGTGTATTGCGCTTTACGTCAATCGATTCGTCTTATTGTAGTTACCGATATGATTATTTTTTTCTTAGTACTTCTTTTTTTTTCAGAGAAATGAATTGCGTATGTTTCATAGTAATGAAGTTGCATATCCATCCAAAAGCTCAGCACCGCACACTCCTCCAGCTAAATCAATGTTGATGACTTTGAGTAAGTTTATGCAGACTATCACTGCGAGAGAAGGAAAACTCGAAATAAAAGCTATAGTTTAGTAATAGTAGGCCAAATCATCATTCTCTGAACCTTTTTCCAACTCGGTTGGAGTCTGCTTGCCAGTCTAACTGTGATGCGGCTGAACTTCGCTTTGATATTTTCCGTGAAGCGACTGTCAATGACAGATGACCTCCACAATGGTGATATCGTAGTTCCAAGTTAGACTGGTTGAACTTTTGAGGGCTCTAACGCCCGTAACGACTGTCATATATCTTTGTATGGCAATCGGAACCGACGGCTTAACGTGCT
Organism: Pelosia muscerda; assembly: GCA_963691645.1. NCBI lineage: Eukaryota > Metazoa > Arthropoda > Insecta > Lepidoptera > Erebidae > Pelosia > Pelosia muscerda. Next base: position 11,780,503 of record OY829114.1, on the reverse strand, counting down.
CTCCGAGGCACGCCCAAACTAGTGCAAACAGCCATATTCATGCATACAACTTTTTGCACTGAGCGGGAATCGAACCCGCGCCCCAGCCACCGCAACAGGCTTATTAAACTAAGGAATAGAACTGGTCTCCAGAATAAACTAACCAATAATAGTAAGCTTTGGAAGTAAGCATTTGGTTTCCAGATCAAGGGGAGATTTGAGAGGAAAACCAAAAATAATGTTAGCGATGGTTTTTAGGTAGGTAGGACAGGAAGCAACGGTATCTTCCGTCCCTATTGAACAGTCCGACTGGGGAACCTCCGCCCTACAGAATACCGCGGCTAAAACCTTGTGTTGTGTTCCCAGTGATATGTTAGTCAGATCTCTCTGGAGAGCTTTTGTGCTGTCAGTGGGCAGACCAATTTGCATTCCACGTCGGTACATACGCTCTCCAAGGCATGAAAAGGTTCCCATAGGATCGGCAGCACAGGCACGACCCCCCCTGATTATGCCAACGTTCATAGGCCACGGTAATTACTTTCCATCAGGTGGACCGTGTGCTTGTCTGCCACCTAAATGTTATAAAACAGCGACGATATCTGCAAACTGTTAAAAATAATATCATGTTTATCTACAGATGAATACTTAGCTGAAAGTAAGAGGATGGTCACGTCGCCCGATCTCCAACCGAAGCTGATATGTGATGAGGGTCTGATACAAATTGGAGCAGCCAAGGAACTGTTCGTACTGAGTTTTGTTATTGGAAGTGTGGAGAATTTAGACTTGGTAAGATATATTTTTGTGTGTGCTTTACTAGTTAGGAGTTGATGTTTAATACCTATTAATGCTATATCAGATATTGCATAATAAAGTTTACCGAATTCAAAATAAATCATATAAAAACCGTAAGAAACAAAACTAACTGAAAATAGAAGCTAGGAGTAAGCACGAAGATATTTTGTTTCATTTACTCGCTTGGATGGCATTTAACTTGCCGAATATGAGAACTGCACTTTTCTTAATTTGAAAATCATTGAAATGTATTTTTGTTATTCCAGCTGATACCAGAGCAAGACAATAAGGAAACTGATTGTTATGTCACATATACAGTGTTTACACATAATATTATGACAGACAGGTTAGATTTTCAATAATATATGTAGATATAAATACTCTCCAGAACATAAAGTTATCATTAAAGCAACAAAGTGTGCGAGTGACATACATATCTATACACTCACCGCTGTCAACACAACACAAGGTTAATATTAGTCGCGGTATTTGTTAAGGATACTTCTTCTTGTCGGACTGCTCAAGAAGCAGTTTTGCAGTAGGTATTTATAGCTTTCCTAAAGACGCGCTAGATGGCGCATTCGGCACTTTTGGTAAGAAGAGTGTGGTGTCACTGTCACTATCACATGTAGTGTTCTCTAATTTATGGATGAAAAGTTCTTCGGTTTTATATATTTTGTTTTGTTTGGCAAAGTAATCGCTATTTTGAATGGCTAAAAAAAGGTGGTGCAAATATATACTTAAAGTAAGTAATGTTTTTGTTTTGTAGTACGTGTGAATTGAGCTAATATGGCATTAAAGGTAATATATAAATAGTATATAACTAACCACAATGTATTATTAACTAAAATTATGTAGGTATTATCATCCTTTTGAGGTTACAATGTTACATACAAACAATCTTCAACGCTTCAGAAACAGTACTGAGTCTAATTAAGACATTCGGTCAGTTCCTTCTTGCCACAGACTAAATTGACCGCCACAATTCAAATTAAAGAAGTACCAATAACTATGCTAACGCCATCTCCATATGATTTTAAAAACCATCTGACATATGCCTTCTGGAAAACTGCTCAATGTGACATTTCTTTTCTTTATTTTTCTTTATTTTTTTTTTTTTTTTTTTTTATACCACTTAGGTGGCAAACAAGCACACGGCCCACCTGATGGAAAGCGGTCACCGTGGCCTATGGACGTTTGCAACACCAGAGGCGTCACACACGCGCTGCCTACCCTAATGCTTAGTGTCGGTCTACCTAGCGTTATGAAGCATGTTGTAGAGTGATTAAACTATATGTCCTCCTCGCAGGGTAGCCGCCGTGTCGAGCAGTGCGAGCAGTAGCGCGCAGTTCAATCAGCGCACGTCACTCCGCCTGGCCTCGGACCTCGCCACGCTGAGCCGGTACTTCGCGCAGTGTCCGCACCTCGTCATCAAGATCTTTGCCGGCGAGAGAGATATAGGTACGTGATCTTTATAGAGGACACGTCAATTTGATTTCACCTCGCCGCATTAAATTTAGATATGAAAATGGGATTCGAACCCGCGATCTTTCTTTTCCAGGGGGAATGCTCCGACCGCTGAGCCACGAAGCTTCGTCTGAATCATTCAAATCCTGTGGAAGCATTCACTTTTTCCTAAATTTGATTTGAACAGTCAGCTTACTAATTGCTTTCATTCACCTCGCCTGATCGTTAGCTGAAGGCAGTCTCAGGAAAGAGTGAAACTTAACAATTGTTATAGATGTTCGAATGACAACTGGAACCGGACGCTAAACGTGTTCTCTGGTCTCTGGGGCTAGACCAGACCAGTTTAAATAACCATATTCATGCATACAAATATTTGCAATGAGCGGGGTCGAACCCGCCACCCTACACACACATTTCGATTAGATTTATCATTATTATTAAGTCCCGGTTGCATCTGTTTTTCTGCTAAGCGCCTGTGTTCGGTTTAATCATTTTCTTTAGGTACATGTGGCGAAACGATCAGTTCGTACCTAGGCGCAGAAAATATCGAAGTACAGGCGCATCACAGTCAGACTGGATAGCCGACCCCAACTGAGTTGGGAAAACGTTCAGAGAATGATGGTGTAATGAATGTATCCACAGGCATCTGCAGCGTAGACCTTCGCAAGATGGTTCCCACGGAGAGCTCGGCGTACTTCGTGAACAAGTTCTGTAACGCGGACGGGGCGCTGCTCATACACGAGCGGTGCTTCATCCTGCGCTGCGGCCCCGGGCCCCAGGACCTAGGACGCCGACCCTATGTCGACATCGAGATGAGCTTGCGATACGTCGGCGTTAGGAACGAGCTACAGGTAACAATAAAAAAACCCACGGATACCTCCTCAGAGATCCGAATTAGCACGGGTAGTTATGTTGGACTCGAACTCACCAAAACTGTCTCACACCATCAATTCTCGAGACGGAGTGATCTCTCACTCACCGGGTTTGGGTCAGCACCCGAATTTTTTTTATATAATTCTATTTTGTGAACTCCTCAGACTTCGTGAGAAATTGAACTAAAAATTTAAAAACTTCCAGCTCAAAAAATACCTCCAAAAAGTAAAAATTAATAATACGTGTGTTATCGTATAGGGGGATCTCTCACTGGTGAAGCACTCCTACATGCTTTCAAAACGATTCAAGGTCTCCCGACGCACACAGACACATGAAACTTATAACACCACGACGTTTTTACGTCAAGGGTTAAATAAATATATAAAATCTGCATCGATTTAACGATCGAACGCTTTTCAGCCGAAACCGAAGAATCTAACAGCCCGCAGTGTGACGCAGCTGGAGAGCGGGCGATGCAAGCCGGTGGCGGAGGCTTGCACCATCAACTTGCTCCCTAGCGGCAGCTGCACCAACTTGCAGCAGGACCTCGGGGGCATAGCGTACACCAACATGGCTGCCAGCAACACTGCTAGGTTAAAAATACATTTTTTATAGTAAGCTGTACAATACCTTATCTTACCACCGGAAAGAGATCATCGCACTAACTTCCCGGCCTACTTTTGCTAAGTTGGTAGTGGTACTTGAACCACATTAATATAAAATATATTTTCAACTGTTGCCGCCTGCCTGCATCCTGTTGGTTATCGCGACCAAAGCGCCATCTGTGAAACTTAAATTCTATATTTCTAATCATTACTCTGGTTCTACTTAACCAATTGCAATCAAACAAACGTAAGATTTTAAGTTAGACCAAATCACTTCAAACAAAAAAAAACCGCATCGAAATCTGTTCAATAGTTTTTGCCTCAATCGCAGACAAACACCTCTCTAACCTCTTTACAATTATATAATAGTATAGATACGCCTTCTGTGGGGCGGCCACGTTTTGCGTAAACCGCCAGACTACGTTGGTAACAAATGCCTGGCAATCGTGCCCCCGCCGGGTCCCGGCAGGAGGGGTAGACCCAAGTCCTGAGTCGACATCGTGGAGGGTGATATGCTTGTCAATGGTCTCACTACCATAGACGCCCAAGATCGTGCGAAGTGGGGGAGAAACAGTAGGAAAGCGGACCCTGAGCTCCGAGTGACCTGTAGCACTAGCATGAACTCCTGTCGAATTCGTAATGTAAAGGTTTCGAGAGAACGGAGCATTGTGATTGGCGGTCTGCCTCTTGTGAACCTGTGTGCATGTGTAGCCCGCCAATCGCAATGCTCTGTTTTGTCTATACCTTTACTTTACGAATTCGATAGTATTTCGTGCTAAGGCTCTATTGCCATCAGGAAAACGAAGACGATAATATTTTTAATTACAGATACAAAAATGCCTCAGGCGATGCAGTACTGAAAACTAACGAAATAGCTGAGTTGATCAAAAGAATGTGTGACTCCTTCACTCTGAGCCAGGAGAAGTTACTGGCGTCCCGTCTGAAGCCTGCCACTGCCGACATGCAGGTACAGTGCGAGGACAAACAAGCAGACACGCAAGATGATACCAGCTGTGATAAGATGGACGCAAGAATACCACCGAGTGACGCAAGAGTGGAAACGTAAGTTATTTACGAATAATTTGGTGTAGTACCGTGGTTCATAGATAAATCGATAAATAAATAAAATAAAATAAAATAACGTTTATTTCAGTCATCTTTTGCATACACTTTGCTGAGACTTCCCAGTGAGTAATCAAGGTTACTCATTGGAGAATGGCTACTTCCCTTAAAAATACAGATAGATTACAGAGTTATAGAAAAATACAAACATAAACATTGGAGTGTGTAGGTATGCGTGTGTATGTGTGTGTGTGTGTTTGTGCTTGTATGCTTGTGTGTTCAGCAAATTCATGTGAAAAGATTTTCAACGTCATCATTATGTAAGAGTATCCAAATATTGTGTTATAGATTTTTTGCATGTGTATAGTTTCTTAGGATAGATATTTAGCATTTTGTTTAGCCTATTGTATATAAAACCAGACTGGCATGGCTACTGTCTTCTAGCAAAGTTAGTACGACGATAGACGAAGATAGATAGATAACTCTTTATTGTACACCAAAAACAAAAAAAAAAATACAAAAAACATCAAGGACAAGTAGTGAGAGGCCTTATCGCTTGAAGCGATTTCTTCTAGGCTGCCTTGGGATGGACAGTAGCGTGACAAAACAATATTATGCTGGTTCTGGTGTAGTACAATATTTTTTTTTATAATATCACGCCTATATCCCCGAAGGGGTAGGCAGAGGTGCTAGCACCCACATTTCGCCAGTTTATATTTAGGTCCGTGACGGGCACTTATAAACCTGCGTTAAATACACACATAACTTCGAAAAGCATTGCAGTCATTGGTGTGTGCCATAGTAAAACCTGGGATCGAAACCGAGACCTCATCTCAGCAGTCCATTACCCACACCACTAGGCTACCGTACCGTATGTAATTATTTGTATAAAATAAGGCTTACAAATAGCACAAGCAGTATTATACAAAACTATAATAGAAGTAGGAAATATAGTTCGTATCGTCCTAAGTAGTAGAAGTTCATAAGGATTTATTAACATTTTCGGGCCCAATTCTACCTCAATTGCAACTTGCAATAAGTGCATATAACTGTAAAGTTATACTTAGAGGAACAAAGTGTGCCAGTGACATACGTATCGTTACACAATACCTAGGCGTGAGAAAGTGATAGAGTATGTGAATCGTGAAACGTTTTTTTATAAACCATTATCAACTTTGACAGAAAGAGATATTGCGGTGATGTCAATGTTTTCTTCATTAAAAGTTACAAGCCAATGCCACTGACATTTTAAATTCGGAACGCGGTATTTTTTTATACCACTTAGGTGGCAGACAAGCACACGGCCCACCTGATGGAAAGCGGTAACCGTGGACGTTTACAACACTCGTGCTGCCCACCCTGTAGGAACTTTCTAATGCCCTTCTTAAAGAAGCCATATGAGCGAGTATACGCTTGGAAAAACCACAGCAGGGAATTCATTCCACAGCTTGAGCGTGCACAGGATGAAACTCCTTTCATACCGCATAGTGCGCATCCGGAAATAGGGGTCTCCGTTTCGGGGTTTCCGTTAGTATAGGTGTCTGTGGGTATTTACGCTAGTAATATTAATGTCTATGGGTATAACAAACTTGAGATTATAGACAAGTCTCGTGCCCAGGTTTTAATATGTACTCAGTTTAATATTATTTGACATTAATTTAATGATAATAACCCTTTTTGATATTTCAGTGAACCCATTAAACTGCAGACCTGCAAGAGTGATTCGTATGTAGCGCAGAGCGAAAGAGGTAAATAATTATATTATACTCTTAGTAGAATTGAAACCGCCCCATCTTTCCATGGGTTTTATTCATAACGATTAAGGAAGAGGACAGAGGTAGGACATGACGGTATCTCCCGGCCCAATTGAGCAGTCCGACTGAGGTAGTACCTCCGCTCTACAGAATATCGCGGCTAATAATAACCTTGTGTTGTGTTCCCAGTGGTGAGTAGAGTAGGTAGAGCTTTCCTTAGAGCTTTTGTGCTGTCAATGGGAATACCAATTTGTCTTCTATGCTGGCAGCACAGACGCTCTCCAGGGCATAAGAATTAGTTTCTATGAGGTCAGCAGCACGAGTGTGACGCCCCTGGTTTTGCAAACGTTCATAGGTCATAGTAACCACTTTACATCAGGTGGGCTGTATGCTTGTCTGCCACCAAAGTGGTAAAAAAAGAAAGAGAAAGAATTAATTCCAAGATTGTTATGTTGTAACCAACATGGAGAAATTGACTATCAATTACTAAAAACTCAGTGTAAAAATATTTTTCTGCCTAGAAACCCGTTTTAGAGATTAAAAACCAGTATCGAACCACTTGCCAGTCAGTTAGTTAGCCTATTTCATTTGTTTAACATTTAACATAATTATGTTGTTATAAAAAGTTGCTACAAGATTGTTTACCTAAGCAAATGAAGTATAGATACAGTAATTTGCTTGTGTAGCAAGTTCAGTGAACAGTTAATTTCCATTCATGTTTATCATCCAAACCAACAATTTTCAGACATGGCGAAAGTGGCTATATCAGTTGTGGAACGCGACGCGGCTATGCAGAAGTTCGTGGACGATTTGGAAGACTGGAAGGAGAAGCAGCAAGAACTATTTAAATGTCAAGTTAGTTCCAGAATATTATATTTATTGAATTGCATGGAATGTAGGTATTACATGAGTTGTTACATTTTAACAATAAAGTTCCTGATACATTCTATCATTTAGGCATACAAATATTAAAAACATGTAAATCATGCACTTACACAAAGAATTTGGTCAATACATACAGTCAAATAAAGTCAGAATATAAGTTCAAATTTGTCAAAACATAATTAAAATGTCAGTTCAGAATTACAATTATAATAAATTATTTAAGTTACTTGTATTTAAAATTGTGACACAAAGATTAGGTACAATATTCTAGATTAATATCAGCTTGTCGACCAGAAAGTTACTTGTTATTTGCATTGATCTGTTCGTGCCTCGGAGAGCACTTTAGACCGTCGCGTCGATCCCAGTTGTCATACGAACATCTACAGCAGTCCTTCGGGTTGATATATAAATATTTGCACTGAGCGGGAATCGAATCCGCGCTTCTTTCGTAGCAGTCGCATTCTCTATCGCCACGCTACAGATCATATCATTTTCTAAGCCTATTCCCAACTCAGTTGGGGTCGGCTTTCTAGTCTAACTTAGATGCGTCTGAATTTCGATATTTTCCGTGAAGCGACTGCTATCAGACCTACACAACCAAATTCTACTAACCAAAGTTACCATCGCCAAGCTACAGAGTCGGTCAATAATATCCTAATTATTATCTCAGCTAAAGCGAAAAGAAGAATATCACCTAGAACTGTTAGCCAATGAGTGGACGAAGAAGCGTGTCGACCTTGAGTACAAACTAAACAAGGGCATCGAGCAGTGTCGCAACCTGGCCGCCGACCTCAGCAGAGCTACTGAAGACTTCAGGTTGAAAGGGTTCCGAAATACGGAGAGAGAGAAGAAGGTATGTACTACATATACACGGTGATTTTATAGTGGTTTCGGAAAAAGAATATTTTGTTTCACACACAGTTTCGGTAGCAAAATCGACTGGAAGTTTTAATTTTGAAAGATAAAAAAATTACTTTATGTATGGCAATAATGTACAGGTGAACAGAAAAATGTATGGGAGGTGTAAAAAAAAATTTTTTCCGCCAAATTAGGACTTCCTTACGATTTTACTATCGAAATTGTGGCCACAATCTTTTTTTCCGAAACCACTATAAAATCAATCGGTATATGTATTTAAATTATTATGGGCAATTTACAAAAGTTATTATTAGATATAACCGCGGTAGCCTAGTGGTATGGGTAATGGACTGCTGAGACGAGGTCTCGGGTTCGATCCCTGGGTTTGCCATGGCACACATTAATGACTTTTCGAAGTTATGTGTGTATATATCGCAGGTTTATAAGTGCCCCGTTGATACCAGTGGACCTTAAACATAAACTGGCGAAATGTGGGTGCTAGCACCTCTGTATACCCCTTTGGGGATATAAGCGTGAATTTATGTTATGTTATTATTAGAGATAACGGCGTGGTATGATATGGTATGTATGATACGTCGGGTTAGCGACGTCATAGCGCGGTGTTTGCGTGAGGGGGGATAATTTATTCAATTTACCCCAACTCGTGGAAGAACGCCAGCCACACAGCTGGTGGTTTCTCGAAGCGTACTTGACTTTTTGAAGTACTTTAAGCGCAGAAGCACATTGGCCAATGTTTTTTCTTCTATCAAGCAAGTCCTCCCCCTTGTAACCACCCACTTGTATAGTTAATACCTTTCTTACGACATCACTTTCATCCCTGCACTAGATAGATGTATGAAACTTGACAAAAGTTTCGATAAATGAAATCTACTGTACTACTATATAATTTAAAAAAAAAATATGTTTGTCCACGATGTACGCAAAAACTACTGAACGGATTTCGATGCGGTTTTTTTGTTTGAAGAAGTTTGGTCCAACTTAAAATCTTACGTTTGTTTGATTGCAATCGGTTTAGTGAAACCAGAGTTATGATTAGTAATATATAATTTAAGTTGCACATGGCGCTTAGGTCGCAATAACCGACAGCCACGCGGGCACTGCGGGCATATGCTATTTTAAATAAATATAAACTTTATATCTAGCTGTTAGACGCCAAGAAAGGCTTGGAGGCTCACTACACGGCGAAGTACCAAGAACTACGGGAGGCGTCGCAGAAGATGGAGGATGATATGAACCATCAACTCAAGCTGAAGGACATGAAGATCGACGAGTTGGTCCTCAAGGTACAACAGCTTGAGAAACAGGTGGATGTGTTGAAGGTATGTTGTTATACTTGACGAGGCGTGGGTTCGATTCCCGCTCAATGCAAATATTTGTGTACATGAATATGAATATTTGTATTGGTCTGGGTGTTCCTATATATACTAATATTATAAAAAGGAAAGATTTGTACCTATTTTTGTATGTTTGTAATGAATAGGCTCAAAAAGTACTGGGCCGATTTAAACAATTCTTCCACCTCTAAAAGGCTACAATATCTAGGAGTAACATATCATCACGCTACCATACAAGGGAGCGGAGTAATAATCATAAATCTCAATTAATCCGGTAAATTTCTATACATTGGCGCTAAATCGCTAACAATTTCCGTTGTCATGACAGCAAGGAAAAGTAGTATAGAGAGGCAAGTAGTGAATCGAGTAGAGTCGTACAACGCGATAATCGACATCCACGCGGGCGGAGCCGCGGGCAACAGCTAGTTATTAATATGTATGTATTTACAAAAAAATTATCTAAGTATGTTTATCAGCATTCTAGAACCCATAATACAAGCTAGTTAAACTATGCTTACTATGGGTCTAGGTGGCGTTGTATAGATTGTCCTAGAATATTTTAGAATATTTATTTTACTTTATTTTAGAAAGAAAGAAAGAAAGATAATTGTTTTTATTGCGGACCGTTTGCACATATAAAAGCGAGGCGATTATGGTGGCCTATGGACGACTGTAAGAACGCGTCGTACTGCCGAGTTTGTAGAACCCTTGGAAAAAATGCATCAGAGATTCCACAGCTTAAGTCTTCGTAACACAATGGGGGCTAGCCAAAATGCATTCGTTCCGAATCTACATTCGTCATCGCTCTGAAAATGTATAGGAGTGACATTTGTTGTCGAAATGTCATACATTTTTTTACAGTGAGATTTGTTGTGTTGTGGAAATGTCGTACATTTCGACAATAAATGTCATGCGATGACGAATGTAGATTCGGAACGAATGCATTTTTGCTTGGCCCCCAGGGCGTGAAACTCGTGCTGCCGGAGAGGAGAAGACTACTCTACTACTTGGAAGGGGAAGGTTAAGAGAGTTGCTGTGCCATCAGTGCAGAAGACAAAGCAGGGTTTCATACTATCACATAATAGTATCAACTGAGTTTCGTTCTTCTTACTGACAATAAAACAATCTCTGCTGGTCTGCTGGAGTGCGAGAGATGTCTTGTATAATCTCACCTCCGGCAGTCAAAGACCCACAGGCGGCGTGCGTCGGGTCGAGTCCGACATAATCACCTCCACTGACTTTGGTGGGCGCGATATCCGTGGGGATTTTGCGCACGGATAAACTACTACGGCTACTTACCCAGGAAATAACACAAGGTCATTATTAAACGCGTATTCTGTAGGACTTCCCTAGTTGGACTGCTCAATTAGGATGGGAGATACCTTTATGTCCTACCTCCGTCATATTCTATTAGCTGTACCACTCCTAGAATAGGAAAAACAAAAAACCCGACTGCGTAAACCAAAGAACTAAAAAGAAAGAAACAAGCCCAGGAGTTATGATTTCATACAATACTCACAGTCGGGGCCCCTTAGGAAGATGTGATTGGTAAAATTTAAATGGGCCCCGACTGTGAGTATTGTATGAAATCATAACTCCTGGGCTTGTTTCTTTCTTTTTAGTTCTTTGGTTTAGGCAGTCGGGTTTTTTGTTTTTCCTAATTATTTTTTTTTATTTTATACTTTTTAGTTACGATTCATTTAAAAGTTATTTTTTTATCAAAATATTATTTTTGTTTGTATATCGTTTATCCTTGAAGTAAGAAAATTTGCGAGAATGAATGTTTTTTTTAAACAACTTTAAATCGTTATAAATCCTAAACTATTAGTTAAAATGAAAAATGGTAAAAGGAACCTAAAGATGATTTTAAAATACCTATTCAACGACACCCCACTTGACATAGTTCGTCGAATTTTTTTTTTTTCTATTTGACAATATGGCGTCTGGTTGTGGCTGTAGTGATTTTTGATTACTGTCATGTCTTTAGTGACACTCGCAAGATTAAGACGAATCGATTGACGTAAGAATCATCAAAATCGGCCTATGCGTTTAGCCTCTAGATCGCCACATAGAAACAAACATACATACATACATACATACATACATAGACTGATAAACACAATACCCTCCTTTGCGTCGCGCAGTCGGGTAAAAAGGCAGTAATGTGTGGAATTTATTTTTATTTCAGAACAACATAAAAAATACTGAAAAAGAAGCCGAAGGTCGGTATTCTGGGCTGACGAAAGATCAAACAGCAAGTCTAATACAAGAATTGGTAATTATTGAGCCATTGAGCATTATAATATATAACTGTAACATTTTGTTGCATACTTGCAATAAGGAACTTATTTTTTTTTTCGAAAAGCACCACATTTCTAGTTAAGTGAAAATTAAAAATTGGAAAAGATATGAAATGGCCCACAATTTTTCAGTTTTAAGAATTTCTTTATATTTTTTTTTTCTTTAGGTTAGTTAAAACCTACCAAACTAATTTTACATTTCTTTTTATTTGATTTTAATTATGGTTGAAAAAAGCACCCAAATCATATTATTTCGAAAACCATTAGGGATCCAGGGGTGAAATGATGATGATGAATTTCCAAACTACTACAAGAAAACTTCTGCCGTGATTCTGTCGTACCTTTTACCTTTTACCGACCTTCTAATCAACCAAATAACCACACAGAGATACTTGGAAGAGAAGTTAGACAGTGCGGTGCAATCGAAGGCGTTCTTCAAGGAGCAGTGGGGCCGAGCGGTGCGCGAACTGCACTTCATCAAGCTCAGCACCAGGAGACAGATGCTCACGCAGCTGAAACATGATCGGAAGGAGCTTGGCGAGATGGGGTAACTATACGCCATTTTGTTTAGGAACAATAAAGGTTGACAATGTTGTGACAACTTTTTTATGAATACACATGTCAAACAAATAAACTAGTCAGTTGGACATATGTTTTCATAAAAATCTTATTGTTATACTCAATGTACTTAATACTTATTCTTAAAAAACTACCTAGTGGTTCGACTTTTTCATGCTTAGTTTTTAAATAAAACATAATAAAAAGGCACAATTGTTTTTCGCAGTCCGAAGTTTCGAAGTTAAAGATGCTCTTTGAAGTAATGTGTATTTATCGCAGGTTCATAAGTGCCCGGTTAATGGTAATAGGCTCACCACCTATTACATTGGGACCTAAACATAAACTGGCGAAATTTTGGTGCTAGCACCTCTGCCTACCCCTTCGGGGATTTAGGCATGATATTTAAAAAAAAAAAATATCGTGCGCAAAATCCCCACGGGCATCACCTCCACCAAAACCGATGGAGGTGATTATGTCGGACTCGACAAAACGCACGCCGTCCATGAGTCCTTGATTGCCGGAGGTGAGATTATACAAGACATATCTCTCGCACCCCGGCAGACCTGAGGACATCTCTGTTGAGATGACCCTCTTCCCTAAATGTGGGGACCATGGTGTCCCCATCTAGCCCCTGGGTATGGTGTGGCATTATGTGCCATCGCCGTGGCCTGCTTAGGTGCGTGGTCTGCTAGGGTAACAGGCGGCTCCACCCGTCACCCCCAGGCCCGCGCTCATAGGGGACGGAGGTCATTCTGCGACCTCCGACGTCCGAGTCGCCTCCGCTCATCGCGGGCAGTGCGGGCCCGAAGTCTTCTTCGGACCCGCTCCGCCCCCTCCTTTTAGAGCATTACTTGCTCGCAGAAGGAGGCGGCGGCTGCCCAAGCACTCGCGCATCGTACCTTCACCGTGAGCAAGGTGGCCAGCGATACAACTCCCACCCCTAGGCCTGTCACTAGGACCCTAGGGCTGTCACTAGGACCCTAGGGCTGTCACTAGGACTGCTGCCGACGACCCTGGAACCCTTGAAAAAATTACATCAGGGATCATTCCACAACTTAAGCGTGCGCGGAATGAAGTACCTTTTATATAATTTATTTTTAATTCGTCTGATATGAAAACTTTCCTTCAGATTAGACACAATAGAAGATTTAGATGAAAATTCTAAACAGAATCCGGTGGATCTGAAGAAATTGCAGGACGACTTCTATGTGGACCTACTGGCGAATACGCCCGGCCTGGGATCTACACTAATAGGTAAGTATGTCATTATCATACGAGTATAAGCGTAGATACCGACTGACTGTCGCTTACATCTTCTTATTGTAATACTAGCTGACCCGCGCGACTTCGTCTGCGTCACCCCGTTTTTGCAACACTTTTCATTCCTGCTCCGCACCTGTTAGTCGTAGCATGATGTTATATACATATAAACCTTCCTCTTTAACCATTCTATCTATTGAAACAAACCGCATCAAAATCCGTAGCGTAGTTCTAAAGATTTAAGCATACAAAGGGACAAGAAAAATAGGGACAGAAAACGCGACTTTATTTTATACTATGTAGTGAAGTGCCAAATAGGTATATGCTCGTCTGATACTCTCCAAGATGTTAATTGGTAGTGCTTGTGCGGCTAAGCACGTAATTAATCTCCTTGCATATTACACCGCATAGCAAAGAATCGGGTCAAAACGTTTTTTCAAAATTTATTTAGCTGCTACGTTTTCGGTTAGGAATTTATTTTCGGCATACCCATTTTATTACAAAGTGCCTATTGGCGGCAATAGGCTCGCCCCCTATTACGTGGGACCGAAAATCATAATTGGCGAAATGTGGGTGTTTAATACACCTCTGCCTACCCCTTCGGGGATTAAGGGCGTGAGCATATGTATGTATGTAGGTATGTGTTCTTGTCTTTTCGTTCGGGTATGACCACATCCACAAGATGTATTGTATTCATTGCTCATTTGGTCATAAATACATATTGTCGATTGAACATTTTCTTATTAGAACATTCTGACAAAAGGATATTTTGTCATAAATATATTGTACATTTTGACACTGATACTTTATATATTTTAACATGTGGTCAGTTTGTACCCGACGCGACGTGCTTATAGCACGAGTGTCAAAATGTACAAACATAAAATTGTTTCTAATCGTCAAAGTGTTATAAAGAGCAAATGTAGGAATACAACTGTCGTATTACAGTGTAAACGTAACAAATTAAATGTTTCATAACTTAAATTGAATATTCATGATATTTTTTCAGATACTGCAGTACCTGATGAAGTGCAAATGTATAATGATTTGAAGTAAGTATAACAAATTAATTTAAATTACTTACGTAGTACGGGTGGGTAGTTGAATAAAAGTTCAACACTGATCTAACTGCACTTCGATGTCGCCTGGAAAAAAGCTGACCCTAGGCCCCGCCCCGGGGTAACAGCTTCGGATTTGATCGAGATTAAAGCAAGAATGATAATGATGATGATGAATTTCTGACTTTGTCGCACGGATATACGAGTACCCTCGTCAGTGCATATAGACAGTGTGGTCGAATATTTTATGACTTTGTTTCATTCATTTCAAAAGTACTGATATTGTTATCATGAGATAAATAACCATCATCATTCTCTGAATCTTTTCCCATCCCAGTTGGGGTCGGCTTTCCAGTCTAACTGTTATGCCGTTGAACTTCGATATTTTCCGTGAAGCGACTGCCAACTGACCTCCAGCGCCGAAATATCGGTTGCTCTATGAAACTCTATGAAACTCAACAAACATGATAAATATCTCGTACTATGAAAATAATAATATAGTGTATATGAAAATGACTACAGTGTCTAGACAAAATGCATTTCGAATGCACAGCTACATTCCCCACCGCTCTGACTGTAGCGATATTCGATTTTCAAACAAAGTCACGCCAATTTCGTGTTCGTCTTGGCGATTCTCGACACTTCTACCTTTTGTTAATGATTTTTCGTTTTCGTGCAAAAAAACTATTGTCAACAGTGTTTTCTATAGAAATAATCATTTGACGATGTCGATTCGATTCGATTCTTGGAATTGAGTTTTTATAGCATATTTGTGTTCGTTATCCTTGGATCACATGAGCTTGGATAATGTCACTTCCATATATGTTCGTCCTTTCTATTGACGATATGTAGCCAATAGAAATGGCCCTCATCAATGTAAAATCATACATAAACTTACCTATTTATCTCTTTAATTACAGGAATGCGCCAAAAAATCCGCTAAATGAGAAAATAAACGAATTAATAGCTCAACGAGATAGACTGATACAAGAAGACAGCCCCGATGAGGACTTAGTCAAGAATCTCAATTATGAAATACGAAACATGCTCCTCAACTGCGGGACATGACGACCGACTTTGTTTTTGTTATAGACAAATTCTAATCATCAATTTAATTATATATTATTGTTATTTATTATCATGTTTCCTAGACTCATGACTGTTGTATTTTGTAATACAAATTTATGAGATAAAGGAGAATGTTTTGTTATTAAATAAAAGTTAGTAACTGTTTTATTTGTCTATTTTACTGTATAAAAATATTATAACCTCGGTCCAGCGCCATCTACCGATGCAAAATATAGATAACATTTTAGACTTCTCATAACTTTCGAGTTGTCAAGTAGTTCGATCAATGAGTTCTATCATAGTCGAGTTTTTGGATTCATCAGGAGATGGCGCTAGCATAGTTTTTAGTACTTTTGGATTGCCAACTCTAGAACGAACCTGGGAGATTTTGAAGATTTGAAGAAATGCAGTTTTGTTTGAGGCTAAAAGGTTCGAAAAAATGAAAATTAGTTATTAATTTTTAAATTCATATTTTGTTGAGTGGCCGCATTTAGTAATTCGTGATTTTTAGGATAAACTAAATGTGGACAAGGCTGGTCGTCAGCTGAAAAAGTATGCATATATAATTATGCTCCGAAAACCGAAGAACATTTTTTCCATAAATTAGGCAACACTGGATGTGATGTCCACACTCTTCTTACCAAAATTGCCGAATGCTCCATCTCTCGCGTCTCTAGGAACGCTATAAATAACTAATAGAAAACTGCTCTTAAATCTGAACTATTCCTACATGACATAGTTATGGCTGATGTCAAATTGATAAGCATGTGCATACAATGCCAAAAATGCACTGCATTACGTTATCATGCTTAGTTCATCCAACAATCGGGGGGCAGCAGCACTTTTCATACATGCATATTTAGGCATAGAGTTGCCACTCTTCTCCTATATATTAGCATGATCTTTGCTGCATACCCATAAATTCATGTAGGTATATAATATAAATATATACCCTGCCGGGAAAGCATATTTCACTAGCAGTCTCTATCTTTTATGCTTTTCTATCAAACCTTCACTGTTACAATATATTTTTTTATTGGGTGGAAGTGGAACCGAATAAACTGGTGACTGAAGGCCTATCGGTGACCCACTACGACAGCAAAATAACATTCTAAAGTAAATAATTAATTAATGGCTTTCAATAAGTGAATTGCTATAGAATCTATATGACTGTGCATTGTGAAGAAGTCGACTGCTGAATATTTTTTCCTAATGGATTTTAGTTGGTTTTAGTAATGAACTAAACGATTCTCTGACTCGCATCCCTATGGCAAATGACGTATCGTAAGATTGCGATTAATTTGACGTATTACCTATTTTATTTATTAGCATTAGCGATTGAATGTAATCTAACAAAAGTGACTAATACAGCCTAAAAGTTAGAAATATAGTGGATGTTTCCAGTTCGATATACACTTTGGTATTTAAAAAGTAATTCATGTTTGTTGCTTTGTGCTAAATCATGGCGAAAACCAAAGTAACGGGGGCGACGAGCAGATTAAAGCAGGATTATCTTAGACTTAAAAATGACCCTGTACCATATGTGACTGCGGAACCAGTACCATCGAACATTTTAGAATGGCATTATGTAGTCAAAGGACCAGAGATGAGCCCATACGAAGGCGGATACTATCACGGAAAAATCATATTTCCTAGGGAATTCCCATTCAAACCGCCATCCATTTACATGATTACACCAAACGGAAGGTTCAAGACGAACACGAGATTGTGCCTTAGCATTACCGACTTCCATCCCGATACTTGGAACCCAGCGTGGTCAATATCGACGATTTTGACTGGATTGCTAAGTTTCATGCTAGAGAAAACACCAACCTTGGGATCTATTGAGACTTCAGATTACCAGAAGCGTTGTTTAGCAGCCGAATCTTTGGAGATAAATATTAAAAACAAAATGTTTTGCGAGTTGTTCCCAGAGTATGTTGAAGAGATTAACCAGCAACTGAAGCAGCGGCAGGAGGCTATGCTGCATGCAGATACAACAAATACCACAAGTGAAAGTGAAGTGATAACCGAACAACAGTCTAACATGTACTACATCTTGACAAACTTATTTGTGTTAGTAGGCTTTGTGTTCCTTGCGTATATGGTCAAATATGTTTTAGTTTCCACATCTAATGATTAGGTACTAGTTACGCTGTATTTTAAATGTAAATATTGTAATTTATTTTGTACATACATGTATTCCATTAGAGGCAAATTTTGAAGTTTATATGACATTCACAATAAGCATATTATATAGAGTTGCTATACAATAAACACACATTTTATGTACTCCTACTATATTTAAGCTGTAAAATTATTGGTATAATCAACTATAGGCAAATAATATTTATGTTGTGTGGAAGCTATATTAGAGAATCATTTCCCCTTGATGTAATTCCAGTGACTTTTCTTATTCTTTATTATCTATTTAATTATTATTGTCTTATGTATTATTTATTAGTTACCATCTTTTCATATTATTAACTTATCATAATTTATACAATAGTGTGTACGGTGTGAATATTGAACTACATGTTTCATTCTTAAAAGAATGAACATAATATATTATGCTGTTTGATTTATTCTTTAAAATTGTCAAGAGTGGTAATTAAATGTGATGTTTACATGTTAGATGTGTATGCACCAAAATAAGAAGGAAAGTAATCATACTTACTGTAATTTAGGAATTCATTTTATAGGAAGCTAGCATTTCAAATTAATTGGATCTAGATGAATGTGATAATACCAATGACCTAACATTATTAAAAAGAGGGTAGATTTATATCTGTCATATCTGTAATTTTTTTAAAAATACCTCCTATTGTTAACTTAAATATTATCATTGCAAAATTGCTGGAAGTTAGGCAAATTTGCCTATCCCTATCCAAGTGTGAAACAACAGGACAGGCTTTAATCAGATGTGTGTTGACAACAATAATACCTCATATCTGTCTGTCTTATAATGCAGTACATTTTCATTTTGTAACAGTATTGAGATAACCTAATGTTTACCTAATTTTAAAATGGATAATAGTTTTTCACTGCTACTGATACCTTTAACCAAATTATATTACATGTATGATATAGGTAAATAAGATTTATTTGTGTGGATATTAAATTTAGTTTCCCCATAAATTTGCAATGTGTGTTCTAAATGTAGCTTAAATCTTTGCAGTAGTAGTTGTTACATTTATTACAAATTCCATTAAATATATGTACATTGAATGTTTGCAAATTAAATCACATGCATCAGTCGTTGAAAGTATGGAATACTTATTGTACCATTAAAATTTATTCTGAAACTCATATTATATGTAATCTAATAAGCTGTTTATAGACTTCATGCCTGCATTTAAATACTTTAGTCTTTGTATCTTGACATGAAATTAATATTCAATTTGATATCTGCGAACATGTACTTAATCGATAAAATTACAAGCATTGTAACTTTGTGTTTAATTTCAAAGTCATAAGACATTTATATTGGGTACCATATTATAAGTAAACAACCACATGCTGTTATCGAAATAGTTGTCACTGATTTGATTATAAACTTATAAATAACACATATAAGGTTGGTATTAAGTTCTGACATCTTCATTGCGCTATGTAATAGAGCTTTCTTGGTTCATTTGATAAAATAACTGTAATTTTGTGTACAATTATCAAAGCATTATTTTGCTATGAAATGTCATGTCATTTCCGGTGATGTGTCATGAGAGGGTGTAATTTAATAAAATCGGTTCAAGTTTATAGCAATCCTTTTATTTCCATAAAAGTATTCAGAATCATTTTCAACACATTCAACAATTTTTACTGTGTGATCGAGATGATCGCTGACCAAATGATCACAAAATATCAGATAAATAAAAGCAGTATAGGCACCTTAATACCTTAACTTCCAAGGTTTGTAACACATGTCAAGCTAAATCTGGAATATTTTTTATGGAAGAATATTTCTGGCCTCGACAGTGGAGTGGAACAGTCTAACCAACATTCAAATATATGGCTTATATAGCTATCGGAAAATGTAAGTATGTATTCTATAGGTAGAAATGAAATGGCGAGCATGTATAAAAACAATGACAAATGGAAAAGAGAAAGGTGTACACCATGATTATAGCAAAAGTCTTTTTCTTCTAACCCTATGTATGTTTCGGTCACCTTACTAATTTTTGATATACAGTTGATTAGGCCGTTCCTGCACTTGTGATATTATTGGTGATAAACATTAGCTACTTTCTTATATTCAACTACATATATTAATAATCACTCAATTAATGGGGACGATTTTATAAAATTAAATATGTATAGTTATAGGGTGGTTTAACATTTATTGCGATCGATATATAATTATACTACTCTGATAATAATTATTAGTTCCTGTATATATACAAAAAATATTCTATTCGCGTTCTATGTTAATTACAAACGAGTCATATTATGATGTATATAGTTTCATTGCCTTACATGATATTTTACTTAAAATTACTAACACAATATTACTTATTATTAAGTATTTAAATAAAAAAGCAACCGCTAATAGTTACTAGAGGGACTATAAAACTTATGGATACAACCTCGTTGAAAAACAGGAACAGAAAGATTTGCCATCTTGTTGTTTACCAATCTTAATTCATGAACATGATTTTTAAACTTCTACTGTTCCTTATTTTCTTCCTCATCGTCATCCCAATCACTGACTAAACTTTTGATATCAGGCTTTGGGATGTTTTCAGTAGGTGGCTCAACAGTTTCTTCCTTATTATCAACTACTGGCTCTTCAGAAGTCTTATCTTCTGGAGAATCATTATCTTCCCAATCATTTAGCAGTGAGGATATGTTTTCTGGTGCTTGTGAGTCATTTATAACAGGAGTAACTATAATATCTGATGCTGTATCTAGCTGAGGTTCTTCAAGACAAGATACAGTGTCTTCTAGTGCAGAAGTCTCACTTTCTTCAATTTCTGCTTCATCTGCAGGTTCAGTCATGGTAGTAAGTGCAGCAGTAGTTGACACATGGTTTAGTACTTCTTGTTGTATGTTTTCTATGGTTTCTTCTAACATTTCAGGACTAGCAGGCCTAATAACATCTACAGGGTTGGGTACAGTTTCTAAAGTTTTAGCAGCATGTTCAGGCACATCATATTCATCTTCAGACCATTCTGATGTTAAGTTCTGGATCTTCTCCCCTGCTTTGGTGCTTGTTTGTGGATTTTCAACAATGGCTTGGCTAATTTGAACAATTTCATCATATGCTTGTGATTGTGCAGGTTGTTCATCATCTAAAGTATTCCTGAGATCATCATTGTCTGTAATTTCAGCAGCTTGATTAGTAGACACGGTTTCTACATTGTCAGTATTCTCAGTCATAGTATCTAGAGTAACTTGTTCTTCTTGTGGTAACAATTCAATCATATCAGCTGCTGTTTGTTTCTCTATATTTTCATTTTCCACTAATTTTTGGACATTAGTATTAGGATTTAAATCATTGCTTGCAGTGGTCTCTGAATTTAAGTCATTACTAACATTAGTCTCCAGATTCATATCATTGCTAATATTAGTCTCTAGATTTATGTCATTGCTAATATTAGTCTCTAGATTTATATCATTACTAATATTAGTCTCCAGATTCATATCATTGCTAATATTAGTCTCCAGATTCATATCATTGCTAATATTAGTCTCTAGATTTATATCACTGCTAACACTAGGAACTAGATTTATATCATTGGCATCACTAGGTGCTAGATTTACATCATTGCTAACACCAGGCGCTAGATTTAAATCATTGCTAACAATTATATTTGGATTCAGATCACTACTGATCTTTTCTTGAATATGATCATCATTATGAGAAATGTCCATAGGCTCTGTAATAGAGGTTTCTTGTTCAATTACGTCGCCTCCTAAAATCACTGGTTCCACTGGAGGTTCAGGCATATTATGAGATACTTCTGGAATTTCTTGTTCTACAGTCTGATTTATAATTTCAGTGTTGATGACATTAAGTTCATTTGAAGCACCATTGGCTAAGTTTTCTTGTGATACAATTGTTTGTAGTGTGGAGGTTAAATGCACTTCAGGTAAGTCATTTAAAGTATTAATTGGTTCATTTTCAAGAGGTTTAATTTGTTGACTTATTGTTAGTTCTTCAGCATTTCCACTTTGACCATTATCTTGCCAAGTTGACTCAGGTTGTGACTCTAATACATGAGCACTCATTGCAGGCGCAGTTGTAGTTACTGTTTCATAATTTTGCGTAATAATAGCTGAAGACTGAACAAATTGTGAACCTATTCCACCTGTTGTGAGAATTTGGAATTGTTTGTTTTCATCAACAGGATGACTGTAAACTACAACTATGTTAGGATTGTCAGTAGCAACAGCTTCAGTTACATTCAAGGGAAAATCTTCTTGTATAATCATCATATCATTTGATTGGGCATTGTCTAAATCTATTCCAGCAGTTTCAATTGTTGCATTATGGGGAGCTGTCAACACAGTGAGAGTTTTATTTGGATCACCATTGTTAAATAATATAGGATGATTTGAAGACATCAAAGCTTTATATTCATCTTCATTGGACACAACAATTTGTATTGGTTGATTCAAATTTGATGTCTTCTTTACCACCATTGCAGGCTGTGCATTTTGCATAATATTTGTGCTGTGGATGTTTGTATATTCCATAGATGTGGTTGGTTGAACTGCTTCCAAAGATCCAGAGTCTATCATATTTGAGAGGATATATTCAGTACTGCCGGGCTTTGACTTTTTAGGAATTAGTTGATTATCTCTCATGATATATTCAATGTTATCTATTACAACAATTTCTTCATTAATACTAGAATCAACTGGTGGTGATGGAATGTTAATGTCTTCAAGGAAGGTGCTGCGTTCCACCTGGACAGGCTTTCTGATAGGTTTTGATTTTTGTGCCGGTTTAGGAATGCCAAAGCCAGGATTCAATATTTTCTGTTTTGGTGTATTTGACTTTGAATTGTGCTGTTGATTTGAGATCACATGTTGCTTTGTAGGAGTAAGTTGTATGTCACCATCTTGATTTTCTTGTATTTGATATTGCACATCAACTTCCTCGTAAATATTTTCATTGTAAATGTCATAGCTTGTGCTGGGTTCAAACTTAATTTGATGGTACTTGCTTTCTGTATCATCAACTTTCATTCTAGGAACTTCTATAGTAGCCCTTTCTTCATCAGAATCATCGAGAATACCATCATTCTTTGCATCCTTTTCATGATTTGTTTTCAAATGAGCATATAGATTTCCATGCCGCAAGAATGTTTTCAAACAGTAGATGCACTGTAAATTTGTTTTCCTCTCAGCACTATACTTATGACCAGTAGTTTGTATGTGTTGGAGGAGTTCATTTGTTGTAGAAAATGTAGCTGCACAGACATTGCAACGGAAGCTCTTTGTTTTCTTATGAGTCAATTTATGTTTAATAAGGAAGCCCTCTGTTAGTGCAATATAGTTACATTTGTCACATTTAGGGAATCGGTATTGAGGTGGTGGAGGTACATTATGTTGAGAATAAAGATGATGTAGTAAATAGTTTCTCTTAAGGGATCTAAGCCCACAGTACTCACAAATATTTGCTACAGGTTTTTCATTATGTACATCAACTAAATGCCGACGGAATTTATAATAGGAAGTGAAGTGGAGAGCTTTACCAGGTGTGCCACATATTAGGCATATCCAAGGACCCTTGGTGTTCTCAGCTCCAAGAGCAATAAGCTTAGCTGCTTGTTGAGAATCAATTACATCAGTTTCATAAGTATAATCAGGTTCTTCAGTCTTAAGTGCTAATGGTTTGTCCTCAATATATGAGGACATGGATGGTGCAGAAACTTTCTGTGGCTTTTTACCTTTGTTGGGAGTATTTAGAATTTTCAATTTAATGTTTTTGCTACTTTTCATCAAATGAGGATACTTTTTCAGCACCTCACTTATTATCTTAGCATGATCCAAGTTGGATGCCACTTTGTTATCTTTTGTTTCTATAGTTACTTTTGGACCATCATCTAACATCTGATCAAAAAGTTGGTTTGTATCTTTAGATGTTTCACTGTAAGATGTTTGGAAAATGTCTAGATCGTCATTTAAGCTATGGTTGGGGACATTATCATCGAATATGTTGTCATTTTTAGTAATCTTTTTACATTCCACAATATCAACGGTAGACGTTCCAGTTAGTAATTTTTTAGAACTTGATGCTTCATTAAATATTCCACTACGTTTAGGTGTATACCTCTTAACAGTCTCAGGGTGTATCATTAAAGGTTTGCATTCATAAGATATATTACAAAACGAATTGTCAAACACATTATCAGTATCGAGTTCTTCAGGCAGTTCATACCTTGTTGGTCGAGGTTCTCCTAAGTGACTTTTCTTATTAGGTATTGATGGCTCTGCAGCTACAGGTGAAGATGGCCTATACGAAGTTGTCTTTGTAGTGGTAGTCTCACGTGCTTGAATTGGTTGATATACTTTTTTATCTCGGTATACAGCTTTGTTATTATCAAAAGCTTTACTGTAAGAGCGTTTACTGCTTGAAGATGATTTTGCTTGTTTACTAGACTCACTGATGTTTTTTGAAAACCTCTTGACTGCACTGTAACTATGTCTTGGCGGTGACACAGACTTAACTGCATAACGGTGTGCCTCGAGAAGCTTACTCAGAACAGGCATATTTAAGATTTGTGATGTTTGATATAATCTTTCCAACAAGTCCATTCTGAATTCTAAATGTCCTGTATACATGAAGTTTACGATGGGTACGACGACGTCGGCCTGCAGGTCGTCTGGCATAACCAGGCAGTCTTCATACATTTCACATGTTCGCTCTAATAATTCAAAATATTCCGTGCATGCACTGAGCACTAGCCTGTGCACTTTTAGTTGAGCATTGTCTTGAAATTGAAGCGTCAGGTCACAATAGTCCGTGCGGTTAAAAAAGTGTTTTAACCTCTGGAGGAAATATATCCCCCAGTTGTCAACTTTCACTTGCTTTACGTCCGACATTGTTGGAATATATTAAATCATAGTATTGACAACACTTGCCGCATATCATGCGCTGAAACAAATGTAAAATTTAAGTTTAAATGTGTTTATACAGAGTTATTTACGTTATTTTGGAATAGCGGTAACGATCGATAGTTGGAAACGTACATTCACAGTTAATGGGACTGGGGTGACGCTCATACGTTTACACATTATTTTAAAAGGGTTTTTCTATGATATCACTTGAACTTTCCGCCACAATATCATGAAACTTACCAATATTGGGTAAACTATTCAGTTTGTATTTCGTTATCTTATTCTGTTCACAAATTTTACTTTACTGCACCACACACGAGCCAGATTTACCACAAGTTGGCACGGTGGACGTAAGATGGCGGTGTATAGCGGCCTCATTACGAACCATAGCTTGTTTGATGAAGAAGTTGTTGCTATAAAGTCATAACCACTTCTATTAAGTTTTTAGGTACACTTTTTAACAAAAAAAAATGAAAATTCTTGATTTTGAGCTACTCAGTATTATTTATGACTATATTATTAAGTAAATATGAATTTGACATTGAATTTATAATTTAAAATAAATTTAGTACACAAAATGACTGCGCCGTAGTCGCTACAAACGCCCTCTGCGCTTATGCTTCCAAGAACTTATTGATTGGCTGCGTTCTAATTACAACGCGCAGCGGGAAATGTGACGCATCAAACGGTACCTTTTACTGGTCTATTATTACATAAGGTAACTATTGTAAAACAATAGAGGGCTCTGTTAACAGTTACTACTTTTATTGATATTTTTCAGTGTGTACTGTGTACCGTGTACATAAACAAACTAACAATTTCTTTTATAAAGTTACTGTCATTTTTGTGTTCAATGTAGGTATATCTTTGGGCAAATGTCGTTAAAATGCGTAGGTATACGATACGCACCGTCCGTCGCGTCGTCGTCGGTACCTACCTGAGAATGTCTGATGTCTTTTGAGAATAGTATGGAGTGCTACGGTGATGGAAGATTGGAAGAGCTCAAAGTCAGTAATCATTATGTGAAAATAATCTGCTCGCGCCACGGCCTTGTTTCTCTCGCGACATAAGTCCAAGATATGTGGCCTAAGTATCACTTATAACCTAGTCCTAAGTGTGCAATAGAACCATAAAGTCCTCAGTCTAGTCCTAGTCCTTAGGGTACATAGGAGTAGCTCAATCCATTAGACTGTAAGGCCCCACGCCCACGCCGACTTTTTGCAGCGATGCTGTAGCGAAACTGTCGTGCATCCGTATCGATCCGTATCGACAGTCGCGAAGCGGTCACTAGCTTACACGCGTTAGTAGTGATATTCTGTCGCACGTTCAATAAACGCGCACAGCATCGCTACAAATAGTCGCCGTGGGCGACGGGCCTAAAACTTTATTGCATTTGCATTGGTGGTTGTACGTTTCTTTGTATTGTGTGTGAAATATCTGTCTAAGATACTGGAGTAGGTATGTTCTCCCAACGATAAGTGGACAGTCATAAAATGACCTATGAGAATCTCCTATGTATCGTCGTATACAACCCACATATAACAACACATATTATAACGTCGGTTTAAAAATTATAGCGAGACTGTGGGAAGGTCCTTAAAGAGTACAAACTAGATATTGATAAAAGTAATAGTTTGACATACCAAACCGTATTAATATGAACAATAATTCAGGCGCTCTTTCAATGGTAATGTTATTTTTCATCTCAATTGATTTAACTACTTATGCGGTAAGTAGGTACACGGGGTGGTGGTCTTCAATCCTTACCTGGACGTAAAGCTATCATCATTCTCTGAGCCTATCCCTAACTTAGTTGGGGTCGGCTTTTTAGTATAACTAAGAACCGGCTGAACTTCGATATTTTCCGTGAAGCGACTGCCATCGAACCTCCACAAACAAATTAGCGATATCGAAGTTCTGTTAGGCTGGTCGGACTTTTGAGGACTTTATTTTTGTGTAGTGTAGTGTAGTGGAACAAATCTAACTTCAAAGATTTTCAGGGTGGGATTTTAGAAAGTCCGAAATTCTCTGTCCTAAAATTATTTAGATATCATATAAATCGCTATTCATATTTTTCAATCTATTTTATATGTAGATATCTACCTACCTACTTATTTAATTTCTTTAAAGGTCGAAAGTAGATTGTGTTACCTGTGATGTGATTGCACACGAAGATATTGACATTATTATTAATAATTTTTAGACTATGATAACACTGTCTGCTATGAACAAAAAAAAAGGTTATGTTAAGAATTGAATTATAACTAAAAATAAATACGTCCAAAATATTAGGATGAGTGATAATGAGGAAAACAGAGGAACAAAATTTTATGGGAGTCAGTATGGACCACCACTCTTCAGAGCACGCCACTGTGAATGCTGGAATATCTCATTAGGTATCTTCGGTAAGGATGTTCGCTGCAAACTAAATAACAAAAACTACATCAAGAGTAGACATCATCAAGATAGCCTCGCATGAACTCGGACTCTTGAACAAAGTGAGACGTTCCACCGGAGCAGTCAGTGTGGTGTCTTTTGTACAAAACAAAAATTCGTTCTTGCTTCCAACTATTAGGCAAGTAATATTTCACGCTGGTTGGGATGTACTTACTTACTAAATGCTCTCGAATGTCCGCATTATTGGGAATCTCCTGAACACTCTCAAGCCTTTGCAAATGCGTAGCTATAGATGCGTCCTTGGCAGTATTTTACCGTCTCTACCATAGTAAATGTTCTGACGATTTTTTTTAAATTATTTTTTATCTATGGCACGTCAATTTGACTTCACCTCGCCTGATGTTAAGCTGAAGGCAAAGTCTCCATGAAAGAGGGTCACCATTGCACAAATCTTCACAATTAGTCCCACCCTCTCTTTTCCTACACAAGACAATATGTGCAGGGCAAAAATGACAATATATCAAAATTCAAAAATCATTTATTCTGTAGGTATAGACGGATCTTAGAAAACGTCAATATCAAGAATATGAGTATATTACAAGTTAGAGAGCAAATAGATTCGAAACGCGACCCCGGTCGGAGAAGAGAAGTTCTTTTCTTTGCTGCACCTTTAAGTCTTGGAATTCCTTACCAGTGGTACACGTGAGTGTTTCCTTCCTCCTACAGCCCCCGAGTCCTTGAAGCGGGGCGTGGAAAACCGTCTAATGAGGGCGTCACACAACACAAGCTGTGTAACATCGAACGTGTCTGTAAATTGAAACCCTCTTTTTTAGACTTCCTTCATCTTAACATCAGGCGACGAGGTGAAGTCAAATTGACGCGTTGTACATAAAAAAAAACATAGTACTTTATGGCATACCGACTTGTATTTTAAGGCAGCAATCGATAAATTAAATCATTAACCAAACATAGCAAATGAAATGAAAAGAGATTTCCGAACTTATTACCTACCTATTTCTAAAGTTATAAATTCAATTAGTCAGCATTTTTTGTACCACTTTTGTGGCAGACAAGCATGCGGCCCACGTGATGGAAAGTGATTACCGTGGCCTATGGACGTTTGCAACACCAAGGGCGTCACAATCGTGTTGCCGACCATATAGAGAAAAGGGGGGAAGGAGAAAGGGGGAGGGGAGAAGGCTAAGAGAGCCTTTATGTTGTTAATGCAGACGACAAAGAAGGGTTTCTCGGTCTTCCCACTGACAACACAAAATCTCTCCAGTGAGCTCTGGCTACCATACTCACCGCCGGAAACACAACACAAGATTATTAGCAGTGGTATTCAGTTGGGCGGAGATAGGTACTTCCCCAGTTGTGCTGCTCAATAAGGAGGAGAGATACCGTCACCCCCGGAAAGGGACTGATCCCGGGTTCAAGTCTCATTCTATCTTGGATTTAGAATTTTTTAATAAATGTACACCATGGCATCACCTCATTCTGACACCGAGCCCCCGTATTAGGTTAATGTTTCATCATCATCATAGACTTAGCCCCGGTTCAGTTAAACTTTGCAGTCGGTAGGATCGGGTCGGACATCGTTTCCGGTTGTTATGTGCGAGGATGAACTCCCTACCTGTGGCGAGCGGTGTGATGATAGAAGATTAAAAATGTTAGATTTTTTTCTTTTTTGAAATAAACATGTAAAAAAATATACCAAATCGTATTTTTGTTATGCCAATATGTAGTGTGCCAGGAATACTACGAGGGGCCTTTGGCTTCGGGATCGTCCCAATGTAATAGGTGGCGAGCCTATTGCCATTATCTAATTATATCATTGTGGTTAATTCATCTAGTCTTTCCTCAACTTAATTGGCATTTCAGTCTAACTAAAAATCGGCTGAGCTGCGATGTTTTCTGTGAAGCAACCGCTAATCTGACCTCCAAAACCCACTGGCGATATCTAATATTGAATATAAGTATTAATTCTAAAATTAAACACAACATATAAAGCACTATTTTATTTGTAATCTAATAAGAGATATCACTTAATATCTACATATAATTTGAGTACCAACAATCCCAGATACCAGCGAACCGAATTCTCATCTCACTGCTAAGTAAGTACATAGTTTACTACAAGCTTTCCAAGTTAACAACCTTCTTACCAACTGTGATGGCCACTTAGAGCTGACCACCGTTCCTTTGTGAGGCAAGAAAAGAAGTCGGAACGAAGCTGATTTGCTGATCTGAGTCCCGCCCAACAATTGCTCCGCCTACGACGCTGCGCCGCGAAAATCCAGCTGGATTATACTCAGTACGCAATGAACCTTCAAAGAGAACGCACAGTGACTTGTATTGTAATTGTATAATAGTTTACGCGTGTTGAGAACCGTCGGTGCAGGTACGTAATAACTGTTTATTTTTTTAGAATGTTGTTTGAATTTTTCTTTTAAAGAGGTCGTGATTGTAGTAATGGGATCTTTTGATTGCGGCCTTTTTCCGAATGTATGAAAAGTTAGAAACTTTTTTATTTGGAAATGGAATGGAATGAGGGTGTTTTCATAGGTACTGTAATCAAAGTTGATTTTGACAGTTAAGTAGGTACTTAGTAGAGTCATGTCAGATGAGTCAGTAATAGATTATGTTTTTTTTTAATAGGTATCAATTATTTCATAAACTATCAATTTTGAGTGCAGTTTTGTCATGTGGAATACTGAAATAGAATTATAATATACTTACTTTTATATCCGTAAGAATCTTCAATAAAATATTAGAAAAGTTAATGAGAAACTGGTTTCTCTTTCAAGCCGGATAAAAAGATGAATTAAATTGTTCAAGTTGGTTCTTATTAAGTTATTGTGTGACCAAAGAACACAAGTTTTCGTTTCTGTAATACTTTGTTGCCCGTGACTGTTGGCACACGAAACACATGTTCTGAGTATTTTTTTCCGTTTCTAATACTATCTAAGTATAATAAAAAACTTGAAATAAATCTACTGCTTCCATTGAACTCTTACATTTGGGCTTAACATGCATTTGTGGGGATGCAATTTTCTTTTTTAGAGGTAAAAGTGTAGTCAGTTTGACCTTAAATCAAATGGCGTCAAATAAGATAAGAAGAATAAAAGAATATCTACTTTAAACAGGGTATTAATATAACTTTAGGCAAAGAGTAGGTAGGTAGGTATCAGTACTACTTTAGGTAAAACGCACTGTACCTACAACATACCTTTTTTATAGTGCAAAAAATCCCCACGGATACCCCCTTCCGGAGCCGGTTGGGTAGGTTATGTCGGACTCGAACCGACTAAAACGCACGCCGTCTTTGGGTCTTCAGTTGCCAGAGGTGAGGTTGTAGCCAACAAATCCCTCGCACCCCGGCAGACCCGACCTACAACATACCTACATACACACCATTCATACGCATGGTGGTTTTAAAATGCAAGTTTTGTTCACTTTAATTTGTAAGTAAATAATAAAGCAAATCCAAAAGAGGTGGTACTCGTAGGTACAACTAGAATCATAATCGATGTACTTACTTAGGGACTAAGTAGGTAGGTACCTAAATATAATATATGCAGGTTATTACCTAAATATATGCAGGTTGGAAAATAAGCCATAAAAATGATTTGAAACCTTTTTCCCAAGATGGCGGTCATGGGACAAGGGTTACGACCCCACAAACTTGGATTTAACTTTAGCCTTAGTCTTACAATCGAAAGGTCTCGGGTTCGAATGTAACCTATTAAGCTATCGACGTATGAGAGCCTATTGCTAACGCACTAAAAGTAAAATTACTCAGCTAAACACAATTATTTAATTTGGTAGTACAACATAGGTATTGATAACAAAAGCGAAGATTTAAAACCTATATGTCACTATTGCAGCTCTATTACGTTTTCTATTTTCTATCTTAATTAAGTAGGTATAAACTTAACGTAACGGCGGATTGACTTCGTGGTTGGTAATTGTAATGAAAACACGGACAAACTGAATGAAAGAAGGAACTTTAGTGATGGAACTCATTCAAAGTTCCTTTTTTTTTATCGTGCGCAAAATCCCCACGGATACCATCTCCACCAAAACCGATGGAGGTGATTATGTCGGGCCGAACCGACCAAAACGCAATCAAACCAAAACCAAATCAAGGACCCATGGACGGCATTCAAAGTACCTACGGTTTTCAGAGGAAATGCAACGGATGACGCCCGGCAGGTATATTTGGAGCTGGGAATAATTATTATTAATATTTATTTAGCAGACCAACCAGTCTAACTTGGAACTTCGATATCGCCATTGGTCATTGGACCATTGGTTGTGGAGGTCAGATGGCAGTCGCTTCACGTAAAATATCGAAGTTCAGCCGCATCTCAGTTAGACTGGAAAGCCGACCCCAACTGAGTTGGGAAAAGGTTCAGAGAATGATTTATTTAGCAGACAACAATTTGATCCATTTTGTTAGTAACAATTTATTTCTTACCCAATGTTAGTAAATTATTTAAACATTTAATGGAATTGTTTCTTATCTGTCCCACCCTATGTTTCAGTATGGGACTGTCTACTATTGATACAATTGCCTTCAGGACACTGTTCGAGCTAGCCCGCTTCCTGCGCCATAGGGAAGATATTCTATTCTAATAAATGTATGGACTTCAACTGTTTCAAGAAAACTAATTATTGACAGATTTTGGAGCCCTTCTTCTACTGATCGATGAAATTTTTGAGTTGTCATCGTGGTGTAGTAATTTGTATCACGGCAGCGCCGCCGCTACTCACGGGGAGAGCCCAAGCATAGGTTTCGTTCTTTGGGAAGACTTAGTACGTCCCATTGGGAACGGGTTTAATAAAATAACAAAATTAAAGTTTAGTCTTGGAGCCATTGGTGTCAACTATTAGGTAATCTGAGCCCTTGGTAACAAAACGGAGCGAGCGGGAATAGACCACCTCTGTCTGTACTAATGCAGGTATACACGAAGTTCTAAGCCTGTTTTTTTTTTCGTTTTAGTCATCAAAACAGTTCAATCAAGCAAGCATCAGTTCACACACCTCTCTCATTTGCTTCACCATAAAGACTTACCAGCACACATGTTTCTTTCTTCAAAATTGTCAGGGACGTGAACAGCATGCCGCCTGACTACTTGGTACATTGGTTACATTTATGATCATTCTTCTCTTACCCAGCTGTACCCTTAATGGCAGTACCTACTGGCAATTTATTCCCAATAATAGGCATTATTAATGGTACTGGCGATGATTGGTGTAAATAATATTCTCAGTATTACCATTCGGTACTACAGGTGTTCAAAATTAATCAGAGTTGTCACTAACAAAACACCCTTTTCTTGAGATTTTCCCTGTGTCAGCGTCAGTCGAGGCGTAAAAAAAACATAAATAAGTATAACATTCAAAGATCGAAACGTGACATCTACAACTATAAATTGCTATAATAATAGTCCATATTCGTATAATCGCAGCCGCGCGGCGGCCGCCGTGAAAAATGGGGGAAGTCCACAATTAAATTATTAAGTGACAGCTGCTGTGGTGGCGCGGTCGTGGCGGCATGCGGTTAGCCACCGACGGACGGTCGCGACTCTATTATCGGCCTGCCAAATATATTTTACGAATAATATAAACTCATAAACTCACGCCTGTTTACCCGAAGGGGTAGGCAGAGGTGCTAGCACCCACATTTCGCCAGTTTATGTTTAGGTCCCAATGTAAGAGGTGGCGATATTGCCATTAACCGGGCACATATATAAACCTGCGATAAATACACACATAACTTCGAAAAGCGCCGAAAAGTCATTGGTGTCTGCCATGGTAAACCTGGGATCGAACCCGAGACCTCGTCGCAGCAGTCCATTACCCATACCACTAGGCTACCGCGGCTACGAATAATATTACACTATGACCCGCGCAACTTCGTCTGCGTCACCCCGTTTTTGCAACATCTTTCATTCCTGCTCCATACCTGTTGGTCGTAGCATGATGTTATATACATATATACCTTCCCCTTTAACCATTCTATCTATTAAAACAAACCGCATCAATATCCGTTGCGTAGTTTTAGAGATTTAAGCACACAAAGGGACACAGGGACCGATAACGCGACTTTATTTTATACTATGTAGTGATTTTGAAATATGTATGACATTTGATATCAATTTAAACAGTCGCAATCTGAAAAGTGAAGATACTTTGTAAAAGCCAAGAGCCTTTTATTCGCAAGTCTCCGGGGAACATTTTCATATTTTTTGTCGTCGACCACAATGGCTCCGTCGCTGTCTCATTTTACAATTAGGCTTTTCAAATTTGCCTACATAATGTATCAGCTATTGAAACATCCGAGTTCGAAGCGTTCTTTGTTCATTTTTTCATTTTTTTACGTGGATCCGTCATTTTATAATATCTGTGTTTTAATTCTAAAATGACTCGCCTTATAAATACATTTAAAATGTATTTAAAAGAAAATTATAACAAAACGTTTATTATGAAATCCAAGATTTTAACATTTTGTAAGTGTCGTTCAATGGTATATACAAAACTAGCGGCCCGGTACGTGCTTGGCTATGTATAAAGTGACATAAAGTACTGCTCGACCGATTTTGTGCAAACTTCACATTAACATCTTCTAAATAGTCCGAACAAAGCCTAAACATTTGGTTTGGATAGGTGAGCCCGTTCTTGAGTGATGAGATTACAACGAAAAGTGGGATTGATCGTGTATTGAATGAATTTTGAAAAAGCGTTTGCAATACACATAACTTCCCGCAACTTATACTAGGGGTAGGACGTGAACTGAGTTTTATGTTATAGAGACGATATTTTGGAACACGTATTATCTTGCTTAGAATACATAATAAATTTAATTTCTTCATTGTTTATAATATCTCATCTATATTTTGAAATTTAAATGCACATGATAGCATTAAACACTTAATTGTAGGTACAAGGTTTTCTATTTGATACATCGGAAAGGAGAGTCTCACAATGATCGGCTTGCTTTAATTTTGTAAACTGTTCTCTCAAGCTCTATCATTTATATCCCTTAACCATATTGATGCCTAGCTTTTTTTTTTTTAACTATGTAGTTGAATACGTTTAAACTCGAACCGGAAATCTGTTACGTTTGCCTTCGTTACTGGCAATAAAGACTAAAATTGACCATATATCCTTGATAATGAATTACATACTATGCGTTTCAAATGAGTTGATAACTGTCATAACGACATTTTGATGCCTGTTGCTAACTTCGGTTCAATTTGTTAATAAAGAAAACTACTAAAAAATGTGTTGTGCACTTAATGAAAAGAAAATAAACATTAAGTCGTCACTCGTTGTTACCATACACGTATGGAATCCGACATGAAAATTTTGTTAAATTTATGACTTAAGTGAACGAGTTTCAAGTACGGAGTGAAGTTGCCGCGATCGCGATTATCTTCTCATTTGAAACGGATAGTACATTTGACGGGCATATTCCCGTTGGAGTTAATAATAACAAAAGATAAAAATTAGATCGGACAGTATGCAAATGGAGCTCACGGGCAAAATGCTAATTTCCGTGGGAGAGCCCGTCAAACTTTTTAATCTCATGTGACGTCACCCCCTCTTACCCCCACACGACAGTGTTGTCAGAGGGATGATTGAAAGCAGCTCATTTGTGTTTTTATTACTTTTTAATTTTTTCCCATTTTCTCGAGTGCTGTTTCGCGCGCCAATAGGTATAAACTTGGTAGCTGAAGTAGAATTTTCTTAATAGACATTTGCTAATTATGTTGATTACTTTTGCGTTCCGTATTTGCAATTTTAACCAACTTTAAGTTAGGGAGGAGTTTCTATATTTGTACCTAGAGATAGGTTTTTGGTGTAACTGTCAGTCAGCCAGTGCTGATCCGGATACCAATACTTTAGATATTCAGTAGCGCTACACGCGACCGTCGGAATGTCAAATATACTTCCCCATATTTACGCGTTACGTTGTTAGATCGTTATCAACAGTGAAGGGTATAATACCTACTTACCCGAATGTTACAAAGTATTCTCACAGCTGGCACACTGAATTAAGAACCTTATATGGTGATGTTAAGGGTTACTACTACTGCATTTAATTATGAATTGTTATTTGCGTATTCGTGTCTTCGTATCTGATACAGATGTCACTCATCGTACCTGTACCTAGCTACTCATGGCGAGTATTATACGAAAGTAGGTTAGATATCGTGTGTATCCAGTGTCTTGTTAATACCAACACAGGCAACTTCAGGAGGACATTGCATCACTGTGTGTTTTTTTACACTGTGTGTTGTGTTCTGGGAACGGAGCGAACTGTGCGGTATTAAAAGAACTTCACCCCGCGCGTGTAGAATGAACTCCCTGCTGTGGTTTTTTTTCTAGCGACTACAATATGGAGTTTTCAAAAAGGGCATTAGAAGGTTTCTACAGGGTCGGCAGCACGAGTGTAACGCCTCTGATGTTGTAAAAGTCCGTAGGCCATGGTGACCACTGTCCATCAAGTAGGCTTGTTGACCACCTAAGTGATATTAAAAAAAGACGATCAATATATTTTTTAAACTATCGCGGCGTTTACTCATAGTGTTTATAAGTTCCGGGACTTCACGCGATATATTTTTGAACACTTACTTTTGTCGACGTTTCGGGTGCGTTGCAGCACCCGTGGTCACGACGTGGTCAGTCAAGTCGTGACCACGGGTGCTGCAACGCACCCGAAACGTCGACAAAAGTAAGTGTTCAAAAATATATCGCGTGAAGTCCCGGAACTTATAAACACTATGATCAATATATTTCCAAAAAATGTGCATGCTAAATAAATAAGTGATAAAATGAAAATAGTGCTAATTAAACATTATAAAAAAAAAAAACTAATATGGAGTAACATTTAGAGCACTACCATGTGCCTTCGTTTTGGGAACGTTTCCCTAACATGCTATTAAAAAAACTTCAAAACTCTATTCGCCAAAGTTATTAAATATATGAGCATTAGTACAAATATCAAGTCGTAACAAATTATGTTAGTGGCAGTTAGTGGGGCATTAGTGGGGTGAACGTACAAATTGTCGTCTGCATGACATTTTGTCACCCACACAGCACAGCGTGACGAACCGCGCTCGTTATTGGACTTATCACCACTTTGACATTTTTGTTGTTTATGGACGTTTAGCACGTGTTAAAGAATTAAGTATAGATATAAAAAGCGGGCTTTACTTTTCTAAATTCCTTACTTTTTGAAGTGAATACTTCTTTCGGCGCGTTAGATATTTTTTTGAGATGGGAAAAACATTTTAGCTCGTGACACTGTACTGTTATCATTAGGCGACACCAGTGTGGTGTTAAGGAAATACTAAAGAAGTCAAAGACACATAGTACACAGCTCCGAGTACACTACACCTTAGTATAAAGAAAATAAAATTTGACAATTTAGAATTTTTTGTATACCATTTAAATAGCACTTAATGCTTTTGATTTTTCAAGTAAACATAACATAACATAAACTTACGCTTATATCCCCGAAGGGGTAGGCACAGGTGCTAGCACCCGCAATTCGCCAGTTTAGTGGCGAGCCTATTGCCATTAACCGGGCACTTATAAACCTGCGTTAAATACACACATAACTTCGAAAAGCATCGAAAAGTCATTGTTGTGTGCCATGGTAAAACTTGCGATCGAACCCGAGACCTCGTCACCGCAGTCCATTACCCATACCACTAGGCTACCGTACTAGGCACTAGGTTTTCATTTATTAAGTAAAAACTTGAGAAATGAAAAAAGTAGAGTTACCTCGTCGTTTTATTGCTAACCGTAACATTGAGTATCAGTATTGAACAATACCGTACAGTTACAAACAAAGACAAATTCCCAATAAAATTCCCGGGGAATATACCACCCCACACTTAATATGAGGTTACGAACTAATATAATTATGACAGTGGGGTTGAAACGTTCACCCTCGCTTTTTAGCGGTTTTGTTCTACTACTAATAATTGTATTCAATGCACGGTGACGTCACGATGGGCGGACAGGATAATCATCGTGTGACATGTGAAGTGTCGGGTTACTCAGCAGATGCATTTTCGATTTTAGGGTAACACGGTTAAGTTGGCATCCTTGTAACATTCTAAATTCAAATAATTTAATCATTCAACTATGATAACCTAAACAAACGGCATCTCCAAAAACCGTGCAAGTCGATACAGTGAATGTTGTGTGTTGCGATCGAGTGCAACGTGAGAACGCGAATAATGGTGAATAATGAGAGAGAAACAGGGTAGACCATTACGGTTGGCCTAATAAGATCCAGTACCAGAAATATCGGTTCAACTCAGAAAACAACAAATATGATAAATATCCCGTAGACTTTATACCGGTTTGAGTAAATATATAAGTATATCGCGGATGTCTGTGGATCATTTCGATCAAAAATCATACATTGATGATTAAACATTGAAGATGAGACACATACAATACATGACTCAGAACATTTACCTAGCAATCGAACTTATTCAAAAGTTAGTTAGTAATTACATATTAATGGTACAATTTGTGTGTAATGAACATGGGTTAACAAATTAGAAATCGCGTCACATGTATTTACAATCCCAAAATTATGCGTTTTATTATCAGGTATCCAATCGTTACTAGTATCAAGGCTATGGAAAGACTTGGTAATATGTATTATTGTATTTGTATTCTTTGTATGGTTGTAAACCCAAAATGAGCTCAAAATGCGCTCTATATGAGTAGTACGCGTTAAGTACTTGTAAGTAGTAATCTACCAATTATAGGTTATATCAAAACGATTCGCGCCATAGGGCCTCGTTTCCTTCGCGACTTATGTGTCCAAGCCGAGCCGATAGCATATCCATGTTATGCCTATTCGTGACGATAGGTATAACATGGATATGTTACACATAAGTAAGTCATAACTCCCAACTCCAAGAGGAATAACTACAAACAATTTCATAGCCTCAATAAAGACAACCAAATGAAGCTTTTCAGAAACAATTACAAAACAATAAAAGGGTTCTGGTTTGTAAAACTGTCATTAATTAGCAACGGAGGGAAGACGGTGGTGACAGATATTAATTCCTCCCTCTTTGATTACCTCACAGCCACGTCGAAATGTCTTTGTAAAACAAATAAAACTTTGGTTTCGACGCGGATGGGTGGCTCGATGGTTGGGAATGCTTGCGGGTTCATCTTCAGCCCTCCTGGACAAAATGCAATTCGATGGGCGTCGTTTTGTAGAATGGAATAAAATGATCAATGTATAGGATTGACACGTATTTTGACATTTATGACATTTTATGAAATTCAACAATCAATCAATTACCTATCAGTGGACTGCGATAGGATAATAGGACATAGGCCTCTACCAATGTGCGCCACTGCTCCCGATCCTCCACCCTCCGCATCCAGTCTGTCCCAGCCACCTTTCTTAGGTCATCAGTCCATCTGGCCGTTGCTATGGCATGAAAGTCAACGCGTCATAAATGTCAAAATACATGTCAATCCCATACTTTGAATATTTTATTATATTCATCATCATCATCCTTGCGTTAATCCCGGTTGCATCCAAAGCTGTCCCAGAGTCCAGGTTCCACTAGTATAGCTTAGAGTAGACCAGTTGTAGAACTGTTTAGGGCTCAACTACCCGTAACAACTGTCATAGATGTTCTGACAGCCGGGATCGATGGTTTAACGTGCTCTTCGTAACATGACCAGACTTTGACATGCATACAAATATTTGTACTGAGCGGGGATCGAACCGATCGAGATATTGCAATCTGTAAATAAAATAAAACTATGACATGCTGAATCTTAAAGTATTAAAAGTGTCTTACGAATTTTTCATACCTTTTTAGATCGTAGCTCCGTAGCTCAGCAGTTAAAGCATTCCCCACTGCCAGGGACTGTTCGCAGTTCCAAGTCCCGTCAGAGCATTCACAATTATTTTCT
Organism: Pelosia muscerda; assembly: GCA_963691645.1. Classification (NCBI taxonomy): domain Eukaryota; kingdom Metazoa; phylum Arthropoda; class Insecta; order Lepidoptera; family Erebidae; genus Pelosia; species Pelosia muscerda. Next base: position 11,741,190 of record OY829114.1, on the reverse strand, counting down.
TTTATATCTAAATACTGGATATTAAATTACAGTATCTGTAATCCAGACAATTAAAAAAAAATCTCATGTATTATATTGAGTTAAAAAGCAGTCATCGGCTTTAAATTCGGTCATCGCTTAAACCAAGTTACCTCATCATCTACGCGGCAGGTCACTGCTGGATATAGGCCTCTCACCATTGAGAGCGGTCTTCGGCAAGAAAAACAAAATAGTAGTCCAAACAATATGACATCCTTTTTCGTGAGGTGAATACTTTTTACGTTTTACTTACATTAAGTATACCTAGTCAATTAAAAAGTATCTCCTTAACAATACTATTATCTTCATAACAATACTATCTATAATAAAAAAATCAACTTATACATGTCTAATGGGTAATTTCACCGACCGCATTTTTAGAGTTTCTTCGCATGAAATCACTATGTAAAACGTTTATCTATGACCACTCTATTTTTTTTCATGTAATACGAACACTAGCTTATATGAAGTCACAACTGAAAATACATTTCTCTTAAACACAAAATTTAAAAAAAAAAAAAATATGCTAGATTCCAATAACGGTGGCGTGTCCGCGATGCACCTTTAAGCGCATTTACCTCTTTAAGTCCGCTATGATTGCAAATTTAGTACTTAAATTAAGATTATTATGTTAATTAATATATGAAGCAACCATATTTACTGCTTTTATTACTTCTATTATAACGCAGACATCGTGACAATGTCGATAAGGAACGTCCGCGCCTAAAGTGCAATTTCGGTGTGTTTTGTTTAAACCCTTATACAACGTATACACGTCAATTTAAATGATCTATCTTCTTACGCACGCGGAGTTCCAGTCATGTTCTTGCGTTTACGCAGTAATGGCATGTCCGATTCTGCCCAGTTTTCCCGCTAATACGTAAGTACCTTCTTATTTCTAAGAGGGAGTACGAAATTTTACAATCACGGTGGGTTACTGTATTAATGAATATTTGGTTTTAACATTACGATTTGCGAGTATGTTGTGTGTTGTTAGGTACCCTCAGCAATCATACATTTCACGTGACGAATTCATCACTGAGTTTTGTTTAATTTCATTTTTTCTTGATGTTTCTAACTTCGGTGGTGCAATATCGGTGGTTTCGGTGGTAGATTTATTGCCACCTATATTGCATCAATACTAAAATGGCTATGAGTTTCCATATCTTTGGTAAGATATTTACTCACAAGGTAATAAATAATAAAATTCCTCTTTTTTTGTTATAATTAACATATTTACTATTACTACTGAGAGTGGGGCAATATGGGTATGGGAGGCGTAACCGAAGGGGTTGGAGGCTGGCCAACTTTATTGAGAAAGAGCGACGCTTTATGATGAACTCTTTCTTCAAAAACCGCCCCACAGGAAATGGACCTGGATGGGCCCCGGTGGTCGTACCAAAAATGAGATTGACTTCATCATGACGACGCATAGACGGATATTCAATGATGTCTCAGTGATCCATGGGTTGAAAACCGGAAGTGATCACCTAATGGTTAGAGGCACATTGAATATTAATGTTAAACTGGAGAGATCCCGTCTGATGAGGTCTACGCTCCGACTTAGAGCTTCCCATATACAGTACCCCGAGAGCTTTCAACTCGAACTTTCGAATCGCTTCTCTTGCCTAGAAGAATGCAGTACAGTGGACGAGATAAATAACAGGTTGGTTGAAGCTGTCCATTCAGTGGGCTCCAAATTCTTCAGGCCCCTTCGAAGAGATAGACCACAGAAGCTCACCGATCACACCCTCAAACTCATGGCCGAACGACGCTCTATGAGGCTGCATTCTACCAATGACGCTGAAGCACATCGGCAGCTCAATAGACGTATCCAGCAGTCTTTGCGACACGACATCCGTGCCTTTAATACTCAATGTATTAAAGAAACGATTGAGCGAAGTAAAGGCTCCAAAGTGTTCGCAAGAGACTTGTCTATTGGGCAGAGCCAGTTGACAAAACTGAAGAGGAAGGACGGCAGTGTCGTGTCGACTAAGGGAGATGTTTTGAGTGGGATCGAGGGGTTTTATGGACAGCTTTATACCTCAGTCACTAAGCCTGCTACTGATACGGTTAAAGATCCAAGAGCCAAGCTAACCCGACACTACACCGAGGATATCCCGGACATCAGCCTGTACGAGATTAGGGTGGCCCTCAAGCAGCTTAAAAATAACAAGGCACCAGGAGAAGACGGAATCACTTCGGAACTTCTGAAAGCGGGTGGAACACCGATACTTAAAGTCCTTCAGAAGCTCTTCAACTCCGTCTTATTCGAAGGTACTACGCCGGAAGCATGGAACAGAAGCGTAGAAGTCTTGTTCTTGAAGAAAGGTGACAAAGCCTCTCTTAAGAACTACAGACCCATCTCGCTTCTGAGCCATGTTTATAAGCTGTTTTCGAGGGTTATCACGAATCGTCTCGAACGCAGGTTTGATGACTTCCAGCCGCCCGAACAAGCCGGTTTCCGAAAAGGTTATAGTACCGTAGACCACATTCATACGCTGCGGCAAGTCATACAGAAGACTCAGGAGTATAACTTGCCACTATGTCTAGCGTTTGTGGACTACGAGAAAGCCTTTGATTCGATCGAGACATGGGCAGTGCTACAATCTCTCCAGCGGTGTCATATAGACTACCGGTACATCGAAGTGCTGAAGTGTTTGTATAAAAACGCCACCATGTCAGTCCGAGTACAAGATCAGAGCACAGCGGCGATACTGTTGCAGAGGGGAGTGAGATAAGGGGATGTAATATCCCCGAAGCTCTTCACCAATGCAATGGAGGATGCCTTTAAGCTACTGAAATGGAAAGGTCTTGGCATTAATGTTAATGGCGAATACATCACTCACCTTCGTTTTGCCGACGATATCGTGCTCATGGCAGGATCGCTGGAGGATCTTAACACAATGCTCGACGACCTCAACAGGTCTCTCAACAGGTGGGCCTAAAGATGAATATGGACAAGACCCAGGTTATGGCGAATGCTCATATTCTAAGGCCCTCCCCAGTGTCAGTTGAAGGCTCGACCCTCGAAGTTGTAGACAAGTACGTCTACCTTGGACAGATGGTCCGATTAGACGGATCAAACTTCGAGGCGGAGGTCAATCGTCGCATCCAACTCGGCTGGGCAGCGTTCGGGAAGTTACACAGCGTCTTCTCGTCCAAAATACCTCAGTGCTTAAAGACAAAAGTCTTTAATCAGTGCGTGTTGCCCGTGATGACCTATGGCGCCGAGACGTGGACCCTCACTATGGGCCTCATAAGAAAGCTCAAGGTCGCACAGCGAGCTATGGAAAGGTCTATGCTCGGAATCTCTCTGCTGGATCGAATCAGAAATGAGGAGATCCGCAGACGAACGAAAGTGGTCGACATAGCCTACAGGGTTAGCAAGCTGAAGTGGCAGTGGGCGGGGCACGTAGCAAGAAGAACAGATGGCCATTGGAGCCGAAAGGTTCTTGAATGGAGACCGCGTACCGGTAGACGAAACGTGGGACGGCCTCCTGCGAGATGGACGGACGACAAAAGCAAAATTGCCTTTGGCAGCATGATGTAGCATCTGCATCATGCATCCAAGCCGTTAGTACATATTGTTTAGATAAATATATCACAATTTATAATTTCGGTGTGATCTTGCAATTTCGGTGGGTTGACAATTTCGGTGGTTGTTCTATTTTTATAACAAATGCAGTTATTTGTTTCCTTCTAAATATCTAGAATACTAATGTGTTCTAAAAGAACACCATTAAATTTTTTCATCGGTAAACCTATGATTGAAAAATACCACCGAAATTAGCAAAAAATGAGGCATGCGTGAAATTACCCTAATAGATAATTATGCAATATAATGTTATGAAATTATTTAGCAAAAAATTATATAATCTGTGAGACTAAAAAGATTTCACTTCAAAAATTCTGGCCATATTATAAAATTACGTAGAATTATGACTAGACTTAGACAAGGCCTTAGGTACTTGACATGAGTTAAGTAAGACTAAACTTGCAAAATAATAACTGAAATGAATTTTCTTCAACTAACTCTTTAAAGGAAACAATAACAAACTTATCTTGTAACAGGATACGACCCAATTTGTGGCAGCCATATTGTTTTCCGGCTTAACGGCGGGAGATGTCTCGACCGAAAAGAATACCGCTAATTAATCAAAAGTCGCCTTCCCTTGATTTCCATAGAGAATTTTTCCATAGAGTTATTACCGCCCGCGAAGTTTATCCGCTAATGGCCTCCTTTGTTCTTCAGTTTGGATTGAATTTTTGTTGATCCTCTCATCAGTTCTATTGCAATCTCCCTTACATTTTAATCCGTTGTTGATTATGTTTACTCCGAATGTTCAGTTATTGATTTAAATATTTGGGGTGGCGTTTTGCGATACGTTTTTTATTACTGCTGACTTTCATGCTTTGCATGTGGATACTTGGGATTATATGATAATGTATGAATAGGTAGCTTTTTAAGGTTCTTAATCTGTGTATATATTGAAACAAATCCATATAATTAGTAAGGATAAGGTATGAATGAATGTTTTATTAAAACAGAAAGATTTTACAAACATGTCTTAATCTGACCTTATCTAGATATATAGAAAAGTTTAAAAAAATTTACGGAATCACCGTGTCCCAAAATACAGGCGCAAACTTAATTTGGGAACCAGTGCCAGGTACTCTCATAACTTCGAATACAGCATAGATTGAGATATGTTTGTAAAATCTTTTTGTTTCAATAACACATTCGTTCATTAAAAACTTTCATACATTCATTAATTATTTCAGGGTCATCATTATCTATTCTATCTAATTGAAGGAGACCCTCTTTATTTGCTGTTCTCACTTATTGTCCTACGCGTGTAGTAAATCCTACCTTACTCGTTCAAAACCGCGATCAAATTCAATACTGGGGAACCCCCAATTGTTCGTAGCTGATTAGTCATCAATTATTCAAAACTACATATGTTGAACGACTTATCTTCCTAGTTAGTTAATATTAAGTGTGAAAATACTGATCTATCAGCCTATTTTGTTGTTCAACAACTACTGTTTCACACAACCAGCGGCTGCCACCAACCGAAATTATTTATAAGAAAATTAGATTTGATTTATCGCCAAGAAACAGTTATCAAGAAACCAAGAATATTGCCTCCGCACGTGACGTCACTGTGCAAACTTACCTCTTCGCAGGGCCTTTATTAATAAAACCAGAGATTTATGCGCCCAACTTTTTAATATTTATGGCTCAGCAATAAATTGTTGGCGACGAGTTGCGCGGATAGGGTTGATTATTTTCTTCGTGGGGGAGGAGCAACAAGTAAAGATTGTTATTTTCTAACGATTTGTACAGAAACGAAGCAAGAAGAATAAAGTTAGAAAGTTAAATTCTTTTTACAGGTCGGCGGCAAAACTAGAATAGGGAGAGTTATTAAATGTATTTGACATGGCATGTATCTATATCCATTCTAAAGTTACCCAGTGGGTACTTAGTTACTATTTGTCAATCAATCAATCAATTAATTAGCTTATCGCAGTCGCTTTCAAGACACAGGTCTCTCTCCCAATATGCGTCATTGTTTCAGATCCTCAGCCATCGTCGTAGTCGTCATAGGTCGCTAGCTCCATCTGGCTGGGGAGGGGGGGGGCGTATAACTGGCATGACACACTAGTTGAAGACCTTCGTTTTAAGGCGCTATTATGCACTACTATTTGTGTTTTTTTTTAATTTAGAATCAAGATTAGGACAATTGTGATCAATGGTATCGGCAAGCTTGCTAAAAAAAGAAATAGAAAATAGTTTGTCTAGTAAGTAGTATACATAGAAATAATTGAGTTTGTGTACAATTTCTCAACATTTCACAAACTTAACAACCCATTTGCATACACGTTATATCTATAACACCGTGGTTCTCAGTTCGTAATATTCATATTTCACCTACTCAACCAACTGTCAAATTCATAAATTACCTTACCTATTCAAAACTGGAGCAGGGTACGTGGTACGTACCAAGTCGGACAATACGAAGAGATAAATCTGCGGTAGTCCCCGGCGTATGTCAACAGTCTCGCCGCGGGCACTTGTGTCTTAAGGACCCATTACATTAATATCTGAGACGTCTGTTGCTAGCGTGGTATATAGCAGAAGAGATTCAGAAGGTAAGATTCTAAAAATTTGTAAGTTATCTGATTGGAAACTCATAGATACAAAGAAAACTATATGTAAGAATATTGTAACATCGTTTATATTCGATAGTTCGTAAACACGCATGATGGGAAGTGGCTACCGTGGGATTTTAACGTGTGTAATACCAGGAGCGTCATACATCATCAGTAGATGGCTCCATCGCCGCACCAAAGATGGTGGTCATAGAAGATTTTCTTGTGTCCAAGACGCGGTCCATATAGCTCAATTGGAGAATTGCCCCTAAAAGGGGCTAGTGCCGGATTCTAGTTCCATCGTGAACGTTCATTTTTTCAATCTACATCGACAGTTATAATTAGCATATTAATTGCTTAAAAATGTCAAGATTAAAAAGTATAATAGGTTAGTTTAGCTAATAGACCACCGTTTCTAAACGCGGCGTTTTATACTCAAAGTCATATCGTTTTGTACTACTGCTGTTTACTTGCCTTGTGGTTAAAATCACGTTATTAGCGGTAGACAAAAGCTGGGGAGGCTGCACCGAGGGGTGGGGGGTGCAGATTAAGATTCACTCCAGATATTTGCAGATGAGATTTGAAGGTATTCGCAATTGTCATCGCTTTCATCGCAACCCTTTTGTTGAGAACAACTCTAATTTTGCTATAAGACGGATTTGTATTTAATGGATATAATAGAAACACCAGAAGGCCAATGCTCGTAATAAATCTATTCAAAATTTCGTTTCGATTTATTATTATTTTCTTAATGACAAAAACTGTGATCACGGTTTCAATGAAAACTGTGTTACGTGAATAAAGTTTCTGAACATATTTTTATTACGAGAATTATTGTTTTTGTTTCAATACAAATAATATCAATACGAGTCAAGATATCGTATATATCTGTGTCTCACAACTCCAGTCCTTATAATATGTGAATTCTTGCAATATTTACCTTCGTAGACAAGGATGTGCTACGAATCTGCTACATAATGTAGCACTTCCGTAGCATTATCGTAGAAAGATAAGTTATCTTCATAATAAGATTATGTAATTGTGAACATAGTTTTTGGAAGAGATAAAAGCAAAATCTAGATGTAAAGCAAGCAAAGCAAAGTATTTAGAGTTCAGATCAACATGCATAAATGATAAACAATTCACCTTAGTGCTCCAACTATCTGTAACGAATAACTTAAGATGTTCGTATGCCAACCGAGACCGACGCGCAACGGTTTGACGTGCTCTTCGAAGAACGAAGTAGTTTAATGTGTTATGAATAGTCACCCATCCTAAGATTGATCTGGCTAATATTGCTTATCTATGCAATGTAACCTGCACGGTTATCACTTCTCACACTTAGCCCCGAGCTTCTGTTCTCACACAATTGTATTCTAAAATATGAAATGTTTTTTTTTAACATGAATGATATTTTCATTTCGTACGGTGCATTATTTTATTCGAGTTTAAAATCCCGGTATCCATTTTAAAACGTCAATATTATGATCTCTTTCATTTCCAAGGCACCCTCTGTCGAATAAAGAAGGTTTCCCGCTGTCATTCTTTGTGTTTGTCTATGGGACATCGATGTGTGAATTATCATTGCTGTACGTGTAGAGGAATGTGTATATCTGTGAATATTATTATGTAGTCAAAGGGAATGTAATTTCTCTGCTCTTTTCTTACTCACACATTACAAATAGTTGGGAAGTATTATAATTAAAAAAAAAACATGATAAAGTAGTTCTTTGGTGAATTGTTTTTGATTTCTATTTTTAAAATTTAAATACTGGTTGTGTTGTAACAATGGTTGCCATTTAATTATTATAGACATTATTATTTGTTGTTTGAATTGCGAATGCTGCTCATTTTCTACCAACCCTACTCAAAAATGGATTTTCATTTGAAATTAGAACGTTAAAAAGCATTCATGAAAAGTAATACAACCATTCTATAAATAATGTAAACGTAAGCTTTTCCACAACAATACACGTCACATTCGTAAAGGCTGGTCTACATGTGCATCATGGCGCGTTGGTGGGAAACAAAGCACGCTTCAAGCGTTTCCCGCGTTGCCGTCGCCCGCCATTGTCGTTAGATCCGTGCGGATACGATGCAAAGAGCTTTTGGACGATATTTTTTACATTTGTAACGGTTTGGGTTAATGTTACTGAGTTTTTTTATTAAGTAACTCACGCTTGAATATTCTGAAGTAAATATCACCAGACATCGCAAGGAGATTAAAATCTAAAATGATAGACTTCTCAGGTCTTGAAGGGAAACGCTAGTGATTTTTTGGTATCGATTTAAAACTTGCAACATTGCACTACTTTTTATAGTTATCATAAAAATAATGGAAGAAAGAGGCTTCAAAATTTAATGACTAATTTAGGTAGCTAGTTTCTGTTTCAAAATCGAATTTATTTACGCTCGCCTCACCATTCAGGAATCATGACATTTTTTTTTCATATCAAGCAACATGTTTAGTGTTCTTAAAAAAGTTTATTTAAAAAAAGTTTGAATCCATTGACAACCGTTAACACCAGTTACAAAACCTCTTCAATCTTTAATTTTACTCTCCATGACTACAGTAAAATTATATTTTAACAACGAAATTTTTGTAAACCTGTCAGCCGCTAAAATATTCAGACCCGTATGTACCTACCCAAGCTCGTAATCCGCCAAAGTAAACTAAGACTCAATTTCGTTCACCCATGTTTGCTCATTAGATTTACCGGATACGCCAGACTGACACTTACTTGCAGACAACTTACTTGAAAGTATAATACTTAAACTCAAACTGAATTAAGGATAAAATGTCTATATTAGAACAAACATTTGAAATTGGAATTATAAAGATTCCAATTTCAAATATTTTAAATTTACAGATTCTGTAGTTAGACCATAGATGAAAAAATATGTATTATAGTGTACGCTAGTCTTTTGTAATGTCGAAGTCTTTTTGTATTTCTGAATGCTGTGCACGTGGGCACTTTCCTACCGTCCACCTGCGCAGACCACCTGGATGGACCGCGGGATATTTTTTGCCACGGAACTCCTTTGCTTTAAACAAGTCATAATAAGTCCTAAAATCTATAACTCTCTAACCCTAGAGAACTCAAAAATATTATAAACTACATTATAAATAGAGTGGTAATACTGAATGTCATTGAACAAACATATTTATTTGAAATTGGAATTGTGAAATCTCGCAACGGGCTCGTATCTCGTATCATACGGAGCGAGATATTTAAATGCGTTGGAGTGGGTTTGCATGTTCTGTGTCTATTGATATGTGACATACTGTCGATACACGATACTCCCGATGTGACTAGCGAGGCGTATTTTTTTTTTAAATTGGGTGATGTTGACGCACAGGTACACTAATGTGTTTTACCAAAGAGGTTTTTTTTGAAAAGGCTTTTCTTGCGTTTTATATCGGGATTTAAGATTTATCGAATCTTTTGTATTATAACATAGTGAGCGATATAGTAGGCTGTATTGGGCCTCGCCCACTTAGATCGAGGAGGTAGGCAGAAAGAGTAGTTCCTTAGGTCTGGTTAGGTCAGGCGTAAAAGGTTCCGTAAAAACTCAAATATATAATTGCACAATATTTTTTCATATCTTGGGCCGAGTTTGTCCACTGTCCTCTCGTTTCTGAGTCTATAATATATAAAAAATCTAATTATTTAGCACAATATTGTGAATGTTGAAACATTTCTGTGGAAAAATACTTCTAGTTTCTATAGAAACTGACTTCGCTATTCAGACTACGTTGTCTACGCCGTAGTACGTAGCGACGTAGCCCGTACCTTTATTGCCTACGACACAAAGAAACCGCTACGCGGTACTGAATAACAAATACAATGCTCACTGATGCAAGGACTTGTAAATGGATGTGGTAAATAAAAAAAAAATAATTTAAAGAAAAACAAAAAACCCGACTGCCTAACTAACTCACATTTCAATCAATTTCATACAATACTCACAGTCGGGGCCCCTTAGGAAGATGTGATTGGTAAAATTTAAATGGGCCCCGACTGTGAGTATTGTATGAAATTTTAACTACTGGGCTTGTTTCTTTCTTTTTAGTTAGGTTAGGTTAGTTAGGCAGTCGGGTTTTTTGTTTTTCTTTAAATTATTTTTTTTATTTTATACTTTTTAGTTACGATTCATTTAAAATTTATTCTTTTATCAAAATATTATTTTTGTTTGTATATCGTTTATCCTTGAAGTAAGAAAATTAGCGAGAATTAATGTTTTGTTAAATAACTTTAAATCGTTATATATCCTAAACTATTAGTTAAAATGAAAAATGGTAAAAGGAACCTAAATATGATTTTAAAATACCTATTCAACGACACCCCACTTGACATAGTTCATCGAAATTTTTTTTTTTCATTTTAACAAAATGGCGTCTGGTGGTCGCTGTGGTGAATTTTGATTACTGTCATGTCTTTAGTGACACTCGCAAGGTTAAGACGAATCGATTGAGGTAAGAATCATCAAAATCGGTCTATGCGTTTAGGCTCTAGAACGCCACATAGAAACAAACATACATACATACATACATACATAGACTGATAAACACAATACCCTCCTTTGCGTCGCGCAGTCGGGTAAAAAACAGGAGCTACTTTTTATTTTTTACCACTTTAAATAAAGACCGTACTAAAGCAATCAATTATATATTTTTTTTTGTTTTAAATTAAGTTATCTTGAAAATATAGATTTTATACGAGATTTATTTCAAATACACATTTATGACTTATGTAAAATATAAAACTTTATGTAAGTGGTATAAAGTTTAAAATATAATCCGCATGGATTCAAAACCGACTACATAAATTAAAAAGTGAAAACAGACAAGATAATAGTTTAGGCCCTCAGTTCTCTCGCAAACACTATTTTGTATGAGATTATTATTTTTACATCGCTGGTGGAAATTAAAATGTACAAATAGAGAAGTTAATAGAGAATGTCTCATGGTTACCCAAAAACAGAACATTTTTTTTTAAATTATCACCTAAAACCATTATGATAGGTCTGAAATACCCAATGCAATGGGAGTATTACAATAATAATAAATGTATGTGCACAAATGGCCAAGAATGGCCTTTGTCAATTCACTCTGCGAACACGAAAATATATCCACCTTGTCAAATACCGCGTTTTCTTTCTTAGCTCGTGGTAGCGTGCTGTGACGGAATGTAAACCACAATGTGCCATTGTGTAGCGATACGATAACGCTTTTATTATTATTAGCCACCGTGAGCGAGGGAAATATAATAAAACAGAAATAAGCTTCGAAATACTAAACTGATATAAAATACTTTTTATACACTTACGCCTTTATATTGTTGAAGATAAAAACAGGTGTCTTATACATTTTTACTTCCTCATTATCATTTTCTGAGCCTATTTCCATCTCGGTTGGGATCGGCTTTCTAGTCTAACTAAGATGCGGCTGAACTTCGATATTTTCCGTGAAGCAATCCGACCTCCACAACCAAATTGGCGATATCGAAGTTCTGTAGTTAGGCTAGTCGAACTTTTGAGGGCTCCAACTAACTGTAACGACTGCCATAGATGTTCGTATGGCAACTGGGAACGACGGCTTAACGTGCTCTCCAAGGCACGACCACACAAGACCCATATTCATGCATACAAATATTTGTAATGAGCCGGGATCGAAGCTGCGCTTCACTACCGCCATGGCACAAAGGCTACTTCCTCATTTCATAAAATATATTTTAGTTGCCATATATAATATAGGATGTAATGGGATTGCTATCACAAGGATTAAATAGAGTATTTATGCAATTCTTATGCAGTCGATCTATAGCGGTCTTGAAGATGTCTCGTGTAGAGGCGAAACACGTGTCAAGGTTAGTTCTTCGCACTTGCGGAATATTGCACATATTATGTAATCATAATCAAATCGTAGGTAATTATATATCTTCTCGGTTAAGAAGTCTTTTCACTCACAATTCCTTATATCATGGAGGGATTACATGTATTTTCAGTATATGATGTAACAGCAATAAATTTGTTTTAATCTTTTTAGGGTATTGCTTATAAGTTGCCAAATACTTTAGTTAAGTAGTTTAGTAATATAAGTAAAGTTTAAAATTAAATGGTATCTTGAAGAGTGAATACAACGATCCAATGACTCTTTTACGTTTAATTTTGAACTTCTATGTTGAAAATTTAATGGCAGGTTTTGTAATCTCAGTGTTTTGACAATGGGTCCATATTTTTTTTATTATATTGCTCAATAAAGTACGGCATATTTAATATTTCACTACCGTCAGTAGCAATCGAGCGATTGCAAGAAAAAATATTGAGTACTATATTGGCAGCAAAAACGTAGTCGTAGAGATAGGGTTAACTAAATCTCTTTTTAAGACAGATTATCAAATTCATGTTTCAATTAATTAGTTATTCCTTCAATTTAATTATCTAACACAAACACATATAGTGTAAATGTAGTGACAAGTCACACCTCATTAAAATACGACGAGGGAAGATGGCGCGTTCTCTTCAAAATTCCGCTAAACACACACAATTAGTGGATTTGATATGGGTGTGATATGAAAGACATAGACAGTACGGAACTACTGGGAATGAAGCAACATTAATATTAAACATAACATAACATAAACTCATACCTTTATCCCCGAAGAGGTAGGCAGAGCTGCTAGCACCCACATTTCGCCAGTTTATGTTAAGGTCCCAATGTGTGGCGAGCCTATTGCCATTAACCAGGCACTTATAAACCTGCGATAAATACACACATAACTTCGAAAAGCATCGAAAAGTCATTGGTGTGTGCCATGGTAAACCTGGGATCGAACTCGAGACCTCGTCTCAGCAGTCCATTACCCTTACCACTAGGCTACCGCGGTATTTATTTATATTAATAGTATATACAATAAAGTATGTACAATAAATAAAACATTAATATTAATAGTTAAAATTTAGGTGTATTTAACAAAAATGCATTTATAACCTACTGTAAAATGTTGGTGTCGTAGAGGATGACTTGCGTGCCAATAGGCCATCCACCATGGATGCGCAAGACCTTGCGATGTGGAAGAGAAAAAGCCGTATTTAAAATGGATGATAAATGAAATTGTACGCCATGTTGTAGTAGGCATAACTATATCTATAGAGTTTATAATAATATCGTCTAAATTCTTAACTAACCACCAACATGTAAAGAATAACCATCACAACGATACCTTTCCTCATGTGCACTTGCCAAAAAATCCTGACAAGAGCCAATCGTTCATTCAAGCATCATTACATTCAGTCGTTCGTTCAGCATTACATTCATTCGCTCTCGATTTAATACAAACGCTATCAAGAGATGGATCTCGTTAGGAAATTGGGTACATTCAGCTTTCTGGTTGGTTGGAGTGCTTGATTAGTGTACCGTAGTACCGGGTTCGATGCGAATGTGAACAGATAATGGGATTCTGTTTTTTTGTCAATTTTAACGCCGTGGCTTGGTCAGTTATGTTATATGGAGACTAACTAGTTATATAAGGGGCATGAGGACCCTTAAGAACTTCTCGGCTGAAGTCAATCTCACCTGTTTGATGGTATACCTGATGATTAAGAAACGAGGTGAAGGTTTTTCTGTCCGTTTACGTATACACATATAGGTTATATATAACAGTGAGTTGCACCAAGTGCCATCTATCAACAATATAAATAATCTTTTTAATTTAATTTTGAATTTCAGCCTGTATAAAAAAATCTAATATTGGATATTGAGGATAGTGACGTAAAATAAAGTATAATATATCTATCTGTAAAATGAAACGAAATAAAACCTTATATCCAACTGCAATAAAAATAAAACAATCCCAAATCTGAGATATGCCCTATTGGTACTCAACCGGCGACAGTCTACATCATTATTAAAGAAATTAATCCTAGTACAATAAGGCGACAATAAATCATACCGTCTAAAGTACACTCGGTTGGATAATCTGTACGTTTTAAAGCCGTCATCGGCTTACAGCCCCCGCCCCCCGCCCCACTCCACTGGCCCCCTCCCCGGCGAAGGCACTTCACGTGCGTTTTGACGCGATTATCATACCCCGACGGTATCTGCGAGCAATATTGTTTGCGTTGCAGAGGTTTGAGGATTTGGATGTGGTATTTTGGAGTGGTAAAACTGATAGAAATGTATGAGAAGTTTATAATTCGACTTAGTAATTTATTTACAAAACACACCGAAAAAAAACACGATTGCTAAGTCAGTTAGGATAAGATTGAATTCCCGCTCAGATATGTTTAATATTTTCATTGCAAGAACATGTTTATTTGCGTTGGCCTGTCTGTTTTCTATATAAAAAAATGTAAATCCAAAAAATTGTTTTAGTTTATCTATATTTTAGGAACGATAATACAACCTAGATAATATTTCATTATGTTTTACCTAAATTTAGATAGCTTGTGTAGAATTTCCTTTTTTATTTATCAAAAAAAAAATAATATTGCCGCATCCATTCATTCACTGTATCTCCACAGACTCTTTCACCGCCCGCGGAGCGGTTTTTGAATCTGCTTCCTTTGTGACGGTTTTAATATGGAAATTAACGTTCGCTGTCGTGTGACGAAACACCTCCACAATCATATTATTTACCGTTCTCAACATCATCAGGATTCTTATTACAAGGTGCGAAGGTTCAGTTTGGCATCAGACTGTATTTTTTTTAAACTTTACGGTTTCCAACTGTGAATTTGTCGCTAAAATCCACGCGTCGCTCGTGAGCTGCCTAATTGAATTTTTTATGTACCTTGACAATGGCTTTGGACATTTTTCCACTGGGTATTCATGTGTTTAATTCAGTTGCCGTCGGTTTTTACACAACTTCGCAAAAAAGAGTGTAATGTTTTTAGGGTGCATGTCTATATGCGAGTTTCTTTTATTCCCCTATAACTTGTAATGTCTGAACATTTTTGATGTATGGGGTAGAGTTTAGAGTATAGAGTATTATGAGTAGTAAAGCAGATTATACAGACATTGGCTTAAACCACAGCTGACCTTCCAACCCCGAAAGGAAAGCCTGAAGCACCAGAGCCTCATATGAGCGAGGGCTACTATGTCTCCAGTAATTAGCAAGTTCTCCAGTTGCATAAATTTTCAATTTTAACATTTATATTTTTGCTACGATTCGACTATACACTAATATGAATAGATCCAAACCTAATACAAAATATGAAATCAGGAATAACTAAGTAGATAATTTCTAGAGTTAGTATTATTAAAACATCAACAGCTAAAGTTACACTCCAATCTTGTGCTTTGAGGGTAACTTTAGCTGTCAATTTAAAATAAATTCCACCACAGACTATCAAATATCTAGGTCGCGAATATCAAAATTAAAACGGCACATTTAAATGCAGACTTGGGGTGTATCCCCCGTCATATTTACTCACTGTCGCGCACGTAAGATTTCATCCCGCTTCACGCTCCGAATCAACTGTTTGAATAGAGATACACCACTCTGAATTTATTGTGAACAGCCACCCCGTACCACCACAACCCAACCCTACTCTTTATTGTCGCAAATCCGATGTATCGCTTTCACTTCAAACTCACTGATATGGTAATATGACATTAAATTTCTATCGTAAAGCTAGTGAGGAGTCCTTTGTGTGACAGTCTTTATGTAATATTGCGATTAATTGATTAGGAGTTTCATTAATTTTGTGTGTAAAGCTTGAATTTAATACGGTATGTTATCAATCAATAACTATGACTATTATAGTTCACTGATAGATTTAGAGTTCTCCTAAACTGTTCCATAGACATAGAGTTTTTAATATTGACGTATTATAGAATGCGTCTCTGCGTCAGTATCCAGGACTTAACTTTCACCATCCAGAACGATGTCAGGGTTAGTATTTTATGCATTTGCATTAATATTTTTTACACTGTGGTTGAAGTTTGGAAAATGGTTTGAAAATATCTGAAAAAAAAAAGTAAAAAGAAACAGAAACATTCAGAACATGACACAACTTAGGATAATTAAAAGTACCTATTATTAAAACTGACAAAGAAATTACATCTCGGAATCGAACGATCACACGCAGAAGTTACTTAACGTTTTGGTTCACTTCACCCTTTTCTCATCTTACCGGATTCAAGGAAGGTGGAACATTCACGATCGAAAATAGTTTTTATGCAGAGTTTTACAGAGTTTGTACTACATTTCTAGGCATTTGATAAAGTCCAATATCGTCTGACCCATACATTCGAAAGATTTATCATTAAAATTATAATTGAAAGATCCTGCTTGCCAAATTCAAACAATATTTCGTCGAAATGCCGCAATGAAAAAGGAATCCGAAAACAAATCCGCACCGAGCTCGAAATGCGGATGTATCGTCATTCGAATATTGGCAATAAAACACCGATGAGCTGAAAAATCGATGTCGACAGACGAACCGACACCGTGAATGTAAACCGTCAGGCATCCACTATATCACCAGTGTAACGATAGACGATAGTACCATAGACATGTTTTTTTAAAATCTGATTGATTTGTTCCATTTTTGAAACCGCCACAGTGACGTCAAATTTTTTGTTTGTTTCTCGCATCGCTTGTTTCTTGGTGGATGACGTACATTTACAGTAGCTGTGTTACGGAAATGAGCAGGTGAAAAAATAATTATTCATCCATCAAGAACCGAGCGATTTACTCACTCTTGCGTTCGGCGACTTCTGAGAGTTTGAAGACAAATAGGTTGATCGTGGAAAATGGCCTTATCCACGATCAAGGTGGTGACTCTCGTTTCGGCTCATTCCTGGGGCAAAGGTGCTGGTCACGTTGCCTCGTTGAATCGCGTGCATCTTTGCCCCGGGATCGATGGGTAGGTATTCAACACGACATAATCATGGATGTATTTTTTTTTGTTTTAATTTTGACATGTAGGTACTAATTAATTTTGTACTATTTTGAGTGCTTGACTCTTTGCATAGTACAATAATTTTCTGTCTTATTACCATTACAAATTATATTTGGAATCTAGGTATTTTGACTACAAAGTGTAGATGTCATCATAGAGCTCTGATGACGAAAAATCTACTTGAAGTACCATATTTAAAAAAGAGCTTTTTTCCTCGAGTACATGACAGTGGGTATTTCATCAACACAAATGTAGTACTTAGGCATAATAGCGTCGGACGCATTGTTCGAGGACGAGCGCGATAATCACCGGCTCAGTGTTCCTCTGTGTTCCATCGCACTCTAAGCTCAGACTTGAGAGTTTTAGAACCACCGACTACTGGGAGGGGCAGCTGTTAGATTTTTTTTCAAGAAACTCCTTACAACTGAGTGTTGAAGATTGTAATAGTGAACGATGAAAAATAAATGCATTAAAATTCTAATCAATTTATGATATCTTTGTTTTAGGTATCTTGAATATGTATAGGTAACTTGAGTATCCCCAAAAGAGTAAGCGAGGAGATTTATTAAACGCTGTTTACATTATTATGTTGACGCTGTTTACGGTCTCATGTTATTCGTAGGCCTACTGTTTTTTTCCGATATTTTTACAAGGAGAAGGAAATTTCCGTCCACCATGCATCCTGGGATCTCATTCGCAGCTGTAGCCTTCTGACCACTTTGCCACCATTTTTCATTTATTTTTAGTGGATAACAAATGTCATAAAATCATCGTTTCAGTGCATACTTAGTCACATTAGGATGATAATATGAATTCTTGATCATTGCCTTGAATGCCTATATAAAATCCCACCAGCCAAAACTAGTAGGTACTTCGATTAATTTACAACTGTCCGTGTATATATAAAATCGCACAAGTTGAAATCAGTAGGTACTTCGTTTAATTTTCATTTCTAAAATCTAAATCTTTCCGCGTCGTCGTCGGATCGTATAAAACGCTCAAACATCCCCCATTCAAGTTGCATCTCATACTATGATTCCCAGTAGGGTTTACGAATTCATTTGCGAATTAATTTAACCAGAATACTTTTGTTCCAGAATGAGCTCTGTGCAAGAGGAAAAAGTACCTACAGAGGGTCCAGCAAAGACACACGTACGAGATCTGAGGAACACGGAACTGGTCTCCCGACTGCTAGCAGCTACACCACCGTACCTTTACAGCGCGCTACCTTTACAACCACATGCATTCTTCTTCAGTGAGATGCTCCGATCTTTCGTAAACGCCCGCCATGGATGCCGACCCCCACATTACCACCGTCGCTTTAAACGCCGCTCGCACAAGTACTTCGCTGAAAACGAAAGCGATTGGCGCCGAGACTGGTCAAAGCCTGAAGAAGAGAAAAAAGAACCGGAGGTACGTCCAGAAGTACCTTTGGAGTTAACTGTGGATAAGCACCCAAGAGTACGTGAGTCTTCACCTAGAAGGTTATCGCCTAAGACGGAACCAGCTAAACCGAGTGGCAGTCCTGGTCCACCGAGCCGACAGTCTTCTTTCGTCGATGTAGGAACAGAAGAGCTTCCAAAACCTTCACCTTGCGTTGGACGGAACCCTGAAACTGCAGTCCCACAATCAAGCTTAATTCTCCCACCTCCTCCACCGATGTGGTATCCTCCTCTTTATAACCCTCAATTTGGAGTAGATCCTTTAAATTTCTTCATAGATCTACGCGTTTCAGGGCACATTTATGACAGAAAACGAGCTGTCCCTGAAGGAATGGAGACTGCCCAGGAGCCTCGTGAAGAATCAGGACTTGATAAAAGGTTAGGTAGAGATTTTGGACAACGTCCTCGACATTTGTCGGCTTTTTCCGTACCCGTACGTTCGGGTAATACCGACACAGAGAAATACTTCGACCATTCTGCTTCGAAACCTTTAGGGACAGCTAATGGCACTTCGTATATTATGAGGAATCTGAAGAAAGTATACGAAGACATGCATGTGAATGAAAATAAAGTTACTAAAGAGGATGATCCGAAGGCTGAATCTGAAGATGTTGATGACGACATTATAGATTGATTTTAAAATTGTAACTGCTTGTTTCACATTTTCGTCATGTTATGGTATGATCTCGTTCAACGGCATAATGGCTCTATACATAGGTTTACACGGTCAAGGAAATAAGTACCTTAAGCACATATAGGTACTTATTTATACATAGACTAAACCTATTTATAATTTTATACTGTTTATTGATGGCACTTGGTGGAACTAATTGTTATTAAGTTATTGATAACTATATAGGTATATACCGCGGTATCCTAGTGGTATGGGTAATGGACTGCTGAGACGAGGTCTCGGGATCGATCCCAGGTTTTACCATGGCACACACCAATGACTGCGATGCTTTTCGAAGTTATGTGTGTATCTATCGCAGGTTTATAAGTGCCCGGTTAATGGCAATAGGCTCGCCACCTATTACATTGGGACATAAATATAAACTGGCGAAATGTGGGTACTAGCACCTCTGCCTACCCCTTCGGGGATATAGGCGTGATATTATAAAAAAAAAATATATATATATGGTTTATATACAATATATATGGTTGCCTGTAACAGATTGCCACAGAGTGATAATGCTTATTATTATTATTATAACACACTTGTACTTCTCCACGATATTTATGATTTTACCTACCCGCTTTCGCCTTGTAGCATTGTCAAAGGTTTACATTAACAGTTATGAACATCTGTTGTTCATGTTCCAACGCCAACAAAATGTAAGTGGATATCGTGTCGTCATCGTCACGATGTCGTCGCTGTTACGCTCAGAACCATCGAATGCGAGGGTCAGTACTATTATTACCGAGAGACGTAAAATATACCTATTTAAGAATATAAATAATCTTTTAGGTATTGAATAGTGAAAATAAAATTAATTAATCTGATCTCAATGTTCTAGTCTGTAAATAAATAAAGTTAAGCTTTGCTATAATGAATAATTTTATTTTAACGTTGTATGTAGATATTAGATCTATGCGACTTACCTACGTCAGAGGTCGTAGGTTCCATTCTCGTTCAGTTCAGCGCAAACATTTAGATTTATGAATATGTCTATTTGTATAGGTCTGGGTGTTCCCTATGTATAATAAAATTATGTATGTAAGTATATAAGTATATTTATCAGTTATCTAAAACCCATATTACGAGTGTTTATATTAAAATTGCGATTTGTTATATGACTTAGAATGTATTGGGTATGACATTAATATACCTATTTAATATTTGTATATTATACTCTGTTTTATCTTATCCATGTATTGTAATGTAATAATTATAATGATTCCTATGAGATTGATTATAATATAATCAATGATATTAATTTATTAAACGGCTTCAAAATGTTTTGTCTTTTTTTTTAATAGGTACCTACTAATGCCGTGTTGTTTCAAAAACACATAGGTAGGTACCTATTCGTGTGGTGAAGGGGAAATAATTCTTAACATCCCAACTCATACGACAATTTACCAAACAACTACAGTATGGAGTGCCTTAAGATAGACATCAGAAGGTTTCTACAGGGTCGGATTGATGGCCCTAACGTTTACAGGCCACAGTAACCACTTTCCATCAGGTGGGCCGTATGCTCGTCTGCCACCTAAGTTGTATAAAAAGGGTGTCGTAAGATGCGACAAACTGCAAAAGAAGGAAAGCTCGAAATAAAACCCTGAAGCAGTAGACTAAAAGCTTGCCACTATAGGGCGAGGCCTATGTCTGGCAAAGGACTTGTAGACTCCCCCTCCTCATAGACTATTTGAATGATGATGATGACCACTGCCTGAGATAGCTCAAGGCCAACTGGAGTGTGGTGGAAACACCTTATTATTAGGCCACATTACGCTCTGGCAGTTTAATAGAAGACACGAGACATGCCAATAACGGTTTTTTAGTCGGTTTGAGTCCAGTATAAGTATAACCATCCCGCCGCTGGTCAACTTTTATTCGTGAGGATTTCCGCATGAAAACAATTACAAGCAATACCCTCCTTTGCGTCGCGCAGTCGGGGAATAAACTTTATACTTTTGTGCTAGATACAAGACAGCGCCATCTATGGATCAAGGTGTAATTGAATCATTTGTACAATCTAAAAATCATGAACCTGAGGCGTATAGTAGTGACATCTGTTAGCAGAGTATGCAACGATTTGTATTTAGTATTTTTGCTATCGAAACAACATGTTGATGAGTTCCGTCACCGTGTATGTGTCCATTTTGCTGAGTAATACAACCTCTGAAGTCGCCATAATAGAGGGCACAGCTGTGGATAGTGGGCAAGGGCTGTGCTGGTTCTCCAGGCAGGCGCAGGCCTGGGAGTGACAAGTTCGGCCTCATGTCTCCACAAAAGGAAGAGGACTGTGCGTAATATATTCTGTGAAACTGCGCAACGACGGCGTCACCTGCATGACGCGCGTCTCTACCTTTCCGATATTGGATGGGGCCATCTTAAAACCCGCAGAGTCAGCCTGGGTTCGCCGTTAATATCTTATTAGGTAGGCACGTGTCTCGGGGCGCGAGGGCAAAACTGGTAAAAGAAGAAGCAGGTCGGCCCTCGCGAGCGATTTTTGGCAAAAAAGGGGTACCGATGTGACGACGCTAGTCAGCCTCTGCCTCTGATGACGATAAAGTGGTGTTTGTCATTAAATTTAGTGAAGAGGTTTTTTCTAGTAGTTTACTAGAAACTTCCTTTAAAGTATCAACACGAAAAATCATATAATGTCACTTTCTTACACTTTTGTCTTTGTCAGCCGTGATCAGCCGTGATCAAGGGCCGTGATATTAAAACTCCACCACTTTTACTTACATAATATTAAAAACTTGAATTTATACTGCCCGCCAAACTATTACTGTTGCAGTGTTGCCATAAGTCGCACTTGGCTGCCCTAAATATTTGGACGTTTAATGGTTAGTTGCCATAGCTATAAGAATAAGAAAGAAATACAGCACAAAACTACATTACTTCAAATTCTATTTTAAGTACTTAAACCGGGTAAAAAACGATTCAAAGTATTACTCAATAACGACTAATATTAAAAATCTATTTCTTGTATAACACAGATTTTCATGATATTAAATAATTGATTTGTTAAGAAAAAAGTCACTGTCAAAAAAGATCACCTTTTTTTCGTCTGGTAACATTGGGTCACCACGCGATTTCGTGAATCTCTTGAAATTCGTTGATATTCTCGAAGTAATTATTAGATTCACGAAAATTAGTGTAATAAATATACATTCAAAATGTACGGCCAACAACCTATTCTAGTGCTCAGTAAGTATTTACCTTAATATACAATAATTTTATCGTCTTTACTCCAAATTTCATTCATTAATGGTTTACCATTACAGGCCAAAACACAAAACGTGAGTCGGGCCGGAAGGTTCAACTTGAAAATATAAATGCTGGAAAGGTAACTAGTGAAATTCTTGTAATAAATCAATGATTTTCACAAAAATGTTACGTTTACTCAGGTAAAACTTACCATATTGTGTTTATTTTAGACCATAGCCGATGTTATTCGAACATGCCTCGGCCCGCAGGCTATGTTGAAAATGTTGATGGATCCTATGGGAGGCATCGTAATGACAAACGATGGCAACGCTATCCTCCGTGAGATTACTGTACAGCATCCTGCTGCTAAATCCATGATTGAGATCGCCAGGACACAAGACGAAGAGGTTAGAATTTTTTTTCAACCAAGTAATAAAATTTATGACTAAGCCATTGTTCTTTTACTCTGAATTTTTTCTTATTTAGCTGTTATCAATACAGGCAATCTAGTATGTACTAAGAGCTATAAATGTGGGAGTAAATTTTATGTCCATTCCAGTATTTTAATTTTTTTTCCACTCATCTTACCAGTTTGCCTTAACATAGTACTTAGTACTCTGTATTATTGAAATTCTGTTTCTAGAAGTACAGTCTCATTGTAATCCAACCAATACTCAACTTTTTTCATTTTCCATTTTTTATTGGGAGAGGCATATGTCCAGTAGTTAACTGCGATAGGCTAACTGATTGTTTGCTACTTGTCTTTTTAAGTAATAATAATTGCCAATTTTATATTTGCATATACTAAAATTATATATTTAACTTATAATTATTGCAAATATTATATAATACATTTTTAAGGAAATTAAATCGAAACTAAAATAAGAATTGAAACAATATTTGAACTACTATTTTATTCATGAATGCACACCGATAGATATAAAATCTATTATTTCAAGAGGTTCAACACTTGGCACTATAACATAAAAAATTTCTGTGATTTTGGATATACCTAATGCTTATAATACACTAAATAATCTATGTTCTTCAAACAGGTGGGTGATGGTACAACATCAGTAATAGTTCTGGCCGGAGAGATGTTGGCTGTAGCTGAACCGTTCCTTGCACAGAACATTCACCCAACAGTAATAATCAGAGAGTACCGTCAGGCATTAGAAGATGCCGTCAAACTGCTACAAGATAAAATCTCCGTTCCCATTGATTTGAATGACAAGGACAAATTGAAGGAAGTTGTAAGTACCTGCACATCATGATTTTATAATAGTTTTATGTCCTGCCCACTGCAAGATACTTAGCAACACTTCCAGAATCAAGTTGACCTTACCTGCTATTTGGAGCACCTGCTGAACATAGAATTAGACACTGGTGCATATTCTCTCAAGGTTTGGAGGTCAGAAGGCAGTCACTGTTGTTAAACCGTTTTGTTAACCTCATAACTATAGGTGGGATTCTTATGATAAGTGATGGACATTTTGAACTATACGATAAAGCTTTGTTTTATTAGCTCATAAAATAGCATAAATTATACTATATCTGATGAACAAACTTAAAACGAAATTAGCTTATCACAAAAGCATATCATGTTTTTTAAATGAAAATCTCTCACTCAGTCTGTGTGAGAAGAAATTCACAAGATTAAACCTCACACCATAGACCGAGAATATTCTTTAGTCATAAAGTATAGCATAATGTATTAATTTTTTATGTGACCTTGAGAAGTAAAGTAAAATTTCATGTACAAGACTTTCCTCCCAGGCCTCCTTACATCACTGCCAACCAAATAGCTTTTCTTTATCAAACACACACAAGAATTAGTAATAAAAATGTTATGTGTCCTAAAACTAAGTGTTGTGGTCCACAGATCCGTTCCTGTGTGGGTACAAAGTATATTGGTCGCTGGGCCGACCTTGCAGTAGACATCGCTTTAGATGCAGTTAATACTGTCACAATCAATGAAAATGGCAGAGTTGAAGTTGATATCAAAAAGTAAGTATAACATTGCACCTGTTAGACAGTCCTTTCATTCATTCATTTAAATACATTATGAAAAGAAACAGTTTTAGATGTGTATGTTTTTATTGACATAAAACTATAATGGATTCTATTTATTTTGTGTTGTATGGAAGTAATACATATACCAGTATACACCGCATCAATATACCAGAGGTCAGGTACTTTGGTATAATTTGAACTTCCTAACTATATGACAACCACATTTGAAATAAAAAAAACTTTCTGTATAGATCATAAACAGCATTTACGAAACTAAATTAAAAATATATTAAAGGTTAGTTATGCATATGGACCACCGGTTCGAAGGACCAATGGGATTGGACCAGGGGGCTTTTATTCTTCTTGTTCTATTTTACTTAGTATAGACACAGTAATTTCCTTAAGTAGCAAGTTGAGTCAACATTTTCAAGCTTGCAGAGTGGAGAAGTTGTATTATTGAAGTGGAGAAGTCACATGATAACTGGGACCGACGGCTTAACGTGTTCTCCGAGGCAAGATTAGACCAGTGCAAATAGTTATATTCATGCATATAAAAATTTTCACTGAGCAGGATTTGGACCTGCGCTCTCGCGTACACTGCTATCTGACATCAAGCTGGAATTATATTACATATAATCTTTTTTCCCCTGCCTTTTCAGCTACGCCAAAGTAGAGAAGGTACCGGGAGGTACGATCGAAGAGTCCAAGGTACTCAGCGGCGTGATGTTCAACAAGGACGTGACCCACGCCAAGATGAGGCGCTACATCGAGAACCCAAGAATTGTTTTGCTGGACTGCCCTCTAGAGTACAAGAAAGGAGAGAGCCAGACTAATATTGAGATATTAGGAGAGCAGGTGGGTTTGATACAATTTTTATATGAATTAGTTGGCACAAACACTATGCCCACTACTTTCATGTATTCACAATTTTTTTTTAAAAATAATATTAGTAACCGACACTATTCCCTTTAACCCCTCCAGCTAAGCTCAATGGCTTGTCTTAGGTGTGGGTTCACGTCGATAGTGTAATGGCTAGGATTCGAACTCGGGACCTCTCGATCGTAAGGCTGATTCCTAAACCACTAAGCTATTAACGCTTTTGTTATTTGTTTTAGTTAATCGGTTATATTTTATTATTGGTATTATTATGGGTGAGTGGTGGATATCCTCTTCACCTAATAAATTTACTTGTAATGGATATCCGCCATATAACACCTACTTCAATGTCTTATCTTAGATCATGATTCATTTACCTGGAAAATTATTCTAATCAATTTTTGTGATTGCCTCTCAGGACTTCACACGGCTATTACAACTAGAGGAGGAGCACGTGCAGCGTCAGTGTGAAGACATCATCGCTCTCAAGCCTGACATTGTGTTCACAGAGAAGGGAGTCTCAGACCTTGCTCAACACTACCTGGTCAAAGCTGGCATTACTGCTATTCGCAGGTACACTATCATTTTATGACCTGTTCGCCGGTCTACCATGGAGTATATTTTTTTTATTTAGTTAATTATTTTCCAAATTTTTGGTAATCTATCGGCTTTGTTGACATTTATGATTACAGCTTCTGGGTAGTAGTGTAATGTTATATAGCTTATAAACTTCCTAGATATAAAGGCTATCCAACACAAAATAGATTTTCGATTTGAACCAGTAGTTTCTGAGATTAGACTTGACCAAACATTCAAACAAACAAACAAACTTTTCAGCTTAATATAGATTATAGGAAGGCTACTATGAAACATCAGAATCTTCTGGCTCCCAGGAAACACAAATGAAAGATTTAAAATTTAGCCATATTATAGGTATTTAATCAAGAAACAAAGAATCAATTTTGTTTGTTCAGTATAGGCACCTAAAGAGCACATTATGAATGTCAAAGTTTTATTATTATATTTGTCAAAAATAATGTACTTTTCTATACTATTATATAATTGTAACAAGTTTATGTTTGTACGCGATGGACGGAAAAACTACTGAACTGATTACGATGTGGTTTTTTTTGTTTGAAGAGGTTTGGTCTAACTTAAAATCTTACGTTTGCTTGATTGCAATCGGTTAAGTAAAACCAGAGTTATGATTAGTAATATAGAATTTAAGTTGCACAGTGGCGCTTAGGTCGCGATCACCGACAGCCCGCATAGGCTAGTAATATATAAAATAGTAAATAAATAATTTGAAAACGATTCTTTCGCTGGTTGTGTAGTTAGATCTACTGAGATGAGACCAACAAGAAACTCAGGTAGATTATTGCTATCCTTTCTTTTCTTTTTTAAGTTTTGTTAACTCAGGTAGATTATTGCTATCCTTTCTTTTCTTTTTTAAGTTTTGTTAATTTATAATAAATATGTGCAAGAGCAATAGACATTTTATCATGAGGTTATTGGATTTAAGCAAAACTGAAGTGTCACACACCATTTTCGGATTCAATTACCAATTACTGGGTACATCATTCTCTGAACCTTTTTCCCAACTCAGTTGGGGTCGGCTTTCCAGTCCAACTGTGATGCGGCTGATCTTCGATATTTTCCGTAAAGCGGCTGCCATCTGACCTTCACAACCAATGGTCCAATGACCAATGGCGATATCGAAGTTCCAAGTTAGACTGGTTAGACTTTTGAGGGCTCCAACTACCCGTTCAATTACTGGGTACAACATTCAATAATTAACATGACCATATTGTGACCAGACTCCGCAAGACGGACAACAACCGTCTGGCTCGCGCGTGTGGAGCCACCATCGTGAACCGCACGGAGGAACTCAAGGAGTCCGACGTGGGCACAGGGGCCGGCAAGTTCGAGGTCAAGAAGATTGGAGACGAGTACTTCACGTTTGTCACCGAGTGCAAGAACCCTAAGGTAATTTACTCTTACTTAGGCAACTAAAAGAGTCTCGAGTTACCAACTATCGTTGTTGTGATTCGTAACTATACTCCTTTTTTTAGGTACTTAAATAAAGGTAAATAATCTTGTAGCAACTATTTATAAAAACACATGTTAAACAAATAAACTAGACTTATTAATTGAGTAACTAGTGGTTCGATACTGGTTTTTAGTCTTCAAAATGTATATTACTTAGTAGAAAAGTATTTTTATACCGATATTAAAGAGACTAATATTGTTTGCGTTCATTAAAGTTCCTAAACAAAGGACTATAGAGTTCAACACATACATTTAGTGAGTAGCGAGTTTCCGTGACTAGTTTGTAACCGAAACCCGACAAGCGAAACTGGAGTTGCACGCTACTCAAGTTGAGATGTAAATGCCGGCTACCGCGGAATAGTCAAAATTGTATTCCAGGATGAAATTTTGCACACGTTCGGAGTTTTGATGACAATACATGACTAGCTAAGAAACGTCATTACAAATTCAATATGGCGGCCTCCCCAAGATGGCGGGTTGATTGTTTGAAATCGACCCCCATGATATGGCCCCCAAGATAAAGGCTTTGCGGCCAGGAAAACGAAAAAAAATAGTCACGTGACTTAAATCCAATATGGCAAACGTTCAAGATGGCGGACAGTCGAAATTTTTAATGCGTGCTAAAAGCGTTTTTTTTAGTTTTACCAACAAACACGTATTAACAACTTATTTAATTGGTCCATCATTGAAACTATTCTTAACAAATGTACATTTTCTTTTTCTAGGCATGTACAATTTTACTGCGTGGTGCTTCAAAGGACATTCTCAATGAGATTGAAAGGAATCTACAGGATGCCCTACACGTCGCTAAGAATTTGGTAAGACATTATATTGCTCAGTAGTACCTACACTTCTTTTATTAAACAAATACATGTTGATTTTTTTTACATGATCTGCTAGGTTGCTACATTCAGAAATTATGTAAACCTTTCTGGTATGTATACTTGCTGTGTTTGAGACCTCGTTCTTGTGGTATTAGATCTCAGTTGGATTTCTTTTGTAAAATCCTAACATGTTTTAAACAGAAAAAAATATATAAAAACAAGAAAATAAAAGACATACCGAATTTATAAATAGTCTTTTATAAAAAAATTGGTATAAGTGTCGTATTCATATTATGTTTTCGTCATTATCATTCCGAATTCTAGTCTAACTGATGTGAATGAAATTTATATTTTCCATGAAGACTACCATTTGATGCTTTCACGTTAATAAAAATTCTTATAATATTTGTAAACATTAATATTAGCCTGGTTGTGCCTCGAAGAGCATGTTAAGCCCTCGGTCCCGGTTGTCATAGGAATATTTATGGCAGTAGTTACAGGGGAAATGTGTAAAATGGCCCATACAGAAGGGCCGATCACCCAGTCTGGTCAACAGCGTCTCTACTGGAAGTACGTAATATGCTTATAAAAATTGTATAATATTACAAACAAACATTTCCGTTTTATTTATCACTACATAGTATAAAATAAAGTCGCGTTCTCTGTCCCTATTTTTCTTGTCCCTTTGTATGCTTAAATCTTTAGAACTACGCAACGGATTTTGATGCGGTTTGTTTCAATAGATAGAATGGTTAAAGAGGAAGGTTTATATGTATATACATCATGCTACGACTAACAGGTGCGGAGCAGGAATGAAAAATGTTGCAAAAACGGGGTGACGCAGACGAAGTCGCGCGGGTCAGCTAGTTACATTATAAATCCTTTTTTTGTGGTGCGAAACATAAAATTAGTAAGACGATTCGTTTTATAACATGTGCCGTCCCGCAGGTACTGAGCCCGCGGCTGGTGGCAGGTGGCGGCGCGGTGGAGATGAGCGTGTCGCTCGCTCTGACGGCCAACGCCGCGCACAACACGCCCTACCGCGCCGTGGCGCAGGCGCTCGGTGAGCACACGACAACTTCTTCTTTTTTTTTTTCTTAGATGGCAACATATCAACCCAATTTAGGGGACAATCTTGCCAGTGTCGGGTTGGGAATTTCCTTTTATTTTGTGATAAGTATAGTTGGAATGATTGTTGATGATGATTATGATGATGATGACGATGACGATGACGGATGATAGTTGTCCTAGTAAAATAGTGGCGACTTTACTAGAAGCTTTTCTTAGGGAGACTTCGACACCAACACGAAAAATCACAATGCACTACAATATTCCACTTTACTACACTTGTGTGGTTCTTCTAAACCGTTATGTCTAAAACTCCACCATTTTTACACATAAAAACTAGAATTTACACCAAATATAGAAATTGCAGCACAGGAGCGTTATGACACTTTTCGCGTTCCCGCCAAAACTCTCTGAAGATCCTAGAAAGAAAGAAAACTCATTTATTGGTCATCAGCGCAAAATGGCACACAAAATACACAAATTCTATTTTCAACAGAGAAAAAAACGACTAAAAGACTAATGTCTTGTGTAATCCTAAAACATGTAATCGTAATGTTCATACCGGTGTACAGAGATCATCCCGCGTACGCTGGCGCAGAACTGCGGAGCGAACACAATCCGCACTCTCACAGCTCTGCGAGCGAGACACGCGGCGGGAGGTGCGGGCGGCGTTTGCGCAGCGGGTATTGATGGCGAGACCGGAGAGATCGTCGACATGGCCGTCAAGGGCATCTGGGAACCGCTCGCCGTCAAACTGCAGGTACGAGACCACCATTCTTATGCAGTGCAGGATTAACCTCCGACGGGGCCTCAAGCAACCACTGATTTTTGAGGCCCTCGTTTTAATATAACCCCCCCCCCCCTCTTCTTTATAAAAAACAAAAAAACAGATGAATTTTGCAAAATTAATATATTATTTTAACCATAATGAAACTCTATTACAACTTCTTTCTACTTTTTTCAGTCGCAAATTGATAGATAATATCATCAAAGTCAAGTTCTCGAAGCTTGTCTTTGTGTTATTTCAAAAATTTTAATATTTTTAATTATTTTTACATTTTCAAATACGTTTTAAAAAAAATTCAAATTTTGGGGCCCCTCTCCAAGCGGGGTCCCAAGCAATTGCTTCCTTTGTTTCCTGGTAAATCCGCCACTGTTCTTATGGAACACGTGGCGGCGTCCTAGTACTAAGCCAAACCAACAAAAAAGCCACGATAAACCAAACGATTCCGCAATATTTGTTTTCTACACCCGTATAACACCCGAGTAAACCGAATCATAGTATATAAATTGTTAACCATGATTGTAACAGGCACCCACAGTACAGGCTTAGACCTAGTGTGGTACCACCGGCAATGTAACTATGTCTGTTTCTTTGCTAATATACTGTCTTGGAACGCTTTGCACACGTATTTCCTTCTTCCTACAGTCCCGGGTTTTTTAAGCGGAGCGATAAAAACATCTGCCGCGGTCTTCAAAGTAGGGACCGCCATTCGAAAGGCGGCACCGACCTACATATCATGCAAAATATCGACGGCGACTGTTCTTCATACCGCACCCAAGCTTGAAGTCATTTGACAAACGATTCACTACATAGTATAAAATAAAGTCGCGTTCTCTGTCCCTATTTTTCTTGTCCCTTTGTATGCTTAAATCTTCAAAACGATGCAACGGATTTTGATGTGGTTTGTTTTAACAGATAGAATGGTTAAAGAGGAAGGTTTATATGTATATATGTATAGACGAAGTTGCGCGGGTCAGCTAGTCGATTATAAAAACAATCAAAATGTATCTATGAATGAATCCATTATTCTCTGACTAATATAACACCGCGTGTTCCGACGTTACTAAATATAGGCTAAAATAGTTTCACGGAGATCTATCAGAAAGATAAACACTATTAATTTACCAACGTCATAAATCCTTTCCAGGTGTACAAAACGGCAGTAGAGACAGCGATCCTCCTTCTCCGGATCGACGATATCGTCTCCGGGTCGAAGAAGAAGGGCGGCAACGAGCCCGCCACGCCCGGCCAGATGGCCATGCAGGAATAACTAGCTAACTAATTTACTATTAAATTAACAACTGTTCTTGGGCTACATTCATATTTTAAGGCGAGAAAACAACGTTTAGAAATATACTTGGCCATTTATTTCCATAAGGGAAACTGGGGACACTTGTTCCCTATGGGAGACAAGGTACACCAATATTTTTGGAATTACTAAGCGTATTAGACTATTTTTAATGTGGTAACACTAAGGGTAATAATGTTTACTTAGTGTTGCCACACTAAAAATACTCTAATACACATAGTAATTTAAAAAATATTGGTGTACCTTGTCTCCCATAGGGATCAAGTGTCCCCAGTTTCCCCTATATATGTCCAGCTGTGGACTACGAACCCACGTAGGCAGCTTCGAAATATTACTTCAAAGCCTCCCAACAGTTTTAGAGATGTATGCCCAACTGTGGACACAGACGTGCAAAATAATTGGACAATCTAAAGTATATTTAAACGGATATGTGGAAGCTTTTCAATATGTATTTTGCCCAAAACGAACTGTATTAATCCAACTAGGGTTAGTTGTCGTGAGATTGAGGGTACTATCACAAAACATTTCGCGATATGTCTAGATAGCTTTCATAATTATAACTTAGTGCTAATGGACGCCTTATTAAGAGTTCCATCGATGTAATAACTAATTTACGTATTTTTTTCTTGTTATTTATCATTTGTTTCGTCTAATACACAGAGTGCATTTAAGTTCATTAATTGCTATTTTAAAACTGAACAATATAGTATTAAACACAATTTAAATATTATGATTTTTGTTTTATTTCATACTAACTGTTGCCCGCGGCTCCGCCCGCGTGGATGTCTGGTATTACGCAATATAGTGTTACTAGGGTGAATATAGATTTTTAATGATGAAAGAATTTTTGAAATTCATTATTACAGCTTATTATTGTACGGCCACGGTAACCACTTTCCGTCAGGTGGGCCGTGTACTTGTCTGCTACTTAAGTTGCATATAAAAAAGGAAAGCGAATACCTGTATCGATGGCAATGTGTGATCAGTGATCAAACATGAAAAGTTCAGTGATGAAGTCGTAAGTATGAATGAGTGGGTTTGGACACATTCGTACAATTTCCACGTTCGTACAATTCCACATTCGTATAATTTCACATACATACCTACATTAGATTACTCGTTTAAATAGTAAATAATAATATTAATTACTGAAATAGTACGATGAATTACAACGTTTACTAGAAAGCGACTAAGTTTCTTTTATGTTACATTAGTTCCTCCTATTTAGTTGTCATAATAAACCTCTTACTTACTTAAAAATTATACGAAAGATTATCTATCCTTGATAAACTGCTGAACTGTTAATGCAGACACATCTATACTATTATAAAATTGTAACTAAATTTTGTCTGTACATTGAAGGTATTAAAAGGTTATGTTAAGTATACGATTCTGAACACAAAAATATCTTTTTTGGAATTCTTGTGTTTGTCCGCGATGGACTCAAACTACTGGACGGATTGGAATGCGGTTTTTTTATTAGAACGGGCTTGGTCCAACTTAAAAACATTAGTGATTGCAATAGGTCTACTAGAACCGGAGATATGACATCCACGCGTGCGGAACCGCGGGCATCAGCTAGTATACCTGTTTGTACGAATTTGGAATACAATTTAGGAAAAATTGTACGAATGTAGAATTGTACGAACGTGGAAATTGTACGAATGTGTCCATAGCCGAATGAGTAAGCAATATAAATTTTCCAAATCGAATTTAGGAGAATACGAAAATATGACGATATGCAATATAAGTATACGTGGGAATCAAACTCGCAACTTCCGTCGTTCTCGTAGCAGCGTAGCAGTCGAACATTACCGCTGTACAGGCACGCCACACAGGTGAGAATGAAATTATCATTTAGGGACTTAAAAACAGACAGACAAATGCAATGGTGAGGAATTAATATTACCTAGTTTGTATGGACACGTGTTTCCTTCTTCCTACAGTCCCACGTTCTTAAGCGGGGCATGAGGAAACATCTTTTTTTATACCTTAGGTGGCAGACAAGCACACGGTCCACTCTATGGAAAGTGGTTACCGTGACCTATGGACGTGTGGAACATCAGAGGCGTCACACCAGTGCCGCCGACTATGTGGAGGGGAGGAGGGAAAGGGGGATGGAAAGAGTGAAGGTTTAGTCTTTCTGTGTTGTTAGTACAGAAGACAAAGCAAAGTTTCTCGGTCTTCCACATACACATTTGAAGAAGCCATCAAGCTGAGTGCTTCCCGGCCGGGTGCTTCGCGAACTGTGGGCTTAGCGCCTACCCCTTTTGCCGAGACTTTTGTCTTCAGCATACCATGTGGCAAGATGAAGTTATATTAACGTGTTCTACGTACCTATATAAAAACAAAGTTCACGTGGGATTTTAGAACAAATAAAATATATTTTGGTGATCCCTTTATATGTTGAACACTTCCGCGATTGTTTGTTTAACTAAAAGTTAGATAATCTGCGTGTAATCGCCGATGGCAAGCGAGCGTGGTCCGCGACAGGCGACACGGTCCGCGTGCAGCGCGCACATTGTTCCACAGATATTTCAAATGTGTACAGTTATTGAACACGTTTCCATTGAAAGGGGGCCTAAACAGTGATATTCTATGATATCGTTTAAAATATTTACATAACATAGTAGGCAGGCAGAGGTGCTAGCACCCACATTTCGTCAGTTTATGTTTAGGTCCCTATGTAATAGGTGGCGAGCCTATTGCCATTAACCGGGCACTTATAAACCTGCGTTAAATACACACATAACTTCGAAAAGCATCGAAAAGTCATTGGTGTGTGCCATGGTAAAACCTGGGATCGAACCTGAGACTTCGTCACAGCAGTCCATTACCGATACAGCGAATTTTGCCTTTTCCCAACTCAGTCGGGGTTGGCTTTCTAGTCTAAGATGCGGCTGAACTTAGAAATTTTCCATGAAGCGACTGCCATCGGACCTCCACAACCAAATTCGCGATATTGAAGTTCTATAGTTAGGGTAGGATTTCTTTCTTCTTTCTTTCTTTTCATACAAATATTTACACTGGGTGGGGATCGAACCTGCGCCTCCTACGTAGCAGTCGTTTTCACTACCGCCACGCCACAGAGGCTGTGATAAATCTGTAAAAAAAATGAGAGTCTGTGCACATATGCATTTAACTTTATATTCCATCTATAAAAACTTTCACGGTGTACAATGGAAATGTTGCCCGATTGTGTGGGCAAACAATTAGCTCGAATGGCGTGGCCACTGGTCGCCAAACTCGGTTCGTCATTGCACTGCTGAACTCCGGAGTGTCTGGTAACCGGTGATTGGGATTATGCTGAGGTCAGTCCATTTTAATATACATATTTACATTAATTAATGTAATTTAAACTAGCGATTAGAACGGTTGGTTTGTAACCGACTTTAAAAATGGTAGGTTTTGAGTTTTCGTATGACCTTTGTTTATGTATCTACTTAAGGATACCCGCACGGATTCTAACTGGGGCGGACGGACGGTGACATGGTTATGTTGGTGTCGAATAATTAAATCCACACGGCACATAAATGCCGTGTCGTAGCGGTAGTGCTACGCAAGAGGCGTTGGTTAGATTCCCGCTTTGTGCAAATATTTGTGTGCATGAATATGAATATTTGCATTGATCTGGGTATTCCTATGTATAATATGTATGTATTTACAAAAAAAGTATTTAAGTATGTTTACCCATAACGCAAGCTAGTTAAACTATGCTTACCATGGGTCTTGGTGGCGTTGTGTAGATTGTCCTACAATAGTTATTTATTTATATTTATATCTATGGAGTAGGTACTCGCCTCTTATGAGAAGATATCGATAGGTACCTACCCATGGAAGGAATGCCCCAGTTTTATCTAATACCTATTTAGCGGGAATCGTGAACAGGCAGTGATGTGTAAGGAGTAATTACTTACCATCAGTTGGGCCGAGTTCTATTTTACTATCTTAGAACTAAAAAACCAGATACCAGAAAACTAAGATAGCCACCTTAGTTTTTAATACTACTCAGGTGGCAAACAAGCATGGCCTACTTGATGGAAAGTTTTTACCGTAGCCTATGGACGTTTGCAACACTAGAGGCGTCTCACTCGTGCTGCCTACCCTGTGGAAACCTAATGCCCTTGTTGAAGAATCCCATATTGTATCATCATTCTCTGAA
The DNA here is from genome assembly GCA_963691645.1 of Pelosia muscerda. Taxonomy (NCBI): domain Eukaryota; kingdom Metazoa; phylum Arthropoda; class Insecta; order Lepidoptera; family Erebidae; genus Pelosia; species Pelosia muscerda. The sequence goes on along the minus strand of OY829114.1, from coordinate 11,705,698 downwards.
CTTTTTCCCAACGCAGTTGGGGTCGGCTTTCCAGTCTCACTGTGATGCGGCTGAACTTCGATATTTTCCATGAAGCGACTGTCATATGACCTCCACAACCATTGGTCTAATGACGTATAGCGATATCGAAGTTCCAAGTTAGACTGGTTGGACTTTTGATTGCTTTAACTACCCGTAATGACTGCCATAGATGATCGTATGGTAACTGGGACCGACGGCTTAACGTGCTGTCCGCAGCACGACCAGACCAGTGCAAACAGCTTGCATACAACTTTTTGCACTGAGTGGGGATCGAACCCGCGCCCCGTGCGTAGCAGTCGCGTGCACTACCGCCACGCCACGGAGGCTGTATATAATAGTCGCTTGGAAAAACCACAGCAGGGAGTTCATTCCACAGTCTGAGCGTGCTCGGGATGATTAGTTTAAAAACCCAATGATTTGAGTGTTAAAAGGTAAACTGATTAGTTAAGTTACTCTTACACCAAAAGTACTTTTATTTGAGACACGTTGACAAATTATCAATTTTAATTGTTATGCTTACAGTAATAAATATCAAAATTGTCTGTAATCTGTAAGTATTTATTTGGTGTATTAATTGCTAATGTTCATTTTATTAGCTCACAAATGTGAAGTGCTATAAAATAGAACTGACTCTTCCTTTTAACAATTTCAAAAAATGTGATTTCAATCAATAAATAACAAATATTCTAGGACAATCTACAGAATGCCACCAAGACCCATGGAAAGCATAGTTAAACTAGCTTGTGTTATGGGTTCTAGAATACGAATAAACATACTTAGATACTTTTTTATGGAATTACATACATACCAATGCAAATCCAGACCAATGCAAATATTCATATATATTCATGCACACAAATATTTGCACTGAGCGGGAATCGAACCCACGCCTCCTGCGTAGCAGCCGTGTTCATTACTGCCACGCCACGGAGATCGTATGATTTTAATGAAGACAAGTAAATTTAAATTTACAAGACATGGTCCCAGCACTCCCCTTGAAATGGACCGTCGCGGGTTCTATTCCCGTCTGGGCATTAATTTTTTCCAATCTGAAATAAATTAAAACGTTTCTTATTATACAAGCAATCCCAGGCTTCCTTGTTCAGTCAAAGCGCTAGCTGTTTGATTGAACGGCTTTTTTAACCAGTTGGCCGCGACAGAGGCTTCAAAACCCTCAGTAGCCCTTCCTACTCTGACTTACCTAAGGCACGGTTCACAAGGGCTAATGACCACATAGACCTTTAACTAGGTCACTTGTTCAATAGCTAGGATAACGGTCGCCAATAAAAACATTGTGTTATGGACCGAAACGGGCAAACGTCACCGAATTGTACTACCGTGGGATACTGGCGGGCTATTGTTGACTATCTGTGAAGGTTTGTGACGATTTTCTTTAGTTATCATCATCATCAGGTGGGCTTGGTGCTTGTTGTCATTCTCTGAGCCTTTGCCCAACTCAGTTAGGGTTGGTTTTCAAGCGTGGCTGAATTCAAGCCTGGGTTGCACGACCGTACTTTAACATTAGCAGTCAGTTGAAGTACCGGTCAGGTATAAAACAGGTTGCACCATTTGACAAATTGTTAAAATCACGTCTTAACTTGACGCTAACTGTATCCGGTCACGCTTAAACGTCAAATTCTATCAAAAAGATAACTATAAAAGAGCTGCTAAATACACTGGGGCAACACATTTAGCCAAACCATTAGAATTAATGTTACTGTTACTGTTAAATTTGACGGAAACCTTTACTTTAACCGGCCTAAAGCAAAGCAACTTAAGCCTAAATCTTTTTCGTGATGCGACTGCCATCTGACATGTACAATTATATAATTGCCGATATCGAAGTCTACTACTATTAGTCGGACTTTTGAGGGCTCTAAGTAGCCGTAACGATTGTCATAGATATTCGTATGACAACCGGGACCGACGACGGCATAAGTGCTCTACGAGCCACAGAAATATCCAGCCCAGATCAACGTAAAGCAATGGTATTAGTAAGGTCTTTATGACAACTGAATTACTATGGGATTTAGTCAACGGATTACTATGAGATGAATACTTTACCACCGCAATTGACTACAAAACTTAATTAAAATTAGGTACTACTACTAAATACTACTAAACTTAAAAATAAAAGTTACCAAACAACGACCTATTCTCATCTGAATAAAACGTTTCAAATATTTTGTAAAAGGTCAAATTTATTTCATGACAAATTAAACATAATTATTTACATTATTGCGTATTCTTGTGATATATTTCTATAAAATGTTGACATTGCGAGTAGGTACCAAAAGGTTCAATGTCTATCATTATTCGAGTAACAATAGTTTGAAATGATATGTTGTCCTTGGGTCGTTATGGTCGTAGCTATGATAGCCATCATTAGCTGTCGATATAAGTAAACATGTTCATCTGACAATGAAATGGGAATTTGGTGACCTGAATAAACCAATGTATTTATACGAATAACAGAACGGAACGTATTTTTTACTATTTGTACTTACCCTATGTACTTACTATGGTTTTAGTACCGCAGTGATAGATTATCAGACAGTTAAGCCAATGGCCGCGAATTCCATTCTCTTTCAGCAAAATTAACATATTATGGTATAAGTGTGTAATGTTTCTGATTACGGCTGAGGTACTATTGAGACACGAGACTCATCAATACACACACACACACACGTGTTATCAATACAATGTTTTTCAACATACTTGTGAAGAAAAGATCGCTAAAAATGACTATAATTTTCAATGTGAACGAGTTGTAAACAATTTTCGGAATGGCGGGAAAAAATATTTAGTTTTCCTATGCGCGCACATATAATAATGGTGAATTACAGTCATAGAAAGTTTAATTTTTTTATTAAACTCGTAAAGTTGAAATTATTTATTTAAAAAGTAGGTATATGCGTGGTAATAATAATCTCTTGCTCTTGCACCCAGTTATTATAAATAAACAGACTATATTATATTAAAAAGAAAATGAAGAATAACGATAATCTACCTGAGTTTCTTTCTGGTCTCTTCTAAGGAGATTTAACTACCGAACCAGCGAAAGAATCATTTTCAAATGATTTATTTACTAAGTATTTTATTTATTATAAATTATACTATTTTTGACAAATGTAGGTAGGTACATAATTATTGTAAAACTTTGACATTCATAAATTCATAAGTGCTCTTTAAGTTTGTGCCTACACTGAATGAATGAAATTGATTCTTTGTTTCTTTGATTCTATAGAATTTATTTATTTGAACTTTTGAACACAATTTTTTTGTATCGAATCTCTTCTAAGAATAAAGCAATTCAACTAGAAAATAGAAAAATCTATAGGTACTTACTGGTGAATAATAGTCATGAATAAGTCACAGTTTGATTACAGGTGTCATTATGTGCCTAATTGCAGTGAAATTAGAGTCAGAATATGAGCAAATGTATTTGGCATTCCTCTGGGTATTTCTATGTATAAATAAGTCATTATTTAGGTATGCGTATGTTTATATGCCATCTATAACCCGTATTTCATGCTAGTTCACGTGCGGAATATTGCATAGGTAGGTTTTACGAAATTATAAGTCCGCGGGTAGGTACGAAGTTTTTTTTTGTTTTGAGGGGTGCGGTAAAGTATTCCTTTCTATGACAATTAGTAATATTTAACTATTGCTATCGTTGGGATTGTAAACCGTGGGTGAGGGATGGGTACCCCCCTACCCCTATACCCGGGGGCTATAAGGGGACACCGCGTTCCCGGGCAGTGGTCATTTGCGGTGGGAGGGATATTTTTCTTACTATCTCACCTCCGGCAATTAAAGACCCGAAAACGGCTTGCGTTTTAGTCGGTTCGGGTTCAACCACTCATACCGACTCTGCTCAGTGTGGTAACCACGGGGATTAAGCGCACCAAAATAAGTATAAACATATTTCCTATTGCTAGGTACTTAGTTCTATATTGTATATTGTCGAAATCTGAATCGAAACGAACCGAAAATTGATTAAACAAATGATTTTATAATCTGTTGGATCGATATTAGGGCACGAAAGAAAAAGATGCGGTGGACCTATTGTAATCCACCGGGAACCAATAGGTACAGCAATGCATGAAAACCGTAAAGTACTTAGATATACTTTGCCGTGAGTTGCATATATGTTTTATTTGATAATTAGCTGGCCTTGCGCAACTTCGTCTACGTCATCCCGTTTTTGCAACATTTTACTTTTTTTTATTTTTTTTTTATTTATGGCACGTCAATTTGACTTCACCTCGCCTGATGTTAAGCTGAATGCAAAGTCTCATGAAACCATTGCAAACATGTTCAGTGCTACAATGGTGGCGCTCAGCTTGACGGACAGAAAAGATTTACCGAACCGCTTGGTTCTTGATGGAATATTCTATACCGTATGCGAGTGACACCTAAACCCTGCACGTGTTGTCCTGTGTAGGAAAGGGGACACTTCTGCTCCGTACCATTTGGTTGTAGCATGATGTTATATACATATAAACATTCCTCTTTAACCACTCTATCTATTAAAAAAACCGCTTCAAAATCCGTTGCGTAGTTTTAAAGATTTTAGCATACCATAGGGATATAGGGACAGGGAAAGCGACTTTGTTTTATACTATGTAGTGATGTGTTAAACTATTATCTCTCATACCCAGGCCAATATACACCAATGACGGTGTACTAAACATAATTAAAATGTAAAATGTAGCGGGTACAGTGACCGGTGGTCGGGATGCTGATGAAATCGACGGAAGCCTGCGTGGCGGAGCGTGAACACTATCTGTTTAGTGCTCGCAATCTCTGCAACTAATGTCCACGAATGTTGAACCTCACAAGTACCTACCTATGTCACTATAAATATTCAAAACTATTTAAATTTAGGTTAAAGCGAGTTCAATTTGGGCTCAGTGCTAATAATTTTATGCACGAAACGAATGGCATTTTTTTCTGTGTTTGTTTGTAATTATGTAAGTTTTCAGAAAAAAATAACGTATCTAAGTATGTTTATTGGCTTTCTAGATCCCATAACATAATCTAGTTATGCTATGTTAGTTTGAGTCTAGATCATAAAGTTATACTTAGAGGAATAAAGTGTGCGAGCGACATACGTATTTTTGCACAAAATCTAGGCGTGAGAAAGTGATACAGTATATGAACCGTGAAACGTCAATTTATAAACCAAATTGATATCTTTGACAGAAATATATATGCAGTGACGTTAATGTTTTTACACTAAAATGTATAAGTACCTGCACAAGTATGGTTTACTAATTGTTTGCCATAATTTTAAATGCCATAATTTTATATGCCATACTGGTAGTTGCCATAATTTCATTAGAAATAACGTTTCAGTTGCCATAATCGTGAAATGACATAAAATCACTTTCACTAATTTCATTGGTCATAATCGATCAAGTGTCATAATAATTAAACCTGAAACTAAACCTCATATGACGTCTACTAAATAAGCTCGACGGAGCCCGCTTCGCGGGTTCCTACTTCTGGGTAGTTTAAAAAAAAAACCACGAAGATTAAGACGGGAGCTCCGCTTCGCTTCGCTCCCGCCTTAGTCTTCTAACCTAACCTATCCGAGTCGGATTGCACTGAGTCGGGGTGTTAAAGAAAATTAATTTGACCTAACAATATTATGTAATATTTTCATAATTATATCAAATTTTGATTATGTCAAGAGTCGATTATGAGATGTGTTACTTATGGAAACTAATTATTATGATATATGTTGTTATAGAAAGTGATTTTATGGCAAATAAACGTTATGACTGTTGACTTGTTATGTCAAACGTTATTAGTATAAATGATAATAGTGCAAGTAAATATTATGACCGGGGATGATTATGGCAAATGAAATTAGTGCAAATGAATTTATGGAAAACGAAAGAATACCCACAAGTATAACAGGTATGTACTTATGTATTTACAAAAAAAAAAATCTAAGTAGGTAGGTATGTTTATCGGCATTCTAGAGCCCGTAACACAAGCAAGTTAAGCTATTAAGTTCACCATGGGTCTAGATGAGGTTGTGTAGATTGTCCTAGAATATTTAAAGTTAAATAAATAGGTAGTGGTTCTGATTTATATATTCACGCATAATACACGCCCTATGGAGGTAATCAAAGGCACAGGTTTTCCTCTAACGACACCCTTAGGGTAAGATTGAGTGGTGATATTCTTTCTCCGTCGCTACAAGGATAATTATTTAGTATATCATTCAACTAGCTGACCCGCGCAACTTCGTCTGCGTCACCCCGTTTTTACAACATTTGTCATTCCTGCTCTGCAACTGTTTGTTGTAGCATGATGTTATATACATATAAACCTTCCTCTTTAACCATTCTATCTATTAAAAAAACCGCATCGAAATCCGTTGCGTAGTTTTAAAGATTTAAGCATTCAAAGGGACATAAGGAAGGGACAGAGAACGCGACTTCGTTTTATACCATGTAGTGATATTTTGGGAAATTCAAGGAAAATACTGATTGAAGATATTTTTTATGTTCCAGGTGAGATCATCAGTGCTTAACAATTATGAAGCACTCCAGGGCGATATTATTGTGGTGCAGCGTGCTCATCCGGATTGGCGTCTGCGTCGAAATAACGAATGATTTCGAGAAGCACACGGATAGCACTTCTCATGATGTACGTAATATATTATACATATCCTTGCCTGGAATTCCTTGCCGGCGCATGTGTTTCCTTCTTCCTACAGTCCCGGGTCCTTTAAGCGGCGCGTGAAAAAGCATCTGATGAGGCCGTCAAGCTGAGCGCCACCATTGTAGCACTGAACGTGTTTGCAATGGTGACCCTCTTTCATGAGACTTTGCCTTCAGCTTAACATCAGGCGAGGTGAAGTCAAATTGACGTGCCATAGATAAAAAAAAGTTTTTTTTGAAGTGAGAACCCTTTTTGATTTTATTTTGTACTTCCAATGCTATTATTGTTAGTTTTGTTTTTGTAGCCTAGTGGTATAGGTAAAGGATTGCTGAGACGAGGTCTCGGATTCGATCCCAGGTTTTACAATGGCACACACCAATGACTTTTCGATGCTTTTCGAAGTTATGTGTGTATTTATCGCAGGTTTATAATAGTGTCCGGTTAATGGCAATAGGCTCGCCATCTATAACATTGGGACCTAAACATTAACTGGCGAAATGTGGGTCGGTTCGGGGATATAATCGTGAATTTATGTTATGTTTTTGTCCTTAGCACTAAGTAAATGTTTCTTTCTCTCTTTCCTTTTTGGCGCGTTGAGTTCTTCCACTCCTTTAAATCAGCACAGCTAGACTATTTGGGTGAACTACAAGCATAAGACTCACGTCATTGTCACCTACGTCACGCTAACTTCCCGACGATACAATTCACAAATTAGGTACTTATAGTTTTTGAAAAATTGTGACAATTCACATGTGAGTCATGTGACTGTTCTTTAAAGAGAAAATTCCTTTAGACAGGAGGAATGTTTAGAAGTTGTCCTTGAAGTTGTTATTATCTGTAGTCCCCAAAGACTGATCCGTATGTTTTTTTAAATCGGTAACCGTAAGATATTCCAACAAGAACCAAGCGGTCCGATGAGTCTTTCCTCTGCCGCACCATTAAGAGTCCCGGGTCTTTTAAGCGGGGCGAGAAAAAGCATCTGATGAGGCCGTCAAGCTAGGCGCCACTATTGTAGTACGTGTTGGCAATGGTAGCCCTCTTTTATGAGACTTTGCCTTCAGCTTAACACCAGGTGGAGTCAAATTAGATTATGCTTAAGTGTGTTCATTTTATTATTATAGATAAATACAAAGAAGTCATTAATGTAAACAGCTTGTAATAACACCGTATTTTACAACCTAGTGTTAGGTCTTGTTTCAATCCATCGACACCATTGAGCGACTGCATCATGTAGGCGGTTTTAATCATATACAAACTAAAATAATTTCTGTTTCATGAGAAACTCCACAGAACAGAAAAAAACTATAAGAAATGTGATACAATAGATTTTGTAATGGAATCGATGTCGCCAAACTCATACATACAACTCTTAATAATACCTTACCTACATTACCAAATACCCACATATTTCTTCATAACCGCATTACCGAATTTAAAATGTCAATGGCAGAGACTTGCGACTTTTGGTATTGAGACATTGACGCTGAGTTTATTGCCGGAGTTTTCTCAGGCCGGGGCCGCATTTCAAACCGGTGCATTGATCCATTTGCTCACTAACTTATAACATTCGTTTATTATGGATATTGCGGTTTTGTAAGTGCCGACCACTAAAGGTCTATACAGAATAAATGATTTTTAAATTTTGAATTTTGAACGGCACTGCTGTAACTATTTCTGTCAAAGTTGATAATGGTTTATAAAAAACGTTTCTCGGTTTACATACTCTGTCATTTTCTCATGTATAAGTTTTGTGTAAAGATGCCTATGTCATTTGCACACTTTATTCCTATAAGAATAACTATATGCGTAAACTACATTATTTGTTAATGTGGTAGATATTTTTTGGTATGTCCGGTGAGTGAACAAATTCGAGGTTGCAGGTATAAAAACTAAACGTGCGATACAATTAGTTTAGATACGAAAATGCAACTCAATGAGTAATATTTACATTGAAAGTAGAGCTGAATGTTTGTATAAGAATGCCTGTTAAAACAAATGTTGCTATACTTCAATCTCTCAACGCATTCTAACTCACAAGCGCAGTTTGCACCAATTCTCGGCAATATTTCAGTCAATTAATAACATAGTAACGAGTACCCAAAATTTAACAAACGTTCAATCTATGTTTCAGGTGAATTTGGATGCTGATTCAGTGCGAGGCCGTCGCGGAGTGATCGAGGAAGAAAAATACTACAATATTCAAACGCAACAACAAGATTCTCGTTTAAACCAACCTTGGATACCCGGACCTTTGCCACCCGAAGAAGACCCGACTACGAAGATATCTATCACCAATGAAGTAAAGGAAGTTTTACCTTTATATCAAACTACAGAAAGAGTGACTGATAAACCCACAGGTCGTGGTGCAAGGGCTTCTAATGAAAACTGGATTAAGTTGCCATTACCTGGTCATGATGAACTCCAAAGAGACATACATAGAGATCAATTACAAAGAGACCAGTTACATAGAGACCAGTTACAAAGGGATCAAGCACAACGAGATCAAAGAGATAATATATTGACTCCTCCACAACCTTCAGGAGATTTAATCAACTCTCGTATGCCAAGAGTCAATTTCGTCACACAAAATAAACCGTTAGAAACTTCAGAATCCCGCAATGACAAAGATTCTATCCAAAGATCTACAAGAACAGATGAAATACGTACAGAATTTGTGAGACCTGATGAGGATAGAGACAGACTTAAATACAAACCAGTATATCCAAGACAAGCTGTTTACAATCCTGCTCCCGAAGAATCGAGAAGATACTTCTATGATGACAGATCTTATCCACTGCCAGATGATCCATATAGGCGAGATCCTTATTACGATATGGTTGATCGACGACGTTATTACCCCTACGGACCCCGGGTTGACAGATACGATGAAAACTACGACAACTACGTGCCGAGAAAACCAAAAAGAATAATCTATTACGCTCATTTGCCCGAAGTAGTTCGAACCCCACCAAGTGTAGATTTGAGGTACAGATATTCTGTGGACCCATATAGACGTTACGACGATGATGTATACGCAAGAACTGGTAGATATGACTACAGATTTAGAAATAGATATCCTTATTCTCCTATTAGAAAAGATGAAAGGAACTATAGAGACCTGGCCGGAGCTGGAACCACTAATAAAGACAAAAAGGTTGAAGACAAAGTAACTCCTACACCAATTTTACCTCAGAAAGAGGACAAGTTTAAGCCACCTGTAAATGCTAATAGGAATCTTATAAATAGTCATCAGTATCATGATAGTGTTGATACATATAACCAACCTCTTGCACATAAAGGCTTTCAAGATGTAATGAGACATGACGATGGCTACCTAAGGTTTGATGAACCTCTGTTTCAAGGAACTATCGAAGACCCGTATCAAAGAAAATACTAAATCACAGAACGGAAGCTAGTTTTTGACTGATTTTTCAAACGTAATCAATTTGAAAAATAGCCACAAACTACTGTGTGTAGACTAACAGTTTAAACGCATTTACGTAAATAGTAATTTATTATTAGAATCACTTGTAAAAACTGAAAGAGTTTACAAAACGTGTTGTGTCTCGCTAATAAATGTATTAAAATAACTGATGGCTGTTATTTTAATTACGCGGGCGGGGTAAGCGACAAATTGTACAAGCAATAAATCGAGCGTTTAATTTAAAACAAGCCGAGGGTGAAGATGAATTTCATTAAGAATTAATTAATGTCATTCTTAAACCGTTTTTGTTTTTCCACGGCGAATAAAAAACATCTGTCGGGGATGTTGAGCGCGACGCGCTTTCTTAAGGTAATTAAGCAATAAATTTTGTGGCTGGCAACATCACGAGGTGGGGGCCAATTACAGTAGTTAAGAAAATGGATGTTCGCTACTCGAGATGCGTACAAACCGACGTGACTAATTAAAATGAGGGCTTAGGAAAAATCCTACGACGTGACAGCTTGTAATCAAGGGGATAGATTTTTTTACATTTTTTTTTCTCTCTGCGCGTATCTTTCGCGGATTAGTGTGGCAGCGATAAATTACTAGTAATTAAATGTCTTGTTTGGGGGTTTAAACGACGGCTGAGGTTTTGAAAGCCACTCATTTTGTGTCCATAAATCATGTTGGAACATTTCCTATTAGTGTAATTTGGTCTTTCAAGTTCGTTCTTGTTTAAGGTGCAGGTTATAAAAGTCTGTTGGAATATTATTGTCTGAAATATATCCAATTCAACTGTAAGGCTCTACGCAGACGAATCAGTTATAAAAAAAAATCGTTGACAATCGTTGTCCGGGTTGTCGTATCGGCCCATGGGTTGATTGCTAAGTCTCGACCACCACCTTTGGGCAGCCGGGTTTGATGCAGAAAGCCGTACTCTTCGACATCGCACGCATTGTGAAGAAATTTCTGTCTCTGGAGCCCTAACCACTGGTAGCTTGGTCTCTGTACCGAATGCCGATGCCACTGTTTTTTAAAATGTAGGGGAAACTGGGGACACTTGATCCCTATGGGAAACAAGGTACACCAAATTTTTTTAAATTACTAAGTGTTTAGAGTATTTTTTAGTGTGGCAACACTAAGTAAACATTATTACCCTTAGTGTTACCACATTAAAAATAGTCTAATACGCTTAGTAATTCCAAAAATATTGGTGTACCTTGTCTCCCATAGGGATCAAGTGTCCCCAGTTTCCCTTATTATAAGTAAATTGGAAAACTATTTAAAAATAAAGAAAAACATAAAAATGAATAAATATTCAAGAATTTTGAGGTATAATTTATTTTATAACTTACGGCACGTCATCGTCAGCTTCTAGTACTAAAATAGTTATAATAGCTATTATCTTGTAACTAGCGGTTAAGAGGGAGTATAATAACATGGAGGTCGTAAGCAGAGCGCTCACAAGCCTCACAATTAGGAGTAATTGGCTGTTGCAGACTCTAAGCTTAATTGACAATCTTGAGCATTAAACAATGTTAGAATATGTACGTCTAGCATTCACAACGTAGAGTGTGGTTTCATGTAATTTAACAAAGGTTTTTGTACTTTATGTGCCCGAGTGAAAAAGGTTGAATCTATTTTTTTCAATTCCGATTTCAAATAAGGAAGAATTTTTTTTAAATAATGTAGAACTAGATTCCGTCGATACATTCTATGTCTATGGATATCTCTGTAATTTATGATCTGATTTTAATTTTTTTTTGTTTAACAGACCATGATTACTTTATTCCCGTGCGTAATCCTGAGGTGTCCATAACATATTCAATAGAAAAGTCTTACTCGTATATTTCACTTTTGAATTAAATATTTAAGTCAATTTTCGATAATATGTAGCCGATTTGTGTTGCTTTTTGGTTTTTGAAGTCAGTATTATTTGAAAAAATAAAATTTTACCTATGACGAAACCTCTTACTTACCATTAAGTTAAATTACTAAAAATATTGAGCTACCAAAAAATACTGCCCTTTTTTACCATTTGGACGGCAGACAAGCACATGACCTATTTGATGGATAGTAGATATCGCGGCCTATAGACGTTTGCAACACCAGGAGCGTTACACTCGTGCTGCCGACCCTGTAGAGAAGAGGGAGAGGGAAGGGTTGAAGGTTCAGAGAGTTTCTGTACTGTCAGTGCAGAAGACAAAGCAGGGTTTCATATTATCACATAGAATTATTAACAAAGCCCTTGGTCTTCCCACTGACTATAGAAAACCAACTACAGTGAACAAAGAGTTTAAACTATGTGTCCATATTTTCTCGAATTCCTTGCTGTACTTCAAGTTACAATAGAGTCAAATCTCAACCCAAGTTTACAAACCAATTGTAAACAACATAATATTTACTTGTGAGGACAAAAATCTGTGGGATGATGTTTAGTAAACAAACTTTGTCTCGAAGGTCGACCGCAATTGACCCTTGATGACTTGAATTATTTATACAGAGTCGCAGAGGTGACCACGAATTTCAATAGTTGAGGATAAATTTGACTGCTAATATATTACTAAATTAATGTTAGCTTGTACCGAGTAGGTAAGTCTCAATGTGCAATATTACTACATGAGACCATATAAATACTCTTTGATATTATCGATTACATTTGTTAGCTATGGTATATTTTACCGTCTAATAAAAAAAAAACCAACGCGCACTTATTTTTTTTCCTCATGTTGGGTAAATAACATATTATTATCATATAATTGAGAGGACGTAGTAAGCCTTCCCGAAGAGCGAAACCTAAGCTCGGGCATTCTCCGTGAGTAGCGGCGCTGACGTGAAACAAATTACTACACCACGATGGGAACTCAAAAGTGCTGTCGATTCGACAGAAGAAAATTATATAATTGAAAGTAATACATATTAATACTGTAACAATAATACATAATATAAAAGGATTTCAATTCAATATATAAGAATTCATTCTCATGAGCATGTGAGTAACGATTGTTATCCGTAATATGTAGTTATGTAGGTACGAGATGGATTAGAAAAGGAATGGAATAAATGCATTTGTTTGTGATATGCTGAAATAATTATTATTGTTTAAACCCTGTCCTGAGGTGCAGCTAATATTATTTGAGTGACAATGAGCGTGTCTGATAAGCCCCGGTAATCATTTTCCAACAGGTGGGCCGTCTGCATGTTATGGACCTAGCTCTCTGTCTCTGTTTTAATGATTCTAATTATTCCGGCTTCTTTTCTTGTTTTTTTTTCTATTAAATCCAACGGACAATCACCACGATTGGTGGATGTTCCGTAGAATTTAACGGTGCGAACCATGTTCCTTTGGTGTACCTAAGCGAGTCATGATCATGGCGTACTGATGACTGCCGAGCTACTTCTAATTGGGGCTAACTCTACTGAGATCAACTGTACTCGATCGCTACACACAACACTCATTGTGTCCATGATTTTTGGAAATGATCATGTATGTCAATTGTGCACTGTCCCAATTTACCCAGAAACTTAGTGTCCCTACCTCGAAGGGTTGTGACAGATGGCGGGTTGCACAAACAGTAGTGATGTCCCCAGGCGATATTCATTATCTCCGACATGGTGGAGCTCCAACTTCACCGTAAACTTGGAGATGCAGTTACCTGTAATTCTGTTTACTAATTGGAACCTTGTTAGACGAATAAAGGGTTAATATAATTTGATTTTGTATCGATATTGTGTTCTATATACGAATTTAGGATTTATTTTTAAGGATCGGTGTCGTTGGATTTTTCTGTTCGGTATTCGAATTTCTTTTTTAAATTTACGGCTGCCGATAGGCAAGGAGTATTTACTGTAATAGTAATAATAATACTATTATTGCCTGATATTATTATCGCGCGCAAAATCTCTACAGATATTACCCCCGACGAAGCCGGTCAAAGTGGTTATATCGCACTCGAACCGACTAAAACACACGCCGTCTTCGGGTCTTCGGTTGCCGCAGGTGAGTCAAGACATATCTCTCGCATTCCAGCAGACCCGAGGTATTTCTTTCGAAATGTCCTTCGCCTGGTGTGGGTACCACGGTGACCCCATCTAGCCCCGGGTTAGGAGGAGGCACACTTTGCACCACCGCAGCGATCTGCTTCTGCTAGCGTGACAGACGTCTCCACCTGACACCCCCAGGCCCGCGTTCATGGAGGACGGAGATTATTATGTGACCTCCGACGCCCGAGCTCTGAAGTTGTGATACTCGAGTATTAATAGTAGGTACTTACTCAACTATTATATTATTCCGGACATGTACACATCAGCAGAACAATAAGGAAATTTATTTTTTAAATTACGTGGCAGACAAAACTCACATTAACTAACAACACGTTTTCAATCCCTAAATTCAACTAATTTACTTATACTACTTATAGTACTTACATTTACACTTCATGTACAGAAAATTTTGAAAAGCAATTAGTAGGCTGACTGGTAAATCAAATTTAGATAGGGTAAAGTGAGTGACTTGGAGGTCGCGGAATGATCTCCATCCTCCATGAGCGCGGGCCTGGGGTTGACCGGTGGAGCCGCCTCTCACCCTAGCAGAAGCAGGCCGCGGCGGCGGCGGCGACGCAAAGGCTTCGATGGGATTCAAACTCGCGGTCTTACCTTTACAGGGGGAACGCTCTAACCATCGCACCATCGCCCCAAAGATCGTTCAAAATTTCGAATGATTCAGACGAGGCTTCGTGGCTTAGCAGTCAGACCTGTAAAGGAAAGATCGCGGGTTCGAACCCCCTTCACTTTTTCATATCTAATTTTGATTTACACTTCATTCGTTCACGTTCATTCATAAATCAACCTTCTTTCCCTCGGTATGTGTCGCGCATTAGAGAGTAAGGTCACCAGTGTCCCATAGAGGTCTAATAGTGTTTGTAAGTCGCGAGTTTTATCGCACATGTTTATAGACTCCGGTAACCGTTTACCATCGGGCCCACTTAGTAGGGTAAAGTAAAAGATAAAGATAAAAACGACTTATTTATTAACTTTACTAATTGATTTTAGTGTTTATGAGGCAAAGGAATCTATATAAATTGTATCTTTTGATATTGTTAAAAAAAGATAAGTACTCGTAGTTACAAAGTTTATGATAAACTATTAGTTGTTGCCTGTGGCTCTGCCTGCGGTGATTTGATACCCGCAACTTATGGAAAGCTATTTGAGAGATAATAACCTATATTGAAACGTACAAACATGTTCACTGTTGGTGAATTGATTTCGGCAACTCATGGAAACCTATTCGAGAGATAAAAACCTATATGTATTGAGTAACAAGCGTACAAACATATTCACAAACTTTCACATACAATATTGGTAGAATTCACGATTTTTTCTGTTGTTCTCTGTTGCTGTTGAAAATTGTCTGTAATGGAAACGACGTTAATGTCAACATATTGAAGTAGGTGATACATGGGGAAAATCTATCAAGTAATTAAAACATATATTATGAGGGTAGGAGGGGGAGGGGGGAAGGGTTACTTGATCCACGGTTTAACAATCCCAACGATAGCATTAGTCAAATATTACTACTTGCAATAGAAAGGTATGTCAAACTGCACACCTCAAAGTAAGTAAAAATACTTCTTAATCGAAGAGATAGGAACTTATTCGAAAAACCCGAGCAGATAGGTACTTATTCGAAAAAATATTCGACTCGTGTTTCGCCCCTACTCGTGGTATCTTCAGGAACGCTCCAGAGGTATTTAGTGATATTTTAGTATAAGATACCTAGGTATATGAGCATTCATTCCGATTTCGAGCTATACAATAAAGCAGTTTCATTACAAAACAATGAATTTCTATTCAAAACATTGTGAACAGTTTAACCAGTTTAACCTAAATTCACAAACATAATTCTAATTTCAAACTCAAAATGATAATCCAACAAATTAACCATCAGATCTACGATTAATATTAATTCAAATTAACCCTAAATACGTAACATATCGCAACATTACCCTCAACTCTAAGCAATCCCGGTGTGTAGACTATATGTAAGTTTTAACAGGGTTGAGGTATGACCGTTATGGCTCGTATAGACCTACGGGCGGTGGAGGGTTAGCGACATCACGACATTCAAACTATTAACATGTCAATAACAATTTGCTGAATTGCTTTTATGTTGTTCTTGATATGACGCTTGGCGCCCGAAGGGAAGGGGTTAGTTTAGGGTTGCTCCCGGACTTGTTGCGGTGGCAGTGTGTGACTGTCCGGTGTATATGTCATATTCTATTTTTAAATAGGTACGAAGTTGTTTTTTTAGTTATTTGAATATGGAATAAATGTATCTTTATACGAAGTGTTGGGAATGTTGATTACTATCTCACCTCCGGCAACTTCTTCTCAGTCAGTTGGGATGACAATAGATTGGTTGGCGGAATCTTTGTAATCACCATTGAACCTTACATCCTTTTTGCATCGAACCAATGCATAGAAAAGGAAAGTAGTGTATAGTTGAAAATGTGAACGTGAAAATAAAAAAAAAATTAACGTGAAACGACCCGCTCTCAATAAATAAACTTTTCTTTTGCTAGACCTAACATCAACTAGGTCCATGTTAACATTCTCATTTTCGCGAGTATTTCTCGGAACAAGGATATAATGTTTTTATTAGAGGTTATGAATGACACCTTTTTGATAGAATTTAACTTTAATATATAGCAGTAACCGGCCAAGTGTGGCCGTCACAGTTAGCGTCAAGTTTTGACGTAATTTTAACTGTTGTAAAATGGTGCAACCTGATAGCCTCAATGTATTTCATGCAACCGAAAATGCAATGGCCGTTTTTGTAAGCTCTGTAGTTTGACAATTGTTAATTATTAGTAAAAACTTACAACTTATTTATATAAATAATTAAGTCTATATATTCATAAACGTGAAAATAAAATGTTAAAGTGTCAACCCTAAAAAGTCAAATAGACCCAAAGTTAAGGGTTGCACCGCCCCGGGACGACACAGCACTGGCCGGGAAATTGATAATTTTCACTCAGCTTAACAACGCGCTTGTTATTTATTCATACACAAGATATGATCCCTGACCGATATTAATATTAATTAGCCATTGTCCCGGCGTGTCCCATCACTAAATTTTAATACGGGATTGTGGAGTTTAAATAGTTAGGGGATTAGGATAGACTTGGGCTCTATTTGCTTAATTAGTTTTGGGAAATGGTAGCTTTAGGTCGGTTAGTAGCGAATGATTAGAATTACTTGGTTTGTTACAATAATGTTGCTTGCGTTTACACACGATAGCTTAGTATTTAATTAAAAATATTAAAATATTACTAATAGTCATAAAAAGGAATGAGAAACTGCGCCCCCCAAAGCAAGTAAGACTTCTTACCCGAAGAGATGTCGTATGTGCAATATTCCGCAAGTGCGAGGAACAATTCCACCTGCTCCAATATTTTTTTTGATGAATTTTTGCCATGTTACGCCTGCTTTAGAAAATTAGTAGATATAGTTCCCGATATATATCTAGGACCCGAGGAAAACGCAGATTGTTTTGATATCATTTATGATTGGTGGATATCTACCTGTTCATCGCTATAGCACCCCGTGCTCTCCTCAAAAGTCACTCAAAAACGTGTAAAGTATAGAGCATATTTTTGGTCCAAGATATATGCCCCGAGGTTTGATCTTTTTTTTATATGTATTAATGACGTCACCAAATATGTCTACTGTGTTGATGTGTCATAGTCATCGTATACTTTTAAATTACATTCTAAATTCGAAACAAAGTATGCAAACAGCTCGGGGTTCTTTAGTCGACGACAGAAATTCTTCTTAGAAACCGAATATTGGCTCTTTGCGACCTTAAAGGTTCTAATAAAATGTCACATAAACATTTATGAATAAGAATAAGAAGATAGTGGTAGGGTTGCCAGACTTAAGTGACGATTGGAAATGACCTACGCTTTACTAAAAGTGGATTTAACATCAAAATAAGTTTAGTCAATTTTTTAATCAGTCATTTATTGCCTTGTCTTTACAAACTCTAATATTCATTTTACAAATATTTCCACAACTTTTACTAAGGACTATTGTTAGTAAAACTGCAAAAAGTCGCAAAAATAAAAATGGGCTCTCAGTCCACACATACACGTCTTTTCTTGTCATTTACCGCCAAAATGTGTAGTCTTGAGCGACGTCGAGTTTCTTCGTGTATTGTCAAAACGTACATTAGTCAGATTTTGGGAATGATATTGATATTTTGGCGACCGATCTATCATTTAAGGCACTAACGGGACTGCAGCAAGCAAAGTGAGCGCCATTGCAGTTACAGGTGCTTGTAGTATGTCGCATTGCCAGGTTAAACCCAGTGTTGCCCACTTCTCTTTACCAGAAAAAAATATAGACAGTGACATAAACTAATATATAAAATTCTCGTGTCACAGTTTTCGTTGCCATACTCCTCCGAAACGGCTTGACCGATTCTCATGAAATTTTGTGAGCATATTGAGTAGGTTTGAGAATCGGCCAACATTTATTTTTCATACCCAGCGAAGCAGCGGGAACGGGATCAGAAGTCCACGAGGGCGGAGCCGCGGGCAACAGCTAGTTACCTATATAAATTGCATTGGTTTAAAAATTGAAAATCTCAACAAATAACCTGGTGACCCTGACAGAGCCTGCGCGGGTCCGGTTCTAAGAACACGGCTACATTGTCGCCAGTGTCGCACTTAATTTATTGTGTGACGCATCTGTTTATTGCTTTTGTTATTAATTTTTGTGTTTTATTACCCACCTTTGATAATAAACCAGAGATTATAAGTAAGTAAGTATACCTACATAAATGAATTCCAAATTTGAAAGTTGGTTCGAAGCGTAGGCGCCAAAACGAATTCTTTTTTTTATTCCTCAACATTGTATGTAGTCTGTAGTCATAGCAGAATATTTATACTAAGCTTTATTTTTTTTATTTCATTTTTTCAGCCTACGATGGCAATAGTTAGAATACCTAGCAGCATTTGGAATATTAATTTCGTTCATATATTTGGACTGTTCTTCAACATTTTACCATCTTTTTTTTATTTATCGTGCGCAAAATCCCCACGGATACCACTTCCACTAAAACCGATGAAGGTGATTATGTCGGACTCGAACCGACCAAAACGCTCGCCGTCCATGGGTCCTTGGTTGCCGGAGGTGAGATTATACAAGACATATCTCTCGCACCCCGGCAGACCCGGGGACGTCTCTGTTGAGCTGACCCTCTTCCCCCATGTGGGGACCATGGTGTCCCCATCTAGCCCCTGGGTATAGGGTGGCACCTTGCGTCATCGCCGTGGCCTGCTAACTTTTTACCATCTAGCGGTGTGCAGTCAATTGACTAACTAATAAAAAAGTGCTCTCCGGTGAAACGAAAATCAATTGTGTGTAGGTAGTGGAAAAATCAAAAGATATATTATCTTTATCACCTTTCCAAAATCAATCGCAAATAAAACAATGCGAGCGATACGAATGTTGCTCTACTCTTTCCGTGTCGCTGGCGATGGCGATGTCGCTGCGATACGGCTGATGTACGCGATCGGCAGCCGACGGCGGTGCGACAAAGGCCCGGGCCATTAACTGATATGACATGACTATAAAGTAACCTCACCGTGGGACGATGACGGTGGGGGTGCGGAAAAGGTGCTCTACTTGCTGTAGCTATCTTTCAAAGTTGTACTACGACAAGTGCAATATAACTTGACCTAATATAGACTTGCTAGAGCTATGTGCCGTCTATAATTTCTTTTTTTGTAAAGGAATATTAGTAACCGAAATTACTAGTAGTCCCTATAACCCCTTTAACTAAGTTTATTGATTTGTGTTAGGAGTGGTGGTGTTTAGTGAAATAAATCGTTTAGTTCTGATTTTAAGAAGTCGGTACGCTGTCAGAATTCTATCTCAACTAGTTTTAGTCAATTCGACTCGATCAGCAATAGGTAGGTACAGTCTACTTCCTATAAACTAACAGTACATCAAGATTATAGTATCCATGTGCTTTTAAAGTAACTAGTGTAGTAGGTATATATTTTGTATAAAAAGAAAACTATTTATTGCCTCAAACAATATAAAACAAACTTGAAACACAATTAACACATTTTTGTGGTAAGTAAAGCAACTTTCCCTTTGAAGCACTAACGCCACAATATTTCGCACCGTACACACATTACGAACGATCATTTCACATTATATTACGCTCGCGATGTGTCGGACGCGTTTTTGCGTGAACCGGGTATCGAACCCGTGTCGATGAGGCCCACTAACCATAAATAAGTGTCGTGCTAACACGGCTGGCCACTCATAACATATCAATTGTCTTTACGATCGCCATTTTTAATATTTATGCATAACATTAAAATGTCAAATGATATTATCAGTATTTCAACTAGGTGTTTTTGTTTGATACTTACACGGTTTTGTAGATTGCAGTATCTATCAGTATCTATCTATCTATCACTATCCCCCACATTGGGGGAAGAGGGTCAACTCAAAAGAGATGTCCCCGGGTCTGCCGGGATGCGAGAGATATGTCTTGTATAATCTCACCTCCGGCAATCAAGGACCCATGGACGGCGTGCGTTTTGGTCGGTTCAAGTCCGACATAATCACCTCCATCGGTTTTGGTGGAGGTGGTATCCGTGGGGATTTAGCGCATGATAAATAAAAGTATCTATCTAGAGCGTGAATGGCGCCCATCAAAATTTTTTGAGTCCATCCAGGCAAATCGATGTACCTGCTGATGTGAAGCTCAAACGCAGATTTTCTATCGAAAAAAAATGAGTTCGATTGAAGTAAAATTTATTTTATGTAATAATATTCTATTATGTAGGTGCATGTCCCATATAGGTAGGCCTCCTACACCCAAAGGGGGCCATCTGCTTAGAGATGGCCCCGGGTTGGCCGGGGTGCGAGGGATATATCACATCACCTCTGGTAACCGAGAAGACCCAAAGACGGCGTCTGTTTTAGTCGGTTCGAGTCCGACATAACCTCTCTCACCGGCTCCGGTGGGGGAGGTTTTCGTGGGGATTTTGCTCACGGAAGAAATGACCTACCTAAGTATGCAACTTTTAACTAAATGAGTAACATTTTTTGTTCATCCGTTTTGAAAGGTGCCTTTGTTTGCGATGTTTTAGCTTAGGTCTTCACCATCCATGCGTGGTCGGAAGCTGTCACCTCAGAGTTCAGGGTTCGTTTTTGATTTCCAGTAGGTATAACTGCGATGCGGCTGACCTTCGATATTTTCCGTAAAGCGACTGCCACCTGTCCTTCACAAAATATAAGTATAGGCGACATCAAAGTACTGCAGTTAGACCGATTTGTTGAACTTTTTAGGGCTCCAACTACCCGTAACGAGTGCCAGGATAACCGGGACCGATGGGTTAACGTGCTCTCCGAAACACGACGAGACCATTGCAAATAGCCATATTCATGTATACAAATATTTGCACTGAGCGGGGCTCGAACTCGCGCCTCCTGCGTACCAGTCGCTTTCACTACACCGCCACGCCACGCCACAGAGGCTGTCAGCTTAGGTGTACGTACTCTACTGTTTTGTAAATATTTATGGTGACGGTATTTATTTTAGTAAATTACTAACAATTATTTATTCATTTACCAAAAAAAAATGCCTTCAGAAACTACCTATGCATAAAATTGTTGCCAACGAATAAATCAAGAACAAAACTAAAGTTTCTCGTAAGTATTAGATAAGTTTCAGTCGGCAACATGGCGGCTAGGCCACTAGACGGATACTGCCTGGCGCGAAAGAAAAAGTTGTGATGAAAAGGTCCCTGGTGTGCCATACGTCATACATCTGATCTATTTTCTGGTAATGTACCTACCTGATTTTTATATTTGAAATTGGAATTACTTTTTTATTAATACAAATAAAAACGTCCTACTAAACCAGCAGTTATATGAAACTAAGCGAAGCGTAAAAAAAGTGATTAATTACGATTAGGTACTGGTCAATTTGAACCATTTACCGCGCGTTACAGATGAAAAATGAGTTATTTGTCAATTGCTTTACAGGAAAACCAAGGGTCACTCTATCAAAGCTCCCAACTGTACGCTTTTTCATACAAATTTGATTCTTATTACTACTGCAACAGCAATCAACTTTGCGTAAAATATAATGAGAAAGTTTTGTACAACTGTATTTTACAATTGTGCTACGCCAAAACAGTCAGTATTTTCAATAGCATAACGAGGGTGACGTGTGCGTAAGCTCAGGTGTTGTAGTAGGGTGGCAATAAATTACATGTCGGAATCTAGGAGTATTGGTATCGGTCGCGACTGATAAAGATTCTCTTTCGCACAACCAACTTGTGATCTCGCTAGTGATGTAACTATAGTAAATATCGATTATAAGGACGTTTATGTTTTTCACTTCCATATTCCTTCACGCTACAAGGAGAGATTTTTATGTATTTATTTGAAACAAATAGTTATCATAAATTTGTTAATAGTGTTCACTATTATCATAATAACGTGGGAGATCCACGTTGGTTATATCCAAGACTGTATGTATATCGTGTTCCGATTACTCCTTGTTGGTTTAAATCTCCATTTTTTTGGAAATTACTGCCGTTCTACATCCCAACCCCAGTAGGATACAGAGCCTTGTCCGTCAGTTAGCAGGTAAAGTTGGCCGGTCGATAAGTGATTGGTATGATCAATAAGATTACAAAATATAGAAGTAGGTAACCGTTAATAATATGTCTCGCCCCATATATATATCGAATATCAGTATAAATAGTCTTATAGACTTTGAATAGTCGATAAATGTGGTAGTTCCATCACTATTTTTACTTAGCGTTCTCGGCACGTTCCGGTCAGCTGCGGGCCTTTTGTCTGTTTTCTTTTTAATTACCGCCAATAAATAGCCACTCAGGAACCCGCCGCCACTATTTAAGATAGGGGAAGATATCGCCTGTGTCTCTGAACCGTGCTCGGTTTACAACGATCTTGGAAAATAAATAATGCTCGAATCAACGAAGACTCGTATAATACGGTTCCTAAACTTCCTTCTAGTCTACATAACCTACGATGGTAGTGTTAAATTTTTTGTGCAGGTCCTTATTTTCGTTTCAAACCATTCAATTTAAAAATAAAGACTATTACTAGTTACTACTGTTAACTATTATCCGTTGTTCTACTTACGGTAAGTACTAATTAAGTTTCTGTAACACATTGGTATCGATATCCGAAAAATAGCCTATTATTACTATTTTTGCGAAAAATGTATCAAATATCTACAATAGTTTTATGTTTCTGAAAGAGTAAATAGCTTTAATGTATCAAAAGGAATCTTTACAAAAGTGTACTGATGTTCTTGACTTATATTCAACATTAATCATCATAAAAGAACAAGAAATAAGATCATATCACCGGACCGTGGATAATCCACGAACTACTGAATTTTTCACACGCACAAAGTAATTTTTCTTGCCTCGCACCCCAATATTGGGGCAATAAAAATAAAAAGACATGAGTAAATGTAACTTCCAAATGCGGTTGCGATGGCCATTATAAAAATAAACTGTCCTATTTAAAGGGCAAGGTTGCATTTGGACGTTTGGGGAAAATTATAGTGTTTTGGATGAATAAGGTTAGGCAAAAGCTAAGGAGTATATTCTTTAAAATTAAAATAATATAGTGAAATAAATGAAATAGCGAGAACCAGAACATAATAATGATTCCTCTTAATCATTTGTGTTGGTTACATAATTTAAAATTCGGTTAGTTTTTAAAATTACAACATTGCTTGTTTAAAATTTCAATCAAAATGAGACCAGTTTTAATTTTTTCAATTGATATAAAAAAATACGAAAACGATTGGTCATTTAATGAATAGGTACATGAATAGTGTAGTCACGGCCTTTGTGGCGTAGCAGTATATATTCGAATGCTACGTCGGAAGTCGTGGTTTATATTTCCATACATATAATAATATAATGCATGTCTATTGGTATTGATTATTTCGACGTATTATTTAAATTTTTTATTTATTTATTTATCAACATTCAAAGCAAAGCAAATCATAAGCTACTTGAGTTTGTCTGGAATAGGTACTGTATCTATCTTCTAGTATGTGTATAAATATGTGTATCTACATAAGTCAATGTATCTTCTAAGTATGTTAACCTTATTAGATAGTTCAGTGACGCTTACTAGACCTTCTAGGCTAGTGCCGTGTATAAGTTATGAAATAGGTGTTATTGATAATAGTTTTTTTAATATGAAGTCTAGCCAACACATTCCAGAGCTTTCTTTATAAGTACAAACTGATTTTCAAAAACCACTTACTGAATTTTTCACACGACTGTAACATTTTCCCTGTAGCAATAAAAAGACACGAAAATGTTGGTCTCATAATGTACCAACATGGGCCATTAGAAAAAAATAAAGTGTCCCATCAAAAGGGCAGGGCTGCATTCAAACGCGTTACTGATTCGGGCTCGGTACCGAAGAGTCCCAGTGTGGTGCTCGCGTTTGTGTTTTATTGATATTTTAGCAGTGGAATGATTTTTCGTTGCGACTACGAGCCTCGAGGGGCGCGACCGTTAGTATTGATGGCAGGCAGTGACGGACTTGGGAAAATGTTTTTAAGATTATATTTCATCCGGCGTTCTGAACGCTTATGAGTAATATCAAAATGCTAGTTAGTTATCTATATTCATACATCTTAATACTATATAATTATTTTACTTTTGCTTTAAAAGAATGATATAGATAAAGATAAAGATTTTTAAAAGTCTTCATCAGCTATGATGCAGCAGCTTCAGCAGCTATCTATGATGAACTAATAGACTGTCATGTCCATCACATTTTAAGATACTCAAAAATATCAGCATTTTTCACAGTAAGCCATCACCCGCAGCTTAGAAACCACATACCTTAGTTATAACTCGTGCTCGAAGAAATAATAGTTTCAACTCAAGATTGCACCCAATTTTTCGTAGCACAAATTCGTAAAAAATATTCCAAATCTACACCAGTCAAGCAGAAACAAGTCTATTGATGTTTTGAAAAATGTTTGGATAAGTCGTCCAAGTGCGGCTCTCTCCGATATAGGACATTTCGATATTTGGCCGCAGCATATCACGGGGCACTTCTCTCATAGATCAGTAGTACATCGTGAAACATTTATGATAACGACACGAGGCTGAGTAAAACACGGTTATGATTGCACCGCCTTTTATACTGATGGAGCCTCTTGCGTTACCTGAGAGTAATTTGATTGATACAGATTTCTTGTATTTTTTTTGTTGTAATGTAACTGTGCAATTACTTATAAATAACTATTTACAATCTAACTTTTTCGTTAGTGAAAATTTGAATTCAATTCTTACGATGACGTCATATTCTTTACATTGTTGACGGTTGCTCCTTCACATACCTTTGGTTTGACTTATATAGGTTTTATGGGAGTATTGAAATGGTAGATTTGACCTCCCTAACACTGAGAGGACATATTGTACTAGAAACCAAAGGAATTTGTGATTTGTTTCTGTTATATCTATCTGTTACGCCTACGGCACTTTAAAAAATAAAGAAAAAAACAATTCAAATTCGAAAAAAGAATACATTATTTTAATCTAGCTACATGACAATCGCCTACAACCGGTCGGATTGGAGGTCGATAGGGATGCCTATATTCTGCAGTGGACGTCCTATGACTGAAGTGATGATGATGAAATGACAACCGATTGGTATAAGAATAGTTTAAATAAGTATATACACATGCTTACAATATTTTACCCTGATGTAAATTCAATACTTGACATAGAAGTACAGAAAATAAAAAATAAAACAATAATTAATCATATTCCAAACAATAAAATAATACCCAAAAATAGTAAATGCTGATTTTACTTTAAGCGAATGAAAAATATAATATCGAAATAATATCTCTGGCTCGTATATATTAACCACACAATTTATACAAGATTGTAACAAAACCTCAGGGTGTCATCCAACCAGACAGTATATTAGCGGCGAGTTCACAAACAATGTGACCACAAGAGATAAAAATACACGAACCGACATGAGCTTCAACAGATATTGTCAACATCGTAAATCGAAATTCGATAACACCAAGTACCAAGAAATTCTCAAAACATTGTCACCCTACCGTTGTTTTACTCTTTGCGAATACATCGATGGATTGAGTCTTGTTCTTTTGGGTGTGTTGTATTAAAAACAAGCAATGGATTAGTAAACATAATGTAACTTTAAATATCAAATTGATGTATGAAAATGCAAAATTTTGTATTGATTATTGATTATGGAGCGACTTTGACTTCAATTTTGGATTTAAATTTCTTTTTCATCAGCATCAGCAAGGAATCGGGTCAATTTTTTTTCACAAATTTATTTAACTGCAACATTTTCGGTTAGGAATTTATTTTCGGAATACCCAATTTTCATAAAGTGTCCGATGGGCGGCAATAGGCTCGCCCCCTATTACGTGAGACCGAAACTTATAGTTGGCGAAATATGGGTGTTTAATACACCTCTGCCTACCCCTTCGGGGATTACGGGCGTAAGCATAATATGTATGTATGTAATTTCTTTTAATAATGATTTGCTGCTGTTTCCAGACTTATCATCTGGTGGTTATCTTCGAGCCTAGCTAAGTGAACCTGACCAGCAAGCCGGTTCATATGCTGATTGCAGGACGAGGCTATCTTTGTTCATCAGAGCGTTAAGATTTCACTTAAGAGTTTGTGGTTTGCTTTTTCCAGTCTAACTGCGGGTTTGGCGCACTCAGATACATTCCTTGAAGCGGCTGTTGATCTCCACAACCCAGGGCAGACAACCTAGGGCTTCAATGCAAATAAGCCATAGATGTTTTATATGACAACCAGAAGCAACGGCTTAACGCGCTTTCTAAGGCACGGTTAGACTAATAATGGCTGTATTCATGCATACACTGATCGGAAATCGAACGCGCACATCGCAGAAGTCGCGTTCACTGCCACCACGCCAGAGAGGTTGTCTATAAAGTAATATTCCATCCCTTTTATTCTCAATGTGTTTAAAACACCATAAGTACTCTAGAAAACATGCACCACATCTCTTCTCGACAGCACACTATTGTCACCGGAGATAAAATCCGTTGTACCTATCTCTCGCTGAGTGGGCATCCTTGTACGACATCGCGCGTAAAGTACGCGGCGCCCGCGCACCGATTTATGCGCCACTGGCTGCGTAGATTAGTCTGATAGATGATAGTGCGGGTTTTGTGGCGGTGTTTTTGTGTAGCCGTTGATAATTATTGATTGTGGTGATAGAGGATTTGTTTTGATGGAGAATATGCTATAGAGAATTGGGTTAAAATTGATTTTTAGAACGTTCGAACGCTTTTTCGTGCGTAAATCTCCGCTAAAGACTAGGCTATACTAAAACTAGTACTCATAGAAAATTTTATTCATAACATGATGACAGCCTCTGTGGCGCGATGATAGCGAACACGACTGCTACGCAGAAAGCTCGGGTTTGATTCCTATTCAGTGCCAATATATGTATGCATGACTATTTGCACTCATCTGGTTATGCCTTGGAGAGTACATTAAATTATCGCTGCCGGTTGTCATACGAACATTTGACAGTCGTTACGCGTAGTTGGAGGCCTAAAAAGTCCAACAACACTGGTTAAACTGCAGTAGTCTAAGTGCAGTATATCGCCAATAGCTTGTGAAGGCCAGATGTCATGTCACTTCACCAAAAATATTTAAGTTCAGCCGCGATGCAGTACACTGAAAAAAGTGGACCCTGGACACGGAGAAGACAGCTTCGGAAGCGACTGGGACCGGAGTAATAATATGTACGTACCTTTCAGAAATAAATCATCATTCTCTGAACCTTTTGCCCAACTCAGTTGAGTTCGGCTTTCCAGTCTAACTGTGATGCGGCCGAACTTCGATATTTTGCGTGAAGCGACTGCCATCTGACCTCCACGACCAATGGTCCAATAAAAAATAGCGATATCGAAGTTCCAAGTTAGACTGGTTGGACTTTTGAGGGCTCCAACTACCCGTAACGACTGCCATAGATGTTTGTATGGCAACCGGGACCGACGACGGCATAACGTGCTCTCCGAGGCACCTTTCAGATATAAATATATTAACAATAACACCCATCTCCCAAGAAAGAATAAGAAACTACGTCCAATCTACGTATACTTCGACAAGTAATTCGTGTTCCCAGAGGTAGATGAAACAAAGTGTCGTAATTAGTCAATAGGGGAGGGCAGGGCAACTCCTAACAAGTTATTTGGCAGGGCCATTTCGTCCGTGTTTATTATCCCTACTGTCCCCAACTAATTTATTGGACCCTTAGCACCCTTGACTTCAGATGGATCACCTAATTTACCATTAGCTACCTGATGTTTTACTGTTTTCCATGGTCACCAACGCCATATTGACTCGGATATAATTTACTTGTAGTTAAATATAATTTCTAAAATTAAACTTATTGAATTGAGATGTTCGGTTATCAAGAAGACGGCCTTGCGATTGAGAGGTCTTGTGTTCAAATCCCAAACTACTTTTTTCTATACCACTTAGGTGGCAGACAAGCACACGGCCCACCTGATGGGAAGCGGTCACCGTGGCCTATGAACGTTTGCAACACCAGAGGCGGCACACACGTGCTGCCTACTTTTGTAAATTCCTAACGCAAGCAATATTAAAAGTCACATGACTCTAGCATATTGCCAATTCAGACAATATTTCCAATTAAATTAATACTAAGAATATCTACGCATCATGGTAAGTGGTTTGTTAGTTTGTTCATAAGAAAACGGCTCTGCGTTGGATATAGGTGCCATAGAGAGCAGTCTGCGGAATTTGTTTGGAAAAAATACAAATATACAGGATGTTGGGTGAACGCTCTCATAGCCGAGGGCCCCTGCTAGTACTCCTGGCACATTATATTTAGTAAGTATAAAAAATTACAATTTGCTTTTTTTACCCGACTGCGCGACGCAAAGGAGGGTATTGTGTTTATCAGTCTATGTATGTATGTATGTATGTATGTATGTTTGTTTCTATGTGGCGTTCTAGAGGCTAAACGCGTAGGCCGATTTTGATGATTCTTACGTCAATCGATTCGTCTTAACCTTGCGAGTGTCACTAAAGACATGACAGTAATCAAAAATCACCACAGCGACAACGAGACGCCATATTGTCAAAATGAAAAAAAAAAATTCGACGAACTATGTCAAGTGGGGTGTCGTTGAATAGGTATTTCAAAATCATTTTTAGGTTCCTTTTACCATTTTTCATTTTAACTAATAGTTTAGGATTTATAACGATTTAAAGTTGTTTAACAAAACATTCATTCTCGCAAATTTTCTTACTTCAAGGATATACGATAATATACAAATAAAAATAATATTTTGATAAAAAAATAACTTGCAAATGAATCGTAACTAAAAAGTATAAAATAAAAAAATAATTAAGAAAAACAAAAAACCCGACTGCGTAAACCAAAGAACTAAAAAGAAAGAAACAAGCCCAGGAGTTAAGATTTCATACAATACTCACAGTCGGGGCCCCTTAGGAAGATGTGATTGGTAAAATTTAAATGGGCCCCGACTGTGAGTATTGTATGAAATCTTAACTCCTGGGCTTGTTTCTTTCTTTTTAGTTCTTTGGTTTACGCAGTCGGGTTTTTTGTTTTTCTTAATTATTTTTTTTTAACATCTTGATGAACTTTTTATACCGTATACTCCCCATCCTTTCACTCTCTGTCGTGTTAGTAAAGCTAAATAAAACCATGATTTCATAAATAAAACATTTACTGGCATTATGGCACCATTTGTTTTTTTTGTACTTAGTGATGTTTTTCTTATGAAATTATCTTTACAATCAGCTTTACGATGGAGAGTAAAAATGTTAATTAAACGGTACAAAAAAATCAAATAAAAAAAAATACAAATCGTAGTTTTTAATCTTTGCCTACCCCTATGGGAAACAGGCGTGATTTTATGTATGTATGTATGTATGTAATTTTTTATACCCAATGTCTTCGTCTTCGGAAGCAAACTGTATATTTGCTTGGACCACGAATAATTTCATATATTATAAATGCACAAATCACACAAGTAATTTTATAAACTAAATTAAAGTATACCAATCAATGTAATCAAAACAAATAAATAACCACTCGATTTATGAAATTAATTATAAAAACATCGACACACAGTGGGGTCCTGATCTTCTAACCAAAATAATTTTGTCACCGAAATAAAGATGGCGCTTATTTATCGGTCACGCAAGACAAAGGGCATGGTGCCGGTGTAATTACTGGGAAGGACAGATGGACCCCTGTGGCGGGGTCTCACGCTGCACAAACACGCACTACTTGTGTACACTATACCTATATAGATAACTAGATGTTGTCCGCGACGTTCACATGTCTTTTTCCAAACTATCTGTGTACTAAATTTCATCGAGACGGGTTCAGTGGTTTAGGCGTGAAAGCGTAATGTATAACCGACAGAGTTGCTATTGCATTCATAAAATTAGTACACATATAGATGTGAAATGGGAATCAAATTTAGGTCGGAAAAAGTAAATGACTTCGTGGATTAGCAGTTGAATCGAAACCTTCGGAAGTTCGATTCCAGTCGAAGCATTCCCTTTTCTAGACCTAAATTTGAAGAGTATAATATGTAGAATTTGATATAAATATAGTTTCTTATTAGAAAATCTCTTCAAAGAAACTTCATAAGGAATCACAAGGGTTAAGTACATTCAAATAACAATGCCTTTATTAAATGAACTAACACACAACAAATATTATGACCGTATAACTAACTACCAAGTTGTCGTGGTCAGCGTGGGGGACTCCGGGGAGGGTGTGTGGGGGAGAAGGGGTGGAAGGGTAGTCCACAAGACACGTAACGACGTCTTCACATTAATTATCTTGGCTACTCGGCGCTGTGATTCGGACCAAGTAATCGTTTGTATACGGTACTAGGACTTAGTTTGTTGTGTGTTTTTTGTGAAGATGGATGTGTAGGTTTAAATTCGATTTTATTAAAGACTTCTGTGTATTACTAGATATATTGATTACAACTAAAATATCTATTATACTTTCCTACAGTCCCGGGCTTTAAGCGGGGCGTGAAAAAGCATTTGATGAGGCCGTCAAGCTGAGTGCGACCATTGTAGCACTGTACGTGTTGACTCTACGCGGGAATCGTGCGGTCCATGGCCCTATATGGGTGTCCAATATGGGCGGAGACCCTGAAGGCTAGACACGTGCAGAAGCTGCACGCTCCGCAGCGCACGATGGCCATCAGGGTCATAAGGGGATACCGCACAATTTCCTTTGAAGCAGCGAGTCTCCTCGCCGGATCGATACCATGGATCCTGGATGCGAGATCCCTTTCGGTACTATATCGGTACCGAAAGGAGGCGCGGGAGAGGGGACATGAACCCGAGCCTGGTGAGCTCCGGGCCGTGAAGTCCCAGCTCCACAGGGACATGGTAGCTGAGTGGGAGCGACGACTTGGGCGACCAAGCGCAGGGCACGCCGTAGTAACGGCGGTAAGACCCATCATGGGGGACTGGCTAGAGAGGCCACACGGTAGCCTCTCGTACCGGCTGACGCAGGTGATCACCGGGCATGGATGCTTTGGGGATTACCTGCATCGGATCCGGAAGGAGCCAACGTCCGAGTGCCATCACTGTGATGCGAGCGAGGACTCGGGGCTGCACACGCTGACCGGGTGCCCGGCGTGGGAGACGCCAAGGCGGGTCCTAGTGGCGGCCCTAGGAGTGCGAGTTCTCTCGCTCGCCGCATTGCTCACGGCGATGGTACGGTGCGCGAACGCTTGGGCTGCCGGCGCCTCCTTCTGTGAGCAAGTAATGCTCGAGAAGGAGACGGCGGAACGAGTTCGGAGAAGACTCCGGACCCGCACAGCCCGCGACGAGCGGAGGCGACTCGGACGTCGGAGGTCGCAGAATGACCTCCGTCCTCCATGAGCGCGGGCCTGGGGGTGACGGGTGGAGCCGCC
The DNA here is from genome assembly GCA_963691645.1 of Pelosia muscerda. Taxonomy (NCBI): domain Eukaryota; kingdom Metazoa; phylum Arthropoda; class Insecta; order Lepidoptera; family Erebidae; genus Pelosia; species Pelosia muscerda. Next base: position 11,673,497 of record OY829114.1, on the reverse strand, counting down.
TGTCACTCTAGCAGAAGCAGGCCGCGGCGGCGGCGCAAAATGCGCCTCCCCATACCCGGGGGCTAGTTGGGGACACCGTGGTTCCTACACCCGACGGGGGTCATCTCGAAGAGAAGGCCCCGGGTCTGCCGGAGTGCGAGGGATATGTTGGCTACAACCTCACCTCCGGCAAATGAAGATCCAAAGACGGCGTGCGTTTTAGTCGGTTCGAGTCCGACATAACCTTCCCAACCGGCTCCGGTGGGGGGGTATCCGTGGAGATTTTTCGCACGATAAAAAAAAAAAAAAAAAAGCACTGTACGTGTTTGCAATGGTGACGCTATCTCTCATGAGACTTTGTTTTCAGCTTAACATCAGGCGAGGTGAAGTCAAATTGACGTGCCATAAAAACATTGACAAACGTTTTTAGTTCTTAATACTCGTGTCATAGCAAGTGCCTACCCCATTGAGTTAGAGACTAGTCTGAAAGTATAAAATGGCAATGCTCCGATGCGACTTGAAGCCGCGACCGGTCCCTTACAGGGGCAACAGAGCCACATTTGAGCATACGAAAGTCTCCGTCAATCGGCTAAAATATTTGAAAAGAAAGAAAGAAAAATGCGTTTAATTTTTTAAGTTACTAATATTCCTCTAAAACTCTTCAACTAGGTTAAAGTGTCCAGGATTCGAACTCAGTACTACCCGATCGTAAGGTTCCTAATCACTAAGCTAAGAAACTTCCTTGAAAGTAATGATGATAATATATACCTAAGTAATTCGAAGTGTCGAATGCACCTCCCATAGTAGTTCCTGTTTTAAGTTTGTCTTTCCCACCTGTGTATTAAGCTTTTTGTTTAAGAATTTAAGGAGAAAGTTAAGAAGGCCGCGGCAGCCTAGTGGTATGGGTAATGGACTGCTGAGACGAGATCTCGGGTTCGATCCCACGTTTTACCATGGCACACACCAATGACTTTTTGATGCTTTTCGAAGTTATGTGTGTATATATATTTATAAGTGTCCGGTTAATGGCAATAGGCTGGCCACTATATTGGGACCTAAACATAAACTGGCGAAAAGTGGGTGCTAGCACCACTGCCTATCCCTTCGGGGATATAGGCGTGAGTTTATGTTATGTTCTTTAAGAATTCCATGTTGTATCCTGAGGGTAACTGCTGGTATTCGTCTTGATGATCTTTAACCATGGAAATTATATTCATTATCAAATTATACGAGACACATCATGTTATAAAAGTTTTATGTCGCTATTATTTCAGCGGATAATGTTAGGTGATGGAAAAAATTGTTACATGGAAATTGTAATGCAGAAGTTCCAGTCATAACAAAAACCCTTTTTAATACCACAAGCACCACCCATCTGAAGCGGGCATTGCACTCGTGTTGCAAACCGTGGATAATTCTTCTTATACCCTTCTTGGAGAACCGCACAATTTAGAGTCATTTTTGCATATGGCAGCACCTGGGCACACAAGACTTTAAAGGCCCTTTTGGAAAGTTTAGTGCTTTAATTTTTTCTTAAGTTGATGTGCGAGAAATTATCTCTCTTTCGGGGGCTCTCCAGAAGGCGATGGGCCCGCGGCACGTGCCTCCAGTGTCTCTATGGTAAAGACGGTATTGCGCATATTATAGTGTTTGGTGAAACCAAGGCAGGGAGTTCATTCCACAGCTTGGACGTGTGTTTCTATCATACCGTATAGTGTGCACCGTTTGAAGTCGCAATGTGTGTGGATGATTTCATTTCCCTGCTTGCGACGAGCGGTCCGATGTAGACTGTAGCTGTGGGTATAATATCGAACAATTCAACGAGTACAAAATCATTATAGTATATATATTATTATAGTATATGTATAGTAGTACATACAGAGCGAGGTAATATGTCTCTCCTGAGGCGGAGAAGTTCCACACCGCCTCAGGAGAGACGTATTGCATTAGGTACAAAGTAACATATGCAGTTGGTGGTATGACAGTTGTTCAATTGACCTGTTTTAAGAGTTCATAGTACGGGTCTTGGTGGCCCATACATAGGGCAATGGTGGCAAATTCTTGTTAGGGCACGGTAAAACTACACAATCCAGGAAGCACTTAATTACTTGCGGTGTACGCAGCATTTTATGCTGAGCACAATGTAAATATTATATAATACATTAAAAGTATTTTTTATTTTATTTAAATATATAAACTTTGTATAATGTATCCATCATGCGTTGTGTGGGGTCACAAATAAAATATTTTCTTTCTTTCTTTCTTTCTAATTAATTTATAAATTAATTAATATTTTACTAAGTACCTACCTACTTTCATTTCTCATTTTAAATACGTACTTTAAAATTTATTTGTGTTATTTAATAGTTGGTTCTCTGGTGTTTACCTATACCTACTGTGATTGCAGAGGACGGGATGCTGTGACGAGGTCCCCATCAATAATGAGCCGCAGCGGCCCACGGTCGCGGGTCATACACCAAATTATTCATCGATATTATAGGGCTGGTACTACGTCCATATTTGATACACAGATTCCCTTCCATTGTTTTTTTTCCTCACGCGGCAACACTGGCAAACGATGTGGCCATGTGATAGAAATTTTGTTGCTTGCAATATCAAGGGATACCCTAGTACGAATATTGCAAGAATAAAGTAAGAGTGGAGAATTAACTAGTGCATGTGACTTAATGTGCAAAAAAAGAGAAATAAAAATGTAATATTTTAGTCGTTCTAAAATTCCTCTCCATCGATGTCAACCAGACGGCAACTAACAGAGGTGTCTGCCGCACGAGAAAACTCCTCGAGCGGCAGACGGCTCCCGAGGTTGCCCTGTCACCGAGCGTCCAATGCAAGCTCAATATTTTTGCACAAGGAATAATTCTACCTGTTAAAACTTATTTACATCATGGTTTATTTATGATCTTATTTTTTTATTGGGTTCAAAACATGCCTAGCCCTTACTGTTCACAGTCTGCTTCATTACCGTGTGACTCAATGGCAGTGACTGTTGACTTTTAGTATAGAAACATTGACGCCACTGGAATATTTACGTTATTTCTGTCAAAGTTCATAAAATCGTAAAAGAAGAAACGTAGGAATACAATTCACACACTTTGTTCTTCCAAGAATAAATTACTGGTTCAAAACCATTTCGAAACTTGGTAACCCTATCGCTGTATTGTCAAGAGTGTCCGTAAATTATTTGTTCAAATTTAGAACAGAATCGGTTAAACGTTTCGGGGCACCAATAAGTAATACAAGCACCAGTATCCCATGACCTTCCTACCTCCCCTTCCGCGTATCAAATCATTAATATCAGGGGCTTGTGGGATACAGAAGGTGGGTCTTGTAATTCTGGTTGATCATCGCAATTACTCGGACGGTCCGTTCAGTGACAAATGTTTATGAGTTTGTCACTTGTGTTCGCAACGAGGGTACGGAACTTTGTTATACAAGTCTCGTGCCCCGTACCTGCCCGAGGGAGACATATGAGCCAGTGAATTAAGTTTAATGATCTTTTAGATTGATGCGCTTACGAATATTCCCGTTTAAGTTAATTGTTGGAGAAAATTAATGGTTCGTGGTGTTTTAATTTGATTTCAACTTTTAATGGTGAAATTGTGCTTTTAATAAAAAGTGTTTTCATAGTTACTAGACAGATGGTCATCACAGTTAGTACTCCCTGGTAGAAATGTGTATAAAAAAGGTGCAGTAAAGTCCGCTTATTATGACTCCGTTTTTAATGACCAACCGTTTATTATGACGTGATCACACAAGGAAGTTTGGTTTCCATGTGAGATATTTTATAACTAAATCGAATGTAATAATGACATTTCGCTTATTCTGACTCATTTTTAATAAATTGAAAGAATGCTTTCTAAAGCCGTCTGTCCCTCGTTTCTTGAAGAGAGAAGTTGAAAGGAGCTGTTTCTACCTATCTATAACTCTGTTGGAAGTGGTGTGAGGTTTGTGCGAACAACTAAATGGGCTCATAAACTAGTTGTTGTGCCGACTGCCGAATGACATTACCGAGGACGTGCCTACAGTGTGGGGCCACGAGAACCGAGGTACACGGAGACAGTAGAAAACTTCGAAAAAAAAAAGAAAGTCTTCTCTATAAAGGTCTTTTTAGACCGGGTGATTGCAGATTAATTAAAAAAATACACGTTATATGACCATACGTTTTATGCCAAAGATGTTCATATGGCAACCGGAACTGACAGCTTATCGTGCTCTCCGAGGCACGACCAGAGCATTGCAAATAGCCATATTCAAACATACAAATATTAACACTGAGCGGGGATGTAACCCGCGCCTCGCCACAGAGGCTGTCTAAATGCCAAGTCTTTATGGCGTGCAAAATTAAACGTATATGACTCGCTGGGAGCAATCATCATAGACTATCGCAGTTTTTATGGGTCTACATGGTCAAGTCTAAGTCTGAGCGTGTCGTTACTGCGCGGCAATCATTCTCTCGTGAGCGCCACCAACTATCGTACGTAATTAACCAATGTCCGACCACCCTAGACATACTACCCTGGAGAGACTAGATATGGCTCTGGTTTAGGCTGTCCTTTCGAGGTTAGGAGATCAGGATACAGTCACTGCGGTCACAAGGTGTGAACTTAGGACGTATCTGTGACATCCTTATGGTGATGATGACTGCAGTTCAATCAATTGGGAACCATCTCCGGATGTATCATATTGTTCACTCGGGAATGGTATCCGCCAAGTGTGTATCCCTAGCATATTAAACTCTTTTAAAAGGCCCTCTACGTCTTGGTTTCGGCCCGACGCACGCCTTCCAAAGACCCGGGACTCCATAGGCCCGAGAGTTATGGAATAGAGAAACAATAATAATAAAGTTTATTGATATGAAAATACATTTTTACTTAAATAATGAATGGATCCTCCTTTTAAGCAAATAAAAAGCCTGTGTCAGTTTTCATTACATCATATTAAAGTTCTACGGCTTCACGCGTCATATCAAACAGAACTCTCAAATTTGTGTCACGCGTTCCAATAATAAATAAATAAATTTAGTTTATTATCCAGAAAAAGTACACAGTACACAGTACACTCACACATCAATCACATCTAGTGTCTATAAATCCACGTAGTTACTTGGTCGCGCCCTGCCAATATGGCAGCTTCATTAGCTGGGCTGCCAAATGACCTCGTCGGGTCAGGGGACAAGGAAACTCTACTTATTGTATTTTTGCACGACCGTGATGGAATGGTCTGTCATTTTGTACAACCAAACGAGGAAATAAAACGTCCCTAAGTTTTTGGGAATTCGTTTTGGTTGATTAGTGTTGTGTGAAGATGTAGTTCTGAGTGTGACTTGCTCCGGTAAGATAATAGATACGTGTGAATGTTGTGATAAATGTTGATTAGGTGTTGTTTGGGTTGAGAATCTTGTTGTATGGTAGATGTTTTTTGATATGTGTAGAGCTATGTAAACAACATTTGATGTCGAATTTAATCAAGTTCTACTGTCGATATTCCGTTTGATAATTTAGTAGTATATTATATTAGTGGTTGGTAATAATTACTTTAAGGTCTTAGGTTAGCAATAGCCAGATCCGTCATTGTTTTTTTATTACAATCCTATCTACAATATTAATTTCATTACCATATATGGATAATTGTTTTTATTAAAAGAATATTAGCAACCGAAGTTACTAATATTCCCTTTAACCCCTCCAGCTAAGCTCAAAGACTTGTGTTAGGAGTGGGTTCATGTCGGTAGTATAATGGCCAGAATTCGAACCCGGGACCTCTCCATCGTAAGGCCGACTCCTTAACCACTAAGCTACCGCCGTTATGTTAGGTTTGTTAGGAGAAACTTTGTTTTGTCTTCTGCTTCTGCACTGACAGCACAGAAACTCTCTTAACCTTCACCCTACTTCACCTCCGTCTACCCTCTACATGGTCGGCAATACTAGTGTGAGTGTGATGCCTCTGGTGACTTTAGGCCACAGTAATCACTTTCCATCAGGTGTACCGTGAGCTTCTCTGTCACCTAAGTGGTATAAAAGTGGAGAAATAAAAACCAGAAAGTGGACAACCTACTCCAGGATGGACGCCTCGGTTGAGACCGGGACTAACGCAGAGATGATGATGAATATTATTAGTATGCAGAAGCTTGTTTGTCACCTTAGTAGTATAAAAACAATTCAAAGAAAACAATTGAGAAGTCTTCTAAAGACAAATAAATCGCAGTGTATATTAGTCGAGCGATTGATTTCACGCAATGTGTGAGACACGCTCCGTTTATTTAGATCCTGGTTGCGTAGCGGAAGCGGAAATGACGCGAGCGGTCGCCATCCCCTCCGGATGTCGCGATACTAGCGCCACATACGTATTAGTTTACGTGTCGGTAAACTATCTGGAAAAAAGGAAAAATGTTTCAGTGGAAAATGCATGACTTTTTTGGAAGTTCTTGAAATATATTGAGTAATTGAAATAAAAATTTATGTGATGAATTTAATCGCAATTGAATTGGTCTTTCAATGTCCCATTTAACCCTGACTGCTGAAAACCAAGTGATAGATAATATTAAAAATAGCTTTATTTCAAAACTGAACGACTTTTGAAATTAGTTTTGTTATATTGAATTGACCACCAAAAAGTACCTAGTTAAAAAAAAATCTGGCGCGTGTACAAGACTCTCTCATTCATGAAGTAGCATAATTGCAATCTACTATTTGACATTAGCCGTTTCAAATCTGCTACATAACGATCGAATGCAATCGAGAACAATGACTAATCCTAAGTACCTAAACAAATAATATTCATTCAGAAATAGCGTGATAATTTAGTCATAACAAAACAACAATAAATATTGAAATTTTTGAACGTCGAACATTCTTCACCATCTTAAAAAAAAGTACACAAAATGGCTACAGGGACAGAGATGTAAAATTAAAATTAATTTATGCGCACAACGCGGTCAAAGAATTCGGCTAACAAACAACAAAGACTGGGGAACTTCTGTTATTTTGATATTAGACTTGTGACACAGATGACTGATATGCTATAATTGTTAGCTGTATAAAGAATTAAAAAATAAAATAAAACGATAAAAAATAATAATAAAAATAATTTATTAATTTCACAAATAAAACAAATCTTATACATAATTGCTATATAGTGATACAATTTAAGCACAGTACCTATATTTATCATATTCACAATTATTATAATTAAAATTAAATAAAAATAAAACAGACACCGAAATACGTTTTTCCTTGGACTGTATATTCGTCTTTATTTAGAATACAACAATTAGTTTTATACAGAGATATCTGGACCCAAATACTAGCTATATAACTAGCTCCTACAACAACACAAATATCTATAACAGATTAATGTTCGTCATTATGATGATCTCTGTAACTATGCGGTAGTTGACGCACCTGCTATGCTGCAACCGCTTGGTGCACACGAATATGAATATTTGCATTGCGTGTTTCTATGTATAATATGTATTTATTTACAAGAAAAACTATTTAAGTATTTTAACCGTAATCTAGAACCCATAACACAAGCTTACCATGGGTCTAGGTGGCGTTATGTAGATTGTCCTAGAATATAAAGAATACTTAGAATATTATCATGATCATTCGCAGTTGCATCCATAATTAGTACTGTAGCGTCCGGGGTTCACTATCGGGGCAGCTATCGGATCCCGTAACCTCGAACGGAAAGTTTGCTCCAGAATCTAGTCTGTTAATAAGTAGGTGAGGTTTGCTTGGTTGATTTAGTTGCATATTACTAAGAGTTATTAACCTGTTTTCAAGGTGCTTAGCAGTACATGATTTATTAGCTTGTAGTAGCGAGGTATAGCGTAGCGCCGCCAGTGTACGACAACTTTACACAACATTGAAATATTATCTGTTTAAAAGTTTACGTGGCGGAAATTTTGACGATTCGTTGCAAAGCCACGACATTTGCGGGATGCCAGACAAACGTTTGACAGGGGAAAAGAAGTCCTTTAATGTTGAGGGTACCTGCTTATTCCTGTTTAGGTAAAGTTGGTGTATGAAGGCAGAGAATGTGTCAAATTTATTTAAAAAAATCGCAGAAACAATTCTATATGATTCTTTCGATGGATAATCTTGTAAATTGGGGTGCCGTTGTTATCAAATATTGAGCATTAAAATTGTAAACCGCGTTTATACTAGTTGTGCTACGATTCCGAGTCTTTTAAGCAAGCGTGAAAAAGCATTGAATGATACCACTAACTGAAGACTACAATTCTGTGCCTCCTGTGATAAGTGATTTAAATTTAGTTGTACCCTTTTTGTGATTTTTACATACTATTTATCAGAAAAAAATACGGTTTTTTGGGTCTAACTCACGTTCTTGTATCTGCTTTAGTTTCGGAGATAATTTTGTGCAAATGAATATAACTACTTGAATTTTGACAAATAAATTGTGAATATAGATATATTTAAAGTTGTAACCCCTTTATGTAATCACTTCACATATTTATTTTCGTGCTTTGTAGTGTAAGTGCGATTATATTAATATTCACATTAATTTTTTTTTGATTGATCACGTGAATATTGATATGTTTAGAGTAGTATCATTTTGAACAATTTTTTCTGAATATTCATTGGGTACAATTCGACAAGTACCAAATAATCCGATTCTAAATATATGGCTTATTTGTGATAACTGATACATATCGACTTAAATTGATCTACACAAATCAATTTGTATGTATAAATGAATACAATTTGACTTATATCAAAACATCGAACCAAATCTTTAAAAAAATATGAAGCACAAAATGTAATAATTGATACAAGTGCGAACATGAGGAGAGTGGCGCACGGTGGACCGAAAATCGGCTCTCACTTAGGGGTTAGGGCGACTTAGGGATAAAAAAATTTAAGTGTCGTTTTTTGGGCGGATATTGGTTTCATTAGTTATTACTGTATACAAAAATGACTTCTGGGTCAAATCAGTCCATAAACCAATTAATTAGAATTTTTTTTACGAAAACTTTGTATGGAGAAAGTATGAACAGGACTAGCTCGCTTACCAATAACAACAATATTTTAAATAACAATATTTTCAAAGCGGGTTACAGTACGTAATGCAAAAGAGTCCACCTGGTGATGATTTAAAAAATTCAACATAAATCGCACAATAGCACAATTAAATGAAAATGATATAACGGTTGGTCACAGCATCGAAATTTTATCTCCGTTTTCTTTTAAGTTTTAACTAAATAAATATAAATATAAACTGGTGCATCCGGCAAACTTTGTTTATTGCGAGGGTTTATAATATATATATTTCATTGGATATAGGGTTAAAATACAAAGTAAAGTTTTATTATTTGATATTTTTCTATGGCACGTCAATTTGACTTCACCTCGCCTGATGCTAAGTTGAAGGCAAACTCTCATGAAAGAGGGTCACCATTGCAAACCCGTTCAGAGCTACAATGGTGGCGTTCAGCTTGACGGCCTCATCAGATGCTTTTTCACGCCCCGCTTAAAGGACCCGGGACTGTAGGAAGAAGGAAACACGTGCGCCGGCAAGGAATTCCAGGACTGAATGGTACGGCAGAGAAAAGACTCACCGAAACGCTTGGTTCTTGATGGAATACTCTGTACCGTATGCGAGTGACACCTAAGCCCTGCACGCGTTGTCCTGTGTAGGAAAGGGGAGGGTGGGATTAATTGGAAGAGCTCATCAGAACATTCACCATGGTAGAGACGGTAAAATACTGCCAGGGACGCAACATCTCTACGCATCTGCAAAGGCTCGAGGGAATTTGTGACCTCAAGACTCCCAATAATGCGGACCGCACGTCGCTGCAACCTGTCGAGAGCATCTAATAAGTACTTTGCGGAGCCATCCCAGAGATGCGAGCAGTATTCCACGCAGGAGCGAATTTGTGTCTTATAAAGAAGACACCGCTGCTCCGGAGTGAGAAAACATCTCACTCTGTTCAGGACTCCGAGTTTACGCGAAGCTGTTTTGATGATGCTCTCGATATAGTTCTTGTTGTTCAGTTTGCAGCGCACGTCCATACCGAGTATATTGAGGTTATCCTGTAATGGCAGTGGTGTGCTCTGAAGAGTGGGAGGAGGAAGGAAAGGAGATGTCTTTGCTGAAAACGCGCATGCCTGCGTCTTCTTGGCATTGAACTCGACCAGGTTCTCAGATCCCCATTGGGAAACGTGATTGAGGATCCGGTCAAGCCCAGTGACAAGAAGTCGCCTCTTTTCCGCTATATCGGACTGCTTGGCCGCAGAATGTCCGTGCACAGTGCTATCGTCTGCATAGCAGTGATATGCAGAATCATTGATATGCAGAAGAAAGAGAGTGGGTGCGGCACACCAGCATTTACCTGCAGGAACTCCGATGCTCGTCCATCACAGAGAACGCGAATACGGCGCCCCTGCAGGAAGCTAGCAACCCAATTGCACAGTCTAAGAGGCAGACCGAAGGCTGGTAGTTTGGAAAGAAGCGATTTGTGCCAGACTCTATCGAACGCTTTGGCGATGTCTAGGCTAATAGCCAGTGACTCACCATGCTTGTCCATAGCCTCACCCCAAAGATGGGTTACATACGCCAGATCACCTGAAGACCGTTTCGGCCTGAAACCATATTGTCGGTCATTAATTAGGGAGTGATCCTCTAGGTGACGCATGAGCTGTGAATATTGTATTTGTTTTCACAAATAATATGTATTTATTGAGGGGTATAACTTGATAAGTATCGTTTATCACATATTTTTAAAAAGCTATATTTTAGAAAACTAATACAATTCAGTTTTATTTTGAACTCAGGGGAACGATAAGTAAAAAAATAAAATCTTTAGGTTAATATCAATAAGATTTGTTTAAGCAACATTGGGCTAGGGACACATTCTGATTAGTTATTCGATTGTTTTACTTGATGTATATCAGTTTTCACCAAGACGAACTTACAGGTGCAACATAATTTAACTGTAGTTGTATTTCTTATTACGTAATTTTTGAACGTTTTAAAAATAAAAAAGGTACAATTCGCAGGTTTTTAATGAATTCTTTAAAAAATATAATATTTACCTTAGAAAAAAATATGCACGATAAAAGTAAGTGTTTTTACCAACAAAATAAGGTACTACATTTTATGCTAGCTTACTTAGTTCCGAAACTAGATTTTTTTGAACCTTCTTTTTCACTTCCTGTAAAATTTTGATTTTAAACTTGTATCACTTATCACAGGAGGCACAGAATTGTAGCATGTTTTGTATCTATAATCGACAGGATCTGGTGGAGGTGAAGCAAATGCGCCCAATTGTGTCCAAAAAAAGTAAAGATATTGTTAACATACTTTACTAAGCCCAAATTCAAACCTGAGAGCTTGCATGCAAAAAGAGTCTGCTTTATTAAAAAAGTCTGGTATTGACCAAAGGCATTCTACTTTGCACTCCTCAACTCCTCTTAAATACTCCTTAACGATACTTGTGTTGTGTTTCCAGCGGTGAGTAGTAGCCAGAGCACACTGAAGAGGTTTTGTGTTGTCAGTAGGAACACCGAGGAACTCTTCTTTGTCTTCTGCACTGACAGCACAGAGACTCTGTTAACCTTCTCCCCTACACCTCCATATGATTGGTAGCACGAATATGACGCCTCTGGTATGTTACAAACGTCCATAAGTCACGGTAACAACTTTCCGACATGTAGGCCGCGTGCTTGTTTGCCACCTAAGTGTTAAAAAAATACTAATCGTGTTGCCTACTTTTTTTTCCGTGCGCAAATTCCCCACGGATACCACACCCACTAAAAGTCGGTGGAGGTGGTTATGTCGGACAAGAATCGACCAAAACGCACACCGTCCATGAGTTTTTCATTGCCGGAGGTGAGATTATACAAGACATTATTTCTCGCACCCCGGCAGACCAATTGTGTTACCTACTGGAATTGATAAAAATCTCGTATCAGTCTCCTAAATAACCATAACGAGAATAAACTCTCACCTTTAGTAACATTTGATATTAGCTCTATGTTCAGCGGGTGGCTGGTAACACGGCCTCCTGTCGCGAGGATGAATCCTTAGCGAGACGTGCCCACAACTGGGAGATTCACCCCAAAATATTACAAACTTAACTTTACTCGTAACAAAATGGGCACATTCAAAATTGCACTTTATTTCTAAGCTCATAAGAGTCATAATAAACTGGGGTAAGGAGCTGTAGGTATATTGTTAATGTTGTTTATATTTTGGTATTTTTTTTAATATAGACAGTAGACACAAAGTCCTGTTTATGGCAATTTGTTTGTGCGTCGTCGTCGTGTTAATAAATTTATGGGCAATTTTTCGGGTTAGCGGGATATTAATGAAAGTATAAACCGTTTCAGATTTTTTCATTTCATTAGGTTTTATTAGCAATTTGAAATATTTAAAAAAAAAATCGGTTAGGTGTCGAACTCATTACAGAGTTAATTTACGAAAAATTTAATATAAATTACGATCCTGGTACATAAAAGTAGAATTTTATGCTAAAAGATATTTTAACATCTTTAATTAGGTACAATTTCTTTGGCTAAAAATAAAATAAATCGTTGTAGTACTATTTGTATGTTCAAAATATGGTAACATGGTATAATCCTGTACTAACAAAATAACACTATGCGACAATAAAATTTTCTAAAAAAAAAACAAAAAAAACAAGACACAATTAATATAATGTGAAACGGCGACATTGCTCTCAGGCGTTTATTCTTCAACTTCTAAAACGGTACGAGCACGTCAGTACATTAAACAAAAACGAGAAAAAAAACACAAAAAAAAATTAATGCACTACGCAGTTTTCCAATTTCCTTCTAAACATTGACAACTGACCTCTTGTCGCTCCGTATCGAGTTCCACACGATTTACGACCGCCGCACAAGAGTATCGGGCCGGCGACTAATCTACCGTGTGCGACCGCCCTTCACTGAAATTCAATTGAAAATTTCCGGATTTTTCTGACCGGAATTCCTTTAAGTGATGTTTTTTCGAACAGTTTCCGGACGATTAGACATGGCGGACTCACATGTGCTTGTAGATTTTTTGTGGAGTATTTTTTATAGAATTCTGAAATTAGGTGTAGCTTTTAATTAATTTTTCGTTAAGTTTGTAATTAAGGTTGATAGTTATATACGTACTGAAGAGATTTTCTTTATAAAAGGTGATAAAAACCAGAATAAGTTAGTTAGGTAAAGAAGGTACTTTGTTTTGGCAAAGAAGGGTGTATGTGTGGACTGAGAGCCCATTTTTATTATTGCGGATTTTTGCAGTTAAACTAACAATAGTCCTTGGTAAAAGGTAATGACTGAGGAAATGACATCTGACACTAATGTGTGGAGGTTCTCCTCCTTGAATGACTTGTTACGCCGAGCACAATACTTTAGGACTAGAACAGGGAGACGATAATGATGATGATATAAAATAATATTATATTAGAATATTTAATTTAAGTTAAAGTGAAAAAAAAGACAAAATTAATAATAACCTGAACCATATTACTAATAATCTCATTCTAATTCAAGCTTGTGAAAACGGAATTCGAACCTACTACATCATAGTTGAAAATGTTACAAGAACGTTTTAAATAATCCTACGTTTTATCTTTCTATCTGTATCAAGTCAAAAATTAAAATAATAGTGTACATTGTGAGTTTTCCGAATCGGAGTTCCCTCAATAAAACTATTAGAATGTGTGTCACGGCGCTCACTAGGACCACATTTCACCGCTACGAGGGGCACATTGAGTAGATTTTAAACTGTACCCCTCTGATAGGGACATTGTAAACGACCTTTTACTTCAAGTGCCTATTTCCGATATCAAAGAAATGTTGCTCAAGCCAACTACAAGATGTTAAGATGCTAGCAATTTTCATTAATTGAGTTTTTTTGTCTAATTTTGGTGTTAGTTTTATAATTCCCATTGTAAGTATTGAAAACTGATTAGCAAACCAATATTTTATAATTGTTAATGTGTAATGCGAAAAACAAGAAAAGCTCGCTGAGTTTCTTAACGAAGCCTTCTCATGGCTGGGGCTGCGATTATAATTGTGGTCCATTTGCTAAACTAACCTATATTATATTTTTATTTTGACGTTTCGTAAGCTGCTTGCTCTTTTAAGGGTCTTTACAGTAACTCGGTAACCAAGAGACTGCTTAATTTTTTTTATTAATCTTCGTCTAAATTTGAGGGTCGTATTCAGACGCGTCATTGCAGCTCGAGAACCGCTATACTCCTTACTCTGCCATGATGCTATTTGACAAACGACGAAAACTTTTAACAGTTTTCCTTAGAACCTTAAACGACAATGTTTATTGATTTATACGTTCACTTATTTGAATTGGTAATTAATTAGGAAATAAAAAAATAATTATAAAGTTGAAAAATAAAAGCAAGTTGAATCCATAACACAACGGCCAGAGACACAGGGACACAGAAAAGGTAATTTTGATTGCGCAAAAAGGGCGAATAGCCCTCTTCAATTTCACAGAGAGCTTCTACAAAAGATCACTCACGTTAACTATGAATGGACGAAACAGCCCACGGGTCCGAATTCAAAAAATTAAAAAGTAAAACATTTCCGAAACGGAAATAGGAATTGAATTTAAGTACATTTAAAACGGGCCCCTGGCTTTGACTGGCCCAAATAATAGAATCCCGGTTCGAAATTCGAATGCCTTTTTGATCTTTTTAGTGTTGCATCCCCTTAGTAGCGGAGGCATTTGCACCGCGCGACTAAATGGATTATTTTCTTCGCGTGTTCTTTTTTCAAAAACAATATTCAACCTTTTTTGAACGTTCCTTTATTTCAACGGCCATATTGGTAGATCTACCCACCCTCCCGTGTGATAAACAAAATGTTTAACAGAAGGGGTTTGTGTTTGTTTGTAAATGGTTCTTTTTATTTTGGTAGGTTATCAAAAAGAGGAAACAAAACGTTGACAAGGACGGGTGTGATTGGATTAAGGAGGGTTGACTTTATAGTCGCGGTGCAATTTGGAAATTGACTTTGGGAATCTGTTGTTGTTGCGGTTCAATACTTTTTGTTTGTAGCGTTTGGTGTCAATTTTTACCTCTGACAACATTTGCATAGCAATTTTGTGGATTAGAACGGGTGTAGTTATTTTATGTGCCGTGTCTGTGTCTAATTTTGTACGTGTGCTTTTACATTTTGTGCAGATGTCTGTACCGTCGGTAGCAATAGAAATATTCGTTTCCATTTGATTACTTTTCTGTTCTTCATATTGTCTACATTTTAGATTTGATCAATTGTAACTATTGGTGGTCGAAGCCGGTCGGACACAGACAGGGTTATTTAGGCCATTCCTGGTTGACCTTTGTAGCTGGGGAACTACACAAACCAATGTAACGGAATACTGCAGGGTTTCAGTCAGTTCGAGTCATTCATAACTGCCTCTTCGGTTACTGCAATGAAGTGAAGTCTACTAAAGAAAGTTTAGTAACCATGTTAAAGATCTTAAAACGCCCGAGTTTGTGGGTGATTTTTGTGACTAGTTCCTTCGTTATTTTCAACACAGAAGTTTCCTATCTAAGTAAAATATCCAAAAATACTCCTTCAATCAAGCTCGCTTAACTAAAAACAATACTTGTCACTCCACAATCTTTCTGTAACGAGGCGTGAGGCAGAACATTAATTTGGCACAATCTTCCGAACCCTCGCGGTGACAGGCCATTTATCATCGACAATCGTGACGTAGCAACATGGCCGCTGTAATTGTGAAGCAGTGATACAATGTTTTGTAGTTGGGGCTCATTTAAAAATGGAATGTTGTTGATTTGATACTGTCAAAATTGACGGTTCATGGAGGGAGCGCTATTGTATAACGTGAAGTTATTCTGCTAAAGTTATTTCATGTTTTTAAGATATTTTATGCCTGTTTTTACGTTAAATGTTGCTAAATGGCTTAGTTTGTAGTGATCCTTATTAAAAAAATTGCAACAATATGAATATCATTGTATTGAAAGGAAACCTACTTGAAAAATCCTTATCATAAATAAAAGTAATAATAATTCTCATTATGACTACATTGAAACGGCAAAAATAATTCGTTAAAATGTGCTACGATTCTTTCACGTAGCACAATTTAACGAACTTTGATAAATAAAAGTAATGAAGAGAATACTACGTCTACACTGAAATTGCCTGAAAGAATTCGTTATAACCTGTGCTATGGCTTTTTGACTATCTGTGTAGCTGTAGTGTTCTATTTTATACCTACCTGGGTATGGCTGGTGGGTATATTTGACTTGAAATGTTTTTATATTTGAGGACAATTTGTTGCTTGGCCTTTTAAAATTGCGGACGTTTTGCTCCCATGACTTACTACGTTATGGTCGTTTTATCAACGTGGACATTTTGCTCTGAGGACAACCTACTCCTAACTCGATGAGAGAACAGTGAACTAAAATAGACTAATCAATTGATGTGTACCCTGTAGAACCCGTAATAAATAAATACTGCAGAATGTCTTAAAATATGTTAACAACCTAATTCTCTCCATTCTTATGACTGCCTACAATTTAAATTCTCAAGGGCTTTCGGAAAATATACGCAGAATGAGTACCTATATTAAAAAGTTTTATTTTCATGTGAGAGGCAAGATGGCGGCCGGGTATTAGCACAACAAAGCTCTACGATCAGTCATACCGTGACTACTGATATATTTTAATGGAGATGTACTTTTGATCGAATGGTTTCGTATTATGGATGACGGATTCAATACATGTAAAACTTTTGAATAAAAGTGTGACGTGAAGGGCTGCTCCATACATTTCCGCTCAGTGAATAATGGTCTCTAAAAGTTCCTTGATTCTTCTAATTGTCAACCATTGTCAAACCACTGGGGTTACTTAAAACGCTATTAAATTTTAAACTCTACTACTATGACGTTAAAGTTTAAGAAATTAAATTGACATCGTGTGATGAAGCGATGTTATAAAATCTTTTTCACCCGAAAATTCAATAGCAGTTTTTGTAAGCTCAGTGGTTTCATAATAGGTAACAATTAGTAGATTCAGGAATTAGGAATCCAGGTTTGAGTCTCATTCTCAGTTAACTATATATATATTAACTATATAATCTCAGTTAACTATTTAAGTATTAAATATGCCCACAGTAACGGGAGTGCAAGCAGTAACGGCCTCTATCAATCACTTACGGAAACCTATCAGGGCATATCCATTATGCAAGAGATAAGTTTGTACAATAACTTGTAGAAAACTCCGCGGGCCCTTAGCGCAGATATTATTAATACTTACTGTTTCACGACAATACGTATTGATTATTATTGAAGAGAATTATGAGTATATGGTCGGCAGCATGAATGTGACGCCCCTGGTGTTGCAAATGTCTATAGGCCACGGTAACCACTTTCCATCAGGTGGGCCGCGTGTTTGTGGTATAAAAAACAGTATTTGCCTATTCTCATCCCAAGCGATTCGGGCGTCTGAGGGCGCATGTCCTCTTTCTCCTCATGTGGACACTACGGTGTCCACATGGCTTTTGATGGCCTTGGGTCAGCCAGGTGTGGGGCATATATTAGAGGCTACCTCACTTTCGACAGCTGATTACCCAAAACGTCCGTGCGGTTTAGATCGGTTCGATTCCGACAAGATCACCAGCGCTGACTTCAGCGAGGGGAATATCCGCACGGGAAAAGCAAAGTATTTGGCTGCTCTGACTAGATAATTATGAGTACAGTACTCATATTACTAAATGGTTAATTAACCATTTTGTTTGAGTTTGAGTTTGAGAAGCTACTGGATAATATATCTACTTATAAATGTAATTAAGTTCAGGTTACTAGTAGCATGAGTTTACTTGTATTTTTTTATAAAGAAACACTTGGTTAAATTAGACTGGTAAAGGATTATATATCTTAAGGTATCCAGGATCTTTTAAGACTCACTATACATTTCTACATACGCATACACCAAACATAAAACCCATTCAATCGAATAAAATAGTTTCACAATTTCTATTCACGTAAGTACCTCTAAAACAATCTTAAGCCTTACACTCAAAGTGTTCGAAACATCTGTTCAACACGACTTTTCAACCCCTAGTAACCCCATCCAAATGGCATTACCATAACCTTTATGGGAAGGAAAAAACAATGGGCATTCGGAGCAAAATGCCACTTATAAGGGTCAATATGGATTCTGTGTCCCCTTCGGTAGCGTGTGATGAAAAGCGACAGTATAAATGACGGGTGACACATACGTGGTTCTTGGTTGTAGGGACACACTGCCTGGTCCTTTGGGCAACTATTTATAATAATTCACTGTTAAATTTAACGGGATATTTACCATGTTTCTTGTTGATATAACTAATTTCCTTTTTCAAGTCTTTGAGTTTTTTTCAGTTTATCCACGAGAATCAGTGTTTGTCAATTTCGGTTGTGCTCCTAAATATGCCTCGTGTACAGGCAAAACTCGTATCGAGGTTTGCTCTTCGCACTTGCGGCATATTGCACATACGACACCATAACTCCTCGGGTAAGAAGTCTTTTTATTTGTTTTGAAGAGTGCGGGTGGGCATTCCTTTCAATGACATTTTGTGATATTTTGCTATTGATATCGTTGGAATTGTTAAACCTTGGGTGATGAGTTAGTTCCCCTCCCTCCAAAATTTATTGTCTCATTGTTTAAAGATTAAACAATAATTGTAATACAGAGATAGGACGAAAACTTGCGTCTTTATACTTACTTAATATATTATGTTTAAGAAACATTCTGCTGTAAAGGAAACGAGACAGAAACCAGTCATAGAGCGCAGACAGCGAGAAGGTAACCGTAAAACGGAACGCCCCACAGCCAGATGAATTGACGACCTGAAAAGGTGACCTGAGTGAACTGGATGGGGAAGCCGGAAGAGCAGAAACCTATTGGGGGAGACCGCTGCTGGGGGAAGCCAAATGAATGCAGTAAAGGATTGACAGTCTGTTATTTTGAAGGCAAGACAACATTTTTTACTGTGTGTCGATATCAAATCGAAGGGTCTCAAGACCCTCACAAGGGATCTCAACCACGTCCGCGCGTTTTGGGAATTCTTTCGAAGAGCTAGTTCAATGGTTCGGTGCTACAGACAAGGGACGATGGTGGGAAAAAGCTCTGGTCTAACGCTTTGCAAACATATTTGTGCGAATGTGAGGTGACTCGGTGTGTAAGTGTATTGCGGTTTTATAGTTGAGGCGTTTTATTCGCAAATCTATTTTGAAGGTTGTATTTTATTATTATTAGTGTTTTAGTGGATGTTGATTTACAAATGGCTGTCGTTTTCTGCAAGTGATATTTTGCACTTTGACCTTTTTAAAAAGGTACCTCATTCATTCATTTTGTGAATCTGACAATTTTGAACTGAACTTGACTGAACATTATTGAAATGGATATCTTACATTTTTGACAGAATGTCATTTAAAATTGGGAGAGGTCTAAATAATATTAATTATTACGAATTTATAGATCCCGTAGAAACCAAAATAAGTCAATTCAAGAAAACCCGTAGATCGGTTCAAAAGTACAGTTTTTGGACATCATCATTTGGACATCAATGCTGCGATAATAATGATGACCGCATTACGAATATACCAATTTCAAATGCATTGAAATCGAACCTCTACCATCTTTTACTAATGACTACAAATAATACCTCCAGTATTAGGTCATAATTAACGAAAGTGCGTATTGCACATCCACCTGTAAATTTGCATATGAGATTAGACTGTGGAACGAATTTCTTAATTATAGCTTGGGACAGAAGCCAAGCCCTTTAAGACTACGTATCAATATCCTGCAATTTGAATCTGTTTCTCATTTAATCATTCACTGCATCATGGTTTAGAAAAGTGAATGAAAAACTCTCTCATTCTATTTAAGGAATGACCATAGATTCTATTTTCAAATTGAAACTAGAGGAAACTGATGAATTCACAGAAAATTTTATTATCTTCATCTCTTTAGCGCTATTCCTAATTCTATTTGTGGCTTTGAACTCAAGGCTTAGGCTTATCTGACTATTATTTGAGCGGCTGTCAGATCACCACGTAATAAGGAGATTTGAATTGAAATAACAGTAAAAATACATCACTGTGTATTATGAGTTCAATTCAATTCATTTATTGTGATATATGGGTACAAAGATGTTACAAGTTACAAGTACTTAACACATTTGGGTTTTACCATAAATCGGTCAGATTGGCACAAAATAATGTCACTTAATATCTCAATAATAAATTATGAATTGATGAAATATTTTACGTCCAAATTTTAAATTACAGTGTTTTAACTTATTTCACATAATAATTGCCTTTGTTTGCACAAACCTAAAATAACCGTGAAAAAAAAACATTATTATTTTAGTTCTATAGACTCAGTTCCGCAATCTTTTTGATACGTTAGTAAACCAGCTACATGTTCATTTAAAATAGTCTGTAAATTTTCCTTTTTTTAATTTCGTAAGTTTTTTTACAAGCCGGAAAAATATTTTTGTGATCTTGCTACGTACTCTTCGGTTTTGGAAAGTCAAATCATGTTATTATTCTAATACATCGGCTTTTGTTCTGTGCCAATAATGTATGATCTGTGCTCACCGCGATCCGAACCGGATGTCCTATTAAAATAATGAGCCGAATTTCAATAAACAACCATTATACGGGTGCTGTTTTCGGGCAAAAATGGAGTTGATACTTTTATCAGCAATCGGATTTAAATCATCGGAGAACACTTTAAACCAATGATCCCGGTTTTCATACGAACCTCTGTTTTGGATTCCTAAAAAGTTCGACAATGTGGTCTAACTGTAGAATTTGAATATCACTAGTACACCAATCAGCATTCACACCGGCTTGCAGGTTAAGTTAAGAAAAATTGATTTTAAATTAAAATGTGTTAGGCTGTTTTTGATGCTGACGTACCATCAATACCTGGTAACGAAGTACCTATTATAACCAGGATCTACATTTATAAAGTCAACACTGTACTTGCAACGCAGCGGACATTTAGTGCTCTTACATATAAACACGAAACAATACCGCGTGGTGGTACGGCGCTGCATCAATTCACGTTGCGACGCGGTATTGTTGTATTGTGACAGTCTCCATCGAGATGCACAAAGATATGTAAAAGATATGTGCATTTCTTTCAATAATCAATAACAGCTTTGAGTCGTAGCACCATGCGACGTCGTATCGCGTTTGTGTATAAGAGCCCTAACCTCATAAATTCTATGGAAAAAATTACCAATAAAGGGACTCACTTCTACATTAACTATTCGTTTAACGTGAATAACGATCCATCCTAATTTCGTTGTAAATTTTATCAAAATATTTCTACATCAAGTATCAAAACTGTACCATCCTTGCGACAGCCAAATTAAATGATTGGTGGGCTACCTGTTTTACGCCTAAGGATATATTAAGCGTTTTGTTTTGTCTGCCCCGGGATGAGTATCGGCTGCTAACTCGCACTAACCCTGGCTCAAAACCTGGGTCCAAAATGTACGGAACTATTATATTTACCAGTTATTACATATCATTTCTGTAGTGTAGCTTTCGTTGATATTGAAATTAGGACTTTTCTTGAGATTATGTTTTTTTTATAAATCTTGGCAATTTAAAGTAATGATTAAAGAAAAACTGTTTAGTCATTCTCTAACTAGATAATTTTTTAGTAGTTGAATTATTTTAGCTGTACGACTGAGAGGTCCTCGGTTCGAATTCTGTCATTTCAGGTGTGAGAAAATCACAATATATGACACATGACACGTTTTTTTTATAAACCATTATCAACTTTGACAGAAATAGATATTGCAGTGACATCAATGTTTCTACACTGCAAGCCACTGCAACTGACATTTTAAATCCGGTAACGCGGTAATGGAGAAGTCTGTGGGTATTACTAGTAATATTAATGTCTATGAACTCAATACCGCGATTCTTCTTTACAGGGAACACGGTTCACAAATTCTCTGTCAAACATATCACACCGAACAACCACAAGTCCTATTTAGTTAATTGAAAAAATACTCTCGCAGTAACATTTACTGTGTATTTTACTTAACCCCTTTTATTCTGAGGAGGTCAGCCCCTCCCAGGAGATCCCCCGGATTGGTATTCTTTATTACAAGAGCGGCACCCCATACCCCTGTTCCGCGCGCCCGGAGTAATTGACGAAATATTACCAAATATTTGTTACTGTTTGGAAGTAAATTAGGGAGCGTCTTGTATTTTTATGGTTTCTATCGATGAGTTTGTTTAATATGCGATATCTATCTATTTGAGTTCAAAACCCTGGTCGGGCAATTGTGACTTTTCGTGAACAAATATCGGTGTTTACCTAATATTTTTCTGCATATTATCTGCCGCACTATTAAGTCTTGGAAGCTCACGTGTTTCCTCCTTCCTATAGTCCTGGATTCTTTAAAAGAGGCGTGTAAAAGCATCTGTTGAGGCCGCCAAACTGAACGCCACCAAAGGAACACTCTACGTGTTTGTAATGGTGACCCTCTTTCATGGGACTTTGGCCTCAGTTTATCATCAGGCGGGGCGAAGTCAAATTGACGTGCCCTAAATAAAAAGTAATATCCGTTGTCGGTTATACTGGTAAGAATTTGTACGTGGTAAACGTTCATCAAAGACGTATAAACCAAACCCTAACTTACAGAAGAAAGGAAATAATCTCCAATTTGGCAGCATCGAATACAACAACCCAGGTTTAGATGACAAAACCCAGTAATACGATAGAACAAAAAAAAACACAGTAGGTATCCTCACAATCTCACAAAAACAAAACAAAAACACAGAAATTACACCTGTATTTGAATAAAAACGTAACATAAAAAGTAATGGTGTTGAGTCCAAAGTACTTGTACAGTTGTTAAAACAGCGACAGAATTCCCCATAGCAATCGTCCCGTCGCCTCTCGCGCTTTTCAAATATTAAAATTTAATCGTCCGGTTGTCGCGAGTCAAATTAGCCTCTCTTGAGACAGGGACGTAGATTATGTAAGATACAGAAGCGATGTTGCTCTGTAGGTAGAATGCTTAGAATACAGAACAAACTATTCTGAGGTAGAATGTTACAATAGTCGATGTGAGTAGAAATTTGTGAGGAATAGAAGTGGATTAATGTTTAGGTTAAGTGTAAAGGTTAGGTTGCATGCGAATACAACTTACCAGTATGAGGGAATGAATAGATACCTATTCAATTTCAAAATGGTCAATGGAATAGTTTAAATAAGTTCTTTTACTAGATTTCAAATAAGTCTGTTATAAGATATTTGATAATTCCGTTATTATATGTCCAAAATTTTGCTTGAAAGAAAATAATTACAGAATTTTGCTGACCATTTTATCCCTATCCACCCTTGGATCGGTGTTCACCTCGTTTTACGGTACATTCGGTTGAACTAAATAATTTATGTTGATGATGATGATGATGACGATGATTTATGTTTGAATCGTTGTATATTTAGCATACCTAAGTTAGATTTAATATATTTTTAACACAATGTAGTGTTGTTCTATATATAAAATGAAATTATAGTTTAAAAAACATTAAATAGCTAGTGCTAGTTTTATTAATAACTTTAAAATTGTTGTAACTTAAAGCAAAGCATAATGCTCCTAAGTTTCATACTTGTGGCACATCTATTTTTACTTTACATTTACTCTATGGTTTAATCGCGTTACAGTGATACAGCCAACAATGTAATTGGTGCGGAGACGAAGAAAACTGATATTAATATCGTTCACAAAACAGAAACGCTGAATCATTCAAGAGAACACCCGGTATTAGCTATTCTGACTTAATATTTACAAGACAACACGCTGTATAAGATATTTAGAGTTAATATTGTACTGAAGGGTGTCGTTTTATTTTATGACGTGGAGTGACAATCTATTTTGTTATGGTTGTTTGATTTCAGATTTAATTTCAAAAGGAAATGTTTGGTTTTATTGCAATAATTTGAAAGAGTAATTTAATGAATTACCGCTGTAGCCTAGTGGTATGGGTAATGGACTGCTGAGACGAGGTCTCGGGTTCGATCCCAGGTTACCATGGCACACATCAATGACTTTTCGAAGTTATGTGTGTATTTATCCCAGGTTTATAAGTGCCCGGATAATGGCAATAGGCTCGCCACCTATTACATTGGGACCTAAACATAAACTGGCGAAATGTGGTTGCTAGCACCTCTGCCTACCCCTTCGGGGATATAGGCGTGAGTTTATGTTATGTTAATTAATGAAATGGAAAATAATGGTCATACTCGTACTTATTTTCTGAGACTATTCCCAACTCAGTTGGGGTTGGCGTTCTAGTATAACGAAGAGGCGACTGAACTTCGATATTTTCCAAGAAGCGATTGCCATCGGACCTCCACAGCCAAATTGGCGATATCGAATTTCTGTAGTTAGGCTAATCGGACTATTGAGGGCTCCTACTACCCGTAACCACTACCATAGATGTTCGTATGGCAACCGGGACCGACGGCTTAACGTGCTATCCAATAGGCACGACCAGACCACTGTTAATAGCCATATTCATGCATACAAATATTTACACTGAGCGGGGATCCAACCTGCGACTCCTGTGTAGCAGTCGCATTCACTACCGCCACGCCACAGAGGTAAAAAGTTGTTTAGTTGGCTTTTAAAGGTGCTACTAAGGTATCAAACAAACATATCATATCAAACAAGAGTTGTTCTAGTTACATGCGATGCTTTCAGCTCCGATTCCTTTGTCCACCAATCTCTTACTCTTTTTGTTCTTTTTGGTTCATGTTGTACATCCTTCATGGAGAAGAAAATTTGCATGGGAGCCTCATTAGTCATGTAGAGGGGTACCAGCTTGCTCAGGCTCCATACTGTCTTCAAAACAAGATGCACGAATCAAGGAGTCCAGCGATTCGTTTCCATTTCACACCATTAAATCCTGTAATTCTTTACCACGTGTTTCCTTTTTCCTACAGTCTCGGGTCTTTTAAGCGACGGGCGAAAAAAAAACAACTATCGAGGCCATCGGGGTGGAGACTACCGTTCCTTTAGGCTTTTGCTTCTAATTGAATTTGAATCACATGTTTTAAAACTTGGTGTTACTTAATCGGGTGTCCGAATCAGTCGTCAACAACAAGTCAAGTTCAACTCGCTACCCGCTCCGCTCGTCACAGTGTCGTATGCCATCGATGTGACCCGGCCATGTCGCCGGTCGCCGGCCGTGGATCGATACAGCCTCTGCACTTGAGCTTTTTGCCATCCCCCCACATCCCCCATCCACGCTGCCCCGCCTGACCCCGCACAGTCTTGGGTGGCTACGTTATGTTGCTATTTTTATGTTTATTTTACTCTTATTTAAGCTTTAAGTCTGATTATATTGGGGTAAGTATATCTGAGGTATAATTTTTAGCGTTTGAAATGCCAATGTATTATTGTTTCGTTAAGTACTAATATACAGGATGTTAGAGAAGCACTCCCGAAGCAGAATTCACATGGTAGTGCACCGGATACACTACATATTGGGATAAAAAATTACGATTTAGTAATTTATTTTCATTATTTTTTATCGTACCTATTATTCATTCTCAATCGTATCAGTAAAGCTAAATGAAATGATAAATTTCATAAAAAATATCAAGTAGTGCTATAATGCGAGTTGCTTCTTTTAGGAAATTATTGTATCATTTAGCTTTATTAACAAAATGGAGAGTGAATAATGCTAGTTAAACAATATAAAAAGTGAAAAAGATTGCTAAATCGTATCTTTTGGCCAATATATAGCATACCTATAGTACTACTGGCTTCCGATGCGTTTAACTAACACTCTGTTTAAGAAAATATATTGAAAGTAAGTAGCTTTCTTCCACTCATATCTTACTAGCTTTTGCTTTTGGCTCCTTCCGCTGGCAAAAGCTAGCAAGATGGCAGTTTATTCCAGAAACAAAGTGCCCCTACGATTTTTTATATGTTTTTTCTTCGTGACGCCAAACGACAATGGCTCAAATAATAGTCACTTAAGCCAAATTTAAAGAAGCAAGCGGACCCCGGTTACCAGTTGGAAACCAAGGGAGCAACTTGAAACTACAATGAGATGATCTCCACCCCATTATGATAGCTGTGCGTTTCTTCCTATTGATTTTATAATTAATGTTTATAGCTTTAGATTTTACCAAACAATTTCATATTTATGTTGTTAAAGAATATAGCTGTTACTGAGAATTTTGAAAAGCAATTACCTAGTATGGGACGGAATTAGAACCCGTATTCTTTCCCTTACGAGTACCTTTGAACCCCATCGAAACATTCACTTTTTTATCTAAATTTGATATGGCTATTAGTTTTTGTGTCTTAGTATGTGAGACTATGACAATAGACATTACAAAGCCTTACTATCTCCACACAAGTATACAAATATACATCTTATGTAACAACTACTGCCTTTACCCGAAACCTCACATCTTACCGAGTATATGAACCCATATACCTCTCCCGAAGGCTTTTTAAAGGGACAACAATGACAAAGCCACGCTGTCTCTCTCTGCCACGCCCCTTGGCGACAAAACCTTCGGCCACGCCTATAGTGACACTTTCCACCAATCAGAAAAGTGGAAGGCTTTTTTATAGAACCATTACGCAGATGGGTGGCTGTATAAATGCTGTGGAAACTTCGAAAGGGTAAATACTAAATAGTGGTAGGTTTGGGTAGTGGAGGTACTCGTATATTGTATGTGTTTTGTACTTGGGGGGTTATGTAGGATGCTGACTTTTATGGTATATGTAGCATGGCGATAGCAGGTTTGGTTGGTACGTCAATAGTTGCGAGTTCGCTTCTCGTTCAATGCATATTTGTATGTTGAAATCTGACTGATTGCAAGTGATATGTAGTACCTAGTGTTTATGATTTAATATGTCTATTTAATGCGTTTACCCATACGAATAAGTAGGTAGGCCACCGTTCAACCTGAACTTCACCTGATGGTAAGTATGATGACGTGATGTAAGATGGTACACGTATGCCTAGAAGGAATCTATGCATTCAAGACGTAAAGATTACCAGGAAATATGAAAATTATATTATTACAACGAACAAATTTAAAAAAAAGTGTACCTAGAACAAAAAAAGTAAAATAAAAAAAAAAGTAAATACACTATAAATTTTGTTACAACTAACTCAATTCGGGTTAGTTCTTTGCCCAATTTTCAAACACAAAAATAAAATTCTTTATAACCACTCAAGTATTTAACTGTTATATATCCTGAGATAAAAACGTAACGACTTATAAACGACAAGGTACCTCTCCTTGTCTCCCTCAGGGGTGAGTGGTGGGGGCTGGGGGACTGAGGAGCCCCCCGAACCCATCCTTTGTTCGCTTTCTGAAAAAGAATTGAAGTTATTCAGCGTTTTCAGGGCAGGACGCATGTGCTGAGTTTTATTGAGGGATATGTGATTTTGAATATAGAATGAATAAATCTGTTTGTTTTATCTTCACCAATAATGAAGAATTTATTGGTTTGAATGTTCGAAAAAAATATGACATGTGCAATTTGAAATTGATAAATTTATTATATTTTTTCTGCGATAGGAGACTGTGTGCGATTCTAATTTTCCAATTTTCACTATATTTTCCAATTTTAAACGTTTTTTTTACAAAATATAGTGGAAACACGCGAAGGATGACTAAAAACCTATTTTATACTATACGACTTTGCCATACTTAAAATAAAACCCCCGTTTTTCTTACACTGTCTCCTTGGAAAATGAGCACTGCCATTTTTTTCGAACGAAGCTGTGGCACTCCTCATAGAGTAGGCTGAGGTAATGGAATGGGGTAGGTGGTAGTCCAAGCCAAATCATGGTAAGGAGCGGTCGTGCACACTGAACGTGCAAGCCTTGAAAATGCAACCAAAATAGTCGCTGAAATGAAAGGAAAGAATAATTGCACACTGTACGTAATTGTAATCTGCACGGTACTTTAAAGCAGTAAATATTGCCTCAAAGAAAATTTACGACAAAGTAATGCAAATAAGTTCCTACATTAAGTCAAAATTATTAATATTTACAATACTTGCTACCTCAAGCACCTTTACAGTATTACTTAGCAACATCTCAATTCAATACACCAATATTGTGTGCTTAACCCTCCGTGTGCTCACTCACAACCATTCATTTACATTCGCCCCAGGCCCATTCAACCACCTACACTTAATTTGTATATTTTTTGCATTATATAAGGCTCCTTTTTGATAAAAGCACCCATTCACGGACGATACATTTATTAAAATGTATACGTGTTGAGTCTTGAATAACGTCTGAGTGGGTCGTTGCAAACAGGTCTCAATTAAAGTGGCGGGTCAAAAGGGCTCTTTCAACTGTTGCCGAATGGTGCTTTTTGTGATGTCTCGGTTAGATGCTAAAATTTCTCTTTTGAAGTAGTCTGGTCTGTTTATTTTTATGCTGGTAACGATATTGTGTTTAGGGTAATTATGTCGTTAAGTTTGTGTTCAAAAGTCAGGTCTAGAATCTAAAATATAATTTATTTCAGGTAAACCAAAAATGGGAAAATTGTAGGAAGTAAGTATTTGTTAGTTGAAGAATAAAACGATGCATCATTAATAAAACTGTTTCACTGATTAGTTTATAATTTCTGTATAGTCAACCTCCCTCAGGGTTTCTCAATCAGGCTATCAAACATAAATGTTACTGATATTTTAAAAATAAATAGGTTTAGGGAATAATATATGCGTAAACCCAACACTTGCCGTAACAAGATTTTCTTTTAAAATATTGTATAAGAAGATGCAAATCAATAACGAAACATTCTCTTAACATCGCTCGCTAATTGGCTAAGAAAAATTAATTCTCCGAAAGGGTTGTCTATCCAGAACGAGACCCAGAGGACTGCCATTAGAGCCCTGTGAAAGAGTACGCACACTCAAATAATTGAACATTGCCTACAAAAATATGCAAATGAGTTTTCGCTACGAAAATTAACTTTTTCATTATGAATTATGTCCTTGATGTTGTCTTCGAGACGTCTTTTGGGAGTTTTTCGAGATTTTACAGCTTTCGGGTTAAAGGTAATTTCGCTCGCGAGGGGCGAAAAAAGCCCCACAGTTAAGAAGGGTTAAGTGTTCGAGTTCTAATATTGAGTTTAGTGAATAAAGTTTTGTTGGCTGGAGGTAATTCAGAATAATATGTACTGTTATTTGTTTTAGGCGGACTTTTGAACATTTTAGGACAGCCAGGGGGGAATTACCTCTGCAGTTTGTGTCTATTGAATTTAATTAAGCCTTTAGAATGGTTCTCAGGCTGATTCAGAGCTGAACATTATTACTTGTTAAGATCAATACAAATTATAATACTTGTGCTTGAATGAATGCTTGCACTTATAACTTAATCTGTGGCGTGGGGGTCATATCACTAACATGTTCGTTCTATAATGTACGCATTATTTTTGGCAACAGTTACGAGTATTTTTTTTGTATGTACGTTTGCGACGACGTCAAACGTTTAATGGAAAATATAATATGTATAAATAAATATCACTAACGATAGTGTAATTTTTTTCTCAATTTTTTCCAATTCTTCTCCCAATTCGGTAGAGGTCGGTGTTGTATATAAATAAAAAAAGTATATATGTTTTTATATATGTTTATTTCCAGTCTAACTGTGCTGTCGGTGGACTTATTTTAAAAAAAAAAACTATACGCTATGTCCATTGTTTTCTGACTAAGCGTTTCGAAGTAACAATAATACGAAAAAAATCTGTACCTACATGTACAAACTGCGTCCATTATGAAAGAACCCTGTATTAATAGCTGGTAATTGTACAGTCAAAGACAGAAAATCAATATTATACGGTATCTCGTAAGTTATCGCTCATTCAATTAATTCAATACAGCGATGAGAAAATGAGTGAATGGATGATTGAGTTGTTACTTGTTACCGGTCTTGAATGAAGGAGATTGGAAGAATTGTTTCTTTAAGATTAAGTATGTAGGATTAACATTGATTGCATGAATATTATGCTATATCTTTGAATGGCAAAATAAAATTAATTACCGAGAATTTTAACTGATTGCAAGGATGAACAATAGTAGCTAGGTCAGTCTTAAGATGGGTGACATTTCTAAGACAATGATTGCGAGGTCTCAACGTGATTCGAAAACCACCACAAGTCAGTGATTTAGCTTGCCATCCGAACTTCTGTGGCATTGGTTTCAGGTAGATGGAGCTAAGAAATCGAACAATCGACAGACACACAGAACGAGGACAGGTGGAGGAAAATTGGGAGAATAAATAGTTTTAAATAAAATAAAATAAATTAACCACGTGACGTGCGCTTGTGTATTGGTAGTAATTTCGACGGAGGAAGGACATGACGGTATCTTCGTCCTACTTTTATTGTATTACTTTTATCTCTGTGTAATCTGTATAACTATCTTCATAGTCTCACAAAAATCTGAACTTTCAATTGATATTTGTTATCTTCCCGACGAGTGCAGCTGGCCTATGTTTGCGATGTTCTTCGTTGTGTACTTGTTTTCTGTGAATTTTTACCTACATATAAAAGCCAAACCACACATACAACACACACCTTACTTCACATACACATATTCCTCCGGATTCTACTTGAAACTTGTTATATTGAAAGGCTGCGGTAGGACCTATTTGTATAATTATCATACACCTACCGCAGCTTTTTGTCATCGTCTAAAGTGGTGCAACATTATGTACTTCATTATTGTTAGACTAATAAAACTTCATAATGACTGACACACAAACAATAACAGAAGAACTAGACAATATAGCAATGTCCGAATCGCACTTGTGTGCCCCGGAACAATGTGCTTCCTACGAGTACTCAGTTAACGACAACAGTTCCCTCAAACTCTTCCACGTCAATATAAGAAGTCTAGGTAATAGTAATAATTATAATCAACTTTCACTTTTACTACACCGAACTAGCATCAATTTTGATGTTATTGTGTTAACCGAATGTTGGCTTAGCAAATGTCCGCACATACCTTCTATAAAGGGATTCGAATCTCATAGCTCAACATACGAAAACCAAAACGCTGGGGTTGTAGTATATGTTAGACAGGATTTTCGATTAGAACTAGTAAATCCGGATTTAGCCGATGCAAACTCCTTAGTTCTAAAGTTTGGCAATGAGGTGGCAATCGTTGCTATTTATCGGTCGCCGTCTCATCGAAACGTAAATCGGTTTCTTAATAGCTTAGACTACAATTTACAATTACTTCGAACCTTTCAGACCATTATTCTAGTTGGAGATATGAATATAAACCTTTTGGCTCATGTCACTAATAAGAATGACTTAGAGCAGATTAATAACTGTGACCGATACCTAGCATTACTGGCGTCCCATAGTATGTTGCCAGCACATACATATCCTACACGCAGGGATCGCTGCCTAGACCATATAATCATTAAATCGAAAAAACCTTCTACAACTCTGGTGCTTGACTCACCTATTACAGATCATGCACCGATTGTTAGTCTCATAAAAATTAAGATGAAAAAGTGTAAACCTGTCTCTCTGCGCACACGGCTTGATATCCCAGCGTGTGTAATAGATCTTGAGAAAACTAACTTCTCATCGGTGACAAATTGTCTTGATGCTGAACTAGCTGCAGACAGTCTTGTGAGCATATTGTCCTCGGTGATTGTGACGAATTCTAGCACCAGTGTTACTTCCAGTAGGAAGAAAATCACCAAGCCTTGGATCACACCTGGACTCCTTAGATGTATAAGACACAGGGATAAACTATACAGAAGGACTAAACGGGAGCCAGAATCTGAGACCTATAAGCTTGTCTATAGAAGATATAAGAACTTTTGTAATAACTTATTGAAAGTATTAAGCAGCACTATGAGCGATCGGAGCTTGAAAAGAACAGTCGTAACCCTAAAGCTACATGGCAAATAATCAAAACCTTAACGAACCTTCACAAGCCAAAAACCTCTCCTGTTGAGCTTCTTACTGGAGATACTCCAACTTCTTCAGCCAATATGGTAAATAAGTTTTTCGCAAATATAGGGCAGACTCTTGCGTTCAAAATACAATCTATGGGTAGCAACCACGGTATCGATGCACCCGAGTATACCGTCCCCGGCCCCAACTCAATGGCTATCTTCAACACAGATGAAGAGGAGGTGGAGCGTATAATAGTAGGGCTTGGGTCGGACTGTGCTGTGGGCTGGGATGGTATTTCTGCGGTTCTGATTAAGGCGGCGAAGCATATCCTCGTACCTATAATCAGTTACGTCCTGAATCTCTGTAACTCAATGGGCGTTTTTCCTGCAGTTTTCAAGAGGGCAGTAGTGGTCCCTATATACAAGAGTGGGGACCGAGGCAGTGTCACCAATTATAGACCCATCTCAATACTAACTACACTCTCTAAGATATTTGAGAAGATTCTAAATAATAGGCTACTTCAATACATAAAACAACATCAAATAATTGCCGATAACCAATATGGTTTTCGACCGGGTAAAAGTACGGAAGATGCGGTCATTGACTTAACAAGCACTATAGCAAAAAATTTTAAGAATAATCTAAAAACAGTGGCCATTTTCCTGGATCTTTCCAAGGCTTTTGACACTGTCTCGGTTCCTCTCCTGGTCAGAAAGCTAGAATATTTAGGTATTAGAGGATTGCCCCTGGACCTTTTCAGGAGTTATTTGAATGGTCGCTCACAGATAGTTAAGATAGGT
Source organism: Pelosia muscerda (assembly GCA_963691645.1). Taxonomy (NCBI): domain Eukaryota; kingdom Metazoa; phylum Arthropoda; class Insecta; order Lepidoptera; family Erebidae; genus Pelosia; species Pelosia muscerda. The sequence goes on along the minus strand of OY829114.1, from coordinate 11,640,740 downwards.
AAATATACTAGTGCAGAAGAATATCTAAACTACGGCGTACCCCAAGGTAGTGTGCTTGGGCCTACATTATTTATACTGTACATTAATGATCTGTGCAGCTTGCCCCTGCCAAACTCTAAAATTATCACATATGCCGATGATACAACCCTCTTGGTCCATGGCACTGACTGGCTTCGGACTCGACAAAATGCAGAAACCGCTCTGAAAATCGTTACGAACTGCTTGGCTAAAAACCTACTCACACTAAATTTGCAAAAAACTAACTTTATGACATTTGGCCCTAGACTATCGTCTCAGCCACCAGCATCTTTCGGCCTAAAGGCTCACAGCTGTGACCGTATCGCTCGGAATCAGTGTACCTGTGTTGAGATTGTCCGGTCTAATGCTATTAAATATCTAGGTGTAATTATTGATAGTACCCTGTCGTGGCATGATCAAATAAATTCTCTTATTCCGAGAGTAAGAAAATTAATATATGTTTTTAAAAACTTAAGGTCATCGGCCGAATTTAAAACACTGCAAACAGTTTACTTTGCTTTGGGACACTCCATCTTAACCTACTGCATAACCGCCTGGGGAAGTGCTGCGAAAACCATTTTCCTAAGACTGGAGAGAGCTCAAAGGGTTGTCTTAAAGGTTATGCTCTTTAAACCGATACGATTCCCCACTATCGAGTTATACAAGATATGTAAACTTCCAACTGTTAGGCACTCCTTTATCCTGCATACTGTACTACGAAAGCATCAGGAACTTACCTTTGACCCTAACTATAAGACAAAAAAGAGGCGACATGACATAGTATGCAACACCATAAGTGCTCCAACAAAGATAGCAAGACGACAATATTATTTCTTGGGGTCTGCTTTGTACAATAAGGTAAATAGAGTGTTACAGATATACCCTCTAACTCGGCGCGAATGTAAATTGCGCACTAGCAATTGGTTGAGTTCCCTGAGTTATGACGAACTGGAGGAACTCCTGGAATAATTATTGCAAATTCTTTGCACTTTCACACACGCACAGGCAGACACACACACACACACACACACGCGCGTGCGCGCGCACATACACACACACACACACACACAACACACACGCACGCACGCACACACGCACACACAAATACACTCACGCACACAACACATATAATTTACTCACACCCTTTGTGGTGTGGATGTTTTGTTTTAACTAGCTATAATACTACTTTGATCACTGATGCATGTTTTTGTAATATATTGTAATATTGTATCATTACTGGAAGTGGGCGTTAATAACTGTGACACAGTTACAAACTACTACAGTTATTCTCGTGCATATTTGTTATTATGTACCTTTTTCTTAGTGGCAATAAACATTATTATTATTATTATTATTTCCTTTATTTATTTTTAACACATATAGATTACATTTTTAAATACATTTATAAAAAAAAAAAAAATCTAAATATATTTAAAAATATAAAAAATAGTAGCCCACCGGCATCGGGTACAGGGACCAAGCTACCGGTGGTTAGGGCTCCAGAGAAAGGAACTTCCTCACAATGCGTGCCGTGTCGAGGAGTACCGCCTTTTGCATCAGGCCCTTGACCCAGCTGCCTAACGAGAGCCTCTTAAGGTGTTGGTCGAGGCTCTTGGCTATCAGCCCATGGGCTGATACGACTATCGGGACAATGATTGCCGAATCAACATTCCACATGTCAACAACCTCATGAGCCAGATCCAAATATTTTATTTGTTTATCTTTTTCGGCTTTCATGAGGTTTTCGTCATGAGGAATGGTGACATCAACAATCATTGCAAGGCGCTCTAATCGATCTATTACCACTATATCGGGCTTATTGGCGACTATAGTCCTGTCAGTGATAATAGATCGATCCCAGTATAAAGTGGCACGACCATTTTCGAGAACTGGGTCGGGCACATACCTGTAGTATGGCACCTCCGAAGTCACAAGATTGTATTTGAGGGCGAGTTGCTGATGTACTATCTTGGCCACTTGGTTATGTCTGTGCAAATACTCGCCGTTGGCAAGACGAGAACAACCGGAAATAATGTGCCTGAGTGATTCTCCGGGGCGGTGGCATGCCCGACAGATGTCCACCGTACCGTCCTTCAGGATATACCTCCGGTAATTGTTCGTCATAACAACTTCGTCCGTAATTGCAAAGACAAAACCCTCGGTTTCTCCGAAAAGATCACCGAACCGTAGCCAAGATACGGACGCTTTTAAGTCTATATCGGGCCCATATAAGGCCCGATAAAACCGTCCGTGTAGCTCTTTGCCCATCCATACTTCCCTGCGATCTGCAGTACTAAGTACTACAGGTTTGCGCCAGTTCTCTTTAGCCAACGCAAGAGGGGTTAAACCATTGTCCACTGCAACCACATCACGGTGCATATCCGTGTTGGTATGTAAAAAATATTCTCTGAGGTTGTATATCTCACGGTTATGGAGGGTCTTGACATTCAGAAAGCCACGTCCCCCCAATTTCCGTGGGATATACAATCTCATTACGGAAGATCTGGGGTGATGCATCCGAAATGTGGTTAACAGTAAACGAACTCTTCTATCCAGGGCATCAAGTTCCGTCTGAGTCCATCTGAGTATGCCGAAGGAATACGTTAGAACTGGCATGACCCATCCATTATAGGCGCGCACCTTATTACCGCCCGAAAGAAAGCTTTTTAGGACTTTCTTCAGGCGGCCAAAGAAACGCTCCCGCAATGCCTGTTTCATGCCAGTCTCAGGTATCCCTAATGCCTGCGACATACCCAAATATTTATAGGTTTCGGTTGAAGAAAGAGATTTAAGCTTAATGGAATCCGAAAGAATTAGGCTCTCGGATTCCACTATTCCACCTTTTTCTACATGCATGACCGCACACTTGTCCAAGCCAAATTCCATCTTGATAGAATTACTAAAGCTTTCAGTCATCTTTAGTAGTTTTATCAATTGCGTATTGTTTGCAGCAAGTAATTTGAGGTCATCCATGTAGAGGAGGTGGGATATAACTCGACCCTCTTTCTGCAATCGATAGCCTAGCCCTGAATTCTCCAGTATTGTACTTAGAGGATTCAGTGCTAGACAAAACCATAGGGGACTCAGACTGTCACCCTGGAATATACCCCTCTCAATTTTTATGGGTGCATCGTTTGTCTGGCAACATCCTGGATAGCGAAGTACCGTCTTCCATTGCCCCATACATGACCCTAAGAAGTTCGCTAGAGTTGTATCAATTTTATACAACTCTAGGACTCTCAGTAGCCACGTATGCGGCACAGAATCATAGGCCTTCTTATAGTCTATCCAGGATGTTGCCAAATTCTTGCGTTTACGACGCACCTGTTGACTAATGGTCATGTCAACTAAAAGGAGCTCTTTAGTACCGCGGCTCCCCTTCCTACATCCATTCTGAGAGATAGAGATTATTGAATTTTGTTCTAAATGAGAATTAATTTTGACTCTCAGAATGGATGTTAGAAGTTTATAGACCGTCGGTAAGCAAGTAATTGGTCTATAATTTTTGGGATCCGCAGCACTGCCGGATTTATAGAGTAAGTGGGTTATACCAGTTGTTAAGAAATTAGGTACTGAACCCGAATCGACAGCTGACTGGAATTGAGATGCCAAACAAGCATGTGAGTTACGGAGCCACTTCAGCCAAAAGTTTTGCAGTCCGTCCGGACCTGCCGACTTCCAATTCGGTAGCGAACGGACTGCACTAGCAACATCATCAGATGTTATAATTATTGGCTCCATAGTCTGTATATTCTCACAAGCTTGCTTAACCTCTCTCATCCAGCCATCTTCTGTGTGGACAACAGGTGTCGACCAGATGCTACGCCAGAATGTATTCGTAGCGTCAGCATCCGGTCGAGCAGTGTCATCCACATTCAACTCCGGTTGTTCCCATTTTCGGTACACCCACTTCTCATCCTTTTGGAAGATACGATTCTGACTATATCTATCAACGCGTTTTTTATAGCGACGGATTCGATTTGCCCATGCATAAACTTTCTGTTTCAGAAAGTCGATGCGCTCTGTGACACATGCCGCATATTGTTGAGGATTGACATTGGTTCCTAAAAATGCCTGTGTCACAAAGCGCATCACCCTCGGGCGCGTGTTGCCCGATCTGAAACAGATTAGCTTACCAATAAGTGTCCTAGCCTTGGCAATACGACATTCTATCCTATATTGCCAGGCCGGTACTACAGGTCTAGGACGGGTAACAGATCTGTCAGTAACAAATTTGACACCCGCCACTCGACATGCTGCAACGGCCGCACAATACAAAACCGAATGGGTATCACCAAGGTCTTCGCTATTTTCTAAATTTAATTAAATCAGAAAGAGATTATATATCATTCATCCCCTCAGCTGACTCAAGGACGTAATCCTTTAGGTAAAGCGGGGGTCTTCTATTCCTCGTAGACCTTCGCAAATGGGGGGATGGTGTGACTTCCGGTGGAGTCATAAAAGCCTCCTCGTTGTCTGAAGACCTGTCGATTTGTAATGGACTTTCTGGGATATCAGATTGCGAATTCGTACTTGAATTCTCATTAGAATCACTATGTTCCTGGTTGTTATCCACTATTGGTAGTGGAGCTAAATGTCTATTGGACACAGTCGACTCAGTTCCGTTTTCTCGTCTTATATGTGAGTAGTTCGGATTACTATGTAGGAGTTCCACTTCTTCCACATAAGGATCTGTTTTTGAACGAACATGTTTCTTCAACAAGACTGGACCCGGAACTAGCCATGATGGGAGAGATTCACCAACAGGAGTCCTTCGCGGAAAGGCGAATAACTTTTCATGAGGAGTGGCATTGATGGAAGTACACAACAATGAACGTACGCAGTGAAGAGAAGGTTGTAAAGCTGCTTCCCAGTTTTCAATTTTTAAGTTCTTCGATCGGAGGTACAATTGTATTGTTCTCCATAGGGTTCCGTTTAGTCTTTCAATTTGTCCGTTGCCTTGTGGATTGTACGGCGTTGTACGAGACGATGCTATGTTGCTATTTCTTAGGAAAGTCTGAAATTCTTCGGACATGAAGGAAGATCCTCTATCACTATGAATGTATAGAGGCTGTCCGAATATGAAAAATATGTCTTTTAAGCATTTAATTACTGTTGCTGAAGTTATATCTGGACATGGATAAGCAAATGGAAATCTGGAAAACTCATCAATTACTGTTAGAATATACTTATTTCGCGTATTCGACGGTATGGGACCCTTAAAATCAATATTAAGCCTCTCAAAGGGCGAGGTAGCTTTAATTAGCGTTCCTTTTGCTTTAATAAAACGAGGTTTGATTTCTGCACATGTTGGACATGAAGATGTCAATTGCTTTATATCGCTTAAAGAATAAGGTAGGTTTTTATGCTTCACCCAGTGGTACATTCTGGTAATACCAGGATGTGATAATGCATCATGAAGTTCAAATAACTTATTAGCATTTATTGAAGCACAGACCCTAGAAAGAGCATCAGCAGCTACATTTTCAGGTCCAGGTCTGTATATGATATCGTATTTGTAACAAGATAATTCAAGCCGCCATCTTTCGAATTTATCGCTTTTTATTCTGCTATTATGAACTTGATTAAATATATGGCTCACTGATTTTTGATCTGTAATAAGAAGAAAGTGTCGATTAATTAAATAGTGTCGCCATTTTCTTAAACATTCTACTATAGCACAAGCTTCCTTTTCGATTGAGGCATATTTGCGTTCGCAATCTGAAAGTGTTCTTGAAAAGAAAGCGACAGGGCGTCCCTTTTGTGAAAGGGTAGCGGCTAAGGCAAAATCGGATGCATCTGTTTCAACTGTTAAGGTTTCTTTGTCATCTATAGGGATTAGTGTTGCCTTCTTTATGTCTGTTTTTAATTGATCAAAGCTTTTCCGCGCCTGTTCGTTTAAAGGAAAGCTAGTATTATTAATTAATGGATAAATCTTTTCAGAAAAATTTTGAACCCATTTGGCATAGTGTGCGAATAGTCCTAAAGTCCGCTTGAGTTCGGTGGCATTGGTAGGTAATGGTAGTTTTAGCAGTGGTTCAAGACGGTCTTTGTCTGGCTCAATGATGTTATCTTTTATTGAGTAACCTAGGAGCTTGATGAAATTTTTGTTGAAAATGCTTTTATGTATGTTTAAGGTCAATTTATATTTCTTTGCTACGGATAAGAATCGTTGCAAGTTGTTGTCGTGTTCTTGTTGGTTCTTTCCGCAGATTGTTATATCATCAAGGTATGACAAAACTCCTTGTAGTTTTTCCTTTTCAATTATATATTCAAAAGTGCGCTGGAAGGCAGCTACTCCATTTGTCACCCCAAAAGGTATTCTTGTAAATTGATACAATTTTCCGCATGCTTCAAAGGCTGTATATATTTTTTCTTTATCCAAAATAGGAATCTGGTGATAGGCGCTTTTTAGATCAATCTGACTAAAATAATTAAATTTTGCTACTTTCGATACCAATAACTCTATGTTTGGTAATGGGTATGCGTCGAGGAATGTAAATTTGTTAATTGTTCTAGAGTAATCTATAACCATGCGTTTTCTGTGCACGCCACCACCAGTGACAAGTACCTGCGCTCGCCAAGGAGATAAACTCGGTTCGATAATACCCTCTTGTAAAAGTTTGGATATTTCATCCCGAATAAATTCCTCTTCTTCCTTATTATGACGTCTGGATTTAATAGCAATGGGAGTAACATCAGAAGACAAATGCGTGAAAACAGAAGCTGGCGGTACCAAGGCTTCCATCACGGCGATTTGTAAAGGCTCCCTGGTTCCTCCAAATTGTAATTCTAATTTAGAATGGTCATTGAGTAAATCGTGTCCAATGATAACATCTGCACATAAATTATTTACGACGTAAAGAGGACGTTGTTTGTAGAAATGTTTGTTTATTTTGAGAGTAGCGAAACAGACGCCTTCTACACCCGAAGTATGATTTAGCGAAGCAAAATTGATGGTTCGTTGGCAAGGCCGTAACTTCAATTTCATCATGTGTGCGATATTCTTATCAATGAAGCTAGTAGAACTTCCAGTATCTATAAGTGCGTCAGCACGTATATCATTGACAGTTATAACAATCGTAGCTTTGTTTAAACTAGACGGTGATGCGGCAGAGAAGATATTCATTGCTGAAGAATCTGACGATTTTGATGAATTGTCAGTACGTAGATCCGAAGGCTCGGAGATAGCATTAAAAGAAGAAGGTTTTTTAAATGATCGACAAACTGAAGCGAAGTGTCCCTTCTTCGAGCAAAGTTGACAATTTTCATGAAAAGCTGGACATTTGAGTCTTTGATGTACTTTACTACCGCAAAAGAAACAGTGTTTTGTTGTTGCTGGTAACGGGGTACCGGGCTTTGTATTTGGAAATCTCGAGTTTGTTACAGCATTTAATGTTGATGGCACGTTACCACTCATTGTAGCAGAATCCCTTTCAGCAGTCTCAAGGATTATTGCTTGCTTAAAAACTTCTTCCAATGAACGAGAAGTATTTTCTAGTAAGCGTTCTCTAATTTTAGGTGAAAGGATACCTGCAATGAACGAAGTTCGTATAGCCTCCTTTTTGTGTTCATTTGCTGATACTGATTTGAAATTACAGTCTTGAGCTAAGAGATTTAATGTGCGGCAATAGGCAGAAATGGTTTCATCAGTTTTCTGTTTTCTTGTACAAAGTAAATGACGGGCCAATATCTCATTTTGCGGTATGATATATTCTTCATTAAGTCGAATAATGGCGCTATCGTACGTTTCACAATCCTTGATTAAATTGAATATTTCAGAATTTAAGTGGTTTACCAGAATTTTGAGCTTGAGCTCATCCGCTACGTTTTCAGAAACCTCCTCCGCGATGAAGTTCTTGAAAGTGACTAGCCAGTGTAACCATTTTTCGCCTGCACCAGTAGCACTAGGCTCAACATCAAATTTTTCTGGTCGGAGATACCGAGACATGGAGCCGGAATCTCGGGCAACCTTCACTTTGTTGTTTTCATCAGGCATTATATTTGATTAAATTGATACATAGCAATAAATCAAAGAGATACCAATCAGAAATCTTGGCTTTAATCAAATATATGTTTGCGTAATATAAGGACATTGAATGGAATAAAAAAAAATAAAATAAAGAATAATAAAATATGAAAAGAGATTATATATCATTCATCCCCTCAGCTGACTCAAGGACGTAATCCTTTAGGTAAAGCGGGGGTCTTCTATTCCTCGTAGACCTTCGCAAATGGGGGGATGGTGTGACTTCCGGCGGAGTCATAAAAGCCTCCTCGTTGTCTGAAGACCTGTCGGTTTGTAATGGACTTTCTGGGATATCAGATTGCGAATTCGTACTTGAATTCTCATTAGAATCACTATGTTCCTGGTTGTTATCCACTATTGGTAGTGGAGCTAAATGTCTATTGGACACAGTCGACTCAGTTCCGTTTTCTCGTCTTATATGTGAGTAGTTCGGATTACTATGTAGGAGTTCCACTTCTTCCACATAAGGATCTGTTTTTGAACGAACATGTTTCTTCAACAAGACTGGACCCGGAACTAGCCATGATGGGAGAGATTCACCAACGGGAGTCCTTCGCGGAAAGGCGAATAACTTTTCATGAGGAGTGGCATTGATGGAAGTACACAACAATGAACGTACGCAGTGAAGAGAAGGTTGTAAAGCTGCTTCCCAGTTTTCAATTTTTAAGTTCTTCGATCGGAGGTACAATTGTATTGTTCTCCATAGGGTTCCGTTTAGTCTTTCAATTTGTCCGTTGCCTTGTGGATTGTACGGCGTTGTACGAGACGATGCTATGTTGCTATTTCTTAGGAAAGTCTGAAATTCTTCGGACATGAAGGAAGATCCTCTATCACTATGAATGTATAGAGGCTGTCCGAATATGAAAAATATGTCTTTTAAGCATTTAATTACTGTTGCTGAAGTTATATCTGGACATGGATAAGCAAATGGAAATCTGGAAAATTCATCAATTATTGTTAAAATATACTTATTTCGCGTATTCGACGGTATGGGACCCTTGAAATCAATATTAAGCCTCTCAAAGGGCGAGGTAGCTTTAATTAGCGTTCCTTTTGCTTTAATAAAACGAGGTTTGATTTCTGCACATGTTGGACATGAAGATGTCAATTGCTTTATATCGCTTAAAGAATAAGGTAGGTTTTTATGTTTCACCCAGTGGTACATTCTGGTAATACCAGGATGTGATAATGCATCATGAAGTTCAAATAACTTATTAGCATTTATTGAAGCACAGACCCTAGAAAGAGCATCAGCAGCTACATTTTCAGGTCCAGGTCTGTATATGATATCGTATTTGTAACAAGATAACTCAAGCCGCCATCTTTCGAATTTATCGCTTTTTATTTTGCTATTATGAACCTGATTAAATATATGGCTCACTGATTTTTGATCTGTAATAAGAAGAAAGTGTCGATTAATTAAATAGTGTCGCCATTTTCTTAAACATTCTACTATAGCACAAGCTTCCTTTTCGATTGAGGCATATTTGCGTTCGCAATCTGAAAGTGTTCTTGAAAAGAAAGCGACAGGGCGTCCCTTTTGTGAAAGGGTAGCGGCTAAGGCAAAATCGGATGCATCTGTTTCAACTGTTAAGGTTTCTTTGTCATCTATAGGGATTAGTGTTGCCTTCTTTATGTCTGTTTTTAATTGATCAAAGCTTTTCCGCGCTTGTTCGTTTAAAGGAAAGCTAGTATTATTAATTAATGGATAAATCTTTTCAGAAAAATTTTGAACCCATTTGGCATAGTGTGCGAATAGTCCTAAAGTCCGCTTGAGTTCGGTGGCATTGGTAGGTAATGGAAGTTTTAGCAGTGGTTCAAGACGGTCTTTGTCTGGCTCAATGATGTTATCTTTTATTGAGTAACCTAGGAGCTTGATGGAATTTTTGTTGAAAATGCTTTTATGTATGTTTAAGGTCAATTTATATTTCTTTGCTACGGATAAGAATCGTTGCAAGTTGTTGTCGTGTTCTTGTTGGTTCTTTCCGCAGATTGTTATATCATCAAGGTATGACAAAACTCCTTGTAGTTTTTCCTTTTCAATTATATATTCAAAAGTGCGCTGGAAGGCAGCCACTCCATTTGTCACCCCAAAAGGTATTCTTGCAAATTGATACAATTTTCCGCATGCTTCAAAGGCTGTATATATTTTTTCTTTATCCAAAATAGGAATCTGGTGATAGGCGCTTTTTAAATCAATCTGACTAAAATAATTAAATTTTGCTACTTTCGATACCAATAACTCTATGTTTGGTAATGGGTATGCGTCGAGGAATGTAAATTTGTTAATTGTTCTAGAGTAATCTATAACCATGCGTTTTCTGTGCACGCCACCACCAGTGACAAGTACCTGCGCTCGCCAAGGAGATAAACTCGGTTCGATAATGCCCTCTTGTAAAAGTTTGGATATTTCATCCCGAATAAATTCCTCTTCTTCCTTATTATGACGTCTGGATTTAATACCAATGGGAGTAACATCAGAAGACAAATGCGTGAAAACAGAAGCTGGCGGTACCAAGGCTTCCATCACGGCGATTTGTAAAGGGGAGCCTTTACAAATCGCCGTGATGGAAGCCTTGGTACCGCCAGCTTCTGTTTTCACGCATTTGTCTTCTGATGTTACTCCCATTGGTATTAAATCCAGACGTCATAATAAGGAAGAAGAGGAATTTATTCGGGATGAAATATCCAAACTTTTACAAGAGGGCATTATCGAACCGAGTTTATCTCCTTGGCGAGCGCAGGTACTTGTCACTGGTGGTGGCGTGCACAGAAAACGCATGGTTATAGATTACTCTAGAACAATTAACAAATTTACATTCCTCGACGCATACCCATTACCAAACATAGAGTTATTGGTATCGAAAGTAGCAAAATTTAATTATTTTAGTCAGATTGATCTAAAAAGCGCCTATCACCAGATTCCTATTTTGGATAAAGAAAAAATATATACAGCCTTTGAAGCATGCGGAAAATTGTATCAATTTACAAGAATACCTTTTGGGGTGACAAATGGAGTAGCTGCCTTCCAGCGCACTTTTGAATATATAATTGAAAAGGAAAAACTACAAGGAGTTTTGTCATACCTTGATGATATAACAATCTGCGGAAAGAACCAACAAGAACACGACAACAACTTGCAACGATTCTTATCCGTAGCAAAGAAATATAAATTGACCTTAAACATACATAAAAGCATTTTCAACAAAAATTCCATCAAGCTCCTAGGTTACTCAATAAAAGATAACATCATTGAGCCAGACAAAGACCGTCTTGAACCACTGCTAAAACTACCATTACCTACCAATGCCACCGAACTCAAGCGGACTTTAGGACTATTCGCACACTATGCCAAATGGGTTCAAAATTTTTCTGAAAAGATTTATCCATTAATTAATAATACTAGCTTTCCTTTAAACGAACAGGCGCGGAAAAGCTTTGATCAATTAAAAACAGACATAAAGAAGGCAACACTAATCCCTATAGATGACAAAGAAACATTAACAGTTGAAACAGATGCATCCGATTTTGCCTTAGCCGCTACCCTTTCACAAAAGGGACGCCCTGTCGCTTTCTTTTCAAGAACACTTTCAGATTGCGAACGCAAATATGCCTCAATCGAAAAGGAAGCTTGTGCTATAGTAGAATGTTTAAGAAAATGGCGACACTATTTAATTAATCGACACTTTCTTCTTATTACAGATCAAAAATCAGTGAGCCATATATTTAATCAGGTTCATAATAGCAGAATAAAAAGCGATAAATTCGAAAGATGGCGGCTTGAATTATCTTGTTACAAATACGATATCATATACAGACCTGGACCTGAAAATGTAGCTGCTGATGCTCTTTCTAGGGTCTGTGCTTCAATAAATGCTAATAAGTTATTTGAACTTCATGATGCATTATCACATCCTGGTATTACCAGAATGTACCACTGGGTGAAACATAAAAACCTACCTTATTCTTTAAGCGATATAAAGCAATTGACATCTTCATGTCCAACATGTGCAGAAATCAAACCTCGTTTTATTAAAGCAAAAGGAACGCTAATTAAAGCTACCTCGCCCTTTGAGAGGCTTAATATTGATTTTAAGGGTCCCATACCGTCGAATACGCGAAATAAGTATATTCTAACAGTAATTGATGAGTTTTCCAGATTTCCATTTGCTTATCCATGTCCAGATATAACTTCAGCAACAGTAATTAAATGCTTAAAAGACATATTTTTCATATTCGGACAGCCTCTATACATTCATAGTGATAGAGGATCTTCCTTCATGTCCGAAGAATTTCAGACTTTCCTAAGAAATAGCAATATAGCATCGTCTCGTACAACGCCGTACAATCCACAAGGCAACGGACAAATTGAAAGACTAAACGGAACCCTATGGAGAACAATACAATTGTACCTTCGATCGAAGAACTTAAAAATTGAAAACTGGGAAGCAGCTTTACAACCTTCTCTTCACTGCGTACGTTCATTGTTGTGTACTTCCATCAATGCCACTCCTCATGAAAAGTTATTCGACTTTCCGCGAAGGACTCCTGTTGGTGAATCTCTCCCATCATGGCTAGTTCCGGGTCCAGTCTTGTTGAAGAAACATGTTCGTTCAAAAACAGATCCTTATGTGGAAGAAGTGGAACTCCTACATAGTAATCCGAACTACTCACATATAAGACGAGAAAACGGAACTGAGTCGACTGTGTCCAATAGACATTTAGCTCCACTACCAATAGTGGATAACAACCAGGAACATAGTGATTCTAATGAGAATTCAAGTACGAATTCGCAATCTGATATCCCAGAAAGTCCATTACAAATCGACAGGTCTTCAGACAACGAGGAGGCTTTTATGACTCCACCGGAAGTCACACCATCCCCCCATTTGCGAAGGTCTACGAGGAATAGAAGACCCCCGCTTTACCTAAAGGATTACGTCCTTGAGTCAGCTGAGGGGATGAATGATATATAATCTCTTTTCATATTTTATTATTCTTTAGTTAATTGTCATTATAACATTGTCATTCATTTTTATTCCATTCTAATGTCCTTATATTACGCAAACATATATTTGATTAAAGCCAAGATTTCTGATTGGTATCTCTTTGATTTATTGCTATGTATCAATAATGATATATAATCTCTTTTCATATTTTATTATTCTTTAGTTAATTGTCATTATAACATTGTCATTCATTTTTATTCCATTCTAATGTCCTTATATTACGCAAACATATATTTGATTAAAGCCAAGATTTCTGATTGGTATCTCTTTGATTTATTGCTATGTATCAATTTAATCAAATATAATGCCTGATGAAAACAACAAAGTGAAGGTTGCCCGAGATTCCGGCTCCATGTCTCGGTATCTCCGACCAGAAAAATTTGATGTTGAGCCTAGTGCTACTGGTGCAGGCGAAAAATGGTTACACTGGCTAGTCACTTTCAAGAACTTCATCGCGGAGGAGGTTTCTGAAAACGTAGCGGATGAGCTCAAGCTCAAAATTCTGGTAAACCACTTAAATTCTGAAATATTCAATTTAATCAAGGATTGTGAAACGTACGATAGCGCCATTATTCGACTTAATGAAGAATATATCATACCGCAAAATGAGATATTGGCCCGTCATTTACTTTGTACAAGAAAACAGAAAACTGATGAAACCATTTCTGCCTATTGCCGCACATTAAATCTCTTAGCTCAAGACTGTAATTTCAAATCAGTATCAGCAAATGAACACAAAAAGGAGGCTATACGAACTTCGTTCATTGCAGGTATCCTTTCACCTAAAATTAGAGAACGCTTACTAGAAAATACTTCTCGTTCATTGGAAGAAGTTTTTAAGCAAGCAGTAATCCTTGAGACTGCTGAAAGGGATTCTGCTACAATGAGTGGTAACGTGCCATCAACATTAAATGCTGTAACAAACTCGAGATTTCCAAATACAAAGCCCGGTACCCCGTTACCAGCAACAATAAAACACTGTTTCTTTTGCGGTGGTAAAGTACATCAAAGACTCAAATGTCCAGCTTTTCATGAAAATTGTCAACTTTGCTCGAAGAAGGGACACTTCGCTTCAGTTTGTCGATCATTTAAAAAACCTTCTTCTTTTAATGCTATCTCCGAGCCTTCGGATCTACGTACTGACAATTCATCAAAATCGTCAGATTCTTCAGCAATGAATATCTTCTCTGCCGCATCACCGTCTAGTTTAAACAAAGCTACGATTGTTATAACTGTCAATGATATACGTGCTGACGCACTTATAGATACTGGAAGTTCTACTAGCTTCATTGATAAGAATATCGCACACATGATGAAATTGAAGTTACGGCCTTGCCAACGAACCATCAATTTTGCTTCGCTAAATCATACTTCGGGTGTAGAAGGCGTCTGTTTCGCTACTCTCAAAATAAACAAACATTTCTACAAACAACGTCCTCTTTACGTCGTAAATAATTTATGTGCAGATGTTATCATTGGACACGATTTACTCAATGACCATTCTAAATTAGAATTACAATTTGGAGGAACCAGGGAGCCTTTACAAATCGCCGTGATGGAAGCCTTGGTACCGCCAGCTTCTGTTTTCACGCATTTGTCTTCTGATGTTACTCCCATTGCTATTAAATCCCGACGTCATAATAAGGAAGAAGAGGAATTTATTCGGGATGAAATATCCAAACTTTTACAAGAGGGCATTATCGAACCGAGTTTATCTCCTTGGCGAGCGCAAGTACTTGTCACTGGTGGTGGAGTGCACAGAAAACGCATGGTTATAGATTACTCTAGAACAATTAACAAATTTACATTCCTCGACGCATACCCATTACCAAACATAGAGTTATTGGTATCGAAAGTAGCAAAATTTAATTATTTTAGTCAGATTGATCTAAAAAGCGCCTATCACCAGATTCCTATTTTGGATAAAGAAAAAATATATACAGCCTTTGAAGCATGCGGAAAATGGTTACACTGGCTAGTCACTTTCAAGAACTTCATCGCGGAGGAGGTTTCTGAAAACGTAGCGGATGAGCTCAAGCTCAAAATTCTGGTAAACCACTTAAATTATTATTATTATTATTATTATTATTATAATTGGGCAGTCCAACTGGGGAAGTACTTCCGCCCTATAGAATACCGCAGTTAATATTAACCTTGTGTTGTGTTTTAGGCGGTGAGTAGGGTAGCCAGACTCACTGGAGAGGTATTATGTTGTCAGTGGGAAGACCGAGAAACCATTCTTTGTCTTCTGTATGACAGCACAGAGACTCTCTTAACCTTCTCCCCTCCACCGTTCCCCTTCCCCCCTCTTCTCTATATGGTCTGGTGTTGCAAACGTTCATATGCCATCGTAACCACTTTCCATCAGGTGGGCCGCGTGCTTGTCTGCCACCTATAATATAACTATAACCTGGTATAAAAAAAAGTCAATAACTTTGCCCATAAATGCATTTTTTACTTGCTATTACAGTGTGTAATTACCCTTAACAAGAAAAGTCCGCTGAGCTATTAGATCCTGCAGCGAGGAAATGAACCGCATTCCTTATTCAGGAGTATTTAGAACCCCTATTGTGTTACTTATAGGACAAATAGTTAGCTGGAAATATTTAATTGCTTCGGAAGTTTGACGACAGTGTTTACGTTTTATGCGATTTTAGACAAACAGTGGTTTTTCGGTGTCAGGTAGTATCATTGAGACTTTCTTTGTAAGTAGGTACTAGCCGATACCCGATACCCGATAGATTTACTTAGCAGTGTTTCATAAAATCTATGGTCTAAATTGCTTATTTTTATTTAATTTAACATTAAAATTTAGTTATTCTGTTAATAGATAAATAAATAATAAATAAACAATTTTTCCAGGACAATCTACACAACACCATCTAGGCCCACAATAACCATAGCGTGTGTTGTGGGTTCTAGAATACGTACAAACATACTTAAACACATTCCTTCGAAAATACATACATAGAACAACGCAAATGTTCATATTGATGCACACAAATATTTGCACTAAGTGGGAATCAAACTCGCGCCTCATGACACTACCGCTACCAACACGCCACACCACAGAGGTCGTCTATCTTTTGGATATCCATATAATAATGACAACTTTGCCCATCGCAACCTCACTATAAAATAACGTATCACATCGTAGCACCCTTCTACATCGCCTAATCAGTGAGCGAATCGATCACGAAGTGTGTTGTGTTGTGGGTCAAACTATTAAAGCTCGGCACTCGGCACTAGTCGGGGGCGGCTTACAAACATGTTTTGACATGTTAACAACGCAACTTTAATTAATAAGCCGTTTAGCGAGAATAGAGGAGCTGTATAGTTATACAGAGTGTGTAAATATAGTTACGGTTGGTCCCAGAAGTTGCGGAACAGCATAACCTACAAACAACATTACAGTTTTAAAATTAAGGTATGAGTATGTAGTCGACTGTATATAGTAGCAGCATTCAACAGTGCCGCTGTGATCCTACTACTGAATTTTTTTTTTAATTTTTAGGGTTACGTACCTCGAAAGGAAAAAAACGGAACTCACCACGTTGTGCGTCTGTCTGTCAAGACCATTTTCTTGGGAATGCGTATAGGTATCAAATTGAAATTTATACCGAAAACTCAGGTCAGCAATACCTTCCTCCTGGAAGCCGCCGCCATACAAGCCTGGGCCTATGCGCCGGACAGGCCTGCCGACGTAGATGACGAGGCGGTGTGGTTCCGGGAGGCTATGACGCGTGTCTGCGTCGCGGCTATGCCCAGGGCCTGGCCCTATAGTCCGAGGCGTCAGGTCTACTGGTGGTCAGGTCTACAGATGAAGTATCTGGGGCTCGTGCTGGACGGCCGGTGGGACTTCGGGGAACACCTCCGAAGTCTGGCCCCCAAATTGAAGAGCACAGCTAATGCTCTGGCACGGCTGCTGCCCAACATGAGGGGGCCGGATGACTCCTGTAGGAGACTCTACGCGGGAATCGTACGGTCCATGGCCCTATATGGGTGCCCAGTATGGGCGGAGACCCTGAAGGCCAGACATGTGCAGAAACTGCACGCCCCGCAGCGCACGATGGCCATCAGGGTCATCAGGGGGTACCGTACGATATCCTTCGACGCAGCGAGTCTCCTCGCCGGATCGATACCATGGATCCTGGATGCGAGAGCCCTTTCGGTGCTATATCGGTATTGAAAGGAGGCGCGGGAGCGGGGACATGAACCCGAGCCTGGTGAGCTCCGGGCCGTGAAGTCCCAGCTCCACGGGGACATGGTATCCGAGTGGGAACGACGACTTGGGCAATCACGCGCAGGGCACGCTGTATTAGCGGCGGTAAGACCCATCATGGGGGACTGGCTAGAGAGGCCACACGGTAGCCTCTCGTACCGGCTGACTCAGGTAATCACCGGGCACGGGTGCTTCGGGGATTACCTGCGTCGGATTCAGAAGGAGCCAACGTCCGAGTGCCATCACTGTGATGCGAGCGAGGACTCGGGGCTGCACACGTTGACCGAATGCCCGGCGTGGGAGACGCCAAGGCGGGCCCTAGTGACAGCCCTAGGGGTGGGAGTTGTCTCGCTCGCCACCTTGCTCACGGCGATGGTACGATGCGCGAGTGCTTGGGCAGCCGCTGCTTCCTTCTGCGAGCAAGTTATGCTCGAAAAGGAGGAGGCGGAGCGGGTCCGGAGAAGACTCCGGGCCCGCACTGCCCGCGATGAGCGGAGGCGACTCGGACGTCGGAGGTCGCAGAACGACCTCCGTCCCCCATGAGCGCGGGCCTGAGGGTGACGGGTGGAGCCGCCTGTCACCCTAGCAGAAGCAGGCCACGGCGATGGCACATAATGCCACACCATACCCAGGGGCTAGATGGGGACGCCATGGTCCCTACTTTTAGGGAAGAGGGTCATCTCAACAGAGATGTCCCCGGGTCTGCCGGGGTGCAAGAGATATGTCTTGTATAATCTCACCTCCGGCAATCGAGGACCCATGGACGGCGTGCGTTTTGGTCGGTTCGAGTCCGACATAATCACCTCCATCGGTTTTGGTGGGGGTGGTATCCGTGGGGATTTTGCGCACGATAAAAAAAAAAAAAAAAAAAAAGGTCAGCAATACCTTGACACTGTGAAGAAATCAAACTTTTAAGTTAATACAATCAAAGCTGCACAAGTTTATGTAGCAAATACAACACGAAAACTGTGACTCCATTTTCCTCCTTAGCAGAAATGCCATTCGAGCATTCCATATATGAAAATTTGAAAATAAAAAAACTAACTTTTTTATTTTTGGCAAGCGTATCTATGATAATATGAATAGATGAATTTATTCATTGTACTTATATATAAGCGTATCTATGAATAGATATCCAGTCATCTCTTACTGCAAACTTTAAAACTTTTTTTACTGCTAAAATAACCGGTATAGTTTGGAGTGTTAAAAACAATTATTTCAAGTTTGCATGGAACCCTCGGTGCTCGAGTCTGACTCACACTTGACTGGCTTTTTTTAATGCAATGTGCCAAATGTGAATTCATTTATCATGTTGCGATTATCAGCTACAAAAAGAAAGTCTCTCTGTGTACCTAAATGTAGCTTTATGATGTTTTCGACGTTTCGTTTTATTTGAGCAGTAGACATTTTCTCATTATAAAATCTACTTCATTTACAGACTTTTCTCTTCTCAGCTTAACACACAATAACGTTAACGATAGGTAACGTAGTTTGTGTCGTTTGCCCATTTGCCGACGCTCCACTCCCCATGGGAATGTATCACATGGTTTATTCAGGGTCCAACGGACCCCCGGTTGTCTTTACTGCTAATTTACTGTGGACCACTTACAATAGTTTTATTTATTATGGTGCGTATTCTACGGAAAGTAAAAGGTTTTGTTGTGTTTTTTTTCACAGCCTCAATTAACTTTCATTATTAAAGAACTATGTATGGAAGAAGATTAACAATTGGCTACCCGGTGAAGGTCGGTATAGGTGTGTATAATTTGAGGACCTTTATTAGTTTAATCTTAATTTAATATGTGTAAGTAAGTGTGATTCGGGCTCGGACCGTTGTCGTCCTCAATCATCAATATTTGTATACCTACCTACTTACTTTATCTTGTAAGTCAAATGTAAATTCAAACAAATTATACAATTAATGGTGTTTTTTATAGTAAGAGTTCAACACATTTTAATCATATAACAATAATAATATCGTGATCGTGTGTATTCTGACGGACACTGACTGCCTGAATTTCACTATGGAAATAAAATAACATTGAAATACTTAATATTACTTTTAAGGGGTGGTGGTAGGACTCCAGGTCAAGAAACTCCGCTCCAACTATCTATAATGAAAAGCAGTGCGGCATGACCTGAAGCCATCATGTCATGCAGATGGGATTACAAAAAGGTGCTACACAATACCTAAGTACATACACATAGAAATGTCGTCGTTTAAGCATTCATCTGCATCTGCATCCTTGTTCCAAATTCGAAGTTCAAAATTAATTCCCGCCTTCACCCACGAACCGTGACATATTTTTTTTCTAAAAAACATAAATTTCAATAGGTTTAAATTTAGAATTACAATTTGAAATGAAGCTTCGAAATTCGAAATTTGAAATGAGGTTCTGTGATTGTTAATTGGATTGATGTTTACTCGCTCCTTGTCAAAGGATTGGTCAGGATTAGTTTGTTTTCGCGATGGCTGTGCCCGCGGCGCTTGTTGCAATCACATCCGATCAGTTGGATATGTTTAATCAGACGGTATGTCATGGTCAATGGAGAATATGTAGATGAAATGAGATAACTTTTGGAATGGTTTTGGTGGTTAACTATTTTAAAACGAAATACTTAGTAAAAAAATCAAAGATCCTATTGGATAGTAAAAAGATCGAAACCAGTTTGATTTTCTTTCGATTTATACGAAAGAAAATTGTTGCGAACTTTATTTGCAAATATTATACGATTTTGAAGATTTCGTACATCAGTATATACACCAACGGCTTCAATGTGAGATTGATTTGGCCCAGAAGTTCTTGGCATTTTATACTAGGTTCATTTCCCTTAAGTACAATAAAGAATTTTACTTCCAATATTATGGAAAGCTAATCGACCTACGTGTCTTCGTAAAATATTACTACCACTCTTTCGAAAAAAGAAAATTGCCACCGTTTCGTACGATGTCACACGGAGAAAATAATATACGGCCGACGTAGTGACTGGAATGATTTATTCCTCAAAAATTGTAAGAAAAATACTGAAAATAAATGTAGGGTTGTAGGTACAGACAATGAGAACATATTTGACTATCTTATATTTTTCATTTTCTACTTTTTCCATGGGCCTAGTTTTCTCAATTTTCTACTATGGTAGGATTTGTTTTATCACTTTGGCAATTCCTCTTTTTGCAGTATTCATGGCTAAATGTTGTGTCATAAAATACCAAAAAAAAGCTAAATGTTGAAATTCTGAATTCGAATATTATACATTTGAAATTTAAGATTGCATTTTGGTCAAACATCGATCCCGGCTTAACATCTTGACCAATTTTAAACCATTGATCATATAAATGCAAATCTAAAAACATATCTATGTAGGTAAATGTAAGTCAAACTTTTCTTATAGAATTCAAATAAAAAAACTACAATCTTAAAAAAAACAATTTGTAAGCTACAACCCTTTCTAACCCCGTCTAAAATATTCTCAAATTCAGACATACGTAGTATAAGTAACTGCCCCCTAGAGTGGCATATA
This sequence comes from Pelosia muscerda, assembly GCA_963691645.1. Lineage (NCBI taxonomy): Eukaryota > Metazoa > Arthropoda > Insecta > Lepidoptera > Erebidae > Pelosia > Pelosia muscerda. Next base: position 11,619,940 of record OY829114.1, on the reverse strand, counting down.
TATTGCATGCATAATAAGCCACCTTAGCATGCCCGATAGTCCGCTACCGCGAATATATTCTGCTCAAGCAAATCGTTCGTGAATACGATTGTTACCACTTGGTCCTAACATATAAATTATATGACTCCTTACGACGCGCCATGAATAAATGCATGAGAAGTAAATTGATATTACCGGCGCTCGTATGTTACTTTTCGGTTTTACCGTTTTTTTTCTGCCAAAATTGGCTTTTTATGCCATGCTTGGCATAAATTGTGACCGAAATGTGTAAATTACATTGATAATGAATACGGTGGTGGATCTTGCCTAAGTGACTGGTTCGTTCGCAAGTTATAATTATTTTTTGGTTGAACAAAAGTGACGAGAGTAATACGTTTTGTTAAATCCTTAGTGGCACCTGCAAAAGCTTCTCATTTACCAAGGACTGGTATCTAATATAGGTTGTATTTGTGTCTGGTAAATTACAGAGTCAGTCGGAAGGAAACAGTTCTATGTTTCAAACCCTCGCAGATAAACCTTTGCCCATAAAAGGCCTTTGACTGAAACATAGGGCAGCGAATACCAATTGGAACGACTACGGCAGCCACGTGATGCTATCTCCTCAAAATATACCATGAGTAGTTTATTGTATTCAATCAATTCTTTAAAAAAAACATTCTTTAGGAATAAATACTGAAGCAGGCAAGTCTATATACCTTCAATAAAGATGATAATTTAAAAATGGAACCACCAATCTCTAACATTTAATATTACCGAAGCTTTCCAAATACAAAATAGAGTGGCGAATCCCTCGAGAATGGCCGCTAATTCGGCCCCGCGTCAGCCGAAGCCGAGGCCGAACATAAATAAAGACCGAATCGCCACAGTGACCACAAAACCGATAGTTTAAGAATATTCACGCGTATAAATTAAACAGCACTCGCTGCCGCGCAGATTTCCCTAATGGTTGACTGTAAATGGAGCAGGACGGATAAGTTTTGATACTTGATTTTAAACAAAAATATCTTCTAAAGCAATGGATAAAAGTCAAGAATGTTTTCAAATTAAATGTAAAATGCTGTTGGAAAATACACATTAACACAACATACAAATACACATTGGTAGTACCATATAGTTATTCATAAAAATTAATCAAATGAATTTTATTTAACAATCATTACAATGACTATTGTGCCAATATTCTGAAGGAACAATGAACTTCAATAGTAGAATATCGGCAATAAACAGTAAGTCCTGTGCCAATATAAATTACACAACTTTGGTCAGTAGTAACCTTTTCCTTTACAGCTAAAGACTTCTAATTAGTTCTCCCATATACTTATATATGCTTCCCTCCGTTTCATAAGTTCTTTTAGTAGTGTATGATGACACAACTCTTAAGATTATTGAAACAGTACAAGCATATTCCTAAGTTGAACAATTCTTTTAACAACATATAAGCTTACTATCAGACGGGTCACTACCAACCTGAATGACGTGTCACAAATAATATATCTAATATCATATTTCTGAAAGAGTTTTCCACCTTTTAAAGGTTAAAGTATCAAAAACATAAGAGAGTAGTATACACGACACAGTACATCCGGGGCGCGGTCGAACCGGGCAAAGACAAGACGCATGGCCGGTACTAGACGACCTCTAGCTGTTCAGGGACTCGGATACTATTGTACGACGTACATTACATATATGCCCACTATTGGTTCAACTTCGAAAATTTTATTTTATTGCTACGCAAATTCTTATTTTATATACTTTTTTATAGTTGATGTGAATATAATATTATCTTCATCTTCTGCACTGATGTTATAAAGAGGAAAAAATTATAAATGTGTGTGTGTGTGTGTGTGTTTGTGAGTGTGATCAATGCAAATATTCATATTGATGTACACAAATATTTGCACAGAGCGGGGATCGAACCCGCGCCTCCTGCGTAGCAGCCGCGTTTTTACACTGAGTGGGAATAGAAGCCGCGATCCCGGCAAAGAAAGCTCTACAGCTACGCCTGAGAGCTACGCCACTGCTTCTACGCAGTATAAAGTCACTTTTCTGTTAATTTTTGTTCAACGGATTTTAATATGGTTTTCGATGTTATTTATAACTAGCCACTTATTATTTAGCGAAGGTAAACTTCAGGGTTGAAATGAAAGGAATCAACTGTCAAAATTGTGTAGTAGGTAAGTTTGATGAATCAATATATACAGGGTGTAAAGGAAATGCTTTCGAAGCCGAAGGAGGAAATAAGAAAAGAATTGCCTGATTTTATTATTAGCATTAAGTCCGCCTTTGTACAATTTACTGTGCATAAAGTTTGAAAATAAAATAAAAAATAAATAAATCTTAATTTTTTTATGCCAATAATTTATAGTACCTACCCGGAGTAATTACCATGGGTCTTCGGCTATATTGTATCATAATAAGATGTATCCAGCAACCGTAGTACTTACGTAGTTGTATAATAATTACGTTTGTGTGTGGCATGCCGCACGAATAAGTCAAAATGAAACATCAGCATTCAAAAGTGCACTATTACAGTTACTTACATTCTAATATTACTCATTAAATTCATATAAAAAAAAAATAATGTCCGTTCACTAGCCGTTCACTACACTTAATATTATAGTAATGGAAAACCTGTCATTAGCCTTACTTTCTGTTTAAAATTTATGTGTTTACTAACTGTATCGCTGTTGGTTTTCAAAATAAATAAATAAATAAATTATAAATTTACAAAAAATCTTGTAGTAAGTGTATATAATATGTAAGTGACTTGCATTGACTTTTTCGGTAGGGTGTGCGGCGGAAATTATATAAATGAATTGTCCTAAATATTGTATAACTACTAATTAACCGTAAATAAATTTATTCAATATTATATCTTTATAAAGTTGGGGTGAGTCGCAAGTATTGGTACATAAAACACATTTCCGAGGATAATTAAAGGACCCATGTATCTAGGCTTAACGGTAGTCGTAAACGTCATCATTTCTAATTAATAAATGCATTCAATAACCGAAAAAAAAACAAAATAACCCTCTAATGGTTCACGGCCTAACACAACGTCTTCCATTTACGAAATTGAGTGAATTATGCGTCCCTAACCACAGCAAGAGACATTAAAAAACGCCCACGAACTTTTAATATTCTAATAAGACTTTGATTTAATTTCCTTTTATCATTATTTATGTAAGGATCCGGTGAATAAGGCGATAAGTCTGTGTTAGTATTTTTTTCGTCGAAATTTTTTTTACTCCCCTTCGATTTCGTGGTCGGAGGGTTGAGTGAAACACAGAGTGTACAAATATTAACAGAATTATTACTGTACCGTAATTCTTAAATTAAACTTTTAATATAATTTTTTAAGCTGTGGTTTTACGGTTCATGACTGTTAGACTAGTATTTATCTCTAAAGCTTTGAAAATAAGGTTGAATTTTCTTAATCGTTGAATTTTCTTCGCGTTTTCTGGTGACAACCGTAACAAGGGTTTTAACAACTTGTTGAACGGTTTTGTTCGGTCATGTCCGGTTTTTTGTGTCGATGTCAGCTAACAATAGCATTGTTGTGAATTGGAGGTTTCAGTCACAATACTTTGTAGGGAAATAGAAGGGGAAATAAGGGTCAACACCCCACGGGCGACAGCCCTTTAGGAAATGTCTTGTGAAAAGAAAATTGATGAAATGGTCAGTCTGTTGTGAACTTCCAATGGTTATATGTTATAAGCCATACTGTTAATAATTTAGACTATAATCTAACAGTAAGTAGGTAACGCTTGTTTTTTTTTTCAATGTTATTTAATCATATCTAGTATCTACCACTTAAATGAATGGCAGACACGAAACATAAGGTTAACAGAGTTTCTATGCGGTCAATGAAAAGAAAAAGTAAGGTTTCTTGGTCTTCCCATAGACAACACAATACCTCTCCAGTGAGATCTGGCTACCCTACTCACCGCCGCAAACACAACACAAGGTTATTATTAGGCGCGGTAGTCTGTATGGCGGAGGTACTTCCCAGTTGGACTGCTCAATTAGGACGGGGGATACCGTCATTTCTTACCTCTGTCAACAAACACATACATATTTTGGTATAAATATATTATATTGTTATAAAATGAGGTCGTCATTTATAATAAAAATATTCTAGCACAATATACACAACGTCATCTAAACCCATGGTAAGCATAGCTCAACTAACTTGTATTATGGATTCTAAAATGCGGATTAACAAACTTAGATACACACGTAACTACATACATATTATACATACAAATACCCTGACCAATGTATATATTCATATTTATACACACAAATATTTGCACAGAGCGAGAATCAAAACCGCACCTCCTGCGTAGCAATTGAATTCACTACCGCCACGCCACAGAGGTCGTCAGATATCCAGATAAAAATATCTAAGTGAATAAAATACAAAGAATTGTTTTGTAATCAATTAGCAATTTTAATTAAAAGTGTCCCTGGGTCCCCCTAAACCGTATTATGCGCGGTATTACGACATTTTCGAAGACATTACGTTATAGCCGTAATCGTTTTGAACGCATTACTAAGTAAAACTAAAACAAAAATTATAAATAGTCCAAGTTAAAAGATAATAGCGATTTAAGAACACATTTATACTTAGACCAACCATCTCGGTAGTTATGGTCGCGGGAAACTGATTTTATATTTTTCTTCTGTCGAATCGACGGCATTTTAGAGTTGCCATCGTGTTGCATTAATTTGTTGCACGACCGCGCCGCTACTCACGGAGAAGACCCGAGCATAAGTTTCGCTAAGGCTTACTTCCCGAAGAGCTATTACGTCCTATTTTATATTAATGAGTGCTATCAGCGTAAGTTTTCAACAGTATCACTATACCTAGTCAATGTTATGTACGTCTTCTCCTCACCTTTACCTACAGTTTTAACCGATTTATATTTGAATATTTCCTTCAACCGCTATTGGCATCGATTAGTAGATGTTCTTCTCTTCTCCTTAATAGATTAAATATAACAACATGTTTGATACCTTTGGTGCATGTGTGCGCATTTTTGAAGTGTTCGTAAGCCATCATGGACGTCATGCGTGTGCTTGCTTGCAATCATTCTTTGCGAATATGATGTTTTACGGATGTGTAGTTTTGTGGATGTATGTAGCATAGCCATTATACACTATTGTTGACTTGTCTCACGTAAATATCCATATTCGATCACTACTTTGTTCGGCAGACTGAAAGCCGATCCCAAATTGGCAAAACGCTCGGCGGATAATGAACGTTACACGCCATCTCTTATAAACTTGTACCATCAATAAAGTCACTAGCCCACGAGGGTGGCAGCCTTAATGTGCTTGCGTAATGTTTGTCATTAAAACATTTATAACGAGTCAGTGGGCACAGCTCTTAAAATCATATTCTTTGCATTTAATTTCTAGACAAAGCAAATTACTATGCAAATAATATTATGACTTATCTTTCGGATATGAATACTTTTAATGTATAGGGGATTGTACTCATAATAACCTTGAATTATGCCAAGGTTGAGAATAGATTGGTGCTTTATGGGGCTCTACCATGATCTTCAGAACCCAATCTTTACACATGCCTGCAGGATTTTTTTTTATCTATGGCACGTCAATTTGACTTCACCTCGCCTGATGTTAAGCTGAAGGCAAAGTCTAATGAAAGAGGGTCACCATTGCAAACCTGTTCAGTGCTACAATGGTGGCGCTCAGCTTGACGGCCTCATCAGATGCTTTTTCACGCCCCGCTTAAAGGACCCGGGACTGTAGGAAGAAGGAAACACGTGCGCCGGCAAGGAATTCCAGGATTCACCTCAATCAATCATTTATCCCACCGTAGTCCACGGCTGGACATAAACCTCTCGTAATATTGGGAGGCTAACTGTTTCCACGCTGACCAGATGGGTTGGTATCGGGTTTTATATCGAGTTTTCATTCTTTCGCAGTAATATTGTTTGGGTAAAATTCCGTTTATTGCCTCTTACAATACTCTTTGTATTTTTTTTCGTACCTAGTAATTTAGACTTGAAGAAATTTAGACTGAAGTCTAAGAGTTCATCGGTCAGAAGACCGTTACTCCATTAAAGTAAGAATAAACTAGAAGTAGGAGAAGAAGAACGGATCAGTCACGGACTCTGAAGAGCGTACTTCTAATTCAAATTCTTTAGTTTCACAATAAAGTAGGTACAAAATTCGTCTCTTACATAATTTGATCAGCTTTGTTCAGCCATATTGACATACAATATCTTATGACATATATATTATGTATTATCTATATGTATCAGAAGGTCATAAACCTACTAGAAAGTCAAACAAACATAGAACATCAGTAAGACACCTTTAAATATACATACGAGTACAGTGCATGGAAAAGCACTCCCCCTTATTAAAATTGATTGAAAAACACAGCTGATAAAATGTGGATATTGATACATCTCTGCTTACACGTTTAATGTAGGTATAAGTGTTATGTACTTTAGACGTGTTAGGTTCTATGGTGAAACGGTAGAACGTTCGATTGCTATGCACGTGGTGCGGGTTCGATTTCCGCTCAGTGTTAACATTGGTATACATGAGTGTGAATATTTGCATTGGCCTGGGTGTACCAACAAAATGTCTGTTTATCCGCATTCTAGAACTCATAGCAAGAGCTAGTTAGGCTATACTTGATTTGGGTCTAGAAGACGCTGTGTAGAATGTCCTACAATGTAACAATATGTATATAACAATACAATATAAACTATTTACTTAGTTAAGCATAATTTTAGTGTAGTTCATCTCTAATAGATGGCGTTAGTTGTAGAGATTTTGTCCATAGTAATTTTAATAACAGTTGCTTACGATTCCTCCCTCGCAGATAACTAATCTCGGGATTAAACGTGGGCCATTAAGATTAATAAAATAAAAAAGCCTTTATGTTTATTGCATATATATACAAATATTATATACTAATGAGGTTTGTTAATCATAGGTAAACATTTCAACTCGCAGTTTATACATCACCATTACCATTATCCGCATTAGTCGCCTATTCGGCGTAGGCCTCCCCCAAATATCTCCACCTTTCCCTCGCCTTCCTCATCCATTCTTGACCACATCTCTGTCTAAATATGTCCATCTTCTCTTTGGTCTGCCACGCTTGCGTTTATGGTTTAGTGGTATCCACTCTGTTACTTTTGTCAGATGTGTCCCGCCCATCTCCACTTTAACTGCCTTATTTGTTTCTTTACGCTTGTAACTTTGGTCATTTTTCTTATAGTTCTATTATTGATGCGGTCAGCTATTTTGATTGAGGAGGCCTATAACAGTAACTATAAATAAATGAATATTGTAGTTAGTTTTCGTAAATAAAAATAACAAAACAAAATAACAACCATTGATTTAAAAACAATTTTCTTCCTAAAACCTTTTAACTTACCGTCATCAGCTCACAAATGACTTAGCACTTTGCAGTGCCAAATAAAATTGGTTAACAGTATAGTTAATGAGGCTGTGTGTCGCTGTAACGGAGTGGAGAACTCCGGAATGTCGCGAGCGAGTGGCGCGAAATAAATGACTGCAGTGACTCGAGCTTTTACTAATTGACAAGTTTAAAAAGCAGCTTTTGTTGTATAGGGAGATATACTTTATCGCTTAGCAATAACTACAGATTTATTTTCCTTTTGACACGCTTTTATTAGCTTCACTTGTAATTATGTATGTAACAAAATCTTGGAATCATAATTTGACCCACTTCTCGGTTTCCGATTAGGATGAAATTTTGCAAACCCTCTGAGTTCTGATGACAATACAAGACTAAAAAGTATAAAAATAGTTTAAAAAATTATAAAACACACTTTTAGCATGCACTAAAATTACAAATAATACAAAATAATGCAATCTAATGAAGATTTGGTAAAAAGAAAAACCTTAAAGTCATCATACTAAATTTCCGAATTATTTTGTAATTTTTGTGCTTGCTAAAAGCGTCATTTTTTAGTTTTTAAATTATTATTATCTATATGATTATAAGGCTTCGTGTTGTGAGGGAGAAAAACTTCACCATCCCATACCATCCGAAGGGTGAAGTATATCATTGTTAAAACTCGAAATAAAACCCTGTCAGGATTACGTGGAAACAGTAGGCTATAGTATCTCAACATTGGGACTCCCAACATAAGCAAAGGCCTATATCCAGCAGAGATAGGCTAATTGAAGTAGGTAAATGGTAAGTGTACTAGATATTTTTCCTTCTCTTAATCTTAATCTGCTACTCATTTTAAAGTAGGTTTTAAAAAACTTGATTCCACTTTGTACTACGGTGTAAATATTTCAATTAAAATATTATCGCACGCGTCTCCAACTGGATGCCAGTCTAACAAAAATTTGAGTCGCCTACATTAACGACACGAGAATGAAACCTCTTAAAAAGCATCGTTTCAACTATAAATTTTCACGCTGTCACACCACTGCACACCCCGCCATTGTTAAGGGGGATAATTTGTTGCAGACTTCATGTTTATGAACGTTTATGGCAATAGTTTAGAAGGCATTTTCGTATTTTAAAGTATTCTGTATTAGTACTCATACTACTTATTTTTGAAAATTTTGGCGAATGTCTTTTGATGTAATACGTAGTGGTTTAGCGTCTCTGCCGGGGTGCGAGGGATGTGTTCGCTACAATCTCACCTCCGGGAACTAAAGACCCAAAGACGATGTGCGTTTTATTAGGTTGTGCAAGTATCGATGTTTTTATTGTATATGTATGAATCTATATATTAATAAAAATATTAATTCACATTGTAAAATTCATGAAAATAATACTAATAATACAGTATCTAGTATCAGTATACCAACAGCATAGTGTAAATACTACTAAGTCTTTATACATACGCTTATAGTGAAAAGTGAAAACAGATTTAATAAATTGTGTTTTGGTCATACGTATACAATTTAGCCAGCCTCCGTGCTTACCAAAATCAGTTCATTTAAACGGCTGGAACGATCTAACTAAAATTTGGCTCATGGATAGATCTAGGTTGGAATTGTAATACTATTGATCTCTGGAAAAGTTATTGAGCTATTAAGGGTTCTGTACGTTATTAAGAGGACGAAACCACGGGCCATAGCTAGTGTAATAAAATAGCAAGATCAACTGAAAACTGAAACGCTAATTAACCTCGAATCTGTTCCACATACAGTGGACACATAACCTCGGCAGATCGCGTGCTGCAGTGCGCGCGCGCATGTTGCGCAAGCGGCGCACTGCTTCGCTGAACAAGCAGGCCGCGCCTGAATCACTTCCTCTGTGTGCACATACGTCCTCGCCGCAAAGTGGTGTGCTCCTCTTTGGGCCAACTTATTAATACTCATCATTTTCTGAACCTTTTCCCAACTCAGTTGGGGTCGGCTTTCCAATCTAACTATGATGCCGTGAAGCAACTGCCATATGACCTCCACAACCAATGATCCAATGACCAATGGCGATATCGAAGTTCCAAGTTAGACTGGTTGGACTTCTGAGGGCTCCAACTACCCATAACGACTGCCATAGATGTTTGTATGGCAACCGGGACCGACGGCTTAACGTGCTCTCCGAGGCACGACCAGACCGGTGCAAACAGCCATTTTTATGCATACTAATTTTTGCACTCAGTGGGGATTGAACCCGCGCCCCGTGCGTAGCAGTCGCGTGCCACGCCACTAAGGCTGTGCTGGCCAACTTAATAATACTATTAAAGATAAAAGAATATAGCATTACGTCTTAGAATTTGCTTCTACAATGGGAGGCAATCCAGAAAACTCGATAATAGTGAATTTTATATTCACCATCATTGTTTCCTTACCGCTGCAGGCTAAGGGAAAAGGAAAATAGACGTATAGAATAAATGATAGAAGGTTAAGCTTCCCGCATTAGGTACCTATTCACAATGTTTAAGACATAGATACAGGCATGCTTCTACCATGTGAGAGCCAGGTACTCCTTTATCGATCAAATGCGTATGTATACAAGGTAGGAAGTGCATGGAAATTCAATGAAAGAGTTGCAGTAGGCTGCTACAGAGAAAAAAAGGGACGGCCAATAATACTATTGAAGGTTGAACCATATTGCTTTGAAATAATTATCGCCATTACAACTTACCTATAGAGGTAATAAGCAGGATGGTTCAGATTTCCACGCCAATTCAACCAGATCCAAAAGGAACAAACCAAATTCGCGACGAAATTCGTATATTCGTATCATTGCTTTTACTTGTAGCATCCGCAGGGGCGTTACACGGTTCGACTCCCGCGCTGAACAGCGAGTTACTTAAAAAAAATCATGTACTTCTAACATACCGTTAATAGATGCAACTAATATAGAGCTTTATGTTTAGGTAACTACGATTGAAATTGTGTTTTTGTCATTTAACATAAGGTTGGGTGGTTTTGTCCTGTCATTAGTTTTGGAGGTCTGATGGCAAAGGATGCGATTTCATTTGGCACAGTTTTATGTTACCGATAATTTCGTAATAGCCGTTGTACCTACTTGTTTGATTTATTATTTCCTTTGTGAGGCGGATTTTGTCAGGGCTTTAGACTGGCATTGTTGTAACGACTCCGATTCTGTTTATGTTATGATTCTGACAGTTACTTACGTTTGAGTTGGTACATTAGTAATTCAAGGCTCGTGTTGTTTTACGAATTACAAAGGCTTTGTTCTCATAATTCTTGTAATTATATACAGTTAGCGCACAGTCCCGTACTAACGTATGTGCCATATGTGTGGACATAACATTTCCATTAGACAATGTACAACAAGTAAATAGATAGATTCAGAATATAGATATGCGTACTAATGGGTTCGTACTATTATTACGCATATCATCAGGGAAAAGGAGGAGGAAAAGGTCCGGGAAGCAACCGGGATATAAACCATGAGAAGATAGTCCCGTTCTGTGCATTTAAACGTGTATCACTAATAGTTTTGTAGTTTAATAGTTTGTCAACTATCGTTTTCGAGACTTAAGTAATCGTTATTGAAGAATGCCTATTCATATGAGACTCTAAAAAAGTAGACAAGGTCTGGATAAATATGACGTTTTAACTTAGATTTTATCTGTACACGTGACGACCTCCTTTCTCTCAGTTCCAAACAAAGAGGTAATCAACGACCTTCCACATTGAGGAGTCTGTTAAAAACTACCGGAAAATGTATCAAATTCAGACACATCAAGAACAGTTTAAAAAAAAATGTTATATTGTTACCGAAAAATTTATAAACATTACTTCAGTTATGCAAGTTAAATTAGATAACTAAATGTTTTTATTGCGCTATATTTATTTAATGCTTAAGCATTATAATATTTTAATTAAAAATGAATGTCAAGACCTTTTTCTTTTTTTTTTGGAATGCAATTTAGAATCTGGGTCAGGCTCAGTGACAATTCATCGAATTTATTCCTCAATGTCAGTTTACTTGGCCACAGGATGTGCATTATATCACAGGGTCACAGAGTATCTATATCTTGTCAAGGGGCAACATACATTGCTATGCATATCATTAATTTGTAGATTATAAAGAAAGGGTCCAAGTTGGTTCCCTGAGGTACCCCAACACATATCATTTTAACTTCGTAGGTGTATGCTATTTCTTTGCGGGATTTTTATTTCTCACGTTAGGATTATCGGTAATATCGCTAGATTAATGATTTGTAAAGAGAGTAGGCAGGGGTGTTTTTGGAGCCTCACAGAGATTTTTAGGGCCCAAGCCGATCACTGACAACAAGTCGATGCACCTACGAATTCATCAGGAGAAATCCTTACACAGTCTCAAGGCTGTCTACTTTCAGAGGGATAAGCAGAGCCATATATAAATACTGACTTACTACTTTCCGGAAAAGGTAACGCTACTTATAATTAATATGTAAATAGTCCAGTGGCTCGTCAGCTCAAATGACATTTAAGTAATATGAATTTATACATAATACATTATAAAAGAAATTAATTCTAATAAGTATAATATAACGCATTATAATTTTATAAAACAAAAGAAAAATAATGTTGTGCCCAAGAGTCGTGACGGTTACTGTAAAGCATTGTATAATGACATAGTTACATGTATAATTAATTTTATATACACGTATATTTTGAGTTAGCGTCATCAAGAACAATCTTGTAGATGACTTACTGTCGTTACGGTGTTTGTGGTGAACGAACAAGTGTTACTAATGCCAGGTACACACTGTTTGAACTTTCAAGAGCTTTCGAACGAATTGTCCATCCACACTTTCGCGAATATTGTGGTTTGTGTCATTCTTGACGTGTAGCGGGTTAGGAATGGTGTTGGCGAACGCATTTCCCATAATGTTCGCCAAAGTGTGGAAGGTGTCGAAGGCAAATGGTAATCATCATGGCAGAAAAGAAGCGATACAAGAAAGCAAATAGAAATGACCTAAGGTAGCCATTAACGATACGATGCATGGATTTAAATACTTTTGGAAATCCTAAAGTGGAAGACGTTCATTTTATTGGCACACATTTATCACATTCAGGTAACGATTTTGAAGACGTCCACTCTATTTGGTTCTTTGGATGTATCGTCTCTTGGTACCTTTATATTTAGTGAGACCATAAATCGCTAATTAAAACAGTTTCACTACTAAGATGCCTACATACCATATTTTCACGCCTATTTCCCGTGAGGCAAGCAGAACTGAATTAACCACATATTACCAACTATTGTATTCGGTCGCACGTAATAGGGATGAACCTATTGTCGTATTTCGGACACTGTGTTGTTGACTCGAACCATGCATGCTGAGGCTGAGTCGGAGTAGATTATTTTTAATTAATATTTCCTTATAGATGGAAATAATTTAAAATGCGGAAATAATCAAAGAAAAATAGTAACTAGCCCATTTTATTTCGTCATAATATTGATATTAAAAATTAACTAGATTCTTATTAGGGGAGAATGAACTGAATTTTTCTAGATAATATTTTCAGGTGTGCTTTTTGTTTTGTATCTTATCTCACAGATAAGCAAAGCGCTGCCATGACGACTCACTTACTAAAGGATACAGGTAGGTATGTCATGCAAAAAAACCCGACTACTGACTAATTAAAATGTTACTTTACATTAAATCCATTATTATCAATTTCATAGCAATTGCCCAGTTAAATCTAATATTTATTTTGCGCTTTCGACCCCTTTTTTCCTCCCTGCAGAAATCTTCTCGGATACCCCCCGCCGAAGTCAACGAGAGAGGATATGTCGAACCGGCTAAAACCACACGGCTGTCTGGGGCTTATAAATAAGTCTTAAATATAATGGGTGTATTGTCGAAGAGTACCACCCGAAGGTTATAAGGTAAAGAAGATTCTACACTTGAAATTAGATTATTTATTGTAGTTACTTGTGGTACTGGAGAGAGAGAAAGACAGATACAGAAAGAGAGGCAACATAGGGATACATGACAGAACAAGCGATGTCTTTTGGTTAAGCTAAGTTAAGTGGTTGGTAAGATTGTGAAGGCCAGAAGGCAATCGTTTCGAAGAAAACATCGATATTCAGCCACAACGCAGTTAGACTGAAAAAAGCGAACTACGGACAACGAGGTGACAGCTCGGATAACGCACTGATGATGTTGACAGATTTGCTTCTGCCTGAAACAGTATGTTCATCAGTAATCATATCTGGGATGTCTCTGCGCTCATATAAGAGTTTGGCTATCTGAAAAACCATCTAAAATATCTCTAAATAGAAGCAGACTCTTGGATATTAGAGCAGGCTCCCAAGGCGGTCAAATTGTAGTGTACAACCGTATTTCTGACGGCTTTTTAATAGGTGGTAGCATGGTGCCGATGCATTGGCCGGTGGAAAATTAACCCTGATCTAATTTGTAATGAAATTAGATTAAAGACCATTTTCCACTGACTTCCCTTTTAAAAAAATGACTAAATTACCCACTGAGCCCACTATAACACATATATTTACATTACAAGCAAAACACTCTTCGGACCAAGGATGGATCCTTGAAGTACTCCGACGGTGATAGTCTCTCGAATAATCGGAACTAATTGCAAATCTCTAGAATTATTTATCCATGCTTGTTACACATAATCAGGGCCATGTACAAGAACATTAAAAAGGTAATTAAGTACCAAGCCTAATATAATATTCATACAGTTCCATAAAACGTAACAGCAAATCCTCATCTAAGAAGCAATTAAAGCCAAATTAAGTTAATTTAATCATAATTGGATGTACAACACTAATTTTACAAATGGCAGCTCGAAAAAATATGTAGTACACGACAATCAGAGCGTTATTATTGTGTGCTACACGCCAGGATGTTTCATCCTTGACTTGAATATCTACACACAAAGGATATCTAAGATTATGACTACTAACTTCTGCCTGTGGATCCATCCGCGTGAAAATCTCATCCCGTTCTTGCAACGCACAGAAACCTATTTACGAATATAGCATCCTTCTCCATGCCTATTCCCAACTCAGTTGGAGTCTGTTTAAATGAGAAGCAGGTGAATTGAGATATTTTTCGAGTTCAATCTCCATCTGGTCTGATATTTAGACCTATTGTTGAACTATTTAGAGTTCGATATGAAACAATAATATTTTTTTAGAATTCTTGCGAGATGCATGAACTAAGGAACGAATTTTGATGTGGATTTTTCTACTACAAAGTTTCGCTCATACTTAAATCTTGCGTACGTACTTGGCAACCTAATTCCTTGGACAAAAAGTAGCCTATTGTTTATTCCAGGTTCTAATCGATCCCCGTACCAAACTTCAATCGGATCCGTTCAGCCGTTAGAGTGTGATTAAGTAACAAACATCCAAACATTTTCACAATCTTTCACATTTATAATATGATATAGGCCTCTCCTAATCTTAGGAGACTTTGGCCTACTGTTTCTACACTGACCAGACGGGTTAGTACACAGAGTTTTATTTCGAGTATTCCTTCTTTGGCAGTCATTTCATCTGCGCACGCCACGGAGGTCGTCAATAACGATTTATCGCCACTAACCATACCCTGCGGACTAGGAAGGGTGGCAATATTCTTTCTCCACCACCAAATAACTCAAAATTCAAAATCATTTAAATACTTTCACTTTTATTATAGGTAGGGTAATCATTACAGGAAATATCAATTAATAACAAGCTTAATGAAAAACAAATCGTTTAATGACTTCCGGTTGTGGCCGGACGTGAGGTCTGAAGACACGCAGGCGTGGTTAACTGCCCGTGGTCAAGGAAAGTGTTACGTATTGATTCTTACATGCTCATTGGTCGTTAATTGGTCACTGTTTGTACTATGGGTTCTTGGTTTATGTTTATTACTAGCTGACCCGCGCGACTTCGTCTGCGTCACCCCGTTTTAGCAACATTTTTCATTCCTGCTCCGCACGTGTTAGTCGTAGTATGATTTTATATACATATAAACCTTCCTCTTTAACCATTCTATCTATTGAAACAAACCGCATCAAAATCCGTTGCGTAGTTTTAAAGATTTAAGCATACAAAGGGACAAGAAAAATAGGGATAGAAAACGCGACTTTATTTTATACTATGTAGTGATAGTGATGGGCAGTTGTTTAGAATAAACGCGCGGTAGCCTAGTGGTATGGTTAATGGACTGCTTAGACGAGGTCTTATTCCAATCTCAGATTTACCTGGCACACCAATGACTTTTCGATGCTTTTCGAAGTTATGTGTGTGTTTATCGCAGGTTTATAAGTGGCTGGGTGATGGCAATAGGCTCGCCACCTATTACCTTGGGACCTTAACATAAACTGGCAAAATGTGGGTGCTAGCACCTCTGCCTACCCCTTCGGGGATAAAGGCGTGAGTTTATGTTATGGTATGTTATGTTTAGAATAAATTGTAGATATATTATAACAGCTAGTTGCCCGTGGCTCCGCACGCGTGGATGTTGGTTATCGGTGAATTTAGCTTTCCAATTGTGAAAAAATTTTGTAAATTGGCGCTGTTGTTTTTAAATTCATTCATTACAAACATATACAAACAAAAATATAAAAAAGTCCTCTTTTTAATATTAGTATAGACTAGCCTATGCTTGCGGCACTGCCTATGTAGATGTTGGTTATATCGAATTTTATTGATTGCGAATTATAAATACATACATACGTACATATGCTCACGCTTATTTCCCTTCAGGGTAGGTAGACAGGTTCAAGGTAGGCAGGTACCATGTTATAGTGGGTGAGCCTATTGCCCTTTTCCGGGCAATATTGTTGACTCGACCCATACATCTGATATTGAGTCTGGGCTGTATATATCTGCCTGCTGTTCAACAACCTTATCCTTTAGTCGTATAATAAAAGTGCATCAAAATCGAATACAGCTTTTCTCATCACGAACTAATAGAAAAACAAACGAGTCCCGTCAAAGTATTAACTTTTTCCAATCTACATATTTTTTGTTTTTAGTTAGCATACTAATTGCTTTAAAAAATCATTACATCACTATCACTATCACTACCACTACATAGTATAAAATAAAGTCGCGTTCTCTGTCCCTATTTTTCTTGTCCCTTTGTATGCTTAAATCTTTAGAACTACGCAACGGATTTTGATACGGTTTATTTCAATAGATAGAATGGTTAAAGAGGAAGGTTTATATGTATATAACATTATGCTACGACGAACAGGTGCGGAGCAGGAATGAAAAATGTTGCAAAAACGGGGTGATGCAGACGAAGTCGCGCGGGTCAGCTAGTGATTAATAAAAGCTTCATGTCTAAATATTAGTAGTATTTCGTATAGTAAAAAAAAAATCTCATTAAATTCGTCATACAATCAAGAATCTAAAATATTCGTCCTCTAAATCCGACTGCCTATCAAATGCGTCATATGGCACGGAAAAGTACACAGTGTTTCGTCTTGTGTCTAAAAATTTGTTAGCAAAGTACAGGGCGATACTTCACAAGTGTTATGGTGTCGTGTGCAAGTGTCTAAAAATATTTTTAATCTAAACAAAATACGCGGCTTTTTAAAATAAATATGTCGGGCGGGATAAAGGAGTGTGTATACTTATTTCGCTTGTAGAATACTTTTGGTTGTTAATTTCGATATCGCCAATTTGGTTGTGGAGATCCGATGGCAGTTGGGTCACGGAAAATATCGAAGTTCATCCGTATCTTAGTTAGACTAGAAAGCCGACCCCAACTGAGTTGGGAATAGACTCAGAGAATTAATACTTTTGTTTGTGAGTTAAATCTTTTTAATTGATTTGATTGATACATGATTTGTATGGAAAAAAATACAGGACTTAGCATACCAGCATGCTTGAAAGACTTTATGAAAGTCTAAAAGAAGTATGATATCATAATTCATTATTATCACATCCTAATATTATTATTGGCTGGTTGGTTGAATATTTTTATATCATATAAAATCTAATAGTAATGCGGTAGCCTAGTGGTATGGGTAATGGACTGCTGAGACGATGTCTCGGGTTCGATCTCAGGTTACCATGGCACACACCAATGACTTTTCGATGCTTTTCGAAGTTATGTGTGTATTTATCGCAGGTTTATAAGTGCCCGGTTAATGGCAATAGGCTCGCCACCTATTACATTGGGACCTAAACATAAACTGGCGAAATTTGGGTGCTAGCACCTCTGCCTACCCCTTCGGGGACAAAGGCGTGAGTTTATGTTATGTTATGTTATGTTATAAAAATAAATAAAAATTTAATTTTCACCGTCCAATATTACTTATTAGATAAGTTATTTTAACCACAGAAAAGTGTTACATGTGTGGTCTCTCTTTAGTTCAAGAAAGTTAATAACATTTACAACTAATAGGTATAAGTTTTATTAAATTTATTTTAGTTGAATATCAAAATAGAAATATACGTGCCGAGGTTTTTTTGTTGTAAAGCACAACCGTTGTCTGCACAAGATAGTAACAGACGGTAAGTAATTGTTTTATTTTAAAGAAACAAAATGGAGGCCAAACTTTTTCAGGCGATGCCTTGATCGACTTACAAAAACGGTAACATGACAAGTTTCCTGTGACATTCAGATATAACAGTATTATTTTTAAAACCGCGGTAGCCTAGTGGTGTGGGTAATGGATTGCTGAGACGAGGTCTCGGATTCGATCCCAGGTTTACCATGGCACACACCAATGACTTTTCGATGATTTTCGAAGTTATGTGTGTATTTATCGCAGGTTTATAAGTTCCCGGTTAATGGCGATAGGCTTGGCAAACCTATAACATTGGGACCTAAACATAAACTGGCGAAATGTGGGTGCTAGCACCTTTGCCTACCCTTCGGGGATAGAGGCGTGAGTTTGTTATGTTATTTTTAAAACATATTTACATCTTCATTGTAGAATTCTTTAAGCAGTCATGTGTTTATTGATTGGTAGATGATATTTTTTTACGTAAAGCATATAGAAGTGATGTTATGTAGTTATTTTAAGTACCAGACTCTAACTACTTACCTGTAAAAAATGCCACGGATAATCGTATGGCAACTTTTACCGAGAAAGACCTAACGTGCTTAGGCACGCAGAGATGTCAATGTATTTAAAATTGGAACTCATTTTAAAACAGATCTAGTTAGTATGTGTACACATAACAAAACGGTCATCTATGTATAGCGTTGGCCCATAGATAATAATATTACTCTCGTAAATAGTCCCACAGACCGATAATGTCGAACAGACTGATTTTAATGCATATTGACGTAACTGCAATTTATATTTCTGTCAAAGTTGATATCGGTTTATAAAAAATGCTCCGTCACTTTCTGACGCATATTTGTGTAAAGATGCGTATGTCGCATACCTTGTTCCTCTAAGTATAACTTCATACATAGGTATATGTTGTCCTTCATTCTTCAAATTTCAGTTACGACGTATAATCAGGCGTGGTGACGCCATATTGTCGTACTGATCTCTTCAATTGAAGTTTCTCATGTAGATATTTATATCCCAGTACTCACTACCCTATCGGGTGCCAAAATTAACCTACAAAACGTAAGAAGAGACATATGGGTACCTACATGAGTTTGAGGTACTTATGTACTCATATGTGATATACCTATCAAACCTTATCCTACAGTCTCAGGTCCTTCAAGCGGGGCGTGAAGAAACAACTTTCGATTCCGTCAGGCTGGGGACCGCCATTGCAGGGACAGCACCTGTAACGGCGGCCACCATATTCTGGACTGCACTACTTACCATCAGGCGCGGTGCAGTCAAATTGATGAGCTAAGCATAAAAAAAGCCGGACCAACTGATTAAGTGCCAATCTTGCGGTCGCCAATGTCGCTTCCGTTCGGACTTTACTGTCATTCTATTATTCTTACAGGTGCAGTCTGAATTATCTATTTAATATGCAAAATCCTACTATTAACTACCCTACTATTTTTAATAATAACAGTATTGTAGAAGTCAAACTAAGCATAATAAGGTAAGTGCAAGTGTGTAATACTCTTAAGCCGATATAAAAATCAACGTTGACCAGAGGCGATCACTTACGACAAAAAGAGAGCGCGTTTATGTTACGTACCGCGAAACGGAGAGTATAATATGGGTGACTTTGATGGACCTCTGAGTCACAAGAGGGTAGCGATTCTATTTCTTCAATCTATTTATTAAGAAACAAACAGTGATATAATTATTGATAACATACTTATACTTCTCCACTGTATCTAACCGGTTTCGTCTTGCGGCTTGCGCTTAAAATTGTAATTTTTGGGAATTACAATGTTCTTAACTGTCAGTGTTAAGGTAAACCTTTGAGAATGCCGCAAGGCGAAACCGGTTAGGTACTTTATTAAATACGGTGGAGAAGTACAAGTGTGTTATCAATAATGTATAACGGTGAGTTCCACCAAGTGCCATCAATTATAACAATCCATTTCATTGATACAGAACACTTTTTGAATGTTAACCTAAAGTTTCCTACATTTTCAAAAATAACTACATCGTTAATTGTTCACAATGAATGAATTCAAGTATACATAAACATACATGCACTTATCCACTATCATATGAAAACGTTCCATTTTAAAAACAATCATTACAAATATACCTACTTCAAAAAATATTTCATTACGAAAATCTCGCCTCTTCTACTAAATTATACCACACACCAAAGCAGCAATGTTTACGCGGCTCGCGCAGAGCGATAGTCGGTATTGTAACTGTTTCCGAGATCAAGAATAATCGGCCCGTGCGATACGACGCCAACCAGATGATAAAACATAGCTCACTGTTATCGCTAGTGAATGAGCCGCGGAATTTTGATTCCGCCTTCAGATGCTGGGTTTGTTTGGGTTTAGAATGTAATAACCTCAGTGTTTGTATCATTTTATCTAAAATGTTTCTTTTGAATTTCGCGATATGCCATTCGGCCTCGTGAATGACTGCAGAGTTCCTGTCTAACACTTAGGTATGTGTTATGGCGGGTTTTGCTTTTCCTTAGACCATAATATGTTTAGCACAATGTAAAGCATATTAGCCAGGTAAGTTTTAGGAAAGGTGACCATTTATAATATAGTGAAACCCCTCCCTGCCTCGTATAGCATGCAAAGCCGCCGAGACTGACGTAGCCTTTGGTATATCTCTCACACCCAACGAATGAATGCCCTCTCGAGTATGGGAATGCGGTGTCCATATCTGACTCCAGATAGGGCGAGGGAGCTTCGTACTGCCACCGCGACTTCCTCCTGACAAAACTGCGATATCGTCAGTTTTTGAGTAGGACTAAATACTTTTTTATGTTACTTATAAATAATAATATTTCACATTTAACCCTAAGTCTTCACATAATTTTTAACCGTTAGTGTTTCATCGAAATACTTTTAGTAAAAGTGGAAACTGCGCAGGTCTTCGAGAATGCTAAATATTTAGCTGGACAGACTCCATTTGATAGTGTGAGATAAATCGGGTGGTGTTAATAGACGCAGACCAGACTATGGAACACACTGACGGTTATCACTTCAGAATTAGCTCCAGTATTTTGATACCGCCTTCACAATTCAATTTGTTTGGGTGGTGTGAAAGAATCCGCTATAACATAGTCTGGGTATTTGTAGAATTCACTTTTGAATTTGAAATTCGAATGAATTCTTAAAAAAACAAAATAAATGAAATGTAGTGTTTATTTTTTTTTTCGTTTTCCAGCCAGAGTTTTTATTTTTTCCGGAAACGGCCAGTATGTTTGGTTCGACACAACACAACTTAATACTAGTGGTGATGATGTGATATAGAGGTGTAGATAAAAGTTCATCATCATTCTCTGAGCCTATTTCCAATTCCGTTGGGGTCAGCTTTCTAGCCTAACTAAAATGAGGCTGAACTTCGATATTTTCTGTGAAGCGACCATCAGATCTCTACAACCAAATTGGTGATATCAAAATTCTGTAGTTAGGCACATGCTTAGTTATGCATGTACATACTTAGTTATCTACTTTTTCGATAGCTCTGAACTACATAGTAGATATAGGAGTTGCCAAATTAAAAGCTGAGGAAGCTTAATGTTACTAGATCAAAAATTTATTTTTAAGTGAAACGCATAATTCTATCCTAGAATACATTTAGGCTTCAATGTATTCTAAACTGGGGTCTAAATATACCTACAGAGCAGTCTTTAGCCACAGGTATCATTGAACAGCTCTTTAGTAGGTACATAAGCCGTTATACATTTTGTATAATCATTATACAGTGTCTAATAAATTAATTAAAATTTTATACGTGTTTAGATGTTATCTACTGTATATAATCATCATCCTATTCACGTATGCAATAAGTTTTGTGAAAATAAAACAATTCCTATGTTCAACAGTCGTGACGGGGACGAAGATGTTCGCTTATGTAATAGTATCACATACAGTAAACATATATGAACCTACTATGTTATGAAAAGTTAAATAGATTTCACCCTAGCATTTTAGAACTGTCGGGGACAAATTTCAAATACTTTGTAATACAATGCATAATGTTTTTTTAAACCAATTTAGAATATTAGGTAGGTTCATGATAGGAGTGGGTCCACGTCGGTAGTGTAATAGCCAGCATTCGAACCCGGGACCACTCGATCGTAAGGCCGACTCCTTAACCACTAAGCTACCGACACTTTTCATGGCAGATACGCCCGTGGCCCACATGATGGAAAGTGGTCGCCACAATGACCACTTTACACGTTTGCAACCCAGTAGAAACCTAATGCCATTCTTGCACAGTCGGACTGTTCAATTAAGACGAGAGATATAATCGCGTGTACCTCCAGAAATGCCCCTAAAACCTGAAATGCTGTTTTTCATTCGACAGTAAACTGGTACCTAAACATTGCATGACATGACCCTTACCTATGTATGTTGTATACGTTACGTATATAATCATAGTTGGCGAAAGATGAGTAGGTATTCAGACACTTCTGCCTACCGGGATTTAAAGGTGTGAACATAGTATGCGGCACACCGGTTAGTCTCAAAGTATCTTGCTTTTAAAATATCATTACCTAAACATGCTTCTACAAAATATAGTAGTAGGTAAATAAAATGATTGTAAATAGTGTATTATATGTCTTGGTTTTCACTACTTTTCATTTTAAACAATAGCACAGGTACTTAAAACATAAAATTCCCACATCAAATACATCAGAATCACCACATTTGAACAAAAAACCGCGCTTTTGAATTGTAGTTTGTAGCCATTTTGATGGTTAAACATTAACTCGAATTAAAAACAGAATAGAACACTTAAAAGGCGTTATTTTAATGTAACCGCCATGTTTTACTTGTTCTTATACTGAATTCTAAATGTTTTTAAATTTAGAACAAAGATTTATCGACACGCGCAACCGCTTCAAGATTTTCATTGGAGTAGTTTAGTTTGTAAACGTATTCATAGATGGCGTTACTGGTATGTTTTAAAAGTTTTGATGTCTTTATTTTTTTAAATAACTTTTCGCACGATACTTGTTTATTAGAAATCTTTTAGTTTCTTAAAAATATGTTTGTGGTGATTGGTAGCTTCTCCAATTTTTCTCCAATCACAGGAAGAAACTTAGCGCTGGAGCCTCCACAATTTAGTAGTTGCATAGACTACTGCAGGTGAAGTTAACTTAGGCCCTGAAGTTCTTGGTAGGGTTACATCACTCATCAGATGACCAATTCATCATTGTCATTATCAATGGGTTTTTAAGGGCAGATAGCAGTAATTAAATTAATAAGTCACGGTGACCACTTCCTATAAGGTGTGCCGTGTGCTTGTCTCCCACCTAAGTGGTATAAAAAAATCATGGCACATAAAGAAGCTCAGTTGTGTTACAGTTAGACTGGAAAAAGCGAACCTTTGTGAACGGAAAGCCTCGGATGCGGCCGGGTCTAGTGCAAGGATGATGATGAGAGAACCAATATTGATCTTTTTTTAATTTAGGGCACATCAATTTGACTTCACCTCGCCTGATGGTAAGCTATAATTGTATGATCTAATCGCAATCTCTCAAATGTCGGTAACAGTAGGTATTCTCGCAATTCAATGTTGATACCTATTTTGGAAATTGAAATTGAATCGAGATTTAATTTTGACAAAATTTTATCACGAGAATTACCCCTCTGGTGACTTTAAGTATTTACTTCAGGAAATGGGAACAAACCACTTCCACATTTCGCCAACTATGATGTTTCGGTCCTACCTACTAGGGAGTGAGCCTATTGCCGCCAATCGGGCACTTTTAAAAAATAAATTCATAACCATGGCACCCCTTTTTCATTATACACATTATATAGGTATGTACGAGGAAGTTTGATTACTTACTCTTAGTGTAATTTAGCTTGAAGATAATATGTCCTAACAGGGAAGGCACAAGTAGATAAAATTACCTAAGTCTTGGAATTCCTTACCAGCTCACGTATTTCCTTCTTCCTACAGTCCCGGGTCCTTTAAGCGGGGCGTGAAATAGCATCTGATAAGGTCAAGCTGAGCGCCACCATTGTAACACTTTACGTGTTTGGTAACACTCTTTTCTGAGTCTTTGCCTTCAGCTTACCATCAGGCGGAGTGAAGTCAAAGTGACGTGTCACAAATAAAAATAAAGTCGTTTTCTGACTTCGTATCTAGGTAGGTACTGCAAGTTGCTGTCAACTTTTGTATAATAAAATACAATACTTAGCATTCTACTCGAACCCAGACCTTAATATGATCGCACACAAATATAACCAAACCCACGACTTGTTCTATGTTTATTTCTTCGGTTTATCATATGGAACTGATGTCGAAAGCCAAGCTAATACATAGGTACAATTATATGCTCATGTTTATAAAAAAAAAAAGGGTAGGTAGTCATGAATTAACACCCACATTTCACCATATTCCGGGCACTACTGTATACTCTGAGGTTGAGTCCAGGCTGTTATAGTTACTTATCTGTCTGATGTTAAACCGCCTTATCCTTTAGTCAACTTGCACAACATCGCATGGAAAGAGATGAGTGGATGAAATTCTACTCTGCCGGGCAAGCCGAAATTTTCAACAAAATTTCAAGTCATGCCTACGCAATTGCAGTCACAAGCAAAGACTAGTATGATGATAATAAGAATTACTTTTAGTTTCTTCAAGACTGGAAACTGATCTCCATAATTACTATCTTCGAGTTCAATGCACCTAACTGTACATGTCAAGATTCAGCGTCTGCTTTAATTAGGTACTAACCGGCATTCAGAAAATTTATTAGAGGGACTACCTACTCTTTCCATAAACATTTAACGACTGCTGCTGTACTTCAAATCGTCTATATCCGTACGCGGAACTCGGCGAGCGGTGTTCAGCCGTGGTCTGCTCGTGTATGGGTATATGCAACGCACTCAGCGCCGTATGTGTCTAGTTACGTAACGGCATGCGATGCTTTAGTTCTCCACTGTTTACAGTGGTCGGAGCGCGAGTGTCGCCTGTCCCCACCGAGCATCGATCCGCTCCGCCCAGCGCTCGCTCCTCCCACCTGCGGCCGACGTCCCTCGCGCCCTCGCCCCGCGGCGCCCGCCGCCGCCCTCACACCCCCGCACCGCTGGCCTTTGTCGCGCGCCGCCCGCGCGCGGTCACCTGTGTCGCACGTCCTCAGTCGCAAAGCGGCCGCGTCGCGCGCCACCCGCTTCGCACTACGCGCGCTATATTATGACAGTAACGTGATGGAGGGCAAAGAGTTCGGTGCGGTTCCCGGCCTGCCGGCCGGTTTGGACTATTTTATGATGCCGAGAGTCAGTCAGCCCGCACCCCAGTTCGACTTTCGTAAACTCGGTGCCAGCTTCAGTGGTCGTGATGACGATAAGAGCGAGGATCGACGGTCGCCCGAGTATCCACCGGACAGGCGCGAGCCGCCGCCGGCGCCCTGGCCTCTCGGACTCGGCGTCCAGTTCGTCAACCCCGCGACCGGCAAGAAGAGAGTTCAGTGCAATGTTTGCCTTAAGACTTTTTGCGATAAAGGCGCCCTAAAAATTCATTTTTCTGCGGTGCACCTGCGAGAAATGCACAAGTGTACAGTGGAAGGATGCACTATGATGTTTAGTTCACGGAGATCGAGAAACCGGCACAGTGCTAATCCGAACCCTAAGCTGCACTCGCCGCATGTGAGACGCAAGATTTCGGCACACGACGGTCGCTCGGCTCAGCCGTTCCCGCTGCTTCCTGCTCTGGCGAGACTGCCGATCCCTCCGCCCGGACTGCTACCGCCTGAGTTAGCGGCTCGACTGCCGCCACCACTCACCGGGCCTCCGGGACCAACTCCTCTGCCACCGCGTGTGCCCCTCGATGACCTCCGCAACTTCAGTGAAATTGAAAAAATGTATAGAACAATGCCACACCACGAAGAGCCTTCACGCAGTGCTTTAGATCTTGCCAAACCTCTTATTGTGTACGAAGATGAGTCTAATAATTATAGTGAAATTAACGATGATGTTTCTGAAGATGAGCACAAAGAAAAATCTATTGAGCGGACCAAATCGCCCGTAGTTGAAAGACTAAATTATGATGATGAGCCAGAAGATTTGAGTGTAAATAAAAACAAAGATGAAACCAAACCCGCTGTAGAGAAACCTGATAGTGTAAGTCGTACAGATCCCACCGCTTCGGACGACAAGACGTCCTCACTCGTTCCTAATAAGCGTAAGAGGAAGAGCGGCAACCCCACGCGGTGTTCGCAAAACAATGAATACAACGCGTCTGACGAGGAATACAACGCAGATTTATTTAGGAATCTGTCGACCCCCGGATCGAGTCGCGCTGAAGAGGAACCGCTATCACTGAAGAAACAAAAGCCTGAGAAAACTGAGCCCTTTCAGAACGGAGAGGAAATTACTGTGGACTCGGAATCGGTGACACGACTGAAGGCTGAAAGTGAATCGGACGATGAGTCGAGTGCCCCTAGCGTAGTCCGTGAAGGTTTGAGATTACGTTCTGATCTTTACACGCCGAGCGACAGTGGGAGTGACTTGCATGCTCTGGAGGAGCGCTTAGCGAGAGCGCGGTCACCATCAGCCAGCAGTGACAGGACCGACGACAGGTCAGATATCAATGACCTAGAAATTCCTATAGACGACGAGAATCCTGATCGGTGTACTGCTTGCAGAAAAGTGTTTCAGAACCATTTTACATTGCGTATGCATTACAGAAATGACCATTTAAAGTTGCTTCACCCGTGTGAAGTAAACGGGTGTGACGCTGCCTTCCCTTCTCGTCGCAGTAGAGACAGGCACAGTTCGAACGTTGACCTACATCGGCGATTATTGTCAACAAGTTCTGTAGACGGACGAGAACAAAGACCTGCTTTTGAGGTGAACGCTGAACTTCTAAATAAATTATACGCAGACATCAAAGGGCTAGCATCAACACTGGAGAGTCTACGCTATGGGAACAATGATGAAGCAACGCAAATACCCAGCTATGTTACAGAAACGATGAAGTTTTACAGTCGAAACTTGAGTGCATTGCAAGCAGGGTTGTTCCCACAGTTTGGTGATAGAGGGTTTTTTCCTTCGCCCTTTCTAATGGGTAATGGTATACCTCCAGCTGGCGGGCCTTACGGTGCTCCGGCGGGTGCACAATCAGCGCGAGAGTCTTTATCGCCCCTATCTGCTTCTTCGCCGCCAGTGATCTCCCCAGGGCGGTTGGACGCAGCGCATGCACGACCTCGAGACGACGCGAATCTGCTTTTTCGCGAGAGCTCAGAGTCGTTCAAGAAGATGACGTCACTGTGCGAGCGTCAAGAGCAACTGTACCAGCATCACGTACCGGTGTCATGACGCCCGCGCCATCAGCCGCGCTTGCCCTGGTGATACCTCACGTCATGAAGCGACACAGACTTTGTATATTTAATTGTTAATAATTTTAATTGTGTTAATTCTATTTCGTATTTCGTTTTTGTATTTTCTTGTGATATTTAGACAAATATATCGTAATTATTGATCCCACGAACTGTAAGTTATTAGGGATAACGGCTTGGGTGTTGAGTTGGCGTTTGTGAAGCGAAGTGCAATACGGACTTGAATATTAAATATTAATGGACTCGGCGGACGACATGAAATCGTGTAAAGTATTCGTAATCGATGTTGAAAGTAAACGTTATAATGATCAGCTTCATTTATTGTTCTGGCGCAATAAACTCATTGAGAAAATAAATATGAATTTGTTTTTATTTGTGTGGTATCTGAATTAGTGACGAGATAACCGTGTATAATTCACTGGTATTTAATACTAGCGCCAGTCACCGGGAACAGTATCTACTCGACTGGAACTTGGGAACAGCTGTGAATATTTTTTTGTCCCTCTAACAATACACTTATAAGTAAAAGTTGTCTTGATTGGATAATTGCCTTTACCTTTGACTAATTTTTCCATTTCACACGGATTGATTTCTTATGAAAAGATCCGCTTTTATGAGCCAATACCATAAAGATATTGATAAATTTAGCATTCAATTTTTAACTATGAATAATCAATAAACTAGTTTATTTAATGGCGCATCTAAATTTACAGTAGCCATTTGAATATATTAATACTAGGTACGTATTTTTATGTTTTTATTAATCACAGAGAAAGTATCGTGTCGATAGGTGAATATTTGAAATATTATACAATTAAAAGCGACATTTAGTTACTGTTATAGTTATTTCTAATATATGAAACTTAGTATTCACATAGTTCTGAATATTTTATTTTACTAACAAAAATATTTCAAAACATTAACGAGTAATTTCACCAGTGGAAAACGTTTAACGAGACTGGCGAAGACTATCTTCAAGGGGTTCGGAGGTTAGACAGCACTCTCACAAAAGGCAACAAAACAAGAAAAGGACCTAAACACCAAAGCGAAATTTTGTAACGCACTGGAAAATTGCTAAGAGTATTTTTTTATACAACTTAGGTCGCAGACAAGCACGCGGTCCACCTGATGGTAAGTGGTAACCGTGGCATATGGGCGAGCGTAACAGGAATAACACTCGTGCCGCAACCCCTGTAAGAACAGAGACATTCTGTGTTGTCAGCGCAAAAGATGTAGGATAAGCCTTTGGTTTTTCCACTGATAACACAAATCTCTCTAGTGAGCTCTGGCTACCCTACTCACCACCGAAAACACAACAGAAGGTTATTAAACGGCTATATTCTGTACGGTGGAGGGTACTTCCCCAGTCGGACAGCTCGATTGAGACGAATATACCGTCGTGTCATCGTATAACATAAATAATAATATAAAACATGATATAAGAATCTAACTAATCTAAATAGCACGTTTTCAAAACGCGTGATTTAAATTTGTTTGGATGGGAAAACTTAAATAAAGTTCAGAATCACTCAATTTTTGAATCATTTAATTTCATAAGTTTCTTATGTGTATGTTTCTATAAGTATTGAAATCATACGATTTGAAAACGTGATCGGACTGAATACTTGAGACCTAACCTACCTCCTTTTTTACTATATTAGTAGTAAAACACTTTGATTCAAAATTAATATCAGCGTACGTAGTCAATTGGAGTACCTGAAAATGTAAAATATAAATGATGTAGAAGAAAGCTAGTCCGAACTATAGGCGTGAGTTTACTAACCCCAACCGCTAGATGGCAGTATGTTTGCTTTTTAAAACGGTTGATCGAAAAGCAGATTATTTTTTACCTCTGCCTACCCCATAAGGATGCATAGATGAGATTTAGAGTATGTAGATATATTCATACATTCATGAAATCGAACCTGTAACCCCAGATGTAATGGTTGAACGC
Source organism: Pelosia muscerda (assembly GCA_963691645.1). Classification (NCBI taxonomy): domain Eukaryota; kingdom Metazoa; phylum Arthropoda; class Insecta; order Lepidoptera; family Erebidae; genus Pelosia; species Pelosia muscerda. The sequence goes on along the minus strand of OY829114.1, from coordinate 11,590,688 downwards.
TTATGCACCACACTACACCTGTTTAGTGTGGCTTGCAATGAAATATTCTTTTTTTTTACATTTGCGATATGTGGGTAATTATGTACTTGTATGACTATAACGTATATAATTTAATGATAATGTAGAACTTGTTAGGGGGTAGGAAATAATAAAAAATATTCTAGGACCTGTTGGCTATCTCCGTGGCATGGCGGTAGTAAACATGACCACTACAGAGCGCGGGTTCGATCCCCGCACAGGAGGAGACGGGAGTAACGTAAGTAGAATGAAGAAGAATATTCTAGGACATTTTGCAAAGTGTAGACCCAAACTAAACAGAGTAACTGGTGTAATTTTGATCACAGACAAACACATCTAAACATTTATGTTTTTAGTTAATTATACATTATTTAATAAGCCACGGTAGCCTAGTAGTATGGGTAATGGACTGCTGAGATGAGGTCTCGGGTTCGATCCCAGGTTTTACCATGGCACACACCAATGACTTTTCGATCACCTTTTCGAAATTATATGTGTATTTATCACAGGTTTATAAGTGGTTTATAAGTAATATTATAAGTAAGATGAGATTGAGATGATATTATTAACGTTATTATAACATATAAACATCCACACCAAATTTTGCATTTGCACCGAGCGGGAATGGAATCAAGTGCTAAAAGAAAATAGCGACCTTGAGCTTTAAGGTGATTTAATTATATATACTTAAACTAGCTGTTGCTCGCGGCTTCGCCCGCCTGAACTTCTGATCCCGTTCCCACTGTCGAGCATTTTTATATTTGTTCACCTTTTAAATCTTCTCTGGACTTCCACAAATAATTCAAGATCATTATTAGCCAAATCGGTCCAGACGTTCTCGAGTTTTAGCGAGACTAACGAACAGTGAACATAGAAAATTATTAAGGCGACCTCTGGTCATCAACATTTTTGTATCTAATCCAGTAACTAGTGACCTCTAAAACATCTTGAATGCAGCCACCTACCTAAAGAGTATAATTACTATTGAGTCAACTATCGTCGTGGGAATATCGCTAATTGCAGGAGACCTACCATCTTTAATAACAGGGCGACGTACAAAATATTAATTATTTTGGGTTCAGTGTGTTCGTTGAACTCAAAATGAATATAAAAAAAGGTTTTCGATAAGCTTATTTGTATTCTAGATACCATTTATGAAGAGTTATTTCTTAGTTTGAGGTTAGATGACGTTGTGTTATTTTTTAATATTTTTTCTAGAATTACGTACTTATAGAATTTTTTGTATATAAATTAATAATAAGTATATTTATTGAAACACTATTTATTTATTTCTTGATGAATTCCTATATGAATACCGTCCGAATGTATGTGTAATGACGGAAAAACAATATCATCACGCCACCTTATCTAAAAGGGGACGTAAAGGGCGACTAACAGAAACAATACGCAGAAGATATCACTGCGGGAGAAGGAAAACTCGATATACAGCCTTGTCCAATGCGTCTGGCCAGCGCGGAAACAGTAGGCCAAAGCCACCCAATATTGGGAGAAGCGTATGTCCAGCAGCGGACTGCAATAGTCTAATTGATTGATAAAAGATGCCTCTGTGGCGAGCCGTTAGTAAACAGAAGGCGCGGGCTCGATCCCCGCTCAGTGCAAATTTATGTATGCATGAATATGCTGTTTGCACTGGACTGGTGTGGTTCGGATGCGACCAGGATTAACGTACGGATGATGATGATGTTTATCAATGCAAAGACGTTTATCAATATAAAGAAGAAAACGTAGGTACTTATATTTTTTTAATAATGTACTAATTAATAAATGCCTACGGAACCATGAACACATAAACAAAACTCGGACTTCCAACATACTGAATTCTCATCTCGATAAAAAATGTACACCATTACGAACCCAAGGCCCCATGGTATTGATGGCGATTTTTAAACCATAATAACGTGTTGGACAAAACGTTTTGAAGGATTTAAGAAGTCGTTTGTACTATATTAATTAGATAACCATGTTTTTTCGATTATGTTCTAATGATAACCATGTTTTTTCGATTATATTTTAATGATTAATGTTTTTGAAATATATCACAAGTTCACGAATGTATGTTGTCCTTTTTTTAAGAAGTAATATTTATATGTCAATCACACTAGCTGGTAGTTAGGTACGTAATAATGAGTGTGTACTTTGACATTAGAGCTTCATGTGAATGAAAAAAACCTACACTCAAAGGAGTTTCTCTCGGAAGAGAGGGCCCCGGGTATACCAGGGTGCGAGAGATATGTTAGCTGCTATCTCACCTTCGGCAACTAAAAACCCAAAGACGGCGTGCGTTTTAGTCGGTTTGAGTTCGACCCTCCAGTGAGATTGGTATAAACCTAGGCGTGAGAAAGTGACGGAGTAACCGACTAGATGGAGCGACGATATACGCAGTGGCTGGTGGGGTGTGGAGGAGGACAGCCAAAGACCGGGTTGTCGTGTCTTGAGAGGCCTATGTCCAGCACTGGACTGCCGCGGGCTGATGATGAACCGTGAATCCGTTTTTTATAAACCAAGTTGAAAACTTTGATAGAAATATAATAGTATATAATATATAATACTAGCTGTTGCCCGCGGCTCCACCCGCGTGGACTTCTGATCCTGTACCCGCTGCTCCATTCCGAGCATTTAGGGGTATGAAAAACAGATGTTGACCGATTCTCATACCTACTCAATATGCTCACAAAATTTCATGAGAATCGGTCAAGCCGTTTCGGAGGAGTATGGCAACGAAAACTGTGACACGAGAATTTTATACCTATAGGTTTTAGATATTGCAGTGACGTCATTCTACACTAAAACTCGCAAGTCACTGCCACTAACATTTTAAATTCGTTTACGCGGTAATGAACTAGTCTATGGGTCTAGTTACGCTAGTATTGATGTGTTTTGGACCAATTTTGGGGCCAGGGTCTCTGCTCCTGTCTGCGTTCTAGACCATATCAAATTTCCATCTTTTTTTAATAACGCAGTATATAACCGCGCGGTATAAAACCAATATATATTATAACCACGGTAGCCTAGTTGTATGGGTAATGGACTGCTGACACGAGGTCTCGGGTTCGAACCCAGGTTTTACCACGGCACACTCCAATGACTTCGATGCTTTTCGAAGTTATGTGTGTAAGTATTTATCGCAGGTTCATAAGTGCCCGGTTAATGGCAACAGGCTTTAGACCTATTACATTGCGACCTAAACATAAACTACACCTCTGCCTACCCCTTCGTGGATATAGGCGTGAGTTTATGTTATTTTATGTTTTTTAATACAAATTAGGTGGCAGATAACCATGGCCTATCTGATGAAAAGTGGTTACCGTAGCCTATGGATGTTTGCAACACCAGTGGCGTCACACTCGTGCTTCTGACCTTGTAGAGGGAAGGGGGAGAGGGACTAGGATTTTCCGTACCCCGTAAAAGGTAGAGAACCTATTGCCGTAATGCGCTGGTATGTTTAATATCGGATGTAGAACAGTAGAGTAGAATAGCTAGTCCTTTTGGAACTAAGATTATTTTTAAGTATGGCAATGACATCATACTACCCATTTTTGCAATACTATTGAGTGATTTATGGCAATGCTTTCTAGTTATACTTCAATATGATGGATTTTGTATTGAAAGAGATATGACTATTGTGAGTTACGTATGGGTTGAAAGAAAAGTAGTGTTCTTTTATTGTTTTTGTGCCGCGGAAGTACTTAGTTGCCTAAGCATTATGGTCGCAAGCTATGATTTCGGTAACGTGGTTGCAACTAGATAAAAAAATGAATTCCCTGCTGTGTTTTTTTTTTATAATATCACGCCTATCCCCGAAGGGGCAGGCAGAGGTGCTAGCACCCACATTTCGCCAGTTTATATTTAGGTCCAAATTTAATAGGTGGCGATCCTATTGCCATTAACCGGGCACTTATAAACCCGCGATAAATACACACATAACTTCGAAAAGCATCGCAGTCATTGGTGTGTGCCATGGTAAACCTGGGATCGAACCCGAGACCTCGTTTCAGCAGTCCATTACCCATACCACTAGGCTACCGCGGTATTTTCCCTAGCACTTATAAATATGGGGTGCTTTAAGTTGGGCATTAGAAGGTTGTTAGTTCGGCAGCACGACTGTGATGCGCCTGGTGTTGCATAACATAAATCCAAACTCTTTCCATCAAGTGGGCCAGGTGCTGTATAAAGTACAGTGCAATCATAACGATTTCTCTAAAACATTACAATAAATTATCAAATTGTGTCGTATAATACAAACAGCACTCAATTAGAATTCACCCTAATTCACCCTTGCAACTTCATAGTTTGTCAAGCGTTAATTAATAAACTTGCCATTAACAAACTATAACTCGTGCCCCCGGGTGCTGTCTGTTTCCCTTATAACTATTATGGTTTCAGATGTTCTGTGTTGTCTTGAAACAAAATAATGTTATTAGTAAATTTCTCAGTGGTTTGGTTTTGATATTATATTAGATGCATAATATCATTGACAGCCTCTGTGGAGGTTACTCAGGAGGCGCGAGTTCGATTCCCGCGCAGTGCAAATATTTGTATGCATGAATATGGCTGTTTGAGCACGTTTGTCATACAAACATCTATGTCAGTGGCTACGGGTAGTTGAAGCCCTAAAAATATTACGTTGTGTGATCATATCTTTAGCTTACTACCAGGCGAGGTGAAGTCATATTAACGTATTCTTTATAAAAAAGTTAATTCTCAATACTATAAAGCCTACGCAACCCAATGTTCATTTCGCCATAGAAAATTTACTCAATAATTCATAACATTTTGTACAATATTTGTTGAGCTAAACTTCAAAGATAGATAATCTCTCATTCACAGATTATACGGCAGTCGGTACAGTGTACACGGAGCTTAATTAACGTTTGACAAAATGTACAAAGGCTGTTTAAAGACGGTGATAAGCCTAAGGGTATGCGTGCCAAGGATTTGGCAAGGGTGGGGTTACGGCTGTAATTGTAGGTAAGTATACGACGTTTTGGGGTTTTGTGGTTAAGATAATCTGAGGTGAAGTGTATAAGCAGTCAGAACGATGGTCTAGGTTCGATTCTGTAATTTTTATTTGTATTTAATTTTTTTTACTCGCTTTGATTTGTGCGGTTTGGCATTTGGTGTTGCTTGTCGTCTTTTTCATTAGGATAATGCACACAGACAATTAGGTCGTTACATATGAAATAGGAGGAAACCCATTTTCAGTACTAATATTTATGCATTTTTTTAGGTATGAAAAATCCAAATTGTATTAAAAAATTCTGTTTCAATGAGACAACATTAAGCAAACAGTAACTTTCATAACATTTTTGTAAGGTGATAACTGAAAAACCTAGTAATACGAAATATAACATCAAAATGGATACCATTTAGGAAGTACTGTTTTTGAAGATCGAATTTAATATAACAAGCAGCCAATAAAAGCTAAATTTTATACAGAGTTGTAATATATTTAAATCAAACAAAATAGAAATAATGGAAATAGCTATTAAATTACAGGAATAACGAACTCATTAATCTTTAAGAAAATTTTGGCAATTTAAATGTAATGACCTACATTTAAAAAAACTAAATATTTGCACTGAGAGGGCATGGATCTCTAATATAGCAGCTGAACAGTATACCTCACTCGTGTCATCCATTGGGGTTGATGCAAAATCGCTTTAAAAAACTACAATAGTGTAGACTAAACTTAAAAATGTAATAAAACATTAGAAAACTTTGTGTGGGTGTTTAATTAGAATAATTTCTAAAAAATCTAAGCATCTGTAGCGAAGAATTGTGCCTCGGGGGGCACTTTAATCTCTCCTGTCTCCTCCAAGTCCTCGACAAGTGAGAATACATAATCATACTTTAATCTGTTTAAGAATTCTTAAAGGACTTCAAAAGGATATATAATTATTAGGTTCATGACGCCCCAGGCTCGGTATAAATTTCTCTTTATATTTAATAAGTAATTTTGTATTTTTAATTATGATACTAGGATGGAATGGCATGGTTAGATATGTATTTAATAGTTTGTATGAATGTATGAATCTCGTTACTTGAATGCCCAAGAAAGGAGGGTAATGTTTTTCGAGACTGTATGTATGTATATTATGTATTTTATAAAGTGATGAATAGTTATGGTTGAAGTCGGGGCACGATTCTCGCTCATTGTCAATATTTCTATTTGTATAAATTGATATTTATCTGGGCGTATCATATTTGGACCATTGGTTGTGGAGGTCAGATGGACGTGGTCGCTTCACGGAAAATATCTAAGTTCAGCCGCATCACAATTAGACTAGAAAGCCGACCCCATCTGCGTTAGGAAAAGGTTCAGAGAATGATAATTATTTCAATCTTATCTTACTTTCATAGTGTCGTTATGCGAGATACTGTACCTTTATAAGTAAGTATATTCGACGACCTCCGGTAGGCGTAGCGGTAGTGAACGCGACTGCTACGCAGGAGGCGCGGTTTCAATTCCCGCTCTGTGCAAATATTTGTGTGCTTGAATATGAATATTTGCATTGGTCTGGGTGTTTTTATGTATAATATGTTTGAATTTCCAATAAAAAAAATGTATCTACGTATGTTTATCCGCGTTCTAGAACCCGTAACACAAGCTAGTTAAACTATGTTTACCACGGGTCTAGGTGACGTTGTATAGATTATCCTAGAATTTTGTCCTAGAATTGTCCTAAAATATAAGTAAACTTTCAGCCATCACTAGACAAATAAATTTAACACAATATTTAGTAGAACAATATCAAAAGTACCTCAAAGTTAAACCATTCTTTTCATGTGTCTGCGAGCTCCCTTCTGATGAATAATTACGTGGCTCTGATCAAAGACAGTGGAGATGTCAAGTGTCAAGCGTGATCAGTGTCATGTCAACGGTTTTTACGTGTTGGTGGCCTGTCAGTCTGTAAACGGGGATTTACTTTACGGACGTTAATCTTATTGAACAAAGACTCATCTTATGTATACTACATACTATAAATTTTATTTGGAGACTTTAACATCTGGAACGGGACTTGAAATCTGTAAAATCTGAGTGAAACTTCTATAAAGGGTCTATTGTGGAGTCAGGTCAAGGGTGATTTGGACTCTATGAAGACCTTGTAAGACGGAATACCCGTTGATTGGGTCTTTGGGTCTTTGATTGCTGGAGGTGAAATAATACAAGATCTCCTGGTAGACCCGGGGCCATCTCCTTTGGCCCATTTCGAGTGTGGATACCACAATCGCTATTACGCTATTATTAAGGGTTAAGGAGGTGGCTTTGCGATTGAAAGGTCCCAGGTTCGAATCCTGGCCAAGACACTACCGACGTGAATCTACTTCTATAACATGCAATTGAGCTTAGCTGGGGGGGGGGGGGGGGGGTTACAGGGAATATTAGTAATTATGGTAGCTAATATTCTTTGAAAATACATAGGTACTGTTTTTTTTATTATCACTGTTGATACGTTGATTTAGAGGAAAACACAACACAAGTACAGTAACAACATCGTAGCAGCAATAATAAATATTCTAGAACAATTACACAACGCCACCTAGACCCATAGAAAGCATAACTCAACCAGTTTGTGTGTTGGCTCTAGAATGCGGACATTAAACATACTATATACGTACAGATACATTTTTTTATAAATACATATAAAATATACATAGAAACATCCAGACCAATACAAATATACATATTCATTTACGAATATATTTGCACTGAGCGGGAATTGAACCAGACCAGAAAAGCTTATCCTGTCAAAGACACCTTGAAGGTCTGGTCTCTAGTTTTAGGTCCTCAAGCAGGAATTTCTCAGCAGAACCTTACCACAAGTATGGTGAGGTTGACTAAACCTTCAAAGAATCTTTAACAGGATAAGCTCTTCTGGTCTGGTTCAATTCCCGCTCAGTGCAAATATTTGTACATAAATATGAATATTTGCATTAGTCTTAACTATTTGACTAGATAATGACCTACAGAGTCATTCAGAACCCACAACGCAAACAAAAGCCTCCAATTCACCAACTGTTTCGACTCGGTCTTGAAGTAATCAATCAAACATTTGTGAATTGTCTGACAACTCGTGTTAACCAATTATTAATTACTATATACGTGTTAAATTAAATGTCGAGGTGAATTACTCAGTATGTTTTAGTTCTGGTATACTTGGGGCCACATATCATGAACCTAAATTAGAATGAATAGAGACCCTGTGGCGGCCGGATTATTTTGATAAATTGTATGTGTTGTACCTACTCACAAAATACAGCGAAAACGCGTGGGTACTGTATGTATAGAGTACATTTTATGTTCAAGATATATCCCTATAGGTATACGAGTATAGTCATGTTTATGTATAAAAAGGTTATGTGTGAGCGTGTGAGACTGTTCTATTCCTGGCTGAATTTGAAGCGATAGCGAAACAAATGATGGTCATGGACAAATAAATACTTGACTATGTAACTGCTGAGGTATATGCAATATCAGTACAAAAAATGGCGTTTTAAAGAGTAAAATATGTACTGTTAGGTAAGCTAGTGGAGCTGTAAAGCTTTTCGTTTCATGCGCTAAATCCCCACGGATTCCAACTCCATCGGAGCCGGTGAGAGGGGGTTTGTCGGACTGGAGTCGACTAAAACGCACGCTGTTTTCGGGTCGGTTGCCACACGTAAGATAGCAGTAGGTAAAATAGCCCTCGCACTCTGGCCGAGACACGGTCATCTCGTGGGGATGGCCCTGGATTGGCCCTTTGGGTGTCCATGTCTAGCCCCCAGATATGAAGAGGCGCTTGCCGTGCGTCACTGCTGCGGCCTGCTTCTGTTAAGATGACAGGCGACTCCACCCGTCACTCAAAGGACCGCACTCATTGGGGATGGAGGCCATTCTATGACCTCCGATGCCCGAGTCACCTTCGCTCATCGTGGGCTGTGGGAACCAAGAGTCTACTACGGTTCCGGTTCACCATCTCCTTCTTGAGCAGTACTTGCTCGCAGAAGGAGGCGGCGGTAGCCCAAAAGCTGTGAAGTCCAAGCGAGTAGTCAAAGCCCGCTGGAGAGATTTTGTGTTATCAGTGGGAAGACCGACGGCTTGATATCACTATGCTATGGTATGAAACCCTGCTTTGTCTTCTATGCTGATAGCACAGAGGACACTACCACTGACAGCACTGAAACTGTATGCTGTCAGCGGCAATCTTAAACTTATAACTATTCTGTTTTTTTCTGCTATTAACGCTCTCTGTGGCATGGCAGTAGGGAACACGAGTTGCGGGTTTGATTCCTGCTCGGTGAAAACTTTTGTATGCATGAATATGTCTAATTACATTGGTCTGTGTATTTCCACCCGTATTTTTTAATATCTTATTTATTTTATTATTGATTTAATTCTTTATTGCACACATAAATTTTATATTTATACAATAAGTGTTATGAGATGTTATGTACAAAAGGTCGAGCTCAAATTTTTGTTTTCATCCAGCAAACCCGGGAGTGTACAGAGGAAATTAAATGCAAAAAAAGACTTGTGTACATTTAATAAAGTATCTTAGTATGCATATCCCCATTCAAGAATCCATAACCTCATCATCTATGCTCACCATGAGTTTGCCCTAGAATATTTATTTATTTATACACCTCTGTTAACCACTTGGTAACCATTTAGGCATGTGTATGTTTAAATAATCTCAATTAGATCTAATCCGAGAGTGTACAACGTGTACATCAACAAAAACGCTAGCCTTGGTGGCTGCACAACACCGGAAAAGATAGAAGTCTGTTCTTACTTTAGCCTTTAGTTTCAATATTAATTAGATATTGAACTATTTTTATACTCATATGCTTTAAGAAAATCGTGATCATTCATTTTTCATTACGGAAGCTCATTAATCGAAGCTTAACAAGGTTAGATATATCTATTAGTGTAGGACAATACATTCTCTGTCTACATGGCAGAGAATAGTAGTCCTAGATTGCCCCCAATTCGTATTTACCGGCTTTCGAGTCTACCTAGATGTCTTGAGAGCTCGTCTTGGAATTCCTTACCAGCCCACGTGTTTCCTTCTTCCTTCAGTCCCGAGTCCTTTAAGCGGGGCGTGAAAAAGCATCTGATAAGGCCGTCAAGCTGAGCGCCACCATGGCTTGGTTAGTAGTGGGTTCACATCGGGAGTGTAATATCCAGGATTCGAACCCAGGACCTCTCGACTCCTTAACCGCTAAGATATAGATATGTGTGTCAAAATTCATTAACGCCAAATGCTAGTGAATAGGTAGTTGCTAGCACCTCTGCCTACCACTTTGGGGAAAAAGGTGTGAGTTTATGTTATGTTATAAAAATGAATCTCGAAATATGTTACTTAGCGCAAAACTTGAAACGGCTGAATCAATTCGAGTAATTCTTTTTTTGTTTGCCCGAGCCCTGCGGTTCGGTTTTATAGAGCAGAGTGAACGGGATCAGAAATCCACGGAGTTGCATGCAACATCTAGTATGGAATAAAACAATATATTTAACATTAACAACCGCACCGAATCGATGTTCCTATCTTCGCTATTTCACAGAAATGTTAATTTATTTTACTGTGTCATTTCAATGTCACAGAAAACGTGACAAGTAGCCAATTTCGAATTTTACTCTCGAAAACAACTGAAAGTTCGTTAAAACCGTGAGAAGGTCTACTATCGTTTCTCGCAAATCGAAAGATATTCGTGTTTATCTCGTTACGAGCCGTCAATTAGACGTTATCGGGCTGGACGCGAGCGCCGAGGACTTGCACTTTCCACTGCAGTCAACTTCGTGAGAATTGTGATATTGTTGGTATATTACTTAGGCAGCAAACAACAGGTCCTCAGCAATTACCCAGAAAGCCCACAGCAACTGTCACAATATAACATATTTATCCCTAAAATCTAAAAAATCATCGTCCTACTCTAGATAACTCATACATTTGGCAGCTTGGACACCGACTATCCTCCGACTATAATTGGAGGAATAGATATCACCACTAAAAAAAATAAAACATATTTGAAAATCATTGACTAATAATATATGTCCAAAAATATCCATACATACATATGCTCACACACGTAATCCCCGAAGAAGTAGGCAGAGGTGTATTTAACACCCAAATTAGTTTTCGGTCCCACGTTATAGGAGCGAGCCTATTGTCCCCAATCGGGCACTTTGTAAAAAAAAATATGTCCAAAAAGTTAAAAAAAAATTGTGTTGGTCAGTCTCTTTACTTTGAAATCCTACACTACACTTACTAGTAAAAGCACTTCTATATGTTATCAGAGCGTACGAAAGTTTTCCAACACCACTAAGAAATTGGCATTAACCTCCACCTTTGTAAAATTATATTTTTGTGCAAAAAAGTTTAAATTTATTAAATAAAATGAGAATGTCATCACTTAACGTTGCATCCCAATTCACACCTAAAAACTTTGAAATCAAAATCACTCCGCCATTATCGACATGTGTGTTTACCATCTTAAATAACAACGAAGGGGTAATATTAGCGAAAGAATCACCATAAAACGCAGATAACCATAAAACCACCATGGAACAAGGGGTGCATGTGATAAATCCCACATCCGAGACGTTAGTAATAGGTTAGGGTTGTAAGGTGCAGTCACTATCAGTATTAATTTTATTTTCACATTAACTTACTATTTTAGCTCTAAAATTTTCCGTAAAATAGTACATAAAAACTAAAACTAAGTAAATTATTTCAATGCAATTTGCAACACAATAAAATTGTTTGTAAATTTATTACAGTTCAATAACTTTGGGGGTGACGGTACAATTTATACTTACGAGAGTGTTGTTTTACTTACCGTAAAAAAGAATATTCGGCACATTGAACAGCGTTATTGCGAGCTGTACAGAGGATAATCACTATACTCTGTTATGCAATGAAAGTAATTTATGATTTTAGATTGACATGGTCATTTACATATTTGGGATATTTACCATGTTTGTTGATAACTTAGTGAATATCCCGAAATATTTAATAGTGAAAATTCAAGTGATTATTAAATTTGTACATAGTGTGTCAAATTTGATTCCACGATTGACCACTACATACCACAATTTGACCAGAAATAATGTGTAACCTTGTGAAACTGTTATACAGATGACTATATAAAAAATCACGTGATAGTGTCATAGTTAAAACTAGAAGAAAATTAGAAAAAAGAAAATTAGAAGTAACTTCATGGAACTCTTTTATTCAAAGGAGGCCAGCTGCAAACAGGATGGCCCCGGGTCGACCGGGGTGCTACGGATATGTTACCTACTATCTCATCTCCGGAACCGCAAATCAAAAGACGGCGTGCGTTGTAGTCGGTTCGAGTCCGACATAACCACTCTCACCAGCTCCGTGGGGAAATTGCACATGAAAAAAATGAAACTCTTCCATTCATGTTTTGTTCGGGCCTGTAGTTTCGGATGTCAGTTACGTGGTAGCCATCTTGTACTTACAGCACACACATTAGATTTGATTACGCAAATGTAAAATACCCAAGCTAAATCCACTTTCATATAATGAGATTGAATTATTTAATCACGTACATTCAGTATTAGTTAGGATTAGTAACCTAAACATAATTAAAAGTACTTTAAATAAGTTTTCTGAAATGAAATCTTATTTGTATTGTATGTGCAATATTCTGTAAGTGCGAAGAACATACCTCAAACGTGTTTCGCCTCTAAGCATCTTCAGGAGCGATTCCAAGATGCTGTTATGGATTTCGAACGCCTGTCAATAATTGACAGTAATGACACCTAACTCCAATCAAATATACAGGAAACATCAAAAACACTTGCTTCCGATTCTCAATCACTTACTAATGAGGCGTTTCCAACACAGAGCATATATCCTGCCACCTTATATGTTACACGTACATCCTGTGCCCCGAAACAAAACAGACGCCAGACCTATATTCTATACCCAGGGTTGTCACTTGTCACATTACCGCCAGCGCGGAGGTCTATTCACATGCAAAATTCACTGAGCATTAGAGCCAACCCTGACACGCGGAATGGATATTTTTGACGTGTGTACTGTCTATTTTATGACGTATAAATTTCATGGTTTTTACTGAATTGATGTCATCGTATTATTTTCAATGTTTGAGTGACGTGAGGGGATCTTTTTGTGGGTGTTTTATGACTTATTTGTTGCTTTTTTTATGATTAAGAGAGTGTTATGATATAAGAGCAGTTTTTGTTGAATATTAGGAATTATTTTAAGTGGAAACACCGATTAGCTCGGTGGTAAAACGGTAAATGCGAATGCCACGTATGGGGTCGATTCCTGGTTGGACTTAATCTAGATTGGTTGCAATTGAATGGAAGTGATTTTATAAGCATCGTGGATCAGACGGCATTTGCTTCTACAAAAGGTGTATTAACCAAATATGAAAAAGGAAAAAGATGGTCAGGCGTAAGCTAAATTCATAGGCGTAAGAAAATAAACGAATGGACAGAGTATATTTTTTTATTACAATTGCTGTAGCTATCGTTGGGATGATGGTTTCCCCTCCTTCCCCTAATATATTCTTTTGGCGAGGTAATAGGTGTGCGCAAAATAGGTGGCGAGCCTATTGTAACCGGGCACTTATAAACCTGTGATAAACACACACATAACTTCGAAAAACATCGAAAAGTCATTGGTGCGTGCCATGGTAAACCTGGGATTAACTCGAGACCTCGTCTCAGTGTCCATTATCCACACCACTAGGCTACCGCGGGCTACAACTAGTTATTCTATATTTACCTTTCTTGAACTCGATTTTCCATTTCTAAAACCAACTATTGACTATTCCAAACACCAGTCTGTATTCAAACTATCATGGAACACAATCAATTTTTAAGTGAAGCGGTCCTTTGTCACTTCAATGACTATCAGTGGCGATCTGTCACGCTCGCGACAGAATCATGATCGTCTCACAGATAACATCTCTCTTCGTGTCTCGTGACTTAATTTTTTTTTTCATTTACTTTTTTTTGGGGCACGCGTAGTGTTGTTGCGTTTACGAGTATTTAATTATCGATTTATTAGGTTTGGTAAACATACCACGAATTTGTTTGAAGAAGTTCATGCATACTAAAAATATTACTGTAAGTGAATTTATTCTTTGGTTACAGGTTTGGCTGGTACGGCCTTAGTGAGAGTGACTATTTTCCAACTCCAAGAAAAAAACTTGAGCTAGAGGCTCATCTGTCAATCGGTAGGTTTGCAGGTGAGCTTAACTTGGACTTGATGCCTCAAAACATACCCAGTAACTCAGAGTTCTTTGTGGAACACTACATACTTCACCATCATACTCTGAAGCTATTCCCAACTCATTTGGGATCGGCTTTCTAAAACTTAGATGCGGTTGAACTTCGATATTTTCTGTGAAGCGACTGCCATCGTACCTTTATAGTCAAATTAGAGATATTGAAGTTGTGTAGTCAGGCTAGTCGGACTTTTGGGGGCTCCAGCTACCCGTAACAACTGCCATAGATGTTTGTATGGCAACTGGAACCGACGGCTTATCGTGCTCTCTAAGGCACGACCAGACCAGTGCAAATACCCATATTCATGCATACAAATAATTGAACACAGCGGGGATCGAATCCATGCCTTCTGCGTAGCAGTCGCGTTCACTACCGCCACGCAACAGAGGATCTTGTACTTTAATAAATTGAATAATTAACATTGTTTTATTTAATTACATACAATATACAAAGTAAATTACAAAATTTAAATACATGTAACATGGCGTGATGCAATTATTTATGTACTTTAATTCCACCCAAATGAGATAAATTAAATGTATTTTAACTATAAAATATACATACTGCGTAAAGTACATAATTATAATTTCGGTAGGTATGTAGGGTCTTGCCAATTTTGCCATCCATAGAGACAAATAGAAACTAATATACTACATAAGTTTAGGTATGTAGGTACCAGGGGGTAATTAGGTACATACCTAACCTTACCATGATCATTATCATCATCATGTAGTCGTATTTTCCTGATCGCAACCGAACTCGGAGCTCAAGGTCCGCCTTCTTGCCTTCCTCTACCACTTTGCATGATCTTGGTCGTCCTTGTTAGTGAAACTATTGGCGCGCATATTACCCTCCATGACCAGGACGTCAAGCCGGAACCGGGCCGGGGTGCCATTGCCACGCAAAAACCTTTGAGCAGTCCGACTGGGGAAGTACCTCCGCCTTACAGAATACCGCAGCTAATAACCTTGTGTTGTGTTTCCAGCGATGAGTAGGGTAGCCAGAGCTCACTGAAGAGATTTTGAGTTGTTCTTCTCTGTCTTCTGCACTGACAGCACAAAGACTCTCTTAGCCTTCTTCTCTCCCTCCCTTCCCCATCCCTCCTCTTCTCTATATGGTCGGTAGCACGAATGTGTTGCCTCTGGTGTTGCAAACGACTAACGGCTACGGTAACCACTTGCCATTAGGTGAGCCGCGTGCTTATCTACCACCTAAGTTGTTTATAGAAAAATACGGCCCGAATGATTACCGTGTGAATTCCTGAAAACATTTGTATACGAGTTTAAAAATGTCTGGATATAGGTAGTTATGGCTACATAGCAGTACCTACAATATTCTCGGAAGATCTAATTACCTATCATGTGTGAAATATCAATCATCTCGTAAGCTCGTAATATACTCGAAATATAATATTCTCTTGAGTGAATCATCAATTTCGCGTTATTCCCGTTCACATTCGAGACCTTCACCTCAGTGTCCAGGGTTTATTTCCGGCTTTTGCTTCTACACTTTACTCTGTTTTAAACAGGTAGTGAGACTATTGGTACCTTGGGGGTCTGCCTCTATAACTGACTATTAAAAGTCGGTTTTACTATAGAGAGGTCTCGGGTTCGAAATTTGGATGTTAAAAAAACTTGGAAATGAGCTGTTCACCCAACTTGCTACTCAAGCAAATTATTGTATCTAGACAACCTAAATGTTTTTAAATAGACCAAAAAAAAGTAAAACCCGCTGATTTTTTCACCGGAGTCTTCTCAGGCCGGGTTACGAACCGGTAGTCCATTTGCTAAACTAACCCATAATATATTATTAATTTAAACGTTTTGTAATGGTTTATATAGGATAAATGAATTTCGAACGGCATTATATGACAAAAAAATTTAAACCATTCCTACTTAAGCAAACACTTTGCAACACTCTTTACTCAACAAACACGCACACACATACACAATCGAAAGTCGAGTACACATCTTAACCCAAATCTAAAATAGTTATTTTAAAAAATCCATACAAAAACAGTGCGCACTTGTTTACGGGACAAAATCTATGGTGTATTCGGGAGCAGGGGGAGTGGGGGACGGGAGGGGGGCAGTGGTAACGGGCACACCGCAGTCGCAACAGAAATAGAGTTTGACGTTTGAATCCGCGGTGGCGCCTGTTCACTGTCAACTTTACAGAGCAGTGATGGGTGCAGAGTTACGAGAGTGATTTAGGATGGAATTTAGTTGGCTGGGATGGATATTGATGGTGATGTTTTATGTAGATTTGTTTAATTTTGCGATTAATTGAGTTGTATCTGATGTTGATTAATTAGTTGGGGATGTGTTTTTTTATTGAGTTATCAATTTATGATATAAATGCCGAACTAATTTTAATTATATAATAATATTTTATCAGTTTAATGGTTATTTGCAGTTATGAATTGTTAGCCTAATGCTAGTCCTGTCATGGATACTATTGTCTATTCCGTTTTAAATTTATAAGTACATTTATTTTAATACCCATAGCATGAAAAGCTATCGAAAAGGTATCGAGAGAGCGGAGCATTACGATAGACATTTGACTATATTAACCTACGTGTGTACCTTTATATTACGAATTCGATGGTTTTTCAATAAATAATACAATAAGAAACGATTGCCTTAGTTCCTTAGTAATGCCAATTACTGTGTGTAAACGAGAATTTTATCTATTTAAGCAGAATTGTAGGAAGATTATGAGCTATCTAAAGCTCATAATACTTCCATCGAGATGAATAAAATTGGTTACAGTTTAAATTCAGGTTTTTACGAGTTATTATAAATGAGTCAGTCAATGTGCAAATGTTCAGAGGTAAAACATCACTCAGTTTTATTTGTCCAATATTCTACTAACCAAAATTTATATCTATATCTATGAATTTACCAACATGCAACATGCGTGCAAATGGTCTCACCAACATAGACGCCTAAGAGCATTTAAAGTGGACGAGAAAAAATTTAAACGCGAACACTGAGCACCTTCATCCCTTCATGCAATCAGAAAATACGCCTTCATGTCGATGATGATGACGGCCTCTCAATCTATAAGTTACTCTGCACCCATAAGGAGGGCGCGTTAAAATTGAAAATAAATTCAATATCAATTTGAGCACGAGCCAAGTGCTGTATCGCGTTTGTGTCGATACGTGACGTTTATATGCTCACTCGACGACGCGCCAGGGTTACCAGCTAATTTGTATAAAAACAAAATGGTGGATATTAATAAGGTGTTGGGAATAATAATTACTACGGAGTTTTATAGGTAAAAAACGAGAGAGTAATTTCCGAAAATTTATTTGATTTTATCCGACTCATTATTTGGTGTTTTTTTCCGTGCGCAAAATCACCATAGATACCAATCTCACCGACTCCGTGTTCGGGTCTTCGGGTGCTGGAGGGGAGATAGTAAGCGACCCAAGGCTATTTCGCTTTGAGATGGTCCCCTTCGGTTGTGGGGACCTCGGTGTCTCCATCTAACTCCCGGATATGGTGAGACGCGCATTATGCTTCTGTTAGGGTGACGGGCGGGTCCTCCCGTCACCATCAGCCCCGCGCTAGATGGAGGATGGAGGTCATTCTGTGATCTCCGACACCCGAGTCGATTATTGGGTCGATGGTGTTATTTAAAAGAGAGGATTAATATATTAGATATTCGGACGACCAACAGTCATGAAAACACTACATACAGGTATTAAATAAGTCCTCGCTATTATACATAAAGTACCTACGTTAAATTGTTTTTAGATTACGTTAAAACTAATTTATTATAGCATATTTAAAACACTAATAAAAAAAGAGTATTCTAACCAAAATTAAGTTTCAGATCAACATTAAAAATTACTATTAAATTTAAGTACAGATTTACAAAAAAATAAATGACTTAAATATTAAATAGAACCCACTGGACGGGTTCTATTTAATATTTAAGTCATTTAGTATTAGTCTAATTTTAAAGTGTCAAATTGCTCATAGTAATAATAAACAATTTGTAAACATGTCAAAATTCAACATAATTTGAAAATGTCGACACAATTCTGCTCATTAATTGCCTGTCAAACTGTGTTAATGACAGGAAAAGGCAAATTTGTCACTTTTTATACGTGTTTGACAACCGTATCTCTTTTTTTAATTTTTACACGTTTGATTTCATTAAACTGTAGTAGTAAGTACCAAGTGCGATTCCCAAGTTAGTCGAAGCCCCTCATCTCTATCCACACCTTCAAGGAGGTTGGGTATGAGTATTACAAGTCAAACAAACGAGTCTACCGTGATGGCGGAGAGAGAATATTACCACCCCTTCTCATTCGGAGGGTGTCGTAAGGGGTGACACATGGAAAAATACGTAGACAATACCACTGTGAGAGTAGAAAAACTTGAAATGAAACCCTGTACCAATCCGTCTGGCCAGCGTAGAAACAAATTCAAATTCAAATGCAAATGCTTTATTGTGATTTGTGTTATTGCGTATTGTGTATGTTAGTGTGATTGAGCAAGTCAAAGCTTTCCAATGTTGGGAGAGACCTATGGTACGATGCGCGAGCGATTGAGTGGCAGCCACCTAATTCTGGCGGTGCGGTTTCTTCTGTATATTATTATTTACACCTTCTTCTTCCCTTCCTTTAAACTCATTCCTTTCCGAAGTTGGTTAATATGTTTGTCAATAAAAATAAAATTACTTAATTTGTTTCACTCTTTTCTTAATATTTTATCATCATTATACCATATAAGTGGTAGGCACGCACAACACCCACCGTCGGTCGTCGGCGCACCGATAGATCTCTTCAACATCAGGGTACTCATACTGCCGAACCTATGAGAGCCTTCTGATGTCCTTCTTGAATTCTTTTTCTTCATAATTCTTCATGATGTGTATTTTTCATCGCGTCTTCACAGTGACAACCCTGTCACACATTGGATTTAATTTTAATAGGAATGTATAGTTTATCTATCGTCGGACATTCTTTAACGATAACAGAGATTTGAATTTATTACTATTCATTTGCTTTTAGACACCAACTGTCAAAATAATGGAGTCTGCAATATATTGGAGTTTCTATTTTAAAAATATCAATAATGGTAATGCCTTTTTCCTTGCATAGATTAATAAATGGGTAGTCATGAGTGTGATGACAGAATTGGAACATCATATAAATAAATAAACAGATAATTATTCTAAGACAATCTAGACAACGCCATCTAGACACATGGTAAGCTTAACTAGCTTGTGTTCTAGAATGCGGATAAAAATACTTCCATACATTTTTTTGTAAGTATATACATATTAAGTATACATAGCAACACCTAGACTAATGCAGATATTCATATTCATGCTCACAAATATTTGCCATGCATCTAAGGCCGAGTCTGATATTAAACAGGCCTATCACTAGCTCTGTTATAGTTATCTTTTGATAGAATTTGACGTTTGAGCGTAGCCGGTTACAGTTAGCGTCAAGTTATGACGAGATTTTAACTATTGTCAAATGGTGCAACCCGTTTTATATCTGACCGGTACTTCAACGGTACTGTTAATGTTAAAGAACGATCGTGCAACCCAGCCTTAAGTTACTATTCCGTTACTAACAGTGAAAACCTTTAATAGGCTTTCAGATAATTTATTTTGTCATTTATCCGATATATAGCTGTAAGTTTTCCATGTGAAAATAAATCATAATATATTCATAATCACAAGATTAATGAATAACTTCTACTTTCAATGAAACCGCATGCCATTAGAGGTCAACCTTATGTATTTACCGAACCGATCGTAGTTCGTTTGTACGTCAATTTTGAACTCAAGAAATTAGCTATACAATTACAATAATTATATTGTAATTCATTCAGCCGTTTTTACGTGATGAGGTAACAAACAGACCGACAGGCGTAGATTCTAAATATAGTTAATTAGTGTTGTTGCTATTTTATTATCGACAGTCGTTTAAAAGAAAATGAATGCTTTTTACTTTTTTTTTATTGAAGTCGGTATTTAGAGGTTTTTATACAATAATTTCTAGTTATATTAGTGAGTCATTTATGAATAATAAATATTATTTATAAATACATTGATAGAAATAACATTATCATGATGACAGTGTCGATATCAGCTGTATTCAAAGCTACTTATAGTAACAAACAAATCTGTGAACTGTAGAAGGACGCCATTTTCTATTGACTAAAATTAAATCGTGCCAAATTGTTTTTGAACTTTAACAAAACAGAATACATTAGTGACAACCTCAGTGCCTATAGGTTAATGGTTAAGGTGTCGTTACGATAGAAAAATCTAGATTTCCAATCATAATCATTACACTCATCATTCACTGATCATTTTGCGAGTCTATTCCCAGCTTAGTTGGGGTCGGCTTCCTAGTCTAACTAAGACTTCGATATTTTCTGTGAAACGACTACCATCGGACCTCCACAACCAAACTGGTGATATCGAAAAGTGCTCCCCGAGGGATAGCCATATTCATTCATACAAATATTTGCGCTTAGCAGGGATCGAACCCATTACCATTACACTACCGACGTGAACTCACTACACAAGCGATTTATGGTTAACGAAACCGGGGTCTTAACACGATCATATAATAGATACAATAATTTACCTATTGATTTGCATGATTTCGGCCAGATTGCACTAGCCGTGATCACAAGCTGACAGAAGGAGGGCTACTACAAGTGATTAACTTGCGCTAAGAAGTGTAGCAACTTCCATATGACTTCAACTAGGCCTTAAAATTATTACCGAGGCCCAATTCTGCTAACCGAAATTACCTAAAGTTTCAAATCACGATTAATTTTACATATTTTTTTTCCAAATAAAAATTTTCCAAATTTATTTAGCTGCAACATTTTCGGTTAGGAATTTATTTTCGGCATACCCATTTTCATCAAGTGCCCGGCGCGCCTCCGATTGCTTGGAACCGAAAAACATAGTTAGCGAAATGTGGGTGTTTAATACACCTCTGCTTACCATTACGGGCGTGAGGACATACATTTGCTCACGCCCATAATCCCCGAAGGTTTATATATATGTATGTTTTAAATCACGGAAAGTACTGAATTCGTTACAACATTCAAGATTGGGTACTTGCGTATATGAATCACTCTATAAAAACCGGATATACATAGTTTCAGCCTGCCGCAGATAATGTTTTACATCAATAAACATATCTAAACCCAAGAGTAACAATATATTCCTGGAATATCGACACAGCCGCGAAATATGTCCGCTGTCGCGTCTTGTTGTTTTAGTTTATGATTGACGGTAATTGCTTCTTGAATGTTGGTGTGTTTTGTATCAAGATGTCTTGTTTGTTGATTGTATTTTGTAGCCAAGTATGTGTGAGTGTCGGTTAGATCACACACACATGCATGCATTATAATACTAATTGAGACATGTGATTCCGTATGTGTAGTTGTCGGTTGTTCTTCTTCTTCAGTCGAATTGACGGCATTTTTGAGTTGTCATTTCCATCGTGGTGTAGTAATTTGTTTCACGGCAGCGCCGCTACTCACGGAGAGGGCCCGAGCATAGGTTTCGCTCTTCGGGAAGGCTTACTACGTACTACATATTACGGGATGCTTAACCGATAGTGATGATGATAAGGCCGTCCAATTCTACCCAATGCAGTATTAATATCTTAGTTTTTACTTTAAAAATATACAAGTTTATAACTTTTTAATATCCTATAAGTAGCCTAGCGGTATGGGTAATGAACTGCTGAGACGAGTTCTCGGGTTCGATCCCAAGTTTTACCATGGCACACAACAATGACTTTAAATGCTTTTTGAAGTTATGTGTGTATTTATCGCAGGTTTATAAGTGTTCGGTTAATGGCAATAACCTCGCCACCTATTACATTGCGACCTAAATATAAACTGGCGAAATGTGGGTGCTAGCACCTCTGCCTACCCCTTCACGGATATACGCTATTTCCTTAATATTATTTCCCTTTTTACTCAACTGCCAAAGAGAGGTTATTTACAGACTAAACTGAGTTTTATTTATCAAAATCTAATAAGGGAATTGGCACCGGAGACAATTTCCCTAAAACCCTACAGGGCACAGAAGGGTGTGTGATAAATAGGTGCTGGACCATCGACATACATAAATTATCAGTTTGTCCGTCCGTTGGAGATCACGATCTGCGTACGCTTCAACACTTTTTGTTACCAGTGGTGATCGTCGTATACAGGATGTTTAAACTTTTGAATTGCAGGAAATTGCAAAATTTGAAAAAGAAAATAGTAGTGATTATGTCTTCATTGTAAAATCAATCTTATTCTCTGTTGGAAATAGGCTTCTTTCGCTTAAAGGCACTCGACCTCTGGTTTCAATTACTAGCTTCTTCTACATTGTACCTGGCTATCTAATATTTTGGGTTCTAATAGGTTGTGTGTATCTGTCAATAATTAGCATATTATCATAGTCCACTACTCGACATCGGCCTCTCCTAATGTTGGGACGTTAGACTTACTGTTTCCAAGCTGACAAGATGGATCCAGGGTTTCATTTCGAGTATTCCTTCTCTCGCATTATTACTAAGTTATTCATAATATTAAATGTAATTAATCGATATTATATCCTTTTAATTTGTAGTTGTATTACTGGCTATATATTCGCAACAATGTTATGAAAAAATAATAATACATAACTTTAATACCATCGCGCAATGTCTTGACTTGACATCCACTGAAATATTATCCACTACATTTTTGACAGTAAAGTGTATTCCACATTCGAATATTGAAACGTCACATCTGTCAGTTAAATATGACAACCCGCTGTATAGTGTAGGGCAGCCGCAATGTTTCGCGATAATATGGGTATATTTCAAAGACATATATTTTATTCAGTAGCTAGGTGGTTTGACATTGATTTATTTATTGTTATCTGCTCTACCCCTTAGTGATAGGGTTTGAAGACGGATACTTTTGAAAACGGGACTGTTTTATTTTTTATCAGCTGGGTGTTTTATGGTTGATTTGAGATATTTTGTGTTTATTTTGTTAGATAAGTCTTTTAAGATAAAGATGTTTTCTGGTTTAACGTATTTTTCATTATTTATAGGGTGTATTAATTATTTATACTGTTGATTGATGGCACTTGGTGGAATTTGTTGTTACGTAACCTCTGAGGATGCCGTAAGGCGAAACCGGTCAGGTCTATTAAACAATAAAAATACTGTGGAAAAGTACAAGGTGTATTAATTGTTTTAAAACTAGCTGTGCTTTCAACTTTGTTCGTCTGAACTGAGAATTCTGAAATTATATTAGAGAAAACTTCTTCGATCGGGCGGAAATTTATATTTTCTTAGAAATGAAAATTGTCTACGTCACGATGAGGCTCTGGCACAGGTATGGCTTTACTAGTTCAGATGGCAGTCTCTCCCATAAGTGGACTACAGTCTCCAAAGGCAAATACTCTTTCCTTGGTTACATCATTAAGTATTGGAATTCCTTACCAGTTACGTAAACTTTTCCTTCTTCAAACAGTCGCGGGTCCTTTAAGCGGGGCGTGAAAAAGCATCTGATGAGGCCGTCCAGCTGAGTGCCACCATTATAACAACGTGACCTTATTTCCTGAGACATTGCCTTCAGCTTACCATCAGACTAGTTGAAGTTAAATTAACATATCCAATATAAAAATGCCTCAAATGCGAATAGGATCATAATGAGTCTATTATGTTTTAATATGTTCAATAAAGTGGCATGAAGTTCGTGAGGACGTTTAACATGTTTAGGTATGCGAAGACAAAAATAAAACTATTCTTCCTTTAATTATCCATGGTTGGTTTCATGGTAACTTTGACACGGGGACTATTTATACGATTCTCTTTGGGTGTACATACTAAGCGTGTCATATCAGAACTTACAAATGAAAAAATTGATAAAAAAATATGTTTTTTGTGTCAATTTTCTTGTATATTTAGTTATTACAAGTTTTTATTTAGTTTTACGTGTCCCGGTGTGTGCAGTAATAATATCTTACAAATTGATTTTGTCATACTTTCCGTTTTTTTTGTGTGACTCGTTGTATGTTAAATAGATGGTTAGTCATATTATTATGATATAGACGAGGACTGATGGTGGAACGGAAGATGAACCCAATACTTTGTAGTATAGTAACGAAATCCATTCGATCGTTTGATGCATCTGGACCACTACTCTAGTCTTACTTATATTTGCAGTAAATCAAACATTTTGAAGTAGTCGTTATATGATGGAAATTCATTGCAAGAAAAAATATTGGAGAAGGGGGGGGGGGGGGACTCACGCCGTGATTGTCCCAATACTTTGTAGTCGACTAGACGTTGCGAATTGTATCCTTCCAAGAAACTCCAAGTATAGCCCGCTCAATAGCACGCTGCGTGACTTTATTATGAACTAACCCCACCGTCAGTGTCCATGTTAAGGCACTGTAGGTCACTGGCAGGACCTCACCTCCGGCAACTAAAGACCCAAAGACGTGCGTTTTAGCCGGTTCGATACCGACATATCCTCTCTCATCGGCTCCGGTAGGATTGGTATCCGTGGGGATTTCGCGCACGGGAAAATAGGTCACTGGCAGGACATATTTTTTTAACGTGCGAAAAATCCCCACGGATACCCCCCACCGGAGCCGGTTGGGTAGGTTATGTCGGACTCGAACCGACTAAAACGCACGCTGTCTTTTGGGTCTTCAGTTGCCGGAGGTGAGGTAGTGCCAACAGTGCGATGTGCGATGTTCTCTTCGAGATGACCCTCGTCGGGTGTAGGGACCACGGTGTCCCCATCTAGCCCCCGGGTATGGGAACGCACATTGCGCCGCCACCGCCGCGGCCTGCTTCTGCTAGAGTGACAGGCGGCTCCACCCGTCTCCCCCAGGTTCCCTCTCATGGAGGATGGAGGTCATTTTGCGAGCACTGGCAGGACAAACTGATCTTTTACTATTTACTACGTCTTTTACTATTAATGTATTAATGCCGCACCTTACTCACGATGCGGTAAACACAATATGCGCTTGTAAGGACAGCAATTACACAGTTACTGTATGTGAACATTATAATATCATCATAATTGTACATTTCGTGATTATGTTCACGTTTTATATTAGATATGTTCGACTGTGTACATTTTAGTTGCGGCTTGCCGTCGACCGTCTGCTAATCGTTTCCTTAACACATTTTATTGAATACTAGTTGTAGCGCGCAGGTTTGTCTGCGTCACAAAAGATGTATCTCATTAGGCACAGGCAGTGAGTTCATCCTTACACATTACGACCGGACACTGTGCGCACGGTATGGAATGAAAGGAGCTTCATCCCGCGCACGTTCAAGCTGTGGAATGAACTCTGCTGTGGTTTTTCTCAGCGAATGCAATATGTGGTTCTTCAAAAAGGGCAATAGAAGGTTTCTATAGGGTTGGCAGTTGGAGTGTGACGCCTATGGTATTGAAAACCGTCCATGGTCAAACGTCCATTTTATTATTTACACTTGAAAAATTCATTCTGAGTTATTACGGAAAAAACACAATTATTTTGAAAAACATTGATTTTCGCTCATTCATACTTACGGTCTAAATTTTAGCATTTTGGGTCCCCGCCCAGATATACGTTGAGCTACCGGTAACCCTGTATAATGTGTCTGTTATATAAACCCTCCTCTTGTATCACTCTATCATATTCAAGTAACCACATCAAAATTTGCTGCGTAGTTTAAAATATCCATGCATGTTAATCATTAACTCATTTTATTCAATAAAATTTGTGTATTGCAGTTTTGTGTTAATTTTATAATTTAGTTCTGAGGAAGTTGTTAGTTTTTATGTT
Organism: Pelosia muscerda; assembly: GCA_963691645.1. Taxonomy (NCBI): domain Eukaryota; kingdom Metazoa; phylum Arthropoda; class Insecta; order Lepidoptera; family Erebidae; genus Pelosia; species Pelosia muscerda. The sequence continues at coordinate 11,564,545 of OY829114.1, read as the reverse complement.
TATTTAATTAATAGTTTTGATAGGTTTACTTGAGTGTTATTTTAAGGAAGGATGCGGAAGGCGGGGTCGTGTCGGAAGTTTGGCGCACGTTGTTGACTTAGTTTGGTCCTGCAGTGGATTGCAATTAAGTCCCAGTTTGACTGCTGTAGGACGATCTAGGTGAATTGGGGTTACTTGGATGCAGAGGGTGGGGGCTATAGCTGTGGTACACTTTAGAAAACAATGTGTGCACACTGTGTCTGCACTTAATCAAGGCGACTGCAAAGCTATTAAAGTGACCGAATTTCGTACTGTATTCATTTGGTTCAAAATATACACGGTGTTAGATCTACAGAACTTCGATATCGCCAATTTGGTTGTGGAGGTCCGATCTTCGTTAGACTAGAAAGCCGACCCCAACTGATACAGAGTGTTAGGGAAACACTCCAGAAGTCGAAGGTACATACTACATATTGGCATAAAAATAGTTTTACTTCCATTCCTAAGAATTTTGATACTCCCTCCGGAGCAGTACATTATACTCGCTCACAAGCATATTCGCAAAACATCATATTCTCGTGTTATGATATTATCGCGTCATGATATTCCTACAGTATGATAGTCGAATATACTTTTGTTGTAGTTTGAAGAGACACTGCTCAAAGTGATTGTTCAACTCAGACCGGAAGTTGCGCACACGCCAATGTAACACAATTAAGTTAGTTATTCAAAATTTAGTACTTCCTGGTTTATTATTTGGAACTAATTCTTCATCTTTGGTCAAAAAATGATTTTAGAAATCATAAATTCTTTTGAAATGAAGGAACCACGAGTAATTATTTATTAGTACCGTTGGTTTGCAAGATATTTGGGCCCAGCTGACTTCGGCTCCATGATCTTGGTGGGGCTTCCTCATTGATTGGTAAATCATGGCTCTTGGTTTACCAGAGGAAACCTGCACCAGAAAGCTTATCGAAGAGCCTCATTTATCAATGTCTTGAGCCTCGAAGATTTTCGTGGAGCTCTATACACCTTACACTGCTACGCCTTGTTTGCCACCTTAGTAGTATATAGAAATCTATATAAATGTAATTCAATTTAGTATTACTACAAGTACCTAATCACATTATGATCTCACTACTAATAACTTTTTAACTTATAGGTTTATTTATGACTGCGATTGTTGGGAACGGAGTTAGTCAGTGGTTTAGTCATGAATCTGTGACGCAGGTTTGATTCCCGATCGTGTAATTGCCATGTCGTGAACTCTCTGATAGCGTTACTTTTGCATAAATGCCTGATTGTGTTGTGACTAATCGAGTGTTGGTTTCCATTGCACGTTTTGATATTGTACTCGCATATATTTTTGTTAGATACGACATATGACATTATGAATGAAGGCGCATCAGTTTGGAATCTCTCTAGACTCTTGGCTCTAGGGTCTTATTTTATTATATAACTAGCCTATGCCCGCGGCTCCACCCGCGTGACAGTCGTTTATCGCGACCTAAGCGTCATCTGTGCAACCTAAATTTTATATTACTAATCATAACTCTGGTTCTACTTAACCGATTGCAATCAAACAAACGTAAGAAACAACTTCAAACAAAAAAAGCCACATCGATATCCCTTCAGTAGTTTTTGCGTTCATTGCGGACAAACGTAACCTTTTTTACAATTATATATCTAATAGTATAGAAATGTTAGATACGACATAAGTTTTATGAAAGAAGGCGCATCAAGATAAGACCTTTCTAGACTCTTGACTCTGAGATCTTATTTTATCATATTAAATGTATTTGAGTTAATCCAATTTGTGTCCAACATCGTCAGTCATTCATAAAGCTAAAAACTATATAAGCTTAAGAAAACATTAATGTCAAATACCACTACTGAAATAGTTAATATACTTACGTTAGACTATTATCTTACCTATTAGTAATTGCTTTTATTCATAATGGAGTACCTACACTTTTCTACGAGAAAATTTATTCATTTTAAGTACCTATGTTTAGACTAGACTCGACTAGACTCCCAGTTAACAACTTTCTGGCAACACAAACTCAAGTAGTTAAGGCGTACCACTCCCTGGCAGTACGATGGTGAATACCTTATAATTCGATGAACTATAAGCATGTGACTAGGTACTACTTTTAATTTAGGTGTATTTAATGCAATCTGGTTTAGTACGTGATGTAATACGGCATATAAGCGCTTTGGTGTAGACTGTTAGCTTATATTGCTAATAATAAATGAATGAATAAATGAATGCTTTTCGTTCGTATGAGTGGAGTAGCAACCATGATGTAATGGCGCATCGCTCTGTCTGATCGTTTTTAGACGAAAGCGGCTAGGATAAATTAGGATACGCAATCCTGAGGTAAAGCAGATAATTGGCCTAATACACTCCACATGAGTCTCTTCCAATGATGTGAGAATTGGCATATTGTTTCCAATTGCTACAGGGTTTTATTATGAGTATACCTTCTCTCACAGTATTATCGTGGGTGTATTTTTTTTCGTTTGTCGCCTGCCTTGGATGGGATGAGGTGGTAATATTTATTTATTTATTTATTTATTTATTTATTATCATATGGAAAACTTACAGCTATTACATCTGATAAATTGTAACATAATCACATGTAAGCCAATTACAAGTTTTCACTTTCAACCGTTGCCACACGGATTAATCCCGAAGTGCATTCAATAAATCACCAAAAATTTAACATCTTTGAATTATTTTTTTTATATTAACAGATTTCCCGTGACGTATAATAGTGGGAACGAACCCAGTACGCTCGCACGTCCTTTACTCCAAACGAGGACATTCGCACGTCTTATAAACATAAGTACCTATTAGCATAGCGAATGCATTATTACATGTCATGTGCAACACTGGCAACACTGATCCGTGTTGATAAACAACTGTGCGATTGGTGATTTGTTGGGCTAATTAATCGTTGGCTGGTGATTTGAATGTTTGTTGATTAGTTTTATTGATTTGTATTATTTTAGAAATTACAAATAGTGGTGAAATCAAATTGATACTTAGTTAAGTGATGAATAATTATTTAAAACCTCGTTTTTTTTGTTCTGAAGTTTCGTAGGGGAAGAAAATATAGAGGTGTTATTTAATGAATAAAACTAAGTTGTACTAATTCTTTTTTTGTCATGTGCAATATCCCCACGGATACCACTTCTGCCAAAATCGGAGGTGGTGATTAAGTTGGACTCGACTCAACTCAACTAAAAAGGTTTACTAACCCTAATATTCGTGTTTCACGTTTACTACTGCCACTACCAAAATTTGAAAGAAGTGACAAACGTAAAAATATGCAGACAATATCTCTGCGAGAGACGGACAACTAATCATCTGGACAACAGCAGGTAAAGCATAGGAAGAGGCCTAGGTCCAGTGGACTACGATCAACTAATTAATTGATTGAACCCTGACATTTACTTGACTTGCTTTTCGATTGTTCATAATAAAGGGCAATAATTAGGGAGAGGACGTAGTAAACCTTCCCGAAGAGCGAAACCTATGGTCAGGCCCTCTCCCTGAGTGGCGGCGCTGCCGTGAAACAAATTACTACACAAAGATGTCTTCGTCTAGACAGAAGAAGAAATTACATGCAATTGACCACTGTTTATGGGATTATTTACTGTTAGTTAGAGAACAACCATTTCTTGTATATATTAATAATATTATTTCAAATGATTTATTTACTAAGTATTTTATTTAATATAAATTATAATATTTTTAACAAATGTAGGCACTTAATTATTGTAAAACTTTGACATTCATAAGTGCTCTTTATGTGCCTAAACTGAATAAACGAAATTGATTCTTTGATTTTTTGAATAGACAGTCAAAACGAGTACTACCTGACGAGGACTGGCGGTGAAGGCTACAATAGTCCGCCAGCTGCTTCTGTCCTACTTCTCAAGTTTCCTCTACTATCATTAAACAGTTTAAGTTTTATCCTACCCGATTTTCTATAAGTATATCTGTCTTTCCTGACCTCCGTCCTCCGTGAGTGCGGGTCTGGGCGTGACTAGTAGAGTCGCCTGTCACTGGTAGACTGTTCGCCTCCCCGTGCCCGGGGGCTAGACTGGGACTCTGTGGTCCCGACAAACGGAGGAGGTCACCTCCAGCAACTACCAAAGATGGCATGCGTTTTAGTCGGTTTAAGTGCGACATAAACACCCCAGACGGTTCCAGCGTCCCGTCAGCGATTTTTAGCAGAATAAGGTTTTTATCAATGAATACTGTTTGCATATTTTCTAAGTAACATAAAAATGTTATATGAAACCTAAAATTTATACAAGAGTTCTTATCTATTGCTAAAGTAACAAACAAACATTATACTAGTAATATTTGCGTACAGTATATATGAAATTAATACTGTCATTCAATGTCGAAACATCAGATAAAGATACACACAAAGACCGCTCTAAGATGTCGTGAATGTAATTGTTTTTTGTATTAAAGATGTCGTGGGCGTCGCTTTTTATTTGTCGAAGAACTCATTCCAGCTATAGAACACTGTGTGTCACTATAAGGAAAACTATTCGATATCTAAGACACGTAGTTTTGGACTCTTGCACGGTGTCCAATGTGTGTGTTGGTGGGAAGTAAAGAATTTAATAGAAGACCCCTGCTGGTTTCACCATGTTCGATGGATAGATGATACGAAAGTCACTATCGTCCACGAGATGACGAGCTTTTTTTTATCACGGGACCTTTTATGTGAGAATTGTCTTCTTATATAAATTGGATTTTTATCTTTTGTACTTCACTGTACTTTGATTGAAAGATGTCTGTAAATCGGTCGAGTTATTGTATTGTTTTTTTTATTGTTAGATCGCTACTATTCTTTAAGCATGTTGCAATATATACGTGTTTCTGTTATAAGAAAATATATAAGGAAAAATAAATTAGAAAAATGGCAATAGGCCACCTATTACATTGGGACCTAAATATAAACTGGCGAAAAGTGGGTACTAGCACCTCTGCTTACCCATTCGGGGATATAGGCGTGATATTATAAAAAAAATAATAATTAGAAAACTATTACTAACTGTCATAGAAAGAAATGGCAAATCACACCCTTCCAAACCAGTAAGAAAACTTCTTAGCTGAGAGGATATGATATCGTACGTGCAATATTCCGCAAGTGCAAAGAACAAACCTGATACGTGTTTCGCCTCTGTACGAGGCATCTTCAGGATTGGCATTTAACGCTTACTTCAATAAGTTATACCGCGGCCGGTAGCCTAGTGGTATAGGTAATGGACTGCTGAGACAAGGTCTCGGGTTCGATCCCAGGTTTACCATGACACACACCAATGACTTTGCGGTGCTTTTCGAAGTTATGTGTGTATTTATCGCAGGTTTATAAGTGCCCGGTTAATGGATTGTCATTAACCGGGCACTTATATATACATACAATCGCCTCGCCACCATAGGCTCGCCACCTATTACATTGGGACCTAAAATATAAACTGGCGAAATGTGGGTGCTAGCACCAATGCCTACCCCTTTGGAGACATAGGCGTGAGTTTATGAGTTTATGTCAATCAGTTATATTTCTGTTATTTTAGCACTGAGTGTGGGGTAGGTATTTGATGTAGGTTTTCCTTATGAGGTTGGAGGCTAAAAGTGATGTTAAAAAAATAATTTAAAGAAAAACAAAAAACCCGACTGCGTAAACTGAAAAGAATGAAACAAGCCCAGTAGTTTGATATTCATACAATACTCACAGTCGGGGCCCATTCAAAATTTACCAATTAAATCTTCCAAGGGGCCCCGACTGTGAGTAGGTACTTATTGTATGAATATCAAACTACTGGGCTTGTTTCATTCTTTTCAGTTTACGCAGTCGGGTTTTTTGTTTTTCTTTAAATTATTTTTTTATTTTATACTTTTTAGTTACGATTCATTGAAAAGTTATTTTTTTTTACCAAAAATATTTTTATTTGTATATCGTTTATACTTAAAATATAAACTTAAATCAATAAGTAAGAAAATTATACTCTGTCTAATTTAGGATGATAATTTTGACAGTTCACGTCTATGAAGTAACGTATTTTTTATTCAGAAATTAATACTACTAAAATTATCGTAACTCATAGACAAGTACCGCCCACTTATCGTAGTGAAGCGTCTTGCAAGAATACAGCATAATTGACTATTGCCAAATGAATCGAATAAATCGAACTTATGTTGATTTATTAAAACTATTAAGTACGTATCTACTACAATTTTTTGTAATATAATTAGCTTAGTTTATTACAAAACATAAATATTATATCATAAATAGCTGTAACTATGGCTAATTATCCTTCTATATTTTGTAGCGTATAAAAAAGGGGTGGCCGATTGTGGCGTATAAAAGGGGTATAAGTACTCTTGGAGTTGAAAGAATATAAAAGTTTATAAGTAAGCTACAATGAATCTAAGTTTTAAAATAGTGCTATCGGATAGTACTCTCGGTAGGTCAGCACTGAACCATTGGTTCAAGGACCTCTTAGAAGTTTGTAAGTATAATCTGACCATGGGTACCTCGGGAATGTTAATGAAAGATATCACTGACAAGTATATATAGTTTATATTATTAAACGAATACTGTTAACAATGGTGGACCTTATGTCTAGTTAATCTACATATTGTCCATCTCATCGGGGATGCACAGCACTCACGAAATATAGCCTCGGTGGCAAACGAACACACGCGACGCGGACGAATGGCCATGTAATAAGGAAACTTGGTGGTGAAATACCTCGTATCACGAACGATCGTGATCTGATGCCTGTCCAGCAACGCGTCGCGCGCCGCTCGCCGTCTTCACTGCCTCCGTCGCTCTGCAACCAGCGGCTGCTCCCGGACCGTAGTGTAAGGAGCGTTATGGGCCAGGTGTCTCCTTGGCGTCACTGCACCCTTGCCGTAAAGGTGCAGCACTGACACAGCCACGTGCCAGTCCTTCGGAGGACACGTCGACTCGAGGATAGCCACGCCGTCGCAGAAATAAGCGCGCCACAGCACGCCAGCAATCGTCGGGGTACGTCGCTGCGCCTACCACGTCACGATGAGGGATGATGGCCGGGAAACTCCGCGATTCATCGCGTTCAGAGTTCCCGTGATTCACTTAGCCATCTTAATTCTTGGTGATGCTTCAAGAGCCGGCACAAAACCATGCCTCTCGCTCGAAGTGTAAATCGTGAATCTCGTTCCAGTGTCATGCCAATTGACAGCTCGATGCCGGTATGGAACCTTGGCTTTTGAGCATTTTAACTATGCTAATAAATTATTCTAATACAATGGTTGTACTTAATTATCAAATATGACACCAGAAACGCAACCAAACTTGACAATGTTTAACTAAACAATGTAACGAAATAATACTTTAATTACATGCTAGGAGAGAACTAATTTGTAACTATGTGCATTTACGAAACGTGTTACGTTGGACAACAATTTATATGCGTTTAATTATAGCATGCAGATAAAAAATATTAGTAGTGGTTTTACACCACTACAATACCCCCCTTCGGAGTAAAGAGGATAACCCCTTATCCGAAGCAGCCGGGGTAACCGGAAAAAAAAAAACTTTGAAAGTCAATGAAAAGTTTTTTTTTTTTAGCTTACCTAGCCATGATCAAAGGTATAATAAAAAAAAATCTAAGTTGAAAAGTGTTAAAGATTAGCTTAACAATTTAACTTGACTAAAGCAATTACCTAATCTAAGAATTAAGTACTAAACAACAACAACAACAACAACAACGACAACACTGGGTAGCTAATCCAGTGAGTGAAGTATGGAATATACTAAAACTAAACTTATATGTAAAAGTCCACAACAGGTCCGGAATCTGTTGGGATATACTACAAGCAGACTATCCGAAGTCTAGAACTACTTGGTATCAGAAGGAGTTAATCATATCAGAGCGAGACTGATATGAAGAACAAGGAAACAAGTTTCTATAGACTGAGTCTAAGAAACTGTACTGGGAAAAACAAACTTATATTGAATTGTTTTCGAACCTGTAATGGTTGAAAAGCTATCAAACAAGTGTTGTCAGACCATATGATTAGTCCGAGTACAAAATCTATTAAGAAATTGTTAGAAATAACTATATTTAAGTGATAAGAATCACATAAATAATTTTAAGACTGAGTCTTAAAAATTCCAAGCAAGAAGAACTTATCATTCATTGTTTTGAAACCTAGAATGGTAAAAAACTAAGATAAGTAAATCCTGAGAAGTCCTAATGTATGGAGTGCACTTCCATAACATACGATTTTATACAAGTAGTACAAGTAAGTGTGATATCACAAAGAAATTGAAACTTAATTTCAATTGTTTTGGCCAAAGTACTGATCTAAAAATGATCAAAAAAGCAGATCTAGGATCTGTGACTAGTGTATTTACACAAGCAAATACCAAAAAGTCAAAAATGAAAATTAAAAATTTTCATGTCTGAAAAAATTTCTATCTTTGAAACTTCATTTCCATTACTGAGAAAAGAGTTAAAGACAGACAAACAAAAACACATTGCTGATGCGAAGCTATACATATGCAGGTACCAAAAGTAAAATGACATTGACAAAAAGGTCAACATTGTTTAGGCAAAAATAGATACAAACATACCAACACATGTACAGTCTCACACACTAGTGTTACACACCTCCTGGCGTTTTAATTATGTCCTTGACATGATATTTCCCTACAATCCCCGTGCTGAGGTCTTCTAAATGGTAAACCACATCGGATGGTTTGCCAACAACTTTACATTTGACAAACCTCGGTGCTAGCTTAGCCGAAAAGAACTTGGCTGCGTTTGACTGTACAAAATTTCGCCTCCACACAATATCACCTACGCTTAACCGGAGCTCTCGGCGGCGCAGATTATACCTGTGGGCGTTCTGTTTGTACGCCTTGGTCAGAGCAGTGCTCACACGTTGGAAAATATCAGCAAGGTCATTTAAGGCTTCAGCTTTAGAGTGCCTACTTGAGAGTTGAAGATCGTCTAACGAATCAGGTGTGCTGCCACGCAGTGTATGCAGTGCACCATCCGCGACTATCTCTCGACCTTTAGCCAAAAAGTATGGTGTATAACCAGTAGCAATGTTAACAGAAGTATTTAAGAAGAGCTGTATTTGAGGTATATATTTAGACCAGTTACGCTGATCATCCTCAACCAAAAGAGAGAGACAGGTTTGAACGGTTTGGTTATAGCGCTCAACTGTATTGGATTGAGGAGCATAATAAGCATTATAAAAAATTTTAGGTATGGAATGTTTTGTACAAAAAGATTTGAATTCCTTACTTTGGAATATAGTAGCGTTGTCACAAATGATTACACAAGGTGTGCCTTCTTTAAGTAGAATTTCAGATTCAATAAAAGATGTAACTGTTTTAGTGGTAGCAGTACGAAGAGGGTGGAGCCAACAAAATTTTGTAAAAACATCTACTATAGATAGAATATACACATGACCAGAATAGGATTTTGCTAAGGGACCTATTGTATCAATGGACAATGTATGCATGGGACGGTCAACCTTTTTCTGATTGGTCATGTAGCCATGTGGTATGTTATTTGAATGCTTATGGGACTTGCATTTATCACAATTAGCTACATAGTTTTTAATGTCGGCATACATATTTTTCCAAAAATAATTAGCTTTAATATTGGCCAGTGTTTTAAATGTACCAGGATGTATAGCTTTATTTTCATGATTTTCTTTGATACAGTCCTGTACTAACTCATGAGGAATGACAATTTTCCATGAAGTGTCCTCATGTAGTCTAGATGATGGTTTGGAATATCTAAACAAAATGTTGTCTTTAATTAAATAGTTTTTGTGAAAACCAGGATTGGAAGTTACATTTTTAAATAATTTATTATACCAATCATCATTAGAAGTGCTACCCCCCGAGAATGAAACTGCATTTAGTTCTACTCGAGACAGGACGTCTGGTACAACATGCAAGCTACCTTTTCTATGTCGAATCTCAAAATCAAAACATGCTAATTGCATAGCCCAACGCGCCAAACGACCAGAAGGGTTGTTTAAAGTTTTTAACCATTTAAGACACATATGATCTGTAACTAAAATAAAGTGACTGCCTTCAATGTAAGGACGAAAATGATTTACAGAATCAACGACCGCTAACAGCTCACGTTCAGTAGTGCTGTAGTTACGCTCTGTCTTCGACAGGAGTCGTGAATGAAAGGCAATAGGATGCTCTATTCCGTCTATTTCCTGTGTTAGTACACTCCCAATACCTACTGACGAAGCATCAGTATGTAATTGAAAAGGTAAGGAAAAATCAGGACAAGCAAGCACTGGGGCTTGGGTGAGGGCATCTTTAAGAGCTAAAAATGACTTTTCAGCTTCCTCACTCCAAACGATCGCTTCTTTACCCTTCTTTTTACCTATTAAAGCTGTCATAGGAGCGACAATAGTAGAAAAATTCTTGACGAATCTACGATAATAAGAGCATAAGCCAATAAATGCACGAAGCTGACGGGCTGTAACAGGTGTAGGAAAGTCTCTTACACACTGTAGCTTTCTTTCATCAGTTTGTAAACCTTGTGAACCTACAACATAACCTAAATAATGCAACTGTGACTTACAAAATTCACATTTGCCATAATTAATAGTCAAACCAGCGTTTTTCAATGCTTCAAATACTTCTTCTAGAATAGATAAATGTTCAGAGAACGAATGAGTAGCGACTAACAAATCATCACAATAACCAAAGATCTTCTCACCGTATTTGTGATGGAATAAAGAGTCAATAAGACGCTGCATTTCGCTACCAGCGTTGGACAATCCGAAGGACATTCTTTTGAACTGGAACAGTCCTCGGTTTGGAACAACAAAAGCTGTCTTCTGACATGATGTACCGTAACCATCAATGTTGTCAGAATCAGAAAGAGCTATCTGCCAATAGGCAGCTGATAAATCAATGGAAGTCAAATAACGAGCTCCTTTAAGATTGTCTAAGATAGAACTAATATAAGGCAATGGATAAGAATCTTTAACTGTGACATCATTTAATTTTCTAGCATCTAGACAAAATCTGAGTGAACCATCTTTCTTAGGTGTCATAACAACAGGATTGGACCATGGTGATTTAGAAGGTTCAATCACATCCAGCGCAAGCATTCTGTCCACTTCTTCATTTAAAGCTTTCAGCTTAGCTGGTGACAAAGGATAGTACCTTTGTTTAATAGGTGGACCTGTTGTTATGATCCTATGTTCAATGATATTAGTTTTACCTAAACCTTTCTCTTCAGTAGAAATAGATTTGAATTTATTAATGATTTTGTTTAATTCAAGCGATTCTAAAGGTGAGAGTTCACTCATGGGAATAATAGCACAGACATTATCCTGTTGAGATTCATTGGTCCCATAGGATGACAGAATATTAGCAAAATTTAAATTTAAAAGTTTAAAATCATGAACAAAATCCATGCCCAAAATAAAGTCATTAGTAATATCAGGGACAACCAAAAATGATATATGAGAGATATGGTTTCTAAAACTAACTGGTATAGACATGCTGCCTATTACCTTAACCCTAGAACCGTTAGCACAAGTAGCTCCCATATCAGTTTTAACTAATTTGAAACCCAAGTGTAACAAATTATGATGGTAATTATTACCTATAATGGAAAGATTAGCTCCAGTGTCCAACAACCCACGATAAGTGTGGTTGTGAATAGAAAAATTCAAAAAAATTCTGTTGTCACCGTCTAAGGTTGAAATATCAGGAGTGACAGTACCAAAGTGTTGAGATGCTAGTTTATGCCTAGACACTCCTGAGCCAACTAGTTTTTTTGTTTAGCTGATTTAGATGATTTAGCTTTGATGTTTGGTTCACACTTAGAACAAGTGGAAGTCAATACACCCTTGTTGCCGCAATTAAAACAAACGATACCCCGTATAGTTCTACATTGTTTATATAAATGACCGATTTTCTTACATTTTAAACAAGTGGGTTTCCTATCAGATGATGATGATTGTTTTGTTTTCACCACCGTAACAGATTTATGCTGTTTACTAGATTTCGCATTAGAACTAATATGTGTTGAAATATTAGTATAAGCTTCATATCGTTTAGCTAATGCAAGTAATTTATCTGTATTATCTATGTCATTTAAAGCAAAAAGCTGGGCATAAGCTGGCAACATATTGTGTGTAATAATGTCCATAAGTGTATTCATAGGTAACGGATTAGCAAGCCTAGAATTCATAGTCAACATCTCCAGGACGTACAGATTAGCTGGTTGACTGGCAGACTGTGTGTGTGACCTAATTTTCTTTTCTAAAATGAAGTTACCATCACAAGATAAGAAAAAAGTTTTAAATTTAAATTCTAAATCTGCAAAAGAAGTGACTGAGTCTCGGATTAACCGATAGTAATCCAAGGCATTACCGCTTAACAAATCCGCGAAACATTTAACCACTTTAGTCTCCGATAAGTCTCTACTACGCATGTAATCATCAATACGCAAGAAAAAGTCGACTACATCTGAGTCACCGGAATATTTAATGTTCCAAGATCGTAAATTTTCATCGCGCACGACCTGCATGACTTTATCACAACGAGTAGTTAAAGGTGATTTACAGCTAGTACCATCATCAAGTTCTGGTGGCGTTCCGTACACATCTTGGTGTTGTTTCCTAAGAGTGACATTACGATGCTGATCATCAACAGCCAAAGGCTTTGAAACAGTTGGTTCATCAGCCATGATGAACAAAAAAATGTACACAAAAGTTTATATGTGTAGCACAAAAACAGAAAAATAAAAACAAATGATTGCAGAATCACCCCATCAAATAGTGAAGAAACACAAAAATTAAATAAGCATCACCAATATCAAAACAATTTAGTGTATTCAAGTTACTAATGTTAAGTTTGTATGTTTCTCAAAACAATGAGTAACAATAAGACTATAAGAAGTCATAAATATAAGTTAACAACAAAATATTAAAGTTATTTGTTGGTGTGATTCAAACCGAAGTTGTAAATAGTTATAGAACAAATACTGTGTTTATTCTAACAAATGTTATCAGCAAATAGGTATATGAATGTTCACTAAACAATTGACAAGTAAAAAAGTTAGGTTAAGTATGTTCAATGAACTTATGTAAACAGAAACCATCAAAATATCTGTATTTAAAGTATAAAATATGTTAAATATATGGTTTAACATGGATAAACTAAGATATTCATATAGGTACAGATACAGTGAACACCATTTTATGTAAATTATAGCAAAAGTTAAGTTGTTTGATTTTGTCAAAACAAAGTCTTGATAACAAAGAAAAATTTCACCGAGATATACCAATGGTCAGTCAAAGGTTAAATTTAAAGTAATTAAGATTAAAAATATATTATTCGGGCGCCAATTGTAGCGTATAAAAAAGGGGTGGCCGATTGTGGCGTATAAAAGGGGTATAAGTACTCTTGGAGTTGAAAGAATATAAAAGTTTATAAGTAAGCTACAATGAATCTAAGTTTTAAAATAGTGCTATCGGATAGTACTCTCGGTAGGTCAGCACTGAACCATTGGTTCAAGGACCTCTTAGAAGTTTGTAAGTATAATCTGACCATGGGTACCTCGGGAATGTTAATGAAAGATATCACTGACAAGTATATATAGTTTATATTATTAAACGAATACTGTTAACAATGGTGGACCTTATGTCTAGTTAATCTACATATTGTCCATCTCATCGGGGATGCACAGCACTCACGAAATATAGCCTCGGTGGCAAACGAACACACGCGACGCGGACGAATGGCCATGTAATAAGGAAACTTGGTGGTGAAATACCTCGTATCACGAACGATCGTGATCTGATGCCTGTCCAGCAACGCGTCGCGCGCCGCTCGCCGTCTTCACTGCCTCCGTCGCTCTGCAACCAGCGGCTGCTCCCGGACCGTAGTGTAAGGAGCGTTATGGGCCAGGTGTCTCCTTGGCGTCACTGCACCCTTGCCGTAAAGGTGCAGCACTGACACAGCCACGTGCCAGTCCTTCGGAGGACACGTCGACTCGAGGATAGCCACGCCGTCGCAGAAATAAGCGCGCCACAGCACGCCAGCAATCGTCGGGGTACGTCGCTGCGCCTACCACGTCACGATGAGGGATGATGGCCGGGAAACTCCGCGATTCATCGCGTTCAGAGTTCCCGTGATTCACTTAGCCATCTTAATTCTTGGTGATGCTTCAAGAGCCGGCACAAAACCATGCCTCTCGCTCGAAGTGTAAATCGTGAATCTCGTTCCAGTGTCATGCCAATTGACAGCTCGATGCCGGTATGGAACCTTGGCTTTTGAGCATTTTAACTATGCTAATAAATTATTCTAATACAATGGTTGTACTTAATTATCAAATATGACACCAGAAACGCAACCAAACTTGACAATGTTTAACTAAACAATGTAACGAAATAATACTTTAATTACATGCTAGGAGAGAACTAATTTGTAACTATGTGCATTTACGAAACGTGTTACGTTGGACAACAATTTATATGCGTTTAATTATAGCATGCAGATAAAAAATATTAGTAGTGGTTTTACACCACTACAATTTGCTGTAGGTACAGTGCGGTTAGGTAATGATGCGGCGCGCCTCTTTGTTGCAGTGTCACCTTAATTATGCAAATATTTATAAAATAAAATTTTCGTAATTTCCTACAATAATAAAAAATAAATAATTTTGTGTTTTTGTAACAATCGATTCCATATTCTACGGAAACGATAATCGAATATCGAATAGATTCATTTACGATTACACTTTATGGGGTTCCCTACTTAGAGTTGTCAAAATTATCATCCTATATTAGACAAAGTATAGCAAGAGAGAGAATGAATGTTTTGTTAAGCAACTTTAAATCGTTATATATCCTAAACTATTATTTAAAATGAAAAATGGTAAAAGAAACCTAAATATGATTTAAAATTACCTATTCAACGACACCCCACTTGACATAGTTTATCGACTTTTTTTTTTTCATTTTGACAATATGGCGTCTGGTTGTCGCTGTGGTGAATTTTGATTACTGTCATGTCTTTAGTGACACTCGCAAGGTTAAGACGAATCGATTGACGTAAGAATGATCAAAATCGGCCTACGCGTTTGGTCTCTAGAACGCCACATAGAAACAAACATACATACATACATACATACATAGACTGATAAACACAATACCCTCCTTTGCGTCGCGCAGTCGGGTAATAAATAAATAGCGAAATGTAGAGATGCCCATATAGACTCACGTCTGTTAACTTCTTCAGAATAATACAAGTTTATTTAACAATAAGTTATATGTATGTATAACCTTTTAAATGACATTAAAATCTCAAATTACTTTTTCGTAACCACGACTAAATTATATTAAACAAAGAAAAGTCAATCGTTTGCTCACATAAGCGAATCAAATCATTCAAATATCAATTATAATACTTCACTGTTACATAAACATAAGGATTGTCCTCAACCAATTGTCTCCGTCTCACGATAACATCACCGCGTCATTAAAAAACTACGAGATCGAGTCACGTATCGAATTCGGATTGATGTGCTTCTTTCTAATGAACCATTTAATGTCAAACGTCGTTGGTGTGAATCTATGTGATGAGCAGTAGCGGTTTCTTAAGTAATCATACTATGTTTTTGTGAAGTATATTCTCGTATTGAATTGAAAGGTTAAAGAATCGTGCTTATATAAACATATTTTAATTTAAGTTTGGTTGTCAATAGGTTACATAGTAAAAAAATCAACAGCAAAATCCGTGGTCACAAGCTGACTGTCAGAAGGCTAGCGGAACCTGGCTGATGCAGTGAAATATAAATTATTCTACTTATCATATGAACGCGTTGAAACCCAAGTTTCACTAACAATATTATATAAACATTTATCCGATTGCGTATTCATAAATCCATGTAACGTTAATTAGGTCAACAATCATAAATTTCATTGAACCAGAAAAACTGTAGGTAAATAATTGAAGTTCGGTACTTCATCATAACACATTAGAGTTACTATAAATTATACCGAAAATATTAATAATAAATATAACAATAATTTCATTTTTTTACATAGGATCGTCCATTTTACTTCACCTCTCCTGATAGTAAGCTGAAAGTAAGAGGGTCAGAGCACAAGAAACATCTCCATTACAAACACGTACAGTGTTACAATGATGGCGCTCAGCAAGACGGCCTCAAACCAACAAAACGGATTGGATAGAAGAAGTAGGAAGAAGTACCAAAGAAAAAATTATGTATACTTGTCTAAACTTAGTCTCCTATATCTTGTACCACACAGATTTGTCGTCGCGCGGCGCCTGGGCCGTGTCACAACAAAATAAAGCCTGTCCCGACCCAGTTCCCACAGTAGCCGGTAATAAGCGACGTGTCGTCTATACCATAAACTGGTTAATAACTTTTTTTTACACGACTGCGATCACCGCTATCGAAATAATTCATGTTTTATATACGTTATCGAGTGTTAAGAAATTAATACATTGCTATACATCGTTCGTAATGGTGATTGATGATAAAATTTATTCTTGGTGATGATGACAGCGATTCAAATCTAGAATTGCTGTTTTTTTTTTTAATATTTTAAAGAGGAATGATTTGTTTGTTCGTATTGAATAGACTACGAAACTGCTGGACTGCAAATCTTTTAATGATAGTAAGTCAGATAATTTGGAACATATTTAAGGGAGCGGATCGGTAATCATAAATAGATTTGTTTTTATACCACTAAGCTGGCAGACAAGCACAGGGCCCACCTGATGAAAAGTGGTTACCGCGACCTATGGATGTTTTCAACACCAGGGGACCTAGCCAAAATGTCATGTGATCCGATTCCGACAAGAAATGTCACTCCCATACATTTTCAGAGCAATGACGAATGTATATTCGGAACGAATGCATTTTGGCTAGGCCCCTAAGAGCGTTGCCTTATAAATATATACTCTATATAGATTTCCGTGCATTGAACATACATTTGAAATCGAATAAAGGGGTTCAATGTATGTCACGAGCAAAGTCGGCAAGCTGAAAAAATGGTGTAGCAGGAACGGAATCAGAATTCTACACGTGTGGAGCCAAGCTCAACGGCTAGTTTTTTTTAATTCCTATATTATTACGAAGGAGGATGTAAGCAAATATTTTGAATATATAAAAACTCGTTTTATATTTTCTAAAATTCCATGAGACACGTAATGTTGTGTGATGGTACTTTCAAATTATTGCTGTCTCCGATACGGCTTTGCAATTGTTGTAAAACTTGTATTACTACTATTGGTAATTAGGTATCTATTATTAAACAATTTACTAAGCCATTGACTTTTGAAGATTGTCAAAATATTTTTTTTATTGCTGCATATTTATTGTTAGCATGAGGAACTTGAAAAGAAACTGTATGTAACACAAAGAATTCTAAAAACTAGATAGATACTTTTTTATACTCGGTGTACCTCCACAACCAAATTGGCGGTATCGAAGTTCTATAGTTAGACTAGTCGAAATTTTGAGTGATCCAACTACCCGTAACGACTGCCATGGATGTTCGTATGGCAACTGGGACCGACGGCTTATCTTGCTCTGCGAGGCACGACCAGACCAATGCAAAGAACCATATTCATGCAAACAAATGTTTGCACTGAGCGGGATCAAACCCGCACCTCTTGTGTAACAGTTCGTCGTTCAGTCGCGTTCACTACCGCCACGCCACAGGCGCAAGTTCAACATTATGCTATAAACCTTAGGAGTAGAAGCAAAATGTGGGTGGGCGCCGCGCATAGAACTAAGTTCACTGGATAAAACCACAAAACAGAACTAGTATCAAACATTATTACACCTACTAAAACTCACTGGTAATCGGCTCGACTCATCTTCCGATCGACTAATTAGTTCAATTTTGATTTATATCTTCCTTTAGTCTTAACAGTTACAATCCTTTAATTAAGACTAAGATGCGAATGATTGTATTAGTTGTAACGGAATTTGGGCAAGTCACGAGTGGTTTACATATTTTTTGTATTTGACTTGCTTCCGCGGGAAAAAATAGCTATAAAAGAATTTCACATAACACACATAAATAATGAAGTAACTAAACAGGTTCGAGTTTGATTCGTAATGAGAACTCATAGTGAAGATTTTTAAGAGGTTTCATGAAATTGAGAAAACCGCGGTAGCCTAGTGGTATGGGTAATGGACTGTTCAGACGAGGTCTCGGGTTCGATTCCAGGTTTTACCATGGCACACACCAATGACTTTTCGATGCTTTTCGAAGTTATGTGTGTATTTATCGCTTGTTTATAAGTGCCTGGTTAATGACAATAGGCTCGCCACCTATTACATTGGGACCTAAACATAAACCGGTGAAATGTGTGTGCTAGCACCTGTGCCTACCCCTTCGGGGATATAGGCGTGAGTTTATGTTATGTTCATGAAAATTGAAACTATCTCAGAACTTTCTTTCTGTCTTGACATAATCTCGGGTACTTTAAACAGAGTATGAAGATAGGGACTATGCCTCTCGGGACAATATTGTAATGGTGACCACAACTTTTTGGTTTTTTTGCTTTGCTTCTGCAAACACCGTGACTAATGGTATCAGGAAAGGTGCAGTCTTTATCCGCATTGTAGTGTTATTATGAATTATATTTAGACATATTTTTATATAGATATGCAATGGCAAATAGGTACTTACATTAAAAGTTCTGCTAATCAAAAACTTTTTAAAATATTTCATTGCGTTGTCTTTGAACGCATTTAAAAAATAAAAGGACAGTGACATTTTATCAAGAAGACAACCACAAATTACTTTTTACTGTTTTCTATTATTTTTTTTCAATTTTTGACGACATTTTAAGAGAATACTGACATAATATTCATACGCGACAATTGTATAAGGAAAATATTGCTATACAATGTGCTGGGAAATGTGTCTCCCTCCTCCAATACCACCACGACTATCAAAGATAAACCAATACTCATATTACGACGCAGAATCATCATCTTCAGGCAGATCTAGTCCAATCACAGAATGCCCAGGAAGATATGAAGGAATATCTGATTACTGGCCTGAAGATTTGTTTGATTTATTTCCAGCATCCAAGCAAAAATGATCACGGTACTTCGATTGTCTAGAAGAAAATGCTATAAGGTCTATAGGTGACATAACTTCATACTAGAATAGAATTGAAGCATATTGAAACGAAATTCTGCCAATTCTCTGCTCATATCTATTTGGTACATTACGGGTAAATTTGTGCATATTTTTCTCATCTTAAAAGAGATTATGAACATCGACCCCCTGATCTCAATAGAGTAGAGGACACAAGGTAACAAATTTTTTAGCGTCATTAACGTGACTCTGATAGAATTTCTTGAAAATTCCGCCATCCATAATTAGGATATACTTATTTGAGAATGGAAAAATTGATTCCATTCTGGTGCATAAACCATTATGAAGAGAAAGACATAGGAGGTTAATATCGATCATTCAATTAGCCTATTATAGCCCCCTTCTAGACATAGGCCTCTTCAAATGTAAGTCATAATGTGGTGATAATGGATCTGATCAATGGATCTACTGAGAGGGATCATTCTCACTAGATCCAGTTTATTAAAAAACAGATCTACGGAGAAAAAAAAATCTCACCGGATCCATTATGGATCTGCTCAATGGATCTATTGAGAGTGATCGCTATTTATTTGTATTAATTTAGATTAAACGCTTCAATCGACACTGTTCCAGCGTGAAGTGACCCTTAGAACATAGCTATTCAAAGTCATGAATAAAGTGCGTGTGACAAAATTGTTATTTTTATTTTGCAATTACAGTTTCTAACAGTTGTGTGGTTTAGAAATTTAAAAATTTGCCAGCGAAACGAATGCAAAATTATAATAATTGCAGTGACATGTAAGTGTGATCGTGTGAATCCTCTATTTGCGGGAAAGGATGTGACGTAACGGTCTTCGAGACTGGTGAGTCTTTTGGCAAACACGCACGTCATTATTGCGGAATTTCTAAACAGGTTTGAGGATAAGAGACAATTGTTTTACGCCTATTAGGGATAGAAAGAAACTATAGTATCTAAGTATCCGTGTACAAGATTATAACCGTATCCAATATATTATAATAAAAAATGAATATTATTGTGAAGTGACTGAATTATAGAACCATTAAGTCCGGGAATTCTTTGCCAACACCCGTGTTTTCTTCATCCTACAGTTTAAGCGCGGCTTGAAAAAACAACTGTCGAGGCCGTCAAGGTAGGGACCGCCGTTCCAGGGACAGTCAGTAGACGACTTAAGTATAAAAAACAGAAATTATATTCTAGGACTAAATAATTAGATAAATACCTACTCTCAAAGTAAAATGCTAGTGCGTGTTCGATTTTAGAGTAGTTTTATTTATTACTTATATTTACTGAGTAAATCCTTCTCAAACTCATAGTTTTGATCTATCATAAAAGGTTTTTTTAGGTACAGCTCCAAATGTCTTCTTCAGTGTGTTGATTTTCATCGTCGCACGGGTGGATGTCGTCGAATGCTCTGGCTTAGACTTGAGATATAGATATCAGACAGTAGGTAGTATTGCTCTCATAATAACCGTATGAGTCAAGCAAAAAGGAGGAAAGAAACGAAACCCTCCGGCCACTTGGATCCCATGTTTGGGATATTTGGTAAATGTGACAATATCCTAAATTAACTACTTTTTTAAAAGATGTATCGATTGTAGCAATACAATATGTCTGTGCCTCCTGTGATAAGTGATTTAAATTTAGTTGTACCCTTTTTGTGATTTTTACATACTATTTATCAGAAAAAAAATACGGTTTTTTGGGTCTAACTCACGTTCTTGTATCTGCTTTAGTTTCGGAGATAATTTTGTGCAAATGAATATAACTACTTGAACTTTGACAAATAAATTGTGAATATAGATATATTTAAAGTTATAACCCCTTTATGTAATCACTTCACATATTTATTTTCGTGCTTTGTAGTGTAAGTGCGATTATATTAATATTCACATTAATATTTTTTTTGATTGATCACGTGAATATTGATATGTTTAGAGTAGTATCATTTTGAACAATTTTTTCTCAATATTCATTGGGTACAATTCGACAAGTACCAAATAATCCGATTCTAAATATATGGCTTATTTGTGATAACTGATACATATCGACTTATATTAATCTACTCAAATTAATTTGTATGTGTAAATGAATACAATTTGACTTATATCAAAACATCGAACCAAATGTTTAAAAAAAATATGAAGCACAAAATGTGATAATTGATACAAGTGCGAACATGAGGAGAGTGGCTTAGGGATTAAAATTTTTAAGTGTCGGTTTTTGGGCGGATATTGGGTTCATTAGTTATTACTGTATACAAAAATGACTTCTGGATCAAATCAGTCCATAAATCAATTAATTAGAATTTTTTTACGAAAACTTTGTATGGAGAAAGTATGAAAAATTCAATTTTCTCTGAAACGGCAAAGAAAACCGTAATATCCTCACAGACGGTTTAAGGGCTAATTATTCATGATTTTTTGGTGTACAATATATTACGGTTGTAATTGTCGTTTTTTTGAAAATTCATTCAATTTAAAATATTATTTTTAAGCATGAAACGGGGTTTTTGCGTTGAAAGGAGAAAAAAAATCTTATTTTACTTTTAAAGTAAAATTTCCTACATGGCGGCCAAAAATAATTACTATGGATTTCGAATCGGCAGCAATGAAAGCCGTTCAAAAAGTCTATCCAGAAATAAGCGTGAATGGATGTTTTATCACCTAAATAGATGCTTATACAGGAAAGCAAAAACTTTAAATATTAATACAACCGTAAAAAGGAGACACGTAGCGAGATGCGCAGGACTAGCTCGCTTACCAAAACAATATTTTCAAAGCGGGTTACAGTAGGTACGTAATGCAAAAGAGTCCGCCTGGTGATGATATAAAAAAATTCAACAGTTATTTCGAAAACCAATGGTTGAAGAAGACAAATTTCGAAAAGGTTTGCTGTTGCTCAAAGGAAAAAATCCGTACAACTAACAATGTCGAAGGATGGCATAGTAGACTAAATCGGTACATTGGGCGAAAGAAGCCGACTATAGCTCATTTACTTGATGTATTATTGTGCAGAGTAACAAAAGTCATTGATATCTTTAAAAAGAAAACCAAAAAGTCCAAAAATTATGAAGAAATCGACGATGAAATAAATCGCACAATAGCACAATTAAATGAAAATGATATAACGGTTGGTCACAGCATCGAAATTTTATCTCCGTTTTCTTTTAAGTTTTAACTAAATAAATATAAATATAAACTGGTGCATCCGGCAAACTTTGTTTATTGCGAGGGTTTATAATATATATATTTCATTGGGTATAGGGTTAAAATACAAAGTAAAGTTTTATTCTGGTTTTCTTTAAGGAAAAAAATACGTGTAGCACAAGGACGAATATGTTTAGTTCTAGTAAGCTCCGGTTTTGTAGGCGGCCGAAGGATTTCTGACACTGTAACTGGTTACGAACTAGATACCAAGTTTCGTTGAAGTAAAAAGACGTGTGTGTACGTAATTGGTATTGTACAAGGACGAATTTTATTTAGTTAGTAACTAGTTACGTAGCTCTGGTTTCGTAGACGGCCGAAGGAAAAACTTATGACATGATTACAATAGATGCGATTCCAAAAGCCTTAAACCTACTATGCTTTATCCATAAGAGTGCTCATGAGTTTTACAGAGGTCTGAGTTGCAAGAATGACGTCAAAGATACTCCTCCAGATTATGATGGTGATTCTGAAGATGAGTAACTCAAACCAGTTAATCTGTTTGTAATAATTTTTATTGTATTTTTTTGTTAGTAAGTTAATTTTGTATTATAATTTTCATCTTACAGGAGTAGTTCAGTACCTGTTAAACAGTTTATTTTTTGAAGGTTTTAGTTTATATTATTTAACAGCTGACTTAGCTGTTATGATGAAAATTTTGAAATATTATTTTCCAAGATATTTTAAGATTACAACAATTGTTATGTAATTTTGACACCTACTATTAGGTAATAAGTTAAAAGTAGTTGTTTTTTAGTAATTGTTTAGTAAAAACGTGCCATAACTTAAGTTAATTACTGTTTATGAAAAGTTTCATAAAAGTTGATTATTTTTGTGAATATTGTATTTATTTTCACAAATAATATGTATTTAGTGAGGGGTATAACTTGATAAGTATCGTTTATCACATATTTTTAAAAAGCTATATTTTAGAAAAGTAATACAATTCAGTTTTATTTTGAACTTAGGGGAACGAAAAGTAAAAAAATATAATCTTTAGGTTAATATCAATAAGATTTGTTTAAGCAACATTGGGCTAGGGACATATTCTGATTAGTTATTCGATTGTTTTACTTGATGTATATCAGTTTTCACCAAGACGAACTTACAGGTGCAACATAATTTAACTGTAGTTGTATTTCTTATTACGTAATTTTTTAACATTTTAAAAATAAAAAAGGTACAATTCGCAGGTTTTTAATGAATTCTTTAAAAAATATAATATTTACCTTAGAAAAAAATATGCACGATAAAAGTAAGTGTTTTTACCAACAAAATAAGGTACTACATTTTATGCTAGCTTACTTAGTTCCGAAACTAGATTTTTTTAAACCTTCTTTTTCACTTCCTGTAAAATGTTGATTTTAAACTTGTATCACTTATCACAGGAGGCACAGATGTAATAGTATAGGTACTTGTATCGATGTACATTGTCTGTAATTTCTCCTTGCCAAGTTTCTTAAACCTGTTTATTTGTTACAAAGGCTATAGTTTCATCAGATCTAAGAAGTAAACTACTCAAAATATCACGATTTCTGATACATATCATCTTCACCATCATCCTTGCATTAATCCGGTCGCATCCGAAGCTTTTACCTTGGTCATCCAGTCCAGTTCCAGTTTAAATCGTACGGGGACACCGCCGTGGTCCCTACACCCGACGGGGGTCATCTTGAAAGAGACGCGGACGGCCCCGGGTCTGCTGGGGTGCGAGGGAAATGTTGGCTACTATCTTACTTAAGACCCAAACACGGCGTGTGTTTTAGTCGGTTCGAGTCCGACATAACCTCTCCAACCGGGGAAGGGGAGTATGCGTGGGGATTTCTCGCACGATTAAAAAAAAGTCTAATAGAATCGCGGCTGAACTTCTATATTTTCCTTCTGCATTCTTTTTGGACCTTTGACTTTGACGTAACCACTGCCATAGATGTTCACATGATAACCGGGGCCGTAACGGCTTAGTGCTCTCCGAGGCACGGAGGATTTCCAAAACAAATGTTGACGGAAATCGACAGTGATTTCCAATATACGTGACTGCATTGCCTAATACCATCGTTCCGCGAATTTGTTATATTATAACCTCTTCACACATAATATTTGTCCTCGATGCGAATTACCAGTCATTTTACGACATAAAAATATCTTGAAAGAATATTGCGATATTACGCTGGTGTGCGTATACACAGGCAAAGGCCATTCCAATTAAAGTAATCGACATTTGCATAGAAAATCCGCGTATCAATACGAATTTGAGATCGAGTTTGCTTTTGTAGTGCAAGTGGGAAGCGACCAGGGGACTTACCACCATTAATCTTATTTGATTTTCGTAGTGTGATTTGGACAGGTTCCGAGTTAGTCAGGATACTCAGGGTACTAATGTTATATTTATAGTTAAAATAATGCCCGAGTCCAAATCACACCATCAAAGTAAGATAAGATCGAAATTATATTATTTTCAAAGAAATCTTTTTAACTTTACTAACAACAAACAATCAAGAAATCGAAAGTGACAAACTGAAATTTTTATTACAAACATAATATAAACTCTCACCTACATCCCCAAAGGGGTAGGCAGAGGTGCTAGCACCCACATTTCGATAGTTTATGTTTATATCCCAATGTTATTATAGGTGGCGAGCATATTGCCATTAATCGGGCACCTTATTAACCTGCGATAAATACACACAACTTCGAAAAACATCGAATAGTCATTGGTGTGTGCCATGGTAAAACCTGGGATCGAACCCGAGACCTCGTCTCAGCAGTCCACCACTAAGCTACCACTTTTTACCAGTTGTTTTAAAAACATAACACGTTTCAAAATAATGTATAGATATATTATTACAAGCTTTGTCGTCACTGTAATATATATTTGTGTCAAAGTTGATAATGGTTTATAAAAAAGTTTCACGGTTCAACTAGATACTTATTCGCACAATTTGTTCGTCTAAGTATAATTATTTTATGTTCGAGTCATAATTACATTATGAGTCTACAATAATGCCATGCTTAGGGAAGTTTAAGATGAACTTTATCTCACCGTTGTCTCTCATAACTTAGACCACTAATATGTACTTCGGCTGATTAACGTGCCGCTCACGGCGACACGACGGTTTTCCACTAAAATTAAACAAATCCACAAACTCGTTGGTTTGTCAACTCGTGACTGCTTCCAAGGCCGCGACAATCATCAGTGATTTAGGGTTGACGTCCACGAAAATCTACGATAGGAACATTTTATTGGAAATAAAAGATTTGTTTTACTTTGGGTAGTCTATTGATTAGACTATGAAGAACAAAGCTTGATATTGGAGAAGGCACCTTCTTAAAAAATAATAAAAAGATCTATCGCTTAGAAAGAAAGTTGAAATTCGTAAACAATAAACTCATTTTTTTCTAACATAGCTTGCTCAGTAAGCAAACTGATGTGACAACAGGGTGGCCACATCTACTTAACGTTATTTTAGCCGCTTGCGGCTACTAAATGTCTGATGGCTGCCCGCACGGCCCCCTAATGCGGTTCTTATTCATACAAAACTAATTGTGGGAGGCCCTGGGTCAGCCAGGGTGTGTGGGATATTCCAGAGACTAAGTACCTCATTTTCGGCAACAGATGATCCGAGACAGCCGTGCGGCTTTCTGTCGATTCTAGTCCAAAATAATCATACTCTCTGACTTTTGCAGGTAGGGTGGTATCCGTGGATCCATGAGGATTTCCGCATGGAGGCAAAAGACCCCGAGTTGCGCTCATCTGCTTTCTGTATTTGGTTCATTCTGGTAATTACAATACAACACTGTCTTCTGACCCCCTTCCTCTAACCCTTGAACGAAACCTGCATAAGAACCTCGTCCATCAATCAGTATTAGCTAATTAAATCAAACTGTTTCGATATCATCTTTGTTTACTCAATAAACTTACAATTCAAATCTAATCGGTAAGCATTATAAATAGACTGGCAGTAAACTGTCTATTAAAAAAACTACCTTAACCCAGACCACCATTCCCTTGACATTTGGGCTTCACGTCTGTAACCAATGTGGTTGATGAATACGGCAATGGCCGCGGGTTACAATGAGTTTGCGCTCAGAGAATTGTTATGTGTCAGAAATATATCGTTGCTCAAAATCGGCGTGAACCTTGAAAAGTAGTGTCCTATTATTCTATACCCGTATGACTTATGGTTATGCTTTCAGGACCCATGGGAACGTTTTTTGGAGAGAAGAAGCCTGTCCTATTTCCATCTAGGCTTTTCCCGCGCGGATATCCCCGTACCCCCAGATACCCCTCACTAAAGTCAGTGCGTATAGTTATGTTGGACTGGAACCGACCGAATCAGTCTTTCCCTCTTGGGCCCTCAGTTGCAAAGGGTGAGGTAGCCTCTCTTACGTCTTCTCATTACGTGTCCAGTGCACTTATTATCTAAGCCAGCCTCGTTTGATTTAAGAAAGTATGCTATTACCTGAATTTTAAACTGTAAGGTTAATATGTGACTACTTATTGTGGAAATAACGACAGCGATTAAAGCGCTTATGTAGTAAGTTAACAACTTTTAATAATCATTAAAACAAATTTATAAATTCTTCCCATACAAAGTCAATTATTTGGTTAATTTTACTAATTCGATAGTTTACATCTTGTCTGCATGTTCCCAAGCTATTTAGTGAAAGTACCTACCTACTTTATCATCAGATAGCGTGATGATAACACTACAATAATTAAATTATAATTTGAACGGCTTATTAAACTATTATTTTTACTGTAATTAATATCTAAATACCTATTTGTTTGTTTGTTTTATCATTACACAAAATCGATTACTGAATTTGATGTATTGTTTTGAGTTCAAAAGCTTATAAATTAGGTTTGTGGGTTGTGGGTGTGTACACATGTATTGAATTAAATTTGAGTTAAATTGAATTTAAGTTAATTTAACTTCCAGTTAAATTAAATTGAAGTTAATCTAAATTTAAGCTAAGTTAAGTGAAATTATATTTAAGTTAAATTTAATTTATGCTAAGTTAATTAAGGTAAATTTGAGGTCAATTTAAGTTTAAATTCTAGTTAAATTTAAGTTTGAATTTGAGTTAAATTTAAGTTCGTGAAGTGCCTGATTACAATTTTCTTCCTGTCTGGGGTAAGTGTGTGTGGAGTTAGAGATATGCCAGAGGCTACCTCACGACTTTATCTCAAACTTTTTCACTTATATTTAAATGAAAAAAATGATTGATTTTATTTTGGTGTATAAATTTGACTAGATAATTTGAAAAAAAAACATGTACTGAATCAAATAGTTAAGCATTTAAATGTAAAAAATAAGCCTAAGTAGAATGTAATCGCGGTAGTCTATACAAACCCAAATGGATTCTTAACAACCAAATACATCACCTACATAAATAAGTAATAAAAAGAACAGATGGCCCGAGACGGTCGGTGTAAATATCCATAATCCTGCACACAAATATTTGCACTGAGCGGGAATCAAACCCGCGCCTCCTGCGTAGCAGTCGCGTTCACTACCAGCACACCACAGAGGTTGTCAAAAAAAACTGTAGTACAGTTGATCAAGGAAATCCTTTATAAAAAGTGACTCAGATACTGGCAGCCATGTTATAGGCGAAAATGTATACCTACATAACTTTTTACCTTGGGTCATTCGTCAAATCGCTAAAAAACTCGTCAAAATTCCGCGGGTTGGCACCTTTCGATTTAACCTATTTTCGCTATAAATAAATTTGGTTACATCCGATGATTTCATTTGTTTCTATCGTGAATATTCTTGGCTGTGTACTTAACTTTCTTGAGCTGTAGTACCAGCCCTACAAGTTGATGACAATTCGCGGGTAATCACTGTGTGACGTCACTCGGCGTGCACTCTTGCAGCCTTCATGCCTGTCAACTGATTGCGACAATCGATCTCATTTAGGTACTGTGCACACTAGAGCGGGTGATCGTGACATATATTTATCAATATGAAATAATTTGATCGAATAATTAAACCACTTATATAATTACATTTCTTTAAAGTTTAAAAGAGTCCCTGAAAAATTATTAAAAATTAAAAAAAACATTTAGGCAATACACATATACCTAGGTTTATATTATATGGAAATTCCAGGTACCTACGTTAAGTGTGGTAAACATAATTATCCTTCTTGAAACAAAAGCTTGATATAATTAAATTACTGATTACCTATAAAAACTTACACATACACGTTATTTTTCACGTAAATTAATAATCAATAGGTACTTTGTAAGGCAATTATAATTAATAAACAGCCTCAGCATAAATTCTGGACACAACTGGCAAAATTGCCAGAAGGATGACACTCTTGGAAATATATGAACGACTTCATCATTGCCACTGTCGTATAAGAACGCGACTACGCAATCATCACGCGAGTAAGCAATGCAACCATTGGGTGTTCGCGCAAATGTCAATTAGAACACGTATTCAAAATTCATTTATTTATAGTTGATCGCGGTTTCGAACAAACAGAATTCACGCGTTGCCGAATATATATTATATTATCAACATCATAATTTAGTGACCGCACTAATGTGTAAAGATCCTAAACTCAGTTTACATTGTCCGCGGTCACATAAGTCAATTTAATTATAATTTGGTACAAAAAGACATCATAAAAACGAGATTAGGCTCCCTAATGTGAAATATAGCGTGATCCTTGAGTGTGTGACGATCAGTGAGTGGATTACTACGGTTCCACGACCTTCGTGTCCATCAGACAAATATTCAATCGTGTTTGGTTACATTTTAAACATTATTTATTACAATTCAAGATGGAAGTTTCACCTGTAAATGTCTTACACAATGTTTGTGTTCTTAGTAATTGAATGCGATCTCAGTGACATCGAGTGGGACCGAGAGGGGCCAAGTGGGACCGAGTGAGAGCGAGAGGGACCGAGTGGGACTGAGTGGAACCGAATAGGACCGGGTGGGAATGAGTGGGACCGAGTACTTATCTCTGCTCATAAAGCCTTTTACAGTCATATTTTGAACCTTTAATACAATGTTACTATCATGTCTTTTCAAAGTATGTCCATACCACGACAGAACTTTTGAATTTTTCATTTACTGGTGCCATTTTCAAACTTTCTCTAATATACTAATTCCTCATTCCTTAATAAAATTTATATAAACAAGTAAGTTATATAAACAAGTCTCATACAATTTAAAAAAGCAGCGCTGCCAACCACATTTCTAAACTTCACGAATATTGCCTCTAATTAACCTAAAAGCGCTTTCATCACTTTTCGCGTAACGAACTTAACTTCGTTACACTAACTACAAATATAACAAGTTTGTACGAAACATTCTACTGAACTATTTTCCGACCAATCAACACCTGTACATTAAAATCTACAGCAAACATTTATTCGTTACGAAAAAAAATTGAGACCACTTGAGCAAGTTTGGTATATTTTGTGTAATAATGATTGAATTAACCATTCTACATACATTATTATACGCCTTACGTGTGTATTTTGGAAGTGATAGATCGCAGGCAGAATCATAAATATCAATTGTTTTTTTAAGGCACGTCAATTTGACTTCACATCACCTGATGGTAAGCTGAAGTCTCATCTCTGGATAATAGTTAACCCATCCAGCTAACTTACACATCAATCTGACTTAAGTGAAGTCAGATTCCTGATAGTAAGTTATAGACAAAGTTTCAGGAAAGATCATAAATATCAATTGTTTTTTGAGAAAATTAATAATTGTATTACCATGATATTTTTTATCTAGGTCACGTCAGTATAACTTCTCCTCGCCTGATGGTAAGCTGAGGGCAAAGTCTCAGGAAATATGGTCACCTTTACAGCCACATACGATGTTATATGGTGACAGCGCGCGTAATGTGGATGAGGGTAGACCGATACGGCTGGTCTCATAAGAACTAGCTCATAAGGACCACCGCCTCAGCAAATCAATAAACATGGTAGAGTTTTATAGTAAAAATTGAGGAATCGATTGTGAATGCCATCGATTCGACAGAAGAAGAAGATTCCTATTGGGTGAGTCAAACCGGTTACTCATGATAACCGATATCCAAGTGTCAGAGCATCCATTAACTTGTGTTACTATTGTACATAACATAACATAAACTCACGCCTATATCCCCGAAGGGATAGGCAGAGGTGCTAGCACATTTCGTCAGTTAATGTTTAGGTTCCAATGTAATAGGTGGCAAACCTATTGCCATTAACCGGGCACTTATAAACCTGCGATAAATACACACAGAACTTCGAAAAGCTTCGAAAAGTCATTACTTTGTGTCATGGTAAAACCTGAGATCGAACTCAAGGCATCGTCTCAGTAGTCTATTACCCATACCACTAGGCTAGGTAGGTAGGTACGAGTACGTATAATAATATATGGACAGACCATTTTCTATGGATCCCTACACAGTTACAAAACAAACAACCTCGGCAGAGACAATGAACGTAGCATCATGAATCATAGTTTGGCAATACGCTCTAATGATGCAGAGGTGCATAACATTGGAGCCACTTACGAAATTGTTCTATACGTACAAAGAATTAAAAGTAAAACCTTTCAATGACATGGAGACGAAAACATACATACATACCGGTTGATTCTAAAGTCATTATGAAAAATAGATTTGGGGCACAGTTTTGATAGCAAAATTGTTTGGAAATTGGTAATTTTTTTGTTTTCTAAGCTAATATTATAAAGAGGAAAGATTTGATTTTATGTTTGTTTGTTTGTAAAGAATAGGCGCCGAAACTAATGGACCGATTTCAATATTTTTTTCGCTAATCCATTATAGAAAACTATTGGGTTTTCGTCAATACTGTCAATTAAATTAGACTTTGGTTATTAAAGGATTGTAGACAGAAAGAAAGAAAAATGTTTAATAACAACCTCAATTACTTAGTTACAATTTATCGACTTATACATTTAACATTATACACTTTTATAGACATACCTTTACACTTTTACTTATTGAAATGAGATTGTCATAGGATTACAGCTCAGCATAAAGGTATATAGGACCTTAAGGTATATAGGCACTTCTGAAGCCTAATGTACAATGGACCTCAAAAGTATCCACTACGCAACTACTAGTCTTTGAAGAAGTTAATCGACAGTAGATTTACATATTAATGTAATTAAGCTTAGGAATTGCTTGGAACTTATTTTCTAGTAAAGAAACGGGACATCGATTTGGTTATTTTTACTATCGCTAGATAGCAATAAACCAAAAGTAACATATTTTTGTACTTTTGCTTAAATTTTCGACTTAAGTTTTCGAATAATTATAGCTTAATGTGTCCAAGAACTTTTGAACACACTGTACATTCAGAGACGTAATATGAAAAAAAATCTATAAATCATTTTAATAACAGTCTAATTTGTAAAAACATAAATTATATTAAATATGACATTTTAAATACATTGAATATATTAGCGTTATCATAAAATGCAAGGACACGGTAGCCGACCTGCTTGAAGCTAAACCTATAAATTAATTTATATTTACGTATAAATACCACAATTATTGTCAAAAAGACATCTATAAATACGCATGTTTATGATATTCAAGATGATAATTAGTTAATAAATGGATTATAAGCGATATAATGCACACATACATATTTATAAAGGTGAACAGGGCAGAGCAGGTTTATTTTATTTCACTTTTCAACTCCATAACATAAACTCTCATAAACTCAAGCCTATATCCCCGAAGGGAGGGGGTATGGGTAATGGACTGCAGAGACAAGGTCTCGGGTTCGATCCCAGGTTTACCATGGCACACACCAATGACTTTTCGATGTTTTTCGAATTTATGTGTGTTTTTATCGCAGGTTTATAAGTGCCCGGTTAATAGCAATAGGCTCGCCACCTATTACATTGGGACCTAAATATAAACGGGCGAAATGTGGGTACTAGCACCTCTGCCTACCCCTTCGGGGTAAAGGCGTGAGTTTATGTTATGTTATGTTTATAGGATATCTAAGTATGAGTGAGATTAAAATCGAATTCCAGTAGCTATAATGATGACTCAATAGTAACGGTATTTAATAAATAAATATACTAATACGAGGATATTCCACGCTCTTAGAGTTCAAAGGTCAGCGACCTTAACGTAGATTGTGCTAATTTTTAAGATTAGTGTTCAATTAGATGTGTAGTGAAAACACTAGACAGTGAAAGTTGTTATCGATGCTTATTATAAAATTGTAAATATAATCGTGTCTGTACATTGGAGAAATTAAAAAAAAAGTTAAATTATTATACCTGTATTGTATGTATGTATACAGGGTGTAAGGGGAACGCTCCCGAAGCCGAAGACCCCTGGTAGTACCCATGGTACACAACATATTGGCACTACTTATTACTACTGCTACCAGGGGCCTTTGGCTTTGGAAGCGTTCCCCTTACACCCTGTATAATAATTTAACTTATTTTTTTTTTAATTTCTCTGTTACAGAAACGTACCTTTAACGATACACAACACATTTTTCTATTGCAATTCTTGTTTATTCGCGATGAACGCAATAATTATTGAACGGATTTTGATTTGTTTTTTTATACGGAACTAGCTGTTGTCAGCGGCTCCGCCTATGTGGACTACTGATCCCGTTCCCGCTGCTTATACTTCTGATCCCATTCCGCTGCTTTATAAAAACCTTCCGTAGAGTTCAATTAACAAATAAAATAAGGATTACTCTAAATGGTCCAGCAGTCTTCGAGTTATGCGCTTACCAACATATTTCGCGATTTATTTTTAATATATAGTCTTGGTCAGACTTAAAATCCTACGTGTTCGATAGTATTGGTTAAATAGAATCTGAGGTGACGTCCAAAAGTTACAACAACAGACATTCACACAAGCGGAGCAGCGGACTTCAACTAGTATATATAAACTTCCTCATGTACTTGAACTAAACTCAAAATCTATCAATAAACCCGAATTACCCAATTATTATTATTGAGGAAAAAATGTATGTAACAAACGCGGAAAGCATCTTAAACAATTATTTATAACAATGTATGTACGTATGCAACGTCGTGACTTCGTGACCGAGGGACCTTCGGTGGCGAAGTGATATTTTTTTAAATGTATCTACTAATGCACAATGCACGTGAGTAAATAACACTATTAAATTAAGATTCGTGAAGGTCTTTGTAGAGCTTATTAATAGTGTGGTCATTTTACATTTTTTACCGTGTTAGTTCCAGATTGAGAAGAATAGTACCACCCTATAGCACAAAATGTGACTCTCTATACACGGGGGCTAGAAGGGGACACTGTGGTTCCCCACACTCAAAGGATCTACCGGTTCCGCTGGAGTGCGAGTCTCAAAACTCTTTACTACTAGACTACTAGAAGACTACAAGGCGGGGTTTTTTGTCGGTTCGAGTCCGAAATAACCCAACGCAACTGGCTCCGGCGGGATGTACTCGTGGGAATTTTACGCATGATATTAAAAATGGGATAAAAGACGGTTCACGCCATCATTTTCGAATTATTCGAATAAGAGATAGAGCTGTTCTCTATCTGATACAGTGGCGTAGCTAGGTAACCAAGGGCCCTGGGGCAAATTAAGAAATGGGGCCCACTGCTATGCAAACTGATTAGGTTTTATCAAATGTACAAATACTTTAAAAATGCTAAGCTACTTAAGCTTTTTTTGTGCACTGCAGGGCAGGTAATAAAAATATTAAACAGTTACAACATAAGTTACAATTACTACTTAGTATAGGTTTGGCTTATAAAACGAAATAGAGGAGGGGTTATACAAGGGGAATAGACTAGGGTTCCTTAGATAAAGGTCGGTCCTACCAACTGACTTAATAACAATTAAATTAAAAAATTTAAAGGACCCCGACAAAAAAAAATAGCTTCAAAAGTAAAAAATAAATAATTAGGGTAATTTCACCGACCGCATTTTTAGAGTTTCTTCGCATGAAATCACTATGTAAAACGTTTATCTATGACCACTCTATTTTTTTTCATGTAATACAAACACTAGCTTATATGAAGTCACTACTGAAAATACATTTCTCTTAAACATAAAATTTTAAAAAAATTAAAATATGCTAGATTCCAATAACGGTGGCGTGTCCGCGATGCACCTTTAAGCGCATTTACCTCTTTAAGTCCGCTATGATTGCAAATTTAGTACTTAAATTAAGATTATTATGTTAATTAATATATGAAGCAACCATATTTACTGCTTTCATTACTTCTATTATAACGCAGACATCGTGACAATGTCGATAAGGAACGTCCGCGCCTAAAGTGCAATTTCGGTGTGTTTTTTTTAAACCCTTATACAACGTATACACGTCAATTTAAACTATCTATCTTCTTACGCACGCGGAGTTCCAGTCATGCTCTTGCGTTTACGCAGTAATGGCATGTCCGATTCTGCCCAGTTTTCCCGCTAATACGTAAGTACCTTCTTATTTCTAAGAGGGAGTACGAAATTTTACAATCACGGTGGGTTACTGTATGAATGAATATTTGGTTTTAACATTACGATTTGCGAGTATGTTGTGTGTTGTTAGGTACCCTCAGCAATCATACATTTCACGTGACGAATGCATCACTGAGTTTTGTTTAATTTCATTTTTTCTTGATGTTTCTAACTTCGGTGGTGCAATATCGGTGGTAGATTTATTGCCACCTATATTGCATCAATACTAAAATGGCTATGAGTTTCCATATCTTTGGTAAGATATTTACTCACAAGGTAATAAATAATAAAATTACTCATTTTTTTGTTATAATTAACGTATTTACTATTACTACTGAGAGTGGGGCAATATGGGTATGGGAGGCGTAACCGAAGGGGTTGGAGGCTGGCCGACTTTCTTGAGAAAGAGCGACTCCTTATGATGAACTCTTTCTTCAAAAACCGCCCCACAGGAAATGGACCTGGATGGGCCCCGGTGGTCGTACCAAAAATGAGATTGACTTCATCATGACGACGCATAGACGGATATTCAATGATGTCTCAGTGATCCATGGGGTGAAAACCGGAAGTGATCACCTAATGGTTAGAGGCACATTGAATATTAATGTTAAACTGGAGAGATCCCGTCTGATGAGGTCTACGCTCCGACCTAGAGCTTCCCATATACAGTACCCCGAGAGCTTTCAACTCGAACTATGGAATCGCTTCTCTTGCCTAGAAGAATGCAGTACAGTGGACGAGATAAATAACAGGTTGGTTGAAGCTGTCCATTCAGTGGGCTCCAAATTCTTCAGGCCCCGTCGAAGAGATAGACCACAGAAGCTCACCGATCACACTCTCAAACTCATGGCCGAACGACGCTCTATGAGGCTGCAGTCTACCAATGACGCTGAAGCACATCGGCAGCTCAATAGACGTATCCAGCAGTCTTTGCGACACGACATCCGTGCCTTTAATACTCAATGTATTAAAGAAACGATTGAGCGAAATAAAGGCTCCAAAGTGTTCGCAAGAGACTTGTCTATTGGGCAGAGCCAGTTGACAAAACTGAAGAGGAAGAACAGCAGTGTCGTGTCGACTAAGGGAGATGTTTTGAGGGGGATCGAGGGGTTTTATGAACAGCTTTATACCTCAGTCACTAAGCCTGCTACTGATACGGCTAAATATCCAAGAGCCAAGCTAAGCCGACACTACACCGAGGATATCCCGGACATCAGCCTGTACGAGATTAGGGTGGCCCTCAAGCAGCTTAAAAATAACAAGGCACCAGGAGAAGACGGAATCACTTCGGAACTTCTGAAAGCGGGTGGAACACCGATACTTAAAGTCCTTCAGAAGCTCTTCAACTCCGTCTTATTCGAAGGTACTACGCCGGAAGCATGGAACAGAAGCGTAGAAGTCTTGTTCTTCAAGAAAGGTGACAAAGCCTCTCTTAAGAACTACAGACCCATCTCGCTTCTGAGCCATGTTTATAAGCTGTTTTCGAGGGTTATCACGAATCGTCTCGAACGCAGGTTTGATGACTTCCAGCCGCCCGAACAAGCCGGTTTCCGAAAAGGTTATAGTACCGTAGACCACATTCATACGCTGCGGCAAGTCATACAGAAGACTCAGGAGTATAACTTGCCACTATGTCTAGCGTTTGTGGACTACGAGAAAGCCTTTGATTCGATCGAGACATGGGCAGTGCTACAATCTCTCCAGCGGTGTTATATAGACTACCGGTACATCGAAGTGCTGAAGTGTTTGTATAAAAACACCACTATGTCAGTCCGAGTACAAGATCAGAGCACAGCGGCGATACTGTTGCAGAGGGGAGTGAGATAAGGAGATGTAATATCCCCGAAGCTCTTCACCAATGCAATGGAGGATGCCTTTAAGCTACTGGAATGGAAAGGTCTTGGCATTAATGTTAATGGCGAATACATCACTCACCTTCATTTTGCCGACGATATCGTGCTCAGGGCAGGATCGCTGGAGGATCTTAACACAATGCTCGACGACCTCAACCGAGTCTCTCAACAGGTGGGCCTCAAGATGAATATGGACAAGACCCAGGTTATGGCGAATGCTCATATTCTAAGGCCCTCCCCAGTGTCAGTTGAAGGCTCGACCCTCGAAGTTGTAGACAAGTACGTCTACCTTGGACAGATGGTCCGATTAGACGGATCAAACTTCGAGGCGGAGGTCAATCGTCGAATTCAACTCGGCTGTGCAGCGTTCGGGAAGTTACACAGCGTCTTCTCGTCCAAAATACCTCAGTGCTTAAAGACAAAAGTCTTTAATCAGTGCGTGTTGCCCGTGATGACCTATGGCGCCGAGACGTGGACCCTCACTATGGGACTCATAAGAAAGCTCAAGCTCGCACAGCGAGCTATGGAAAGGGCTATAATCTAGGCTAGGCTCGAAATCTCTCTGCTGGATCGAATCAGAAATGAGGAGATCCGCAGACGAACGAAAGTGGTCGACATAGCCTACAGGGTTAGTAAGCTGAAGTGGCAGTGGGCGGGGCACGTAGCAAGAAGAACAGATGGCCATTGGAGCCGAAAGGTTCTTGAATGGAGACCGCGTACCGGTAGACGAAGCGTGGGACGGCCTCCTGCGAGATGGACGGACGACAAAAGCAAAATTGCCTTTGGCAGCATGATGTAGCATCTGCATCATGCATCCAAGCCGTTAGTACATATTGTTTAGATAAATATATCACAATTTATAATTTCGGTGTGATCTTGCAATTTCGGTGGGTTGACAATTTCGGTGGTTGTTCTATTTTTATAACAAATGCAGTTATTTGTTTCCTTCTAAATATCTAGAATAATAATGTGTTCTAAAAGAACACCATTAAATTTTTTCATCGGTAAACCTATGATTGAAAAATACCACCGAAATTAGCAAAAAATGAGGCATGCGTGAAATTACCCATTAATACGTTGTCGTGTCGGGAGACCTTGGATCGTTTCAAAAACAAGTAGGAGTGCATTACTAGTTACAAATGAGTTCGCGTTTTACGAAAAAGAAGCGTTTATTGCTTCCTAATTTACTGATTTTAAATTTGATGCACGTCTAAGTTCATTGATTAAAACGCCAAAAATTTGGATAGAACGCCATAAAAGATTTAAAAAGGACCGAGACGAATTTAATATCTTCCATGATTTATCCGTCTATTCCACCTAGTTACAAATAACCAACTAGGAGTAATAGGTTTTGACCATAATTACATTATTTACCAGTGCTTTTGCTACTGGCTAGGAATATTTAAGAAATGCATGAAAAATAAATAATGTCATTAAGGTCGAGAATTGCTTGTGCAAGTTTTTCTGAATTATCATAGCTTCTAGACTTTCAAAAACACATGCATCCAATTTACGACCGTAATATTATTTATTTTTAAATATGGTGCGTTATTCTCTATCTATATATTTGTATACGCAGATAATAAGCTCACCATCTGTCCATATATGTCAGTGCTCACAGATACTCTACAATAAAATATATCTCATCTGCGTAGTGGTAGCTCATACAATTTATATAGAGAGCGATATTGAAAGATATCTGCTCAGATACAGATATCTTACTGTACCTATCTGCGTAATGTGCGACACCCTTAACTTTAGAATTTCTATCAACTAAGTTGTCACGATTAAAGTAGGGTTGCATCCAGTTCAGTTCGATCGAGATTTCTGTTAAGGATTCGAGGCCCCCTGAGCTTGAGGGCCCCGGGGCGCTGCCCCGCCTAGCCCCTTGGTAGCTACGCCACTGATCTGATAGTAAACAAACAGTCCGTGATATAGAAGGTACCTAGTTGACGGCGACGGCAATAGGCTCGCCCTTTGTTACCGAAATGTAGGTAATATACCTCGGACTACCTGCTTGGGAAGTTACATATAGATTAAAGGATTAAAATATTCTTAAAAATAATTCCATTTAGATTGAAAAATGTAAATACCCATCCTGGCGGGAATAGAGAATTTCGATGCATTGCCCTTATAAGGGTCTGGCCCTTACAGAGGGAATGCATCGAAATTCTCCTTTACGCTTTAAGGAGCACGGTAGCACGGTGTCAGTACACTAACAATTCAAATCAATTTATTGGCAAAAGTGAATGCTTAGACGGGACTCGAACCGACGACCTGTCCCTTACTGGGGAATGCTCTGACCACTTAGTTACCGGGTCAACGTAAATTACCAGCTTAAAGTCAGTTGGTAAAATATTCCAACTAAAACCAAACCTAATTATTGATTCGAATCCGAGATGATTATTTTTTCTAAATAAAGGTATGTTTATTATTAATAGTGGCAAAACAGCCTCCGTGGCGTGGCGGTAGTGCACGTTTCGATCTCCGCTCAGTATAAAACGTTGTGTGCATGAATATGGCTATTTAAGCCGCCCGTCCCGGCTGCCATACAAACATCTATGGCAGTCGTTACGGGTAGTTGGAGCCCTCAAAAGTCCAACCACTCTAACTTGGAACTTTGATATCGCCATTGGTTTTACCATTAGTTATGGTGGTCAAATGGCCGTAGTTTCAAGGAAAATATCGAAGTTCAACTGCATCACAGTTATACTGGAAAGCCGACACCAACTAAGTTGGGAAAAGGTTCAGACAATGATGATGAAAGACATGTTTAACTACAATAAAAGAGTCATATTACTAATCTGCCTAGTTTGGAACTAGATAGTGTGATCTAAATTGTTTCAGATTCATTTAAAATTCAAGCGGGAATCATTCAAATAATGAAGTAATAACTATTCAATTGATTCTATATATAATTTGGTGAGACAAAAAATATGATTACCAAACGCTTCGTCACGACAAATCATTACAAGTAACTCAAAGTTAACTAACAGTTAGAAGAGTTTGACCTTTTGGAGCGAAGCCTCAAGGTTGGAGACGAGTTCACATTAATTTTGTCGCAAATTGCGAAAGACAGTTATGTTTTAAATTAGGTATATTGCTTATTACTCAATGTAAGACGGTTTCGTTTATTAGACACGCCATCCTTTTTGGATGTAAATGTATTTGTACCATTCACTTTTGTGGTCGCTTGAGAGGTTATACTCGTTATTTAGAAGAAATGTACATCTTCTATAGCCTAGTGGTATGGGTAATGGACTGTTGAGACGAGGTCCCGGGTCCGATCCCAGGTTTACCATGGCACACACTGTAACTTTCGAAGTTATGTGTGTATTTATCGCAGGTTCATAAGTACCCGGTTAATGGCAATATGCTCGCCACCTATTACATTACTAAATATAAACGAAATGTGGCTGCTAGCACCTCTGCCTACCCTTACGGGGATATAGGCGTGAGTTTATGTTATGTTATGTGTTACATCTTCTACTCAAAAAAGGTGCATATGGCTGTTATGTTAGAATATCAGCTTTTTAGTGTATATACGAGAACTTTTTTATCTAAGACATACCAATTTGACTTCAACTTGTCTGATGGTAAGCCGAAGTCTTCTGAATTGTGTGTGTGGAGTGTGATGGAGTGAAGACGGATGGAAGATAGATAATCTCAGAATAGAGGTTAAGCCGTCGTCGGTCCGGGTACAAACATTTATGGCAGTCGTTACAGGTAGTTTGAGGCCTCAAAAGTCCAATTGGCCCAACTACAAAACTTCGATATCATCATATAAAATGTAGTACGTAATTATCTTTCGCCAATTAGGTTATCGAGGTCTGATGGCAGTCGCGAAGTTCAGCCGTATCTTAGTTAAACTAGAACGGTCGGTGTTCTAGTTGACTGAACTGAGTTGGGAATAGCCTCAAATTGGAAATTCAAAAACTGAATTTAAAATTATCACAGAATTACCCCAGTTGTTCAAAATACGAGGTACAAGTCATTGACCTCAACAGTCTCACCTATGCCATAACATTACAAAGGTTCATAAAATCAGATCTTATCATAATACCAAATATTATCTGTTTCAAGGAACCTATGAAATGGACAATAAATGCTTACTGACACATACCGGCCTACGTAGACAAGCCCTGCCAATTATTGGCCTTAGATCGTATCATTATACACTTTCAACACAGTTGAGTGAGCGTTTGAAACGTAATTTTGGGTCGTTTAAGTTATTTCTATTTCCGTGGTTAATGTAACACGTAACATTTGTTTAATACTAGTGAATGTTCGCTTCTTCGCTTGCGAATGCTGAAATTCCAATTTTCTGGATAATTTTGTGTCCGAAACTTATACGCAAGTAATATTAAAATGTTTATTCATCCTAATCTCTAGCTCACACATATTTATTACTAGCTGACCCGCGCAACTTCGTCTGCGTCACCCCGTTTATGTAACATTTTACACTTCTGCTCCGCATCAGTTGGTTGTAGCATAATGTTATATACATATAAACCTTCCTCTTCAATCACTCTATCTGTTAAAAAAACCGCATCAAAATCCGTTGCGTAGTTTTAAAGATTTAAGCATACATAGGGATATAGGGACAGGGAAAGCGACTTTGTTTTATACTATGTAGTGGTGAATAAATAAAACTATATATTTAAAAAGATGAAAGTAAGTATAACTATAATCTACCTGAGTTTCTTGCTGGTCTCTTCTCAGTAGATCAAACTCCGAATCAGCAAAAGTTTTCAAGTTATTTATTTACTTTGATTAGAAAGTAAGTACCTATCCATAAACTTTTATAAAAGTAGGTAGGTACCTACATCCCGTCAACATCGGTTTCGGATGTCAAAAAATCGGAATCTGATCGGAAATTTAGAACAACAGACATAAAGGCAGACAGACAAATTTTTACATACGTGTATTTTTGAAATAAGTATCCTAACTAGGTATATACATTCGTTTGCATTTATAAAATGTTGTTATCATTACAAACAAATAATTAATAACCTAAGCAGTGATAAACGTTTTTATCTCATATTTATATTGCAACTAAGATGAATTCCTTCTCCAATTCATTTCACAAAATATTTCTGCAATCAAAATATCAAACATTGACATTTGCGTTGACATTGTAAATGAAATCGATAAATTTTATTCGTAAATTGATAAACAGAACGCCCCAAATGTCAAATTATATTATTTTTTTAACCAATTCGATAGGTAATTACATTATATTATTTTTTAATGGAAATTACAAATCTGACAGTAATAAATAAATTTAGGTATAAATGTGTTAATATGGCAGATGAGCCAATTCATCATCAAATACTTAATTAATTATTCAAAATATTCGATGAATTATTTGTAGAAGTAACGTAGGACGTAGTAAGTCTTTCCGAAGAGTGATACCTATGATCGGAGCCTCTCTAGCTCTCTCTAGTAGCGGCGCTGTCGTGAAACAAATTAGGTACTACTCAACGAAGGCTATTCAAAAATGCCGATTTGACAGAAGAATTCGAAATAAATGTAAATGTTTTCTAGTAAGAAATAAGCTTCTGCTTTAGATTTTCAGGTTTTTTGAGGATCTGAAGTTTACTTCCTACAAGAATTTTTGTATCGTTAAGACATTAATACACGACATATGTAAGGTCATTCGCTGCTTCGTGTTCAATCCTGATTAGTGCAAGTAATTTGGAGTTAATTTAGTGCAAAGTTTTTATTATTATTTGCATACAAGCCGTGTATTTCACGATATGACGTCGTCATTTTTCATCCTTCTTAGTTGACGTTTCACGTTGACAGCTTTTGTTAATTTCGGACGTCAAAAAGAAACAAAATGACAGTTTTATGATTAGATACAGATAATTTTATTGAAACTATTATTATTACAAAATCTATATCAAACAATTAATACAATAACTTCACTAGAGTCTTGTCGAATAAATGTCAAAATCCATGAGTCATCGTCGTTTACACTGTTCATTCATGGACGCTCACGAAGGAACAGTAATTGTAAATAAGCTTCACAATCATTGCATCGTACACGAAGTCAAACGTTTTATCATTGTAATGAACTATCAGATAATTCAGAATTTGGTTGAAGTGCATAGTGTAGCATCCATTGTGAGAATTTATTAGCATGAAATTGTATACCAAAATGAAGTCTGTCTAAGTCTCACTAAGACTTCCTGCATTCAAATCGATCTCATCTCCTAAGTTATAATGCTTGCTGCTTGACGCAGGTTATAGATTTTGTTACAGTGTCAGAGAGCAGTTCCTCCCGTAAAAGTCAAGATAAACTCAATTAAGAGAAAGAAACTGCTCTCCCCGT
Source organism: Pelosia muscerda (assembly GCA_963691645.1). Lineage (NCBI taxonomy): Eukaryota > Metazoa > Arthropoda > Insecta > Lepidoptera > Erebidae > Pelosia > Pelosia muscerda. Next base: position 11,521,505 of record OY829114.1, on the reverse strand, counting down.
TGCCGAAGTTTGAGTACAAAGGTTACTACAAGTAAATAATGAAATAATACCGAAAGAGAGAAAGAAATAAAGCAGCAAAGAATGAAAGCACTATTTATTATACACACACACACACACACACACACACACACACACACACACACACACACACACACACGCACGTACACTACACTTAAAAGCCAATTATCACACAAAATAAAACAAATATAATAATATATGAACAATAAGATGTAAAATAAAAAATAAAAACATAACACAGCAATTAACATCACTAAGATATGGAATGCCCGCACATACCGCGTGTAATAATAACCTTGTGTTATGTTTCCAACATTAAGTAGGGTTGCTAGAGCTCTCTGCAGAGGTTTTGAGCTATCAGTGGGAAGACCAATTTGTTTCCTGTGCGGCTAAAGTCTCTTAACCCACCCCCTCCCTTTTATTACTAAGGGCATTGGAAGGTTTCTATATGGTTGGTACCACAAGTGTGACGCCCTTGTTGTTGCAAACGTCTATAGGCCACAAGTTTTAAAAAGTACTAAAAGGAACCGCTTTTTCCTTGTAATTTAAATTAAGGGTAATTGTTTATATCAAGTTCAATTTTATATAATCTGAACTAAAAGTAAGTTATCCATTATTACGACTAAGTACATGTTTGACATTTATACTTAATAAAATCACTGGTGATATTTAAATTGCTCGTTTGTTGGCTATGCGGCCTATTGTTAAAGTCATTAGAGGTTGAAATTTTGTCTAAGTAGTGCCATAGGCGTTATGTAAGGTGTGGCAAATGCCCTCATAATGTTCCAAGTACATATATTTAAGTGATTCAGAATTTTCGTCGATATTACAACAACTCAATTGTATGAAATATGTACTTACCTATGAGTTTAAATTTTACACTAAGGATTTCAGTAGTGAGATAATTGCGATAAAATAATATTCTTCAAAGACTTGCTTTTAATATTTTACCGTAAATTAGATTTTAGGCTTTAACGAAAAGAAAGTGAAAAATATTTCTGCACACCACAACCAGCACACAAGCTGCAACATTTTCGATTAGTAGGTAGTTTATTTTCGGCATACCCGTTTCCTTTTCAAAGTGCCCGATTGGCGGCAAAAGGCACGCCTCCTATTACGTGGGACCGAAAGTCATAGTTGGCGAAATATGGGTGTTTGATACACCTCTGCCTACCACTTCGTAGATTGCGGATGTGAGCATGTATGTACAACATGTTAAGATATAACAAAATAGTAGTTCAAACAACCCACACGTTTCATTCTTAAATATATCCTTCAAGTTACTGTCACGTTTGAACTCAAATGATTAATTAAACGACTAAACCATCGCTATAGATGCGCGACTCGACCAGATCGGATGTCAATCCGCGTAGGTGTGTTGACACAGGCGAGTCAAGTGGCGCGCTAACTTGCGACATCACTACACTGTAGTGCCCACATCCAGCTGACTCACGTTGCTAAATATGGCTTATCGGTGCACATTTGGGACAGTACTACCATCCATTAGTATTAATTAGATGTACAGACTAACTGATTCGTACTTTATTGGGTAATATTATAGCCTTGAATGTGTGCTATTGTTTTGTTTAAGCTGCACTGGAAAGTTTGGAATCGGGTACTTGATTGTCAAATTGATTTAGTATTATATTTGATAAAGGTCTTAAGGTTAAATAATTCACATTGTGAACTGGAAGAGCCAAGTTCCAAAATATGATTTTTGAATGCAGCTGACATGATCTTTAGATGAAGACAGTTAATTTCAAATATTCCAGGCTCTTTTATGAGGTAAACTTTGTAAAATAGGTGTTAAAACCTATAATATCTTCGGTTTTGACGCCCGTGGTAGCCTGTTAGTTTACAATTAACCTACAAAAACAAGAAATATGTAGGTACCTAGTCAGTTATAAGTCGCAACTTGCGACCTGCGATAATAAGCTATATTTTCAAATATGAACTCAAACCGCGATGAGAACAAAGACACTGTGAAATTTTAATTATGCCCCTGGGTAGTACCGTCACAATTTTACTATATCATTATAATCAGAATTTCTTGTCCAACACTCACACGCGAAAACAATTTACGCATATATCACATAAATGTAGCAAGTAAAAAAATGCAGTCACAACAGTCCCCGTAATCAGTTGTAATTCTGTCAGTTAGTGGTCGAATGCCTCGAGTCACTATTAACTTGACCGTAAAGGTAAATAAACGAACATGCACACTTGCCTCATTGATGCTGCGTTTTAACAATCATGTTAATGAACGGACAGTCGCTAATTTGAACGTCCAGTCATTTGTTCGAGTCATTTTGCTCGATGATCTGGTTTTCATGGAGATGAATGTAATGTGCTGTGTGTGTGTTCTATTTTTTGTGTAGAAAGTGATGATAATTGTGTTTAATACAGTTAATTGTGACTTCCATTTTGGACAAGTTTTAACACTTTATGAATGCAGGAATGGGCGCAATTATTTTGAGTGTACTTATCTTAAGACGTTGTTAATAGATCATTATTTGGTTGCTTTTTTTAATAGTCATAGTCACATGTTCATATTTCATTCTTTTTTGGACACACAAATTACATGAATACAATTTAGACAGGCGACTTAACTCAAAGTTGAGTACTCTTCCAGTAAACCCGGGAGTGTATTTCAATACAAAGAGAACTGAATTATACGTAAAAACTTGGTTTAGGTTTGTAATTTTTTTAGTGAAACCTATTAGGATTTCACCACTAAAGCAGTTTAGTTTGCTTTCCATCATATTCCAAGTTAATTATTTTATAACTCATTCTTAATATTTAACAAAAAGTACCTAGGTAAACTAAAAATACACTGCAATTTTATTCGCTAGATTTAGAATACGAAAAACATAAAAACTTCTAACTAATAAATCGTTGTCATTAAACAACCGTTATTTCTTATCTAGATAATTAAAAATAACGGTTTTAGCGTTGTCGTTTGTCGCAGCGATTTTCGATCAAGTGTATGAGTCATTTTATAGCCTTGAACTATGACAGGGACCGCCAAATCGCTATGGTCACGCTATTAGACCTTAATGTGGGCAAAGCATGACATATAACCTCTGTTGTGACCATAATATTTAGATGTTACATCTCAGGAAGAGTTTTTGTTATAGATAGATTAGATTTGGCGAGGCAAGGGCATGATGGATGGCGACAGAATATGTTTAATGTGACAAGATGTTTTGATTTTATGAGGGTTAAGGAAATTCGTTTCCTTATGGTGTAATAAATTTTTGATTTTTTTATACCACTTAGGTGGTAGACTAGCAAACGGCCCACCTGATGGAAAGCAGTTAGCGTGGCTTATGGACGGTTACAACACACTACCGACCATATTCAGGAGAGCAGGAATTGGGAGGGGTGATATGTTAAAGTCTGATCCTGTTCTCGTAACCCATTTTCTATTTGGAATATACAAAAACATAAAACTAACTGTATCGTTCTCCGTTCTCTGGTTATGCGCTAATTGGTTTATACCATTACTATTAAGTAGATATCAAAGCATAATCCACACTTCTTCTTCTGTGCTACAAGTGTAGTAAGAAGAAGAGAATCTACAATATAAAAATATTGTCATAATTCAGATCACAACCTCGTGAATCTCCTGACCTTTACATCACATAATATATAATTAACGTTACTTCCAAACACACGCGAACTCGCCGTCCATAATTCTTTCTCTAACCACATTAAATCAAATTGAACCACATATTCTATTACCGTAATTCATATTACAAACACTGTTATTAGAGTAATTAATAATAATAATACAATAATTAATAATAATAGTTGTCGTAATGTGAACTGTATCGTGGGATTGGTTTTGCGACAAACTCCCATGAGGCGGTTACGTCAAAAGTCTTAAGTTGATTTGTGTAATAAAATTTTAGCACTCCTCGCCTACGTATATACGTATAAAGGGTTTAATTTGTTGATTTGTAAATGAATTGAATTGCTTTATTCAGATTATGAAGGTTAGATCTGTCTCCTACTAGAATCTTTCAAATCATTGCCATAATTGTAACACCAAATACGATTAGGTACCTACCATTTCGGAGCCCCGCATAGCCCGCGATGAGTGGAGGCGACCCGGACGTCGGAGGTCGCAGAATTACCTTCGTCCTCCATGAGTGCGGGCTTGGGGTTAACTGGTGGAGCTGCACCTCCCCGGGGGCTAGATAAGGACACCATGATTCCCACATTAGGGGAAGGACGTCATCTCAAAAGAGATGACCCCGGGTCTGCCGGAGTGCAAGAGCTGTCTTGTAGAATCTCACCTTCGGCAATCAAGGACCCATAGACGGCGCGCGTTTTAGTCAGTTCGGGTCCGACATAATCACCTCCACCGATTTTGGTGGAGGTGGTATCCGTGGTAAAAAAGTAGGTACAATGTATACAATTATGTTTTTGAAATATTATCACTAGATATGCTACCTACCTACCTAGATATTTTCCCTCATCTCACAGTCAAACCGATCGATCGACCGAATGTATTAGTTCACGAAGTGAAAATGTATTTATATCAGTAAATAGAAGTGAAGAAAATAAATGGAAATGAAACTACACTGTATTTTTTAGATTCAATACTTATTCAATACATCCAATTACATCACAATAATCAATTAATTATTTCACCCTTACACCTATAAAAACAAAACACAAAGGAAACGAACGATATCTCTCAATTTTCTCAACCCTTCTCCACATCGTGGGTAACACAATTACTGCTCTCACGACAACTAATAAAATAGCAGAAGAAACGGCCTTCGACACTTGAGGGTTAAGGACTCCTCAATATTCCTCTCGCGACCCTCTGGACTCCTCACAAAAGAAAGCAAACACTTTAGCGGAGGACCGAAGGACCCTAAATAGAGTACGTATTGAGTCGCGAAATAAAATAAGGGGCGATGTGTGGAATTTCTTGTAGCTAGGATTGTATAGAGCTGTTGGAACGGTTTTGGGATATCATTGTAATGTGATTATACGAAGAAAAGTTTTACTACTACTACTATTTATACTGTTGATAGATGGCACTTGGTGGAACCCATAGTTATATACTTAATATTGTTGATAACACACTTGTAGTTCTCTACGATGTTTATATATCGGGTATACACACTTATAACCTAACCATACATACCTATACTTATATACTTATATACGTTATGGTTAGGTTATTGAAATTTGCAACGAAAATTGTATGTAGTGCCACTGCACAACTACACTAGTCTTAGAATCTATTGGATAATAGATCTACTAATGAATGTAATTAAGTTTAGGCTACTACTTGCATGAGTTTACTTATTTTCTAAGATATCGATCTACTTTATTTTATTAACATCATTTATAACACTTTTGGTTGAATTACACTTAGGGCTTGTACACAGAACTGCGATGCGTTGCGATGCGAGTTCGCAAAACAGTAATTTCGAAAGATTTTTTCGTTGATTCGCATCGCATCGTGTCGCATTGCAGTTTTGTGTACAAGCCCTTAGGCTGTCAAAGAATTTTTTGAAAGGAATTTGATTGACTTCAGAGGCCAATAATATTAGTACCAAAGTTGATAACTAATAGAAATCTGGTACAGTCAGCTCTATATGAATCCTCAATCAAGTGGACAATAAGCCTGACCGCAGGTGGCGCGTGCTCTCGCGAACTTTTCAAATATTTGCCATGACTTTCCCATGGATTTGTTCCTTTTTCCCTTTTCCAAACTAACGTGAACATTTATCTACAGAACCGGATCAAGTATGCTTTGACACAAAGGTACGAATATCTTTTGTAGAAATATTTGTTAGGGACCGTTTGAACTTGGCTTTTAGAACATTTATTCTGTTTTGATTTAATTAAATTTTAAAAGGATGTTTGTTTGTTTTAAATGTCGTTGTCGTTTTTGAATATTGAAGGTTTTTTTTCTTGGAAGTGAACCCTGGCGAAGTGAATCTCCGAAATGAGGGCCTCTTTTTTAATTTTATGGTACGTCAATTTGACTTCACCTCGCCTGATATAAAGCTGAAGGCAAAGTCTCATGAAAGAGGGTCACCATTGCAAACACGTTCAGTGCTACAATAGTGGCACTCAGCTTGACGGCCTCATCAGATGCTTTTTCACGCCCCGCTTAAAGGTCCCGGGACTGTAGGAAAAAGGAAACACGTGCGCCGGCAAGGAATTCCAGAACATAATGGTGCGGCAGAGAAAAGACTCACCGAACCGCTTGGTTCTTGATGGAATATTCTGTACCGTATGCGAGTGATGCAACGCAATGATTATGATGATAAAGAAATCTAAGGTATATCACTGCTGCATGCGTCTACAGTAAGTTGTTTTATGCGGTCGACTAGTGAATCATACCCATTTTCCTAAGTGCAGTATAGAGAAGTCTGAGTGATTTGTACGAACCATTAAATCTTACACAATCAAATAAAACCTTCGCACCAATAACCGTCTCCAATCACATAAAATGCTTGACATTTTGCCATTTATGCATTAACACTGCATGCTGTTCCTGACCTTACTTGGCTATTTTAGTTCCTACAATTAATATATTTTTTTTTTTATTCATTGAAAACAATTGGATACCATTAAGAAGAAATCTATTTCCTAGTTTCGTACAGTCGCTAACAGAAAAAGTTAACCTGCACAATTATCACTAGATAAAGCACTTGCGGTGATTGCCATGGGAGTGCGCCATTTATGTGTGGTACAAGTCATAGACGTCGATATTTTATTTCAAAAGAAGTAAATTAATTAATCTGAGTTGACATCGATTATGCAACTTCGTTTTGGAAATCGAATACAACACAAATACCTTTTGATCCTATGAACTTTTAGTGTGTGAGAGGTTTTGACTTTTTAGAGTGTTTTCTCGTTTATAGTAGGTACCTTTTGAGCATTCGATTACACGTCAGTACAACGGTACGCCCATTTTTTGATGCACTCTCAGTGTTAAAATTGATGTTTGTGTAAGTCTAATATTATTTCCATGTATAATAATGAAGATGCTATATATTTATAACAGAAAATGTACCTATAGTCGAAATAGCACTGTGTAGAAAAAAACTTGTAAACACTTAGACACCATAAGCCACGCTGACCACTTTTCATCAGGGCTACCGTGTGCTTGTGTACCACCTAAGTGGTGCTCGATTCTTCGATTCTTTGTATATTTAACGTGTATTGTTTACCGATATTTCACACACAGCATACAATCAGTACAGGAAATTCGTGAAGTTGGTATGTATTGTAAGTATAGTCACAATTGTATCTACCAACTCCGAAGGGAAATATGTATGTAAGTATGTAAAACAATCATATGAGAAAAATAACTGCAGAAACATAATGTCACCAACAGTTGCTTATCACTTAAACCAGCCACCGATTACAACAATCCATAATAACAGGTGATAATCGTTCGTCAGTCAGTCGACTCTACGTACTGTCAAATGCGGTGAATTATATAGGCAATCAGCGTTTGAGGTCGATCAACTAATTCTCACGGCCGCACCTAAAACTGAGGTGCTTTACAAATTTGTCGCATTAATTTTAAACACTGTGCTGGATAGAGATGTCCAACGTGTTATAATTATCAATTATATCTGTGCTGTTGATTTATATTTGAGGTGAAAGTTTTTGGGTCATTTACATAGACAGGTGCAGAATAGATTTATTTTATCGATAGGAAGGACATAGATATATTTGTCCACAGTCGAACTTTTATAACTTTAATTCTAAATTCAATTTCGAATTAGTATATACCATAAATTAGCCACTTACAAAACGTCAAAATAAAAACTATTAGATGTTAGTTTAGTAAATGGACTACCAGTTCGAAATGCGGCCCTTGCCTTAGAAGAAGCTCTGGCAAGAATTTTTCTAAATATTTATAATAGATGTAATATTTTGCTTGAATAGCAAGATGAGTGCACAGCTGATTTCTAAGCTTGTTTGTCATCTAAATAATGTTGGATTTTATAATAGCCTTTTTGGCATAAAATATATTTGAGCATAATATTATTGAAGAAATTAATACTTCGAGCAGTTAATTAAAATGCTCAGTTTATTATATTACTTACGCATATAGACACAATCTATTTAATATTGAAAGAAATGGACATTGGACATATCGTCTGAGCTATATATTAAACTTTTCTGACTTGACTTGACTTCTTGGTTTGTTGGCGAACCCAGACATTCACCCAGACTTCTGCCAATGTCCGTAGTTAGGTAAATAAACGAAGGAGTTTATTCGGTACTGAAGCATATGATCGATAATCCTTCAAATTATCCCAGCAGAGGTATCCAACCAAAAAGAAACGGCACAAATAAATAGATGTTAACTTTTCTGTGTGATCATCTAAATAACCATATTGGTTGTGAATTATATCAGTCACGACACGATCAAATATCGTGATTTTGATAGTGACAGTAAGTGCCATCACTATAAAAATTATGTAACTAGAGAACAATAGTGGACTTAGATAACAAAAAAAAATATATGAAAGATTCACTTTCACAGAATCAGATAAACGTGATAGTGAATTTCTATTTGGTGGAATTTTTACCCAATCACCTAAGGATTGTTAGATGATTAGCTTAGTGCAAATATTAGTAGGCTTGAACATGTATGTTTGCATTAGTGTGGGTATTTCTATTTGTATTATGTATGTCACTAAAAATGTATCTAAGTAAGTTTATCCTTATTCTAGTACCGGTAAAGCAAGCTAGTTAAGCTATGCTTACAATGCGTTGTGTAATTGGGTATAAATTTTTTTTTTTTTTAAAGTTGGACTTTTGATTTTCAAGTTGGTTTGGTTCTATTGCATATAAGCGGACATAGATTTTGACATATACACTTAAGCGAAATTTCAATTATCACATCTAGGTATGCAATATTAAGCAATGTCATTTCATTATACATACAAGGTTAACGCGCCTATTATATATGTATTAACACTTAAACAAAATCTCATAAACTACATATGCCGTCAATCAACAATGACATAAACAATTACAACGAAATAATTGTTGTACATAAATATTCGGCAGCTGTTCACTCATATATAATTTATCGATATGTAGTTGCGAACATCACTAAAATAGAAAACCGGTATTTTCGACTAAGATTTACTACTTACACTACTTTTATTAAGACCAGACAGTATCCAGAAATCTTACTTACTAACACTTTGACATTATTTTGAGTTTTTTTTTTATAGTTAGGGTAGTTAGGGTAGTTTAACATTACACAGATATTTACAGTCCAGACTCAGCCTCAACAATAGTGCCCAGAATAAGACAATTTAGACCATTCCCTATTACGTCGGACCGACTACAATGGTTGGTGAAATGTGAGTGTTAATTCATCTCTGCCTACCTAAATAGGCGTGAGCATATGTATGTATGTACCATTATGCCTTCTTCATGCTAGCGTTAAGTCAAGTAGCACCCGAAGCTTTCTCCTGGGAGTTTGGGATACGCTTTTCTCAGTCTAGCTAGCTTCGGGTTTGGCTCAAATTCGATATTTGTATCCGTGAAGCGATTGTCATCTGATATTCACACCCTACCAATATATCTAACATAACTTATCAAACATTACTAACACATGTGTTTTCTTCCTACAGTCCAAGGTTCTTTAAAAAGCATGAAAAGCATCTGATGAGGCCGTGAAGCTGAGTGCTACAACTGTAACATTATTTTTATCCTGAGACATTGCCCTCAGCTTACCAATAGACGAGGTGAAGTTATGAATAAATGAATGAATATCACTTAATGGTACACCAGTAATTATTACATATATTACAGTCATTTTGACGTATACAATATAAAATAAGATATTCCTCATCTGTTGTGTTCTAACCTTTCTTCGCCTGTCAACCCTAAAACGCTCCGAAATCATTACAAAATTACATGTTCCATAACAAGCATACAATTCACATGTACCTTTATAAGTGAAGTTATAGTTAATTAAGTTCGTGCTATCTGCCGAGTGATCTTTCTTGGAGACCATTCTGACCTGCCGCGGGCGTTTCCTTACCCTATGACTAAGGTGAGGGACATAGATTATGTTACAGACATGACTATATTTAGAACATAAACCCACATTTCGCCAGTTTATGTTTAGGTCCCAATGTAATAGGTGGCGAGCATATTGCCATTAACCGGGCACTTAAAAACCTGCGATAAATACACACATAACTTCGAAAAGCATCGAAAATTCATTGGTGTGTGCCATGGTAAAACCTGGGATCGAACCCGAGACCTTTCCTCAGCAGTGCATTACCCATACCACTAGGCTACCGAGGTCACTATATGTATTTAGACTATAAAAATACTTATTCTGAACTCAATGTCTTGATGTTGAGTGCTTTTGATTAATGATGAAAAGTAATGCACCAGTTTTAGTGGGTAAAGTCAAGTTGGGATGTCGGCTGAATGATAAACGATACTGGAACTGGGTTTTTGCTTGAGCTTCAGAGATCAGACGGCGGTTGCTCCTAAGAGAATGTCCATACACGAAATCAGGAGTAGGAGATTGAATTCTGAGTCAAAGTGCTCCAACCAAGTGCTTTTGATGAAACCGCGAATGGCGTTCAAGTTATGCTGAGTTTTTAATAATGTTACTGAGAGCTTAGTGTCACATTATCTAAACATTGGGGCTACCAAACAACCAACAAAATTTCAATAATAGAATTCATATTTATTTTTCTGATAATAATGTTTACTTAATTTCAACGAATACATTATTTCAAATACTTCAACGCATATTCTTCTACTTAACAATGTACAATATTAATCTATAAATATTAATTTATCTTTATATCTAAAATGGAAGACGTTATTGATTTACAAAACAGTGTATGTCCGCCTTAGGCATTAAACTGCTCGTACATGAATAATCTATGTACCACCTACGCATTCTGCATTGCTAAGGGCTTTAGCTCCACAGCCCGTGTCTAATTCTGAAGACAATGCCAGCATTTGGATATTGTTAAATATCGTAATATGCTGTACTTTGGTAAAATAATGTGCCACGGTTAAATGTACGAGTTTTAGTTTCAGTAGGCGTGATACGTTCATATGGATATCCGATTTAGGTGATCATAAAGGTCAACTGAACCATATCGAATAAAGAATGCATTTTAACTGATTACAAAAATGAGCAGTTCTCAATTTGGGTGGGATTCAATCCCAGTGGGAGTGAAGGGTTAATTAGAGACTGCATATGTCACTCCATGCCTGCGCTCGGTCCCCAGCCCGTAGCTCTTGACCTGCTCTATACCTTTGCTTATCTGAGGGTCACATGGAAAATCTTCGAGCAACCCTCTACAGAGCTTTAGCCGTGAACTGTATTTGCCTGTCTCTTAAGCAAGAGTGAGTTGCTCAGGGTGCATTTTGTTTATATTCCGGAGCATATTCTTTTGCGCACAAACAGCATTTAACTACTTAACATTTTCAATTTCACATGACATCTCAACACTAACTCTATTTTAGTTCATTAACAAAATCCGCAGACCGGAAAAATATTATCTAACACAACAAAAAATCTTAATTGCTTTGTTTCGTGTGAGATGAACGTGCGCGAACCAATCGTGCGCATGTTGCATGCGCAGGCATCGAACACGCGATTGTCACGCAGATGCGACAATCACTGAACAATTAAGAACATGCGTTGACAGCCAATTACGATTTCCGGATCATTGGTATATCCGTGAAACTGAGCATGATATTTTAGTTTTGAATGAATTAGTGAATCAGATTAGTTTTTTTAGTTACGAAAATTATTAATATCTCCGTTAACCCCTTCAGCAAAATTAAATTGCTTATAGTAAGAGTGAGTTACTATATTACAACCAGGATTTGAATATAGGTCCTCACAACCTTGTTACCGACTCCATAACCACTAAGTCAATTGTATACCAACTATTAACTGGAATGAGTACACCCATTAACCTCTCCTGTTAAGTACCTACCTAAATTAAGAGTGAGATGTGTTGTCCCACCTATTCTGTAATGGCTAGTAGGCTTTTAGACCGCAAGTCCAACATTCTAATCACTACTTACTAAGGTTTAATCACTTTCTTACTTTGACATTTATCAGTAATCTAACTTTGGGTTGGTCGCGATTCCCCCCAAAAATATTCAGTTTAAAAAATGCTCTGTTCCTTTTCCCAACTCGGTTCCAAGTCTAATTAAGATGCGGCTGAACTTCGATATTTTTCGTGAAGCGATTGCCACCTGAATTCCACTACCAATTGGTGATATCGATGTTTTGTAGTTAGACTAGTTGGACTATTTAGTACCCGTAACGACTGTCATAAATATATCTTCGTATGACAACAGAGACAGACGGCATTACGTGCACTGTGAGGCACGACTATACCAATGCAAATAACTTGCACGGAACGGGAAACAAAACCGTGCCTAGTGAGTAGTAGTCGCGTTCACTACCGCCAAACCATATAAGCTTTATCACGACATTTATAACAAAAAGTTCCAATAGGAATCGCGACTGATTTAGTTTTATGTGTAGCAACCTCCACGGAGACTACCTGGACAGACATACAACAACATTTTACTGAATTCTAAATAAGATATCACTACATAGTATAAAACAAAGTCGCGTTTTCTGTCCCTATGTCCCTTTGTATGCTTAAATCTTTAAAACTACACAACGGATTTTGATGTGGTTTGTTTTAATAGATAGAATGGTTAAAGAGTAAGGTTTATATGTATATAACATTATGCTACGACTAACAGTTGCGTAGCAGGAATTAAAAATGTTGCAAAAACGGGGTGACGCAGACAAAGTTGCGCGGGTCAGCTAGTGAAGTATAAATTACGCCAGCATCGTTGACCCAACCGTACAGTCTAGTACGTGACAATCTTTAGTTGGTCTATCACGTCCCGAAGTGAACTATATTCCCTTCAAAAATATAATAAGATCAATTTGCCACTGGTTGAGAAACATTAATAATTAAATGTCGTGATGCAAGCGGTTGACATTTTAACCCTTTTGAACCACGGCGTTCTGTGATAATATAGTTATGATTACTTGAATTATACTAACCTTGTTTTAGGGTTAGAGGCATAGAGCACAGATTACTTATTTTGTCATCATTTTTTGAGCCTATTCCCAACTCAGTTGAAGTCGATTTTCTAGTCTAACTAGAATGCGACTGAACTTCGATATTTTTCGTGAAGTGACTGACGTCGGACTATGTTATAATATGCCTATTTGTATGTGTGACACTGTATTTTCATTCAAAAGAAAAAAATTCTACCTACATCCATCAAAATATACTAATAAAACACAATTTTTAAATATTATTGTATTAAAAAAAACTTCGGTCCAAATCAAAAATTCTGATGGCCGAGTGGAAATAATTTTATATAATTTAATATTTTTTATCTTGAACCATAAGACAAATCGTCTTATGGTTCAAGTGTAGGTATTTAAGCGTATATCTCTGTATATTACAAGCAAGCCATCTATGCTAACTTTGAATACAAATATCACTGTACAGAATGTTTCACTATATTATTGTTATTCAACCTGTTTATCAATGTATTGTCATTTAATATACGTATTACAAACATCCAATTTTCCATCCAATCATACGAAAGGTGCGGCGGTGCGTCCTCGAGAATGGCTGCTTTTAATCTATACTTAACGATCTAAGTACGCCATTATTCTAATACAAAACAATAATTCCCTTCAGAGCGCATGACATTAAGAAATTATTAGGTTGCGCTGCATCCGCGTAAGGGTCCCAGCTCGCGGGCTTTAGGCTGGTTATACTGTGGCGGTAGGACCCTATGATTTTATTAGTAGAAAATAATAGAACAGGGCCCACTTCCCTGTTCTATTATTTCTATTATATCTGCCGGGGCGTAAGATTCAAGGATCCAAACTTGGTTTTGAATAAAAAAATATTTAAAAATTTGATTTGGGTTCCTTAACTCGTGCGATATGTTACCTACTATCTCGCCTCAATACGGCGTGTGTTTTAGTCGGTTCTAGTCTGACATAACCACTCTCACTGGATTCGGTGGAGATCGGTAGGGATTTCGCGCACGAAAAAATGACCTCAAATATTTGAGGATACGTGTGGGCGCAGGGTACATAATTTAGGGGACCAATGGGTTCATTCCCACCTTGATAAACAATTTGATTTGATAACAATTTTTTGAAGTACATTACATATACATACACATACAGAAGTACATTATTATCGAACAAACAGTTTATTTTCACCCTTGTCCAACAATCTCTTATAATTTATCAATTTCTTACTATGGCCTCTTTTTTAAATGGGACTATTCAAAACTTACGATAATTAATGATGTTTAATCACTGTGCAATGATATTTATACAATATAACAATACCTACTAAATTAAATCAAAAAAGAAACTATCACTAAAATAAACTATATAAGTAAATAAAGTAGTGACATACCTACATAATACGTCGTGAAATTCCTCAGCATCATCAACGGCCGGTAACGTTCCCGCATCGCTACGTTCAATACTACGCTTGTTCTTTCTGCAAGATAAAAATCAGACTTAAGAATGAAAAAGTATGTTGAAAACATTAAACAACATAAGAAAAGAAATAACGAAAATCATAAAGTTATCATTAGAGGAACAAAGTGTGCGAGTGACATAAATATCTTTACACAAAACCTAGCCGTGAGAAAGTGACAGAGTATGTGAACCGTGAACCATTTTTTTTATTAACAAAGTTTATTTACTAAGTGCAACTCACAAAACAGAACAAGAACACAAAACAAAAGAAGATAAACTAAGTAGACATCTGACAGAAATATTGCAGTGACGTCAAAGTTTCTACACTAAAGTGACAAGTTACTGCCACTGATATTTTATATTCGGTTACGCGAAAGGAGTCTGCGGATTTACGCTAGTAATATTAATATAAGTACGCTAGTAATACACCGCGGTAGCCTAGGTATGGGTAATGGACTGCTGAGACGAGGTCTCGGGTTCGATCCCAGGTTTTCCCATGGCACACACCAATGACTTTTCGATGCTTTTCGACGTTATGTGTGTATTTATCGCAGGTTAAAAGTGCCCGGTTAATGGCAATAGTCTCGCCACCTAATTACATTGGGACCTAAACATAAACTGGCGAAATGTGGGTGCTTGCACCTCTGCCTACCCCTTCGGGGATAAAGCGTGAGTTTTATGTTATGTTACATGATATAAAATAAAGTAATCTGGAAGGATTCGCTCTAAGCGATAGAAAATAATATTGCGATGTTATACATATTTATAAAACGCCCCGTGTTCAGCCGGCCTAACGTTACTATTCTTACCTAGACAGGAGACGTATAAGCCCATCTGCACGTGGGTGCGGGCCTTAGGCAAGCCGTTCTAGCATTTCACTCGCTTCACTAACGTGTAGGCCTTTTTAGTTCATCGCCGAAGGTAATTAATATGTTAGACAACTTTGAAAATAGAGAGAGTTGATCAGAATATGCTTTTTATAACCCCATCTTAAATTTCGAGGCTTTAGTCAAATCTCCTCTTATTAGCGAGATTGTTCTCGGGCCTGGTGGTGACAAGTGTAGCCCCCTGTCACCCTAGCAGAAGCAGGCCACGGCGGCAGCTCAAGTGCGCCTCCCCATATCCAGAGGCTAGATGGGATATGGTTCGCACATTAGGGGAAAGGAGTCATCTGTAAGAGATGTCTTCGGGTCTGCCGGGGTGCCAGAGATATGTCTTGTGTAATCTCACCTCCGGCGATCAAAGACCATCACGGCGTACGTTTCAGTCGGTTCGAGTTCGACATAACCTCTCTCACCGATTTCGATGGGATTGGTATCCGTGGGGCTTTCGCGCCACGCGCTCAGTCAAATGACCTGAGATGTTTTATATTTTGTATATTAACAGATGATTAACCTAACACATTCTTACAAGAATATTACCAATGGAACTATTTATTAATTATGACTCTATCAAAATAGTAACTGTTTCTTAAATCTTGTAAACTATTTGATGCACTACCTATCGGGTTATTGTTGATGAGCCTTGAAAGGAACAAAACTACGAGATCCCTGAGAAAGATCGTCCGATTAAAGCTACATTAATGGTGGTAGGCGTGTTTATATTGTTATTTAAGAGCTGGTGAGCTATTAACTGGTTATATCGGCAGTAATCGTCACGACGCTGTTCTGTTTCATGCATTGTTAGCTTACGTTACGTGGTGACGTCAGAAAGTTAGTGTTTTTGTGGCTCGTTTTATATAAGTCAGCGTACGATGCCCAACACTATCTTTTTTATCTTGTATACAACACTCGTGAAGGTATTCCTAAGGTGGTATATGGTGGTAAGGTGGTAATATGTTGTCTGTCTACGATACTGTGTTGTGCTCGGGATGACCTTCTCATCCCACACACGATCAAGCTGTGCTATAAACTCCCTGTTGAGGTTTATTCAAGCGACTACAATATGGGGTTTTCTGTCTTAGTAGTATAAAAAGTCGTCAAATATACTTATTAATTACAATGGTAGAAATACCACATGTCCTATTTCAACCAGTAGGTATTATACCTTTAATATTTTATACTGCAGTTTTGGGAACTATATTTTTGGTTGCGTGTAAAGAAGGCAAGCCGCCGGGCGTGAGGAATATGTCAGGTGTGACCTCTCACCCTCAGTCACAGATATGACCCGAGACGGCCGTTTGGTTTTGGTCGGTTCGAGTCCGATATAAATACCAGCGCTTACTTCGGCAAAATGGTATCGTCGGGGGTTTCCGCACGGGTTAAACATTATTGCCACTTATATTACATATGTATTTCTCTATCTTCTGTTGCTGTTTCCTAACGAAAGAAAAAGAACCACCGACAAACGTGAATCTCAAAGCATTGGGAACAGTCAGATTGATGCTATATCACCTTGATGATTCGTTAGTTTCTTTGCACGTGACGTAACCTAAATATAATAATTTATAATATTAACGGGTTAGAAGTATTGTTTCTGTCTATAAGGGAGCTTTGATATTTTATTCAGTTATTAACTAATCGAGGTTAAAGTTGATGAATATTGCGCTCGCGCATTTACTTATTGTATATCAATGGCAGTGTTGAAATTTACACGTACAATATACATAGTTGTTAAGATGAATATCTCTTGTGTTTTACCGAAGATGGTATTGATTGTAAATTATTTATAAATGAGTTATTGTTCATAGTTAAAGTTATAAGTCATGCCCGGCTAAATGCCTCTTTAATTTGCTGTAGTAAGACATCCTATCATAATCATCATCATCACCTTTTAGTCCCGGTTCCATCAAAAATGTTAGTAAGAATCTCTGTTTGCTTGCTTTTTTCTTCTCTTGATTTTTTTTCGTGTAGACATTCCTACGGGTGCCCCACTCACGGGCTGTTATGGGTGGATATGTCAGATTAGGACCGACTAAAATCGCACGCCGTCTGGGGCCTTAATTACGGAATGTGTTCTAAAATAGCATGTTCTTCGTACTGCCCGGCCCTGCATCATCTTCGGTTTTAAGATAGCCATTGAATCAGCGTCTCTTTTGCACAGCCCAGGGTGCACGACGTGGAGGTTCCAGATCAAGCGCTCCTATCAATGAATACATACATACATACGTACATATGCCGTAATCCCCGAAGGGGTAGGCAGAGGGGTATTAAACACCCACATTTCGCCAACTATGATTTTACGTCACACGTAATAGGGTGCGGGCCTATTGTCGCCAATTGGGCACTTTGTAAAAAATAGGTATTGCAGAAAATAAATTTCCTACCCGAAAATGTTGCAGCTATATTGCAAATAAATTAGGTTTTTTTTCTCGATTCCGTGATATGCATTGTAAGCCGCAAGGAAATTAATTACGTGCTTAGCCGCACAAGTACTACCAATTAATGTCTCGACTTGGAGAGTATCAATGAATAAATATCTAATTTAAAATATGTATGTTAGCAAGTCTAACACTTTGAGAAGGCGTGTGATGTAATAAGCGTTAAGTTAATTCAAGTCTTTCATAAACAAAGAAATTCGATGCTCAACTTAATGCCTGTGTCTTGTAGGGTAGTTGTGTATAAACGAAAGGGTCGGTCTGTCTATCAAGCCGGTGTAATTACCTTTCTGGGGCGTACTGCGAATTCTCGATGTCACGCCATATGTCCTGCAAGTGGAGCGGACTTGGTGAAACGATTGTAGTATTAAATTTATGTACCTACCAGTAATTATTATAACATAACATAACATAAACTCACACCTTAATCCCTGAAGAGATAGGCAAAGGTGCTAGCACCCACATTTCGCCAATTTACGTTTAGGTACCAATGTGGTGGTCCCAGTGGGCACTTATAAACCTGCGATAAATACACACATAACTTCCAAAAGCATCGAAAAGTTATTGGTGTGTGCTATGGTAAAACCTGGGATCGGATCCGAGACCTCGTCTCAGCAGTCCATTACCCATACCACTAGGCTACCGCAGCTATTGTTATGTTATTATTATAAAATACCTTATTTAAGTAAGAGTAAGTTTAAAGATATTTATTTTGTAACTTCCCTATTGACGACGATCCAATTGCTTTCAAGTTGAAAAACTAAAACATTGACGTCTTTAATCTAGCCGTACGGTATGCGGATAAGTTATTTTTTCCCACCAGACAAAAAAAAATGCACAAAAATAATATTTTCGTAATCTACGCTAGTTAACAACAGTTATCCTTGATATAAAATTACAATTCTACATTTGCTAGGTGCGCAGACATGTCTGAAACAAATGCGTTCCAATGTTATTTGGACCGATTCCACAAATCAAAAATACAGTAAATATCTTAATTTTTCGTTTACTTTCCATCAAATCATTCTATCTGCCCAACGTCCAGACATAAATATTTTGACAAAGAAACACAATTGACGCGGACGTGTTAATTCCGTCGACATCACAAACAAAATGGTCCAATTTCAGAATGCCATACGAAAATAATATAATAACTATTATAAATGGGTCCAAATAAGAAACACCTGAGGAAAACAAGGTAGTGATTTGAGCCGCTGTTTTGGTCACGTAGGAAAGAAAAATAGGGTCATTTATTTGGTGATTCTTCATTGTAATCCGGCCCTGGCTTGTCGCCTCATCACTTAAGTGTGAAGGACATGTTCGCTTTTCTTTATAGTGTGGGTTTCGAGAAGGGTATGGTGCTAGTCTTAGGCAGTTAATCGATTCGAGTAGACTTGACTGTTTTACGTCGTTGAATTAAAATACTATTGAAGTATGTAATCATATTGTTGGCATAATATTAGCTTTGAAAATGCGTGACTAACAGAGACATAAAGAATTTCCCTATTATTATAGTATATAGGTCTCTAGTCAGATGTAGGTACTGCTGACCTGAAAACGGTTAGGACATAATGGTTGCAGATGGCGAAGGATAGGGAGTAATAGCGCACATTAGGAGACGCACACATACAGAAATGCTATGCAATAAAGTAATTGATAGGTAGATCACTTCATTCAGTACATAGTATAAAACAAAGTCGCTTTCTCTGTCCCTATATCTCTCTCTATATATGTAAGTGTCCATCGTTTATACTCAGAGCTCTTTTTTTACTTTAAGTAAACAGGGGACTGATTTTTTTTCATGTAATTGGGCTCTGCAATTGCCGGAACGGTGATGACATTGCTTTTTCAAGTTGTTTATTAATATAATAATGAGAATGATTGATGATGATGGTCGTATTAGGTTTACTTTGTATGTACTTTGTATTTGGGTATTGCGCTTTTTTTTAAAGCTGACCTAACTATATCAATAAGAGGTAATGATAGCAAGAATATATTGGGGGTGGTAAAAGGGCCCACCACTCACCCAAGGTTTAATAATCCCAACGACAGCAATAGTAAAATATTAGTAATTGTCATTGAAAGAAATGCCAAACCACATCTCTCAAAGCAGGTAGGTACTTTTATTACCCGAGGAGAGATATTGTTGTATGTGCAATATTCCGCAAATGCGTAAAACAAACCTCGACACGTGTTTCGACTCTACACGAGCGAATGATCTTATCATCATTGTCACACTGTTGTTCCGGTCTGAGATTTTTATCACAGAACCTCCTGGAGGGACTAGTACTCCTTTTTCTCGTTTTAGTTTAGTTATCTGTTTTTATGCGTGTGACTGCCGTCTGAATTCTACAACCTGTTGACAATATCGAGTCGATATTTATACCTACCCGTAACGACTGCCATAGACCTTATCGACGGGACTGACGGTTTAACGCACTCTTTTACAAAACCAGGCCTAACTCATTCGAAACAATTCATAAGCAATGAATTGGGATAGGTCCGAACAACATCCAAGAACAGAATCCGGAAAATAATAAGAGCGTTTACTGGCCATAAGTGCCACTTTGAGCAAGATTGGTATCATGAACGAAGAAATATGCAGACACTGCAAGGAGTACGTTGAAACAATGAAACACATACTGTGCGAGTGCTATGCCTTAGACAGACATCGAATGGATCTACTCGGGAGGGGATAACCCATACCAGAGGATTACATGCACCTGCGAATAAGAGGAATAGCCTTGATAGAGCGGACTATCCCTTCTCTAACCTAGGGGCCACGGTAGGGTCGACACAAATGATCCAATACGGTCGAAATGTCCACGAAAGCTCCAGAGCACGTACCTCAAAAAAAAATGAGTAACTTCATAAATTGAATTTTCAAAATCAAGCTTCTATAAAACTTTAAGAATATTTCACTGTGGCAGTTCATTATTATCAAGGGGTCATTTTTCGAGGATAAAAGATGAGTAAACATCCCTATTGTGTAGTACAATTATGTTTCACCTAACTAGCTTAACTAACATTGCAAAACAAAGGCACGTTCATCGCGAAGATTCCATACATAGGTACAGCTACACAGACCCTTAGCCGGGGGCCGAGATGTGACAGGAATGCATTCCGTGAATGTTGGAAGCGGTACAGATTTCACGAGACACTCGCCCGAGGTATATTGGCCTCGGGACTACTTAAGTTGAAGTTTGAATGGTTGAAGAGCAAGACAGTAGATTCTTAAAGGCAAGCAGAAGTGTATTTATACGACGTTGCTTTATTAGACAATTTTTAGTCCTTTTTTTTTATCGTGCGCAAAATCCCCACGGATACCACCTCCACCAAAACCGATGGAGGTGATTACGTCGGACTCGAACCGACCAAAACGCACGCCGTCCATGGGTCCTCGATCGCCGGAGGTGAGATTATACAAGATATATCTCTCGGTGCGGCAGACCCGGGGAAGACAATTTTTAGTCCTACGTAATGGGAGATTCCACTTATTAATATGTGAAATAGAGGTTCATTATGAGTTTACTGGTCGTCGCATGTTACCTAGGTATAATTTGTTTACACACCAGGTACACACAGGGTAGGCAGCGCGTGTGTGACGCCTCTGGTATTGCAAACGTCCATAGGCCACGGTGACCGCTTCCCATCAGGTGGGCCGTTTGCTTGTCTGCCACCTAAGTGGTATAAAAAAAAGAAGAAAAAAAACACCTATTATATCTATACTCCATTTGTGTAGTTAACAATGTTATGGCAACTTTTTATAAAAACACATGTTAAACAAATAAACTAAGCTAACTAACTGAATAACTAGTGGTTCGATACATTATTTAGTCTTTATAATACGTTTCTAAGCAGAAAAGTATTTTTATACTTACTGAGTTTTAGAACAAAACTTATTTAAAAGACACACCAAGATTGTTTACGTTTTTTACGGGTTTTGTGTTAAAAAAAAGAAAAAAGAAAAGAATTTGAGACGACACGACATAGTTGGCGAAATGTAGATTTTAACACATTTCTACCTATCCCTTCCAGGATTTACAGGTGTAAATGTATATGTGTATTAGGGTAGGCAGAAGTCTATTGTGCGACGTGTGTTTGTAAGTCAATTTTTAGTCCTACGTAATAGGAGACTCCACTTATTAATAAGTGAAATAGAGGTCCATTGTGAATGCTAATACATTTCTGCCTATCCCTCCCAGGATTTACAAGCGTGATTTGTATGTATGTATTTAAATAATTCTAATTTGTCTAGGTATATTATTGAAATCACTTGGGGACACAACTTTTAAAATACAGAATTAAATAAATAACCGCCATCTTAGTTTCATTAAAAACTTATATAGTTGCTCAGTACATATTCGCCTAATGGTAAGCGGTTACCACGTTTTATGGCAATGAAAAAGCAGTAAATGATGATTACTGTAAGTGTACTGTTGTGATTGTGGTCTAAATAAGTGGATGGCCATCTCATTAGTGACCTGCACCAAATATCAAAAATATGACTTAGATTTATTTATGATTGTATATATGTAGGTACAAAGGAGATCCATTGAATAAAAAATCTTCTACATTATGAGACTTCAATAATAGTTTTTGATTACTTATTAGAGCCTAATTTGTTAATAAATTAAAGCCTTATATGTACGGTAATAGCGGCATAAGGTTTGCAACACTGGGCTAACTGTGTCCTGCTCTGAAGCAGAACCACTATGATAAATATCGATTATATCTTGTAAGGTACATCACGCATATAGGATGTTTTTTTATTTTTTTGACTTCACCTCGCCTTATGGTAAGCTGAAGGCGAATTTATTTTGCGGCATAACCATTTTTTTTTCAAAGTGTCCGATTGACGGCAATAGGCTCGCCCCCATAGTTGGCGAAATGTGGGTGTATAATATAACCTCTTCCTACCCTTTCGGGGATTATGGACATGAGTATAATGTATGTATGTTATTTTTATGAAATTGGATGTACGAATCCATGCTCGGATCATTCTATTCTATATTAAATAAAAAATCAATGTTAAATAAAACCACTCAATCAAAACGATTCACCGAACATTTGACCTAAACAGAATCGATCTTGTTATCAAGAAACTGAGGTCTGCTCAGGCGAGAGGGTGCTTAGGAGGTGACCAGGGGACTGTGGGGAAGGAGGGAATTAGTGGCGCTTCATTGGATTGCAATTAAAAGAGGGGACTTCGGAAGTGATATGGAGTAACGGAGTGCACGGACGAAGAAGCCGGGGCTAATTCTTGATTTGGGGTAAAAAGTTTGTTACAGGGTGACATGTTTTGATCATTAACTTTTAGTGGGATATTTATTGAGTATTTTTTTTTATTTGGTTTTTATTGAGTAAGATTGATTTTAAGCTATTTTTCTAGCCCTAAGGTAGGTACACTGTTTTTTTACTGTGCTACCCTACTGGGCAGGAGCCCAGTCAAAAGCAGTATCCGGAGATATAGGATCCTGCTTTTCCCACCCAAACACAAGTACCTCATAACCTTGTGTTACTATAAATGCTAATAGTAACTGCTAATAATAACCTTGTGTTGTGTTTCCGGCGATGAGTAGGGCAGGCAGAGTTCACTGGAGAAGTTTTGTGTTGTCATTGCGAAGACCGAGAAACCCTTCTTTGTCTTCTGCACTGACAGCATAGACACTCTATTGACGAATGTGACGCCCCGGTGTTGCGAACGTCAATAGGCCACGGTAACCACTTTCCATCAGGTGGACCGAATGCTTGTCTGCCACCTAAGTGGTATAAAAAACACATACAAAGTAGGTATAATAATTAATAACAACAGTACTATAGACTTTTGTATTTCTACTCTATGTCCAATGCTTCAATCAACATCACACTTCTGCACTCTTGTTATTGTATTAGAATGATAAAAGCCTATTTTTTATGTTCGACAGGCTCACGTTTGACCACTATCTCACATGTTGGTAAGTGAAGATGTAGTCAATGGTGGAGCACGCTTGCCTAGAAGTAACTTATTCAATCTAGTCTTGAAGACTTCCACTTGTTCAGGTTAAGTTTCTGTTAAGTGAAAAAATATATAAAAGTTTGTATGTTTAGGGATCCGTGGACCCTGAAGTGTAGGCCTCGGTTGCGACCGAGGCTAACACAAAGATGATGATGATAGCGTCTATACGTGAGTGACATATACTGACAACGATTAACTTGTACATCCATAACGCACTCTAACATAGTATCAATAGTAAAAAAAAACTAAACATTTACACAAAACCACGTCAAATCAAATTAGCTTCCTTTTATTAATCGTCAAAAAATGTATAAAACGACGCATGTTCTTTATAATTTGATAGACATAATTATCATTTTATTATTGCGATATAAAGAAATAAAAAAAATATGTGGAAATAATAAAACACGTCGTGGACCAAGGTCTTAATAGACTTCCCATTTCTTGGCCTTTGTTGAATGTACGAGTATTACTGTAGAAAACTATCGTATTAAAAAAAACTGTAATAAATCAAAACTCATTTGAATTTCAACCTCAAATCTCAACGCAAACATAAAAAAAACGTTTTTGTAACGAAAACAGAACGTAACTTTTTGTAACATAAAAAACTTGCGCTTTTTTAAATCGTTATAACGAATACTTACATACATTTCGATAATAATAATATGACTATTCAGATGTGTAAAATAGGTTTTTTAGAAAATATAATAGGTATAGAATATTATTCTACATTGACGAAAATATTGACCAAAAAATAGAAAATTCGGTTGTGAATGTTGGACTATTGAAATGTTGATGCATCAGACATATAATTAGGGACAGTCACTTGAAAAAAAGAGGACGTAATAAGCCTTCCTAAAGAGCGAAACCTATGCTCGGGCCCTCTCTATGAGTAGCGGCGCTGCCGTGAAACAAATTATTTAAAAATACCTTCGATTCGATAGAAGAAGACTTGAAATTGAATACATACTTAATACTGGACTTATGAGGCTTGACCTTGGTAATATTCTAGTACAAAACATAACGCCACCTAGACCCATGGTAAGCATAGCTTAACTAGCTTGTGTTATGGGTTTCTAGAATGCGGATAAACATACTTAGATTAATTTTTCTTTGTATTTACATACATATACTTAATACATATGAACATCCAGACCAATGCAGATATTCATATACAAGCACACAAATATTTGCAGTTACCATAGCCTATCATTTAGTGGTGATAACTATATGTAGTTATAGAAGGTATTAAGACGAAAACTCATGCATACAAACACTTCACTGACTATAGGATTCGAACCCGCACTACTCATATAACAGTCGATCGTTCTATGACGATGCTATAAAGTAAGGTTTGCTCCAACACCAATTACCCAGGAATCCAGAAAAACATATATAGAGAAGCAGCCACCAACGTGTAAGGTCCTAATAATATATTCAAACATCATAATCCAGTCGGCGAAGGTAATGATAGCCATCTATTGGCAATAAATCCTTAATAGCCTATCGGTTGTCCACCGCACTTGTGGGTGATACAGTACCGAGTGGGGCAATTGGGATTGACGAGATTGTAACGATTTGTAATCAAGGTATCAAGTCGATATTACAAGCTTGCGTACAATCTGATGGTAACCAAAGATGCTTATAATAGGTCAATTTATCTAAAATCCTCTGTCCTGCTAAGAAATTTGTGTTTGATTTGGGATGGTTTATTTTTCATTTACGTGCATCAATAATTTATAGGTGCAATGTTTTATTATCGCTATAACATTGGTATGGTTTGCCCGGACAGAGAAACAAGCTACGAATTGCTCGTATAAGGATTTTTAATACACAGAGTAACACAATGTTTACTACGACAATTACTATTAGTATGTTAATACTAGTAATTGAAATCACTAGTATTCTTGTAACCTTTCCAATTAAGTTACATTACTTATCTAAGGCGTAGGTTGAAGAAATGAGAATTTAATCAACAACAGTTTGATCGCAAGCTATTTTATTTAATGAAAAGTTTAGTCTATAAATAAGACTGAGGTATCAGTGAGAAACCGTGTTGCGCCATATGCATGTGCCCGGTGCATCAGGTAGGCACGGTCGACATTTGAATTAATTTAGTTGTTTATAATTTTGCGTTATTTTTGTGTTATGCTGATACTAATATAGCTTTTGAGTGTTGTGTTCTACTATTTTTTTTATGGATTAAGGTCTGAAATAATGCATTATTTTTATTATAGTATAAAGACGATAACTAAGAACACTCGTTTTCGTACCATTTCATTATCGTCCCTCAGCATCAGAGCCGGCGTAGGCCGTAGCCCGCGGGCGCTGCGCCGATACGCGAGTGAACTTTCACCACGTGTCTGCGCCTTCAGATATCCTCAGATTTATACCTCGAAGACTTCTAAGTTCTTAGGTTAGCGTGATAATACTGTCTCTTCGTTTAACGCAGCTTTGATTTCGCTAAAGTTTGTGCCTTTTAAATCAAGCACGTTATAAGGTTGTTTTCTTTTTATTTCAGTTTTAATTTTGTTTGTAATGTGTCCTGTAGCTTAGTGGTTAAGATATCGGTTCAAGAATGAGAGGTCTCGAGTTTGATTCGTAGTATATATGTGACAGGAACAGAGTTCACAGAAAAACTAGTTATTATGGTTACTTACTACTGAACAAAAAAATATTATCCTACTATCTCGCGATAGGCTAATTTGATGACGGTTTTACCACTGACTTACATCAATATATTTCGATGAAATAACACATTGTAGTTATATTTTTATCTTCCTAATTGTCATTTTTTTGGTAAAAATAATAGCAATTGTAAATATAACGTTTCATTTTATTTCCTCAATTAATTTGCAGTCGTTTTAAAGAAGTGACTGTATGTGTTTTCTACATATTTTAGAATAATACCAAAAAACAGTGACAAAAAATTAAAAATTCTTCCTTATTTTTTATGAATACTTGCTTCTTTTGAAAGATAATTTATAAATTACAAGTGGTAGTTTAGTGGTTAAATTATATAATCGGCATTACGATCAAAAGGTCCCTGGTTCGAATCTTAGCCCTTATACTGCTTATACTACCGATGTTAACCCGCTAATAACTCAAGCTTATGAACTTAGCTGGAGGGGTTAGAGAGAATATTAGTAATTTCACTTGCTAATATTCTTCGTAAGAAAAAATGTACAAAGTATGAATGAAACAATTCACAAAAAAATATTTAAAACCATGATAAAAAAAAAAATCTCCACTAGGTGAAGTTCTTGTGTTCTGTGTGTGTGTTTGTGTGATGTGATCTTTATAACAAATAAAAAATGAAATGTAGGTACAATGTGTAAATAAAACAATTAAAAAAAAAACCATAATAAAAAAATATCTCCACCATGCCTATAATTATGTCTATTTTTATGAGCATAATTTTCACGGATACCAACCTCACTTTCAACCCCTAGAATTCGTACCATGTGCCTAATTGCCCCTCAAATATTTCTAACTTGTGCGTCCATATTCAGAAGCTTATGCTCAAAGTAAATTTCTATAAGCACAAAATTCTAACATCACCACATAATGTCGCCCATTAAAAACAAAACCCGCGAACCGTTACAAACATATCTTGCAACTATCTCCATAAGCCCTCAACCATACCAGCAGCGTTATACAACAAAATTATATACCTACTACCCAACAATCGCTTCGCATCCCCTCTCACGCACACACGAAGCCAGGGGGCTACTACGAGATATCCGAAACTTCGGGTCTACGCTCTATTCCACTTGAATCCATTAAACAAATCCATCGATGGATTAGTTTCCACTTTTTTTCCACTCTGATCCATCGATGGATTTGTTTCCACTTAAATCCACTAAAAAATCCATCGATGGATTAGTTTCCACTTTTTATTCCACTCTGATCCATCGATGGATTTGTTTCCACTTTTTGTTCCACTCTGATCCATTGATAGATTTTAGTCATTGATATGAATCCAATTAAAGTTTGTTAACTACATGTATACACACGAAACGTATAAAAGACTTCGCAATTAGCCATGATGTTCCCATGAAGTCACTTTGATTTTCTTACAGCAAGGTTTAAGCCGAAGCCAAGTGTCATTCTTTTTTATTTATGGGCGTTAATTTGTTGACACGATATTTTGTCAACTTCACCTCGCCTGATGGTAAGCTGAGGGCAATGTCTCAGGAAAAAGGGCCACCATTTAATGAAACAAATTTGTAGTATAATACCTATGCACTATATTGAAATTACTGAAATATGAAATAATGTCCGCATGCAAATGTTGGTAGCAAATTTATAGATATGGTCCCACAGTCAACCGTGGTCTATGTAATTTTCCTTTAATGAAAAAACATACATACATAATACATTACAAACACGTACAGTGTTACAGTGGTGGCGCCAAGCTTGATGGCCTCATCAGATGCTTTTTCACGCTCCGCTTAGAGGTCTGAGGATCTGATTTCGGAATGAACGTATTCTATGGAACTTTAAATAGTTGCGTTCGTTTACGGACTCGAAAATGGAAAGAGCACTACTGCCAGTACCTACCTGGGCGAAATATCAGAGAATTCAAAGCTATATAGATATACCTATCGGCACGAATCTTGGATCTAAATGGCGTGAGAAACGTGACCCTGGCACGCTCGAATTGTTTTGATATAATTTATGTTTGGTGGATTGGAGCTTGTCTGCCTGTTAAAACATCAAAAGACATTCATGCCTATACCTTTACTTTGGTTGGGTACCCTTTGGTTAATTTACTGATAGGTATTACCTACCGATTTGATCGTCGTAAACTCCGCAACTGCGAATGTTTTCGTGGTAGGCCTACAAGTCGTTAGGCTTTAAACCCAATAAATAATAACGTACGAATTGCAGGAGGAATACTATCTAATGATCAATGCGGAGAACAATCCCCATTGTGGCTTGCTGCCGGCGGCGTGGCTGTCACTGGCTGGCTGGGTGGGTGCACATGAGGCATGATGTAATGCGCGATTATACGAGTACGACAATATTATTTCACTGAGGAATTATGTTGGTTGGGTGGGAAGATGAGCGGCGGAAATGTGTCTTTGTTGTGTAAAGTATGATGTTTAAACCCAGGTTGCACGATCGTACTTTAACATTAACAGTGCAGTTAAAGTACCGGTCAGGTATAAAACACGTTGCACCATTTGACAATTGTTAAAATCACGTCATAACTTGACGCTAACTATAACCGGCCACACTCAAACGTCAAATTCTATCAAAAAGAGATATATAACAGAGCTACTAAATACTCTGGTGCAACACATTTAGCCAAACCATTAGAATCAACTGTTGCTGTTAAATTTGACGGAAACCTCAACTTCAACAGTTGGAGCAACTAAGCCTAAGACTCTGGTAGTTGCTACTCACCTTAAATTGAAAATTCTGTAAGCAATGGGAAGGTATACTAACTGTTTCAAAACAAATTTAAATCGGAAAAGTGAATGATTCTACGGGATTTAGGCCCGCGATCTTTCCTCACAGGGAGGGAGCCGTGATTTCGTAGCTGAGCGGTTAGAGAGATCATCTACATTAAGTAATCTGTAGCTATTTTTTCTGATATACCAAGCCAAAGTCAACCTAATTTACTAGCTTTTTTAGTTACTGATCAATAGTTGAACAATCCAGCAATTTATCCAGACATCTTATAGATACAAATAGTATTGTATGCAGAAACCTGTATTCTATTTCTAAAATAAAATAAAGCTACTCCGACATCAAAATGAGTAGGGTAGTCAGATATCACTGGAGACCGCGATGGCGGCGAAAGTGTGCCGCCCTATATCTGGGGGCTAGATGGGGACACCATGGTTCCCACATGAGAGGAAAGAGATGTCTCCGGGTCTGCCGGAGTGCGAGAGATATGTCTTGTATAATCTCACCTCCGTCAATCAAAGACTCATAGACGGCGTGCGTTTCGGTCGGTTCGAGTCGGACATAATCATCTCCATCGACTTTTGGTGGGGGTGGTATCCGTGGGGATTTTGCACAATTGATTCACATAATTTGATTCCTGGAGCTCTCTTAACCTTCACCTCACGTGTACAAGAAGGGCATTAGAAGGTTTCTATTATGGTCGGCAGCACGAGCACGAGTGTGAAGCCCTTGGTGTTACTACCATCCATAGACCACGAAAACCACTTTCTATCATTTGGGTCGTGTGAATGTTTATGTAGATGTGTGTCGATTTGTGACTCCTTCAAAAAGTCCCAAGTTTTTAACTAAAACAATTTCTTAAATGAAAGTGCCTGAGGTAAACGAAATTAATCGCGGTAACCTAGTGGTATGGGTAATGGACTGCTGAGACGAGGTCTCGCGTTCGATCCCAGGCACAAAACAATTACTTTTAGATGCTTTTCGAAGATTTGTATGTATTTATTGCAGCTTTATAAGTGCCCGGTTAATGGCAATAAGCTCACCACCAATTACATTGGGACCTAAACATAAACTGGCGAAATGAGGGAGCTTGCACCTGTGCCTACCCCTTCGGGAATATAGGTGTGAGTTTATGTTATGTTATATGTAAATGAAATTGAACAGGACAAATCTTTAGATTCAATTCAGAACTCGAAATATATGAAAAAAATAATAGTAATGTCGTTTGTTCTATTCCGTGTACATAATTATAGACTGTTGAACAGGATGCAGACTCAGGCGTACATACCTACAGTGTATTTATACCAAGTATAATCACATATAATTTGTTGTCAATCGAACGTACGACGATCTTTGACATTGAATCAAAAACCCATCGGTAAGGAATAAAAAATATAAAATAATTTGACAAAAAAATCACGTCACGACGAAAAACTATTCGTTGTTCTGTGATTACGTCTGATTACTAGTCTCCGATAATGGTATTACTGGACCATGGTACGAAGGTCTTCCCTGCCTCCCGAGATTCTTACATTATGAATACATTGAAGGGGCTTGTGAGGTATTATTGAGGGTCTTGTTGAAGTGGTTAGTTGAAAGGTTACTGAGCAGAACATGTGTCTGACAAGCATTGATGGTGGTACAAAAGGCTACCTTGTAAGTCAGAGGCGTCACGAAAAATCACGTTCAATGATGATTGTGTGTAATTAGAGACGTAAATTAAATAAATTAAAAAAATAGATATTTTTGGTAGCATGGCTGTTGGAATGTCAATGTCGCAATGAATGTGATGAGCGTACACTTTGAGAATAACCTTAATGTTTTAATTGCTAAGTTTTTTTTGAACATCCTTTTGTCACTTCAATAACATTTTTAGTTAGAGGAGAAACTTAAGATATTAATTATCTTTCATTATTATTAGGTAAATAACCGCAAACCGCGGTAGCCTAGTGGTATGGGTAATGGACTGCTGAGACGAGGTTTCGGGTTCGATCCCAGGTTTTATCATGGCACACAACAATGACTTTTCGATGCTTTTCGACGTTATGTGTTTATTTTGTCGCAGGTTTATAAGTGCCCGGTTAATGGCAATAGACTCGCCATATATTACATTGGGACCTAAACATAAACTGGCGAAATGTGGGTGCTAGCACCTCTGCCTACTTTCGGGGATACAGGCGTGAGTTTATGTTATGTAAATATATTTATTCATGGAGGACGGAGGTCGCAAACATTAACTGTCAGATTCATTCCATTAATTAGTCCATCGTAGTCCCCTGGTAGATTATTGGCTTCACCCAATGTTGGTAGACGTTGGTCCAATTGTTTCCACGATGCCCAGACGTGTTGGTACAGGGTTTTAGTTCGAGTTTTCCTTCTCGTACAGTGATATAGGCCGGGGATCTTTCCTGTAGTCGCCTCTTACGGCGGCAGCTTTTGGAAGGGATGTAATAAATCTTTGCCAGTCAACGCACGAATTCTTATGGCAGTAATTATATAATACGTGGCAATATAGTGATCTTAAATACAAGAAGAAGAACTTCAAGAACCCGAATAGGTTTAGACCTAATAAGAAAGATTTTTGAAACGGAAAAAGAAAAAAGGTTACTTCTCCATGTCGTGCGGAAACTTGACTCTTGGGTGAGAGTCAGGTGAGAGTTAATGGGATTCCATCAAATTGGAATTCATCTCGAGCATGCTTCATCTTCCAAACATACATATATTATGCTCACTACCTCAATTAAACACCCACATTTCGCCATGATTTCGGTCCCACGTAATAGAGAGCGAGCCTATTGCCGCCAATCGGGCACTTTATAAAAAATGAGTATTCCAATGCTTTATTTTACAAATTTTTAAATAAAGCTAAACACATTTTCATTTTAGAAACATTCAAAACTACCAACAAAGCAGACACTCGTTATTCCGTGATTAAAATAGGCGTCACAATTATAAGTTTCCTTAATAACATCCGAAGTACTTCAAAGTCGAGGTGTACAATTAAAAATATCAAGTGAAACGCCGCTAATGGTAAAAAAAACAATAAAGTTCGGAAGACATTACGATCGATATATAGAAATTGACATAACTGATCAAAGGCGGTATTCGTTTTCAATAAAACATATTGACTAATAATGAACACGGCCCGTAATCGGGATCGATCTGTCGTGAGAACTTCAAACCGTTAACTAAAACTTTTACAACTATTGATTGAGGCCATGAAGTCAGCGGCTTAGGTTATGAACAAATCTTACGATTTAGATTATGAACAAATGTTACGGTTTAGATTATGAACAAATCTTATGGTTTAGATTATGAACAAATTTTATAGTTTAGATTATGATCAAATCTTATAGTTTAGATTATAAACAAACCTTACAGTTTAGGTTATGAACGGTTGGAATCTCATTATGAAAGCAATATCACATGAAAATAATATTAATTTTAAGAGGTAGGTACTCTGTTCTGGAAGAAAACTCAACCGAGAAATCTTACCTCTATTTATTGATTCTGTATCAGATCTTCACATTAGTCCCACCCTCGCCTCTCCTTTATAACTTATAAGACAATACATGCAGGGCTTAGATGTAGCTTAGATATGTTGCAGAATATTCTACCAAGAACCAAGCGGTTCGGTGAGCCACAACATTAAGTCATGCATTCCTTACCAGCTTATGTGTTTGTTTCTTCCTACAGTCCCAGGTATTTTAATAGGCCTCTGTCAAGCTGAGTGCCACTATTGTAACACTGTACGTGTTGGTAATGGTGAGCCTCTTTTCTGAGACCAGCCTTTAGCTTACCATCAGGCGAGGTGAAGTCAAATTGAAGTGCCCTAGATAACAAAACTGCGGTCAAGTCGCACGCTAAGGATCAAATGAGCCGTATATTTATAAATGACTGCTATAAAATAATTAGCATTCTATTTATGCATACATCTCTGATATTACCAGTTTCTTCGCTATGTAGTAATAATATGTTAATAAGGTACCTACTATAAATATGATTAGAACATCTCCGTGCAATTGCTTCGGACTGAATTTATATCAATTACAAATCGCTCAGTGACATCATCATCAATTAATATGTGAATGTGAGAATGTTGACTCTTAATCTTCATTCAAATATTATTGCAATTGAATTTAAATTCAATGACATTTTCAAGTATTCACACTCTTAATTAATTACTAAGAGTGCACCTCTTATGTCATTTATAAAGGTCGTTACCGTATGTTTAAGAATTTTGTAGAAATCAGCTATTTTTCAAATTTTGTATTGTATTGGTCACTAAGTGTACAATGGTATTACAAGTATATTTTATAGCTTAAGACTTAGTGCCTTAGTCAATAATAGTTTCAAATTGTCCAAGAACTTTTGGAGTACACTGTACTTGATTATCTAGATGCAAAAATAACGTAATGTAATCATATTTCGTATGGGTGTTAAATGTGACGGTTAACACATACTGGCGTGTTTTTATCAAATAATTTTATATTACTGTAATTATGGCCTAAATAAATAATCAATCTTAGAACTTATTTCATTAGTGTCAAGTTTGGATTATATGCATTTCAAATGGTAGCAGCTTGTAGCATAGAATTTATATTTTAGTTTTTTTTAATGACAGATTAGATCAACAAGATCAGTTTGTTTGTTTGAGGTCACTTTGTGATTGTTTAACATTTGAAAATGGATATTGAAATATCGAATACTGGAATAAAGGTAACTTTTTAAGAACTTATTTCAGCAAAGAATATTTGTAATATTATTTGTTTGCAGAATTCTGAAAGTTTGGAAAGCATAAATGGGTATTTTCAGCAATTTCATAAGTTTCCTAGATTGTTTTAAAACAACGAAATGGGCGACTGAAATTACTAATTTTCCGTCTCTAGCTCAAAGACTGGGGTTAAGAGTGGTTTCACGTGCATCGGTTGTGTAATGGCCAGGATTCGATACCGGGGCTCTTCCTACTCCGGTCGATTCCTTGACGACTAAGCTACCAACGTTTCAATAAGTCATCAATTTATGAGTGACTAGCTGTAGGCCGCGGCTCCACCCCCTTGTATGCTGGTAATCGTGACCAAACAATACCTATTCCATTTAGTCTATCTTTTTCTCAAATCTCATCAAAACTGGTCCAGTGGTTTAGGTGCGAAAGCTCAATAGACAGACAGACAAAGTTACTTTCGCATTTATAATATTAGCTTGGATACCAGAATCGTAAATGAACAAAGTACATATTATTTGGCTCCATAGAATCTAAGAATACATAATCTATAAGAGGAATATAATTTTTATGTAATAAACGCCATCTAATCACCAAAAACGCTACCGCTCCCGCGCTTATCCTACTCAATAGCCACACCTATACCCGCGACTTTTACAACCACCACACTCAAAAGAAATCCACCTATTTTGGATTCGTCACGCAATTTGTCAATCAATTTGCCGTCACCGGTCCATAGATCGTCCAAACTCCATTATATGTCAATTTATATACATAAAAAACATCTCTTTGGGTTCGCCGCTCGCATATTAATTCCTATAAAATTAATTGCGATGACAAATCCATTAATTTAGATTGCTCTGAACAGGTTCTATCATATGATAGTCTTGTGTATGAGTTTTGTTTTTACGTTTAACCTTTTTAGTTTAGCCTCCTGAGGTTTGAAGACGTTTTTGTTTATAGTTTTATGTGATCAATGGTGCGAAAGTTATCTCCTTATATTTTCATTATTCAGTAGCTTCATTTAATCAATCAATTGGCCTACCTCAGTCTAGTCTACTGAGCATAGGCCTCTCTCAGAATGTTGGGAAGCTTTGACCTACTGTTTTGACACTGACCAGAATTGGTACAGGGTTTAGGGTCTAATCTGTCTACTAGCTTTTCATTCCTGCTCCGCATCGTCGTATATATATCGTCATATTTTATGCTAATAAATGAATTTGTATTTTGAATTGAACTCTGCCAGAAAGGGAACTCACGAGGCTGTATATTCTGCCGAGAATTATTTTTACGTATTCACAAGAGCGGAGTCATTCATAACATGCTTTATAACGTTATGGAGACATGGCCTTAAGTTTTCACTGTATCCTAAAATTTGTGTTCTTTTTATTGTCGATTCGATTAGGTACTGACACATAGATGTACATAAATTACAAATATATATTATTATATTAATCTATATTAATAGCTTCAATCATTGGAATGTAATTGACTGTTGCAAATAAGCGAATTTCTAAACGAAACATCACATGGCATTATGCCATAAATTCATTTTTAATATAGGCAGGTATGTAAAAGTAATCTGTCTAAAAATTTATATAGTATGAAAAAACCTGCTGGCTTACAGGTGAGGATGGTTTTTACCCTGAACCTCCTACTCCCCTTAAGTCAAGGTAAAAACCATCCTCACCTGTAAGCGAGCAGGTACAGTCAATAAAACATATACGGTACATATTTATATAGAACGTTGTATGAAAAAGTGGTACCGTATCTCTTTTGTCGACTGTATATACCGGTCTAAGTGGGGCTTCTCGAATGATGCGGAACTGTGGTGTTATTGCGGAGTTGCTCCATAGATCATGGCTTTACTGGCAGTGTGTGTGCTTTTAATTTGTTTTTATCGTGCCCAACATCACCCCGGACTGAACCGCCAAAACCGGTGGAGGATTATGTCTGACTCGAACCAACTAGAACGTATGCCGTCTATGGATCTTGGATTGCTCTTGAGATAATACAAGACATATCTCTCGCAACCCAGCAATCACCAAGATTTTTATGTAGATTTAAATTGGACTTTTTCCACACCACTTTTTCCAATCTAAATTGACTTGAATAGTTGGCAACGATTTGAATTAAAAAGAAAATGTATTTACTGCGAATTTCCTTTATGAAATGAAATTTCATTTTCATAGCACTTACCAGAAATTTCGTATCACAACTTCGAATGTATGAAACCTACAGATTCTACCATAATTTGTGTAAAACTAACTGTAGTCTATATCAAAAAGACACTAACATTTAAATACCTATATACCTGTATAATAAAAAAAAAATCTTTCTCCACATTTTTGTAAACATAAAACATCAGAATTATAGTTTTAGCATTTTGAAAACAGTTTTATGAGCTGAACGTGACATGGTGTTTACATCTTACGACTGTGCTGATGGACATCAACGTCTTCTAACGTTATTTTAGCCATCAACCTCGATAGTCACCTTCGCGATATACCTACAGGCTGTTGTTTCTTTGGCACTATTGAATTTGCACGTTATTTGTGTGATGATCGAGAAAATGTAATCAACACGCCATTTTAGCCGAGAGGCCATAAGAGGCGACTTATGGAAATCTTTGTTCTTTCTTTTTTTGTTTTAAAAGACAACTCTAGGGAATAAACCGTGTATCGCTGGGGACTTTACAAACATACAACTAGTGGTCACAAAGTACACTCAGACTCAGAACAACAACTTGTAGATCACACAATTTTTTGTAATGTGTGGGCATCGAAACCATAGCCTCGTGCACAGCCGGCGCATACTACGCCCACTGAGCCACAGAGGCAGTCGTCGACGATATCACTGCGAGAGAAGGAAAACTCAAAATAAAATCCTGTCACAACTGTATGGAAACAGTAGGCCAAAGTTGAAACAGACATATGACGATAATTAAAAAAATAGATACTCAATTTCAACTTTTTCTTACGATGGCTTCTACTGCAACAGAATCGATGCAATTTCGTCAACTTTAAGTAAGAAGTACAAATTTAATATAAAATTAATAATGTTTTTCAAGAAAATATACCAGAGTCACATTTAGCCGGGGTGCGATGTCAGGTAACCTCCACGTTGGCTTCACCGTTACTTCTCCCTTTGGACTACGGTCCTGGGGAGCGGATGCGGTGAAGCTGGTGCACCCTGGACAGCGGCTAATAGACGCCTGCTTCTAGGAGTTCTGTTGGTCGCTGACGAATTACCTGACAGCTGACCCCATTGCACGAGGGGGTCGTGGTATGGCGGGCCTGCAAGGCCCGCGGTCGTCGTCTCTCCCAGTATCCCTCTGATTTTAGAGGGGACAGGGGAGAGACATTGTGATCCATCTGGGATCAAGGGACGGGTTGGCCCACTGC
The DNA here is from genome assembly GCA_963691645.1 of Pelosia muscerda. Classification (NCBI taxonomy): domain Eukaryota; kingdom Metazoa; phylum Arthropoda; class Insecta; order Lepidoptera; family Erebidae; genus Pelosia; species Pelosia muscerda. The sequence continues at coordinate 11,484,080 of OY829114.1, read as the reverse complement.
TGCGCAGGGGCTGACAGGCACTAGTGCCACCGTTGGAGTTGGGAGTGTTGGCTGCTCTCCCGCGTCGCGTAATCTCAGGGTGATCGACATTGACCAGAGTGTTAGCCACACTCTGGAAGCCGTGACCTCGGAGGACGTGGGGCTTGCCTTAATTGGCCGGCCCGCGACAAGGAAAGTCTATAAAACCCGACAGCGAAGTCGTTAAAACCTGTGGATACCAGGGGACCTCCACAGTATATACCCCGCTTCTCGGAATGAGCGTCACCCGGGAAGTGTTTTATAAATCGTTTCTACTCGTGGGATTTATATGGATGTTGTAAAATCAAATAAAAACCCCCAACCGAGCAAAATAGTCTGCGCGGAGGTCGCGCAGCGCCAAGACGCGGAGGTCGCGTCAGCTTCGGCGATGCTGGAAAAGTTCGGCACCGCCAGCGAGGGGAGCCGGGCAATCAGTCCGGTTCTACCAGGCCTGCAGGTCAAGCCGGCCAAAAAGAGGAGGCGGAAGAAGCCCCGTCCGCCGAAGGGCGAGTCGGATTCGGACTTCACCATCATCGACTCGTCCTCCAGTACTGGTGATGAGGAGCCCCTACGTCCCCCTCCGCCCAAGGTGGTCAGCCTATTAGTCGGCCGCCACATAACGAGAGGTGGCAAGAGGACTGCGTCCCGAACTCGCTCCCCCAGGGCTACGGCCTCGGAGGATACAGGAGCGCCGCCGAGACCCTCCACCTCGGCGGCAGAACCTGTTAAGAGGACTAGTGCCCTGGTAGAGTCCCTACAAGGCCTCATAAAGGGGCTTCAGGGGTTCCCAACCACGCAGCAGCAGCGGCTGCTTAATGGCGTGCGCACCCTCTCAGAGGAGAACGCTGTTCTCTCGGCGGAGCTGACGGCGATTCGCAAAGAGCGAACTGAGGCCCGACGGCGGGAGACCCGTCGTGAGACTGAGTTCCGCCGGGAGATCGCCCGGATGGCGGCGGAAGTCGACGACCTCAAGAAGATGGTGGTGAGTAGGCCGGAGGGACGACTAACGCGGTCCTCGTCACGTACGAAGCAACCGCCGCAATCCGTGCAGCCGGTGCAGCCAGCGCGGTTGGGAACAGTGACTCAGCCGACCCAGCCAGTAGAGTCGGAACCATGGGCCGCCTGTATGGTGGCAATGGAGAGGCGAATGGAGGAGCGCACGAGGAGTATGGTGGAGGCCATAATGGACTCCATCCGTCGTCCACCTCTTGCTCCATCGGCCGGGTACGCCAATGCCGTTCGGAAGGGTATTAAACCACCGCATTCGGCTCATGGTTCGCCCTCCGCTCCTGCTGCGCTAGCCAGGGGCACCCCGGTTGCCCAGAACAAGGGCAAGGGGAAAACGTCCCCGGCTTCAGCCACAGCCCCAGTTCCGACTGCTTCTTCAAGCTCCCCGGCAGAGGGGCGTTGGGAGGTAGTCGGAGACAAAAAAAGGAAGCGGAACGCCGCCAAGAAAGCAGCCCGAAAAGCCAGAAGGGCCAGGGCTGCCACGGTGGAAGGAGCGCCAAGGAGGCTCCGTGCCCCTCGAACAACGGCCGTCGTCGTCACATTGACGACCGAGGCGTCGGAAAGGGGCGTGGGGTATCTCGAGGTGATGCGGAAGGTAAAGGGCATCGACCTCGAGGACCTCCAGATCTCTGGTGTCAAGTGTAAAGATACACGGACTGGCGCCAAGCTTCTGGAGGTCCCCGGCGCCACCAGTGGCCCCAAAGCCGATGCCCTTGCGGCTAGGCTTAGGGAAACACTGGACGCAGCCGACGTCCGGGTGACCAGACCCAATAAATGTGCTGAGATACGCATCACGGGCCTGGACATATCCGCTACGGCTGAAGAGCTCAGGCTCGCCGTGGCGGAGGCCGGGGGCTGCCCCCTGGATACAGTAAAGGTCGGGGCGATTCGCTTCGGCCAACGTGGACAGGGGGCAGCAGTTGTCGGCTGCCCCATCGTGGCAGCCCAAAAGGTTGCCGACAGACGGAGCTTCCTGGTGGGAGGCTTCCTAAGAGTGCAGGCGCGGCTCCTGCAGGCCAGACCGTCCAGGTGTTTTAGATGCCTGGCGGTTGGTCACGTGGGGGTGCAGTGCACGGCGGAGGTCACGTTCGGTGACCGTTGCTTCCGCTGTGGTCAGCCTGGTCATAAGGCCGGTACGTGCGATGCTCCGCCGCACTGTTTTAGATGTGCAGCGGATGGCAAACCGGCCGACCATAGGGTTGGCAGCAAGGCCTGCACTGGAGGGGAGCCGAAGCCGGGAGGCCGGCGTTCCGCTTCCAGTTCGCGGCGGGGTGCGGAGGAGAGGGTTCCATAATGGATCCTCACCTTCGCCTCCTGCAGGCGAACGTGGGTCACGGTGCCGATGCTCAGGCACTTCTGCTCCAGAGCATGGCACAGTGGTCCATTAATGTCGCCGCTGTCGCCGACCCTTACACCCACCGGTTTCTCGGGCCTGCTTGGGAAACCGACCTGGATGGGTCGGCGGCACTGGTGTACAACGCCGCCGCAGGCAGCCCCCCTCTTGCCGTTGTTGCAAGAGGACATGGCTGTGTGGCGGCATTAGTGGGGGAGATTGCGGTCGTGGCCGCCTACTTCTCGCCGAACCGAGGCATAGCTGATTACCATCGTTCGCTGGATCAGCTGGCTGTTGTCGTCAATGCCTGCTACCCTCGCCCGGTTCTTGTGCTCGGGGATTTCAACGCCTGGTCTGTGGCCTGGGGTTCCCGACGCACGAACGGGCGAGGCAGGGCACTGGAGAGCTGGGCCGATGGTCTCGGTCTAGTTCTCTTGAATCGCGGGGACGTCGCCACGTTCGCGACCGCGAGGGGCAGCTCAATTGTGGACGTTTCGTTCGCGAGCGCCTCGCTGTCGCGCCGTGTACAGAACTGGCGTGTCGTTGTGGAGGAGGAGACTGCGTCGGATCACCGATACATTCGGTTTGACATCTCCCCCTCCGTAGGCGATGCGCCGGTAACACGGGCCCCACGCGAACCTCGCTGGGTGCTTAAGCGACTAGATAAGGATCGCCTCCTGGAAACCGCCATCGTTCAGGCCTGGGCCTCTGCGCCGGACAGGCCTGTTGATGTAGATGCCGAGGCGGTGTGGTTCCGGGAGGCCATGACACGTGTCTGCGACGCGTCTATGCCTAGGGCTCCGCCCTATAATCCGAGGCGTCAAGTCTACTGGTGGTCAGCGGAGATCGCGAGGCTACGGCAGGCCTCCTTGATCGCGTTCCGCCGGTGGACTAGATTCCATAGGAGACGTAGACGCCGCGCAGATACGGAGCTTCGAGTGGCGGAGCTTCGTGAGGAATACAGGGAGGCCAAAAAGGCCCTCCGAGTGGCAATAAAGCGCGCTAAAGCCGAAGCGTACAAAGAACTGCTGGAGACGCTGGAACGGGACCCATGGGGGCGGCCTTACCTTATGGTAAGAAACAAGCTGCGCCCCCGGGCCCCACCGTTGACTCAGTGTCTCCAGCCGGAGCTGCTCGGAGGAGTTGTTGGCTCCCTGTTCCCACAACAAGCGGTGGAATATGTTCCGCCGCGGATGACTCCGCCACCTCGGTCGCTTACGGCAACCAGCGTGGATGACGATGACGTGCCCGAGGTCGCTTGGGTAGAACTAGAGCTGGCGGTGCGCAGGCTTAAGGCCAAGAACACCGCCCCAGGACCCGACGGCATTCCAGGCCGAGCGTGGGTCCTAGCTCTAGGTGATGATGACAACGCTCTCGAGCCCCGACTGCGAGGGTTTCTCAGCGCATGTTTGGAGCGGGGCCAGTTTCCGAAACTATGGAAGACGGGGAAACTGGTTCTCATCCGAAAGGTGGGGCGCCCGGCGGACTCGCCATCCGCCTACCGGCCCATAGTGTTGCTCGACGAGGTATGCAAACTCTTTGAAAGAGTTATCGCGAAGCGCCTCGTCGAGCACCTTTCCAGAGTGGGGCCAGATTTGGCGGATGGCCAATATGGCTTTCGCCAAAGGCGCTCCACGGTGGATGCCATCATGCGCGTGAGAACTCTGGCGGGGAATGCGGTTGCACGGGGCGAGGTAATGTTGGCGGTGTCCCTAGACATCGCCAACGCGTTTAACACCTTGCCCTGGAGTTGCATTAGGGAGGCGCTCGTGTATCACGAAGTGCCTCTCTACCTTCGCCGCATAGTCGGGGCATACTTGACAGAGAGAGCTGTCATCTACCCAACTGCGACCGGTCTCGGTCGGCGAGAGATGTCGTGCGGTGTTCCACAGGGTTCGGTCCTGGGGCCGCTTCTGTGGAACATCGGATACGACTGGGTGCTTCGCGGTGAGCTCGGGGACGGTGTCGCCGTCACGTGTTATGCGGATGACACATTAGTGACGGCGTGCGGTGCTACACACCGCGAAGCAAATCAGAAGGCCACGATCGCGGTTGCTCAAGTCGTGGAACGGATCCGGCGGCTGGGTCTTGAAGTGGCTCTGCGTAAAACCGAGGCCATGTTCTTTCATGGTCCTCGGCGCGCGCCACCAGAGGGATCCAGCCTCACAGTGGGAGACATTTCCATCGACATCAAGCCTCAGATGAAATATCTGGGGCTCGTGCTCGACGGTCGATGGGACTTCGGGGAGCATCTCCGAAGTCTGGCCCCTAAATTGAAGGGCACAGCTGATGCTCTGGCGCGGCTGCTGCCCAACATGAGGGGGCCGGATGACTCCTGCAGGAGACTCTACGCGGGAATCGTGCGGTCCATGGCCCTATATGGGTGTCCAATATGGGCGGAGACCCTGAAGGCTAGACACGTGCAGAAGCTGCACGCTCCGCAGCGCACGATGGCCATCAGGGTCATAAGGGGGTACCGCACAATTTCCTTTGACGCAGCGAGTCTCCTCGCCGGATCGATACCATGGATCCTGGATGCGAGATCCCTTTCGGTGCTATATCGGTACCGAAAGGAGGCGCGGGAGAGGGGACATGAACCCGAGCCAGGTGAGCTCCGGGCCGTGAAGTCCCAGCTCCACAGGGACATGGTAGCCGAGTGGGAGCGACGACTTGGGCGACCAAGCGCAGGGCACGCCGTAGTAGCGGCGGTAAGACCCATCATGGGGGACTGGCTAGAGAGGCCACACGGTAGCCTCTCGTACCGGCTGACGCAGGTGATCACCGGGCATGGATGCTTCGGGGATTACCTGCATCGGATCCGGAAGGAGCCAACGTCCGAGTGCCATCACTGTGATGCGAGCGAGGACTCGGGGCTGCACACGCTGACCGGGTGCCCGGCGTGGGAGACGCCGAGGCGGGTCCTAGTGGCGGCCCTAGGAGTGCGAGTTCTCTCGCTCGCCGCATTGCTCACGGCGATGGTACGGTGCGCGAACGCTTGGGCTGCCGGCGCCTCCTTCTGCGAGCAAGTAATGCTCGAGAAGGAGACGGCGGAACGAGTTCGGAGAAGACTCCGGACCCGCACAGCCCGCGACGAGCGGAGGCGACTCGGACGTCGGAGGTCGCAGAACGACCTCCGTCCTCCATGAGCGCGGGCCTGGGGGTGACGGGTGGAGCCGCCTGTCACTCTAGCAGAAGCAGGCCGCGGCGGCGGCGCAAAATGCGCCTCCCCATACCCGGGGGCTAGTTGGGGACACCGTGGTCCCTACACCCGACGGGGGTCATCTCGAAGAGAGGGCCCCGGGTCTGCCGGGGTGCGAGGGATATGTTGGCTACAACCTCACCTCCGGCAACTGAAGACCCAAAGACGGCGTGCGTTTTAGTCGGTTCGAGTCCGACATAACCTTCCCAACCGGCTCCGGTGGGGGGTATCCGTGGGGATTTTCCGCACTATAAAAAAAAAAAAAAAAAAAAAAAGAGTCACATTTAGCCACACCAGTAAATGCGTTTCCGTGTGTCCGCCCCCCACGAGATCAGGTAGTCGATCAGGATGTGTGGTTGAATTTTAGGGGCAAAAAGATGTTATGTAGTTTTTTGTTTGTTTGTTGAAAATATGTCTGAAATGTATGTATTAAAAAGAATGTCGCTATTTATTTTGTAGCTATGCTCGCGACTTCGTCCGCGTGGAATGTAATTTTGTTTTTCTAAAATAAAAGTAGCCTAACTTACTCCGTATTACATAAGCTATCTGCCAGTGAAAGTCTCGTCAAAATCAGTCCCGCCGTTCCAAAGATTTGCTGAACAAACAGACAGACAGACAAAAAATTTTGAAATATATATTTTGGTATGTGTACCGTATATACATTCATATGCATGTACAGACACTCCAATTTTATTTATTTGTATAGATAAAATGGCAATCGATTTAATAAAAGCCAAGATAACGCAGATGAAAATAGAATAGGAAATCTTCACATAATGCAGCCGTAATTGTTGATCAGATGATAATGATGGACAAGAATAAATTCATGTGGTATTACTACTGTTAATCTAATTCAAAGAAAATATTTAACCGTGATGACGTAAAACAATAATCAGAAATCTAACAATGAACATGATTTTAGTTCTGAATGACATCAGATAAATATGAATTCTGTTATGAGTTTTGTATTTTACAAGTTTTCCCCAAACGCTTAGTGTAATATTAAAGCTTTTATACTTGATATGTGAATATTACCTACACATTAAATTATGGAATAGAATAAAAGTAAATTATATTAACGTATATTACATACACACATAAATATAATCCCATCCAGTACCTACCTGCTACTGTTGAATCGAGTCATGCATCTGAGGCTGAGTCTTTACTATAGCAAAGATATCGCGATGTTAAACATAACATAACATAAACTCACGCCTCTATCCCCGAAGGGGTGGCAGACGTGCTAGTACCCATATATCGCCAGTTTATGTTTAGGTCCAAATGCAATAAATAGGTGGAGATATATATATATATATATATATATATAGCGATGTTATGATGTAGGTATTATTATAACTATTTTAGTAGTACACTATTACAAGCTTTCGACTACTTTCACAGGAAGACTAAGGCTTTTTTCCTTACGGGTACCACCCCTCTAAAGTGGGTGACGTTGGTTATGTCGGACACGAACCTACTAAAACGCAACCCGTCTTTGAGTCTCTGATTGCCGGAGGTGAAATAATACAAGACATAATATATTTGACCGCCAGACCCGATCTCTTTGGCGATGGCCCCCATTCTCTGATATAGCAACCACGGTATCCCCATCTAGGGATGAGGAGGCGCGCTTTACTAGGGTTTTGTTAAGCTGCTAGTGTGACAAACTTCACCCGTCACTCCCAGAGGTCATTCTGCGACCTCCGGCCGGGTCGTCTCCGCTCATCAGGTCTAAGACTGTAATTTCATGTGTAAATATTGGTTTAACCATGGTTTCTCCCATTAGTGAAATCTACTATAACATGTCATCTTACACCCTGAAGTGTAATATTATCTAAAAGAATTCGAATAATATCTTCTGGTGTTATTATTTACAATTAAGTACTTACTACTAACTATATGAAGTTTGGGTCTCCAAGGTTACTTCTCATAAACTACTAGATTCATTTTATACCCATATCGTGACTTCAAAACCGCTTTAGACACAGCCTATACATATTAAAAACGTCTACGTGTACACAACAGAATATCACCTAACAACTCGATATGTCCCTATAATCGATGTTACACACGATCCGAGTCGAAATGCGTGCAATTAAGTAGCATTGACTCGATATCTCTCGATTTAAACTATCGAGAAAATTGTGCGTGGATAAAGGTTTTATTGGTAGACATCATTACTAGATGCCATTACCATTTTAGTTTTAAACGTTTTAGTTATTAGTTTAAATCATAGTTTTAGAAAGTGCTATGTCAGATTGTGTTTGACTCGTGCAATTTTATTTTTAATAACAGCTATGAAAATTTTATTTCTAAGTATTTTGAATAAGGCCTCTGGGCAAAGTGATATTCTATTATCGCCGTGGTTCAATAATGTACAGGATTGACAATTAGGTACTTATTGTATTTCTGTTGGAATTGGCTTCCCTACTAGTCTGACTAAGATACGGGCGGATAATAAATTGGCGTTATTAACAGAATAATTAATGTGACTACAAAATAAAAGTAATATTAGTGAACCTCATACCTACCTACTTCATAGAATAAAAAAATAATAAAAAAATTGAACGTTGATCTGAAACATTTAACTATTTATTGCAATTAAATCTGATTTGTTCCTAGGTAGCATTTTACTAAGCTGATAAAAATAAAACGTCTATGAAGTCACTAGAGTTTCGTCTTAGTGTGGCAGGGTTGAGCGATGCTAATCAGGCTAGTCTTTGGATGGGTGATCATTCATGACTTATTGAGATCACTCCGTGATTAAAAGATCACGCACGTGAGGCCGTATCGGTCCTGGTTGTCATACAAATCTGTATTCGCTACTGGTAATTGGAACCCTAAAAAGTATAAGTATGCCTTCCCTTAGCACGAAAATCTATCGAATTTGTAATGTAAAGATATCGAAAGAGCGGAGCTTTGCGATAGGCACCCTGATTATAGTGAACGCCATTGCCATGTTCCGCTCTCTAGAGACCTTTAAGGTCCGATGGCAATCGCTTCACGGAAAATAAGTTCAACCGTTTCGTAGTTACACGAAATTCAGTAGAGACCCTAACTTTGAAAAGGTTCAGAAAATGATTAATTTAAGAATGACATAATATATGTACAGTCTGAATCTTGTAAACAGACTGCATAATATATAGACAGATCGACAGATTGTCTAGAAAAATGTCCACAATCAAATTCAGCACTGATTGCCATTCTAGATTACGGGCCTCAGTTTGGTTTTGACGACACTCACGCGAACGTTCAGTATTTTGATTACTCCATAACATGATTCGTGCCGTCAAACTAGCTTTTTTATTTATTTTTAATCTGTAGAAATCGTGTTGCGCAATCTTCATACACATATCATGTCAATTAGACAGCAGAGTTGATAACCCCTGTGTATAGAAAGTTTGATTTGACAACATTTTGACTAACTAATAAATTGAAGGCTTTCGGTTAATTTATATAATTTTTGAAGTAATAATTTTTGATTCGATTATGGTTGGTTGACTGTTTCTGACCATTTTGGAGAAGCCGAGTAGGAGTAGAAGACACTGGAAAAATGTATAAAGAAAAATCTAAAACGGTGCGCACTATGCAGAATGAAAGGAACTTCATCCCGTGCACGCTTAAGCTGTGGAATGAACTCCGTGCTGTGGTGTTTCCAAACAACTACAATATGGGGTTCTTCAACAAAATACTTAAATCGCTAAATATGAATTGCCTATAAACTCTTTAAATACCAATCAATAGAAGTCAACATAAAAAGAAGTTTTCAAATGACTTATTTTTTTCATTTACTATTTTCAAATTTTTAATTTGAATACTGAATTTGAATTTATTGAATGAAAATTTGAATGGTTGTCTTTAAGTCATCGCTACTAGCGATATTATTTATGTTTACCTATTATACACATAATGCTTTCTCTTCACTGTTATTTTACTATATTTCGTGTAAATAAAAAGTTATCTATCCTACATTATAACAGATAGTAACACAATTGAATAACAGAGTAAACAAATATTCCTAAAAATTAAGCTTCCAACTCTAAACATTAATAACCCTATCATTAAATATCCGACATTCGTTTTATAGAAAGTATCCAAAAATATCAACTGCAATTTTCTTGACAACGAATTTAGGCCACTACACCTTTGTCTTATACATTATTTAAATAGAGAACAATGCGTGGTCAAATGCGCCTTTGTTTACTTGTAAGAGTCATTGTCGTACGCACCTACCGTAAAATTACCCATCTACGCCTATATAGTACTTGTATATAATGTACGTTAGGCAGTAGGCAAGTCTATTGTCTTTTGCAATCTGTTGCGTTATTTCATTGGACGGCTACTGCTGTCAATTATGCTGGAGCGACAAATTCATATGCCGTGACATCCGCGACTTATGTGCCACAGAGTATGTAATATTTGATTTGAATTTGGAATTTTCGTCACAAAATCAGATGTGTATGTGTGCGTGTACGCGTTTGTGTGTGTTGTGTGATTTTGAGAAAAATGTTATAGTGCCTCAAATATCAATTATGACGATATTTTTGGTGTACTAGTAGAGCGTTTAATTGTTAAGTAAATGTTGCGGGTTAGAAGCCTTTCGTGAACCTTTATACTTGGTTTCGGCATAAGATGTATTGTTTGAGTTTACAGAGATATATCATATATCATGATCTTCAGGGTCCTAGTTAACCTGAGCTTTCAAAATAGTAAACCGCTGATGCAAGGATGAGGCTCTGAAGTAGGCTTTCCTTCCCCTGTTAGAAGTTCGGACGGCCTTGCTTCTCATAAAAGGTAAATAAAGTAAATGATTGAGAGTAGCTGAATGTCTCCAAATTGCAAGCCTTGAATATCTCCCAGATTCAAACTCATTTATCAATAGTTTTAATCCTCTATATCTGTTATAGTTACTCTGTGACACTTTAAACCATTTCGACAAACTTATCTTTGCCTTTTCTAAATTCGATTTAGAAATGCTTTCTACCGTATTCTTATGACACTTAAGTTCACTTTTGTTTCATGATTGCTTTGCAAGATGCAAATGTAAGTTTGTAAGTGTGTTAGTACCTGTAGTCACGGTTGGGTGGTCGTATGTTGCTTCATTGTCCGAGGTTGCAAAAGCTGTCGTAGATAATGTGTTGTGCTGATGATTACACTGATATGTGTAACGGGCTATCTTCACATGCTGTACTTCATTTTGAGCGATAGGTACTTCTTCATTGAAGAGCTGCTGGCAGCTGTATGTATATTTTGTTGCTTTTTGTGATTTTTTTAGATATTTTTCGACTTGAAATCTAGTAATTTTGGTGACATTAATGACGTATAATACTTGTCTAATTATGAGTGATACATATTCATTAATGCTCTGTCAGAGCACGTGTTCCCCTCATTTAACAATCCTTTTTTAGTTTTTTTTAATTCATTGTGCGCAAAATCCCTACGCCAAAGTCAGTGTAGAGGTGATTATGTCAGACTCGATCCAACTAAAACACACGCCGTGTTTAGGTCTTTGATTGCCGGAGGTGAGTAATACAAGACATATCTCTCGCACCCCGTACATGTAAATGTACCGCGGTAGCCTAGTGGTATGGGTAATGGACTGCTGAGACGAGGTCTCGGGTTCTATCCCAGGTTACCATGGCACACACCAATGACTTTTAGATGATTTTCCAAGTTATGTGTGTATTTATCGCAGGTTTCTAAATGCCCGTTTAATGGCAATAGGCTCGCCACCTATTACATTGGGACCTAAACATAAACTGGCAAAATGTGGGTGCTAGCACCTCTGCCTACCCCTTCGGGGTTATGTTAAAAAAACATTTCATAGTAAATTAATAAATGCATCATCTAAAAGAATAACATACCATACCAATAATACAAAAAAAGATACCAGCAGAGTTATCTGGACACGCCTTAATCAAAATTCGCGTATACACATGTCTCAAGGCAAAGTAGGAGATTAATCAATGTTAATAAAACTAAGTTTAGTATTTTGTCAAAAAAGAGCTGTCTCGCTTCAGGGCGTAAGAGCCAGTGTTATTATGCAAATCTGTCGCCCGAGCCAAGGGGACCCTGGACTTGGTCAAGAAAGGGCTTACATGACGCGCAAGGACACAATGATTTAAAAAAAATATATTTTTTTATTCACTACCTACATACTCGTAGTATAAAACAAAGTCGCTTTCTCTGTCCCTATATCCCTATGTATGCTTAAATCTTTAAAACTACGCATTGGATTTTGATGCGGTTTTTATTAATAGATAGAGTGATTAAAGAGGAAGGTTTGTATGTATATAATATCATGCTACAACCATCTGGTGCGGAGCAGAAGTGAAAAGCGTTGTAAAACAGGGTGACGCAGACGAAGTTGCGTGGGCCAGCTAGTATTCTATATTATAATGTAACTTATTAATTATCAGCTGTTGAAGTCATAAGTGTAGAATTATTTCAGGAATTATCATCGTCATCATCATTTTAGCAATAGGACGTCCATTGCTGATGGCCGTTGGAGTCGAAAGATTCTCGAATGGAGATTGCGTACCGGTAGACGAAGCGTGGGACGGCCTCTGCGAGGTTGTTGTGAAGTTGCGGGTACCCATTGGATGAATACCGCCTCCTACCGGTTGGATTGGAGGTCAATGGGGAAAGCCTAAATAGGATCTATTTATAGAAAATCTAGATCCGTTCAGCTATTAGAGAATGATTGAGTAATAAATCTCCAAACATCTTCGCAAACCCAATCTACATCTACACTGTAATCAATTACTATTATTATTTATTATATAATATAGAATATAATATTATAACGAGGAAAGATTCGGTTTTTGTTTGTAACGAATAGGCTCCGAAACTACTAGACCGACCGATTTCAATAATTCTTCCACCTATAAAAAGCTACAATACCTAGAAGTAATATAGGCTATATATCATCACGCTACCGTCCAAGGGAACGGAGTAATAATCATAAATCTAAATAGATCCGGTAGATTTCTATACTTACATGGGCGCTAATATCGCTAACTATTTTCGTTGTCATGACAGCAAAGAGAAGTACGAGTAGTATAGAGAGGCAAGTAAAGAATCGAGTTGAAGCGTAAAACGTACCTATATCGCCAGTTATTAATAATTAATATAGGATTCCTATTTGAAATTACGAATAAATGTTGCCACAGTAAATTACATTACAAATAATAAATTAACGCGTCATGTGAGCCTAGTACGGTCCACATAAAACTCTTCTGAGGGCGGTGACGGAATGTCAAAAATTTCGCTCGCCGATGTGACTAGTGAGTTCATATCATTCGAGTTTGATGCTCGCCTGAGGACATCACCATAGTGTGTTAGTTCTGAGAAATATTCCACCTACTTATATTCACGTAGGGAATGTGAAATGAATCATCTCGAGCGAATGTGTTTGAGACATAGTATAGGGTCATTATTTTTGTGATTAGTACTGAATGAGGGAGACTAAATTACCTATGGTTATTTTTTTTTTAATTATTGACCCCTATTTAGGCAGTAATAGGGGTCAATAATTAAAAAAAAAAGTGGTGAAGAGCGTCATCAAGCATGAAGTCCAAGTTCAATTCACGGATTAATACGAATATTATACATAGGTACATACAAAAAAATATTTGGTAAAGAATTTGGTAAATTATCTTAATTTGACGCACCTGTCAGTGTAAATAAATAGATAAGAAAAATAATAAATTTAATATAAATTAATAATATTGATGTATTATTTCTTCAAGCGAGTAACTATAGTTGCGGCATGCTATGATGGCCGTTTTGACACGACTAGTTTTGCTTGTTTTCTTTTTTTTATGTTTGAAGTGTATTTTCTTCTGTGCCAGTCTCGCTATATTTTCTTCAGTTATTTGTGTAACAGTTCGTAGTTCAATGTTAAGCGAAACAAATAAAAAAAACAAGCAAAACCAGTCGTGTCAAAACGGTCATTATAGTGTGCCGCAACTATAGTTGTATTTTATACGTGTTCATGTCACAAATCTGGACGCACCTTAAGGATAACTTTATGATAAATACGTCATTGCAAAAAAATGCTGGTCTAGAATTTTGCTGTTCCATGCAGCCAATCTGCTTACAGGTATACATAGAAGTAATCACTTATACTTAACAGATTAAAACCATCACATACCGTTACCAAAAAAGAAATCCCTGAGTCGTAAGCAGTAAAAACGAACCGAAATGTCGGAAAACTTACGTCGGTTATCTAAGCCTATCAATCTTAGATGTAAGGCAATGGATAACAAAAGTGGTCAACTTAATTTGAAATCTTCCAGCGGACACAGCGACTGTTTCCACTGTCTGTGACCGTTCGGCATGGTGAACAGTTGAATTATTCATGTACCACATAATTAAATGTCTTGCCAGGTAAAAACACTGACACCGGCTCGAGAGATTTGTTATTAAAAATAGGTATATTATGACGAACTGCGTGTTCACTATAACATTATTTTTAAGGTGATGTTGGGTCTACCACGTTTCTGCAGCGCTTCAGAGGACTGACAGTTATTTTTTTTGCAGCGCGTCAGAGGAATTACGGTTTTTTTGCAGCGCGTCAGAGGAATGACGGTTTTTTTGCTAATGTGGAGCCGTCATTCGCAAAAAACTGAATCGTTGCTGTGCAAAATACAGGACTGTAGCAACAGCATAAAAACAGTGTCTTGGGCCATCAGTTGCCGAGGCTGAAGTAGCTTCTGGCATATCCCTCACGCCCCGTCTGTTTGTCTTATTTCCTGTAGACACTTATTATTTAACCGAGTTTTATTAATTTATTGTTATATCAAAATATATTTATTAAGTACCTACTGTTAACACTAATACCTAAATACCCAACATCTTTAATATTATAAATAGGATATTTCACTTGAGGACATGCAAGACGGATTTTCTAAAATAATAAGGACATTCGCTCACTATATTGAATCATAAAAACAATTTATTAATTATTTTTATGTATGGTCATAAAATCACTCATTCATTTCAATTATTTGTACATAAAAATAGACGTCAACGTATAATCATATTAATGTACTGTAAATACAACAGTGCATTAAATGTCAAGGATATTATTATTTCCTATTGTAGGTATTATATATTGGCAGTATTCTATTCTATTCCTCATCATCATCCGTGCGTTTATTCCGGTCGTATCCAAATCTTGAAGTCCTGGGTCCACATTTTTTCTATTCTAACTGCGTTGCGTCTGTACCTACTTCAATATTATCCGTGAAGCGATTGCCATCTGACCTCCATAACCTATAAGTATAGGCGATATTGAAGAATTGCAGTTAGACCAGTTATTGCTTGTATGATATCGGACCGACGGCTTGACGTACTCTCTGAGGCACGACCAGACAAATGCAAAAAGCCAGCATAAAAATATTTGCACTGAGCGGGAATCGAAACACTGCGCAAATAGTCGTTATTGCAGTTGACCAACTTCATCATGCAGTTGTTTAAATATTTTTACTTCTTATGTTGTGCATGACGAATAGTCATTCCCCATTAAGTATTTGAGACTAGACATATTTATGGAGAAGACACATACATAGGTGTTTGACGTACTGCACAAATGTATACTCTGTTCCGGAAAAATATATTATCATATAAGAATATCTAGCAAAAATTATTTAGGTAAGTGTGATGTACGGTATGAATAACTAAGTAATTTTGGCTTTTATAATTTAGTAATTTTCTTGTAAAATAATTCTAAAAACAAAAAAAAACAAATACCTATTTTAATTTTAATTCGTTATTTAATTTTTGGCACTCCGCGTTTTAAAATAGAAATATAACCGTTGTTATGTTATTCTTGTATAATTTTATAATTTTTTTATATTATTCTTACATTATATCAGACTTATTATCAAGTTTAATGCCTATCCGAAAATTCTTTACAATCTATGTAATAATTTGTTTTATGTAGTTATTATCTGTCTGTATATTGAATGAATATGAATAGCCACGTATATCAATAAGAAGTATTATTTCTCCAAAATCGGCGAGCATATAAAGTAGAAAATCGAAAAATTGTAGCAGCTGTATACAGTGGTCTAAACCTACCCAATGGGAAAGAGACGTGACTGTATATATAAAGGTACGTATGTATATCGAATGAATAAACAAACAAACTTGATATTACAAAAGCTCCCTAAAATCCAACCACACGGTCATAAACGACTACCTGATCTCGTGGGGGGCGGACACACGGAAACAAATTTACTGGCGTGGCCAACCTGGCTCTGGAAGACTGTTTTAAAACTTAAAACTTGACATTGACGTCTCGCCTTTAATTTTATAAGACGTTTACATTTACTAGAGACTGGCAAAATTGCGGCTATTCTGCTGCAGAATCCATTTTAAGTAAAGAAGAAGAAGATATTACAAAAGGTTAAGAACCGAAAGAAAACTCTTTCTGTAATCCGCTCGAGTGTGACGTTACGTTTTTACTGCAATACACGACGCGACGTTACGACTTGCTGTATTGTAATCCTTATAACCATAAATCGCGGTAGCCTAGTGGTATGGGTCATGGACTGCTGAGATGAGGTCTCGGGTTCGATCCCAGGTTTTACCATGTCACACACCAATGAATCTACTAAGGAAGAGATTGAAAAAATATGGTTTTACTGTGTGAAAGATAATACGGCCGGAAGAGAGTAAATGTTGAGCTAACTGCAATCAGAAGATGAATAAAAAAACCAAATATAATAAATATACCGGTTGATTTTATAGTGGTTTTGGAAAAAAGATTTTGGTCACAATTTCGATAGTAGGAAAATCGTAAGGAGGTCCTAATTTAGCGAAAAAAAAATGTTTTTTTTTACACGTCCCATACATTTTTCTGTTCACCTGCACATTATTGCCATACATAAAGTAATTTTTTTTTTTTCAAAATTATAACTTCCAGTCGATTTTGCTACCGAAACTGTGTGTGAAACAAAATATTCTTTTTCCGAAACCACTATAAAATCACCGTGTATACGTAACTTTATAAATAAATTATAATAATATACGAATATTATGTCTGAAAACACCTAGACCAATGTAACTGTGCATATTTATTTACTGTGAGCGAAATATTTCTTATTATAATTAGGTATGTACTCGTAATATTACATTTTCTTTTTTTTAAACAGTATGTAGAATTAAAAAGCAAATAAATCAAATTAAAGTCAAATTAATTATGTATGCTAATACACGGTACATCTGCATAGAAATTCGGCCACCTCTCAGCTATTGCAGTAGTATATCTCTATATTTTATTACCTACACCAAGAATTAAATAGCCCACTGCTGTCAAGAGGGCAGTGTTCCGTACCGCTTCGCTGAGATCCAAATTTATAGCAATACATTTCATTATTACCTTTTTTTTTACCCGTGCGGAAATCCACACGGATACTCCCCGCTGAAGTCAGCGAGGGTAGTTACATATTTCGGATTCGAACCGATCTAAATGTGCGGTTTTGGTCTGGCATATTCCTAATGTCCCGGCTAAATTTTTCATAAATAGCTAGCTATGTAGGTAACATCTGATACTCTCCAAGACATTAATTGGTAGTGCTTGTGCGGCTAAGCACGTAATTTTGGATGCAATCATAATTGAAGAGTATTGCAATTTATATATGGTTTCAAAGTAAAAATACATATGATAGATTATCCAAAACTACCATGATGGTAGCTATTGTCCGAAATAGCCGTCTTAAATCACAGATGGTCTAATTAATGCCCGAATTTTAAAGGAAATCTTGTAATTACAGGATATTCCTGGATTATAGCCGAGACTGTAATCTTTTGCAATTTTCTCTTAATCGCCGGAGTTTAAAGTGACCATTTTATCAAGATCTACGTCACTTTGGACTTCTCTAAAATTTTGTTCTATATGTTTGAGGTAGGAAAGTTTATTGGTACCATTTTATATTGGTTGTTTTAAATGGTACCTCGAGACATTTGGACTTATGTTATAATGCTAGGGCAGGACGGTAAAAATTTGATAATTCGCGGTTAGGGAAACGATCGTTTTAATAATAAGTTGGGACGAATTGTTAGTGAATTATCCTTTAGAACAGGAGTTGCATGGAATAGCGTATGAATATATTTCAGAGGAAATTAAAACAAGACAGATATGGTAAAAGAACAGCCATTATTCATTTATTATATATTTTTTACGAGCATTGGATTAAATATAAATTATTCCAATAAAATTAATTCTCTAACCAACCTTCCAAGATAGGTATTAAATCCGATCACCTTCTGTCTTTTATATATTTAAATTAATTAATTAAAAAACTTAAGAGGACCTGGATGGTTTTAAGTGTAGCTAAAAATCATCCATGTATTCTTAACTTCACCATCAAAAGGGTAGCTGAACTTTCTCTTATTAGTCTTTTAAAATTAGTCGAAGTCACACCGGGTCTGTACTTATTGTCTATTTTTTTTGCAAATTCAATGTTTTTTTTCAGCGTTATCAGATCAATTAAGTATAACAATAGTGCCAGGTATTTTAGTAATACTTAATTAAAAAATATCTACAAATAGTGAGGAATTACTACAAAAAATTAAACACGCAATACTTTAAATAGGATAAAAAATCATTCCAAATTCAAAAAGAATATGATAAAGCATCAATTTTTTTTAAAATTTAGCATGGATCAAAAATGTGCCTACTATTTTTTGATATGACATGTTCTGCGTTCTAATTTTGAAATCTGATTATTAAACACTAATGTGATTTAGTTACCAATGTCTTAGTAAGTCCAAGGTGACCTCGGTGAAATAATTCGGTGTAATTAGCCGTACAGTCGGCGGCAGGTAGGTTTATTAAGATATAATTGCAAGTGATAAGGACAGTTTGAATTCATGATTACATGAATACCGTATAATTACATATGCAAATACAATATTAGCATAATTATTATCACCACTAGTGCTAATTTTATTCATAAAATTACTTGGTAACAATAGTGCGTAAATTATTGTCTAGCCTATTTTGTACTTTTGGGGTCCCAGTTACTTAGAATTATAATTTTAATAATGGTATTTATATTTATAAACTATTCGATGTTCGCATCTAGATGTCGATTGTTACCATTTTTGGTCATATCATTACTTCTAATGCTACCTAACAATATTGTCACTAAACAGCATATGACAAGGCCGACTTTAATTAGAAATCATACACAAATTCGTTCAAAAAATTTCCAGATTTCATTTTTTTTTCCATTTGCGTTCTTATTCTCTTTAGTATAAACTAAAATTTCACCAAAAAATATAATTTTAAATGACCTCGAAGCGTCTCTCAGGGTTTTTATTGGTTAACAGCACCCAAGACAAGCATTTATCATGGACCCGTCAAAATCTAATTGTGCCGCCTCGCTAACCACGGCATTGTGACCATAATTACGCCCTTTATTTTTTACACAAAGAACTAAATCGACTTCAAGCATTTTTTGTTCCAAAGACGCAATTTGTTGGATATTTCAAATATTTCATCCGACATGTGTGATTTAATTTCGATCGTGATTTTTATGATGATCTGCTAAATTTTTTTATGAGATCTATCGGTTACTCGACTGCAGGGAAGACAAAAAGGAGTGTTATGTATAGGTATGAACTATTTATATGTACGTAAGTAACTTCAAAAAGGATGAAATGAGTGAATTTGGTCGATAGATGCGATTATTTGGCGTCAAAATATAATGAAAGATAAAGTTAAAGAGGTACAAATATTTATGTGCTTTTTTTCTGAATCCAAACATGGAGGACAGTAAAAAAGTTGAATTAAAACTAGTATTGTATTTTAATAGAGTTTTAAATGTTTTAATCACAGAACAGAAAAAATCTAGTAGAAATGCGGCACGATAGTTTTAGTAGCGGAACCGATGTCGCCAAACTCACATATACGACTGTTAATAATATCGTGCCTTGGTGGTACCTATTTATATACTACCTTTAATCCCATATTAGTAAATTATTCATATTGTCGAATTTATTCTTCATTGCGTAAATACGCACAGCAATGACACGCGTGTACCGACTATATCCCACTTCTACTTTTTTTTTGTTTTCCATGGTTTTAATGGATTTTAATGTAAAATATAGAAGAATAATGGCTAACAATGGCCAGAAACAGAATTGTTTTGCTCTCTTTCAGGCAATTCCTATTTTTTTTCCTAATTAGTATTTTAACAAAGGTCCATAATCTCTGACTCTAAAAAAATACATTGACAGCATTTCTAAATTTGTTAATGGAAAATCTTACGGCAGTTAAACATTTTATAGTTTAAGTACTTTTTATAATTTTAATTAATAGGGTACCTATTAGCTGTATTTATTACCTAATTATTTTTTTTGTAATTACTACATTCAAATTTTATATACCCAAATACATAAACACACGGATGACTAACTCACTAACACACACATACACACTACACCTATAAAATATAGCTAGATTAGATAGAATTATTGAGCTGGAGCCAATAGAGGAGGTTATGTCGGACTCGTAACTTTTTTAACATGCGAAAAGTCCCCTTTGAAACCATACCGCGGTTGGGGAGATTAGGTATACGACTTGAACCGACTAGAATAGATCGCACGCCGTCTTTGGGTCTTTACTTGTTCCAACTATTAGGTAATCTGGGCCGGAGATATAATTACCTTTACCTTACCTTTTCTTTTCTTTTTTTTTTATCTTTGTGTGTATTTACTAACAATAGTAAGTACACACAAAGTTTTTAACCCTATATGGACTATAATGGTCTGCAATAAAGAAGTTATTATTATTATTATTATATAATAGCCAACATATCCCTCGCACCACGGCCGACCAGGGGTCCTCTCTTTCGAGATGACCCTTGATGATTCGGGTGTAGTGACCACGGTGTCCCCATCTAGCCCCTGGGTGTGAGGCATTTTGCCCCACAGAATTTTTTCCCTGAATATATGTCAGTATTTGTTTGTATTCTATGTTTAAAGTACGAAATTTCAATCAAAACCTGCAAATACTTCAATCATTTTACGACGTTTCGTAGTTGGGCAACAAATTAACAACCTGACATTCCCGTTAATCTTAACTAATGATGTTGAAATTA
The DNA here is from genome assembly GCA_963691645.1 of Pelosia muscerda. NCBI lineage: Eukaryota > Metazoa > Arthropoda > Insecta > Lepidoptera > Erebidae > Pelosia > Pelosia muscerda. The sequence goes on along the minus strand of OY829114.1, from coordinate 11,463,403 downwards.
TTTTCTGTACCACAATGAAATTGTATATAAAAAATCAGAGCAGGTCTATTATTTGATCTCTTTTAGTAAAACCGCAACTTTAAACATTCGAGATAAATCTATAATTAAACTATTATGACGGGTCAAATATTTAAAAAATATGCCACGCGAGCAAAGTCCGGCTGGTATCAGAAAAAAAGATACAGTTAACTACCACGATGATGTTCTGGCCATTTTCATAAAAAAATACAATCAACTAAGGGATGATTTGTAAAAAAATCGACTCCCGCGCACGATGGGTAACAAAACATCCCTAGTGCACGACTTTGTGGATAAATTGGTAGCTATTTTATAAAATTACATGGTTTTAATAAAAGTAAGCAAGGATAGGCGTTTCTAATATACTATTTTTATTAATGGGTGTGCTAGCAACTGGCCAGGAGGCGGTAGGGGTAGCCATTAGAAGGTTACCATTACTACCGGTGTCTTAATGGTCTCAGAAATATAAGTAGGTATACTATATCCTTATAGATTATTTCGAAATATAATTTTTAGAATTAATTTTCTTTTATTCGTAGGAAATATTTTGACAGTGTTATAAATTTGTCAAAACAAATGTAATCGGCAAATTTATGTTAAAGTGAATTATGCATAAGTATACAAAATGTAAATGTACACGAGCAAATGTAAAAGTGAATTATGCATTTAGAAAATGATAATGTAGATACACGTGTATAACTAAATTAAACTAGTGTGAAGCTTAACGATACAAGTGCAAATACGCATGCATTGTATTCATAGATAATTATTATTACAACTAATTCAATTTATATTATAAGTAACTTGAAATACATATACAACAATATACAACAATACCTAATTGTGCACAAAAAGTGTTTTGAAGTATGTTTCAGAATACTAGTTTTCAGCTTAACTTACCTTTTCTATGTATTATATAAAACTTTTTATACCTTAGGCATTATCGTAATACGTGTCGGGCATGTGACTTCTTAATTTTCGAATTTCGAGCCGGTGCAGTGGTCCATTTGATCACTAAATTATAAAATATTGTTGATTGTTCATATTGTTTACGTTTTGTAAGTGCCGTTTAGTGGTTTATACAGAAAAAATATTTTTTTTCTTTGTATTCGAATTTTGTTGTCCATCGATACCGACACACAATTCCTATCTCCTTAAACAATTTTCTATAAAAACTGATCAGAACCTCATTTTCGTTCCCGGTTCAACTATCAATCACTCGGTGTGGGATGGCTCTAATTATAGGGAATAGAGACACGGCTCTAAGCTCAATAATCGGACAGAATCGGACCACGAGGCCTATAATAGAACTACAAAAAGATGAACATTTTAATTTATCATATCACTACATAGTATAAAACAAAGTCGCTTTCTCTGTCTCTATATCCCTATGAATGCTTAAAGCTTTAAAACTATGCAACGGATTTTGTTGCGGTTTTTTTAATAGATAGAGTGATTAAAGAGGAAGGTGTATATGTATACAACATCATGCTACAACCAACTGGTGCGGAGCAGAAGTGAAAAATGTTGCAAAAACGGGGTGACGCTAACGACGAGAGAGTATATACTCGTATAATTTTACTTGTAATAAATTAAAAAATATTCTAATTAAGTTTGTATAGAAGACTAGCTCACAGTTTTATCCGCCGTACTCGGTTCTAGCTCTCTCCATCTCCCATCACTTCCCAGATGCTCTATGTAATGGAATAAAAAATAAAGAAAGTAGAGTAAATGATAAATAAACTTTTTCCAATTGTGAATTAAAATTTTATTTCAACTCAAATTATGATACTTTTGGTAAAACAAAAAACAGACACATTACATGCATTTAAAAGTAAAAAAATAAAAAAACCGGAGGCACACGAGGGCTGTTATTTTTCGGTCACTATATTTACGAGAGCGCACCTTGAAGGGGGTTAGTTAATTAAACGTGATGCGTCTGCGCATTGAATCTAAATCTTAGCCAGCGATTATACGAGTAGCTCTCAAAGTTTCAGAGTGTTATTATTGTTTGTAAAGTTCAGACTTATAAACTTATTTGGACCATGTATCTAAAAAAGGTGATACTGTCTGCAACTGAAAATTTAATACGTTTATATAGCAAAAGATTCGAATTAGTTGCATCACCTACATGTTAAAGTTAAGGATTCCGTCAAATTTAACAGTAACATTGATACTAATGATTTGGCTAAATGTGTTGCCCAGAGTTTTTAATACCTCGGTTAAAGATATTTTTTTGATAGATTTTGACGTTTGAGCGTGGCCGGTTACAGTTAGCGTCAAGTTATGAGGTCATTTTAACAATTGTCAAATGGCGCAACCTGCTTAGTACCTGATCCGTACTTTAACTGAACTGTTAATGTTAAGGTAAGATCGTGCAACCCAGGCTAAGTCTAATTTAACCAAAATTATCATTATTTCTCTATAGGAAAGAAACTCATGCACGACTTGCATCTTAACCTATCTATCCTAAACTCAATTATATTAATAAGTAAGTACCTATATTATTTAGTAGCTTTTAAGACTGCTTATTGTGTAGTGGCATCAGAATCTCTTCACACAATTTTAGTTTCAAATAATCCACGAATTTTTCAACCCACTGTACGTGTTTGTAATGGTGGCCCTCATTCTTGTGCCTTGCCTTCTTTTTACCCTATAAAAATTTCGTTTAACTCTCACTTCCGTATTTACAAAATTATTAACAAACGCATATAGAAATTACCGCTTCAAGTCAAAGGGAAAGCCGAAAGTTTTATTGATCCACAAAGGAGCAGCTGAGAACTTTGGAAATCTCAGCAGCACGATTATTAATTGGGCGTAAACCCCGCGAGATTGGGGTTCGCCTCCCGATACAGTTTCGACTTTAATTCCGTTGATTACTTGTCTTCAATGGGAACCTTTTTGTTCTGGGCAACGAACGTCAGGGAGAAGTATAATAGGCCAGTATAAGTTGGTAGGCTAATCGTGTAGGCTCTGTGTAAATATTGAAATGACATTAAATTTATCGCGGTTTAATTCAAAAATCATTTATTTTAGACCATTAGACGATACCAACAAAACTTACAATTTTAATTGTATTATAGTTATATTAGTTTAGCAAATGAATCATTGGTTCGAACCTCACCCACTACCGCTACGATACAGAAACTGTCCAAAAATACCAAGTAACTAGCTACGTTATACTTATTGTGGTTTTTTAATAATAAGTATCTAAAAGTCCACTGAATGATGGTCACTACTATAGAAATCTTCCATGTCACACAATCCTAAAATGGTAGCCCTCAGTTTGACGGACGCGATGACGATTGATACGAAGAGAAATTATTTGTCATCAGTAAGTATAGGTGATAAAAAGTGAAAGTGAATTTAATATATATTCAATCAGAACTAAATTGAAGTTAGTTCGTATTGAATTCATTGCGGGTTCGAAACAATTCATTTTGCATAGGACTGCCTGTGTTTCATCACTCGCTGTTACAGTCATCGTCATCAGTATTTAGCCATAGGGCGTCCACTGCTAAACATAGGCCTCTCCATAAACCCCTCAATCCGACCGGTTCGAGGCAGTATGCATCTAAAGGACGACGAGTAATAGTAGTTACAGTAAAATACCGTAAACAAAGAAAATGTATTTCAAACAATGATATATAGAAGGGTTGTTATAATAGCTAACAACATGTTTAAAACATTAAACCAATTTATAACCAAAAACTAAAGTTACAGCACCATAAAACAACTAATCCATCCTGTCCACAATCCTGTCAATAATCATTATGAGAAGGCCAAAAATAATGATGACAAAACACTGCCGACGACACGCGCAGTTAAACGAAAGCTTTCATATTCCCCAACAAAAATAGAAGGCAAATTGACAGATGACAAATAAGACCGTTAACACCACGGTCACGGCAACCAAACCAATTACAATAGACCCATAGAACAACCCACTAACACCCCACATAAAGACATCAAAAAAAGAAAACACAAAGACAAGGTAGCTCATTGTAATATGGTTAACGATAGTAAATATTTCTACTGGGGCTAAATGTAATAAAATATATCAAGACATTGTCGTTCTAGCAAGACAGATGGTTGACGATGTCGGTAACACATTCTTTTGAACTACAATATTAGAAAAGTTTGGCCGTCAGAATTAGGGTTCGTTCTTCGATTGAATAGTGAAGGTAATGAATAGAATCAGAATAAAACAGTAAGTATAAAACGTATCAAGCCCAAGGCAATGTCAGAAGCTACTGTCAAAATCTAGATTGTAGGTTATAGAATAATATTGCGCAATTTAGAACACTCTTCAATACGTTTGATTAATGAAACTTAGTTAGCCAGCCATCTTATTTTTTTATTGGCATTGAACTGTGATTAGTAAATCTGTTTTTTTTTTTGTTTCACTAGGTTTTAATGGTTGCCCAGTAATAATTCAATATGTATTTAAAATTGTATAAACGGTGTTAGAAACATTCCCGAAGCCGGAAGCTCACTATTCACTATAATCCGGGTACACTATATGTATATTGCTATAAAAAATACAATATTTCGTAATTTTTGTGTATTTATCTATGATTATTCACTCTTCGTCGTATCAGTAAACCTAAAAATATACCAAGAACCCTAACGAGAGTTGATGTTTTCAGCACATGTATAATAAGAAAAATCTAAATTGATAGATAAAAAATATACTAACATTGACCACAGACTAATAGTGATTACGGTAAAATAACTAAAAATAAAATATTTTTGATGAAAACTGCATTGGTAGCGCAGTTAATGAGCGATAGTCTGGACCCCAGCTTAAAGCGTGGCAAGACTAGTTCAAAATTCTTATCGTACTTCTGCTTACTCCTCTAAATTGAGTAAATTATTTTCTTGTACAAATTCCAATAAAATAATAATTCAAATTTGTACAAGAAATTAATTGAACACTATAAAAATATCTTAAAATCTAGTACAGAACCCTATTATCAAACGACGAGATAAATAAAATTACACTTCGACACAATAAAACTCAACCCAACTACCGAAAGTTTTATTTAGTCCAAAGCAAAGTACAGACCTTGTAGAGCTACGGAATGTAAAAGCCACAACGATTGAGACAAAGGGCATAAAGGTCGACCCTTCCAGAGTGCATGGGTGTGGCGAACTTAAATTTTCGCATTGACAGCCGAAACGGCCCTTAGGGACGGGCGAGACGTGCTTTTAGTGCCTTTATTCGTTATGGTTAATGCGCCAACTAGTTTACGAGTGGTACTGTTATTTGTGACCTCTGAGGGTCTGATGGTTCACTAACGGCCTGTACCTTTATGAAGAAAGTGGTTTTTATTGGGATTTTTGTTTGCTAAAGTTTGATAAGGTTTGTAAAGATACATACATACATACATGTGTTCACGCCCGTAATCTTCGAAGGAGTAAGCAGAGGTGTATTAAACACACAACATTTCGCTAACTATGATTGGTGGTCCCACGTAATAGGTATTTTTGGCAACTTCCTGTCGAAAATGTTGCAGTTATATAATTTTTTTGACCCGATTCCTCGTTAGGAAATTAACTGCGTGCTTAGTCGCACAGGCACTACCAATTAATGTCTTGAAGAGTATCAGACGTACGATATTGAGGTACGAATAGTATTAAAAATGATTTACAAAAAAAAAAATTACAATCGCCCTAAGGCTCCAGCCGACTGACTGTTGCCTACCTGGATGGGACTATATTACCGCTTATAGGATGGGATTATATTTACGTTACATAGTTGAATAATAATACGTAGTTATGAATATCTTCTATAAATAAAAATGAACCAGGAAATATGTTGGTAAGGGCAAAACTCGAAGACGACTGGACCAATTCGAGTTAGTCTTTTATTTTTATTTCTTTAACTCTAAGGAAGGTTTTTATGAAATGAAATGAAAACGGGATCAGAAGTCCACGCGGGCGGAGCCGTGGGCTACAGTTAGTATTTAGATAGATAAGATATTAGAAATATGCTTAACTTTTTAATAAAAAGAAAAATGATGAAGGAAAAACGTAAATTTACAATTAGAAATATTATTTAAGTGACACCGCAAAGTGAGTTGATATCGATGATGGTATATCTCGATCTTCAACATTTCTGTTAGCTCACATCGTTCTAACAAAAGAAAAACAAATTGGTGAATAAGTGGTGAAGAATATGCTGAACATGCATCAAATACAGATAAACTGATGACTTCTCTCGCATCTTTAGGAGCAGCTTCAGAAGATACCTCGTGTAGAGGCAAAACAAGTGTCGAGGTTTGTTCTTTGCACTTGCAGAATATTGCACATACGAAAACATCGGGTAAGTAAGTCTTGATTACTTGCTTTGAGGGATGCGGTTTAGCATTCCTTTCTATGACAATTAGCAACTTTTTGCTATTAACCCGTGGGTGAGTGATGTGTTCTCCTTCCTCTCGAGATATATATTTTATTAATGACCATCTTCTTTTGAAGATGTTTAAAAAACAAATAATATTACTTTTTTTTGCTATCTAACTTTGAAATCAAAACGTTGAATATGATTTATTCTTATCGCATGTTTGTATTGTGATTATTTTACTTCATCACAGCTCATCACCTTTGTATAAAGTGTTCACAAAATATTTTAACAACATATTTCTGAAATTAATCTCCTCAACAACTCCACAAGAGAGCCAATCTATCTCAACACTGATTCACTCATATTAATATCATCTATTGTCATGTCCCGAAAAATAAATTATTGTACTTCTACGTTTGTCATGTCAACGGTGGAATGGGATTGGCCATCAATCAACGTTGTACAAAAATTAAGCGTATTGTTCCATTGCCGCTCCCTTACAAAATGAGTTCCCTTTGAGTCGTCAACCGTTCGATGGATGGTGTTTTGACAGTCGAATTTTTAGTTTACGGTTCATATGGTATTGTACGAAGCGCATTTTGCCTTTGATGTAGTAAGTTGTGGTGTTTTATCTGATTTTAATGTTGGTGGTGCGTTGAATATATGAAAGGTTTGTATAGAATATTGAGCGCGTATTGATTTCTGATGCCTGTAATACGCTTATGGGATTACGTGTGCAGTACTTGTAGAGACTGAAGATATTTGTAGAGTACTTGTAGATGGTTTAATGTCTAGAAGCTTTAAGAGACAATAGAGGTGGATAGGAAAACAAACTTTATCATTAAAGCTGGAGTAGACAATGCGAAAAAAATGTCGTGACGTAATTTTTTTATGCCAGGGGCTTTCGGCTTCCAGAGTGTTCCCCTTAGACCTCGTATATCTGTTACAAAACTATTTTAATATTACTTAAGAACGTTTTTTTTATTTATGACACGTCAATTTGGCTTCACCTCGCCTGATGGTAAGCTGAAGGTAATAAAGTACAGTGTTATTACGACGTTAGTTTGACGGCCTCATCAGATGCTTTTTCACGCCTTGCTTAAAGGACCCGGAACTATAGGAAGAAGGAATGACGTGCTGGTAAGGAATTTCTGGATGTGTAATGATTATTTTGAGAATAGTATGCAGACAAAAATATACTAATGAATATTAATTGAATATAGTAAAATGAACCCCAAAAAGGAATACCCTATTTTACTTGATGGATCGACTCGGCCCTTTAAATAAGAAAGAAAGTAAAACTGAAAAAAGGCGTAATGATCAGTAATTTGTTCCTTACAGGCGACATAATATTATCACTGAGTCCTTGTATTCTTTGTATCTTTTGATTATAAAAACTACGTGTGTAAAGATTAGCGAAATAAACATAATTTGCCACCACAAACGGGCTGATTCGACACAGGTAGTTAGATCACCAGGTTTATCGAATGAGGGGATGTCCCTCCCTAAGCAATATTGACAGGTTCATTATGGACATTGTCTTATGCGGCACGTGGCAGTCCTTTCGGTGCCATTATCAATATCCAATAAAGTCATGATAATTTAGTTATAGTGTATTGTTTCATTGTGTTATTGCTAGTTACACCCTTTCCTATAGAGGGAAGTGCCACCTTATCTTATCCCCTTTCCTGTAGGGGTAAGTATCAACTTATCCCCTTTTTTAAAGAGGTAATTACTTCTAAAGCAGTCTCACCTCCGGCAACTAAAGGCTTAATGACGGCGTGCGTTATAGTCGGTTCGAGTCCGACATAACCTCTCTCATCGACTCCGGTTGGATTGGTAACCATGAAGATTTCACGCACGGAAGAAAACATAAAAAAAGCAACCTTCACGGAGTTCTGTGGCAACAATTATACGATTCTTACAGGCAGTTTTTACATCCATAAACCTTTTTAATCATAGTTATTTTAATTATTTCCACTGTTTTCGAACGAATTCCAGTTTTTAAGAATTTGATACAATTTGCACGCCCCAATAGTCCTAATAGTCATTGTGGCAAATTTTATCGAGAATTGTTCAGCCGTTGTGGGGTAATTAACTAACAAATACCTATTCAAACTATCATATTTATAATATTAGTAAAATATAGAAGGTATTCCTACAAATGTGTCTCCTTGAATATAACTGAAACCTTTTCTAGAAGACGATAGGTCAAAAACCTCTTTGATAATAACCTAAGAAAGATTAACAAAACGCACATACATCAACAACTTCGTATCTAACATGTTTCCTATGATTTACGGGTCCAATTTGGGCCCCAAAGCTAGCGGTGGACATCAAGTTATCTGATCAAATACGCCGTAAATTATACTTGGACTGTATTTATCATAGGACCGTCAAATATAAGTAATAGGACAATATATTACTATAAATATAATAGCCTCTAGGCTAAGTATATTTTTTCGGTGTTGGTATCGGTAATTTGGATAAAAAAATGTCTATATATCTATAGTATTTTTATACCACTTAGGTGGCAGACAAGCACGTGGCCCACCTGATGGAAAGTGGTTACCGTGACCTATGGACGTTTGTAACACTAGGGGAGTCATTTAAAGGAGTGGGGGAAGGGGAGAAGGTTAAGAAAGTCTCTGTGCTGTTAGTGCAGAAGACAGAGAAGGGTTTCTCGGTCTTCCCACTGACAACACAAAACCTTTCCATTGAGCTCTGGCTACCTTACTTACAGACGAAAACAACACAAGATTATTATTAGCCTCGGTATTCTGTAGGGCGGAGGTACTTCCCCAGTCGGACTGCTCAATTAGGAAGGGAGATATCGTCATGTTCTACCTCCGACAGAGTTATTTTGTAATGTTAAATTAGTGAATTATATTGGAAGAGATCTGATAACGTGTACAAACAATGACAACAGTAACTTAACACTAAATTATTATCGCTTCAGTAATACAGTATAGCCCGAGAGCCCACGACCAAAACCATGTCTCATAGCAATACGGCAAAAACCCTATAAAATCGTTAGATTGTATGATTCTGAACCCGACTAGGTGTGTAGTAACGGTCGAAAGTGTAGCAACTGCGTGGGAGGCCATTTCTGCTGTGTCAAAAAAAAAAGACAGTCGGTATTATAGCAATACGTCTGATAGTGAAAATGTACATAGATTTTATAATTGTATTACGAAAAAGTTTATTTTCAGACATTTTGCGCGTAGCATATAGCCTGAGCGCATTTTTGAAAATGTCAACAAATTTAGCCGACCTGTATCATAGCAATACGGATAATTTTTTTTTCAACTTTTCGTATTGCTGCCATGATTACCAAAAACCTGTTTTCAGACACTTTAAGTGTAGCATATACTCCCAAAAACGAAAATAACGTTTAACGTTTCGACGACGATTCCGAATCCGACAGCGATTGAATACGAGAATATTTTGTAACTTTGAATAAACCGTTTTTTTTAACTTCATCCCAGTTTCCTTTTGTGCGATTTATTTCAGTTCTTCAAGTTCAATGTTACGGTTTCGGGTAAATTCTTTGTTAATTATTATCTAATAAATTCAGGGTCGCAACGTATTCATTGGTTTGTAACAGAAAATTCAAGATGCCTCAATACGATTTTTAAATGATATCTGAGTATCGCAAAGTTGTCTGATAGAGAAGGTGCTACACTTAATTTGTCTGATATAATTTTTTTGCACATGTGGACAACTTATTTTATCATGTCCAACAATTTTCAGACATATTGCTATAATACCGATCGGTAAAATTTGTTAACATATTCAAAACGGTCTACAAATTTATTGCGTTCACATTTCCGTCTGAAAATTGTTTTGTTCGCATCAAATAAACAAAATTTACTAATAAAAAAGATTTTCAGACGTATTGCTATGAGACATTTTTATGTCTCATTTTTAATTTTTTTAAGTGATTTTACGGGTTTGCGCTACACCACTAATGTCTGAAAAATATGTTTCCGGTATCTCAGAACTATCATTCAACTACAGTCTGCAAATCAGACATATTGCTATGATGCAGTTCGGTAAAATTCTTTGACAATTTTGAAAATTCGGTCAGATCAAACGCTACGCGGAAAATGTCTGATATTGGTATTTTCGAGTTCAGAATAATCGTATCTATCGATTTGATGCGGTTTTGGCCGTATTGCTATGAGACAAAAATTTTGGTCGTGGGCTCTCGTACTAGTACAAAATATTGTTGTGTACAGGGTGACAGGCAAACGCTCCCGAAACTGAAGGCCCCTGGTAGTACATATTCCTAATACACTACATAGATATAAGCATATAAAAAAATGGTTTGGTTTTTTTGTACCCTTAACTATTGTAATAATAATACCAGCTGACCCGGCAAACGTTGTTTTGCCTTGTAAATTTTAAGGGTGAACTACCTTTAGCACTTAGGGGTATAAAAAATAGATGTTGGCCGATTCTCAGACCAACTGAATATGCTCACAAAATTTCATGAGAATCGGTCAAGCCGTGTCGGAGGAGTACGGGAACGAACATTGTGACACGAGAATTTTATATATAAGATAGTATTCATTTTCCATGGAAAGTTAACAAAGCCAATTAAATGGTTTTTTTTAAATAAATTATCAATTATTTTGCAATTTTGTTGACTGTCTACATTTAGACTTTAGGTGCTAATACTGATGGCGACTGTACAGAGACAACCAGTTGGACACACAATACACCAAATTAAAAAAGTTAATTCGACAAAATACAGTTGCCATATTTTAAAAGTAAAAAATAAAAGAAATAGTAAACCGTCTTAATAGCTACCTTGTAATCTTAAATAGAGCAATTAAGCATTATATGAAATAATTTTAATAAGCAAAAAATACATCACAAATTTATTTTGGCAGCATCATAAACAAATCAAAACTTTTGGGTGCTTTTTATACCACCTTGCTCGATGATACGATGAGCGAGCGCTTGGACTGCCGTCGCCTCCTTCGGCGAGCAAGTTATGCTCGAGAAGAAGACGGCGGGGTTCGGAGGCGGGGGAGGTACCCGTGGGAATGATTTGCACGAAAAAAAAATGGTTCTTTTCATACCCAAGCAGAAGCAGACCGCGGCTAAGGCACGCTTCCGGGGGCTAGAGGGGGATATCTCACATCCGAAGGGGGTCATTTTGACAGGGATAGTCCCGGGTCTAACGAGGAGCAAAGGATACGTTGGCCACTATCTCACCTCCGGCAGCTAAAGACCCATAGACAGAGTGCGTTTTAGTCGGTTCAATTCCGATTTTCATCATTTATATTTCAAAATGCAAATTAAATTTTATATCTTGCAAAAAACTGGGATTGGGCGATACCATCAGGCGGGGTGAAGCTAAATTGACGTGTCCTAAATAAAAAATGGTTATTTACTTACTCTCGTGTCTGTCATAGCGATTGAACCTGTGAACGTCAGACAATTTTTCAGTCTAACTACGAAGCAATCGAATGTTGATATTTGCAGTGTACTGACAGCTATTGATCTCCACAAACTATTGGCGAAATAAACGCTCTGTACCTAAACCAGATGTCGAACTCGTGTCTGTCATAGTCTCATTTCTACGAATGTAATGAAGGAAAAAAGATTAAATGTTATTATAATTATATACCTACCTATACTTAATAATTAAAGCGACGAGTAGTGAATCAGAGGGTATTCAACTTTTATTTTTTCATCTGACACTTCTCGTAACTGACATATTGTGAGTTCGTGGGGATTTCCGCACGAAATATTTAATATAAAAAAATATATATTGGGTATGTCACATGCGTACTAGCGTAAATAGACTCATAGACTCCTTCATTACCGCGTTACCGAATTTAAAATGTCAGCGACTTGTAAGATATTGACGTCACTGTAAAATCCATTTCTGTTAAAATTACAAAAAATATTATAATATAATTATTAATCATTAACATGGCAAATTTTAAAAAGTATAACGTTCGTATACATTGCACTTTCTCACATCTAGCAAATACGATCACGTCTCGGAGTTCCGAAAGCAACTAAAGTGGTTACCAATTCGGCGACGTCGAGATGTTCACATTCTTTCCCTTCTCTACTCTATTCTTCATAATCCTCATTCTCCTTCATATCTTCGTGAGCGCTTTGAATTCCTTGTGCCCAGGGGTAAACCCTGTCGTACTTCCTCCTCTCTTCTACTTCGAACTCCTTGTCATAGTTCTTCCTGCTACGACAATTCTTTTACAGTTTCTGCAGTGCGTCTTTGGAACTCTCTTCCTCACACCATACGAGATAGTCCATCTCCGAACATTTTTAAAAATCGAACAAGAGACTACTTTCTCTCGCAACTATAGCAGACATATGTATGTAGGTGTATGTATGTATGTATGTATTTATTTATGTAGGTATGCATGTATGTATGTATGTATGTATGTATGTATGTATGTATTTATGTATATGTGTATGTATATGTGCATGTTGTGTGTATGTATATGCTGTATCTATGTATATTTGTGCCCTTTTATCTGGGGTATACGTCTCGTATACCTCCCACATCAAATTCGATGCTTCTTGTGCATTAGACTTTGCCACTCATACATCAATTCCTCTGTGCACTCCCAGGTTTGCTGGAAGAAAACTCAACTTTGAGTTAAGCTCGCCTTTGTACATCTCGTCTCACTATTGTATATAGATATAATTTATGTGTACATGAAGAATAAAATAAAAATAAATAATAAATCTAGGTTTTCTGTAAAGATACATAATGTCACTGGCACATTATGTTCCTCCAAGGATAACTCTATGGTTTAAATATAATATAAAATTTAGAAGACAATAAGATAAAAGTGTAATATTTTTCAGCATATATTTAAGACAGTGAAAAAAATGTCATTTGTCTTAGCCATTTGTAAATACCTCGTAGCTACTTAGTATAAGGCCAAATCAAGTTTGACCCTGGGATATACCCCGAAAGGCCATGATATGGGCCCACTATCTGGTCCTCACACCTGGAGATGGTCTCATCAGGTCTGTCGGAGTGCAAGAGATTTATGTTGGCTACTATTTCACCTCCAGCAAGTATAGACTTGAGTCTGGGGATGGCGGTCGAGTCCCACATAACCTCCCCAACCGGCTCTGGCGGAGTGGAATCAGTGACGATTTTTCGCATGATTAAAAAAATGGTTAGGTACTCGACACGATGCCAGTGAACTTCTTATTTGAAAATATCCGTTTCGTAATTTTTATTTAAAAATGCAAATTAAAGGTTATTTATGTTTAGAAAAAATAAAATGAATAATGAGAAAAATGTTCAAATTATGTCTAGCTAATTTTGAAGCTGCTTTTTGGGAAAAAAAATTATAAAATTAATATACCTAATAATATAATAATATATAAAATAATTATGCAAATAAACTTAGCACTACAGTAGTAGGTAGTGATGCACATTTAGTCTGGATGAAGATTCCCTGGTTGGGCAATATATAGTAGTGCAGGCGATACCTGTGTTATATTTCATAGGCCACGATAATACCTCAGATTACAAAAATCACAGTTGGTAATATAGAAAATCTACATAAATCTTATTATACCTACAACCTTTCTACAGGGTAGGAGAAGATTTATAACGGGTAGGCAGCATGAGTGTAAAGCCCCTTGTGTTGCAAATGTCCATAGGCCACGGTGACGAATTTTAACGGGCATTAACGGAGTCAGGTCAGAGGTGAGTCTGGGGCTTAGATTGGGACATCGTGGTCCCTAAAACTCGAAAGAGATGGCTGGGGTCTGCCGGGGTGCGAGGGATATGTTGGTTGCTATCTCACCTCCGGCAACTAAGGACGGCACGCCGTACGTTATAGTCGGTTCGAGTCCTCCCCAACCAGTTCTGGGCGGGAGGGGGGGGGGGACCCGTGGTGATTTTTCGCACTATAAAAAAAAGGTCGGAGGTGAGTCTTAATTAACATACCCCCATACATGCCTCCTACTTTAGGCAGTATTTTATACTAATTCTCAAAAAAAATAAAAACGACACCAGAGTCAGCTGCAGGTAAAAATATGAGTCAGTCGTGCATTAACGGAGTCAAGTCAGAGGTGAGTCTCTGTATGAAAGATTACGATCATGTTATAACCATCAAATAGCAATCGCTAAATGATAATCATTAATTTTGTTTTATTTTGTCGGATGCACGACATGCTAATTTTTTATTTATCTATTGAATTCATTTAGATATTGCTTTGTTATAAACGGTCTTTATATTGAAATTATATCTAGAAATATATTGATGTATATATTACCTAAATATTTTTTCATTCTGTAGAGGACATATTAAGGATAGTGATTTTAAGTAAATAAATAAATAAATAAATAAATAAATAAATAAATATTGATGAATTATGTATTTTGTTTATTTATCGTGCGTTAATCCCGGTTGCATCCGAAGCTTTTCACCTCGGAATACGGAAACCGCATTATCCAGTCTAATTGCGCGTATATGTCCACTAAAACTCAATAGCTAAGCCAGTAATAATAATTTCGGTCACCAGTAGATACGATTCACAAAAAAAACAACAAAAAAAAATTATAACACTTACGAATACCAACTAGAACGGAAAAAATGACATTACGTAATATATAGCACAGCACTAGATGTCAAACAAATTATACAATTTGTTTATATAATTGACTGTTTCGTGCACAATACCGACTGGTCAACGGCACTTGGTTTGCATGTCATTGAGTTATGTCATCCATTTAGACTCATACACTGAGTACTGAATAAATTATTCAAAAATTTGTGCTACTTTTTCGTAGTTTTTAATGTTGACAGTAGCGCTGAAGTCATTGGTAATAAGCTTATTAACATTTAAGAGCCATAGACGTTAATATTACTAGTGTAAGTAGACTTACAGACTCCTGTATTACCGTGAACCGAATTTAAAATATCAGTGGTAGTGACTAGAGACTTTATAAACATTAATGTCACTGCATTTATATTAGGTTGTTACATATGAAATTGCCGTTTTGTTTGAAGAAATTGGAGGATTTCCAGTACTAATATTTTTTTAGGAATGACAAATTCAAATTTTATGGCTTTTTTTGTGAATGAATGATTGATTATGAATGAGACAACATTAAGCAAACAGTTCGGCAATTTCATATGTATAGACCTTATTTCTGTTGAAGTTATCAACTTGGTATATAACAAAACGTTTCACGGTTCGCTCACTCTCACACTTCGTTCCTCTAATGATAACTATATGCTTAGAACGTTACAGTTTTGTAGTGACGAGCTCTTAACTAATCCGTGACTCTACCAACATACTGGGTGGCGCAAAAGTACTGGCACTAAAGAAAATACCTTTATTTTTTTTGTATGACATTTTCTGTCATTCTGTTGTTGAAAATTGTGTAGTGAACAAATGTAAAATACACTGAAAATAAACATGAACCGTTTTACTCCCCAAGAACGTGGAATAATTGTGTCAATGTTCTTACGGAATAATTCATCAGTGATAAGAACACAACGTGAATTTCATCGACGATTTCCCCACCGTCCGGCACCGATTGGTCGCACAATTCGACGCTTTGCCACACGCCTTGAAGCAACTGGCTCAACATTGGATAGACCTAAGTCTGGGAGACCAAGAACAGGCCGTTCAGCTGAAAATATCGATGCTGTGCGCGAAGATGTGGAAGAGTGTCCAGAAACATCAACGAGGCGACGTGCCACGCAATTGGGCATTTCCAGACGGACCCTGGAGCGTATTTTGGTGAAAGACTTAAAGATGTTCCCGTATAAAACTCAAATGACTCATCAGCTGCTGCCTGCTGACCACCGAGCTCGTCTAGATTACTGCCAGCGCGTCATAAACCTCAACCTTGAAGAGGATGATTTTCCTTCAAAATTGGTTATGAGTGACGAAGCGCATTTCCATCTCTCAGGGCATGTCAATAAGCAGAATACTCGGTTCTGGGGCACTGATAATCCGCGCATTATTCAAGAAACACCTCTACATACACTAAAAGTTACTGTATGGTGTGGCATCTGTGTTGACAGAGTGATCGGACCCTATTTTTTCGAAGACGCTGGAGGCAATGCGATAACTGTCACTGGAGAACGCTACAGAACCATGTTACGTGAGTTTTTGATACCCAGTTTGGACGAATTGGGGCTGGAGCACATCTGGTTTCAACAAGACGGCGCTACGGCACACACAGCGCGCGACACTATGGACTTAGTGAGGGACGCTTTTCCAGGCCGAGTTATCTCTCGTTTTGGCGATTTGCCTTGGCCTGCAAGATCACCCGATCTGACCAGTCCAGACTTCTTTCTTTGGGGTTTTTTGAAATCTCGGGTGTATGTGAACAAGCCACAGACTCTCGCAGCTTTAAAAGAAAACATTCGTCAAGAAATAACGAACATATCGCAGGCAGTGTTACGGCAAGTTATGCAAAATGTCATAAATAGGGCTCAAATGTGTATCAACTCTGGAGGTCACCATTTAAAAGACATCATCTTTAAATCCTAATGGTACGAAATTTAATGGTACAAATATACATTTAAAAAAACCTAAATCTAGTTTTCTAATTTAGAAAAAATGTTATAGCCGAACCAAATAGGGTCTTTACTTTTGCGCCACCCAGTACAATAACATGTACTGGTCT
The DNA here is from genome assembly GCA_963691645.1 of Pelosia muscerda. NCBI lineage: Eukaryota > Metazoa > Arthropoda > Insecta > Lepidoptera > Erebidae > Pelosia > Pelosia muscerda. The sequence goes on along the minus strand of OY829114.1, from coordinate 11,446,379 downwards.
GCGGTACTACCCACATACGATAGAAATATTACCGTGTCGGATCGAACTGTTTTATATAAAAAAAACATTTTACTGTAAAACTACTTTTGCCCTTTTGCCCGCAAAGGGCTGTCCCCTAATTGCGACAAAGAAATACTAAGCTGGCATTAAAAAAGCAGCTCACAGGAAAGACGTCTCAGTGAATGACTGCATTAGCATTAAAACGGTTGTACAATTACTTTGATTAATCATCAGATGACTTGGACTTCGTGTGATACGTACATTTAAATAATTTGATGAGTTAGTGATAAGGAATGATCCTTCTTTTATCGTGCGAAACATCCTCACGGGTGCCTCCCCCGCCAGAGCCGTTTGGAGAGGTTATGTCGGACTCGAACCATCTAAAACGCACGCCGTCTTTGGGTCTTTAGTTGCCGGAGATGAGATCGTAGCCAACATATCTCTCGCACCCCGGCAGATCGGGGCCCTCGCTTTAGAAATTACCACCTTCGGGTGTAGGCACTACCTATACAGTACTGTGTCCCCGTCTAGATCCCGGGTCATTTGGAGGCGCATTTTGCGCCGCCGCCGCTGCGGACTGCTTTTGCTAGAGTAACAGGCGGCTACTAAAAAAACTCCCGTCACAGGCCCACAGATCATGGAGGATGGAAGTCATTCTGCGACTTCCGACGCCCGAGTTGCCTCCGCTAATCGCGAGGCTGTGCGGGTCCGACGTCTTCTCCGAACCCATTCCTCTGTTCCATGAGCTCGGATATGAGGGTGTCCGTTGGATCCACCTGTTATTCTAACAGAACTATTATTTATTTATGGCACGTCAATTTAACTTCACCTCATCTGATGGTAGGCTATTCCAACAACACAATTGTAGTTCATATTTTAGTTACTTCACAGACTACTTTAGTTTTTCTGTAGTTATATGCGGTATGCAGTTACTTTTTCTAAACAAATGAATGACGTTCTTGACAAAGAACTCCAAGTTGAATTACAAGTACATACATACACCTTATAACCACAAAAGGTCATTCCCACCACGCGACAATGAAAAACTTAAACGACAGGTCTGCAGGAAAGACGATCCGGCGAGTGATCACATTAGCATTAAAACGGTCGCACAATTACTGTGATTAGTGTGTCGCCGTCGGCTGAATTCATTAGTTCGGCTCACCTGATTTTATTTAATTAAAATGTAAAAATGGCGGCTAAATAACTGGGAGTTCAGTTTCGGTTTATGGTTTTTAAAAATATTTTAAGAAAACTTTATTGTTGACAGACTGGCCGGTCGGCGATGTTGGATCATTTTCATCGGCGATCATTTTTGAAATTTGAAATTCTAGAATTAAAACCATTAAAGAAATATTTACTGTTAAAGGGGCATATTATGTAATAAGAAAGAGGATAATAATAAGAATTATTACTTTCTTTATTAAAAGCAACATAGGCTCATATTATTATGTATTATATAAATGGAATTATTTTGAAAGAAACTTCCTTAAAAGTGTTCCATGAAATATCGTGTGTTCTTATCATGCACATACACTTAAATGAGTCAATTTTCTTTTTTTATCTCACCTTTTTAGTATGAACTCTAACGGTACTAACTCTTGATTTTAATTCAGAAATTGGGAGTAAGAAATAGACAGCTTCTTTCAGAAAACCTATGAGAGAAGAGGAAATAGGTTTTAAAAATAGATTTGATGTAGGTACTACTACATTACACTACATTTTGTTATATAGTAGCCTTCGTCATAAAACTTCAAGCCTCAAAGGTAGTGAAATTAAAACAATTAACACACATCCATGGACAGAACCGAAACCAACGATATTTTTACCCCACAGCATTACTAAGTACTAAATTATAATACCACCACCATAAAATAAATAAGTAGCCAACCTTGCATGTGTACAACGCTTGTGTAATTTTTCTCACCTATTAATTATAAAAAATTACTGCACAGCGACCCATCATTAACGACAAGAGGTAAAAACGCAGGAGTGAAATGTCTCGGCGCATGCGCAGCCAACCGACACGTTGAGAACCTTGTCACTGGACACTATGTTATTGTCTATGGTCTCTGTACAGAGCCCATTGACATCGTATAATTAATAAATAAATATTCTAGGACAATCTACACAACGTCACCTAGACCCATGGTAAGCATAGTTTAACTAGCTTGTGTCACGGGTTCTAGAATAAACTAATATAATATTATACAATAAAGACATATAATATAATAATAATATATGTCTTTATTGTACACCATGTATAAAAAGATACAGATCAAATACAATGCAACAATGGTAAATAAAATTGCTCTGCGGCAATCTCTTACAGGCAACCTTAGGATGGAGAGAAAAATACATACTTAGATACTTTTGTTTGGAAATATATTATACATAGAAACAGCTAGACCAATACAAATATTCATATTCAAGCACATAAATATTTTTACTGTGCGGGAATCGAACCCACACGCCTCCTGCGCAGCAGTCGCGTTCACTATCGCCACGCCACGGAGGTCGTCAAATTCAATTAACCAGAGACTAACTAATTTTGTCCATCTCTCTCTCTCTCTCTCTCTCTCTCTTTCTCTTTCTCTCTAATTAATATTTTGATTTTAGAAGAGCGAGAGTCCCAATATGATCAGTTTGTTTCGTTTTTCTCGTAAAACGCCATATTCTGGACTAGGATTGAAGACGAAGTTAAGAAAAAAATATCTGCGCCGATGATAGTTGTACAGTCAACGACGAAAGTAACTTGATAAATTCTAATTTATTGATCACTGTGGCCCGTAAATCTAAATACTCATAATATTATAAAGCTGAAGAGGTTGTTTGATTGAACGCGCCTATCTCAAGAACATCTGGTTCAAATTGAACATTTCTTTGTGTGTTAAATAGTTTATTGAACAAGGTTATACCGGCTTTTATGATAATAATGGCGAGCGGAACAGAATATTTAAACTCCCATGTATTATTTGATAAACTATTAGGCTTATAGGTTAAATAACCCTATATGGCTCAAAAAGAGCAGTAGGTATGAGTTTTCGGAGTATGCCACGGGTGAAACCGGGGCGAGTCAAATAATCTCTCATTAAACTACTTATACATAAATTTATTGATACATGTACTCCAACCCATACTCGGAGCGGCCAGCAGTGTACTGCAATAGGCTGATTAATGAATGTTTCCCAATTCAAAAAAATATTTATTAATATTTTTGTGTTTATCCACTTCTGTCGTTGACTGTACTTACTAAAGAGTTATTGTACAAAATATTATTACTAATGGAATGTTTAAGAACTTGCTTGTGTTTAAGTGTTTAGCACTAAGATATTAACTAACTGTCCAGCTCCTTACAGACGTATTTTTATTTATTTTCATTTCTCGTAAATTTTATTCAGCGTTGGCAATTCTAGATTTACGAATCTTTATTTTTTAAATATTTTCTGACAATATTACCTTTTTGAGGTGCTATATCGCACTCGAACCGATTAAAACATCATGACGTCTCGAGTCTGATATATGCTGTCGGACTGGCGTAACTATTTGTCCTAGAAATTTTTATCATTAATTTGGCAAAATTGCGGCTTTTCTGCTGCAGAAGCCATTTTAAGAAAAGAAGAAGAAGATAATTTAGTACAGATACATAGATATTATGGTATAGGAAGTGTATTCTAAAATGTCTCCGAATAAATTATTTTATTTTTCTACTTACTTGGTTATTTCACGAATTACGAATATATACCTTGTAAACGCAGAGCAAGAATTCACTATCGTAAACATATTTAGTATACGTTATCGACTTACCGACTTTTAATTTATTACATTGTTTACTCCATATATTAAGGAATGGTCGTTATACACATTTTGAAAATGGTTAAATTGTAAATAACATAATTATTTATAACACTATATAACATGTCAATATGTCTTTTGATCTGGTGGATCAAGTCAAGTTTTTCTCCATGTGATATGTATAGGTATAATAATAAACTACTTCCCAATTTTATTTGAAATCTAATCAAATTATACATCAGATTTTACAGTCAAGTAGGGTCCCACATAGGTTATTAGGGCCCAAGGTAACTTCACCTGTAAGTCGAGAAACCTACGGATTGATGGACAATTGTATACTGGTTATTCTGTCAGGGTATAACTTTAAGTTTTTAATTATTTTTTCAAATTTTAGAGTTACGAGGTGAACGGTAGTCGATATAATATCTGTATAAGATATCAAGGTAATCAAGACAAAACATAGAAGTAATCGGTACCGGGCTTCATAGTGGAACACTCGGATTCAACCAGGAACAATGTCGGAAAAGTGATGACCATAAAGACAGAAGGGCAATAATAATAACTGTTTTGTGGCAGATACATGTATACCTACGATTGAAATTTATAGGCAGAAGGAGCCGCTTAATATCTGATTGTTTTAGTCTATTCTCAATACAGAAGGCAGAGATAATATCTTAACAATGCTATGACCTTCTGATCTGACCTAACCTTGCTGATACTCATCAAGTTGAATATTCAAGGCCTTCAACTCCTCGAAGTCCGAGGTCAACCTTTCGACTTCTACTTCTCCAAATTGCATGGTCTTAGGAATCTATAGTGTGGAGACCACTACCGGTACTCTTAATCTTGCCTTTTCTTCGGGTTATTCCTTGCCCTTAGTTTACTTGACAATAAAAGTTTAAAAAAAAAATACCCTCAACCTCATTATACCACATCATGAACTCAAGAACCATAATAATCGCGAACCAACCCCATACCCTAACATTACTGGAGTATTTTATAGCTCATACATCATTAATTACGTCACGAGTCATCACATAACGTAAGCTAACCATCATAAATCAGTAATCAATCATCATCATACATGTAAATTTAATGAATAATTATTGAATATTTATCGTTATTTATATCCGGTTAAGGGAAAACGTACCAATGAAGTTATTATGAAAACAGGTTATTTTTAAAGTCAGTTCTGGTGTTTCACTATAATTGGGGTTATAATATATATTATAGATAATATGGGAGACACCTGGTAGCTTGTATTTGGTAATAATTAACCTGCTTTATAAGAATTTATGGGCTTTCACGCGGTACCTTTGAACTGCCTAATATGAAGGTTATGATATACGCTGGTTGGGGAGGTTAGGTTGGACTCGAACGGACTAAAACGCACGCCGTCTTTGGGTCTTTAGTTGCCGGAGGTGAGATAGTAGCCCACATATCCCTCGCACCCCGGCAGACCCGAGGCCTCTTTCAAGACGACCCCCTTAAGGTGTGAAAACATAGTGTCCCTGTCTAACTCCTGGGTGTAGGGAGGCGCACTTTGCATCGCCGCTTTTGCTAAGGTGGCTGACGGCTCCATCAGTCACCCATAGGCCCGCACTCATGGTGGACGGAGGTCATACTGCTACCTCCGACATCGTCGTTTCGAAAAAGCAACACCACTCTAGATCATAATATCCAAACTGTTCAGCAGATTTATTGATTTTTGATTACACAGGAGACTGATGATTAAAATAAGTTGCAATAGGAATTTTAAACAATATATGAATTGCAAACGTCAAATTTTCTTAGAATAAGAAATAGAAAGGTTTTAAAGATATTCGATTTTGAAAATTCATTCTCTTGAACCGCAGGTAAACGTTCTAAACAAAACATTAAACAAGCATGACGTCAAGCCTTCTTAACGCGCATGGAGCACATGAGAATAACGCATTTATCCCGGTAAAATTACAAACGTCAGCCTAAAATATTTTTATATCATCATCGTATATGCATGTAAGGAAGAGTCATTTAATCAAATCATTCATTCACTCATTCGAGTACATACTATTTCAAAAACTTAACCCTCTGGCAGCCATCCGGTCAAAATGTAGAACAATATGCGAACGACACGATAGCCGTTAAATACACGAATAAGGTCGTGCATTTTCATACAAGGAACTGAGGTGTGTTGTTACACCGGTGAATCGAGGAAGGAAACTAGGCAGGTTAGGTAACCCGGTCACGCTAGCAGTGCAGGGTTGAATGCATGCATATTTCATATATGTTTGTTTTCTGCCATATTGTGCAAATAGACAACGGTTAGTTATAGAAAAAGTATTTTTTATTTTTTTATAGAAGATGTCCGGTTTAACATACGAGTACGTCAAGAAAATATACGATATAGTATAGAACAATTGGAAATTAAAAAAGCCTGAATAACGATAACGATTGTGTATAATGAATGAGTATTAAACGTAGGTATGAATGAACCTTCTTGAATGAAATGAAAATGAAAGAAATGTTATGTATCCTGTACAAAAGAATTCATAAATAATTTTCAAGTGTTTGATTAAAATTAAGTAACATGTTCCTTTTATTAAAAAAACCTTAACAAACTTCTTATTTTTTTTAACTTAGGCTTTTGATTTATGGAAACTAAAGGAATGATTTCGTAACCGACCGCAGACACCAGCACTAGAAATAGCATAATGTAATTAATTGATACTCAATGGTGCAGTTTATTTATATCTAAGTTTAACAAGTAATGCACGATACGTTATCCAACCGCATATATTTTCCATTAAAAATAGAGTAATGTATGTTTACGAATATCAATAACTTGGAAATCTTCAAGACTAGAGTGGTGGTGGTCATCACTTACCACCAGGTGAGATAGTGGTGAACCGTGAGCCTATCAAATATTAAAAAAATATCTAGACTTTCAAAGTTATGTACCTATGTGAAAAGTATTTTCATTTTTCAAGTATATTTTGACGGTACCTGCTGCATGCCTCTGCAGTGTTGCTTTATGTGGTCGGCTACGAAATTATACCTATGATTCAATTAAATCAACTCATCCTCTTAATATTTACGACGTAAAGGCCCACAAATACATGATACTTGGGTACATGTATTGTAAAAAAAGATGCTTACATGTCAAATACCCTTCTTTCTCGGTATTACCCAAGAGTCATAAATGTCAACGCTTCAATAATAACAATGAAACTTAGAAAAAAATACCCAAGTTGATTGTCACAGTGTGTGAATGTGTAGCTAATAACAAATTTAATGTTTGTTAATCGGTCAGTCCCCTGTAGCTCAAACATTTCGTTACGTTGACAGCAATTAAAACTAGCAGAATAACCCGCGTGTGAAGATTTGAAGTCGATATAATAAAATGTATGAGCTAGTCATAAACATTAATAAAAACAAAATTAAAATTATACATTGTATAAATTAGTATGGCGACTAAATTATTCAAAGTATTATGAGTAAGAAGAGTTTAAGAGTAAAGATTGGGTAAAGATGGCAATTACTTACTACCAGCTGGAAATGATAGGCTGAACGAGTGATCTACCCTTTTGAGTGGGTCATTTAACCCAGCCTCTGCCAATTGACCTGATTCCCCTCCTTCTTACTCAGGGAGGCTATTGGTGGGGAAATCAGGCAATCACGTTCCATCGATTCTGGGCACTATTGTTGACTGGAGTCATGCATCAGAGGTTGAGTCTGGGCTGTCTGATGTTATTTTATTTTTATTTATTTATTAGGCACATCAACAGATTATGTACATTACATTTCAAACTTAAATACTAGGTTTATGGACTTATATCTAGTACATAACCCAATTACTGATATGCACAGCGTTCGTAAGCCTAAGTACATGGCACTATATAAGTAAATTTAAAACAATATAATTAAAGAATTTTAAAGAAAGCTAGTATATTAAACACAATTAAATATTAATTAATTTATATCAATTAATTATGTTAAACATAATATCCCTTAGTCGCCATGTACGACACCGTATGGGAATAGATTGGTGGCCTAAATTCTACTCATTCATCATTAAATCGCAAAAGCCACGCAGATTAGTTGAAGGGGTTAAAAGGAATATTAGTAAATTCGGTTGCTAAAATTTTTATAAAAAAAATAATACCCACTGTTCTCTTTATATATTTTTAAAATTTCGTCTTAATTCAATATCAACATTCAAATCAAGAAGATGGCACTAAAAATTGTTTCTCAAGAACGAAGTTTTTTGAAATTTTGGATACTACTAGATCAATATCTAGACAGCCTTTAGAAGACTTGTTTATTATGAGAATTGGCCATCTGTTCTAAATTTAAAAATTCATTAGCGCCTTAGCGCCTCACCCAGCAACCGTGACACATTACAATATACGTGGAAGTCAATGCTTTGAACAGTCAACCTCGTCATTTTTTTTTATAAAAACTCTTGAAAAAAGGTAACATGCAGTCGGCCTGACTTTATGGTAGCCGGTAGAAACAAACGGTGATAAGAATGTACTTGTAGCTGTGCGGTGAGCCAACTATCACTTTTTCTATTACACGTCGTGCGTCAAAGAGACCATGGTTACGAAAAGCGATGGAATAGTTAGATTATAAAAGATAAGATTTATTTATAACTAGCTGACCCACGCAACTTCGTCTGCGTCACCCCGGTTTTGGAACATTTTTCATTCCTGCTCCGCACCTGTTTGTTGTAGCATGATGTTATATACATATAAACCTTTCTCTTTAACCATTCTATCTATTAAAATAAACCGCATCAAAATCCGTTGCATAGTTTTGAAGATTTAAGCATACAAAGGGACAAGAAAAATAGGGACAGAAAACGCGACTTTATTTTATACTATGTAGTGATAGTGATTTTAGTGCCTAATAGACGTTTGACGGTAGTACACTCGCTCACTATTACGTCCATCTTCGGAGATTTACGGGCATGAATATATCTTATAATTTAAATATAATTTTAACAGATTCTTTTACGATTTTTTCTCTAAAGATATAATACTAAGCTTCGGTAGTTAGGTGGTTAAATAGGCGTCTTACGATTGCAGGTTAGAATCCTGGTCACTGTCGACCTAAACTAGCTTTTAAATAGCTTAGCTTAACTATAGGCTTAAATTGAATAATATTCTTTAAAATTGTTAGGATATTCACCGGTAATTCTTTGCCGGAATTTCCTCATGATTAATTCATCCAAACTAATTATTTCCATGCATAATTACAAAACTTAGATCAGGTATCATCTCAGGACAAACAATTTTTTTTATGAATAATTTATTTTCATAAGAAATCTAATGAGTACTTGAGCAAAAGTAGTTTAAATACTACTTTAGCAGCCTACCAAAATAAGTAAATAAACTGAACGGCTGTCCTACTACTAAGATTGGGATATCAGGCGGTAGTCTTTTATTTAGTTCAGCACTAGACTAAGTCTGGAAAATCAAACTATATAAAAAGAAATTGAATATCAAACTAACTGTAACTGGCCAGGGTATCAATACTATAAAGGTTTATAGTACCCAACAATGGTCCAGCATGACCTTTAGTCATCATCATCATCATCCGTGCATTAATTCTGGCCGCATCTGAAGCTGTCACTTCGGAGTCCGCTGTTTTGCAGTCTAAATGCGTTGCGGCTGATACACGATATTTTCCGTGAAGAGATTACCATATGACCTCTCACCCTATATGTATGTGTTGAACTTTTTAGGGCTCCAACTACCCGTAACGTCCAATATGACCTTTCACTGTAAAAATTATCGGGATATGTACACCGTGATCATGGCGCTTGCAACACTGCCGAAATATCGGTTATTCAACGAAATAAACAAACATGGTAAATAACCCGATAAATTTAACAGTGAATGTGTAAATGACCATGTCAATCTAAAATCATACAAGACCTTTATATAAAATATGTAAAAGAATAAAAAAATATTGAAACGCTATTCCAGTGAAGTCTCTGTTCGTGTACAGTACGGTTGCGCAAGCGTCTCAGTGACCACAGACCGAAACATATACATATTTATGAGCGGTAATATACAATTTCTATGTATTATCTCTTACAAATGCAGGAAGTGTATAAAGTGATGATGATTGTTAACGGTAGCCCGATTTGGTGATATCGTTTAATTGGACAATTTCGGCATTCGTATATATATTAAACTAGCTAAAGCCCCCGATTTCGCCCGGGTACACTTCAATCTGGGTTTGCCTTTTCGTGGAAGCAAAAATCAAACTGACTTGAAGCGACGTAGTAACTATTGAACAATCTGTGCTTGAAGCTAACTCTTTCATACTGATATAGATAAGAGAAAAATGAATGCTCAATAGAACCCATGAATTAGCGGAATCCGTCAGAGCATTTACTTTTTCCGATCTGAATTAACCATAACTTTTTCTAAGATTAAAGTAGCCGATGTTAACATAACATACACATAAACTCACGCCTTAATCCCTGAAGATGTAGGCAGAGGTGCTAGCACCCACATTTCTTCAGTTTATGTTTAGGTCCCAATGTAACAGGTGGCGAGCCTATTACCATTAACTGGGCACTTGTAAGCCTGCGATAAATACACACATAACTTCGAAAAGCATCGAAAAGTCATTGGTGTGTGCCATGGTAACCAGGGATCGAACCCGAGACATCGTCTCAGCAGTCCATTACCCAAACCACTAGAGTACCGCGGCAGTTTTACGCATTATAATATTAACTATCAGCAGCAATATTCCTATACCCTAACCATTTAATAGATTACTCGGAATAAAGTAATAAAAAAATAGATTACAGAGAATAGCCCCCCTAGACAAATGGCTGTCGTTTTGTATAATGGAATACAATTAATTGTTTAATGGGTGGGGTTGACAATCGTTCACACCTGTCATATAAACGTCAAAATACATACACTCAGTATTCCATTTTACAAAATTAAGACGTAAGAGTTGACAATTGTCTAGGCTGGACAGATAAAAAGGCTGATTGACAGATACACTGACATATAGACAGACAGATAAGCTGACATCTAGACAGAACGATAGACTATTTTCTTTTTAAACAAAATTTTTTTTTTATAAATATCGAGTAAATATTCGTTATCTGTACAATTACAAACAGACACTTCTATTTCATTTATTTGTATATATAGTGAGATATTTTGGTATTCTCACTGGTATTTTGATTTCATGAACGCTCTGCTTGTGGTTGGACAATTAGGTAATTTACTGGGTCGATTACGAAATGAGTTATCGTTAAAAATTTGGTCTAGATACCGGTGTGTCATATCAGAACTATCTAGATTCAAACTTGACATAACATATAGGATCTAGAATGCAGATAAATACGCTTAGATTTTTCGGAATCGAAATTAATTTACATCCCATTTTTTAAGTTTTTGAAACGTTTGAATGTTAATTATTCAATCATATGGTAGATTAAGATGCAGTTTCGCACACACAAATATTTGTGTGTTTTCAATGATGAATATTACTGACTTTGGCGGGTATCCGTTTGGATTTCCGCACAGAGGAAAAAATCATTAGGAATATTTAACTATTATAATTAAATAGGTATGTACTAATTGCCTAGTACGACATCCGCATTGCTTACCGCTTGCCGAAACACTGACAAATAAAAAAATGGGCACCAGTAACGCACTTAGAACAGCTTAATTTTTTCTAAAAAAATATTAAATGTAACAACAATTTTTTCTCGTCACCATTTTATTATATTCATTTATGTATTTTTTATATTAGGTAAGTAATATACCTACTGAAAAAAAATATCTACCTAGACTTTTTACAACTTATTTTTCTGAAAAAAATAATACTATGCAGATTTTATTGCAGGATAGACCATTACATATTATGACCGTAAACACTTCTTTTATTTAATTAATGGTTATTATTTTATGATAATTCCTTCAGTTATAGAACAAAATAGCATTAATTTGTTTTATAATTTGTTATTATGTTTTGAACATAATTATTTTTGAGGTCATGTTGCCTTGTTGTTGACATTCAAGCTTTCGTCTGCGTATTCACGAGAGTTTGGAATCCGTTTTCTAGTTTATGGTCTCCGCTCTGCACGGCCATGGATATCCATGATAATGAAACCATTTTAGAGCTGATATGATTTGTTTTGTCATTGACTGGTTGTCATTTCCTGTGAACACAACTAGTTACGAAAAAGTGTCAAATAAAGTTCAGTAGCATCCATTATACCTACTAAATTTTATCTAATGATATTTCTGAAATTGTTACTGTTAAATAATTTCACTAGCCAATGCCCGCGGCTCCGCCCACGTGGCTGTCGCTACTTAGATTCTATATTACTAATTATAACTCTAGTTCATTTCAACGATTACAATCAAACAAACGTAAGATTTTTAGTTGGACCAAACCATATTAAACAAATAAAACCGCATCGAAATCCGTTCAGTAGTTTTTGCGTCCATCGCGGACAAACATAAACTTTTTACAATTATATAAATAGTAAAGATGTGTTTAAGAAAAGTCTAGGATAATCCACAGTACTCAGTGTTTGGGCTATATAGACATTATTGCTTATAAACTGCATAGCAAAATACGCCTTAAGAGTGAATAATCTTAAGTTAATTTTGTTTGTCAAATTATACCAAACTAGTGTAACTAATTAGTGCCATATTGTAGTCATCACTGGGTCTACAATTTTTATATAATCTAAGACTTAATGAGACGGTTTTAGAATTAATGAAATTTAAAAATTTGTCACTAACCATTTATTCATCTAGTGTTCAAAAAAGTAGTTTGAATAAATTTGATAGATATTTCTTGTTCATTAGTTCGCTCATGACTATTCAAATTTGTTCAAATTTAATAATGTCGTTAGCTACTGTATCTATAAAAATGTAAATTTTACGTAATATAAACTAATTACAACTTATGAAACCGCGGTAGCCTAGTGGTATGGGTAATGGACTGCTGAGACGAGGTCTCGGGTTCGATCCCAGGTTCACCATGGCACACCCCAATGACTGCGATGCTTTTCGAAGTTATGCGTATATTTATCGCAGGTTTATAAGTGCCCGGTTAATGGCAATAGGCTCGCCACCTATTACATTGGGACCTAAATATAAACTGGCGAAATGTAGGTGCTAGCACCTCTGCCTACCCCTTCGGGGATATAGGCGTGATATTATAAAAAAAAACTTATGAAGTAATACCGCTTAAAATCACTTTGCATCAAATCATAATAAAGTGGACCACGAAAATTACTATCGTACGGCAAATAATAATGATAGTATTCTATTACATTTATACGCAGCGAATTTCAGGCTCAAAATAAGCATGACTTGTCATTATGCATAGTATTATAAACTCTACATGGTAAAGTAAACGAAAAAAGTTAGGTACTTAACGTTAAACCATTAAGTCCTGGAATTCCTTACCGGCGCACGTATTTCCTTATTCCTACAGTCCTAGGTCCTTTAAGCGGGGCGTGAAAAAGCAACTGATGAGACCGTCAAGCTGAGCACCACCATTGTAGCACTGAACGTGTGCATTGTTAACCCTCTTTCATGAGACTTTACCTTCAGCTTAACATCAGGCGAGGTGAAGTCAAATTGACGTGTCATAAATAAAAAAAATAAAGAATTGGAATACAAGTAAAGTACAAAAATATCGTGCACTGTCAGACAAAATAGATATATATAAACATACACATTTACTATATACGAGAATTGAACCCATCTCTAAGCAATTGGACGCTCTAATACCACGCCATCTTAAAAATATAGATGACTTAACCAATACATTAATAGTATTTCAAATTTTGACATAACACTAAGGCCTGTGTCAGTATTTCAAAGAATCATCGTCTATTAACTAAGAGAGATCGTGCATTGCCGACAAAGTGTTTGATTTGACAGCTCAAGATGTACCCTCCAAAGCTAATTAATAAGCAGATACAACCACTTAAGATAAGTAAAAATATTTTCATCCCGAAACTGCACCGGATATAGATTGTATCGGCATGACAAAGCGTGGCGCCAACAAACTTTCTTCATCTTTTACACGAAAATAAACGTTAAAATTAACAACATAAGGTTAATTTTTACTTATAACTAATCAAAATTTACCAATATCATCATCTGTTATTCCAAAATCAACCACAAGTTTAGGTCAATTAAGTTCATTTTTGTTAAAATTCGTTACAGTTTCATTAACATTGAGAGATTTGTCAGCAATATTTTTGTCTTCCCTAACTTTCGACTTAGTGTCTTCTCTTTAAAGTTTAAATTCGTTTATACTACAATCTGAAGTGGCACAATCAGAATCTATTGATGCTTCTCTAAAAGCTTCAGCCATCTCAAGTGCAGGTGGTATGACTCCTGTGTCTCCGAAAATAAATGAAATGGTCATTGAGAGATAAGATTTCTCGGTACTTTAATGACTGATACCAATAGGAGTATTAATGCTTTGAACTGAGGAAATTCCATTGAAGAGTGATGTTCTTAGTCAGTCGTATTGATACAAGTTTATTTATATTATATTGACGTCAATGAGGACTCGATTAACATGGAGTTTGTGAATGTTTGTAGATAGATCATTTGTATAAATGACTCTATGCTAGCTACCTTCTTGTACAGAAGAGATTTATGCTTGAATCTAGGTCTACTGTTATTTATACTTCGAATTTATATACATACTTGTATTAATACGATTTAGTAGTACAGTCCTGTATTTTTTTCTTTGAATAACAAATTGTACACCCATTATTGACTTCTACATTGATAGATAAATTTACGATTGGATTCATTAGTCTTCCGGCTATGATAATTCCATTAGGCCATTCCTAATTTTTAATATTGGCAATTTACGCTTATTGACTATTTACATTTTTTTTATATAAATATTTATGTGTACTAAACTAATACTAGAACCATACTTAACGTATTTTGCAAGCGCTAACCGGAACATTTCTAGTATTTATGTTTTGAATCGATAAAAAGTTTTCACATAAATACATATTAATTGATTTTAACAACTACACCCTAAGCTTTTTCTTACAATTCTAGGACTTGCGTTACTTGCATTATCAATTATGACTTTCAATTGCCATATAAGATGAAACGCTTTGATACCGCAAGGTATTTTATTCACTTCGAGTACAGTATTCGAGTTCGAGTATGGAAGAAAAAATATTCACTACCCCATCTGATCAAAGGGTGTCGTAAGAGGCGACTATAGGAAAGCACAGACGATATCACTGCAAGAGAAGGCAAACTTGAAATAAAATCCTGTACCGATCCGTGGCAACAGTGTGGAAACAATGGGCTGAAATCTCTCAACATTGGAAGAGACCTTTTTTTTAAACGTGCGAAAAATCCCCACGGATACCCTGCACCGGAGCCGGTTGGGTAGGTTATGTCAGTCTCGAACCGACTAAAACGCACGCCGTCTTTGGGTCTTTGGTTGCCGGAGGTGAGGTAGTAGCCAACATAACTATCCCTCACACCCTGGCAGATCCGAGGCCTTCTCTCCGAGTCCCCGTATAACCCCCGGGTATGGGGAAGCGCACTTTGCGCCACCACCGCGGCCTGCTTCTGCTAGAGTGACAGGCGGCTCCACCCGCCACCCGCAGGCCCGCGCTCATGGAGGACGGAGGTCCGAGTCGCCTCCGCTCATCGCGGGCTGCATGTTCAGTGGACTGCCATAGGTTAATTGATTGACAGTTTTTGTAATATCAACTAAATACTTATTTATAGTACAACAACAAGTATAATACTTCGAATCACCTAGATTCAAATTTTATTAAATTTGAGATTTATGTCAATCCAATACTTACTAAGCGATTCCACTGGCCAATAGATTAAATATAGGTACCCCTATACATAGTGTTGTAATTCTTAGCATAGCACACGGTAATCTCTTCACAATTTTCCACAATCCGAATGCTTTCATCTCGGGGAATAACCGAACAATAACAGTCAGTAATCCTGGATTATGTGGGCGATCCCTGGGTTGTTGGCGATAATGGCCGTGCCAATCATTGTTCTCTTTGTTTTTCTTAAGGGTATGTCAATTGGAGGTGTAATTAGCAGTCGTGTGATAGGGGCGGGGGTTTGTGTTGTGTCTTTTATGTGTGAAGCAAGTGATTGCTTTATCAATAATAATATATCTACCTTAGAAATGTACCTAATAAAACACCAGTAAAATATTTTATATTTAAATTAGATTACGGTCTTTTTAATTCAAGGCTAAATACATAGATACATACATACATACATACAGACATTATGCTTACGTTGTATGATTTTAGATTGATATGGCCATTTACATATTCACTGTTAAATATTTCGGGCTATTAACCATGTTTGTGGATTTTATGGGGAACCCGATATTTCGGCGATGTTGTAAGCGCCATGAGCACGGTGTACGATCATGATGGCGCTTAAAACAGCGCCGAAATATCCCGAATATTTAAACAGAAATATTGAGCAGTGATAACGCTTACGCTTATTTCCCTTCAACCCACACCTCATTAATCATTGTATTATCACCGTTTTCCAGGCAGTATTGTTGACTCAAGTCATGCATCTGCGGCTGAGCCTGTACATATCTGTCTGCTGTTAAGCAGTAGGTACTCCCTTAGTCGCCGGCCCAAATTCTATTCTGCCGAGAATCACGTAGTTGCAAAATTTATTTAGAAGTAAATTTAACTTACTAATTGAAGACAATCATGAGATATTTTAAGTTAATAGCAAAATGTATAGTTGTATAGTCCTGAAAGCCAATATTTGCATCTGCGGAGGGCGTTCCTACAGGGTTTTGGTCATAGGAGGCAGTCCGCGTACAAGTCAAGAATATAAAATACTTATTAATTAACAGTGCGTCAGTCAGGAAAATACGTTTAATCTGAAGCTAAACGTGTTTTGAGTTGTTCTAAAGGACAAGGGCAAACAAGACTACGTGTTGTTGCCCTAATAGGAGAAGGTGGATAAGTCGTATAATAAACATATTATTTATATAATTTGTTAAGTATTTGTTTTTATATTTTCTTTATTTTCATACCCTCTTTTTGGTTTAATTTATAGGTACGGCTTTTACTGTAACAACTGTCCGAATGTTTGAAGATACTGAAACATTTAGTTCAATGGTTAAGTTACCAATAAGGCTGTAAATACAAATATGACAGTTGACTCTAAATTAAAAAACTTAATATTACCATTTTTCATTTTCAGCCATAGGTACCTAAAGCTCGCACTTCGGAGGACAATGTCCCTACCTCTTAGGGAAAAACCTGTGCACTAGGCACAGGTTTTTCCCCTTCCCACACACGTGTGCGAGGGACACGTTTGCTACTATCTCACCTCACCCAAAGACCGCGTGCGTTCTAGTCGTTTCGAGTCCGACACAACCTCTCTCATCGTCTCTAGTGGACTTGGTATCCGTGGGGATACACGCACAGGAAAAAAACGTACTATATATCACCAGAGAGAGATTTAAAACCATTCGTATTTATTATCGTTAATTATTAATTTTGGACTTACATCAGTTTGTTAGCGGAGTATCCCTTGGACCGCAATCAATGTCCACATTGAGTGGCACGTGACACAGCCCCTATGGGGGCGAACCACTAATTAGATATACACTTAGTGTGACAGACAGACATGCATGTTTACTTCAGAAATGTATTGTGTGCGGTGGGAAATGAAAACTGATTGGAGGAATTGTTTTCTCTAAGTAAGTGGTGATGAAAGATACCTACTTAATGATAGTTTTCGTGTAATCAAGACTGCATATCATACAACCAAAAGAGATTAAACTACTCAATAAATTTAGTAAGTAGAACATTTTGAATCCGGGGCTGACCTTGAAGTCATCCTTTGGGTGAACAGTTTTTTTTTCTAGGCAAGCCTGCTACACCTATGTTCCCGTGCGAAAATCCCAATACACCCGAGGAGTCAGCGGGAGTCGTTATATCGGACTTGAACCGACTAAAACGTCACGGTCATTATGGGTTTGCAGTGGTTAAAGGTGAGATAGCCCTTGGCATAATCCTCATGCCCCGGCTGACCCAGGTCCATCAAAGGACTCCTCGAGTGTGGAACTATGGTGTTAGTAAATAGATAACTCATTATTGTACACCAAAAAAAAGTAAAAAGTAAAATTATTCCCATCATACCTCGGATAGGTAGGGTTGCGAATAGCACTACCTTCGGCCACATCATCACTTTTCATCATGTGAAATAGTGGACAACACTAATATTATAAAGAGTGAAAATTTGATTTTTTGGTTAATTCGCTTGAAACAAATAGGCTCCGTAACTACTATACCGATTTCAATAATTCTTCAAGGCAAGTAAAGAATATAGTTTCTCTTCTTCCTCTTGTGTCGAATTGATGGCATTTTTGAGTTGCCATCGTGGTGTAGTAATTTGTTTCACGGCAGTGCCGCTACTCATGGAGAGGGCCCGAGCATAGGTTTCGCTCTTTGGGAAGTCGCACAACGCGAGAATCGACATCCCCGCGGGCGGAGCCGCGGGCAACAGCTACTCACGCATAAAAATGTCCGAAATCCGTAGCAGCAACGTGGCTCCATCGCTCAGCGGTAACAGAATTCCTCTTATAATGGACTGTTCACATTCGAGTCCCGTCCGAGCTTTCCCTTTTTTCGATCTAAATCGACACAGTAAAAATTGCAATAAACTATTAAAACGTTGTCACTGATAACGCTATCAGGTCTATAATCATTAAAACTTATCTATAGACAAGTGTCCACGAGTGGTTGTCATTTAATATTGTGACTATTATCACAGATTGCCGCGATATACACGCGACAATATGCGATTGTTGCTCTCCACTTGTGGACACTTGGTGGATTCCCACGGGTGGATTATGAGTGGCTTATATTGTTAAAGGATTATTGAATTTTTGGTGTGATTGATTACCAGACACGAATATAATCTTGTAGTATGTGATAATGGTGTCCATAAAATTAACAAGCTCCTTATTGAAATTTTTGATGACTTTTGTGGCGTGGCGGTAGCGAACGCGACTGCTACGCAGGAGACGCGGGTTCGATCCCCACTCAGTGCAAATATTTGTTTGTCTGGGTGTTGCTATTTATAATGTGTTTGTATTTGCAAAAAAATACGCACTTAAATTAGGGAAAGTTATACCCAAAAGGCTATTACAAAATCTAAGATAATTTGGATGATAATCAAACCTGGAAAATGAGCTGTTTACTCAACTAGCTACTCAAGCAAATTATTGTATTTAGAATAAGTACCGAAAGATTTGTAAATAGACCAAAAAAACCTATTAAGTTTCTAGTCTAACTGAGTCCTAAAGTTGCCCGGTGTTTCGCCCATGTGGATGTAGGTTAGTGAGCAATGCTAAGGTACCTATATACCTTATGATAACTCAGGTTGAATATAGCTTTCCAATGGTGAAAGAATTTTTGAAATCGGCACAGTAGTTTTTGAGTTTATTCATTACAAACATACACACACAAAAATACAACTTTTTCCTCTATATAACATTAGTGTAGTTGATATTAACACTTTATTCGAGTGCCTAATGTTCCAATTCCGATAGTTATAACGAATAACACCCGCGGCAAATATTTTCGTACAACAATACTTTGCCGCTGTTTCGTTAATATCTTAAGGACATATGATTGATCAGCCGTTCGCAGTGCTAGACGACAGTTAATAATCGCACCCTCTACTGTAATCTCTACAAGAGACATCAAGTCAGGAGATGTAGCGGTTTTGTTACTTATGAAAAACTAGCTGCCACCCGCGAGGACTTCTGATCCCGTTTCCGCTGCTCCATAAAAACCTTCCGTAGAGTTTAAGGAGCAAATGAAAGAAAGAGACTTGAATTGGTCCAGCTGCCTTCGAGTTATGCGCTAACTAACATATTTCACGATTCTTTTTTATTTATTACACTTGGAAACATGAATTTAATTGTGTAGATTACATTAAATTAGACTTTTGAGATTTTTTATACTACTTAGGTGGGAGACAAGCACACGGAGCACCTGATGAAAAGTGGTCATCGTGGCTTATGATTGTTTGCAAAACCAGAAGCGTCACACTCGTGCTACCAATTCTGTAGAAACCTTCCAATGGCCTTGAAAAACCTAATTTTGTAGTCTTCGTTCTTCTCATCTCAGATATTTTTTCATCTCAGGAAATCATTGGCTTCTGTCCTAACACGTTCACACTTAAAGAATTTACTTCTTCAGAACATCATCAATTTGACCAGTGTATAAGCCGAAAATAGGTAGTCATCTTAACTATCCACTTACGGCTTTCAAGCAGTTAGGTCAATATTTTTATATGTATTTAATCCTGGTATACTTAAATACTAATGTAATAATGTGTGAGATTGCGAGTGTGGGCGTGTGTGTGAGAGTGTAGGTATTTATTAAACAGATGGTATCAGGCGTTTGTTAAAAAAATAGCTTAACACTTGTGCATTAAATTTGTTATCAACATCATACATTTAGACTAAACATACCTATCTGAGAAAGAAATAGATTTTTTTAATAACATAATTGTCATAAACTCACGCCTGTATTCCCGAAGGGGTAGGCAGGTTATGTTTAGGTCCCAATGTAATAGGTGGCGAGCCTATTACCGGGCACTTATAAAACTGCGATTTTTTTAATTAGGTACTATAATTAAATTAAATCGCTACCTCCTTTTCCGTGCGCCAAAGCCTACCTCTATCTTGAAAATGTTTAGCGTTGACATCCAAGATTAATATTGTACCGATGGATCGCTAGGGGGAGCGGCAGAGGTGACTTGAACTTTGTTCGCCATTTTTCTTTATTTCTCCGATTGTTTTGACTGTTATTGTAATGGTTAGTTAATTAGAAAATAAATATACAACATTGACTACTGCAAAGGAAGCATAATAGCGAATTATATTCGTCAAATATTATGTGTATTTTATAAAAAAAAAATTATTTATGGCAAACCAATTTGACTTCTCCTCGTCTGATGTTATGCTGAAGGCAAAGTCTCCTAAAAGACGGTAACCATTACAAACACGGACAGTCTTACAATGGTGACGCTTAGCTTGACGGCCTCATCAGATGCTTTTTCACGCCTCGCTTAAAAGACCCGGGACTGTATATAAATTTAGGGCTAAGGGACCAGAGTCAGAAGTTACACTCTAGCGACATCTACGGGTTAAAGCATGAGTCTGGTGCAGGTTCTCTTCCCGGGGTTGAATAATTATTTACCAGTTAACATGAAAAAGTATGTGATGACGCCTTCAAACTGTGGGCCATCATTGTAACATTGTCCATAATGTTAACCCATTTTCCTGAGAATTTATCTACAGCTTACCATTAGGCGAGTTGAAGTCATTTAGACGCAATACTTATGTACCTACATTTTTTGGGTAAGCAATAAATATATTTAACATATTAATCCGTATTCTAGAACCCCTAACACGAGCTACTTAACCTATCCTTGCTAAATTACCATCTTGTTCACCATAATCTCCTCTCGCCCAGTCTGCTGGGAGAAATTTCTTGGAGAAATAAGCTATAATAAGTAATGTTATTATGTATGTGCAAACTTTAAAAAAATATCAAGATAGCGATGCGTAAAGTACTTATCCCATAATACTTTTCATTCCACTTCCATCTCTAAAATATCTACAGACTCGATGCCATGGAGTCAAGACTCCCATGGTACCAAGTAATGGAATTATGTGGCCCCTAATCGTCCTAATCTAACCTCAACGATGCAACAAACTTAGAAAATAATCATCCATGGACAAGAAAAACGAATAGGTACTCGAAATCGATGCGGCAAAATTAGAATGTCACGATTTGTTCAGACTCGCGGACATGTGGCGTGTGTTTCAATTTTGCCGGGTTTTGTGGCCAATGGGAATGTGAAAGATATAAAGTAGTGCTAGAAGAACTTTTTAATGAAATCAAAAAAGGAACAAATTATTGTGTCACTGTTACTTTGTGTGGGGGGGACTTATTTTAAATTTCGAATTTAGAATTTAACGCAGGAGTAGGTTGCATCAATTATTATTAAATGTAAACTGAAGGATGGCGCTAACGTCTATGCTTTGGTATACCATAAAACAGTTAGGTAGTCTAAAGCGCTATTCACACATAGCGCGGGTATGAGCCGTTTTACGATCCATCGCCGTTTACAGAATAAAGTTAAAAATACCTTATTAAGAAAACGGCGATGGATGGACCCACGCATGTGTGAATCGCGCTTAAAAGTTTCTGGACAATTTGAAAATAAATTTGTATCTAATGATGCCACTACACAACTACTATTCTTAGAAGTTACTAAATAATAGATCTTTTTATTAATGCAATTAAGTCTAGGCTAACTACTTATATGAGTAAACGTATTTTCTTATTAAGAAACAAGACATCGGTCTGGTATATATTTAATTAACGCTAGCTATGTTAGTTCTGCTTAAATTAGACTTAGGCTGTCAATGGATTATAGATTTTAAGGTGTCCATAAACTTTTGAAGTCCACTTAACCTATTAAAATTCCGAAGATCTTTTTATCGAAGTTTATCATCTACGGAATAACGAAGGTCGATATATTGAAGTTCAAAATCTCATAAATACCACTTCCAGCAATATCAAATCTAAGATGGAATCCTTTAGAAAATGGTCGTCGGTCTTAGAAAATTACTTACACGCCAAAGTCAATTTCCATAAACCGCAAGTCAGGTATGGGCGGCAAATAAACAGCGGAGGCTTTGTCCCACCGCCACCGCAACGAAGACAATGTCTTATCTTGAATATTGAAACACTGGAGCCCTTAGTAGCTCAAGCCATGCT
Source organism: Pelosia muscerda (assembly GCA_963691645.1). NCBI lineage: Eukaryota > Metazoa > Arthropoda > Insecta > Lepidoptera > Erebidae > Pelosia > Pelosia muscerda. Next base: position 11,423,737 of record OY829114.1, on the reverse strand, counting down.
CAAGCGCAGGCTGGATGCAAAGTAATAGAGCAATAACAAGACGTTGGTTCGGGAATTTGAAATGAGAATGTGCTTTTTTATCGTTTATTATTTCCCGCCAGTATTTCTTTGTGTGTGATTTTCTTATAATAATTGATTCGAAATTCAAATTTGACATTTGCATAGATATTTAGCAAAAGACATGATGGCATTATGTTCGGTAGAGACGTTACACTTCTCAACAAAGAACGTTTATTTATTTATCAAGTAGGTACCTTTAACATGATTAATTAATTAGTATGTATTTTCATATTAGTTAGAATATTATTGTTGTTAAGCAATTGCACTAACGGATACTATGCTGATTAATAATATGAATTTTACACTATACAATTGTATTCGTTATATAATAAAAAGACAGTGCAGTACTGTTTGTCTTGCTGTAAAACTACGTCATATTTCTCAAGCAACGTCATATAGTTCATTGACCGCAACTCCAGAGATATAACGACATTGGACTTAGATCCACCGATATACATTTTAAAAAGTAAAAAATCTCATTACTTACTTCCTTGTCGATCGAAGATGATAGATGAGAATCTCGATGTCATTGACTAAAAAAAAACATTGGAAAAATGTTCACCTGCCATTTGAATTTGGAATGCAATCCGATTCGTGATCTACATGTCACGTGTAGACTAATTTGAAATCTGTGCTGAGCGAAAATGATCTTTACGTAAACAGAATAAAAATTTTGTCAAACGGCTACGTACCCGTACGACCTCAGTTTGGTCCTCATTTTTATTCTCTTTATTCACCAAATGGCAAGAGTAAACGCAGTGACCATGGCAATGCACCCCTCATTTATAAATGGGGCTCAAAATACTACAAGTGTTTTTCTGCCATTACTTTGATAAAAGGGCTAAGTATTCGTACGACCTCGAATTTGGACCTCATTCGGAAATAGGTCTTAAAGTGTATATTTCCAGCCAAAAATTTGGTAAAACTGCTTATACTCGTACCACCTCAAAGTTTTGACCTCATATATAAACGCATATTAAAATGAGGTCGTACGGATCAGTAATAGAGTTTAGGTCGTACGAGTACATAGCCGGTCAAACGATGTACTGGACATTAGAAAGGTCGCGTGAGTACATTTCATAGAGTAAAACTAGTAACGAACCTTATGCAATGGTTTCATAACTGTCCAATTACCGCCTAAAGCTAGATAATTTAAAAATGACCAATCCGTCGTATAATGCCGGCAAAGTGAGTAATTGGCTTGCTTTTTTTATTAGGCAACACTAAGATTCACACGGCGGGCATTGTCTTGCGACATTTTAAGATGTGGATGTCGACTGAGATAAGAAAGGGTTTTGTAGTCTTAAATGCTGTATTGTTTTAAGTTGAGAATATTTTTATATTCGTATTGGGTAACGTGGCTATCTGTCGAGGAACCATAAAGGCCTTTTAACTAAAGACTTTTTAGTATATGGCTGTATGAACACAAAATGCTGTCATTGGTGTAGAGGCCTATATTTTTTTTTTAATACTAATTTGGGTTTGTAGCAGAATGACAGATACGCAAAATTCCTATTAATTTGGTAAGTACTAACGAATGCACATAACATGCACCTATATTTCTTCTGAATGGTATCTTTGGAAATTTAAATCATTTATTACTTAAATTTGGTTTAAGTAAGTAGGTATCTTATTGTATTTTAAAATTATAGTTATATATATATATAGTTATATTTGAATTTTTTTAGCATGAGAAGATAGATATTTTTTATTACCAAATTTTTGATACACCATTTCCAATACATTGATCTGTAGAAATGTTGCCAGAGTTTGTCAAGTAACTACAAACAAATATTTTCCTCTTATGACAAGGCAAACAAAAATCGCCGTTCATGACAAATGGCGGTTAGCAAGAAATCAATTTTTTGTTCTCACGGCTTGTCACAGCCCTACTAGGCAGACTTAAGCACGATTAGACGTGACGTAGTACCAACTATTATTAAGGTGATTACTTAAGAAATTATTTTTGAGGAAAATCGTGGTCACTACTTTTTATATTGGACTTGGTATGAAATTAAATAATTAATATCGTTAGGTCAATGAAATGATAGGAAAATCCCTACTGCATATTATATTGCTGATGTGTTCTTTCCTTAGGCTAGTGAGTAGATTTCAGCCTATCCAAATAATACTTTTTTTATTCATCCACTCATCTAAAGGTAAGCTACAGGACTTAGAGATTTAGATTGAAGTAATATAATACATTTCGCATTAAGTCACTGCTCATTAATAGTCTCATTATAGTCGATCGATTGCCACCATAAGTAATTATTTTCTTGGATATGATCGATACCAACCAATTTTCCTATTAAAAATCTATTCAAAACTCATTTGGAAGATTGAGATTAGATCAATATTGGATTTTCCACCAAAATAAAATACATCAAAAGCAGATATTAATTGACCAAGTCCGAAAATTAAAGCAGTTTTAAACGTGTCACAGCATATAATACAAATTAAAGAAATTATACTTAACACAAAAGTACCAAAGTATGAATGTAAAGGGCAGAGTTTGACCAAAAGATAGATGAATTGTGTGAATGATATAGCATGGAAATGAGTGACTGATAAAATGACATCTGACAAGAATGTGTGGAGAAGAATGACATGTTGTAACGACTGTAATTAACTGGGACATGATGAGAAAAGTCACAGCGATAACGACTTATATTTTTTCTTCTCTACATTTTTGAAAGTCTATATCCCACACAAGCTAAGATCACAATTTCTGACTGATGAATTGTAACCGTGATGTCACAATTAGACGGGTCCAATCTGATGCTATCGTGAACCAAGTGACCTCAGGGTCACACATACCTGTCATGTAAGTACAGGATGGGATTTAGATTGATGGTGATAAGAAATATAACTATATACAGCTCACCATAATCCATACTAATATTATATGCTAAGTCTGTCTGTCTGTGTGCTTATCTGTTCACGACTGAACCTTTAACCCAGTCGTTAATATACTTGACTATATGGCACCTAAAGAACAGACCGATAGGTTACACAAATGTAATGTAGATGCTTACTTAGCAGTAGTGAAGGGTGAAATTTTCAAAAAGGAAGTCGGTAAAATGAAGCTTTATAAGTAATAATAAATAAATAAATATTCTAAGACAATCTACACAACGCCACCTAGACCCATAGTCATCATTCGCTGAACCTTTTTTCCCAACTCAGTTGGGGTCGGCTTTCCAGTCTAACTGTGATGCGGCTGAACTTCGATATTTTCCGTGAAGCGACTGCCATCTGACCTCCACAACCAATGATCTAATGACCAATGGCGATATCAAAGTTCCAAGTTAGGCTGGTTGGACTTTTGAGGGCTCTAACTATCCGTAACGACTGCCATAGATGTTTGTATGGCAACCGGGACCGACGGCTTAACGTGCTCTCCGAGGCACTTATAAACCTGCGATAAATACACACATAACTTCGAAAAGCATCGAAAAGTCATTGGTGTGTGCCATGGTAAACCTGGGATCGAACTCTAGACCTCGTCCCAGCAGTCCATTACCCATACCACTAGGCTACCGCGGCTTTTTACCGCGCTACCTAGACCCATAGTAAGCATACTTAATTTTTTTTTTCTAAATACATACATATTATACATGGAAACACCTAGACCATCGCAAATAGGAGGTAGACAGAGGTGAATTAGCACTCACATTTCACCACCCATTGTAATCGGTTACAAGTAATAGCGGTGAGTCTATTGTCATATTCAGGGCACTAATGCTGATTCGAGGCATGCATCTCAAGCTGAATCTGGTTGGGTCTACCAAGTCTGGCAATCAAGGACCCATGGACGGCGTGTGTTTTAGTTGGTTCGAGTCCTACGTAATAACCTCCGCCGGTTTCGGCGGGAGGCGGCATCCGTGGGGATTTTGCACACGATAAAAAAGATTAAGTCTAGGCTATATAGTTATATCTGTGTGATGGTAAACAACCCTATCCCTTAGTTGCTTTGTACAGCACCGCAAGGTAAGAGATGGTGTAGTCCAAATTCTACTCTGCCGGGAAACTCGTGCATGACCCAAATTGAGCTAGGGTCCATATGAAATAAATAAAAATCGTTTTTTTTTTCTTTCAATCTCACTCATCAATCTCACCTGTAAGCTTTTGATGCAGGCTTAGTATCAATAGGATTAGAACTTGACTCCTCTGAATCGTAAAACCTACTTCATAACTACAAAACTACAGATGCTTGTACTATTATTTTAAACATTGTTACCAATATAAAAGAATTACATGCAAAATTAAGAACAACAGCTTAAAAAACTAACAAAGATAACTAAAATCATTGGATACAAAAGAATTGCTGACCTTTCATAGCGCTAGGTAATGTTCTTTGATTTTACTTTTAAAGTTCGCTAGCCATGAGAGCACTTTATTTACGCTGGCCGTCCATTCCACAAGTGAATTGGTGTAACCGTAAAAAACTTGTCAAAACAAACTGTGGAATGCGCAGGGAGTTTCAGCTGAAGAATTACTGATGACATATTTATTCTACTACTAAATCATAAAGAGACATCCAATACCCACGATATGGATTTGTTGATGACGTCAGATTAGCAAATCAGAAAATATTCATGAAAATATGGCTAGAAATTTATATTGGGGACCCACCACTCACCCACAATGTAACAATTCCAACGATAACAATAGCAAATAATTACTAATTGTCATGAGAAGGAATGTCAAACCGCACCCCCTCAAAGCAAATAAAAAGCCTTCTTACTCGAGGAGAGATGTCGTACGTGCAATATTCCGCAACCGGTACTCTGTCACTCTCTCACATCTAGATTTTATGTAAAGATATGTAAGTCACTCACACACTTTGTCCCTCTAAGTATTGATAATAACTTTATGGTATAAACCTAACCTCATACAAAATGTCATTTGACTCGCCCACAGTCTGCGCCTCAGGCTAGACTCATACACCAAATACAAATCTATGTCAAGTCCAACACTATTAAACCAAATAATTATGTTACGAAAATACTTTCTACACAATTATGAACTTTATTGCCATAGAAATAAGAGCGTGATATTTTTTTTTGGTAGTAAAAACTTTTATGTTTGTCGATCATCAGTATTATTTGGGTACATCACTTAATAAGGCTTTGTCACGTAATATATTTAGTTATTTTTCGTGATAGAACTAGTTGTGATAATATTGATGATATTTTAGCAAAATGAAATGTTACTTCATATTTATGTTATGTTACTAAAGCATAATATCAAATAACGGTTTGAAGGATTCAAAATTTTTTATTTTTTTATTTTTTAAATCCCTCAAATAAAATACGATTATGATGAGATATTGAACTAAACTTTAGGTAAATGGCAAAATTCCATTGCAAGAAAATATACTGGGGGAGTTCGGGAAACCCACCACTAATCCATAGTTTAACTTGATAGACCTCCTGAAGAATACTTTCATACTTTCTATCATCGCACCGCTCGCCATAGAGAGGGAGTTCATTCTCACACACTACGACCGGAAACGGTGCGCACTGTGCGGTATGAAAGGAGTTTCATCCCGCGCACGCTCAAGCTGTGGAATGAACTCCCTGCCGTGGTTTTCCCAGGCGACTACAATATGGGGTTCTTCAAGTAGAGCATTAGAAGGTTTCTACAGGGTAGGCAGCACGTGTGTGACGCTTCTGGTGTTGCAAACGTCCGTAGGCCACGGTGACCACTTCCCATCAGGTGGGCCGTGTGCTTGTTGTATAAAAAATATGACTATAGTCTGTCTTTGTAAAAAAAATAATATGTTACCACTTCTAGTTTTCAATAACCCCTAAGTGGTATATAAAAAAAAGAAGATGACTCGTGTCGAAGTTTTTCCTCGCAGTTGTGGATAATACTGCACATAACTACGACAGGATATCTCCTTCGGGTAAGAAATCTTTTTAGTAGCTTTGAGGGCTGCGGTTTGGCATTTAGTGATTCTTTTGCTATTGCTATCTTTGTGATTGTTAAACCGTGGGTTAGTGATAGGTTCCCCTCCCTTAATATATTTTCTTTGGAGAATTATGTCAAAGTCGTAAAGTATCCAGTGTTTAATCAGGTAAGCGTGATCAAAATTCAATATTAGTAATAGAAAGAGTTGTCATTGTCAAATGCATATTGTTTCTTATAGATTTAGTTTGGACGAAGTGAATGCTTCAACGGCACTCGAACCCACGATCTTTCCCAGACAGGGAGGATGCTCTAATCACTGGGCTACGGAGCTACGTCTTGAACATTTGAAATTCTCCAATACATCCATCTTGAGGCGATGGTTTATCTGATTTTCGGTGGATGGCTCCTAACATCGCCTCTTGCCCCGTCGGAGACTTCACTTTTTCCTATCTAAATCGATTTAAAACTGTTAGCATACTAGGTAATTGCTTTGATAAATCATTAAAATTGCTGCAAATTATATAGCTGGTATATACAAGAGCATTCTTCTAAGTGTTTTTTTAAACTGATGAATGTTTCTCCAACTCTACCTGCATAATTCAGTTTATGCAAGTTTCTCATTGCCTGTCATAATTCGCATGTCAAAACATTTCAACTCAGCGGGCCTATCAGATAGCTGATCTAAATACAAACGAACGCATACTACACAAAACTATGTCAAATCTAATTGAAGAACATGGCTGTACTAAATTTGACCCCGTCAAACAGAAATTTTCGTCAAGATATTATCACAAAACATGACATCTTGAATCAAACGACAAGATTTGTCTAAAAAGGCCATACCGCTTGTTTAGAACCTACCACATATGGAATCTCTACAGTCGAAACTAAACTTTAGTTTACAGAAAATAAAGTTTAAAATCTAGTTTCGATACGATAAAAGTCTTTGTGATTTTGCCGTCAGAATAGTAGCCATTATCTGAAAGAACACACGTTCGGAAATCGTAAAAAAAGGTCGAAATATGATTAATAGGACGACGGCGCGGGGCTCGACTCGTTCGTGTGTGATTCTTTCCATTTGACAGATTGTCTCGACTCTCTGACCCGAGCGCCCCGTTGAGACAATAATGATGCTGGCCCAACACTTCGGTGGGAGATATCGATAAGGTTGTGGCAACATCGACATATTAGTTTATAATAACTGACTCAAAACTCAATTTTATGATTGTTGTAAAGTGTTACTAAATAAAGGATCCTTGTTTACTAAATAAGGATTCAAATATAATTAGATTGCTAAAATAAATTTGATAGTTGAATAAACGTCTCTTTTCGGCATCAATAATAATATCACATGTGTAGATAATAGCGCAGTTACAAAATGAATAAGTCTCAAATAAAATACGATTATATAATTTCATAAGTGACACAAAAATATCTTCAACGGTAAGCAGGTCATGCTCAACTATCTGTCTCTTATTACACAATAGTCAATCGCATAATCTTCACAAGTTCACATCGACATCGGTACTTTCACCATCGTTGCCCATCCCTAACGCGAGGTCGACTGAGATTACTCTCAGCACGAGACTGTCCTGCGTCGGCGCTCGTTCGCGACGCTTTGACATCCCGACATACACTACCATTACACGCTTTACACTCCCCAAAATTAACAGTAGACCTTATGTCTTCAATAATAAGAATCATAATTAAACAATTTGATAGATCACCAAACGCAATATCAAGTTCTCAGTACGTCATACGTTGATAGACGGCCCAAACAGGTCGATGTGAGAGAATGTTTTTTTACTTCAGTCTTGAATATGCAATATGAAGATATTGAAGGATTATTAGTCATATATTCGAAGATATTTATTTATACTTACAAGTGTACGAGTCACACGAAAGTGTTACAATATAGAACTGTCAGAATATAAATGAAGTTAGAATTAGATGTACAGGAGTATCTTAAGAGATGTTTAAAACAGTTGAGGATTGATTAAACTAGCAAAAAGAGGCCCTACTACCATCTCTGAAAAGTGATATAATTTCAATCTTACTTTACTTTCATAGTGTGATTTGAGCTCACTTTGTCGTCTGTTCATATTGTGTACTGTATCTTGTAAGACAAATGTAAAATCGAATAATTAAACAAATGCTACAGCTAGATATACTAGCTAGATATTCTAAGTATTCAGAAGGATGTTGACGGTACAATTCACACTACGAAAGTCAAAAAGTAAGATTAAAATATTACAGCTAGAGATGGTGGTAGCCCCCAGGTGACGAAACTAATATTTGTCTAATCTAATCTTAGTTTTAAGCGTGAGAAATAAAAGCAGTATAACCTGTTTTAAATAGATGGAACGAAAGTATCCAATCACTATTTCAGTGTTTGTTTATTGCAAAGTAAGACTAATATTCAAATTATATAAACATATGTTAGCACAAGTACGAATTTGTTAAGCCCAATGATTTTATTGTTTTATTGTTTTATTGAGTTTTATTGAAGTATTAACGAGCAAACAGATTTGTCAATTTTATTAAATAATTGCCCGGTTATTGCAAAATTTACAATTCTTTGGTTTGTCATCATACATTATATAGAATTAAAAAGATTTTTAGTATAACGGAAACATTTTAAAACTTATGATGTCGTAAACATTTTAGAAATATATTACTCAATCAAAAATAGAACCATGTGGATTTATAAAAGTCAGATTCAGAAAGACAACGATAAAAATATTAGAAATTGTGAAAATAACAGTCATAATAAAAATAATGTCTACTATTTTTATGACGAACAATTTAAAAACTAATAAAACTGATCTGAAATTAATCTCGAAAGAGAAACATATTTGTCTAGTGACATCAAAACTAAAAATGATTTAAAAATGGTTTTATAGGCCTATGAAAAAAATCGTAAAACCTGCAAATGCTCCATGCGTAAACTTCCTACATTTGGATCTGACGTTTGAAGATGACAAATAGACATTTTTATATTTCTGTAACTCGATATCGATGTCTTTTATTGAGATTGGCCTTGAGTATTACAAATGTAGGAAGTACAGATTTCATTTTTAGGTAATATGTACTGGGTCCGATTATTCTAAACGATTTCAAATGTAGGTGAAGTGTACCTCAAGGACATTACTGGGTCCCATTATTTCAAATGTTTTCAAATTTAGGTAAGGTGTACCACAAGGACATTGTTGGATCCCATTAAGCCCATGTGTTTTATTCTGAGACACTGAGTTTTTTTAATGACGTTTTCATATAAAATTTGAGTATCAAAAATAACATAAGATATTGTCACAAACTTCTGAACGTATACTTAACCCTATTTTCCTTATACCAAAATCTCATTATATTGTCGATCTTGGAACAATAAAACCAAGGTTTAATTCCCACTATTATACATCAATCTCCTATCCAGTTAAGCTCGAGCTCATCTGGAATGTGTCTCACGTAGGTTGAAGAGTGGCTAATGAAGTGCTCCGTTGATGTGTGACCCACCACCGAGGTTCTTTAATGATACGATTGACAGTACAGTGGAGCGGTCGCAGACTGACCGGCGATTGTTTCTTGAGTGAAGAGTTGGGGCTGGAAGACGAGCGAGTTGAGCGACTGACATAAATAAAATTATGTAGTTTTTTTTTCAATCACTTTTTTTAAAGGCACCTATATAGAAATTGTAACATATTTGCTCTGAATAGCATTTTTTTGGAAATTGAAAAAGAGACTATAAAAACGATACAATAAGTATTTTTACACCTATTAAAAAAAAACAAGCGAAGATATCAAATAGGCGGGTATTTGATATCTTCGCTTTTTTGGTATACGAAAAGTGATGCATAAGTAATTATGATGATTACTATTTTCAACATTTAAAAAATAACATGTCACAGACGCTGTTTCTGAACGCACCTTAAAAATTGCGGGAATAAAATTTTACAGTTAAACTTGTTAAATAGATAATATTCAAAAATATTAAAAGAATCAGAAAAGACCAGTGGTACTAGTGATGAAGACAGTATTTTAATACTAGAAGAGTTTCAGTCTATTCCTGTTCTATGTGTTATCTTGTAAGTAATACTTAAGGTTATGTGTTCACGCTGCTGAAGTGAAAAATAATGTGTGCCACACGAGAGCAAAATAATTTGCATCTCGCTACGCTCGTGATTCAATCTTAGAATCCCTCGCTTGCTCGGGATTCAAAATCAGCACTCGCAGCAAACAACAATTTTGCTCACTTGTTGCACAAATAACTATTGTAACATTAAAAGGTTTAAACTCAAACTCTTGCATTGAAAAGCTCACAAACAAACGTCAATTAAAATATTTATTTTAAAAGACAATGAATTTCTTTTTATGTAGATTTTATAAACTTCTAATCTGCCATTAAAATTTGACGACATTTGAAAAACACCTTGAGATCTAACGTTGTCCGGGAGATTGACTGAATATATTTAATTTTCTATCAGTTTAAGTGATTCAAAACTTAGAATCAGCTTGTGAATTTGTATTATCATCATCATCATCATGATTAGTATAGCGATCTCTTATCAGCCCTCAGTTTGTAGAGCCCGGTGGGCGGTGACGCTTAAATTTTTTTTATTGGAAACTGGACCTTTCCGACTAGTATAACTGTCATCTCACTTCCGACCATTTGACTTCCGAACCCCAAAAGATTTGATTGACTTGAGCTTCAAAGATATTGTTAAAGATTTTTTACATACATAGAAACCAGTAGGTACTTACCTATAAGTTTTATTTTAGGTCTAGGTAGCACTGCATAATTTGTCTCGGAATATTTCAATTTATAGCGTGTGATGCCACCACTAAGAGGCGTCTCCCAGAGCGGACCAATAGAGGTAGGCCCCCGGCCCGCTTGATAGCGGACTGAGCCGTGGGCCAAGGTATTCTGGCGTCTGCGCACAACGCGATTTTTGGCGTTCTGCGCCGCGTCCTTTTTTCGGCACGCGCCAGCCTGCGAGCTGCGCGCGGGCAGTGAGCCACGAGTCAGGAACGCAAGCGCACGCTCCACCGATCATTATTATTTTCTGTTCAATATATTACGTTTACCGTGTTGTAAGTCTTGTAAGTCAAGAATAAACTGTAATTCAGCATACGCGTGTGTTATTTAACAGGCCCGCTATAAATTTATATTATTGTCCCGCGAATTTCGTGGCTCCAAATATATGGGATATCTTAAAAGACATATTATTTAAATCTCATTGACGTCTTCTTCGTGATGGTTTGAATATAATGGTGCTTATCTGAAGGGTGTATTTGGCATATTAGATATCTTAATATTCCTAGTGGGTAAACCTACTAGAACTAGTCCCTTAGTTATAGTATAATGAAATACCTACCACAATAATATAATTATACGCAAAATCCACACCGATACCACCTCCCGCCGAAACCGGTGGAGGTGATTATGTCGGATTCGAACCGACCAAAACGCACGCCGTATGGGCCTTTGATTGCCGGAGGTGAGATTATACAAGACATATCTCTCGCACCCCGGCAGACTTCCCCCAATGATGTGAACCATGGTATCCCCATCTAGCCCTTGGATATGGGGATACGCACTTTGCGCTGCCGTCGCGGCCTGCTTCTGTGAGTATGGTATTATGGGTATGAAGAAATACAATTCATTTACACAAGACTCCAGAGCAGGGCTTGAAACCGGTTTAGAAAATACCGGTTAATAAAGGTTAAACCTGTTTTTTGTAAAGGTTTCATTCAGAGCGAAACCAGAATGGGAACCATACTAAAACCTTAATAAACCGGTTTAATCCAGAGCGACACGTACCTACCCGCGTCGGCATCGCTTGAACTAAGCACGTCACAACTTGCTTGTAAATTGTAATTGTTCAGAGAGTGATGCATTTATTTAAACGATTGCTAACTTAAAGTGGGCTAAGTTATTGGTAATTTCGCAGCTTTGCTCCTAATTATTTTAGGGTTTTCAAGTAAAGAATGGGTCATAAGAGAAAGAACAAAATATATAGTTATTTATTTTGATTACTTGAACGAAAGAAATGTCTAATCGAAGGATGCGGCGTAAAATACGTTATAACTACTGGTGGTAGAAATTTGATGGAATAAATTTGTCATAAATTTTGACCGGGTGGGTAGCAACCTCGGTTGAATTGCGTTCAGGAGTCAGCAAGTACATAGCCGGGCAGAGGTGGTGGTAGTCGCAGCATTAGTGGGACCAGTGGGTATTGGCGTAGTTTGATGGGGATGGTGCGGGGTGACCCGCCGAGCAGGGAGACCCGTAGAAACTGGTGTCGCGGGCCGCTCGCGGCATAGTAGGTACAGAGGCTCAACTGGGGCTAACCACCCTGGGAGACTGCCTCACCAGGCCGCGCATAATACTAAAATGGTTCGTCGTACAGGTTGGTGACCGGATGTGGGAACCCGCCGACCATATATTCAGGAGGGGAGGCACCTTCCGTTCGGCGCGTCGGCTCTCGCCATGCCTCACAACCACAGATAAAACCAATCTCCTGCGCTTTGTCACGCGGTGCTGCCACGACAATCACCTCTTTTTTCACGCCTTCTCTTACCCCCTACCATGGCAGTACATATCAGAGATTATGGCAACACAGCGGCTCTTTATTCTCCCACTAGCTCGCTTTTTGAGGTGGAGTCTACTAACATCTGTGGGCTCCATGCAAACTTCAACGCCGTCCACCAACAACTAGAGACGGCGAAACCAGCCACGCTCTTTCTGACGGAGACACAAATATGCCGCATGACGACACCTGCCTGCTCTACCCCGGCCATGTTCCAAAGGAAAATTTTCGTGCCAAAACCGGGGAGTGCGTGTTTGTTAGGGCGGATGTTTGTTGTCGTCGTTTGCGCTGCCTTGAGGACCCATCCTTTTCTGTCCCGTGGGTACACGTAGACCATAGCTGTACGAGACAAATCTATGTGTGCCGTTACCGTTGCCATACCGGAGATGCCGAGACCACACTATTCTTTGAATGTCTGAGTCAGGCGGCAGATGAGGCGAAGGAGCGGTTTCCGAACGCTGAGTAGGTATTTTTGGGGGTTCCAAGGGGCTTTTAATAGCACCCCACGACCAGTGCAGCGAAATCGGCGTCTCTGGCACTACTCGTCAGCGGACTGGGATGGACTGCGTGACTATTTTGCGTCTATCCTTTGGGTTGAGCGCTGTTTTGTAGGTAAAGACCCATTGGATAGTGCAACTGCTGTCGTCCGTGAGATCAGTTTTGGGTATGGAGTACTATATCCCATACACTGATGTCACCGGTGCCCGCGGAGTGCGCCCTTGATTCGGGCGTGAGCAGAGGCTGTTTATCATAAACAGTTTGCGTTTCGCGCTTGGGTAAGGTAAGGCACAACGATTCCAACATAGGGTACTTAAGGCAGCGTACAACAAAGCAAAGGGTCTGCAAAATACCCAGCGCATAGCACAGGTTGGTCAAGACCTAGTGGTGCATCCCACGGGCAGCCGTGGCTACTGGGTGGGTACTGGCCAGAGCCGTGCAAGCTAAATTCTACCAGCCCGGCAGCCCAGCTACCCTGCCCCCGCCCCTCCCCCGTCCCCCTGCACAACCCTGATGGATCCCTGGCCCATGAGCCGCAAGAGAAAACAATTTTTCTGGTTAATCTATTTACGACCAACTCCCGAATTGAGGACTGTGGTATGCAGCCACCGACCACCCAACAGTGACCACGCAATGCCTGATATCCGTATCAGGCAAGGCGACGTCCGTGCAGTACTGCAGTCACTCGATGTCCGGAAAACCAGTGGTCCGGATGGTATACCAGCGGTGGTTCTTCAAAAATGTGCAGCGGAGTTGTCTACAATGCTCACGCGGCTGTACTAACTCTCCCACATTTCGGGTACAGTAGTGCCGACGGCGTGGAAAGAGGCGAATATACAGCCGATTCCCAAGAAGGGAGATCGCTCAGACCCAGCCAACTATCGACCCATAGCCGTCACCTAAGTGCTGTGTAAAGTTTTTGAGCACCTCATCAACACACAGCTCATGCGTCACCTAGAGGATCACTGACCGGCAATAAGGTTTTAGGCCGAAACGATCTTCTGCGGTATATAACCTATCTTTGGGGTGAGGCTATGGACAAGCATGGTGAGTCACTGGCTATTAGCCTGGACATCGCTAAAGCTTTCCATAGAGTCTGGTACAAATCGCTTCTTAGCCAACTACCAACCTTCGGTCTGCCTCCAAGACTGTGCAATTGGGTTGCTAGCTTCTTGCAGGGGCGCCGCATTCGCGTTCCTTGTGATGGATGAGCTTCGGAGTTCCTGCAGGTAAATGCTGGCTCTCTACTTTCCTTCCTCATCGCACTATTCAGAGCACGCCACTGCCATTTCAGGATAACCTCAATATACTCGGTATATTGAGGTTATCCTGAAATCGGCTGCAAACTGATGAACAAGAACTATATCGAGAGCATCATCAAAACAGCTTCTCGTAAACTCGGAGTCCTGAACAGAGTGAGACGTTTTTTCACGCCGAAGCAGCGGTGTCTTCATTACAAGACACAAATTCGCTCCTGCGTGGAATACTGCTCGCATCTCTGGGATAGCTCCGCAAAGTACTTATTAGATGCTCTCGACAAGTTGCAGCGACATGCGATCTGCATTATTGGGAGTCTTATTTTTATTTCATAATTAAGACACAGAAGTTGTGATTTAGTTTTGTTCATTATAAAATATCAATCAATCAGCCTATCGCAGTCCACTGCTGGACATAGGCCTCTTCTAATGCATCCAGTCTGTCCTAGCCGCCTTTTTCAAGTCATCAGTCCATCTGGCTAGGGGGCGTCCTACCTTCCGTTTGCCTTCTCGCGGTCTTCACTCGAGGACTCGTTTGCTCCAGCGACCATCGGTCCTCCGGCAGATGTGGCCAGCCCACTGCCACTTCAGCTTGGTTATTCTGCGAGCTATGTCTGTAACTTTAGTTCTTTGTCGGATGACCTCATTGCGAACTTTATCCTTCAAAGAGACTCCAAGCATAGCTCGCTCCATGGCCCGCTGAGCGGCTTGCAATTTGTAGACTAACCCCACCGTCAATGTCCACGTTTCGGCACCGTAAGTCATAATAGGCAGAACGCACTAGTCGAAGACTCTTGTTTTTAGGCATTGTTGTAGGGGGAGGAGAAGACCCGACGCAATTTGCCAAACGCTGCCCAGCCCAATTGGATCCTTCTGGCTAGATCTTTCTCGAAGTTGTTTCTACCAAGTTGTATGGTTTGCCCCAGGTAGATATATTGTTGAACAACTTCGAGTGTGGCCCCTTCGACGGCAATCGGTCTCGGTATAACGTGTTCATTGAACATAACCTTGGTTTTGTTCAAGTTTACACCAAGGCCGACGCGTCGAGAGGATTCGTTTAGGCCGTGCAGCATTTCGCCCAGCTGCTCCAGCGACTCCGCAACTATGACGATATCGTCGGCGAACCGAAGGTGGTTATAAAATATGCAATATAATAATTAAATAACTATGTGGGCTAATAATAATAATGAGTCAAAAATGAGTAGGTAATTGTCAAAAAATAAACCACGCGGGCGAAGCCGCGGGCAACAGCTAGTATTATATATAATAAGTAAGTAAGTTAATACATGCCATTATCAATAGAATTTTTACCAATATCATTTATCAATAGAATATTTGATTAGAAAAACTGTTCTTTTATAATATTTTGATAATTAAAATAAATAAATTTTATTAAAAAAAATTGTATTAAATTGAAAATGGACTGCGCATACAGTCCACGCGACCGACGACGCTCGCACTACACTTTAGTGACCTTCACCACTCCTTTAAAATATGGAAGCACTTTAGCCCTACGCTTGAAAATTGAAATTTTGTACTAGTGGATAACACATGTAGTCCGCGCGAATTGAATGTGAATGGTGCATCGATGTTGTCGGTAAGAGCGAAATCAAAACCGGTAAATTGAGTTCAAACCAAAATGGTTTTTTATCGGTTAAGGTAGAGTCAAACCTAAATGAAACGCTCTTATGTACTTACACTGAAACCGGTTTGATACATTAACCGGTAAACAAGCCCTGCTCCAGAGCGCCCCTAGCAAACGTCCATAGGCCACAGTAACCATTTTCAACTAGTTGGCCGTGTTTTTTTTTTTTTTTTTTATACTACGTAGGTGGCAGTCAAGCACACGGCCCACCTGATGGAAAGCGGCCACCGTGGTCTATGAACGTGTGCAACACTAAGGGTGTCACACACGCGCTGCCCACCCTGAAGGGAAAGGGGGAGAGCTGGGAAGGGGTGGGGAGGCTAGGAAGGGGAGGGGAAGGAAGGGTACAGTGTGCTCTGGCTACCCTACTTACCGGCGGGAACACAACACGATGGTTATTATGACCGCGGTCTTCTGTAGGGCGGAGGTACCTACTTCCCCAGTTGGACAGCTCATTTCGGACGGGAGATACCGTCGTGTCCTACCTCCGTGTGCTTGTCTACAGCCTAAACGGTAAAAAAAACAATTCCGATCTTACATCTCGTCTTCTAAATCACATTGGGAGACTTTTACGTCAGCAATATATTGCAATAGACTAACAGATTGATCGATGAAGTTAATAAAATAATATAATAAAAAATTAAGACATATTTCTGTAACAATAGTTAAAATATTAACACCGCACCTGACTCAAATGTCAAACGTTGGTTTCACAAGATTTAATTGAACAACTGAGGTGACAAAACTAATAAATCACTCAGTTTGCGTAACTTAAGTGGATCGTTATCCACTGGTTGGGCTACATAATTTGTCATGGACAATACCGGACTTTTGAACCGACAGTGCCATAGAACAAGTGTATTGTAGATGTGAAATGTATCCGCAATGAGTGATTCAGTAATAAGTTAGTGGTACGTGGATGCTTCAGCGGACTTTTTTATTTTTTTTTATTTATTTATTAGGTCTAAAAACAGTTGTTTACATTATTACACGACATACATAACATTAACAGAAAAATCTTCAGACAGTGTAAGAACTATTTAAAGGTAAACACAATATTAGGTTGTTATGTAATATTCTTATGTAAATATCGCTTCCTATAATAAATATCTACAGGAATGGGAGTATAAAATTATAAAACATTATTACTCATGTTACTTATGATAATTAAATACAAAAGTGTACGTATTTCTAATATATCACTAAATTAATGAAAGAAAGCAATTGTATGGAACGGTAGTTACAAAATCGAGTCGGAAAAATTAATATCCTGGACTTGACTTTAAACTTTGACCGCGGTTTTTATGCTATCACGCTATTGCTTCGTATTCGAATATCATATCGCTATAATAACATAAATTCACGCCTATATCCCCGAAGGGGTAGGTGGAGGTGCTCACACCCACATTTCGCCAGTTTATGTTTAGGTCCTACTTATCTACTGCTTAAAAGCATCGAAAAATCAACGAACCCGGGACCTCGTCTCAGCAATCCATTACCCATACCTCTAGGCTACCGCGGCTATCACATCTCTAGTATTCAATATCTATAGACAGTATCCAATTACGCTTAATATGGTGTTGAGAAGCGAATAGACAGGACCGTTGTCCTTATTAAGACAATGTACTAAATTATTTTACCTAAATACGTTACCGAAATTTAGAGATTTATGTTAAATATAATTATTTATGCTAATGGTAGCGTCGTTTAGTTAATTTTATTAGCATTTTTATGTGAACACATCTATTGGCACACCTAAG
The DNA here is from genome assembly GCA_963691645.1 of Pelosia muscerda. Taxonomy (NCBI): domain Eukaryota; kingdom Metazoa; phylum Arthropoda; class Insecta; order Lepidoptera; family Erebidae; genus Pelosia; species Pelosia muscerda. The sequence continues at coordinate 11,406,015 of OY829114.1, read as the reverse complement.
TAGTAAAAATCACTCGTTAGCTGCGACAGTTAACGGCATTATTTAGTTCTGTAGCACTAGCATGAACTCCTACTGAACTGCTACTCCTCGTGAACCGGTGTGCGTGTGTAGCCCGCCAATCACAACGCTTCGTTCTGTCGATACCTTTACATTACGAATTCGATAGTAGGTATTTCGTGCTAAGGCTACTGTTGTTGGTACGTATGTGTTCTTCATCCGAGTATCCACCAAGTCGGTTGGACTTGAATCCTACTCCTTGATGCTCCAATCAATCCATCTGATACCCTCCAAGATGTTAACTGGTTTTTTTTTTTTATACTACGTAGGTGGCAGACAAGCACACGGCCCACCTGATGGAAAGCGGCCACCGTGGCCTATGAACGTGTGCAACACTAAGGGTGTCACACACGCGCTGTCCACCCTGAAGGGAAAGGGGGAGAGCTGGGAAGGGGTGGGGAGGCTAGGAAGGGGAGGGGAAGGAGGGGTACAGTGAGCTCTGGCTACCCTACTTACCGGCGGGAACACAACACGATGGTTATTATGACCGCGGTCTTCTGTAGGGCGGAGGTACTTCCCCAGTTGGACAGCTCATTTCGGACGGGAGATACCGTCGTGTCCTACCTCCGTGAAACTGGTAGTGCTTCTGCGGCTAAGCACGTTATTATTTTCCTTGCGATTTACACTGCATAGCAAGGAATCCGGTAAACAAAAATTGTAGCAATATTTTCGGTTACGAATTTATTTTAGGCATAACCATTTTTTTACAAAGTGCCCGATTGGCGGCTATAGGCTCGCCTCCTATTACGTGGCACCGAAAATCATAGTTGGCAAAATGTGGGTGTTTAACACACCTCTGCCTACCCCTTCGTATGTATGTATATCGCGATTCAGTACCGTGATCCAGGGTCAACATATATTATATTGTTTTCATATCAATATAATGATACAGGTTCGCAATATAAACATACTGACTGTCTAATCGCGCTCATAAACCTACCGCTTATATCGTCGATTGATTTAAAAAAAGAACCGAATGAATACGTCATAATATTTTATTGGCAACACCATTGAATTATGTGTTACGGCAACACTATAAACTTCTTCAAACTGTCAATACAGTTAAGTTTTATATCTCCTAGCGGTAGAAAATATTCTACTTCTATTTATTATAAAATTAAAATTGAGTTGTGTCCGTACATTGGATATAGTTAAAAGAAAATCATTTGACTCAAAAAAACAATTTCACTTAGCTTGCTTGCCAATCATACAAAATTATTGATCTAGACTAAATAAATGTTTGAAAATAGACAAAAAAATAAAGCCCGCTGAATTTCGGCGTCTTCTCAGACCGAACCGCGTTTCATACAGTGGTCAATTTTCTAAACTAACCTGTAATATATTTTTATTTTGACGTTTTGTAAGTACTGTTTATAATCTAAACAGAATAAATATTATTTTTATTTGACATTGAGTTAACGTAAAATAAATGATTTTGAACCTAGAATATCTCACCAGTATCTGAAAGCGACATATGCAAACATTTCTGAACAGCGTTAATTTCTAACGCGTTTTTTTGTCTAAGTCACATCAATTTGTCATCACCTCCCCTGATGGTAAGCGGAAGGCAAAATCTCAGGAGAGAGGGTTACCATTACACTTTTTATTGGAAATTAATTATATTTTTATTGGAAAAGTTTGATCTGACCTAAATCAGTTATATGATCGATCGCAATTGAGCATATTGATCATTGAATAAAACATAAATAAAGCATACCTAAATAAAAATTGATGAACAATAATTTGCACGCCCCATATGGCGGAGTATGTACAAATATTTATTGTATTATTTATTTTAACTCATTTTGTACCATACTCTTGCAAATAAAGTTAATTTGAATTTGAACTAGAAGTGTGACCAAAATTCACAGTAACCCACAATGTTTTTAATATTTACTTCAATAATACAGGCGGAGCCGAAGTCTTTAACTAGTACCTTAGTAATAATATTACGTGTTTATGTAATCCACAGCTTGTCACCATTATATTTGACATCCGCATTGAGGAAGATCCACTTTACTTAATGAATAGTTTATTGGGCAGTGGTCGTAAACATGTATCACGATTGGAAAGTGAAGATTCCTTATATGGAGACAAAAAAACACTATAAATAAATAATTATAAAATTTATTTACAATTTATTTATATTCTGACAAACGGAAGGTTGGTAACTAAACTTGAAATTTTTAGCCAATAATAGTGCCCGGAACACGCCAATAGGCTCATCCCGTATTACGTGGGATCTACTACAATGGTTTGTGAAATATAAGTACACTTCTGACTACCCCGGAAGGGACATAGGCATGAGCATATTGTGTATATGTACGTTTTGTAAGTACCGTTCGTGTAGGATAAATTATTTTTATATTGTATAGAGATTTATCAATTTTCACATATGCTGACTGGACTTACGAAGAACGTTTTATAAACTGCACACATGATAATATGATTCGTTGACCAAATGAATTTCAGATTAGAATAAAAATTTTGATTGCAAGAAAAACGGTAATGACTAACGAGCAAATAAATTGATCTACGGTCAACAGTAATTTGTCAAATCCAATCACCGAAAAATTCCAAATAAAAATTTCGTTAGAACATAATAACGGGGACTTCTTTCGGTTTTTTGCTCCGCATCCAATTTAAAAACTAATTATGGATCGCGATGACTAGGCTCCCATGATCAAGGTACACCCTACAAAGCCGTCACAAAGAAGATAATTTCGTCATGTTAGCGAACAGGTGACAAAAAAGCATGATTAATGGTCATATATTGTGGTCATTACAAAAGATGTGTCTGTCAAATTAAATTCGTCTTTATTCATCTGAACTAACCACAGACTAAAAACTCTACAGCATTAAACCTCCATACAGTATCAGAAGGCGATATTTTTTAAAATAAAATTATTTAAACTGTGGAATTTAGAAGATTTTAGTTCGATGGCCAGTATCAAAAGTTAAAACACCATTATGTGTTAACCATGACCTTTATGATCGTGATTTGAATCAAGAATGAATCAAGAATCGATCGTGACATCTAAATAACTGATGTTGAGGTCGCTTACAATTAATGACGGAAATATATGTATTGTATGACGGAAGGTAGTTTGATCAAATGTTTTCAACGATACATCTGTTAGCACGACCGTCGACTATTTGGGTGTCGAAGGCTAAGCGAAGCTTTTCTGAAGTAGGAAGGTTGTTTTACTATTGGTGATTATGGGTTAAGAGAGTGACAAGGTCTCATTTGAATTAGCTGTTACTGTGTTAGTTAATGTCAAAATACTACCAGTTGCAATGATTATAATTAATTGATCACTTCCCTCATTTCCAACTCGACAGATTTTTAAGTCGTCAGTATACGGACAATTTTAATGTCGAATTCAAGTGAATTGTCCAACTATCTAGAATAGGTCCAAGCCGCTCGGATGGTTAACTATTTTTGTTATTTCAGACACGTCAATTTAACTTCCCTCGTCTGATGGTAACCTGAAGGCCGAGTCAGAGTCAACAACAGCGTCCAGAATGTAGTAATAGGCTCTCCCCTATTACGTGGAACCGAATACAATGGTTGGTGAAATGTGGCTGTTAATTTACCTCTGCCTATCTCAGAGGGAAATAACTGTGAACATATATGTAAGTATGTATTAATAGGTATAATTTTAATGGGGCATTGGCTGACCCCAGCTTTCCTTTCCTATTGATTTATCTAAACTTTCTTCCATCATCTGATATTCTAAATAAATAATGCGAGTGATGATGAATTCATCGCCACGACACATAATATTGGTGAACTTACTGTCAAGCAGTTTTGATAAGTGATTGACAATAGATCTAGAAGATTGATGGACTGCGACCTCTCTTAGACCCTATAGCTTTCGCCATAACTTGGTGAACTACTATTGAATTATTTTTAATTTTATTTATGGCACGTCAATTTGACATCCCTCGCCTGATGGTAAGCTGAGGGCAAAGTCTTATGAAACCATACAACCATTGTGTGATCCACAAATAGTTGTCCTGAGTCTGGGTGTACTCTGTGTCCGTTAATTGTATGTTTGTAAAGTCCCTCGATACAGTGCTTGTTCCCTAGTGCGGGAGTTGTCTTTAAAAAAAACTTGAAATAAACCCTATACCAACCCAACTGGGTAGTGTGGAATCAGTAGGTCAAAGCCTCCCAACATTGGGAGAGGCATAGGCCTATATAGATATATAGAGACATAGGTCCGGCAGTGGAATGCGATAGTCATTGATTTGTAGAGATATGTTTGATAGTGTTTTACGTAAAAAAACTATTTTAAACCTGTACCTAACACTAATTTCATAATTTTTTTTGTCCCATGTAGTCAAAAACGAGATTATTGATATTAACTGAAGACGTTTGCATGGGTCATTCACTACAAAATGGAGAATATATCAATCCTTGTAACAAAAAAATGGTAGCCCACTTTCCTGAGACTTTGCCTTCAGCTTACCACCAGGCGAGGTGAAGTCAAATTGACGTGTCCTAAATAAAAAAAGGTCTAAATTAATTTCCTATGTAATGTCGATCTCATGAGTCTGAATATTTTGCTTGAAGTGGGATTAAAACCTGTGACTTAACAGTTGAATGTTCTACTCTTAATGAGAGTCACAAGAGTTCACAAGTACCTAATTATTTTAATGAATATTCTAGAACAATCTACACAACGCCACCTAGACTCTCATTAAGCATCGCTTATCTAGCTTGTATTATAGAAGTAAACACCCAGAGCAATGCAAATATTCATAATATGCATTTGCAAATATCACTGAACGGGAATATAACCCGCGCCTCTTGCGTTGCAATTGTGTTTACTACTACCACGCCACAGACTTCAAACATCAACTACAATGCTTTTAATCTTCACCCATGCATACACAATACACACAAACATATTACCTTTCCCCCTCCAAGATATCTAACAACAACAAAATAATCAAAAATCAATTGATTTCCGTCGGCATCAGCACCAAACGCAAACCAACTAACGAATCACAACTAGTGTTAATAACTCCAAGCTCATTACTCCACAAATAACACAAAATAAAATTACAAGTACTAATCCCAAAAGAATTCAATCTAATCGTGGCTAAGTATGGACAAGTGCGGCGGGAGCCTTGACTTTATCGAGTCATGTTTTGTCAATTACTGAGCCATTGTGCGCTGATCTGTGCCGCCGATCTTATCGAAGCTGTGACAAAAAATATGCCGCGATGCTGCCGCCACGCTGCGCGTCTGCCAAACGTAGTATATGGACGATGCAGCTATTGTAACTTTTAAACTATTGCAGCATCGAAAATCATAAACACTATGATGCAGCTATTATTGGATCTACATACAACTTAGGTCGCAGACAAGCACGCGGCCCACCTGATGTTAAGTGGTTACCTTGGCCTATGGGCGAGTGTAACACCAGAGGAATAACACTCGTGCTGCAACCCTTGTAAGAACAGAGACATTCTGTGTCGTCAGCGCAAAAGATGTAGGATAAGCCTTTGGTTTTTCCACGGTCAACACAAAACCTCTCTAGTGAGCTCTGGCTACCCTACTCACCACCGAAAACACAACACAAGGTTATTAAACGGCGATATTCTGTACGGTGGAGGTACTTCCCCAGTCGGACTGCTCGATTGGGACGGATATACCGTCGTGTCCTACCTCCTCTAATAATGTCAGTAATAGGTTGTGTTATCAATCTATGTATATATCTATCGATTCCCGCTCAGTGCAAATATTTGTGGACATGAATATGAACATTTTGCATTGGTCTGGGTGTTTCTATGTATAATATGATAGAATTTACAAAAAAAAGGATCTAAGTAGGTTTATCCTTGTTCTAGAGCCCATAACACAAGCTAGTTAAGCTATGCTTACCATGGATCTAGGTGACGTTGTGTAGATTATCCTAGAATATTTATTTATTATTTATAATTTAATGTCACAATTTATTTAATGAATGCATGTATGTACCATGCTTTACACTTTCAATATTTATCTGTTTTTAACATATACTATATGCCAATAATGTCAATCAAACCGAAGCGTTCACAACAGATGCAAGATGGTCGCCACAGATTGCCAATAATTATTAGGATAGTAAGAGCTAGCCAGTCTGTATCTCTATCTAGAATATCAGAAAGTAATCTTTTTAAAAGTAATTAACGTATTACAAAACAATTGTAAGCTATTTATGGTCAATTAAAGTTTTTTTATACCAGTTAGGTCGCAGGGAAGCACGCACCCGATGGAAAGTGATTACCGTGGCCTATGGACGTTTGCAACACCGGGGGACTGTGTGGCCCAAAAGTTTCCTCCGGTTCCGGTCCACCGTCTATCCACTCCGCTCGCTTTGTTCACTCGTTTCCTAGGCTTGCAGACCTTTTGGATCATCATCATCATCTCCCTGCCTTCCTCGTTCTCCTCGGTCGGGTCGGCGCCACTTGTCATTTTTCTCCACACATTCCTATCAGATGTCAATTCCTCAGTCACTACCTTCCTTGCCATAACTTATTTCACACAATCCATCTATCTTTTTTTGAGCCAACTTCTGCTCCTAAATCCCAGTAATACTTTGGATCATAACTATCATAAAATATCCATTAAAATTATAAATTTCTTATCTATAAATCTTATAAAAACATGATAGAAAAACTAACAAGTATTGATAATAATCTGTTGTACATTATACACCGAAGAACCTTGAGTCTCTGGTCAGTGATGTCACTGGGGAATTGTCATCCGCCATTGATGTTTGTGTGAAGATCGCCACGGGTAAATTGTATAATAGTTTTATTTTATACTACACATAAAGATCATTCATGTTTGTTTGTTCGTTTGTTGTGACATTGGATAGGTAGCGCACACCATAGAGAGCGATAACTGAGGATACGATTTTTAAATTAGTCAATATATTAAAAAAAAATCTTTAAGCATTTTCCTAGTAGTGGTATCGCTGAATAAGTATTTGGTTGAAGGATATTGGCTCTACCATTATAAAGTCCGAAAAGATAAGAGATTTTAGTGTTAGTGGAATGTTAATATGATACTGTTATCAGTGATCAATGGTTCTGTGTAAAGATTAAACTACATATTAAATGCAAAATTAAACAAAATGTGGTCTTATTTTTTAATCGTTTTAGGCTTTTATTAAGCGAGGTTCGGTAAGGTGACAGGTTAACTACAAAACTACTACCTATATTACCAATGGGTTGTGGGGGTCACATGGCAGTCGTTTCACAGAAAATATCGAAGATACGAGTATCTTCTGTTTCTTCTGTCAAATCGACGGCATTTTTGAGTTGCCATCGTTGTGTAGTAATTTGTTTGACGGCAGCACCGCTACTCACGGAGAGGGCCCGAGCATAGGTTTCGCTCATCGGGAAGGCTCACTACGTCCCCTCGAAGATATAAATATCAGGCTTACCATCTTGGATGCGCAAGACCGTGCAAAGTGGTGGAGAAAAAGCTGGAAAGAGGACCCCGGACTCTGAATTGAAAGCTTTGAATTCAAACGAGACGCAAGGGTGATGATGATTATGGAAGATCTGTTTCGTAATTAGATTAAAAGAAGAACCTAACTGAATTCTTATAAAGCCCAGAAAATGATGACAGGAAAATTGATAAATAAATACTCATTATTCAATGTAAATTCAATTACGTATCTTCGTAGGAAAATATTAACTTCGATCGAATTCACGTGGATATTCTCAAAGTTTCTTAGAACGATTATTCATTACAATGATTAGAAGTAATATTAAGCGATAAGGGAACAAAAAACATGATCTGATATTATATTAACACTTCGAGTATGAGGCGAGAAATCGTGGGCACGTGTCACACCTTGCTAGATATTAATAATTAGTTATCCATGTGTATAGCTCATTATTTCTTAAGATATTGTAATAGGTGTTTTTATCAATTTTTAATCAATTAAACATATTAATGACAAGGATGCTAAAGCCACCCGTCGCTCTAAAAAAATTATTGTTATATTTTTATTTAGGACACATCAATTTGATTCCCCCCGCCTGATGGTAAGCTCAAGGCAAGTCTCAGGAACTAGGGTGGCACTCAGCTTGATGGACATGACAAACTCATTTCTTCGTTCGTTCTTTATTTACTAAAATAAGTTCAAATAAATATAGCAAGTTACATACTAGATACATAAAATCACGCCTGTTTTCCATAGAGGTTGGTATAGATCACGGATCTCCATTTGCTACGATTCCGACATACCTACTACTCTCGCTTCATCCACTGTCATTACCTTCTTCATGCATGCTTGTTGGTTTAGGGTAGTTACTCCTGACCTGCCACTTTTCTAAATTTGTTCTTTGAAATATTTTAAGAATATGCTTTGTATCACGTCCGGTTAATATGACGGGTTTGTCACTTCCTTCCAATGTCATTTTAAGCGGATTCTACTGTAACTTGCTCAAACAGTGCGGAATGTAGTAACGGCAAACAATATCAAACATAAGTTAAGTTAAGGTCATTCTACCTAAGTAATTAAATAATTATATCAATCTATTTTAAAGACTAACCTACGACATCCATCACAAACCTTCATGGTTATAAGAATGCTCTATTACCTTTTTTAACTCATTTTTAAATGTAAAATGAATAAAAAGAATGGTCTACTGGTACATTCGACAATCTCACCTACACTTATCTTCTTTGCTGACTGTACTTATCTCAGACCTGCAAATTCCCACGACTAATCCACAGTGACTCAGTAAAAACAAATGCTAATAAACTATATGACAACACTAGTATTAGCATACAATTTGTTCGAGTTCCTGTTAGGTCAGGAGTAGGTGAGTACCCTATTACATATAACAATAAGGCGGTGTGCACACTATGTTTTACCGTCAACATGAAACAAAACATTGAGACATCTTTTCTTATAGAAGACTACACGATATACGATGTCATCCAAATACGGCGCGCTATATTTCATCAAGAACCAAGCGGTGACTCTTTTCTTTGTCGTTCCATAAAGTCTTACAATTATTCACCATCACCAGTACGTAGGTACACGTGTTTTCTTTTTCCTGCAGTACCAAGTCCCTCAAGCGGAGTGTGAAAAAGCATCTGATAAGGCCGTCAAATAGAGATGTCAATGGTGTGGGAACATTCTTTCCAAAGACTGCCGTTTATCATCAGGAGGTGCTGTCATATTGAGGTTTCCAATATAAAGAATACATTAAATTCTTTAATTTTATGTACAAACCTAAGATATTTAATTTAATGGTTAACCACAGAGCAAATACTAAAACAATAATAAATAAAAACTGTAGTAGAGTTTTCAGGGTTATCTCAAACCAATCAGAGTCAGTAATGCAGGATTTATAATTTTTGTTTTTCCGTAAACATAAAACAGAAACACGTACACAAAACATTTGTTCACAAGCAGTAGGAAATAAACCTTTAAACAGTGTATAAAATCACATCAGACGAACACGATAAGCTATAATTCAGTGCAACTGTCACTGCGCAGGAGTCTGATTAAATTGCTTCGTGGTAACATCGTGACCTGACGTCATACTACGATCTGATGTGAATACTACGATAAAGTGCTTGTACTCTATTTGTTAATAAAAACACTTTATATTATTCTACAAGTTGTGTAAAAAAAATTGTGACACCGAGAGTGCGGACAGAAGGGAAAAGTTAAACAATTTACATTGTGTATAATGTTTATCTATAATGTACGAACACACATAAAATATTTTAATGAATTTAAAAAATTGTCACCATTGGTGGTAACACTGCCGCGAATTCAATGAATTTTTCCATATCAATGTGTCATCTTCTGTGTGATGGCAACAAAATGCCTAACGCATAATGAGTTTTCACTTTAAAAAATTGTGTAACAGTTCAAGGTTGCAGCGGGAATGAATTTTGAATTTTGAATTTGGAACAGAACACAGACCCATAAATAAGACAATGAATTTTGACGCCTTTTTGTATAAGGTAACGTGTCTTTTTATTATTCCAAAAAACCAGTCTTTTAGAAGCCATTGACAATAGTGATGATGATGTTGATGCCGATTCCAGTTACAAGCAGAGAGAGCCTACTATAGTTACAGAATTTAAATTGAAATACGGTTGAAAAAAAAACATTGGAAAGAAATTCAAATAAAGAATTCGATTGCAAAATAGACCGCCAATCTTAATGATGGCCGAAAATAAATTGAATTAGGCGTCGTTTTTTTCTTATTCTTGGGAAGGCAGTGACAGGTAGAATAGTTTGTAAACACCAATCAAAAATTTTGTCGTAGAGATTTTACAAATTAAATTAGTAAAATACAATATCAGTAAAATAATAACTATTAAGAAAGTACTATTAAAAAAAACTCTTTTATATTTTCGCGGCAATTCTTAATCAAACTATGACTTTTGTGAATAAAGTGTGCATCAAAAAAATAAGAAAAGCCTCCGGAGTTTTCGGCAGGGTCTGAGTTTCGAACCGGTGTGCGGTGGTCCATTTCCTCACTAACTTATGATATACTATTGATATTGGTTTTGTAAGTACCGTTTAGTGGTCTATAAAGAATAAATATTTTTTAATTATGAAATTTTGAACTTAAATTGCAAATTGAGACTTCGGAAAATTTGTTTTATAAAACATATTTATCACGAAGTTGAATTGGAACTCTGTATTTCGGTATTCCTTAGTTAAAATCTACAGGAAAATAACCGAATAATGCAGAGCCGTGCATTACATAGAGACAATTAGACATTAATTAAGAAATCATATGTATGTTGTACTAACTCAGAAATTAGAGAGTTAAAGGGTGCTTACCTCTTTTGTTAAAGTGTCGCGCGGGTCTGAAGTTCCAGATGTTTATGGCAGTCCCCACTAGAACAAAAAAATGTGTTATAATGAAATCTGAAAACCAGACAGTTTAGTAGTTTTGCGTCCATTGCGGTCAAAGAGACAAACAGACAGGAATACCAAAAAGAATAATTCGTATTTAATATCGTTAATATATAACATATAACCCAAGACATTCTTTTAATTTTAAATAATGTACAGACACGACCATTTCACAATTATGTAATAGTAGCGAAGAGATATAAGAACATAAATATATTGGGTGTGAAAAGGGAACCCACCACTCACCAATAGTAGTAGTACATAGATATATTATTTAGAATTAGATAATTTGGTGGATTGTATTAGCACAGGTAGGTAATAAACCTGAGTGGTTTTTGATGCTATTATTGTGTAATCCTATGTATTTAATGTTTCTTTCTGATAAATAATTAAAAAAAATTGCTTTTCAAAATTTTACTGGGCGGAGTTTTCAAAAAATGACTGTAACGACGATACTTCGTATGCTTGTCGGCAGATGGCACCCACCATCGTCCCAAAGATGGTCGTATGGAAGAATTTTGAATGATTCAGACGAGGTTTTGTGGTTTAGCGGTCAAAGCGTTCCCTATATAAAAGGAAAGATCGTGGGTTCGAATCCCGTCGAAACATTCACTTTTACCTATATATTCGATTTGAACAGTCAGCATACTAATTGCTTTGCAAAATTGTCTGTACACAAGTATATGTAGATGATTATATCGAACAGCCATAAAAGTATCAACGTCTTTATGCTAAGGACAACCATTTCAGCATTGACTATTGTACTTATTGAATATTGGTAATATTAATTTAAACTGTTCAGCATTTTTTATCTAGTGGACTGAGGTAATTTCCACGAGTCCTATATAAAAAAACAAACAACAATTTATAAATCAATGACAAATCAACTGTAAAGTTACCTTTTTAGAATAGAAAAGATTTGATAGTTACAACCTTTTATATCGAAACTAATCCGTTCTATTCGATAAAACCACCCGGTGATTGACCTAATTAAAATTCATTTGTATGGAATCCATTCTTTGCATGAATCAACAAAGGTCATTCTAGTAATAAGTAGATGTAAGTAAAGGTGATTTTAAACCGCGGATGTCGATTGGCTTCCCGGGCGTATTGACTCAGCCGAAACGGGGCTCTCATCATTTACATAATAACACCTTGTACGGCTGGTGGTGTGGTCTAAGTTTAGAGTTATAAGCGATTTGAAGGTGTGAAGTATGGAGTAATTAATTCTCAATAAGAGGAAGATATATGGTAAACCATATACTAATACAGGTTGAGGATATATCATACAAATAACTAAGCTATTCCATTTGCATTATTATGTGCTGCAAAGTTGATGACACTATTTTAGGGGTATTAAACACTTGTAAGAACATTATCTTAATGTACCATTCTGTTTACTCTATTATCTTAATATACCATTATATTTAGCTACAAACTTAAAATGTAACATTAGAATTTTATTTGGTTTCTAATCAAAGTATCCATATTTTTGCAGTATTTTAAAAGATTTAGGTTATTTGAACTTATAAAGCTTCTCAAAACTGAATTAGGTACGTCACTGAATAATTTTAATTTAAAAATGTGCTCGTTTCATTCTTTACGCTTTTTCAAATACAAAACCTACATTTTTAAAATATTGAGATTATGTAATATGTATAGGTAGCTACCCTGGGCTCCATGGTGAAAGCTTTCGATGCGACCGGAAAAACCGTAAGGATGGCGATGATAAATTAGGAAAACAAGGTATACATCTAAAAATTCTAAGCTATAGGTAGTCATGCCTTGCAGTTAAATAATATATACGTTATTTTAGTTCCTGAGTTAAGATCATAATCTCATTCTTATGACTTGTCCCATAGCCTTGGAATTCTAATTTCGAACGGAGTTTCCCTTTAAAACGTCCGTCCAAAATATTCAACATGAGAGACATAGATTCGTATTGCGATATGAGGTCACCCGAACATTGTTCTGTTTCCCTATGTTATTACGGACACAGATGTTCTGATACGAATTCACTGCATAATTTAATAGTAAACATCATGAAAGGGATAATTTGAGACATATTTAGAAGGCTTGACCTTAGAATATACATATCGTTCACTTGGTGAATCATAATCATTACATCTTCATTAAAATATTGTTTTTTTGTTTATATAAATGGTGGAAACAGACATCCGATTACTACAACTAAGATTCTACAATCTATACACACTTTCAAATCTGAAGTCCAATTATATCCGTACACAACACTTTAGTTGACTTCAGTCCTAGTACTAGGCTTTATACTAAGTAAATAGATATTCCTTAGCAATAAATATGTTACCATTTACTGTTCGGTCTAAGGACCAAAGAAAAAGAAAACATAGAAAAACAATAACAAGAGACGTTCCGGCTGAAAGTTCTCATTGCACAACTATTCCCGATTAATTATCCTAGGCGTCAGGGCTTGTTTACCGGTTAATGTATCAAACCGGTTTCAGTGTAAGTACATAAGAGCGTTTCATTTAGGTTTGACTCTACCTTAACCGATAAAAAACCATTTTGGTTTGAACTCAATTTACCGGTTTTGATTTCGCTCTTACCGACAACATCGATGCACCATTCACATTCAATTCGCGCGGACTACATGTGTTATCCACTAGTACAAAATTTCAATTTTCAAGCGTAGGGCTAAAGTGCTTCCATATTTTAAAGGAGTGGTGAAGGTCACTAAAGTGTAGTGCGAGCGTCGTCGGTCGCGTGGACTGTATGCGCAGTCCATTTTCAATTTAATACAATTTTTTTTAATAAAATTTATTTATTTTAATTATCAAAATATTATAAAAGAACAGTTTTTCTAATCAAATATTCTATTGCTAAATGATATTGGTAAAAATTCTATTGATAATGGCATGTATTAACTCCCTATAATTTTAATTATATATAATACTAGCTGTTGCCCGCGGCTTCGCCCGCGTGGTTTATTTTTTGACAATTACCAACTCATTTTTGACTCATTATTATTATTAGCCCACATAGTTATTTAATTATTATATTGCATATTTTATAACCACCTTCGGTTCGCCGACGATATCGTCATAGTTGCGGAGTCGCTGGAGCAGCTGGGCGAAATGCTGCACGGCCTAAACGAATCCTCTCGACGCGTCGGCCTTGGTGTAAACTTGAACAAAACCAAGGTTATGTTCAATGAACACGTTATACCGAGACCGATTGCCGTCGAAGGGGCCACACTCGAAGTTGTTCAACAATATATCTACCTGGGGCAAACCATACAACTTGGTAGAAACAACTTCGAGAAAGATCTAGCCAGAAGTATCCAATTGGGCTGGGCAGCGTTTGGCAAATTGCGTCGGGTCTTCTCCTCCCCCTACAACAATGCCTAAAAACAAGAGTCTTCGACCAGTGCGTTCTGCCTATTATGACTTACGGTGCCGAAACGTGAACATTGACGGTGGGGTTAGTCTACAAATTGCAAGCCGCTCAGCGGGCCATGGAGCGAGCTATGCTTGGAGTCTCTTTGAAGGATAAAGTTCGCAATGAGGTCATCCGACAAAGAACTAAAGTTACAGACATAGCTCGCAGAATAACCAAGCTGAAGTGGCAGTGGGCTGGCCACATCTGCCGGAGGACCGATGGTCGCTGGAGCAAACGAGTCCTCGAGTGGAGACCGCGAGAAGGCAAACGGAAGGTAGGACGCCCCCTAGCCAGATGGACTGATGACTTGAAAAAGGCGGCTAGGACAGACTGGATGCATTAGAAGAGGCCTATGTCCAGCAGTGGACTGCGATAGGCTGATTGATTGATATTTTATAATGAACAAAACTAAATCACAACTTCTGTGTCTTAATTATGAAATAAAAATAAGACTCCCAATAATGCAGATCGCATGTCGCTGCAACTTGTCGAGAGCATCTAATAAGTACTTTGCGGAGCTATCCCAGAGATGCGAGCAGTATTCCACGCAGGAGCGAATTTGTGTCTTGTAATGAAGACACCGCTGCTTCGGCGTGAAAAAACGTCTCACTCTGTTCAGGACTCCGAGTTTACGAGAAGCTGTTTTGATGATGCTCTCGATATAGTTCTTGTTCATCAGTTTGCAGCGAACATCCATACCGAGTATATTGAGGTTATCCTGAAATGGCAGTGGCGTGCTCTGAATAGTGCGATGAGGAAGGAAAGTAGAGAGCCAGCATTTACCTGCAGGAACTCCGAAGCTCATCCATCACAAGGAACGCGAATGCGGCGCCCCTGCAAGAAGCTAGCAACCCAATTGCACAGTCTTGGAGGCAGACCGAAGGTTGGTAGTTGGCTAAGAAGCGATTTGTACCAGACTCTATGGAAAGCTTTAGCGATGTCCAGGCTAATAGCCAGTGACTCACCATGCTTGTCCATAGCCTCACCCCAAAGATAGGTTATATACCGCAGAAGATCGTTTCGGCCTAAAACCTTATTGCCGGTCAGTGATCCTCTAGGTGACGCATGAGCTGTGTGTTGATGAGGTGCTCAAAAACTTTACACAGCACTTAGGTGACGGCTATGGGTCGATAGTTGGCTGGGTCTGAGCGATCTCCCTTCTTGGGAATCGGCTGTATATTCGCCTCTTTCCACGCCGTCGGCACTACTGTACCCGAAATGTGGGAGAGTTAGTACAGCCGCGTGAGCATTGTAGACAACTCCGCTGCACATTTTTGAAGAACCACCGCTGGTATACCATCCGGACCACTGGTTTTCCGGACATCGAGTGACTGCAGTACTGCACGGACGTCGCCTTGCCTGATACGGATATCAGGCATTGCGTGGTCACTGTTGGGTGGTCGGTGGCTGCATACCACAGTCCTCAATTCGGGAGTTGGTCGTAAATAGATTAACCAGAAAAATTGTTTTCTCTTGCGGCTCATGGGCCAGGGATCCATCAGGGTTGTGCAGGGGGACGGGGGAGGGGCGGGGGCAGGGTAGCTGGGCTGCCGGGCTGGTAGAATTTAGCTTGCACGGCTCTGGCCAGTACCCAGTAGCCACGGCTGCCCGTGGGATGCACCACTAGGTCTTGACCAACCTGTGCTATGCGCTGGGTATTTTGCAGACCCTTTGCTTTGTTGTACCCTATGTTGGAATCGTTGTGCCTTACCTTACCCAAGCGCGAAACGCAAACTGTTTATGATAAACAGCCTCTGCTCACGCCCGAATCAAGGGCGCACTCCGCGGGCACCGGTGACATCAGTGTATGGGATATAGTACTCCATACCCAAAACTGATCTCACGGACGACAGCAGTTGCACTATCCAATGGGTCTTTACCTACAAAACAGCGCTCAACCCAAAGGATAGACGCAAAATAGTCACGCAGTCCATCCCAGTCCGCTGACGAGTAGTGCCAGAGACGCCGATTTCCCTGCACTGGTCGTGGGGTGCTATTAAAAGCCCCTTGGAACCCCCAAAAATACCTACTCAGCGTTCGGAAACCGCTCCTTCGCCTCATCTGCCGCCTGACTCAGACATTCAAAGAATAGTGTGGTCTCGGCATCTCCGGTATGGCAACGGTAACGGCACACATAGATTTGTGTCGTACAGCTATGGTCTACGTGTACCCACGGGACAGAAAAGGATGGGTCCTTAAGGCAGAGCAAACGACGACAACAAACATCCGCCCTAACAAACACGCACTCCCCGGTTTTGGCACGAAAATTTTCCTTTGGAACATGGCCGGGGTAGAGCAGGCCAGGTGTCGTCATGCGGCATATTTGTGTCTCCGTCAGAAAGAGCGTGGCTGGTTTCGCCGTCTCTAGTTGTTGGTGGACGGCGTTGAAGTTTGCATGGAGCCCACAGATGTTAGTAGACTCCACCTCAAAAAGCGAGCTAGTGGGAGAATAAAGAGCCGCTGTGTTGCCATAATCTCTGATATGTACTGCCATGGTAGGGGGTAAGAGAAGGCGTGAAAAAAGAGGTGATTGTCGTGGCAGCACCGCGTGACAAAGCGCAGGAGATTGGTTTTATCTGTGGTTGTGAGGCATGGCGAGAGCCGACGCGCCGAACGGAAGGTGCCTCCCCTCCTGAATATATGGTCGGCGGGTTCCCACATCCGGTCACCAACCTGTACGACGAACCATTTTAGTATTATGCGCGGCCTGGTGAGGCAGTCTCCCAGGGTGGTTAGCCCCAGTTGAGCCTCTGTACCTACTATGCCGCGAGCGGCCCGCGACACCAGTTTCTACGGGTCTCCCTGCTCGGCGGGTCACCCCGCACCATCCCCACCAAACTACGCCAATACCCACTGGTCCCACTAATGCTGCGACTACCACCACCTCTGCCCGGCTATGTACTTGCTGACTCCTGAACGCAATTCAACCGAGGTTGCTACCCACCCGGTCAAAATTTATGACAAATTTATTCCATCAAATTTCTACCACCAGTAGTTATAACGTATTTTACGCCGCATCCTTCGATTAGACATTTCTTTCGTTCAAGTAATCAAAATAAATAACTATATATTTTGTTCTTTCTCTTATGACCCATTCTTTACTTGAAAACCCTAAAATAATTAGGAGCAAAGCTGCGAAATTACCAATAACTTAGCCCACTTTAAGTTAGCAATCGTTTAAATAAATGCATCACTCTCTGAACAATTACAATTTACAAGCAAGTTGTGACGTGCTTAGTTCAAACGATGCCGACGCGGGTAGGTACGTGTCGCTCTGGATTAAACCGGTTTATTAAGGTTTTAGTATGGTTCCCATTCTGGTTTCGCTCTGAATGAAACCTTTACAAAAAACAGGTTTAACCTTTATTAACCGGTATTTTCTAAACCGGTTTCAAGCCCTGCTAGGCGTGAATCATCGCAAATATATCAACTTGCATAGTAAAATCGCGTTGTTAGGAATGATTTTGCTTTGATTCTACCTTACGCCTAACACCTTTTACCTTTTCTGTGTAATTCATATCTAAAACTACTTAAGCCTGCATTTTGGAGCTCGGGATAAAATATAGAAATATACAAATACTCGTAACTTAAAATAGTTATGAACAGTGTTCAGTGTTCTTGTTTTTAAACTATACATATATACAGTAGAATTGTACAAAGGAGCAGCCACGGAGCCCTAATAGGGGTGATCTAAACAACTCTTTCAGTGGTGGGCCATTAGTAACAATTCAGGAAGGTCAGACGATAGCCGCCTCCAATATAGCTAAAAAACATCAAGCCACATCATATTTAGGTGTACCCAGGCCTCTATGGCGACCCGAGTCTGCGGGTGCGAGGGATATGGTTCGCTACTAAAGACCCAAAGACGGCGGACGTTTTAGTCCGTTCGAGTCCGACATAACCTCTCTCATCGGCTACGGTGGGGTTGGTACCTATTCGTGGTTTTCTATTGATATCGTTGGAATTGTTCGTGAACTGTGGGTGAGTGTTGGATCTCCCTCCCTCCCCCAATATATACCTAATATCTTTTTGCTTGCTTTGAAGTGTGTGGTTTCGATTATTGATATTTTGCTATTGATATCGTTGGAATTGTTAAACCGTGGGTGACCAGTGAATTCCCCTCCCAACATTTTTTTTGTAGTGGATGTCGGCTTACTACTACTTTCTTCACTACATAGTATATGATAAAGTCGCGTTTTCTGTCCCTATTTTTCTTGTCCCTTTGTATGCTTGAATCTTTAGAACTACGCAACGGATTTTGATGCGATTGATGTTTCAATAGATAGAATGGTTAAAGAGGAAGGTTTATATTTATATAACATCATGCTACGACTAACAGGTGCCGAGCAGGAATGAAAAGTGTTGCAAAAACGGGGTGACGCAGACGAAGTCGCGCGGGTCAGCTAGTAACCTATATAACTTACGTAAGTAATTTCGTCAACAGCATCACAAACGCAAGTGCAGCACATAATGTAATGATGAAATGAACATACACATACCTGAATGTAACTGGCCAGTCGCGGTCATTAAATGTTGCCGCTCTGTTACTCTGTGACCACCGATCTACGTATTGTAGCGGCACCTATAACTGGACTGTGAATGGCTGTACATTCGTTTCTGTCTCTAGGAGCCAGTGTTTAGACCCTACGATTTGTCGTATCGTGCGCCTGGATGGTATTGCTGTTATTATTTTTGTGGTGGAGTATTTAGTTTTTGGAAATATCAAATTATATTAGCCGTGGTTACAACCTGGTCGTAACGTTAAGCAAATCAGAAGGCAAATTATTGTATTTATCATATGATATGACGTTAATAACTAGGTTTTTTTAACCATATATTTTACAACGCGAAAGTTTAAAAGTCTTCTGTGGAGTCGACAGCATTTTCATTCCTATCAGAGTGGCAGAATTGGTTTTGAGTTGCCATTTGTATGCCTTTGTATGCTTAAATCTTTTAAACTACGCAACGGACTTTGATGCGGTTTTTTTATAAATAGAATGGTTAAAGAGGAAGGTTTATATGTATATAACATCATGCTACGACCAACAGGTGCGGAGTAGGAATGAAAAATGTTACAAAAACGGGGTGACGCAGACGGAGTTGCGCAGACCCCTAGTTATTTAGAAGTTGTATTATTGTTGTTGATAGATAAGTAAGTTGTAAGTAGATATTAGTTCAGAGTGCACAAAGTATTTCCAATAATTCATCTTTTTATCTAAGACACGTCAATGTGATTTCACCTCGCCTGGCGGTAAACTATAGACAGAATTTCAGGAAAATTCAGCTGGCTGCCGATCGCAATGCTCCGTTCTCTCAATATCTTTACATTCCGAATTCGATAGCGTTTCACGCTAAGGGCACAGATGTTTTTACATCCCGCTTAAAGTACCAGGGACTGTGGAAAACACGTGAGTAGGTAAGGAAATTAAAAAAGCGATGATGCATCAAATTAAAGCAAATGATTATTTGCAAAAAAATGAAGTGACAAAAAGAAGGTGCTTAATAAAAAAATTCTTAAGAAAATAAATTAAAAGCTCATCAAAAATCGTACAGTCTAAACGTATCTCATAATTAAAGGTGGTACCGATAACTTCGTCCCCTCACGACTGCCGCAATCTTAGACACCATCAATAACAAATTAGTTTTGTTACTATTGTACACAATAGTACACATCACATAATACACAGTACACAACAGTACACATTCCGAATAGACAACTTTTATTTCTTTTCATGTTGTCATTAAGAGAAATTGGTAGTCAGCTTCAGAACCGTTTCATTTATATTTAGTTTGTGTTATACAATATTTTGATATGCTTTTTATGGCGCCGATGTGGCTTTTAATTAGACAAGAATTGCTATGATGTAGAAATTATTATTTGCTCTTGTTTTTGATCAATACATTGTGTAGTTTATTACTCACACCTCTAAGTTAAATCCGCTTGGAACCGTCAAAAATCGATGAAAAATATAACTAATCCACCATGGGATTTTGACGGGTGGAACAAGCCAAACATACCTGTTATACAATAATGTTAACTGAAATATTTAATATATAAAATCTTGGAAATGTAGAGTAGACGAAGTTTAAGAATCGATTGGCTCCTGGCAGAATAGAATTTGGATCAGCCCATTTCTTCCCATGCGGTGTCGTACTGGATGACTAAGGGATAAGGTTACTTGAAATCAAGGAAATATATATAGCCCAGACTCAGCTTCATCTGCCTGACTTTAGTCAACAATTGTGCCCGAAATCAATACTGACTTTACCACTGGGCACTCGGGGCACGTGCCCAGGGACCACCGCCTCAAGGGGCCCATCATCTTAAGAAAAATCTAATACTATAAACTTTCCAAAAGGGCCTCTAAAGTCTTGTGTGCCCAGCCCGAAATACGGCCATAGCCTTACCCTTACTACGTGACTATGTCGTATAGTTCATAAGTAATTTATTTGATTTAGAGTAGGTTATGTAGTGTCTATTTGTCCCTATGATCTTGAGGTCACTTGTATTTGAGGGATTGGTGTTCGGATGTAGAGGAAAAGCTTTTGACGGACGGAAGATTTAATAAGTAGTTCTTTGTCAGTTGTAACATACTAGTAGTTTAGCACTGCCAATTAACGTCTTGTAGAGTATATTGTATATTGTATATATATTATATATTGTATTATTAATTTTGACGTTTATTGGTCCATCAGAATAAATGACTTTTGAATTATAATTTTTTCTTAACCCTATCCCTACTCGTATGTTTTCAAATACCGTTCAAGAAAAGTGTGACCCCGGCCGGCCTACAAACTTGACAAGACGCAATTCTAAAACCAACATAAACACACGTATCTAGAACAGCTAGTACCGTTTCCTAATCAAAATCATCATACAAGACATCCAACCGCGTTTCAAAATAACCAATAAAATTAATAGTTATGTTAGTCTGTACATAAGGCAGCCGTGTGTATGTCTGTAACAATTTGTTAAGGCCATTAGTTTGTCCATCACGGCCCGATTAAGCCTAGTTTCCACAACGGTCGGCTAAATATTGCGGTTGGTGTAAGTTATGAGAGTTCGCGATTAAGTAATCGCGATAACGTTACGCGGTAGGTACGTTTCATTAAAACTATGCTCAAAGGGAAAGACGCTTGGACTTTTAAAAATCTCTTATTACTGCTATTTTAAATATCTAGTGAAGGTAGGAAAAACTGCACGCGTTACCTCATGGCAACCGGATATGACATTTATGAGCGTGGGCCTGGGGGCGACGGGTGAAGCCACCTATATTACCCTAACATTTCTATGTGCGCCTCCCCATATCCTGGGGCTAGATGTTGACACCGTGATCTCCACACCAAGGGTCTGGGTTGGCTAGCTACTATGTCACTTCCACCAACTGAAGACCCGAAGACGGTGTGCTTTTCAGTCGGTGCCAGTCCGACATAACTACTCTCACCGGCTCCGGTAAAACAGTGGCAAAAAGATATCGTAGTTTATAAAAAAGACACCCCAAGTAGATTTAATTCCTTGCCAACCTGGCACCTCCTTCTTCATATAGGTTGTGGATATCCCACTGATAGGCAGATCATAATTATTCAAGTTTTGTTTGATGATGTATTAGAGAACAGAAAGTCAAAAGTACCCAGTCCAGCGAACTTGCATAAAAGGCAATGTTATTATATAAGAACTTCTGAAGCGTATACCTAAAAGCATAGGAGTAAATATCGAACTTTAATTTCTGCCCGCCACTAATGGAAAACATGCAGTTTTCTCATCACTTGCACCACATAAAAAACCGAATAAGCTACGGTAATACAGAACTTCGCTATTCCGATATCAATAACACATCATCGTGGGATAGTCGTTAATTGATAGACCGTGGTGACATTTCACTGCGGGTGCCTCACACGCGCGGCGCGTTTGATGTACGGCGGCCATCTTGCGTCTACGCACTAACAAAGCGTACCGCCTCGATTAAATTCGTACGTACAGCAATGCGACACGGTTCTATTGGGTGACCGTTTAATTATTTCAGCGGCACTTTTACTGTCCCTTTAAGGACTAATTAGGGAATTCAATAATTATTGAATTTCAATGAAATAATGTGTGATAAAGTGGACATGAATTGCGATGCTATGATCGGATATTTCAGAAATGTCAGATATCTTTGTGGGGCAGTTGTCTTTGCGCGTTTCTTTTTGCTTTATTAAGTACCTTACATGTTATTACAACTACAAAACAAAATTATCAATGTTGTAGTTAACATCACGACAGAAATAAAATTAGTTTTTACGTTCATCAATAGCTTAAACGGTTATGTTTAACTCTCGCATGTAAAACCGATTCGTTTTAAATAACATTTCAAACTCGATTCTTCGTGATGTGTGATCTCGTTCAAGACCACTATGAAGTACTTACCTACCTAAGAATTTAGTATTTTAGGGTGAATTCGTACCTACTGGAAGAAATGGTTACGAGAAAATTCGGCCTCGCATTGACGCTCTTTTGCCTTCAGATATGTAACTATGAAGTCTATGAACTTTTCCCGAACATAAGATTCAAAATGCCGTGTATATGGCAACCGGTAATAACGCGACGGGTTCATGTGCTATTGTGCAGTGCAAATAACCATAATTCATACATACTATATGTATATGTAATATTTGCATTGAACGGGGATCGAACCCACGTCTCCTGCGTAGCAGTCGCGTTCCTAACATGGCTGGCCACTGCTCTTTTAATCAATTTTTAATAATATTTCTATAATACCTACCGTACTCTTCTTCAATTGAGTACCAATTCTGATGGCATATAAAGCTTACACTTTAGAGCATCGGGCTCCACTGTCCTAATTCTGTGAAAACTAAAGCGATTGCAAAGTCTAGTCACTTAAAATGTTTTGTACTATTATTCTTCTCCGCTTAGCCACTGGCAATAATACTGGAAAATGCTAATCCTTAATTTTCGTCCTCAAATTTCTTACTAGAAACCCTTGATAACTTACTAGTTTATATTCAATCTAAGTAAATTAAAAAAGTATTAGGTAGATACTTAGTCGCTTAGCTACTTGGTTATGCGTCTTGACTCCGTTACCGTCACTTGGCACTTGGCGCCATGACGCGTAAACAGGGGTAGATAACACCGGTGACATCGTTATAACTAATTACGTCAAGATATTAAAATGGGACGGTCGTTATGAAGGTAATTTAACTTATAATCTCGATTTTTATTCTGTGGTTCAAGTTCGAAGTCATCTGAAGTACAATATTTTTTTTATATAAGTATCAAGTTTTGTTGAAAATAGCTTAAACATTTCGCTTCACAAATAATGATAACAGTTTTACATATTATAAGAAGAAGACTTCCCGCTACGACATCATCGATGGAATCGATGACAACGCAAAAATGCCATCGATTCGACAAAAGAAAAAAATAAGAATAATGACGAATTTCCTAGCTTACTATCGAATTCATGTTCATCATGTTCATATACCTATGTGTTTTTTTTCTCGCAATAGCTTCAATTCCGATAGTTCCTACGCCGCTGTAGCATCTCATGCTAAATTATACACCAAATAATGTATACTGCACATAAAAATATAATTCAGAGGTCAAGGTTACTAGGCCAACCAAAAGTTAACATACTCATAAGGCTCTCAATCCACTTTATTCGCCAGCTATCTTTATGTGACATTCATTCTTGTTATAATAAAACTAATCTTCTGTACTTATTATTATTTCTATAGCAATTATATTCCAACATCACAAGACAACAAATTATCAATAAATACACAACAAAAAATATTTCAACCAATAATTTCTATCAGAACCACAGTGCTTATCACGTGCATTCCCGCCACTTCACATTGTACCGAGAAAACCCAACCAATTATAAAGATACATATCAAATGCTACAAACTTCAACAACAGAGACATCCCCACCGTGACCGGGTTTTAATTGAAAAAAAAAACTCAATTAAGGTAATTACAGGCAGGTGGACGTGTGACCAGAGACTTCGGAATTGTTTTTGGGGTTCACTGTGAATTAGAACCATTCAATTACTCTTTTTTATGTGCTTGTAATTTTATAAGTACATTACCGCGGAAGCCTAGTGGTAGGGGTAATGGACTGCTGAGACGAAGTCTCGGGTTCGATCCTAGGTTTTACCATGCCATACACCAATGATTTCGATGCTTTTTGAAGTTATGTGTGTATTTATAGCAACTTTATGCTGAGCTGTAACCCGTTGACAATCTCATTTAAATAAAATAAATATGTAAAAGTGTAAAGGTATGTCTGCAAAGGTGTAAAATGTATAAGTCGATAAATTGTAACTAAGTAATTGAGGTTGTTAAAGAACATTTTTCTTTCTTTCTTTATAAGTATCCGGTTAATACATTTCCTAGGAGTTGTATACAATTCCTAGATTTCATACATTTTCGGTAACACATGTACCTACCTACTGATCGGGCGTTCTAGTTCAGTTCGTTCTTGACACTTTTTATAAGTTTCGCGGTAAACTTTGGTAGTTTTTTATATCGTGATTATTGTTTTTGAACTTGTGATGTTATCGTTATGTTCGCGCAATCGGTTTGTGGGCATCGTCAGTGACCTTGACTATTCGTAGAAACATTATTATGACAATAAATGCGTCATGTTGACTTCATAAAGTTCTAAAATTGGCGGGTCAAACCCTTTTTTCTTGCTTTTGCATTGTACCTAATCTTATTTTTCGTTCAAAATATCCAATAATCATGATCAATTTTATTTTCTACCTTAGTATAGTGCACAGGGATTTTAACAGGGTAGGCAATGTGACAAATAGATTACGTATCTACATCAGTACATTGAGTACCTATAATACATTTTTTATTTTTTTATTCAGGGCACGTCAATTTGACTTAGCCTCTCCTGATGGTAAGCTTAAGGCAAAGTCTGAGGCAAGACGTTTACCATTACAAACATGTAGGTATAGTGTTACAATGATGGCGCTCGGTTAGACCTCATAAGATGCTTTTCTCGCCACGCTTTTAAAGGAGCTGGGACTATAGTAAGAATAATTTATTTAATTTGAGTTGGGTATATCAATTTGTCTCTATGGAACGCACACCACTGATTCCACTTAATTTGTATTATACACTTCTAATATTTCTAGTTCTATACCTAAGTAGCAAAATTCCTATTAATGCAATATGTATATCCCTCAACAAAGTGTTAACCATAATTCAGTTGATTTAAAGCCACTGTCCTGAAAATACAGTGACAATATTCCAAGTAAACTCATCCCGGGACAACTGGACCGGTAAAGGCGTTCCCCATTTGAATTATGCGAATTCCTAATAAATACGGGACAAGTGTCCGTAAAACCACGCGTGTGGTCACCGGATGGGCATGAACGGGACATTGTCGATATGAATGGATCATTATTTGTATTCAAACAGAAATTATCGATAAAACGTTCTGGATATATTTTCAGAATCGTTTGAAATAATCGAGTCGGAAAGTAGGACGACTTCGGTGTGACGTTTCGTACGATTTTGCAATATAGTTGCAGATTTAAATATAGAGCGGTGTACTAAATGTCATAGTTTATTGTGTGCGCAATGTCACATTGCAATGTCAAGCTGTCAGATTTCACAATGTCAGTTAAATCTATGAATATTCAAATGACCAATTGCCCCCTAAAATCCAACCACACGTCCTGATCGACTACCTGATCTCGTGGGGGGCGGACACACGGAAACGAATTTACTGGCGTGGCTAACGTGGCTCTGGAAGACTTTTTTAAAAACTTGACATTGGCGTCTCGCCATTAATTTTATAAAACATTTACATTTACTAGAGACTGGCAAAATTACGGCTATCCTGCTGCAGAAGCCATATTGAAAAAAGAAGAAGAAGAAATGACCAATTGTCTTATATTGAAGACTTTATCTGACCTAGAACATCGCGATCGCCCTTAAATGTCCTAGGTCAGGCAATATTGATAAAAGTCAAAGGTTATTAATTTGATTGTCATTTGTCAATGCCATCCGTCGCCGTCAATTTTTCCTGATTTCCTAATTTCAACTTTATGCTGTTAAAAGCTAGGCTCAGTGGATAAGGAGTCCGTGTTACGATCGAGAGGCCTTATTCGATTTCTGGCCATTACACCGCAGACGTGAACCCACCCCTAACACAAGCCATTGAGCTTAGCTGGAGGTGTTAAAGGGAATATTAGTGAAAACGGCTATCAAATTATCGAGAAGGTGGTACTAATGTAGGTTTTTTTTTATTGGTGGCACGTCAATTTGACTTCACCTCGCCTGATGTTAAGCTGAAGGCAATGTCTCATGAAAGAGGGTCACCATTGCAAACACGTTCAGTGCTACAATGGTGGCGCTCAGCTTGACGGCCTCATCAGATGCTTTTTCACGCCCCGCTTAAAGGACCCGGGACTGTAGGTACCTATTTCCACTTCTACATAAGCACCTAAGTGCTAGGAAATCTCCACAGCATCTCTCTTTTCACTAGCAAACATTAAAGCGTCAAGTGGTAGTACAGATGGCACTGATTTATTTCATAATAAATTTACAAAGTAAGCACAAGCTTGATTTTGGTTGTTTATGTTAGTCTTCATCATCATACACGCCTGTAATCCCCGAAGGGATAAGCAGAAGTGTATTAAACACCCACATTTTGCCAACTATGATTTTCGGTCCCACGTAATAGCAGGGGGCGAGCCCATCGCCGCCAATTGGGCACTTTGTACAAGAAGGGAATGCTGAATATAAATCATCATCCGAAACTGTCACGAGGAGCTGAACCTCGATATTTTCCGTAAAGCGATTGCCATCTGGCCTCCACACCCTATAGGTATAGGCGATATCGAAGAATTGCAGCTAGACCACTTGTTAAACTTCTCAGGGCTCCAACTACTTGTAACGACTGCCATAGATGTTTGTATGACAACCGGGACCGACGACGGCTTAACGTGGTCTCAGAGGCATTTAACGTGATTTCCGAGGCACGACCAGACCAGTGTAAATAGACATATTCATGCATACAAAATATTTGCACTACGCGGGGATCGAAGCCGCGCCTCCCGTTTATATAGTTACTAGAAACAATTTCGAGGACCCCTAATACATTTCATATCAAGAAAGAAAAATGCGTTTATTTTCGCAAAATATTTGATAACCACTTCTGATTTCACCTAACTGTAACTAACGAGGAGGTAGATATGTATAATTTTGTGATTTTTTTATTTATGGCACGTCAATTTGACTTCACTTCGCCTGATGGTAAGCTGAAGACAAAATCTCAGAAAGAGGGTCATCATTACAAACACATACAGCACTACAATGGTGGCGCTCAGCTTGACGGCCTTATCAGATGCTTTATATACATAACATATAAAAAGTTCTGACATTCACATTACCATTTTTCACGCATGACTACTTTATAGTATTGCCCTTTTCTAGTACATTTAATTACAAAACAATCATCTGTTATTTATTTCTAGTATACAGGGGCTTAGGGCAATAGCTCGTAAACGATTTTTTACGTATTTAGACTACAGTGAGGATGGTTAGTCATAACTCAGGCGTAACAAAATGATTTCTAACTACAGACCTTTAATTTGCGAATAGAATTCTAATAATTGGTAGACCACAAAGCAAATTAAAATGTACGCAAGTGCATAACAACTTAACACTAATGTTTGAAAAGGATAGCGTAAGCAAATTGCCTAGGACAAGAAAAAAATCATATCAGTTATTAACTTTTTTATATTACTTCTACATATAAAACTAATACTACTACTAAAAGGTAGGTACATTATATTACTACAATATGGGGTTCTTCAAGAAGGGCATTAGAAGGTTTCTACAGGGTAGACAGCATGTGTATGACGCCTCTGGTGTTGCAAACGTCCATAGGCCACGGTGACCGCTTCCCATCAGGTGGGTCGTGTGCTTGTCTGCCACCTAAGTGGTATAAAAAAAAATTAAAAAAATATTCCGGTCGCCAAATTGAGTGCACCTCGCCTGGTGGTAAGCAAAGTTGCAGTCTGACACTGTTGTGTTTTCGCGTCTCGCCTAAAGTATCCGAGATTGTAAGATGAAGGTAACACGTATGCTGGCAGAGAAAAATACTAGTTTCTACATTTTGGGTATTTTCTATCATGGAAACGTAAAACTCATTTAGTTTCATATACATTTTCCAAAGACATTAAGTTTTCGTGGGGATTATGCGTCCGTAAAATAATTACCTTCGCTAAATACAGAGCTCATATAATTTCATCTATATAACGGCATCATAAAGTGGAATATTCTTGCAGGTAACTCGGCAGTTTTACTATCAAACTCTAGAATTTTACATATTATGTTATTGGCTTGCCCAATACGCACGCCTCTTATTCCCGTAACACCGGTCAATATCCCATCGATTCCACTAATTTACACAGTTGCTGTACCAAGCGGTCATTATCTACTAAAACTCCTCAATGTCTATTATGTGCTCGGCTCAACGACCCCACGTGGTAAGGTTAAACCCATCTATAATTAGCCTACGTTCTGGTTTGTGTCGCGGTCGCTGTAAAAATTCATGTAAACAAACATATACTCTCACGCCCGGGTGGCCTGACTACACAACACGTTTAAAAAGGTCATTACATCCGTGGATAATAGAAGAGCTCCAAGTGTATCGGATTTGGTATGACTATGTGACTCATTGGCTATTTTTTCTGGTGTACCGTTTGTCATTTGCTTTTGTTTGGATTACCGAAGTCAATGTACCTACATTGAAAATTGGATTTTGTTATTCTAAGTTTACATTGGCTTACGAACTGAGATTGAAATTCATTCGCATAAACTCACGCCTATATCCCCGAAGAGATAATGTATGGCAGAGATGCTAGCACTCACACTTCGCAAATTTATTTTTAGGTCCCAATGTAATAGGTGGCGAGCCTATTACCATTAACCGGGCACTTATAAACCTGCGATAAATAAACACATAACTTCGAAAAGCATCGAAAAGTACCTAATTGGTGTGTGCCATGGTAAAACCTGGGATCGAACCTCGAGACCTCGTCTCAGCAGTCCATTACCCATACCACTAGGTTACCGCGGTATTCAGGGCTAACTTTATCGATTCTATATTTTATTTACTTAATATTATTATCTAGAATCATTACATTTATTACAAAATATTATTGGACTTTCTGATATTTTGCCAGTGTTGCAAAAACAACAAAATCTGGATTTTTTGTCAAGATCGAGTTTCCATATCAGAAATTGCTTTTCAGTCAACTATAGGAGCCATAGTCAGGAATGAAATTCACCTTTATAGATACTTATAATACGCAATGATGACTCTCAGCTTAACGGCCTCTTTGTAACTTGCCTATGTCGGACCCCAATCTTCTTCCAGATTTCTTATCCTATATTGCACAGATGCTTAACTGTATATTTATTAATAAATGTGCTAGTAGCTATAATCCTATCATTTAACATGTTATTTTTCTTTTCATCTTCTCATCAATTCTGAATACAGAGTCTTTTAATCCGACAGTGTGTTTTATCCGGCCTTATGTTCCAAATCTTAACGTGTTTAATTTTAAAACTATACGAATTAAATGTCTGCTCACGTCTTTATACATTTTGTTTATTTATTACTAGTTAGTATACTTCTTTGATCTCTAAGAGTCTTTGTGATGGATGACTGACAATCGCCAAAGATACTATTACTTCTTAAATAACATTTTTAGTAAGTACTTTGTATTTATTTCATATAATGAGTCTATCTGTTTATCAGTCAGTCTATCGCAGTCCACTGCTGCACATAGGTCTCTCCTAATGTGTACAACTGCTCCCTATCCTCCACCTTCCGCATCCAGTCTGTCGCAGCTGCCTTTTTCAGGACATCCATCCATCTCGCCAGGAGGCGCATTGCATTACATGCTGCTAAAGTATCAAACTGATCACCTCAGCGCTTTTGGTTTCAATTCAGTTGCTCAGGAGGCATTCTTACTTCCTAATTGCTTCTATGTTTCAACATACTAGCTAACAACTGACTTCCAACCCTTGATCAGCAAGTGAGGCCGTCATTGTAGCACTGTACGTGTTTGTAATGGTGACCCTATTTCATGAGACTTTGCCTTCAGCTTAACTTCAGGGGAGGTGAAGTCAAATAGAGGTGCCATAAATAAAAAAGCAGGTGTTAGATTCGTCTAGCAGGTGGTGTTGTCTTATATATATAGGGCGCTCGGGCCTACTTATGGACATATTTAAGGATTAAAAAGTTTCAATATGGCTAACATGCGTAGGAACCGCGGTAGCCTAGTGGTATGGGTAATGGACTGCTGAGACGAGGTCTCGAGTTCGATCCCAGGTTGACCATGGCACACACCAATGACTTTTCGATGCTTTTCGAAGTTATGTGTGTATTTATCGCAGGTTTATAAGTACCCGGTTAATGGCTCGCCACCTATTACAATGTGCGTGCTAGCACCTCTGCCTACCCCTTCGGGGATAAAGGCGTGAGTTTATGTTATGTTATATACATGCGTGCGTACTTAAAAAAATATTACAATAGTTATTTGTGCAACAAGAGAGCAAAACTGTTTTTTGCTGCGAGTGCTGATTTTGAATCCTGAGCAAGCGAGGGATTCTAGGATTGAATCACGAGC
Organism: Pelosia muscerda; assembly: GCA_963691645.1. Lineage (NCBI taxonomy): Eukaryota > Metazoa > Arthropoda > Insecta > Lepidoptera > Erebidae > Pelosia > Pelosia muscerda. Next base: position 11,374,975 of record OY829114.1, on the reverse strand, counting down.
GTAGCGAGTGATTCTACTGTAGAATCCTGAGCGTAGTGAGGGATTCAAATGCACGAGATGCAAATAATTTTGCTCTCGTGTGGCACACATTACTTTTCACTACAGCAGCGAGAACACATAAGAAATATTACTTAGAAGATAATGCAACACTTATTAACAGAACAGAATACCTATTATTAATTAAAATAATGCTGAAATTTTGAAAAATTAAAATTAATCTAATTACTTATTGCTGTTCTGCAAATTAAAAGTTGAAAGTAAAAAGTTAAATTTTATACCCGTTATTTTTAAGGTGTGTTCAGAAACAGCGTACGTGACATTTTATTTTTCAAATGTTGATAATAGTAATCATTATAAATACTTATGCATTACTTATTTTGGTATTCAATAACATTACATAATTATTAATAAATAATGTAAATAAAATACATGGTTATTCTTTTACAAATATCTTTCAAATTTAGAATTTCGAAATAGGACCTTTGACGTGCCATAAATTAAAAAAAAAATACTTGTGTTTGTCACTCGAACTTTTTTATAGACGGCCAAGAGACAGAGTGCAGTGTATGTAATTCGAAAGTTATTCGCGGAACAATTCTTTTTGAATCTATGGTTGGCACTATTTATTGAAAATTAAAAAAAAAAAAATTAAAAAGCTACTTTGTCTCACTGAGTGAGCAAAATCGCATTTTGCACACTGTTTTTACGCAGCAAAACTCACTTGTTTGAGCTGCTGTGGTGAAATAGTTATTTGTGCAACAAGAGAGCAAAACTGTTTTTTGCTGCGAGTGCTGATTTTGAATCCTGAGCAAGCGAGGGATTCTAGGATTGAATCACGAGCGTAGCGAGTGATTCTACTGTAGAATCCTGAGCGTAGTGAGGGATTCAAATGCACGAGATGCAAATAATTTTGCTCTCGTGTGGCACACATTACTTTTCACTACAGCAGCGAGAACACATAAGAAATATTACTTAGAAGATAATGCAACACTTATTAACAGAACAGAACACCTATTATTAATTAAAATAATGCTAAAAATTTTAAAAGTTAATAATTAATCTAATTACTTATTGCTGTTCTGCAAATTTAAAGTTGAAAGTTAAAAGTTAAATTTTATACCCGTTATTTTTAAGGTGTGTTCAGGAACAGCGTACGTGACATTTTATATTTCAAATGTTGATAATAGTAATCATTATAAATACTTATGCATTACTTATTTTGGTATTCAATAACATTACATAATTATTAAATAACGTGAATAAAATACATGGTTATTCTTTTACAAATATCTTTCAAATTTAGAATTTTGAAATAGGACCTTTGACGTGCCATAAATTAAAAAAAAAACCTTCAAAATACTTGTGTTTGTCACTCGAACTTTTTTATGGACGGCCAAGAGACAGAGTGCAGTGTATGTAAATCGAAAGTTATTCGCGGAACAATTCTTTTTGAATCTATGGTTGGCACTCTTTATTGAAAATTAAAAAAAAATAATTAAAAAGCTACTTTGTCTCACTGAGTGAGCAAAATCGCATTTTGCACACTGTTTTTACGCAGCAAAACTCACTTGTTTGAGCTGCTGTGGTGAAAAACATATTACGTAACAAGAACGAACGTATAATAGCAAGTTTCGTTCGTATTCAATCTGTCACACAACAACCAGTGCATTTCATTGGCCCCCTGTCATTCCACACTAACACACCTACCTATATTTTATGATCCACTAATTACTCCACTTGTTATATATCAAGTCTATTGACAAACGACAGTATATAACACGCAATGTAACACAATACTGTTAATAACATCCATTGATGCTTTTGTTTATTAGTAAAAAACTTTTCAGCGAACAAAAGTAGCAATGTATGTTATATGAATAGAAAATTTGAGTTAGTTTATTGTTGGTAGATGTTTCATATTAGAGGTATAACACACGACATAAACGGAAGTTTTGCGCAATACGTTAGTAGGAACAATTAATGTATCCAAAGCGAATATTCGCGTTTGCGTTCACGCATCGCGCGCACAGAAGAAAGTGAATATCGTTACGACACTAGTACTATTTGTTAGATTGTTGTTTACTCTTTATTGTAATTAGATGGTACTGTTTTAATTATATACTCGGTATGTGAAGGCGGTTTAGTTATTCAGCACCAACAATAACAGTTATTTGTACTTGGTTGTTATATACCACAAGTGAATATAGATAACTAACGTAAGATATAAATTGTTGTACTGATGGGAAGTGATGGTCTGTAGATGTTTGCAACACCAGAGGCGTCATAATCGTACTACTGACGATGTAGAGGAGAGGGGGAGAAGGGAGAAGGATTGTAATTTAAGAGATTTTCTGTGCTGTCAGTGGAGAAGACGAAGCAGGGTTATATACCACCATAGGCAGTGTCAATTCAAGCCCTCGGTCGGGAAGACAATACAAAACGTCTCTAGTGAGCTTTCCAGTGACCCTATTCATTGCTGGAAATCCAGGGTATTACTTCTTAGCACTTCTTACCAGCTCACGTGTTTGCTTCTTCCTACAGTCCTGGGTCCTTTAAGCGGGGCGTGGAAAAGCATCTGATGCGGCCATCAAGCTGGGTGCCACTATTGTAACACTGTAGGTGTTTTAATGGTGACCCTTTTCCTAAGACTTTGCATTCAGCTTACCATCAGGCGAGGTGAAGTTAAATTGACGTTCCCTGTATAATAAAAAATAATTTACTGCATTCTATAGGGCGCAGGTATTTCCCCAGTCGGACTGCTGAATTAGGACACGGGAAACCGTCATGACCTACCTCCGTTGTGGAACTACAATGTAATAATTGGAAAATACGATGATCTTAAAGGTCATTGGTGAAGGCATGATCTTCACTAACATCTTCATTCAAGTCAACTGCTAGCCGGTACTCCAACGATTTAAAGACGAGGCTTATACGCAGCTTTTCTCTCAGAATTGAGGAATCAGGCATCAGGTAAAAAATCTCAAAAAAATTGTCTTAAAATACAATACTTTCTATTTACCTACCTCTAAAACTCTGGTTAGATCTCGTAGTCATTATAGTGTTTGAGAAGAACAAACGCCATCGTCCAATTGGAAGGTATAACTATATCATTTTGTTCCAATTAGATATCCATCATCATTCCATCACTTCTTCATTCTCTTTATCATAAAATATTCCAACACTAACATTTCTTCACACTCAAATCACACCTCAATAAAATACACTCTTAAATACTAAATGTTCATAAATTATTATACTTGTGTAAATAAACATACAAATAAACTAAATACTATAATTTACAGCTCGTTTTGTCGACATTTATTATGTAAAATTAGTGTGAACATGTAAAAGAGACTAATTGACTCGAATCATGAGACAGACGAACGGGAAAGTGATAAATATTGGGACATTTCTTCTTGAGAGCATAGTTTTTTAATTTCAACCTTATGACGTACAACATACGTTACAAATTACATATATCTTGTGTAGTCTGTGGATGAACTCTCGTGATAAAAAGCTTAGTATCAAGTTTCATCGTAAAACCTATAAACAATTTGATTAATTTATTATAAAGTACTTGACTATGTTGAAAACTATTTCAAATGTCTTTATCTTTATTTATAAATATTATTGCTTTTGTAAGTTGGATAATTATATTTAAGATCAATGAAAATTTTAGACATTTCAAACCAACAATTCATCAAGATACTTCTATTATGATTCCTATGATTGGTGTTGGATTGAATTAACATTTAGTACCCCACTAACCCTAAGAGAAAAGCCTACGTCAAAGCATGGTCCCTCAATCGTTAAAGAGGTTACGTTGTTGGCTTCAAAAATCAGCAAAGTAAGCAATACTTAGTGTATTTAATCCTTAGAAAACAATGAAATCCAAAGTAAGTTCAAACATTTTTAACTAGTCTCCACAAACCAACCAAATCTTCACAATAAAAATTACTATCAATAACAAATTCTTTAAATAACAATCACGCATTATATTCACAGGTGAATTTTCATTCAAACAACCATCACAAACCTTCAATTTCCACACATTTGAGACTACAGACTAAAACAATCCCTGAAACATCAAATTCTAAACGTGAAAATAAATCAACTTTTAATTCAGTGTTGTCTTGTCTGTTTGTCATTAATCAGAAATAGCCGAGTGTTTTATCGTGTGCTTTTATAACGAGACACGTGTTCGGCTGTCACCACACAGCGTGTGAAGGGGTGTAACGGGGTTTATTTTAATGTGTAAGGATTATTAAGTGTTAACTACTAATTTCTGAACTATTTTAAACTGAAGAGACTGATCGTCGATTGGTAGAGCATGATTTTTCATTATCTTGTAATATGAGTACGCTATGAATTTGTATCGTTATGCCTTTCATCATCATTATCCTAGCGTTAGTCTCGGTTACATCCAATGGTTTTACCTCGGAGTTCGGGATACTTTACGACTTTTTCTGATTCAACTATAGTTCTGATTTTAACCATTGGATTCGTTGGTACATTCTATTGTACTAGATGCAGATCATTTGTTAGTTCAAGCTCTTTTAGTTGAAATGCCTATTACTCTATATCTCTTAATTTCAAATCAAATCATAAACTGCATGTAGTTAATGATTTGATTTTAATCTCTCTTAACATTTCTATCAAAGATTTAGTTTAGTCGCAGTACTTAATGATATTTTTATATTCCATATTTATATTTTCACATTCCATATTTCGCATCATATTGTTATAATAACAATCAAATTTTTAAATAGATATCTTTTTAACAGATTTTATTTAAGTTTGTGAATGTAAAAACTTTCCAAGTTTATTTTTGTTATTTTAACTTCAATACCATTGTAGTTGCAAGAGTGTCAGAATCTTTTTCAATTCAATTTTTAATTGATTCATTTCCGCCTCCTAAAACTTCTGGCGCCACAATAATTTGTCATTCTGCCAATTTCCTTAAAATTCCTATCTCCAAATCAATTCCGTTAGTATGATCATCGACAATAATAGATCCATTAATAAGTTTATCATTCCTTTCTTTATAGTACTGTAGTATGATTATAGGCCATCTTTTACATTAGCTGTGACGATTTGAAGTTTTTGTAATGTAAAGTTTACAATGTAACAGTGGTCCTTCCTTATAATCTAGACCTTACCCTTGTTTCTTACTATCTAGATGTGATTGATTGACGGGTGAAATATAAATAATACTTTACTATTAGGATAGGTAGAGGCAACATCTATTCACCTGAACAACGTGTTAAAGCATATTTTCGAATTGATATCCTTCTGTAATTTTGTAAATCGATTAACAAGCGAGCAAGAGAGCAAAGATGGGCAGACACACATCCAGTTCTGGCAGGTTTCATCACACCTAACGAAAGCCTGCCGCCTGGACATCATCTCCAGTGGCCAACTTGGAAGTTACTAAATCGCCTACGGACCCAAGTTAGCCACTGCCGGGAAAATATGACGAAATGGGGCTATATCGAGCGGTCACAAGAGTCCTGCGATTGCGGGGTCCAACCTCAGTCCATCTCGCACTTCTCTTGATCACTGTGCCCCTACACTTGTACCACCGAAGATCTCTGTAGAGCAACGAAAAATGCTGTTGCACTAACTATTAGGTCAACTAGATTTAATAAAGCCGGATTTACCCGAACCATTAATTCGAAGAAAGAAGAAGAAAACTAAAAATTACGTTGCAAAAGTTTAAAATGTAATTCCAATAAATTTTACATCATTGCATCTTTACTGACATCATTCATTTGGGTGAATCCATCCATTCAATACACACCTTTACCATCTTGTCACAGTGCCAACGCCGTAAGCATTCCCGATCTGTCACTCGGCTCATTTGTTTACTAATTGTCGGGAACTCGGGATACGCTCCCGACATTAATGGATTTTGTCAATAGCTGGGATTCGTGTCGTACTAATTGAACCTTTCATGTAAACTATTCTAATTTTTTTGAACTTTATTTTTAAATTTATACATTGTTTTTTGAGAGTCGACAATGGTGAATGATATGGTTGATCAGGAGAAAAATAAAAAAGTAGTTCGCCTTTTTCGGTGGCGGTCATTTAGGATTTGGAATTTTTTATAGTGCATAGTATTTTACTGCTGGTTTCATCTAATATCCATAGAGGAATTTGTGAAAAAATATGTAAGTGACCATTTTGGCGCGGCAGCCATCTGGATTTTTCTTCAAACATAACTAAATACACTTCCGACTAATTTATGTTTCAAAAAAAATATCAGAATCGGTTCATCCGTTCAGGATATATGAAGCCACAGACAGTACAGACACACATACAAAAACGTTAAAATACCCCGTCGTTTTTGCATCGGGGGTTTAAGTAGCAGGAATGGACTGTTATAATGTAAAATTACAAATAAATAGTAACTCATAATTAGAGATATGCTTTATTTTTCCCTATAATGGACTAGGTATGTCAATAAATATTTGCTTGCCGTATGTATTTTCATTAACAAAATAACATCTTTGTAAAACTCACATTTCGTAAATTAGAAATGAAACTAAATGTAAAAAATATTTGTTAGCTACTTAAAAAGCAATAAAATCGAATCGAAGAAACGTTGATATGTTTATTTTATGATTCCTGTGAATTACGATTTTATTTTAAAATTTAAAGTTGATGTGAAATCACAATCAATAGTAGACAATGTGATTTGAATATAAAATATTTGTAAAAAAAATATATTGAGTTATAAATACGCCCCTTTTTTATTGTGCTCAAAGTCCCCACGGATACCTCTTCCACCAGAATCGGTGGAAGTGCTTATTTCGGGCTCGAACCGACTAAAGAAAGAAAAGTAATGAATGATAAATACGCCCTATATAGATGTTCTACATATATCTATCATAAATATTATTGTACTAGCAGCCCTAAACATCCTATAGCCGACACTATCTAATGGATATAAATTCTGGAGAACAATCACACAAACATGAAATTTCATCAGAATTAATAATATATAAGTTTTTGTTTTAATATTGACATTTGTAACTTACTAGAATATAATTTATTGATTAACATTGTACTATGTAAAATTATAAAGACTAGATATTGTAAAAACATATTTTACAGTATTTATAATATAATATATAATTTTTTTATCACCCAAAACAAAACATCATATTATCTTTATCAAACAATGATCTAAGCCTGTAGTCAAATTTGTTAGAATATACAAATCCATTTTCACAATTTTCCGTTGACATTCATACCTGTAGATTACTGCATCATCTTTGCATTCAACCTTATAACAACCCAACCACCTGTCCCAGATACGAGATTTTATTACAACCACATCTATTTCTAAGGCTATCATTCTGAGGAAGTTCGTCATCTCATCCGAATGACATACGTCTGTTCTCAATGTAAACAATACTGTCCCCAATAGCTTTCCAAGAAACTTTTATACCGTTTTAAAAAGCATTCTTCCAGGAGACACTTCGCTGTCAGATCTATGGTTTTTCTTTTATTGTGTTTATATTCACGAATGATTACTCCATAAACAATTTATTTTGTTTTTAGAGTTTTTAATTTGGTATTTAATTCTGAATTTAGAATATTAGCGTTAGTATAATTGAGCATCAGTGTTTTTAGAAACCAATTTTTAACACAATTTATTACATACTTGATATTATAATCTTAGTAAGGTTTACTCGCTATTAAAAGGTGGTACTGACATTATCATCGTCAGAATTTCAGTCATAGGACGTCCATTGCCGAACTTAGGCCTCCTCAATCCGACCGGTTGGAGGCGGTCTGCATCCAATGGTACTGATATTGAGTTATTTATTTGAATTGTAATGAGAAATAATATATAATTTTAGTGAAACTGGTCCCAAGTACCCGTCATTCCAGCAGTTGGATGGGAAGAATCTCCAGATGGAAAGCATTTAGAACCTGAAACGTGACAAATTTACTAACTACGGAGAACAATAATATGGAGCTAGTACCGATAGTAGTTAATATCCAAGAATGTAGAGAAGAAGAAGAATGGTTTCATGGCATATTCTTACCAAACCACCCACGTTCCAATTGTAAGAGTAAGTCTCAAGGAAATCATTGTATTCCAACAATAGGTTAAGAAGATAATCGTAAAACAGCACCGCGTGCGACAGCTCACTCTTTACAGCTAGTTATCAACGCCAATAACGTCCGTCCTATTTTTGTCCGGGTATAATATATCCACTAATTTATTGTGCTATAAAATTTAACTTGTCACTCACCCGGGATTTATGCTCCGTCCGTCCTAAATGCGGTTTCTTCCGCTGGCAAATTTGCTCGTGTCAACGTCTACTATAAACAACATATGAAGCGTGTAGCGTAGGCGACACAACAGAGGCATCACCGAACCATTTGCCGTCGTCCATCTGTGACGGACAAACCAACGAACAAAGGAGTTTGCTTTCTGACGTAACATATACAAAGTCTAATTTCCTGAACATGTCTTTAACGAACATCTATAAAACAATGTCATATGGGACAAAAGTTTTGACCGCAAAATCAGTCTTATTACCTGGAGATCTAAATCTAAAATTGTTTATTTTCGGTTTTTAAATGGGGCCTTTTTGAAAGTGTGTGATTTGGATCGGACAGGCGGCGCCGGCGATGTCGTCGGGACGCCAATGTTCATACAAACAACCACCGAAGCGTATCGAGGAAGGATGCTTAACACTTGTACCTCTAATTATATCCACAGCACGCTTTACAGAAACAAACACGTCTTTCTAGTTTGAAAATCGAAAAGCTTTTGAATTTTTATTGCCTGAAACAAATTATCGCGTTAACGATGTGCTAAATTCATAAAAAGATGTATTAACTTCTAAAAGAATATATTTATTAATAAGTACCTACAATTTCTTGTGTTCCCTAAATATAGTATTTAAATATGAAAGCAAATAACTAACATAGGTTAGTGGTTACCGTAGAAATAAAAGTGTATCTAACTTGTATGAGTTGGATACCTAAGCTTAAAAGTGATAACTAGGTATCATTATTTTACCTAGGTACAATCTAGTCTAGGCCACAAACAAGAGCAAAAGTAAAAAAAAACACTTCAAAGAGTAATAATAAATAAAATATTAGGAGAACAAAAATCATGAAATTCCCAGCATCCTCACCTAATACTTGAGCGAAATTAACAAGCTGGAGATTAAGGAAATTTGGAAGTAGCACCTATCACGGCAAAGCTACGAGGAAATCGTCTTGGTTCAGACATGTAATGCGTGGGGATAAAAGTAATATCGTAAGGAAGGTACTTACTATGGAAGTGGATGACTAAAAAGGGAGAGGACGAGCTAAGAGGAGATGGATCGATTATGTGAGAGATGATATGACCAGGAAAGAAGTAGAAGATACGACCGCTATCAGAGATGAATGGAAAAACCGACCCCGAATAAATATAGGATAGGGGCAGGATAACGATGATGTTACTAGTGTAAATTTGTGATCATTAAGTACTTATTTTATAGTTATGTGTTTTAACTTTATATATTTTTACAGTTATGTTAATGTAGGCGATTGTCTCAGAGAAATTAAAACGTATTCTTAAAAAATCTGTACGTCAAAAGCGAATAAAAAAAGAATAATGCACAGAGTTATGACTCAAACGGACGGGATATTTTATATTGTTTAGTTTCACTGTGACATGAAGCTCGTATACATTTTATTGCCTAATTAACTTTTTGTCAAAGCATAACTTTTTGTTTGACGTTTACACAAGCTACTGACGATCGTACATTCATATTTCTGTTTTCATTAAAAATGATACTACCGATCTCATATATAATGTCATAACATGTTTAATACACAGTAACACATGTTAGTTTAGTAGAAACGGTAGAAAAACAATATAAAAAATTAACGTTAAAAAATTCGTATGTCCACTAAAAGTCACGTGAAATGAAAACAGTTGCTAACTTCAAATGTTTAGTTTTAAATTTATTATTTCGATTGAAATTCTGTAATGTCTGGTTGGTATTTATTGGGAGATTAATGATCTGTCGTCAGATGTCTCTAAGGTCGTAATGTACGCGGACATTAGGCAGACGGACGGACTAAAATATCTCAAACTGAAACGTCGTTGTTTGTTGACACAGTCACTGCGTGGAACGGGACATTACACAAGTGACAAATTTAGCTTTTTGTTATTTTACACGTGTTCGTTGTGTACAGTTTGTTTACAACGATTAGTTTATCGTTCCGTAAACTTGAAACGTGTTACATGACATTCTTTGTAAGATTTGTTAAAGGGAATTTCTTGTTAAATACAAATTATTTACGTTAACTTTTACACTGTTTTGTAATACAAGGGTAGTCTAGCCACAGAAGTTATTTGTAATCAGGAATCAGGCATCGTTTATTTCGTTTTTCTGACTTAATATCCAGTCATAAAATCCTTTACCAGCACCCATGCTTCGTGCTTCCTTCAGTCTCAATTTTTTCTGTACTATCCTATACATCTAACGGTTTTCGTATAATTTACAATAAAGAGTTATCTGTCTATCTACCTATCTAGTTAAGTACTCAACTTTTTGAACAGAAATCTAAAAACAAGATGTCTAGTCATTTGCTGCTCTGCGTGCGTCTCCCCTGAAATATATTCCTTGTATGAAAAGTAGTCTATATTATGCTTTTTAGACGATAATTCATGTAGATACATTCAGTATTTTTTGTGTAATTTAGTGCTAAACATCTGTCAATACAAACTAGCATTCATATCAGTAATAAGAATCAAAGTATGGTGCAATTCGTCAACCAGGGGGTCCACCCATATGTCCCAAACTTTATTTCCAAATATGAAGTCATATGGTCAAAGAAACATAAAGCTATATTTACACAATCCATATTTGGTCTTGACCTATTACTTGTGTTAACGACAGACCACCCAGAGTTCAATTGTCGATCGTTAAACTAACTATAACGATGGGTTTTACGTAATATTTTAGTAACACGCCATCTTTTGGACGATTAACGATTAATATTTGTTTATATTTTGGTTATTAACATGATTGGTTTGAGAGTTGGAAGGAGATGGAGGTAATTGAATTAAGGAAGTTTCGTTTTTTTTTAAATAATTCGTCAAATAAATCTCTGGCACACCTGCTTATTGAAAGTTGGGTTAATATAGACTGTATAATGGAAAGAATGGTTGATCTTAAGATGATTAGTCAAGTGGAAGCTAGGTAGACGGAGTAGTTTGGAGCCGCTTGTAACCCTAGCAGTGCGCCTCCCCTTACCGGGGGGCTAGACGAGGACACCGTGATCCCTACATCCGACGGAGGTCATCTCGAAAAAGTGGGCTCCGGGTTTGATAGGGTGCGAGAGATATGTTGGCTACTATCTCACCTCCGGCAACTAAAGACCCAAAGATGGCGTGCGTTTTAGTCGGTTCGGGTCTGACGTAACCTACCCAACAGGTAGTGGAGTAGCTGAAAGTACACACATTTCGGTAGCTATCCATATTTAAATACTACTTACGATAAATTTTCAATGGATGGTTTGTTAACATCCATCATTCCGATTTTTGTTCGTCATCTGCACAGGGCAGGTATGGCGATGAGAAATGTTAACTTCAAGACGTTTGAGGGATGTGATACCTTTTTTAGCGATTTCATTATAACTGAAATAATTTTATCTATAAAATAAGTTTATCAATGATGAATCGGTTCACTTTCGGCGATTTACTGTATCTGACAATTTCCCGGGTCCTTTAAGCGGGGCGTGAAAAAGCATCTGATGAGGCCGTCAAGCTGAGTGCCACCATTGTAACATTCTACGTGTATGTAATGGTAACCCTCTTTCTTGAGACTACAGCTCACCACCAGCCGAGGTAATGTCAAATTGAAATGTCCTAGATAAAAAAACACATCAACATAAAATTTAAGTTCTATTCACAGTTTGATCTCTCGGATTACTCACGACATCGTAACACAAGCCTGTGTTATCATAAAAAATTTAAAACATAACAGAGTTGGGTTCCTATTATTAAGCCGCAAGTACCATCACATACGACAAGAAGCCGAAAATGGTTTACACGTGTACAAAAGGTCAGTGACCGAGCTAATTCAGTTCTTAAAGTAATGTAAAGGTATTTCGGTATGTTTAATTACGTTTAGTGTATCGAAGATCGAAAGTGCTCTGAGTGTACGCGATGATCGAAGACTGACGAATTATGGAATGTTTCTGGGTGAGGTCTCATTTTTTAACCGACTTCCAAAAAGAAGGAGGTTTTCAATTCGATTAATATGTTTTTATTAATGAAATCTGGAAGACTAAAACGAAACTTGAATGACATTAATTTATTTACTTACATATATTTCGATCGTTAGATTGACTGCACCTCACCTGATGGTAAGTAGGGCTGCAGTTCAAAGCTTGGAGGCCGCCGTTATAGGTGCTATCCCTGGAACGGCGGTTCTTACCCATCTCACCCGTCCTCGAAAGTTATTTTTTTACGCCCTGCTTAAAGGACCCGAGACTGTAGGATGAAGAAAATACGCGTGCTGGTAAAGAATTCCAGGACTTAATCTGTTTCGACCTTTAAAAGACTCGTCGAACCGTGTGTTTATTGATGGAATGGTTTGTACTGTATGTGGGTGACATAATATAAGCCCTGCGCACATTGTCCTATGTAGGAAAGGAGAGGATGGGACCTGTTGGAAGGTATCATCAGGATACTTAGTTACAACTTTGTAGTATATGTCTCCACAGATTATTAATGATGTAGATTTATCATCGTTAAACTGTATTGTACTGTGTAAAACTATTATCCGTTTCAAATAAAATTTACATAAATTCGAACATTTATGGGTGATTCTCCGAACCCTAAATTTTCGATGTCTGGAGGTTTAATTTCGTAACTGACTGACAAATCAGTTTGCAATTAATTTTAATACATACTTCAGACTATTACCTATCTTGCACAAGTTATATTTTTTTAATAATTGTTTTTTAAATATTTGAAAAAAAAAAAATTAAATCGTTCTTCTGACTAATATGGTGTGTCCGTAACCCAGTTTCTTGAACATCAGTAACAATAACATTTTTTCGTGTTCATAAATCGATGTGAATTATAATTATTACGAAAGAATATTAGTTGTTCCTTTACACAAAAAAATATGGTACTAATATTTATGATAGTTTATTAATAAATAAAAAAACTGTGAGTGTCCGGCACAAAAGTCTGATTCATATTCGCGCGCATCATTCGAACATACCTAGCCAACTACGAAACATTCAGCGACCACTTCCCGCGCTGGTGGTAGCCTGTGGCTCGGCTGACGTGGTGGCGACGTGATGTGTGGCTGGTTCGTATCGTCTTGGAGATATAAAGGTAAATATCCGATTCATATGGCTTTGGTGCACCTGTATTTCTGATTACTATGTTTGTTTTAAAAATTAAGTTGCATGGTTTTTAAATTTGAACCTTCGGGAAATATAATGCAAGTAGGGAACAGAAACCTATTTATAAATAACAATCCTCAATTGCATACCTATAGTGATTTATCGATGTTAATGGGCAAAATTCTGATTGATATGTGTCTGATTCATATGGTAAAAATGCCATATTACGTTATATTGGTGGCACCTTACGCCTGTAAGATGTCATCTCGTATATGCCTAATATTATTTACATGTCTAAGAACAGTAACTGTAAATTTCGCAGCAGTCCTAAGAACATCAAAGGGGTTTCATGTCTACCGACGTTGAGTTTGCATCCAAAAAATGATATCATGATATCATGCTGTGATATAGATTTAGGTTTTATAACAATAATTGTGAGCATTTACTGTGATTTTAATAAATAATTGACTGATTTTTATAACTAGAATTTCATTTTTATTCCTAATTCTGATTCATATGGCCTCAAATTTTTTAAAGTTAATTTTCTCGAAAACCATTTTATCAAAAAGTGTCCCTTTTTAAGACATTGTTTCTTAGCTTATAACCTTTGGTAAAAAAATGTTTTATAAGCTTAAATGTGAAAAAAAAAATTAGCCATATGAATCAGACGAAGAACGCAATTCCGGAGAAACACCCTTATGTAATACGAATATATTCTTTAAAATAAATAATTAAGAAGGAAAAAAATATTCTGTATTGACCATTAAACGGCACAAAAACGGTAAAATACAAGCATTTTTTTATTAAATATCACATATTACAGGTTCATTATTAAATAGCCAATCACACATTATGCTTATACGTTAAAATTATAAATATTACCATCCAGTTATATTCATTTCCTAGGAGAATACTCTATCAAACAAGCTACAAATAATCAAGAAAAAGTAATATTTTATTGAAATAACAAATTACTTAACAAATTACATTATTTATCCCAACATCTCTCAAATTGCAAAACAGACGGTCTACCTTCCGTTAATGAAAAACAAAAGTTCACATACCCACACACACATACCCATACACACATACCCACACACGCATATACACACAAACACCACACTGTGTCACACACACGCACTCATGGTGTTCATAAACGCACACACATAGCTACAATTCCAATTTCAAAACTTAAAAGGGATCAAATTAAAAACTCCCCTTGTTTACGTTTCACAAAGAGCCAGTGATCAATTAAAATTCTTAACTTTGTCCCTATCGTGTCATAGTTATAAAAACAGCTTTGATGTGAGCAATATACACGAACATTGTTAAGATAAAAGTTCTAAAAATATTTGCTTTACTAGGTACTTACACGTTAAATTCTTTTTTTTTAATTCTTACATCGGTAATCTTCCGTCCTTGTCATATATCTACATAATACCCATGATGTATTTGAATTATTCTAAAAAAAAATAACCAGTTTATAACAATATAATGAACTGCTAAAGTAAAATTTTCTTACAAAATACTTGTGAAGAGATTTGATTAAAAAAATTCATTGAATTGAATTTGAAATTTAAAAGGCAAAGTAAAAAATTATAAGAAACACAATTTGATTGTTTATTTTGTCTTACATTGAGAACTAAAAATAATGAAAAGACAAAATTTCAGTTTTATTTAGACAATAATTTATTTTACGATGCTGATAGCTTAAAATATGGATTCTAGAACGCATATAAAACTCTGTTAGGTAAATACAGGTTTGGATGTAGGTACACAATACATAATTATCTAATAATAACTAAAATATTGTTTCATTACACAATAATAAGAAATATCACCCAGAAACTCAATATGGTGTCTCGTGACCATTGAAGCAATAGCTAAGAACAAGAGTAGAATTTAAACGTGTCTCAAAAATAAAACAAAAGCAAAATTTACCTACACGTGTTCTAAATTCAATTTGTTCAACCGAATGTCCTTGAAGATCACCGGGCGATAAACTAATAAGGTGAACAAAAAAAGACACAACTTTCAAAACGGAGGCGACCACAGAAGTTGACATTTGACAAAAACGATTTATAATATCTTACCATCATCAAAATCGTTCGATCTACCGTTCTGCCGACCTTACCGCGAACTGTCCGAGACGTTCAACGACTGACCACATTGTGTATACCGTTTTATAATCATTTTTCAAATAATTATAACTTCTATTCACTTGTGATAAGAGTTATATTACTTTTGGTTGTGAGCAAATATATTTCGGTTTAATTATATATCACCAAGTTCAAATTTAGTGAGTTATAAAATATTATTTGGCATATTTTTTGTGGATAGTCCTTTAACGTCGAGTGAACTTGGCTTATTACTATTTTTTTAAATTTAGTCGCTATGCAGATAATACTTTTTTAAATTTTGGATACGTCAATTTGAGTTGCCCTCGCTTATGGTAAGCTGCAGGTAACTTTTTACATTAAATTTTCAAAGTTATGTAAGTATATTCATATGACAGGGACACGTAGTACAATTCCTTTTGCTTTTATTTAATCATAAAATGTAGACCTCTTTAGTGCCTACCTCGTTATAGCTCTGCACCACCCTATGGTTGACTGGTAGAGAATGCCTACGGAATTAAGTCCGCCAATGTACCTTGTGCATGAAGTTAAATAAATAAAAAAATAAAAAAATGGTCTAGGTACAGGATATATTGTGTTATTTAGAACATAAGAGATCTGTAAAAAAAATACCTTTAACTTTATTTAAAGTAAGTGGGTGCTTACTAGCAACAGAAATGATTAGTATTTCCCATAAAATTCTCCATTTAGCTCAATTTCGGGTGTTAGTAATGTAGCAATGTATTCAAATTCGGAACTGCTCGATCGTAGGACCTAATTCTTATACTTTGTAAAATATAGCTTGGGTCCTATGACAGATGTCAAAATGAAGTTGATAGGAATGTCCAAAATTCGATGAAAATATCGATACTACCAGCTATTATTGATGCATGTTACATATAATTAGGTTTAATTTAACTGTATGTATGTATTTAATTGTAATGAGAACGGAATATACGTAGCATACAAGGCGTCGGCACTCATACTGATGAGAATGAGTGGAGTGGATCAGTGGAAGTTCATATCAAACAAGATGTTGGCGCGTGTATCTTATGCCTATATCATGGCCCAAGAGCCAAACGCGGCGTGTCTTCTTACAAAATCCAAAAAAGGTTCAAGGCGTTGATGGTTTGAATGCAGGATTTTATTTACTCAATATTATTTAGGATCAAGTATATTGAAATATAAATATTATTATGATATTAAAATACCTAAGCAATAAGATTAAATTCTAATTATTTTTTTCTTATATTAATTTCAATTTTAAATTAAGCTTTATTCAAAATATGGATAGTTCATAAGTATGTGGTCACGATGATTCATCGCCCATCACTAATTAGCTCGGTATGCCCATAAAGTATGACATTGACAGCTACTACATTCAATAATAGAAAATTCAAGACTTCATGTGCGGGATTTCGATGACAGCTGTCATAGGACCCAAGCTACATTTTACAAAGTATAACCATTGAGGTAGATACGAGTATCATGTAATAGTTATATTTGCATAGGGATATCTTCAACACTTTAATAGCGCGATTCAGAATCAGCTGTTGTAGAGTAATTCGTTTTATCTTCACTGGGTAGATTACGTATATATGTCACAGTTTTCTTTTGTGGAATTCGCTAATTGTTTTTTATGCCAGTGTGAACTCAAATGGCGTCTACCCTAAAAGCCTACACGAGTCCCTGCCAACTTGCAGATTTGCTTGGATTTTCAAGATCGTGTTATCACCATATGCATAAGCATCATTTGGATGTTAAAATCACTTCGTAACAAAGAAAGCAGTGGTACGTAAAGGCCTAAAAAGATGGTGTAACGTTTTTCACCGTACAGTTCCGTTCGTGGGTAGTGTGTGACCGTCGCGCCGGACGACCGCATGAATAATGCATCGTGTACTTGTGATGATCGCGAGTGCGGCTTTGCTACGACGAATCTGTTGATTTTTATGCTTGCGTATATTATGTAAGGTTCTATTGACTTTTGAATTTAGAACTTTTTATTTTTTGACGGGAATTAACGCGAATTGCATAGGTTATAAATTATGTTTATGTTAAAAGAAAATAATATGGTTTCTAATGACAAAAGTTATTGTAGTTTATGAACTTTAGAATGGGTAACACTCTTGTAAGATTAGTTTCATGTTGGTTTACTTCTTTTGGTGCGTTAGAGAAAAATCGTGACAGTAAGTTACTTATAATTTCGTTCATTCCAGTTATTTATTTATATGGCGTTTAATAAGTGTATTAAGGTACCCTTACCCCTCTTCGACTTCCTCGAATAGGGATAGGGATACCCTCTCATATAATAACAACTTTCCTCTTCTCCTTTTTTTTCGGTAAGTAAATACTTGGGAGAAACACTACATTTTAATCGGTGTACATACATGAAGTTTGAATTTGAAGTTTTAAAGAGTATTTAAACCATACCGTCGAGGCATATGATGGTCCAAGGCAAGTTGCACGAATAAAATAGTCAAAGTCGCAGATATAAGTTGAATGCAGACCACCTCTAACCGGTCTGATTGGAAGTCGATGTTCAGCAGTGGACGTCCTGATGTTGACAATAATGATGATGAAGATGGTGATAATGATGATGATGATGATGATTTAAGTCACAACTCACAACAAATATAATCCATCTGTAAGAATAAGAAGGTGCTTATACAGCTACCCCTACATAATGCCTTTATTCTATGAACTCTCTCTCTGATGAATTTAGAAGTTCTCTACAAATTGGTTAAAAAAATTATAATATGTACAACAATATTCTACAAAAATCTTCTGCAATCTCAATATAGTATATTGAGATTTTATTTTAGACACTTAGGTACAAGAAGAAAAACAACGTGAAATAAAAATCATCTTAAATCGTCTTCAAATTATATTTTCAAGTTCAGCATACATAACCGGCACGGCAGTACCGAGTGAAGAATGGTATTTATTAACAGATCGCATTTACTTATACGGCGAGTGAATCCGTCCACTGCACGCCACGTAACAGGTAACAGGCCCGTACACTCAGGGTTGACAATTAACTCACGGAACAAAGGAATACGCCTCACTGAATGACATTGAGTGAACGACTTTGAATTGAACGAATGAAATCGAATATTTGACATCTTGGTTTGTTAAAAAGATAATTTCCTTTTTTAAATATTAGTACCGCGTATGGCACGATTAGTGTTTTATCGAGGTCTTCGGCCGTCGGCGTACGTTAGAATTCTAGTGTTATAATGTTAAATCGGGTCAAATAGTATATCTTACTATAATGGATATATTTATTTGTTTAATTTGTTTAATTTTACCCTTTTAGACGATACAGTACACAATTATCGATGGACGACTGACTGTCTGAGTCTGAATCTCACTATGAAAGCTCCTGTGCCTGTAGACAAAATGGCATTCTAATGATGGAATGCGTAGAAGAGAACCGTTTTCAATGGATTACTTGACACTCCGCTGATTTTAATAATAAAAATATGTGAAATAAATATTTTAAGTTACAAAGATTCTCATTTCATTAAATTTTTGCACTCATATTACAAATTTATGTCAATCCCATACTGTACTGAGCGCTTTTTTTTTCGCCCATAGAATGTCACTTTTGCCCCTGATCCTCTGTTAACGAATCGTTAGTGTCTTTAATCAAGAAATATTCAAGGCTTTTGTGCCGCGGTAGCCTAGTGGTATGGGTAATGGACTGCTGAGACGAGGTCTCGAGTTCGATCCCAGGTTTACCATGGCACACACCAATGACTTTTCGATGCTTTTCGAAGTTATGTGTGTATTTATCGCAGGTTTATAAGTGCCTCGGAGAGCACGTTAAGCCGTCGGTCCCGGTTGCCATACAAACATCTATGGCAGTCGTTACGGGTAGTTGGAGCCCTCAAAAGTCCAACCAGTCTAACTTGGAACTTCGATATCGCCATTGGTCATTAGACCATTGGTTGTGGAGGTCAGATGGCAGTCGCTTCACGGAAAATATCGAAGTTCAGCCGCATCACAGTTAGACTAGAAAGCCGACCCCAACTGAGTTGGGAAAAAAGGTTCAGGGAATGATGATTCAAGGCTTTTGTGAAAAAAATATCTATTAACTATTTTTACACGCGTTTTTGCCTTCTAAATTAAACATGTTATCAAAATAAACGTGTACAAAACGTCTTTAGTACATCCCTGGCTGTGGTTAGTGGATTTTTTCCGTCACTTGTCGTGGAGCGTGACAAATCCGGTCGGTGCGCACGCGCCGCCGCGCACCCTCACCTTGCGATTGTATCATACATATTAATATGAGACATTGTATTTAATAATACTTAAAATTACTATTAGCGACACTTTTGGTACAAACTACAATTATCAAAGAATCAAAGAATTAATTTCATTTATTCAGTTTAGGCACACAAAGAGCACTTATGAATGTCAAACTTTTTCAATAATTATGTACATACATTTGTCAAAAATATTATAATTTATAATAAATAAAATACTTGGTAAATAAATCATTTGAAAATGATTCTTTCGCTGGTTCGGTAGTTAAATCTCCTGAGAAGAGACCAGCAAGAAACTCAGGTAGATTATCGTTATTTAAAATAAATAATATCTAATATTATAGGATATTCTTCACAGTTCTATCCAAATCAATGTAAACATAACTTAGCTAGGTTGTATTATAGTTTCTAGAATGCAGATGAACACATTTAAGTATATATTTTATTTTTGTATATATAATTACTGTAAGTATATAGAAAAACTCAGACTGAAAACGAATAGTTATAATTATTGCGTACAAATAATTGCATTGAATAAATTAATTTATTAAACACAACCCATTTAAAAGTTGTATTTTTTAAGATTTTTTGAATAGCCTATGCTATTCTACTTTCTATTAAGTAATATTATTACTAATTTGAAAGTATATGAAATTGTTTGCATATTATTCAATAACACTTAACTAGCTTAACGAATTTAGTTGAAATTTGGTACAGGGATAGATTTTTAAATGGAATAACTTTACTGTTACTTATATCCCGGGAATAGGATCCCAGGGGTAACGGGATAGGCCAGTATTACATAAGAATACAATATCGAACTCAAACACTGCTATACTAAATAAAAACATCATAAAATTGCCAAGTACAATTACTTTACATAAAGTCATAAGATTGCCAGTCTACATAAAATGATATTACTGCAATTAAACATGATGAGATAATCCATGAAAAAAAATGCGTAATAATTGTGGTAAAAACAAAACAACGGTAATATTTTAAAGGTCTCTGCACACTGTAGCGTAATCTTGTCGTTTGGAATCTTTGTAATCGCAAAGCTATTACTGACTTCAAGACTAATAATAGCTATGCTGCTTAGTCAACCGCGAATAGCATTAGATGCTTTACGCTCCTGTTCTTTATAAGTAGGTACAGGTGGTAAAATAAACTTTGCTCTAATCCTATGTTTTTAACCACCGATTTTTTTTATGAGAAAGAATAGAGGGAGATAATAGGAAGAGATTATTTTTATTTTTACTAGGAGGTTTTTCTGTTGTGGTTTCTTTTATTAATTAATTGATAACTATTTCCACCTATTTCCTTTTTATTATAAATTTTCATCATATTGATAGCATATTTCGATCCCAGTTGCATGCAAGGCTTGCACCTTAAAATTACTCATATTCCACTCTCTGCTTTCAAACCCAAGAGTAAATCTTGTGCCAGGACCTCGCCCATCGCTAGTAAGAGTTGATCGCCACGGGTATGCTTAGGTGGGATGGATATTTCGGCTTCTGTGTTACCTCCGGCAGCTAGAGACCCAAATATGACATGCGTTTTAGTCGGTTCCAATCCTCCTCAACCGGCTTCGGCTAAAAAAATGGATACCCCGCATGAGGATTTTTCGCAGGATAAAACGAAAATATATTAAGAGTTGACTGTGGGTAAGTGTATGACGGCCCCACAGGTATACCTACATTCCTCAAAATTCACCACTAGAACATTATCTAGCGTAACGCCCCGGATCAGTGAGCAGCAATCCTAAAAACTGTATGAATCTGTACCCGTATTTTTTAACTTGTTCTTCAAAACAGACTAACTGTAGCTAATTGACGAATGATCATAAAACTGCCATAAATTTTAGAGACCAGAATATTTTACGTACTGCTATTTATAAACTCATACCTAAAGTAACGCAAAGTGACGTCATAGTTCATGCCAGATCTAACAATTTACCTCCAATGTTCACACGGTAAAATTGTAACATTCGTGAATTCAACTCACACTTGACCAGTTTTTAAAAGTGTTTAGGTTCGAATTGTCCAATTTCCAATGTACACAGGGTGCAAAACGTCTATATCCAGGAATCTCCAAGTCCAAAAATGTGCAAATCCTGGATTGTCCAACCCCCAAAATGATAAATTTCCGAAATTTTTGACTTACAAAATATCCGAATACCAATAGCAAGATGTCCATGTAAATTCCAAGATGTCCAAGTCCCGACTTATCTTAGTCCAAAAACTACCATTCCTTAAAATGTCCATTATAATAATTGCCTGAGCCTATTCCCAAGTCAGTTGGGGTAGACTTTCTAGTCTAACCAAGATGCGGCTAAACTTCGATATTTTCCGTGAAGCGACTGCCATCGGACGGGGGTCCCACCAAAGTGGCAATATCGAAGTTCTGTATTTAGGCTAGTGAGGGCTCCAACTACCCGTAACGACTGCTATAGATGTTCATATGGCAACCGGGACTGACGACTTCACGTGCTCTCTGAGGTACGACAAGACCAGTGCAAATAGCCATATAGCCAATAGGGATCTAACCCGCACCTTCTGCGTAGCAGTCGCGTTTACTACCGCCACGCTACAGAAGCTGTTAATATCCATTATGTAATACGTATATAAATCGAATCGAATGAGTAAGAAACAACTTAATTGAATCGGTATAGAAATATAATACATACTGCTCACGCCCGAATACCCGAAAGGCTAGACAGAGGGGTATTAAACCCCCACATTTCGCCAACTATGATTTCCGATCCCACATAATAGGAAGCGAGCCTATTGCCGTCAATCGGGCACTTTGTAAAAGAATGGGTAGGCCGAAAATAAATTCCAAATCTAAAATGTTGCAGCTAAATAAATTTGGAAAAAAAAATATTTTTACATTACGTTTAACCAATAATAATTAATTCAATAATAGATAAATAGGTAGGTAGGTATATAATGACAATATGACAATAAATCAAATAAAATAAAATTTTAATATTCGTGAATCCAACTCACACTTGACCAGTTCTTTAAAAGTGATAACCAGTAGATCAAGAATAGCTACCACAGATTTACTGTGTCATGTTATTTTTTTAATAGTTCGTTCGTAGCTTGTACATAAGATGTTTTGTTAATTTTATGTTAATTATTCTAATTTGTTAAAACAATGACGCTTCCCATCAAGTGTATTTTATTTTTTAACAAAAAAAGCCCTATAATAATAGGAATATCATTTTTCTGTTTTCGAACAGTGTTTCTCAAATTGAGAGTTATTCGTGCACCGGATCTATTGTGATCTAAGCTGGGGGTCCAGTTGCTTACATATAGGTTTATTTTTACTTTTACAGGAATGACTGTCTTTTGACTCCACTTTTGCAGCTTAAGAGAAAACATAATATGCGGAAGTCTTCTCCACCAATCAGCGGGTGAATCGGTTGGCAGTTGCGATTGATTTAGGATAGACTAATAGCATCCCACATTCCTAAAAATCTAGAATGCCAACATTTATTGTTAGCAATCTTGGCACTATAGATTTTTTTTATATTTATTTAGTCTAGATATTATGTATGTATATAGTAGCAATATAAGTGAATAGTTCATAATCTTTTGGCATATGGCGTGTCGGTAGAGAATGCGACTGCTACGCTGAAGGTTTAGATTCCCCGCTCTATTTGCATTAACCTGAATTTTTGTATGTATTTCGTCCATCATCATCATCCTTAGTCCCGGTCGCATTCAAGGCTTTCACCTCGGAGTCCGGGGTCCACATTTTCTGTTCCGGCTTTTTCTCTTCCACTTCGCATGGTCTTGTACATCCATCATAATAAGCCCATTGGTACGCATGTCAGCCTACACGATGCCGAGTCAGCACTTCTTGAACCTATTGTGTTACAATTCGGTTGATTTGTATAATTGTTCTGCCTTCAAAAGTTTGAGAAACAATGTATTACTTTTGTAGTATCATCTAATGATTCTGATAATAATTATTACATTGTTCTTAGATAAGGACACCATATTTGATTGTTTACACCGCTTTGACCTTCATAACTTAGGTTCTATAACCATTTATATAGTTTGTGGTTAGATTTGAATGGGTTCACTTCAATCACGTCTTGAGAGGCACGATTGTCACGTTCACGGACAATAAGATCATTTACTGATGTTGTTTCTGTCTACTTATTTTTAGATATTGAAACTATGAATATAAACGGTGTCGAGTTCAACCTTGGTTAGTTTTTATTGTTTGGGTGTACCATGGGTGTCATTTTATCGAAAAATATTTGAGGTACACACGCGTCTTGTTATTGTCTAGGTTTCGTTTTTTTAGCGAAAGATTGCCTTGAATAGATGGAGTAATTCAAGTATTTATTAGATTTTATAAGGGATATACAACTTGCTTGGTCGGGAGTCTCTACGCATGGTTGAATAACGTAGACGGCAGCGTCTCTCTCTCTTAAGGTGAGGGCAAAGTTCGACCAAGACGAGAGCTATAACAGAGAGGGCAGCGTCTCTCTCTCTTAAGGTGAGGGCAAAGTTCGACCAAGACGAGAGCTATAACAGAGAGGGCAGCGTCTCTCTCTCTTAAGGTGAGAGCGAAGTTCGACCAAGGCGAGAGTAGCCCTGTTGAGGGGTTGCTTGACAGCTTTTACATATCACTTTGATTAGCAGATGGCACTACAAATAGTTTTTTTTTAAATAACAGCAATTATATAGGTTTCCAATAAAGCAAAGAAATAGATTTCAATACTTGTTAGTAATGTTATTTCGTCCCTATAAATACATATTTGAATTTTGCATAGATGGCGCTCATTTAAATCTCCATTCTTTTTGCATTGAACTTGACTTTCCTTTTTTAAATTTATGTTTTGGTGGGATTCGACTCTATAGCAAAATACTGTGTGTATGACTATTGTGAACTATGTCAGAGGACTAAGTAATTAAACGTTGTAACTTGTACCGTCACACCACACTGGTCGTGAATATTGTTGGTGATTGGCTCCTAATTGTCTAGGTAACGTATATTCCACGATTTTTTATACATCACTTACTGTATTTATTTAACCCCCGTATACACATTCATTGGTTTGTCGGACCATCGATATATATACGTTTGTCTTGTTTTATTTTTAACTAGTTATTACCCGCAGCTCCGCCCACATGGATGTTGGTTATTGCGCAGAACATACTTAGAACAAACTTTTGATCTATTTATCAATAGTTTCCGCAGCGCGTGCCACGAAAGATGTTTTAGAGCACTTTTTATACAGTTTAGGTTACGTTACTTAAGTTTTAGTAAGGATCTGTAATCTTTTCTAGTAATAAATATAGCTATATTACTCAGGGTAAATGTAGCTTTCAAATGGTGAAAGAATTTCAGAAATCGACCCTGTAGTTTTAGAGTTTATACATTACAAACATAGACACATTTTCATTCTCTTTAGAATATTAATATACGTAAATGGAGCTGTACTCAACTACAAACAGTGTTTTTTTTAATTTATATAGGTATATCGGTAGTTGGGTATATGGAGACCCGACCACTATCTTCACGTCCTATAACTTCACTTGCAAGCAAGTTGTTATGTGAAGTCCCTCAGTATCCAAGAAGAAGGACAGCATTTGACTTCTTTTTACATTACTTTTTTTGCTTCAGTACTAACCACCAGAGCATCAACCCTTAATCAGAAAGTGTACCTGGCTAACAGATGAAGTGACAACCAAACACCCTGTAGGTACATGTGTTTCGTTATCACCGCGAGTATAGGAGGGTTGAAGTGATTCATAGTCAACAGTTGATTGACGCATCGCATGCGTGACAAACATTCGTGCGCTTGCGCAGTCGAGTTCTAATTTCAATTACTGATTTACTCCTTCCTAATATCGCTAAATGTGTTACTGTTACGAGTGTACGGAAGGCAGTTTCGTTTTTGTTGTTATTTGGTATCCGTCCGTGACTGTATCAGTGTACATACTTGACTTTTTTTATTGGCTCGCGTTTGACCGAGTGTCATAATCATTCACCGGGCAAATAAGTTTACCCAATAGATTTAAAATTGGAAAAAAGTAATGGAACAGGACGTGAATCCACGACCAGTCTCTTACAGGAATTAAGCCCTTTGTACAACAATTGTGTAAAACATATTTATCGTGCATTTTTTTTTTTGAAAAGTGGTACAAATAAATTAATATTCTATTCTATTCTATTCTATTAATGCATATTAACACATTTACCCAACTCATTTGGGGTCGGCTTTCAGTCAATTACAAATAATATAACAAGATAAATAGTCTAGACAGATCTCAAAACGACCCCATAGTCTCCATACGCCACCATAAAAATATGAACATCAAAATTTATGTCAAAACCAAAAAAAAAACCAGAACACATCTTTGTGTGCGTCTCCATGCAAACTGGACACGCCTATCTAAAGTTGATGATTCGCATAAAGAACCATTTTATTAAAAGCCTTACATATTCTAAAAAATCCTCTGGTTGATAGTTATGTTACAGTTAAAATGCAATTTTAGTTAAAACGCGTTTTCCTAATAGTTTTACTAAATCTCTATGTTAAAACTAGAAATGCTTAGATACGATATAGAAGTATGCGTCACCTGGCGGAAATCCATTACAAGGATATTTATATTGGGGGAGGGAGGGGAATTTTCAGGAGTGCTAACATCATATAGCGGTCTTGACGATGCCTC
The DNA here is from genome assembly GCA_963691645.1 of Pelosia muscerda. Lineage (NCBI taxonomy): Eukaryota > Metazoa > Arthropoda > Insecta > Lepidoptera > Erebidae > Pelosia > Pelosia muscerda. The sequence goes on along the minus strand of OY829114.1, from coordinate 11,348,506 downwards.
GTGGCGCGTGGGTTAATTAATTAATTATTATATAATTAATAACCGCGGCAGCCTAGTGGTATGGGTAGTGGACTGCTGAGACAAGGTCTCGAGTTCGATCCCAGGTTTACCATGGCACACACCAATGACTTTTCGATGCTTTTCGAAGTTATGTGTGTATTTATCACAGGTTTATAAGTGCCCGGTTAATGGCAATAGGCTCGCCACCTATCACATTGGGACCTAAAAATAAGCTGGCGGAATGTGGGTGCTAGCACCTCTGCCTACCCCTTCGGGGATAAAGGCGTGAGTTTATGTTAAGTTATGTTTTTATTAATTATTTTTTATTTCAATAGGTATTTTTTTCTTTGGTTTCTAACTTTTTCTTCACTTTTTTTCTCTAATCTAGCCTAACTTAACTTTAACTAACTCGCTTGGCAAAAAAGCGTTTTCGTCTGGTGATACCTAATTAGTTTTAATCTAAGTTCAATTTTAACATACATAGATACATATGCTCACTTTCGTAATCCCCGAACGGGTAGGCAGAGGTGTATCAATCACCCACATTTCGCCAACTATGATTTTCGGTCCCACGCATTAGGGGGCGAGTTTATTTCAATTATAACTTTACCTAGTTATTTTTAGTTTTAAAAAAGACATTTAGTAAAACTAGTTTTAACTAGACAAAACGCGTTCTTACTAAAAATGGGTTCTAACTGTAACACTTACATTGTTAATCCAAGGAGGGAAGCGGGAGATCAACTTAAGCTGGTGATTAAGTTCATAATTGCGAAGTCTCGTTAGCATTTCTTTAATAAGCTTCCAAAATTTTATGAGAATTTTATGAAAAGTTTCGTAGTTAGTGCTTTACCAATCATGTTTTAATTGTTCGACCACTTTTTTACATAATAATTAAAATTTGAGACAACGACGCTACAAAGTTGAGTGATTATATTTAAAAGAATAAAAATAATAAGGACATGTTAATTTATATAAGGAAAACAATATCTACTCGAACCTGTGATAATCCGTTTCAAAGTCAAATGCTCTTTCAATTTGAGCTACCGCCGCCATCAAAAAAAAAAATTCTAGGGCAATCTACATAAGTCTAATGATAGTCCGGTAAGCGTAATTTAACTAACTTGGGCTCTGGAATGCGAATAAATATACTAAGATTCATTTATTTTGTAAATATACGATACACATTATACTTAGAAACATCCAGATCAATGCAAATATTCAGATTTATGCACACAAATATGTGCACTGAGCGAGAATCGAACTCGAGACTCCTGCGTAGCAGTTGTGTTCATTACCGCCACAGAGGTCGTCAATTATTATAAACTAACTGTTGCCTCTGGCTCCGCCTGAGTGGATGTCGGTTATCGCGCAGTGCGATATTATTTATATTAGGTACTCAGGATGAATGTAGCTTTCCAAGATTGAAAAAAATTTGCGGTTCAGTAGTTGTTGAGTCATTCATTACAAACATACACACATACAATTTTTTGTTCCTTTTTATAATATTAGTGTAGATTTTCCAACTATTTTTATAAAACAATGAATAGATATATTATCATTGGTACTTAATTATATAATTATAAATCTTTAAGGCCTTCAAAAATTAGGCTGTAGATATTTTGAGTATGAATACAACTTACCTACACTAAGTTAATATAATTTTCTACTATTTGTAAGTGAGTACGTTTATATAGTTAATTATTTACTTTGTCTATTTTTAGCAGGGGACGGCTAAATACCTACCTACTAATTGGTTGAAACTTATCAACAGTAAACAATACCTTTAATATTGTAAGCGTTACTTATTAGCCACTTTAATAGTACAAACCAGCTAATAAATTACTATAAAAATACAACAAAGAATCCTAAAAAAATATTACTAAACATTACACATATTACGCAATCTCATTCAATAGGAACCTTTATATGAAAACTTAAAAAAAAAACGAAAACTGCCCTGTAATTTAGGAATATCAAGATCAAAGATGATAAATTGATTGGAAAGCGCAGAGGGGCCGGTCGATTGACCCTTTGATCTTAGAGACGGCTACTTAGCGAATTGGTCTTTTCATGTCATACCTTTTATGCCCAAATGGATGGAAATCTTACCTACATTATGTAAATGACTGTTATAGAGATTAGGTAATATAACAGAGTGAATTTCTACGCTAGACAAGTGGCGATATGTTGATCATCGTTTTGTAGAATTGAATAGAATAAGCCTGGGTAGCCAGAGCTCTCTGGAGGGTTTTGTGTTGTCAGTGGGAAGACCGAGAAATCCTTCTTTGTCTTCTGCACTGACATCACAGAGACTATTAACCTTCTTCCCTCCCTATTCTCCTTCCTCTGTTCTCTATTATGGTTGGCACTACGAATGTGGCGCCCCTGGTGTTGTTCATAGGCCATGGTAAAAAAAAACTTAATGTTTGAGAAAATACATCTAGGTACCCATACCCATAGCAATAGTAAAATATTTCTAATTGTCATCAAAAAGATTGCCAAATCGCACCCCTCAAAGCAAGTAAAAATACTTCTTACTCGAGGAGATATGATGTCGTATGTGCAATATTCCGAAAGTGCGGCAGAAAACCTCGAGACATGTTGGCATGGCAGAATGTAGGTATATTGTTGATACTATCACGGAGGACAGAATATAGGTATATGGTTACTACTACCTACCACAGAATGCAGTATATACAGTATATGTAATCGTTAAAGGAAAACCTTTCTACTAATCTCATACTAAATGTATGGGAGTGTTTAATATCAAAATGTTAGATACCTTGATTGATTTTTAAGTGTTATTGATATCGTTTTACTTATAAGGTAACGTACTTTCGATATCAGATTAAAGTTTTTTGATATCTATAATAGTTACAGAATAATCGTCTGATTACACCCTAATATGATTGATTTCATAGAGGATAGAATCACTACATAGTATAAAATAAAGTCGTGTTCTCTGTCCCTATTTTTCTTGTCCCTTTGTATGCTTAAATCTTTAGAACTACGCAACAGATTTTGATGCGGTTTGTTTCAATAGATAGAATGGTTAAAGAGGAAGGTTTATATGTATATAACATCATGCTACGACTAACAGGTGCGGAGCAGGAATGAAAAATGTTGCAAAAAGGGGGTGACGCAGACGAAGTCGCTCGGGTCAGCTAGTATAGGTATATAAATACATTATTTCTTCATGGATGTTACCTATGTTATTCATTTTCACGTTTTATATAGACCGACTTGAAATCTCCTTACTGCCGAGCACTAAGTACTTATATAGGTACCTACGCTGTGGTGTCGCGTGCCCCCCGACAAACCATCGCAACTCTAGGCAATTTCCGCTAGTGTCACGACACTGACACTTGACATACTGATAATGGAAATTTTGTTGCAGCTTATTAAGTAACATTACAAAATATTTATTATTTTTATGAACTCACGCCTATATCCCCAAAGGAGTAGGCAGAGGTGCTAGCACCCACATTTCTCCAGTTTATGTTTAGGTCCCAATGTAATATGTGGCGAGCTTATTGCCATTAACCGGACACTTATAAACCTGCGATAAATACACACATAACTTCAAAAAGCATCGAGAAGTCATTGGTGTGTGCCATCCATCGAACCCGAGACCTCGTCTCAGCAGTCCATTACTCATACCACTAGGCTACCGCGGTTAGTATTTAGTAATATTTACATCGAATGGATATAAATGTGTGACGAACTAGCCGATGTCTGCGAAACCCTAAAAATGATATAAATTAACAAGACCCATCATATAAATCCTTACTACACGTTCCAATTTTTACATCCCTTTTAGAAAAAACCCGCGTTACCCTTGCCAACAATTTATAAACGGGTGACCATAAAATATAAGAAATGGCCGCCTCGAGGTGGCATACAGTTTGGTATTCATAAAAGGAAGATATTTATGCCTTATCGTCAAAATATTTATTATTGTCCGGTAGCCCTTCAGCCCTTTGTGACGACACTGGGGAAAAAATTGGGGGTGTGAACGTAAAGTAGGGATGGGATGAACGTACGATGTTGATCATCTTAAAAGTTGACCAAAGGTAGAATAATGTTTATATTTTAATAAAATTTGGACTTATACAAGGAGAACTCTTCTTGTTTCTCCTTATAACTGCTGCTTTTCCCCCCATTCGTTCTGACTTTCTCCCCATCATATCTTAATTGCTTGAGTTATAACACTTTTACTATGCTTTAATTTTTCCGAGATTTTGATGAACTTTTCTTAACAGTTCGAAACAATTATTAACTGTTTTTCAAGGTCAGTTCGGACTGCATCAATAAAACACTTAAAATTTATTAGATTAAAGGTACAATGTATGGTTATTTTTCAACTAATTCATATTATAGTCTTTTGATTAGAATTGGAGATTTTCTTGTCTACCGTTCACCACAATCAATTCTCTCTCTCTCTCTAAACTTAAGAGCTATGCTCTTGTCGGTGGAGTAATCGCCACTCCTCTCTGTCCCCCGCCAACCCCTTGACCTCCTGATACGACACAACTTGTATCCTCTCTTTTATCTGTGCCATAAATGTTCCTCTTGGCCTGCCTCTTCCTCTCTTTCCTTCTACTTTCCCTTCTATGATCTTTGTTAGAAACAAGTCGTGTCTCATCAGATGACCCATCATCTTTCCTCTTCTGTTCTCAATAATTTTCAATATAGACCTTCTCTCCTGTACCTTGTTTAGTACCTCTACGTTTGTCACCCTTTCTGTCCAGCTTATCCCTTCCATCCTTCTCCAGCACCACATCTCGAACGCCTCCAGCCTATCTCTATCCCCCTGTGTCATAATCCACGTTTCACATCCATAGAGAGCAATGCTCCAGATATAAGTTTTGATGAAGCGTTTTCTTATTAGTAATGAAATATTTTTGGTCTTAAATATATACTTTCTGTTGTTGAATGCCTGTTTAGCCATTGCAATTTTGGTCACTATATCCGGTGTACATCTCGACTTACTGTTTATAATGCTGCCGAGATATTTAAAACTATCCACTTGCTCTAAGTTGTTATTATTTAGTGCAATAGGCCTATGTCCCACTGGATGTTTTGATGTTATCATTGTTTTGGTTTTTTTATTGTTTATTTTCAATCGGAATTTCTCAAAAACATCGTTCATGGTGTTAACTAGGTCTTGTAACTCGTCTTCATTTTCTGCGAGTGCAGCAATGTCATCTGCGAATCTAATAAATTTAATATTTTCCCCATTGAATTTAACCCCCCCACTAGATCTCTCTTTAATTTCTTTAATGGCACTCTCTATGAATATGTTGAATATTAGTGGTGATAGGGGACACCCCTGTCTCACGCCCTGTCGGATTTCTGCTATTGCCCTTTCTCCATCAACCTCAATTATAGTTTCCTGTTCCCTATACAGTTCCATAATGATCCTTCTATCTCTATAATCTACTCCTGCATCTTGTAGTGCCTTCATCATGAGCTTCCAGTCCACCTTGTCAAAAGCCTTCTCCAGGTCAATAAATGCTAGATGTGTCTCCAGTCCCATCTCCATTCTCCTATCCACAATTAGTCTCAGTGCCAATATAGCCTCTCTTGTCCCTTTTCCCTGTCTGAAACCGTACTGATCTTCTCCAGCTACTTCTTCCACTCTAGCTCTTAGTCGGTTCTGCAATATTTTCAGGAGTATTTTTGAGACCTGTGAAATGAGACTCAAGGTGCGGTGTTCCTCACATTTAAGGGTATTAGGTTTTTTAGGCAGTGTGACTGTTTTGCCCATTTTGAAGTCTTTCGGTACTTTTCCTTTCACGTACATAAGTTGAGTCATCTGGAATAATTCCTCATGCATTGGTGGACAAACGGCATATTTTATGAGTTCAATCGATATCTCATCGACTCCCATTGCTCTTCCATTTTGGATGTTGTTTAAAGCTATATCAAATTCCCTTCTCAAAATAGGTGGTCCCATCCTATCCCCCTCTACCTCACATTCTTTCTCTAAATCCTCCTCCGTCAATCCCGTCCCCTCATAAAGTTTCTCAATGTACCTCTTCCATCGCTCTACGATATTTTTACTACCTATTTCTAAATGTCCCGATTCATTCTGTATGGCGGTACTCTTAGTTTTGTATACCTTGCCCAGTTTATTAATTATGCTGTATGCCTTGTCCATCTTACCTTCTCTCATGTATTTATCTATATTATCACAGTCATTCTTTAAGTCTTTCTCCTTACATTCCCTACATTTTAATGTTATTCTATTCGTTAGTCTCTTATATTCATTTTTACTATTGTCATCATTTTTGTTTCTGAACTTTCTTCTTTCCAACATCAAATCTATAATTTCCCCATTTAACCACTTTTTCCTTGGCACTATTTTCTCCCTTTGCAAGCACTCCTCTGCAGATGTATTTATTACAGTTTTGAAGTCTTCCCATCTTTCATTTATATCTTTCTCTGTGTATATTATATTATTCTCTTTGTTTAATGCTAACTTATCTCCAATCATATTACTATATTGCACTCTGTTATTGCACTTAAGTTTACTTAAATCTATTTTCTTTGGTTTATTTTTTCTCTTCTGAATTCTAGTATTGAAACTAAATCTACCAACCAGTAAGTTATGGTCCGTATTTAAGTCCGCCCCTGGCAAAGTTTTGCACACTTTCACATGTTCCGTATTCTTTTTTCTCACCAATATATAATCAATCTGGTATCTTCCAATGTCTCCAGGCATTTTCCAAGTATATAGTCTTCTCTTAGGTTGTTTAAATAATGTGTTGACTATTGAAAGATTGTTTTCTTGACAAAACTGTATTAACCTCTGCCCTCTATTATTCCTTTTCCCCAGACCAAATTTTCCCATTACCTCCTCCACTGATCCCTCTCCCACCACTGCATTAAAATCCCCCATTACAATCAAATTATCGTTGTCTTTAGTTAAATCTATTAGTGATTCTATGTCATCATATATCTGTTCCACTTGCTCATCGGGATAGCTTCCAGTTGGCATATACACTTGGATTAAAAATAAATCAGTAGGATTGGTCTTTATTTTAATGGCGATTATTCTGTCACTGTGGTGAATAGTGTTCTCAACCTGTGTGCCCCATTTCTTGTTAAGTATGATCGCTACCCCATTTTTTCCCCTCTCATCTCCTGCATATATTACCCTGTATTCTCCGCTCCAGTAATCTCCGTTCTCCTCAAATCTGACTTCACTAATGCCCAATATATCAATATCTAATCTTTCCATTTCCGACGTTAATTCTTCTAATTTTCCTTCTGGTAGCAATGTTCGCACATTCCATGTGCCAATTTTACAAGGATTTCGCATGATGACGACCGGTGCAGCCTTGCTTCTACTCCTGCCGGACTCAGATCTTTGCGGAATATTACATCGCATCAACCCGTTGTCAAGAACCAAATTTTTATCTATTTCCATTTTTCCATACTCCATATAAGGGCGGTTAGAACGGTGGTTGCCCCAGTTGCCTTCCGTTCCGCAGTGCACCGGCCGGTTTCTCAGTCGATGATGTTCTGAGTCAGAGCCCTACTAGTACCCTTTACCTCGGCCTCTGGTCAGTACTGATACCGCTGCTGCCCGGCATCAGGGGGTGGGAAGCGCCTTAAAGTAGCGGCGCTTACTCGCTACGTCACCAAATCGTCCTAGAACTTATGTGGCTTTTTATAGGATAACCCGTCCCAATGGAGTATCCACCACGTTCTGCTAATCTGGTCGCTGTATGGTCGGGGACTGCTTATTTAATATTCGCAGCGGTCCATCATATCTGATGGACGTTCCACTATCCGCCACCTGTGGACCCCGCAGATAGCCTACAGCTCGGCCACTGCAACAACACTCAATTCATACATAATAAAACCAAACACAAATATTATCGATAAACCTACATTTATCGATAATTTTTGCGTCCCACCCTAAACAAAAGCGTTATGAAATATGTGATTCCTTATACAAGAGAAGTCCTTTATGTATCCTTAGGGACTCCTGGTCAAGTAGGTTATCACAAGCGGCCGCCGGCTGCATGAAAAATTTATGTCTCAATATGGTTACCTATCTTAATCCCGAATTTTAATATTCCGAATATCATAATCCAGAAAACGTTTGGCCATTTATTCATAATCCCGGTTTTCCAAATTCCGAAGTTTTATTTGCCATATAATCGCAACTCCGAATTTCATTTTCCTATTTATTCATTTGTACGACGTTTTATAATCCAGACGAACGAATTCCAGACACACGAAATCTAAATGCACGAAATCCAGATGACCGTAATCCATATGCACGAAAGCCGAATTTTTAAAACACAAATTTTTGAAATTCAGTTTATTGATATCCAGACAAACAATATCCAGATTTTTAAAAATGGATCCAATGGAAAAATTACGAGGTAGCTAGCACTCGCCGGCCGCTGCCGCGGCACGCTCGCTTCGCTCGCTCGGCTCGTGCGGGGGGTCGCAGTTCTAACCTAACCTAACCTGCTGAGTCGAATTTGACACTTAAACCTATCTGTAATAGGCAACTAATATTTCTAAATTACTTGCTGTAGGTACCCACCTAATAAATGAATCGTATAAATTTACTGACTTTTACTATACCTGTATATAGTTTAGATGGAAAACGATTGTATGGGAACCAAATAAAAAGATTTTGAAAATTTGGTAATAGTTTATTTGGAAAATGGTACGATGGGAAACAAAAAAAAATATTCTGAGAATCTGGTATAACTATATTTGGATTATGACACTATGGAAAACAAAAAAATACTATTTGAAAATTTGGTTTTAGTGCACCTGGAAATTGATTCATCTGGGAAATGAAAAACGGAATTATAGAAAGTTGTCATTCATTACATCTGTCTTTTAAAAGTTCTACCAACCGTTTTCGGGGTTTTAAGATTCGGGTAACAGAAATTCGATATTTCAATAGGTTACCCTCAATATAGTACATTGTACCAGGTTCGGATCGTGTGTTGCATTATACGGTATCCCTAGGGAAGACGGCAAATTGCCTGGTGAAGCTGTTGTTCTTTGAAAATTTGTGGATTTTAAATTACCTATCAGGGATTGAAGATTCGAATAGATAAGGTATATGGATATGGAACTATGAACCTACCTGGATGGGTCTATCAATCTTTTTTTATAACCACTAAGGTGGCAGACAAGCACACGGTCTACTTGATGGAAAGCGGGGGTGTCACACTCGTACTGTCTACCCTGTAGTCGCTTGGGAAAACCACGGCAGAGAGTTCATCAGCTGTGCTTGAGCGTGTGCGGCTGTTCTATCGAGATCTTTGGGATTAGGTAACCTCTCCTGTTAGCCAGTATATCATTTATTTTCCTGGGTTTCAGCGGTGAGTATATCGAGTTCGAACAGACTAAAGCTGCAAAAATATTTCCCCACATCGGCCTATATGACCGGATAATCTAGTGTACGCCGGAGAATATATTCCAGCCAGAGTCCCTCATCAACCCACATAGTGAGGAGCACATAGAAATGCGATACCCTGTCTACTTCTGCTAAAGCGAATGAAAGCATCAACAGTCATCCCCTTAGTCCCTGTCATGGAGGAACGTCTATCGGGATTGAGGTGTGATTGAGGTGGAAGTGATAGGACAAGTGGTTATATGGACATGGACAATCAATCAATTAACCAGACGACAGTTTTTCAGATTATCAGTCCAGCTAGCTAGGGGTCGTCCTACCTTAAGTTTAACTTCTCGCGGTCTTCATTCGAGGAGTCGCTTGCTCGAGCGGGCATCGGTACTTCGGTAGATATGGCCAGCTCACCGACTCACGGGTTATATGAACCATTCTTATAAATGCAAAGATTAAACTACATTGATAAGTAATAAACCTTTTCAAATTTGTGATCACGAATCATCATTCTCTGAGCCTATTCCTAACTCAGTTGGGGTCGGCTTTCTACTATAAGATGCGGCTGTAGTTCGATTAGTCGGACTATGGAAACCGGGACCGACAGCTTAACGCGGCTCGACCAGACCAGTGCAAATAACCATATTCATAACATACACACATAACAAATTATTTGCACTGAGTGCGGATCGAACCCGTAGCAGTCATGTTTACTACCGCCACACCACAGAGACAGCCTGACTGACTTTGTGAACACGAACAACATTCCATAATAATGAAAGTATAGAGACAAATTAACTTTACATTTAAAAATGGTGCTGCATATAAAATCAAGGCAAGATTGCCTTTCATTAAAACGTCCACGAGATTGCTTTCAAAGATAACATTAATATTATCATTAGCAGTAAGTGGGTAGGCGACAGAAGTATTGCAAGTCATCATCAGCCACTTTCTAAGAGCCGTCGTCTGTCACAGCTGCTTCAAAGAGTGTTCTACAAAAGACTTGCGTCATGGCTTCTTGGGTGTCATTGTAGGGTGGTTTTATCGACAATGGGAGATCGCGAGGGACCAGGTTGACAACTGACGTTGATTTACTATTGTCCCTTGAGATCTTGCCGACGTCAGGAGGGTTGACGATACTAGTATTATTGCTTAATTAAAATATGTAGAGTAGAGGTTAATTACAGTGGCGAGCCGATCACAATTTGTGTTGTATAAAGTCGAGTCATTGATAGGGTTTTTTATGGATTACACTATATTTTAGAAGGTATGTAGATGTGTTTTAAAATACGGGGTATATGTTCTAACTTATTGTTTGACCACAGAGGTTGTTTTGGTTCATTGTTGGTTCATTGAGTATTGGTTATGCTAAACTTGAATTTTAAAAAATATTCAAGATCATCGAATACTTTAGGCGAGCGATACTGCTGAGACGAGGTCTCGAGTTCGATCCCAGGTATTACCATGGCACACACCAATGACTTTTCGATGCTTTTCGAAGTTATGTATGTATTTATCGCAGGTTTATAAGTACCCGGTTAATGTCTCGCCACATATTACATAAAGTGGCGAAATGTGGGTGCTAGGACCTCTGCCTACCCCTTCGGGGATATACCTAGGCATGAGTTTATGTTATGTTATGTTATGTGAATATATTTTAATGCATATGAATGGTACTAACTGAAAACATTTGAGATAGCAATCAAAATCCCTGCTGTAGTGCTATCTAATAGATGAATATGTACATACATAATATATTCACACCTGTAAATCCTCGACGCAGTAGGTAGAGGTGTGTTGACATGACAACCACATTTCACCATCTGTTATTTTCGGACTCACGTAATAGGAGGTGACCCTATTAACAACAAGAGGGCACTGAGTCAAATAAATGAATATGTAACAGTTTCTTTGTTTCTTATCACTTATCACAGACAGCCTGTGGCGTGACAGTAGTAAACTCGACTGCTACACTGGAGCCGTGGTTCGATTCCCGGCTTAGCATGCGAATAGGATTATCACAAGGATGATGTTCCTTATTTCTTATCGCCATCATTTTAGCGTTCGTCATCTTCGAATAAGTTCTCTTCCTCTAACCTACGCAACTTTTAAGTGACTAGCATCTGACTTCCCAACCTAGAGGTCGTTAAAGTTCCCGTTAGTGTTCTTACTATCTTCGCCCCTCTGGCTTCAAAGGGTTTTATACCACACACATGGTGTATTACAGGCAGGTGGTATTATTTTCTTACATCCTTAGGCATAGGCATTATTCCAAAGTCACCTGCTGTCACCATCTGCATCAAATCTAATAACAGCTTAATATAGATAATGAACCCATTTCGACCATCTTTGGGTGGTCCCAGTTCAATATTGAAGAATATTTGAATATCAATTAGCCAACTTACTTATACGTTCAAAAAAATATACCAATGCTTTTAAGATAATGTCTTAAGGTCGAAAATTTAATGAAGATACGTGGTGTTAGATGAAATAAAGATTGTGTTAAGTCGGGTTGACAAAAGAATCGATGTGTCATCTTGATGATATCGATGTCATTCAATATCGAATTAATTTTATCGATTTGAATATTCATAATTATTATGAATTCGAATAGGTGAGTTCGGGTAAAAGGTCTATATTTGAAGTCCCATTTATATTTTTATTTATAGTACCTATACAGAAAAATTGTGGATGAATAGAGTAAAGTAAGTTAGAGCTTCCAAATTGTTTATTTATTTAAATGGATAAGCAGTTGTTACATTTTTTACGATTAGTAATGATGTGGTCAACGTTAGAACACGCTTGTCCTAACCTATAGTCTTGAAGACAAGACAAGATTCCAAGTTATGGCTATCCGGAAGTACAGATTCGGGCCGAACGTTTCACTTTTTGGCTGTACGCATAATAAACGTTTCATCGTTTGGTACGTATGAGCGGAATCTCCACCATGTATCCATGGCATTTGCACTTGCCTAACATTTAATTTAATGAACAATATTTTACGGAATCGCATCATGCTTAAATAAGTAATACCAGCATGGAAGAAACAAATAGAATACATATTATAAAAAAGTAAACAATTTATACCTACTAAGATGGACGGACATAACAAGTTGTAGGTACCCGTTGGATGCAGATCACCTCCAACCGGTTGGGTTGGAGATCGATAGGGAAGGCCTATGCTCAACAGTGGACGTCCTATGATTAAAACGATGATGATGATAATGAAGCGAAGAAAGCATTTGAAAAAAGTATTCTGAATATCATTTAAATTAATTAATTTCTATTACTGATCCTAAGCAAATGATAGCAACCTTTTTGAAAAGTTATCATGACTCTCTTCCCCATATTTTCTCATATTTGACTTCCTATACGTATATCTGCAGCGATAGGTGCAGATAGGTAGATATATTTTGGGGTGAAATTGGGTTGAATGTTCTGTTCACATCTATCAAACCTATTTCCTATTTCTTCCCAAAGTTATTCATCTCAAGTTAATAAATCACATTCGTCAAGTTTGCAAGCGATGAAGTCGGAAGGGTTGTGCATGTGCCGTTGCCGGCAGCAGGTGCATAGATCCATCAACGTCTGGCGCCCGTGACAATTTGACGTATGAGACAATCCGGCCCATGCAAAATGGCAGGGGACGCGTAAACTGCTATGGAATTGGTTCACATGGCGCAATTTTTTTTCAAATATAGAATACCACCGCTCAATAACCTTGTGTTGTGTTTTCGGTGGTGAATAGGGTAGTTAGAGCTCACTAGAGAGGTTTTGTGTTGTCAGGTGGGCCGAGTGCTTGTCTGCGACCTAAGTTGTATAAAAAAAATAGAGCAATTAATCGAAATTAGTAACTCAGTAGTTAAGCAAAATTGATGAGAAGTGATTAATTAATTGTACTATAACCAGTCGAATTGCAGGTAAATGGGGGAGGCCTATGTTCAGCAGTATACGTCCTATGGCTGAAATGATGATGACGATAAAGAATGAATATGCTAAAAGTAGGAATCTGAATGCACACGATGAAATGCGAGTCGGTCTTGATACTCTTGATTTCCCCCGTTGGTTAGTACTTTTTATTTCATTTCCATCGTCATTATCATCGCTAGTCACAGTTACAAAAATCTTGCACTTTGAAGCTCAAGATTTGGGGGCTGGCACAGAACAGAAAAAAAGGTTTTTTTCTTCACCATGGGTCACCATTTACGTGTAACAAATTCAATTAGCCTACTGCAGTCCACTTCTTGAGAATACTCTTTGATGTTATGCGGATGTAAGTAAAAATAAATTGTAACTTGTATTATATACCTACCATTGTATTATATACCTACTAAAATTATTAAAAAAATACAAATAAGTTATTAACAATAAATATCTATAGTATTAGAATTATAAGATATATTTATAGAATCTGATTATATCGTATAATAACAACGCAAAACAACATGTTTTTACTAATAATTATAATAATCGTTGGTAAAAACCAACCCAAAGTAATTTCTATTTTTTTTTCTATAGACAAAATAATTATTTATTCACCACAATATTTATGATGCGGCCATATTTAGAAGGTTGTCAATTGCATAATAGACATCTGATTAAAAAGTGTCAGTAATTGCGTTGGGTTTTTATTAAAATGGCATTGAAAATGATAATGACTAAGAATAAAAGAAATATGTAATCGTTAGGCAATACATTTTCGGTATCTAAATCATAATTCCCTAGTTTAAAAACTTTGAAACTTGAATTTAAAATTCTGAAACTTATTTATTGTAAATAGCGTTAAATACTCGTTAGTTTCAAATTTAAAAAGATTTCTAAAATAACACAGGACCCAATGAATCTAAATTCAAAGGAATAAACCTTTCAATTTTATTATTATTAGCATGCAGCATGTAAACCAAGCCGCATGTACCTTTGACAATTTACATTGTAAATAGATGTGAAGTGGCATGTTGGGGGTCGATCAAAATTTCAAATAGACTCACTTTAAGTGGATTTTTAGGGTCTGCGGTGTAACTGTCGAGAAAATTGATGCTGTCAAAGGAGGCTTATTCAATTTGGGGCTTATTAATCAGCTGGGAGGGCGGCAATTGTGCGCAAAGGACGTCGTTTCATTTGCTTAATGAATTGTTAAGTGCCTTCGTTACGACTTCGAGCTTATTAACATTCATATTTTAAGATAAAGTTTATAAACTTAGTAAATAATTTTTTTCAAAAATATAATGGGGTCTTCAGGAAGGACTTACAAGCCAACCGCACTGGCTAGGTGGTACATTAGATGACTAACATAAAAGTCTCTGGCACATGTTTTTGTCCCAGGATTGGAAGGTCAACCGACGGTCACTTCTGTTAGCGCTGATATGATAAATCTGACTGCACAACTTCGTTGATCAATTTGGTTGTTAGAGGTCCGATAGCAGTCGCTTCACGGAAAATATCGAAGTTCAGCCGCATCTTAGACTAGAAAGCCGACCGCAACTGTGTAGGCTCAGATGATGATTATAATAATTAGATTTCAGTACATCTGCCAATAGAAACCCACTTGAAAACAGTTGCGTAATTAGTAAAACCACTTCAAAACAATGGCAGCTGCATCAAAAAAATATTTTTGCGCAAAGAATCATAACTATCTAACATTTTTATCGATACAAAAAGACAATAACTAAAATCTACTTATGACTAAGGCTACATCATCAGATTGAAAAAAAAAACTATTGATCTCTGTAATCGAAATGTCATCAGGGCTCTGCCGAAAGCAATTCAACCGATTGGGGGCCATTATTATGTTTAATAATGTTGTCGAGTCGCCGATTCTTATTGTCATCGTAAAGAATTATGCAACCGTCCCAATGTCGATCGAATCGAACGAGCATCGATTCGATTACAGGCGACAGATGTCTCGAAACGTGACGAATTTTCGACTAAACGATACATCGATAAAACATCGTAACTATCACCATCAATGTTAAGTAAAAAGGAGTTTTATTCTATTGTGGTAAGGTTGTGTTTACTTTGTTGATGGTTTGTTGGTGTTTTCGTTGGGGTTTCGTATTGGTAATCAGTCGGTGACCGCAAATTGTTGTCCCTCGATCAGACGTTGCCAGGAAATTACAATTTCGATTTTTATTTCACGAACTTGTGTAGTCAATTGTTGATTGTGAGATAAAAAATATGTCGTGATAAAAAAATATGCTTGAGTTCGTTTATTCGGCAAAAAAATGTTGTTTATCCTTTCAGATTAAAATATCTGGATATTTTAGTTTTCTGATAAATGAACTAGCAAGTCTAATGATGATGAAAATGAAATGATAATGGATATGAATAGGAAAATATAAATCCAGCTTTTTGTAACATACATGAGTCTACTTTTGTAAGCCTCCCAAAAACGCTCCATACAAATTCATACCTTATCATGACGTCCTGGCTAAGTAGTGTGTAGTTCGAATGTAAGTATAGAAGAATATCGCATTTATTTCGGAATACGTTGCGTTCACACATGTTTAGTAGGTAATAAAATTAATTTAAAATTTAATAAGGAATCTAATAATGTATAAATATTGAAGTGATTTGATTGTTCATATTATTATAACCGATTTTGGAAACAAAAAATAATATAAAATCATGATTCTTATGTAGATAGCCAGTAACAAAATACCTACACATTACTTATATTAAGAAGAATGATACCAATAAATGAATAATATTTATCTAAATTTTACGTATACTCATAGATGTATTGTTTTTGTGAATGTCATCGCGCTCAATGAAGGCCGGGCCGCAAACGATCGCGGTTCCCTTTGTATTTAGCCGTTGAAGCCTTTGCCTAAGTCATAAGAGTCAGCGATTTTCCTTGTAGCGTTTCGCAGCACCTGTTTATTTTCAATCGCTCATAAACTAACAAGTATGTTTTTGATGAACTACAATGTAAGATTGTATACCTACAAAAATTAGGTAATGATTGGATGGGAAAACAATTAACTACTAAACTAAACTACTATACCAAAAGTAAATAATATTACATATATCTAAAAATGGTTTAATTTAAATATAAAACTTATACAGGCAACCACTTCGCGTCTAATATACTAACAAAAGATTAAGTTTCTTTATAAGTATTTCTTTCTTATCTCAAGCATATTATTCTATAAAGTACGAGGCAAATAAAGTAAATGATATACTAAGTAAAGAAATTAAATCATATTGTTTCGAATGTCACCACTCATGACGTAAGCCGTCAATGATTGAAGCATTTGACAGAATATACTCGAAGATGAGCCCAAGTTCTGAAATTGAACTCCTCAAATGGAAAGAACTAGAATAATTGTAAATGACTGTGTAAAAAGTCAGTGCAGTGCAGTACAGTCCTTTAAGTGCGTCCGAGTGCCTCGGACAATAGACTGTGTATACGCTAAAGACTGTTGTGTGTTGGTGGCTTGAATAAAGTGTAAAATCGCTCGAGGTTGTTTACTTCCAATCCCGAAACCCGCTTCCCGTTACAATATTTATTGTTAAAAACACATATATTTTCTGCTTTCTTTTGTTATGTAGGTATATATAGTCTACGTAATCAATTTACCATTAAACAGTAGCGTTCAGTTGACGCTTAAAGCATTTATAAATAAAAACGCTAACCGCTTATAGCTTACATTTATATTGTTATTAGTTTGTCAATTCGTGCATTATTGGTGGCAACGGACTGCACCCAATGTGGTGATCAAAATTTTCTTGTCGCCGCCATCGGTAAAGTTGTTTTCTTTTAATTTTATTATATTTTAAAGTTTATTGATTTGTTCCTCTTTAGAAAAGTACGTTGATCCTTATACAAGACGAGGTATTTTATATAAGCAACAAAAAAATATTGACGAAATGAGGATTTCTACCTGCATAAACGTTATGAGATCGTGAGCATATTTTTTTAAAAGTAATCAATGATATTAAAAGATATTAACGTATGAATATTTAAAAAGAATTAACCCTATACCACTGACGTTGCAAGAAAATTCAAAAGACTTATATCTAATACAACTGCAGATAAACAAAAAAAGTTTTCTTTAAAATCCGATGACACGCAGTAGCCAATATTTTTTTTTAATTCTCAGAAAAAAAATACAACAATACAGTCAAGTCGTCGCCGTCAACAATTGGACGGATGTCCCACTACTTACTGAGCTATTGTGGCAACCCTAGACAAGAATATTTAAAAATATATTTAGGATTTGAAATATCATCGTGGAATATACATCATCATGTCATAACACGCGGGTCAAAGGAGGATCGCTTGATAAATTGCAGTTCAAACTTGGTATAATGTCTTTTTCACTATACAGTTGTCCGTTCCCGAGCATGACGCAAGGATTCAGTTAGTAATGTGACTGGGTGTAAGATATGTTGAAAGATCTGTATTTGAGGAGGGTGATCTTTGATGTAATTCATCTTTTTATTGTCCCTTGATAGGTCAGGGGTGAGTTGGGGATTCGGCATTTTAGTGTTTGAGCTCTTTATTGTTAAAAAATCGTATTTTACGATTGACAGAAGTTTTTTTGTTGATAGATGTAACTGTGTAACAGCAGTGCCCCGAATACGGCCACAGACTAACCCGCTATAACGTGGGATTGAATACAATGGTTGGTGAAACTTAGGTGTTAATTCACCTCTGCCTACCTCGAAAGGAAATAGCCTTAAGCAAATGCATACAAATGTTTTTCAGGTAAATAAGAATTGGTGGAACTAAATAGTGGCAAGCGTTATTTTATTAAAGTATTCACACTTATATACTTTCATATAAGTTTAAATCATGCTTGTTATGTTAGTGAAGGTAAGAGAGATGTAAAATAGATCTGATTTTCATACCTATACCTATTTTTCAACCGCATTCAACCGAGGAGGTAGGACACGACGGTATATCCGATTGGGAATCGAGCATTCCGACTGGGGAAGTACCTCCACCCTACAGAATATCGCCGTTTAATAGCCTTGTGTTGTGTTTTCGGTGGTGAGTAGGGTAGCCAGAGCTCACTAGAGAGGTTTTGTGTTGTCAGTGGGAAAACCAAAGGCTTATCCTACATTTTTTGCGCTGACGACACAGAATGTCTCTATTCTTACAGGGATTGCGGCACGAGTGTTATTCCTCTGATGTTACACTCGCCCATAGGCCATAACCACTTACCATCAGGTGGGCCGCGTGCTTGTCTGCCTAAGTACCTAAGTCCTAAAAAAAATCCGCACATTTTTTTTTTAATAATGATTGTTTATACACAGTAACTTATATAGCCGTTCCGTCTTATAGGATCCGCGACGTCATTTCCATACATTAGCTTTACTTACTTATAAATAACCCTTTCCCATAGCTCTTCCTATACTCCTTTTACAAAAACAACTCAAGATAGACCGCCATAATCCTGGTCATGCCGTCATGCTCGTCTCAAAGGCCCACACAATTTGTCATCAATCTATTTCAATACGTAATGGCATCCTTGACAAATGATTTCGCCTAATGATGTGAAACGAAACATATATTAAACTTGACTTAACTTGCGTAATTAATGGATGATATTTGGGTGGCCGAGAAGCCTCCTGATGCTGTATTTAAATTCATAATGTGAGGTTAATTATGTCTATGATATATTTCGATTACATTGAATATGAGATTAAGATTTTATTGTAAGGAAATAATATATAGGTCGTACCTAGAGTTTATATAGAATAACTAGCTGACCCGCGCAACTTTGTCTGGGTCACCCCCGTTTTTGCAACATTTTTCACTTCTACTCCTCACTAGTTGGTTGTAGCATGATGTTATATACATATAAATCTTCCTCTTCAATCACCTTTGGTCCTTAGTTTTGTGGGCAGTGATACCGCATTTTGAAAGAAGTACGAGCAAAAGGACAGATCTCGGGATTCAAGTGCAAGTCGAAACCACAGTGCCAAATCTTAATTTCACTTTAAATATTTGTGAAAAGGTAAACATATCATCATCATCAACCCGCGGCAGTCCACTGCATGAAACATATAAAGCATGTTAACCTTAAAACCTAACCTTTGCAGTTATTTAACTCTAACTATTTTGAGGTTAAAAATACAAAAGCATATATCAATCATGTGGAGACAGAGAAAGAATATTATTACCAGCTGATCTCAGCAAACCATCTGGCCAGCATGGAAATAATAGGCCAAGGCCTCCTGACATTGGGAGAAGCCTATATCCAGCAGTGGACTCTGATAGGCTAATTGATTGACATATGCAGACAAGTTGCCATCTTTCGCATGTAAACTTTTAAATCTAACTACTCAATCATTCGCAGGTTAAAAATACATTAACTGATGAGTGCAGAGTTTCCATTCCACATATCCACACTAGAACCACACGTCCTGTCAAACCGCCGGACCCCTCATTACCGTTCTCACATACATCACCGTCAGAACTCTTGCATAACGCAAGTCATCTCCGTGGAATATCGACTCTGACGTCATTGTGACGAAGAAAACTTTTCACTGATGGTTTGTTGCAGTTACCGAAGTATGTTTTGGGAAATTTTAGGTATTAACGAAGCAGCAGGATTTTGAGGTAGATATAATACTTTAGTTGTTTTTTATCACTATCACTACATAGTATAAAATAAAGTAGCGTTCTCTGTCCCTATTTTTCTTGTCCCTTTGTATGCTTAAATCTTTAGAACTACGCAACGGATTTTGATGCGGTTTGTTTCAATAGATAGAATGGTTAAAGAGGAAGGTTTATATGGATATAACATCATGCTATAACTAACAGGTGCGGAGCAGGAATGAAAAATGTTGCAAAAAGGGGGTGACGCAGACGAAGTCGCGCGGGTCAGCTAGTATATAATAATATACTCACCTTTGAACTTTCACGTTGCATGAAATATGGTTGGTTATTAACTATTAACCTAGGTATTAACGCGATCATATGGTAAATACAATAACTTACCTTCCTCTCTTCCTTTGCTTGTGACCACGGCTAGTGCAACCTGGTCGAAATGTCAAGCAAATCAAAAGGTAAATTATTGTATTTACCATATGATCGCGTTAATACCTTGGTTTCACTAACCATTTTTATACAACTTAGGTGGCAGTCAAGCCCACAGCTAAATGAAAAGTGGTAACCATAGTCTATGTAGAGGTGGGGAGATGACGGTTAAGAGAGTTTCTGTTCTGTCGGTGCAGAAGACAATGGAAAGTTTCTCAGTCTTCCCACTGACAACACAAAACCACTTCAATCCCAATCCCAGTCCGGTGAAAGTTAACTCCGAAACTAACCAACTTGGTAAATATACCATCGAATTTTATAATAGAAACCCACAATTATTTACAACATACAAATACATCTTCAGTTCATATTAGCGCCACATAATACTTCAAATAATCAAATTATAATTGCTATTTACACCTAAATCTCAAATACATCTAAAGAAATTCTGTCACTTGCGATTTGCCGCGGTTTTCATCGCACAAATCGTACAAATTAAGTTGCTTGAACTTTTGACAAACTTGAATTATAGTTGGACGGATAGACAGTTGAATTTGCGAAACGATGGCAAATTAGACACGACTTTCACATAATATATTCATTTGAAGAACTGAATTAGGTACTCATTATATAAGTACCTAACTAGCGAACCCACGCAACTTCGTCTGCGTCACCCCGTTTTTGCACTATTTTTCACTTCTGTTGATGTTATATGCATATAAACCTTCCTCTTTAATCACTCTATCTATTAATAAAAACCGCATCAAAATCCGTTGCGTAGTTTTAAAGATTTAAGCATACAAATGGACATAGGGACAGAGAACGCGACTTTGTTTTATACTATGTAATGATTCAAGTTTTTAGTAAATCTTTATTATCAATACGGTCTTTTTCTTCTGTGGAATCGATGGCATTTTTGAGTTGCCATCGTGGTGTAGTAATTTGTTTCACGGCAGCGGCGCTACTCACGGAGAAGGCCCGAGCATTAGTTTCGCTCTTCGGGAAAGCTTACTTAGGACTAACGCAAGGAAGGTGATTTGAGGGTAATTTTTAATCACAATTTCCCCAGTTTTACACAAAAACAAAAGTTTACTCCATAAAACAATTCTGCAAATCATGATTTATCGCAACGAATCAACAATCAAAGCGACAATCTCGTATTTATTCTCAAAAACTACAACATCATCGGTTGATGTTCAGGGGTCATGAAATATGTATTTATTACGAATCGAGAAAACGAAAGTCATCGTGGTATTACGATTGTCGTCATGGTATCTTAAATTGATTTTAGTCAAGGTATCATTCACATTTAGCCTTAATTTGAAATAGGCACATTATGACTAGCTTGTGTTTAAGGAATAATTGCCAAAATTTATAAACTTCAATAGAAATACCGAAGTAGGTTCAGAAAATATGGACTTTTAGGACAATGTGGATATTTGATTAGTATAAGCAAACAGTAAGTCTCATGAAAAGCTGTATTACTGCATCTTTTGTTTGACTTAGAATTGGAATTATATCTCCATTAGGAGATTATGTGATATTGAAGAATTGCGTAATTGAAACCCAAATTGAACACGTCGAAGTTTCATTAAATTTATTTTAACGAATTCGTCATTACGTCTCCCCATGACGATGAATGCTAAAAAGCGACTGAAATTTCTAGAACAGTGTCTAGTTCTAGTCTAGATAAGTACAGTAAATTAACACCAATAAATCCTGATAAATCTACTATATAAAAATAAGTCAGGTTTTCCTTCTTGACGCTATAACTCCAGAACGCACGAAACGATTTCCACGGTTTTGCATTCGTTGGAAACCCGTGCTCCGTGAGGTTTATAGCAAAGAAAATTCAGAAAAACTTTTAACAGAAAAGCGGGAAAGTCATTTTTCACATCTGGTGGCGAAACGGAGTTCGCCGGGTTTGCTTTGTTTGTTTTTTTTGTTTGCCTTATAAATAAGTTTATTAGTATTTATTATAATGTAGTTATCTGCAGTCTGCAGGCAATGGCTATATATATATATATATATGTATATATATACGAACAAAACGCTCGCAAAACGTAGCCGATTCCCTTCTTAAATCTTGTGTCCCTAAATGTAATGTAATCTTTAATTTTCAGTATATAGACACTGAAACAATACTTAAAACATTTAAACAATTAAATATAAAAAAGACTGAAGATCTCTGGGGCATTTCAACCAATATAATAAATTCAATAATGCCCACTATTGCGCCCTACCTTGCATTCATATTCAATAAATGTATAGATGAAAAACAATTTCCAAATCTTATGAAGTACAGTAAAATCATTCCGTTATTCAAAGCAGGGGACAAAAGTGACCCATCCAATTTTCGTCCCATCTCTATATTACCTGCGCTAAGTAAAATTTTTGAAAAAATAATATTTAATCAACTGCTTTCACATTTTGCAGCCAATGATTTACTTCATAAAAAACAGTTTGGTTTTACTAAAGGCAAAAATACAACAGATGCAGGAGTCGCACTAGTTAAACATATATTTGATGCATGGGAGGAGAAGCAGGATGCCATTGGTATTTTTTGTGACTTATCAAAGGCTTTCGATTGTGTTGATCATGAGACCTTGTTATTAAAGTTAGATTATTATGGTGTCTCGAATAGCTCACTTAGCTTACTTAGGTCTTACCTCACTGGCAGAGTACAAAAAGTAAACGTTAATGGCACCGATTCTTCTGGCGCCCCGCTAGTCATGGGAGTACCCCAAGGCTCGATATTAGGACCCCTTTTGTTCCTGATATATGTAAACGACCTTCCATACTTCATTGAAAATCTTTGTGAAATAGTATTATTTGCTGATGACACTTCATTAATTTTTAAAACTGACAGACAAAAAGTAATACTTGACGATGTGAATAATACCCTTTCTGTAATATTGCATTGGTTCACGAGTAATAACCTGCTACTTAATGCCAAAAAAACAAAATGTGTAAAATTTACGATGCCAAATGTAAGACATATAGACTCAAACATTATAATGAATAATGAAACTGTGGAAATAGTCAATACCACAGTTTTTCTTGGCATCACACTAGATAATAAACTACAATGGGGTTCTCATATCACAGCCTTAGCAGGAAGACTTAGCTCAGCTGCCTATGCGGTTAGAAAGATAAGGTCACTAACTGACGAGAAAACGGCACGATTAGTTTATTTCAGTTACTTTCATAGCGTTATGTCATATGGTCTGCTGCTGTGGGGCTCAGCTGCCGATATTGCAACTATATTTATATTACAGAAACGAGCTATACGAGCAATCTATTGCCTCGGACCCCGTGACTCGCTGAAAGAACTGTTTAAAGAAATTAATATTTTAACAGTTGCCTCACAATATATTTACGACAACGCCTTATATGTAAGGAAGAACCTAGACCTCTTCCAAAAAAAATCAGACTTTCACAACTTGAATACGCGAAATAAAAATAAACTGGCGATACCGAAACTAAGGCTTCATAAAGTCAGTAATTCGTTTGTGGGCAAATGTATAAAAATATATAATAAAATTCCTCAGGATTTGGCTGACCTGCCACTTGATAAGTTTAAAATAGAATTGAAAAGATTTTTAATTAAAAAAAGCTATTATAAAGTAGACGAATATCTTGATGATAAAAATGCGTGGTCATAATAATCTCTTGCTCTTGCACCCAGTTATTATAAATAAACAACTAAATATTAAAAAGAATAACGATAATCTACCTGAGTTTCTTGCTGGTCTCTTCTCAGGAGATTTAACTACCGAACCAGCGAAAGAATCATTTTCTAATGATTTATTTACTAAGTATCCTAATTTATTATGAATTATAATATTTTTGACAAATGTAGGTACATAATTATTGTAATACTTTGACATTCATAAGTGCTCTTTATGTGCCTAAACTGAATAAATGAAATTGATTCTTTGATTCTTTGATTCTTTGAACAACACGAAATATTAATAAATAATATAAAAAATATTATTTAAAGTCTAATTCCCGTAACATTTAAGACACTTGCAAATCGATTGCAGTTCGAATGCGATCAATGAATTCGCTAGAAAGGTGACATCTTAGTCTTTTGACCGCTTTTCAGCGATTCTATTGGTCTTTTTGATGGCATGTCAATTTGACTTCACCTCCCCTGATGGTAAGCAGTAAGTAAAAACTCAGGAAAGAGGGTCACCATTACAAACAGGTACCTACAGTTTTGCAATGGTGGCGTTCAGCTTGACAGCCTCATTAAATGCTTTTTCACGCCCCGCTTAAAGGACCCGGGACTGGAGGAAGAAGGAAACACGTGAATTGGTAAGGAATTCCAAGAGTTAATGGTGCCGAAGAAGATGAACATCTAAGAGATGTTCCATTTACATCAACTAAAGATTAAAATTAGCGGGATAAGGCCTCTGTTACCATGGTACTTAAATTTGGTACTTATTCAGTCAAAAGAAAATCATATATCTATCACTTGCAATCAATTAATAGCCTATAAGCAACATGTTCTTATGGGAACCATGACACATGGGTCGGAGTTCTACACCTTTTAACATTACGAAAGGCCGTCAAATATGGCTGCGGCTGGTCAACATCTAGCTACCACCATTAAGACCTTTTGATGATCTCGATAAATATGAATCTGATTGGCATTGATACGCGCAGCTTCCATTTGGAAGTTCATTAGAGACGCCGGTTGATAGGCGATTGGGAGGCATAGAGTAGCTACCTAGTTTGTTTTTATAAATTTTGAAGGAGTATTATTATATTATGGTTTTTCTTTTTCTTATTATTACAAGGTTTGATGTGTGTGTGTGTATTTTCCAAAGATAAAATAAAAATTGAAAAATGAGATTATTGGTCTTGTAGGATGTGTCTGTAATTTTCATTGATATGAATTTAAAAAAATATTTTTATTGTATGAAAGAAGTTAAACATACATTCATTATTAGAGTGGTAAGTCATTAGTTCACATAGGCTCCTTTTCCCTACAGTCCCGGGTCGTTTAAGCGGGGTGAAAAAGCATCTGATGAGACCGTCAGCTGAGCGCCACTATTGTAGGACTGAATGTGACTGCAATGGTGACCCTCTTTCTTGAGACTTTGCCTTCAGCTTAAGATCAGGCGAGGTGAAGTCAAATTGACGTGCCAT
The DNA here is from genome assembly GCA_963691645.1 of Pelosia muscerda. Lineage (NCBI taxonomy): Eukaryota > Metazoa > Arthropoda > Insecta > Lepidoptera > Erebidae > Pelosia > Pelosia muscerda. The sequence continues at coordinate 11,322,971 of OY829114.1, read as the reverse complement.
AAATAAAAAAAACATGCCATGGTTAGCAATATCCTGCTACTAATCATCTGACTATATACCACCAATTTTTTCCACACCAAAATTTTCTACTTCCAACCGATTCCATTCCTTTCCCAAACCGCCACAGGTCCCCATTAGTAGCTAGCACCCTCGCGATTGACGATTCAGTCTTTTGTGGTCAATTTTTTCCACGGCTGTCGTTAATGGAGATTTCTTCGATACGCGCGGCGAGTGTCAAACATGCGCCCGCGCATATTGTCAAATCACGACGATCAAACGTTGCGCCCGAGTTGAAAAAAGGCGCGTTAAAAACTCGAGAGTGTCCTGTCAATACACCGCACGATTATTGAAAATGTGAAGTGCTATGAAAAGTTTAAATTGTGGTTGTGTTTGATTTAGGTTTTTGATTGAAAGGTTGAAGTGAGTAAACAGTATTCTTGATTGGAATTGGATATGTGACTTATAGTCGCATGTAGGCGAAATATGTTAAGGTCGACCTCGAGCACAATATAATAATGTATTGATATTATCATTCGAGCGCTAATTCCAGTTAACTAGGCATACATTCCGTTTATTTTCGGTTTCTTTACTTGTGGGGAGCGCTACCTGCGCTAGACGTTCTGAAAGTTACAGGTTTGATCCCTAATTATAAACGCGAAATTATTAACATTCACAGCAGACTCAACCTCCTAGTCATGCGTATTGTTACCTTATTAAACCATACCATAGATTAGAGACAACTTACCAACAAACAATTAGTATCTAGGGTCCAACAACACCCACAAGCACTTATTAAATGTAAGATTATTTTAATTTTACTTTACTTCCATAATGTGATTAGTAACTTTGTGTCTATTTATATTTGTGTAACTGTAAATTGTAAAAAAGTGTAGATTCTTATAAATGAAACCCATAGATTAGCTAAGATATACTGTTAGACCCATTTTAACCACATAATAACACTAGTATTAATGAGTGCCTACGTCATGTTAAATCGATGACCTCCATGGCATGGCGATGGTAACATTAGTATCCTGGGTATCGAGAAGGACGCTAACAATGGTCTGAATCACAGACATCGAAGTAAAATAAGATTAAAAAAAAATTGCTATTAGGAGGTCAATCCGGACTCGCATTATCTCTCCTCTAAAATGAATATAAATATAAATAAATTCTCCTGTCCCCTCTCTCACAAATTGTCATAGATTGCCACATAGATTGCCATGTCATCGTGGAACGGTGTTATGTCCTAGTGACATATGTTTTAATTCCATGAACTATGTCTAAACGGAATCGATTCGATACGCGGATCAAACGATTTGTGCAGTGACGATGACATTTTGTGTGTTGTCAGCGATAAAAATGTGAAGATAATTGCATTATGATGCATATTATGAGTCTTCTTCATCCTAACATTAATCCTAGTCGCATCCGAAGCTTTCACCTTGGTCTGAGGTCCACTTTTAATTATTTATTTAAACTTTATGCACAAATACAAAATAATTGTACAAAGGCGGACTTAATGCCATGGGTATTTTCTACCAGTCAACCTTAGGGTGATGCAGAGAATTGTCAAGGTAGATGCTCAAAGCATTATGATGAATTTTAATGAAGTATACATAATATATAATTTATCTTGACTTTATCATAATATATAATTTATCTGATTAATAATATAATTTTTCCAATCTGTAAGATCGGGCGGGGGGATCCAAGGCGGGTGAAGTGAAATTAGAGTGCCCTAAATAATAACAAAAACAATTTTACTGTGAGTTTGGCTGTATATTCTCCGTGATTACCATGTGACCTTCTTAACCAATTGATGATATTGAAAAATTGCTGTTAGACCAACTGTACGACTTTTTAGAGCTCCATAACATAACATAAACTCACGCCTATATCCCCGAAGGAATAGGCAGAAGTGCTAGTACCCACATTTCGCCAGTTTATGTTTTAGGTTCCACTGTAATAGGTGGCAAGCCTATTGCCATTAACCGGGCATTTATAAACCTGCGATAAATACACACATAACTTCGAAAAGCATCTAAAAGTCATTGGTGTGTGCCATAGTAAACCTGGGATCGAACCCGAAACCTCGTCTCAACAGTCCATTACCCATACCACTAGGCTACATTCAGTACCTACCCTTAAAACCGAAACTACCAAAATAGATAGGCCAGATTCACACGTTCGTGTCGACACCTCCCGTTATGAATAATCGAAGCGCGCGAACTCGCCCGCGGTCATGTATACACAGCCTATGAATAGTGTATACGCAGGTGTGAACTACACTGTTTGTTTTTTTATTCACTTTTAGGATTTATTCATAAAGACTATGTTGAAAAGTATTTTACAGGACTTACTTACAGTCAACTCCAAAAGTACCTGGATAATTTGAAACTATTGTCTGATGCTCTCCAAGATGTTATTTTGGTAGTGGCTGTGCGGCTAAGCACGTAGGTAGGCTAAGGAATACGGGCAAATTTTTATAGGTGCAACATTTTCGGTTAGGAAGTTATTTTCGGCATACCCATTCTTTTACAAAGTGCCCGATTAGCGGCAATAGGCTCGCCCCCTATTACGTGGGACTGAAAATCATAGTTGGCGAAATGTGGGTGTTTAATACACCTCTGCCTACCCCTTCGGGGATTACGGGCGTGAGCATATGTATGTATGTATGTAAATAAATACTAGACCTAGCAATTTCTAGACATATTAGCCAGTAGCTAATATATAAATATACGTGACACAAACTAATGTAGACCTAGATAATTATGTCTCCTGTACAAGATAAATATCTTACATTTGTCTCTATTATCATTAGTAGTAAATATCAGTACTGGTGATACATTGCACAGGTGCATGATGGCTTTTTTTATCATGCGCAAAATCCCCACGGGTACCACCACCGCCAAAGTTGGTGGAAATGATTATATCGAACTCGAACCGACTAAAATGCACGTCTATGGGTCTTTGATTGCCGGAGGTGAGATTATACAAGACATATCCGGCAGACCTGCAGATCCGAGGACATATCTTTGAGATGATCCCCTTCCCCTAATGTGGGAACCATAGTGTTCCTATCAAGCACCACGATATGGGGAGACGTCGCCGCCGCGGCCTGGTTCTGTTAGAGTGACAGCTTTGTCAGTAGGTACTTGTGGTTCTATTAAAAGGCTTTGTAAAAAGGCCTACAACATCATGTGCAATTCAATATACAACAACATTCCCCCCTCCCCCCTCCCGTTTTTTCAGCTCCCCGTTTTATCAACATTGTATAATGAATTATATGGTGTTCTTCTTCTTAATATATTTCGAGGCATCTTCGGAATAAAGAAATATTTTTATTTTAATCAAAGGTTTTAATGGGTTTTGATAAAAATAGGGTAGTTACAAAAAATGAAATAATATAAATACAAGTATTATAGATTTTTATAAGTAACGGGCTGATTACGGACGTCCGTATTTACCCCTTTCCATTTTGTCCGCATTTGACTCAAACGAGTTAGAAAAAGTACAACTACAAATTTTTTCAGATTAACAAAATATGTTTAACATTAACATCGCAACCGACAGAAAATATGTCATTTTTCTGACGCTTATTCTTTTTGAATGACACTCAAAATAGTAAAAACCAAAAAATTTAAAATTTCAATTGCTTTGAAACGTGCGCGCAACTTTCTGTCGGTAATGTTTGCTGGACACTATAGATGGCGAAACGTAACGCGTCATAGGGGAAGCGGCACGCAGATGGCAGAGATAGAGGGTATATTTGTTGGTCCGAATTTACCCCGCGTCCGCAATTCCCCCATCTTCCCCTATTAGTAACCGGCATTTATCTTGAACCTAATGACGTCTCAAAATGTATTCTATATGCACAGCAGATAAGTGCGTGTTTTTGAATGTCTTTTGAGAACAGCAGATGCTATGGCGATGGAGGAACTCGAATTCATTAATCATAGATTCTTTCAAAATAACTCACGCTCACTTCTCTCGCAATTTGGGGTCAAGATATATGCCAGAGACTATACACTCATTACATATGTCTCAGATAAACTCCTCATACCTCCGAGCGTCTTCATCTCAGATATTACACTCAAATGATATTTTCCCGCGCAAAGAGCGCAAAACCGCGCCATAATTATAAACGCATCAATCATTGCGCGCGCGCCTCGCCCCAAGCGCATGCGTAAACCAGGGCTTGTTTACCGGTTAATGTATCAAACCGGTTTCAGTGTAAGTACATAAGAGCGTTTCATTTAGGTTTGACTCTACCTTAACCGATAAAAAACCATTTTGGTTTGAACTCAATTTACCGGTTTTGATTTCGCTCTTACCGACAACATCGATGCACCATTCACATTCAATTCGCGCGGACTACATGTGTTATCCACTAGTACAAAATTTCAATTTTCAAGCGTAGGGCTAAAGTGCTTCCATATTTTAAAGGAGTGGTGAAGGTCACTAAAGTGTAGTGCGAGCGTCGTCGGTCGCGTGGACTGTATGCGCAGTCCATTTTCAATTTAATACAATTTTTTTTAATAAAATTTATTTATTTTAATTATCAAAATATTATAAAAGAACAGTTTTTCTAATCAAATATTCTATTGCTAAATGATATTGGTAAAAATTCTATTGATAATGGCATGTATTAACTCCCTATAATTTTAATTATATATAATACTAGCTGTTGCCCGCGGCTTCGCCCGCGTGGTTTATTTTTTGACAATTACCAACTCATTTTTGACTCATTATTATTATTAGCCCACATAGTTATTTAATTATTATATTGCATATTTTATAACCACCTTCGGTTCGCCGACGATATCGTCATAGTTGCGGAGTCGCTGGAGCAGCTGGGCGAAATGCTGCACGGCCTAAACGAATCCTCTCGACGCGTCGGCCTTGGTGTAAACTTGAACAAAACCAAGGTTATGTTCAATGAACACGTTATACCGAGACCGATTGCCGTCGAAGGGGCCACACTCGAAGTTGTTCAACAATATATCTACCTGGGGCAAACCATACAACTTGGTAGAAACAACTTCGAGAAAGATCTAGCCAGAAGTATCCAATTGGGCTGGGCAGCGTTTGGCAAATTGCGTCGGGTCTTCTCCTCCCCCTACAACAATGCCTAAAAACAAGAGTCTTCGACCAGTGCGTTCTGCCTATTATGACTTACGGTGCCGAAACGTGAACATTGACGGTGGGGTTAGTCTACAAATTGCAAGCCGCTCAGCGGGCCATGGAGCGAGCTATGCTTGGAGTCTCTTTGAAGGATAAAGTTCGCAATGAGGTCATCCGACAAAGAACTAAAGTTACAGACATAGCTCGCAGAATAACCAAGCTGAAGTGGCAGTGGGCTGGCCACATCTGCCGGAGGACCGATGGTCGCTGGAGCAAACGAGTCCTCGAGTGGAGACCGCGAGAAGGCAAACGGAAGGTAGGACGCCCCCTAGCCAGATGGACTGATGACTTGAAAAAGGCGGCTAGGACAGACTGGATGCATTAGAAGAGGCCTATGTCCAGCAGTGGACTGCGATAGGCTGATTGATTGATATTTTATAATGAACAAAACTAAATCACAACTTCTGTGTCTTAATTATGAAATAAAAATAAGACTCCCAATAATGCAGATCGCATGTCGCTGCAACTTGTCGAGAGCATCTAATAAGTACTTTGCGGAGCTATCCCAGAGATGCGAGCAGTATTCCACGCAGGAGCGAATTTGTGTCTTGTAATGAAGACACCGCTGCTTCGGCGTGAAAAAACGTCTCACTCTGTTCAGGACTCCGAGTTTACGAGAAGCTGTTTTGATGATGCTCTCGATATAGTTCTTGTTCATCAGTTTGCAGCGAACATCCATACCGAGTATATTGAGGTTATCCTGAAATGGCAGTGGCGTGCTCTGAATAGTGCGATGAGGAAGGAAAGTAGAGAGCCAGCATTTACCTGCAGGAACTCCGAAGCTCATCCATCACAAGGAACGCGAATGCGGCGCCCCTGCAAGAAGCTAGCAACCCAATTGCACAGTCTTGGAGGCAGACCGAAGGTTGGTAGTTGGCTAAGAAGCGATTTGTACCAGACTCTATGGAAAGCTTTAGCGATGTCCAGGCTAATAGCCAGTGACTCACCATGCTTGTCCATAGCCTCACCCCAAAGATAGGTTATATACCGCAGAAGATCGTTTCGGCCTAAAACCTTATTGCCGGTCAGTGATCCTCTAGGTGACGCATGAGCTGTGTGTTGATGAGGTGCTCAAAAACTTTACACAGCACTTAGGTGACGGCTATGGGTCGATAGTTGGCTGGGTCTGAGCGATCTCCCTTCTTGGGAATCGGCTGTATATTCGCCTCTTTCCACGCCGTCGGCACTACTGTACCCGAAATGTGGGAGAGTTAGTACAGCCGCGTGAGCATTGTAGACAACTCCGCTGCACATTTTTGAAGAACCACCGCTGGTATACCATCCGGACCACTGGTTTTCCGGACATCGAGTGACTGCAGTACTGCACGGACGTCGCCTTGCCTGATACGGATATCAGGCATTGCGTGGTCACTGTTGGGTGGTCGGTGGCTGCATACCACAGTCCTCAATTCGGGAGTTGGTCGTAAATAGATTAACCAGAAAAATTGTTTTCTCTTGCGGCTCATGGGCCAGGGATCCATCAGGGTTGTGCAGGGGGACGGGGGAGGGGCGGGGGCAGGGTAGCTGGGCTGCCGGGCTGGTAGAATTTAGCTTGCACGGCTCTGGCCAGTACCCAGTAGCCACGGCTGCCCGTGGGATGCACCACTAGGTCTTGACCAACCTGTGCTATGCGCTGGGTATTTTGCAGACCCTTTGCTTTGTTGTACCCTATGTTGGAATCGTTGTGCCTTACCTTACCCAAGCGCGAAACGCAAACTGTTTATGATAAACAGCCTCTGCTCACGCCCGAATCAAGGGCGCACTCCGCGGGCACCGGTGACATCAGTGTATGGGATATAGTACTCCATACCCAAAACTGATCTCACGGACGACAGCAGTTGCACTATCCAATGGGTCTTTACCTACAAAACAGCGCTCAACCCAAAGGATAGACGCAAAATAGTCACGCAGTCCATCCCAGTCCGCTGACGAGTAGTGCCAGAGACGCCGATTTCCCTGCACTGGTCGTGGGGTGCTATTAAAAGCCCCTTGGAACCCCCAAAAATACCTACTCAGCGTTCGGAAACCGCTCCTTCGCCTCATCTGCCGCCTGACTCAGACATTCAAAGAATAGTGTGGTCTCGGCATCTCCGGTATGGCAACGGTAACGGCACACATAGATTTGTGTCGTACAGCTATGGTCTACGTGTACCCACGGGACAGAAAAGGATGGGTCCTTAAGGCAGAGCAAACGACGACAACAAACATCCGCCCTAACAAACACGCACTCCCCGGTTTTGGCACGAAAATTTTCCTTTGGAACATGGCCGGGGTAGAGCAGGCCAGGTGTCGTCATGCGGCATATTTGTGTCTCCGTCAGAAAGAGCGTGGCTGGTTTCGCCGTCTCTAGTTGTTGGTGGACGGCGTTGAAGTTTGCATGGAGCCCACAGATGTTAGTAGACTCCACCTCAAAAAGCGAGCTAGTGGGAGAATAAAGAGCCGCTGTGTTGCCATAATCTCTGATATGTACTGCCATGGTAGGGGGTAAGAGAAGGCGTGAAAAAAGAGGTGATTGTCGTGGCAGCACCGCGTGACAAAGCGCAGGAGATTGGTTTTATCTGTGGTTGTGAGGCATGGCGAGAGCCGACGCGCCGAACGGAAGGTGCCTCCCCTCCTGAATATATGGTCGGCGGGTTCCCACATCCGGTCACCAACCTGTACGACGAACCATTTTAGTATTATGCGCGGCCTGGTGAGGCAGTCTCCCAGGGTGGTTAGCCCCAGTTGAGCCTCTGTACCTACTATGCCGCGAGCGGCCCGCGACACCAGTTTCTACGGGTCTCCCTGCTCGGCGGGTCACCCCGCACCATCCCCACCAAACTACGCCAATACCCACTGGTCCCACTAATGCTGCGACTACCACCACCTCTGCCCGGCTATGTACTTGCTGACTCCTGAACGCAATTCAACCGAGGTTGCTACCCACCCGGTCAAAATTTATGACAAATTTATTCCATCAAATTTCTACCACCAGTAGTTATAACGTATTTTACGCCGCATCCTTCGATTAGACATTTCTTTCGTTCAAGTAATCAAAATAAATAACTATATATTTTGTTCTTTCTCTTATGACCCATTCTTTACTTGAAAACCCTAAAATAATTAGGAGCAAAGCTGCGAAATTACCAATAACTTAGCCCACTTTAAGTTAGCAATCGTTTAAATAAATGCATCACTCTCTGAACAATTACAATTTACAAGCAAGTTGTGACGTGCTTAGTTCAAACGATGCCGACGCGGGTAGGTACGTGTCGCTCTGGATTAAACCGGTTTATTAAGGTTTTAGTATGGTTCCCATTCTGGTTTCGCTCTGAATGAAACCTTTACAAAAAACAGGTTTAACCTTTATTAACCGGTATTTTCTAAACCGGTTTCAAGCCCTGGCGTAAACGGTTATTACACGAGTAACATGGCGACGATGTAGCGGATATGTCTTAAATGACCAGAGGGATTGAGTGAAGCGTGGGTTAGGGATATTTAGAAATGGATGGGTCTTATTTTTTAATCGTTGGTGGGTAGGCAGACATCATCTGCTCAGGGGTTTATAGCTCAGTGGTAACCGAGTAGGTAACATTGCAAGGTTAAGCAGTCAAGGGATGGGCCAGCAATAGGACACTAAGCTGCCCCGATTGCCTTACGACTTTTTATATTTGGGTTGTCAAATGACCGCACCACACCTGATGGTAATGCTAGGTGTGGTCAAGAGAATAGTGGTCGCCATTTTAGATATTTTACCTAGAATGGCCGTCTATGATAGCTTCGACAGATGTTTTATCGAGCCCTGGTTAAAGGACCCGGGACAGCTGTAGGAGTTAGGAAATATGTAAGCTGGCAAAACGTTCTAAGGCTCTATGGTGCGGCAAAGAAAAGACTCGCTGGATAGTTTGGTTCTCGAAGTTTTAATGTCGTTGTTCTATGTAGGAAAGGTAAGGGTGAGAGTTCCACATCTGAGTAGAGCTAGCTACATAGCTAAATAAACATAAACATAACTTTTGAGGGCTCCAACTACCCGTAACGACTGCCATAGATTGTATGGCAACCGGGACCGACGGCTTAACGTGCTCTCCGAGGCACGACCAGACCAGTGTAAACAGACATATTCATGCATACAACTTTTTGCACTGAACGGGGATCGAATCCGATCGAACCCGTCTTGAAGGGTATCAGACAGAATAATAGCAAAACATCAAAACTCATTTTGAAACCAGACCGACAACCGACTCTAAGTGAGATAGAAATGAAATTGGAGAAACTCGCGTACTCGATATTGACAGAATAGCTTCTAGTATCATTACGTTAATTCCCGTAAACATAATTGGAAACCAAATCAGTATTGTAATCTCGGTCTGTCACTTTTGACACAAATCACTCAATTATTAGTTATCCTCACAAAAAATGTTAATAAATCTGAGACGAATCGCCCACTAGTTCTATAAGTAATACATCAAAATTAGCCTACATGTCTTTATTATAGAGCCAACAATTGCTAGTAATGTCTGTATTTTGTTTGTGAACCAAAAACTAGCCGCGGTAGCTTAGTAGTATGGGTAATGGACTACTGAGACTAGGTCTAGGTCAGGGTTCGATCCCAAGTTTTACCATGGCACACACCAATGACTTTTCGAAGTTATGTATGTATTTATTGCAGGTTTTAAAGTGCCCGGTTAATGGCAATAGGCTCGCCACCTATTACATTGGTAGCTAAACATAAACTGGTGAATATTGGCGTTATGTTATAACTTGACGCTAACTGTGCCCGGCCACGCTCAAACGTCAAATTCTATCAAAAAGATAACTATAACAGAGCTACTAAATACACTGATGCAACACATTAAGCCAAACCATTACAATCAATGTTACTGTTACTGTTAAATTTGACGGAAACCTTAACTTTAACGGGTAGTTGGAGCAACTAAGCCTTAGTAGTTTACTACATAGAAGCTATTGACTAACCGAAAGCTTAAATAATTCCCGTAAATAAGTTAACAACAATTCAAAGAATGGCCGTGTCACGTCGTCGCCGCTGTGCCCTAGGCCGCCATGACATTTTGTTTGCTGCTACGAAAATGTCAAAGTAATTTCGTATCGATTTGCCGTAGTACCACTGAAGGCTAGGCCTTGAAAACAATCATTATGGCGTTTAAACATACCACATTCTTGGACAATCTGTTCCGTTGTTATATTTGAACCAGAAATTGGTAAATATTTACACGTATTTGATTGATTGGCTCAATTTGCAGTTGATTTTTTTTAAGAATTTTGTAAATTAATATTGAGCTTGCACCCTATAACATCCCAGGACTAGCCCGCTGATTCATAAGTTGCGTAGGAAAGTTTCAGTTTACTGATACAATGAAAAGCAAATAAGTGTAACGGTAAAACGGGGTGGATATAGATTGAAGGGTGAATAGAAATGAAATGGTCAGCTGAATCCTGTAGTTATTTTCTTTCAAGCGAATATTGGGACTAGTTCATTGCAATAACAGAGTCACGAAATATCTGTTATTGGGCGTAGTTAAAATTTTGTAAAAGAATTTATTTAAAATATTCCGATGACCATTTTATATCTATCCACCCCTGGATTCCTATTCACCCTGTTTTACGGTATTGTAAACGTAACACATTATTCGCCGTTAACTATATCGAAAGAAATATCGAAAAAAAGGTGGAACTTCCCAGTCTAAATTGATCCATTAGTGTTGCAAAAAGCTGCCGTACCTAACAAATTACATAATCATTCATCTAGACTAAATTATCATGTAACAGAGGATATTACCCAAAAATAAAGTTACGTGCTTACCTAATCGCTTTGTTCGTAAGAAAACAATTTATATACATCAACTAATATCACATTTTGTAACAAAATAACAATACAAAGTGTATTGTAAGCAGAGTGCAAAACCTCTTAACTCTTTAACATACAAGTACATTCAAAAATCTACCTTAATAACTTCTCACATAGTTCATTTTAGAACATCTAACAAAGAAAGCAAAGAAAACTGTCCCCATTTGTCGCAACAGAAGGCGTGGTGATCCACTAAAAATCAGATCTCATCTATGACACACTCACCTGTATTATACACCTTATTACCTGACTTTAAAGTTGAAAATTCTTTAACAAAACAGTCCGGTGCGTTTTGTAAGTGCTTCGGCTTCGGTCATAGCAATTTGGGTGCTTGCTATTAGAGATCTTGTATGTCATTATATAGCTCATAGTGCGTGAATATAGAATGGTTGCGCAATATAATGGCGTCTCTCTTTGTTCTTTTGTTGGGCTAGTGTCATTGACGAGATGGGTCATGGTGAAATCGTTAATTAAGCTGTCTGGAGAATATCACTGAGTTTTTTTAAAGCTTTGTTCGACAGTGACTTCGTTAATAAGGTAGTTTAATACAAACGGTCGAAATTATGATTGTGTGGAACTACTGAGTGGTAGCAAATTAGACTATGATTGTAGGTAGGTTTACATATCATTTCACTACATAGTATAAAATAAAGTCGCGTTCTCTGTCCATATGTCCTTTTGTATGCTTAAATCTTTAAAACTACGCAACGGATTTTGTTGCGGTTTGTTTTAATAGATAAAATGTTTAAAGAGGAAGGTTTATATGTATATAACATCATGCTACAACCAACTGGTGCGGAGTAGAACTGAAAAATGTTGCAAAAACGGGTTGACGCAGACGAAGTTGCGCGGGTCAGCTAGTATAGTATAAAACAAAGTCGCTTTCCCTGTCCTTGTATCCCTTAAATCTTTAAAACTACCCAACGGATTTTGATGCGGTTCTGTAATAGATATCTATAGTGTGTAACATCATGCTACAACCAACTGGTGCAGAGTAGAAGAGAAAATTTTTCAAAAATGGGGTGACGCAGACGAAGCAGAAGACCTTCCTCTTCAAACACTCTATCTATTTGAAAAAACCGCATCAAAATCCGTTGCGTAGTTTTAAACATTCAAGCATACAAAGGGACATAAGGACATGGGGATATAAGGACAGAGAACTAGACTTTGTATTATTGTGTGATTATACAAAAGACATGACTAAAAATCTATAATATAAAAATGAATCGCGAAATATGTTGGTAAGCGCATAACTCGAAGACGGCTGGACCAATTCGAGTAATTCTTTTTATTTTGGTTTTTATGGAGCAGCAAGAACGGAATCAAAAGTCTAAGCAGCGGGAACGGAATCAGAAGTCCACGCGGGCGAAGCCGCTGGCAACAGTTAGTACGTATATATAAATAAATAAGTACCTACCCAAAAATGATTACATAAGGAAATAAAAAATACAAAGCAAAGGTACTGACCCAAGTCACACACAAGTGGTAATCATAGGAATTATAATAATTGTGTGAGCGGGCGCAGAGGGCGTGGCCAAATGACAATCACGCGCGGCGACCTAATGAACGGGTGCGCGCGCGCCGTACAGGTGAGTAGAGATGGGATATGCATATCGATGAATACAGGTACATTCATCGATGTACACTTTTTAGTATTAATATTGATCAGTGGGTAAAAAAGTTAAGTCAGTTATAAACAAATTTACTATTGTTTAAAAAGTTATACCTAAATATAACCAGATTTATAAGTATTCTAAATATACCTACATTAAAAGATAATGTCTACTAGGAAGATGGTAGAGAATGACATATAGAAACAGATGCTACCATTACTACCCGGAATTTAACTAGATTTTCAAAATTATACAAGCCTATCTAATCGAAATTTAATTTAATTGCATTGATTTTTTTTTGTATAGGTACCTACCTAATCAGGCAAATATAAGAATTGAAATAGTGCCAAGCCTAATAATTGCATGCCATAGAATGTTAGATGTGCTGAACTGTATTAATCTTATGTAACATCATGTTTAACCACAATTTTACCTAAATGAATTTCAATTTGAATTTGAATAAATTCACCTTTTTAATACCAAGGTCTCATTTATTAGGCTTTCTCGTACCGGAAAAAAAATAAAATAAAAATATTCATCGATAACATCGACGGGTGCAAAGTAAAAAGAGGTATCTGCATAATAGCAACTTTACAGGAGAGCGAAAAGAACGAAAAAGTGTATTATTTTCTTAATGAGTGGGCCAATATTTCTGAAAATTTTATCATAATTTATTTATACTCTTATTTATTTTTATATTAAGTTAATTAAGCTAATTTATTAATAATTTAGGAGATTTTGTAGATAGCCGTTTTTACAACGAACTTTATAAAACGCTAACTGAGCCAACTACCAGCTGGTCGTATATGCTCGGGACTTTTAATATCGTGTATAAATAGTTTTTTTTCTTTTTTTGACTGATCTCAATTGTTCTCAGGCCACTTATAAATAAATATATATTTATAAAATATCCACTACAGAAAGTAATTTTGCAGATAACTTTTTATGCTTCGTACTTTCATAACAACATTTTGTAAATTGGCTTAGTAGCTCAAAATCATCATGCGAATATAATTGCAGTTACAATACTTTCAGTTTCTTTTTTATAAGGTCGTTTATTAAACAGAAAATCCTACTACGTGATAAATACTTTGTACAAAGTTAACCGACGTAAATTTAATTGACCGCGAAGTAGAAAGAGTGAAAGAGTTTAAAGAGTAATGCAAATAGAAATTAAAAGCACACCATGAAATAGTTGCCGATATACATAAAAGCTTTTAAAAACTTATAACGTATGCGCGCCGGTGACAAGTAAGTCAACTGCCTGATGACATTTTGTGTACGCTCGGAGTCCGCCGCCGTGCCCCGCGCAAAAACGACCAACGTTACTTGGTCGCATTACCTTCGTACTATTTGCAAAATTGAGTGTAGATGGCTTTTTATACTTTTAAAAATTCATTGAAATATAATGAAATCTTCAAAACCAAATATGCCAGGTTGTGGAGTCTTATTTGATTAGTACGAAAATGCAATAAAAAGAAAATCGTGAATTTGTAGTTGACTTTATTCACTTTGCACCCGTCGACATAATTTATCGACTCTAGCACATCACTATAGTTCTAATACTCGGGTAGTGTCGCTACGTGTCGAGTCATGCATTCATTATACGTGAGCGTTGTTATCCCGGGCCATCACAAGCGTCACACATCTGCCACCTATTGGAAAGGTATTTCAGTTCGAATTACGTCTCTTCTTTTCAAGGCATATCTAGAGGCCAAGTTCAAATAAAAAATATGTGGGGTCATTTTTGAGGATAGCCGATAGAACTGAAAACCGTCTGTATAAAAGTACTTACTTTACAAAAAAGTATTCAATATATCTAATGAAGTTGTACAACCGGTCAATTGTCGCAGTAGGGGAATTGTCACAATTTGTCAAATAGATAAGTACTACCTACTGGTCTTAGGTATAGAATTAAAAGAAAAGCTAAATTGAAACTTTCGATGACATGAGTTCCATGAAATTTGTTCTGCAAAACTTTTAATGAAAACCACTCGATGCGCTTAAACGAGTTATCAATTCAACTATATTTTGTAAAGAAGAAAATGTGGTGTTCTGGGTACCTATTACTTTATATACCAATATACAGTATCGGGTCCTTCAAGCCGGGCGTGAAAACGCATCTGATGAGGCTGTCAAGCAGAGCGCCTCTATTATAGCACTCTACGTACTTACTTTGCCTTCAGCTTACCAAAAGGCGGGGTGAAGTGAAATAGATGTACTCTAAACAAAAAAAAAAACAATTTCTAATCTACATCACCAAAACACAGTTACAAAATTGACAAAAATACTATCACACACAAGTAGCTCATCTAAAACAATTCCATTCGAGATTAGTCGAGATAACATTGTTCACTATTGTAACAAAGTCGCAATTTCCTATACGAAGGTGGTATTAGACCCATACAATGGAATGGGAATGGGAAAAGCAATAAGAATGTGCTGACAATTATTAGACGCAATTGCCCGAAGTGAGTACACCTTAGACAAATTACAGAGGGTACATTATGTATATGAGGTTATGAGGAAATGGAAAAAGTTATAAAAAAATAAATTACATAGACACTGTATGAACCGTTTCCTTGATGGATAGATAAGATGAATATAGAGGTTTTATTGACACATGAATTATGATTGGACTCGTAATTCTTTTTTTTTATAATATCACGCCTATATCCTCGAAGGGGTAGGCTGAGGTGCTAGCACCCACATTTCGCTAGTTTATATTTAGGTCCCAATGTGGCGAGCCTATTGCCATTAACCGGGCACTTATAAACCTGCGATAAATACACACATAACTTCGAAAAGCATCGCAGTTACTCGTTATTCGTATGTCAATAAAATCCAGTATGAATGTAGAAGGTTGTAGGAGACAACCTCTTCTCCTACAACCCAAAAAAAGATAGATTGTGTGAAAGAAGATATAGTAAAAAAAGACTGAGTGACTGAGGGAAACTAAGTGACTGAGGAAATTATATATATCTTGTATGGAGGAGAATGACTTGACCGATCCCACAAGACAAGGGCATAGGACAAGGGCAGAGATGATGATGAATTACTAACGTGTGGTTTAGAAGTAGAGTTACTACGTCATAGGTCACGGGTTCAATTCTCGCTCTGTGAAATTACACATAGAAACACCCCAAACAATGCAAATATTCATATTCTTTGCAGTGATCGAGAATCAAACCTGCGATGCCTACGTAGTAATCACATTCATTGCCGCCACGCCACAGGTAGGCAATAGTGGGTAGGTAATAAGGTAGGTAAAAGAAGTGTACATAAATAATTAAATAAATAAATAAGTAAGTTTGTAACTGACTGTACCAAAAGTCACAGCAACCATGAGTCTTGATAATAATGAGTGCTAACAGGAACTTACTTTTATTCTAATCACGGAAAACAGTCATAAGTATTTACTTAATGAACAGTTTGCAAATGACAAAGTTGCGTGATCCAAATTGAACGAGACAGATTGAAGATGACTGTACACTTAATATTTCAATGGCAACACTAGTATCACTGTCGGCTATTATTGTGTTACACCGGTGTCAGTTTTAGAGGTCAGGTGTCGGAAAAGTTAAGGTTTTTCTTTTTTAAATTACAGAGGTGGAGGATGGTGAGGTCATTGAGTTATACAATGAAATAAAGGGTATGGATAGTGTTATTTATTTTTATTAAGGGCACGTCAATTTGATTTCACCCCTCCTGATGGTGTTGAATTGACTGTGTGAAGGTACAGCTAAACTTGCTGGACATAATGTAACTGTTGACTTAACATCTTGTATGTAGGTACATGCATGCATAACACATATTTAAACAAATAAATGATTTGATTTGATTTGAACTAATGTTTTTTATTCAAATTCAAATTCATATTCAAATTCAAATTAAATGCAACTATGTAGGCTCAATGTTGTTAGTAACAATTTTTTATAAAAAAAAATCCCTACTTCTGTTGAGCCGACGGCATTTTGCGTTTTCCTTAAAATTGTTGTTTTATGGTACCATAACGCCACGGCTATACTTCATATTTTCTTGTTTAATACTTTATTTTCAGTAGTCAGGTTATCGTTTTTGAAACTTGAATTTTTCACGAATTTTTTTGTACCTATATAGACACTTTTAAACCAATACACACCTCACTAAATCACTAACAAGATGAATCGAATTTTATCGGCGAAATCTACACTTAGAAAGGGACATCCATTTTTTATTCCTAAAGGTGCAAGAAATAAATGTCATTCCTAAAACCCAATTAAGGTACCTTCAAATAAAACAATAATATCTTATAGTGGCAATTATCGGCACATATCGAAGCGTCTTTTACGACCAATAATTGGTAACGACCTGTAAATAAATATACTGTATGGTTCATAATACGGGCTTATACGTGTATTATAATAATCATTGTCATTCTAGAGAGGGACAGAATTATTTTGTAAAGAATCGGAAAAGGCAGACGGCGTGGTATGTCTACTATAAAAAAACTAAACTTACAAATAAAAATCCTACCGAAAATCTACCGATATGTTGACTCGCTTAGGTCAGGAACATCTTTATGGGTAGAGTTTGGGGTCTCTATTGGCGTTAAATAGAAGATTCAGCGGGGACGGGATCAGAAATACACGTGGGGAAAAAAATAAAAGGTGCAGCGTGAATCAGGAGTCCAAATACCTATACGCGTTAATTTGAATAGAAGGTGTAACGGGGAAAAATATGGCGGGACGCAGCTCAGTTTGCCGGGTCAGCTAACCCTATCTATACCTAACTAAAAGCAATTTTGAATTTTCGTAAAAAATACCATTTTTTCGAGTACAGTCCAATCTGTAGGTACCATGCGATGGTAGGGAAAAGGAGAGCATAACTACCGACTCTCAATATTTACGGGTGATGTTGGAGTCTCTGAGTGGGCGTATGGGGCTCCGTTAAATAGAAGCTGCAGCGGGCACGGGATCTGAATTCTATGCAGGCGAACAACATGGCAATACGAAGTACCTAAACCAGGTCAGTTAGCAATATAATAAACGGAATTATTAAACTATTGCTTTTTTTATTCACATTTTTATTGTCCACATAATCTTATATCTTATACAGTGGGTACAGAACCCTTCGAATACAACTCGCACTTGACCGAAAACCGGTAGAAAAACGATAACACAATAACGTCACGCTATTTTAACGATTCTAACTATACAAACAAATAAGTACCTACATAAGTACAATTTTAATTGAATGTTGTCAGTTTCACAAATTATCTTAGTACTTGGTACGTACAAAATGGAATTAAATAATTAAAGCATCGATGGACAAACAAAACAAAATGATTATTTCGTAATAACACTGCACAAATAACTTATAATGCGCATGTAATTCCCACGTGTGGCTTTAATAAAAGCAGTAATGAGTTTGACATTTCTGAGTCGCGAGTACGTGAGCTGGTAGATTCACCTGCATCGATAGGTACTATAGGTAGGTTTTTATATACCTATTATAGTTGTGAGATTTGCACGCCATAAAAAAAATGGCAACCAAACAAAAATTATTACCTATGTTATTTTTTTTAAGTGCTAAAAATCCCCATGGATATCCCCCGCCAGAACAGGTTAGGGAGTTTATGTCGGACTCAAACCGACTAAAACGCCGCCGTCTTTGGGTCCTTAGTTGCCGGAGGTGAGATAGTAACCAACATATTCCTTGCACCCCGGCAGACCCCAGTCATCTCTTTCGAGATAAACGCCTTCAGGTGTAGGGACCACGGTGTCCCAGTCTAACCCCCGTATGAGGGGAGGCGCATTTTTGCGCCGCCATCCACCACGGCCTGCATCTGCTAGGGGACAGGCGGCCACCCGTCACCTCCACCTATGTTATTAATCTGGATCCTGGTATCCGAAATCAAGGATTTCATTGTATTAGTACGTAATCACTAAATAGTACAAAACAAAGTCGCTTTCTCCGTCCCTATAGCCCTTATGTATGCTTAAATCTTTAAAACTACGCAATGGATTTTGATGTGGTTTTTTTAATAGATAGAGTGATTAAAGAGGAAGGTTTATATGTATAAAACATCATGCTACAACCAACTGGTGTGGAGCAGAAGTGATAAATGTTGCAAAAATGGGGTGACGCAGACGAAGTTGCGCGGGTCTTATATTATATTCTAGTTATATTTATAAACTACAGCTCAAAAAGCAACACCATTTACAATATTCCAACTCTTAGAAACACGAATTTGATTGTACCCCACAGTGCCCACACTAAACCAAAAGATACCAAAGTTCATCGGTTTATTACTATGATTATCTTTACGACTACACAATGCGATCGAACACCTGACGAACTAGTCAAACTTTTGTAATTGAATCCACGGAACTTGCAACGACAGAACTCTTAGTGTTCACACAGACTGTACAAGTTATAGACAGAATACTAATCACTACATAGTATAAAATAAAGTCGCGTTCTCTGGCTCTATTTTTCTTGTCCCTTTGTATGCTGAAATCTTCAAAACTATGCAACGGATTTTGATGCGGTTTTAATAAATAGAATGGTTAAAGAGGAAGGTTTATATGTATATAACATCATGCTATAACAAACAGGTGCGGAGCAGGAATGAAAAATGTTGCAAAAACGGGGTGACGCAGACGAAGTTGCGCGGGTCAGCTAGTAATTTATATACAGAATCAGTTTGTCTTAGCTTTTTTATTTTTTTTATGCTTCGGTCGTTAAATTGACTGTACCACACCTGATATATACGACAGTTGTTTTTTCGCCCCGCTTGAAGGACCCGAGACTGTAGGATGCAGGAAACACGTGTGCTGCCAGAGCATTCCAGGACTTAATGGTGCGACATAGAAAAGAGTCGCCGAACTGCTTGATTCTTGATGGAATTGTTTGTACCATATGTGGGTGACATCTAAAACTAGGTGTACCCAGCAGCGTGCAATCCGTAGATATAAATAGACATACCTATCCTACCTAAATGAGATAAGTTAATTGTACTTTACTACATATGCACCAAGTACATAATAATTTGCCTGATTTGGGTTGCGTATGCGACTATATGCCTCTATGAAATGCATGTCCACGATAGTTAGGTTAGTAATTTGAAATGTCTACCCTGTCTAAAGACCCTGTGCACTACACTATACGACATTGTACCAAAATATACTCTCCAGAGAGATCCGATTTGCCTCACAGAATACGACAATTCAGTCTTATAATTATTATATATTTTTGTTTGTTTTAAAATATATTGAATTAGGTATACTGTACATTAATTACTGTTGATTTTAGTAAAACCCTAAAAATCTTAATAGGGTGTAACCCTAAAAAACTCAAAAAAGTAAAATATAGGCAGTTTACGAATTACTTCAATGCGTTCTAAACCTTTGAGTTAAACAATAAATAAATATTATTATTATTAAACATAACATAAACTCACTCATGAAGGGGTAGGCAGAAGTGCTCAAATCAAATCAAATCAAATCAAATCAAATTTATTTGTTTAAACATGTGTTATACATACATGTGCATGCAAGTTGTTAGGTTATAATTTTATTAGTCCTACATTTTGCTACATTAGTCCTACATGCTAGCACCCACATTTCGCCAGTTTATGTTTTAGGTCCCGATGTAAAAGGTGGCGACTGTGGTGAGCCTATTGCCATTAGCAGAAGCATACAGGATGTCATCACGCTACTGAAGAAGACCGATCCTGACGACGTGCCTACGTTTGTGGCGAAGGATCTTCATAAGTTGCCTCCCGTCACATTTGATCACGTCGATGTTTCGTGCCTTTTGAAGGACATTGTGTCCTTAAAGTCCAGTTTAGTTGACGTCCAAACCAAGCTGGCGAATACTGAAAGTATCGTCGTGGAATTGCGTCATGAAATAGTGACTTTACGCAATAATGCGGCGAATTGTAGGTCACCGTCAACTGCAAACGTCAACACGCGCCGGGGTGCTGGCCTCGGCTCAAGTTACGCGTCAGCATTATCGCTGTCGCCAACAGCTGAGCCTGAAGAATGTGCCACACATGCGCCCCTCTGCTCTGCTCCCGCACCCGCGACTGCTACTAGTGAAGTAGCGCGAAGTCCACGTCCCGTACCGAAGTCTGGGACAACAACCCAGGTGAAACTTCAACCACCACCTCGTCGAAGTTTCTCTAACGTCGCCCAAAGCGCGCCGACCGTACCCCCGAAGCCACTGTTAGAACCAGACAGGCAGAGGGCTCCAGATGGTTTTATGCAGGTTCAAAGAAAGAAACGCCAGCAGAAAACCAATCAGAACCGATGCGGCACTGCACCTGCGATGCCCAACCTTTCGCTGCAGGCCGCTAAGCCGAATACCCCGGTGTATATCTCCCGTCTACACTACACGACGACGGCAAAGAGCATCGTGGAGTACGTGCGCCAAAAGCTCAAATACACGCCGAGAGTGCAGCTGTTGGAGTCGCGCCGCAACGTTAACTTTGTATCGTTCGTGGTGCGAGTACCCAATTGTTACTTGGACCTCGTTATGAACGAGAACTTTTGGCCACAGGGGGTGGTGTTCCGTCGCTTCCGCGGACCAGTGCCACAGGAACGCACAAAGACTTAGTGTGTAGGAAGTGCTTACTAACATAGGTCGTTATTTACTAACAAGTTTTGTAATATATTTCTATGTATTCTTAGTTTTAAGGTATATATCTATGGGCCGTAGAATAAGTTTATAACAACTGTAACTTTTCTCATGTTGCCTGAAATAAATGATTATTATTATTATTATTATTTATTATTAACCAGGCACTTATGAACCTGCGATAAATACA
Source organism: Pelosia muscerda (assembly GCA_963691645.1). Lineage (NCBI taxonomy): Eukaryota > Metazoa > Arthropoda > Insecta > Lepidoptera > Erebidae > Pelosia > Pelosia muscerda. The sequence continues at coordinate 11,301,514 of OY829114.1, read as the reverse complement.
CACATAACTTCAAAAAGTCATATTATTATTATATTATTATTTTTAACCATTGTACACGTTCGTAGCTCTACACATCACAGTATAGGACAAAGTTGTTTAATCGCCAGCCTACAGGCAGTGTCGTGCGGTGCCTGGCGCGATACTCCACTTGCCTTAATTGCGCCTGTTCATTAGCCCTTGTGACCAAATTGTACAATATCGGTGTTGGAGATCTATGGGGAGGATAATGATGCCCTTATTGATAAGTTTGGGAGGTAAATTTAAGTTCGAAAGTTTGAAGAATCGTTGTCATTTGTAATTTGATTCAATTAGTTTTATTGAGGTTATTAAAGTGTTGTAAATGTTGTAATTTAGATATGGTATTTCATTGATAGCACTTCTAATCGGTTACTTATCTACACTAATAATTTAAAGAGAAAAGATTTGTTTGTTTGTTTGTTTGTTTGTAACAAATAGGCTCCGAAACTACAGGACCGATTTCGATAATTCTTTCACCTATGCAAAGCTACAATCTACGAATAACATAGGCTATATATCGTCACGCTACCATCCAAGGAAGCCGAGCAATAATCATAAATCTCAATAGATCCGGTAGATTTCTGTACATTAGTGCTAACTATTTCCGATGTCATGACAGCAAGGAGAAGTAGTATAGACAGGCAAGTAGAGAATCGGGTAGAGTCGAACAACACGATAATCAATATCCACGCGGGCGGACCCGCGGGCAACAGCTAGTTGATATATATATTTATTATCATTTCCAGAGAAGACTCCATTTTATATTAAATATGGCTGAAGGCGGTGTAATGACAAAAAAAAACAATATTCTTAAGGACTAAAGTGTGTCTGTGTGACAATGGTAATTTGTACGACTGCTATTACAAGGGCTTCAGATTCATTTCCAGATGTAATGTTGACTGTTAAAGTGTTCTCGTGTTTTGGTGAAATTTCGGTGTGAATACTTAGTTGTAAAAATATTATCTTAATAAACACATCGCTCACTTAGCAACCCCCCTATCTTAGGATCATGTGCAGCTCAGCTTAGCTCGCGGTCATCTGTATCTTCTAAAAACAATACACATATAAGTTGTTATTACTAGCGAAAATAAAGCAACAGTCTCCTAAATACCACGATACCGAATTTAAAATGCCAAATGAATTCAAACAAGCACTTTTAAGATAACCAGTTGACAAGTTGATAGGTTTATAAAAAGAAATCTTTCACGGTTCCCCTCCGTATCAGAAGGACATACACAGGTTTTGTGCAAACAAATATAAATGTTCCTAAATACTTAATAACTCTCTTTTATGAATAACTAGCAAACCCGGCGAACTCCATTTCGATATGTGAAAAATGATTTTCCGCTTTTCTGTTGAAATTTTTCCCGAATTTTCTTTGCTATAAACTTCACGGAGCTCGAGAACTTCCCAACGAATGCAAAACCGTGGAAATCGGTTCGTGCGTTCTGGAGTTATAACGTCAGGAAGGAAAACCCGACTTATTTTTATATAGTAGATTTGTCCCTCTGTGGAGTTCCTCTGAAAATTTATCGTTCTTTGGCATAAATAACTCTAATCACTTTATTGAGGTGACTCGATTCCATATTCAATAAATGTCAGTAACTACCAGTATTGTTTTAGTCGGTTCGAGTCCGACATAACCTCTCTCATCGGCGTTGAGATTGGTACCTACCAGTAAAAAGTTCAAGAAGCCCCTAAACGAATCCTTTTACCAGCAAGCGGCATAAATATTGAAAGTATTTAATTGACCCAACCTTGTTTGTAAACATCGGGTTATTTCCCGGGGGTAGAGAAAGTCGCGGATTTCATAACTCAGAGTTTACCGTCGCCTGCGCCGGTAATTAGATCCAGACGTGATTTCGTACGGGAGTCCCGAATTAATATCAATGTTCTTTGTTCTAGGGAATAGGGATGCGACGGTGTTTATCGATATCTTGTTGGTTTATGTAACCTTTGTTGTGTGTCGATAAAATTGTATATTAGTTTGCATGCTCAAAATATTAGTTTTAAATTTATTTATTGTAAAATAAATATGAAAATGGATATGTCTACCTCAAATCTTATATTAAATGTTTATGTTATAATGATTTACATAAATAAACAGATAGTAAGACGATGGTAGACGGCAATAAGAGTTGTAGTAAGTAAATCAAAAGACGAAGAAGGGTGGAGAAGGAAAGGGCGTCGGTTGCAACGGGGAGTAACGCTAAGATGATGTCATTTCACACGGTTTGCTGTACAACAGTCTACTTGAGACCTCAGCCTGTTTAAGGACTTCCTGGCAAGTTTTTTCAGTTCATGCCCGGGTGCTAGAATAACACATAAACTCACGCCTTTATCCCCGATGGGGTAGGCAGAGATGCTAGCACCCACATTTCGCCAGTTTATGTTTATGTCCCAATGTAATATGTGGCGAGCCTATTGCCATTAACCAGGCACTTACCTATAAACCTGCGATAAATACACACATAACTTCGAAAAGCATCAAAAAGTCACTGGTGTGTGCCATGGTAAACCCGGGATCGAACCCGAGACCTCGTGTCAGCAGTCCATTACCCATACCACTAGGCTACCGCGGTTATATACCGGTGCTAGGTAGACAGAAAATGCACCCTCTCCAGACGAGCAGACTTAGAAGAGTGCTTGTCTGAAAAGAGTGAATTTTCCGTTAGTGACCTCTGGTATCGAACGCTCTCGGCCGCCACCGCATCAGAACTACGAGGGTAACTAAGTCTACTAAAAATAAAGGATAACGATATCTGCCTGAATTTCTTGCTGGTCTCTTCTCAGTAGATCTAACTACCGAACTATGGAAATAATCATTTTCACTATACATTAATGACCTAGGTATATAAAATTTTAATTAATAAATAGAAAAGGCGTTTGCTTTACTTGCAATCTTTATTTTAAATTCATATAATTATTTAATAATATATATTTTATAGACGATTCCAACAAAGATGACAGTAACACCTGGGTTTTACTTTTATAATTGAAAATACTGCAACATTCCTATCAAAATTTTTAAAAAGTCATTCACTTTCAGCCCAAACGCAATCAGTTCAATATCGATAAACATGTCCCATCCCTATGTAAGAAAATGAAGACAAATGCTAGTGTACCAGAGGGGTGCGGGTTCGATCTCAGACGGGACATGACAAACTGTCTATGACATACATAATTTTGTAACGGGTTCATTATTAAGTCATGGATGGGAGGGGAACGGTACAATATTTTGTACTAATCAATGTCACTTAACGCGACGAAGGTGTATCGTAATGGTTTTATGTTATACTAGTTATTACAGGCGACTCCGTCCGTAAACATTTCATATTTGATTTTTTTTTTCTGAACAGGAAACTACTTGTATTAGATTCTGGTAATAGTGGTCCTCTAATTCATGTGTTATATACATATACAAATCTACACTAATATTAGAAAGAGGAAACATTTGCATTTTTGTGTGTATGTGTGGGTATGTGTTCAAAAAGTACTGCGCTTATTTCAAACGTTTTTTTTCATAATTGAAAAGCGGCTTTTACACTGGGAACATAGATTATATATAATATGTATTCTGCGCGATAACCGACATCCACACGGGCATTATAGCACTGCCTCCTTAGACACGTAGCAATTCGTAGGTATATAGAATATTCAATGACCTAGGTACTTATATATTTTCTTTGTCCTATACACACATTGACATTCGTTTACGATCTCAAGATACCTGTACGTAAATAGTCAAAATGTAGAGCATTACTTACCTGTCAAACATCATAGTAGAAATCTTTAGATATCAAATAAATCCATCCATTCTCAGAGCATATTCCCAACTCAGTTGAGGTCGGCTTTCTAGTCTAACTAAGATGCGGCTGAACTTCGATATTTTCCATGAAGCGACTGCCATCGGACCTCCACAACCAAATAGGCGATATCGAAGTTCTGTAGTTAGGCTAGCCGAACTTTTGAGGCGCCAACTACCCGTAACGACTGCCATAGACCGACCGAGACCGACGGTTTAACGTGCTCTTCGAGACACGACCAGACCAGTGTAAATAGCCATATTCATGCATATAAATATTTCCTGCGTAGCAGTCGCGTTCACTAGCGCCACGCCACACACGCTATCTTAGATATCAAATAATATCCACTATTATTTATTCCTCATTAAGGATTGGGTTCGATTCTCATTGATACCGGTAATAGTTATGACGTCATTTGGCGCTAGATTATTTTCATAACCTCTTTTCGGAGAAGCGTATCATAAATTCAGCTTCATACTGTCAGTATGTGAATTACTTGAATTTATCCCAGACTTGGCTATGGTCAGATTATGTTATTTCGATTTCTGTGGAATGGCCGCATAAACTGCCATTCACCTGCCATAACTGAGAGGTCGCGATTTCGATTCATGCTCAGAACAATATAGAGTGGGCACCAAAAGTTAGTGTTCGTTATGCTAGCGTACACCAGAGCTATATCAAGTTGGTTACTATGCTATTAAACTCTGTGTAAATACTGCCTTATTAGTGTAAAAATAAAAGAAAACTATTCCTCTTTAGTCTAGGAAATAAACACCATTTTCGCTGTGCACGCGTCAGGATCAAACTAGCGTTCAAATGGCCGTACTCGAAAACGGCTTATTGTAAAGCCTTCCTTTAAGCGAGGCGTGAAAAAGCATCTGATGAGGCCGTCAAGCTGAGCGCCATCATTGTAACACTACGTGTTTGCAATGGTGACCCTCTTTCATGAGACTTTGCCTTCAGCTTAACATCAAGCGAGGTGAAGTCAAATTGTCGCGCCATAAATAAAAAAGCAACACAGTTTACACACAAAAACTCTGCTCTAATACTGCTACCACTAATAAGAAAATTAACTGTTGCCCGCGGCTCCGCCCGCCTAGATGTCCAGTTATCGCGTAATGCAACATAGCCTATATTACTCAGGATGAATGTAGCTTTCGAATGGTGAAAGAATTTTTGAAATTGGCTCTGTATTTTTGTGTTTATTCAATACAAACATGCACACACACAAAAATACTAATATTTTGACGTGACAGGCATGAACGCACGTCAATAGGATCGCGCATTATAAGTACATTCTATATATATTCTACTCCAACAGATTCATAGATATTAATATGACTACCTAGAGTAAAAAAACCCAGAGAATCTGTGTACCTCTAAGAGCACCTTTATGATCGTGTCAACGATTTGCCATTTATCATTTCGACCTTGAACGACATCCTAACGACCTCATAAAAATATCAAAATATCAGAAATTACTTTCCTGCGGCTATGACATATTAGATGAATTCACGAAATGGCTACCGACATTACCAACCAGTATAACGTGAACTTTAAACTACCACAAAATACACACCTTCAGAGATCTTACAAACTGGATGTTAACCACTTTCCATGTTTTGTTATAAATTACTGTATTTAAATTTTTAACCTATTTGAAAAGAATTTTGAACGTGTTTACGGCTATTATTTTAAGCGACAAGGTTTAAATTTACATTTGAAATTTTCGGTTTAAGACTTTTTTGTAAATCATTTGACGATAACTTGATGCGATGGAAAAGGCGGGAAATAACGATTATGACAGGAATACCGAATGAATGACGTATACTTAGTCGGTTAGTAATAGGGTTCTGTTAGGTTCTGCCTTTTGGGAAAGGAGCCGCATTCTCTGCCGCACCATTAAGTCCTGGAATTCCTTGCCGGCGTACGTAACGTGTTTCCTTCTTCCTACAGTCCCGGGTCCTTTAAGCGGGACGTGAAAAGAGCATCTGATGAGGCCGTCAAGCTGAGCGCCACCATTGTATCACTATACGTGTTTGCAATGGTGACCCTCTTTCATGAGACTTTGCCTTCAGCTTAACATCAGGCGAGGTGAAGTCAAATTGACGTGCCATAAAAAAAAATAAAAGAACTCTCTAAAATCCAACCACACGCCCTGATCGACTGCCTGGAAGAGGAGGAGGGAAGCAACACACGGAAACAAATTTACTGGTGTAGTTAAATTTCTGGTAAATTTTCTTGGACAACTTGACATTCGTCAGTCTCCCTATCAACAATTTTGTATTACACTTAATACCACTTACTTGCAATTTGGCAAAATTACGGCGATTCAGCTGCAGTAGAAGCCATCTTAAGAAGATGTTAATTTTACGGTTCCTTTCCAAAATGATAGAAAGGAAGAATTCTTAACAATAGATAAACAGACAATATTAATCTTGTGTGTATGTGTGTGTGTGTGTATCATCGTATCATCACATACAAATATATTGTGGAAGGGAGGGAAACCCAACACTCTCCCACAGTTTAACAATCCCAATGATAGCAATAGCAGGATATCACAAATTGTCATAGAAAGGAATGCTAAACCACACACCTCAAAGCAAGTAAAAAGACTTTTTAACAGAGAAGAAACGATTTCGTTTGCGCAGTTCCGCAAATGCGAAGAATAAACCTTGACACGTGTTTCGTCTCTACTTAAGGAATCTTTGGGACGGCTACAGAGTAAGTACTTAACTACTTACATAAACTTTGTAAACATTACACTACTTTTTAGTCCATCACGTAAAAATATTTCAAACGCCTCTACTTCCAGTAATATTATATAAAATTAGCTAAAAGCTCCATTAACCGCGACCTAACACAACACTACCCAGTGTACCCAGTACCCAGTTATCGCCATAAACCGTTTGGGGACCAATCAAGGAACATCAAAGGGGTGCAATAACCATTGGGCCCAATCGACACAGCACCAATTACAATGTTAAAACCGCCTCGCCGCGGGGCACTCATGGGAGTATTGGGAACCAAATTTGAATTTGAAATTTCGGGACCAATTTAGCTTGAGGTGCAAGGCGACAGATACCGAAATATGGTACTGGAACGGAGAGATCCAAATTGTACAGTATATCGATGTTTTGGAGATGCGGAAGCATTTGATGAAGCCGTGAAATTGAGCGCCACCATTGTAACACAGTACGTGTTTGTTATGGTAACCATCTTATCTGAGACTTTGCCTTCAGCTTCAGGCGAGGTGAGGAAATAAAAAAGTGAAATGAAAATAACTGCGGCTAATAATAACCTAATGTTGTGTTTCCGGCGGTGAGTAGGATAGCCAGAGCTCACTGGAGAGGTTTATGACGTCTTCGGTGTTGCCTACATCCATAGGCCACAGTAACCACTTTACATCAGATGGGCCGTGTGCTCCAGCAACGACAACAAATGGATTGCCATAAATACCTAATATTCGATGTCCTCAGTGAATGCCACTCCGCATCTGTCTGGATGTTTCTATGTAAAAAATGTAAGTATTCACAAAAAAAATATACCTATTTGAATCTAAGTAAGTTTATCCACATTCTAGAATCCATAGCAAAAACTAGTAAAGCTGTGCTTACCATAGATCTAGGCGGCGTTGTGTAGATTGTCCTAGAATATTTAAATATTAACCTCAATTAATTGTTAAAACTCAATTTTCTTAATTGAACGCATTTTTCATGATGCAATGGTACTACTTTATTTCTAAAAATTTATAAATGTATGGCTCAATAAATTTAGACCATGGTTCTATATAAAGTATTACTCAGAACAATACTAGGTACAGATAATATTTCTCCTGATAATATATTTGCGATTTCTTCTATAGAAAGCCGCATTATTGTTCTATTTTTTCTAAGTGTACTGCATGAGAGTCACAATATTAATACCGGGTCGCGTCGCGCATCCCCCGAGGGGTTTCTAAATCATCCGTCCCTGTCGCTCCCTTGCGCCCGGCGCTAATGCGACAGGCAATATATTGATAAGACAGCATAATAAATAAAAATATTGTTTAACTACACATAACGTCAAGGAAACTACGATATGCATATTTTTAAGAGAAGTTATAGAACTTACATTATATTCAATAGGAATTTCCCATTATCGTCATTCTTGAATGTCTTTTTTGCTAGTCTAATTGTGTTGCGGTTGAACGTTGATACTTTCCGTGAAGCAACTGTCATTTGGCCTCTATAACCTATATGTATAACCGATATTGAAGTACTGCAGTTGGACCGATTATATTAATGAATCTTTCAAGGCTCCAACAAGCCTTAACGTCTGCCTTACATGTTCATATGACACCAGGATCGAAGACTTAACATGTTCTCACGCCCGACCAGACGAGTGAAAATAGCCATAATGATATGCATATAATATTTACAGATTGCCAGCCTACTACAAGGCGAGGTAAAGTCAAATTGACGTGTCCCAGATAAATATACTATCTTATATGTGATTCTCGTTCCCGATCGTACCTGATTCAAATGCTGGCCATTTTTAATTGCAAGACAATGCGGCCATGTTCGTGGCTCCTTTGCATCAGACACATCCGAGGCGGGTTATTTGCATGACAAAAGCTTGGCTGGTTAATATCCGTCTATGTAGCAAATTACTAATGTTAATACTAGGTAAATAAAAATATTTATAAACCATGTTATATACTTTTAATAAACAATAAACTAAGCACTTAATAAGGCGTATCCACACTATACTAGCGGGGCCCTTGCGCCTCCGGTAACATTCGCTTTACGGTGTAATTTTTCTTATGTTATTTATTTATTTATTACGCTGTGAGTGATCTATATCACGTCATATCTTACACTCTTGTAAATGGGCCGGCATTAATACGGCCGCAGACGCACCGTGGTGTTGTGGTTAGTCTTTCACTTGACTGCTGATAGGTTCGTAATTGTTTTGTGGCTATTGCGAGCTGATAAATCTGATGGCCTTTTTAGAACTGGGGCCCTAGACAAGATATGGCAATAGTTTTGAAGAATATATTGATCAATGTATGGGATTGATAGTCGTGTACGCCAGTCATTAATGTTTTAAACGTCAAAATACGCTTGAATCCCATAAATTGATCATTATTATATTGTAATATCACTTTGTCTAGGGCTCCTTTTTTAATCGTGCGAAATACCCCCACGGATATACCCCTTTTCCCGCCGGATCCGGTTGGAGAGGTTATGTTGGATTCGAACCGACTAAAACGCACGCCGTCTTTGGGTGTCCAGGGCCCCTGGGCCTCTAAACAAAGTGATATTTTATTGATGGATTCATGTCGAAGTTTTCGACACGTTTATATATCGATATCAAAAATATGGTGTCATAATGCGAGTTGAGTTGAGTTCAAAATATTGTTTCACGTCCGGCAACCGAAGACCCGAAGACGGCATACATCTCAAAAACCGTGTAACCAGTTCTAACGTAGGAGTATTTTAAGAGCTGGCACTAAAATTAAAAGCTAACTTCAGTTGACATTTAAAGATGAAAATTCTTCTGCAGAACTCGAGATATAATGGCTGAACACTAAAAAGGACAATCATAGATAACAGCCAACTTAACGACGAACATTGAACAGTTCTCAATAAAGTAATGATAGAAACACGGCCCATGTTTTAATGTTTTTAGGCTTCGGGTTAACTTGGCGAAGTATTTGTGGCTCATAATCTGCTTCCTAATGCACTTAAGCTGGTTTACTTGTTTGCTCTTAGGCTTTTTTATCGTGCAAGAAATCCCCACGGATACCATCCCGAATATACCGTGAAGGACCGTTATTATGGGATTGAACCAGCTAAAACACACGCCGTCTTTGGATCTTCGATTGCCGGAGGTGAGATAAAATATGCCTTGTAATATCTCACGCCCGGCAATTAAAGCAAAGCAAAGGTCATAAATACGCAATGTCAAAAATCTGTTAAAAATCATAGACCTACCTATAATAACCATTTGCAATCATCGATATCCTTTGGGTGGTTCTATTGCAGTTTAGCCAGGTTACTGCAACTGGGAATAGTATATTTCATTCAATTTTAATTCTACCTGTATGCTGTTAAAAGAAAATGCAAATAGTTATATAGCTAATAATCAGTAACAAACTATGAGCCTCCTGTGTACACAGATGTATTGGAAACAGGACTAACTCATTAAGCCCCAAGTAAAATGGTCTGGTGCAAAATTTATTAAAGTTGGTAGCAAAATAATAACTTGTGTTTGAAAACATAGAATTTAAAAGTGACATTTATTATGTTAAAAGATGTATGTTGAATGGGAGCGACGAACTGAAATTAGTTCGGGTGATACGAATGGTTTATTTATATGCTATGGGGGACATTTGCTCGTGAAATATTATTGACAGGGTGTATAATTTTGAGAGGTTTGTTTTTCGCACTTGCATAATACTGTAATTAAGAATTCCTGTCTCCTCGGGTAAGAAGTCTTTTTACTTGCGTTGAGGGGTGAAGTTTGGCATTTATTTTTTTGACAGTTAGGTAATTATACTTTATTTTTGCTATGTGGCCTTGCATCTGTGGTAGTGACTTCCGTAAAACTCAAGTTAGTCAAATCGGAGGTTACTAAGACCATCTGTGTATAATATACAGGAATTAGACAAATGAAGAAAAAGGTCGTTCTCTTAGTACACTACATATTGCATAACACATATAACATAAACTCACACCTATATCCCCGAAGGGGTAGGCAGAGGTGCTAGCATCCACATTTCACCAGTTTATGTTTAGGTCCCAATGTAATACCGCGGTAGCCGCGGTTTGTGTAATATTAAATTACACAAACCGCGGTAGCCTAGGTAATGGACTGCTGAGACGAGGTCTCGAGTTCTATCCCAGGTTTACCATGGCACACAAAAATGAGTTTTCGCGACTTTTCGAAGTTATTTGTGTATTGATCGCAGGTTTATAAGTGCCCGGTTAATGACAATAGGCTCGCCACCAATTACATTGGGACCTAAACATAAACTGGCGAAATGTGGGTGCTAGCATCTCTGCCTACTATATAGGCGTGGTCAGTTATTTATATTAAACTTTTAAGTTCTATAAATTTTAGCATGTCATTACGTCATTTAGAAAAAATAACACATTCAATACTAAAAAAGTCCATCCCTATCGACATAAAGCCCCGATTTTAGCTCCACTTTGTTACTAGCCCCGATATTTTTTATCTTTTACCCTTTCGGAATCATTTTGGACAATAAAGTGACCGCAGATGGATCTGGCAGGTGGAGTTTTTGAGGGCAATAATGATGGAATACTCGGAGTGTTATATTTTTATTAGCATATAAGTTTATGCACGGTCATTTCATAGGGAGGGGCATTTTTGTGGTTTGTTATACTAATTGTTATTGGCAGATGTGACGTTCATGACTTATTTTGAGGAAATCTTTTTGACGAGGTTGGTGTTTACTTGTGGGTATACATATACAACCATGCGCATCGGTAAAGATACATGTACATAGATACTCTGACGTCTATTTTCACCCATAATTTAATTAACTATATAGGAGTTAATTAAATTATGGGTACTGGCGGAATGTGGGTGCTAGCACCTTTGCCTACCCCTTCGGGGATGAAGGCGTGAGTTTATGAGTTTATGTAATCAAATAGTGTCCCTATTTACGATCAGTTTTCTTCAATCATCAGTCACGCGATGGTGTTATAGAGAGATATCGATGTCTCATCATCCTTAAAACATGTCATCGGATTAATTAACGCGACATTGAGTTACTTCACCCGATAGACACGTACACACGAACAGACATAAATTTTGATAACACCACACGCAACGTCGACGTCGATAGTCGATATAAGTGACTGAATTATATCGACAGTCTGTCAGCGCGTCCTTATACTTGTTTACATTCAATTATTTTTTATTTAGATTTATTTAACGAGGTAAATAAGGAATTAGTTTTAAAAAATATATAAATATCCATTATATATATCGACGTCCCCGAGGAATAAACCGGTAATCGCAAAAATCAAATTTTACAGGAGAAAAGATTTAGTGTTTTTCGGCTCTAACTTTTCTATAAAAGACAATTAGGATAACATTTTAATACGCCGGGAAAGCTAATTTTTGCCCAAACAGATCACAGTTAGCCTTGTAACTATTGATTAAACACAGAATTAGATATTCACCAAAGTTCAAATTACCGAAAATAATTTCTAACAGTTTTTAGGGTATTGATATATTACCACCATGAACTATCAATAATATTCCAGCAACGTCTACTTACGGAATTATTCTTGTAATATAAAAATATTTTCTTAAAAATCATAGACATAACACTTCTTTACGGAGTTCTCCAACGATGTATACGTTCAATAGTAAATAAATGTAATGTTCAGTTACCGACTTATTACGGTAAACTTTTTAATAACCTTATAATGGTAAATTATAGAAACTGGAATATTATAGATCTTTCGGGTAGTTATAATTTAATGTAATCGTTGTAAACAGATTTCGTAAATAAATTTGTTATCGGTATCTCTAAGGGAAAATTAAAGAAAATTCATAAAATTTAAAAAATATTGTTTAAAATGGGCAAAATGTCCATAATGAGATCACAATTGTAATATAAAAAATATAAAAAAATAAAAACATCAAACGCAGTACTCAATCACTAAGTTCATTGTCATCATCATTATTATCTTGTTCTCTCTACGCTCCGACCTAAAGCTTCCCATATACAGTACCCCGAGAGCTTTCAACTCGAACTTTCGAATCGTTTCTCTTGCCTAGAAGAATGCAGTAAAGTGGACGAGATAAATAACAGGTTGGTTGAAGCATTCAGTGCGCTCCAAGTTCTTCAGGCCCCGTCGAAGAGATAGACCACAGAAGCTCACCGATCACACCCTTAAACTCATGGCCGAACGACGCTCTATGAGGCTGCAGTCTACCAATGACGCTGAAGCACATCGGCAGCTCAATAAGCGTATCCAGCAGTCTTTGCGACACGATATCCGTGCCTTTAATACTCAGTGTATTAAGGAAACGATTGAGTGAAATAAAGGCTCCAAAGTGTTCGCAAAAGACTTGTCTATTGGGCAGAGCTAGTTGACAAAGCTGAAGAGGAAGGACGGCAGTGTCGCGTCGACTAAGGCAGATGTTTTGAGGGAAATCGAGGGGTTTTATGTACAGCTTTATACCTCAGTCACCAAGCCTGCTACTGATACGGTTAAAGATCCAAGAGCCAAGGTAACCTGACACTACACCGAGGATATCCCGGACATCAGCCTGTACGAGATTAGGGTGGCTCTCAAGCAGCTTAAAAATAACAAGGCACCAGGAGAAGACGGAATCACTTCGGAACTTCTGAAAGCGGGTGGAACACCGATACTCAAAGTCCTTCAGAAGCTCTTCCATTCCGTCTTATTCGAAGGTACTACGCCGGAAGCATGGAACAGAAGCGTGGTGATCGTGTTCCTCAAGAAAGATGACAAAGGCTCTCTTAAGAACTACAGACCCATCTCGCTTCTGAGTCATGTTTATAAGCTGTTTTCGAGGGTTATCACGAATCGTCTCGAACACAGGTTTGATGACTTTCAGTCGCCCGAACAAGCCGGTTTCCGAAAAGGTTATAGTACCGCAGACCACATTCATACGCTGCGACAAGTCATACAGAAGACTCAGGAGTATAACTAGCCACTATGTTTAGCGTTTGTGTACTACGAGAAAGCCTTTAATTCGATCGAGACATGGACAGTGCTACAATCTCTCCAGCGGTGTCATATAGACTACCGGTTCATCAAAGTGCTGAAGTGTTTGTATAAAAACGCCACCATGTCAGTCCAAGTACAAGATCAGAGCACAGCGGCGATACTGTTGTAGAGGGGAGTGAGACAAGGAGATGTAATATCCCCGAAGCTCTTCACCAATGCAATGGAGGATGCCTTTAAGCTACTGGAATGGAAAGGTCTTGGCATTAATATTTATGGCGAATACATCACTCACCTTCGTTTTGCCGACGATATCGTGCTCATGGCAGGATCGCTGGAGGATCTTAACACAATGCTCGACGACTTCAGCCGAGTCTCTCAACAGGTGGGCCTCAAGATGAATATGGACAAGACCCAGGTTATGGCGAATGCTCATATTCTAAGGTCCTCCCCAGTGTCAGTTGGAGGCTCGACCTTCGAAGTTGTAGACAAGTACGTCTACCTTGGACAGATGGTCCGATTAGACGGATCAAACTTCGAGGTGGAGGTCAATCGTCGAATCCAAATCAACAGGTCTATTATTGTGTTTACCTCTTAAGTCTGTAACGCGGTCATCTGTTTTAAATTTTACTATTGCTGTGTATACCATTTGTTCATTAATTTGTAAAGTATTTAGAAAAAAACTTCTTACAAATCAAAACATCCACATTTCTTGAAGAAAATAAATATTTAATAGTTTGTGTGCGATTATTTTTTCGTTGTAGAGTGATTCGTTTGATGTTTTCTGTTTTAGTATGTTTAGCAAAGTATATCTATTGCAGTTTTCGATCAGCTAGTTTATAAAATTTATCAAATATAATTATCTTGCCTGTCTGAAGAGGTAAATTGGCTACCACAGTTCAATTTACAATTCCCAATAGGTCCTATAGACTTTTGTGGATATTTCAGTAATTTATTTTTCTTGCTAGACCATAGACCTTCATTAGTTTTACGTTTTCTGGTGTATTCATTTTCATTTAGGGAAGTGGAAGGTGCCTCCAAATTATTTGGTTCAACTCTATTGAATGTTGTATTAATTCAGTTCTAACACTAGGTTGCTCATTTTAACAACAATTTAATTCAGTTCCAATATCAGGTTGCTTATTTTGACAACTATTGGTCAATGTGGTACCTATAATAAGTGTTATTAATTACGGGGGAGCTTTCAGGTTGCTATATTTCCTCAAAATGCAAAGCAGTTAACGCCAATACCTATATCACGATCCCAAATGATAACTGTAACTGAGTATTACCGAAAATGTCAATCTCATAAATCACGAGAATAAACCTGTAATCGGTTTAACCAGTAATTAATAGAAAATATTTTGCAGTAATATTACTTTACCGAAATGTAGCCACACAAATGAATTTGTAATAATGTATTATGATATTCTTCCGTACATAAAAATTAACACTTTTTCCGAAGAACAAAGGTGTCATAGGGTAAATAGTTGGATATTATCGCTAGAAAAATTTGAAAAAAATTACATAGGTGCATTCCGACCCATAGATACCGAAAATGCAATAACAGTAATAACCCAGTAATAGTACAATACAGGTTTATTCCTCGGGGGCGTCGATATATATTTCGGAAAATATCGAAGTTCAGCCTCATCACAGTTAGACTGGAAAGCCGAACCCAACTAAGTTCGGAAAAAGGTTCAGAGAATGATGACGTTTGTATTTAAAAAAATATCTACGTATATGTTTATCCGCATTCTAAAACCCATAACACAACCTAGTTAAACTACGCTTACCATGGGTCTTTTACGTATTTATTTTTATTTATATCAGTTAAATAACTTATTAATGTGGAACAGCTACTTAAACATTCATTTAAATTATTACAACAGTCGTGTAAATTTATAACGTTGGTAAAATTAATTTGCAACACCGATATTTCTTATCAAACGCAGTAAGGTGTGAGAATGTCGCCAGACCTATTAAAATCGTTAACAACTACCCTCAAAATGTACAACCTAATATCAACCATATTCCGTACAAATACAGTCGATATTACAATAACATCACATCAAAACATAACTTCTTAATGTTATCAGTGACCATTATATTAAACTTATTTTCACATCACTAAAATTAATTGTTATTCAAATTTCAACTGTATGGTATTGGAATAAGGACTACATGAATTGCTTAAAGAGTTTGTCCAGGTGTATATTATCGAGTTACGTGACAAGATTGATGTTTGTCAGTTCGTCACGTCTCAGGTATCTCGGACTAAGTGCTTTCGATCCATCCAGAATGCAAATAAAGTCGTCTGATGTATTTAAGACCACTTTACACATGTTTATTATATTGGTGATATCTTGAACATGAAAGAGTAACTATCAAAATCATAAAGTTATTATAAATACTTAGAGGGATATAGACGAGTGACATATAATTTACAAAATTCTAGGTGTGTGAAAGTGATAGAGCACATGAACCTATTAAATTGTAAGATAATATAAGCGGCTGTCATAAAAAATGTTTTTTTTTATGGCATGTCAATTTGACCTCACCTTGCCTGATGGTAAGCTGAGGGTATTCATTTTACATTTTAAATTCGGTAACGCGGTAACATAGAGCTTAAATTACCGACGTAAATAAAGAAACAATCTCCTCGTTACTGTGTTAACGATTAGATTATTGAACTTAAAATGTTAATTTCAGTGACTTGTGACTTTTAGTATAGAGACATTGACGTCGATGCAGCATTGACTTCTGTCAAAGTTGATAACAGTTTATAAAAAGTGTTTCTTTGTTCATATACCTACCTTGTCTCTTTCTCACGCCTAGGTTTTGTGTAAAGTTATGTATGTGACTCGCACACTTTGTTCCTTTAAGGATATCTTGAGTAGACTGTTGCTCTATTTACGTTAATAATAATAACTATATGATCAAAATACTTTATGTAAGGTCTAAGACTAGGAGTGGCAGTACTAATCATTAACAGTAGTAACAAGACATCGATCTATTTTGTTTTTTTAACGCTAGAATGTCAAAGGATTTAAGATCTTAATGTATTCAGGACCTTTTGGAGTACTTATGTACTTATCAAAACAGAGCAGAGTATATTATGCCAACCTACACAACTGTACAAAAAGCAATATACATCTCACACACAGTCCGTCCGCTTATAAAACTTTACAGCCAATTTTATGTTGCTAGAAAGGGACACGAACCCTACGCGTTGATTAGTTCCCCGGAATGCATTCAAGAGAAACTCAAGAACGGTCAGAAGCCTATAATTATCTAAAGCGAAACGGTTTTCGAAAAGAAACGATGATTTAGTTAAACGTTTTTTAAGATCTTGTTTTGATTTGTTACCCAAACATTAGTCGGATGTACGGCTTGATAGATTGGCCAACAATCAAAGGAGGAAAGCTTGTATGTTATGTTTGTAGAGATTGTTATGTTGTCTGTTATTATGTTTGGTGATTTATTTGCGTGAATATTGGTGGTATGTTAAAGAAAATTATTCAATGTTGAATTATATAATGTTGATAAGGATTCTAAGCAATATCATCAAGGGTCAATTTTGGTGTTACTTCGCGAAAAATACGAAGAAAAATGTGTGGGTAGGACAGGTACTTATTGCAGAATTCATCAAAGCAATTCAATAGTTGAACCATTTACGTAATACATAAGTAATTTATCATGAAATTTTAAAAATAATTACTTTATACACACTCACCGCTTTATGATCCCGCCATGGTACTGCTGAGATGATGATGAATGTACACACTCACATTTGGCAAACAATTGTCACACACACACATCTCATTTGTCCACGTACATCATTATAAGGTCCCACTTTTTTGATATGATTAAAACATCATTCTTTCACTTCACTAAGAGTTTCTTTCCAGCAGAATTTAGAACACTGAATCCGTAACTCACGATCACACACACGGAATCATACGAGGATATCACTTAAAATAAAACGCGAAAAAAGCTACTATTTATTTAATTCTATCATCATTTATTAAGTCTAGACATTTGGTCCGACGTTTTGACAGCTATTAAGTTACTTTTATAGCCATGTTCGCGGATTGACTAAGGAAGATAACTGTCACCTAATTTGAAGTGAATTGAATCTCAAAGTACCCGCACTATGTTGAATAGTTTGTGTTACTATTTACTATGCGTTTCAAATGAGAAGATAATCGCGATTGCGGCAACGTCACTCCGTACTCGTCAAAATTGTACAGCTAACTTCGAAATTTCCATGTCGGATAGATTCATACGTGTATAGTAACGACGAGTGACAACTACTTAATGTTTATTTTCTTTTCATTAAGTACATAACATTTTTTTTAATACTAATTATAATATTTTTCTTTATTAATAAATGAAACTGAAGTTAGCAACGGGAACCAAAATGTCGTTCTGACAGTTATCAACTCATTTGAAATGCATAGTACGCAGATTTACCTCACTGTATTGTAAAGCCTTGTTCTATTTTGCTGTTTCTTACGATTATTAAAGTGAATCATTGGAAATAAAAACCAGTTGCACGTATTTTTATTCCAATTATTCTTCCAACAATTAAGTGGGATATCTCAACCGTCCGTATGTACAAATGTGCGGTTGTACCAAAATTGCCGGTTCTCTTGTCATGTTACAATGGGGACTAATTAAGAGCCCTCGAAGTTAATTAGCCTCGGGTTTTTGGTAATGCTATGGAAGTTAAATTTTTGCTTTGTCTTTACTCGTGAATAGGGCGAAGCAATTTGTTCTGGGCATTCAAAATCTGGCCTCTGAATTTAATTATCAAAGTGTGATGAGATAAAGGGAATGGTTACATGACTGTGAAAGGTTTATAGAAATATAGTTTTACCTCAGTTTGCATATCAATGAAGTAATGAAGCTAAGAAGATTATCAGGATTGGTACATCGTCTTCAAGCTGGTACATCTCCTCAATGACAGACAAGATTCTAGAGTAGTTGGAGTACAGAACAATTTTAACCTAGAGCGGTAAGAATGACGACACCACAGAAAAAAATAGACTGAAATTTTATTGTGTTGCCATCTAATTTTTACCCAATGAACAGCCAAAAGTAAAAAAAAAAATTACAAATACTTCAGCTGTATATTAGGTGAATTGCCCACTATTCGACGTGTTATGGTGTCATCGCCGAGAGTTACGATAACTCTGCCAGACCAGCTTTAAATAGGCGTTCAGTATCAGTAGCCTTAGCACGAAATACTATCGAATTCGTAATGTAAAGGTATCGATAGAACGGAGCATTGCGATTGGCGGGCTACACACGCACACAGGTTCACAAGAGGCAGACTGCCAATCACAATGCTCCGTTCTCTCGAAACTTTTACATTACGAATTAGATAGGAGTTCATGCTAGTGCTACAGATGTCGAATTTGTTGACAGACTCAGAAGTTACGTTAGCAATCTCTTTGGTACTTCTAATTACATTTTTCAAATGGTGGTGATTTTAGGGGTGGGAGTCTCGCTCACCGGGTTGCTCACGGCGATGGTGATGAGCAAATGCGTGGGCGGCCGCTGCCTCTTTCTGCGAGCAAGTAATGCTTTATAAGGAGGTAGTGGAGTGGATCCAGAGCACTCGTGCTTCGGTGGTCACAACGTGCTGACCTCCGTTCACCATGAGCCTGGGGGTAACATGTGTAGCCACCCTAGCTAGAGCAGGCCGCGGCGGCAGCGTGATGCGCAGCCGGGGCCTTCTCGATATGTGCGTTTTTGGTCGGTTGAAGTCCGACATAGTCTCGCCGACTTTGACGGGGGGTAGTCGAAGGGATTTCCACAAGGAAAAATAAATGGTAGTGACTTGTGATTTTTAGTATACAAACAATGACGTTACTGCTATATTCATTTCTCTCAAAGTTTATAATGGTTTATAAAAGAGCAGTTCACTGTTCATATACTCTGATACTCTCTCACACCTAGGTTCTGTGTAAAGATACATATATCGCTCCCACACTTTGTTCCTCTAAATATAAATTCTGATTTTACCAACGGACGTTATCTAGGAACAAATTGACATTTACAAATTACTTGCACTTATTAGAATCATACGCTCAATTACGTTTCACATAAATGTCTATTTAACGTGGTGTGGCGTCATAACGTTTCTACATAAACTTGGTACAAATTAGTGAATACGGAACTCAAAGCTACCGCCGCTAGATCTTCGCTGATAACAAAAACAATGGACCATCTCATAGAACAATTTGTATGCTGAGATTGCTGAGCCCGGGAATGAAATCTCTTAATTTGTTGCTTGTCTCTCTGATTCGACGTTTGTTCACAATGATTAGTACTTATAATTATCATTTTGCTAGCTGACCCGCGCGACTTCGTCTGCGTCATCCCGTTTTTGCAACATTTCTCACTTTTGCTTAGCACCAGTTGGTTGTAGCATGATAACATAACATAAACTCACGCCTATATTCCCAAAGGGGTAGGCAGAGATGCTAGCACCCACATTACGCCAGTTTGTGTTATAGGTCCCAATGTAATAGGTGGCGAGCCTATTGCCATTAACCAGGCACTTATACACTGCGATAAATACACACATAATTTCGAAAAGCATCGAAAAGTCATTGGTGTGTGCCATGGTAAAGCCTGAGATTGAACCCGAGATCTCGTCTCAGCAGTCCATTACCCATACCACTAGACTACCGCGGTTATTATATTTCTACGATATTGATCTGTTCAGTGCTACTTACTATGTGCAAAACATGTGGGTTCTGTTACTAAACAGATGTCAATGAGAGGGTGGTACATAACTCGGTGAGTCTTTTCTCTGCCGCACCATTAAGTCCTGGAATTCCTTGCCGTCGCACGTGTTTCCTTCTTCCTACAGTCCCGGGTCCTTTAAGCGGGGTGTGAAAAAGCATCTGATGAGGCCGTCAAGCTGAGCGCCACCATTGTAGCACTGAACGTGTTTGCAATGGTGACGCTCTTTCATGAGACTTTGCCTTCAGCTTAACATCAGGCGAGGTGAAGTCAAATTGACGTGCCATAAATAAAAATAAAAAAACTTTTAAATTCAAATTCAAATCTTACAAAGGTCTAAATAAATCAAGGTAACTCAGACACGCCATAACCATCACCTGAAGCTCGTTTGTGAACAATGGTGGGAGAGGTGCGTGTGCGCAGTGTGGACACCAGATCGATATCTTGCCCAGTCATGTGTGATGTGAGAACGGTGGACATATTGCAGTGTACTTAATATTTAATGAGGCATTGCAGTTAATGCCTGTGCATTGTGCAACAAGTACACATATATTACTCGTGTTTGTGTACTGCAGAAGGGGTAAGCAGAGGTGAGTCATTCACATTTTACTAAATGTTTTCAGGCTCATTTATTTTATTAATAAGCTCAAGACACTTTTTGAAGAATGATAAAGCCGGAGGTAGGACATGACGGTATCTCCCGTCTTAATTGAGCAGGCCAACTAGGGAAGCACTTCCGCCCTACAGAATATCGCGGCTAATAATAACCTTGTGTTATTTCCGGTGGTGAGTAGGGTACCCAGAGCTCACTAGAGAGGTATTGTGTTATCAGTGAGAAGACCGAGAAACCCTTCTTTGTCTTCTGCACTGACAACACAGAAACTCTCTTACCCTTCTCCTCTAAATGTATATGAGGACATTCTCTAAAACTGATATAATCTAATAACAAGATACAAGTATAAGCCATTTTGATACGAAAAAAACATATATTAAAACCGTTATTAATAAATTTCATGTTAATATCAAGTACACGAAAACATTTACATAAAAGCAAGCTAACACTTCTTACAAATTTAAACCGTATTTTTAAGTTCATAGAGTTTGAATTGCAGTGTGATAGTTGCTTGCAGTTTGCATGCAAATTGTAAATCAATGTTTGCTAATAATTATTATAATGAGTGACCACTTTCATGGCTTTTAAACTGTTAATTGAACATTTTACAATAAACTGGTAAATGCCCCCGGTGTCGCATGCGTGAAATTTTGATACCCTGTCGATCACAGAACAGAAAAAGCAATTGCTTCAGACGTGTCTTCGTAGCTCAATGGGTAGAGCATTTCCCCTGTAAAGGACAGATCGTAGGTTCGAATTCCGTCGAAACTTTTTAAAAAGTATTAATATATAAATATATTACTGTAACCTTCTTGTATCCATGTCTATGTCTACCTACCCCTTCAAGGAAATGTATATTTACAGGTAAATCAATCAATCAATCATTAGTTTATTTTTCCATAGCGATTAGCAGCATGCTAATTGTTTCAAATCGCAATGCAATATTTAAAAATGATTGTAACATCGTTCATTGTTATCGATAGTTCTCGACTGTTGGCTCAGAGGATTTTTTTTCACTGTAAGAGAAATATCACGGGTTCGAGTCCTATAACAGCATTCACTTTCTCCGATTTGAATCGATTTAGCGTATTACAATTAACAAGAATATGTAAACTGAAGAGGTAACTGAATTTATGATTTTGGTAGGATATTCAATTTTATTTATATTTATCTATGGAATGCACACACCTAGTACCTATTTAAACTATCATGGTCATTCTCATTACTATTAAAACTATCAGGATATTAACCATATAATGTTTGGAGTTGACAGCTTCTATTGCGTGACGGTAGTGAACGCGACTGCTACACAGGAGGCGCGAGTTCGATCCCAGCTCAGTGCAAATACTTGTATGCATGAATATAGTTAATTGCACTGGTCTGGTTGTGCCTCGGAGAACACGTTAAGCCGTCGGTCCCGGTTACCATACGAACATCTATGGCAGTCGTTATGGGTAGTTGGAGCCCTCAAAAGGCTGACTAGCCTAACTACAGAACTTCGATATCGCCAATTTGCTTGTAGCAGCAGTTGCTTCACGGAAAATATCGAAGTTGAGCCGCATCTTAGTTAGACTAGAAAGCCTGTAGACCCCAACTGAGTTGAGAATAAGTTTAGAGAATGATGAATGTTTAGAGTTTCCGATATTTGGACGCTATTGAATGCACCATGATGATGGAGGAAGAACGTAAGCAGGACATGAGGGTACTCCCCGTCTTTAATGAACAGTCCGACTGGAAAGTACTAGTACCTCCGCCCTACAGAATACCGCGGCTAATAATAACCTTGTGTTGTGTTTCCAACGGTGAGTATAGTAGCCAGAGCTCTCTGGAGAGATTTTGTGTTGTCAGTGGGAAGACCGAGAAACCTTTCTTTGTCTTCTGCACTGACAGCACAGAGACTCTCTTAACCTTGACCCTTCACCACTCTTCATGGCTTCTACATGGTCGGCATCACGAGTGTGACGCCCCTGGTGTTGCAACCGTCCATAGGCCACCGTAACTACCTTCCAACAGGTGGGCCATGTGCTTGTCTACAACCTATGTGGTATAAAAAGTAACTTCAAGCAATAATATGGTAAATATCTCAATTACTCTTATGCTAAAGTTAAATTATTTTGTCAATGTTAGAAAATTTATAAGAATCAGATATTTTTCGGATTATTTTCTCACGAAGCGGTTGGTTTACAGAAATGTTCTTTTGTTTACAAAATGGCGTATTCTTTGTTGTACATAATATATAAATACATGCTCATTACAAATAATTGTGTTTTTATGACACTATTCTTAATTATACCAATTATTTATACTGTCTATTTCAGTTTTATTTTATCTAACATACCTACCGACTTGAATGGTGAAGCTTAGAGTTTTTTTAATACAAAATTTCTACAAAGGCTGTCCATAGGCATCTTCTACCAGCCAACCTTAAGATGATGCAGAGGGATAAATAAGACGATGAGAAGATCTATTTGCTGTGAAGTCAGTTTGATTCCCGTTCAATTTGAGTTCGTTCCCGTTTGAGTTGGTGGTGCTAGGACCCACATTTCGCCAGTTTATGTTTAGATCCCAATGGTGGCGAGCCTATTGCCATTAACCGGGCACTTATAAACCTGCGATAAATGCACACATAACTTCGAACAGCATCGAAAATTATTGGTGTGTGCCATGGTAAACCTGGGATCGAACTCGAGACCTCGTCTCAGCAGTCCATTACCTATACCACTAGACTACCGCGGTTATTGAATCATGATTTTTTTGAGTCTACAGCCCATGAACATTCTCTTAATGATTTTATTTGGCTTAAGAGGTAGGTTAGGTATATGTTAAATTCGTAGATGTTAAATTGTTTCGTTGAACATGCCTTTTTTTTTATCGTGCGCAAAATCCCCACGGATACCACCTCCACCAAAACCGATGGAGGTGATTATGTCGGACTCGAACCGACCAAAACGCACGCCGTCCATGGGTCCTTGATTGCCGGAGGTGAGATTATACAAGACATATCTCTCGCACCCCGGCAGACCCGGGGACATCTCTGTTGAGATGACCCTCTTCCCCTAATCGTTGAACATGCCTGACTTTAATGTGTGCTAATCGTATTTTTTTAATATGTGGTTAGTACTTAATAATTGTTACAGCACTATCTAATAAAATTGCAGTCATGACTAACTACCTACCATAGACCTTGAAAAAATCTACCATCATGATATTTTTCACATGGCAACATCGTTGGAGCCACAGCTTAGTTATTAAGTTATAACTATTGTCAATAATTACTGCCTTAAGATTGCTACAAGCAGTCGCGACTGCTATAAATTTGCATATAATGAAACAAATTTAATGTCACTGCTAACAATTATAAAATAGCGATTAGGTATCTAATCACGGACTATGATGGCGAGTAGTCAAACAATTAACATAAATGTCGCAAATTTGAGTTCTATTTCTGTACAAGATCTGATTATTAACGTCTATTTTATACATAATTACTCATCCCGTTTATTCCTAAATAGATAGGCAGAGGTATAATTTAACAGTTAAATTTTATAATCTTATATTCATTATTAATATAAAAAGATTAATAATTTCTTTGCGATTTACACCGCAGAGCGGAATCGAGAGAAGAGGAATCGGGTCAATATGTTTTTCCACATTTATTTAGCTGCAACATTTTCGGTTATATATATGTGGTTGTGTAATACACCTCTGCCTACCTCTTCGGAGATTACGGGCATGAGCATTGAGCATATTATTATATATGTATGTATTTATATTTTTCCATTTATCGCTGCTTCTCTCGTAGATCACTGATCACAGGAAAACTCGAAATAAAACCCTGTACCAATCCGTCTGGCCAGCGTGGAAACAGTAGGTCAAAGCATCCTAACATTGAGAAATTCATATACTTATGTCCAGCAATGGACTACAGTAGGCTAATAAATTAATTGATTCAGAAAGAATCTAAGAAACGTTCCAGTTAAGTGGGCTCCCAAACCAGCGTGAAGAATTACCTACTGTTACATAATGTTATTATAACTGTAATAATTTCATTCCTTCCCAACTGTTTATTACCCGTCAATTTTATTTCAGAACAAACTGAACAAGCCATTGTTTCATGACCTTAGAGATCGACCCAAGATACACAGACGTTTTATGAATTAATTCACGTTTTTAACAAAATTTTGATCCTTATCTCTAACTTGACAATCATAATATATGTGATTGAGTGTCTCTGTGTTCTCACAGTTTAAATACATTGTCTTGTCGAAATTTATTAATGTTTTTACTATCTATTGTGGCCACTTTTGATAGCATCTAATTGCATGTCTTTATATATAATTTTAGTCTGTTTCATTTTTAAAACAAGACAAATTTCAATTTAACAATAAAATACTTCACAGAGGTTTTTTGTCGACACAGAAACAGGTATTCTAAGAACTCCACTGATAAACAATAACAATTTCGTACAATGTTACCTATACTGGAAATTTCTACCAACCGCATCCGTTGAAGTGCTAACAGTAGGATATCTATTTTGAGTGGTGGCAACATTGTCCCACCCGCGCGACAGAGTGCGCGTGCCCGCATTATAAACAATAGGACGTTCGAATTTCAAAAACATTGTGTACCGACGTGACGTTATATCCGGTGACGTCTGGTTTTAGTTGCAAAATATTAGGGAATAAAGGCAGGTTCATACGGTCAGAAATATTTTGATAATAAACAATTTGATGAAGACTAGGTAATAATTGCAATCTAAAAAATACCTGAGTCGTCCCCAAAGGAATACTGATATAAAATCTCGTGTCAGTGTTTGTCTGCAAACTATTTCTTTTCGGGAATAAGTACCTACCTGTTGGCCAGCGGCAGTTCATTTCATTATATACCTTTACAATGTTATCGTGAGAAAAAAACATGAAGAGATGTCTCGTAAAATATTCTAATTAATGCCAACCGCTAATAACAACCTATAAACTGAACAGATTATAAAAACAAAACTCTGTCGCGACGGAACAACATAGCCAATGGCAGTTTTATAATAGGGCGGACAAAGGTCCCGAAAGTTAATAATTCACTGACCTCATAGGACTCAAAGGGCGGGGACACGTTGGTCCCAAATCATCTTTTTTCGTCTGCAAAGCTAAATTAAATTGACTTTAGGCTGAATTATTAAGGGTTAGCCTTGGGTGACAGTGTCTCGGATAAGAAACGAGACTGGTTAACGATTTAAAAACTATTTTGTAACAAAAAATTGCTAATTTCAATTTTTAAGATTGATAGACGTTTCAAGGCAGTTAGCCTTGTGGTTTAGGGTTGGACTTGCAATCAGGAGGTCACTCATTCCTAACAGAAGCAATTTAGCTTAGTTAAAATTTCAGTTTGGAATGTACCTAGGTACTACTTCCTTAGTAGTCTTTAAAAATATAAATTAGAAAAGTAATTAAATTCGGAAGGATCCACCAGGATTTCAATTCTACTAATTGCCAAACATTATCAAACTAACCACTGAGATTCAAATCGCCATTGAATTTCAGACTATACTGCTATACAGCTAAAGATTAAAATCAACTGGCATCATGTAGAATGAAGGAAACGATGTAATAAATTTATTTTCATTTCATTATAAACTTTAACTAAACTGAACTGAACTTTAACTGAAGTTTATGAGCAGAATGCCGAAAATTTAAAGACAGTTTTTGAAATCCCAGTGGTTTGACAATTGGGGTTCAGTTACGCTGCTAACCAGTTATGTACCTCAAAGGTATGTCACACTTTGCTGATTACTATTAAGATAGCAATGAAACCTAGGAGTAAAATAGTCTACTGCCGGATTTTACTCATCCGTTTCACACGATTTTGAAAATCTCTGTGGGACCTTTAACACGCATATCATCTTAAACTACAATGTATAAATAATTTAATAGGTTTATTTGAGTATCTAGTTCTGAGTCATTATACAACAAATATTAAACAAAAATCATTCAAGCTCGCGACCCATGACATTAAATAACATGTTTCTAAACGACAAAAGTCCGTAAAAAATCAAATTAGTAAAATGAATAGACTGTCTCAGAATAAAAATTAATAATAACTTTCTAGTGTGACAGTTAACCGTAAGCCTTAATTTTGTTTCGTTCGCCGTCAAAAACTGGGCGTGTTTTATAAAAACTCTTCGTCTGAACACAACTTTATATAGAACTACAAACTAAAATCTGCTATTTAATATTCAACCTTTGTGCTAATATCTTTAAAGTTCATTTGTATGTTTAGTGGCTAGTTGACCAGCCAAGGTATGTTTGTGAAGTATGTTTTGCGTCAGTCATACCTATGTCTCGATGGGCGGACACTAGAGGGCATTGAAATATTATTAATAATTCATTTTTAATGTTTTGAGGTAAAAATGTTTGAATTTTAATCAAGTTCTGACAAATCGCAATTGAGAAAAATGTTTATGTAATTAATATTTATTATTATTATTAGAAAATGGTGTTTGTTCGTATAATATGTAAATAAATATAGATTTTAATTACGTAGTGTTGGTTTTGGAGTTGTATTAAATGTATTTAAGAATATATTAGACAGTTTGATAAAAATCTAAAATTATGTTTAAATTAAATTGATTGAATATTAAATTTAGGCAAATTTATCATAAGAATTTAAACTCGTTTGAAAAAGAGAGAAGATTATTTATTCGTTATTTTTAGGGTTCCGTAAAAGTACCTACAGCCCATGACAAAGTATCCGCTTTGCGGCAATAGGCTCGATCTTGAAGTGGGATTACTGGGATTGAGAATCATAGTAGACGAAATGATGGATATTTCATTCGTAGTCAAGCAAGTCAAGAACCAAGCGGTTCGGTGAGTCTTTCCTCTGCCGCACCATTAAGTCTTAAAATTCCTTACCAGCTCACGTGTTTCCTTCTTCCTACAGTCCCGGATCCTTTAAGCAAGCCATGAAAAAGCATCTGATGAGGCTGAGCACCATCATTAATTACAATGATATTAGTTAAATTCAGTATTAACTGTACGTGATTGTAATGGTTACCCCCTTTCCTAAGACTTTGCCTTCAGCCTACCATCAGGCGAGAAGGCTACCCTTTTGTGAATTTACAGGTGCATTATTAAATTTTATACAGATATCGTTTAAGTACTAAGTACTTAATGAGTAGTTATTGACAAGAAAATAGGATTCCTTTTTGCACACAATGCTAATTACAATAATTATTCCTTTTTTTGACATTATTTGCATTTGACACGAAGGCAATTATCTCATTATGGAATAAACTTAGGTTACATTGTTTCCAGGTATGGCACTAAGTAACCTTAATACAGAGCATAATCTAATTTGAACTTTATGCCATCACAATAAGAACTAAAATCGTCCTAATCAAAGTATGTCAAATTGTCGCAATGTAATCGGAGCAAATTTTAAGTTACATTCGAGAAAATCTATTTTTAACTTTATGCATATAGAAATAAGAGTGAGTTGCTAACTGGATAGGTGAATAAATAATTTTGTAAATCATACAATTTGTTGCATGCAAATGCAGACAATGGGACAAGATATTAATTTCAATGATTGTCATTGGAATTAATATCTTACCCATTGTGTTTCACGTGATAACGATGATAGCAGCCGTTACTGATTATGTGAAATAAATGCAGGCATAT
The DNA here is from genome assembly GCA_963691645.1 of Pelosia muscerda. NCBI lineage: Eukaryota > Metazoa > Arthropoda > Insecta > Lepidoptera > Erebidae > Pelosia > Pelosia muscerda. The sequence goes on along the minus strand of OY829114.1, from coordinate 11,272,929 downwards.
TCATGTGTCATAGTACCTACTCAAGATCATCATCGACAGCCGCTGTGGCGAGGCAGTTCGATCCCTGCTCAGTGCAAATATTTGTGTCCATTATTCGTATTGTACTAGTCGGGCCTCGGAGAGCACGTTTAGCCGTCGGTCTTGGATGTCATTCGAAAATCTATGACAGTTATTACGGGTAGTTGGAGATTTAAAAAGGGTAACAACCTGGTTGCAGTTCTTCAATATCGATTATAAATAACTAGAGGTTGTGGAGGTCACAGGGCAGACGCTTCATGGAAAATATCAAAGATCTGGAGGGAAGTGGACTCTGGACTTCGAGGTGACAGTACTGGATGCAGGATACCTACAACCGGGCTTCACAGGATTATGAAGACTCAAGATCATTTTTTTACAATGCAGAAAACTTCACGGATTTATATAATGATTATAAGTGTAGTAGTATAGTAGGGTAGCCAGAGCTCACTATACCCCTCCTTCCTAGCCTCCCCACCCCTTCCCAGCTCCCCCTTTCCCTTCAGGGTGGGCAGCGCGTGTGTGACACCCTTAGTGTTGCACACGTTCATAGACCAGGGTGGCCGCATTCCATCAGGTGGGCCGTCTGCTTGTCTGCCACCTACGTAGTTTTAAAAAAAAAATTGTCCGGTTAATGGCAATAGGCTCGCCACCTATTACATTGGGGTCTAAACATAAACTGGCGAAATGTGGGTGATAGTACCTCTCCACCCCTTCGGGGATATAGGCGTGAGTTTATGTTATGTTATGCTATACTCAAATCTTTCCTAGATGACGCATGCGCATCTACATCGCGCATCGTAAGCTAACAACCGCGTAGCCATAAAGCTCTCGTAGAGTCCACATCTAGCCAAATCAACTGATCGTAAATCTATCCAACATCGGTTTTAGAACGAAATTTGTGTAATATAAAAATGTATATTACTTGTGTCTGTGTATTGAGATTTAAAAGGAAATTGGGTCATATCTTAAATTAACAATTATGAAAAAAAATCTTGTATTTCTATCGTGTAGTTGTAAAAGTACTGAACGGAATTTGATGTCGTTTTGTTTAAACAAATTTTGTTACAATTTTTATTTTCTTTATGAACGTATTAAAAATATATTTTTTTTTGGAAAATACGCTTCTGCTTTCGCGTTCAGGAATTTACAAGCCTTAGTATATGTAGGTAGGATGTACCTATGTAATATTAATTAATAACTGTAATTACTAATATTCCTTCTAACCCCTCCAGTTAAGCTTAGCTTATTTAAGTGTAGGCTCACGTCGGTAATGTTATGGCCAAGATTCAAACTCGTGACCAGTCGATCGTAAGACTGACTTCTTAACCACTATGCTCCAGATCAACACTCCGCAATAGGTTGACAAAATCAGAGATAATTTCGGTAGCTTAGTGCTTAAGGAGTCGGCCGTGGTCCTACGAAAGATCCCGGGTTCGCATCCTGGCCATTACACTATTGACGTGAACCGACTCCTAACACAAACCATTGAGCTCGCCTGAAGTAATTTAATAGTCTTTAATAAAAAAAATATGACCAAAATTTATAAAAATTGTTATAAATGCAAGCAGAGCCGTGGTCATCAGTTAGTTTATTATATAACGCGGAAGTTTGTCCGTCCGACCGTCCGCACGTCCCACATGGGTGAGTGTGGTTTAGTTTATGTACTTAGGGAATAGTGTTATCCGTAATCTATGGCTTTTAGAGGAGAGTAGATTACGGTGGTAATTATTTTTTTAATGTGTTTTTGTTTGGGAAGAATTGTTTGTAGAAAAGCGTTTGTATATGTTAAAGGAAAATGATTTAGTTTTGCTTTGTAAGTATAATAGGTACTGACCTACTCGTATATGCTGTTTGTAAAGTTTCCAGTTATGACATGCCACCCCATACCCAGGGGCCAGATGGGGACACCATGGTCCCTATACACTAGGTAAAAAAGGGTCATCTCAAAAGAGACGCACCCGGGTCTGTCGAGGTGCAAGAGATATGTCTTGTATAATCTCACCTCCTGCAATCAAGGACCCGTCGACGGCGTGCGTTTTAGTCGGTTCGAGTCCGACATAATCACCTCCACCGGTTTTGGCGGAGGTGGTATCCGTGGAGATTTTGCGCACGATAAAATAAAAAAAGCTGTGACGTGAAGACTTTTTATTAGGGTATAATATAAACCTCATATTATGAGTTAAGATTTATCTAATATGGGTATAGGGCATACAGCGTCGCTTAGATTCTATAGACCTAATGCACGCTCTCTTATACCACTTGGGTCGCAGACAAGCACACGGCCCTCCTGATGGAAAGTAGTTACAGTGGCCTATGAACGCTTGGAACATCAAAGGTGTCACTTTCATGCTGCCATCCATATAGTGAAGGGGGGTGGAAAGGAAAGGGGAAGAGAGGAGGTGAGAAGGCTAAGAGAGTCTCTGTGCTGTCAGTGCAGAAGACAAAGAAGGATTTCTCGGTCTTCCCACACTGACAACACAATACCTCTTTCTTCAGTGAGCTCTGGCCACCCTACTCGCCGTCAGAAACACAACACAAGGTTATTATTAGCAGTGGTATTCTGTAGGGCACAGGTACTGTCTCAGTCGGATTGCTCAATTAGGACGAGATATACCGTCGTGTCCTACCTCCAGTTTACACTAAAATAGGCTAGAACTTATGTCAAAATTCATAACCCATTAAGGTAGGTGTATGTAGGTGTCTAGTTTCTACGGCCCGTTCCGAATTCGAAATTCAAATGCAGTCATGCCTCATCCAGGAAAAGTTATTGTTACTTTTTTCCAATTCTCAAAGAATCTAAATTTTCTGAGAACAGTTTCCCAACTTGTTACTTTTGACTTACCCTCTGTCACGATTGTATTTTTCCAGTTAAACCAGTGAATGTAACAATTTCAGCGACTACATTAAGACATAAACCACATTTCGAATTCCAGTGAAATTGCTCACGGTATAACATCGGACGCACTCGACAACCGTTCGGTCTATTTCGGTAAAAATAAATAAATATGTGCGCGAGCGGCCGCACTTGTACCGGCACAGAGATGTTTAGTCACTGGATATGGTATGCTGTAACTACTGTAATATTTTGTAAAACATTTTTTTTTTACTTTCCACGGAAGTAATAGGTATGATATGGTACAGTATCGTGTACCTAAGTAATTATTGGACTATTGTCAGTGTGCAAGCATTTTTGGGAGTTTACCATTGAGCATAATAAATTTTAATAGCACCAATTCTAATAATTGTACCTACCAAAATTATTTCAGAGCTCACCATCCATAGCTACTTCAATATCCACCTGTTTATAATTTTGATTTGTACCTATAAGGTTTTAGTGTAATACAATTTGCATATAAACCAATTTAAAAAAAAAGTGTTCCATATTTAAAATTTAAAAATTGAATCGAACGTCGATCGGTCGTCAATCGGCTCTTCCTGTGTCTTTGACGCACGGCCGCTAAAAGGTAATGCACTTATGAACATCGCCCTAAGAGTGAGTGGGAGAGGTAAATTGATTGATTATTTGATATATTTTGAGTTTCTTCATAAGCTGTCGGGCCACAATTAAATGTACATTGGAAGTAAAGAACCCAAACTTCGGGCAAGTTGTCCCGAAGATGGTAGAATAGAATGATATCTCGTTGACAGATGAGGCTCCAATTCAGGCAATTCATTCGAGATTGGGGGTCGGATGGCAGTTGCTATCGTTAAACCCTAAAGGCCCGGCCAAGATGTCTTGAAGACGGTATGTAGGATAGTATGATGTCTTATTGATGGATGAAGCTCCGGCCCAGGCTATTCCTAGAAGTGCTCCTGTAAAACTCAAAATAGATCAATTAATGTGAAGGATTCCAGTGACCAGGTCTCAACCTGGTGCCTGGAACTCGTTCCTTAGCTTTGGATGCAATTAGAACTGGTTCTCAAATCATCGGGCTCATGCAATTTATCCATCTTCTCGTTGGACATCCTCTGCTGCTAAAGCTCATTCTGAAACAATAAGAAAACATATTATTCCACTAAAATTAAATTTAATCAAAATTAAACCCCATTAAGTTTTGTAATCTATTTAATGATAATGTACTTAATTAAATGATAATAAAATTAATCGAAATTCGCCATTAATACCTCCACATAATTCTTTCTGAGCGGACAGTCCTGCTAATGTCAAAGGGGCCGTAAAATTACAATAAGCGGCGCAAGAGTCTCGGTAATCGACGGAGCAGTTTATGCGACGCCCATCGCGTTATACCGGCTCCCTGCTACGGTGACCATGCGTCTGGGATTAATGAAGACAAGTCTCTCGAATGCAAAAATATACACGGTGATTTTATAGTGGTTTTGGAAAAAGAATATCTTGTTTCACACACAGTTTCGGAAGCAAAATCGACTGGAAGTTTTAATGTTGAAAAGAAAAAAAAATATTTTTGTATGGCAATAATGTGCAGGTGAACAGAAAAATGTATGGAACGTGTAAAAAAAAAATTTTTTTCGCTAAATTAGGACTTCCTTACGATTTTACTACCGAAATTGTGGCCAAAATCTTTTTTTCCAAAACATCTATAAAATCAACCGGTATATATTTTTTAATTTGGATGAAATGCTTTGTGGCAAAAAGTGTAATTATTTTGTTTAGTATAGCATTAGCGACTGCTTTAGATTTTCTTAAGGGTATATGTATGTATGAACATTTATTAAGTACCTACTATTAATAATATCAGCACCCCACCTCATCCGAAGGGTATCTTAAGAGGAGTCAAATTGAAAAATACGCAGACGATATCACTGTGAGGGGACGAAGCCTCGAAATAAGCCCTTAACGAACCCGTCTGGTCAGTGTGGAAACAGTAAGGCAACATTGGAAATAGCTTATGTGCAATAATGAACTTGTTAATTGATTGGCTATTATTGAAAGTGGGATATGTGACCATATCAATGTAAAGTCATACATCATCATCATCATTTCAGCCATAAGACATTCACTGCCGAACATAGGCCTCTCCCATGGCCATAGAACGTATGGATGATACCAACCTAAAGCTCTGTTTTACACATAATCCACTAGAATACGTGCTTGGGGTAAGTGTAACTGTGTACTCTTATAACCATAACTATTTTGAAATCCTCCCTATTATACCTACCTAATATAGTAATAATAATATATTATGTCTTTATTGTACACCAAGGATGAAATTATATATGACATAGAGATGTTTGCACGTGGTAAATACAATTGGCGGCCTTATCGCTCTGCGGCAATCTCTAACAGGCAACCTTAATACGTTAAATCTACTAACACCAGTCCTACAAAATCTAAGACATACTGACCCTACCTAAACGTGGGAACAGTATGCACTCAAAGCTGCGCAGGCGTGGTCCAGTGAACGCTTTGTTTTTCAAACAATTTCCGGACGCCGTATTTTGGAAATTACAATTTTTCGTCCCTCCTTCATGATTTATGAGAGATTGGGAGTCAAACTAATTATATTAGTAGTTTTAGAAGTCTGTCTTGGGAGAAGCAAAAGGAGCCGCGTTCTATTGGTCCATGAAAGACATGAATGATAATTCTCGTCATCACAGCCTAATCTGGTAACATCCGGAGCAACTGCCATCTGACCTTGAGAGGATACTGCGAAAAGTCTTTGCCAGAACCGGATTGAGCTCCCTCCTATCTCTCGTCCTAATTGAGCAGTCCGACTGGGGATGTACCTCCGCCCTACACTATAATAAGCTAATAATAATCTTGTAATGTGTTTCCGGCGGTGTCCAGAGCTTACTAAAGAGGTTTTGTGTAGTCAGTGGGAAGACCGAGTGAAATTAAAATGAATTAATTTGCGTCGTGAAATTCCTCCACATCGCACGCCTCTTGTGGTAATGTTCTTAGAAAACTGACAGTATTGCTACGTTGTATGGCATTACTTATTCTCTTTTCTAAGAAGAGGGTAGCCTTCTGGTCACGTGAAATGTCGAAGTTGCAACTCCAAACGGCACAAATTTATAGTCTCCAATGATATTGAATCTGATTTAGTTTGTACCTCGACGATGTCTGTCATTGTGTGCCACCTGCCGCAATATTTATATATTAGTTATGGTCGTTCTCCTTGCCATTTTTTCTCAATCACACATAAATTAAACACAAAATAGCTAAATCACGAAACACCAAAATGAAATCACTTAAAACATCTTAAGGACATTCCATTTTTGAACTTACATAATTGCTTTTAAAAAAAGAAACACAAAAGGCACCGGCCATCCACAAAAAGCCTAATCGATTACGATCGGAACGATTATAACATGAATCGATTATCCAATAGCTTTGGGTCCCGTGTCACCCATAACAAATCGGTATACACCGCAAACAATAGGATTTCTTCATCACGAACAAAACGGTGTGAGGCGAAATATGCGATTATGAAGTATCACCTATGTCGAATTATAGAAGGTGTTTGATATTTTTAACTTTCATTTTTATATTTTTTTTTCAATTTTGGTCATTACGGTCTATTCAAATTGATTTAACAATGGTAAAAGTGAATGCTCAGACGGGATATGAACTTTTAGATGAAGCCTGGTAGACCAGTCACGGGTTCAAGTGCCTTCTAGGTATTAATTTTATTTATATTTAAGTAGATCTTACTTTTTATCGTACCTACATTTTCTAGCTCTAAGAGGCTTGAAAGGTGACACTTGATAGTGCTATGTAATTGTCGTCCTTTCAGCATAGCTTCCAATTGCAGGATATCACTTTAGAAACCAGATTCTTTCACTCCTTCTCCTTCTTTTGAGGTTAGACTTATGAGGTTTTTATAGATGCGACTTCCGTCTGACCTTTCAACCTCGAGAGAGACCCCAATTCAAGTAGGTTATGAATATGAAACCGTATCATGTTGTTCTAATAAGATATGACCTTGACACTACTTATCTAGCAACTCTGGTTTATCGTAAAAGTTTTGATGTATCGATTAATCGATTTAAAATAATCGTATTATACATCAAAATTCTTATCGACGAGCTAAACCGCTTTAAGCGATAGACAATCGATTCTATAAAACATCAAACACTATCAGCAATCTAATGGCTCTAGCACCTCAACCGTTTGTAACAAAAAGAGAACATGCTATAGAAACGACAAAACAAAAGGAGCGCACGCTGTATACGGTGTTGTTGTCAGCGGGGGAGGGCGCTTAGTCCGCTGCCAGCATGGAGGCGCCGGCGCAACCTTTGTGCTTCGGAACACTTTGATGGACCACTCCGGAGTTGGATAAGAATGTATGTAGAAAGTGAATGAGATAAATTAAAAAATCGTTATGTATCGTTAGCCTGTGATGTAGGTATTCAATTTCGAATTTGGAATAGGGGTGGAAATTTGATTGGAGGAGGTTATCTAATAAAGTTTCCGCGCTATAAAAGGTAACATACTGTATCAAGTTTTTTAGAACACGTTTGATGACACCGCATAAACTGTCAGTTAACTTTTTTTCAATAATGTTCGCAAGCACAAAATTTTAACCATGCGATTAAATAAATTCTTATATTTTGTGTAATGGGCGTGCTAATCTGGCTTATTAGAATGATGAAATATGAACTTTCCAAAACTAATTTGGAATAAAAATTTATTTGATATCTGTTGGGTTGATGTTCTTCGTTGGGCTGTGAGCGTTAGTTATTTATTCTAGAATATAAGTAGTGCACAGCGCCATCTAGTCCGAACTAAACAAAGCTTGCCATATGAGTCGTAGAATGCGGATGAATACTTAGATACCTACCTTTTTCTGTAAATGAATGGTATGAATAGATATAATAAATAGGACCCAGATCAAAGCCAAAATTTATATGTGCAATGATTATAGAGCCGCTTCTGCATAACCAGGACAAAAGTGACTGGGGAGAAAACGTCTGATAAGAATATCTGGAGAAAAACTACATGTTTTGCGACGAAAATGAGATAGGAGCAACCAAAATCCTAGCCAGAGGTTCACTCAATTTGATTAGTCTCAGTACTGCGTCAACCTAAGTTTAACTGCTTAAAATACTTATAGATAGCAATCGGGTCTTTAACCGTTATTACAAACAAACATAACCCATAAACATCGCTATTTCTAAACCATTCTGCGAAACTATAACATAACCAAACCATTCATAAAATAGGTACATCCAATCAACAGAGACGTCGCCAAATACATGAGAAAAGAACAACACACGTCAGTCACCTAACACCGGGTGAAAGTCCCAGTTAAAGCTTTTAAACGACTCGTGACGTCGTGACAGAGTGACAAGCTGACATCGACGTCCGCGCGTCCGAAACGGTTAATTTAGAACGTCTGTGGGTGGCATTTAAACGGCGATTTGTGATTTGGTGTAATCCAACACATGTTCGAATGATTCCAAATTCAAATTAGTGTGGATAAAGTATCATGAGTATAAATCTAAAGAGTTGATGTATAAATAACTAGAGACAGCGTTGTTTTTTTTTTCTTATTAGGTAATGGTAATAATTATTTTATTGGTCACATTGTTCAGTTTGATTCTTTATTTGGAGGACTACATATCTTTCAAAGTGCAGTGATAATATTTTTTACCGGGAAAGTATTCAAAAGAGAGGTTGAAATTGTAGAAGAGTAACTAGGTATACCTAATAATATGAACCCCTCTCTACAGTTCAGTGGCAAACAATAAAAAAATCTTTGTATATTTAAATATGGAAATAACCTAGGTAGGTTTAAATTTCATTGCAAGCTTCACATACCCATCACCATATTCAGATCATCAGCGTTCCACCCGAAGGAAAGTGGCTACCGTGGTCTATGGATGTTCCTGTAAATAAAAAAAATAATCTTATAATTTGCACTGCATAGGTATATTTAGCTAGGTACACAATTTGTACCTACCTATTAACAAGAAGTATAAGTATTTATTATTAAGTGTTAGCTATATGTTTACTCATCATTAAAAGTCTGTATACATATGTAATTTCGCACTCATCAAAATAAGACATATCATAATCCAAACGATATTGATTAACGAAACCGTGTTTCACAATAAATTGAATTGCAATCAAATTTAATCACTTAACCGAAATTCTCACCAATCTCAACGACGACCTACCTACTTAGAAAAAAAAAACAAAACTCGACTCACGGCCGTCCTCGCATCATTACCACTTGTATAATTGCTGTAAAATGTCCATCCAGTGTCGTGTTGTCACAAAAAGATTCTCACATTTCTGTCATATCATGCTGGTTGATGAGAAGTGGGTATTGTTCGCGGTGTCTTTGAGCGGTTCAGTGGTGATGCCGCCTGGTAATGACAAGTGGTGAAGGTGTTCGTTTGTTGTTGTGTTTGGATTCGTGCATTGTTGGTTCTGGACAGTGTTGTTATTAAACCATACGGTTCAAGCAAAGTTAATTACCCAAAAATGTTATGTACTCGTATGGGTACAGGTGTACTCGTTTGAGTACATAAGGTTATTGGGGTAATTAAATTTGCAGTGGTGTTAGATGTAGTGATAGGTCAAAGTGAACACGTCATTAATTCTGTATAGACTATTTTTACGGTTTCTAAATTGACTATCGATTTAAAAAAAATGCGGATTCGTTGTGCGAATGTTTTCCAAGTCAGTAAAGGTAGAAACGTTCTGTACTGTATTTCTAATTGCAATGTTTTATTTATAAGCCTTATAGTATAGAGTTAAACGTTCATTATCAAGCTTGTCAGTTGTCAAAAATATTTTTTAAATAATGTTCCTACAGGGTCGATAGCACGATGCTGACTGTAACCACTTCCCATCAGGTGGGCCGTGTGTTGTCTACCACCTAGTGGTGAACAAAGCTTTATTTTAGTTGAATAAATTTTCCTTCATACTTTCCTAAGATTTTTTAAATTCGGAGTAGTATGCGGTAAACTAAAATACTACGAAGGAATTTTCGTCATCAAGAAATCATAAATTATTATTAAAAAAAACATCTACACACCTGTATGTTCATCGTAACACTCTCGAATATAAAATTATGACACAAATACATCTAAATGAAGTATTTCTCTAATTTGCGATGGCAATCTTTTAATAGCCATCAAAGAAATTTATCAAAACACCAAATCTTAAGGAACCTAATTATATAAACATATTTTCAATTAGCCTTATTCTAATCGATTCTTAATCGATATTTACTTTCTTAAATGAATTAATGACGAATAAATTCGATTCAAAAATCGAATCAATTAACGCCCTCTCCATCCCACTTCTGATTAATTTTCTGTTTTTTTTTTCTTTTCATCAGTTAGAGTTCCAAATTCAATTCTCACGTGACATATGTAGGAACATTCGATAAAAAAGTCTTTTGTGTGATGTTCCAATTTCCTTCAAAATCCTGTGATGACAGTGCTGATTTTGTAATCGTATATCCTACCGTTTCCTTCGCTAAAGCAATTTCAACTCTATCTCGATATTCATATGATTCATATTTATGTGTAAGAAAACATTTCAAAAACAGAGCGTAAATTTTTCAATAGTGATCTTTATAAGCTGTTACGTAAGTTTTAAATTTCCTTGTACTATTTTCAAAAGCGCAAAATTTCTGTTATTTCTCAAGGACCGTTATTAAAAAAATAAATAAAGGCATGTCCTCACACGTCGGGTGACAAAAAAATAAGGATGGCATGTTAATTTCGCATGAAATGACTTTTTGGCGGCGGTTAGAGTGTTTATTGTTCTTGATGAGGCCATATGCTTGAATCTGAAGGGTCTTTAAAATCAAATGTATTTTTTTGTGTCGATACCTGTGATAACGAAGGTATGATATCATGACATGACATTATCAAGAAGACTCAGGTCCTGTATGTCAGTGACCAAAGGGAACTGAAAATGCTAGGAAACAGGCCATCTGCCAAGTACCTACATACCTACCTAATTAGGCGAAATCTAGGGAGTTTTATGTGCTAATGGCACTTTTGAAGAAGCTGTGATGAACCAAAAAGATGAATCGATGAGTAGTGAGGTACTTCAGTGTTACGCTATCTGTGGTACCCATTAGGTACATATTTACCACAAAATATTAGACGTTGGGAAGACAAGTAATTAGTCAGCTTTTCAAAAACATTCTCTATATCGCATACCTAGTTCTTAACAGTTTGATCAACCCAACCAAAATCATAGATAGGTATAAAATTTAACAAACCCAAAACGGTTTTAACTACTCTATAAAGTTTACCTATCAAAATTTCAGTCCGTGTAACAAGAGAGGACGCTTTCAGACTTAAGCACGTCGATCTTAGTCGGACTCTCTCTCTCTCTCTTTTATCCTGGACATTTTAAATCAAGTATCGGATTTTTTTATTCTAGGACACGTGAATTTGACTTTACCCAAATTTGCGGTCCACGTCAACCACATCTGTTGCCTGTAGACTTGACTACCGATTCAAATTCACCCTACGCGCGTTTCCTGTATAGGAAAGGGTGGAACCAGTTGGAAGAGCTCATCAGAACACTCATCATGGTATACCTACTATTATACCTATCGATTTCCGTAAAAGCTTCGAGATGATGATGATATTTCCAATTGGAATTAAACATAGGTATACTTATTGGACGGATGACCCAAAAATTCCAATTGGATTTCTTTACCTAATTACGATAGGTCTGCTTATTAGGTAAGACTGCAGCCTGACCTCCCAACCTCGGAGGGAAAGAAAATAATGCCAGTTAAGGTCATTTAAGCTTGCGGAACCGCTCGCATCTCCTTCGGGTGGCCATATCAAAACCGGAGATGTCTCTGGGTCAGCTGAGCAGTAAGCGAAAGCCATGATGGACCCACGTGTCAAATATCAAGTAGGTATCCGAGTGAAAGATCCCAGCATCTGAAGATCTAAGAAGGGAGGGTAGAGGAAGGGAAGGATCCTATCAATAAATTCCAATTGGAATTATCTTATTGGGTTTTCAAACAAAGAGGTAGTGTCTACCTACCTAGGTACCTGTTTAAAATAATCAGCTTCATATAAGAATCTGTTATCTATTTAGAAATAGGTAAGTAGGTAGGTACCTAGGTAGGTAGGTACGTGGCGTGGTTCCCGTCAGAGTAGAATTTGGGCCACCCCATTTCTTGCCATGCAGTGTTGTGCAAACTGGACTAAGGGATAGGGCTGTTTAACATCAGACAGATATACCTAGGTATATAGCCTAGACTCCGAATCAACTATTACTACTCCCTATTATTTCCCGTATATATATTATACTATATATATACGGGGGACCGAATACAATCGCTGAAATGTGGGTCTAAGTAGGTAGGTACCTATTCAGAAATAACTTTTGACATTCTCATAAGTACCTACTGTTTCATGAGCTTAGATAATAAATAAAAATAATTAATTTGATTGGAACGGTAGGTACAATATAGATAGGTACCTATGTCTATAGGTACCTACTATCTATTATATAGGTACCTAATTGCAGGAAGTTTTTGTTTGAAGGGGTTTGGTGCAACTTAAAATTTAACATTTGTTTGATTGCAATCGGTTAAGTAGAACCAGAGCTATGATTAGTAATAGGTAGGTATAGAATTTAAGTTGCACAGATAGCGCTTAAGTTGCGATAACCGACAGCCACACGGGCGGAGCCGCGGGCATTGACTAGTCACGAATAAAACCGTAGTCTACAGCTAGTTCTCATATCTATCAACACAATCACACATAAATAACATTCAATTTCGAACCCCAACCCTTTTCGGCACCGTCTCAATCGACTACAAAGCACACAGCATTCTTAGAAGTCTCACACTACAGAACCAGTTTACTCTGACCCCTGCTATTCAATACATTCACCCCCTCTCCATACAATATTGTTAGTGGAAGGGAGGGGTGGGGGCTCTTATACTGGTTATGTTTTATGACACAAATGATCAAGTTGCGGTGTCCTCTAATTAAGACATGGGGACGAAAATAAAAAAAAAAATATCATGACAACACGTTTATGGTTTAAGGTATACGACATGAAAATCTATGGTGTTTATGGTGCTTAGATATATTTTAGATAGGTACTTACTCAGTTAATGGGGTTTTCAAAAGAAACATAAAATCTGAAAAAAGTTATCTACCAAATGCGAGTTTTATTCTACTAAATTTTGTAAGCATCAGTAGCTAAGTTGTTAAGAAATCAACCTCAATCTTACAGTCCGGGTTCGCATCCTGACGATTACACTAGGTACTGACGTAAAATCCACTCCTAATACGAGCCATTGAGTTTAGCTGAAGGGGCTAGAACGATAATAAGGTACCTATTACCTAGTACCTAATTTCGATTGCTAATATACCTAGGTACCTACCTACTTAAAAAATCAGCGAGGGATCGCCAAATATGCCAGAAGCTACCTCACCCTCACTAACTGACAGCCCGTGACGGACATGCGGTTTTGGTCGGTTCAAATCCGACAGAACCGCCCCCACTGGCCCCGATTTTATCTGTGGGGTTTTCCGTACGTGAAAACAAGCTAGGACAGATTATGTAGAACCTATCTACATAATCTGTCCTACCTAATAGAGTTTCACCCCACCCGATACCTAAGTAGTAGGTACCTACCTATTTGGGTTTCCATAAAATTCCTTTAGTGTAGGTACCTACCTACCTAATTTTCCTCTTCTTTCCGTGTATTAGCAAAATGATTCACTGGCTAAGTAGTTTTAATAAGTTCAATTGTAAATCAACAATGAACAAACAACATATGAAATGCTTGCACAAACACAGTGATCCGTGCCGGAAGTGGTAAGTGCTTGCGGCATGATACAGCCAGGAAGTAGGCTCGCGCTATCCCCTCGCAGTTGTTTGAAATATGCATGTGGGAGTTAGGCACTTAAACGGTAATAGGTAGGTATAGTATATTTAAAACCTATTTATTATAACCTGAACAACACGTAGAGGCTTAGATGTCACCGGTATACGGTGCAGAATATTCCATCAAGAAGCAAGCGGTTCGGTGAGTCTTTCCTCTACCGCACCAGTAAGTTCTGGAATTACTTACCAGCGCACGTGTTGTTTCCTTCTTCTTACAGTCCCGGGTCCTTTAAGCGGGGCGTGAAAAAGCATCTGATGAGGCCGTCAAACTGAGCGCCATCATTGTAGCACTGTACCTACCTAGTTAGGTAGGTACGTGTTTGTAATGGTGACCCTCTTTCCCGAGACTTTGCCTTCGGCTTACCATCAAGCGAGGTGAAGTCAAATAGACGTATCCGAAATTAAAAAAAGATAGGTAAAAAAATCTACCTGCAAAATTAATTACCTACAATATTATAGGTAGGTAGGTACCTACTAAAAGTTCTTACCCACAATAAAAGACACAATAAACACAACAACAAAATAATAAATGTCAGCAGGCCAATAAACTCAACCTCAACAAAGTTCGATATTTAATAACGTAAGAAAAAAACAAAACCGGAATGTCACCTCGCCACGTGACAATCGTAAGGTAGGCGTGCACGAAGTTACCCGATGTCACCACGATGTCATTGGGTACATGCGACGCGAGCGTGCCATTGGTCGGTGTTGTCGCGGGCGGTCGTGTGACATCGCCTATTGGCCGGATTTGTCACTCGCTAGGCGGGGCGTAACGTTCCAATTTTAAATAAATAAAAAGCATGTGCATTTGAAAGTGGAATGCTTTCTTTCTTCTGAGTTTTTATTGATAGAACAGACAAATTCAGAATAGACAAACCTACTTATTTACCTAAATAGAAGACGTGCCTAGTATCTAGCTATGTATACCTACCTACGTTCTTTGACAGCGACAGTTGAGGTGACATTTCGATGTCATTAAAATCCTACGACCTCTACTGGCCCTTTCAGGAATTGTATCACATAGGATAGGTAGCTATAGGTACAAAATACACTGCTTTATTTTAACAGCCTTCGAAAATTGTATCAAGTAGTTTAGTAGGTTTACAACTTATTACCGCAGGTACCTATACCTACCAAATAGGTACCTAGGTACCTACTATTTCGATTTTCTTAATAGGTAGGTAGGTATCTATCTATCTAGATACGTTGGATTTCATCAGTGGAAATCTATTCACTCAGCTCCCAGTTTTTCTCTAGGTATTTCATTGAAGTTAGTTCTAAGAAGGTAGGTACCTATGTATAACATAAGTCTTTTATAACACAACCAGGTACTTAGGTAGGTGGTACCATTCATACATTACTTTGCTTAGAAAACCTTCTAAAAGGTAAAAGGTCCTAAGCACAATATTTTTGTGGAGCAGCGACAGGACGCGGGGTGTCGTTCCGCGGGGCGCGGGGGTGGCAGTAGGTATTGATCGCGTCGCGCGCACCCCGCGCCCGCCAAAATTTGTACCACGTGTCCTCCTGTAAAAAGTGCCCTTAGAGACATAGAGTAAGCATTTTAAGAGGTCACAGTGTTAACGAGATACATGTAGTTTTGATGCGTATTATACCTACCCGTAGAAGGCACTTAGACTGGTACATTGGTAGACACTGATGTGTTGTTTCGCATTTAAGAATGACATTAAACCCCTTTACTGTAGGCGAAAAAAGTTTGTGCCAGAGCTTCATTCATTAATCAGCTTTTTTATATGACCACTGCTCGATAACTGAGATGCACGCGAGCGGAGCCGCGGGCAACAGCTAGTTACTTTATAAGATTACTAGCTGACCCGCGCGACTTCGTCTGCGTCACCCCGTTTTTGCAACATTTTTCATTCCTGCTCCGCACCTGTTAGTCGTAGCATGATGTTATATACATATAAACCTTCCTCTTTAACCATTCTATCTATTGAAACAAACCGCATCAAAATCCGTTGCGTAGTTCTAAAGATTTAAGCATACAAAGGGACAAGAAAAATAGGGACAGAAAACGCGACTTTATTTTATACTAGGTATGTAGTGATGACGTGTAGGTAGGTAGGTACTTGTAGGCGCACACATCACCAGAAGCCACTAAAATGCAAACAAAACCCCGTTCATTTACTATTGCAGTAATAACAATTAAATGAGAGTTCTCTGGCGGATGGCTAATGTGGTTAGTTCCAGAGCCCGCCGCGCGTCGCCACTGGCGCGACCTAGACTCGAACCAATTCACATTAATATTGGACTGTTTTATGGTTTAAGTCGCGGTGCGTGGCCGCCTGTCACACCGTAGTGTGATCAGAAAGATATTTTGTAATAAAAATCATTCAACTTTGATGTGAAGATTAAAGTATGTTTGTATGAGTGTTTATTTCTTAGATAAAGACTCATACAAACTAGAGAAATGAATTAATTCCTTGTTCGTGATAGAGCAATTACCAACTTTACAGTTTAACCATAATTTCGTCGGGTTATTGCAAGAACTCATTAACTGCAAAAAAATCACTAAATACGTTTTTATTTATAGTGGACTTCATTTGGCACATTCTACAAAACGCAAAAACTCACTTACTTCTATCTATTCAATTTTAGGCCTTATGACCTTGCTATTAAGTCCATAACTGCAACTTTGGAAATCAGGCATTTACGAAACATCAATAAGCTGCACAAGTTATTTTTATTAAATAGATAATTATTAAAATCACAACATACATATTTAGCAGAACTCATTTTCACCATGTAATTAACTTTATCTAAACAAGAGTAGAATAATATCTTAGAATTTGGATCGATAAAGTTCATTATTTGCACTTAATTACTTTCTGTTATGAATAATTGATCATAAGTACACAATAATTAATCTTAATGAATTTTATCGAAATGAATTTAATGTAAAATATCATGATTTCAACTATTTAAGGTATTCTTAAAATCATTTATTGTTTTTAATTACCTACCTACTTTTTATTTTCTCAATCGCATAACTTAATCTTAATAGCTCGCAGGAGGCCGCCCTGAGCACATCACGCACACTGTTTTGGGCTGAAGCAAGGAATGCATTCGCTTTGGCATATTATTGCGTTCAAATACTTCTATGGGCCTACTGTCCTATCATCATTTCAGCCACAAGACGTCCACTGCTGAACATAGGCCTCCCCCATCGACCTCCAATCCGACCGGTTGGAGGCGGTCTGCATCCAATGGGTACCCGCGACTTTGACTATGTCGTCCGCCCATCTCGCAGGAGGCCGTCCCACGCTTCGTCTACCGGTACGCGGTCTCCATTCAAGAACCTTTTGGCTCCAACGGCCATCTGTTCTTCTTGCTACGTGCCCCGCCCATTGCCACTTCAGCTTGCTAACCCTGTAGGCTATGTCGACCACTTTCGTTCGTCTGCGGATCTCCTCAATTCTAATTCGATCTAGCAGAGAGATTCCGAGCATAGCCCTTTCCATAGCTCGCTGTGCGACCTTGAGCTTTCTTATGAGGCCCATAGTGAGGGTCCACGTCTCGGCGCCATAGGTCATCACTGGCAACACGCACTGATTAAAGACTTTTGTCTTTAAGCACTGAGGTATTTTGGACGAGAAGACGCTGTGTAACTTCCCGAACGCTGCCCAGCCGAGTTGGATTCGACGATTGACCTCCGCCTCGAAGTTTGATCCGTCTAATCGGACCATCTGTCCAAGGTAGACGTACTTGTCTACAACTTCGAGGGTCGAGCCTTCAACTGACACTGGGGAGGGCCTTAGAATATGAGCATTCGCCATAACCTGGGTCTTGTCCATATTCATCTTGAGGCCCACCTGTTGAGAGACTCGGTTGAGGTCGTCGAGCATTGTGTTTAGATCCTCCAGCGATTCTGCCATGAGCACGATATCGTCGGCAAAACGAAGGTGAGTGATGTATTCGCCATTAACATTAATGCCGAGACCTTTCCATTCCAGTAGCTTAAAGGCATCCTCCATTGCATTGGTGAAGAGCTTCGGAGATATTACATCTCCTTGTCTCACTCCCCTCTGCAACAGTATCGCCGCTGTGCTCTGATCTTGTACTCGGACTGACATGGTGGCGTTTTTATACAAACACTTCAGCACTTCGATGTACCGGTAGTCTATATGACACCGCTGGAGAGATTGTAGCACTGCCCATGTCTCGATCGAATCAAAGGCTTTCTCGTAGTCCACAAACGCTAAACATAGTGGCAAGTTATACTCCTGAGTCTTCTGTATAACTTGCCGCAGCGTATGGATGTGGTCTACGGTACTATAACCTTTTCGGAAACCGGCTTGTTCGGGCGGCTGGAAGTCATCAAACCTGCGTTCGAGACGATTCGTGATAACCCTCGAAAACAGCTTATAAACATGGCTCAGAAGCGAGATGGGTCTGTAGTTCTTAAGAGAGGCTTTGTCACCTTTCTTGAAGAACAAGACCACCACGCTTCTGTTCCATGCTTCCGGCGTAGTACCTTCGAATAAGACGGAGTTGAAGAGCTTCTGAAGGACTTTAAGTATCGGTGTTCCACCCGCTTTCAGAAGTTCCGAAGTGATTCCGTCTTCTCCTGGTGCCTTGTTATTTTTAAGCTGCTTGAGGGCCACCCTAATCTCGTACAGGCTGATGTCCGGGATATCCTCGGTGTAGTGTCGGGTTAGCTTGGCTCTTGGATCTTTAACCATATCAGTAGCAGGCTTAGTGACTGAGGTATAAAGCTGTCCATAAAACCCCTCGATCTCCCCCAAAACATCTGCCTTAGTCGACGCGACGCTGCCGTCCTTCCTCTTCAGCTTTGTCAACTGGCTCTGCCCAATAGACAAGTCTCTTGCGAACACTTTGGAGCCTTTATTTCGCTCAATCGTTTCTTTAATACATTGAGTATTAAAGGCACGGATGTCGTGTCGCAAAGACTGCTGGATACGTCTATTGAGCTGCCGATGTGCTTCAGCGTCATTGGTAGACTGCAGCCTCATAGAGCGTCGTTCGGCCATGAGTTTGAGGGTGCGATCGGTGAGCTTCTGTGGTCTATCTCTTCGACGGGGCCTGAAGAATTTGGAACCCACTGAATGAACAGCTTCAACCAACCTGTTATTTATCTCGTCCACTGTACTGCATTCTTCTAGGCAAGAGAAGCGATTCGAAAGTTCGAGTTGAAAGCTCTCGGAGTACTGTATATGGGAAGCTCTAGGTCCTATACTTCTTCGCAATGCTTACGCCAGTCGCTTGCTGTGTCATGCGCCTGCAGTTCAGCTTCCATTTCTTGTCATCTCGGTTTCCATTAAAATAAATGGAAACCGAGATGAAAAGGAATGATTAGTTAAACTTATATTATTAAACTCGCCTCGCTAGCTTTTAGCGATTTTATGGATTCCATGCGCGCTTGCACACGGATAGGCAGAAGTTAGAACATATGACAGAGGTCTCGTAAGAGCAACTAAGCATCATGTTAGGTTACCTATGATACCTTAGGCATCCACAAATAAATATGAAATCAAATTATTCAGAAACGACGTCACCCATTTTGGTTCTAAATTGAAAGCGCTGATCCATAACTCAATTTTTTTTAATAATGGGCTTTATTGCTTTGCGAGCACATCGCCCCATCCAATACCTATACCTAATATTAAAACTTGTCCACACTAACATTTTTCATTATGGCGTCAAAGTTGAGGGGCCTCTTCCTGCTCTAGGTTTCATTCGTACGTTCTTATTGCAATAATTAAGTAGTAGAACTAAGCTACGCTTGAAGTGAATACTTAATTTCAATTATTTTTTGCAGACACCTCATAAACCTTGACTTAAAATGCAAAACATGGACAACTCCTTATCTGAAATGTTTTCGAAATTTATTTATTCGGTAGACACTACACCACGGTGTAACCGACGTCCCCGTGGCACGCATTCATCAAGTCAAGATTCAAAATACACTCTAAATTGGCTCTTACGCCGTGTATAATAAAGTTAAAAATTCACTGACTTATAAATTTATTAAATACAATTAGTAATTAGCGCAACCACAGCGGCTGTGACATAAAACTTGTAATGGGACTATTTTATGTTTAAGTTAATCCGTTAAAACATTATTTACTGTTCTTTTTGGTGTAAATGCTGTCTGTAAGTAACCAAAGCAGATTTCGATAGCATTGTTGTATATTAATGAAGAGAGTTAAAGTCTTAAAGCCTTAAAGACTTTTCAGTGGGTGTTGTCAGTGATGACTTATGGCACTGAGACGTGGACCCTCAATAAGGCCTTCATAAGAAAGCTCAAGGACACACAGTAAGATATGGAAAGTGCTATGCTCAGAATTTCTCTACGAGATAGAATCAGAAACGAGGCAATCCGCATACGAACGAAAGTTGCCGACATAAGTTTACCGGGTTAGCAACCTTAAGTGGCAGAGTGCGAGGTTCATAGCAAGGAGAACAGATGGCCGTTGGAGCTGAAAGGTTCTCGAATGGCGACCGCGTACCGGTAGACGAAGCGTGGAGCGACCTGCTGCGAGATGGACGGACGACATAGTCAAAGTCGCGGGTACCCATTGGATGCAGACCACCTCCAACCGATCGGATTGGAGGTCGACGGGGTAGCCCTATGTTCTGTAGTGGACGTCCTGTGGCTGAAATGATGATGATGATGAAGATAATTGGCGGTTAGGTGTAGGTATGGTATGTAGCTATTTTAAGTGACTGTAACAATTATGGTTGTTTTTTCTTTAAATTTAAGACAATTATCCCATGAATGCTTAACCATCCAACGCATTGGTATTAATGCTATCCTACAAAGGAAAAATTAACCTAAGTAAATAGGTATCTTGAAAATTCGTGCTACGTGCCCACCTAAAATATTTTTTTCTTATTTTCTAGTCAAGTAAGTACATTAGTAGGACTTTGTAACTACTAGTTAAAGTAAAGCTCAAAACTCCCCCTCAAAACTTTTCAATATTATTGCCCAAAAGCGCATTACATTCAAACAATAGGTTATTACAAGAGGCAGATGCGCTCACCACCTGAGCGGAACGGTCGACTAAATCATAATATTCCGAAACGACACGATAAAGCACCCAGCAGGCCTCACGTGATATGACACGGGCACTCCAATAAAAAAAAGATTAATTATTTTTTTGGATTGGCAATTTTTTATTATCAGAGACAGTGCCAATATACTTAAGTGTCAAATATTAAAGACAGTGAGTTTCGATTATTAAGTACCTACTAATTAATAGCTTAACTTTTCTTATGATAATCACTTCAAACTATAGGTAGGTATAAAGTGTGTCAAATTACGAATAAATTATAATATTTGGCTACTCTTTGACTCTTGTATTCGACAATCTGTCCGCAAAATAGTTTTCTAAATAAGTGTCGAGCGATGTCGACGACAATTTTTATGTCATTATCACAAACCTATGCTAAAAGACAGATAAGGTGAATTAATTTCTCATACACGGTTATTTTTTTCAATTCCAACCTTAAACATTAACAATAGAACTATTTTCAATAAGATTATCCCGGAAACTAAAAACCCGAAAGAAAAAGAAATCTATTAAATAAAGGACTATGTCTATCAATCCTTTTTGCTCCAATATCATTAAGCTATTCAATAAGCGATGACGTGAATGATACATCCTGCGACACAAAAGAGGCCCGTTAGACGCATTAATATTACACCAAACAACTATTCTATTTCCCTTTTTGTGCTGACAACACCAAAATTTCAAATGTCACGCCTCGTTCATCGGCTGCGCGGGAAAATAAACGAGACTTTTTTGGCGCCAGAAAAAAGTTTATTTAAGTTTGGAACTTGTTTGGATTAATTCCGTTATATCTTGATGTTTGTGAATGTTAGTCTTGATAGGCTCGCTGTTTAATTTTATTGTGAGAAGAGATTATCCACACATACATTTATGGTATGGTACCTACTTACATTACGTAGATACCTTCTAATTCTTTGATTATCGTCTTCTTCACGAGGAGTCCCTACATTCTAAATCCTTTATGTAGAGCATCAGAAAACATCTGTCGTGGTCGTCAAAATAGGGACCGTCTTTCTATGGTAACCACCATTCTTTGGACTGTACTCCAGCTAACCATCAGACAGGGTCTAATTATTTTGACTTAAATATAAAATACTTAGGTAAATCAATTTTTCAAGTTTTCTTACCTCACTTCGTCCAGTAAGTAATGACACCATTGACAAGCCGCCTCTTGTAGGTAGGTAGGTATCTGCCGGAGTTCTGTGGAAATTGGAATAAAGCCGTACAATTTATCTTGTATTTTAATCATTGTAGACAAGTGTAAAAGATAAAAATCTAAATTTAACAAGATATCAACATACAAAGCAATTTTCGAAACACATTGAATTCCATTTATAATTTAATACGAGTATCATCACAACATTCAAGCAAGCATGACAAACAAAACCGGGAGCCCAAACTAGTTTAACCTCGCGATGAGTTGTGACCATATTGTGTTTTATTTTTCTGCTATGGTAACACCGAACATAATCGAGTTTTTGACAAACAATACAGGATGAAATTGGCTCCTTTATTGGGGTTCCATCGGCTAGGAACACTTTAAAACGATGTGTTTCTGATCTTAGATTAGTTAGGGCTGATTATAGTACAAAGGTAATTTACTATTAGGTAGAGGACAGTAGGGTAAAAAAGTACTCATGAGTAGACAAGTTTTTTGACATATAAATAGGTATAATTTTCGTTGCTGGTTATGTTTTTATGTAGAAGGAAAATAAATTTCGTCTTTAAAGAAAAGGCTTCGTTCAGTAGGTTGCTGAAGATACCTCGTGTACCTACCTACAGGCGAAACAAGATCGAGATTTGCTTTACGCACTTGCGGAATATTGCACATACGACTATATCTCTCCTTGGGTAAGTAGTCTTTTTAATTACTTTGAGGGGTGGGCTTTAGTATTCCTTTTTATAACAATAAGTGATATTTTGCTATTTTTTAGACTGTTACGCGTGTATTCATCACAAGTTTATAAGTGCCCGGTTAATGGCAATAGACTCGCCACCTATTACATTGGGACCTAAAACATAACCTGGTGAAATGTGGGAGCTAGCACCTTTGCCTACCCTCGGGGATATAGGCGTAAGTTAATCTTATGTTATGTTCAATATGTAGTGTTTCTTCAGTACTACCAGGGTCCTTTGTCTTCCCGAGCGTTCTCTAACACTCTGTATAATATGTATTAGCATCAAGTTGTACCGTAACACAGGGTGCGTTATTCCCATCACAGAACCGCCCGTAGCCGAAACAAGGCGCATAATTATGAGGATCACATTTACGAATGTAAATGTGGAGTGTATCCGTCATAAATCATGATGCGGTCATCTGCCGCCCGCGGCGGGACGCTCCGCCGACCAGCTTGGGGAGACCCCTCGGCCCTCAGATGCTGACGGACATATTTTATCTACACTAATATTATAAACCACGGTAGCCTAGTGGTATGGGTTATGAACTGCAGAGACAAGGTCTTGGGTTCGATCCCAGGTTTACCATTTGCACACACCAATGACTTTTCGATGCTTTTCGAAGTTATGTGTGTATTTATCGCAGGATTATAAGTGCCCGGTTAATGGCAATAGGCTCGCCACCTATTACATTGGGACTTAAACATAAACGGGCGAAATGTGGGTGCTAGCACCTCTGCCTACCTCTTCGGGGATAAAGGTGTTTGTAATGAATAACTCTAAAACTACTGTGCCGATTTCAATAATTCTTTCACCATTGGCATTGGTAAGCTACGTTCATTCTGTTTAGGATAGGCTATATTGTACTGCGCGATAACCGAGATCCATGCGGGTGGAGCCGCTGGCCACAGATAGTTTATAAATATTCTAGGACAATTTACATAACGCCACCTAGACCTAAGGTAATCATGCTTAACTAGCTTATGCTATGGGTTCTAGAATGCGGACCTACTTAGAAACACCCCGACCAATGCAAATATTCACATTCATGTTCATAAATATTTGCACTGAACGGGAATCGAACCCGCGCCTCTTGCGTAGCAATCGTATTCACTGCCATCTCAGTCTGATCCCGTCTTCATTCACTCATTTTTACACATCAAGTTTTTACACATTTTACGTAAATATACCTAAGCAATATCTTGACAAAGCGCATAAAACTTGGAAAAAGCCACATCTTTATACATTTCCCCAGATCCAGCAAACAGCTCATTTCCAGGCTTGTTTGTCATCCAAATAACCATGGTAAATAGAAAGACTGTCTCGAAAGATGGGCAAAGACAAACTCAGAATGGCGGAAATAAAGAAAGTACCAGATACCAACTCCATAATAAATCCAACACCACATTATTTATAAGCTCAAGATACACCGGTCACTTTTTAAATCTGTATCAACGCGTGTTCGTTTTTTGAATCGAACGGGCTGACAGATGCACGTAGTGTTGCCATGTGCACCGTTCGATATTGAATTTATTGTACTGGTAACATTTTTATAATAAGAAGGGTCGATATGTATTAATGCATTGAATAGAGATTAAATAAATCGGTTCACTGATAAATGAATGATCGAGACAGCGATGGGTTTTAAGTGTGTGAGTGATGAAATATTAACATTGAGAGGTTTATTCATAAAAATCTTGTAATACCTAGTAATGGAATCATGTCTATTCTAACCTACATTTTGAGATATTGCGACACTCATGTGCCTCGGGGAGCACGTATCAGCTCCCGTTCGCTCCGTTCGGCCCCGGTAGTCGACAAATATCAAAACTAAAAAGCTAAATCGTTTGACAAGTAGATAGTCTATCTACATAACTTTAATATCAGTAGGGGGTTATAATTGTCAGATGGATGCCACTTAACAGAAAAAATCGGACTTCAACCGCTTCGTAGTAAGACTAAAAGCCGACCTTAACTGAGTAGGGAAGGGACTTGGGGTACTTACCTATGGTGAATTGTCATATTTTGTAGTATGATAATTATCCTTGCCCTGATTCCGATCGCATCCAAATTAGAGTCACAGGGTCCATATTTTCCACATTCAATGCATCGCAGCTGATATTCGATAATATTTTTGGTGAAGCGGCGCACGTAGAACTTATCAAAATATTCTGACCAAATTATTAAAAAAATAAAACATTCTTATTTCAAAATCAAAATGTGGTTGTACAAAGATTATGTTTGATAAGCTCGTTCCGCGAAGCTGTTGTTACGTCACATCCATGTCCGCCTATTGACAGTTGCGCGAACGAATTTCGTTTAAACATTGAACGCTGATTGCAAATGGCCTGTATTGGCAGACAACAGTTTAATATAATTCGATTCGAATTTTAAATTACATGAATGGCGGTTTAAAAAGATTTGTTGTTTTAAAAAATAAGTCTTTAATTAAACGTAAAGGTTCGTTACTTGACTTTTGATTTGGCACGTCGCACGTCATCTGGTAGGCCCCCTAAAATTCAACCACACGTCCTGATCGACTACCTGATCTCTTGGGGGGCGGACACACGGAAATAAGTTTACTGGCGTGGCTAACGTGGCTCTGGAAGATTTTCTTCAAAACCTTGACATTGGCGCCTCGTCATTAATAATTTTGTATTACATTTACATTGATATCGCCGAAGAAGCCATTTTAGGAAGAAGAAGAAGAAGAAGTCATCTGGTAGAAGAGTATGAGAGAGAGAGAGACTCGTTAGATCTAATTGCTATGATTTTGTTGTGTTTTGTTTATGATAGGTACATGGAATTAACAGTTTGATAGGTAAGTACCTACCTTTGATCTTGTCTGCTACCGAAGTTGTATAAAAAATGTGATATAGTCTGACTATATAAAAAAAGTAGTATCTAACCACTTCTAGTTTTCAATAACCCCTAACCCTTCCCTTGCTAATAAAGCGAGCAATTCACGTGCGTTTTTTTTATTTGCGTCTGTCAAATTGTTGGGGTGGATGTTTGGTCGTGCGATGAAGCGGCAGCGACAAAACGCAGTCTTGATTAGTAGGACTTTTAATTGACGAGGATTTCGGCAGCAGGGGAGGGTTGGTATATACGCAGATTGGCTTTACGTGTACTACATATTTTATGTAAAAGACGGTGTAGTATTTTTTTGTAGTGTTACAATTAGCGAGAAAAGTATTCCATAGTAATTTTATAGTTCGCCTTTTAGTTTATAAACAATATTTGTAATGAAAGATGGTCTTAATAATTTATTTTTTATACTATCACCCCTATATCCTCGAAGGGGTAGGCAGAGCTGCTCTGCTAGCACCAACATTTCGCCAGTTTATCTTTAGGTCCCAATGTAATAGGTGGCAAGTCTATTGCCATTCACCGGGCACTTATAAACCTGCTATAAATACATACATAACTTCGAAAAGCATCTAAGAGTCAATGGCGTGTGCCATGGTGCGCCACTTGGAATCGAACCCGAGACCTTGTCTCAGCAGTCCATTACCCATACCACTAGGCTACCGCGGATTCAAGGTCAAAGTTCATTAAAACAGGTTTTCGTGATTTTCAGCAAAACGGCAGACTTTATCATTTAAATGTTTAGGATAAAATTGTTGATCATATCATCATCATCATTATCTAAGCCCAACTTAGTTGTAATCAAATTGTAGATCAGATAACCATCTATAAAATACTTCAATACTTTTCTTCTGAAAGCTACCGTTTTGGAGATGCGATTCGATAAAGTTGGAAGACTTGTACTGACAGGGATTGAAAACGATAGAAGTCCTTTCTCTAAAGAATACCTATCAAATTTCTTAGTTGAAATTTATACCAAGTAAGTAGGTACTCAAGTATATATATACCTATCACTTAAGACGTTATAGTTTAGACGTTAAGACTCAAAAGATCATAGATTTATTTTTGTCCATCTTGTATCAATTAGAATCGAATATTTCTATATCTAAACTAATATTTATATTTTTGTGCGTGTAATGTAATGAATAAACTCAAAAACTACTGTGCTAATTTATAAAAAAAATCACCTTTGAAAAGCTACATTCACCCTGAGTAAAAGACTATAAATGCACTTCGCGATAACCGACATCCACGCGACCGGAGCCGCGAGCTACAGCTAATATAGAAATATATCTGCAAATTCGGGTATAATATACTATTAAATATATAACCTCAAATAAAAATAAAGCAACATTAAAAAAAACATTCCAATTCAACGCTGCAATGCTACAAACAAGCTGAACACAAAACATCCCCTATACACACTCAAAGACACACTTGAACAACATAAACACCACCATTTATATTCCACCTACGACAATACCTTACAAACTCCCCAAAACTATAATAAAGCATGATAATCTAGCTTGAAATCACCCGGCCTCAGCCAATTTGTGCGACAATAAAGCAATTTGACGACAAGACGCGCGCGCGACATTTTGATTAATTGTCGCCGACGATGGCGCCGCGCCGCTGTCGCGATGTCGCCGCCCGCCGAACGTGTGAACGTGTCCTTATGGCGCTTGGTGGAGAATCGTATGTAATTTATATTGATTGGCAGTGTCTGTTTGGACGTGTAATTGTCTGCTATAATTATGGAATATTTCTTTATATAAAAGCTCGTTAGTATGGAAAGTGTGGAAACTAATGTCGCAAAACTCTATCGGTCTTATTACAAAAAACGGATTAAAGTCTGGTTTAAACCAGGTCTAGACCACTTGACTTCAATAACAACCACAGATAACTACAAAAATTGTTCGTTCATTATGACACCATTCGATCGCAACGTTCCATTTCCTCCGAAATCAAAAATTTTCTTGGTAGGTACTAAAACGCTTCTTGTAATATGATTTTATATGGGGAATGGTCTAAAGTCCATATATAAGCTTGTTGAGAGTTAGTCCGTGTTTTGTAATAAGACCGTATATGACTAATCATGTTACAGAAAACAGTGACGTCATTGGTCATAATTCTTAACAGACAACACATTATCTGTAGCCATCATATCATCATCAACTTAGTTTTATGAATGTGATGTTCACATGCGGAATATTGCACATACGAAATCATATCACCTCGGGTAAGAAGTCTTTTTACCTGCTTTGAGAGCTGCAGTTTGGCATTCCTTTCTATAATAATTGGTGATATTTCGCTATTGCTATCGTTAGCATTATCAAACCGTGGATCGATCGATTGAGCAAACTACATCCTACCCCAAGAGAACATCAAGGTGAACATCAAGGTGAACTTGACACAACAAGGGGACAAGTAAAATATTTGTGTACCTACCTACCTTCCTAGGTGCCGTAGTTCCCCCCTCGCCTTCCCTCCACCAGGGTGGTTATGAGTGACAGAAGTCTCCAGGCCTCCACTCATGGAGGACGGAGGTCATTCTGCGACCTCCGACGTCCGAGTTGCCACCGCTACACTTATATTTACGTGATCTTGAAAAATAAATAAGTTATCAATATCTTCATTTAAGCCTGTATTTGTCATTCGGACATTACAAAATGGTTGCATTACCATAAAAAAGTGATTTTTAAACTTGTTCCAAGTATAAAACTCAATTATAAACTATATTTATTCATAACGCAAATTGATTAATCGAACGCATTAATGAAACGTGTAAACACCGCAAAAGTGCGATATAATTGTCGAATGACGCGTTGACGCGACATCGCCCGCGGCATTACCGCCCGTTATCGCCACAATTATGCAAATTTCACGTTAAATTACCGCACGAGCGTGTAATTGTTTCGGCGAGTCGCGACAAGGTCTGTTAATTTTCTCGTTATAACCGCCAGTTAAGTGTGTACGGACCCTAATATTTCGTTCCCGAGACATTTTATACAACTATAATTATCCAGATAGAGTATTTTTATAGAAGTAATAAATATTTTTAAGATGTGTATTTTATATTCATAAAAGCTGAGAAAGGTCTTCATTTGTTGAATAAGATCGAGTTTGATTGGCTTTGAATAATGGATAACTGCACTGCGATCTATTATTAGTTTTTATGCGGTTAATGCAAGTTCAATGGATTAGAAAATAATACAATTGTGTTATTTTATTAAGTTCTTACTTACGTAGGTATAAATGAACATAACGATAAAGATTGCCTTTGACTGCTGTTATCTTATTTTGTTAGGATGTTTAAAATTGAAAGGAATGAAGAGGCTTTAAAAGCAGAGGTTAGGGTTCAAGAAAAGATAGATAAATTGGGTGAAAGTCTCAAAATATTGCTCCTACTCACTGATGAAAAAAATCAGAAGGTTTTTTCGTTATTTATATCTCAGTCAAATATTACACACAATTTTTATGAATAAAAATTATTTTAGATATAGTAATCACTAAATATTTGAAAATTAAATAAAAATTATTAAATTACCTATTTATAAACAGTATAGAACACTAAATATAAATAGTTTAAATGTTAGCTTTAACAATAAAATTATTACTGTACCACTCAACAATCCATCGGAAATAAAAATAATAACTTATTATAAAATAAGGCTTTCTCTACACGTGCGCACGCGACAGTATGTCGTCAACCACATTGAACAATAACCACCAGATGACTATACCACGGTCAAATCAACCGCTAATTGCGACAAAAACCGCATTGTGCGGCAAATTAACTCAAATTTACGACATTTACGCGAATTATCGACGGTAATATGGAATTTGTCGAATTAATGTCACGAAATTTCGGTTTTACGTCTGTTCCAAATGACAGACGGACGGCCAGCGTTGTTTATTTCTGCTTAAAGTATGTAAAAAAATATTGCTAATTATTTATTTGTGTTGAAATACTCTGGAGGTTGATTGAAGTTTGGCTTTTGAACTCCATATGTCAATAACATTATTATAATTAATAGGTACCTATATTCGTGCCTTGGGCTTACCAGGGTGAATACTACTATTATTAAGTAAATGTAGTTAATTAAAATAATTACGTATATTTTGCATGGCTATGGTTCGACAAACTTTTTGAGCATTTTTTAAATATACCTACCGAGAGATTTCAAAGTTGTTTTGAAAACGTAGTAGTAGTTATTGGCATAATTTCGATAGCAAAATCTTTTAGCGATATTAATTTAGAGCTAATTTTTTTTTAAAACGTTCCATACAAACTGTTTATTATTCTAATACCTACATTAAGTTAAAAAAAAATCAGCCAAATAAAACTGCCATACGACTTTGCTACCCAAAATCATTTTTTTTTAATTCGACTATTAAATCACCCACTAGAACCTAATAATGTTTAAAAAATACAACAAAAGAAATAAAAAATAATCATTATAAACTTGATGCATCTTGTGTCCACAACCTATTTTAATAAGGCCATATACACACAACCCACGAGTACAGCAAACGCCATATTTGAAACGGACCCATAGCAATTAACCCTTCGAAAGCGCCCGTTCACAGCCCTTTGTTAACCCTTTAATACTGAGCTATTGTCAACTGTCACTCGAAGACTGAATTAAAAGTGGGCGGATTAATTTTTTTCTACCCTTATTTAGTAGTATGGAGGGGTTGAGAGTGGGTAATAACCTGGTTGAAAATGACAGCCATTTGAGTATATTTTTGTTCAGATATTGAAAAAGTTGAATAGATGATTGTATGAGGGTTTTGTTTGAATAATGCTTAAAGTGGTTATTATTGGGTTAAAACTATAAAATAATGAATGCAAAATTATAGTTTTGATGATCATTTTCAAAACTATATAAAAGCGTAAGTAAGAAGTATATTTTTTAAATAATTTAGGTTTTTTTTATTTATGGCACGTCAATTTGACTTCACCTCGCCTGAGGTAGCCTAGTGGTATGGGTAATGGACTGCTGAGACGAGGTCTCGGATTCGATCCCAGGTTTTACCATGGCGCATACCAATGATTTTTCAATGCTTTTCGAAGTTATGTGTGTATTTATCGCAGGTTTCTAAGTCCCAATGGCAATAGGCTCGCCACCTATTACATTGGAACCTTAATATAAACTGGCAAAATGAGGGTGCTAGCACCTCTTCCTACCCCTTCGAGAATATAAGCGTGAGTTTTTTTATTTTTATAAAATTGGTACAGACAGAGAACAGAAATATATGTATGTTATGATGTTATGTTATTTAGAAGTAAAAGTATATTAAAGTAGGTAGTATTTAGAAGAAATTATTAATATTCTTTATAATCCCTCCAACTAAGCTCATTGGCTTGTGCTAGATGTGTGTTTACATCGATAGTGTAATGTACAGGATTTGAATCCGGGACCTTTCGATTATAAGGCCGACTCCCTAACCATGACAACTACTAACATTTCAAAAAAATCATCTGAAGAAACTATGAGAGAAAGAATTTCCTATGGTTTACAAAAAAATAATTAATTACCTATGAAGGTAGCACTTTTGAACAAATCTAGGTACTATATTGAACTAACTATTTGAAAAAATCTCTATACCGCACGTGAAAAAGGAAGATAATAAATAAATAAATATTCTAGAACAATCTACACAACGCCACCTAGACCCATGGTAAGCATAGTTTAACTAGCTTGTATTATGGGTTCAAGAATGCGGATAAACATACTTCGATACTTTTTTTGTAAATTCATACATATTATACATAGAAACACCAAGACGAATGCAAATATTCATAGTCATGTACACAAATATTTGCATTGAGCGGGAATCGAACCCACGCCTCCTGCGTAGGTCGTCGAAGATAAACCACAGCTCGCTACTAAACTAAAATACGCAGAATTTCATACAAATCGTTGTAGCCATTCTGTCGAATTATTTATAATATCTCTATTCTGCTCGAGTGTCACGTTTACCATCACGCGTACCGTGTACACTTGCGTCTTGCTCACAACAACGCATAATGACAGTGAACGCGATCACGCGACGTCATGGCGCTGGCTGTACTTGAGGAGAAACACGCCTCGCTATTTTCTTGTACAGTCAGCAAATAAATCAGAAAAGTAATGAAATGGCTTTGAAGTTTATTTACTTGCATGTTGTCTAGTTTGTAAACTTTAATGGTTTATTTAGGTACCATGTTTTAATGATAGCCATGTATGTATTTATTTTTCTAAATGAGAAACTAACAAATGTTCTAATTCTTTAGCACAGCAGCTAATAATGCTAAAGAAAATGTTAACAAAATATCGAAGTTACTTAAGTTAAAAAACAAACGCTAACAGTTTTACAAGATAATGCTACTTTGAAATACACATATTATGATCACGTCTATTTCGGTCCCACGTAATATTTGGTGAGCCTATTGCCGTATTACAGGCACTATTTTTGGCTCAAACTGTTGATGTATATTATGATGTTAAATAGCCTTATCAGTTAGTCGCTTTGTACGACATCATATGAGAAAAGATGGGGTTTACCAAATCTACTTTGCCGGAAACTATGCGGCGGCACTTTCAAATAGAATCTACTTAACTCTGCGAACTTACTTGATTACTTCGACTATTTTTTAACAAAAAAATATACATACATAAACTCACACCTATACCCCCGAAGGGGTAGGCAGAGGTGCTAGCACCCACATTTCGCCAGTTTATGTTTAGATCCCAATGTAATTGGTGGCGAGCCTATTGCCATTAACCGGGACTTATAAACCTGCGAAAAATACACTTATAACTTTGAAAAGCATCGAAAAATCTTTAGTGTGCACCATAGTAAAGCTAGGATCGAACTCGAGACCTCGTCTCAGCAGTCCATTACCCAAACCACTAGGCTACCGCAGTTTTTACAAAAATATATATTGTAGAGCTTAATTTGCTGACCATACAAGACGGCTATCACTGCAACTTCTATTGACAGTACATAATTGAAAGTATTATTTACAATTATTAAATTACTTGGTAAGTTGTTACTGTGTACACATATGGATTGACTTGAATTATTCCTCTACAATACTTTGAAGGCAATTGTTTTAGATGAGAAATACGAGAGCTTTACAGTGAAAGCGTGTACTTGTTATTAAGATAATTTAGACTTGTATTCTTCACAAATGACTGAAGAAAATACATTCTTTATGAAAGAATTTCTACATGAAAGTGTAGGTATTAAGTATATAGTTGTAATACTTAAATAAACAAAAATGGTGTCATGGAGCCGGGGTTGAGATTATGTATATTGAAATTCAATTTCGAATTTTTCTTTGTCATCGTCAAGACAGTTGCAAACATTCACGCATTATTGGTGGTTAAGTACCTAGTGGTATTTCGCAATATCAACATTATTGGTCCCTACTGCCAATCTTATCCAGTAACCTAACCTTTAATACTAACACTAACACTTAGTAATACTAACACTTAGGTATTATAAATACGAAATACCGTCAGTCTGATACGTTTTCTCACGTAAAATTGAATTTGATACGATTTGTTGTAGAGATAGACTAAAGTTTGGCCACCTATAGGTATTACGATCACGGGTCACGATAACCAATATTCAAACAGGCGGAACCGCAAGTAACAGCTAATGACATATAAGTACATAGAAATCATTGTACCTTTAACTTAAATTTAATCCTTTTTGTCCTCCTCCCAAATCACCCCACACCATATCAGCATACACCCCATAAGAATCCTCAAAATGGCGGGTTTCAGCATAATTACGGTTGACTAACTACCCGTCGCTGCTCAAATAATAAGGCTAGGGGACGCCCCTAGGCAAACATCTCAATTACTGCGTTTATTAATTCAGAGACGATTATTAATCGAGATGGTTTGTCTCAAGAGGAGGGACGGTGTGTTTACTTTAAAATTTTAGAACGACAAGATTTTCGTTTTTGTAAGATAACTTCTTGGATTTGTTAGAAGCTATAAGACTACGGATTCCAAAATAGCATTAAGTTCCGAAATTTGGATTTATCTTAGGATAGTTGTATAACCAATCTAGACAGCGAATGCATCGAATTAGGCGCAGGTTTGATCCCCGCTGATAGCAAATATTTGTATGCATGAATATGGCTATTTGCACATTGGTAAGACACCGTGTGGTTTCCACGCCCAAAGAGGACAATCTCTCTCATTTAGAGATGGCCCTGGGTCTGCCGGGCGCAAGCAAACGTTACCTTACCTCACCTCCGGAAACCGAAGACATAACCACTCTCACCGACTCCGACTAGAATTGCATTCGTGGTGACTTTGTGCACGTGTCGAACTCAAAAAAGTTATTTGCACTGGTCTGGTCGTGCCTCGGAGAGCACGTTAAGCCGTCGCCGCGTCGCTCCCGGTTGTTGAACATCTAGGCAGTCGTTACGGGTACTTGGTGCCCTAAAAAGTCCAACAACTGGTCATCTTCCAGTTGCTTTTATGGTTTCCCCACTAGAGCCTCGTCTGTCATTCAGCAGGTGAAGGAGCCTAGCCCAACAAGAATTAACTACCTATAACTTTAATAATGAAGAATGGTAATACAACTTGTGCACTCAACATGACGTAGGTACTCGTATGACCTCCAACTTTGGACCTCATCGATAAAGGTAGTGCAAATATGCAATCAAAAAGTTTAACGTTTAAAAATACCGTAGGTACAAAACTTCATGATTAAGATAACTCTTTCTAGCATACACTTCACTCATAAATAATTCGGCAGGTCGGCCGGGAATGTTTGTTATCGAAATAGGCAGGTGGCATTTCACACGGTGTGCATTACGTGGTTTAGTTACAGTTATGATTTAGGTAACATATTTATGACGAATTGGTGCTATCTCTGTCTTCCATTCATGTAATTGTCTGGGTTTTATTACATAAATATTTTGTGTGATTATTAGGATAGATAGGTCCTCTAGATTTATACTTATAAATATACTAGCTGACCCGCGCAACTTCGTCTGCGTCACCCCGTTTTTGCAACATTTTTCATTCCTGCTCCGCACCTGGTGGTCGTAGCATGATGTGATATACATATAAACCTTTCTCTTTAACCATTCTATCTATTAAAATAAACCGCATCAAAATCCGTTGCATAGTTTTGAAGATTTAAGCATACAAGGGGACAAGAAAAATAGGGACAGAGAACGCGACTTTATTTTATACTATGTAGTGATAGTGATACGATATCACTGCGAGAGAAGGATAACTCGAAATAAAACTCTATACCAACCTGTCTGGCCAGCGAGGAAACTGTAAGAACTCTCAACTTTGAGAGAGGCCTTAGGTATTTCTACTAAGCGGAAAATGATTAACGAATTTAGTAGTGAATTGCTTGATTTCTAGCCAATATGGATCACGTCACCATTCGCTCTCATACCAAATTAGGTATCAGTTATAATTTGTATTGCATACCAACTATACTAGCTACAGTTAATTAGTCCTTAGGTTCTCTCAATAACAAGGCTTCATTACTGACATCTCAAATTGCAAGCTTATCCAATTACCTATTAATTCTAGTAGAGTAATATCTAGATGTGATGCTTAGACATCTATCAATAGATTGTATTTGCAACATAAAGTTAAATTTAGAGGAAAAAAATGTGCGAGTGACATTGCACAAAACTCGGCGTGCGTTTCAGTCCATTCGAGTCCGACATAACCTCCCCAACCAGCTCTGGTGAGGACCTACCCTTTGAGATTTTTCACCCGTTATAAAAACTGACAGCGTATATGAACCGTGTAACGTTTTTTTTATAAACCATTATCAACTTTGGCAAAAATAGATATTAAATTATATCGTGAGTAGGTATGCAAATGCTAATTCATTTCCGAAACTAACTCACAGAAGAATATTAATATTATCATTACGATCAATATATAAAACAAACCGCGGTAGCCTAGTGGTATGGGTAATGGACTGCTGAGACGAGGTCTCGGGTTCGATCCCAGGTTTACCATGGCACACACCAATGACTGCGATGCTTTTCGAAGTTATGTGTGTATTCATCGCAGGTTTATAAGTGCCCAGTTAATGTCAACAAGCTCGCCACCTATTACATTGGGACCTAAATATAAAACTGGCGAAATGTGGGTGCTAGCACCTCTGCCTACCCCTTCGGAGATGAAGGCGTGATATTATAAAAAGAAATATAAACCGCAGGTATTTTGTGTTAGCATTTAAAAATTTAGGAAGGTATTTGAGAGCGTCTTAGAGGTCTTCACCATAATGAGGTCTTGACCGCTTGCATGAAGTGCTTCAAATAAACAAATGCTATTGATTGTCTAACGTTTGATCACACCGACGA
Source organism: Pelosia muscerda (assembly GCA_963691645.1). Taxonomy (NCBI): domain Eukaryota; kingdom Metazoa; phylum Arthropoda; class Insecta; order Lepidoptera; family Erebidae; genus Pelosia; species Pelosia muscerda. Next base: position 11,236,922 of record OY829114.1, on the reverse strand, counting down.
CGGTGGTCCAGCAGGCGGGTCAAGTGTTTGACAAGATTAGGCAACACCGTAATGTTTAATACGAAAATTAACTTTTAAGTACGTGTTTATTGAGAGTTGACGAAATTATTAGATACTATTCATCGTAAGTACAAGTCATCAAAATCTATTCTTTCGCCAATTATGTGGTTTGTTTCAAGGGTAAGCGTATTACCACCTTCCATGCATCTGGTGGAGAACGATGGTCACGATGGAGTAGGTAGGTATAATTTTTTTTTTTTTTTTTATCTATGGCACGTCAATTTGACTTTACCTCGCCTGATGTTAAGCTGAAGGCAAAGTCTCATGAAAGAGGGTCACCATTGCAAACCCGTTCAGTGCTACAATGGTGGCGCTCAGCTTGACGGCCTCATCAGATTTCAGATTTGAGCCTTCGTTCAAAAAAAGCTCTCTCATTAAATAAACGTCAATCAAAAACCTTATAAGAGCATATATTGGGGGAGAGAGGGTACCCACTACTATCCCACGGTTCTACCACCACACCTACTACTAACAACAATCCCAATGATAGCAATAGTAAAATATCACAAATATTTTTTTTTTATAATATCACGCCTATATCCCCGTAGGGGTAGGCAGAGGTGCTAGCACCCACATTTCGCCAGTTTATATTTAGGTTCCAATGTAATAGGTGGCGAGCCTATTGCCATTAACCGGGCACTTATAAACCTGCGATAAATACACACATAACTTCGAAAAGCATCGCAGTCATTGGTATGTGCCATGGTAAAACCTGGGATCGAACCCGAGAACTCGTCTCAGCAGTCCATTACCCATACCACTAGGCTATCGCGGTTGTTATATGATTTTGTATGTGCAATATTTTGGAAGTGTAAAAAAGAAACTTAGACCAATATTTAAAATCTGACTGTTGGAAAATGGTACTTCGAGCCGGACGACTAATAATTTAGCATAAAAAGGCGATATTATGTAGTTATGTATGTATGTATAAAATGTAGTTACATTTTATCTGAAAAGTGACGTAACAATACAGCAACCATTATTTAAACAATATTTACGAGAAAAGGGGACTGAGCAGCAGCTTTGAACGTCTTCAATAACATTAATCACAAACCGCAACCTAAGCAACTGGGTGTAAAATCAATTCTGTCGTATAAACAGTAACTCAATACGTCACAACCCTTCCCTCTAGGGTGACGTCACCCTCGATTTGCAAAACAAATTAGTCCTCCTTAACAAAAACGACAGTCGCTATGAGAAGTTAGGGAGGAGACGCCATTTTGTTTTGGAAATATAATTGGCCTGAACATAGTATGATTTTTGATGTTATTGACATAAAAAAAACGTTTTAACGGTTTCTATCGTGCTTTATTCGGTTATATTTACATTTAGCCCGACGTTTTGGCTACTTTTCAGCAGCATGGTAGCTTTCACATATTTTAAAACTTGATCAAAAAGTAACCAAATGATATAATGAATTGTTATTTGTTTTTAAATGAAAATAACTCATCATAGTACAATTATAGCTCTGTATGACTGTATCTAGGATCGTACAATTTTTTTTATCATTAAAATCAAATCAGGTTCTTATGAATTCTAATTGCATAATTGGAATAAATTGAACTGGCAGAAGACTCCGGGCCTGCACTGCCCGCGATGAGCAGAGACGACTCAGACGTCGGAGGTCGCAGAATGACCTCCGTCTCCCATGAGCGCGGGCCTGGGGGTGACAGGTGGAGCGGCCGCCGGTCACCCTAGTAGAAGCAGGCCACGGCGATGGCGCAAAGTGCCACCCCATTCCCAGGGGCTAGACGGGGACACCATGTTCCCTACATTGGGGGAAGAGGGTCATCTCTACAAAGATGTCCCCGGGTCTGCCGGGGTGCGAGAGATAGGTATGTCTTGTATAATCTCACCTCCGGCAATCAAGGACCCATGGGTGGCGTGCGTTTTGGTCGGTTCGAGTCCGACATAATCACCTCCACCGGTTTTGGTGGAGGTGGTAGGTATCCGTGGGGATTTTGCGCACGGTAATAAAAGTGGTAATAGGTTAGTTAAAAAACCCTATACATTGTTTACATTCCATTTCAATTAAATTGTAAACAAAAGCTCTGTTTACAAGTTACCGCGGTAGACCTGTGACAGTAGTTAACTTTATACTATTACTTGCAAGCCCGTCAGGTCTCCATATATCGGGGGCTGGATGGGGACACCATGGTTCCCATATTAGGGGAAGGGTTCATCTCAAAGAGATGTCCCCGGGTCTGCCGGGGTGCGAAAGATATGTCTAGTATAATCTCTTCTCCGGTAATCAAACACCGATAGAAGGCGTGTGTTTTAGTCGGTTCGAGTTCGATATAATCACCTCCACCGACTTTAGTGGAGGAGGCATTCGAGGGGATTGTGCGCATAAAAAAAGTAAAAGGTCTGGAGTACGACTCCTAGGTCAGTATTAAAAATGTGCCCGGTAGATGACTAATGGGCTATACCAACGAGACAGTTATAATAAAGAAGATTTATTAAAGGCAACTGAGTAACGCCCTATACATAACGTGAAGGATCATTTTATTAACAGTTCAACAAAAGACCAAAACATAAAATTTTGAGACATCACTCATAATCTTCGGATCGCGTGTCAAACACTGATACTAAAGCTTCATTACGATAGCCAGCTAGCAAAGACCTACTCCACCCCTCTCTTTACAAAGACTTTTTAGACAAAAGAAGTGCACTGGTATAATAAAAGGAGTCTTGTTATAATGGTTATGGGGTCACTGTAATAGAGTACGATGTTATAAGATGTTTTTAAGGTGTGTTGATGGCTTTGATTTTGTAGATATCATACTAAGTACCTGCTCCTTTTTATACCAATTTTGAGTCATCGTAATAGATAGATAGATAGATATACTTTATTTGTACAATACACTATTTATAGTTGACATACATTGATCTTACAACAACGGAGTTCGCCGGGTTTGCTAGTTATTAATAATAATAACTAGCAAACCCGGCGAACTCCGTTTCGCCACATTCTAGGACAATCTACACTACGTCACCTAGACCCGTGGTAAGCATAGTTTAACTAGCTTGTGTTACAGGTTCTAGAATGCGGATAAACATACATAGATACATTTTTTTTTTGTAAATACATACATATTATACATAGGAACACCCAGACCAATGCAGATATTCATATTCAAGCACACAAATATTTGCACTGAGCGGGAATCAAACCCGCACCTCCTGCGTAGCAGTCGCGTTCACTACCGCTACGCCACGGAGGTCGTCAACATGATGTGAAAAATAATTATCCCGCTTTTCTGTTGAAATTTTTCCTGAATTTTCTTTGCTATAAACCTCACGGAGACTGAGACCTTTTCAACGAATGCAAAACCGTGGAAATCGGTTCGTGCGTTCTGGAGTTATAGCGTCAGGAAGGAAAACCTGACATATTTTTATATAGTAGATTAAGTAGGTACAAAGGCGGCCTTATCGCGTTACGCGATTTCTTCCAGGCAACCTTAAGACGGATTGGAATGGGTAATTAATAAAATCATTTGCAATAGTTGGTGTAACTTAACCGGATGTTTCTTTTTATAATATCACGCCCATATCCCCGAAGGGATAGGCAGAGGTGCCAGCACCCACATTTCACCACTTTATGTTTTAGGTCCCAATGTAATTGTCCCTATTGCCATTAACCGGTCACTTATAAACCTGCGATAAACACACACATAAGTTCGAAAAGCATCGAAAAGTCATTGGTGTGTGCCATAGTATAACCCGGGATCGAACCCGAGACCTCATCTCAGCAGTCCATTACCCATATCACTAGGCTACCGAGTTTTAGTAGCGGCTAAGTAGGTTTCTGTAAGTAGCGGGTTCGGGATCCGTACTTAATACAAGTGGAGCTCTAGATAAGTTGTAGCACTAGCATGAATGTAAAGGTTTCGAGAGAACGGAGCATTGTGATTGGCAGTCTGCCTCTTGTAAACCTGTGTGCGTGTGTAGCCCACCAATCGCAATGCTCCGTTCTGTCGATATTTTTATATTACGATTTCGATAGTATTACGTACTAAGGCTACTGGTAATATAAAAAGTCGTGACTCTATGATCAGTCGGACGACACACGACACTGGCATACCATCGATAACTAAACATTAAAGTTACACTTATTATTAGTAACACACGAACAATCATGGTAGTTCCCAAATTATTTGAAATCAAAAATTCAACAACCTAAAACCAACTTTGGACACCTTATTTTAAGGTTGAATTTAGAATAACAAGCTATCGATGAAAATCATTTTGTTGTTGTTAAGTATTGTTATTAGAAATTCTACTTTAAAACGTAATGTTAAAGTTGGTTTTGGATTGTTAGGCTATGTAATGTTTTTTTTTATGGTATTGTTATCAATTGTCATAGATGTGATCCGTCACTTATCACTCTATATAGGGAAGTGTCAATGATGTAAATTATTGTCATAATGTGGTATTGCAATAGATTATTATTGACCATATTGTGGTCAGGTGATAATTTGTGGTCTCTGTTGCCATTTTGTGTGTGAATTGGTATTGTCGTGAATAGTATAGTGTGGTTAACATTTATTGTCAATAGATGGTAATGAATACCGCTTTGGTACAGTGGGAATAGGTCGGAATGACTATTCTGTGTAGTAGTTGATGTTCTATTTTGATAAGAAATCCTTGTCTGCACAGAATCTTCCCTTTAGAATCCCCGAAAGAGTAGGCAGAGGTGCTAGCACCCATAGTCCGCCTATAAGGTTGACTGGTAGAGAATGCCTGAGGCATTAATTCCGCCTGTGTGTAAGTGCATGAAACATAAATACAAAAAAATAGGTGGCGAGCCTATTGCCATTAACCGGGCGCTTATAAACCTGCGATAAATACACACATAACTTCGAAAAGCATCAAAAGTCATTGGAGTGTGTCATGGTAAAACTTGGGATCGAACCCGAGACCTCGTCTCAGCAGTCCATTACCCATACCACTAGGCTACAGATTTTTTTACATACAAGATTTTTTTTATTCAGTGCTTGTCAATTTGACTTCACCGCGCCTGATAGTAAGCTGAACACAAAGTCTCAGGAAAGAGGGTCACCATTACAAACAAGAATAACACAAAGATAATATTTTTGATGATATTTCCTTGATGTTTGTTACTCAATTACGTGCAAATGGCATTAATGCATACAAATACTAAAGTCGCGTTCACTACCATCACGCAACAGAGGCACACTCATAGTATAGATATAAAATAATATCACAGCATTACTTATATAGATATAACTACTTACTTAACAAAATCATCAACATTAAAACCTCACTGAAAGAGAATCAATAAGTCATTTACTATTCTCATAAATCGTAACGCCATAAATGGCCGTTACAAAATATAATCTAAACAAAATTGTGAATGATGACGGCAACATCAGTAGACAACCCGAAGCCGCTCCGTGCCGGTCTTTGAGACCCTCGGATAAAAACTGCTTTAACCCTTTAAGGTGCAGCTTAAGTGTCCAATTAGCAATGTAGTGTTAAAACGACCGCGGGGACACTAACACCCATATTCTTAAACGTTTCCGTAAATACCACTCTTCTCAAACTCAACTGAGAAAGCGTCGAGCGTTGCTTCAAATGTCCCTCAATTTCGGTATTTTTAGTCAAACTTTTGGAGTTTTCGTTTTTCACTCGACTCTACTCGACGTGAGTTAAATTTGGTTTAACTCCAGTTAGAGTGGAGTAATTACGTCATCATACGTCATCATACGTCATCAATTTGTGTAATAGTCTGTATCTTTTTAATCTATGGTTGTTGTGAAAGACGATTGACATGTCAAATTGAAAAGTGAACAGTCGTTTTATTTGTTTTATTTTCATTGAATATGAATAACAAACATTTACGATACTTTTTAACAACAATTTTATGAGGGGCCGAACCCATTTTTATTGCGTACGAATTCATTTTTTGAGGAAAAAGGGTGGTAAAAGTGCAACAGGAGAAAGCTGAAACATCTGGCAAACATATTTTGAACAAACTTAAGATGTCTTATAAAGTTCAAATTCTACAATGCATACTGGTACAGTCTACGTTTAGCTACCATGACTTCCAGACACATATTTAGTGAGGCTGAAAAAATATGTCTTCAAGAATTAATTGTCAAATATAAATTAAACATAAGTTCTACACTTGTTGGCCATCCGGGTGTGAAAAAAATTGCATGGAATCGATTAACCGAGGAGTATAATTGTATAGAAACAAATACAAAGGTATGTTCAGTGATTTATTAATTTAAGAAACATTACTTTTTATCCATTTAAGTATAAAATTGAATATTACATATTTCAGCGTACTGAGAGCCAATTAAAGAAGTGCTGGGAGAATTTAAAAACTCGTCAAAAGACAATCTTGACCTATGAAAAACGCCAGCGAATGATGACAGGTGGAGGCTCGTACACACCCATACCAACATATGCCGGAACCAGTAGAGAGATTTTTACACCAGAGACCCTTATACCGGAGGCATTGTCTCAACAAACTGATGTTGAACTGACCAATGTCATCGACAGTGATACCGGTTTTATATATGGAGGTATGTATGTTTTGTCAGTAAATAGGTACTATGTACATTTACATATGTACATTTACACAATTACCAATATTATTACACTAATTTTTGAGATAGAAAGAATGGTTGCAATGTATATATGCACTAACATAGGCTTATTTATAAATATACTATTGCCATTTAGGTATGTACTCCTTCCTGTCATTCCTTGTTATTTGCTCTACAAGGATGATAATGTATGATAAGTATATGTACAATAATGGGTTTAATATTCTTAACTTTATAACAGACTGACTGACTATTATTATTTTAGAAAAATAATGCCAATAAGTATAGTTGTATTGTTTGATATTTTATAGAAATCATCATGGAAGTAGATGATCAAAAAGTTGAAGATTTCTCTGTTGCCGGCACTAGAAGCCCTTCACTTGACAGAGGTATATTACATTGCACATAGTACTATATTATAATACCTATCTATATTTAAGATTAATTTAATCATCATAATTATAGGTTCCATAACAGATACTGCTCTGCGACCAACCATATCCACCAAAGCGAGCTCTTCATGTGACAAAGGTATATTACATAACACATAACACTTTTTTTATGTATATATCAGAATAAACTGAACAAGTTCTTACAATAATTACAAGATATATTGTTCTCAGGTCCGATAGTAGACACTCCTCTGCGGCAAAGATCAACTATATCCCGGTTATCTGAGCATAGAGGCAATACATCACAAGGTAACATACACATTTGTATGATAATAATCACATAGAGTAATAGTTACATAGTGCATTTAAGTAGCAAATAATAGAGTTGTACTTTAAAGGAATATAATCCATTTACACCTATGTGGAAAAGAATAAATAAACTATCATTACCAGCACATTGCAATTATTATTTGACCATCTAATCTGCTCTGGGTCATGGTTACATCTAAGGCCTTAGAGCCAACCTCAGAGCCCAAGCTCCATGTTATTATATTATTAACATTTGTTCATAAATTGCAGGACAAAAGCACATAAGAAGCAAAGTTATAGAGGAAGAGTTCAATATACGAAAACAGACATATATTGAATCTAAAGAGAGGGAAGACATACTTCACAAATTAAAAGTTGCTGAAAAAGAGTGGATGGTGAAGGCTGCTGAGGAGATTTACAATAAATCTAAAATAGAGAGGGAAGCTGCTTTTCAGAAAGCGAAAATAGAAAAAGAGATTGCTGAAGAACATTTAAAATATACTAGATTAAAAACGGAATTGGAATTAAAAAATAGAAAATATTATGTTTTTTCTTTAGTAACCTGCTTCCTTTCTGCCTCTCTCTGTGTTTTATTAAACCTAGTTAAAATGCCTATGAATAAAAGAGGATCTGATAATGCTTCCCCTAGCTGTATCCACAGTAGGAGTCGTGGGCACATCTTCAATTAGAACTGGTTCAGACTGTAGCACAGGCTGGTTTGTTGACACACTAATGTTGTGAAGAATGGCACAAGCCACAATAATATTGCATGTATTAGGTATACTATTTTGGAGCTTTCTGGATAAACAAGCAAAACGTCTTTTGAATACACCATTTAAACGTTCAATTACATTTCTAGTCCGTATGTGTGCCCGATTATACCTTATTTCAGGATCTGTTTGAGGATTAGAGACAGGCGTGTACATAAACGATGTCTGTGCATACCCACTGTCACCAATTAATATACCACTACCTGCTACATCACCTTCTTCAAATCTCAAGCGGCATCTGCTATTACTGAAAATTCTTGAATCATGAACAGAGCCGGGCCACCGCACAAGTATGTCATATATTTCCATGTTAGGTCCACATACAATTTGAATGTTTATGGAGAACCAGCCTTTTCTATTTCGAAAGATTTCTCCTGTAGTTCTCGTAGGATTTTTAATAGGAATGTGTGTGCAATCAATGCAACCGATCACTCCTGGCAACTGAGCTACATTGTAGAATTTTCTTTTCACTGCCATCCTTTCATTTGTTGCAGGAAATCTAATATATTGTTCCATTTTTAAAGTCAATTTCTTGGAAATTAATGCTACTGTCTTTGAAACAGTTGATTGACTAATTTTATGAAGATCACCACAAACAATCTGAAAAACATACAAAAATGTAAATACATACCAACTATGTGTTCGATAGAATGATAGATAGGTACATAATATACAAAACAGCTATACAAAAGTAAAGGCTACAAAGGCTTATGTAGTAGGTACAAAATACATCGTTACTTACTTGAAAACTTCCGGTTGCGTAAAATCTGAGAGAAATTAAAATTTGTAATATCGGTGGCAAAGGTAATCCTCGGCTGTTGGCACTATTATTAATTGATAACAATGGAACCAGTATATTAACTACTGTATCTTTATTGAAACGATAGCGTTTCTGAAATTCCATATCGTTATACACTTCTAAAGGATTGTCTGCATCCCTTATATACTTCCTTGATGGGTAATTATAAGTTGTATCGTCAAATATATAATTTATATAGTCTTCAAAACTGTTTTCTAGCGACATTTCTGCAATTTTATAATAGTTTGTGGCCCAGAGTGGATTTTAAAGTTAGGTCGTATGCTCACTTCAGATGACGTTTGTTTACTCCGCTCAAAATGAGGGAATTCGGTGAGTAAACTCGGAGTGGAGAGATTTTTCGTAACTATAACTGCCAAATTATTAAAATGTGATTGAGTCGAGGGGAGTGACATTTGAAGTGACGTTTAAGAATACGGGTGTTAGGGCCCGAATTTACACTCCGGTGTACAAAGAAGTATTGGTGCATTTTCATAGAGTTTATAATGAATAGAGCACTCAGTAAGGATAAAATAAAGTTAGAATTTGAAAATATCAAATTATGCTCTTGTATCTTTAGCATCATTTCAACCATATAACGTCCATTTGACTTCTGAACATAGGTCTCCTACAGCGTCCTAAAAATACGACCCATAAAATGTTTGAATTGAATCAAGTTAAATAATATTTCTTTATTAAAAAAAAATACATTAGTTATTATTATTCATACACTAGTTCTAAATGTACACATAAAAATATTTACACTTAATAAAAATATATATACTTATTTGTTTTTGTGCAATGAATGACTTACTTAAAGTTCAGAATACGTACTTATGGCTCTCTTGAGATTGGTCCAAAGAGATCAATTAGTTTCAGGAGATTTATGTACTAGAGGTGTAAATAAATTACTCAGGGTTTTAGACTATGCTTTTAGATTTTCGTTTCCAATCGCATCTGTCGAATTAAACACCTACACATATAATAAAAAAAATCCCAAAATTTTGGAAGTAGGTACCCACTAATTTTGGAAGTAAGTACTCATCATCATTATCAACCTTAGCAATTTTCTCCCTTGACCATCAATTTTTTCTGTGTTTTTATGGACTTTTGTTAAAGCGACTTCTATCTGTCCTCCCAATCCCAAAGGAAAGCCCACGTTAGAGCCCCGTCCAATAATGAGCAAGTGCGCCAGATTAGCCGCAGAGCACTCAACCGACTACTGGACTATTTTATAAAAACATCACGGTAATGTTTACCTCACATTAAATATAATAAAAATACAGTTGAAAACAACAGTTCAGGTCGACGATTCAGGTCGAAATACAAAATATTTCATCAACTTAAAATATTCAGGTACCTACTTATGTATTTACTATGGTATCATAGAATGCGAAGAAAATAACCTTATTGAAACACCTTTTTTTCGTATTGAGGAAACTTTTTCTAAATAACATACTAAGCATATTCAATTCACGCTCTTTATTGCGATTTATTGTTCTTTCAATTTTATTTTTATTCGACGACTCTGTTAGAGAAGCGCGTCTATGAGATTACTGTGTCTAAAAAGCGGCATCACAAGGAAGACTGTCACAGCACAATGCAAAATGGTTCCTTTGTCTGTTGTTGTCCTTTTTAATTCATGACTTTATATGCGTCAAAGTGATTCACCCGGAATTTTACCTTCCTTAATATATTATGCATCCACAAAATTCTTTATGTGGAAGTGTAAAAAAACAATTTATGTGAAGCAAACAGCAGTATTAAATTTGTCTTTCGGTAGTAAAATGACCGTTGCAGTTGCGACGTTTTATGACGGGCACGACATAAATGGCAGTCAAAGGGTTAATGTATGTGAGTTTTGGAAATTGTCATGCGTATGAAAGGTTTCCAGTGATTCTGGAATGACGCATTTATTTCACAATAATTATTTATTTTGCTTTCGTATTTTTAAATATAGAAACCTCTATCTCATTACAAATATCTAGGTACCCCATGAAAAGATTAAGACGGATTTGAATGGATATAGAGTATGTATTTTTTTTCATATCTTTATAATCTTAAAGTAGGTACATTTTTGTATATTATGTGATTTGACCTGTAGATCTGCTGTTAAGTGCATACAACACAGTTAATCTTCTTTTTCTTCTGAACTAAATTTATAACAAACTTGTATTTCAGGATCAGAGTTCTTCTAGTAGGTAATTAGAATGTCTATATCTTTTTCTATACCTCATTACAATAAATTAAGGTTGAAAATCTAGGTTTGAGCCAAAATATGTCGTGGAATAAATATATTATCTCTCTCAATAAATGTTAAAGACCCTGTCAACTAATTATATCAGTCACCACAGTCTCTTTTGTGTTTAAATCATTTCTAAGCATCACCAACAATATATCGCCACATTTTTTATAAAAACAAAACAATTAGTCAATAAATAAAAAAAAGTGACATTTAATCAAGTCTTAACAAGGTTAATTTCTTTCAATCTGATTAGAAAAAACTAAAACTTAATGTACACAATTAACAATTGGAACTGAAGATAAAATCTATTGTATTTAACTTTTCTAAGAACGTACTTAAAACGAAGAACACGGCCATTTAATTACATCATTATGAAGCTTTCTATACAAAAAAACACAAAACATTTTTCATTTCAGAAATTACATTAACTTTTTAGAAATTTCCAAACAAAATTGTATTTGCTGTTGACATAAAACTCATATAAGGTAAAGTTTAGATAATAAAGTTCACTAACGTGTATTTGTTTTTTGAATGGAATATAGTAAATAGACGTATCTGCGAAGCCATGGGAATGACGGATTATATCAAACTTTAATGGCGTGCTAACACCGTAGAATGGGTCATAAATCAACTTAAGTACTTACTTCGAATACTATAATTTCCTTAAACATGGCGTCTAATGTTATAGTATTATTTATTTTTTTATTCCAACTTAAATCCACTATGCTATTTGTGAATTTTGTTTTTTTTTTTAATAGTAGAATAACGGTTTTATTTCTGTCGAATCGACGGTGCCGTACTCGATTGCGATGACCAGCCTTTGCACTAGGAACGACATTCAGAGACATTATTGAGACAATAGGGGACTATCGTGGGCTATACTCAATTTCTTTAGGTACTTAAAAACGTAAACAATCTTAGCGTGTTAATTTATTCTCATAAATTGTTTGTCACCTTTGTAACTGATACGTTTCTAGCATGTACAGGATGGCAGGGAAACTGTAAGCTCATGGTAGTACTCTGGGTATACTACATATTGACATAAAAAATACGACTTGACAATTTGTTTTTATTATAGCTGTAGGTAGGTACTAACACTATGGACAACAGTATACTACAAGGGGCCTTCGGTTTCAGGAGCGTTACTCTAATACCCAGTATTAAATACCTATATTATCAAGTTGGTCTATGGGTACAAGCGGATTCTACTCTAATGAAATTTCGATAGGTATACTTAAATGATGAAGTAATTGAGTAGGTTATTATTTACCATCTTATTAGTTTGATATTTACAATATTTTTGTTATAAAAAATTGTGATTCTGTTTTCAATTTTGAAAATAGTAGTTATTATTTTTCTTGTTTTCATAAATACTTTTAAAATAGAACAAATAAAGAACCTTACACATTAACACATATACCGCGGCATCTTTTAACCGAAACCTGTCACAAAAACGCAAAGAACTTTATTTTTTATACGTTTTAAATTTGAAAAAAATCCCGACGTTTGCGGTGGCACTATCGGGACATCTATTAGCGAGATGCAGGCAAACTGTTTAAAAGCTACCGGACTTGGCTGTGTCAATGTTTGCCTTGGACAAAGCGTCTTAAGAAAACGTCAGGGTGGGAATGGTGGGCTTTATATTTATTTTTTTATTTTACGTACGCAAATATTTCTAATACGTCCGTTTGTATATTTGAGATTGTACTTTGAAATGTTAACTAGAATAATAACTATGTGTGTTAGGTAACTAAGCAGGTACCTAAAGAGTAATACTACTTGTACTACACAAATGTACCTACCTACTTTTGTTAAGAGAATTGCTAGTTTTGTTTTGTATGAAGTAAAAATATTTGTATAGGTACAGACTTGATAAAACAATTAGCCCAAATACCAAAATAAATTGAGTAGGTAACGTACCTATTCAACTTATTTAGGTTAAATTGGGTTTTAAAAGCAGGACCTCGGCAAGAAGATTCCTTTATATTATTCATTTTGATATCTTTACCAAACATGATTGCTGTATTTATGTTATTAAATTAATATTTATCTAAAATTTCAATTTTATCTTTGTTCAGATCTTTTGTTTTTTTTTTAAATAATAATAGTAAACGAAATTAGGTCCCGATTATAATATATCTACTTACCTATTTAAAAAAATCATTGTATTGCATTATAAAATGATTAAAAAAAACTTAAGAATTTAAAAATAGAATGCAATATGACGCCATGACGTAGCGCCACACAGCGGAGGTCTCGTCCGCGTTCTAATCACTACACCACACAAATTGCTCTTTGCCGCACCGACTATGTGTATACTCCTTTAAAACTTCACCTTATCCAGTAGTAAAACGACGTAACTATCTATTATTTACTGCAAACATACGTCGTTTTACACCGTTGGGTATAAATTCAGGACTAATGTTGTTTAGACACTGGTGGTAAGAAGACCACCATGATATGTTTACACCCTTGGCTTTTAGATTAGTGGCTCAGTTAGATTTTAAATAAGAATGGCACGTGAACCTAATGGCTGTGTTAAGTATGCTTGTACATGCTATTTATTTAGATAATTTAGTATTATAGATTTACTATCTCTGTGGCGTAGTGGTAGAGAATTCGATTACTTTATTATATACCACTTAGGTGGCAGACAAGCACACAGCCCACCTGATGGGAAGCGGTCACCTTGGCCTATGGACGTTTGCAACACCAGAGGCGTCACACACGTGCTGCCTACCCTGTAGAAACCTTCTAATGCCCTTCTTGAAGAACCCCATATTGTATTGTTCCACCCTTGTTGTTGCCCTTCTTGACGAACCACGGCAGGGTAGTGTGTGAGGATGAACTCCCTCTCTATGGCGAGCGGTGCGATGATAAAAAGTACGTATGGGCATCATTCATACAATTATTCTAATACTACGTACAGTATAATCTATCTGGTCTGTTTCCATGTATCTAGGTGTACGTGTTAATCCGCGTTCTAGATCCCATAACAAAATGTAGCTTAGTTATGAAAAAAAAACTTAAAAGTCATCATCGTCATCATCATCATCATATTTTATCATCATCGTTGCGTCAGTCTGGTATATATGCCAGATTTACTTGAGCCATTGACTTGAAGAAGATTACTTAGGTACTTTAACTCTAGATAGCATTGTTTGAATAGTTCATTTATTATTATTATTATTATTTATAACATTAATTTATGAATGTGAAAGTCTGTACATATATTATCGATGTTTGTAACTTTACAAAATTTGACACAAAGATTGCCTACAAGCTAGTATAGTACTTAGGTCACTTTTCATCCCAAAAATATTGTCCTAAATAAAAAATATAATTACGTGCCGATATAAATAGGTATGTATCGACATTTTATTCTAATTACATCGTTATTAAGGAATAAAACGAAACTTTATAATTATTATAATGCATATCATCTAGAGCAGTACGGGTGTGACAAAACTATCAACTTTCTCTCCCAGATGTTCAATATTCTCCACACCAGTAGGTACAAACCTTCCATTGTATAATACATAAACCTATAGTTACTTATATAAAATCGCCCACGCTTCACAATATCGAAAAAAAATGTTCCCTGCACCCTTTTAATCAGTGCGACCCTCGTAATGAAATCTGGGACGCCATTAAGGGATTAAAAATAATAACTACCCTACATAGGGTCAGTTTGGGAGGGTCCAATCGTCATTTTTAATGAGCTATTGACATTATTTTGAGGGTATACAGAGCTGTAGAATGAAAAATGGTAGTTCAAAATTTTCATGAATCCTACTAATATTTATATGGATGGATGTGTGGATGTTTGTAACTCTTTCACGTAAAAAGTACTCAGTGAATTTCAATAAAACTTTACAATAATATGGTGTGTAGGTAGATACGTCAGGAAAACATACAGGCTACAATTTATAAAGATATTGTGTGAATTGTCTAAAATATGACATCCACACATGCGGAGCCGCGGGCAACAGCTAGTATTTTCATAAACTCATCTACAGTCCATTAGTTTAGGTAGAAACTTAGATTATTTTGTTACCGAAATTACAAATTTTTCCTGTATAACTTCTCCAGCTATGCTCAATTGCTTGTTATAAGTGGGTTCAAGTCGCTAGTGTAATGGTCAGGATTCGAAGCCGGGACCACTCGATCATAAGGCTACTCTTTATTCACTAAACTACCGACGCTTTCTAAAATGAATATAAAATAACCTTGGTGTATCTTTTTAATATGTTTTGTTTAAAAACTCAGTATAAAAATACGTTTCTGCTTAGAAACGCATTTTAAAGATTAAAAACCGGTATCGAACTAGCTGTAGTTAGTCAATTAGTTAGCCTAGTATATTTGTAAACACGTGTTTGCATAAAAAGTTACCCCAAGATTGCTTACCATTATTTAAGTCGGACTCGAACCGACTAAAACGCACGCCGTCTTTGGGTCTTTAGTTACAGGAGGTGGGATAGTTACCAACATATCCTTCGCACTTCCAGTGACCCTGTCTGAGAAATGCCTATCCTATCAAATATCCAACATAACTAAATTCAATAAATCGAGACGTAGAAGCCATAAAATCAGCGCCCTGTTCCCCTATTTGCCAATTACGAGTTTTTTATTTGCACCAAACTCGACGGGTCGACGTTTTAATTCAACATGTCGGGTGAGGGAGGATTTTGATGACGTTTTACAATAAGTATCTGTAAGTACATGGGTATGTATTTCAATTATACATGGCATTAAGACCGCCTTTGTACAATTATTTTGTATTTGTGCATAAAGTTTAAATACTCTCCGAGGCGTTAATTGTTAGTACTTGTGCGGAAAGGACAAGCTAAGCAGTAAGAATCCGGTCAAAAAATTATTATTCTAATTTATTTTTGGCATACCCACTTTTTCACAAAGTGCCCGATTGGCGGCGATAGGCTCGCCCCCTAATACGTGGGACCGAAAATAATAGTTGGCGAAATGTGGGTGCTTAATACACCTCTGCCCTTCGGGAACTATACGATGACAGAATGTAGGCATGGGCATCATGTCTAACAATTCTCCTGAACAAACCATGGTACAGATGATAAAACACACACAGTGAGGCAAAGTTCCTCCTGAGGTTAAGAGGTTCCACACCGCCTGAGACTATGGGGTTGTCGACGATTCTCGGCACCCGTAGTTGTACCGAGTCAAAGGGTGGTATGCAAACACCCCGACAGAAAGGTATCAGCAGTATTACAGGTGGGGTCGAATCTGTGCCTTACAGGGTGGAGTCTTTGCCCCGCAGTGAAGTATTCCTTTTTTTATTTATGGCACGTCAATTTGACTTCATCTCGCCTGATGTTAAGCTGAAGGCAAAGTCTTATGAAAGAGGGTCACCATTGCAAACACAGTACAGTACTACAATGGTGGCGCTCAGCTTCACGGCCTCATCAGATGCTTTTCATAGGTGCCTCTGCCTGCCTTCGCCCTGTTAAGCACTCCTAGATTCTTTGATTCTTGAGCTTAACCGTGTTCTTCATGTCCATAAGTAAAGTACTGTGGCGACAGTATACGGTCTTCTTGGTCTGGGCCTGTGTTTATTCATATTATATAGTTTTTAAGAAGCTGATTTCCTTGTCATAATTTGGAATATGAAAAATT
Organism: Pelosia muscerda; assembly: GCA_963691645.1. Classification (NCBI taxonomy): domain Eukaryota; kingdom Metazoa; phylum Arthropoda; class Insecta; order Lepidoptera; family Erebidae; genus Pelosia; species Pelosia muscerda. The sequence continues at coordinate 11,220,126 of OY829114.1, read as the reverse complement.
GTCATTGGAGATGAATTAATGAAAAATGAATTGCGAGGAAGAACAAGGGAGAGTATTATTTTCCCTGAGCCTGAAGGATTTTTGAAGAATAAAACTTAGCGATACCAGGATAATATAGATACATTCTAATGGCAACACTTTCAACCATTGAGTCGACCTGACATTGTATTGACCTAGACGGAGCGCCATGTGCTTTGGAAGACTTCGTTATTTCCCGATGCTCAAACTCCTTTTCCTCCAAAGTACGGTTACTATTTACTAATAGCAATGTAGTACTTTAGTAATAGCTTTAACCGCAAACTTTTGACGGAGGTAGGACACGACGGTATCTCCCGTCCGAAATGAGCAGTCCAACTGGGTAAGTACCTCCGCCCTACAGAAGACCGCGGTCATAATAACCATCGTGTTGTGTTCCCGCCGGTAAGTAGGGTAGCCAGAGCTCACTATACCCCTCCTTCCCCTCCCCTTCCTAGCCTCCCCACCCCTTCCCAGCTCTCCCCTTTCCCTTCAGGGTGGGCAGCGCGTGTGTGACACCCTACGTTCATAGGCCACGGTGGCCGCTTTCCATCAAATGGGCCGTGTGCTTGTCTGCCACCTACGTAGTATAAAAAAAAAAACTAGAAACATACTTATATTGGTGGGTTGTAAGTGCTTTAGAAAAAGTATAAGAATTATATAGAGCATCAACCATGCGTACCTAAATGTTTCAATCTGTCTTCAATATAGGTATTACAAAGCGGGGTCTATGTGTCTTGACGTAATGTCTTGGCGCCAGCGTCTGGCAAATATAACGCGCTTAACTCACGGGGATGAGCAGACGTCGTGAACTAAGATTATTACTCCTAGTGCGTCACTGATACTTAGCAGGGTAATGTATAGAGTTGTTAATACGAAAACAGTTAATTTTTATATGAACAAAGTTGCATTTAACTACCATTCTTTATTTTATTTTAAAATAAATCTACTACCCTGTAAACGTGTATTCGTTTTTTACCTTAGATACCCTCTTTTCTTTATATTATCCTGACTGATAACTACAGAAACTCCGTTCGTTTACGTTTCCGAAGACTATACTAATACCTACTAATATCTAATTGTACTATCGCTCTTAACCTTTCCCTTTTCCCTTTTTTCTTCCCAGCTCCTCTCTATAATGGTCCCCAGCACGAATAGGTTCATGTGAGCTTCGTATTTGTCTGCCTCCTAAGTGTTTAAAAAAATTACGTTGGTACTATATATTAGAACGAGGAGGGATTCTTAAAGAAAACTGAGCTAACTTCATAATTTATAATTTAATAACTTATAGGGAAATACTTGGTAAAACAAGGGGCTATATTTTGAATACATTAAAATAAAATATTATAAAAATGTTTAACTTCTACTAAATATTAATACGCTGTAAATAATTTAAAACAAATATCACACTAAAATTATACAATCACACTTCATACAGAACTCTATAAAAATTAACTTTCAATCCAGATCCGTACCTCACAATCTTGTCTCAAATGATCCTGGATTACAGGCCAAATACCTTTCTTCACAATACAACCAAATTTCTACCTTAAGAGCATTGGCTTAAAGCCCAATATTATAAAATTACTTTCCTTTTCAGTTCACAGCATACACACACACTTCTATTGACACATACGATGATTTCAGATCGGTAGAAGCTTATTGATAGTTATGTTTAGAATGTTATTTATATAGTATGGTAATAGCCAGCAATGTAACCATTTCATTGCGTCTTATTTGTTGATAGAAATAAACCTTCCTTATGTATCTCGATAGTGGATTACAATTATTTTTCTTAGGAAATCTGTATTGATTTATTTAAATGTGAGAATGTTATTTAACAGGATAGATAAAAAGTGAACTTTTACGTATTAATCAAACAGACATGTTTGTGTGGTTTCACTCGTCTTTCGACTCTTTTAGGAAAACTACAAAGCTGAAATGTTACAGCGATTATCAATTTAGAGCTAAAAATGCCCAATAGGTAGTTTAGCTAAAGGAGAGTGACAGTAAGGATTAAATTGTTAAGTAATTTTTATGTTATAACAACTCTATATCTTCCATAACAATCCATAATTAGTAATCAAACTTTTTAACTGAACAACTGTATATAAAGGTGCTCCCTCACCGGGAGCATTCGCGTGTAATGTAACGTTACAGATTTAAGCATTACAATGCGCACCTTGCAATGATACAATGTAAATAACAATGTCGAATTAATATTACCGCACTCAGCACAACAACCGCTTCGTCTGACATCTTGCTATGAAATGCTCAAAGTCGAATCAATATTACATTACACGCAAATACTCTTCAGTCAGGGAGTTAGTATTGTAATGTAATGCTCAAAGTCGAATCTATATAACACGCGAATGCTCGTTAGTCAGGGAGGTATTATTGTAATGTAATGCTCAAAGACGAATCTGTTACGTTACATTACACGCGAATGCTCCCGGTGAAGGAGCACCTTCAGATTATGGAATGTAAAAAAAAGAAAACAAAAAAATGTAATAGGTAAATGTGTTGAGTATTGAACGAGTGTATTTGGCACAGAAATAAAAATAGCTTGGAATATCAGATACGCTATTCCAGGTACCTGATATTCCAGGCATATCGGTGGTTTTCACGCGTGCAAAGCTGCAAGCTGCAGCTAGTAAAACAATAATGTGACAATTACACATTATTAATGTGACGATTAAATTATTATTAATATGTATTGGGGGAAATAATATAGAGCTGTAATTACCGACACAAAAATGATTTAATAATGTTGACTCATATTATAGGTTATCTACAAGATGATTGAATAGTAAGTACGTAGCTAAGTATTTAGTAAGTAAAATATTGTGTAAATGAATTTTACTAGTAACTTTCAATTGTTACTAACATTCTGTATTGTATTACACTCATACACTCAAATAGAAAATAACCATCCAAACTTCAAATTTTAATCCCAAATCAAAATTGGCATCGCACATAGCACCCCTATGTGCCCACCCCATAGTGTATGTACACGTGTACAGTGTAAAGGGACAGTGCAAATATTATGGGGGTGTAATTCCATCATTCCCATGACGGCACCCCGTATTAATTTGAATTCAGGGCCATCCTGTGTCATCGTGGATGGTAGTATGCAGAAGAAGAACAAGCAGCAATCATTCATATTATGATGATGTTGAAGGTCCTACACCACGACAACCGACAATATCTGTGGCGTAGATAGTGAACGCAACTGGCACGAAGGTGGCGCGGGTTCGATCCCCGCCGATGAATATGGCTACTTATAGTGATCTGGTCGTGTCTCGGAGAGCATGTTAAGTCGTCGGTACCGGTTGTCATACTAATATATATGGCAGTCACTACCAGTAGATGGAGCCCTAAAAAATCAATAACTGGTCTAACTGCAGTACTTCGATATACCTATAGCTGGTGGAGGGTATATGGCAGTCGCTTCATGAGAAACATCGAAGGTAAGTTGCATCGCAGTTAGACTAAAAAAAATCGGACCCTGAACTTCGAGGTGAATAGCTTAACTGTAGAATAGTCTAGAATGAGATGTACAGACTGTCTTAGAATATTTAAGTATCTATATATTACTTTAGTATATTTATATAAAAACGCTCTAAAATAACACAAAGTTTCATAGTTATATCTACTAAAGGACATTGAATTCGTGGAGACACACTCGGATACTTTGCACTCGTAAAATTACTAAAATTGATGCCTCGAAGAATTATTTCCACATAAAACCATCCCAAAAACTGATATCTATCTACAGTACGTATGTACCGAACATAATCCTCGCACTAAGTGCAGTTGTCAATACAGGGGGCACAACTGCTCCATAACTATCCACTTTCGTACTATTCAAATATCGAACACCAACTTAATAGTACCGGGGAAAATTTTAAATTTTAAAAATGTAACTCTTATTCCTGAAAGCTAAGTTTCATATTCGTGTAGTTTTATTTTTAAAGGGTGCTTGATTAATTTTGTCGATAGTTTGTACGGGAACATGTCTGCCATTTTGTAATCCGGACTAAAAAGTGTTATTCTTTTATAATAGTGTGGATCTAATTACTGGTCTTTATATTAAGATTAAAGATATTCTGAAAATTCATTTTCTTGAGTCGCAGGAAAACGCTCTATACAAAATCGTTAGAAAAATGTTACGTCATAATATTGAGAAGTCATAGCTTTAGTTTAGTTAGATAATCATTTATTTTATTCTACTATGCATATATTTAAAGCAAAGGCTAAGGTATCAAGCCATATTGACTAGAATCGGACGAAATTGTTATCATCTCTACTTTCCCTGAAGGGTAGGCAGTAAGTTAGTACTAAGGAGCTACACCTACTCTTAGCCAGCGTAATAGGGGTTGAAATATTTGAACTTTTGATGGACTAGTTTACAGACTAGGTTTTAAGAGTTATTAAAAGATTCTTAACATTTTATCTTACCAAAAACAATCAAACTAAAATTCGCTAACACTTTTTTTATAAAAACAGTACTTCAGCTACCATTAACCTAGATCCCTATCTCAATATTCTAACTTACTTTCCTAACTCCAGAAGCTTCCAAGCCTCAAATCAAAAATTGATCAATCCCTTAAATAAATTAAAACGTAAAACTCAAAGTAGGCACGAAGAAGCAACGATTAAAATTTGCACAGCCATTAGCCATGTTGGCTCCTCGACTGGAGACGGAGTCTTTGGCAGCATTAAATGGCAATCGATTACAAGTAGCTCGGTGATAGAACGGAATTAGCTGCACTCCCGGTAAGGTAGCTGTGTTCGACCCGGTTAGTCTTACCTACTATACGCCTACGTAAAGATGTATGAATAAATAAAGATATATGTTTAAAAACAGGCTCCATGGAGTGGCGGTAATGCACGCGACTGCTACGCACGGGGCACGGGTTCGATCCCCGCTCAGTGCAAAAATTTGTATGCATGAATATGGCTGTTTGCATTGGTCTGGTCGTGCCTCGGAGAGCACGTTAAGCCGTCGTCGGTCCCGGTTGCCATACAAACACCTATGCTAGTCGTTACGGGTACATGGAACCCTCAAAAGTCCAACCAGTCTAACTTGGAACTTCGATATCGCATTTGGTCATTGGACCATTGGTTGTGGAGGTCAGATAGCAGTCGCTTCACGCATGCAAAATATTGAAGTTCAGCCGCATCTCAGTTAAACTGGAAAGCCGACCCCAACTGAGTTGGAAAAAGGTTCAGAGAATGATGATGATGTATAAATGAAGGATTTCAACGAAATGATAGTTTTAAAGTATAGGTACAGAATAAATAAATCTCTTTACTGAGACTTTGCCTTCGTCTTTTTAATTTAACAATTATTATGTTACATGATTCTTATATCTAAATAATCACCAAGCTATTACGCCTGTTGACGAGAATAAGCGCTCAATACACGTTGTTTGTATTATTTACCATCTGGCAGAGTGAAGTCAAATTAACGTGTACTAAATTAAAAAGATATTTATTTATTTATTTGTGGCAAGCTCAAATAATTTGTACTGTAAAGTTCGATAGCTAATTCAATATCTTGTGGGTTAATCAAAGGAAACTGTCCCATGGTTAATTTGAGGTAACAATTAAATTGACTACGAGAAAGCGAGATCATTATTATCATCTTAACGTTCCCCCAGGTTACATTCAAGCTTTTTTCTCCATGACCAAACTCCGCTTTCTCTTCTTGTTCCTTTCTATTCGGCCTTATCTTTTACCAGAGGAGATCAACGTCTGCCCTCTCAACCCCGAGAGGACAACCTGCCCAAGAACACCGCCCCTGCATATTATTAATCTTTACTTTTTTAACAAATTAAACAAACAGTATCTAATCCCTTCTCCGTACCGCGAACACAAGCACCTAAAGAAGGAAATGTCCTAATTAAATATGGATGCAACGTAATGAGTTATGCAAATATTGTAGACGGTGGCTAACGATTGGGGGGTAGGCAAGTAGCCACCCTCCCTCAGTCACCCGACTAGATACTTCGATCCCCAGTACCGTCCGACGAATCATTTCAAGTATTTACTTAAACAATCTTTCGGGGTGCTTTCTTTAGAAATTATATTGGAAGGGTTGAATATTACTTTGTTTGCAATATTTTTAGGGAACGAGGGATAAGTTCAGATTGTAAATTTAATTTAAGTGTAGAACTTAGTTTTGAGACAATATTGGAGAGACCCTATCGAAAGATTCAACACGTTTCGAAAATGAGGTTGAACAAGGGCTTGTAGATTTCATTTTTGGGGTCAAATATGTACATCAAATGAGGTCGCACGAAGAATGCTGTCCAAGGGCCTTCGAGGTCGTACGATAACGTAACCGATTTTAATAGTATATGTTCTAAGGAGAAGTTTAACACGGTCTACAGCACAATTAAAATATATTTTTGCAAAAATGGCAAATGAGTAGTCTTTTTTTGCCCAACAATACCCACATACCTAAGCTTGTAGCTAAAATACCTCCGTCCCTGTTTTCAGAGCTCATTGAGGAAATAAAACAGGTAAGGACAGCAAAAGCAAACACAAAAAAAAAAAACAAAATTAATCTGTCAGTACAATAAATTCACATTAGATTATCTCAGTTATTTATTTTAATTAGATATTGTTATATTATGTCATTGGACCATTGGTGGCGGAGGTCAGATGGCAGTCGTTTCACGGAAAATATCGAAGTACAGCCGCATCACAGTTAGACTGGAAAGCCGACCCCAAATGAGTTGGGAAAAGGTTCAGAGAATGATGATGACTTTAGCGGGTTTAAATTCAACTTTAACACTATTTTTCATATATTTCCCATATCGAGGGGCTTGATAGGAATACCATAGTTCACACATAAGGGAAAGGCTGTCGTCTCCAAGAGATGTCCCGGGGTCTACCAGGGTGTGGAAGATATGTCTTGTATAATCTCACCTCCGGCAATCAAAGACCCATAAACGGCGAGTGTTTTAGTTGGTTTGAAATCCTCACTGACTTTGGTGGAGGCAGAAGTAGTGGTGCGGGTAATGGACTGCTGAGACGAGGTCTCGAGTTCGATCCCAGGTTTACCATGGCACACACCAATGACTTTTCGATGCTTTTCAAAGTTATGTGTGTATTTATCGCAGGTTTATAAGTGCCCGGTTAATGGCAATAAGCTCGCCATTGGGACCTAAACATAAACTGGCAAAATGTGGGTGCTAGCACCTCTGCCTACCCCTTCGGGGATAAAGGCGTGAGTTTGTGGCTATGTTTAAAAAGAAAGAAAAGACGATGATGATCGAAGTTAGCAGTAGCGTACGTCAATCCTAGAAAATATAATCATTTTTTTATTTCTTTTTTTTCTTTTTTTTCTGTAGTTAGTACCTTAATGCGAATTTTGAAGAAAACTGCTTGTTGTTCGACCGTCATTATTATAATGTAAGTCGCCAGTTGGCCGGGCAAAGTTTCTTAAGTGGCCAACATTTATAAATTATTTAATAGATGCTATACTTTCGGTGCTTTGTTTGTTTAATGGATAAATATTGTTAATCTGTCCGAGGTTCTGTTGTAAATTATAAAATTCGGGCAAAGTTGGACGATTCTTGCATAAGTTTAATCGACTTCAAATGTAGGATTCTCACTTCTCTTGTACCTATTTTCATGTATTTTTTGAAAGTATTGAAATCGTAAGTTATTGAAAGTAACAAATTACATCGTTCTACCTACTAATATTAAATAATGCAAAGATGATTAAGTATATTCTGGAATTATTTGCCATGGGTTACAGAAATTGGCCAATATTGGTTGAAGTATCAGAGACCTTACCACCACGTTTTAGAAGTAAAATTACATATTTCAAAAAAACAATGAAATTACAATGAATGAAATCTTAAATTAATAGTTCCATGAGTCTAGTTAAAGCTTTTTTATTCAAAGATCCATCTATTTAGTTATGTTATTAATAAATAATTATTGTCACTGACTTATTTTATCCATTAAAATGACAAATTACTATTGGTGGCATTGAGAGAGATGTCGAGACCGACAGGCACCAACTCGGTTTGTACTGAAAAAAATAGTAGAACAATTTCAAGAATACGGGTCGTTCCAAAAACGACGGCAATTTCTTCAGCAATACTGCTTTGATTTTGATCTAAAATTGATAAAAATAATTTAGTCTGTTCGATTACCGGGTGCGGCAAGCGAATTTTTAAAAATCGTTGAATGCAGTTTTGTTTCTTTTCAAAAATAAAGGAATGTTTCCTTTGAGTAAAATTTTCTATCTGCAGTATTAAGAGTGCTTTCCCTTCAGGTGGCATTACAAAATTTCACCCTGTATATAGGTACATACTTTGCTTAATTTGTTAGAGTTTATAGTTGTCTCTTTTATACAACTTAGGTGGCAGACAAGGACAAGGTCCACATGATGGAAAGTAGTTACAGTAGCCTATGGACGTTTGCAACACTAGGCGCGTCACACTCGTGCTGCCTACCCTGTAGATGGAAGGGGGAGAGGAATTAGGAGTGGACGGGCGAAGAGGGGAGAGGGAGAGGGGTGCATGTTAAGAAAATTTCTGTGCCGTCAGTGTAGAAGACAAAGCAGGCTTTCATACCATCACATAGTGGTGTCAACTTAAAGTCTCGGTCTTTCCACTGACAACACAAAATTTCTCCAGTAAGCTCGGGCTACCCTACTCAACGCCAGGAACATAACACAAGGTTATTATTGTCATACAATCTATCATACAAGATATAGGTATTATACAAATATTGACGGATGACAACTGATCGAGTCCGAATCACACTATGAAAGCAAAGTAAAATTGAAATAATATTACTTTTAAGAGGTAGTGGAAAATTCCCAGTTGATTTGTTAGTATAAATAAATAAAGATGTTGTTTTAACAGAATCACCACTACAGACAAATGAAACTCCAAGAGTAACTTAACATAATATAAACTCACGCCTATATCCCCAAAGGGGTAGGCAGAGGTGCTAGCACCCACATTTCGCCAGTTTATGTTTAGGTCCCAATGTAATAGGTAGGTGGCGAGCCTATTGCCATTAACCGGGCACTTATAAACCTGCGATAAATACACACATAACTTCGAAAAGCATCGAAAAGTCATTGGTGTGTGCCATGGTAAGACGTGTAATCGAACCCGAGACCTCGTATCAGCAGTCCATTACCTATACCACTAGGCTACCGCGGTGAATTAGTTCCAATCCAAATATTTTAAAGAGCCGTCGAAAGTTTCGTATTTAAATCGTAAATGAAAGGACGAGGGGGCAAACTTGTGCTCCGAAATTCATTAGAATTGGGAACCTTACCTATTAAGTCCAGTTTAAATGAGTACCTAGTTATTTTTGGATTCAGTATTTAAGTAGCTATTAGGATAAGTGGGCTGGCTGAAGCATTGGGCTGGCAATCGAGAGGTAATAATAATAATAAAATAATTTATTCATTAAAGTTTGCTTCCAGCGTTATGAACTTAATCTAGGAATATGCGTAATTCAGACACAAGTGGTAATTCAAGTTCAAGTCGTTCTCTGGTAACCAAGGTAAGATTTAACTTGTATTATGATACCAGGATCTTTTTCACGATTTTGGAAGACGTTCACTCCATTTTCGATGGACGTATAGTCAATGGCTACCTTTGGCGCTATTAAGTCTTGGAATTCCCTACCAGCTCACGTGTTTCCTTCTTCCTACAGTCCCGGGTCCTTTAAACGGGGCTGTCAAGCTGAGCACCACCATTGTAACAATGTACGTGTGTATAATGGTAACCCTCTTTCCTGAGACTTTGTCTTCAGCTTACCATCAGGAGAGGTAAAGTCTAATTATTGACGTGTCCTGATTAAAAAATAAATGAATGTACCTATCTAAGTTGCCTATATTTACACTGAGCGAGAATCAAACTGGCGACCTCTGACTTAGCAGTGTTCGCCTGCTCTACTGTTCGGTTTAAAGATATTTTATTTCTCAAAAAGAACATACATAGTTCACTTAAAAAGAGAAACTTATTGAATTTATTACAATGTAACGAAATTTTCTAATACGGCATTCAACTACAACCATAAGATAGACATAGTATTAGTTTATATATCTACTGTTATGAGTAGGTACAAATATGAAACCATCATCAGTCACTTCAAACAAAAATAACAGAAAATTCGAGTCCAGATAGAACAATAAGTAGGTTAGATTAATTTATGTTATCTAGTATATAGGTTCGTAATCTATTCTTAAAAATAGGTATTGAGACAGATTCCTTAACATGTTCTGGTAATTTATTATACAATCTAACTCCCTCATGCCTGATATTTTTCTTACCATATAAAGTTCTCACTATGGGTACCTCTAAGTTATTTTTACGTCGTACATTATACCTATGACTTTTATGTTGGAATGAGGTTTGTGTATGAATGTTGGTAGTCATTATTTTTCGGATGATCATGCATGTGTGAAAGGTGTATAGTTGATCTAAATTTAATAATTTAGTTTTTTTGTAGATTAGTTCTGTAGGTGTTAAATAATCAAAATTAAACAAGATTTTTATTACTTTATTTTGAGTTCTTTGCAACTGTTGTTGGTTGCTCTTTGCGGCTTGCCCCCATAACTGAATTAGGTACTCAAGGTGAGGTTTTACTAAGGTGTCATAGATTGTGTATCGTAGATTATAGGGTACACATTTTGCCATGTTACGTAAGGCGCCAGTTATCGGGATTATTTTTGATCGAACATGGGTTATGTGAGCTTTGAAATTTAATCTATTGTCTAATATAAGTCCTAAATATTTCCCCTCGTTTGTTACTTGTAGGGATTGACCATTGATTACAAGTGGCGGATAGTTGGGTATATTCTTGTTTTTAGCTGAAAAGATAATGTAGGAAGTTTTGCTAACGTTCATGGTCAGAAGGTTTGCCTTGAGCCACATTTCTAGTAGGTTGAGATCCTTTTGAGCGTCTTTGATAATATCTACAATTGAGTGTCCAAAATAAAATAAACAAGTGTCATCAGCATACAGTGATATATGTCCAGTGAGTCCTACTGTACTAATATCGTTGATATAAATAAGGAAGAGTAATGGTCCTAAGACCGATCCTTGAGGAACACCACAGGGTATATTTGTGAGCTGGCTGGAGTAATTATCAAGTTTAACAACTTGTTGCCTGTTTGTTAGGTATGATTCAAATATTTTATATGCTGTCTCGTCTATGCCGATGTTTCGTAACTTTTTTAGAAGGATGGAATGACTGACTGTATCAAATGCTTTTTTTAAATCGATAAACACGCCTAAAGCTAGCTGTTTATTGTCTATATTATCTTTGATTTTAGTTACTAAGTCGATAGTTGCGGTAAGCGTGTTAGAGTGTGGTCTAAACCCATACTGATGTTTGTATAAAAAATCTATATTTGTTAAATGTTCAAACAGGCGGTTATAAAGTACCTTTTCGTAAATTTTGGATATTACTGGTAGCACTGAAATGGGTCTGTAGTTTCCAGGGTCACACTTAGTCCCACTCTTATGTATAGGTGTCACTTTTGCAATTTTAAGACTGTCTGGAAATACACCACCACGCAAGCAATCATTTATACATTTTGTTAAAATAGGTACAATTAAATGTTTAATACACTTTACTGATTTTGTTGTTATACCATCAATTCCACAACTGGTGTTATTGTCTAAGCCTCAGTGCATAGGGTTATATGAGTGAGCAATTTACTTGTATTTATGGGATTGGAAAAACCAGCAGTTGAGTTTATACTATTGGATGAGACCGATTGAGTTAACAATGAACCAATAGTGGCAAAATAGTTATTAAAAGTGTTACAGATTTCAGTACCATTCGTTATTACCGTTTCGTCGCTCAAAAGTTTAGGCAAGTTACACTCACTGCGAATTTTGTTTTTAGCTAGGGTATTAATTAAGCTCCACATTTTCTTAGGTTTCTGTTTACATTTTTCAAAGGCTCCATAGTAATATTTTTTCTTATCTGCTTTTATTTGTCGAAACACCTTTTCTTTAGAGGCTTCATATCTTGATTTAAGATATTCGTTGTCAGGATCATTTATGTATTTGTTCCATAGTTGGTTTCTTTCATTAATGTAGTTAATAACTGTCTTGTTAATCCAGTCTTTTTGTGGTAAATTTTGTATTTTATATTTGACTTGTTTTGAAGTCTGTATAATTTGCTTAATAAATTGTTCGAGATTGTCATATCCATTATTCTCTATTGTTAAGTTTTTTACAGCTTTTTCAGTGTTCTCGTATAGTAACTTGTAATCAATAGCTTCGTATTTCACTTTATGTGTTAGTGTTTGTTTATATTTTTTAACTTCGATAAATAGTTGTTTATGATCCGAGAGTGTAGATGCAATTACCGTCATATGTATATCTGTGTCCCACATATTCGTGCAAACATGATCTATTATGGTTTTGGTGCGCTTAGTTTGTCTAGTACAATAGTCTGCATGTATATTGTTTAGTATGTAGTAGCCAGATTCTTGTATCAAGTCTAAGTAATCCATAGCCTTCCTGTCGTTTCGTAGTAAGTCAATATTAAAATCTCCGAAAATCATAGTCTTGTTATTATATTTATCTAAGTATTGTGAGTAAGTACAGAGAAACTGCTTCTGAATTGTATTCGGTGGCTTATAAATTAATCCAATATTCAAAGAATATTGTTCGATAAACATTATCTAATTATAAAAGATACAACACGTAACTTCTACCACAAAATTGTATTCCTAATTCCATACGCCATTTTTAATCTGAACCCTTAACCCTCGAACGCGACGTTACATTTTAATAAAATTCTTCACCAAATATTAATGAAGTCGGGCACTAAACAAGCACACCCATTGTGCCTTTACGTCTCACCATTATGATTTTACCGAGATAATGCACGGGAAATGACGGCAAAAGAAATTTAATTCGCGTAACGATGAAAGGGTTATATGGGGTCGGCTTGATAAATAAAGCGAAGGGACCCCGAGGATATTACCGGTCCCTTTTTTGCTCTACATATTGATATTAATGCTTGTGAATTTTGACAAAATTGCGCATAAGCCTTTGTGTTTTGGGGCGCATTGGCGTTGATTTTTTATGGGACCGCGTCCTGGCAGCGTAAATGAAATATTTTCGTTGTCTTTTTGTTTTGCAGTCTCTGCTTTATGTACTGTATCATTGTTAAAACGTTTGGAATTTTGTCTCGTTTAGTAATGATAATGTAAACGTATAGAAATGATAATAATCAGAAAATGCTTATTCATAATTACATTAATATATAATAATATATAAATATCGCCAACAATATCAATGAAGTCTACCTAGTTCTAAATATCATTTAAAAAAACCTAATTGACGTGTCTGAGTTGTATTCAATTTTATGAAATTTTTATCAAATGTGACCTGTCAATTTAAAAAAAGGGCTTATGTGTATTTATTTACACATAATTTTCTTTCTCTCACTTCAACGTCATTGCATCAAAAGCTTCCTCCCTCAAAAATAGACATTTAAATAAGTACGAGTATATTCACAATTAATTCAACACACATCCTTAGATAATATTACCAACCATATCCGCTAATCACAACATCATACTTCATTAAAAATTAATCGAGAATCCAACTAACGACTCTGAAACTACGTCATATCAATTTCTTCACAACCCCAAAATTTTCAACGAAAATGCTTTCAGTTATCAAATCCCAAAAGTGTGGCAACTCGAAACATGTCCGCATCAGATACTTCATTAATATTTAGTCATCAAGCCCGGTAATTAAGCGAGGGTCGCAGCGGAAGGGTTACGTAAATATTAGGCCGGTTACAAGCCTTACATTCAATATTCAGATGTATGAATCTTTGTCAGTCTAACAATGGCATGTGCGCTATTTTAGGGTTAGGAAGCACCAATGACTATGCAGGTCGATGACGTGATAGTTGTTCAGCCAATAGATAGCTAGGTTGATATTTTTTAGCACATATTTTTAATTAACCCTTTTTAAAAAAAGAAGAATTTGATATGTCTAGGTTATGTTAAACAATCCACTACTTAAAACGCACGTAAGTTACGTATGTTGGCACGGCGTGCTGCTTCATTCAAATATACTAGATTCATTCGTTCAAATCATTCAGATCGCATCATTCATTCTCATTATGAGTTGAGCCTTACCACATATCCTTTGAAAAGTTACCTATACAGGTTGTTAGGGAAACGCTCCCGAAGCCGATAATATATACTGTAATAATAAGTCTTAAAATTCCTTACCGGCACACGTTTTTCCTTCTTCCTACAGTCCCGGGTCCTTTAAGCGGGGCGTGAAAAAGCATCTGATGAGCCGTCAAGCTGAGCGCCACCATTGTAGCACTGTACGTGTGTGCAGTGGTGACCTTCTTTTATTAGACTTTGCCTTCAGCTTAACATCAGGCGAGGTGAAGTCAAATTGAAGTGCTACCAATGAAAAATATACATATACCATATCGTATTTTTTTATGCAAATATGTACTGTACCAGAAGTAGGTACTACCAAGTTCCTATCGCTTCGGGAGCGTTTCTCCAACACCCTGTATTTGAGATATCTTCTACAGACTATGTAGCGCCGCGCATCTTTCATAAGGCGGGTCTACATTCATGATACGAACCACGAACCGGACTGCGATCATCGTACAAGACTTGACGTTCCACAAACATCCCACACACTAGAGTTTTGTTACGATCAATTGTTTCATATAAGCTCCAATATCACGTAGCTAATTACATCCACATTTTTGAACTGACACACGCTACTGATGACCGTAAACGGTTACGTAAATGTGGACCCGGCATTAAGTGTACGTAACATAGGTAATTTGTTTCCGTGATTAGAAAGTATATACCTACCACTCACATTACAATAATTAAAACGGTTTGCCTCACGACTCTGCTCCCTATTGCCAACTGTGATTATTTCGTCGCCACGTGTGTGCTCGTCTTCATTTGACGGTTCGGCAGCTATTAGTGAGTATGGTTAGAAAAAAAATCTTAATTTTTTATTTATTTTTTTATTTCGGGGTTGATGGAAATGATTTATTGTGAACCTATTGTGTGTGAGGCTGAGTCTAGGCTGTATTTCTGTCTGATGTTATACTGCCCTATTTCTTAGTCGCCTTGTATAGCAGTAAGAGATGGGGTGGCCCAAATTCTACTCTTCTGGGCACCACGCGACTAATATTTCATGTTTTCAAACTCGCTTCGTCCTATTAAATCTATTTATAGTCTAGTATTACTTAATGTATATTTTTTTTTTGAAAAATACCTAGTATTTAAGTAACTTAAATATTAGTACTAATACTCCTCCTAACACATCGGGTTTACTTCATGGGTAGTGTTAATAAACTTACAGATCTTTTTTCTCACCACTCATAACTGCCAGGGTTTGAAAGTGTTATCCCTCAATCGTAGGGTTGATTCCTTAACCACTAAACTACTAACGCTCTATATGTAGGTAAATAGATTAGGTATCAAACATAGAAACCAACTTTATTTCACCTACAGCAATGACTGTTAAAAAATGATGTCTTACAAAATGTTCTAACACTAACATAAAAATGGCTACAATCTTTGTTTTTATATTTAAATCCACCCGGTTGCCCCCGCCAGGTAACTTCAGTAAGAATAAATATTATCTTCAGAGACTTTCATCTCAGGATCATTACCATCTCGTGAAAATTTTACAAGAAATGTGAAAAAATATACGTAAAATATACGTGATATCTGCTCAGTTTTACTTTCTTTTGTAAAATTGTAAATTAATTGTCTCTGTTCATTAAATATATCGGTTGTTTAAAACTTCCTTTATGCGTTTAAGCGGGGCGTGGAAAAACATCTCATAAGGCCGTCAAGCTGAGAGTCACCATTATAACATTGTACGTGTTTGTAATGTGGTGACTTTCTTTTCTGTGACTTTTTCTTAAGTTTACCATCAGGCGAGATGAAGTCGAATTGACGTTTCTTTAATAAAATAAATAACTATTCTGACCAATCTATTTTTTTATACGGCGATGGATGCAGAAATTTATCAGCGGATTATGATGCAACCTATCTGAGACTTGGTTAAGGGCCTTATAATCGAGAGGTCCTGTGTTCGAATCCTGGTCATTACACTACTGATGTGAACCCACTCCTATCACAAGTCATTGAGCGTAGTTGGAGGGGTTAGTAGGAATATAAATTTCGGTAGCTAATTATCTTTATTATTAAAAAAATGGACTAAAACTAAAAACCGTGAAAGCCGGGCGGGTGTAGCCGTGGTTTATAGTTACTTCCTAGTTTATATTTTTCCACAAAGTCTTGCCCCAGGGCCAAACGATTCGTTTCATTAAAAGCCTGACATAGCTTTATAAGTACGTCGAACCTTTTGTGAGCTGCCTTTGAAACGTTGTAAAGCTTAATGAGATGAATAGAAAATGTTCTTATCTCAGTGAGTATTTGATTTTATTAGCTGGCCTGGATATTTTTCTTTGGTTATAAGTCATACAATTTGCTAGAACCTACTTATAAAACGTATTACAATTTTATAAATATTTAGTATTTAGGTAATAATATTAAATATTTAGTATCAGCTACGAGCTATATACATACATACATATATATGCTCACGCAACCGTAGTCCCCGAAGGGGTAGGCAGAGGTGTATTAAACACTCACATTTCGCCAACTATGATTTTCGGTCCCACGTACCTAATAGGGGGTGAGCCAGTTGCCGCTAATCGGGCTTTCATTAAAAAATAGGTACCTATGCCAAAAATAAATGCCTAACTGAAGATGTTGAAGTTAAATAAATTTGGAAAAAAACAATTAGACCAGTTTCCTTGCCATGTCGTGTAAATCGCAAGGAAATTAATTACGTGCTTAGCCGCACATACCTACACTACCAATTAACGTCTTGGAGCTACGAGCTAATTAAGTGTAATGACAGTTCTTTCTCAATTTCTTGACGATACAGTGAAAATCCTGTTGTTATCTTTTGATTTTCTCTACCAATGGACAACGACAGTCAAATTAGCACATTCACTGTGTACCTACATCTGGTTACGACTAGTAACTAAAATTCATGAAAGTAAAAACAAAATTAATTATTTAATATTAATACAAGTAGTAAACACTTTCACTCATTTTATATTTATTATTTAAGACAATGATTCAATTAACAAACAAAATCATACAATCATTAAATTATTAACACTATTATAAAATCAATACAATAGATTTATTAATTATAATCACTTATATCCAAATATCACAGTACTAATTAATATTAAAAAGTACAGTCGGCTTGATGAACTAACTGTACCAGTAGTTACGACAAGCCTTAAACATAATATTTCACTATCAAATTCACACGATCGCCTCCGAACATCTGTCACGACCTTCAATATACGCAACTTATCTATTTCAAGGCTATAAAATCGGCGGGAATCTTTATGGACGTTTTTTTTATTATAAATGGGTTTTAGTAATATGTCTACTAGACTATACAAGTGGAATAGACAACGGAGGTAGGACACGACGGTATCTCCCGTCCGAAATGAGCTGTCCAACTGGGGAAGTACCTCCGCTCTACAGAAGACCGCGGTCATAATAACCATCGTGTTGTGTTCCCGCCGGTAAGTAGGGTAGCCAGAGCTCACTATACCCCTCCTTCCCCTCCCCTTCCTAGCCTCCCCACCCCTTCCCAGCTCTCCCCCTTTCCCTCCAGGGTGGGCAACGCGTGTGTGACACCCTTAGTGTTGCACACGTTCATAGGCCACGGTGGCCGCTTTCCATCAGGTGGGCCGTGTGCTTGTCTGCCACCTACGTAGTATAAAAAAAAAATATCTAAGTTAAATATTTGTTAAAAGGAATGGATTCACTGTGATAGTGTATTAACTAAATAATTAGAATCTTAATTTAATTGGGATCAGCATAACATTGCATTCTCCTCCACATATTTGAGTCAGATGTCATTTCCTCAGTTACTTCCTTCATTACCATATCTTCTTTCACACAATCCATCTATATTTCCTTGGGCCGACCTCTGCTCTTGAAGCCTTATACATTCATAATTTGAACTCTCAATATTAACTCTCATAATTTACAATTGTTCTTAAAAACCATGACAAAGTGTAAAAAAACTTTTTTAGTGTAAAATACTTCAATAAAAATATCTCAAAATGTATACACGGTGTAAACGAACGTAAACGAAGTACATATTTGTGTTCATTTTTTAAGAATCGGCTTGTTCAACTTGAAAATATCAGTAGCAATAAAAAATATACTCTCTACGCTTTTCTAATGGCCCACATTGGACAGTCGCGTCCACCCGCCTATCTTGGTCCAACGTGCTCATTATTTTTTATTCATAATCTGTGCGAGTTATACTTTTCTATGATTAACAGTACTTTCCTTTCAGAGATTGATTATTAAAAATTTTGTACGTCGTTAATTATATGTTCGAGTTAATTGAGTAATTTATAGCTGATGTGTTCAAAAACAACCAAAGTTAGGAAAGCTTTGGTTGTTTTTGAACGACAATCTTTTTGTAAGTTATTAGACTTTATGGCATGGTTTTCAGTCCTGTTCTGTCCCGGGATTAGGGCTTTAACTTACCTACTTACTACAGTAAGGTGAAATCAAATTATTGTGTACTATAAAAAAAAACTTACGCTGTTTGAGAGTTTGATAAAATAGTAATATGAATGTAATGCGTTCACTGTAGCACTGCACAGTATTGCAACAAAAAAGTAGGTACATCCATTACCTACTTTAATTGTATTCGCTCAACCTTTTTACAACCTAGCGATCGGCTTTCCAATCTAACTGTGAAGTGGCTGAACTTCAACATTTTCCGTGAACTGACTACTACTCTAGTCACTATCGAAATTTTGTAGTTAAGCCAGTTTACGAACTTTTTAGTGCTCCAACTAACCAGTACTTAACAATTGCCATAGATGTTTGTATGACAACCGGTTGATTATAATATTCACGCCCATTATATGACTAAATATAACATTAAAACAAAACCGCTAAGTACCACTTAATAAATAAAAATAACCGCTCCTCAAAACCATTCACCGCAATTGAAACAAGCAAAATAAATGAGTGTCGCTTAAAAGCTGAAATTACGCGCGTTACGAAATAAGTAATTTCACACGTTTCGTCACTAATATGCGGTGCGGTTCAACGTGTCATTTGTCAGTGTGAACGGTTACGAACATTAAATTTTATTGTCGACTGTACTTTTTTGATGAATGATTATGCAGTTTTGTTTCTTTACGAATAAATTTTTATGTGAAATAAACTGTACTTACCTACTACATTACCTACTTAGTTTACTGCAGTTATACTAGTCGCTTAGATCTGAGTGGGGTCTCAACTCAAATACATATCATTAAAGCCAAAACAAATCACCGACCGAAATGAGCTGTCCAACTGGGGAAGTACCTCCGCCCTACAGAAGACCGCGGTCATAATAACCATCGTGTTGTGTTCCCGCCGGTAAGTAGAGTAGCCAGAGCTCACTGTACCCCTCCTTCCCCTCCCCTTCCTAGCCTCCCCACCCCTTCCCAGCTATCCCCCTTTCCCTTCAGGGTGGGCAGCGCGTGTGTGATACCCTTAGTGTTGCACACGTTCATAGGCCACGGTGGCCGCTTTCCATCAGGTGGGCCGTGTGCTTGTCTGCCACCTACGTAGTATAAAAAAAAATCAATTGTTTATATCCATAGTGTAATTTTTTTATCTTATAAAGAGTCTAAGGCCCTTTCCGTGAGTAAGGGCGCTGCCGTGAAACAAATTACTACACCACGATAGCAACTCAAAAAGCCGTCGTTTCGACAGAAGAAGATATCCTGAATATCCTGATGGACGACAAAGGTCCGAATCAAACTATAAACGTAAAGTAAAATTGAAATAACCTTTAAGATTTGGTGGTAAGGCCCCACCGTCACTTGAGTAGCAGGCCTTATTGGGTAGTATTATTTGCAGCCCTTACCGCGTTGCAATGGAGTAGGTAATGAACAACAATTGCGCCACAGTTTTAGAGCACAATCACGATCGCACCGCCCTCGCTCCTTCTACATATCTCGTTGTTAGATCGTGGTGCAAGTCATAAGAGTTTAGATTTATCGATCCCCTAGAGTGGGAATCTCTGATAGACCTATGATTATGATAATATGTAAACGGGAATTAACGCGATCATGGTATAGGTATATACATACCTTTTGAATGCCTGACATTTCGACCAGGTTACACCAGCCGTTTGAGCCCTGCTGCTGAGGCCGTAGCTGAGCCAGTCAGCCTGTGACCACGGCCGGTGTAACCTGGTCGAAACGTCAGGCATTCAAAAGGTATGTATATACCTATACCATGACCGCGTTAATTCCCGTTTACATAAATATCATAATCATGGAACCCGAAAGTTTAAAAGTCTGATAGACCTAATTCTAAATCTTTAAAAATGGTTTTTGAACCTCGAACGATGAAGCCGAGCCAAGCATAACGCCGGGGACTAACGAGGGCCACGAATCACAAGAACTGCGTCACTATATCTCAATAGCTATCCTGTACAGCATGTCAGTTTCACAACAGGTGAGACACAGATAATAATTTATGTGTGTGTGTGTGTGTGTGTGTGTGTGTTTGTACAGAATTTATAACTGACCTTTATGGACGTGCTATAGGGTGCATACTGTTTCTGAAGCTTTGTAATAAACATTTATTTGATGAATCGATGTAGGTATACCGCTGATGCTCTAATTTACTATAAAGATAACGCTTCTCTAACTTTTTAAAATGGCTATCAACATTCATAGAGCCTACTCCGAACTCAGTTGAGGTCGGCTTTCTAGTTTAACAAAGATGCGGCTGAACTCCGATATTTTCCGTGAAGCGACTGCCTTCGGATCTCTACAACCTAATTGGCGATATCGAAGTTCTGTAGTAAGGCTAGTCGGACTTTTGAGTGTTCCAACTATTCGTAACGTCATAGATGTTTGTCTGACAACCGGGACCACCCGCTTAACATGCTTTCCGAGGCACGACCAGACCTAAATAGCAATATTCATGCATAAAAATATTTGCACTGTGGGATCGAACCCGCGCATCCTGCGTAGCAGTAGCTTTTACTACCTATCATCTCTTAACTTGAGCCACACAAAATCGGCACGCACAGAACACCTAATATCATCATTAACGATTGCCGAACAAATGCCTTGTGATTAATGATCGCTTTATTGTCTTCAAGTTGGTGTATCTCGTGCCGTGATTATGGCACGATTTCTTAATTCCTAATTAGATGTGAGGCAAGGAGATTTCGGATGATAGATCTATCAGTGATGCTGCGGGCTGTGATTGTTCCACCATTGATCTAGTATACTTACGAGTGTAAGGATCCTTTATGTTATGAATTATATTTTTTGTTGGGTAACAATAAGTTTAGTATAGCTTTGAGTACGTTGAGAAAAATGTAAATGTCGAGTCCACAGATAGGTGGGGCCCTATGTTTGTTAAACCACTTAGGTGACAGACAAGCCCTGTAGAGGAGAAGGGGAAGGAGGAAGAAAGGGTTGAAGGTTAAGAGAGTTTCTGTACTGTAAGTGCAGAAGGAAGAAAGAAGTAAGGGTAGCCTAGTGGTATGGGTGGTGGACTGCTGAGACGAGGTCTCGGGTTCGATCCCAGGTTTACCATGGCACACACCAATGACTGCGATGCTTTTCGAAGTTATGTGTGTATTTATCGCAGGTTTATACCTAAGTGCCCGGTTGATGGCAATAAGCTCGCCACCTATTACATTGGGACCTAAATATAAACTGGCGAAATGTGGGTGCTAGCACCTCTGCCTACCCCTTCGGGGATATAGGCGTGATATTATAAAAAAAAAAAAAAGTGCAGAAGACAAAGTAGGATTTCATACTATTACATAGCGGTATCATTATTGATGAGCTCTTCCAATTAATCCCACCCTCCCCTTTCCTACACAGGACAACACGTGCAGGGCTTAGGTGTCACTCGCATACGGTACAGAATATTCCATCAAGAACCAAGCGGTTCGGTGAGTCTTTTCTTTGCCGCACCATTAAGTCCTGGATTCCTTGCCGGCGCACGTGTTTCCTTCTTCCTACAGTCCCGGGTCCTTTAAGCGGGGCGTGAAAAAGCATCTGATGAGGCCGTCAAGCTGAGCGCCACCATTGTAGCACTGAACCGGTTTGCAATGGTGACCCTCTTTCATGAGACTTTGCCTTCAGTTTAACATCAGGCGAGGTGAAGTCAAATTGACGTGCAATAGATAAAAAAAAATATAGTACCACAAAGAGTTACTGTGACTATTCTGAAACCGAAATTCGAAACTTGACATACGAAATTTAAATTGTCTTTAACTAGAGCTTCGCGTCTTAACAACCAATCAGCAACTTTCAAAAAGTACCAACAAAAATGGCGGATACCACAGATTATTCCAAATTCAATTTGCTACAGAAACTGAACCTCATGAGCAGATCCTCGTCAACTCCAGTTTTATTCTGGTTTGACTAGTGTAAGAAGGGCTTAAGAACAGGCTTATTCGTACCTACTTACGATTGTATACATATGTGAGCTGTAGCCGTTGGGCAGGGGAGAACCCACGTCAAATTTTCAGCTGCTTGTCTGAGCATAAATCAGGGAAAGTATTGTGACAGCTGTGTACGTGTGGGGAAAAATATGTTCGGAAAGTTAATCCTATTGTTTTGAAGGTAGCTAGACGTCTACTAAAATACTTATATCCTCAGAATGCACGAAAGAATTAGGTATCTAATATAACATAACATAAAAGAAACTCAAGCCCATTTCCCGAAGGGGTAGGCCTCTGCCTACCCTCTAGCTAGCACCTCTGTGCTAGCACCCACATTTCGCCAGTTTATGTTTAGGTCACAAATGTAATAGGTGGCGAGTCTATTACCATTAACCGGGCACTTATAAACCTGCGATAAATACATACATAACTTCGAAAAGCATCGAAAAGTCATTGGTGTGTGCCATGGTAAAACTTGGTATCGAACCCGAGACCTCGTCTCAGCAGTCCATACCTTATCTATCTATGCATTCATGTAATTCTTTTGCCTTCAAACAGTAAAGTGTATAAATTTACTACCAAATATAAATCACAGGGTATCGCTCAATACTCCCGCCCACCCTACTGACCCTCTAATAACAAAAGGGCGGCGAACTACGAAACTACTGACCTAGTGAGGGTCCCGCGATTTGTGACGTCACTTATCATCGCTCCATCGGGTGGACGGCAATCTATTACTAAATTAACCTACCTATTTATATTTCTAATTTCGACGTTTTGTAAGCTCCGTTTAATAGTATACACCTATAAATTATTTTAAATTTTTCTAAAACATTCATTTTTAACCAATTTCTAAATTATATTTTTTGTTTTTTTTTAATAGTGCGTTGTTGGTTGGTATCAAATGCCCGGCGGTTGACCTACCAATGACTTTTTGATGTTTTTCGAAGTTATGTGTGTATTTATCGCAGGTTCATAAGTTCCCGGTTAATGGCAATAGGCTCGCCATACAAAAATGTCTATATACAGATAATGAAATTGTAACTTACCTGTAACTATAGACTTGAATATTACTTGGTTGCATGAAGGAGGCTCCTGGGGCGTAACTGGAAGGAGCTGGACCCGGTAACCCAAGGTCTAGGCTGACCAATCCTCCCACCAAAACAGCTCGATTATTGCCTGCTAATGGTCATCTCCCAGATGCAGTAGCAGGCACAGTAATATATCTCAACGGTTCTTTTTAGGGCTTACACAACTTGCTATGCCCGTGTATGGTTTTAAATTGTTATGGTCAGTTAAATATTTCGGGATAGGTATTTGTCATATTTGTTGATTCTATGGAGCAACCGATATTTCGACACTGTTGTTGTTGATCACGGTGTACGTGAGCAGGGCGATATTTGCTATGCTAGATTTACCCGAGGCATTGACTCGAAGAAGAAGTATTAATATTACTACCTAGCGTGAATAGATCTATATAGATCCATCAGCGGTAGCGTGATGCGCGCTACTCCCCATCCGATAGAGCCTTTGTTGGCCTTGGGCCAGCCAGGGCGTGAGGCTACCTCAACCTCGTACTTCGTCGTGACCCAAGACGGCAGTATGGTTTTGGTCAGTTCGAGTCCGACATAACCAACCTCGCTGACTTCGGCAAGGGGTGGGAAATTCGTAATGATTTCCGCACGAGTAAAATGCGTAAATAGATCCACGAACTTCTTCATTACCGCATGGCCAAATTTAAAATGTGAATAGCAGTGACTTGTGACTTTTAGTGTAGAAACACTGCAATATATATATTTCTGTCAAAGTTGATAATGGTTTATAAAATAACTTTTCACGGCTCGTATATTTTGTCACTTTCTTACGCCTAGGTTTTGTTTGAAAAAAATTAAAAAAAAAAAAAGATTCGTACATCACTAGCACACACTTTGTTCCTCTAAGAATAACTGTAACAAATTATGCCTGTGACATCCTTTTAAACACAGTGTATAAATAAAACACATCAAAAATAAATTATCATAAAAAATAACACTTTAATAAAACTCAAGAGCTCTTTGCGATTCTTAAGCACAGTACACACTGGCACCTTAGGCTATAAACACATCTGCCGTATCCGTCTTGCGACCTGCGATTATTATTAAACTCTTTTATTAAAATATTATTCAACATGGCGAACAAGATGGCGGGTTGGGTGCTGTACGGGGTGGGACTATTTGAATAGATTTAAATAATAAAAATTTTGTAAGGTACGCAATTGGATTGAACCTATTGTTTAGATGGGTAACTTGCTTCGATGGTGAATTCTGGTTGTTAAATTATATCTGCTTACCTCTTTGAAGATATACCTAATAAGTACTAATCTACCTAAATCCTTGATGAAGGTCCCTCTTTTTTCTCATTTATGCCCTTTTTTCTTTCCCTACTGTTTCTCACCTCTATTGCAAGATATTTGAGCATGCATGGCGTTTGTTGCAATATTATCTAGTGGCATAAAAATATTTCTGCCGGTCAATGCTAATCATGCAATCAACATTGTGATTCGTAAGTACGTAAAAAACTTAGGCATTTATTGCAATAAGTACCGTTTTTATCGTCTATTGTTATAGTCAGATAAACATATGCTCGATTTCATAAAACACATGTCAAAGCCTTACATAGACACATCCCAAATACAAAAGAGACATTAGAAAAAAATATTAAAAGCTTACAATGTATCAAACGCTCAAACAGGAGGCGTACATGTCCCGGTGACCGCTAAAAGGGGCTACGCACACCGTATCGAAAAAAAAACACACACACAAAACGTCTTTTTTACCCTTAGGGAACAGAACAGCTGCGCTTTTGTATAACAATGATACAGCCGTGTTATTTCCACCAACCCGAGGCAATCGACACACTGGGCTACTAACCGGCCGCGCTAAAAACGAGCGTGCAATATACCCATAACTTAAGTTCGAACACCTCTTCAAATTGGCTGGGTTGTAAACGATTGCGCAGTATGCAGTACCTACATACACAGTGCCCTTTGTTGGAAGTCACGCTTCATTTGAAGTGAAATTGTGTCCTTTTTGTTATTTCGTACACCCTGATGAGTGTAAAAATTGTTTGTATTGTCGTATATTTTGTTCGATATTAAAATTTTATGGTTGTCATACACGTACAAATAAACGCAATTTATCCTACAATAAGAACGCCATTTTGAAAATTCAAATAAAGAACAAACAATGATACACACACTATTCAATTGAACGAATATATAGAGTGACATCGCGTTGACAATTTCGAATGCTCCATATTCGAATACGAAGCTGTGATTGGTTGGAGTTTGGTGACAAATGGGCGACAAACTTCCGCGTCATCCAATCACAAGCCGCGTTGTGACAACTGTTGTGGAGCGGAATAATGTGATATGAATAGCGATGTACCGTATGTTATTACGTGGTGACAGTTTTTATGTGTAGCAGTTGAAATACTTACCTATATAAATATGCATATGTTGGAAAGAGAGAGAAAGATAGAGTAGGTACTTATTTAATGATTTTACAGTAATAAAGTAGGTAGGTGTAATGATACAATTACGATGATTTGGCGTCGGTAATCCGGTATGAATGATGTGGTTGAGATTTAGTTTCTTCTCACGGCTTGCTCACGAGTTATTAATTTGGAACTAGTTTATTTGGAGCTTGACCTAGAAATGTCTAGACCTAAAAACTATTTTTTTAATATTTTGGATTGATGATCACTAAAGTCATCATGATAGCTAGATAAATTAGATTTTTTGATGATTATAGCCTTTTCTAAATTCAGTTAGAGTTGGTGTTTGAATCTAATTGTGATGTTGCTGAACTTCAATATTTTCGGTAAAACGACTGCCACCTGACTTCCACAACCAATTAGTGATATTGAAGTTCTGTATTACGACTAGTCGCAATTTTGGACGCTGCAGTTAATACATTCCGTCTGTTAGACCCACGTTACTGAGTTTTTTTATTTTATTTAAAAATGCCGTAACTATGAATTACTTATCTGATTGCCCGATTCTGTAAAGTTATCTAACAATAAAAAAATACACTCACATTTCTCCATTCGTGTAGACAATTTAAACTACACGCTAATAGCTTCAACTCTTACACGTGTCACGAGCTTGCTCTGATGTCAGTAAACCTTTAAAAAAACCCGCGGTTCTGAATGCTACTTTCTGATTTTTTTAAAGATTGTAATCTTCATCGGGCAATAAAAATCAGCCCAGTCTAAGTAAAGGAGGACAAGACTTACTGGATTTTTTTTTCTGTCTGTGGGAAGATCAATTTGTCTCCTGCGCTGGCGGTACAGAAGCTTTTTTAACCTTCACCTCAATCAGCTTCAGTTCTTCAAGAAGGCCATTAAAACATTTCTAAGTATAAGGTTGGCAACACAAGTGTAACGCCCTTGGTGTTGCAAACGTCCATAGACCACGGTAATCACTTTCCATAAGGTTGACCGTCTGCGTATCCAAGCTCTGTGGTTAAGGTCTTGAATGCAATCACACAGTGCTGTGATGATGACAAGAATTATAACCCGGTCGATGTCAATATGTCCGCTATTAGATATGTACTTGCTTGGAATCAAAAAACGTAAGTTGCTGGTAATATTAGGTATACATGTATAGTAGGCTCCAAAGGTTCCATAAGAGCTATAATCATTTGACAGCCTATACACAGTTTGACAGAAAGCTAACATAGATGGAGCTAATTAAATAAACTATCGATGTCTTGTTTCTTTATAAGAAAACTAGCGGACCCGCGCAACGACGTTTGCGACACCCCGTTTTTGTAACATTTTCACTTCTGCTCCGCATCAGTTGGTTGGAGCATGATGTAATATACATATAAACCTTCCTCTTTAATCACTCTGTCTATTAAAAAACCGCATTAAAAATCCGTTGCGTAGTTTTAAAGATTTAAACGTACAAACATAGGGACAAAGAACGCGACTTTGTTTTATACTATGTAGTGATAAGTAAACTCATGCAAGTAGTAGGAACACTCAATTACAATAACAAGTAGATATATTATCCAGTAGCTTCTAAGACTAGTAGTAGTATAAAGACATCACTTCATACAATTTCATTTTCAAACTATCCAGAAACATTTGAGGCCCACTTTAATACTGCCCCGCGGATGAAACACAAACTTAGGTGTACCTATTGAATACCAATCATAAGGCCTTCGCACCAAACTATATTGCAGCTCATAATTTAGAATGCTTACCCTACATACCAAACCATCTGTATATCCGATTGTAACTAGCCTAAGTACTTAATATTCCATGGTACTTTTCTGAGAATATTTATTATGTGGTTTCCAAGTGATATGTTTAAATTTTGTCGGTTTCCTGAAAAGTAACGCGATAGGGCACATAGACAGTCCGTGGCATTATTCATTGAGGTAAGTATTCATTTTCACTTATGTTTTATTTTAAATATTGTAAACTCGACAACTGGGTAGCTTTAGAACAGTTTAAAATTTGATTTTCTTCTAAAGCAGCAAGTTAGTGGATCCCGGTAGAATAGAATTTGGGACAACCCTTCTCTACTCATGCGGAATCGTATAAGGCGACTAAGGGATACGGCTGTTTATCATCAGACATATACAAAAAAACTAGACTAAGCGTCAGATGCATGCCTTGATTCAACAATAATGGTGCCCGGACCGAATACCTACAATGGTTGGTGAAATGTGGATGGTAATTCACTTCTGCCTAACCCTTCGGCGATTACGGGCATGATCATATGTATGTATGTTCAATATCTACACTGAGAGCGATTGAAGTCTCACCATTTTTGTTACTTTAGGAACTTAGATAACCGCCTACCTACTTTTTTACTACCTACTTAAGGCGCGAACATTTCATGTTAAACTGTATGTGAATTCGTGTGATCAAAACACGATGATTACAAGCCTCATTTCCTCTCATTATCCACTACTTATTGCTAGTATTACCACTCGTAAAGTCGACAACGTGACGATGGTCGTTAAGATTGTATACGCCAGTCGCCACTTAATTTCGTCAAGTAGGGTAATGATTGTTGAGTAGGGTGAGTGTTTTATAGGGTTCATTATAATGAGAGGTGTGGGAGGTATGGCAGGCAGCCTCTGTGGCGTGGTGGTAATGAACGCGACTGCTACGTGGAAGACTAACTAGACCACTTCGTTATCACCTATTATGGATAGTTGGACTGGAAAAAAGAAGGCCCTGGAGACAGTTATGTTATGTAATGTTTGTTTATTTCTAGTTTTTCTTCCCTCGCAGTGATATCGTCTGCGTATATTTCCGTTTCCCACCAATTAAATTATCCTTCGAATGAGATGAGGTCGTAATATTCTTTCTCCGCCATTACACGGATAATTTATTTACTAAGTCTATTGTTTAATATAATATGATATGATATCTGCATTGTTACGTGAATGATTGGAGTTACTCTACAAAATCATCATTCATCATATCAGTCATAGAACGTGCACTGCTGAATATAGACCTCTCCCATCAGCTTCAAAGCTGATGGGAGAGGAAAAAGTTGGAGACGGTCAGTATCCAACGGGTACATATAACTTTGACTATTTCGTTCGTCACTATCAATAAAATATCACTATGTCCATCGGCTTTCTCTATCTTGCTAAGCGACAAAGAATGGAATATAAACCAATCCTTTATCAAATTGATCAAAATAAAACACAAACCCACTCCCATATCTATTACACCACCCAACAAACCGTAGTAATAGTTGCCGCCCCGGTAATTCCCCACCAAGATTACCAACCTTGATAAAACTATTGTCATTTGTTACAAATATTTTGTGTTGACACGAAAATGCTTGTTTATTACCGTTATTACATAGATCGTGTGAGATAATCGCTGCCACTTAAATAATAACGCTTTTTTGTAATATTTCGAGGGTTATATTACAATGTACATAGCTTCATATTCTAGGAAAGTTTGAAACTAAAATTGTATGAAGTGATGTGACGTATAATATGAGTACCCGGGGCGTGAAAAAGCATCTGATGAGGCCGTCAAGCTGAGTGCCACCTTTAGGTATAACAGTTTACGTGTTTGTAATGGTGACCTTCTTTCCTAAGACTTTGCCTTCAGCTTACCATCAGGCGGGGTGAAGTCAAATTGACGTGTCCTAAATTAAAAAAAGACTTCACAAATAGCAGTCTAATAAACTACGGAATAATCTTTCACCATTGGAAAGCAAGTAGGTAAGCTTTCCCGAGACTTTGCTTAAAGCTTACCATCAGGCGGGGTGAAATTAAATTGACGTGTTCCAGATTTAAATTAAAAAATGTAATCTACCACTTAGGTAGGTATATGGCGTGTAAAAAGAACTATTACCTAGTATCAATGCGCAAATTATTAACACAATCAATGGCAACATTGTATCATCCAACCAATTCCCATGATGGGAATCAAATCACATTCGGTTACCGAACGTAGCCGTATTGTCTCAGTGATTGACACTGTGCGGGCTCTAAACAAATCGAACTGATCTAAACTTGTTTATCACGAAGCTATAATTAAATAGACCATGTAGTGCTATCAGTGGGTTGCCAGTGTTGGAATATTTCCTTAATTTTGTGGGTATTTTTTTTATTTGGCTTACGACCATTTGTATTCGTTAAGGTCTCAAGAAAGTAGGTCAGAGAAACTAACAGGGGAAATGCCAGTTCCGTTAATGTTACCACTGAACTGGATTTTGTGTTGTCTGTGGGAAAACCAACCCATCATCTCCTCTCTTAATCTTCACTTCGCCCCCTCTTTCATCACCTCTCGAAGGGCATTGAAAGGTTTCTGTAAAGTAGGCAGCACCACTTTAACCACTTACCTTCGAGTGGGCCATGTGCTTGTCTGCCAACTAAATAGTATAAAAAATATGTATTTTTACACTGCCACCGGCTTCCCTTTTGAAAATTTTCACTTCCTAAAACTACATAATATCTTTACAAGTTTATTCCCCCATCTTATAAGCTGGCAACACCACCGTCGACACCGCTAATGACAGTACATCATCTACCTCTAAGTGTCGGTAATGCGTGTACAAACAGTTGACCAGCAGTGGCCAGTCCCACGGAAGTCCATGTTTGGACATGTTATCGTACTAACTACTATTTGTAACGAATCATTCGTGTTTGATCTTTAGTTTGACGTTTAGGGAGAAAGTAGATGTACTATAATTTTTGTATGTCGATGGATTTTCGTTCGTGACGTCATATATATTTTTTTTTTTTTAATGTATTGTCGACTCGATTTAAAACAACTCGATCACTACCTTTTTGTTACTACCTATGTCATTATTATTAGGATGACGTTGAAAAAAAACACGGTTCCATGTAAAAAAAAAATCCGATCAAAATTCGAAATTCAAAATTTATTCCCGCCTTATAAAGTATCGTGACGCCATCATTGTTCTAAACAGCTTGTTAAATTGAATTGTAATGCGTTTATTGTGAATAAGTACAGCCTTAAAATAAGCAATATTGTACAGTATTTAGTGATTTACCTATGTTATAGAAGTCTTTGACTTTTTGTCATGGTCATCGATCGATTCCCGGTGAAATAAAACACAATAGTAAACTCATATTTCGGCGTGGGTGTCGTACAAGCCGACTAAATGACAGGGCTGAATATAGGTACAGCGTGCTATATGTTACCATTACGGTACGGTACGAGTTGTGGATCCAA
Source organism: Pelosia muscerda (assembly GCA_963691645.1). Classification (NCBI taxonomy): domain Eukaryota; kingdom Metazoa; phylum Arthropoda; class Insecta; order Lepidoptera; family Erebidae; genus Pelosia; species Pelosia muscerda. The sequence goes on along the minus strand of OY829114.1, from coordinate 11,188,831 downwards.
CATGTGTTCAAAATTAAAAAAACAAGTTCGCGTTTTGGGCTGTCTTTTGAAGATAGTATGGTGTGCCACGTTGGTTGACGAGCTCAAATCTATCAACCATAGATAATATCAAAACTTTTTTAAATTTGGGACCTCTCAATTTGACTTTACCTCGTCTGAAGGTAAGCTGAAATCAAAGCTTCAGGACAGAGGGTCACCATTATAAACACGCACAGTGTTACAATGGTGGTGGTCAACCTGACAGCTTCATCAGATGCTTTTTCACGCCCCGTTTAAAGGACCTGGGACTGTAGGAAGAAGGAAACACGTGAGTTGGTAAGGAATTCCAAGATTTAATGGTGCGGTAGAAGAAAGACTCACCGAAAACCATCTAAACACGCCAGGGTCTCGTTTCTCTAGCGTCTTAGGTCCAAGAACCGTGCCGATAAGAATATTAAGTGTCGTATATAATCACCCATTCACATGAGCGACACATGGTCCTTTCTACACTTATATGCAGATAAATTTGCCGTTCAATATAATATCAATGACGTCTACAATCCACTTAAAATATTTACCAAGAAACTTCGTACATTAAGCTCTTTTATAAAGAGACACATCCCTTCACACCGTTTACGTTAAACACAATAATTAGTTCAAAAGCTGCAAATATAACTAACCCACCAATGTATATTTCTCACATCTGGCTATATATAATTAAAGTAAATAAATAAACAGTATTGTGTCACACACTTATTTGAGTCACACCCAGTATAGAATGAACTACCCCCCTTCTCGAAAGTCAAACAAAATAGATCATATCGGGGGAATAAGTATAAAATCTAGAGGTCTTGTTAGAGTGGGTGTCTGAGACCTTGTCATTGCATGTCGCGACATGTGGTAGTGGTACCCATTTGTTTGTATAAATAAAGACGTGTTCAGACGGTGGTCGAATACCATATGCTGTTTAATAACATATAAGATTAATAACGTCTTAAGTGTTTTACTTGTATAATTTATAAATAACACATACTTAGGACAGCGTCAGTTTAAAAAAAAATGTTGATACCTTTATTGTCTTCTTGGAACCTTGCCGTAAGTTCTACGTAATGTTCACGTGAATAATGAGACTTTAAGTTCGATTCCTAGGTCAGGTTAAGAATGTCAATTGGCCTAAAACACTATACAGATACATCCTCATACAGCTTTGAAGAAGCGGTGTGATGACCAGACACATAGATATTCCCTTTTATGTAGATCGGGCCCCCAATTCTACTAATTGTCAACATTGTAATGGCGAATAATGCAATTGAATTTTAAACTTTACTGCTACGATCTAAAATTTAATGACATCGTGTAGAGTGAAGCAAGCTTTTTAATTGCATTTTGAACTAAAGATGTTGCAAGTTGAAGCTGAAAAATTCAATCCCAGTTTGTATAATCTCAGTGGTTTGACAATGGTTAACAATTAGTAAAATCGGGGTCTAGGAAATAGGGAAATATATCTATCTACGAGTAAAAAATACTAATAAAAATAAAAATTAAGCTATGCTTACTTGTCTAGAAAGCGTTGCATATATTGTCCTAGAATATTGAAACAAAACATTACAGAAAGATTTAACCCAATTTATTTTTCTACTATAATTTCTAGAACATCACTTCAATACTTTTCAAAAACAATTCTACATAACACGACAAAGAAAAACAAAAACTTGTCGTATATCAAATAAAGCACCATTTACACTGCGATACTTAGCGACACGCGAACGGTTAATATATTAAAATCGTAAGCGACAATCGCAGACGGTTTCACGGCGGCGATAGTAATCTAACCGCCCAGTTAAACAGCGTAATAATCGCAGTGTAGGAATATACGATCTGGCGATTAGGGTGGAGGGGCCTGATTAAGGAAAGGGCTGTAGTACAGTCTTTTTTTGTAAAGGGTTTAGCTTATCGTAGTTTACTGTTGGACATAGGTGTGTCCCAATGTTGAGAGGCTTTGGTCTACTGGTTCCACGCTGGCCAGACAGGTTGGTACAGGGTTTTACTCCGAATTTTGCTTCTCTATAGATAGATTTAATATTAAGACTGAAGAAAGTTAAAGTGAATATCGATAAAATAACAAAATAATTTGTGTTTTTCAGGTTCAAACGACATTAAAAATTTTATGCACTTTTTTGTTAATTAGGCTTTTATAATATTTCGTAAACACACGCTTGAAAATTCTCTAGGCAGCATTGTATTAGGGTCGTCAAAGTATTTGATCCCATGTGGTTGAGAGAGAGCATATTGACGTCACCGTGCCTTTTTTTAAGTATCTACTGTAATTTCCCATCAAAGAAGGAATCAAATTGAAGACGTCATGCACAGTGGCTTCATTCGCTATCACTGCGCTATTATAAACATTAGACACTTATACCTATAGGTAGGTAAATACCGCATAATACGTAAGCCAGTATTCACCAAAACATTTTCATATTCATTATTTAAATATCAAGTTTCAAACGGTCATAAATTTTCTTTCACCAAATTTCCTTCTACCCGCCGTCCGGCACGCGAAGGCTCGCACTTTGTATACAACTTCCGGTGGCCGGCCGCTTCCGGTCCGGACAACTCGGCCGGAAGTACGCCGTGCAGGCTCTATGTCACCTTAAGTACGTGTTGTGATTAGTACAAATTTATGGTTATTGTAACCAGGGCGTGTAATTACGTCTTTATAAATAAAGTAAAAGGGTTCCTTAAATTACTTTGTGACTAAAATGTTTTTGTAACGCTTTTTAATAATTTTTTTAAAAGGGAACAGGAAGATTTGTAGGTTATAAATCACCTCACTCCTCCGTGACGTGGTGGTCGTGAATGCGACTGCTACGTAGGAGGCGTGGGTTCGATTCCCGCTCAGTGCATATATTTGTGTGGATGAATATGAATATTTGCACTGGTCTGGGTGTTTCTATGTATAATATGTATGTATTTACAAAATAAAAGCATCTAAGTATGTTTATCCGTATTCTAGAACCCATAACAAAAACTAGTTAACTATGCCTACTATGAGTCTAGGTGGCGTTGTGTAGATTGTCTTAGAATATTTATTATATTTATATATTATATGAATGGGTAAAATAAAAACATGTATTTTTATACCACTTAGGAGGCAGACAAGACAAGCACGTGGTCCATCTGATAGAAAGTGACTACCGTGGCCTATACATATTTGCAACACCAGGACCGTCACATGCGTGCTACCGACCATATAGAGACTACCTCCGTCCTCCGATTTACCGTAAACTAAAAAGTGGTGAAGTCTGAATAATTTTGAAAGGGAAGTCGGTGGAATTTGTATAGTTTCTCATGTAGTGCCTACATACATGGGACACATTGGAAAGCCGCCCGTATAACCCGATTCCTACCGCCAACCGATTCGAACCCCAGACTCCGTGGTGAAAGCTTTAGATGCAATTGGGATTAAGGCAAGGATTAAGAAGTAACTGTGAAAAGTAGACGCGAATATCATTCATAGAAATGAAATCACTTCATCGGGTTACGTGTAAATAGTAACAATCTACATCTACACTAATAGGTATTATAAAAAGGAAAAATGTGTGTATGTTTTAATGAATAAACCCAAAAACTACTGTGCCGATTTCAAACATTCTTTCACCATTAGTTAGCTACATTCATCTTCAGTAACATAGGCTGTATTGCACTGCACGATAACCGATATCCACCGGCAATAGCTAATAACTAAATAAATCGCTATAAAATCCGTTGAATATGGTTTTATTTTCTTGATTTTAAGATCTAAGCATTACCAGGACACATAAAATTCCACTAATCTATTTTCTCACATTATCGACACTTGACTTAAGACCTCTATTCACAACATAACATGTCATCACTATTATTCACCATCAAAACAACACATCTATACCGAAAGAGTTGTACTAAAATCAACCTTATTGCCAATAGTAATAAGGATGTTATAAATCTTCGAGCATGGTGAAAATAGTGTTGTTCACAGATGACTGCGAATGTTTTTAATATAAACAAACGTTCGAAAATAGAATGATATTGTCGTTGTCACTGTAAGGCGTTAAACAAACGGGCGACTGGACCGCTAGCCAGTGAAGTACTCTTGAATGTTATGATACTTTAGGCCGGAGATGCATTTGCGATTTGATGACATTCTTTTTTCAAAATTCAACATGGGCAGTATCAACATGTTTTCAAAAACGTATGATTTCAATTTAATTTTAACATAAAAACATAAAACTATTTATTTGGGGCAGTTTATTATTCTATCCTACTATAAACGAGAAAGTGACTGAACATGTTTAATAACACGTGGGTAGGTTCTCTATAGGTACTTAAGAAAAGTAGGGTTAACAGAACGGGATCAAATTCCTTGCGGGTGAAACCATAGGCAACTACTAACATTTTATAGATTCACATGAACCAATAATACTTCCCCTCTGATTCTCAATTATTCCCAAAATTTCATACCCTGTTCAATACCATTTCATTTGTTATCCTATCCGCATTATTAGTAGGATTAAAAAATGAAGCGTATACTTCTAAGTAATAAATATTTACCATTACTTTCACATCACAAGACATCGCAAGACGAGAATAGGTTTTAATTAGATGGTTATCGACCACCCACGTGGCGCCGACGCTGTCGCAGCGGCTTGCGACACGCTCGTAGTCGTGAGTCACCGCGCGTGTGGGAGGGCCCTAATGCGCTGATGGGTGACACCACTACAGAATATACGAGTGTCATGATGCCATCTATGGGTATTGTGAAAATGGTGCTGATTATGTTGTCTCACTGTACTAAAATATTTAATTTAATTCAATTCGAATTATATTATATTTCGGAATTCGGACTAAGTTTAATATTCACGATAAAATTTTGTTAGTATTAATATATTTTAACTACACACAACAATAATACTGTTCAGTTTGTTTAGTATTCAATAAAATCCATCAAAATCAACTAAGACTAAAATTAATAAATAAAATAAATAGAAATCAAAATCAATATCAGTAAAATTAATAAAATATAAGCTCAGATACCTATATATAAAGAAAGCAAGACACTATTTTTAAAGTTGCGTTTGTAGAATTGTTCGTAGAATGTTTCAATTTGACTTAATAAAAATCTATTATTAAAAAGTTATTTTTGTGTTGGAAATTTCCAATACGTGTGCATATTATTTTGCGGTTTAGAAATGTAGGTATCTATTGAGCCCCGCCAAGAGTTTTGGGTCCTAAGTCAACATACAACAAGTCGGAACAGCGGCCTCGTCTCGATAGTGGAAAATGAGATAGCAGTCGCTCCCTTATAAGTCCATATTACCCACTAACAGTAGGAGAAAATATTTCCAGTTCCCTAATGTAAGAACGACCTAACTTTCTATTTTAGGTCACTTTAACACCACCAAACAATATTTTAGCAAGATTTAGTTTTCGTAATATTGTGGCAAAAATAGCAGAATAGACACCTTTGTCTGCAAATGCTTTGTATTGACTTATAGATGTGATCGATTGGAGGTGTGAATGTTTTGTCAAAGTTACTTTGTGTACTTTTCTAGATTGAAGAAGATAGGTACCCACGACTTACATAATCACCACTATTTCAATTTTATTGTATTTTATTATATTTATTATATATATATTGAGATTCTGACTTGGACCGTTGTCGTGCATAGATATTTGTGTAGGGACTGTATTTTGTAAGAGAAGTGTAAATTCTACCAAAAAATAAATGTATCCACTACAGTAAGAGATACTGTTAGACGAATAAGAATAGAACACTAGTGTCCTGTGTATCATCAGGAATAGGCTGCTAGTCCGAATCTCACTATAGAGAGCAAAGCAAGATTGAAATAATATTACTTCTAAGAGGTAGCGGTAAGGTCCCTAGTCCTGTACACGGCTATAGATGCTCCATCGGGTTATGACTTGCCACCTAAATAGTGTTGTAAATTGAAATAAATCAGCACTTTTGTGAAGTTGCTTTTCTTGCTGATGGTACCTACTATTTGCAAAACTTATATCGCATTTCCAAATGGGTCGTTAAAGTCACATTTCGCCTTGAACCCCGTCATGTGTGAAGTAGCCATTATCATTCAGTTATTAGTTTATTTTGTTGTTAAGTATGTGGAATGGAAAATTACTTTACAATCTTAGATGGTACTTTTATTTGTATAGTCATTTTATTGAAATAAAAAGACATTTTAAAAGGGAAAATACTATTCCATATCAATCTTCTAGTCTAACTAAGATACGGCTGAACTTCGATATTTTCCGTGAAGCGACTGCCATCGGATCTTCCCTACCAAATTCGCTATATCGAAGTTCTGTAGTTAGGCTAGTCGGACTTTTGAAGGCTCCAACTACCCGTAACAACTGCTATAAATTTTCGTATGGCAACCGAGACCAACGGCTTAAAGTACTTTCCGAGACACGACCAGACTAGTGCTAATAGCCATAATTCATGCATACAAATATTTGTGCTGAGCGGGAATTGAACCGTCACCTTCTGTGTAGCAGTCGTGTTCTCTACCGCCAGGCCACAGAGGCTCTTTATACTACCAGGGTTTCGTCTATAACGCTACGATGACAGTACTACTGTTATAAAAATGTTTGGCCTGACCAGCGAAAACCAACCAAGGCTACAGGTAATGTACCTAGGTATATTTTCGTCCAATCTATTGCCTTTCACGTCGTCCTTCAGCTGGCTGCACACGAGGGTAGGTAATGAGACCGTTTAAATACATCACATCGCTGTTGAGTGTATCAACAGTAAATCGTTTAGCTGCACGCTACACTGCCAGTACCTACTTACATATGTACCTACAGAAAAGTAGTGGCTGGTGTGTAGGGAAATTTATCGGAAAAGTCATGTTGGACATCATAGGTCAATATGTAAGTATGTAGTATAGTTAATTTAGTTAAATTTTGAACCACGTAGTATAGGTATTAACTAACTATTCAAATCGATTTAGAAAAAGTGAATACCCAGACGAGATTTGAACCAACGGCGACCAGTCCTTTACAGGGAGAATGTTCTAACCAACTGAGCCTTGTGTAAAGCAATTGAAATTTTCCTTTACATGTTAAGGGGTGCTGTTGGAACCATACCATATACTTATCGCCCTAAGTCACGCCCTAATCCGAAAGGAAAATCTGGAGAAAGGAAAGAAGAAGTTGAAAAAGATAAAGAAAGAGAAGAAGTAGGAGAAAACGAAGATGATAAAGAATTAGTGGTTCAGTGCATAAGTCGAAAGTAGGCTTTATTTACCCTGAAAATAAATGGCTAAATTCGTATTTAAGAAGCTCAATACATCGCGTAGGCAAATCCGCGGGAAACACCTAGTGAAAATACTTTCAAGTTACAACATGTCATCCATATAAAACCACTAAGCCTAGTTGACAAATCGGCTGGTCACCACGGCCATTTATAATTGACAATTACTAATGAACTATTACGAATAACCTTCTTGAACTCGTAGTGAGAGTTATAATTACCCAGTTTGCATAGGCATAGGTTAAGCGCCCACCTGAACCGATGAGTGTGAAATATTTTAATATTAATAACATGAAAGTTTTGAATGTTTAGTGACCCGTAACGGTGGGGCTGTCCTGTTTACATATATTAAGTACCTACCTAATCGTTTATGGTGGAAAATTGATTTACTTTTCACTTGATTAATCATTTTCTTTTTATGTGTGTATTTTTTTTCCTGTGCAAAATCCCCGCGGATTCCACTCTCAGCAAAGCATGTGAGAGTGGTTATGTTGAACTTGAACCGACTAAACGAACGCCATTTTCATTTTCAGTTGCTAGAGGTGAGATAGTAAGCATCATAACACTCACACCTCCGGTCTACCCGGTATCATGTGTTTTGAGATGTCCTCCTTTGGATGTGGGGACCACTGTGTCTTCATCTAGCCCCCTGGTATAGAATATATGCACCCCCGGGTATAGGCGCACGTTGTAAGCCACCGCCGCGCCTGCTTTTTCTTCTTCTGCTGGGATGACAAATGACTCCACTTGTCACCGCTACGCCCACTCATGGAGGACAGAGGTCATTCCGCGACCTCAGACGCCCGAGTCGCCTCTGCTCATAGCGGATGTGTGTACTTGCTCGCAGAAGAAGAAAGCCGTAGTCCAAATGCGCGCGCATCATACCATCGCATCATCATGAGTAAGTGGCGAGCGAGAGAACTCCTACACCTAGGGCTGTCACCTGTATATACGGATATTTTGCTTTGATTATGCATCACGCTTTATGTTTCTTGCCTTTTCAGTGTTATTGAACGCCTAAAATGGTGCGTCCAGATTTGTAACATGAACAACGGACCGGACAGCGTGAAATCAAGACAAAATGTTGAGTGTGGACATAACTACTTGTAGCACATGAGCACACGAACTAGAGTTGCGCTGACACGGCCACCAGTCGATCGATGGTTTCATTTGAACTCAGCTATCACGCAGCTGAATACGCGACGGACACGCACTTATGATACGGTCACGGCAAAATGTTACGTAAATGTAGGTATATTTCACGTCACTGAGAATTTTATACAATCTATAGTTATGTTACACCCTTAACCAATTGGTCAAAGAACATCTACATGGTCTGGTAAGTTTGCGCATATAATAAACGACTTCCTGTAGATACAGATGTCTCAATGTATTAAATTTATGGTTATACGCGAGTTATTTGCGTCCTTAATATCAAATCTAAACACTCATGTTTGTCGAATTTTCTTGTCTACATGAGGCTATGAAGATAGCGTTTTTATTACTGACTGATTGACGATTATAAGAAGCTTAAGACTGATCGGGGTATGAACATATATTTTTTACCACGGTAGCCTAGTGGTATGGGTAATGAACTGCTGAGACGAGGTCTCGGGTTCGATCCCAGGTTTTCCATGGCTGTAAAAGTAAAAGCATCGAAAGTCATTACACCACTTTAGATGCTTTTCGAAGTTATGTGTGTAGTTATCGCAGGTTTATAAAGAAGAATTAAGAATCAAAGAAAGAAGAAATCTGGCAAAATGTGGGTGCTAGCACCTCTCCCTACCCCTTCGGGGATACAGGCGTGAGTTAATGTTATGTTTGTTATATATATACCACTTAGATGACAGACAAGCACACGGCCCACTTGATGAAAAGTAGTTACCGTGGTCTAAGGATGTTTGCTACACCAGAGGCATCACACTCGTGCTGTTGACCATGTAGAGTGGAGAAGTGAAGGGGAGGAAGAGTAAAGTTAAGAGAGTTTCTGTGCTGTTAGTGCAGAAGACAAAGAAGGGTTACTAGGTCTTCCCACTGATAACACAAACCTCTCCAGTGTTATCCACATGGGGTTAATATGCTAGGCCCTAGGTGGTTCTCGAGTGCCTCACTTCGGGTCCCAGGGTCTATTTACATTTCTTCCTCGTTAGATTTGGCTAAACTTGGCTTTTATGGATGTGACTACCGCCTGATTTCTCGACCTCAATGGGACTGCACTAGAACCTCGTCCGTCAGTCAAGAGGTGCATACCGTCAATAAGTAGGTTGCCTTAGTCAATGAAGATCTTCGTAGGGTCAAGGGTATGCTTCTAACTTAGAGCAATAAACTCTTAACAATAATGACAATAATTGGAGGAATAAATTAGAAAACTTCTATTTATAAAAATGTATCCAAAACTAACCTATAAGCAGGTTTTTAATCATAACCTCATTGCCTCTATCCTAACTGGTAGGTAGGAATTGATTAAGCCGGGAAAAGAGACATTTGTTTTTTTTTTAATCATGTGCAAATCCCCGCGGATACCACCCCTACCAAAGCCGGTGGAGGTGACTATGTCGGACTCGAACCGACTGAAACGCACAGCTTCTTTGAATCTTTGATTACTCAAAGTGATATAACACAAGACATATTTCTCGCACCCTCGGCAAACCCAGGGCCATCTTTTTTGAGATAACCCTTTTCCCTTGATTTGGAAACTACAGAATCCTCATCTAGCCCCCGGGCATGAGAAGCGCCTTTGCCTGCCTGCTTCTGTTAGAGTGTCTGAAAGAACCCGAACCAGGGAAAGGGACTGTCTCCATCAGTAACATGATTAAAAAAATAACACCCAACTCCGCTACTCCTAAAGCCACAAGCACCGTTCACATAACATAAGGGACCACCCACACTGCACCGATAAACGCAGCGTTTTATGATCGCGTTAATAAACGTTGTTTACAGTGGTGAGCATGATGCGTTGTCAACCGCCGTAGTCGCTACTATTTTCAGTTTGTTTGTATGAGGTTATGGTTCATCTGTTAAGTTGGATGGATTCCCACCCATACATCCCGGGTATGGAAATAAATTGTCGGTAAATGCGTTTATCTTTTGAAGTAAGACCCTCGTTTTGTTTGGTTTTTTGTTAAGTTTAGAAGCTTTTTAATACTCAATATACTTACTCGTAAAGTACAGATAGTATAAAATATCATAGCGTTTACTGAATATTTAATAATTGGAAATAGTATATAAATTGAGAACATAGCTGTAGGTATAAAAAAATTGACTCGGAATTGACTACAATGGTACATCGACTAAAACGTCACACTTCGGATCTTATGAGTTCGATGCCGGTTTAGTGCCAATATAAATGAGAAGATTTCGCATTACATTTACAAAAAAAAGTACGTCATAACGATATTTACCTCACCTTTTTTTAGTAAGTCGTCAGACTGACTGCACCACGCCTGATAAGCAGTGGCGCAGTCCAGAACATGGTGGCTCCAGCTACAGGTGCCGTCCTTGCAAACGGCGGTCCCCACCCGGACATTCTTGACAGTTGTTTTAGAATGACGTGTCCCAAAATGTCAGAAATACTTAAAACATCACTATTTCCTTAGATACACAGGTTCTGGCCTAGTTTTGCCAAAATAATTGGTATAGGTACAATATATTTAGTACAGTATCATTTGTAAAAATATTGTAAGAATCATATAGTTAATATTACAAACTAAGAACAGTTGGGATGGTGTCAGCAAGAAGTCATATAATATCTATTTATTTATAAAGCTTAATATTAGAAGAGCTTAGTATCATTGATCAGCCAACATCACTTCAAAAAATACATAACCTATAAAGTATTAGGTAATTTAAAGCTTCAGCCATGACGTAGGATTAACTAGAAATATCTTCTATAATAATAGTATATATACTTATCGTAACTATGTAATGCTAGCCACTAGTTAAAGGTATATAATACGTTATGTTACCTATATATACCTTTCACAAATAACACAAAAGCAATGGGCCTTTGGAGGAACGGGATGTGATGTCCCTCCAACACAAAGGGAGGATCCTCCGACCAGGCAAGGTGATCGCGCCTGGCGGGCCGCAGCCCTTAACGGTTGTCGTTGGGTTGTTGTATATATACTGTACTAGCGAGAGAACTTCATTTTCGCGATGCAGGATCGTTGTGACGTAGTAGTGACGTCGTAGTTAGTTTCGTAGTAGTTACTCGTCCTGTCGCTAGATGGCGCTGGTTACATGTGGTATCGCCACATCACTCCCCTCCAAGATCGGAGGTTGATTGTGTTGAGTCAGCTGTCTTCTTAGCTCTCTTGAGGCGAGGCGAATCCTCGGTGAGTTGAGGTGAGTCCTCGGCAGTGTCGGGGCGAATGCTGCGTAGACGGGAGAGGTGTTCTCTTCGTGGACCGTAAGTGCAGTGTACTGTGCGCCTTAGATGCAGGCGTGGCCGAAGGTAACCAGGCTGCAGCGGTCGCTGCATGCTATGGTAGCCTTGTAATGGCCGAAGTGCTGGATGGCGAAGACGCTCATGCGGAAGAAGTTAATTGGATGGTGGCGATGAGAATGCTGCTGTTATTGCTCAGCGAAGGTTACGTGTTTTGGATCACGTCGGGGTCACTAATTTGGAGGAACGGGATGTGATGTCCCTCCAACACAAAGGGAGGATCCTCCGACCAGGCAAGGTGATCGCGCCTGGCGGGCCGCAGCCCTTAACGGTTGTCGTTGGGTTGTTGTATATATACTGTACTAGCGAGAGAACTTCATTTTCGCGATGCAGGATCGTTGTGACGTAGTAGTGACGTCGTAGTTAGTTTCGTAGTAGTTACTCGTCCTGTCGCTAGATGGCGCTGGTTACATGTGGTATCGCCACATCACTCCCCTCCAAGATCGGAGGTTGATTGTGTTGAGTCAGCTGTCTTCTTAGCTCTCTTGAGGCGAGGCGAATCCTCGGTGAGTTGAGGTGAGTCCTCGGCAGTGTCGGGGCGAATGCTGCGTAGACGGGAGAGGTGTTCTCTTCGTGGACCGTAAGTGCAGTGTACTGTGCGCCTTAGATGCAGGCGTGGCCGAAGGTAACCAGGCTGCAGCGGTCGCTGCATGCTATGGTAGCCTTGTAATGGCCGAAGTGCTGGATGGCGAAGACGCTCATGCGGAAGAAGTTAATTGGATGGTGGCGATGAGAATGCTGCTGTTATTGCTCAGCGAAGGTTACGTGTTTTGGATCACGTCGGGGTCACTAATTTGGAGGAACGGGATGTGATGTCCCTCCAACACAAAGGGAGGATCCTCCGACCAGGCAAGGTGATCGCGCCTGGCGGGCCGCAGCCCTTAACGGTTGTCGTTGGGTTGTTGTATATATACTGTAATAGCGAGAGAACTTCATTTTCGCGATGCAGGATCGTTGTGACGTAGTAGTGACGTCGTAGTTAGTTTCGTAGTAGTTACTCGTCCTGTCGCTAGATGGCGCTGGTTACATGTGGTATCGCCACAGGCCCAATAATAAAACCTAATAAGCTGTTATGTCAATTAAAATAGCATTTTTGTTAAGCAACGAAATCAAGGATGAGTGATACACATCCATACACATCTATAAAAATAATATTGGAGTGTCAGTTTGTAATATTAAAATAACCGCTTTCTACTACATGCATATGAATGTATATGCGGTAGGTACACATACCAAAATATATATTTTTAAACCGCGGTAGCCTAGTGGTATGGGTAATGGACTGCTGAGACGAGGTCTCGGGTTCGATCCCAGGTTTTACCATGGCACACACCAATGACTTTTCGATGCTTTTCGAAGTTATTGTTTATAAGCGCCCGGTTAATGGCAATAGGCTCGCCACCTATTACATTGGGACCTAAACATAAACTGACGAAATTATAGATATTACATTCGGACCCAAGCTAGCACCACTGCCTACCCCTTCGAGGATATAGGCGCGAGTTTATGTTATGTTATGTTTTTAAAATTTTTGAGTGTCTATCTGTCTGTCCGTCTGTTTGTTCCGGCTTATCTCTGGAACAGCTGGACTGATTTGGACGGACTTTCACTGCCAGATAGCTTATGTAATAAGGAGTAACTTAAGCTACTTTTATTATAAAAACATTTTTTTTATTACATTCCACGCGGATGAAGTCGCGGTCACAGTTAGTCAATAATAAAATTACCTTCCTATAGAACTATACAATAGAATAGATTAAGCTATACTATATTCAAGTTTAGAAGTTATTACCGGTAAATATTATAATCACTTTTTGTACCAAGTTCAAATTGCAAATGGCGACCTCGCAGTTACCTTGGCGCTTAATGATACTCCAATTATCGTGTAACAGAAGACAAACGAACGTATCACATACATTAATCATGTATAAATTGGACGTTGCGTAGTACCGCCATAGTGTGGCGTTACCTTTGTTTAATAACTGCATATTGTCCGGTAATTATAAAATATTCTTGTAGCTATTGAAATGAAATAAAATTTTATTTGCAGAAACATGGTAGGCACATGGTTGTAAACTTAGGTGTAAGAATTACATATTTCGTCAGTCAATGTTCCGACACGCAAAAATACAGTGTACGAGTACATGCATAATTTATTTAAATTTGATAAATATGGATCAAATTGTCATGTCAAATGTCGTGATTAAATATATATAATTTAAAGAATTCTCTATTAATAAACCCAAAATAAATACAAATCAATTAAAAACACACTATCCCAACGATAGCAATAGAAAAATATTTATCACTAATGGTCATAGAAAGGAATGTCAAACCACACCCCTCAAAGCAATTAATAAGACTTTTTACCCGAGGAGAGATATTATCGTATGTGCAATATGACACAAGTGCGAAGAACGAACCTCGACACGTGTTTCGCATCTAAACGAGACATCTTTAAGAAATCGAGCTCTGGTGGAGAATATTGCATATACGACATCATATTTCCTCTGATAAGAAGTCTTTTTACTTGCTTTGAGGGGTGCGGTTTGACATCTATGACAATTAGTGATATTTTGCTATTGCAATCGTTGTGATTATTAAACCGTGTGTAAGTGGTAGATTCCCCTTCCTCCCACAGTATATTTTTCTGAGAGGAAAGTTTGCATCAGAGCCTCGTCCATCAATCAACAAAATTTCATTCATTACGTGGTTGATAACCTTTTACCACCGAGAACAGAGGTGGGACAAAATTCTATTTCTGAACTTTTTATCTAATATAGCAGTTGTCCGCGGCTCCGCCCGCTTGAATGTCGATTATCGTGTTGTACTACTCTTCTCTATTCTCTACTTGCCTCTCTATGTTACTTCTCCTTGCTGTCATGACAATAGAAATACTTAGCGATATTAGCGCCAATGTATAGAAATCTACCGGATCTATTGAAATATATGATTATTGCTCCGTTCCCTTGAATGTTAGCGTGATGATATATAGCTTATGTCACTCTTAGATATTGTACCTTTTTGTAGGTGAAAGAATTATTGAAATCGTTTTTTTTTTATGGCACGTCAATTTGACTTCACATCGCCCGATGTTAAGCTGAAGGCAAAGTCTCATGAAAGAGGGTCACCATTGCAAACACGTACCTACAGTGGTGGCGCTCAGCTTGACGGCCCCATCAGATGCTTTTTCACGCCCCACTTAAAAAAAAGTCTAGTAGTTTTAGAGCCTATTCGTACAAACAAGCAAAAAATCATCTTTCCTCTTTATAATATTAGTGTAGATTATACAAAGTCTTAAACCAGCTATCTAAAAGATAACAGACACTAAACACAAGCGAAAGTAATAAAGCTACAAAGTAACATGGTTTTTAGCAAGTTGGCGAACAATTTATTGATCGTGAGGAATTCCAATATTACCATGAGATCAAGTGATGGCGCCGCGTACCGGCGTGTGGCGATCGGCGATATAGCATGTACCTAGTAAGTACGTTATGTGATACTTACACGTGTGTGTAAACTACTTTACAATGTAATCATAGCTTAAATTAATAATTTTTTTTTATACTACGTAGGTGGCAGACAAGCACACGGCCCACCTGATGGAAAGCGGCCACCGTGGCCTATGAACGTGTGCAACACTAAGGGTGTCACACACGCGCTGCCTACCCTGAAGGTAAAGGGGGAGCTGGGAAGGGGTGGGGAGGCTAGGAAGGGGAGGGGAAGGAGGGGTATAGTGAGCTCTGGCTACCCTACTTACCGGCGGGAACACAACACGATGGTTATTATGACCGCGGTCTTCTGTAGGGCGGAGGTACTTCCCCAGTTGGACAGCTCATTTCGGACGGGAGATACCGTCATGTGCTACCTCCGTAATTTTTTTAGGTAATTAGATAGTAGTTAGGTATAGGTAGGTAGGTAGGCTCACAGTGATAAGTCACTGTTTATTGGCAAAGCTACCTTTTTCTCACACAATATTACCTACTGCGCGGACATTGGTGTGGGTTATGCGTTTACCTAACAAATATAATAATTACTGTTAATATGTAATACCTACCAATGTATAACTCCTAACTGTTTAATGTTCCTAATAAATAAATAAATAAAATGATATTTTGATTCCCGTTGATAACTTCTGTTTTATTTATCAATAAAGATCATGAGCATGTTAAGCCGTCGGTCCCGGTTGTCATACGAACATCTATGGCAGTCGTTACGGGTAGTTATAAACAGTAGATCTAACTACCGAACCAGCGAAAGAATGATTTATTTACTATTTATTTATTTTCGATGAATGCAGGTGTATATAATTGTAAAACTTTGACATTCATAAGTACTCTTTATGTGCCTAAACTGAATAAACGAAATTGATTCTTCTTTGATATAGCCCTAAAAAGTCCAACAACTTATCTAACTGCAGTACTTCGATATCGTTTATACTTATGGGTTGTGAAGGGCAGGAATAGCTTCAGATGCGACAGGGATGAATGCAAGGATGATGGTGACTCTTACAAACTATCCACCAAGACCTTCAAAGCCCAAGTCAATTTACCTACTTTGTAAGCCATCTGTCAAAGCATCCATGATGATTCACTGATACACGACCCCGGCGTATTCTTTCTCTCGGGGTTGGGCAGTCAGTGAGGACATCTCAAGTCAAATCAAAACAAAAATTAGGATATAGAAATCTAGACTCGATACTCATTAGGTAGGCGACATTATGATCAGTTACTCAACTATTTCCCCTTCAGTTCATGCATATGATTGATTAGTTAGCATACTAACTGAAAATTTCATTACAAATAAAAAAATTATCGAAAATTCTTTTTTATGCTCTATAAGTGCACAAGCCATTGAGCTCAACTGGGTTAGATGGAATATTAGTAATTTCTTTAGTTAATATTCTTTAAAAAAAAGAAAGAATTTCTGACTAGATTACTATTTTGATCGCAGAGAGAGTAACTTGAAATACTTATCTCGACAATATTATTTCGTAAAAAGTTTTTAACCTACCGCTAGTTTACCTACCTACCATAATACACTACATTTAATGATGGCCAGTAGCACAAGCCAGTATATAACGCCATCAATAACAATCTGATATCAATTAAACACTCGGTTAACCTCTGATCTCAAATCTCTCTTCGACTGCAGGATACGTCCGCCTAACGAGCCGACCTAGGCTTTCACAACCAACAATAAACCTCTAAACAAGCTAAATTAGACCTTACTGTCAACATAATAAAGTAGTTTAATAATCGAGAAACGGTTATAATAAATAATCCTGCCGATTTTATGATCACAATTAAGCAATTTTATAGTTTTATTACTTGGTCGCTATTGCTGTCAACTTCTGAGAAGACGTGCAACACAACTTGTCATTAGAGATTGTAAAGAAGATGACAGTGTCGTAACGAGCTAATGAACGATGCGGTTTTTATCATATGACGACACGACAGCGATACGATCGTTCATCTTTCAAATGACAATCCCGATTGCTTTCTAAACTTGTACTTTAGAGCACGGGGTCTGTTTTTCATCTCCTAGTAGGAATGTATAATATGTAGCTACTAAGCACAGACAGTACAATCACGCCATACAACCTCTCCTCACACTCCTCAAACCAGAGGATTACAGGTACTTAGACAATTAAGAGGAATAACGACCTTAATATAAAAGGTTATCCCTTCTTAACCCTATGTTTATGGAGGGATAACCTTCTCTATTAAGGTGGTTGGGGTCGACACAAAGGATTCAACAGAGTCGAACTGGCCGCGATAACTTCAGAGCAGGCACCTCTATAGCATAAGATAAGATAAGTACAGTTTGATTGTCCGATATTATTTCATAATTAGGTCTTAATTGTTTACATTTAAAATTTTACACAGTGCAAATATTTCTACATAAAATTTCCTAACTGCGACGAGTTTATTTTCTTCTTGAGTCGTATGAAAGTCGTTTACATGTTGTAGTATTCCCGTCTATACTAAAAAGTTCGACTTTATAGCGGTTCGGGATAAGAATTATAGTTTAGATGGCCGATGTCTTTATTTTGGTACTGACTTCTGGTATTCTCGATGAAGTTTATTGGTTGTAAAAATAGCGTGTGAAATTGGAAAATGTGTGGGATGTTCCTGGAAAGTTTAATTAAAGTGGTTCGAAATAAACCGACTTTACGAGGACTGTGACAAATCGCTGCTTTATCGTTGAAAAAGTATTAAGTTTAGTGTGTGAACTTAGCGCTATTATGTGCACTGTGCGATTAAAACACGTCCTTAGTTAGTAGGTTATGGTTTACTTAGAAGTGATACTTCAATACTCACTTTTAAACTTTCACGTTGCATGATATATGGTTAGTGAAACCCGGGTATTAACGCGATCATATGGTAAATACAATAATTACCTTTTTATTTGCTTGACGTTTCGGCCAGGTTACACTAGCCGTGGTCACGAGCTGAGTTCGATATATAAATGTCGCCAACTTACTTGACGACCTCCGTGGCGTGGCGGTAGTGAACGCGACTGCTACGCAGGAGGTGCGGGTTCGATTCCCGCTCAGTGCATATCTTTGTGTGCTTGAATATAAATATTTGCATTGGTCTGGGTGTTTCTATGTATAATATGTATGTATTTACAAAAAAAAAATGTATCTATGTATGTTTATCCGCATTCTAGAACCCGTAACACAAGCTAGTTAAACTATGCTTACCATGGGTCTAGGTGGCGTTGTGTAGATTGTCCTAGAATATTTATTTATTTATTTATTATTATTTATACTTAAAAAAAAAAACAGAAATCCATTTCCATATCGTAATTTTTTATGCCAATATGTAGTCTCTATATCCAAAGTTTAGAGAGGCTTCGGGAGCGTTAACCTAATACCATGTATAGTCATAAAATTCTATAAATATGGCCTTGTGTTGTGTTTCTGATGGTGATGAGCTAGAGCACACTGGAGAGGTTTTGTGTTGTCAGTGAGCAAACCAAGAAACCCTGTCTTGTCTTCTGCATTGACAGCACAGAGACTCTATTAGCCTTCGACATACCAATCAATAAGAATCTAACTTCACGGATGGAACAAAATAAAAAAATTGCACAACACTAGAGTGGAACCCAGGACTCATTTCACTTCCTGGGGGTGACGTATGGACCCGTCTGTCACTCTAGATGAAGCAGGTCACGAGGCGGCGCCTCCCTTTACCCGGGGGCTTGACGGGGACACCGTAGTCTGTACACCCGACGGCGGTTATCTCGAAGAGAAGGCCCCGGGTCTGCCGGGGTGCGAGGGATATGTTGGCTACTACCTCACCTTCGGCAACCAAAGACCCAAAGACGGTGTGCGTTTTAGTCGGTTCGAGTCCGATATAACCTACCCATCTGGCTCCGATAGGGGGTATCCGAGGGGATTTTTCACACGATTAAAAAAAGGACTCATTTACACTTATCGCAGTCTCTACCACTGTGCTGCAAGGGTAACTTCGAACTAAATATGCAAATTTAATACGTCGACAGTGACACACGTTGCCCGCGGGAATGCTCTGGGCGCCATGTTGGGTGTCAAACACAGTACCTCGACGTTGAAGAGTTGAATTCAATTAATATGTTGAATGTTTCCGAGTTAACTGTAAATTTACAGTGATAATTTTGAATAATTAACGTGATATTTAACAGTGGAAAGTGCTTCCTATTATTCGATTCCTGCCAGATTGCTCTGAACAGGATATATTTAAACATACTATGATTGATCTATAAGCGGTAAGATATTTTCCACCGGTTTCCGTTTTGAAAATTTTTACCCCCGCCAAAGTCAGCGAGTGTGGCGAAGGTGAGGTATGATCCCTCCCGCGCCATGGCTGATCTAGAGCTACAAATGACCCTCTCAAAACGCTTCACCATTGATGTTTAGTCTTCGATATGAACGATGAATTCTATGATTCAACCTACTTCAGTTATATTAGACGAGACTATGCAAATAGCCATATACCTATAAATACTAAAGATCTGAAAAGTTTCAAGCATATTTTCCACTTATAACGTTCAACGGAGGTAAAACATGATGGAGTCTCCCGTCCTAATTGAGCAGTCCGACTAGGGAAGAACATGTTTGCTACATAATACCGCGGCTAATCATACCCTGCGTAGTGTTTCCTTGAGTAAGGTAGCCAGAGCTCACTTGAGAGGATTTGTGTTGCCAGTGGGAAGACCGAGAACTTAAGTTGCCAACCCTATGTGGTGGTATGAAGTCCTGCTTTCTTTTAACCTTCACCCCTCTCCCTACCTCTCGTAGCAGGAGCATGACGACACTAGTATTGCAAAAGTACCACGATAACCATGTTCAATCAAGTGGGCTTGTCAGCCACCTAAGATACTCGTATGTAAAAAAAGCACCGCTTCCACGGAACCCAAGAGTTTCTTTCATCATACCTACTAGTTCACCTATGAACTTAATACATGCTACACTTGTTCGTGTTTCTATTGCGTCACGCACAGACGTGGGGTCCGTGAGTCCGTCAGATGACACGGGTGCGGCGGCCGGAGGTCAGTAAAAGTTGTGCGTCCATCCAACGCTCATGACATCGATGTCGTGACTTCGATCGTGACTTCGATTTTGGGGTTTGAGTTACAAATTTATAGCGATTTTGAAAATTTCCAGTTTTATTTTTACGTTTGGTTTAAATAATATGTAATTTATTAGAATTGTACTAACTTTCTATAACTGTTAAGCAGACCGTATAGCCTCCAAAATTGGTTATATTCTTTTAACAAAAGCTTTTTATTAAAAGAATGTTACCAACTGAAATTACTAATAGGTATTCCTTCTAACCCTTCCAGCTAAGCTCAATGGCTTGTGTTAGGGGTGGCAGTTCACATCGGTAGTGTAATGGCCAGCATTTAAAACCACTCGATCATGGTCGTCTGTTTAATTACTAAGCTGCCAACGCTAGGATGATGATTGTTTATAGCCAGAAAGGCTACTTATTAGCTTACTGTACCAGATTAGGGACAATAGTGCTGTTGACTTTTGTATCACTATCACTACGTAGTATAAAACAAAGTCGCGTTCTCTGTCCCTATTTTTCATGTCCTTATATCCCTTTGTATGCTTAAATCTTTCAAACTACGCAACAAATTTTGATGCGGTCTTATTAATAGATAGAATGGTTAAAGAGGAAGGTTTATAGGTATGTAACATCATGATACAACCAACAGGTGCGGAGCAGAAATGAAAAATGTTGCAAAACGGGGTGACGCAGACCAAGTTGCGCGGGTCAGCTAGTACCAAATAAATTACAGAATAAATATTGCTCTGTATCTCATTAACGAAAATGTAACTTCAGATTCTTCAAAATTAGAAAATTGCAATGATCTCTCAAGATCATAAGTAATCTGGTAGATATAAAAACAAAACCCAAAGCACGTACAAAGCGAAACCAACATTCTAACAGCCCCAAGCTTATTACTTACACCATACCCAAAAAGTGACCTCTTGACAGACGAGCTTCCAAATAGGTAGACACATTAATTTAGCCATCATTATGCGCACCACATCTTCAAATCACCGCCAAGACACGACTTTCAAATACTTCCGCGCACCACTGAAGAAGTAAATATAATTACTTTTTAGACTGGCAACACTGTATAATTTATTTATTTTTAACTAGCTATTGACCGTTGCTCCACCTGTGTGGGGCAAATATTTTTTTATTTCTTTCATTTATATGTTTAGCTATGAATGAATTTGATGTCTTGTGATAAAATGTACCTAATAATCTCTTTATACTTATAATTTACTAGCTGACCCGCGCAACTTCGTCTGCGTCACCCCATTTTTGCAACATTTTTCACTTCTGCTCCCCACTAGTTGTTTGTAACATGGTGTGATATACATATCATCATCATCATTTCAGCCACAAGACGTCCACTGCTGAACATAGGCCTCCCCCATCGACCTCCAATCCGACCGGTTGGAGGCGGTCTGCATCCAATGGGTACCCGCGACTTTGACTATGTCGTCCGCCCATCTCGCAGGAGGCCGTCCCACGCTTCGTCTACCGGTACGCGGTCTCCATTCAAGAACCTTTTGGCTCCAACGGCCATCTGTTCTTCTTGCTACGTGCCCCGCCCATTGCCACTTCAGCTTGCTAACCCTGTAGGCTATGTCGACCACTTTCGTTCGTCTGCGGATCTCCTCAATTCTGATTCGATCTAGCAGAGAGATTCCGAGCATAGCCCTTTCCATAGCTCGCTGTGCGACCTTGAGCTTTCTTATGAGGCCCATAGTGAGGGTCCACGTCTCGGCGCCATAGGTCATCACTGGCAACACGCACTGATTAAAGACTTTTGTCTTTAAGCACTGAGGTATTTTGGACGAGAAGACGCTGTGTAACTTCCCGAACGCTGCCCAGCCGAGTTGGATTCGACGATTGACCTCCGCCTCGAAGTTTGATCCGTCTAATCGGACCATCTGTCCAAGGTAGACGTATTTGTCTACAACTTCGAGGGTCGAGCCTTCAACTGACACTGGGGAGGGCCTTAGAATATGAGCATTCGCCATAACCTGGGTCTTGTCCATATTCATCTTGAGGCCCACCTGTTGAGAGACTCGGTTGAGGTCGTCGAGCATTGTGTTTAGATCCTCCAGCGATTCTGCCATGAGCACGATATCGTCGGCAAAACGAAGGTGAGTGATGTATTCGCCATTAACATTAATGCCGAGACCTTTCCATTCCAGTAGCTTAAAGGCATCCTCCATTGCATTGGTGAAGAGCTTCGGAGATATTACATCTCCTTGTCTCACTCCCCTCTGCAACAGTATCGCCGCTGTGCTCTGATCTTGTACTCGGACTGACATGGTGGCGTTTTTATACAAACACTTCAGCACTTCGATGTACCGGTAGTCTATATGACACCGCTGGAGAGATTGTAGCACTGCCCATGTCTCGATCGAATCAAAGGCTTTCTCGTAGTCCACAAACGCTAAACATAGTGGCAAGTTATACTCCTGAGTCTTCTGTATGACTTGCCGCAGCGTATGAATGTGGTCTACGGTACTATAACCTTTTCGGAAACCGGCTTGTTCGGGCGGCTGGAAGTCATCAAACCTGCGTTCGAGACGATTCGTGATAACCCTCGAAAACAGCTTATAAACATGGCTCAGAAGCGAGATGGGTCTGTAGTTCTTAAGAGAGGCTTTGTCACCTTTCTTGAAGAACAAGACCACCACGCTTCTGTTCCATGCTTCCGGCGTAGTACCTTCGAATAGGACGGAGTTGAAGAGCTTCTGAAGGACTTCAAGTATCGGTGTTCCACCCGCTTTCAGAAGTTCCGAAGTGATTCCGTCTTCTCCTGGTGCCTTGTTATTTTTAAGCTGCTTGAGGGCCACCCTAATCTCGTACAGGCTGATGTCCGGGATATCCTCGGTGTAGTGTCGGGTTAGCTTGGCTCTTGGATCTTTAACCGTATCAGTAGCAGGCTTAGTGACTGAGGTATAAAGCTGTCCATAAAACCCCTCGATCTCCCCCAAAACATCTGCCTTAGTCGACGCGACGCTGCCGTCCTTCCTCTTCAGCTTTGTCAACTGGCTCTGCCCAATAGACAAGTCTCTTGCGAACACTTTGGAGCCTTTATTTCGCTCAATCGTTTCTTTAATACATTGAGTATTAAAGGCACGGATGTCGTGTCGCAAAGACTGCTGGATACGTCTATTGAGCTGCCGATGTGCTTCAGCGTCATTGGTAGACTGCAGCCTCATAGAGCGTCGTTCGGCCATGAGTTTGAGGGTGTGATCGGTGAGCTTCTGTGGTCTATCTCTTCGACGGGGCCTGAAGAATTTGGAACCCACTGAATGAACAGCTTCAACCAACCTGTTATTTATCTCGTCCACTGTACTGCATTCTTCTAGGCAAGAGAAGCGATTCGAAAGTTCGAGTTGAAAGCTCTCGGGGTACTGTATATGGGAAGCTCTAGGTCGGAGCGTAGACCTCATCAGACGGGATCTCTCCAGCTTAACATTAATATTCAATGTGCCTCTAACCATTCGGTGATCACTTCCGGTTTTCACCCTATGGATCACTGAGACATCATTGAATATCCGTCTATGCGTCGTCATGATGAAGTCGATCTCATTTTTGGTACGACCACCGGGGCCCATCCAGGTCCATTTCCTGTGGGGCGGCTTCTTGAAGAAAGAGTTCATCATAAAGAGTCGCTCTTTCTCAAGAAAGTCGGCCAGCCTCCAACCCCTTCGGTTACGCCTCCCATACCCATATTGCCCCACTCTCAACTCGTTATCACCTCTCGTACCCAGTTTTGCGTTGAAGTCCCCCATAACAATAGTGAAGTGTGATTTAGAGGCATGTATGGCTCTACTAATGTCCTCATACATAGCCTCCACTTCATCATCTGGTCGTGTCGAGGTCGGTGCGTAAACCTGTATGACCTTCAGCAAGTATCTCTTGGACACTCTGAGTACCAGGTACGCGACCCTGTTCGACACACTCGTGATGGATATGATGTTGTTTATGAGGGACCTATGGACGATGAACCCGACACCACCTTGCGACTTCTCGTCGCCCTCCCGGTAGTAGAGCAGGTTGCCAGACTTCAGGGTTATTGTGTCCTCTCCCTCTCTTCGGACTTCGCATAACCCAACGATGTCCCAGCGCAACCTGCTCAATTCTTCTTCCAGCTCTGCTAGCTTCTCGTCTGTCCTCATAGTGCAGATGTTGTGTGTCACCAGTGACAACCTACGTTTGCATCGGTTGTCCATTGTGCATGCTTTGGTCGTCTGACGGAGGGATCCCGCCCGGTGATTCTTAGCACCCCTGGCCCCAGCGCTCGACTGACGCCCGTCAGGCGCGTCAGTGTTGCGACTGGAGCCCCCGGGCACTTGGGGCCGTTTGGTGCACACCAACATCTTGGGGGGTTTTCGGACCGTATACCCGCCACGCTGGTCCAGTGCGGGTTGGCGGGTAGCCAGAGCCTCGTTCGTTGGTCGGCAGAGGGCACCACGGGCAGGTGAGGTTGGCTTGGGTCCCCAAGGTGGTGGAAGGGACCCCTTACCCTCCAACCTTACCTGATATACATATAAACCTTCCTTTTCAATCACTCTATCTATTAAAAAAACCGCATCAAAATCCGTTGCGTAGTTCCGGTAACTACATAACCCCAGATTAGATCAGAACTAATCCCAGATATAGAGGTTTGCATCGTCCCATTAAGGTTTCTCACTAATCTAGATTTCCACTTAACCAAGTCTCACTTTACAAACTTTAAACCCCTTTTTTCGCGATAAAGGATAGTTTGTCTTTTCCAGCTCAAGTCCATCTCTGTACCTTCTAACTTGGAACTTCGATATCGCCATTTGGTCATTGGACCATTAGTTGTAGCGGTCAGATGACAGTCGCTTCACGGAAAAAATCGAGATCCAGCCGCATCTCAATTAGACTGGAAAACCGACCCCAACTGAGTTGGGAAAAGGTTCAGAGAATGATGGTTCACTAGTTTAGGCGTGAAAGCGTAACAGACAGATTATAGTCAAACATATGTTTCGTATTTATATCGCATTTATAACATTGGTAGTATTAATTCAAGAGAAATTTGTATAACACAAGTATAAGGCGTCGATGAGTTTGATTCAATGTCAGCGCGAAATGAATGTTTTGATGAATTGGATGGTGAATTCAAGTTAATACATCGGAATATCAATATTAATGTTTAGCTGTCAACAGCGATGCTTTCGTATTAAAATTGAGTTGCGATTTAGAATACCTACTGTTACTCATGGTTTAAAACCCCTTTCCCCAGCAGGGTAAGAGAGACAGAGATGTATAAGCAGAATCATTTTTGCTTCTGTTTTCAAAACTAATTACTACTAATTAGGATGTTTTCAGACTGGGTTTTTTTTTCGAGTAAATCATTCTTTGGTGACTTTTGTGGCAATTTTCAAATTCATCTTTTTTTTAATTGGAATCAGTATCATAAAATGTAAGTAAAAGTAATATTATTTATAAAAATACACTTCAGAGAGCTTACAGAGATACTCGAGGTTAAAAAAATGGAAGCCACGCTAATCATAAAACACAGCACGAAAATGAAAACTTTTATTTACCTTTCTCAAGTGAAAATGAAATCTTCATTATTTTCCTTTTTCTTTTCCATTTCATATTGAATAGAAGTTATTTTTCAAGTTTAATTTTTTAGGATACATTTTCGGCGTACCCATTTTTTGTGCAAAGGGCCCGATTGGCGGCAATAAGCTCGCCCCCTATTACGTGGGACCGAAAATCATAGATGACGAAATGTTTTTAATACACCTCTGCCTACCCCTTCAGGGATTACGTGCGTGAGCATTAGGTATGTATGTATGTACTAATTTCTTTACTAGCAAATCGTGGACCATACCACTTTTTGCTTGGTTGACTTTCGCTATATTCTCACACGAGATACTAATCTCAAAACACGAGTGAAGCAAGGATCTTTTGATAGTATCACTGATAATGATCGATCATGTTCAGTGGGAAATACATTAAGCTGTCAGTCATGAAGTACACGATGCCTTCATCGTGACAGGTGCCAACATATTTTTGTGTTTTTTAAATGACTTGAACCAGAAACAGTTTTGATTTAAACTGTTTTTTATAAAACACGCTATTATTACTTCACCTCGCCTGATGGTAAGTAAATAGAAAAGTTTCAGAAAATAGCGTCACCATTACAAAACGTGCAGCGTTACCATCGTGGCCCTCAGGGCTTTTTAAAAGACCTGGGACTGTAGAATGAAGGAAACGCGTGAGCTGGTTACCACTGTGACGTAGCGGTCGCGTTCGACTGTTAAGGCGAAGGCCACGGGTTCGATTCCCGATCAGTGTAAATATATCGTCTATTCCCACCTGTTCTGTTGAGTAGCTCTGTTGGCAGAACTACTGGTATTTTTTTCCCATTAGTAGGTACGTGTATATATTTATAATGGTATCTCAAAAATTCAATCATCATTTATTCTGTGTAGACCACTAAGCGGAACTTATAAAACGTCAATATCAACAATATTTTAGAAATTAGTGAGCCCCGGCCTGAGAAGACTCCGGCAAGATTTTTTCTTTTTTTTTTGGTATATTTACAAACATTTACTTAGTCTATATACAGAAATTTGTTTGAGTAGCAAGTTGGGTGAACAGCTGATTCACCCAACTTGATTTTCAGGCTTGTTCTAAGTTAGTTCATTCGCATATCAAAGACGGTGTGCGTTTTAGTCGGTTCGAGTCCGACATTACCTCTCTTATCGGCTCCGGTGGGATTAGTATCCGTGGGGATTTCGCGCAAGAAAAAAAGAAAAAAAAGGGTGTTGTTTTGATTCCAAAAATCTTAGACAAATTAAATCTAGTAACAATTGAAGTTGTATAACCTATAGCATTATTTTTTTTTTTTCACTTAAACAGTTGACAGGCATACATATGCTAATTGCGAAAGCGCCAGTATTGCCGCCTAGCCCGCAGTCATCATAAACTAATCTACCTATGCGTAGGCGCATGGCATACAATCTGTGTCGTGATGCTGTACAATGTAGCTGATATGACGATGTGTTGTGTATAGACTAATAGTAATTAAGAAGGAACATATTTGCTCGTTTTTTCCCCTCCAGGGTAGACTAGGGTCTACGCTGGCCCTAGGTCAGTCGGGGCGTGAGGGATTTATGACAGAGGTTACCTCGCCCTCGGCAACTGATGGCCCAAGATGGCCGTGCGGTTTAGGTAGGTTCGAATCCACTGACTTCAACGGGGTGAAAAAGCCGTAGGCAGAGACAACAGCCCGTTATAATGCGTCAATCCTTAAACACCACTTTCCTTTATGGTCATTGGAAAAGTGAATTTGTAAAAAAGATTGAAAAATCGGTTATCGTTTCCAATAGTTCGTAGGATTGTTGGTAGATGGCTCCAATGTCGCTCCCAATGACTTGAAGAAAAAATTCTAATGCTTTAGACGTGGTCCGGTAGCTTAATGGTCAGAGCAGAGCTTTCACCCTGTAAGAGACTGGTTGCTGGTTCAAGTCTCGACTGGACATTAATTTGTCCCAATTTCAAATTTATCTGAAAAAAATTGCATATTAATACCTCAAAATTCAGGAGTAAAAAAGCAATAAAGTATATTCGGAGTACCACCATGTTGTGTCTTCGACTTCGGGACCTGAACATCCTGTATAAGAAATTGGAGTTAATAATTACTAATGTTAGAATTTACTGCAATAACATTTTTGCAGTATTGTAAACAAAAACAAATCCCAAGTTTATATTATTACATAATAATACTAATATTAATAATACGAGTATACATAATTATTATAAATAGAATTATCAAACGAAAACATAATATATAACCTCATGAATATACAAAATATAATTTTACAGTTACTATGCTACATTTATACTAATAATAGTTTGTCTGTTTGTTTGGTTGAACGCACTAATCTCAGGAACTACTGGTCCGATTTGAGAAATTCGTTCAGATTTAGATAGCCCATTTATTGCGGAAGCTTAAAGGCTATATAACATCACACTGCTACTTAAGAGAGTGGAGCAGTAATCATAAATACCAACAAAGCCTAAAAATTTCCATACTTGAAAATTAATAAAATGTGACAGGGTTTTGCCAGGAACGAAGTCGTGACGGAGTTTTGCCACGGGCGAAGCAGCGGCAGTTCGTCTAGTAATATTATAAATGAGGAAGTTTATGAATAAAATATGAATGTATGTATGAATGTTTGTTACTCTTTCACGCAAAAACAAGTGAACTTTAGATGAAAGTTCAAAAAGAGAAAGACCTATAGCACCTATAGTCTGAAATACTACATAGGCTAGTTTCAACGTGCTCTTGTCAGTTGCAAGAACGGGATGAGTAAGTACTTATTTCACGCGGGTGAAGCCATATAAAACAGTTAGTCAAATATAACTCTAATTACGATACAAAATGATATATTACAACGATTCAAAGGATCCATCAGCCTACATACTAAACAGAGCGAAACTCACAACACTACACACACACATATAAAACAAAGCAATCTCCAGTATAACTTGAACTGTAGCGCATCTTCAAAGTTTTAAAATTCAGAAAAAGTTGTGAAAAGTGGACAGACCAAGTAAGACTGGGTACACGATATTGCGTAAATATTGTACAAGTGAATGTTAACATGCTTCTACTGCTACTATAGGTTTGTTCTTATTTGGGCTGTGATATAAACCCACTGTTGAATTACAAGTATTTAAGTAAGGATTACTGCACTTACGATTAAAAGAAATAGCCACTCTAATTAAGTAGACTATCCCCTCCTGAAACATAGGGGCCGGGTTGGGGTCAATACAAAGTATCTATCAAGGTCAAAGTGTTAGTGATAGCTCCTCAGCACGCACCCCAAAATACGATAAGAAGACGTCACCTCTCTCGTGATTTCATTAGTCGCAACCGAATCACAATCATTTTAATCACCTCTGTTTTAATCTAACAGTCCATAAAAAGTTATAAAAATTGGCATAAAAATACGATTTGGTTATTTTTATATCTTTTTCTTTTTAGTTCTTTTTCATACCTAAGAGTATTATAACGGTAAAGGGTAACGAGCGTTATTTATTCTCCATCACATTAATAAAGTTAAATGAAACAATAATTTCCTAAAAAAACATTAGTTCTACTTTGTTTTTTTAATGGTGCAATTTGTCAAACTGCAATGTATTCACAATTATATTAATTGCCTCTGGTTTAATCCAACAGCTCTTAGCCGAACAAACCATATTTAACTCACAACACGTTGCCACATGACACTATAATGTCTGATGTTCGTTACACAATCATCTCAATACCTACGACAAATGCTGATGATACGCAATTATTAGTGACGTAATCACCTTCACTTGCAGGTAGCAACGTTCGGGGTTGTTCTGGTAACCTATCACGATTCTAACTCAGCAACTTTGAAATGGCATAATGGGTGAGGCGTTACACTTGCAATTATGAGGTTGCAGGTTCGAAAAAAATTCAAGGTAAATAGGAAAAGATTATGTTTGGTGATGAACCTGCGATACAATTGAAGCATATCGATTTGAAGTGTAAACGAAGTTGGGTTTTAATCTAAAATTACAAAATGGACTAATTTATATTGTTTTCTTGAAGTAAATGATTTCCATGAATAATGCAATTAATATTAAAAAGCTGATACCTATGTATATTATAGAAACATTGACAGTCGACGCTTTTTTCAGTGTAACTGCGTCGCGGGCCTGGGGGTGAAGGGTGAAGTCCGCCTGTCACCCTAGCAGAAATGTGCCATGGAGGGGGGATAAAAAAAGTCTAGCTGTGTCGAGGCTGAATTTCAATATTTTTCGTGAAGTGACTGTCATCTGACCCCCATAACCTATAGGTATAGGCGATATCCAAAAACTGCAGTTAGACCAGTTGTTATACTTTTACCAGACCAGTTCAAATAGTCATTTTCATGCAAATATTTGAATTAAGCGGGTATCGAACCCGCGACTCCTATGTAGTCGTCGCTTTCACTGCCACCACGTCACAGAAGCTGTCAGAGAGGCCAAACTACTTCTTATATTCGACTTATTAACGCTCCTATATGTATTAAAACCCCATTATAAAAAAAACTAAACGATATTATCAAGTAATTGTTTAACAATAACTGAACTACCAATTCCTGTCAAACATTGCCAGGAATGAACAGCGATGACTGGCAATCTCTCAAACTTTGATAAAATAAGGGGAAGTAAGGGAAAAAAGGCTCAGATCTCTTGAGATATCAATTTAGAAGAAATTACCGGCTAATCTGTCACATCGTACCAACGCTTGGGGCAAGCTTGTCTCCCCTGTCCTATCACTTTTTATATTTCGCAGGAAAACGAGGGGAGACGACAAAGGAAGTACAATCTTGTTAATTTATCAATTGTTGTTAAGTTGCTGGTGAGTTGAACCATTGTAGCAACGATTAAGTCGGTGTAATGAGGTGTTTAGATATTTACTTACATACTTACTTTAATTAGGTTAAGGGTCCAGAGTTATTATTGTTTAAATACATTGTAATTAGTAAGAGATCTGAATAAGAGGCTGTTTTTAAGGTTTTTAATTATTAATATTACATATTTACGTACACGTACATATAGACGTTAGAGGCATGGCAAAAAATTCGTGAATAAGAAATTGGCTAATTATTAAGTATTTTGTTTATAAATTGAAATATGAAATGAGCTGTTTCAATTAACTACTCAAGCAAAACATTGTATCTAGACTTATTAAGTGATTGTAAATAGACAAAAAAACCCGCTGAACATCTTATCAGAGTCTTCTTCGGAGGGAGTCGTGATTCAAACCGGTGGTCCATTTGCTAAACTAACCTATAATGTTTTTAATTTTAACGTTTTGTAAGTTCCGTGAAGCTAGATATTTCAGATTCGGTAGAGTCTCAGACTGGACAAATAATTTTTTCGGATTTTCGAGCTATCAAGGTGGAGAGCATCTCTTACCACACTCTGATAATCATGTTGGATCTCCACTATATGACTAGACTACACTGATGGCCACTATTATACCTGTGGCAGATATATTGGCCAGCTAATCGCCACTATAGCACAACTATAGTCAACTTTTAAACTATCGCCGCGTTTACTCATAGTGTTTAGAATATATCGCGTGAAGTCCCGAACATTATAAACACTATAGTCAACTTATTCTCTAACGTAGGCCACGGTGATCGCTTCCCATCAGGTGCGCCGTGAGCTTGTCTACCACCTAAGTGGTATAAAATAAAAAAACGGACTAACTCTCAAACCAGGTTTAAATGGACTTTACACCATGGTCTAATTAAAATCTTGTTACAAAGAGCTTTTAGTACTAAACTAAAGCCTATCTCTGGTCCAAAGATAAGCGACTAAGGTATAGTTATAGTGTTATATCGAGAGGAAAATATTTTAACTAATTACGCATTTCACGCTTCAAAGAAACTTCCATTATAATAATTAGCCTATATCATTCTCAGCTTGGTGCCAATCAATTTGACAATACTGTCGCACTAGTACTTATCAAACTGTACAGTTATTCGAGAATCTGCCTAAACACGGATGCTGCCTGAATCGTCTTATTTAAACAATATTTTTACTAAACCAAAATTACTAATACTCCTTCTAAACCCTCCAGTTAAGCTCAATGGCTTGTGTTAACAGTGGGTTTACATCAGTAGTAGGATTCGAACCTGGGACCCCTCGATCTTAAGGCCGATAATTTAGTATACAAAAATCTACTAATATTGCATACATAGACACCATAGTAAAAATAACAAATACATTTAATCCCGGGCACAACGTTTGAATCCAAAAATATTCTCTCCCACAAAAATTCTTTAACAGCCAAAAAAATTCAGCGTGTAAAAATGTTTCCATCGGAAATATCATCTTAAATTTTCATAACATCCCCTTTATATCTTATTTAGGAAAAAAAGACCGTTTAAAAAGACAAAGTATCACACATTTAATCCCGACTTCCCCTCGCGCCAAAATCTTTTATCAGGGATCCCCGGAGATTGCTCTTTTTTATTACGGACCCCTGTTCCCGAGGTCGGGACTGTCGGGAGGGACAAACGACAATAATTGTTTCATTGTTTTATAGCGGTTCATGATTGGCTTTTTGTAAGTCTATAGAAACTTTTTTTGTTGGATGAACTTTAATTAGAGTATAATTGCTATTTTTTTTCTTATTGTTAGTATTTTATTTTATTTTACAATTTATTCAAAAGTTAGAGCTATTATCATTTCATACCTTGACACAGAGCTTGACAAAGGTTTTTTTACGTGCGGAAATCGACATTGACATACCCATCCCCGCCGTAGTTAGCGGGAATGGTTATGTCAGAAAAAGGTAGTATACAATTTTGAGAAATAAATATTTAACATATACTTAACAAACACTAAACTTAACAGATTCTATACCTGTCCGTATAGGTGATGAATTGGTCGAACACCCGGACCGGGTTAGGTACCTAGGATCGATCCTCAACGCGACTGGTGACATCAACTAAAACGCCGCGTATTGTCGCTGCATGGGCCAAGTGGCGTGATGTCTCTGCTGAAGGGGCAGTTCTACAAAACTATCATTAAAACTGTCTTCCTTCATGGCAACTAAGCATGGCCTATGCTAAAGCGACACAAGCGAATGAATTTGCTGAGGTGATGTGTGGAGTCACGAGTAAGAACCGCTTGAGGAACACTCGCATGCGAGGCAGTCTCCATGTCTGTGACAATGCAGACAAAATGCAGGAGAGTCGCTTTCGCTAGTGCGCTATGTTCTGCGGTAACCACCTGGCTACGGGGGTAACAAATGTCTGGCTATGTCACCTCCACCGGGCCCAGGTAGGAGGGGTAGACCCAAGAAGGCTTGGTGTCATGGAGCCAATGAGCTTACCATCATGGATACGCAAAAACGTTCGAAGTGGAAGAGAAAATGCCGGAGAGCGGGTCCCAGATTCCAAGGTGAAAGCTTCAGATGCGACTAGGACTAACGAAGGGATGATAATGATGATTTGTATCAATTAAAACTAACCACTATAAATGTTATAGTATTCATAATAAAAATAACTGAATTACAACAACTGGATTTTATGAGTATTGTGTTACTGTATTTGATCGCTGAGAAGTTTATATTTTAAAATATTATCAGTAAAAAAATCATTCAACTTAACTGTGTTCACGTTTTGCTTAATGAAATTAAAATAATAACATAATTAAAAAAATATATCAATTAAAATTCATAACTACTTAATGGTACATAATAGGTAGTATAATATGTAGGTACAACTTAACATAATATATGTTAAGTTACCTAGTAGGCAAATGATAATAGTTATGTTACAAAAAAGCATAAAATAGTCTATGAAATGAAAATGGCGATAAATCAATACTTTACACATGGTTTTAAAACATAGACTAGCACTAGAATTGCACCTATAGACTAAAATGATCTGTTTTATACATATTATGTCAAAAATGTAAAAAAAGCGAAAAATCACTTGGACCTATTTTTGACAAATAAAATCATTGTCTAATCCCTTTTTGATAGTCTTTTGTTTTGTCAGTTTTCATTTATTTTGTCAACGTTAATTTGATTTACGATGATCATTTGCTTTTTCGATTTCTTTTGTTTGTCTATTTAAATATTATTATAGAAAATCTTTTAATCCTAGTTGGCCATTTGGCCTGTAACTAATAGGACAGAAAAGTTTCATTAAAAAAAACAAAATTATGTAGTTACATCAATATAATTGATGCAAACGTGCATAAATAGTTTTTTTTCTTTCTTAGTGGACATAGTTTAATGAATGAGTGTATGATATACATACCCTTATTTATGATGTGAATACGTGGTTACAATTTTATGCTCCTGACGTTGAGCACTTCATTTTGGAGTCGAAGTTGTTTACATATTTTAAAAACCTTGACAATTTATACATATTATTACTCGTTACTTTACATGATATGAATATTTGCATTGCTCTGGGTGTTTGTATATACAATATAATTATGTATATACAAAAATAATAAAAAAAGAATATTCAAGTATCCGCATTCTATAACCCATTACCTACACAAGCTAGTTAAACTATGCTTACCATGGGTCTAAGTGGCGTTGTGTAGTTCGTCCTAGAATATTTATTTATTATTTATTATATGTATCAGAAAGATAAGTACGTGGAACGGATTCATTTTATGATAGTGAACGTCTTTCAAGGATTAGAGTTACATTCATTCATTTCCTGTGAATGTCGACAACGGTAGTGTGATTCAATGTAGCGGATGTGTGCTACGTAGGTACTTACGTTTATGCAATACCGCAATAAATCACTTAAAACATCTTTACTATAGAACAGTATTTTATTTTTCGCCCGTTTGGAATTTAGATTCGTTCTCGAAATTCTTCGAATTAGAAAATTTGTGTTACTGCAGGCTTCAATTAATCCTTGACTTGACTTAGGCCCAGAAGACCTTGATTAAGCATCACAACACTCTTCTTTTCTTATCTTATCTTGTGTAGAAACGAAACACGTGTTGAGGTTTGTCCTTCGCACTTGCGGAATATTGCAAATACGACAACATCACTCCTCGGGTAAGAAGTCTTCTTACTTGCTTTGAGGGGTGCGGTTTGACTTTCCTTTCTATGAAAATTAGTAATAATTTGCTATTGTTATCGTTGGAATTGTTGAACCGTGGGTGAGTGGAGGGATCCCCCCTCTCCCCCCTCCCTCCTACAATACACAGTTTTTGTAATCAAATTTCGCCAGGGAAACCTACATCTATATCGTAAGTTCGATCCTGTTAGATCCTTTGTATCGTCCCCAAACTGGTGTTACTTTTAATAAGGAAGCCTTCTCACCTCCGGCAACTAAGAATCCAAAGATGGCGTGCATTTCAGTCGATTCGAGTCCGACATTTTTCGGCATTTTTCGTTATTCATTATACCAATCTTGCCCAAAGTGTATTTTGTGCAGTAGTGGCCAGCCCTACAGAGATTGATTAGTCTTCCTAAATCATTTTTTATGAATTCCTTGGAATGTGTTAAGCCTGGTTTGGTCATCTTTACCTCCATTTTTCATACAAAGTAGGTACTCGTACAATAAAGGAGGACCACGGTTCACACTCGGTGGAATTTGTCAAGTTTCGGCTACATTATAACAGAATTGTTAAATTAATGACGGAGAACCTTCTCGCAATAAAGTCGTTCATCTCAACTTATTCATTGTTTTAATGCTCGATTCGTCAATATTAAAAATCACCTTCCAGCTAAAGCTATAGCAAAAAATATACCAGTAATCTATATTTTTTTTACAAAAAATATAGATTACTGCTATATTTTTTGCAAAAAAAAATTAAGAATGTATTTGAAGCGATTTTATGTACATAACTGTAACGCACATTTGATAACTATAGGTAGATTAATATATTAATTACATTTAGCTAGTTAATCCAACAAACGTTTTCCTGAACAAATATTCCATTTACAAAGTTAAAAAACATTGCAGGTTCGATACCCGCTCAGTGCAAATATTTGTGTGCATGAATATAAATATCGGCATTGGTCTGGGTGTTTCTATGTAAAATATGTATGTATTTACAAAGAAAAATGTATCTAAGTAGGTATGTTTATTCGCATTCTAGAACCCGTAACACAAGCTAGTTAAGCTATGCTTACTATGGGTCTAGGTGGCGTTATGTAGATTGTCCTAGAAAATAAAAAAAGTAGTAAGAAAATGAAAAAAATCAGGTAGATGCAGAAATCGATTACTTACAACGACATATTTTCAATTACCCAATTGCATTATAATAGAGATAGAGTTTGCGCACCATTTAAATTATTCCACTATAAAGATAATCTCGAAAGTTATTTGATACTGCAAATGAATATCTCTTCCCTAAAAACTGGATGTTGTTTTAACCGGAAAATATAAATTGCCGCATACAATATCTTATCCTTAAGTGGCCGATCGCCCTAACCCATGTTCGTAAACATTAAAAAGCTTAATAAAATAATAAATGCCGCTCGATTGGGGCCGGTTCCCGGTAAGGAGCTTACCAAGACTTAAATTGTAAATGTTCGCCAAACGTCGTCAGCGGGAGCGACAGAATCTCTTGATATGTACCGATTTAGTTTCATTTTGTTTGTTTAAATGAGAAGATTTGAGGGTTTTCCTGTTTATTGTTGTATGTAGCTATCTATCTATCCATGTTTCTGAATAGATGGGAGGTACATGAGACCCGACTTAACATACCCTATTGCTGTAATAACCATAGGGTATCATCTACTATATAATAATAAATAATAAATCACTACATAGTATAAAACAAAGTCGCGATCTCTGTCCCTATTTTTCTTGTCCCTTTGTATGCTTAAATCTTCAAAACTATGCAACGGATTTTGATGCGGTTTGTTTTAATAGATAGAATGGTTAAAGAGGAAGGTTTATATGTATATAACATCATGCTACAACAAACAGGTGCGGAGTAGGAATAAAAAATGTTGCAAAAACGGGATGACGCAGACGAAGTTGCGAGGGTCAGCTAGTCTACTATATAAAAATAAGTCGGGTTTTCCTTCCTGACGCTATAACTCCAGAACGCACGAACTGATCTCCACGGTTTTGCATTCGTTGGAAAGGTCTCGGGCTCCGTGAGGTTTATAGGAAAGCAAATTCAGGAAAAATTTCAACAGAAAAGCGGGAAAACTATTTTTCACATCTGGTGGCGAAACGGAGTTCGCCGGGTTTGCTAATTTTATATAAATATTCTAGGACAATTTAGACCCATGGTAACACAAATGTGTTTTAAACTTATTTACAACTTGTATAAGACAGTCTCAATACATGTATAAAACAAGTAATTGTGTTCTGAAAGGTCTCTTCTAGAAGACCTTTTTGACGAATTTTCAACCAGTTTTACTCGTACATCTAACATGTTGACAACATTATCTTTTTTTTATAATATCACGCCTATATCCCCGAAGGGGTAGGCAGAGGCGCTAGCATCCACATTTCGCCAGTTTATATTTAGGTCCCAATGTAATAGGTGGCGAGCCTGTTGCCATCAACCGGGCACTTATAATCCTGCGATAAATACACACATAACTTCGAAAAGCATCGCAGTCATTGGTGTGTGCCATGGTAAACCTGGGATCGAACCCGAGACCTCGTCTCAGCAGACCACCACTCATACCACTAAACTACCGCGGTTATAATTATCTTTTTAAATAACATGTTTTTTGGTGATAACGAAGGATTACACAGAACTATTTTTTTTTATCGATTTTTTATAAACAGTTACAGTATTTTAAATATTGCACGCGGCGAGCGGAGGGTTAGAGGGTGAACAGATGTATTGTTTAGCGCGATGAACAATCGATAATGGAGGGCTGTTTTACACGGTGTGTAGGCAGATGCGTGATGATGTGGCGGTTTGGATGCGTAGATATGGATAGGTAGAACATAATACAGTCTCGGGTATACATGATTGCTGGTTCGATACCCGGGTCGGGAAAAAATGTAATTTAGTTTTCTGTTACGAAATTCTTAATAGGTAGTAGGATAGGACAGTTTCTAGAAGGTGTGAGACCACATTTTTTGCAACTTTTTCTTATAGATCAGTTGTATAACAGTATACTTAAGGAATTCTCAAGATTTAGTATTTTTAACGAACTATTATTTTAAGCTCTCCTTAGATAGTCAGTAGTCTGCAGTACAAGTTGTTCTATTCTAGAGCTTACAATCTGTTTGCCTCCGGGATAGGTAGAGATGAATTAAAACCCCATATTTCATCAACGATTGTATTTAGTCCCACGTTATACAATTTATAGAATGCAAAACTTTAAGCCTTAGTACTGTGTATTCATTATTAACTCTGTGTAACCATATCGACCTCGCTCTTAGCAACGCACCGTATTCAGATGCGCAAGTGCCGTCCCTAAATTTAATTTTCAACAAACAAAACGAACAAACTTTATAACATTCTAAATTCAAACACCGCAGCATAATATCTGGCACACTGTAAACAAATTAAAGAAAGCCCCGAGACTCCGGCGCTATTTTGAAACATCACCATTTGAGGGTTAGATTGGAACAAGCGGCGTTGGCTGTGTTGGTTATATTGAAATTTCTCAGCGATATAAATCTCGCTAATCCTCAATGTCAACTCGGGCCTTCCGAGATGGAAATGTTAGGGAGAGTTTACATTGATGAGATAAGCGATGTTTTGTACAAAGATATCCTAAAGTTAGGTAAGTTTAAATTTTTTATTTAACATATTTTATATTTCAAGCACAAGCTATAGGTAAGGATATTATAAATAATAAAAAAATAGCAACATATAATTATACATAAAAGCTATTTACAGATATATTTCCATTCTCAGTTTACATTTGAGTAGGTATACGAGTATATATTTCGTATAAAACATCAAAAAATATTTTTTTAAATATATTAAAAATGGTGACTATTATTACTGCTTATAATTTCAGTTAATTTTCTTATTGTATTGAATTAACAATATCAAAACATCGATAAAAAATAAGCATGTTAACAATTCATTTTAATGCGAGTTTATTTATTACTAACGGGTAAACCCTGACGCAAATAATATACTTACTAAGGTAAGGATAGTACTTGCCACTTCAAAAGTACATACCTACTTATACAGTTCAAAACTCATTCCTAAAACAGGACAACAAAAACTTAGTAGGTACGTCGCTCTGAACTAGTTCCGCCACCCAACTCTGCAACTCCGCAAGGGGTCCAACCAGCCCTGTGATCTGTGACGCGTATGATCCGTTCTCCTAATATTATTTAGATCAATTGTTTCCGTGCGGTGGCCTCAGGCACGACAGCTTTGACTTTTAATCAGCAAGCAAATATTTGCAAGCCACTGCATATTGAGGAGGCTTGTGCAATTGCGTTAGAGGGTTTTGTTACACATCGTTGCGTCTGCAACGGTTCCGTTTCAACGGATCGGTATGTCGCATCGGAAGGGTTAGATTATTGAATGTTAACGAAACATTTCGTTCGAAATTCGTGTTTAGTGTTAACAGTACTTCATTGTTGAATAATATTTCAGGGGCCCTACTATTTACTCATAAAATTAATATTATTTAAACCTTACGTTATTTCCATAGTGTGATTCGGATTCCGACTTTACTCATCCACCAATATTTGTGTACTGTATTTTGTAAGACAAGTGTAAATTCTAATAAATTGAATAAATAATTGTATACAATATGAGAATGAAATGCTGTTCGACCCATTTTAACTATATAACACTAGTGCACTGTGTTTCTGCCAGACGTTAAAACTATGAAAGTAAAGTGAGATTGAAATAATATCATTTTTTATGAAATGATGGTAGGGCTCCTGTACATTGTACCTCCGAACTCTAAACGTATTATACGTTCCCAGGTACACTTCACCCCAGCAGCACATTCCTCAATCTCATATTTCTATCAGTCGAGACGGTAGCGTACAGTCAATTACAAAAACATTTTCTCGTACGTGTCTCATCGCACATAATGACGATACATTCGCGTACACAAGCGACACAGTGGCGTCGTCACACGTACTTTCAGACGTGTTCCATTAAAGTGAAATGTCATTTTCTTGGTACAATTGCGTACAGAAGCGGTAGACTACTTTGATATTGCTACTGAGTGGATTCAATCGTATGTGATTGAATGAAAATTGTGGCGTGCGACAAATATTGTTCAATCGAATCTTTTTTTTTTTCAGTATGGCCTATATCCTAGGAAAAGGGGTGATCTCAAAAGAGATGGTCCCTGGTC
This sequence comes from Pelosia muscerda, assembly GCA_963691645.1. Classification (NCBI taxonomy): domain Eukaryota; kingdom Metazoa; phylum Arthropoda; class Insecta; order Lepidoptera; family Erebidae; genus Pelosia; species Pelosia muscerda. Next base: position 11,148,746 of record OY829114.1, on the reverse strand, counting down.
TGCTGAGGTGCGAGAGATATGTCTTGTATTATCTCATTTCTGGCAATCAAAGGCCCAAAGAGCGTTTTCCCATACCTATAATATAATCACCTCCACTGACTTTGGTGGTGGTGGTTTCCGTGGTGATTTTACGCACGGTAAAAAATAATATAGTGCCTATTATCCTAGTAGAAGGAGGGATTAGAGGTGTATTAGAATAGTTCTACAATTCACGATTTTTTTTTCTGACAGCATCAGGAGGCGAACAATGTATTTTTAAATGCCTACTTATACGTTTAATATGCAATAGAGAATAATCCATCACTTTAGTTGTCTTGTGCGTAACCCACAATATTATTTTAAAGAAGAACATTAGAAGAATTTGACGGATTTCGTAGACTGGCATTTTTATAGCAGCTAAGGGGCAGACAAGCACACGACCCGCCTGATGTAAAGTGGTTACCGTGGCTTATGGACGTTTACAACACCAAGGGCGCTACAATTATACTGCCTAACCTTCTAATGCCATTCTTGATTTTGGCTATGGTATCTACATCATGATGGGTATCTAGTAAAATAACGGTAAAACGGGGTGAATCGAGATGGAAGGGTGAATAGAAATAAAATGGTCACCTAAATTCTGTACTTATTTTCTTTCAAGCGAACATTTGGATTAGCTCATGCGATGCAGTTTGACAGACTTTATAACGACTGTAATTTTTTTAAACTAAATAAACGATTTTTTTATTTTCATTTTCATTCATAGTAATAACAAGATCATGAAACATCTGGAATTGTACTTAGTTAAAATTTATAACACAAATTATCAAAATACTCCATTGACGATTTTATTTCTATCCACCCCTGGTTTCCTATTCACCCCGTTTTACGGTACACAAGACAACAACGATAGCCTGTCTAGTGATATAAGTATTATACAGATCTTTATATTGATTTTGGCAAGCAGAAAAGGTCACCAGTGTTCGACATGTATGTGTGTGTAACAATAACCCGTTTCCTCACTCACACACACCTACACACTTGCAAATTACAATTGATTCAAAACCATTCGTATTTATTTATCTTCAATCATCAGTTTACACTTTCTTCAATAATAAGAATAACTCATAAAATTCTTATTACTACTATATGAACGTGGTTTTTGACATTATGTTAGTAAGCCTTTGTGACCCCGGGGTTTACAGATACGCTTTTGAAAAGTTTCAATATCGTAAGGTTTTGAGTTCGATTCCCAGTCGAATTTTACTTTTTGAACTTTTAATATTTGTATATCTTTATGTTAATTACTTACCTATTAAGGGAATGTTTAGGTAACATCACAAAAGTATCTTTATATTTTAGTTATAATTTTATAGCAACTTAAATCAGTAGTATTTTTATTATTACTGAGCGAGTATTGTTGCACACACATGATTGCATGAATGTTTCTCGTATGTATTGGAATTTATGCTACCCTCATTCTCATGATTAAAATAACATGATAAGTAATTTTAATTTTATCTGTCAACAATTGGATTCGTTGTGCTTTCCACACGGTTAATAACAACTTTTTTATTCATAAAAATGAATCAACAACTTACAACTATTATGAGAGCGCATATTATTACTTTGCATGAGTAAAATATTTCAATACATGAAATATCTCGAAAATTGAACATATCGGTAAGTAGTATTTTCTGCAATTTATTATTATGAAAGTTATTTGATTTTATAATCCTGGATAATCTATTATTTCTTCCAATACTAATAATGAACAAAAATATATAAGTAGATAAATTTTACAGAATTTTAACAAGGAATTTTATTACTTTATTTTCATTACAGATGGAAGCTGTGCAGCGGTGGGTGCGCCGATATGGCGATTCAGGCACCATAGACCGTCTTCAGCCTGGCCCCAAAACCTTTGCCTACACCGATGCGTGTTCTTTGCATAAAGAGGTGGTGGAAAAACATATAGGTAGAAAACCCCTTTATGTCCACCCGTGTTATGACCACCAAACACCATGTTACATTGCAAACAGTAAGGAACCATCTTCGGGCGGCTGGGATCAAATGTCGCAGACCGGCAAGAAAAATTTTGATGTCGGATCTTCATCGTCGAAGTAGGTTAAGTTTTGTCAGGGACTATTTAAATTTTGACTGGTGCAACAATATAGTAATATTTAGTGACGAAAAATGTTTTAAATCAGACAAGGATGGACGCAAAATTTTATGGGGAAAAGCAGGTGAGCGATATTGCCAAAAAATATTCTACCGTGCAGGTCTAGTGGTCATATTACTTTAGGGTACTGGGGTTGGATGTCCTCGATGGGTCCTGGTGGGTTGGTTGAAGTAGGTGCTCTTATTATTATTATCTATGTTTTATTACATTTTAAGTCTGTATTTTAGTGGTTTCAATTATACTTAGGTATATATACTCCGGTATAGATAACTTGGAATAATTAAAACCTATATACTTATACCTATATACCTATTATATACTATATACTTATACCTATATACCTATTATATACTATATACTTATACCTATATACTTACTATCTAATATATAGGTAAATTTAAGCAAATAAATGACTATTATTACTATTTATAATAAAAGTTGGAATATGTTGCGCCATTTCTTCGCACTAGTGCCTAGGAACTAAAAGATGTAGGTAATTATGTGGCATCATTTTGAGAAATAAAGAAATTAAACTGTAAATAAGTGAGTGATGTTATTGTTAACGAAATGAGAAGTTATTACATTTTTGCATATAGTATAATTTCTAAACGTTAACATGGTGATTCACTACACTTTAGTTACTGAAAGTTAATTAGTTTACCTGCGTCCATACTTGTCTGATTTAAACATCCAGAAGGATAATATTGAATAACCTATTAATTATATAAAGAATGTTTAATGTATAAACCTAAACGTATTGCACTCGGCTACGCCCGCTTGGATTTCAATTATCCCGCACAATAGTATATGACTATTCTTAGGTCTACTAAATAAATCTGTTTAACTGTTTAGAATTAGTTTAGTTACAAACATTGTGACTCGAGATTTTTTAGATACTTTCTTCTACGACACAACACAACTAAATTATTTATTTACTGAACAATTATATCATTGAAACAATGATGTTGTTTTATTTTCCATATTATTATTATTTTTGAGATTACGGAACACTTAGTATAAAAGTCGTGTTTGTGATATTAAAGAACCATACGGTTCTTTAATTTAATAATAAAATAAAGAACTTAAATAAAACTAATAATTAATCAAACCGCCTATATCAATTTAGCTGCGGTTCGAACTTGCAACCTTCGCATTGCCATTACGCCTATAATACCACTCAACTACGTGAGCCTGTGCTATATTGGTGTTTACCTTCTCATTCGATGGCAGGCAAATCACTCACTAACACATATTCAATCGTTCACAATTCACTGGCACACATAAACACAAAAACGCACACATATGTGACTTCAAAGAAATGAGTTATTGTTATTGATATTGACTGTTCTCACACATATGTAAAACATACGGGTGCTTCTTCCACTTGACTCAAATCATAAATAGATTGTATTAGATGGTTAGGCTATCATTTTTGTTTTGTGTACGTAGTGGCACCTAAGGAGTAAAAAGTTTAATCGTCAATAATACATAGTTAAGAGCGATTATATTATCCATGGGGGTGGAGGGAGGTATGTAATTAGTCAGACGGCCAACTTTCTCGGCTTAAACAGATTCAGCGCTTCGAACTGCAGCAAGGAGGAGTTATAACGAGCGTATAATAGACTGATTGGGCCCTGTTCGCCCTTTATTATATATGTACGATTAAAGTTGCAAATAATATGCAAGAATACACATAACATAACATAACATAAACTCACACCTATATCCCCGAAGGGGTAGGCAGAGGTGCTAGCACCCACATTTCGCCAGTTTATCCCAATGTAGGTGGTAAGCCCATTGCCATTAACCGGACACTTATAAACCTGCGATAAATACACACATAACTTTGAAGTGCATCAAAAAGTCATTGGTGTGTGCCATGGTATAACCTGGGATCGAACCCGAGTCCTCGTCTCAGCAATCCAATGCCCATACCATTAGACTACCGCGGTTTTTAAAGTTATCTATCTATCTATCTATCTATCTATCTATCTATCCATCATAATCAATATTTACTAATGTTCAGAGCCCCAGCTATTTATCTACGCATTTCAAACATTATTCGTGTACAATCACGTACTCAAGTGGCAGTAGATTCGTCACGGAGGCGACATGCTCGTGCACGCATGTTTGCGCACGGTGCGCGGTGTGCGCTACGGACTGACGCGATTGGCGCACGTACGCGATGTCATTACTCGGACATGCTCGTCCCGTGACGGGTACAGGCGAGCGGAGAAGTGGTAACAACTGTTTATTTACAGTCACAAATAATCCAGATTTTAACTATTATATAATTTATTTTTGCTTTAATACTAATATGCGAAAAACTTAGTAGTAAAAGAACTTACAATATTTTACATAGATTTTTGTGTATTTTATCAACGCAATAAAACATCATTCATAAATGCATTATTTGATTTTAAAAAAATCTTAGTATCCAAGTCGCTTAGTCGCTTACGTTATGAATATTTTTTCTAAGCATCGTTTAACATTTTTCTTCATGACTATACTCACGTTTTCCATTGACTTTCATGCAGTCCCTGTATTATATACGAAAGATGATGAGACAATAGACACTGGCATTCAAATATATTTTTTTTTCTTTATCATTTTATATTTTTACACATACGGAAACACACCTTGCAGATACCTAACACTTTTTGAAAAAATAACACTACTATTATAGGTAACACAAAGATAAATAATAATGGTATTTCAAAAAAACATAACACAATTATATTTATTCTGGTTCTAGACTTCATTTAGGTCTAGACAACGTTCTATAAAATAAATTACTTTACTTATTTAGCTATTAATTTTGATCGTGATTGTAAATACACAAAAAGAAAGAAAAGCCCGCTGAGTTTCTTGCCGGAGTCTTCTCAGGCCGGGGCCGCGTTTCGAACCGGTGGTCCATTTGCTCACTAATTTATAAAATATTGTTGATATTGACAATTTGTAAGTGCCTTTTAGTGGTCTATATAGAATAATTTTTTTTTTTTTTTTTTTTTATACTACGTAGGTGGCAGTCAAGCACACGGCCCACCTGATGGAAAGCGGCCACCGTGGCCTATGAACGTATGCAACACTAAGGGTGTCACACACGCGCTGCCCACCCTGAAGGGAAAGGGGGAGAGCTGGGAAGGGGTGGGGAGGCTAGGAAGGGGAGGGGAAGGAGGGGTATAGTGAGCTCTGGCTACCCTACTTACCGGCGGGAACACAACACGATGGTTATTATGACTGCGGTCTTCTGTAGGGCGGAGGTACTTCCCCAGTTGGACAGCTCATTTCGGACGGGAGATACCGACGTGTCCTACCTCCGTCAACGTTATTTTTAAATTTTGAATTATGAAATTCAAAAAAAATTGTTTTCGTGTACAGTCACTCACAAAAGTGCTATAATAAACAGTGAAATGAGTGAGAATCAAATCAAGTTCACGATAATCGCATGTTTGCTTTAATAAAAAGTTTGAGAACCATAATGTCCCATCATCGGGTGAATTAGCGAAGAGGTCGGCCTACCGCAGCCGACTAACTATGTAGATATATATACATTCGCATTCCACGACTTATTGACGATGTTTGATTTTAATGTCTTTTGATAATGTTTTTTATACCACTTAGGTGGCAAACAAGTCCACTTGACGGAAAGTGGTTACCATGGCCTATGGACTTTTGCACCACAAGAGTATGCGAGTTACATTACACAAAACCTAGGTGTGAGAAATTGAAAGAGTATAATGAACCGTGAACCGTTTTTTTTATAGACCTATCAACTTGTTAGAAACAATCGGTTGTCATAAAAAGTGAATATTTAAATTTATTTGACATTTTAACGTGGTAATGAAGAGACAGTTGTTCTATCTACCATAGTAAAATATTATAGCTTATGGTTTTGATTTTTCGACAACTTTCTATTAAACCATAACCACCCATATACCTGTATTTGCAATTATAATAATAAATGAATAAAGAATCTACATTAATAATAATAATAAAGCTGAGGAGAGGAGTTTGTTGGTTTGAACGTCTTATTCTAAAACTGTGTTATTTAAAACATTGTTTTTGTATTTGATAACCCAATTTTTATTTTGTATACTATAACAACCGAGGAATAAGAAAAATAAATGAGAAAAACGTAACCAAGTGATATCACCAGTGACTGTGTTAGTAGGTTGTGGAGTAGGTCAGATGAAAGTAGCACCACACATTTACGAACAATATCAATAAGTATCAGGCAAGATTGACATGGTCTTATAAACAAAAGATAGCTGTTCTACGTTGCCCTGAATAACATCCACAGATATCTAATCATAACCCTCTCATCAAACGCAATATTCATTTCAACACTTCATACTTCCATCAAGATTTTTCCCATCTTCTTTATAAACTGAAAACAATCTAAAACAATTGCTAAAATTACATATAGGAACGCAATCTCCACAAGAATGCCACAAAAGATGAGATGTGGAGGGTTACCGTGCTCTACACGATAACCCTCAACCGCTCAACGACTAAAATTGACACAGCAAGCGCACGACTAGCTAAAATTGACACTGACAACCGCGCTCTATCCTATTTCACCTACGTCATAACAGTCAGTACTACTGTCTTTGTCTTTCATAAATAAAAAGAGCGAGATGAAAAAGTATCTAGATAGGTACTCATGTAGTAGGACAGTATTCAATTTCGAAATCATGATACAATCGAGTACTTATACGCTACCAATATGAGAGGCGAAAATTGGCTGTACCCATGATAGTATGACCGAAGCTATACTTAGTTGGATGTTATACAGATAAAAAAGTTGTCAAGCATAAGATGGTAGTGACTTTTGAAGTAAAAAATATGTTAATATAATATATGACTAGTTAAACAGTTTCGAAATTTACCTTGCAATATAAATATATTTATTAAACATGTCCTTTAAATTAGAATTTAAATAAAATATGCAAAACGAATAAAACTAAAACTAATGACACTTAAAAATTAAAATATGGTAACCTTGACACTCATAGTTGGTTACCAGATTATATTTTAACTGACTTTAAAAAAGGTAGGAGTTACTCTTTAGTTTTTTTTATTTATGTTCAGCTTTTCCAAACAATTCCATTTCTTTTTTGCATGACTTGGTATCGTATATTCTGAAATGTGGAAAAAAAACACTAAAAAAGCCGACAAGCAGACCCCAGACTTCGAAGTGAAAGATTCGAAGGCGACTGAGCCTAACGCAACTATGATGATGATAATTCTAAAAATCCAACTACTCAGAAACCCAACAAAATAGTCATAAAGCTTGCCAAACAACTCACCAGTACACCACACAAGCTAGTCAACACCCAAAGCGTTGCTCGTGAAACGATATTGCCATATCATCAGCACCTAGTTATTTGCTCTCCAATCGTGTGAGAAAAACGTTACACAGCCATCGAACCTACAATTTGCTGTGGAATGTCAAATGTTGAGAAACTATACTACTTAATACTAGAGGGCGTTTTTTAAGTCACACGTGACGGCCGTTTGATTACACTGTGTGTACTGTAATCAGATGAAAGTATCGAAATAATATCATTGACATTATTGAAGCTTATAATAAAGGATGTTCTGATTATAAAATTATGATATGAGTTTTGAATTATTACATGAGTGTATTTTATGAAATTAATTGGATGTTGGGTGCCTCAAGATGATCTTTAGGACGGAAGTAAACTTATCTGCAAGTAACTTATGATTGGAGCTTCGGTAGCTTAGTGGTTATGATCGAGAGGTCCCAGATTCGGATCGTCGCCATTACACTATTGACGTGAACCGCCTGAGGTGAGGTAGTAGTCAACATATTCCTTGCACACAGGCAGATCCGGGGTCATCTCTGTTGTAATCACCCCCTTCGGGTATAGGGACCACAGTGCCCCATTTAGCTCCAGGATAAGGGGAGGCGCACTTTGCGTTCAGGACAAAGAACACTCTCCTATAAAAACCAGGATAAAGTACTTTATAAAGAAAAAATGGGTAGAAGAGCGAACCCTGGACTTCAAAATCTTATTACAACCGTGATTGGCATTGTTGGCGAATAATGTTGACTGCACTTAATCAATAAATACAGGTATATACTATAGAATTTTCACCATTTTTAAGTTTGGATAAAAATATTATATGCAAAGTTTATGGTTTAAATTAATTCATGTGCCTGCCTACGCATAAACACAATTCTAACATTATACTACAAGCAAGGGTCGGAAGTCAGAAGAAACATTTTACGACGCATAAAATCTTTATCTATCAAATAATATCTTGCCACTATCAGAATATAACACTTGCTAACAAGGAATCATCGCACATGACCACTTTGAAACATTTTGTTTGACGGGTGTCAGTTTGGAGAAGCGCTTATCAGACCACCTCGAGCCGCGCAAGGGTTAACTTTATCTGTCAAAGGAAAATCACTTCTATGCCCATGCAATAAAGGTCATATAGAGCAATTAGTAATTTCTGTGGCCTTTTACAAAGGCCGTGACAGACGGTCACTTGACGAATTCCTTTATGCCATAATGTCTATGAAGCTAATAATGATATACCTTAAATCTATGATCATAAAGTTCATTATCATATGATTTCTATAGAAGTATTCAACTTCATTCAATAGTCATGAAGATGTCAGTCGCGGTATCGAATGACATACGGTTCGAAATTTAAATATCGTGCTGGGAAGAGATTTCACTGCTGTTGAGTAGCGTCTGACGTGACGGTACGTCTAGGCCCGTCATGACCCGTCATGACCCGTCACATCCCGTCATGTGCCGTCACGTCCCGTCATGCTAGAGTAACCCCAGTTTACACGAATGACATATTTCTACCCGTGATATGTAAATGTTTCAGATTATTGGACATGAACTTTCGCTTTGGATATGAAATTTACATATTAAGCTTTGAACTTAAGCGGTTAGGGATTAGTTAAGGTTTTGAGTACATTTTTAAATAAAATGTAGAGTGTTAAGGAAAAGCTCCCAAAATCGAAAACGATTTTAACAAAATTGGGCTACCTTTTATTAATGTATTTTTTTTCTTAGGTACCTACCATGATTTTTACGTCTACTCAGACCTGTTCTGTTGAGTAGTTATGTTGGCAGAACTACTGGTAATTTTTTTCCCATACCCCTTTTCTTGCCATTATTTACGCAATAATGTTATTTGAAGGGTTTAAAAATCATAGTACCTACCATTAAAGTATATTACGATAAAAAATGGCCCAATTTTGGTCAGTAGTAGATATTCCCTGTAGGTATTCGTTAGGGAAACGTTACGTAACAAGATGGAGTAGGTAAAAAAGTTTTGTCAAAGGCATCACCGTCTTGGAATAGATTCTCCAAGACACCGAAACCACCAAAATGCAGTTATAGCGCATCGCCGTTTTTGGGAATCGAGCTTGCGACACTACCATATTTTTATTTACAAATGACTGCTAGTAACATGCGTACGTACCTATATATAAATTATAACGTCGGGGATAGTGCAAAGCCGCGAATCTACCATATGTAAAGGCCGCGTATCTGCAATAGATCAAATTTTACAGAGGAAGGTTAAAACTTAATAACTTTATTAATTTAATGAATTTTAAGCTCATTTTTACATAGAAAGTAATTATTAATGTGTTCTATCTCTTGTTAGAATAATATAGCAATTTATGTAAATAATTAAGGCCCTACGACAAATACGCGGATTTGCTTTGACCATAAACTTATAATATTGGAACTTAAGAGGAAGGTACGTGGTTATGAATTAAATAAATGTTATTATTTTAACAACAATATTTATAAAATGTTGAAAATAAAACTATTCTAAATTAATGTAGAATCTGTAACTCTTACAAGAGTTAGATAATATGAATGTAACAAAACTAACATAAACTTTTCCTCTAAAATCTCTTTGAATTGCTCTTATAAACATTGATAGAACTTAAGTATCAAAACTAGTTTAATTAAATCTTATATTCATTCAGACGATATCAGCCTTAGTAATTTCAATTGGAATACTTAGGAATATCACAAATCCTAAACTTATTAATAAAATATTATATAAAAAATCAGTCTAAGTGCCAACAGTATTAGGCACTTGATTGTACATAATAATTAAAATCAAATTATAAAAAAATTAAAAGACTGATTTTTTATATAATATTCAACGCCTAACTTCGAGCAACACGAAAAATCCAATCTTGATTATTTGTGATAATCAATCATAAATAAAAAGCCGCGGTAGCCTAGTGGTATGGGTAATGGACTGCTGAGACGAGGTCTCGAGTTCGATCCCAGGCTTACCATGGCACACACCAATGACTTTTCGATGCTTTTCGAAGTTATGTGTGTATTTATCGCAGGTTTATAAGTGCCTTGGAGAGCACGTTAAGTCGTCGGTCCCGGTTGCCATACAAACATCTATGGCAGTCGTTACGGGTAGTTGGAGCCCTCAAAAGTCCAACCAGCCTAACTTGGAACTTCGATATCGCCATTGGTCATTAGATCATTGGTTGTGGAGGTCAGATGGCAGTCGCTTCACGGAAAATATCGAAGTTCAGCAGCATCACAGTTAGTCACTGGCTATTAGCCTAGACATCGCCAAAGCGTTCGATAGAGTCTGGCACAAATCGCTTCTTTCCAAACTACCAGCCTTCGGTCTGCCTCTGAGACTGTGCAATTGGGTTGCTAGCTTCCTGCAGGGGCGCCGTATTCGCGTTCTCTGTGATGGACGAGCATCGGAGTTCCTGCAGGTAAATGCTGGTGTGCCGCAGGGGTCCGTCTTATCACCCACTCTCTTTCTTCTGCATATCAATGACATGCTGTCCACCGGCAGCATCCACTGCTATGCAGACGATAGCACTGTACACGGGAGTTACCACGGACATTCAATGCCAAGAAGACGCAAGGCATGCGCGTTTTCAGCAAAGACATCTCCTTTCCTTCCTCCTCCCACTCTTCAGAGCACACCACTGCCATTACAGGACAACCTCAATATACTCGGTATGGACGTGCGCTGCAAACTGAACAACAAGAACTATATCGAGAGCATCATCAAAACAGCTTCGCGTAAACTCGGAGTCCTGAACAGAGTGAGACGTTTTTTCACGCCGGAGCAGCGGTGTCTTCTTTATAAGACACAAATTCGCTCCTGCGTGGAATACTGCTCGCATCTCTGGGATGGCTCTGCAAAGTACTTATTAGATGCTCTCGACAGGTTGCAGCGACGTGCGGTCCGCATTATTAGGAGTCCTGAGGTCACAAATTCCCTCGAGCCTTTGCAGATGCGTAGAGATGTTGCGTTCTTGGCAGTATTTTACCGTCTCTACCATGGTGAATGTTCTGATGAGCTCTTCCAATTAATCCCACCCTCCCCTTTCCTACACAGGACAACGCGTGCAGGGCTTAGGTGTCACTCGCATACGGTACAGAATATTCAATCAAGAACCAAGCGGTTCGGTGAGTCTTTTCTCTGCCGTACCATTAAGTCCTGGAATTCCTTGCCGGCGCACGTGTCTCCTTCTTCCTACAGTCCCGGGTCCATTAAGCGGGGCGTGAAAAAGCATCTGATGAGGCCGTCACGCTGAGCGCCACCGTTGTAGCACTGAACGTGTTTCCCTCCCTCATTTTCTTTAAATAATCAATATAAAAAGAAGCGTAAGTTGATGCTGTTAAATCCGTAGTTGTCTCATCAAACCAATAACACTTTACATTATTAGTGCCCAGATTGTAAATTGTGAAATTATGAACCATAAGCTTTGTTTTAAAATACAGTGCACTAGCTTTCAAAAATGGACACAGTTTCACAGTTTGTAAGTCAGCAGTGATAAGATGAAGTGTTCCATTTTTCGCTCTTTCTTTGTCTAAAGTCTTTTCTTGTCTAGCTAAATCTTTTCGTGACAAGTGTTGCTGATATTTTTCTTCACTAATATTACCTACTCTATACGAACAACATAGATCACATGCATCATATTGCATCATGCATCATGCAAAATTAAACCACAAACTCGTTGCGCGTGTCTCCAGATCAATTACGCGGTGCTGACACTAGCTCGCGAAAGATACGCAGTGTTGTTACTGGGCGATTCCTGGCTTTCGATTGGTCAAAATGAACTCGTGTCAAGGCGGTGGCAGCCGATCAAGATGTTGCGGAATTTGCCCGCGAAACTTAAATTTGGCTACATTTGTCGGATACGCGGAATTATCCAATGCAAGTTACGCGGAGTTGCACTATCCCCGACGATAAGTAGTAGTAGTAAGTATTATAGGTAGAAATGAATAAAAAAAAAACAAATTACATAATTCACAATGCTCAATATTCTCGTTAAGTACCTATTAAGGTTCAATGATACCAAATTAGTTACATTACGGTGCATAATTTTATAATGAAATTATTACGTTATTGATTTGAATCCACTACAAGTATAGTACTGCGTAGTTATAAAAGGTTGACTGCTAGAACCTTCACATATAGAAAAAAAATTTAAAATATTGTTACGCGAATCCAGTGCCAAAATGGCGGGTCGAATAATACTTTTACTCGTCATCTTCAAGCCATTATCTCAATCAATTCCTGTACATTCCTGTCAGATATCATTTCCTCAGTCACTCCCTTCTTTGCCATATCTTCTTCCACACAATCCGTATCTTTTTTTGACCCGACTTCTGCTCTGAAAGCCTTCTACATTGATACTTTAAACTTTTTATACAACATTACTTTTATCTCTTCTCATAGTACCTATGTCTTAACCACGACCGTTGTTTACTTCTCAATTTTTCATTTAGGTACTGGTTCCATATGTATCGAATAATATTTTAACTATGTCCTGGGCCCTTTAAGCCTTTGATGAGGCCATCAACCTGAGCGCCACCATTGTAATACTGTACGTGTTTGTAATGGTGACCCTCTTTCCTGAGACTTTGCCTATAGCTTACCATCAGGCGAGGTGAAGTCAAATTGACGTGTCTCATATTTTTTTCTTATTACTTATATAAAAAGAAACTACTCATTTCAAAAATGAGACCACCACGTCTTGCAAGGAACACGATAATCATATTACGATTTAGAAAATTTCTCTGAAAATATGCATGTTCGTGCCTACTTCTGAGCCTCGTTATTTACTACTAATATTAGCGAAATTACTTATTTCCGCATCCAAAGTAATCTCCGGGACATAAAATAAAACGCAATCTCAACATCCGCGGCTATCACAACCCGTTTGAACAAACAAACTAACAAAATATAAAAAGTAATAAACGGATCATATCTCACGTATCGGAGTGTCATTATGGAGATTGTCCAATCGTAATCGTAGCCAGGCGATAACTACGTGACTTATCTCCTTCAGATTTTGTTATAAAGCTTGGGTGTCGTTGTAAGATGAGCGAGGTTTGAATGTCATATAAGTTTTTCGGCCCCACGTAACAGTGCCCATGCCATCAATAAGCGATTTGTTAAATTTTAATTAGCACTACATTACAGTCTGTCGATGTCAATTGCTAAGATGGGATAGCCTTTTTGTTCTACTCAAGCATGATTCATGAAAGGAACTACTTTAAAAATACAACAAATCTTGTGACCACATTGATTAAATTACGATTCTGAGTGCCAAATTAACTACCAGTTCACTGGAAATCTCTTCTCCTCTTCATCCTAATACCAAACCTCGGTTGCATCCTAAGATTTTGAGAACCCAGGAACCGCTATTTAATTTCTCAAACAAGAAAATGCCGATTTACAACAGCCGACCTAAGGATACAGGGTAAAGTCAGTCCCGTGTTTGTAAACGAACATCTTACTCTTTTTAACAAAAACTTGCTGAAAAAAACTAAGGAAATTGCCACTTCAAAGGAGTACCAATATACATGGGTAAAAAACTGCAGAATCTACGTAAGGAAGGCAGCAACACTCCCAGCGCTTCAAATCGTAGACGAAATAGATCTAAGGAAAATTATTTAACGCGATCTTATGGTCGACACCTGGTATCGTACACTTACATTTACACCCTTCGTCACTTTGATAACAAAGTAGTACTTGTTTTTATTTTATATAATGTTTTGCTACTTATATGTATATTAAGTAGTAGCCTATTTAGTAAGTCCAATTTAAGCAAAAGAGTTGTTTGTGTGATTTTGTTTGTCCCTTCTAGGCGTTCTGAATTCTATAAGTTGTTTACTATCGAACAGTGTTGCTCCGAGGTGGTACTTGCGCACCTAATCTCAGTTCGCTCAACCAGGGTGCATGCATGTTTTGTAAATACAATGATCGGTTTCTATTTCATGATCGGGGAGGCAATGAATCAATTCATTAGCTGCACACACTCAATTTTAATCCATTCAGGAAAGTCAATTTACATTAATAATTATAGTCAAATAGTCTCTTAGGTCAAATACCAATACAATCTTAATATATTTCCATGCGCACTTTTCAAACCTGCAAATATTGATTCAACAGTTCCTGCGTTCTATATAATGGTAGAAATATATTGTTTTTCTTATCATTTTAACAAAAATCATCTGGATTCGATTGCAATGGAATTGAGTGCACTTTCACGCGCTGTATTGACTTTACCGACGCGTTGCCTGTCACTACCTCACATTATTTATTTTTGCAAACTTGTCGTACTTTCATTTACTACAAAGTGTTGTTATTACCTTAACAGACTGACTTTGTTTAGAACGGGGCGTGAATTATTGCGAAATAATAATACTTATAACATATTGTATTCGGCGAATCAAACATTACTTATTGCATCAGAAAGAAGTAGGTATGGGGGTACTTTCATATCCATTGCGTCTGCGGTTATATTGGTGAATTTCTAAATCTGTGTTATGGCGACTTGTAATTTAAATGTTTATTATCAGAATTGTCGCGGTCTTAGGACTAAGGTGTTGCCATTTCAACAAGCCATATTGAGTAGCGACTATGATTTAATTATTATCACTGAAACTTGGCTGCATGGCGGTATTTTGGATGGGGAATTGTGTGATCATAACTATGATGTGTTCCGACATGATTGTGACCTAATTGCCGCCAATAAGACTATAGGTGGAGGTGTCATGATACTTGCGCGCCACACTCTTGGCGCATGGTGTATTGAGCCTGAACCCGGTACTATCATAGACATGCTAACAATAGTAATTCCATCGAGGTGTCTGTCCGCGAATGCCGATCTGTATGTTAGTGTTGTGTACATACCGCCCGACGTACGTCTCATACCCCCCGGCGTTGAGGCCGTTTTAAGAAATGTGAGGGCGACGGTCACTCGGAGTGTTAAGTTCTGTAACTACTTGTTGCTGGGTGATTTTAACCTCCCATGCATAGAATGGAGTTCCGGTGGTCCTAGATTCCTGAAGCGAGGGTCAGTGGAGGTTCAGGAAGCAGGAATGTTACTGGTAAATGAATTGGGTTTTCTGGGTTTTTCGCAGTACAACACGCTAGTTAACTATGCAAACAATACATTGGACTTAGCTTTCTGTAATCTACCGTTACAATTAGAAAAATGCACGGTACCCATTACGAAAATTGATCCAGCGCATCCCGTGTTTACTTTGGAAGTTCTTGACCTAATGGTTACTCCCTTTAGGGAAAAATATACACCTAGGCCTAATTTTAGAAAATCTAACTTCAACTTTTTAAACGAGCATTACGACACCATTGACTGGCCCACAGTATTGAGCGTGGGTACGATTGAGGAAGCCATGCACATGTTTTACCAAACAATCCGAGAAGGAATTGAATTATATGTTCCAGTAACTGGTTATTTAGGTACACGAAAATACCCCGTGTGGTATAGTAGACCTTTGATAAAAATAATAAAGGACAAATCAAAGGTGCACTCACGTTGGAAGCGTTTTGGTAATTTGCGCGACCGTGACGAGTTTAAATTATTGCGATCGAGGCAACGGGCTGTGCAGCAAACGTGTTTTAGTAATTACGTTAAGGCAACAGAAGCTGCCCTTAAGCTTAGACCTAAGAACTTTTGGGCTTATATCAAGTCTGTGCGCGGTGGCTCTAACTATCCGAAGCAATTAATATACAGAAATACTAGCTATTCCGACGAACGTTCTATTTGTGAAGCATTTAATGCATATTTTCACAGCGTATTCACTGCTCAAACTGACAATACTAACTATAATGTTCTTACGGATTGTGATGAAGCAAACTGTGACATAATCACTAGTCTACAGGTGAATCTGAGTACTGTGGAAAGGGCACTAGTCTCGCTTGACACTGATAAGGGACCGGGTTGCGATGGGATTCCTTCAGTCTTTTGGAAGGGTTGTGCGAAGTCTCTAGCAAATCCAATACATATAATTTTCAATCGTTCTCTCAGAGAAGGTATCTTTCCTGAAGCCTGGAAAAAGGCAAACATAATACCCATTTTTAAGAAAGGCTCACGCATCAACATTGAAAACTATAGGGGCATTTCTATCCTAAATACCCTAGGAAAGGTACTCGAGAAATTGGTGTACAACGCTATATACCCTTATATTGCGGCTGGTATACCAAACACACAGCATGGATTTCTTCGGAAACGATCCACTATCTCTAATTTAGCATGCTTTTCTACCTTTCCTCTTAAAAACACAGACAGTGGTGGGCAGGTTGACGTCATCTATACTGATTTTGAGAAGGCGTTTGATCGTGTAGATCATGTCATCCTGCTCAAAAAACTATATAGACTTGGTATACGCGGGGACTTATTGAGATGGGTCGAATCGTATTTGCACAAAAGATCTCAAGCGGTAGTAATTGGCGGCTATCGCTCGGACTTTGTTGAGGTTCCCAGTGGCGTTCCACAGGGATCCCATTTGGGATCATTATTCTATAATGCCTATCTATTTGATATTGGCGAAGTTATTAAAAAATCAAAATATCTTATGTATGCGGATGACAAGAAAATACATCGTAGTATTAATAGCATAGTTCACTGTGAGGCTCTCCAAGCTGATCTAGATAGTTTAAGCGATTACTACAAAATTAATAAAATTACAGTAAATGTTAAGAAGTGCCAATTCGTTAGTTACACTCGCAGGCGGAATCCAGTTAATTTTCAATATAATTTTAATGGAATCGCCATAGAAAAGGTCACCACAGTGCGTGACTTGGGCGTAAGGTTCGACTCTAAACTAACTTTCTCTGATCATGTTGACCGTATAACTACAACAGCCTTCAAAAATCTGGGTTTTGTTTTAAGAACCTGCAAGCCCTTTAAAGATATTGGTTCACTTAAAACAGTCTACTTTGCATATGTACGCAGCATACTAGAGTATGCGTGCCCCATTTGGTCACCAATCTATGTTATTTACAAAAATCAACTTGAGCGCATTCAGAAAATATTTTTTAACCATCTTAATTATCGCAGCCGTGCACTTCCGATGTCTTACCGACAAAGTTGTACTACGTATAACATCTTATCGCTGGACGATCGACGCAAAATTCTAGACATGTGCCTACTGCACGATATAATCAATGGGCGCCTCGACTGTCCCGACTTGCTGGCGCAGGTGGCGTTCAATGCCCCACTCCGACGCACACGACATACACCATTACTGCATGCACCTCGGCACTCAACTAACTGCTCCCAGAACACTGTTCTTACGCGCATAGCACGTACGCATAATGCTACTTTTAATGAGATTGACCTATTTTCATGCTCTAAGGGGACATTCAAGCATCAAATAACAAATAAACTGAAACAAAATGTAATTTAATCGAAGGGTGTATAGACTACTCAATTACGTTTGTGTGTGGCATGCCGCACGAATAAGTCAAAATGAAACATCAGCATTCAAAAGTGCACTATTACAGTTAGTTACATTCTAATATTACTCATTAAATTCATATTCAATATCAGCTTATTCGTCGTGGCATTCCGCTTTTCGCTAATAATTTAGGTATATTAAATAAGTTGCATGTAAAAAAAAAAAAAAATATTGTCCGTTCACTAGCCGTTCACTACACTTATTATTATAGTAATGGAAAACCTGTCATTAGCCTTACTTTCTGTTTAAAATTTATGTGTTTACTAACTGTATCGCTGTTGGTTTTCAAAATAAATAAATAAATAAATAAATAAATATTTCTCCTTTCAATAATTTGGTTAACTATGACTTCTGAAAGTATTTTACCATCTGACCTCTTGCTCTAGAGAAAGAAACTTGGGCCAGGATCTCACTCATCAGCAGGTGTTACCGATTTACAAGTGAAGTTATTGCAGGAGGCTTAACTACTTAATTTCTAACAAATATTCTTGGAATTATATTACGAGTCTCATCTCTACTATCTGTATTACATTCATTTTACAATCAGACCTCGCCTTACGTCTACTTATATTCTCATAATCCGAAGCTAGTAATGTTCAGTTTGAACAAGAAAATTGCATGTGAAATTGTCATGGACACGTCGCCGGTTGTTTCAATTGTTGGTCTTAGACTACGTGATGTTTTTTTATTTAACTATGATTACTATACAAGTCAATTTACGATTGGTAACTTGTGTTTATTACAAAACTAGTTGACCCGTGCAACTTCGTCTGCGTCACCCCGTTTTTGCAACATTTTTCATTCCTGTTCCGCACCTGTAAGTCGTAGCAAGATGTTATATACATATAAACCTTCCTCTTTAACCATTCTATCTATTAAAAAAACCGCATCAATATCTGTTGCGTAGTTTAAAAGATTTAAGCGTACAAAGGGACATAGGGACAAAGAACGTGACTTTGTTTTATACTATGTAGTGATAATGTAGATTTAAGTGTAGGTACCTAGGAGGGGACGTAGTAAGCCTTCCCGAATAGCGAAACCTGTGCTCGGGCCCTCTCCGTGAGTAGCGGCGATGCCGTGATATAATATCCTAGTGTCAGTGGTCGCTCATCTCATATCCTTATAATTAATAATATCCAACATCCAACTACTTGTAAGAACGAAGTTTGATAACCTTTGACCCGCAGGACCTGTTCTGATGATGAATGGCGTCCGTCTAATGAGCCGTCACCGAGACACGGCCGTAACATCGTGACATCGATTTGCACGCTGTCATGCGCATGGGCAGGTACTGGTTAGCACAAAAGTGTTATGATTATTTTTTATTATAGGTATATTTTTATGTGCCTTTTGAATGATCACCGGTTTGATTAATAACAATGAGACATCAACATCACAATATTAGTCTCAGTTACTCCTAAGTTTTAGCTTTAAAGTCCAGCGTCTACCTAGGTTTTCTTTTTTTACTGCATGTCAAATGACTACATGCAGTAGGATGTAGATTTATCGGTCTTCACTCTAGCTTCTTATTATCCTTTGATATATGATAAATAAATCTTTCACAATAAAATTGTGGCTAAGCCAGTGCTGCATTAACTCAATCAATATTTATTTCATTGCCATTTGCCATCATTCGTTAATAGCGTTCAAGTACAGTAAACAATAGTAGTTAACTCTTAATGGTGTGTAAAACCAGTTAGTATTAAACTTGGATGTAATAACCAAATGTTTACATAAAATTTATTGCTACTAGAATAAGTTAAGAGTAATAAAGATGGATTTTAGTTAGGTAAACGGTTTGTAGATGTTTGATGATGATTATTGAGAGCTTCTGTGTTGGTGGATAGCAAAAAACTTGAAAATCGCAATTATATGGGTGTAGATTAAAGAGATATTTGCAATATCCTACCTGAAAAGAAGCCGAAACGTCGGGCTGAATTTAAACATTACCAAATATATGGCGATAGATTCCGTTAAAAGTGGTTTCATTTCAATATCCTTCCTATTTAATTTATGCGGGTAATTCAAGATGGCTGAACATTTTTCTTTTTTCTTTGGCTTCGCCCCTGGTGCTGCTCACGACCATAGGTCAAGGTAACGGTTACCTATCAGGTGGGCCATGTGCTGTCTGCCACACAAGCAGTATGAAAAATAACTTTAGTTAATGCAACTAAGTGTGTATTATCTAATTAGCTACGTTTGTTTACTCAAAGTCAGTCTTTTTCATCTGACAACATGTTTGATGTTATTGCATGACATTATTAAGCTTATTTTGTTGACGACTGTACAAAATGTCAGACAAATTGAAAAAGAATGATGTTAAAAGAAATATTAATCTGGGTAGGTAGGTCAACATAAAATTAAACGTTGCCTTAAACCTTCGCTATTATTTTCAAGATTTAGATACCTTGACAAAAAAAACTTTGATAAACATGAAATGTTAATATCAACAAATAATTAACTGGTAGAGACTAAAGGATTTGTTTTCTATGAATTTTTTATGAGTTACAAATTAAAATGTTAGGAATTTTTCATGATTCTTCATTGATTTTAAATTCAATTCAATATGACTTTTTTATTAAATATATAGTATGACTTTAAAAAGTGATAGCAACATTGACACAAACCAAGAAGCCTTTAGATTTCGATTTATATGCGTGAATTTCGGTGTTATTATTATACCTATACATAATAATATATTACTGTAAGTGACTGTACACAATTTAATTAAAACAATTAAAATAATTTAAACCCACACATAACTGTACACCTAAAACAATATCTCCATATTTCATTTAGACAATTCATTATTTTGACACATCGATTGTCATTTCTGAATAAATTTATTCATTACGCAACGGTACACTCGCGTACAAAATACATTGAATACCTCGCGTGTTTCATTTTATTAATTTGAACCGAGCACTTGAAATTGTATGAATCAAAACACGAACAGTGTCCGTCCGTCCGGCTGTGTGTATTTGTAATTAGCTTGTCAAATCGACGCGAGTAAAAGTGGAGACTGTTCGCCATGTAATATATTGTGAGTCACGTTTCTTGGGCAGTCAGTGTGGCCTTACCCTAAAATAATTAAAAAGAACGAAAGATTATAGACGACCTCCGTAGCGGTTGTGAACGCGCCTGCTACGCAGGAGGTGCGGGCTTGATTCCCGCTCAGTGCAATTATTTGTGTACATGAATATGAATATTTGCATTGGTCTGAATGGATCTATGTATATTATGTACGTATTAAAAAAATAATCTAGGTACATAATGTTTATCAGCATTATATAAACCATAATACAAGTTAGGTTAGCTTGCCATTGGTCTAGGTGGCGTTGCGTAGATTGTTCTAAAATATTTATTTATCTATTAAAAACAAATGTTAGTATTAAACACCATTTGAAACAGCTACCCTATTTATAGATTGATAATATAATTTGTGATAAATTAGCTGTTAATAGTGTTATGCTACGCCTTCATGAATTTTCCTTTAACTTGAGATGCTGTTAATGCGACCCAAGGGAACCTATGACCGGAGTAACATGTCTCTGTCCCTGTGAACGACTGTAAAAATGATTCGCATCGCTTCGTGAGTATGTTAACTATTTCATTGTAAACTGTCTAACACTATCCATTCAAATCCATTTAAGATTGGAAAATGTGAATTCTCAGACGAAACTTGAAGTCACGACCAGTCTCTTTCAGGGGAAGTACTCAGACCAACTAAGCTACCAGGCCTCGCCTGAAATATTCGACATTTCTCTTTAAGTCTTAGGGGGCGCTGTTGGAGCCATCGACCGATGGTCTTACGAAGGAAACAATGAATCATTACAATCATTTTTTAAACATTGTTTTTTGATTATACCGCACTTTACTTTATTCGCAGGTTCAAATCCCATCGGGGCAAACACTATTCCCAATCTTAAACCGATATGTTGACTAAGGCTGCCTTCACACTAGCGTTTATCCAGCGGAGGCGTTCGATGAACGTATACGCAGCGCAGACGCCGCGACGACGCGACGCATACGTCGCATTGTCGTGATGTCTCTGCTGGAACATTGAACGTTTCCTCTGCAGTAGCCTTAGCACGAAATACTATCGAAATCGTAATGTAAAGGTATCTACAGAACGGAGCATTGTGATTGGCGGGTTACACACGCACACAGGTTCACAAGAGGCATACTGCCAATCACAATCCTCCGTTCTCTCGAAACCTTTACATTACAGTTAATTGAACGCCCGTCGCTAGTGTGAAGACCCGATAAACGCTAGTGTGAAGGCAGCCTATATTAATACAGCCATGTCACTGTTTGTACTCCTAAAGTCAAACCACCTAATGCAAGCACGAAATCTCATTACGCCCTCCTTTTGACGTTCATATTTTCGACCTTTCGATATCAATCAAAAATTTCTCCAAGCTCGTAATCAAACGTTGTCATCTCTTATATTAAAAGGGTTTGCGTTTGCGTCACTGTTAGTTTTGTGCCTGTCACAATTTGCTGAACACTGATGACATTCCGATGGAAGCGTTTACTTTACATTTATTACAACGCAGCGGGTATTATTAGCTTGTTTGGTACACTGATGTAGAGATACTAGATGAGACTTCTTTGGATTCTGAAAAGTATTCTTGCTTTTTTTTTATTTATGGCACGTCAATTTGACTTCACCTCGCCTCATGTTAAGCTGAAGACAAAGTCTCATGAAAGAGCGGGCTCTTCAAATAGTGTCAAGAGCAACCTATCCTTGAAGGAAAGTTTTTAATATTTGAAGAAAAGTCAGAAAAAAACTTGACTACCAAATCCTATTGGTGAAAAACAGTTACAGATTACTTATCCAACTTTTTTGGCTTCCAATTACCCTTTACAACTGCTATAGATGTTCGTATGACATTCGTATGGTACGTAGATGTTCGTATGGCTTATCGTATTCTCCGAGGTACCACGAAATCAATGCGAATAGCCATATTCACATATATAAATTTTTGCACTAAGCAGGGATCGAATCCGCGTCTCTAATGTAGCAGTCGCAGTGAACGCCACGCCACAACGCCACAAAGGCTGTTATATCACTGTCACTATTTATTTCAGTGTGATTACTATATTCCAGATCTGATTGTGTATTCAAATTGTATTCAAATTATTAAAATCAAATACTTCTTACTTAGAATGGTCCTCTGTTTATTTCGATCCTACTCTAGAATATGTTTGTATGTTTGTCATTCAATCACGCTTTAACAGCTCAACGGATTTGATTAAAATTTGGTACAGTTATAAATTGAAATTTGAAATTACACATAGCCTTTATACACACAGGCACATGTTTTTTATCCTGGGAATAGGTTCCCATGAATTGCACGCTTGAATCCACGCGATTTTACAAAGTTAGCTAAGAAGTATTCAGCACTTAGCAGTATCACACTTCTCTGCTATAATATCCACATCTATAATCTCTATATCCCTGTCATCAAACCCAATAATAAACAGGCAAAAAAGTCACGCGTCCATTGCGCCTCCGATGGTACCGATAATTTTTCAACACACCATCTACTTATTACGATCATAGGTAGAACATTAACTAACGCACAGTCTTTTGAATCGTGAACCACCTTACGCACTTCAAACTCAACCTTAACCCCTATAAAACTAAGTTCAATTTCGAATAAAAAAGCTAATGATAAATTTTTTAACGGACATTCAAAATTGAGCTGTAATTTTAGGGCAATACGGTTTGTTTTTTGATGTGAGGGTAATGAAATGATGGCAGTATTTCAGCTAGACATCGGTCAAAG
Source organism: Pelosia muscerda (assembly GCA_963691645.1). Lineage (NCBI taxonomy): Eukaryota > Metazoa > Arthropoda > Insecta > Lepidoptera > Erebidae > Pelosia > Pelosia muscerda. The sequence continues at coordinate 11,125,011 of OY829114.1, read as the reverse complement.
AGTCGTGACCAGCCCATCCCAGGCACCTGACGTCCACCGCTGTCGGTTAATATATCCCCACCGATATACAAAAACAGTGTTTCAAAGATACTGTTTTAAATACCTGTACTTCAGCAATTATTACGTATTAACATGTTAGCAAACTTTATGTTGCGCAGAAGTAACATATATACCATACTAGCTGACCCGCGCAACTTCGTCTGCGTCACCCCGTTTTCGCAACATTTTTCACTTCTGCTCCTCACCAGTTGGTTGTAGCATGATGTTATTTACATATAAACCATTCTTTTTAACTATTCTATGTATTAAAAAAACCGTAGCAAAATAGGTACGATGTGTAGTTTTAAAGATTACCTGCGCAACTTCGTCTGCGTCACCCCCGTTTTCTCAACATTTTTCACTTCTGTTCCTCACCAGTTGGTTGTAGCATGATGTTATATACCTACATATAAACCTTCCTCTTCAATCACTCTTATCTATATATATGATAATGAATTGCTGTTCGTTAGTCTCGCTAAAACACGATCACGGCTGGTCCGATTTGTGGAAGTCCAGATAAGGATTAAAAAGTGAACAAATATGAAAATGCTCGGAATGGAGCAGCGGGAACGGGATCAGAAGTCCACGCAGGTAGAGCCGCAGGCAACAGCTAGTTTATTAAAAAAAACGCATCAAAATCCGTTGCGTAGTTTTAAAGATTTAAGCATACAAGGTGACATAGGGATAGGTATAGGGACAGAGAACGCGACTTTGATTTATAATAGGTACCTATGTAGTGATATGCAACATAATGTTTACCATATACCTATTTCCCTCACACCTATTTTACTACGGAGTAGGCAGAGGTTGTTATAGCTTGTGTAAACACATGCGTTAAACCAATTTATTTATGTACTGTGGATAAACCGCTGGTAAAGTCACTAACAAACCTATTATAAATTCTTAATAACAATAATTTTGATGAATCGATTTTGATTTATGACCCAGTCGTGGCCGTCGGATTTAGTGATAAATTCTAAACATATATTTGGAGAAGCCATAGTAAGTAGGTACATCTACATTCCCACGATGTTTGATAGCCCAAGGCAATAGCAGCTTCCGTAATACAAAAAACTACACGAATAGCCGATAACATTGCTTCCTATATAACTGTAGATTTGATTAACTGTTACTGGCGACTCTACTAGTGTGAATTACTGATCCCATTCTCGTGACTCGCGGGAACCTATTTTTTTTCCTGTGTAAAAATTCCCACGGATACTCCCTCGCCAAAGTCAAGCTGGCTAAAACCGCATGGCTGCCTCATGTTCGTTGTTATCAGTTGCTGAGGGTGAGGCAGCCTCTGTCATATCCCTCACGCCCTCACTGACCCAAGGCCATAAAAATCCCCTCTCAGGTGTGAGACTACGGTGTCCACATCTTTCCTCGAATAAGGACATCATGTTGCGGCGGCTGCTAAGGTGACAGGCGGGGAACCTATTCCTGGGATAAAAAAGCACGAGTGCTATTACAAGTTGTACTCTATCCCAGTGCCAAAGTTTCGTCTATTCCCACCTGTTCTGTTGGAAGAACTACTGGTAATTTTTTTCCTAACTACTCAACAAAACAGAACAGGTGGAAATTGCATTCCCATTTGTTCTGTGGACAGAACTAATGGGAAAACAATTACCAGTATTTCTGTCACCCGAACTACTCAATAGAACAGGTGGGAATGGATTCAAAGTTTGATCCAGAATTTCACGTGGAAAGAGGATTCAGCGTGGAAACGAATCATGTGTGATGGGGACCTTTGCACCGAGAGCGATCAAAGGCAAATTATTTGATTAGTACTGACATTTATAATTACATAGGTATTTATTTTTATTTAGTGTTAAAGTGACTTGTGCTATTAATTTGACATTTGTTACATTAAAAAAAATGCACCTGCAAATGGTTACATAAGTACTATTTTGTTACAATGTCTGTAATTTGACAGTGGTTGAGAATTAAAACAATTGGAGTCCTGAAGTTCTCGTCGATTTTCAGAGTTCCGTAACTCAAGAGGAAAAAACCTAAACATAATCTTGTGATATTTACGGACAGGTCACGAAAACCAGTGGCTGAGTTGACGTAACCTCTAAAAACTTAAAGTGACTACATTCACCTTGAACCTTTATGTAGATACTCGTCAATGTATCATTAATCGATCGAAAAAACGTAACTTGATAAGTGACGGCTATGCACGTCATGGGTTCCGTAGGAAAGAATACATTTCGTTTTGAGATCCTAGTTTATAATGCACTTGTAAGTAAACGTAAGTATTTATCAACACGACATGACAAATTATGTGTTAAGAAAAAAAAGTGTATCAGTTCCCAACATCTTAAATGGAGGTCATAATTTATAAGTTGCACTTGTCTGTGGCATCTTAGCTCCCGAACGGATGAACCGATTTCGATGTAGTTTTTTTTATTTGGAAGGCGAAACACTCGACTACGAGTGTTCTTAGATTGAAAACATGTAGGAGTGCTTTACTAGTTAGAGGCCCCACGACACGACTACGCTCGAGTTATTCACTTTTTTCTTTTTCGAAGTATTTTTGTGTCGGGGGCTTTTTAAATTTATAATTTTATGACTTGAATTATTGCCATATGGGCATCACACAGGATTATAAGCCACCGTTATACCTATTTGCGTTATTACACTGCAAATTGTATGCCTACCAATAGATAAAAAAGAAAGTTTCTAAAAATCAAATATCGTCTACATTGATCGGCAACAGAACCCTAAAACATGTTAATCTCCAGGCAAACTGCTGGAAAAAATAATTAATTTTGATATGATCACGACTCGGCTGTCACGAAAGGGTCACTTTTGAATTTTGAAATGTTATTTGAACTGTAATAACAGAATGCACCAAAACATTTATTCAATTAATTTTTTAAGCCATTTTGTATTTTTTTCCCTTTTCTCACTCCTCTTCCCCATTCGTGTACTTTCCGTAGTATTTTTTTTTAATTCGCGATAGGAGAACTAACTTCAATCGACACGCCACATACATATACGTAGTAATTATTTATTAATCTGTGGCGACGTTTTGTATCGACACTTTTTTATTGCATTATTTTTTTACCAACAAAGACTTATAGGTAAGTTCTTACATACATACAATCAGGTCTCTTTCAAAATGGTGTAAGCAGATATCACATGTTTTCACTTTCGTTTAATTTTTTCTACAGAAAATTGTCTTCTTACATGTTCTGGTTGTCTTTGACCTAATCTTGCATTAAGACATCCTCGATCTGATGACCCTACGTACTACTTGCTGGGCCCTTGGTTGTTCGTTTGTGCATTTTGACGTCATAAATACGGGGTGTTAGGGGAACGCTCTTGAAAACCAAAACCGGGGATATCAACTGACTACTCACTGAATATGTAAATTACCATGTCAATCTAAAACCAACTGACTAGTTTAAAAAAATCTAAGTAGTAAGATTTTTTTAAAGTTAGTTGTTAGTTTTTTTTATTGTAAGTAGGTACCTAATACTTTTTTTGGTACCTAAGTACTTTGATTTGTAAAACCTTTAGTGCGTGACAGGGGTTGTGGCACGAGTGTTATACCTACCTCTGGTGTTACACGCGCCCATAGGCAACGGTAACCACTTACCTACCATCAGGTGGGCCGCATGCGTGTCTGCGATCTAAGTTGTATAAAAAAAAGTAGCTTAATTTTAAAAATGGTCAGTATTGCCTCCTGTTTTCCTTATCGGGAGCACTTTTTCAGCCTTATCATTGTTAATTATGTTTCTATATTAAATACTAGTGTTAGACGTATGGGTGTAACTGAATGGGAATACTGCCGTAATTCCAGAATATAATTTCATGTGTTTTAGTTGGTTCGAATCCAATATAATCTCCCCAACCGGCTCTAGCGGGGGCTTACCCGCGGGGATTTTTCGCACGATAAAAAAAGTTAGTAGTATAGTTATCAATCCTTTTAGTTTCATATCCCTACGTAGGTACACTATGTTCCTATACGCACACACTTTCCCATAATTCCCATACAGCGTATAATCGTTACACATAGTTCACTTCGTCGTGACTGCGCCATGACAGCTACTTTTTATACCCGCGCCGTCTTTTTGCGGTATTGCTCTCTTTGTCGACTTTTATTTACGCGTACAAAGAGTTTAATAAGTGTAGATGGGTGAATAGGTATAATAGTACATACCTTCCTACGTTTTGGGGGTCGGGGAGTTTTAGCTGCAAATTGGCTCTGTGCAGGGTTTCCTCTCAGGGTTAAAGGCTTAGTGTTCTAAATTAGAATAAAAATGGAAAAATAATAAATAGATAAAAACAAATCAAGTTTTGAGTATGTGTGTTACTAAACTAACTTGTCCAATGAATGAATACCTAAGTAGGTACTTATTAATATAAACTACTTTTACCGTAGAGATTAAAACTGCAGCAATCACTTTTTTTTTCTTTTGTATTTTTGTTTGTACCTTTTTACTTCTCTAGCGCTCGCTAAACGCTCGAAAAGCATGCAGTTACCTATAAGTATGATTCGAAATTAAAAAATTGTAAAATTCCGCCACGCTTAAAATTTAATTGATAAAAAAGATAGTATAATTTTAAAACACCATTTTTCAAAATTTATAAACCTCCCAACTAAATTTACCTCTAAAAAGTAAAAAATAAATCGTATCGTTTTGATTCAAGCGTTGTTCTCTAACAGGGAAGCGTATGTTATTGAAATGATCCCAGGTCCCCCGATACGTGTGCAGAAGCTGCACGCTCCGCAGCGCACGATGGCCATCAGGGTCATAAGGGGGTACCGCACAATTTCCTTTGAAGCAGCGAGTCTCCTCGCCGGATCGATACCATGGATCCTGGATGCGAGATCCCTTTCGGTGCTATATCGGTACCGAAAGGAGGCGCGGGAGAGGGGACATGAACCCGAGCCTGGTGAGCTCCGGGCCGTGAAGTCCCAGCTCCACAGGGACATGGTAGCTGAGTGGGAGCGACGACTTGGGCGACCAAGCGCAGGGCACGCCGTAGTAACGGCGGTAAGACCCATCATGGGGGACTGGCTAGAGAGGCCACACGGTAGCCTCTCGTACCGGCTGACGCAGGTGATCACCGGGCATGGATGCTTTGGGGATTACCTGCATCGGATCCGGAAGGAGCCAACGTCCGAGTGCCATCACTGTGATGCGAGCGAGGACTCGGGGCTGCACACGCTGACCGGGTGCCCGGCGTGGGAGACGCCAAGGCGGGTCCTAGTGGCGGCCCTAGGAGTGCGAGTTCTCTCGCTCGCCGCATTGCTCACGGCGATGGTACGGTGCGCGAACGCTTGGGCTGCCGGCGCCTCCTTCTGTGAGCAAGTAATGCTCGAGAAGGAGACGGCGGAACGAGTTCGGAGAAGACTCCGGACCCGCACAGCCCGCGACGAGCGGAGGCGACTCGGATGTCGGAGGTCGCAGAATGACCTCCGTCCTCCATGAGCGCGGGCCTGGGGGTGACGGGTGGAGCCGCCTGTCACTCTAGCAGAAGCAGGCCGCGGCGGCGGCGCAAAATGCGCCTCCCCATACCCGGGGGCTAGTTGGGGACACCGTGGTCCCTACACCCGACGGGGGTCATCTCGAAGAGAAGGCCCCGGGTCTGCCGGAGTGCGAGGGATATGTTGGCTACAACCTCACCTCCGGCAAATGAAGATCCAAAGACGGCGTGCGTTTTAGTCGGTTCGAGTCCGACATAACCTTCACAACCGGCTCCGGTGGGGGGGGTATCCGTGGAAATTTTTCGCACGATAAAAAAAAAAAAAAAAAAAAGGTCCCCCGATACGGCAACGCTGGAATAAAAATATTACTAAGTACTTATGTTACTACAATTCTTTTTTCAAAATTAAATGCTCGAAGCATTTAAGATAGCTACTCTAGTTAAACATGAATGCCGCATCTTTGACACAAGGAATGCATGGGAACGGGTAGCAACATGACACGAGATTGCCGTGCCGTACTTTTACCCATTCTTACACGACACGGTATTATTGTGCCATAGTATTACCCCATTATGGCCGCTGGACGTCTGTGTTTAGTCCGCGTAATGTGCAGATAAACAGTGTTCATGTCAAGAACAAAATAACTTTTAAATATAATATGGGTAGCATTTTAATTTGTTGTATTGTTTTAAGAATTTGCTGGTAGAGTTCGTATTCATCATCGTCATCCTCATGCCCTAATTCGTTATTTAATTGGGGAAGATGCAATATGTTTGTTTTTTCTTCATAGCCTCCATGTTAGAGAAACGATTTGGTACTTTTTTTTTAATAATCGGCCGCCTTCCTGACGTCAACCCTCCTCTATTGCCAAAAATATAACAACAACTCAAAAGTTTATTATTCATACTCAAATAGCAGGTGAGTCTGCTCGAATAGCAAGTTAAATGAACTCACTTTCAAGTTAGTTTGGCATCTGAATAATCTTATATTCTATAATAGCCTTATTGGCGTAAGTTATTTTTAAATTAACTTAAAGATTAGAGAAAAAAATTCCTAAACAGTTTTTTATATTTATTTCTATTTGTTGCCCGTCTAATGTTCACAGGCAAACTGTTCAGCACAAATGATACATACTCCTTTGCTTTATTTTCTATCGCTAGTTATCGAAAGTATTTATTTTCAAATTATCATCTACTAGTTAATATAGATAGGCAGATGACAGTTTAGTTATATTATTCCCTCGGTCTCAACCTAATTAACCGTGAAGCATATAACACATGTATAATCCAAATATCATCGCCACATTATTCTAGTAACGCGATACTTCGGGATCGTCAGTCAGATAGTGAGGAAGTGCAGCCCGAGTGGCACACAGTGGACAGCCACGTGAAAGTGATTAGCTGCACAGAGCTCCTCAGTGTGGCCTTTGTCGTGCACAGAGGGCCCTTGTGCAAGGGGACTGTAGGCTAATGTGGAACACTCGTTGTTTATTTTGTGAGTATAGGCGGCCTAATTTCTGTATCAATATTGTATAATATATAGATAGATTACTCCTTATTGTACACCAAAAACAAAACAAAAAATAAAAATAAGAAAACACCAAGGACACGATGTGTAATACCTATATATATGTTTTGTATCATAAGTTCTGGTTTGAAAAAATAAACTTATGTATCATCTTAAGAATCTGAAGCTTTTTTCCAGTCTAAAGAACTGCGTCGCGGCTGAAATTCAAGATTTTTCGTGAAGTGACTGCCATTTTGTCTCCACAAGCTGGTGCAGGAGATATGAAAGTACTGCAGTTAGACCAGTTGTTAGCCTTTTTTAGAACTCCAACTACACATTACAACAGAAATAGATGTCCGTTGGAAAACCGGGACCGCCTTGCCGCGACAGCTAAACATGATCTCCGAGGCACGACCAGACCAAGGCAAATAGCCATATTTATGGATACAAATATTTGCACTAAGCGGGCATCCAACCCACGCCTCTTGTGTAGTGATTGCGCTCACTACTGCCACTAAGGCTGTCAATAATAATGCGTAAATAGTATGATAATGTACAATGAATGGTAGGTCTACACCACTGGTTTAAAAAATAAAATTTTGTGAAATATATCTATTTTGAAAGAGATGAAATAAGACAAATAACAATACCTAAATCAATTACCTAACGCACAGAAATGTACAGGTCAATAAAATCAATTTATTTCTGTTGTAGTTTGTTTGATTTTGTAATATTTTACGCGTTTCTTTTTCATCTATCAATACTATATTTCGAATACTGTACCTACCTATTATAGCATATATAATATTATGCTTATTAAAGGCATTTTGGTGAATAATACCTTACCTTACTAACACAATGTAATATTTTTAACTACATTTGAAACTCATATCGTTTCTAACGAATTAATCTGACTTTCATCACATATTCTATTCACCCCACTCTCCCTAAAAGCGGCGGCGATGTCGCGTGCTATCGTGTTTCACTCACTACAACGGCATCTTTGTTCAGCAGTTACACCACAACTAAGAACAAAAAACACCATGTATTAGCGGCACTTTGCGATGCAATTCCTCCCATTCTTGCTAATTACTCCCACTAAAAACCAGAATAACAAGAACTCTTACCATTTTGTACTATTTAAGGAAATTACATAGCTTAAGGTTCAGTTTATAGTGGTTGTTACTTAGTGCCAAATTTCTTAAAATGTTCGGTAATTGTAAGACAATGCGATGCGAGTCATAAACGCTTGACGTGGCCATGCGAAGGTGCTAAGGGGAACAATGAGGTCACACAGTTCGTTTAGCAGTTGTCTGTCTAATTATAAAGTGAAACTTCTGTTTTAAACTGTTTGTATGAAGTAAATTATGAGTTCAAACCCACTCATGATATATATTATCTGTAGTTAAATACTTATTTAGTATTTTATAACTACCCGCATAAGGTTACGACAATATTTTAGCATATTGAAGGTAGAGTGATTGATTAATCCTGTGGCTGATAAGCACACGGTTCACCTGATGGAAAGTGAAAACCAACGTGACGTGTGACCCTCTAAAACTCGTCTGGTGATCTTCTGGAAGTACCAAATATCATAGTTCCTAGAGAAAACCACTGCAGCGAAATCATTGCACTCAATCTTACTAAAAAATGCCATGTCCGATTAGTAAGCATGTTGTCTGGCAGAGATCGTTTAAATCAATAAGGCCACCCATTACTGCTTCTATAGGCTCATAGATTTATACTTATATATAATTCATTTCCATTTTTACTTGATGTACCAAAATGTACAATATATTTAAACATTATGAAAAGCCTACGGAAACGGAAGGTAATAGAGGTAATGTAAGTCCACTACAGAATATACCGCCACTACCGTCATTACGCATGAGTAGGTATATACACACTACCTATATTTAACATTATAGCCATTATACAATGCAAATTTTGAAATACGTACTCGAAAAAATTACTAATATTTTTTTTCACATTAACCACAATACCACTCATTAAATATTTACCGAAATAGCACAAAGTCTTTAGATTTCGATACTATTTACGGTAATTTCCAACGCTTACATCAAATAATAACCAGAATCAAAACAGGAAGGCATTTCGCAAACTGCAAACACTCGAAATTCTAACAACCGAATAATCACAGTGCAGTCGATAATCCATTTACAAATAATTCGACGAATTTCCGAAACACCACTCGAAAACTTCGGACAAAAAACCCCAACTCACTCAAACTGAGCGTGAAATATGGAGAAAAAATTACGCAAGTGAACAACGGGCCTTATTGAATACATCATAAAAATATGATTGACATGTTTCTTAATATGACATCTTTCGGGCGGTGATATTTTTTTGTCGCATGTGTATACCGGGAATTCGTGAACGCCACTTTTGATACCGACTGTACCTACACTCTCAAATTAATTTCTACTTTATTCCTAAGTAATAAGGTTGAATTTCTAATATATTCTTTTTGAAAATAAGGGTCTAATATTTCGCGAAGTTATTAGAAAGGAGATATTAAGCGCTCAGTAATCCAATTACACTTCTTTGTCAATTTTAGGATGTGTATTATATTTCTATGGAGGCATGTTAGTCGCTGTATGTTCGTATGTATATACAAAAGGATATCTATTGAAGTATTTGTCCTTTTGTCTGTTATTATGCAGTATGTCGTAACGACGTGGTTGAAAGACACCGCTTTAATTTTTTTTGTCATCTTCAAGTATATGGTAGTTAAATTTATTAGGTAGATATGGAGGTACATTGTACAATTAAATTGACTACTATAAAGGGACAGTTGGTAGCATTCTGCTTGCAACAAAGAGGTTTTGTACTGGTTTGAATCCAATCAACAAGTTACCTAGCTTATTTGTTTCATTCAAGAGAAAATTTCTGCAAATTTCATAGTTAAGTTTACTTTACTTTGATTGAAATAAAACTAAAAGCAGGTACTGAAATGATAAAACGTACGAAATGCCTGACGTTTCGACTAAATTCACTGGTACCATAACAGTCAAACATAAGCAACTAGGTTAAAGGTAAGTTCAATTTTTACCATGTTTAGAAAAGTACTTTTGTAGTCTATATTGCCGTCATATAAATTATTTTTATATTTACAATTAGAGGGTCAAAACACCTAACACTAAATCGCCTTACAAATCATCCACACGAAGAAATGGGTTGGTATATGCCACCCTATTCTTTGTGCATGGGATATGACGCACTGCTTTTTTACGCAGACATGTAAAAAATCATCTGGAACTGGCTAAGTTTCTACTAACACAGGTCATGACAAACTCTTTTTCCATCCCAATGCTTATGACCCGAGGTATAAATTTAGTTGAAGCTAGGGAACCTTAATCCCTTCAGTTTCGATCGAGGGGTTTTAACTATAATGAACCGCTGGTCAACCCCTGCCTCCCTTAGTCATGTTTTATATTTATTATAAGTATGTATTTTAAAAAAGCTTCATATACTTAAATAAGTTATCATTATTACATGTCCACGTCTACTTTCTATCATCGCACCGCTCGCCTTAGCTAGGGAGTTCAACCTCACACATTACGTACAGAAACGGTGCGCTGCGCACTGTGCGGTATGAAAGGAACTTCATCCCGCGCACGCTCAAGATGTGGAATGAACTTCCTGCTATGGTTTTTTCCAAGCGACTACAATATAGGGTTCTTTAAGCAAGGCATTGCAGCATTGGAAGGTTTCTACAGAGTCGGCAGGACGAGTGTGAAACCTCTGGTGTTTCAAATGTTCATAAGCTGCAGTGACGTTAGGAAAGGGTTTGGTTGGAATTATGTTCGTTGCGTTGGTACAAAAGGGGCGGCCATAGTCGCTAGACACCGTAAAAGGTCGAAAGTGTTTGGAGTTTCAAGGATATCCTACCTAAGGGGTATCTAAGGAGTACCTGAATTATAATTTGAAATCAATGCGAAAAACATCACATTCGTAGTTAGGTTCTAATTATAATACTTAATTAAATAAGACACAAATACCACTGACTGGAGAATATAATGTTATTGTAAAGGGTTTCTAATGTCATTAGGACGATATCTCGTTGCAGCGTCCACATCTCTTACATCCTTTTACATTTTAACATAATATGACATGATTTGATACTGTCAAAAGTTTACACGCAAATGTTACTCACTAAACATTTAGTTACCCTATTTCTAAGTTATCAATATTCCTTGAAATGTCCCATTTATTACTGTTAGCGATGACACGTGATAATTCGACCGGAATAGTCCTCTTCTGACACAGACTGTGGGTCAGTCTGAATAGATCTTGGGGTTATCACTACATATCATTAGAGACACTTCCAAACGTCCTTTCAAATCGTGTGATATTTGCCGGCTGTTCTGCAAATTTATTTATGCGATAGAGTAACTTGATGTAATACCATATTACGATAGACTAAGATTCTTTTTAGCTTGGCAATTGGTTTTATGGTTGTTAAAGGTTATGTGAGAGGTTGTGCCTCATACATTTAAAGTCCAATAGATGTTCTGATAAGAGGCACAATATACTCGAAGATGTCATAAGATAATAATAACTATTGAGTGCCTGAGGCGTAATTATGGGTTACGAAATTGGAAGGAGCAGAACAAATAAAATATAAATTATTTTGATTGAGAGTTTTGATAAACAAGGCGTGAAATGTATGGAATATATTAAGGTTGGGATTTGAGATTAACAAGATTAAATTCTAAGAATATTGTGATTTTTGATTTTTTGTGATTTGGCGGTAAAGCGTTTGACTGCTAAATCAGAGGTCGTAGGTTCTTACTCGTAAGTAGAAATACTGTCGTAAAGCATACAGAAAGTTTTTTCTTACCATTGATGTGGCAAATAATCTCACAACCCGTCTGATGGAAAGTGCCTTACCATTGCCAAAAAAATTTTTAAGATTGAAGGGTAAGGTATTGGCAACTACTGGTAAGGTATTATTTCAATATATATAAGTTCTAAGCCTATCCTTTTGAAATTCTTTTAAACGATTCAATAAGAATATAAACTCAAAATTTCAACATTTCGGTACAATTCAAACAAACAAAATCATGTAGCCATCCAAATCATATTACCAGATATGAAAGTCCAACGCTAATACGTATAAATAAACTGATTGACACATTCCATATTACCTATAAAACATTCCATTACTAACAGTAGCACAAATACCACAAATTAATATCGTGAAATAAAATCTATTCGGTAAAGGACATCACTATTTTAACAAAGAAATTATGAGTTAAAGTTATTTGCCACTTCAACAAAATAAAGGCAGACTTCTATCATTAAACTCCGCTCATAAAACATCGGAGAGCGAAATTTAATTCTTATATTGTCATACAACACTAACGTAATAATTAGTTAATTGGTCACAGAGTAGTTTACGACGTAAAAACATTAAAACAAAATTATAATTAGCTATAAATTCGAGCGACCGAAGATGGGTACTCGATTCTCGATTCCTGCACGATTATAAGTATCGATTCGTTTTGTTTGTGTGCTTGTGTATGGGGTGTTTGTGTGCGTGTGCGTGTATATGAACAACAGATTTATTGTTAATGGTGTCCTGAAGATAATTAAAATGGTTGATGTTTCGCCCTGCTCGCTCGGGCGAAGGACGTTGGGTGAAATACAGAGTAATGCAATGGAAAAGATCGTAGTTTGTTGTAGTAATTATATTTTTTTCTGTTTCGATTTCGTTATGAGTATTGCTTATTTGCACTTTAGTGTGTATTTTATCTTAAAGTTGCCTAAAATTAACACTCATAATGTTTAAGAAGTTTATGAGTTAAATTCGTGCAACTTATATTGATTTATCCGAGTTTACTCGATTGATTAAAGACATAATAATTAAAGCACCTATCTGGAACCCATTACACTAGCTTCGAGATAAGAAGATGAACTACTTACATAAATATATGTGGAGTATAGTTGTAGTGGATGTACTCCACTGCAGCAGAATTTCATATTCCTGAAACAACATATTGACAATTAAAATTTGAAGCACCACAGGGTCCAATCGTCTACTCTTGCCCTTGATTTGACAAATTGACTTTTGCTGTACCTACTGATGTCTGACTTCCCAAACTCGAATGGAAACCCAGCACCAGGGCCAAATCTGTTAGTCGATAGGTCTATTAAGTAGTTAACTGATGAGATTGATGATGATTCGACTCTAAGGTTACTTGGAGGAGATCGCGTTGGCGATAATACAACACTTTATACATGCAATGTACACTTATTGCAATACTGCTACCTTTGTCCTTTGGTATACAATAAAGAAGTATTTATATATCTATTGATTTGGACCCAAAAAATCTTCTATGTAACTTCTATGTGAGGAGTTACCCTCTTTTAAATCCAAATATTATATTATCATACTCACTTTAAAAATGTTTTCATAAATCAATTTAATAAACGTCACTTGTTTCGTAGTATCTGTTTTTATTTATTACTCTACGTACACATAGTGTTATAGATGATAGTGAGCGATACCTGGTGGTGTACCGTGGCGCCATCTGCCGACTCCATTGTTTGACCATCACCTGCTTACAACGCCGTGATTATCCAAATAAGTAGACTACTTAGAGTCTAATTTTTTAAAACTATCTACTTGTACTTTTGATAGAAATTCCCACGGATATCCCCCATAGACCGGCAGGGATACTTTACGTATGTCGGTCTTGAACTGTTTATTGAGTTCACAATCATCTAAGGTCTTCAAAATACAAACAATGGATTGTAAGATCTATGTATTGTAATGTACATAATCTGTTGATGTGCCTAATAAATAAATAAATAAATAAATAAATGTCTGGATGTACACTTCTACCTACCCCTACGAGGATTATGTATGTACATGTATAAATACCAATGTGTTGTAGGTATTTAGATATTGGGAGAGTGATATACGTTGATAAATAAACACATAACTATATCTGCACATTTTTTTGTTTGGCCGCAACACTTTAAAGGAGTTCTCGGTGAATAATAAAATATTACATTAATATACTTTCAATATACTTTCCTACCAAACCGGTACATTTTTGTTGTTAAAATTCCTGAACCAATATGACTTCATTTTGCTATAATAAAAATAGATCCCACGCTATCAAACCCAATTAATTGACAAGAAATCAAATTATCTTGTACGCCCTCTAATCGTAAGGACCATAAAAAATTCAAAACAAACCTGATGATAGAATCGCAACCTTCGTTCAAAGTCTAACGATCAAAATTATCCTCCACTAGCTGTTCCTCGTGTCTCCGCCTGTTTCTATTGCAACTTCTGCTCTCCAGTTTCCCTTGTACTTACATCTTGAACTCATAATGTATGCCCCTAATTTAATAGATTTCGAATTTTATATGGGAATGTATTGGATTTATTTATTATGCTATCATTTTTTTATTTCTGCTACGCTCCTTTTGATAGTAACGTGAAGATATGAGTGTCCATGTCACTATATCCCTTCCATTCCCTCTCAACCTTCCCTCTACAGAGCCCTTTGTCACGCCCCTGGTGTTGCAACATCCATGAGCCATGGTAACTACTGCCCATCAAGTGAGCTGTGTGCTCATCTGCCTCCTAAGTTGTACAAAAAAATCGATCCAGTAATTTTGGAGTCTGTTCAACACAAACAAACAAAAGTCGTTCCTCTTTCTAATATTAGTTCGGATACACTGTCATCTTCCAAGAAGCGATGTTCACAAGCGATTTATCAAAAAACCGTCGCGTAATAATTACACCGTAGTATTTATACTGATTATAATGGGACGCCCGAAACGGTGTAGTCCCGCCTTACCATTAAGCGACTCGTATTAACGCTGACCGTTTCGGCCGATAGTTGTTTCATAATGCGACTGGGACGGGTCGCCAGCAGTAAATCATTGCGGGAATATTACGCGTGAGAGACTGGGAATATGAGTTATGTAATGGGAGTTTATTGGGAATATGTTTTTAGAGGTATTGGGTGAGTAAATTTATATGTAGGCTTGCGATATGCTAATGGTTAGGAATGACATAGATGGAGCGAATGACGTGCGTCGTGATGAGGATTTATTTAGTCTGGTTGATGTAGTAGTGACTGCCATTGAAAAATCTGGATATAAAGGTTAAAAAAAAATTGACCAAACAAATTTATAAGACATAAAGAGGGATGGACGAGAATGTATAGAATAAGGAATGAGTATTTAAGAGAAAGTTTGATAACGGAACCAGTAAATGAAAAATTAAGAAGTGAATCACACACATTACAGATAGATGGTAGTAAAAAATGTCCAAAGTATGAATGTAGAGGGCTTTAGGAGTAGAGGTCAGCTAAAGAAAAGATGGATTGTGTGGAAGAAGATATGACAAAGAAGGGAGTGACTAAGGAAATAACATCTCACCCCAAATATTTAGGACAAGAACAGGGAGATGATGAAAGGTTGAACCAGGCGAAAGAAACACATGTCGAGGTTTACTCTTCGCACTTGCGAAATCGTAGTTCTTTGGTTAAAAAATCTTTTTACTAGATTTGATTGGTGTGCTTTGACATTCCTTTCTATGACAATTTGAAATATTTTACATTTCCGAGAGGAAAATCTGCAGCAGAATCTCATTCCTCAATGAGTAGGTATACAGAATTTGAAATGATTCCTCCATAATAGAAAAGTAAGTCTATCACATCTAGCCTAGAACCATTAAACACTAACCTTTACATGTTATATACAGTATTCAATCCGTCAAATCTGATAGCCATCACATGGCGACCCACCCCAACATCGAACAATCGGACAAATCGTTTCAATCTCTTCTTATACACAATTAATAATTCGTAAAAAATCATTAACGAACGAGACAAGAGAACAAAAGTCGCCGTCCTTTGTGGCATGTATAAAAAAGAAAAGGTATAAAAAATAAAGGTATCCCGCGGGGCGTTGTCGGCGGCGAGTATACTAAAACCAACACGGTATGTGTCGACTGTAAGCTGTGTGAGAGCCGCATCTCATATCGCTATCCTCGAAGGGGTAGGCAAAGGTGTATTAAACACCCATATTTCGCCAACTATGATTTTCGGTCCCACGTAATAGGGGCCGAGAATGTTGCTGACAATCGGGCACTTTGTAAAAAATGGATATGCCGAAAATAAACCCCTAACCGAAAATGTAGCAGCTAAATAAATTTGAGAAAATTTTTGACCCGATTACTTGATATGCAGTATAAATCGGAAAGGAAACTAATTATATGCCGCACAAGTACTACCAATTAACGTATTGGAGAGTACCAGACAGAGATTTACATTTAAATGCGAATAAACAGGGTTTTGAACAGTATCTGCCCAAGACGTGTTTACAGGAGAATTTTTGACTTTCCACAATGTGTTCAGTGTCCAGGAACTCTTTTTATCATCATTCATCATTTCAGTCATGGAACGTCCACTGCTGAATATAGGCCTCTCTCATTGACCTCCAATTCGATCGGATCTGGACTGGATCTGGATATGGACTGCGTCCTCGTCAGGCGACTAGTCCAATATGGGGTGGCAGATAGCTTTCGTTGATCGGCAGACGGTACCACGAGCAGGTGAGGTTTGGGTCCCAAAGATGGTGGTCAAGAAAGGTTACCCCCTGCTTATGGGAACTATGATGGTCAGGGTATATTCCTTGTAGAAACTAGTCAGAACTTTGTAATATTATGGCATAATTATTGCATGAAAATGTATAAATTTGCTGAACATTCGCAAATTGTTGTATTTTGATGGTGAACATTTCTTTTGTAATGTATTTCGTGATGGGACATTTCAAATACCCCAATCCACGTTAGATGAGGGTTGTCAAAAACCAACCTGTAACTAGATAGGTACTCATTTAAATTACGAGTTACTATCATACATTTTAAAATATATTACATTGTTGGAAGCCTTATATTAAATTGTAACATCTACTACCGACCAAAACAACCCACCCATGTAACAACATCCTATTTACTCTAGCACACAAAACATTTTAAAATAAAGCTGTTTTATTCAATAAGAATATCTAACACTATCACATCTTGAAATTAGTCCCTATGCACCAGATACACAATAAATAAGTTCGTAGCGCCGCCGTCGCGCTGGGCCCTCGCATCAAAGGCCTGACAGACCACCCCCCGCTGTTCCACGGCCATGGTGACAGCGCCACACGCCATAATCAGCTGCGATGACTAATGAAACTTAAAGTCTTTTAATTGAACTTTTAATTCGTTCCTCTTTTTTTGAGATGATATAGTTTAGTGGTGATTTTTGAAAGTTTGGGTTAATTTTTTTTTTGTTGTAGCGTCGGTAGGTTAGTGATTGAAGAGTCGGTCTTACGATTGTAATGTTCTGGGTTTGAATTCTGGTTATTGAACTAACATCCTGAATCTACTCTTGACTAAGTACGCTACTTCAATAATTATTTTGGGTTTGCTGGTTGGGGGGGGAATTAAATCGTGTTAAGTACCTACTTAACATAGTCCAAGAGAAACCTCCTTCTTTGTCCTGAAAATAATGCAGAATTTGAACTATTTACAAGGATGACTGAATTAGTAAAGTATTTCTTTCTTGAGAAGACTATTATATTGACATTAGTGGATATAAATTTACCAACAAATATTAGTTCAGTAAATACTTCTGAAATTGAATCGCTCCGGAAAAATACGTATAGGTCATTCTAAAGCCACTTCTTTGGCCAATATTTAATTATTTGCATAAAATAAGAGACCGAGAAAAACTGAAGGAGTTTGGGAAGGTATCTATTCAAGTAGAGGATCTTTGTCTTACGATTAAAATGCCTTAGAATATTTCTCATACTACTCACAGCACGCAATCTCAAGGGAATATTATGGAGTTATCGGTGTGATGATGGAGAATGAATATCACCACTACACCTCATCCGAAGAGCGTCGTAAGAGGAAACAAACGAAAAATACGCAGACAATATCACTGCGACGGAAGGAAGACTCGAAATTACACCCTGGACGAATCCGTCTGACCCGTGGACAATAGGTAAGCCAAAGCCTCCCACTATAGAGAGAGGCCTATATACAGCCCGTGATATGTAAATTGTTTTTTTTAATGTTTTCTCATATTATAACACTTAATACAAACACACCAACATATTACCTGAGAGTGTTGATTAACTAAAAGAAGCCTTCTCACAATATTTCAAATGGATCCGTCATCATAAATATAAGAAAACATCACGGAGAGTCCCGCAAGGCGCAGTCCTAGGCCCTGCGTGTCCCTACACTGCCCATAATGCCAACTACGCATATTTATGCCCTTTTGTCACGACACCGGCCAATTGGATGTCCCGATAATTTACACTAACGTGACGACATTAATATGGGTTCTTGGGGTACAATAATATACAGCCTTTTAATAATCCATTCAGAATGCGTGCTGCGACAATCTTTCTCGTAAACTTCAAAGATATTGTCTTGTGTTTATTTATGTCTCACACATAATTGAATCGCCTTTTTATACAAATAAGTTTACAGACGATATTTTTAGGATCAATTCTTATGAATTTATGAATCCAAATTGAATTATTTTTATAGGAGTGTATATATCAAGAGATGTCGGTGTTTAATTTGAGTGTGGCGGGTTTTTGCCACCACGGTAATACGGGGCAAATGAAGTCACGGACGGGAAGGTAGCCACAATAAAGTAGATAACACTTTCCTGATTTGAAACTCAATTGTGTGTGATTGTCTGAAGCGCGGGTGAAATTGCAAAGGTAGTGGAAGCCACGAACTGTCTGGTTTCGAAATAAGATAAAATAACTGCCAATTTTAGCCCCATTATTGAGACATTCGCTCGGACTTTGTTACATTTTGTTTCTGTTAATTGCATTTTTGTCGCTCTTTGTTTGTTTGAAATTGTTTACGCTTAGCTTTGTCTGTGTATATCATCCAAAAGGTAGTTAGAAGTGTTAGCATTACACTTTTCACAAATTAACTATTTAGGCGTTCAAAGTATTTAAACTGACATGAAACCTCAATAACATTTTAGTTCACAAAAACTTCAAGCTGTCTTCCAAAAACTATGTTCAATAGTTTCTTTCCTAATCATTTTGGATTGTCAAAACTATTCAGGAGTTTTATTCTCTCGATACGTCCGGTCGCCTATCATCATGTGAATTTTCAGTATTGCCGACAAGCACCCGGCCCACCTGATGAAAAGCGGTCACTTTAGTCTAAATGATTGCAACACCAGGGGCTTTACATTCGTGCTGCCGACCATGTAGAGAATAGGAGGGTGGATAAGGGTGGAGGGGAGAAAGTTAAGAGAGTATATGCGCTGTCAGTGCAGAAGACAAAGAAGGGTTTCTCGGTCTTCCCACTGTTTCACGTGTACGCCTTATATTTATCTAAAGTACTTAACTAAGTCTAGATAGAGCAGTTAATAAGGAACACGTTCCATTTTACGGGACAGAATGATGTCGTCATTACGTCAATTGTGATATCACAAACGATAACAATTGCTCCAGATAAAGCCACAATTGAATTGAGACATGCCAATCAAACAATACTCCGGCACACATTAGTTAATTACGTTAACAGCTTTTAACTGCATTGTGATAAACTAAACGTGATAGATGGTGATATAGTGTGATAATATCAACATTCATCAGAGTAAGGTCATTGGTGTCATACACTGCGATTCCAGTGGTTCACTTATTTCTATAGCAATTGTGTAAGTTAGTACTTATACTTCGAAAGAGTCTATGGCGTATCGGTAGTGAACGTGACTGCTACGCAAGAGGCGCAAGTTTGACCCCCGCTCAGTGCAAATAATTGTATGAACGAATATGGCTATTTGTGCCGCAGAAGCCGTCGATTCCACAAGATTCTATTTTGTCGGGAAAAAAAATTATTAATAATGTTATTCGAATCTATAACCTACTACATTTCAGGACAGAAAATTACACACGGGTGGAGCAGCGAGCAACATCTAGGTAATTATAAGTTGTCTAGTAACATGTTGCGTATTTTTTTTGTTTTAAAATCGTAAAACAACATTTATAACCGTCAACAAAATTAAAAGTTTCATTTCCATCAATACGGAAGGCACCATCAAAGTTGGGGAGGACAATCGAACCCTATTATTACATAACAAAAGCTTGCAAACTCAACAAAAACACAAACTAATGAACTCTAATCTAAATTTTATTTCGCCTGCACTAAGCTATTCACATCGTAAATTTTCGTCAGTCAAAACGATTAAGAAAAAAATATATTTAAAAAAAAAATTGTTGATGTAAGCTGAAATCAACCTTATCTCCATGCAGTAAGTGTTAGGTAAAAGCAATACTTAAAATTGGTATTCGTAGCCCCGCATACGAACTGTCATAGGACAACTTCGGTCACTTTTGAGTTTTGAGCGATCCTATTTTTTTTAATTTCGTGTTTTTCTTTGGCGGTCCGTTTATTGGTACCAAATGACACGACAGGTGACGAGTTTTTTTTTAATGGGTGGATAGAAAGGAATTGTTATATATTTTATGGCGTGTCCTTTTCGTGGGTCGTTTGATTTTAACGTAAAGCTAATTTGCTGGCCTTTGAACACAGATGTTGCGATCAAGATGTTGGTGTTATTTTAACCGATTTAAAAAATAGAGTGTCATGTTTCAAACGTATGATTGAGTTTATGTGTGCATTTGTATTGTTTTAAAAACTAGTTGATTAAATGGGTGCGCCAAAGTTCACCTAAAATTTCAACTCCGAAAATTGGAACTCCGAAAATGTTCTTCCTAACATTTTTCATCCTAACAATCACAATTCCTAACTACTCTGTCTCTAATGTTTTAATTCCGAATCATACAACTTCATAATGTCGGTAGCAATAAACATCTATTATACTATTATTTCTTTTCCTATATTTTGTCAACATAACCATCTTTTATACTATTATTGAAAGTCATACCTTTTTTGTTTAGATTTTTTTTTAATAATAATCATTATTACCTATTTACATTAATTTTGCGTAACTTTTACAGTTTTTCTCGCTGCGGTCATTCAGCCAAGTTCCAGAAACGAATCGGTCATATTTATTGTTCTTGGTTTAGGTTAGGTTAGAATTGTGACCACACAACGCACGAGCCGAGCGAGCGAAGCGAGCGTGCCGCGGTAGCGGCCGGCGATGTGCCAGAAACGAATTGAAAACGAAAAAGGCCATAAACATAACCGTAAATCAGTCGTATTTTATGATTTTCATTCATTTAAGCCAAAAAATCAGTGAAACAACCTTTAATCAATCTAAACAGTTTTCTAATTAATAGTAATAGGTATGTAACAACAAATAACCAAAAAAAAATAAAACTATAAATAAAATATAATTCTACCGACATATATTTTTATTACATTTGGTAGATAAATGTTTCTTTCCAAGTATGAGTGACAATATTATGGTAATTATGTTTAGGGATAAAAACGTTAGGATAAAAAACAGTAGTAGCTTTAAAATTGTATGTTAACGATTTTATTGATAACAATTTTCGGAAACATGAGTGTTATGAACATCGACGGTAGCACTACAAATAGTATGAATAAAAACTTTAGGATGAAAAATTTTAGGAGGAGTGATCATTCGGATTACAAATCGTTAGGAAGAACAATTTCGGATAAAAAAAAAAAACTTTAGGTGAGTCAATATGGACCCGATTAAATGATAGAGTATGTTTGTCCCTATTAATATTTTTGCACCAAAAAGCTTGGCATACCAAACTATCCTCTTTTTTATATCAACTTTATGAAGTAAACTATAGTAAACTAATATTTTTAAATGGTTTGTGAAAATTACTTAAGTAGCTGAAAATATCTTGTTATAGGTCGTTTCACCTTCGCTCTTTTATTTCTGTCGGTACCTTTAGGTGACTGCGATAACTGATGTAGGAAGCACTCATAAGCTACTAATCATCAAGTTACGTTAAGTAACCTAGTCCTTGTTTACTACCTTAGTAGGGTGACTAATACCTATCTATATACACACACATGAAACTTAACATTGCAAGTAAATCACAGGTCACAACACAACCAAACAACACATGAAGTAACGTTATACAATATTCACTGTTCATTAATTAAAACCACTCTATTACACAATCCCAAAACCTTAAAGTCCACCTCTAAATCATACACATTAAACCGATGCCAACCCTCCCACAAAAGTGGCATAACCGCAAAAAACTAAGTAAATAAAATGATCATTAGACCCGTTAAAAATAAATGACACGCGATAATCTGCAGTCATTAACAGACATCAGTCAAAATGCTAAAACAATAGTAATTGTCGTAATAAATAACACTTGGATTTTGTAAACCACTTGTCTAGGAGAGCTATTAAAACTACATTACAAGATTTATATGGTGTGCTGGAAAAAATTGTTAATGGAAAAATGTTAACGAAATTTATTTTGTAATTGTGTTAGTGTGTGTTATGATTATGATTGAGGAGTATGGTTTGGAAGACAAGTACTTAGAGGAATTGACTAATAAGTAGCTGAAAAAATATTGTATTTACATGATATGTGAAATGCTGTCGTGGTATGGACATACTATGAGAAGAGATGATAGTATTCATTCATTCATCATTCCACTGTTGAACATAGGCCTCCCCCATCGACTTCCAATTCGACCGGTACTCGCGACAATTACAATGTCCATCTGTATCTTTGGGGGGCATTAGGCGTCCAAGACCCTACAACTATGTGGTTTCCGAGCTGGATAGACAGCCCAGCTATAGGAGTAGAGATAGAAAGAAAAGATGAATGGATTGTGTGAAAGGAGATATGGCAAAGAAGTAAGTGACTGAGGAAATGATAACTGACAGGCATGTATGGAGGTAGTTAAATGACTTGTTGTGTTGACCGCAATTAATTGGAACAAGGACATATGCTGAATATGTAGAATGTCAAATAATAAATGATTGAAGTGAATATACCTATTCTAAATCTAATAGTTCTAAATAATTTTTACATGGCATGTGATGCTTCCATGTAGGATCCAAATGACTGAAATAAATAAAGCAAGAACGCCCAGCAAAATATCGTTTTAGTCCTTTGCCGTCCAAATTAATGGTTCTCAGTAGAAACGAGGTTTCAAATATGAATTACAAAGTATACCTAGGTTCTAGCCTTATGAAATTATACAATACTTAGTAAGTTACTCCAACTTACTAAGAATAGAATAATATCAAATAAAAATAAAATATTTGCACTTTACGAGAATCGAACCCACGCCTCCTGCGTAGCAGTCGTGTTCACTCGTCGTCGTAAATATATAGGTGCTATGTTTCGAGTTATAACAAGATTATGTTAATTTATTATATAAAATTTTGTTATTATAAAAAAGTACATAATTTTCTAAAATAGTACTTACTTCATATGCATATTAGGTAACTTTAAGAACGGTAAGGTTAAGAAAACATGTTAATTTTACGAGTTACAAGATGGTAAGTTATATTTAGACATATATATAATTAGCTACCATATCATATAGCATGTTACATATTAATATAACATAAACTCACGCCTATATTCCCGAAGGGGTAGGCAGAGGTGCTAGCACCCACATTACGTGAGTTTATGTTTAGGTTCCAATGTGGCGAGCCTATTGCCATTAACCGGGCACTTATAATTCTGCGATAAATACACACATAACTTGGAAAAGCATCGAAAAGTTATATGTATACCTATATTAATTAGAAAAGTAATCGTGAAAGAAGATTCTTGTAGAGACCGAAAAATCTTCAGGTAACCCAGTAAACCTAGATCGTATATCCAATAAATTTGAAAGACATATTTCAGAAACCACTTAAGTACCAGACAAACCCGCCTGATGGAAAGCGTTCACCGTGGTCTATGGACGTTTGCAACACTAGGGACGTTACACACGTGCTGCCTATCCTGTAGAAATCTACTAATACCCTTATTGAAGAACCCCATATTGTAGTCGCTTGGCAAAACCACGGCAGGGAGTTCATTCCACAGCTTAAGCGTGCGTGGGATGAAACTCCTTTCATACCGCACAGTGCGTTCCGTTTCCGGTCGTAATGTGTGAGGATGAACTCCCTGTCTATGGTGAGTCTGGTGGTGCAAGCATTCATAGGCCATGATGATCGATTTCCATCCGTTGGGCCGTGTCTGCCACCTAAGTAGTTAGTATAAAAAAACTGCTCTGTGTAAATTTATAAAAAAATGCCCTCGTAAAAGTCACGATGAACCAAATTAAGACCGAAAGCAGATTGGTAGATGTAATTCAAAACTAGTCGTTAAGTTTTTTTTGTCTTCGTGATGACCATCACGTGAAGAGAAATTAATTATCTGTTGGAGTATAATTAATACATATTTAATGATTGGTTAGGTACTTGGTATTAAGCTACGAAAATAATATTTGATGATATGTTTTATAACTTTTACTTCATTACTTGTGCAAATAGCAGCACAAGTAGCACCCACATTTCGCCAGATTATGCTAAGGTCCCAATGTAATACGTGGCGAGCCTATTGCCATCAACCGGTCACTTATAAACCTGCGATAAAAACACACATAACTTCGAAAAGAATCGAAAAGTCATTGGTGTGCATGATAAACCTGGGATCGAACCCGAAACCTACAGCTACAGGCTACAGCGGACATATAATATTCTTATTATTACCTACGTACATCCAATTTGCTGTCCATTAAAATATATTTTGGAACGATTAATTACAATATAAAGCAATTTATAAACAACAACAGTTTCTTAAACATCTCCTTGAGTTGTCTCCATGATTAACGACTATTGTACGCGTCACACATACTTATATACAATCCGTTTCGTCATTACAATGTACACTGATAGTACACTTAAGTACAATCGTGATTGCACCATAGCGCATAGCAAGGAATCGGGTAATTTTTTTTTTCCTGCTGCTTCATTTTTGGTAAGGAATTTATTTTCGGCATACCCACCGGACCGAAAATCATAGTTGGCGAAATTTAATACACATCTGCCTACGCCTTCGGGGATTACGGGCGTGAGCATATGTATGTAGGGGAATGGAAGGTATAACGGACCCTGTAGGTAGAACGGACCGGACTAATAACTTTCAAACGTGTAACGCCATCTATTATCGACTTGCGTCAACTTGACAGTCGCCTCTCACTCGGCATCGGTCAGTGTCCTTCGAGCGGCCGTGCAACGGCACACGTTTTTATCAAGGTAAGTTAATTTTTGCTTATTTCGATGTAAAAACAGCAAATTTTGATCTGCCTTCAGTTTTAATATGGTAAAGATAACAGGGTTTTGTTGCTATTGTTAAAGATATTGTTTATTTTACTTAGATTTAACGTTAAATATGCAAGGTTGTCCTCAATCTTAACCTCAAAATAATTTATTGTTTACATGCCTACACAAAAGGCAAAACGGAACGGGCACAACGGACCACGTGGTCCGTTTTGCCTTCAGTACATTTCATTTATGATTATATTTATATAATTTGATATTTAAATAGGTATTTTTATTTCAGATGGTTAACAACTATAAAAGGAAGTCGGACAGGCAATCCTGGCGTGAGGAGGACATGAAAAATGCCATTGAAAAAGTAGCTACGCGCAAAATGGGGCTTAACAAAGCAGCCGCCACATTTAATGTTCCAAAGACTACATTAATAAGAAGACTTACCAAATATGAGAGCACCAAAGACTTAACTGTAGCTACGGAAAAGAAAATGGGCAGGTATGAAAAGGTGTTTAATGTCGATCAAGAGAGAGAACTAGCATCCTATGTCAAAAATATGGAAAATCGCTTTTTTGGTTTAACCACAAAGGATCTCAGGCGTCTCGCATATGAGCTAGCCGAAAAAAATAAATTGCAACACAGTTTCTGTCACGAGACGAAAATGGCGGGAAGAATATGGCTCGAAAATTTCTTAAAGCGTAATACGGACTTAAGTCTGCGAAAACCCGAACCGACTTCAGCAGCTCGAGCGTCTGGCTTCAACCAAGTTCAAGTTAAACGATTTTTCGATTTGTTGACAGACATTACAACAAAGTATAAATTGACACCCGATCGAATATTTAATGTCGATGAAACGGGCATGACAACTGTTCCAAAAAGTATGCCTCGGATTGTTGGTACAAAAGGAAAGAAACAGGTGGGGTTATTAACATCTGCTGAGCGCGGACAGCTTGTCACTGTTGTTTGCTGCTTTGGTGCGGACGGGTCTTACATGCCTCCCTTATTCGTGTTCCCTCGTAAAAGGATGAAACCCGAATTGATGCTAAATGCTCCACGAGGATCTTCGGCGTTTTGTCATGAAAGCGGGTGGATTCAAAAAGATATTTTCACAGAGTGGTTCAAGAAGTTCATCAAATTTTCAAGAGCGTCAGTCGATAATCCAGTCTTGCTTTTGCTTGATGGGCATGCCAGCCACATGAAAAATATGGAAGTTATCGATTTAGGACGGGTCAACGGCGTGCATGTGCTTTCATTTCCGCCTCACTGCACACATAAGCTTCAACCCTTAGATGTGGGATTTATGAAACCTTTTTCGACTTATTATACAGAAGCCGCAAATACCTGGCTGAGATTAAATGCGGGTAAAGTAATAACCCAGTTCCAAATTGCAGAGCTTGTCGACAAAGCCTTCCAAAAAGCTGCAACGTTATCAACTGCTTATAACGCTTTTCGAGCCACCGGCATCTGGCCGTTAAACCCTGACGTATTCACAGAGGCAGACTTTTTAGCAGCAGCGACCACTGACATTGAGATGCCAGAAGCAGCGCCAAGGGATAATGAACCTGAACCAATAGTGATTCAACCCGAAGAAACGCCCCTCATCGATGAACTTGGATTGTCAGTTTCTGACGATCATGCAACTATTGAATTAAATAGGACACCGCCTCTCGTCAACGATGAGATAATTATAGCGGAAGCTGGCATGTCTAGCAATGAAGGCATCAATGAACTATCTAGAAATGATGAACCCCAGCCATCTACGAGTACATCATTTTCTATTGCTCCAAAGGATATTATGCCCATACCTAGAACTTCTAAACGGACTAGAATTAATATTAAGCGTGGAAAGACAGTGGAAATAACATCCTCACCTTATCGCGAAGAATTAGAAGCCACTAAAAAAGCACAGGAAATGAAAGAAAATGCAAAGAAGGTAAAACAGAATCTTTTCAATGATAAGAAGGGAAAAGGGAAACAAACAAACTTACAAAAAGGAAAAGGAAAGGGAAAATCTACAAAGAAGAGTACAAAAAACAAAAACACATACTCATCAAGCGAAGATGAAGAAGACGTACGATGTTTCTATTGCAAACATTTATTTTCTGAATCGACAGAGGGCTGGGTTCAGTGCCCCGCATGTTCTTTATGGGCACACTGTAGTTGTGCCGGTGTCGAAGATGATGATGAAGATGTTAGATTTGTTTGCGAAAGGTGTGCCGTTGACTAGTTAACTACTACAAGTTTTTTTTATTCTTATGTTGCCATAGGTCCATTTTGCCTTGATGCCTAGTCCGTTTTACCTTAACGTGTAGGCAGAATGGACCAAACCGAAGGTTTTGGAAATCATCCAATATCTTCTTTAACTGTGATTTGATTCAAGTGTTCCTTAATAATAAGTAAGATTAATAAATGCTCAAACTTATAATAACAAAGAAAGAAGAATAAAGATATTATTTTTTGTGTTACATTGATTTTTCCTTAAGTGGTCCGTATTACCTTCTCTTCCCCTATGTAAAAATTAACAAAACATAATTTAAAATTTAAAACTTATGCGTAAGCACCGCGTGAGCTACTCTCGCATCCGGGGCAGCCATGTCTATGATATTGCAGACAAAATACAGGAGAGTCCCCTTCGCTGGTACGGCCATGTTCAGTGGCGACCACCTGGCTACGGGGGTAACAAATATCTGGCCATGCCGCCTCCACCAGGTCCCAGTAGGATCCGCAAGACCGTGCGAAGTGGAACAGAAACTCACACAAGGATGATAATGATGATAAATCAAAAAAATAAACCATATTTTTTTTTCTGAAGATTATCTACAGGAATAAATAAACTAATCTCTACCAGCTGACCCCTGCAATTTCGTCTGCGTCGCCCCGTATTTGCAATATTTTTTCAATCCTGCTACGTACCTACCTGTTGGTCGTAGCATGATGTTATATACATACAAACCTTCTACATGAATCATTCTACCTATTAAAGAAGCGCATCGAAATCCGTTGTATAGTTTTAAGGATTTAAGTATACATACAGATAGACAGACAACGAGAAGCGACTCTGTTTTATACTGTGTAGTGATTTCAACTTACATATCGTTAGTTGATTTATTAATGTTTAGTAACTTCTGAGGGCAACTGTACTCATATGTACGTCAATGTAATATTAACAAAACAATGTTACCAGTAGCGCAATCTATTGTAGGATCATGGGAAACAATTTTGGCACGGTACAAATCTGAAGCTGAACAAAATATTATAGCTACTTATTATCTATTACATCATATTTTTTTTAAAGTATGATGCTGAACTAATAATATTTGCCAATATTTAAAATAAAACAAATGAAAATAATTACTTAAACATAAATCATACCTAGGACTTAACTATTCGCTACATTATGCCTTCTCTAAGGAAATAGTTAGTCGTCCAGTAGGTAGAAATCCTTGAAGATAACATTGATGAAGGGTATTTGATAGTTGATGAGTCCTTTTCTCATCGCTTGTTATATCATCTACAGTCCCGGGTCCTTTAAGCGAGGCGTGAAAAAGTATCTGATGAGGCCGTCAATCTGAGCACCACCATTGTAGCACTGAACGGGTTTGCAATGGTGACCCTCTTTCGTGAGACTTTGCCTTCAGCTCACTATCAGACGGAGTGAAGTCCAATTGACAGGCGCTAAATAAATAAAAATGTCCTATTGTTGATCTTACCTACAACTATTGAATTTTAAAATGACCTAAGTACAAATAAATTGATTAAAAGTACTATTCATATGATGTAAGTACTCAAATAATTACAAACGATATAACATCGCAATGCTTGATCAGTTACAACAAAAGCTGGAACTGTAATCTCATAATCGCGACTTAATTGTGAACAAATCAGTTTGCACGCTAATCCCCAACCCAATTTTACGCTACCTCTGTGTGGGTGGTCACTGACATTTGCAAATTTAAAAAAAAGTACAAAAGATATTATTTAGTTTGTAACCAACCGACAGTAACACAGTCCCTGTGGGCCCCAATGTCATAACCCAAAACTGTCACAATTTCATTGTCATGATTGTATGGAGATGATTGTTCGGTGGCGCTACCGCTTTGTGACAAAATTGGATGAGCTTTTGTAGTATAAAGTCACTTTTTGTTGGCTTTCGGCGAGTGACATCGGACAAGTGGCTTTTGAGGAATAATGAGATTGACTTTTTTCGAAAGCGACTTTATGAAAAAATACGCACTGCGGGATTATAGTATTCCTTTTTGTTTACATTTATTTTCATACGAAATAAATTTTTCTGCAACACTCAAAGTGTTTGGAATTATTTTGTTTAGGTACTAAAGAAATATTTTGAAATCAATCAAAGTATTATTTTATTTAAGTGCGTTAGTTAATACATCATCAAATATTCTCAGAAAAGTATCAGTTCATCAGAAATCTAACCACAAGATATATTGGTAGCGCACAAGTGCATTACTGAAAATCCCACATATGCGCCAAACGTCACATTACAAATCCGCAGTACGCCTCTGTTTGTGCTCATCCGGCTTAAAGTCCCTAAAAAGCGCTCATGGTGACACCTCCCCGTCCTCCTCCCACCCCACGGGCTGTGATCTGCCATCCTGCTCGCACTGCGCGCCTCCGTTCCAAAAGCGACACAACGCGACACACACTTTCGCTAATAAATGGCTGAACCGACACAACACGCGCGAGCAATACTCGTCTCTACACAACTTAGTTTTAAAGCTAGCGCTCCGGATTGCGCGACACATTAGAGGACATTTACTTTCCATTACTATAAGGTTGTAACCGACGGCTAGTCTAAGTAATAGTAAACTTTATCACGAAGGTTTTAAGTGCTATTATACCTAATCATAGCCAAAGGTGGTGTAAAGACACAGTTTTCAAATGTCACGCACTGTAGTCGTCTCTTTTCTCCGGAGTCCTGTCGCATCTGCCCGGCTCCTTTGGCATCCTTCAGCATGCATGTGTCCCCCCGCATATCTTTCATCCCGCTCTACGGCGCCTGAAGCCCAGTGTCCGGTCTCACAGACAGTTAGGCGGTCGTGTTGGCGTCGCTCTTTGTATATGTTCGATATAATCACGAATATATTTGTGTTCGTACGTACTCATATGTATACCGTGCAGGATTAGATGTGAAATGTACTGTGAAGTGACGCTCAGTGCTGTTTGATGTTAGTTTATGTGGAAGACAGTCGCCAGAAGCATTCATGATTCAGGTTAGTTAGCCGAATTTATGTTGTTTTAACGTTTTTACTACCGGCCGAAAATATGATAACATTAACAAAGGTGGTAACTGATGTGTTATCGTCAAAATTTGGATTTAGGACTCTGTTTCAGTACAATACTGACACAAGTGAACATGCGTAGGTATAACAATTTTATAACTCTTAAAAACAATTTAAAATATTTTGATCTCTCAAAATTTAAACAAGAGTTTTGAAGGAAAAAGTCAGTCGTTATATTTTCTATATACAGTATGTTTGAAATGAAGCCAACATGTCGATAGACAATAAATAAATAATCATCACATCTATCAGTTGGTTGGGAAACATCAATCAGCTGCTATTATTTATTATTGTAAGCCCAGGCGTGGGTGCCCAAAGTGGGCAATAGATAATTTAATTATAGATACAAATGTATTCATTATAATGTTGCAGCGGTACAAGGCGTAATTAATTTCTACGTGCCAGTACTTTCGAGTGTACAATGGCATAATACGAGTAAAAGACTTATCTTTAAAAAGATATATGAATGCATAAGTAATTATTACATGTTTAATAACTCTACAGTGGTAGTTATAATGTAGTTGTGAAAAAATTACACACAGTTTTGTTCTGTTTTGTCTATATGTGAAAACTAAATTACACTAAAATGTATGTAAGTATATTTATCCGCATTCTAGAACCCATAACACAAGCTAGTTAAACTATGTTTACCATAGGTCTAGGTGGCGTTGTGTCGATTGTCCTATAATATTCAATAATAAAAAAGAAAAAAATAACTTAAATAACATGTTCTCCTTATAACACCTTTTTGACTTAATGTCACTATTTTACTACAACAAAATTTCGTCGTTTGGGTCATTGTTTTATTGATATTGTAACTGATGAAAAATATATAAAATGATTACTTATGCCACTTTGTCCCTAAGTGTAATTCTAATGCGAATAACGATAATGCAATTAGATATTTTTACAAGCTTTAATTCGCACTGCATGCTTAACTAGGTACCTACCTTTATTTTGCTAATTCAATTTTGTAGTACCTAGATATCCTCAATTGATTTTAGACCCAACCTCATACGCGTTTAGTTTTTATGGAGTGTGTAAAGATGCTCATTTTCTATGAAAGAAAATAATTATACAATTTTTACTTTGGATAATAATAAGTACACTTGGCACTACTGTATTACTTATGTTGCTAACCGAAATTATTCAAATTACTTAATTCTAGCAAGTATTTAAAAGACATTGAATGATTTTACGGCTCGTTAATTTTTGTAACATTAGGTAAGTACCTACTACTCAGGTACATTTCGTTCTGCTATGCAAATTATTACAAGGTTTTTAATAGAAGCTACCCCATTATATCCGATAAGAGGTAGGCAGAACTGAAATGACACTCTCATTTCAACAAGTTTATTCGATTCAATGTAATGTGTAGCGAGCTTATTGCCGATAACTGTCAGTTGACTGCACCTTGTAAATGGTAAAAAGCTAAGACCGAGTCCAGAACATTCACCATTCCAGATGCTGTTGGTTTTTTATTGGTTCACGAAAGTGGAAATTACACTTGGTATATACATCATAAATTATCAACCTGTCAAAAAGTAAGGCAAAGTCCTTCTAGACGTGAAAACTACATGCGTTTTATATACATTAAAATGGTGATCCTTAACTTGACGGCTTTTAGTGTAGAATGGAATACTGGAGTAAAGGATAGAGCTGCTCTTGGAGGGCACACCTGGGAAGACACACAGTGATTTTTACTATGTACTTTACCGGGAACTTATAATACTACTGAAACCTTCACGTTCTAAGCAAACCTCACCTGCAAACCGGTGCACGTGCAAGCCGATACACGTGTAAGCCGATACATGTGCAAGCCTTTACACCTGTGGATTAATGAATAGTGTTCTGTCGTAGGTTTAGAAGCGCTAGTGGTCAGATGCCATTTGTATGATTATTTTAGTGGTATTCATCTGAGGGTAGGTACTTCGTCAAAGCACTTAGGTATATACTTCAGAGGACATTTCAAAAGTCGTATACAGCTGTTAATAGACGCACCTGCAGAGCTCTATCAGTGCTTGGTCACTAAACATAATTCAGATTAAACAGCAATCGGACATATAGTAACCGAAAAATCAATTCATATAGAAGGAAAGAAAGATAGAAAACCATTTATTTTAGTGCAAACACCAATGTAATGTATGTACTAACGCAGAAAAAAAATTTAGATAGACACATTGATATCATATTTATGCGAACCCACTACGAAAGAAAGTCTTAAATTTCGATCTGGACTAACACAAGGCCGATGCTGGTACTTTAATGTAGTTTTCTCGGAATTGGGTCGTTATTGTATGAAAGCAAGATTATCTATATATAAAATAATTAAAATAATACAAAGTAGTAGGCGCCAAGCATGATATCATATCTCGGAAAGCTCTCCACCACAGTTAAAGTCACGTAGCGGAACGTTGATTGCTTTGTATGAGGTTGCAGGTTCGATATCAGTGACGGATTTTTTCGTAAATTAGGTACAAAATCTATTGACTAAAATTATTATTATCATTACGTAGATCCCGGTCGCATCCAAGGAACTCCCTTCGGTCCGCTTGCCGACTTTTACTTCTCCATTTCGCCTGGCAGTGAGACCATTGGCATGCATCTACAACGTTAAGTTTCTTAGGTATACCCTTCTACCGGGACTCAGCGAAGATGCCGTACCTAGCTAACCTTTCCATCTAACCTTAATTTGCTTGTGTTTTAAACAGAGTTTGAACTCTGTACTTCTT
This sequence comes from Pelosia muscerda, assembly GCA_963691645.1. Lineage (NCBI taxonomy): Eukaryota > Metazoa > Arthropoda > Insecta > Lepidoptera > Erebidae > Pelosia > Pelosia muscerda. The sequence continues at coordinate 11,091,722 of OY829114.1, read as the reverse complement.
GATAGTAAACCCGGCTCCTTCATCACTAAGCTACTGAAGTAGTTATTCTAATAAGACATTTTCGGAAGAAGCTGCATTTGACTTACTTACCTGTATAAATATTTGTATAGTCAATCGTCAAATGATATTTCTAACTTAGATTACTTTGTTCCATAAAGTAACTAGTAATATTTAGAAGGAAAAAGTGTGTGAGTGACATACATAATTTTAACCCAAAACCTAGGTGTGAGAAAGTCACAGAGTATATTATAAACCGTGTAACGTTTTTCTTTTGTAATATTAGTTTATGATGTGTCGTTAAAAACCTTAAGAGATTTGATAAGTGATAATGAATCTCTACTTCATTTGGTCACGCCATCCATAACTTGAGAATCAGACGATTTCGTCACATTTGGATATGTTTTCTAATAGGTACTAGGAAGTTCATGGCAAAAATCTAAAAAATAGCGCATTATTTTGGAGTACGTATTCTTCAATAGGGTACCTACCCACGATATGAACCTCTAAAGTTGCGCCCTAACTGTCATGTTGGACTATATATACCTATATAAGTACAAGCTATCTCTACTTAAAATCGGTAAGTCGTTTTTGTACATAAACCAAGTAACTAAACAAGCTATCTTCGGAGACGTTCGGCGTGTCTTGGAAGCGCCCGCAGCGGTCGGCAGTGCGAACTAATGGCATCATAGCGGCGCGCGCGCATTTCCCTGTGGCATCTGTTTACTGTGACAGCGAACCATGTTTCTAGATATTTATCGAAATGTTAACTTCATATCTTGTGTATTTTAGTGTCAAAATTGAGTAGTTGGGAAAGATAAATGTTAATATCTTTAATTAGTTCCGGAGATTCAACATCTCCGGCACTTTTAAAGTTATTAACATTTATCTTACATTTAACATCCCCTTTTGATCTTACAAAGAATGTTGCCAAAACTTAAGAATGGTTTCGCTAATTGGCATTATTTCTTTGTTGTATGTATTCGTAATCATCAAAACTAGGTCTACATATGTGAATGGAAAAAGGCGATTGGGTAACAACAAGCGACAAGGCAGCATTTCTTGGGTTTAACTTCCAACTGGGACAGTCCAAGATTTAGTATAATTTTCTTTTTTAAATTCTCCTAATTTCTGATTTGACTACACAAAGGAGGTAGTGGTGCCTTGTGTTACGGTCGATATAAGTTATAATAGGGTCTTAAAATGAGGTCACAAGCGTGTTTTAGTTATAGAAGCGAAACTTGGAAGCCGAAATTGTGATGGCCTCTATCTGGTAGGTACCTAGTGATGCTGGTAGTCGCTGATTGATTAAAGCTTAAACTTTAAATATTTCTTCTTCACAGACCGCTCTGTTTACCATTAATTTTATTTCTTCTATTGAATAATTTATAGCAATCGTTTAAATAACAGTTTGAGAGATGCATTCTATTTTACATACCTAGATAAATTTATCTACATCTATTTAGGTAGGTGTATAGTTATACTATAATAAATTGTAACGTTGTCGTGTTTGTACATCTATAGATCTTATACCAACCGCTGACGCACATAAGTTTAGCGCAATTAGAAAGAAAAAGGTAACACAACACGTCTTCGATTTTCCGTATGATTTGTTAAATCAAAATCTTCACCTTATATACATTAGGAACGAAAATAATGAGCAATGGAAATGGTTTGAAAGGACCTTTATCTTGCGCACGGTCCAACTGTGGAGTGAACTCTCTGCTGGGGTTTTTCCAAGCGACTACAATATGGGTTCCTTCAAGAAGGGCACTTAAAGGTTTCTGCAGGGTTTGTAGCACGAATGTATTACTTCTGGTGTTGCGAACGTCCGTAGGTTAACGGTGACCACTTTACATCAGGTGGTTCGTGTGCTAGTTTATCACCTAAGTGGTATAAAGAAAATGTGACTGATTACGGGAGCAACTCTATACTCTCTCTGAGATGTAGCAGTCGAACTTTTTACCCACATCGCCACAGAGGTACACAAACTTAAATAGATTCACCTTGTTGTCTGTTAATATCTACTAACCTATATATTTCAAGAAATATTTCGCGTTCATAGCGGTAGTCTAGTGATATGGGTAATGGACTGCTGAGGCGTGATCTCGGGTACGATACATGGCACACACCAATGACTTCGATGCTTTTCGAAGTTATGTGTTTATTTATCGCAGGTTTATAAGTGCCCGGTTAATGGCAATAGGCTCGCCACCTATTACCTTGGGACCTAAACATAAACTGGCGAAATGTGGGTGCTAGCACCTCTGCGGGTAGGCAGTTTTCGGTAGGTTTCGGAGATAAAGGTGTGAGTTTGCGTTATGTTATGTTTCAAGAAAGATCCATGAAACAGTCTACTTATATAACGTACATGTATTTACAATTAAAACGAAATATCACCACATAAAAATTGAAAGCAAAATATATATTTCCACCATCACATATATAAAGGTGGCGAGTGCAGGTGTCGGATGCGCCTGCGCAGAGCGTGACGTCATTAGGTCAAACTGCCGCCAAGCGCCGAGGGCGTAGCAGTTCTTGTAGCGAGTGATCCCGACTACAGCTGAGGATATACTTTATACACGCTTGTAGCATTTCACGAATTAAATGCACTTATATTCATGAAAGGATATGTCAGATAAGTGCCTTACGGGTCCAAATAGGGTATAGGCTCTTGGAGTATGTAATGAGAGGAATAAAATGTAATGCTTGCCTATATTAAAAGGTTAATAAAGGATTACAGGAAGCGAGCTAGTCAAGTAGTCAAACGAAAATTTTAAACCGAAAGTTCGGGGGAATCATTGTGCAAATTTATTAAGGAAACCACTAGTGTTGGTCTAATATGAGCATTGTGTTCCAGTTGCATCCGAGAGCAGACTACTAAAATTGATAGCTGTGTTTCGTTCAGCTGTTTTGAGTAACTAATAAACATCCATACCATACATACATACTTATCATGTATTCTCATAAACTTTTATAACAACAGCTTCAGTTTTAACTCAGACTTATAATTTTAAGGTTAAATTTTGAAAGCCTCTGTAGCGGTCGGTAGAGCGATCAACTTCTCCTAAAGGAGCGTGAGTTCGGTGCTCGCTCAGTGTAAATAATGCATGAATTTGTATATATGCATTGGTCTGGATGTTTCTATGTATTATACTTATGTATATATATTTATAAAAGATATATCTAAGTTTCTTTATCCACATTCTAGGTACCTTAAGATAAGCTAGTTAAGTTATGCTTATTTTGTAAAATTGTAGAAAATGATTTTATATTATAAGTAAGTCCTATCTTAAAATATATCACGTTTTTTAAAATTACATGATAAAAACGCGAAATATCTGCCCATGCATTCAGAAATTCTAGAAAAAAACCTTCAGCTATCCCTTTTTCTAGCTCTAGCTACGAGTTGTCTAACCCGCCGCCGCTGTGCAGCCAGGGCCTAAGGCACAACTAATGTAATATAATATTCCCGACCGCTGGCAGCCATTACCGTGAGGTGGATTATTGATATAAATCGCAGGTGATCAGCCAAATGCATAGTTTGCGCGCCAACCCATTACACTGATTGAGTTTCTGAGGACCTATCCCGTGATTTTGTTTGTTAGAAGTTAATATTAGGGACAGGTTCCTCCTCTCAGATAGGAGAAATTGATGGCAGGGACTAAAGGCTGAGTGGACTAATATTTTTTTATTAGTTTAGACTTAATATTAAAAATTATAGATACTCTCCAAGCCGTTAATTGGTAGTACTTGTAAGGCTAAGCACGTAATTATTTTCCTTGCAATTTACACCGCATAGCAAGGAATCGGGTCATATGTTTTTCCAAATTTATTTATCTGCTACATTTTCGGTTAGGAATTCATTTTCGCCATTTTAAAACGTTTCCAGTTCCAAAAATTAAGAACTTTTCAAGTCCCACGAATCTACGTGGCTACGTACGGATAATAAGGTGAAATGTAAATGCTAATGTATCTCTGTCTACCCGTTCAAGGCTTTACAGCTGTGGAGCATATAATATTATACAGAACGAAATTAAAATCACTGGGCTATATCAATATTCAAACGATTTGTCATAAGAAAAAAAATATGTCCGGGTTTGGATTTGATTGATATAGGTAGTTGTCCTGTCGCTCCGAAATATTCAAAATATACATTTAATAAGACGTTGTCACTCTGCTAGACTATTTAATTGTAGGTTCATTTCATATATTTTATACAAAACCTATTATTTTTTACAATAAATGTACATAGAGCCGGGTTTTAATAACTATTTTTAAAATATCATAAGACGTTTAAGACAGTTTTAGGCAATGGCTCGAGGCAGAATGTCAAGTTTGAAAAAATATTGCAGTGACACATACTTGCTTATTAAATACTATTGCTGTTTTAATTTCTTGGTAAGATTTAAAACACTTTTTATGTAATTTCAATACATGTTTCTGCTTACTTTAATAGTGTTAAAATGGAAAATACTTTCGGGAATTCAGTTAAATATAAGTTGGTTGGCAGAGTCGTACTTTTCTCTGTTCAAACTATTCAGCTTAACTAGGTATACCCACTTTTAGAGTGGTAGTATGTTACATATCGTAGGGTTAAGAAAGGTTAGGAATTTTTGACGATAGAGACTGACCCAGGGCGATTACTAACTCCTAGTCGGTTGTCGCTTTTTATTATCTAGGTCTAATGTATCTCCAGGTGTAAAATAGGTATTTCTAGGTCTAATATATTATGTTTGTGCCAAACTTTATCAACCAAGGTTCAATGGTGGTTGCGTGAATGCGTAACAAACAGACAGAGTTACTTTCTCAATTATAATATTAATATGAATATGGATAATATTTCTTGTATTAAATCTAATTTTTATATAGATTCATATCAGGTAGACCAATGTATCGACCAAAATCAGATCGTTTGCAACTTCATTTTGAATGATAACAGTGACAGTTTTTTGGGGACGAACGTTAAGTACGCGTTGGAATTTCACGTGTGTTATTTCTTAATTTTTTATTAATTAACTAAACAACTTTCAGATAAACATGTTATAACATAACTAACAATTGTATTGAAAATACTTCGTTTACAATTCTTAAAACTAAGCAGTTAATCGCACGTTGCAAAGTAAAAAAGCATCGTCGATTATCTCAAATTCTCCATTTTGTATTTCTTTTGGCTCTGAAACAGATGCAAATGATATTTCGCAACACAGTGCATTCGAAATGAGTCTGGAACTCTTCCAAGTTCACTCAGGGCAAGTGCTACTCGCTACGGGTGACTACTAGCGCCATCTTTTGAACACGAGCGTAACTAATAACACTCGATACAGAAACTTACTAAGGTTTATTTTGAATATTACGTTTACGTATTATCATTTCTCTGAAACCATAATATTTTGACATTGGAAAATTTTGTGACGGTAGCGAAAGCGAGTACTACGCAGAAGGCACGGGTTCGATCACCGCTCAGTGCAAATATTTGTATGCATGAATATGGCTATTTGCACTGATCTGGTCGTACCTCGGAGAGCACGTTAAGTGGTCCCGGTTGCCATACGAACATCTATGACAGTTAATACGGGTAGTTGGAACCCTCAAAAGTCCGACTAGCCTAACTACAGAACTGGTGGCGTTGATATTCTTTCTCCAACATCACACAGAAAACGAATAATTAGGTTATATAAGTCATTAACATTTTCATCGGTATTTCACTGAAACTGATACTAAGTATCGGATATCTTCAAGTTCAGAGAAAATCAATGGAGTTCAAGGTCAGAGGTCAAGGATACTTGTTGTAAACACTATTTGACTAAAATATCTGAAGTTATCGTGAATTAAAACGATTATACCCAGTAATAATTAATTCAAATTTAATCTTCGTCTGTATTAGAAGGGTTGTAGTTTTATTTAAGTTTATAGTTCGCTGAATCGTCGGAAAATATCGAAGTTCAGCTGCATCTTAGACGAGAAAGCCGACCCTAACTGAGTTGGGAAGAGGTTCAGAGAATGGAGTTCGCTGAAGACGAATATGGAAAGAATAATATACGGAGAATGATTAGAGTTTAGTCTAAGTTCTTATTTATGGACTATTTTAGTTACTTGGTATTATTATCTTATTGACACTAAGAAGAGAGAAAGAGAGTGTAAAGGATATTTGGGAAGAATGATAGGTGTTTACCTACTAGTTATATAAGACCATCCAAGTGTAAGGCGCAACTCGCGTACGTCTCAAGTGAGCTTTAGCTATATAAAATTATTATTAGTCGGGGTATTTTGTAGCTAAAGTATGTTTGGTTTTATTAAAAAAATATAATTCAATGATACTAAGCTGAATAACACTGAAAAATCGCGAACACTTTTAACTCTGAACAGCATATCTAGGTACCTACCTATATTATTTTTTTATTAATGGCACGTCAATTTGACTTCACCTCGCCTGATGCAAGGCTAAAGACAAGGTCTCGTGAAAGAGGGTCACCATTGCAAACACGTACCTACGGTGCTACAATGGTGGTGCTCAGCTTGACGGCCTCATCAGATGCTTTTTCACGCACCGCTTAAAGGACCCGGGACTGTAAGAGGAAGGGAACACTATATAGTAATTATTAAATACATAATCAATGTACATATATGTAAATAGAATGCTTAGCTGAAATATGGTCTACATCGAGTACCAATCAGCTCTACTTTGTTGTAATTCTATATTTATTTACTGACGTATCATCTACCTATCGCCGTACGTGGAACATAAAATTTGGTTGCGTAAAAAGCATGGGTTGTAAAATGAGAAACTTTGTAACGGCTGGAACTATTTTAGTATATCGTTTATATTTTTCTTCTTTATGCAAATATCTTTCAATAAAATCTAGAAAATGGTCTATGAAAATTATTAGAGTTTTTTTTTTTTTTTTTTAATCTTATTTATTTTATAAGCCTAGTACATAAAATTATTAGAGTTTAGTGCGACGCTCTTAGACTGGAAAATGCAGTCCTCAGATTCCGGGGTGACAATTTCAGTGCAGTGACACATTTATACCTATCAGAGGCAGTGACACGTGCTTTTTAGTGTGACAACTTTGTGACGTGGCGGTAGTGAACGCGACTGCTACGGGTTCGAACCCGCTCAGTGCAACTATTTGTGTGCATGAATACGAATATTTGCATAGGTCTGGGTATTTCTATGTATAATATGTATCTATTTACAAAAATAAAAATATCTAAGTATGTTTATCCGCATTCTAGAACCCATAACACAAGCTAGTTAAACTAAGCTTACAATGGATCTAGGTGGCATTGTGTATATTGTCCTCGAATATTAGTGTATGTACAAACATTAACGTCACTATTAGGTAGGTATATAATATTTGTCAAACTTATCAACTTGGTTTATAAAAAAACGTTTCACGGTTAATATACTCTGTCACTCTCTCACGCCTAGGTTTTGTGTAAAGATACGTATGTCACTCGCACTGATTGTTCCTCTAGGGATAACTTTTAATTTTCTTCGATATGGCTCACTCCTTGAGTATTTGCCAGTGTCAAGTAATTTGATATATCATATTAATTATCTAGTTGGAATGATTGTTGATGATGATGGATGACGATGACGGATGATAGTTGCCCCAGTATAGCGGTGGAGACTTTACTAGAAGCTTTTCTAAAGGAGATTTTAACACCAACACGAAAAATCACAATTCACTACAATATTCCACTTTCCTACACTTGTGCGGTGTGTCTAAGCTGTTATGTTTAAAACTCCACCATTTTTACACATAAAAACTCGAATTTACACCAAATATAGAAAATGCAACACAGGAGCGTTATGACACTTTTCACGTTCCCGCCAAAACACCCAAGGATAACTTTATGGTTAGGCTAGTTACAAGAATACCGTTTATTGACATATGAGAGATTAAACAAAAAGAGAATCGACCTTTGAATTTATGTTCTTATCCTCTAATAATTTGTAACAGCTATACAAATATAAAAGCAGCCATCTTATTAGGTGCGTAATTTATGCGAAGTTTTTATCACCGACATGTATGGCCAACAAATTGTTTTTTTAAATCAATAAAAACCAATAAATCAGTGATTGATTTATTGATTTCTTGTGCGAATCTCATTTGCGTTCTTCAGTATTCTTGTAACTCTGGTAGCGCCATCTATTGCGGTTATGACGAAAATAATACAATTTCAGTTTTTTTATTATCTAGTCTCGTGTTGGAAGCTGTTTCGTGGTTAAATGCGTCGGTGGCTTAGTGATTAAGGTGTTAGCCTTACATTACTAACATGAACCCATTTCTAACATAAGCCATAGAGATTTGCTGGAGAAGTTAGAAGGAATATTAGTGAATTCGTTTGCCAATATTCTTAAAAAAAATTACAATTAAGCGCGTTCACTTACAAAACGCGACACAATTTTTGTTTTAAACAACCTTAAGCAGATATAGTTATCGGCATATATCTTGACCCTAAGTCATGATAGACATTGGTTCACGCGGATTGGATTGATTCCTCACCGTAGCATCTAGCGTTATTCACAAATACACCCAAAAATATGTACTGAGCATATAGAGTACATTTTGTAAAGATATTTCGGTCAAGATATAGGCCGGTAACGATATTATATCATATATTCAACGCATTTCAATTTACTTTATCAGCTCAGTAACCTCGTCACTGACTTGACAGACCAAAAACGTTTGTGTAGCAATATCTAAAACTACACTCTCTTGCAAAAAGCTCGCGTCAATCACATAACAACGAAATATTAACACAAGTGGGTTCAAATCGCATATTAATGAACAAACTATAATAGACAATGTTACTCATTACAATTATGTGTATCTCGATATCTGCCTATCACTTCCACTTTCGCAACTCTAAATCATAACAAACGACAACACGGTCTCTAACGAACTCACTTAACAATACAGATGCGCCTACGCATCGAATGAATTAATCGCTGCGATGATCGATTCAGATCTCGATCAGATCGCGATTAGAAAATATTTTTGTTGGTTGGGTTTTATTGTTCTCGTACCTACCTGAGATTCTGTGGTTACGTTACTATAATTAATCGGTAGTCTTCGAGATGACTCGCTAAAGTTCATTCTATATTCTTTTAAATGTACTTTATTATATCTACTATCATTCTACTAATAGGTATATTTAAGGGTATGGAGAACTTTAAGGAAATACTGAATGCTTTTACATACCTATTTAGATACTAAACGTTAAAAAATACAAATGGCTAGCTGTTGCCCGCAGCTCCGCTCGCGTGGATGTCGATTATCGCCTTATACGACTGTACTCGATTCTCTACTTGCCTCTCTATACTACTACTTCTCCTTGCTGTCAATATTAGCGCCAATGTATAGAATTTACCGGATCGATTGAGATTTATGATTATAACTTCGCTCTCTTGGATGGTAGCGTAATGATATATAGCCTATTATTTGATTTACTCCTAGATATTGTAGCTTTTTAGCGGTGAAAGAATTATTGAAATCGGTCCAGTAGTTTTTGAGCCTATTCGTTACAAACAAACAAACAAATCTTTCCTCTTTATAATATCAGTATAGATGTGCACAGATCCATTAAAATATAATATTTTACGACCTCTGCGGCGGCGTGACGGTAGTGAACGCGACTGATATGGAACCGGAGCGGGTTTGATTTCCGCTCAGTGCAAATATTTGTGTGCATAAATACCTATGTGTAGGTATTTCCAAAAAAACTGAGTATAAAGTATTTCTGTTTGTGAACTGGCAAAAAAAATGGCCATATAAGATCAATTTTACCGTAACTAAATACTTTTCTGTTATAGCATGAGAACTCGTCATTTCACACTGGGTCATTATTAAAAAAAACACAAAAGAATTTAACCTGTCCTTCCCTCATAAAATTGGCTATAAATTCACACCTTCCAACAATTATTTTATTAACTTACCAGGTCAAACAAATATATTCTAAAGACATAATGGCGAAATATCATCGTCAATTTTCTATAGATAATTATTTGAATGCAAATAATTTGAGGTGGTGACGGATTTTTGGTTGAATCATGAACAGTGCGGTTTTAAATGTCATTGGAATTCGATAAAACCGTGGGATAAATTTTTATCCGACTGCTAAGGAAGGGTTATTCTATGCATATTTATACCAATTTCTTTTTTATATATTATCAACTGAACCGAACAAGATCCAAGCCAACAGGTATACCTAAAAGTTTACTTAGAGACTAGACTTCTGTATGTTAATCAGACTCAGGAAATTTTATGAAAAGGCCCGGTTATGAGTAACGGCTTCCTACAGGGTTATAGCAGCACGAGTAAAATGCCTCTACAGTTGCAAACGTCGATTGGCTTTCGGAATTGCTTTCCATCAGGTTGGCCCTGTGCTTGTCTGCCACCTAAATGGTATAAAAACGTATATTAATCAGATCAAGGGCATTTCTCTTCCAACCCAATAATAGGGGTGGGCATTCCATAGACACAATAATATGGGTTTAGGTACATATATACATATGCTCACGCCCGTAATCCCCGAAGGGGTAGACAGAGGTGTACCTATTAAACACCCACATTTCGCCAACTATGATTTTCGGTCCCACGTAATAGGCAACCTATTGTCGCTAATCAGGCACTTTCGGCATAAAGCTGCTAAAGGTACAAACATCACTCAGTAATTTATCTGATTTGGGTTAGGCATGCAGTGTGTGCACGCGCCTACCTAATGGTAAAGAGACTTGACGTTATTACGTTAAGTAAACACTGAATTGAACACACGAATACATCACTTAACTTCATACTATAATTACTAGTTAAACTGAAATATAAATTAACAAAGCCGCGGTAGCCTAGTGGTATGGGTAATGAACTGCTGAAACGATGTCTCGGGTTCGATCCCAGGTTACCATGGCACACACCAATGACTTTTCGATACTTTTCGAAGTTATGTGTGTATTTATCGCAGGCTTACAGGCCCGGTTAATGGCAATAGGCTCGCCACCTGTTACATTGGGACCTAAACATAAACTGGCGAAATGTGGTTGCTAGTACCTCTGCCTACCCGTCTGCCTGCGATTAACAAAATATAGGCAAGTACTGCGTGAAGGTACAAAGGTAACTCCCATCACTGACTAAAGATGGTATCTACATGACGAAATAAAATTATGTAGTGATTTACAGCTTGCAATTAAATAGCCTATGTTAAACTTGTTTGGATCAGTAGTTTCGACATTGATTTGATAATATTAATCACTGTCCATTCTGCTTATAATAATAAATATTCTAGGACAATCTACACAACGACACCTAGACCCTTGGCAAGCATAGCGTAATAGATTGTGTAGGTTCTAGAATGCGGATAACTCACTGAGCGGGAATCGAACTCGCGTGTCCTTTGGCGTTCACTAATGCCACGCCACATAGGGCCTAGATAAATATATACTTTTTTCCGTGCGCAAAATCCGCCCCCACCAAAGTCGGTGGAGGTGATTATGTCGGACTCGAAACGACTGGCATTTTCCAACTACTATAGAGACGCAGCGCTAGATTAAGCCTGTTATCTAGAATGAATCTCCTTTATACGTAAAGACAATCTGTCTATACAACTTTCCTCAGAATAATTGAAATTCAGAACTTAGTACACTTTAGCTTAGCTATATAGGTATAGTAAGAATAATTTCGCTTAGCTAACTATAAACGGTATGGTTAATTTAGCTTTTTTTTTTATTTACGTCACGTCAATTTGACTTCAGTTACAGTCGCCTGATGTTGAGCTGAAGGCAAAGTCTCATGAAAGAGGGTCACCATTGCAAACACATTCAGTGCTACAATAGTGGCGCTCAGCTTGACGGCCTCATCAGATGCTTATTAGCTAGGTTAGCTATAGACAGCGTGATTAGTTTTAGCTTAGCTATAGATAATGCGATTAATTTAGCTTAGCTTATACTGCCGACTTTGTGAAACGAATATGACGGGCTAACAGGGCAAGGATTATAGACAATAAGAATAATTTCGGTTACTACCTTCCTTCTTTAAAAAATAAGTAGGCATAATCGTCTTCATTTTTTTTCTGACAATCTCCTTGACATTTAGTAGGTATGTGTGTCTGTTTGCGGCCGTAGTTATGTCTTTGATTGATTGTACATTTGATTGATTGGTTCGTAGTGACTTTTTTACTTAAGCCTTAGGTAAGTGTACCGGCTTAATTAGTTTTAAGTTGAATAGGCAAGATGGATGACTGTGAACGTTTCTAGGAATTTGACTAACCTTGATCGGATAAATATGTTCAACTGAATGTTTAACTACTAGTTTAAATTAGGGATAGAATATTTAATTACTTGGTTGTTGCCGCGGTAGCCTAGTGGTATGGGTAATGGACTGCTGAGACGAGGTCTCGAGTTCCATCCCAGGTTTACCATGGCACACACCAATGACTTTTCGATGTTTTTCGAAGTTATGTGTGTAGGTACTTATCGCAGGTTTATAAGTGCCTGGTTAATGGCCACCTCTTACATTGGGACCTAAACATAAACTGGCGAAATGTGGGTCCTAGCACCTCTGCCTACCCCTTCGGGGATAAAGGCGTCAGTTTATGTTTATGTGTTATGTTATGTTGGTGGTTGGTGCCAGTCGCAGTAGAGACCATGGGCAGTTGGGGCATGGAAGCAAAAAAACGTGTTTCCTTCTTCCTACAGTCCCGGGTCCTTTAAGCGGGGCGTGAAAAAGCATCTGATGAGGCCGTCAAGCTGAGCGCCACCATTGTAGCACTGAACGTGTTTGCAATGGTGACCCTCTTTCATGGGACTTTGCCTTCAGCTTAACATCAGGCGAGGTGAAGTCAAATTGACGTGCCATAGATAAAAAAAAAACTGGTGGCTGGCATAGATCGACGACATTGGACGACGACTCTGGTTCTCCTTTCGGAATTGGTGGTCACAGGCCAATCTCTTCCTTTAAATAGTTTATTTGACAGGATTGTAGCACCTATTGTTAGTGCAATAGATGTCACAATGCTTTGTATTTACATATTTTGTCACATACGTATAAAATGAAGCCATCTCTTCAATAGCATCTACTCTACCTACCCTAAATTTGACATGCATTATTTAAGCACTTAATTATTAAAGAACCCGCCGCCAAACGTAACTCCAAAACAATAATTATTAAGTTGATAATCGCGGGGCAAAATTATAATTGCATTGCAAAATTATTAGGTGTAAAATTATATTATTGGTGTGGTGTGCCGCGGGCGTTCGGTATCTGATGTATAAAGCTTGACATGGTAAGTGATGAGTTGGGTGATAGAAACCTGCTTTCGTTGCCGGGGTTGAATTATTGCCCCGAGTGTACGTAGTATCGGGGCTTTTGAAATTACTTGTAGAGATATTATGAAGTTTGTGTTGTGGACTGGGATTGATGGTTTTTTTTTAAATGCTGTCAATTTTATTATGAGTAGTTACCGTGTTCTATGAACTATGTTCTTGTACCTACAGTGGAATAGAAAAAGAAAAGAGCATACGAGTATGATTCCACAACTGCAGTCGCATGCAGCAGCTTACTGAAATCATTAAAACTTGAAATAAAAACCAAGAATAATGATTACGAATCAAATTAATCATTTTACCTCTGATGACGTACTAGAGATCAGTGATCAACCATAACCATATTAATTCTATTATAGATTTAGCAATAAAATATGTTATAGATTGGACAGTTGTAACTATAAAATGGCATTTATAAACAGGAACTGAACTGAAATTGGATATTGAAAATTATTGTTTATAGTAACGACTCCTGGACTTGTTGAGTTAGTAATATACGGTAGGCCTGATTTAGGAATTTAGGTAAGCCCTAGAAAGCATGGACGGCATAGAAAAGAATGATACATATTACGCGGATCTCAAATAATTGAACAAGGGCATATAGATGAATAAGACCACCTCGGGTGTGTAGTGTGTTATACCTACCTAATTTGTCATATCAGGAAAAAGTTTAAAAGCCAGGCTAAGGTTAACTTATTTCGTTCTTTTAGAGTGTTTTGGATAGGGAAGTCTAGACCAAAGCCTGCTCCATTAAACAACAGTGATAGGCTGATAGGTGGTAATAGTTAAATTTGGACCTCAAAGGTCTTGGGAGGTCTCTTTGAATGCCATTGTTATCTATAGGTCGTTTACCTGTAGGTATACAGAATACACATACCTATGCATATTCGAAAAAAGAACAAAATAATTATTTTTAATTTACTCACAATAAATTATATCTGTAAAGGTTAAAGAACATGTGTGGAATACTTTTGTTTCTTAACAAAAAATATTCATTTTGAGTAACCTTTCATAATAGACATTCCGCATTTAGTAAAAATGTAAATATCAATGTCACTTCCCAAAAGTCTGTGAATACATATCCTATGCTCCAAAAGCAAGAACAAAACATCCCTTATCAGTAGGGCGAACGTCCCTATTGTTTTGTTGGTACACATTAAATTTTTATTGTTTGTATATTTCACATACGGTCGACTTCAAACGAACCGCTGTCGGGCCAGACTATTGTTTTTGTATAAAAAGCTAAATATTATATACATATTTGCAGTTTTGCTCGCTATAAGTTAATCTTTAGAAATTTCGACGCCTCGTAGGCAATAAATGGGGAGGTCGGGCGCATTGTGTTCTTAGGTGCTTTTGGATGCTTTGGTGGATGCCGAGAAGTGATTAAATTTTTAGGTTTTGTACTTTGTTGGCTTAATAGTGCTTCGCCATTGAGAAAGAAATTTGCATTTGCACGTGTAACAACAATAACGCGTTATCAGATAACAAAATTGAAACTATTCAAGCCAAAAGTTGTTTTGAATAAATTTGGATGAAAAAGTTATTCCTGATATAGAAAATGTAGTGTAGCGGTAGAATATTTGAATGCTAAGTTACCTCACGAGTCGCTAGTTCAATTCCCGCTTAGCGCAAATTGTTTATGTAGTTGTATTTACATTGGTCTGGGGTTATTTTGTTTTTAAAATATATTTTAAATAAGTATATATTTAATGAAAATAGTTCAAATATGATTATCAAAACTAAAAAAGTATGTGGTAATATTAATGCAATTAAATTATCTTCATAAATAATACCATATAATGTCTTATTATATTACTAAAGCAGGCTCGTCTTTTAATTTAAGTAGATTTATTTATTGATCAATTAGACGCCGGCTAATGTTAACACAATATTAATATAATTATTACCTACCTAACAATGTTAGAACACCATGAATAAAACTAAACTAGATTAAATAGCCATCAGCACCGTCACTCAATACATAAAATTCTCTTGTGCAATACTGTAATGATACCCATTCCATAAACTTTTATCACGGAATTGTTCCGTGCTAATTATTGTTATAAAACAATTATTATAAAATCATGTTGTTAGTGTGCCGACTAAAATGGTATAGTACTTTAAGGTCCTTTCTATCCATTGTTTGTTTTCGTCAGGTAGTTATTTGCGACGCCTACCCCCACCCTTTTCTGTCGGCGCCTTTGAGGTGCCAATAGTTATGTCACAGGATTATCGGATTAGTCGTGCAGTGTACGTTTGAAGTGACCGACAGCAATACGAATATTTAGTTAAAATGTTTGTATTTTGGCACTTAGTAAAATGATTAGTGATTTTAAAATATGTGTGAAACCTTTGGCACGGTTCAAATGTTTCGTTTACGTATTTGGTGGTTTTCAACAATATCCATTGAGTTATTAATAGTTTAGGAGTGTTGATATATCATGAGTGGCAGTGATGAAGATCATTTAACTAAACTAGCCCAGTTCGTCAGGAGATGGTGGGAAGATGATTATGCCAAGGTTTGTTCTTAGTTTTAACACTATTTATATTGTTAACATGTCCCAGAGGAGAAAAGAAATATTTGAAATATTTTATGTGTAAAGAGTCTTGTATTTGTCTATGAGTGTTCGCCAGGCCTTATTACTAAGTAATACTAAAGTAGCATTAAGTTACCTCAATACTTAATAACCAATGTTACCATAGTCTTAAAAGAACCATTCGATTTAGCACTATCTATCAATATGTTTGATGAATAATTTAGCGACATACTAAAACTTTGTTAAACGTGGTGTTGTGTGTGTAACATTGCACTGTAGAAAAGATAATAATTATAATTTTGCTTCCAACTTTGACCTAACATTGTTACCACTACGTTAGTCAAAGCTGAAATATATATAAGACTTATAACTAAGTCCTAATAATTTTTAAAAGATAGTAGAGTAAAAGTATATTTTTATATCTATAGCGCTATTGAGTTATTATACGTAGTACATATATCTTAAGGTATAAGTAAGCTGATGTAAATGATGTAAAGTACTAATTTATTGAATGAAATAAAAATATTTTTCACAGCTTCTATTCCAAAAGATATATTTTGCAATCGAAGCTTCACAATGAATATTTTACTTGACGATTGTGTATTCGATAGTAAATACAAGTACATAACTAAACTTATTTGAAAAAAAGATACGAAATCACGTCAACTACACAAATAACTTGTCCACCCTTCCTTTTTGTGTCAAATCGTTAAACGCCCTCAAAATGGATGCTTGACCCTTGGCTTATCCAATTATTATTTAATATCCATAACAGCGAGGCGCCTTAAGCCGAGATTGAGATAAGCGCATACTTGTCCTCAGTGTATCATTACCTTTATTAAGTTTAAGCGATACTCACGGGTAATTTCATACAAAATATAAATTGTATCATGAATCCTTTTAAAAGTAATCGAAATTATTATTACAGTGTCTCCATATTATAGGTTGTCTTGACTTATAAATTAATATAGAAAATTGATTTGGTGATATATAATTATTTTGTATGAAAATTATATTTTTATGATCCAACACTTATTTAGTAATTAACTTGGTGTTCTCATAATATATCATTATTGACGTTTCGTATAATCTCGAAAAACTTTGCAATCATTTGGCCAAACGCCACTGCATACGATGCAGAACATTGATTCAAGAACCAAGCCATTCAGCGAATCTTTCCTTTGCCGCACCATTAAATCTTGGAGTTCCTTACCAGCTCACGTGTTACCTTCTTCCTGCAGTCCCGAATTCTTCAAGCGGGGCGTGAAAAAGCATCGTGATGAGTCCGTCAAACTAAGCTCCAAACTTTAGGCATACGTGTTTGTAACAGTGACTCTCTTTCCTGAAACTTTGCCTTCAGCTTACCATCAGGGAAGGTGAAAATGCTATGTAAAAAAACTTGATTGCATGTCCCAAGTCTTATTCTAGCGTCTATCTATCTTTAAAAAACTTATCCACTTTTATAATCGAGTAATTTAAGAAAGTACCACAAGTGTGCCACTAGATGTCGTTAATACAAATTTAATATAAGCTCAATTTATACACTGGCAATCGGTTAATTCAGTTTTCGGCGCTCACCAGAACACTGATTCATTGAATGTTACGATAATTAAATTAATAGGCACACTAGAATCGACCACCCACACCGCATGATACGCCATTGTTAAATGAACGACAAATATTGATACAATCGCTTTGTTTCATGTCGACACACGTATTATTGTAGTTGTGAGTACCATGTAGGCACGTCAATTTGACTACACCTCACCTGATGGTAAGCTGAAGACAAAGTCTATGCTTTTATTCTATCTATCTATTATTTTATTTATTTTAGTGAGGCTAGGACGATGATTGATGATTTTACCCTGGTTTTGCCGTAATGGTACACATTTTGATCATATTCTTCATTTCATTTTATATTTTTATTTATGCATATTTCATATCAGTTTGATATACAGCAATAACGTCTACAAATTACGTATTAGAGGTATTCCTGTAGCCTTAGTACGAAATACTATGGAATTCTTAATGTAAAGGTCGACAGAACGGAGCATTGCGATCGGCGGGCTACACACGCACACAGGTTCACAAGAAGCAAACTGCCAATCACAATGCTCTGTTCTCTCGAAACCTTTACATTACGAATTCGATAGGAGTTCATGCTAGTGCCACTGAATGAAATAATTCAGTTTTATATATAAACATTAATATTACTAGCGTAAATAGACCCACAGCCTCTTTCATTACCGCGTTACCGAATTCAAAATTTCAGTGGCAGGTACTTGAGAGCTTAGTGTAGAAAAATTTACGTCACTGTATAATATTTATTATATATTTCTGTCAAACTTCAGGAGGTTCACGTCTGTAGTGTAATGGCCAGGATTCGAACCTGGGACCTTTCGATCGCAACGTCAACTCCTTTACCATTAAGCTACCATAGTATAATAAACTTTTAATGTTCAATGTACTGAGTATTATATAACTATCGTGTATATTAAACTTAACCCTGGCAGGTGAATAGTAATATCTACTATATACACCTGAAAGTAGCAGGTACAGTGAGCAACATAATCTACTGAACAGCCACAGTTTTTAGCCACCTAGTATCAAATAATTAATTTGACCTCTGTGGCGTGGCGGCAGTGAAAGCGACAGCTACGCAGGAGGCGCGGGTTCGATTCCCGTTCAGTGCAAATATTTGTGTGCATGAATATAATGCATTGGTCTGGGGGTCTCTACGTATAATATGTATTGTATTTACATTAAAAATGTATCGAAGTATGTTTATTCGCGTTCTAGAACACAAGCTAGTTATTAGTGAAATTATTAGTAGAAAGGTTAACATAGGAATTAGTATTATTCATATGTTAACCCTCTACTATACGGTATACGTCAAATTGACTGCACCTCGCCTGATGGTAAGCAGAAGTTCAAAATATGACGGCCTCGCTTGTTTATTCACGCCCGCTTATAGGTTCCGAGACTGTAGGAAACTTGTGTTCAAGAGAAATACAACAACGTACAAAGTTAATTTATTCCATGCTCTAGCATGCCTACTATTTTTTTTACTACCGTGGTAGTATGGTAGTAAGCCTTCCCGAAGAGCGAAACCTATGCTCGGGCTCTCTCCGTGAGTAGCGGCGCGGTGAAACAAATTACTAAACCACGATCACAACTTAAAAATGCCATCGATTCAATAGAAGTACTAGTTCAATAGAAGAACAAGTAGATAAACAACTTATAAAACGTTGTTAGCCATATCGCTAAAACAGCTGATGTAAAACAGTTAAAATGATGATGATAACCCTCGATCTTTCACTAGTTGAAAAAGTGTCAAGCTACTTTTTTTACTGTCTCTACCTTTGATTACTGGTGGACTGCACTTTATAACTGAAGAAGTATAGTTCCACCAATAACCTACCAATAAGACAGATGTTCTGTAATACCATACAATGAGCTTTAGTGTTGCCGTAGGTAATTAATAGCCAGTGTTGCACGCATTTTATAGACAATTTTATCTAGTTATTGTACTTAATTGTAGGGTAACTTGGTCTAGTGATATCGTATTTCTTATAAAAGACATTCTAATCAAAATAATTAAGGTATCCCCGTGGCGTGGCACTAGTGAACGCGACTGTATTTAATAAATATTTGCAAAAATATTTGCATTTGTCTGTATAATATATATATTTACAAAAAAGGTATTTAAGTATGTTCATCCGAATTCTAAAACCCATAACACAAGTTAAACTATCTATATAGATCTAGGTGGCGTTGTGTAGATTGTCCTAGAATATTTATTATTTATTGTTATAATTTTAAGAAAGAAATAGGTAATTATTTTTATATAATTAACATTAAAACTTTTGTTGACCACTGAAACTAACAAGTTTTACATAAACAGAAACTAACGAAGCAATATACAATCCTTTACGTAGATACTTCATCGTAGCTAAGTAGGTACCTATTAAAAACAATTCCCTTACATATCCTGCAAATAAATTCTCTAACAATACTCAACCATATTCTCTAAAACGGAAGCCAAACGCACTTACGCACCCTAAACAATAAATTTGAAACGTACATGCACTTTTCTCACAAGAAAAACTCAAACGCAAGACATGCAACTCAGGTGCGCGCTTAAAGGGTCATTAATCAAAATGGCAGTGCGTTCTGCGCTTCACTGTACTAAACCTGTT
The DNA here is from genome assembly GCA_963691645.1 of Pelosia muscerda. Classification (NCBI taxonomy): domain Eukaryota; kingdom Metazoa; phylum Arthropoda; class Insecta; order Lepidoptera; family Erebidae; genus Pelosia; species Pelosia muscerda. The sequence continues at coordinate 11,071,656 of OY829114.1, read as the reverse complement.
TACTTACTGCATGTATCATACTCTGAACAATATGGCATGTCACGACAGCCAGCCAACGAAAAACGATCACCTTTAAAAAAAACAAAACCACCTCACGACCGACTAATATAAGACCATACGTCACCGTAATAAGGTATACTTTGTTATGCTACACTTAAAAAAAATGCCATGAAATATGTCCGCTTGTCCATTGCTCTGTCGGTAGGCGTGGGTCAGATATGTGCACAAATTTATGTTTTTTCATTTAGAGCGCCGGAAAATAGTCTGTTTTGAGACGTAATAAGAGTAATTTCGTGTACTTGGTTATGTTTGTGGGTCGATCACCTCGAGCTTAACATCGCGACTTTGGTGATTTTTTTGCGTCGAAGCCTTTTTGTCGGCTGTTGACAATTACTCGTTTCGTTCCCACAGTCTCAACTGTGACCGCTTTGGAAGAGAACAGTCGAAGAGGCGCAAAAAAAAACATGTCTAGACATCCAATTTGTTTTCTTATTTTCAAGTTTCACGGAGATACTTAAGACGGATTCTAGTTATTTTCTTGACAGCATTGCAATTCAATTTAGTCAGCGGCAAGTAATCTAAAAATAAGTTTGAAGAGGCTAATAAAGAATGTGTACAAAACTGTAGTACTTACCTACCTAATCTCTCGTCGAGAATATGCTGTTTTCTCATCACCCTAAGTTTTGATATCAAGCCCGGTTACATCCAGAGATAGCCCTAGGTCTGCAGGGTATATGTTGTCTACTATCTCATTTCCGGCAACTAAAGACCCAAAGACAGCGTTTTAGTCGGTTCGAGTCCTTCATTACCTCCCCAACCGGCTTCATTTTGTATGTTGGTTGGGTTGACTCTGACATTTGTCTTTTCATATCCTGAGTATCAAACTCATTCATTTTTATTCCATTCTATGAAACGATAAACGAACTACTACTTGTCTAAGGGAGCAAGGCACCTATTTTCGTGTGAAAATCTCAGCGAATTGGCGTCGCTTCGATAGTTAGACTGGATTTATCTTGGCCTTACCAACCGGTGGCGTGTAGTCAATTGACAGATTGTATACAAAAAGGTAGGTATCAATAAATAACAACATAAGCGCAACTCAGATACGTCTTATCACATTGGATAATTATAAGTTGAAGTTCTAATTATAATGATAAATAATAATGATGGATTTAATGATAGCTCTCGTGGTTCGCTATAATGAGAGCGCAATCTGAAATTAATTTCAGCAACATTGTAGAAAATTTATGCTTGTTGAAGCTATGTTTCATGGATGATAGTTTAAGGACTTGTAAACTCTCGTGTTATTAATGTGAAAGTAGTTTGTCTGTCTTTCTGTCTGCTGCCTTTTGGCCTCTAAACGGTAGAACCGATTTTCATAAAACTCCTAGAGATATGTAAGATACGTAAGTTTTTGGTTCACTAACAAATTAGGCAAAGAATTAAAAAAATCTTGATTTTCCTAATTTTCCTTGAAAAAGAGTTTCCACGCGGACGGTGGCAAGTACTGTATAAAAAAGGAAAGTTTCAAAACATTCTTAATTCAAAAATAATGGATTCCAAATTCGAAATGTTTAAAAAACAGCTGTCGAGAGATTATTATCATTCTCTTTTTTAAAATAAAACGAACGATTAGAATAACGACATCAATAGAACTTTAAACAAAAACACAAAACGTTTTTAAGAACGTTTTAGAAAGCAATGTATTACGACAGAAAACTATATGTAATTATCCGCATATCTGTGTGTCCCAGACGTATATTTTTCTAAAACGACACTTTATTATCCCGCGTTTATCCGTTGTAGCAATAGAAACGAAACGATTGTAATTGGTGTGCTTTTACAAAATTGCCCCCGGTCCAAACGACATTATAATTCCCGAGAATCGGATAATGATATGGCAACCCCATCGGTTACTCGGTAATCGAGTGACAAACTGTTTTAAAAAGCGACGATCAACTTCATTATACGTGAATGTGGGGCGGGACCGCGGTTAAAGGTTTAAATGAAATTTTAAATGAGATATGCTTTTTTGATAGTGGTTCTGTTGTAACTGTTGTGTTATCAACGTTTTGTATATACCGATATAAAAAAGGGCAGAGAAAGGGTCTGCAGTTGTAAGTAATATTGTGACAGCACAATGTTACCTACTTAGGTACAATGGCAGATTAATAAACTTTTTATCAATCTAATTATTACAAAGCGTTGAAAGACACGTAACGGCGGCCACCATGCGTTGGATTAGACTCTTGTTTGCCATTAGGCGAGGTGTTGTTGACGTCTTAGATACAAAAAAAAAGCATTTTGTGTAGGAGAAGTCGGAAGGCTACTCGGGCTGGCCATTGCCGTTCAAAGAGGCAATGTGGCCATATCGTGATTGGCACCTTTGCACACGGTATAGGTTTAAGCGCATCGTAGTACGAACCCGTTCTAACAGGGAATATTTGTTATATCTATGCATGTATATAGTAACAAAAAATAAATCATTTATCCAGGAAATAATAAAAATATTTCCAAAGCCATCCAATACGAGTAGGTATGTTCACTGAGGAGCCCAGGGTGCAGTTGCCGAGAGACGCACCATTTTTATAATTCAATTTCAGGGAAAGAGTAAAAGACTACTATCCAAAACTTAACCCTGGGTTTTGCACCCAACTATTTTGTTATTATGATATAATAATTACTGTTTTGAAAACTTAACTAAGAGATTCATTTTTCATTGTTACACGTCCTAGTCAAGATAACTGGAAAGATTATTTATCTCCGTCAGTTTATTCGAATTGTTCAAATTTGTTTTGCCACAGAACATTTTCATGTATTTCTCACGACAACACAATAATAATTACGTACCTACAAGTTTTTGTACAAAACCAGTTCGCAACGCAGACCAAGTAAGGAGTGTTGGAATTAACTTGAAATTTAACTTTGACATCGCGAGGCGGCCCCAAATGCTTACCAAATGAATAGTAATTTAGTTTTCGGATTAAATCGTTTCAAACACGCGACACATAACCACTTTTCTATTCTCGAGTCGACTCCAAACCGTCATTTTACACAATTTTACCCAATTGCTCCGACTTCTCGGAATTAATTTGATATTAGCCTTTGAAAACGCAAGGTGTGGTTTTGTGTCGGCCTGATAGTTATTTTGAAGAGGGATTTCAACAACCAGTGTTTAAGGCTTGCTCTAGACTTGATAATCTTTTAGAATTAGCCGCTCATTCATAATTTTATTAAATGGAATGTTTTGTAAGTTCGTTCATGATATATGTTATTCGGTTTATAGACGGTAAACGGTTTCAAAACTCCGAATTCTGTAGTAGGTATCAAATAACTAATAATTTGCGTATTCAAATTTGGATAACCACAGTTGAATTTTTATGATTTGAAAATCTAAACCTTATGGTTATGAACCATTGTACTACTAAAGCATAGGTAGTAATTATTTGTTTACAAAACAAGAGAAAGTAAAAGTTTTATTTTTTTGTTACAGGAATCACAATCGAGCAGCGCAGAAAGATGGAGTGGGCGCGCTCCAGAGCACAATATGGCTCTTCAACAAATATTAAAGCTTCAAGAAGCAAGAGCTCTTCATAAGACGTCTCTTCTTCCAATATATAAGAAGAATGGTCTCCCATCACCCACTGGAGCTAGCTATGAGAAAGCTGACAGGAGACCAGAGTACCATGATTCACGAATTTTGGAGCAATCAAAGCTGGAAGCAGAATTTAGAAGGTTAATGGAACAATCTGGCAAAGACATACGCCATGACGAGTCGTTAAAATACTTTCAACACATGATGGAGGTTAAACAACATTACGACTATTTAAAGAGTATTCAAGACAAGGAGGCAAGATGTATTGAAGATAAAACTGAGGTGAAAAGGGAAGTCACTTCACCGAATCAAGGAAAATCGTCTCCAGAGCATCAATCACCCCCTCATAGAGTCTCGTCTGCTGAAGTATCCCCTTCGCACAGCATTCAATTGTCTACCTCATCCAGTCCTCTCTCAACAACTAGTCCCATAAACTCTTCTCCTTTGAGCCACTTACAAAATATGCAGCCTTTTGACTTCCGTAAGCATAAAGCAAGCGAAAATAATCAAAAAGACGAAAATCGAAAACATTACGATTTAGGATCTGCAGAGAAAAATACAATGGACCTGATGAGAAATCAATTCTTCAACTTTCCATTACCTACTAATTTACCTATGCCGCCAATGTCAATACCTTCAACTTTTAATCATCAAGCTGCAATGGTGGCTGCACTTAGTCAAAATCCAATGGGTTTAGCATCACTTCAAGCTCTACTACCTCAAATGTCTTCAAAACCAACAGAATCTCAAGAAAATAAATCTAGCAGCAACGGTAAAAGATCTGATGATCAGAAATCTGACGATGAAAACGTTCTGAATTTAAGTAAAGACGCTTACGTAGAAGCAACTCAAAATTCTAGAAACATGATGTTAGGTAAATGTATTAGTCCACCAAAAAGACAATGGGGAGCTTCTCAAATGCCATTAAATTTGGGAACGCACTTCATTAATCCCGCTACGGGAAAGAAGAGAGTGCAATGCAACGTATGTCTAAAAACGTTTTGTGATAAAGGTGCATTGAAGATCCATTTTTCAGCTGTCCATCTACGAGAGATGCACAAATGTACAGTTGAAGGGTGCAGTATGATGTTCAGTTCAAGAAGATCAAGAAATAGACACAGTGCAAATCCCAATCCCAAACTACATTCGCCTCATCTAAGAAGGAAAATTTCTCCTCACGATGGAAGAACCGCACAACTTCATCCAGTATTAATTTCACCTCATCGGTCTGGATTGAATATTCCACCGGTCATAAATCCCATGCATCCTTTCAGTTCTTATCCACTTTTAAATCCACCTCATAATATGTCTCAGTTTTCTTCAAATATGCCTTTGGATTACAAAAATAATGCCAATATGAACTTTTCACCATCTTTTGATCATTCACATCGGATGCGTCGTGAATCTGATTCTGTTGAAAATAAAGACCAAGATGGACAAGGAGATTCTGACGAAGATGATGGAATTGTCGTTGTAGCAGGTGATGACGATGATGATGATGGTGATCATATAGATACAAGTGATTATTATTCTAATCTAAACAAATCTACAGGATCTATAGATGAGTCAGAAACTGATTACGATCAAAGAAGTGTAAGTGATAACAATGAAGTAGCAGATATCCGGAAAGACGATACAGCTAGTCCCGAAGTGATTAAGAGAAAACGTAAGAATCTAAATCCCACTCGTCTTCAAAATAATTTCATTTCTGCAAACGGTACACCAGATACAAACCATCAAGAAACAAATGACTGTGCTATCGATTTAAAAAGAGTAAAATCCGAGGATGGCCAGCTTGATGACAATAATTACAATACAGTTTCTCAAGAAAAAGAGGAAAATGTTGACGTCAAACAAGAAACAAGTACAATTAAAGAAGAATCTGTTGACGTAAGTTACAGTGTTCAAGATCTGCGAGTTAAAGACGAGGTTGTTGAAAAACCAGACGTGTACAAAACTACTGATACAGGCTCTAGTGAACAAGAATTTTCCTCAGAAAATGCACTGAAGAGGTTAGAAAGTTTGTCCAAAGGTGACTTTCCCAGCGTTCCCAAGAGAAATGATTCCCACTCAATGGCCCCTTTCAATTTATCAATGAATGACTCTGTTGATTATTCTGATAGATCTCCTTCTTCTTCTGTATCTAGTTTTGATTACAATGCAGAAGATGTTCATGGTCAAATCTTTGGACACTTCGATAATGGTTTCTTTGTAAGCACTACAGATGTTCCTATGGATCACGAAAACCCGAGAAAATGCACAGTTTGCGGTAAAATATTCCAAAATGTTTATGTTGTTAAAACACATTATCAGAATGCTCACTTAAAACTAATGTATAAATGCAATATTGAAGGATGTCGGGCTTCATTTTCTTCAAAACGAAATAAGGATCGTCACAGTACAAATATGAGTCTGCATAGAAAAATCGAGGAATATAGAATATCTGACGAATCATCAAGAATTTTAGAGAAAATTCGAGAACAAATGGAACTAATCTCAAGGTTCAATGAAGAAGAAAGACCTGTTCCTTACATAGAATCACATCTTTACTATCGAGCAAAAGAATCAGACAAATTTAAAAGTCATTTGAATCATCAGATGCCATTTCCAACACCATACCCACCATTGCAATTACCTGAAGCGTATCTAAGTAATAGGGATATGTTTGCTCAACATTCCTTCCTTTTCACCCCCTTTGGTATGCTTCCAAATTTCCCACCGATACCGCTAGGTTTTCTACCTCCGAACCTGAATGCTTTCGGATGCCAAACAAATTATTCCCCACCGCTGGCAAGGAAACTGAATTATTATATTGAAGACGAAGCACCACGGCCTAATAAAGATGGTAGCTATCCATGTCGGGGCTGCAAAGAATGTTTCAAGGACCTTTCTACTTTGAAGCATCATTGTGAAACTATCCACGCACAATCGTTACATCGGTGTTCAGTCAGTGGTTGTAATGCCGCATTCTTTTCTAGGACTAAGAGAAATGTTCATTACGAGTCTCATGTGTCGCGTCGACAGAATGGTAAGATTCCTGTCAACTCGTGACCTGAACAGTACTAGACTGACCGGTCGAATCTCCAGTGCATTTGTGATTTATTTTAGTATAGTATACCAAATAGTTTAGCTAGATTAATCTTTACCAGAAGATTTCTTATTCTCAGTAACTTAAGCTCTGGTAGTTGTACTGTGTATATAATTCGGATCATCTGATATAGTCACTGGTTTTGATTATTATCTATCAGTAATGTACAAAGCAATTTAATGGCCGCTTTTTTTCTGCGTAGCGTAGATATTTTAAAATTGTAATTCAACATTCCATAGTAATAAATCGTGCAATAAAAATGTAAATAAATAATAATGTTTAATGTACAAAACGTTGGCTGATATATTTTAGAATAATTAAATTGAATAAATATACAATACTTGCGATTTATGTGTAAAGATTTAAATTTTTAACATTTCCGTCTAAATTTATTTTGTCTTTTAGCACAAATAGCAGTATTGTTACAAGATTTGGATTTGTTAAAATAGTTTAGATCTTATAGAAAATAATTTAGCTTTTTCAATTTGTTTATAAAACAGAAAACTATTTTTCAAATCTTGTAACAAATAGTCGTAAACAACATAGCATAATAATTTGATCATATCTCTTACTATTTTGGTGCTAAAATATGACAAAATATTATTTCATAACTGTACATTTCTTGAAGTTTTTTAATACAAATCTATGTGTAATGTGGGAGATTAGAATTATGTTATAAGTACCAAAAAGTATTAAAAAAAACTGTAGTATGCTAAGATTGTATTTTAAGTAAAGATAAAGCATAAACATTGTACTTCCTTTTGCCAAACGATAATGATTACGTAATAAAAATGTTTGGAAAATATAATTTGTTTTTTTTTTCACTTACAAACTTCACACCATAGAGAAGAGGACCTTGTAAAGGATTAACAGAAAAAACACAAATATGATGAATGAAATCACTTAGTGTTCCCCTAAGTGGGGACCGCCGTTGCAGGGACGGCACCTGTAATGGCAGCCACCATGTTCTGGATTGCGCCACTGTTACCATCAAACGTGGTGAAGTCAATTTGACTACTTAAGCATAAAAAAAGTAAAGCTTGTTAGCAGTGGATTGATGTCGTGAGTGTAATGACTAGAATTCGAATCTACGCCCTTTCTTCGTAAGGCCGACTAATGTCCAATCTATCGACGAAAATATTAATCTTTATTGAAGTAAATTAACTACATTACGCTAAGGGATGTCTTCACACCTGAGCTAGTAAAAGCCACATGGCTAAAGGATAAAGTATTTTTTAAATACACAATGCTAAGGAATATCTTCACGACTCCGCTGGTAAAAGCTACATTGCAGGTGTCATGCCTTGCCATTACCTAGCTACTTAGGTAAGTACTAAAGTGATAACAGTTTGAATTCAAAGAAAGATTTTAAGAAACATTAATACGGAATAAAGGTACCCTGCTTCTCTAGAAAAGTGGCATTTCGATTGATCAAGGTATAAATACAATTATTCCTCACGCCCGTAATTCACGCAGGGGTAGGCAGAGGTGTTTTAAACACCCACATTTCGCCAACTATGATTTTCGGTCCCACGTAATAGGGGGTGAGTCTATTGCCGTTTCCTAGTTTCGTAATGGCGAGCTTATCCCTACTCATGACATATTATTATGACAATTTTAAGTATACGCGGAACTTGTGAATTCAGACAAACTAGGTACACATATTATAAATCCCCGTAGGTATTAGCCCTACCACGAAATACTATCGAATTGGTAATGTAAAGGTATCGACAGAACGGAGCATTGCGATTGACGGGCTGCACACAAACACAGGTTCACAAGAGGCAGACTGTCTGTATATTCGATAGGAGTTCATGCTAGTGCTACAGTTTCAACAAGGCTGGTTCAAATAATATACAAAGGTAGGTATTAAACAAAAAGAAATACAGCTATAGTCAGTTAGCTACACAAAAAAAATATTAGGCAAAGAGCATCTCACAAACAGCCTGAAGGTATAAAAAAAGTTAAAACTCCAGAAGTCGAACAACACCAATTTGCGTGATTTATGAATTTCAAATAAGGTTCATATAAAATTTTATGCGTTTTTGAAAGCAAATTGTACAGAAGGGTTTATCTAAACTGTAGGGGAAGGCCTTAAGAAAATTAGTCTTGAGAAAATATTCAAATAAGTAGGTAACTAATATAAAATAGTTGGCTGGTGGATACCGCGGTAGCCTATCCGATCCAAATTGAGTGATATGGGCAATGGACTACTGAGACAGAGGTCTCGGGTTCGATCCCAGGTAGTACCATGGCACACACCAATGACTTTTCGATGTTTTTCGAAGTTAGTATTTATCGCTGGTTTAGGTATATAAGTGCCCGGTTTATGGCAATAGGCTCGCCATCTATTACATTGGGACCTAAACATAAACTGGCGAAATGTGGGTGCTAGCACCTCTGCCTACCCCTTCGGGGAAATGGGCGTGAGTTTATGTTATGTTAGTGGATGTCTCAATAAAAAAAGCAAATATCACCATACAAAGACCATACCTAGGTACTATTTAACCTCACTTGGATTGAACCTCAGTTGGAGTTGATGGACTAATTCTCTGATGTGGGCTTATGCGTCATGGGTTATGGGGTCTGGTGGGGAGTGGTGGTGGGGTTCATGTCTTTTGTACACGTGACCCTCTTTCCTGAGACTTTTCTTTCAGCTTACCATCAGGTGAGGTGAACATAAATTGACGTGTTCTATATAAAAAAAAATTAAAATAGTTTGGGGTGGTGGTGGGTTCATGTCTTTCGTGCACGTGTTTGTAATAGTGACCCTCTTTCCTGAGACTATGCCTTCAGTATACCATCAGGCGAGGTGAAAATAAATTTACGTGCTCTGTATAAAAAAAATAAAAAAGCTCAAAATTACCTTAACTATTACAAAATAAGCAACCACTGATTGCTTTTCAATAAACACCATTACACCATAGTCAACACATAAGGTATGTTCTATCCGATGCACAGGGCGGCTCTAACGCACTATTATAAGGAAGGACAGCGTGCCAAGGTCACCAAAATCTATGAATGCTTTGCGCCCCGTCATTCATAAATTTTTCTAGTCTTTTACTACAACTAGCATACTAGTGATGACGTACTTCAAGGAAAAGATTTATCGACGAACGATGGACCGATGACTGCTTATTTGAAATTTAATATCCATAATGATTATAAAGAATTGCTAAAGTGAATTTTCTTAACACAAATATGTAGTTTTAAAGATATTCGATTTCGAAAATTGAAACGAGCAGCTAGAAAACGGTTTTTGTGTGAGTGACGGCATGACTTCTTAGTAAGTAGTGCAAATGCATGAAGTGCAAGAGAATATTGCAATTATCTCGGTTCCGGTTGTGTTTTGTTGTGTTTACGTGTATGATTCATTAAAAAATAAAAGTCATTTGGAATAGTAAGAAATCTATAAATTATAATAAAAATAAGAATTATAATATTATCTCATGAGTGTAGCATGTTACCGGTCTTGTTAAGTTAATACACGTTAAAAGATAAGTAAACCCAATCGTATTAGTATACGTAAATCGACCACTTCTGCGATAGTAGAAGGCACAGCACTAACGTAGTAAAACGTCCATTCATAAAAATGGAACATAGGTAGGACACAGCGTTTTGTAGGTAGGGCCCATCCCCCCCCTTATACATCAATGATCCGATGTCACCTATGACATTTGCTTGTCACTCTTGTCAGTGTGACATTTACGGTGACGTGACGTGGCGACGTCACACGCGCGTGACCCGTCACGTCACCGCATAGCGTGTCGAACTGTTACATTTTTAATCTTTCCATTATCGCATGTTATTTTATTGGGGAACGACAAATTGAATTTGTTTGTGTTGCCAGGGGTAAATTTTTTATGTCAATTGGTAGTTGGTGAATTAACAGTTCGTTATTTTGTACATAATAGATAGGCACTGGAGTGGCAAACAAGAATAATATCTGCATTCTTAATGTGTTTAGCGTGTATATTTGGTACTTAGTGCAATTAGGTAGGTATTATCACTATTAAGTACATTAGGTAGGTAGGTATTAGGTATATCTAACAGGTACCTACCTACTCACTTAGAATATATATAACAAAGTAAGTATCTATAGGTTCAAATGATCGTTTGTTTGAAGGTAGGTGAATGCAGTCAGTTTACGTGTATCATGCAATCAGCAAGCTTTCCTTTCATGTTGTTAAACAGCAGTCGCTCACGTAAAAGCCACCGAACTAAACTTTTAAAGCAATATCTGTGATACGAACCCCTGCTCCAAACTACAAGCATTGGATCCAAGAGAAAAGATTAAAATTAAATAACGATGTCCACCATTTTTTTAACATGTACTTGTACCTTCTTACATCAGAGAAATAGCGCAATACTTAAGTCTCTATATAAAATAGCGAGCAGCGAAAGTTCTAGAAAATATCTGATAGGTAGGTTGTAAAGTAGGTAGGGGAAGGGTGCTCAAAACGGGTACACTGTCCAAAACGGGTCGGCACATTTGTAAACGCATACAAAGATAATTCGCAAATGTGTTAGTGTGGCGAATACACCCGAACGCGTACCGACAGGAATCAGTTAGCTCGAAGCGCCGGAGTCACGTGGTTAAGAAAATATTGATCAATATTGTTTTTAGTCGGATTTATTAAAAAATATCTAGGTATGTGAATGTTAATTATTCGATTGTGATTTGTGCTGCATATAATTGAGTTTCAGTGTGTCATTATGCATGAATAAAGCTTATAAATTATCAAAATAAAGGCGCATTTGGGATACAGAATTTGAGATTATCTTATTTATGAACAAAATATTGACTAAAGTACAAAGAAGGTAGTGGTAAAGTGGGTACCCGCCTTGTCCTTACCCGCTTTAGACATCAATGAGTAATTCAAGAAATGTTTTACGATACACAAAAAAATCATGTTCATTTAAACATTTTTTATTCTATCAATTTTCGCCTTTTTCTATCAATATCTTCTATCAAATTTCTATCAGTTTCGCCTTCGATTATTGATCGAATGATTTCAAATAGTGAGATATCATTAGTTGGAAATGCTATAAACAGTGAGGCCGTTCCAACTGTTAAACCTGACCATGTTAATAAAACGACAATGACCCCACTAGATTTTCGTCCGATACCTAAACAAGCTGAAACTACTAAAACAACACGTAAACGAAAAATCCAAAAGGCGGAAGTATTGACTAGCACTCCCATAAAGATGCAACAAAGATATATAGAGTGCAAAAAACAGAAAGCCATAAAGAAAAAGTACCAAATTTTACTTCAACCAAGAAAAAAGTAGCCAGCCAACGATCAACGGCGTCAACTTCTGGTAAAAATAAAAGTTTCAACCCGCAAGAAGAAATTGAAGGGAAATAAATTTGCTGATGATGTTGTATGTGTTTTATGCCACGGTCGGTACACTGAGCCTCCAAATGAAGACTGGATAAAATGGGACGACTGCCAGTGTTGGGTGCATGAGGCATGCACAGACTACATTAGTATTTTGGAGCTTATTTCTGTGATTTGTGCCATTAATATTTTTAATTTTAGTAACAGCAAGTGATTGATAATAATTTTTATTTCATTTTATTTTGTATTAACAAATACTAAGGCTGATTTAAATTTAGTTTTTCTTTTTTGAAAAGTTATAATTTGTAAATGCTGATTTTATTGAGTTATTTAATCGAAAATAGTAAAGTTTATTGTCTAGTTTGGTAATAGTTAGTATTTAAGTCGACTGATTTTTTTGTGATTTTATTCTAGACTGCAGATATTATTAGAATTAACCTTTATTTACACCTTTACTATGTTGACCCGCTTTGCGCAGTAAGCATACTCAATTTGGACACCCCCTCCGGCCAAAGGAGGTCAAATGACAAACTGAATTATTTTTAATTTATGTTCCAAAATTGTAAGAAGAGACTGTTTTTTTGTTTTTAATTACTGAGTATAATAAATACATGTATCAACCATTCAATTAAAAGTGACAAAAGTATGAAACTATTGAATATATTTTACAAATTACCTTAAGCGACCCGCGCTGTGCCCCCTTCCCCTACTACGACAGCAGACGGTGGTAAGTAGGTACCTGTGGCAAGTAGGTACTTAAACCAAAGAACTTTGGTGATACTAACTTACTAGACTAATTAAAACTTAGATTACAAAACTTGAGCTAAAGCATTCACCGCAATTCCAACTTTATACCACATAAAATATCCAGCTACCTACATTACCTACTGCTATGTACAGTGGGTTATTTTTTAAGGGATTTTATGACTTGGTAACTAGGACTTTTATGTCAAGTCTTATTTTATTTTATAACACTTTATTCACTTATCTAATTGAAATGATTGTTGATGATGATGGATGACGATGACGGATGATTTTTTTTCGGAAGCTTGTCTAAGGGAGATTTTGACAACAACACGAAAAATCATAATTCACTACAATATTCCACTTTCCTACACTTGTGCGGTTTGTCTTAGCTGTTATTTCTAAAACTCTACCAGTTTTACACATAAAAACTCGAATTTACACCAAATATAGAAAATGTAACACAGGAGCGTTATGACACTTTTCGCGTTCGCGCTAAAAATTAACAGTGAGTTACAAAAGTTCTCGGACAGTCAGAAAATAAAATTGTATGAAGTGATGTCACTACACAACTACTAGTCTTAGAAGCTACTGGATAATAGATCTACTTATTAATTAAGTTTAGGCTACTGCTTGTAGGGGTTTGCATATTTACTTATAAAGAAATAAGACATCGATAGTTTATTTTATTAACGCTATTGGTTAAATTACACAGGCTGTCAAAAGGTTATAGATCTTAAAGTGTCCAGGAAGTTTTGGAGCCCACTGTATGTACAGGGTGGATATTATTATTCAGAAATAGGTAGGTATGTGTACGGTACTGGGGTTTTAATAAGCTCGTGCAAATAGCGGATTCTACTACCTACTAAGTTACGGGTACCAAAATATATTTAAAACTACCTTTTAACATAACATAACATAAACTCACGCCTATATCCCCGAAGGGGTAGGCAGAGGTGGTAGCACCTACATTTCGCCAATTTATGTTTAGGTCCCAATGTAATAGGTAGCGAGCCTATTGCCTTTAACCGGGCACTCATAAACCTGCGATAAATGCACACACTACCTTTTATTATCCATAAAACAAACTGAAGTGGGCAGGGGGCTGGCCACACCTGTGGTGTGGAAGGACCGTTGGCCATGAGTGGAAACTGTGAGGTAGACGGAAGGTGAGACGCCCTCAAGCCAGATAGACTGGCGACCCGAAAATGGTCATTGGAGTGAACTGGATACGGAAGGCGGAGAATCGGCAGAAATGGCTCATATTGAGAGGTCTATGTTCAGCAGTGGACAACGGTAGCCTTATTGATTATTTGACCTAAGTCACTCATGTAAGTGTTTCTTAATGGAGGATACGGAAACATTACTTTTAGTACCTAGGTATCTGACTAGGTGTCTAGTGAGTTCGTAGCTTACACACTAGGCAGATACTTTATTAACAGCGAAAAAAACACGCTTGTCATGTAATAACCTGAAAATGGCGCAAACAACAAAGAACCTACAAAACTATTCACAAAATCTCACAATGTAACCATCTTATGACCTTCAGATCTCATTCATCATTCAATAAACGAATTATTTTACCGTCTGACAAGCACAATTGGTAAGAAGTGCATAATTTGCTGCTACCTCTCTGCCTCTCAAGCCAAACAATACGCACTCAGAGTCTCACACAAAGCTAGTTCGTTCTCATTTACATAATCAACTCTCATCAGCCACATTTGCATCCGAAACGCAACGCGAATTAAATTCAAAATAACAACAATTTGCACTCTAAATAAACTCTTTTCATATTGCAATAAGGTTCAAAATCGTAATACCAAATGTATTAGCACGAAAAGCAGTGGTTTTTGCGGTTGGCGCATACGAAATTCGAACGTCCCGCTTGTCAGCAATTTGTTTTGAAGAGAGAATATTTCTAATTCGCCAAAAGAACGAGCGTTCTATGTTTAAAAGTATCGTCACGCGAGCTAGGTTAGGCTGCTTTCATCATGGGGGACGATATTGGGTGAAATTTTAGAAACGCTTGACAATAAGAAGAACTAAATATTAGTTAAATTGGTAATGCGTTATGTGTAACGTTTTTTCAATAGTATAGGTACGAGTATACCTATATTACGTCCAGTAGGAATTTTATTTGTTAATGAATGGTCACAATTCACAGATGACATAGGTATCATTAGTTTTTTTTTTTACTTATGTGCATACTGTAACTCAGCAATTGTTTTTTTAGAAACGAGTGGAGTCGAGTGTCCAGTGACACTTTTATCTTTTACTGGGTGAGTTGAAATCTGGTTTTATAAGTTTGGGACACAGTGTCTCTTCAGTTTCTAGTGAACTGCACCCCCAAATTTGATGTCAGCTCATTGACGTGTGTTGCTATCCTGTGTTGGTATTTCCTGCTGCAAGCTGCTACTTCATCCTTCACTGAGGTGATATTCAGGTTCATTGTGGGCTATTTAGCATTGTTTTATTTTGAAATCGTTCCCCAGATCTGCAAACCATACGTCGTAATTTCAAAATAGTTTGCTGCCAACTGATATTTCATTCATAATTTTTTTAATGAGCTTAAAGTGAAAACTTCTTGTTTAAAATTATATTCTCGTGGCCTATGGCAAATTATATATTTTTTGCTTTTTAAACAGGCGTAATCTTGACGTAGATTTTTCTTCAGTGCCCATAATGAATAACCTCAGTTACAAGGCGTTGGAACAGCAGTTAAACAACAGTGATTTACTTGCTTGATTTCATATATGTTTTACTTTTCATTCATATAATTACTACGACGCCCATTTCTTCCGAGCAAAATAGTTAAACGGGCGTGTGGGTACTAAAATTGACGGCACTAATTTACTTAGGTTATTTTATAGTTCGAGTTTTATGAATGTTAAAGTTTCTTGATCAACTGGCTAAAAAATATTTAAGAAAAATAAAAAATACTTTTGGAATGAAATAACTACGAAATGTGAAAAATGGTTCGATCAATCAAAAACTACGAAGATTTGTAATTCCTCATAGTTCGATTAATCGAACCAAGTTTACTTAAAATCACAAACGCCGCAGAGTTCGACTTTTCAACCATACCATAAGGGCATTAAAATTACTCATAATACATATTCGATTAATGCATGCCTATTATGGTGGAATATGGCGAAACTATATGGTACAAATGTAACATCTTATGTAACCCATATTTGCAATGAATAAATAAATAAACTAATTAATTAATCGAACTATGCGGCCGACCTGGCGACCGGAGCGATTATCGCAGTGGTAAAATATACTTAAAGTTTTTAAAATGGCGATTACTAAATAAAAATATTGAACACGCACCGTGATTGAGCCCTTGGTAGCTCCAAATTTGAATTTGAAAAGTTCGAATCTTTCTAGAGTGTGTTTTTTTATAGCTTTAATGAGTAAGGTATAGCTTCTTAGGAAGCCAGTGCCATGGACAGATGCAGTTTTTGATATTTCTCCGCAGTATTTGTTTGTATGATTTGTAGATTTGACTCATACAGATAGGCAATGTAAATAGATAGACCGAATCAAGATAAGTCGAGTTGTTTTTTATAAGATAGGTATGCGTCATTAACTCAAGATGGTCATTAACTCGCCTAATTGCTCTTACTAGACTACAATATTCATCCGGGTTTCTGTAATCCCATTTCGAACACGAAATTCAAAATTCAATCACGCGGCATGCCTCACCCAGACACCTCGTCGAGCTGCGTTAGTGTCGGTAACTTAGCGATTAAGGAATCGGCATTAGGTACAATTGACATTTTTCGGGTTCAAATCCTGACCATTATAAGTATTACCGACATACGTGATGTAAGCCTAATTCTAACTTAAGCAGTTTTAGTATGGGAGGAGTTAGTATTTAAAAAAAAACACCATAACTTAGGTGGTAGACACGACCCACCTGGTTGAAAGTGGTTACCGTGACCTATGGACGTGTACAACAGGAGCGACATCACACTCCTAACGACCCACCTCTTGAATCGTGCTTACCTGATATACCTAAGTAGCAAACTTTGATTTCCTAGACTTAACATAAGGCAAGGTGACGTCACAATGAAAAAAAAACACCATAAAAAAGTTATCATATTGTTCTAAGAACGTAACGTTCATCACGCAAGTGCTAGCCCCAGGGCAGATATTCGAACAATCGCAACTGACAGTTCGAATTTTGAAAATGGAAGCATAGCCCGAGGCGCCACCTCTGCCATATTGCACGCAATACCTATACAAAGGAGATTTGGGTACATATCATTATGTAATTTTTGTTTTAAATGAACACAGACATGTTTGCGGCTATTAAAAAACATAAACATGCAATCTGTTAAATAAAGAATTCAGGTTCTGCGCCATCTAGCAAAGATATGTGGAATTATTTCGTAACTAATTATTCTGTATGACGTATGGCGTATTGCTGTTTTTACACTAATAGTCACTTAGGAACAATATTCAAATATCTACCTAGCCTAGTCTGGGAATTTAAGTTTTATTTTGGAGGATGATAGTGACACTATAGCCTCCGTAGTGAACGCGGCTGCTACGCACGGGTCGCGAGTTCGATCCCTACTCAGTGCAAGAAGTTATATGCATGAATATGGCTGTTTGCACTGGTCTGGTCGTGCCTCGGAGAGCACGTTAAGCCGTCGGTCCCGGTTGCCATACAAACATAGTAACACGGATAGTTGGAGCCCTCAAAAGTCCAACCAGCCTAATTTGGAACTTCGATATCGCCATTTGATCACTGTTTCATTGGTTGAGGAGGTCATTTTGCAATCGCTTCACATACAGTTAGACTGGAAAGCCGACCTCAGCTGAGTTGGGAAAAGGTTCAGAAAATGATGATGATGACTTTCTTAAAATTTGTCCAACCCTTCTAGAATGTTCGATCAAGAACAGTGTAGTTAGGTACTTCATTTGAATATGGAAGCACGAGCCAATATTCGCACAGACTGTCAATCCCTCCAGCGACATGAGCAGGCATTCGGAGCATTAAATACTTAATACGATTTTTTTTATTGGGACGAATCTTAAAATATTTTTAAAGTTCGTGCTTCCATGTTTTTGAATGCCCTTTTGGAATTCTAATAAAATTACTGTATTTAGTAAATACATTAAAATTATTGTGGTCCTGCAAGAATCCAAATAATTCATTGAATTTGAATTTCAAATGTTTAAAATTCGAAGACTGTGTCCCCTGCGGGTGTGACAGACTGTGTGAACTTTGTCTCGTGCTACCTAATTCAAATTGGAGAGTTCGTGATTATTGAATCCACTTTCCTTTTCATTTAGCTCGTGCGCTAAGGAATGAAGGAATCGGACTCAGACCGTTCAGACATCGACATTTTGAAGTGCTTGAATAATGAAATCTGCAATTAGACACTAGGTACCAACTATAATTTTTTAAATGGGATTTTACAGGATCGCTCGCACAATCCTTACAATAATTACCCTCTAAATAGATACTGACAACATCAAAATTCATCATAGGTAAAAATCAATCAACAACCAAAAAAAAATAAAGATTTCATGAAGTACCTAACTAGGTAAATTTTTCATCGTTGCTAGTTAACAACGATGAAAAATTTACCTAGTTAGGTTTTAAAATTTCGCTCGGTGTTATAATTTGCTCCTGCTCCAAAAGAATTACGAGAAAGGCATAGACATGATGTCTGAATATTTCAAATATCGAAGACACACAAAATTGCTTGTCCCTCAGAACATGTCGTTGAAGCCTGGAGCGCCAATTTCAAAATTCGAAGGTTGGCTACCTGCACTTGCCTATAAGCGGCTTCAGATTCCCGCACGGAAGCCAACAGTTTTAATCATCAGATTATTCGTTCAGAAGCTCGTGCCGAGAATCGAGATATCGGAATTATTCTAAATTCGATTGTTAGAGGCACGCTTTTGCATGGACACGCGATTTTATAAAATTAAATGGAAAAATGCTGTTAACCTACCTATGTAGGTTACTACCTATATTTATGAATTATAATAAAATATTAGAATGACTACCTGGTTTCTAAGAAAAACCTTCTTAATTTGTTAAATTAGTAAATATAAAATATTTAGTACCTACCCCTTGTAACGGGTTACCTAATGTCTAGATTATATAAGTAGGTAGGTATACCTACCTACAAGCTAACTTACGTCAGAGGACTAACAAATCGTTTGGTAGTTACTTACATAGGTAGACACCTAAGTTCTAATTTGTTACTGTTACAATTTATTCGTAAATTTAGTCTATAGGAAGGTACAGTTGAGTACAGTCACATATTATAAATATAGGTATACGTGTAGACAATAAATTGATTAGAAATGTATTCTTTGTAACTAGTTAGCACAGAATGCCTACCCCTACTTTTGCCTGCCTACTTAGCTACCAAAGTGATTGGTAATTTACCTCAGTATCATTTTTCATGCTGCTAATATAGAAACACACTCGCAACTTACCTACTTACTAACCCGCGCAACTTCGTCTACGTCATCCCGTTTTGCAACATTTTTCATTCTTGCTCCGCACCATGATGTTTATACATAGGTATACCTAAACCTAACTCTTTAATCACTCTATTTACTAAAAAAACCGCATCAAAATCCATTGCGTAGTTTTAAAGATTTAAGCAAACATAGGGACAGAGAAAGCGACTTTGTTTTATACTAAGTACTACTACTACTGATATTAGGTACTAGCTGACCCGTGCAACTTAGTCTGCGTCACCCCGTTTTTGCAACATTTTTCATTCCTGCTCCGCACCTGTTGGTCGTAGCATGATGTTATATACATATAAACCTTTCTCTTTAACCATTTTATGTATTAAAAAACCGCACCAAAATCTGTTACGTAGTTTAAAAGATTCAAGCATACAAAGGGACATAAGGACATGAAAAATAGGGACAGAGAAAGCGACTTTGTTTTGTACTATGTACCTAGTGATGAAACCACTTTTATCATTGATTGTACCCACCAGTCCGTGTACCTTCTAATGGCATGTTATAGCGTCGCAGTTAAACATTAAAACGCGTCTCTAATTAGGATCAGCGCATGTTTAACCTCAGTTGCCTATAAGTTGCATTTTAGTTGCCTATTAAATTCGTTATGCAAAACGAGCTTCGCGGGCCATTTCAATAAATTGTATGGTAGGTTGCTGTAATCAGTAGGTACCTACCTGCAATTAGTTACCTAGGTGGGTTTGTAAGTACCCTATATTTTGACTAAGTTCTACACAGTTAGGTAGCCTTAGCGGTCCTTTAAGGTATTGAGAATATTAAGATCGATGCATTTACCTAAATGCTAAAATCAGTGTTAAGTTAGTGGAAGCAATTCTAAAGACATATTCACGTCAAATATTCACAACACTTGAGTCCAACTATCTTTAATTCACTTCAAAATTTCATTAAAATGTTTATCTATCTCTATTACGTAGACACTTTTCTTATACCAGTACAATTGATTTTCTAAGAAGTCTCTTTAAAAAAAAGACCAGTATCTCAACAAATAGTTCTTAATTTAATTTCGTCGCAAAGAAAATAAAATAGAACTACGTCAGCATCGCTTCTCACGCTCACACTCGCTCTACTTTCTATTTAACTATCCCGTTCTCATGCGACATGCGACAAACGGTGACATCTAGGCCACGACCAATGACAAAAAGGGGCGCTACTATTGGCTGAAAGTGTCACATTCATGAAACAGCTGTGAAAGTTTGAATTTAGAACAAATAAATAGAAACTTTCTTATAAGTAGTTTGTATTAAAGTTTAATAAAAGAATAGAGTAAGTACCTTTTTAGTGTACTTATTTAGATTCAATTGATGTGTGGGGCAAAGTCAATCAAACCTGCAAACCTTGCAAGATTCACTGTCGAGGCTCTGGTGTAGGATTTTTTACAGAGTTGCCAGATGGAAGCCCAATCAAAAGAAAGAGTAGGTAAGTAGGTACCTAAGTAAGAACGCTGGGTTCGGTCTTAATGCATGAACTTAGACTGTAATAAGAATGATGATGATGATGATTAGTAGAATAGGCAGGTACCCATAGATAGGTAGGTATATTTAATAGGCAGGTACCTAGGTGATTTTTTATGTAGCTAGGCATATTTTAACTATCATGGTCACTGTTGACACTATCGAAATATCGAAAACTTCAAACAATGACATGGTAAGTAAATATCCCCCCTACTTAGTATTAAGTAGGTACCTAAGTTTTTAGTACCTATTAAGTACCTAGGGACTTGGTAGCTAGGCAAAAATTAGTTAGATAGGTAGCTACGAGTGCCTACTACGTGAACAAAGTTATCATGATTTTCGTTATAAAACTAAATCACTAGGTATTAGGTAGGTATACCTACCTACCTAAAAAAATTACCTATAGGTATAGGTAAGTATGTTGTAGGTAGATGAAAATAAAAACTGACATAAGGAAACCTCATGAAAATAATACATAACTTAACGTAGGCGGTCTCAAATCTACCGTTTAAAAATGTCACCGCCTTCTACGCCATTGGTTCAAATTGTCACCGCGTCACGCGACACTTCTGATTGGACAGCCACGCCCTTCTCTATTCAAAATCTTAAATTCTCATTTTAAATTTGTAAAGGTTATTAACTTTAAGATTATTATTTCAAACACATTCTTTTGTTCCGATAGATATAAATTTTAAATTTGGAATTAAAATTTGCCAATTGGATACATTAGGATACATCTCAATTCTCAATACTAGAGATTAGGTTTAATTGTTTTTTTTTTTAATTTGAAAAAAAAGGTTAACTAACCGTTTTTATTTGAGAATGGAATGTAAGGAAACTGTTAGAGTATTGTCGTGCGTCTCTGGTGGGCTTGCGCGGAACTATTGATTCGAGACGACGGCGATGTTGGCCGACGCCCGTGTGTCCTAAAGGTGACAAGAGCTTCTTACACCTACTCATAGGACAATGCATAAGGCAGAATTATACAATTAATGAAAATTAATACCTACGGAGTTGTAAATAGGTACTTTTCTGAACATTTCAAATAATATATGTAGTTATGATGTTTTGAAGGATTATCAAACGGCTGTAATGTGATTATAAGAAAATTACTTACCTACATATTAATTATTTGCTATTGGTTCGGTAGTTTAGTAGTGAAGGAATCAGCTTTACGATCGATGGGTCCCAAGTTCGAATCCTGATCATTGAACCTGCAGTTAGATCATCCACTATACCTACCTACCTATGTCAGGCATAGGCACATAAATTTTCAGACCAGTCATAAACATATTCATACATTACAAATTTTACTTTACTTGTTGCTTTGTACCGATTGGGAATCGAACCAGCAGCCCCTGCGTTGCAAGTCGAATGCACCATCGACTCGCTACGGATAGATAGTCAATACACATTCTCTAAGCATTGAAGTCATGAGGAAGCTGATTTCATAGTCACCCTTCCCTGAAGTATCCCACCCCATTCGTTTATCACATCCCTTATTTGCATTCCATTTCATTTGGATACCCCAATATCCCGGACACTTTATACCTATTTTACTGTCTTTTTATTTTTATTATATCGCCTACCAAAGGGCAAGGGTCGAATAGTTTTTTTTTTTCAGCTTTACGAGTGCCATCAACTGTATTTAGATTTTGTTGGGTTACTTTGGCCCGTTTTACGATTGAAGGGTTTACTTTATCTGTGTTCGGAATTTGAATGATTAGAATTGGCTTTTGTCTGTGGTTGGTGTTCTGTTGGTTGATCTTGTAAATAAGTAAGGTAGTAAAGAAGCCTTTGTATTTATAGGTACCTAGGTATATACTTAAGTACCTAATTGTAAAAAGTTATCGAATAAGAAGTATCTTATGAACATTTATGTAGCCCAAGGTCAATATCATTCCCAACTCAGTTAGGATCGGCACACGACACGATCTAGATGCGGCTGAACTTCGAAATAGTGCCATCGGACCTCCACAACCCAATTGGCGATATCGAAGTTCTGTAGTTAGGCTAGTTGGACTTCTAAGGTCTCCAAACCTACCTAACGATTGCCATAGATGTTCGTATGGCAACCGGTACCAACTGCTTAACGTAACAACCTATGGCACATGAGCACAAAAACTATAGTTGTGCTGACATGGCTACCGGTCGATCAATCGTTTCCTTTAAGCTCAGCTATCACGCAGCTGAATACGCGACGGACACGCACTTCTGAACGGTCACGGTAAAATGTTACGGCAATGTAGACGCGGTATTGGAACTTGCGGTTACTTTAAAAACGATATTTACCGTGATATAAATAAATTAGTGATAGGTACCTACTTGTCTACATACTTAGGTTAGTAATTGATATGTAGAGACCTTATTTGGTATCAAACAATTCTTATTTTTTTAAATCTTTAGAGGATAAATTGAACAAATGAAAAGAAAAGTGGATTCAATAATCACGAACTCTCCAATTTAAATTAGGTAGCACGAGACAAAGTTCACACAGTCTGTCACACCCGCAGGCGACATAGTCTTCGAATTTTAAACATTTGAAATTCAAATTCATTGAATTATTTGAATTTTTGCAGGTGCACAACAATTTTGATGTTATCTGTAGCATTTAAACGTGAATTACTGAATACAATAATTTTGTTAGAATTCCAAAATGGGCGATCACGAACAGTGTAATTTGAATTTGGAAGCACGAGCCAATATTCGCACAGTCTGTCAATCCCTCCGGCAACCGTGGTAGATACGCATTAGGCAGTAAAGTATGAAAAATAAATATTTAAAAACTTTAATTATCTACATAATCTTTCGAATTTTTGCACGAAACCATTTGAATGAGAACATCACTGAATCATAGAAGGAGTTTTGGCGGGAACGCGAAAAGTGTCATAGCGCTGCTGTGTTTTATTTTCTAAATTTGGTGTTCATTCGAGTTTTTATGTGTAAAAATGGTGGAGTTTTAGACATAACGGCTTGGACAAAGCACACAAGTGTAGGAGAGTGGAATATTGTAGTGAATTGTGATTTTTCGTGCTGATGTCGAAATCTCCTTAAGAAAAGCTTCTAGTAAAGTCTCCACTACTACTTTACTAGGGCAACTATCATCCGCCATCGTCATCATCATCATCATCATCATCATCATCATCATCATCATCATCATCATCATCATCATCATCATCATCATCATCATCAACAATCATTCCAACAATACTTATGACAAAATATAAGAAAATTCCCAACTCGACACTGGCAAGATTGTCCCCTAAATTGGGTCGACGTGTTGCCATCTAAGAAAAGAAGAAGAAGAAGAATCATAGAAGATTTTTTTAAAGAGTATAAGCCACCGAAATCATTAATATTTCTTCTAATGTGCAATGACTTATGATAGAAGTGGATTCACATCGATAATGTACTGGCCGGGATTCTAATCCGGGACCTCACGATCGCAATGCCGACTCCGTAACCATTAAGGTACCGACGCTTACAACCATTTGGAAGTACTGTCGTCCTTAAATGTTCCTGAACGTTAAGTACCTATATCTAAAAGGACAAAGAGCATAGCAGTTTAGAGTGCGGTAGGTACAGTATCTATTGCTTCAACTCCAAAGTTGCTTCAGGAAGTAGGTAGGTACCTATTTAAAATAGCCAAATATCATTTAAAGTTGCTAATTTTAGCCATCAATCAAACCCCAAATTTCCAAAGGTTTTCTAGAAAATGTAACATAACCTCAAGATTTGAAAATATACTTAGTTAAAAGATCTTGTTACCTTCGTATTGGTTCATGGATTCATTGGAGTATTTACTTCCATGTTTGTTTCTTGGGATAGCAACAGAACAATTTGGCACACACACACACACACACACACGATTTCGTCAATCGAAAATTCTTGAAAAGTCTCACGCGAAGTGCTCGGCATTTTCAGTCAATTACCTGTAGGTACCTTAGTACGTACTTACGACAAAGTATAAATCACTACACTTTAATAAAGTAAGAATATCAGATGTTGCCGTTTTATTAAAAAAAACGTTTTGATGTTTGACAAAGTTAGTAATGGAACACAAGTAAATAAATTAATGATTAAAGTGAATATCACAATTCCAGTGGAGAGTGGAACTCAATCTGCGTACACCAAAACTGTTATGTTATATGTTGTAAATAAAAACCGAAATTCGCAGTGTAAGTAGATACTGTAAGTATTACTTAAAAATACGAACGTGCACTTCACTTCAATAACACTCACAGTGTTTTCGATAGTTTTATCAGGTACCTAACATCAAAATAGGTAGGTAGGTATGTAGGTAGACGGAGAATGTCTAAGTCAAAATCTTGACCCAGGTTCATATCTTGCGGATTGGGGTGACGGTGTGGGTTTATCTCATGATAAAAGAAATACCTACCACCAATGATTAAGATACAACTTTACGAACTACCTATCTTCACGATGAAATACACAAACTTGACGTTGAGACGGAAGATTGGAAGAGGCCTATGTCCAGCAGCGACCAACTCATATATAAATTCACGCCTATATCCCCGAAGGGCAGGCAGAGGTGCTAGCACCCACATTTCGCCAGTTTATGTTTAGGTCCCAATGTAAATAGGTGGCGAGCCTATTACCATTAACCAGGCACTTATCAACCTGCGATAAATACTTCGAAAAGTCATTGGTGTGTGACAGGGTAAAACATGGGATCGAACCCGAGACCTCGTCTCAGCAGTCCATTACCCTTACCACTAGGTTACTGCGGTAATTATTGTATGTAAAGTTTTATAGCCAAAATAATTTGCAATTTGGTAATATCATTGGGGGCTCACTTCGAAAGTGGTAGTTGGAAACACCGACGTCATTCAAATAAACCGACTGTACACAATTATACTCTCGTATAAGAGCCAGCCGCACTGAAATGTTCAATTAACATTAGCAGTTGCCAGGTTAACCATTAACCCTAATACATTAGTCTAAAAGTTACATCACACATTGTAGTAAAAAATCTGCAATAACCCTAAAACGCTTACCTGTTGATATCACCTCGGGGCTTTACGATCTCACATAAACTTTTATACTGCACAACCCTGTTTGTGTAACATCACTACTTGGCCTTTTTTATTCGCCCAGTTTTATTCACTTCAAGTGGGGTTGTTTGTTACTGCATTCCGTATTTTTATAAAGGCTATGGGTACAGTCGCTCTCAGAAGTAGGTAGAGCTAAGACATCACGATTTGAAACTATTCATAAAATATTGAACAACACTTAATAAATAGGTACCATTACCATTGGTAGTAGGTATAAGTCGGTTCTAGATACCCTATGGGTATAAGATTATGAGCGTGCATTCCATAGAGTTAAAAAGAGGCCTGGTCCCTACAATCGACTGCGATCATCTCGATAGAGACGGCCCCGGGTCTTCTGGGGTGCGAGGAATATGTTGGCTACTATCTCACCTCCTAAACACCCAAAGACGGCGTGCGTTTTAGTCGGTTCGAATCCGACATAACCTCTCCAACCGACCCCGGCGCGGCGGGGAAGGGGGATTCATCGCAACATTAAAAAATATACCTATAGGTAGGGTATGCAACCCTACTTATACTGAAGATTAAGAGAGTTGTAAAGCTAATACAAGATTTAATAGAAGAGAACCAGCTCTTCTATTGTGCACTAAAATTCCTTGCAGTATATTGCAGTAAACATCTAATTCAAATAGAAACCATGTTATTACAAAAACAATACAAAACATCAACTCTCATCAACAAGCCGAGGAAATTTCGAACACAAATTCGGCATTTTGCGAACTACCCGAAAGCTCTGAACTCTAACTAGCACTCAGAACTTTCACAATCGATTTTTGAAATACGAAGCAATTAATAAGTTTTTTTTGTTTTTTTTTCTTTGAGTGCCAGTGTTTTTGTTTTAAATTTGTGTACTAATTGGAGATCGTCTAGCTATGAGGTAATTCAGACGTTTTGAGCACAGTTTTTAATTAGGCAGTTGATTTAAGTACACTAGGTTTCCTGAATCGAGGATCATCGCCATGCTCGTAGCGATTTTCCATTGGCGTCCAATGAGCGCTCTTTGGAGCTGGTTTACTTTTTTTGATTGGTAGATTGGGTACCTATCGATATTTCGAGAGCAAATGCCTACCGATTCCTGTAGCAGGTACGCCTAGCATGTGAGGTTGACTTGAGTGTGGCTTGGGTCTACGGACTGATAATTCTTGATATCTAATATGAAAACATTTTTCTGCTTAGTAACGCATTTTAAAGACTAAAAGACTGTATCGAACCACTAGTCAATGCCGTCTTTACCACAAGGGCACTCGGGGTGCCACAGCCCACCCCACAGGGGGGCCCACGAGAGAGAGACAATTCATCATCAACCTAAAAAAATCTAAAACTAAGCGTTCCGAAAGAGCCTCTTGTCTTGTGTGCCCAGGGTCACTCCACATTGGGAGAAGAGGGTCATCTCAACAGAGATGTCCCCGGGTCTGCTGGGGTGCGAGAGATATGTCTTGTATAATCTCACCTCCGGCAATCAAGGACCCATGGACGGCGTGCGTTTTGGTCGGCTCGAGTCCGACATAATCACCTCCATTGATTTTGGTGGAGGTGGTATCCGTGGGGATTTTGCGCACGATGAAAAAAAAGTGTCACTGCCATATGTAAAGACGTCTCTACCACTAGTTACTCAGTTAATTAGTCTAGTTTATTTGTTTTACTTACATGTGTTTTTATAAAAAGTTGCACCAAGATTGTTTACCTTGATTTAGGTACCAAACAAATGGAGTATAGTAAAGAATATTCGAGCAAATATTGCCAATCACTTTCCACAGTACCCCTCTCACAAAAGACGTTGTTTCCCGCCATCAAAAATTTGTCGTTGGCACATCAAACACATGTTCGCGTCATTGAAAAATATTGTGAACATGACTGGTGAAATGTCTCCCCTACTAACTGATTTTGATAGAAAAATGTTTTAATGTTTTGCGGTGTGAACAATCTGATAGTTGACTAAATAAGGACCAAGGCAATTCTTATTCGGTTTGAATCTTTTTTGGTGCCTGTTATGGTAACTCTATTGTACTTCAAAATAGATTTGGGACCTTTGGGACCTTTTCTCTTCGAAAACTTACCTACACAGGACAACACGTGCAGCGTTTAGATGTCACTCGCATACGGTGCAGAATATTCCATCAAGTACCAAGCGGTTCAGTAAGTCTTTCCTCTGCCGCACCATAAAGTCCTGGAATTCCTTACCAGCGCACGTGTTTCCTTCTTCCTGCAGTCCCGGGTCCTTTAAGCGGGGCGTGAAAAAGCATCTGATGAGGCCGCCAAGCTGAGCGCTACCATTGTAGCACTGAACGTGTTTGCAATGGTGACCCTCTTTCATGAGACCTTGCCTTCAGCTTAACATCAGGTGAGGTAAAGTCAAATTGACGTGCCAAAATAGGTAAATAGGTAATAAAGAAAAAAAAATCAGCCTTTTGCTTTTCAACTGTCAGTATAATTTCTCCATACTCCATCCTACGCATGAGTTATACCAACATTACTAAGTTTCACCCAAGTTAATCTCAACAGTCAGCCACCAATCTACTTTAGTTCTTATTTCGTTCATCTCTGTTCCTACTTACTATCTAGTTATTAAAACATATTGCACCCCGCTGTTCTTGACTGGCTTGTCAAATTCAACAGTTAAAGTCGAGATACATTTAAATGGTGTTTACAAATAAGTACTTATAACTTAATAAATATTTCTCTACATAATTTTATTTCAAGCAGTTGTGATTTTATTGTTTTTTTTAATAAAATCTATGTAACGACAAATGAATTTTAGACACGTAGTTTTCGCATAGAACTATTTGTGTGTGATAAATGTTTTGTATTCAAGTTACCTAACCTAAAGTTAAAAGACAATAAAAATATAATGTGGTGGTGCTATGGTGTAAGTAGGTAGCAGCTCAAAGTACAATTGTAATTAGGTACCTACCTATCATCACACTTTACCCAAAATACAATTGTAGGTACCTACCTACAATTGTATTTTGGGTACAATTTTTACAATATTTTGGGTAAAGTGTGATGATGCTTTAAATACAAAATGGCGCACGTTAAAGTGGCCAACATAAGGTACTAACGATAATTAAACTAGCTCCCTAAGACAGCTCCATTTATTCTGGAGCATCGTTCAATTGGAATATCATATCTTGACTTCTTCAGTGTTCCTTGGTGTTCAGGCCTTGTGAACGAGAACACTAGACAAGACCTTTACCCTCTTTCTTCATATCCATCTAGGTATATTTAGGTCGGTACATACCTATCCAGGTATACATATACTAAGTAATAAGCTCTTGGGCCGCGGGCCGCCAGGCGCGATCACGTTGCCTGGTCGGAGGATCCTCCCTTTGTGTTGGAGGGACATCACATCCCGTTCCTCCACACATCCTTCGAAATTCTGAAGCCATCTTTATTCACCGCCCGCGCACCGGCCGCGACCGCGATAGCCTAGTGGTATGGGTAATGGACTGCTGAGACGAGGTCTCGGGTTCGATCCCAGGTTTACCATGGCACACACCAATGACTGCGATGCTTTTCGAAGTTATGTGTGTAGTTATCGCAGGTTTACAAGTGCCCGGTTATTGGCAATAGGCTCGCCACCTGTTACATTGGGACTTAAATATAAAACTGGCGAAATGTGGGTGCTAGCACCTCTGCCTACTTCGGGGATATAGGCGTGATATTATAAAAAAAAAAATAAGCTCGCTTCCTATTAAGTGGTACCAAATCATACTTGTTTAATACCTACACCTCTTCTCTGAGGATTTGCGGGATACATCTGTGTAAGTACCAGGGTAGGTCCTAATAAGCAAACAATATTACAAAACACGCAAAGTGCATTAAAAAGTGTAACCAAACAATCTTAATCTATTCAGTACTTCACTTAAAATTATTTCAAGCCTCATTTAAAATAATGCAGCTCTATAAAAACCCCATGCGCTTAGTGTTGCCAACTGCATTGTACGAGAAATGGAGAAGTGGTATTATTTATTACAATAATTTTAGAGCTGAGAGCACTGAAATTATTATATAGTCGAGATAATACTTGGTTTCTATCCAGAAACCGGTTATTCAGATGATGAACTAAAAGTTGTTACAGTTAGGAGTTGATTCTCGAAAGAGGGAAAAGACTCATCAGCCTTAAAAAAATATAGGGTCTGTCACACTGAGACCTGTGCTCTATCGTCCATTGAGTAAGTAGGTACTAAAATCCTATTGTGCTAAAAACTGCGAAGTGGTTTCAAGAACATCTATATGCAGGTAATAAATTATAACAGTATAGGTAGCTATGAACTTATTGCTAGGTAGGTATACCTAGAGTTGTCTGTCAAAGACACGGCTTTACGATCAGAAAATTACAATGCAATTACAATGTCCAGGCTATTACTAGTTGCTTAGTACTTACATACATTTTATATCCAATATTTTTCATAACATTTTTCGCAAGTGCAACACTGATCAATCCTCGTAAGTCACCGCGCTTCCATAAACAATGCCATTAGCGCGGGCGTTACGCGGCGGATTTTAAATTTGGAACGCGCGCTGCCATTCGTCATGTCGCCGCCGCGCCAACGACACGCCGCTTCACCACTGACTACGTTTGTATTTAGATCAACTGAGTTTGATACTTTTATGTAACAGCAACGAATTAGGAGCGTTCAGAGTTTCCTTTTAGAGTTGTGAGGTCAGACAGCAAAAACTTCCGGAAAAGTTAACATAACAATCAAAAACAATATGCGAAACTCTTAATAACAAACATAGAAAATGATGAAAATAATTTTGTTTATTTTAATAGGTAGTATGTTTTTTTCTAAATATTATGGTAGTATATCTTGATAAAATTAAGTTATGCAAAAAACCACACACAGTAAATTAGACATTTAGACAGGCAATGTTTTCGCGCTCTTTTCAATATTGACCCGAGCGTGCATTTTCTCCCAGTCGGCAACCCAAATAGGCCAGAAACCTGTTGACCTTGAGGCCCAATAGTCCCGCTGTCTTCATCGTCTTCTTGGCAAAATATCTAAATCATATATCTTAAGTAGCAATAAATCTGTCCGTTATTTGTTATTTATTACCCATTAATGTTCTCTTAGAATGCCATCGCTTAAAGGTGTATATTATTAGGCATACATTATTTAGACACCTGCATCGCAAAGGACCACAGGTATACATGAGAATCATGAGATAATTATACTGACGAACACTACAAATATAAAAAATAAGTTATAATAACTATTTGTTACTATGTTCGTACAGTCAAGCAGCAATCAATATTTAACCAACGGACACACAATTTACTTGCTGTAAATCATAGTAAGTATCAAGACGACTTCACCCTCGCACATTTTCTCGTGACTAATGACGTCATGTGTCCCGCACAGAGATCGCAACGGCAAATGACTCGCAATGAATTTAAAATTCGAACTTTGCTAACGAGGAGGCAGTGGCATGTTGCGGATTTGTGAGTTATCGTCGAGTTGTCGCTGGAAACAAAAGTACAATTTCATATCGCGAAATGAGTTTCTTGTTTCATGTTCGGGGAATCCCTTTTAATAACGTTCGTCTTTCGATCTTGTTGGGTAGTATAGTATAAGTATAGTATACCTACCTAACTTATCATAGTATAGTAAGGACGAATGGATGCAGATCTAGGGTTGAGGCCTCTGCTTACTAGGCAGGGAAACAAGACGTGAGTATGTAGGTATACCTATGTAATATTTAAGTATATTGCAGGTTTCTCCAAAATTAGTTCTTAAAACGTGCAATTACAAAAGGTAGGTAGTAGTTCAAATAAAAAATGAAAATCAAAGTTACTGTGTCAAGTAGGTACCTAGGGTAGGCAGTACGAGTGTGACGCCCCTGGAATTTCAAACGTCCATAGTACACGGTGACCGGTGGGCCGCGTGTGCTTGTCTGCCACCTAAGTGGTATAAAAAAGTAATTGAATGATTGAAGAATTATAAATGATGCCTGAGAAAAGATTCTTCACAGACAGACAGACGGGCAAACGAACAACGAACTGATTTTCTAAGGAAACTGTTTTTTCCTCTTGGGGTGCGGAAACCGAATACCTAATGATCTAGGTAACTGTTAAGAATATAAGACAATATTTTAATCTGGGCTTTAAATGACGCCTGACTGTTTTTTTTATACTCCATGTTGTTCAGCAAAATATTGCTCTAAAGTGACCAAAGTCATTCAAAGAAATACGCAAACATCGTAATCATCATCCCCATACTCCCATACCAGTGCAAATAGCCATATTCATGCATACAAATTTTTAAACTGAATGGGGATCAAATCTGTGCCTCCTTTTTTTGTTCGTGCTCGAAATCCCCACGAATACCAATCCCACCTGAGTCGGCGAGGGAGGTTATGTCGGACTCGAACCGACTAAAACACACACCGCCTTTGGGTCTCTAGCTGCCGGAGGTGAGAAAGCGAACATATCCCTCGCACCCCAGCAGACCCGAGATCCTCTCTTTCGAGATGCGAAGCCGTCGCGTTCATTCCTACCACACCACAGAGACTATAATTGCGCAAACATATTTTTGTTTCATTTTGCAATCATCAATCGTGATGATGACTACTCACAACAAATACATTTAAAGATATTCGATTTTCAAATTCAATTTTTCAAGTAGGCCGAACACGCTCTAGCGCTAGAAAAACGTGACGTCACGCTTTCGTAGCGCGTAGTGCAAATGCATATAGCGCAAGTTTGAGTTGCGTTGAGTATACACGTGGTATGATTCATAATAAAAAAAACAATGA
Source organism: Pelosia muscerda (assembly GCA_963691645.1). NCBI lineage: Eukaryota > Metazoa > Arthropoda > Insecta > Lepidoptera > Erebidae > Pelosia > Pelosia muscerda. Next base: position 11,039,078 of record OY829114.1, on the reverse strand, counting down.
CATTTAATTAAGTAAGCTATTGATCATACTCAGTAGGTATAATGTAAGTGGTACGAATCTGTACCTACCTAGATAACATCTACCTATAATAAAAATACATTTACCATCAAATAGAACATTATCTATAGATTTTAATTATATCGCTTCGTGCTCCATAAATCCATAAAGTAAGTGTATTAAAAAAAATGTTAACTGAGTTTTCCAGAACAAAATATCTTGTTGAGAGGGTAAGATACATAACTCTATGAATCACAAATAACCAAAGTTGATATTGTAAAATAAACGAACCATAAAATCCACCGCATTTCCCGCCATCTTAGCGGCCATCTTCCAAAACAGACATGCGCTGGCGCAAGTTTAAAAATACACAGTGGCGACGCGGGTGGCCAGAGAGATCAATTATTGTCTATTAGCACTAAGCCCGGAAGTTAGTGTATACAGTGTAAGCTCTGTCATGTTGTTTATGGCTGAGACTTTTTAAAAATGTGTTTATATACCTACAAAATATTTAATGACTGATGTCGAAACACCTATTTTATAATTAGAAGCAAAAAAAAACAAAACAAATTGTCTAAATCGTTTTATCCGCCATTGCTGTTATCCGCACTGTCACCCTAGCAGAAGCAAGTTGCGGCGGCGGTGTAAAATGTGCCTTCTTATACCCGGGGCCTGGACGGGGACACCGTGGTCCTTACACCCGACGGGGGTCATCTCGAAAGAGACGGCCCCTGGTCTGCTGGGGTGCGAGTTATATATTAGTTACTATCTCACCTCCGGCAACTAAAGACCCAAAGACATCGTGCGTTTTAGTCGGCTTGGGCCCGACATAACCTCTCCAACCGGCTCCAGGATCAGAGGGTCAATTCTCGTAATGTATAGGCATTCAGTTTAACATTCCGTCACTAATCTCAAATAAAAAATTTAGTTCGCAAAATGTGTTTAATACTAAAGATCAATTCTTATGATAAGAATTCAGTCTCGAACTTATCTAAATGTCCCAAATGTCAAACACACGTAACCAGAGCTCACTGGAGAGGTTTTGTGTTGGTAGTGGGAAAACCGAGAAACTCTGCTTTATCTTCTGCACTGAAAGCACACAAACTCTCATGGTCTTTACCCCTTCCCTTGCCCAATCCACGCCCTTAGTGTTGCTACCGTCCATAGGCCACTTTCCATCGGGTGGGTCGTGTGCATAACACAGTATTCTCGTTGGACAAATTTTAACATCGAATTTACTCGTAGCATCGTAATCGCTTTTAACATAGAGAACATTATTTTGTTATACATTATTGATAATACACTTGTACTTCTCCACTGTATTGTAATAAAGTGAAGAAGTACAAGTGTAATACAGTGAAGAAGAGTGTAATACAGTGAAGAAGTACAAATTAAGTGTGTTATCAATAATGTATAACAATAAGTTCTACAATCAACAGTATAAATAACATATTTTGTCATTAACATATTTTGGAGCAACATAGATAATAACCGGGTAGCCTCAACACATATTCATATACTTAGTACCTTAACGGTTTAGTAATTTTTAATTGACTAATGTAATATTCCTCTCCACCGGTACAAAGTTTAGACATATTCTTCTATCAGGAGTAAGTAATAATCGTGTAGGATTGTAATCGATCTTGTTTACAGTTTCCTTAGAAGTCTCCACTCGAAACTTGTGAATGACTTTGGCTACACAAATCCCGAACTGCAATCTGGCTAGCTGTGAACCTGAAAATAAACATTAGTATATAGTAATTTGCATATAATTGCATAATAATTGGTAATCTGCGTCTAATTAATCTGTTGAATTTGAACACTGATTACTTACTGACAAGATATAAAAAAATATATTTGTTTATTATTGTCAAAGTTTTACAATTATATTTGTCAAAAATATTGTAATTTACAGCAAATAAAATATAATACGCAAATCATTTGAAATAATAATGTTTATTTCATTATTATTACAATTACAATTACAATTTATTAGTATATAAATGGAAAAAACAAATACAAGAAGAAGAGTTCCATAAATTCATTTTACAACTCACTTACCTAAACAACTTCTAGGTCCAGTTCCAAAAGGTACAAAAGCGCAAGGATGTCTATCCTTAACATTCACTGGTAAGAATCTGTCTGGATTAAATCTCTCTGGCTCAGGAAAATATTTCTCGTCGTGGTGAATCGAGTATGGAGATACTACGATCGTAGATCCTTTATTAACAGTAATATCAGTGCCTTCCAACTTTATATCTCGACTAACAGCTCTTACTAATCCATTTGTTAATGGTTGCATTCGTAACGTTTCTTCAAAAACCATTTCTAAATATTTCATTTCTTTAAGAGCTTCATATGTTAACTTCCCATTAAATTTTTCCACAATTTCCGTTATTTCTTCTCTCAATTTTGTTTGTACATCGGAATTACGGGCTAAATGATACATGGCATAAGTGAGTAATAATGTGTTATTTGCATATCCTGCTATATAAAATATCCAAGCTTGTGCAGCTAATAAATCGTCGGATATATTCACAAAAGGTTGTTTACTACTGTCTATACTTCGTTTAGCAGCAAATATAGTACCTTCCTTTCTCAAATTCATAATTATATCCATAACATTATTCATACCATTAATATTATAGTTTGCACCAGCTTCAACGACTTGATGACAAAATTTTATCATAGCATTAGCTATGAGCGATAAATTGAATTTTCTCAAAAATCCAGGAAATATCATATCCATCTCATTAAGATGAGTATTCTTTAGTTGTTCGTCAATGATTTCAAACAATTTGTTGTCGTCGTTAAATGTATCAATATTCAAACCGAAGACAGCAACCATTGTTGTACCCACTGTGTATTTTAATACCAATCTATACACATCTTGTTCAGGTCTTTTCATTGTACTACTTTCTATGTAGTCCACTAAATTATCTCCACATGTAATTAGCTGGTGAAATACACCCTTTAACTTGATACTTGTAAACGCTGGAGTGAATCGTTGCCTTAGAAGTTTCCATGTCTCACCATCAGCGTGGAAAATATTTTCTCCCAGTCCTTCTTTGCTGAAATATATGCCGCGATCTGGAAAAACCTCAAAGTCCTTACTTAAGACTTGTTTCGCAATATCCAGATCACGTACCAGTAAAGTTGGCGATGTCATTCTGTACAACCCCACTACTTTTTCCTCAGGATATTTCTTGTACATATCCCAGTAGAACATTCCCATATGCTTCTTTCTAAATGCCACATCCTTGAAATTCCCAAAAAATGGTATTGGTTTCGGTCCTTCGACGTTTTTACTTCGCCAATAGTTAAACGTTCTTGTAAAATAATAATATAAGACACTGACTATTATCGTGCAAAGTATTAGATGAAAAATCATCGCTAGTGTTATCACAGCAGTGGTTACTTTCGAAGTAATTAATCAAATGTCAATCGCAGGCATTATATACAGACTACGAGTCACGCACTCCGATCGATTTCTTACTAATCGCGACAATAACAACGACATTATTCAATCACATTATATTATCGTTTAAAGGTTAATAGTTATAAATCGTTACAATTTTAAAAAGTTACTTATCCGACGTTCTAGATATCGTTGTCCATGGTACATACGGTCCACGGAGGTGGGACATGATGGTATCTCTCGTTCTAATTGAGCAGTCCCACTGGGTAAGTACCCCGCCTTACAGAATACCGCGTCTAATAATATCCTTGTGTTGTGTTCCCGGCAGTGAGTAGGGTTGCCAGAGCTCACTGGAGAGATTTTGTGTTGTCAATGGGAGGACCGAGAAATCCTTCTTCGTCTTCTGCACTGACAACACAGAGACTCTCTTAGTTAACCCTCTCCTTTCCCCCTTCCCCTTCCTCCCTCTTCTTTATTATCTTCTTCTTTATATGGGCGGCAGCACCAATGTGACGCCTCTGGTGTTGCAAAAAAATTAAAGCAGTGAAGGGGGAAAATATATTACCTCTTATAAAATGACCGGCAAAAGCAAGCCGGTTGGTTTATAGGAACATGAGTTTAAAGACTATGATTTTCGGTCCTACGTAATAGGGGGCGAGCCTATTGCCGCCTTTGTAAAAAAATGGGTCTGACGAAAATAAATTCCTAACCTAAAATATAGCAGCTAAATGAATTTGGAAAAAAGAAAGTTGGTATGCGGTGTGAATCGCAAGGAAATTTATTACCTGCTTAGCCGCACAAGCATCAACCATTTACGTCTTGGAGAGTATCAGCTTCAAAGTGGTTTAGATTATTACTGTGTTCTGTTTTTTCTAAGGTTAGGGTACCTAAGTGAATAACTAAACCCAAGTTAAATACTCTACATGAACGTATTTTATTAATACGCTCTATATAACTATGCAGAGAGCATGGCTAATTAATCAAAACCATTTTTATAAGACCTTTGTACACAGCTGTTTTCATATACCATGGTATGTAGAACAAAGACCTTCGTATTTTGTATCATGGTGTCACGCATTGAGTCAGTCAGTATCTCGTCCGAAGTTGGCATTGCCACGCTAATGACACTCATAGCTTGTCAATCAGATTAGCATCTCAGATTTACCGAACATATTACTTGGGACTACGCAGCAGAATCTAGAAAAATCACAACAGTCTAAATAATAAACGAATAAATAGGTCAATTATATAAATATATCATGGAATGACTGAATAGGCCGCTGTCTGACTGACTGACTTACTGACCTCGAGAAAACAATCTGAAGAAAAAAACCTATAGTTCTTATAATTTATTGAAACCGAACTGACTAAATAATCCCCAGTTTTATCCTACACTTGAAAATAAAATCTTCTAGAAAAAGTTCTTATTGCCTACATATTTCCTATTTTTGTGTAGGTACTTACCATTTAAATATATAGTTCAAATGTGTCCCAAAATATAATAAAATACTTTACCTTTTATCAGACTTCTCCATACCTCTGTGGCGTGGCGGTAGAGAACGCGACTGCTACGCTGGAAGCAGGTTCGATCCCCGTTCACTGAAAATATTCGTATGCATGAAAACGGCTATTTGTATTGGTCTCTTAGGTAGCAGGTAGGTAGTATCTTAATTCGTCGGTATCGGTGGTCATAGAAACATCTATGGCAGACGTCACAGTTGGTTGGAGCCCTAAAAAGTCTCTAAAAAGTCTCTAAAAAGTCCTGTATAGTCGTTAGTGTTCAGAATAATTGTTCGACATCAAGTAGGCCGTGTGCTTGTCTGCCACCTAAGTGGTATAAAAAAACAACAATTGATCTAACTGCAGTGCTTCGATATCGCCTATACCTCTAGGTTATAGACGCCAGATGGCAATCGCTTTACGAAAAATATCGAAGTTCTGCCACGGCGCAGTTAGGCTGGAAACATGTGAATCCCAGACTTCTAGGTGACAACTTCTAACAACTTCAGCGACTGGAATTAACGCAAGGATGATGATGATGATGATCATCTCTTATACCATATTTGATTTTGATACGTCGGCTTTTGTAAGACGCTGTTGATTAACTGTCACCAGTTATAATATTACACAATCTTAATCACATTAAAGTCATTAATGCATTTGATAGATAAATAACCTTTTATCTCTGTCAATCAATTGTGTTTTCTTTTTCATTTCCTTGTTGATTCAGTCCTAAATCTAGACTTTTGCGGCATTAAAATATGCAATTAAATATATATCTCACTTCCTACTAATATCAAAAACATAAAATACCATTTACCAGATTTAAATTCACCTTTTAGATTTTGATACGTAGCCTTTAAAAGAAGCGACGTTCAATACGGCACGTGGCATATATACAACTTGTTAATTATCGCCAGTATAATATATTATTACATAAGTAGGTAAATAATTATGTAGTTATTAATGACTTTGATAGCTGTTACTTTGTAATTAAATATCTGTTAATTGACTAGTACTTTTCACTTTCGATATTGATTCATAACCCTTTTTTAAAGTGCGCGAAATCCCCACAGATACCAATCTTACTGGAGCCGGTGAGAGAGGTTATGTCGGACTCGAACCGACTAAAACGCTCGCTGTCTTTGGGTCTCTAGCTGCCGGAGGTGAGATAGTAGCGAACAAATCCCTCGCTCCCCGGCAGACCCGGTGCCCTTTCTTTCAAGATGCCTCTGGGATGCCATTCACCTATATATGATTTTTTTTACTTAATCTTTATAGGACAGTGTTGACGTTCAATGCGGCACGTGCAGTAAACCGCATAGTTTGATATAATTATATCTTCACCACACGGTCATTAATGTGTCCATTTGTCCATTGATTTATTTTATATTTTCCTATTCACACCTTAGTCTAGATTTTAGACCAACAATATCTTATCGTATTTAAATCTCACTTCTTAGTAATATTACTCGTAATCATAAACCAGCTATTTTCGTGAAACAACGTGGATATCTGGTTCCGTTCTCGCTACCCATGGAAATCTATTCCAGATGTAAACCTAAGTGTTATTCCAGGCTCTAATCTGCTGTGAAAAGAACTCCCTGTTGTGGTTTTCCCAAGTGACTACAATATGGGATTTTTCAAGAAGAGCATTAGAAGGTTTCTACAGGGTAGGCAGCACGAGTGTAACTCCGCTGGTGTTGCAGACGCCCATAGGCCATGGTGACCGCTTTCCATCAGGTGGTGCGTGTGCTTGTTTGCCACCTAAGTGATGTAAATCAGCCCGGCCTATTTATGCGTTTAAGCGTGATTGACTGACAAACGTCCAAACATCTTGAAGAGGGCTCGCTGCGTAACTTTTGTAGGGCAATAGGGAAATGTTTTATTGGACTACATTACATGATGATTATATTATGAGACCCGTACCGGCGTTTTCGTACCTTTATCATGTCCTATCATGCAATAAATTAGCCTAATTATAATAGTAGACATAGGCTTACGTACTGCTGGATATAGGACTTTCCCGATATAGGGAGACTTTGTCCTAGTGTTCCCACACTGGACAGACGGGTTGGATTTTTTATGGCACGTCAATTTGATTTCACCTCGCCTGATGTTAAGCTGAAGGCAAAGTCTCATGAAAGAGGGTCACCATTCCAAACACGTTCAGTGCTACGAGTACAATGGTGGCGCTCAGCTTGACGGCCTCATCAGATGCTTTGGTACAGGGTTTTATTTCGAGATTTCCAGTTCCTTTTGTCGCAGTGATATTGTCTGCGTATTTTGCAGTTTATTGCCTCTTAAAACATCATTCGGATATTATTATGGATAATATTCTATCTTCGTCGTGACTAAAATTTAGTCAGGGTAAGCCAGTTCTCCAAGCTGGTCTGAATTATAGGACAATGAGATATAATAGCATTAGGTCAATAAAATCGCAACAGAGAGGTCCAAATGTAACCAAGTACCTACTTAATTGTGATTATTAGTCGTAAAATCCGTAGATAGAGAATTAAAATAATTCATTAAAAAACCTGATTTTTTATATCATACTGTCCGACTTTATTTTACAAGCCTTAAAAAGAATAGCTGGTTATGTTATAAAATTGTCGAGTTATCAGCGTATGCGCATCGCGGCGTACGTGGCTATCGGCCAATCGCGGTCGAAGGCGGGACTGGTATAGGTACATTCGCTTTTGAAAGAAGTTATAAATACGTTATATTTTTAATGTCTCAACAAATCTTATTTATTGGCATAGGACCTTAAATATACCGACGGGGGTCATCTCGAAGAGAAGGCCCCGGGTCTGCCGGTATGCGAGGGATATGTTGGCTACAACCTCACCTCCGGCAAATGAAGATCCAAAGACGGCGTGCGTTTTAGTCGGTTCAAGTCCGACATAACCTTCCCAACCGGCTCCGGTGGGGGGTATCCGTGGGGATTTTTCGCACGATAAAAAAAAGGACCTTAAATATAATTATACTGATACCTTACCTACACTATAACAAAGTATCTGGTATAGTAGCCGGCATATATTTTGACCCCTATATGCACAGTAGACGGGGTACTACAGCGGTAGACGAGATTAAATTCACCAATCATATACCAAATAGAATCGAAAGAAATATGTTTTTTATTAGCCTGCTTATAGAATTTAAATGATGTCATGTATCACCGGGTTGGTTCCTGGTAGAGTAGAATTGGGCCATCTTTTCCCGTGTGGGTATCGTAGAATGCCTTTACATGAGAGTACGACACGTGGTAAAAGAAAATAAGTACCTAAACTCATGCAAGTAGTATTCTAAACTTAATTATATCAATAAGTAGGTCTATTATCCAGTAGCTTCTAAGACAAGTAGTTGTATAATAGCATCACTTCATACAATTTTAGTTTAAAATGATCCAGGAACTTTTGGAACCCACTGTTTCTACTCTGTGTCCACAAATTAGTATAGGCTCTCAGCATAAACTGCGATGGATAGGCGTGATATACATAGATTCTAGTTTAAGTCAGTTTTAGTCTCCGTGGCGTGGCGGTAGTGAACGCGACTGCTACGCAGGAGGCGCGGGTTCGATTCCCGCTCAGTGCAAATATTTGTGTGCTTGAATATGAATATCTGACCCAGACCAATGCTGGGTGTTTCTATGTATAATATGTATGTATTTACAAAAAAACATAATCTATGTATGTTTATCCGCATTCTAGAACCCGTAACACAAGCTAGTTAAACTATGCTTACCAAGGGCCTAGGTGACGTTGTGTAGATTGTCCTAGAATATTTATTTATTTATCTAGTCAGGGGCATTTGTAACGTGTACCACTTAGGGTGAGTTCAATACATGTAGGTACCTACCCCACGCGTATAGACATATTTAGTTATAACCAAATGAATGTAGTCTTTGGCATTAATAGTCAGCTGTTTAGGTTTGATTCCTTGTCACTATATAATATGACCATATTTATTGTATGTTAATATGTCAATCTCAGTATTAAGAGGAGGTAGGACACGACGGTATATCCGTCCCAATCGAGCAGTCCGACTAGGGAAGTTCCTCCACCCTTCAGAATATCGCCGTTTAATAACCTTGTGTTGTGTTTTCGGTGGTGAGTAGGGTAGCCAGAGCTCACTACAGAGGTTTTGTGTTGTCCGTGGGAAAACCAAAGGCTTATCCTACATCTTTTGCGCTGACGACACAGAATGTCTCTGTTCTTACAGGGGTTGCGGCACGAGTGTTATTGCTCTGGTGTTACACTCGCCAATAGGCCACGGTAACCACTTACCATCAGGTGGGCCGCGTGCTTGTCTGCGACCTAAGCTAAGCTAAGTAACTATTCGGCGCAGTTGGCAAGTTAAAATGTAATAATAAATCTCTCAGATCGAATGCTAACTGTCTCGTAAGTGCCGGAATTAGATAAGTAATGATATTTGTGCGTGTGCGCCTGTGCAGTACCTACCTATAGGGAAATGATTTGAAGATAGGTGTCAGTAATGATCGTGTCACGAGTTCTATCATTATATCTACTACTTTAACGATGACGTCATTAAAAATTATGATTAAATATGTATTATGCTTAGGAAATATAAAACCTTTTGCATCAGAGTGCCGATCCTGTGGTCAAAGGGCTTGTGACTTCTAAGGTCAACAGACTTTATCCCTATTTAATAGTTTTTGTATAATTTTGACGGAAGTAGGCATACATTATGACGGCATCCCCCGTCTTATGCCGCGTCTACATTTGCGTAACATTTTGCCGTGACCTTTTTTGTAACTGAACTTAAATGAAACCATCGATCGGGTGTATCCCACTATTTCTATTATGTATTTATATTGATGGAAATACTGGGCCTGATTCAGACTGATTGTCCCACTATTTCTATTGCTGTCCACTGCGACAAAAAAACGCTGCATCAGTTTTTATGACTGCGTGCATTTAGAAACTAGGTAGGTATTCGGTTTAAATACAAAGTAATTACAAAAAAAAAATTATCCAAAATAAACTACGTTCATTAGAAAACCGGTTTCTGCAGTAATATAGGACTAGTTTGTGTGCCGATATACTACAAGTGGTTACGTCCACACTCAATGTTTTGTCTTGATGTCACGTTGTCCGGTCTGATGCATGTGGTTGAAATCTGGACGCAGTTTTAATTTGATCAGCATGAATGTAAGTAGGGACGAAATCCCAAAAATAATGCCCTACTGCACAAAATACACTTTGAGCAAGATTGGTATAATGAATGACGTAAAATGAAACGATAAAACACATAATATGCGAGTGTCACATCGAATCTTCACGGGAAGGGCTACCCCAAACCAGAAGATTACAGACACCTACATTTAAGGGATTCCCCTTAATTACCCCACCTTAATAGAGAAGGCTATCTCCCTTCCGAAACGTAGGAGCCAGTTTGGAGTCGACACATAGATCCAACAGGGTCGAAGTGTCAGCGATAGATCAAGCACCCAATAACATAAGATATAATACCTAGCATCATGTTTTTCATCACGTAGCACAAATCTAATAAACTAATGTGTTATTAGTTGCGGTAATATTGGAACTGCATAATGCGTATTGTAAATTGTTTTATAATTGATTCGAAACGTTCATTCACACATGTCTTATAATTACCTAATGACATGACATAAACTCACGCCTATATCACCGAAGGGGTAGGCAGAGGTGTTAGCACCCACATTTCGCTAATTTATGTTTAGGTCCCAATGTAATAGGTGGCGAGCCTATTGCCATTAACTGGGCACTTATAAACCTGCTATAAATACACACATAACTTCGAAAAGCATCCGAAAGTCATAGGTGTGTGCCATGGTAAAACTTGGGATCGAACCCGATACCTCGTCTCAGCACTCCATTATCAGCAGACCAATAGACTACCGCGGTTCATACTAATACATCTGACTCATAACGCTCCGAGACCCTTGTGGCCAAATCAGTTTGGCCACGAGGAAACACCCCAAATTACAGTGATAATCATCAGGAGTGCACCCCCAAAACAGCTGCAACCCAGAAGACCTGGAAACAGTCCATCGGTGATGAACGTGTAACTATGTAGGTATGGAGGTATGTACTATTTAGTAATATACAAATATTAAATAAATATTCTAGGACAATCTACACAACGCGACCTAGACCCATGGTAAGCATAGTTTAACTAGCTTGTGTTATGGGTTCTAGAATGCGGATAAACACGCTGAGATACTTTTTGTTGTAAATAAATACATATTATACATAGAAACCCCAGACCAATGCAAATATCTGGGGACACCATGGTCCCCACATTAAGGGAAGAGGGTCAACTTAACAGAAATGTCCCCGGGTCTGCGGGGGTATGAGAGATAGGTATGTCTTGTATAATCTCACCTCCGGCAATCAAGGACCCATGGACGGCGTGCGTTTTGGTCGGTTCAAATCCGACATAATCACCTCAGTGGGGATTTTGCGCACGATAAAAAATACCAATGCAAATATTTATATTCATGCATACAAATATTTGAACTGAGCGGGGATCGAACCCGCGTCTCCTGCGTAGCGGTCGCGTTACAACCACCATGCCACAGAGGGTTATAAACAATTTACAGGCGGAAAAACACTACTCATAGTTTTCGATTAATAGGTATATCGATATCGCATTCTGTCATAACAACGGAAGTAGGTAGGTACCTATCTATTGCAGTTCTTTGTTTGTTTCTACGAAGCATTTGTTTGCACACGGACGTCAAATCACTATATCGGGCTAATTGTAATTGTACTTATACGCTCGATTTACTTTTACCCGTATTTCTTTTTAATGACTTAATAATTTAGGTATAAGTCGCATCATCAAACGTAAGAAGTTCTAAATTACTTAATTTCGCAACTGTGTTTAGATATTATCAGAAATCAGATACGGTTAGATTCTATTCGGATAAACACGGTCAATTTACTATGATTCCAGTTTTAAATCCTGTTTTTATTACCGATGCAAAGTTCTCAAACAAGTAATTGATATTTAAAACATTCTGACATATTATCCGTTTTGACGCACAATGACCAACGAATAATACGAATTTTGACATATAGGTACGCATAACGGCCAACACGTATAATGACGCCTAAGCAAAACGACCAATACCAAATAAACTCGAATAGTGACCAACTCGCAATGTGACACTCTCGCATATTGACCTATTAGCATTTGGACTAAAACGCAAAATGACGCATATGTGAAAAGACATATTTGTATTAAGTAGTAGTAAGATTTGACCAAGCCGTACGCAAAAACCGTTTTCACTCAAAATGACCAACGGGAAATACGAATTTTGTTTGTGGTTTCGTTTAAGCGTTTCAGGACTTCTATATTCTACTTAATGTCAACAGTTATCACGCCCGCCACTTAGATTAGAGAGTGTTTTTTTTAATTTAGCATTTAGCACATAAAAAGTCCAAAATTAAATAGTATTATGCAGAGCGAGCGAAACTATTTTATAAAAACTTTTTAATTTAATTTTGAACTTCAAGATTTTGACGTGACAACGTCTTATAAATTGGCTTGCCGGGTGACACTTCAAGAAACTGCGTTACGCTCCGCTCACGTTATGCGCTCACAATGAGAGCGAGTGAGAGGCACGCGTCCCTTCCACTCGGGCATGGTTAGCCCGCCTAAGAGCGAGAGAGACAGACATAAAAAGTGAAAGGCACGCGTCCCTTCCACAGACTCGACGAATGAATATTCACATTAAAATTATTTTACCACTCAAAGTCGTTGTCACGTAAAACTTTCGCCCGTATACCGACTTTACAGGCAACCAATTTTTTTTTTAAATAAAGTGGATTTCAATGGCGATTTTTTGTATAGCTACACAATAGACAATCGGGAAAGACAACCGAAAAGGAGAAGAACGGGCAACCGGTAACCGAGATTACTGATAATGATAGAAACAACAATTACTAAGATAATTGTCAGAAAATTATGATTGCGACGCTAATACTGTTTCGTACAATTCCAATCTATCCAAATTAATACAAAACGTAACTATCAAATCAAATGCCGAAAAAACTGTGTATCAAATCGGTGGTTCCAAAGACACCGGTATCATTACGAAATGTTTAAACGTCAGAGGAGCCCCATATACCTAATTAGACGTTTGATTTATGATGGGCGAAGTGGCAGCAATTATTGCGGACCGATTAAGAACCTTGCGTCGTTAGAGTCAAACTGGTAGGTAATCCAGGATTTTGGAATTGGTCGGATAATGATTGGGTTGTAGGTACATATATGTGTTAAACAGTGAATCACAGGAATCGATATCTGTGAATCACAGGAATCTATTACTTGGATAAAAGATCTGAAGTCATTCAAATTCGTTCAGCTCTTTCTGCATGAGCGACTATAATGAATAACATTCATTCATACATTGACATAATATTGATTATTTATAATTGAATATTGATAAAATTTAATGGTATGGTAAGATATTATAATATAATATAATATATATAAATTAAATGGTATATAACATTGGGTACTGCGCCAGTGTTGAGTGAAAACAGTCAAATTGAAATAAAATTTTCATTTCAAAGAGGTGTCACATGTAAATTATCACAATTTTAATTGACTATATAGAATGTAATGTCCATATCTTTTTATCATTATGCAGCATCTATTCTGTCGTCTATCAAAACGTGAGCGTGACGTTAGGTAACAATACGAGTTCCTCTCTCGAGTTTCGACGCAGCGGATCTACGGTAACAGTTAAAAATAAACCGAAAATTAGCCTCAATTTTTTGAAATCATGGTTACCATATGAAACAATTGGCATGGTATTATGGACCAGGCAATCGCCGTGGCATATGGAGCTACTTTATAGCCAACTAATGCCACTAGCCCACCTAACCGGTCATTATAATACACATTAAGTTGAACTCTCCATAGGATTTGCTGTATAAAAAGTTAAGAAAAAAAAATTGTGATGTGCTTGCTACCTTTTTTTGAAGAAACTACATTATTTCTCTTTTTACAACGCAACAACTGCTACAAAAAATTTAGAGAAAAATATACTATTATTTTTTTATCATGCGTATTTTTTAATATTTTTTACTTTGACTTCTTACAAATGACGAAAAAATCAGATAATATAATTATTATGTACATTGAGATGGATTTCAGTTTCACATTGATCATAACCTCGTAATTTTTTGAAGAAATTTATTTAAGGCGTTATTCACCTGAGTGAGTACTGAATAGTACTCAAGTGTACCACCTGAAGTAGTAATGCAGCAGATATTAATTAAAAAAGCACGACATTTGATATAGCAATGGAATTATAGTACTTTTCCGTATTGTCTCTAAGATTTTTATATGTTATTAAGAACAATTGGCTAAAGTAACAATTGGCAATACTATTTATAACAATACGGTAGAGGACATTTTTGTGCTTCAGTCGATTTTCTATGTTTTTGTCTAACTCCATTTTCTTTTTTTTTCGTGCTCAAAATACCAATGCATACTACTCTCACTAGAGCCGGTAAGAGTGGTTAAGTTGCATGCCGTGTTCGCCTTCAAACCCCGATCCCCTTCAGGTGTGTAGCCCACGGTCCCATCCTTCCATCCCATCTGGTTCCTGGGAATTGGAAGCGCGCGTTGCGTACTGCAGCGGCTTGCTTCTGCTAGGATGACAGGCGGCTCCACCCGTCACCCACAGACTGTCTGAGGACGCAGGTGAAGTAAAAATTGACGTGCTATAATTTTAAAAAAATTTAATCCTGCACGATTATCGATGTGTATTATACACAAGTTACTCAGTTTATCGTTAAAAATATGGTTCAATTCCGTATTATATTTTTTGCTATATTTAGTACAATTGGCTAAAATATAGTACAAATACTATATATTATAGTACAGGTGGCAACCCTATACGCATAAACTGATAATAGAGATGATATTTTTTATGTGATCAAAATTCTTGTAAAGCATTTTCATATTCGTGTAGTAGATTCGTGGCCGTGCCTCTCGTTATTAGCTAAATAAATGGAGATAGGTAGATAGATAATATAGTTATCTTAAGTTGATGAGTTCCCACTATTGAATAAGTGATGAAAATGGCTGCTAACAGGAGCAAGCGAAGTGCCCTGGAGTAATGGTAGCAAATTTGGGAACAAACGTACTTGTCTAATGTCTTATAAAAAATATCCAGCATAATTCATAATCGGTGCGTTAAAATAACAGGTGCCACAGTAGGCAGCCTGTCTATCGTAATGCTCCGCTCTCTCGATACCTTTAAATTACGAATATGATAGTCTTTCGTGCTACATTCACTGACCCTGGCTATATGGATAGACTGTACTAGCAACAATGCGCGGCTTCTGTAGGGTCAAAATTAATTTACATATAGGTACGTAGTTTCGCACGAATAACTATCGAAGGCGGACTTCACACAGACAAAGGTTCAAAGTGGGTAGGCTGCCAATCGCAATGCTCCGTACTCTCGATACCATTACATTGCGAATTCGATAGTGTTTCGTCACAGATTATCAAAGTTTCGTGCTACGAACACTATTCCAAATTTGTTCAAAATCGAATAGTTTCGAGTCCAACATAACCACCCGTAGGGGAGGGTCCGAGAAGGCATCGGAAAACTCATTGCTATTTAGACTATTTCAAACCAAACGCAATCCTTTCATCGTACGATAATGTATTGCGAAAAGAGTTGTTATTTAGGAATTTCGTATTCCCAACAATGCTGTTTGCCTGAGGAGAGAAGCACCATTGTTACGCTTTATCGATTGGCGCTTAACATTTACAACGGGATGACACTCACACCGATGCGAATGTTTGATCAGTGACATTTTACGTGTTACAGGATAAATCAAAAATAACGTGATCACGGTGGGCTGTTCGTACAGTATTCTGTTCGTTCGGATGTAATCCATCAATAATATAAAACAGTTCTTTCAATGGCGAAGGATGAAATTTTACAACAAGTAACGCCCTTTTCAATGATACCAAATACGACATACTTAACTCAAATTTATTTTTTAACGCAGCACTTTATGGCAGCCAGAGGGTGCCACATTGGATTCAGTGATATTTTATTCAGTTACCAGCGGACGACCAAGTCACTTCAAACGATACTATATTTGTACAATTCTAATTTGTATAATCAAAATAATCTAGCGTATACAAATCCCACACATATAGTTATTCAAAGAATTCTTGTATTTCTTACAAAGTGGCACTAAAACATAGAAGATAATGTATTATCTTAAAAGGATAAAAAGGTATATATTTTACTTGGTGATATGTTTCGCGAATCGCACCGGTGTAAACCTAAGACTAATGTAGAAGTTATATTATAATATCCATTTACATTATATATTACCTACTGATAATTCAACATGATAACCTACTTAATCTCAAAATATTTTTCATCCTATATTAAATAAAAAAGAAACTCTTTGAAAAAAACACCATAATTATTAACATAAACATTGTGGTCGCTAGTTCTCATTTAAATAACATTAACAATTCATTGTACATTTCATTACAGTGTAATAAATGAGCACATTACGTTCCCACAACGTAGCGACAGGGGACGTCCGCTCTCGACGGCTGCCGCAGGGCGAATGGCACTTTTTGAACTTTTTTCATTGCGGGTAGTCAAGCAAGAATGTGACCGTATGCAGTGCGATATGAATTGCCGCTGGGGATAAAGACACTCGCATTTTGTGTATGGAGCGAATAAATTACTGCTCTTAATCTCTCTGCAAGATGGTCAGTGACTATAGCCCCTGGACATAAAACATTGCTTTCAAAGATGAATTAAGTGTGTTACGTTTTGTGTTTTATCAACGATAAAAATTATTATTAACTAAAAATTATATTTGATTTATAGAAGAACACCTGGCCACTAAATTAGTGGGGATTCGTTGGTCGTCGTTGTGTAGAATTTTGATATTTTGTGACAAGTGTGACCGAATGGCAATCCCATACATTGATTAATCTATTCTATTCTATTCTTCAAAACGACAATCGTTTTGACGGTCTATGTAAAATGTTGAGTTTTCGACTGCTACCTCAGAAGTATAATAATATAATAATATTTGCATTGAGCGGGAATGAGTGGGATTTTCGAGAGAACAGATTAAGCATTTAAATTATTTGATTCAATATTTTATTATTATGAATGCTCATGTTAATGGTAACAAATATAGGTAGGTATGTCGATTAACAAACGATATAAAATATGGTTAGCGAAACCCGGGTATTATCGCGATGGTATACATACCATTGTATTTATTCAATAATTTACATTTCCTTGACGTTTTGGCCAGGTTTCGCTTACATTATCCGATTAAGTCAGCTTGTGACCACGTATGCCACGGGGCCTAGACAAGTGGCACCCGCGGTCAATGTTCAATGTGAGGAATCGACACGTATTTCGATGTTTATGACATTTTATGACAGGCGAGAACGAATGTCAATTCTGTATCAATCTATTCTATTACATTGTACCTACTTACAAAACGATTGCCCCTTGTCTAGATTCCACGTTATGTATCATGCACCTCGAAACTGTAAAATTGAATACATAAAAATAACTTAATAAATAATTAAAGTGTTGAAAATTATTTCTAGGTATAATCTTCAGAGTATTAGTAGTAGTTACAAATTGGTTTTTTTTTTCTATTTTTTGTAGGTACTAAGTTTGTTGGGAACTTTATACCCCTTCGGTGGTAGACAATCGTAATATGAACATATACCAAAGCTTCAAACTCGTACCTACTGCAAATCCTGTGAAAACCTAATTAATACCTACATGGTTAATGATCATTGACATAAATCACTACACATCCATTTTACTTCTCCACAATCGATGATTTTACAATTACATAAACACAAAGACACGTCTGTCTTTCCTGTCTCGCCGGAGCGTGGGAACGGGGGATCATTACCGGGGATGCGCAGACGCAGACGCCGCACTTACGTAATTGGCACTGATTTTATGAATAATCACCGGCCAAGGTGCAGAGCAAGATGTTTCAGAGTTGCTGGTTATGATGTTAGGTTTTGTGACGTAAGCAAACTTCTTAGGTTTTATGTATGGAATGGAAAAGGAGTTAGTAAATAAACATATAAAAAAACCGGCCGATACGCTCAACTTATTCTGAAACATAAAAAATATCCCCCGTTTCTGCAATATTTTTCATTCCTGTGGCACTTTTTGGACATGACCATATTGATATAGGTAATCGTATACTTTCCCAATATAAACCTTCCTCTTGAATCACTCTATCTAAAAGAGCGCATCATTGTTTTTTTTTCAATTTTTTTTCTATTTAAAATTTGTTAAGTACTTTTAAAGATATAACTATACATTTTTTTTTCTAGGACAATCTACACAACTCTACCTAGACCCATAGTAAGCATAGCTCAACTAGCTTGTGTTACGGGTTCTAGAATGCGGATAAACAAACTTAAATCATTTTTTTTGTAAATACATACATATTATACATAGAGACACCCAGACCAATGCAGATATTATAGATACATAGAGATGTGTGTGCATATCTGCCACCAAAATGGTATAAAATATGTAATGTAGTGATGTTCAAATGAACAATTGGTCTATTAATTTATTTTAGAATAAAATTATTTATCTGCCTATCTACCCATTTGTTAAAGGAACGGTTTTATATCACATTCAAAACATACCTAGTGTTACCTCATAACATAAATTAGACAAGTACCTAATAAAGGACGAAGATTACCCAATTTTCCACAAGGGAGACGGAAACGGTTTTGTAAACAGCCGTCGGCAATTTGCATATCGAAACCGGCCCCGATTATCTGTCATTACAAAGAGTAATCAAAACATTTTGTCGATAAGCTGGACCGACAGTCTGGAAATCGTATTTACGAGACCTACACTTGGCCGAATTCGATTATAAAGGTACCCACATACTAACAGTTTACCGGACGATACACGGACGATTCTACACACCTATAGGTACCTACTTCCGTTTAAAGTTTTGGACTGACGATTAATACGAATCAATGGTAATCGTATATAGCCGTGTGACTATTCCGTTCAGCGGAGACATATGTCTGCGAATAAACACATTTTAGCCGGTAGTGGCCCGGCTGCTTGGCGATCACAACTGCTAGTGTATAGTCGTCAATGGGGTGGCGTCGCTAAATTTGTGTAAGTGTGTTGGCGCTATTAGACTAGGACACGGATAAGATGGTAAAAAGATGAGACACAGTCCAGAAGATACTAAGAGCACTATTTCGGATACTATTGACATTAAAACGGTGATCCCTGGCTCCTATTTTACATTTTCTGACAGCGATAGGTAATATGTAATTCCTAGACCGTGATATTATAAAACTTGCTGTACCTAATGTTCTAATATTCCTTATATTAATGAAACCAATAAAGTATTTTGGTTATAAGTAATTTGAAATAAGAATAATGTTAACAAATTATAAATAATTTTATCTCCCAAACTTACAGAAGCGTACATAATTTTCAAAACAGCGTAAAATTTATGTAATTTTCTTAAAATCATCCCTTTGGCGCCACCAAAGTCAGCTACCTTAAATTTTGACACACGACACATCCTTTTTGCTATCCGCATAGAGTTGAAAATCAGCTGATAGACTGGTTATAATTTTTCTGGGTCCCTAAGTTTCGACGAGTTGGGGGGTCCAATAGTCATAAGCCTGTCATATCTGCTATTGTTGATAACAATAGACATTGTTCGGAATATCGCAAAATAATTGCATTACTATACGCAGTAATTGATGTAACAAAAGTCGATTGACATCAAAAAATTAAAAAGAAATTTAAACATTGCTTGGATAATGTGGTACAATTTTTTTTATGGTTTTGTGGAGAAATATAGGATCAAAGAGAAAAGGAGGCGGCGTTGTTTTTCGCTTGAATGGATAACAAAGTAATGTTTATGATGAAATTATATTAGGTACTTATAACGTTGTAGGATTATATTTTATTTTGTAATGCTTCAGCTCACTTGATGGTAACTACGAAACGTTGGCCATTGATCTATCTCCAGCTTGGGGTATTCGTGGGGGATGTTAAGAATGGGTACATGGGTGAAAATGGCTGTAAAATGGTTCACTAACCATTAGCAAAAACAAAAATAACCATAAAATATATTGGCATATGGTAATTTAGACTAAGTAGGTAATGATATTGATACATATTTTTTTGGAAAAATTTAGATAAGTCCTTTTTTGTGCCAAAAAAAGTATGAGAAATTCGTTATGCCAAAACATTTTATGGTTATTTTTACTATGCAAACCTAACCTAACCCCTGTAAAATATTCAAACGATTTCTAAAAAGCATCTATGTAACTCTATACATATTTAAAGAAATCTTGGCTACATAGCTATAATGATGACATTTAGACTACATAACCGCATGACTTAGTTTGAATCCAGTTCCACCATAAAGGCGGGTCCATATTCGTGACAAGAACAACAGACCAGACTGCGATCAACGGTACAGAGCATACTTTGAGTAGGTAGGTATGTACGAAATAACTCGTGGTCATTTATCAGCACAAATTAGAGTTGTGACGACACCAAGAGTCGATCGATGGTTTCATTTAAGCACCGTAATTTATCGCACTTCAGTAGCTTTAGCACGAAATACTTACTATCGAATTCGTAATGTAAAGGTACCGACAGAACGGGGCATTGCGATTGGCGGGCGACACACGCACACAGGTTCACAAGAGGCAGACTGCCAATCACAATGCTCTGTTCTCTCGAAACCTTTACATTACAAATTTGATAGGAGTTCATGCTGGTGCTACTGATACGGTCACGGTGAAATGTGTTACGTAAATATAGACCCGGCATGATACCTACGAAGTTTCCTATCACAAAAGCACCCGTGCGACCTTCAGCAGACATGGACCCGACCAACCAACCTGATGAAAGTGGTTACCGTGGCCTATAGACGTAAGCAATTCCAAGGGCGACACAGTTGTACTGCCAACCCTATAGTAACCTTCTAATGCCCTTTTCGCCAATTTGTAGATGAGGTCCAAACTTAGAGGTCGTATAGGTACAGTCAACAAGAGAGATACGCTACCACATTTACAATTTAAAATTACACACAATTTAAAATTTTGATTATAGAATCTTATTGTAACTCTTTACAAGGCATGTTACAGTAATACTTGACATAGTAAATAACAACATCTACTATTACCCACATGTAACGAACAATAAAGAAATTTTAATTTATATACAACGTTGTACGAAAAAGTTGTACCGTATTTCTTTTGTCAACGGTACATAGCCGACATTTATCGAAACTTAATATTTTATTGCCATTTTCCTGCGTTACTGATTTTAATTTAATGATTAAAAAGCGAGACATTACCACTCGGCAACAGTTTCCTATACGAATAACATCGGGTTCTGACATCTCAACGACTATTAGAGCCAAACACCACATTATTGTAGACTGGTGGTGCAAGTGATGAGATATGGGTGGTTACAATATTGTTACAGATAATAAAGATAGTGTAGCGTGCTTGGTCGTTATTAATTTTAAGCTTCTAAGTAATATTTATTTATAAACTTTTGCGTTGCATGATACCTGCATGGTAGTGAAAGTCGGGTATTAACGCAAATGATTTGGTAAATACGATAATGATAACCTTTTGGTTTTTTTGACGTTTCGGCCTGGTAGCACTAGCAGTATTCACAAGCCGACTGCTTGTTTGACTGGAGTCACCCTGGTTTTGCTAACAATTTTTAGTAATACACTACACTACCCGCTTACTTACATAAATGTCGTTCTTATTGCAATACCCGACTTTCAATTTGAGCATGAAAAAGCTTCTCTGTCAAATTCGTTAATGTAGGAAACACCATTTAGGATCCAAACATCTGGAATGAAATAGTCACCCGTATCTTCAGAACCTTAGTTTCTCTTCATTCAGAGCCTTCATTCTACTAATGGTCAACGCTTGTCAAGGTATTGAGATTACAAAATGTACCATTTAATTTTAGACTATACTATAACACAGTTAAAGTCTAAAATGAAATAACATTGTGTAGAGTGAATAAAACGACGTATTCAAATTAATTCTGAACTTTAATCTTATGTGCATAAAGCCAAAAATTCCAGTGCAAGTTTTGTAATCTCCGGCATATGATTCTGACTAACAATTATTAAAATCAATAGGGTCCAGGCTAAGCGGTGTTGTGAGTTTAACCGTATGTAAATGAAGCCGAAAATTTCATGGCAGGTTTTGTAATCTCAGTCCTATGATTATGATTAACAATTAGTATAAACAATAGAGTCCAGGCTAAGCGGTGTTGTGAGCAAATGTTGTGGAAAAGGTTTGAATAATTTGATCATTTGTTTAGTACTTAATTATATTTTCTTTCTCTGTCTAATCAAGATGATAAACGTAAGAACTATCATAGTATCGCTGTATTCCGCATCTTACACCGACATTTACGAGTGTCTGTATCACCGCAACCATCGGGCGTTGGCAAATGATGTTAATTTTCGAGTTTTACAGCGAAACAAAGCAATTGTTATCTTGTGAGGCATCGCTCACGAGTTGTGCCGCTGCTATCTAGCGGTAGGACTCGGACTTGTCATGGAAACCTTGTGGCATACCGAGCCCTTCGTACGCTGCTTATATATGCCAGGGGTACTAGCCAAAATGCATTCGTTCCGAATCTACATTCGTCATCGCTCTAAAAATGTATGGGACTTGGGAGTGACATTTGTTGTCGGAATCGGATCACATGACATTCGACAACAAATGTCACTCCCATACATTTTCAGAATGATGACGAATGTAGATTCGGAGCGAATGCATTTTGGCTAGTACCCCAGCTATACTTAGGTATAGCTGGGGTACTAGCAAAATATAGGTTAGCCTATATAGTTATTTTTTGAGCCCGCTTGAGCCCTAGTTGCGAGAGAAAAACAATGGCGCGGGTATTCCGGTTTGATGTAACGTAATGGTTGGTATATTTGGGTTCTCCGCCGCCGTAGTACATAGGTACATACATATGCTCACGCCCGTAATCCCCAAGGGGTGGGCAGAGGTGTATTAAACATCTACATTTCGCCAACTATGATTTTCGATCCCACGTAATAGGAGACGAGCCTATTGCCGCTAATCGGGCATTGTTAAAAAATGGGTATGCCAAAAACGAATTCCTAACCGAAAATGTTGCACGTTGCATGTGAGCATAATATGTATGTATGTATGTATTCCTAACCAGTTCACATGTTTCCTTCTTCCTGCAGTCCCAGGTCTTGAAAAAACATTTAATGAGGTCGTCTAGCTGAACGCTACCATTGTAACACTGTACGTGTTTATAATGGTGAACCTCTTTCCTGAGACTTTGCCTTCAGCTTGCCGTTAGGCGAGTTGAAGTCAAATTGACGTGTCCTATATTTTTAAAAACATTCTAGGTGTTATCATAGTTCGTTTATTTTACATACCTTTCCAAAAGCTTTCTTTCATAACTTTCTTTATAAATTTTGTTGGGGTTGATTTTCAAAATATAGAAATACGTACGTAGTATATACGGAAATAGTGTAGAGAACGGAATTCGATATTTTCTTGTCATTTTTATCTGTCTATATTACCGTCTGTCTGCGTGTTCAGGTTGAACTACGAATTGATTATAAATATCTGTATGTAGGTATGTATAAACGTGTGACTTCCAGTTATTTCATCTTACAAGATAAAATATTTTCTCAAGCGCGTCTCATTGTGCCTCTGTCCTTAGCAAGTGCAATCGGTGTACGGACACGCACGGCAGTCGCGGCCGAATTACGACGACTGATACCATCAGGACGACAAATCCACCTTCACGAGTCCACTATCGAGACATTACATACAAAACTACTTATTCCTTTATATTTTAATAACCTTTTTAAGCAATTTTATTTTCTAACTAGCCTATGCTCGCGGCTACAGAATACTACAGGACAGTTTCAGAGAGTTTTTTTCTTGAAACTTTAATGTATGTTTAAATCTTTTAAATTACGGAATGTATTTTGATGCGGTTTTGTAATAGGTAGAGTTATTCAAAAGGAAGGTTTATATGTATATAACATTACGTTTAGACCAACCAGTGCGGAGCAGGAATGAAAAATGTTGCAAAAACGGCGAGTTATAGCTAAACTCTACATTATCCTGTTTTCATATTTCATACTAACCATAGATATAAGACACCTGTGATTAACAAATTGGGTCCAGTTACCATCAATAAATGAATTCGAATTAAGAGTTTCTCCAATTATTATTATAATTATATTAGAAAGAAAATGAAGAATAATGATAATCTACCTGAGTTTCTTGCTGGTCTCTTCTCAGGAGATTTAACTACCGAACCAGCGAAAGAATCATTTTCAAATGATTTATATACTAAGTATTTTATTTATTATAAATTATAATATTTTTGATGTAAAACTTTGACATTCATAAGTGCTCTTTATGTGCCTAAACTGAATAAATGAAATTGATTCTTGGATTATTTTATTCGCACGTACAGAACCCTCAAATCATTAATACATTTTGCTAGGCAAATAAATCCTTTTATAATTTTTCCCACGAAAAGCACAGCACCAACAAAACACCGAGTCCTCGTTGTTTAGTGGCACACGATGGTATCGGTGTTCGGTGCACATCTACACCACCGGCTGAGATAACGTGAGTAGATACAAATGCCGGTTGATAGGGCTCGAACACGCAACACGCGACTGTTAGGGTTGGCGCGGATTATCGGCATAGGCCTTCGATATTAACCCTAGGGACGTTGCAGCATCCCGAAACGTAGTTTTTGACAGTTGCAATAGAAGGCGAAGGTTGACGAAGGCAGCTTTTTCTTTCTTTTTTAAAAAAAAAAGACAGCTCCTGCACTTGGGAACAAGCCCTGTATTGCGGGGGATTTTACTAACATTAATTTTACTAACGGACACAAAGTATACCCAGACTCAAAACAACTATTTGTGAATCACACAATTTTTTTTTCTGTGTGGGGATCGAACCCATTCTTCTTCTTACTGATACTGCTGATGTGCGCAGACCCTTTACTTGATGTGCGACTGAAAGTTTCTAGCGGTGAGTAGGGTAACTAGAGCTCACTGGAGAGGTTTTATATAGGGTGTAAGGGGAACACTCCCGAAGCCGAAGGCCCCTGGTAGTAGGTACTCATGGTCAGTGGTAACTGCATTATTCACTCTCCAGAGTGTTAGTAAAGCCGAATGAAACAAAAATTTCATGAAAAAAAACATGAATTCGCAAGATGACGCTACTTATTTTTTTTCAGTAAGGTTTTTTATGAAAATTTCGTTTCATTTAGCTGATGATAAAAAAATTTTTATTTATAAAAAAAAAATCAATGAAAAATAAATTGCTTTGCTGTAATTTCTTTTTAATGCCAATATGTTGTATAGAGGGGTACCGGTACCAGGGGCCTTCGGCATCGGTAGTGTTTCCCTTACACCCTGTATTGTCCGAGAGCTTCAGTTAACCCTGATAGGTAAATATGTGTTGTGTTAACCCTGCTTTTTCTTCTACATTGACTACATAGAAACTCTCTTACCCTTCATCACTTCTCACCTTCCTCCTCCGCTCTAGAAGGTCGGCAGCACGAGTGTGACGCCCTTAATATTGCAACCGTCTATATGCCACGGCAACCACTTTCCATCAGGGGCCGTGTGCTTGTCTGCCACCTGAGTGGTAGCTGCCATCAGACAATTTACATAAAACATAAACTCACGCCTTTATACCCGAAGGGGTGGGCAGAGGTGCTAGCAC
This sequence comes from Pelosia muscerda, assembly GCA_963691645.1. Taxonomy (NCBI): domain Eukaryota; kingdom Metazoa; phylum Arthropoda; class Insecta; order Lepidoptera; family Erebidae; genus Pelosia; species Pelosia muscerda. Next base: position 11,013,322 of record OY829114.1, on the reverse strand, counting down.
CCACATTTCGCCAGTTTATGTTTAAATCCCAATGTAATAGGTGGCGAGCCTATTGAAATTATCCAGGCACTTAATTATAAACCTGCGATAAATACACACATAACTTCGAAAAGCAGCGAAAAGTCATTGGTGTGTGCCATGGTAAACCTGCGATCGAATTCAAGACCTCGTCTCAGTAGTCCATTACCCATATCATTAGGCTATCGCGGTTCTGAGTTTTTTACAATTGAACAATTTAGTATCATTGAATATATATTTGACACTATTGAAAATAATAGTGGCGACGTTATCAGTAGGTACAGGAAAATGTTGATGTTACAATACTGGTAATAAGTAGTTATGCATAACATAAGTACCGCAGTCGTATCTAAATTCATTAAAGTGGTGTTAATTTTTAGATAACGATAACTGATAAATACTGTACTGATAATAATAACTAAACACGAATAATCACTACATAGTATAAAATCAAATTTGCTTTCTCTGTCCTTATATGCCTATGTACCTATACTTAAATCTTTAAAACTACGCAACGGATTTTGATGCGATTTATTTAATAGATAGATTGATTGAAGAGGAAGGTTTCTTATATGTATATAACATCATGCTACAACCAACTGGTGGGGAGCAGATGTTGCAAAAACGGGATGACGCATGCGAAGTTGCGCGGGTCAGTTGTAATAAATATTCTAGGGCAATCTACACAACGACGTCGCCTAGACCCATGGTAATCATAGTTTAATTAGCTTGTGTTACGGGTTCTAGAATGCGAATAAACATATATAATTTTTTTTTTAAATATGTAGGTACATATTATTCATAGAAACACCCAGACCAATGCAGATATTAATATTCAAGCACACAAATATTTGCACTAAGCGGGAATCGAACCCGCACCTCCTGTAGCAGTTGCGTTCACTACCGCTACGCCACGGAGGTCGTCCTAGTGATGGTAAGATGCACGGTTCAAGGTTAAGAAAGTTTCTGGGCCATCATGCAGAAGACAAAGCAGGGTTTCATTTCATACCTTCACATGGCAATATCAACTAAGCCGTCAATTTTCTCACTGACAACACAAATTCTCTTCTGTAAGCTCTAGCTACCCGACTCAACGCCAGAAACATAACACAAGGTAATTATTAGTCACGGTATTCTATAGGGCGATGGTACTTCCCCAGTCGGACTACTCAATTAGAACGGGAGATGCCTCTGTAAAAACGTGCAGTTCTTTTTTTATACCACTTAAAATGGCAGACAAGCACGCGGGCCACCTGATGGAATGGAGTGCTGCCGTCCATATTGATAATAGGGGGGAAGGTTAAGAGAGTCTCTGTGCTGTCAGTTCAGACAACAAAGAAGGGTTTCTCGGTCTTCCCACTGATAACACTGAACCTATCTATGAGCTTTGGCTACCTTACTCACCGCCAGAAACACAACACAAGGTTATTATTAGGCGCGGTATTCTGTACCGAAAGGACTAAATACTTTCTTTATCATTACACGTGACAATTTCTATCGCGATTTCTTTTTAAAAACTAGGCAGTGGTACAGTCACCTGCAATAATATGTACTTAAACGTTTTAGAACCTTTTCACATTAAACTGGTCGAATTTTCCCGTTTCATGTCATAATGTTGACTTGTCATTTATTATTGTGACAAGGTTCCAAAGTCTATACTTACTGTAAACTATTCTTACTTCTATTGTTTTATCTACTAAACTAGCTGACCCGCGCAACATCGTCTGCGTCACCCCGTTTTTGCAACATTTTTCATTCCTGCTCCGCACCTGTTGGTCGTAGCATGATGTTATATACATATAAACCTTCCTCTTTAACCATTCTATCTGTTAAAACAAAGCTCATCAAAATCCGTTGCATAGTTTTGAAGATTTAAGCATACAAAGGGACAGAGAACGCGACTTTATTTTATACTATGTAGTGATAGTGAAGTTACGAGTCCGTTTAGTTTAGCGTCCGACCTTAGTCCATGTAACGTGATCACACTTCATGATCGTTCTCTCATTACTCGATTGTCGACGTCGCTATAACGTATTACCTGTGACCGAGCTCACGCCTCACCGAAAAGGTATTGCCCTATTTTGGCTGTTCTTTATTTGGGACTATAAGACATTACACTAACAATAAATGGGGCATTTATAACATAACCCTATTCTTATTTCTTATAGCCCACAGGGATTAAACTAAATCTAAGCAAAAAATGTTATATGTGTTCTATTTCTGACTATTTAATACTTCATTTATGTGTTCAATTCCAGGCAGATCCATACAGACACTCTAACTGGTTACCTGGAAGAGATCACTTGCAGTGATAAGGCCGCCCATTGTACATACAATTATTTAAATATATGTTATGTTATAGGAAGCTTCTGGGAAATGGCACCTCCCTTCCTGCCAATAATCATAAGAAGGGGGACTCTGAAGCTTCTTCTTTCTTATACAGTGGAGAAGTACAAGTGTGTTATCAATATTAATCATGTACTTTTTTACGCACAATACCTAAAGAGTTATCTATTTATCTATCTAAATTTAATCTAAATTTAAAGTTTAGTGCTCAACCAGCACTAAACTTTCTCATTCATCTAGTAAGATAAATACCTGATATATTTTGATTAAATAACTGATCATAATTATACTAATTTATAAATCAATCCTAAATCGTTTAACAAGATTTATCTAGTAAGTAAGATAAATGAGAAATATAGGACTCAATCGAAATAATCCTAACTAAGTCACACCGTTCTGGATCGTTCACGATTGGGCCGCGCGCGCAGATAGCGAGTATTTACTACTCTATTGGGCCATACGTACGCTGCGTGACACTGAAATAATCGATAGACAGTGTTGGATTGCTTTTCTATTCTTATAAAATACTAGCTGACCCGTGCCCACTTCGTTGGGCATAATGTAGGCATTTTCAAACTCCACATCTTTTCGCTAGAACTCAAATATATAAGTATCTTTCATAGTTAAGGCAGTGTTCGTAAGAAATGTTTTTGACCGTTTTTTCTCCGATTCACTTTGCAAAACGGACTACCACATAAAAGCGTTTTTATTTTTAGGTTTTTTATATAACCTTTGACACTCAACAATAATGTGAGATGTCAGATGATGTCAGATCCCGAGATTACCCCTTACAATTTAACAAATATACAAACACACAAACTTTACTTCTTTATTTTATTAGTATAGATATAGATATAGATAATCATAAACTTATCCTTTGAGGAACAGAGTGTGCGAGTGACATACGTATCTTTACACAAAACCCAGGTGTGGGAAAGTGACAGAATATACGAAAAGCTTTTTATAAACCATTATCAACTTTGACAGAAATATTGCAGTGACGTCAATACTTCTTTGCTAAAAGTCGTAAGCCTCCTGACATGTTAAATTTGATAACGCGGTCTGTGGGTCTGTTTACGCTAGTAATATTAACATTCTATCCATAGAGGATAAAATACAATGCGATATCCTTCCTCTATTATTCCCACTAGCTAATGCCCGCACCTTCATACACGTGGATTTTAATCTTATTTCTGGGACCTTTTGCCGGGATAAATAAGCCTTCCTACTCCTTTGATAGATTTGAGCTCGTCCATCACCGTTGTATCCCGTGCTATTAAGGCCGTCTTTACCATAGGGGCACACGGGGCGCGTGCACAGGGCCCACCGCCTCAGGGAGACCCCCCCTTAAGAAAGACAATTGCTCGCACATCAACTTAAGAACCAATCCAAAAGGATCTCCAAATTCTTGTGTGCCCAGTCCCCCTTGTATAGGTAGGTGAAGACGGCTCTGCATGCTATCCTCAAAAGACAGCCCATAAACGCGTAAGTAATCAGTATATACAGAACATTTTGAACACATTTCGGGTCAGAACTCGTGAGTATACCAAACTTTTCATTCAGTTACCTCGGTTGGATCTAACGCTTGCGTTGAAGGTACTGTCTCCTGGTATGCCTTATCTTGATTTATAAGAGAGCAATAATAGTCAATTGGTACCAGCTACCTACCAGCTAGCAGACATTAGCATTGACCCCAAACATTAGAATTGAACCTAACAACATGAACAAGAAATAAAGTAGAAAAAACAAAACTGTATTAAAACGTCGTTATCCCCTTCACTATTTATTTTCATAAACCACGAATCGATTCGTATAATAACTAACTCTGTAACTAGATACTCTGATTTACTTCACGAAATAATTTCATTATAAATACCCTCACAGATGCGCCTGCCTTGCTTCCTACGCGGTGACAGTTTGACAGGTAAGCTCCACAAACCACCAACTTAATAAAAACACAGGCATTGGCAACTGACTCTTATGTCTATAAGGATAGAGTGTAATAAAACTGTTTACGTAAAATGGTATTGGAGTAATACTGGAGGTTAAAAGTTAACCACCCATCTGCTAAGCGTTCAGTGCACGATTATATTAGAAGGTAATTCTTAGGTATAGATACTTAATGTTGTTTTCATATTACTGTTATTAGCTGGTAACTATCCGTGTGGTGTCGCAGAACGAATATCACCAGCCCATCTCATCCAAAAGTTATCATAAGTGGTGACTAACGGAAATATACACAGACTCAATTCCCATGGTGTCCCCACTTTCCTTGTACCCACACCGGCTGACCTCAGGATCAGCCCAGGTAGGTTATAGAACAAAGAATAAAATAGTTGGGAGCTACGTCTGAGCTCTCTATAGCCCTTAGTGGCTATAACCGATTCCTATCGGCTTGCAATAGGTTGCATGGTGCAAGACAAACTAGATCGAGGTAAGTATCCTTTTTCCACCGGCTTTCCCTTTTGAAAATGTTTACCCTTCGCTACTGATAGCTATCGTATTATGGGGGAAGGGCACGCATTCCGTCGTTGCATAAACCTACTTCTGTTAAAGTGACTGGTGACTGTACCTGTCTCTGTCAGGCCTTCGCCTGGATAACCAGGTCATCATTTGCTTGTTTTCCAAAGCTTCAAAGTCGTTCGTGGAGACTACAAACTGGAATTAGCCGTAGGTGACAGCGTCTCCACTGCGTGAGAGAGGCGCTGCCGTCCAGTTGCCCAGGATGCACCATGTGGTGTTCTGGACTAACTGCAATTGGACCAGCGTGATGGAAACATGGTCCAAGCCCCCAAAAACCACTTCTAACTACTTGATTTGGAGGTCGATGGGGCCCATGTTCAGCAGTTTACGTCTTATCATGACTTTGGCACGCTTTATTTTTTTATTTAATGACTAACAAAAGTCATCAACGCTTCCGGGGCCAATGGAACTCGACATTGTTTTAGAGTGTAGCGAGGCCAACGGTCCACAGATGATAGCTCTAATTATATATAATTACTGGTCAAGTCCAACCTTCGGCTGACAAGGTAACGTGTAGACACATTGTTGAGATCAATCGTTTGTTCAGCTATTTAGTAAGTAGTTAAGTGTGTACCGCCTTAGCCGCGGTAGCCTAGTGGTATGGGTAATGGACTGCTGAGACGATGTCTCGAGTTCGATCCTGAATATCATGGCACACATCAATGACTTTTCGATGCTTTTCGAAGTTATGTGTGTATTTATCGCAGGCTTACAAGTGCCCGGTTAATGGCAATAGGCTCGCCACCTGTTACATTGGGACATAAACATAAACTGGCGAAATGTGGGTGCTAGCACCTCTGCCTACGTATTCGGGGATAAAGGCGTGAGTTTATGTTATATGTATATGTATGTACCGCCTTATTTTTAAGCTGTAATAGGACTGTATACTGATTTTATTTCTTTTGTAAAATCGAAAGGATTGTTGAGCCTCATCAAGATTTTTGGGGTCACTGCCACACCACACCTGACTAACAGATGAGGGTCTAATGTCGAATTTCCTTACGTCAACGAGAAAAAAGGAAAATTTTTTACTCGTTTACTACTTGAATTTTATAAAAATAAATAATTAAAAAAAGCGAAAGTAGATATATTATGTTTATGGAACTCGAAAAGAAAATTGAGTAGATTTTAAAATTCCCAGCATCCCACAAAGGACATAACTATTATCTTGACAGAATACCCAAACTCGTGCCTGCGTGTGCGCAGAGCTTTTCATACTCGCCCTCATTTCATTTTCCCAAGTTACTTAAGCACCACTCACGTTTTCGTGAGCAAATGAACAATTGACAGAATCGTCTCACGTCCGTAATTGATATAATTACTGATGTGTAAAATGGAAAGCCGTGTATGGTCCAAATTGAGGGATAAACGGGCATAATGTCCAGTAATGGCCTGATGTGAAATATGCTTTGTGTTAGTCTTCGTGGTTACGTCATCTCGTGTATACTTTCGTTTTCCTTATAAATGACAATATTTGGTGCCCTTTTCTTTGGTAATGTATAGCACTCAATAGCTTGCCTACATTACTATCATCGCCTGCCTTTCTCCTAATTAATTCAACGTCTTCTTTTTCTCCTCACATTCCTATCAGATACCATTTCCTCAAAGAAATGGACACGTGTTCCCCTCTTTGTACAATCCCGGGTTCTACAACGAGGGCGTTAAAAAGCATTGTCGAGAACGTCAAGGGGAGAACTCTGCAGCTTCGCTCAGAAGAGAACAGAAAAATAAGAAGAGCCTGTTATTGTGACCAGCGTCTTCTCAGGCCGGGACCGCGTTTCGAACCGTCGCGTCGCGTTGATTGGGCCATTTCACTAAACTGACCTTTTACCCAATATTTTTGCTTTTGACATTTTGCAAGTGCTGTTTAATGGTCTATACAGAATAAATGCCAATAAATGCATAGGCCACGGTCACCACTTACCATCAGGTGGGCCGCGTGCTTATCTGCGACCTAAGTTGTATAAAAAAAATGTTTTTTGAATTGAATGGAATCAAACCATACAGCGGGTGCAGGTAATTGATTGACGGGATTAATATATGAAAAAAAAACTAAACACATTTTGTCAAGCAACAGCAAGAAACAAACAGAAGATCAAATAAAATCACAAGCCATTCCCGAGTAATTCGCGCCAGAATCATTCGAAATATCGCCCTACCAGCTAACAGATGGGTGTATTCCCTCTGTAATTATGAAGTACCTACACACATAGTAAACTGCTCGATACATATTGAACTATATTGATAGGTAATGTCGCTGTAATGAAAAGAATTCGCCGGAATGTCGATGGATAGAGGGGCGGTGAGCTCTCACGACTGATGGATACGTTGCGAACACTACACGTGGTCATTTTTGAATTTTAAAAATTGTATAGGTAACAGAAATGTTAGTTTTATAATATAATTAACATTCATTCATACTATATTTGCACTGCGTATGAATGAAACTCACCACCTCAGACGTAGCAGTCGCCACGCCACACAGGATATCTCTATACCTACATCTAATTAGGTTTAAACCTAATATTTATTTTATTTTCACTTGTTTCGACTTCTCCTATTTATTTGGTGCTATTCGTCTTGCCCTATTTTACAATAATTATGATAACTAGGTACACTAGAATATACTATCATGTACTCTCATATCATAACGTCCTTTTCTCGAAATGTCTTTTCTCATAATGTCCTTTTGACAAATAAAATTGTAAAATTTGACATGCATGTGTTAAGGCACAAACCGAATCAACTAAACTGTTTCCTGTTCTGCTGCAGAAGCCATTTCAAGAAAAGAAGAAGAAGAAACTGTTTCCTTGATTTTAGACTATAAAATGTATTCCCGATAAAAGTCTCCCCGTGTGGTACCATTCCTCTTTGAACGCACGGTGCGTTATTGTGTGAATTAAAACGGGCATCGCGATCGCCTGTGGGCAGGTCACGAACATACTTACATACGCCGGTGTGCACTGACTTAATCATATTCAACAGGGATACCAGTTTGGACTGATACTAAAAAGGTTTGACTTTGTTTCAAGATGTAGTAAAGTGCTTGTAAGATTGTATTTATGGCAAATCTGTTTTTTTTTGTGACGTTAACATTGTATTACCACAGATTATTTATTGTTATGTATAAAATGAATTTTATATAAACTGTACCTACACGTTTTTAAGTACAGTACGGGCTGCTACAGTGGAGATAGAGCCCAAATCATAGATTATTTTGTATCCCAATAGAACAAGATAATATGCCGGTAACTATATCTACATCTCTATTAAAAATCTACACCTATGTAGCGTGGCGGTAGTGCACGCGACTGTTACGCGGGTTCGATTCCCGCTCAGTGTAAATATTTGTGTGCATGAATATGAATATCTGCATTGGTCTTGGTGTTTCTATGTATAATATGTATGTATTCACTAAAAAAAAAGTATCTATGTATGTTTATCCGCATTCTAGAACCCGTAACACAAGCTAGTTAACCTATGCTAACCATGGGTCTAGATGGCGTTGTGTAGTCCTAAAATATTTATTTATTTATATATATTATATATTAAATATGCATATACTCATGCTTATTTCCCTTCGAGGATAGGCTAAAGTGAATAAACACCTACATTTCACCAACCATTTTATTCGGTTCCACGTAAAGGGGGTGAGCCTATTGCCATATTCAGGGCACTATTGTTGACTCAAGTCACGCATCTGAGGCAATCTGGGTTCTATATATTTGTCTGATAGTAACGACACCATATGGGAAGAGGTGGTGTGGCCCAATTTCTACTCTATCGGGAACCAAACTACTATTATTACATAGTAGGTATAAAACAAAGTCGCGTTCTCTCTCCCTATAGCCCTATGTCCTTATTTCCCTTTGTATGCTTAAATCTTTAAAACTACGCAACGGATTTTGATGCCATTTTTTTCATAGATAGAGTGATTGAAGAGGAAGGTTTATATGTATATAACATCATGCTACAACCAACTGGCAGAAGCAGAAGTGAAAAATGTTACAATTACGGGGTGACGCAGACGAAGTTGCGCGGGTCAGCTAGTACAATACAAGTCTCGAAATTATATCCTTGTACCAGTATCTTTGTAGGGGTTCCCACGGTGCTACAGGTGTTGTTTTATTGAAACACTTGCGGGAAGTTTTTACACAGTTTATTATCCAAGTGTAGGCACAGAAACTTATAGTAAAGAGTAAATACATAGGAGACAGAAGGAGCACAGAGAGAGTCACACATAAGGTAGAAACAGAAAGGAGGTACACACAGTAGATAGTTATGCTTTCGTTTAGGTATGGAAAAAATGCTATTACTAAGCGCACAGATGTCGCGTCGAAGTACTCTCGACTGCCTGACCGTTAACCATTTGCTAAACTATTAGTTCTATGAATAATAGATCTAGTGAGGATGAATAATTTTTGCGCATATGTCAATGAATTTGAAGAAAGTTACTTTTTTATGCTGCTTAGATGGCAGACGAACGAAACTTCAAGTTCTTATAATAGGGTTGATATTGCCGCATATGTCCTTCGTTGCGTAAACACGCACAGCAATGACACACGTACCACGGCTACTTCACACATCTACTTAATATTTTTTTCATAAAAATAACATGTATATCGTAACCGCGGTAGCCTAGTGGTATGGGTAATGGACTGCTGAGACGAGGTCTCGGGTTCAATCCCAGGTTTTACCATGGCACACACCAATGACTTTTCGATGCTTTTCGAAGTTATGTGCACATTTATTGCAGGTTTATAAGTGCACGATTAATGGCAATAGGCTCGCCAACTATTACATTGGGAACTAAACATAAACTGGCAAAAATTGGGTGCTAGTATCTCCGCCTACCTCTTCGGGGATATAGGCGTGAGTTAATGAATGTATGTTATGTCGTAAAAGAAGAGAAAAAAGTACGGATATTTATTAATGTTATTTAATCTTACAACTTTTTTTATGTCTTAATATTTCTACAGGCGTCATGTACAAAGTATTGTTACAACTTTCGCACTTAAACTCTATACCATTAGGTTTATTTTCCCTTGATGTTCTAGGTGCTTCTATATCTTTCCTCGTTTCTTTAGCTGAGCAAATGAATTGTGTATGTTGTAGTCTCTCTAAAGGGGATAGGCAGACTGTAATCTCACAGTTTGGACAGGTCCAAGGGAGGCTGTATGTTTCTTGATAGCTATTGAAACTCCAATCATTATCAATAACACTGAAAAGAAAGAAATGTCATTTTAGTCTGAATTCATAGATTGTTTAGAAATAAATAAATTGAATTGAATTGAATTCCCGAAGATGTAGGCAGAGGAGCAACCAATTCGACAATCACAAATAAAGTTGCTACCCTTCGAATAAGACATGACACCCTTCGGATAAGATGAGGCGGTATTTTTTTTCTTTCAGTTATAATTTTGGGTTTGTTTTTGCCCATAACATTAAACAAAAATATTTGGAGTTTAAAGACAAAAATGGCCACTTGTTCTGGTAAAAACCGAGAGATGACGGGGAGAAGTGATGCATGTCTACCGACTTGCACTGGCCCCAATTTGACTTGGGTTACTTGAACTTATATGAACCGCCCTTATATAGAAAGTGCAGCCAAAACGGGATCAGAAATGCACGCGAAATTAAAAAAAATGATTAGGAGGAAAAATACACGTAGAAATTTAAATAGCAGCTGTCGGGAACGGGATCTGACTTCCAGGAGAGCTGAAAATATATGGCGATTGGAAGTCAGCCGTGGCATTTAGTTTATTATAAAAATACTAACCAATTGTAAACCACATTATCCGTAACATACACACCCCCTTTTTTCTCATGGGGTCTGCTTTCAAACCCTTCTGCGAAGGGATTGGGCTCAACTATCGGGTGGGCCTCGTCACCACCATGGTACATGACCTTAAGGTCACCGGGCAGAAGGCGTTTGATAGTGTAGTATACTTCTGAAGTCATATATGAACTTATATCGCAAGATAGCTCGTGTTGCAGCTCTTCGTAACAAATTTTAGGTAAATTTTGTTTTTGAAGTTCACTCTCTACTGATTTTGTTGGGTTCGCATCTGTAATAAAAATTATATCACTACATAGTATAAAATAAAATCGCGTTCTCTGTCCCTATGTAACTTTGTATGCTTAAATCTTTAAAACTACGCAACGGATTTTATTGCGGTTTTGTTAAATAGATAGAATGGTTAAAGAGGAAGGTTTATATGTATATAACATCATGCTACGACCAACAGGTGCGGAGCAGAAATGAAAAATGTTGCAATAACAGGGTGACGCAGACGAAGTTGCGCGGGTCAGCTAGTAGTTAATATATTGAAGTAGGCGTTAGGTATATGGCGGAAAATATAATGTAAGGGAGGGGATCCCATCACTCACCCACGGTTTAACAATCCCAACGATACCAATAGCATTATTACTAATTGTCAAAGAATGTCAAACCGCACCCTTCAAGGCAAGTAAAACGACTTCTCCTATCTCCTTAAGAAGTCTTTTTATTTACTTTAGGATAAAAGTTAAATTTCTATACAAATAAATAAAATATGAGTGTTTATTTTTAACGTTAAAATGACAGTTATATAATGATATATACCGCAGAACAGAAAAAAAACTAGTAGAAATGCGACACGATAATTTCAGTAGCGGAACCGATGTCGTCAAACTCACACATTGTATGTGTGAGTTTTGAATACGTCTAAACTTTTTCGCAAATATTCAAGCTTGTTCGATTTAAACTATCAAACGCCATTATATAATTTTCATCTATAGAAAAGTAATCGCTATTTTGAACGGTTAAAAAAGGCGGTGGCAATATAGTTACTACCACCTTAGTGGTAGTGTGGTAGTAGTGTTTTCGTTTTGTAGTACGTATGATTTGAACTAATATGGCATTACGGGTAGTATATAAATAGGTACGACCAATCAAAATAATTATTTACTAGTAATGCACGGTATTATTAACGGTTATATGTGTGAGTTTGGCGACATCGCTTCCGCTACTGAAACTATCGTTCACTATTAAATTCATCGGGATATTTACTGTATGTGTGTGTATGTGAATGTGTAAATGACCATGTCAATCTAAAATCATACAATGAAACTATCGTGTCGCATTTCTACTAGTTTTTTCTGTTCTGTGGTTTAACAAGTCCTTCTAAAAGATAAAACTTACCTAATAGTCTTCTATCGATCAGTGCGTCCCATCGCTGACGCAGTTTCGTCGCTTTCAACAGTAGATTCAATCCACTTTCAGGATATGGAAATTCCAACAACAACCACGAGTCGCAAACAATTCTGAAAACAACACAAATCATAATTACTAACCCGGGAGGGGAATCGACGACCTCCGTGGCCTTTAGGCGCACAATGGGGATTTCTCATAATGGGGATTTCTCAAAATGGGGATTTCTCAAAATGGGGATTTCTCAAAATGGGTACATGTACACTTAGCTACAAAAAATAAAATTGCCTTATTTTGAACATAACATTTACTCTACCTAATTGAAAATACAAACTGAAAGAAATCAATTCATCGAACAAAAAAAGCTTCCTATAGGTTTCCTATAATTAAGTTTTACACTGCTGCTCACTCGGTTATGCTACTCAATATATCATTGTACTTAGACTAAGAGCAAATAATTGTAAATAGACCAAAAAAAAAACAAAGCCCGCTGAGTTTCTTGCCGGAGTCTTCTCAGGCCGGGGCCGCGTTCCGAACCGGTGGTCCATTTGCTGAACTAGTCTTAATTGTATATTATTATTTTGTGACGTTTCGTAAGAGCCGCGTGAGGTGGTCTATGTGGAAAAATAAAGATTTTGAATTTTGAATTTTGAATTTACAGCAGTAATTTCATGTACACCAATTGTTTCAAAAATTTACCGAGAGATAAATTTCCCTTTTTCACATTCACTATTAAATTCATCGGGATATTTACCATGTTTGTTTATTTGTTTGAATAACCGATATTTCGGCACTGTTGCAAGCGCCATGATCACGGTGTACTGACGACCGGCGAGTTAGTTCTTATTGAGGCCAACCGTATCGGTCTACCCTCTTTCTCACTCGTTTACTACGCGCGCCGCCACTACCACTGTCCGCGTTCTCACACTGCACTCGATCGCGACACACAACACTCACTGTATCGGCTCGCACGGTTTTTGAAGATGCCGTTTGTTTGGGTTTTGTGAACTTACGAATCACCGGGTGCCAGACACTCGCCAATTGAAATCCATCTTCCCGGTTGAAGCTTTTGTGCTTTTTTATTTCAATAGCTTCCTTCACCATTCTGGGTATATAGTGGCGTTCAGTCGACAGAATCTGTGGGTTATGCAACTCAATCCAGTGATTCGTCCCTTCCTCCAATAGATGTTGAGCGATAGCCGATTTCTGTGGTTCGTTGTTTTTGACCGCCCTGATGTGCTCTTTAATCCGGGTTGACACTGCCCGTTTGGTCTGGCCTATATAGGAGCTCCCACAGCTACAGTCAACCTTATAAACACCTGGATGTTCTAGTGGGAACCTGTCTTTGGGTGTGCGTAGGTACTGTGTTAGCTTTTTGAAAGGAGTGAAGATAGTTTTCACTGCGATTTTGTTTAAAATATTTGCAATCTTATCTGTCACTCCCTTAACGTATGGTAAATACGCAGGTTGTCTTTCAACCTTATAATCCAGGTGTTTAGGTGATGGCGTGCTTCTCGGTGGTATGATCCGCTCCTTGTAACCGTTTCTCCGTAGAACGCCCCTTAAATGTGCAATTTCAGTATCTAAGTGTTCCTCGTCACATAGACTATATGCGCGGTTAGTAAGTGACGTCACTACAGAGTTCAGCTGTCGCGGATGGTGATGCGAGTCCGCGTGCAAGTATCGGTCAATGTGAGTGGGTTTTCTATACACCGCATGCCCCAGAGAACCATCTTTTCGAACTTCAACCTTCACATCCAGGAATGCCAACGTTCTCTCCCTTTCCATTTCATAGGTGAACCGGATCTTCCCGTGAATGCTGTTGAGATGTGCCAGGTACTCCTTTACAACACTCTCGTCACCCTCCAGTATACAGAACACGTCATCCACATACCTCTTCCATACTTTGACATCCCGAGGGGCAGTGGCAATTGCACGGCTTTCGAAGTGTTCCATCCAAATGTTGGCTACTACTGGAGCCACTGGGCTGCCCATTGCCACACCGTCTATTTGGAGGTAGTATTCGCCCTGGTATACGAAGTAATTCGTGACTATGCAGTGCTGCACAAGGTCGGCATATTCCATAGGGATGTTGTTATCACTGATAACACCTCTAATGACGTCCATGCAATCTGCTACAGGCACATTAGTAAACAGTGATTCTACGTCAAAACTGACCATCACTTCATTGTCCTTCACATTGTTTAGACGTAGAATTTCGATGAAATGGCGGGAGTCTTTGACAAAGGATCTTGATTTTCCTATCACTGTCTGCAGTACTTCTGCCACATGCCTTGCCAGATGGTACGTGGGTGAGTCAATCTGACTCACGATTGGACGTAACGGAACGTTTTTCTTGTGAATCTTAGGCAAACCATACAGTCTGGGGGGCTGACAGGTTCGTGGTCTCAGTAGGTATGCCGTCATGTCTACGCCAATTGCGTCTCTGCATTTCTTGATCAGGGTCAATGTGTTCCGATTTGTCCTAGCCGTCGGGTTGTATGTCACTTTTTTGTACGTATTCACGTCACTCAATAATTCTCGAACTTTTTGATCGTATTCGGTGACATTCATGACCACTGTCGCATTTCCTTTGTCGGCTTTCATTATATTCATTATAAGGTTGACTGTAGCTGTGGGAGCTCCTATATAGGCCAGACCAAACGGGCAGTGTCAACCCGGATTAAAGAGCACATCAGGGCGGTCAAAAACAACGAACCACAGAAATCGGCTATCGCTCAACATCTATTGGAGGAAGGGACGAATCACTGGATTGAGTTGCATAACCCACAGATTCTGTCGACTGAACGCCACTATATACCCAGAATGGTGAAGGAAGCTATTGAAATAAAAAAGCACAAAAGCTTCAACCGGGAAGATGGATTTCAATTGGCGAGTGTCTGGCACCCGGTGATTCGTAAGTTCACAAAACCCAAACAAACGGCATCTTCAAAAACCGTGCGAGCCGATACAGTGAGTGTTGTGTGTCGCGATCGAGTGCAGTGTGAGAACGCGGACAGTGGTAGTGGCGGCGCGCGTAGTAAACGAGTGAGAAAGAGGGTAGACCGATACGGTTGGCCTCAATAAGAACTAACTCGCCGGTCGTCAGTACACCGTGATCATGGCGCTTGCAACAGTGCCGAAATATCGGTTATTCAAACAAATAAACAAACATGGTAAATATCCCGATGAATTTAATAGTGAATGTGTAAATGACCATGTCAATCTAAAATCATACATTCCCTTTTTCAATTCTTTTTGAAGCCTCTTGTATTTTTGATCGAACCTAATTTCCCTAAACCTCCTTTTTTTGAATGCAAAAGGGCGTTTTTAAGTTTTTTGTCTTGATGTTTCGCTTCTGTTTTTAATTTACTTAAAAATAAATAAAAAGTAGGTTTCGATGGTAGCAATGAATTTAGGCGTCTGTGCCAACCTTCCAGTGTATTATTTGTACGAATTAATTCATTGGCGCAGGACAAAATTGATGCTGGCATTTTCGGGTACCATTGTGCTCCAAAATAATCAATAAACCTAGACATATTTGTTGTATTTGGGGCAATGTCTAATAGTTTTAACCACCACTCTTGATAGTACTCTTCTGGAACTAAAGGCAAGTTAGAAGCCATTCTTACTATGTTCCTCTCTTTTGCAGACGCCAAGACCTCAAGTTGCTTTGCCTTTTTCCAAATAGCCTTACTAAAGTGGTAGTAACAAAGAGTGACTTTGCATTCTGGAAATACTTTTTGAATAGCATTTACTTGTGCCAACTCACAGTCGCATTTGTAATAAACTATAGATGCTCCGATCTTTTCTTTGAATAATGTGAACAAGCGGACATAAGTTGCTTCCGTCTTGTTAGGTAATAGAAAATAAGGCTAAGCTTTCTTATATAGGTCCACGAGTTCACAGTCCATAGTTTTTTTACACTAAGCTATTATTAATAGAAGCTTCCACAATAAAGTTTCAAGTTACGGAGATCAATCGTTAACGAGAAAAAACATAATCAAAATCGTAAAAATGTACCAATATTTTATCACTTTTGACAACAGAACACATACTTTCAATGCTTTTGACATTTCGTCTCATCATTAAACGTTTCGTTTTATCAAAGGTAAGCGCACCAAAATGTTTTACTTCCTTAAATAATTAAATAAATACGTATATTTATTGACTAAGTTATATTATCCATCATATTATTATGTTAAATACGTATATTTCGCTGATTGAACTGAATGCTATTAAATTTATACTTATAATAATTTACCGACTTTTACCGCCTATTATTGAGTGAAACTAAACGTAAATCTGCGGTCATTCAGCCAAGTTCCAGAAACGAATCGGTCATATTTATAGTTCTTGGTTTAGGTTAGGTTAGAATTGTGACCACACAACGCACGAGCCGAGCGAGCGAAGCGAGCGTGCCGCGGTAGCGGCCGGCGAAGTGCCAGAAACGAATCGAAAACGAAAAAGGTCATAAACATAACCGTAAATCAGTCGTATTTTATGATGAACTTTAGGTGAGTCAATATTTTTAACCCCTTTACTTTATTCGGTACCCCTTTGCGATATTTAAATCGATGTCAATACGAGAAAATGCGGAAGTTAGGTTAGAATATAAAAAAACTCGTATCTCAAAAAGGGGGGGCGTCCGCAATTTTTCCTTCATAGGGGAGGTTCTACACCCCCCCCTCCCCCCTCCCCACCCCCTCCCGACCCTCATATCGTCGACATATATAGTAAAGCCCTTCCGAAAATAAACAACAGGAATAACATTAACGTAGTCAGTATCTGTCTCTTTGTCCATGTTTAACTGTAGGGTGAACAATTGATAAAAGGGAGGAGGCACACGTTTAAACGTTCCGTCCCCAAAATATCTACCTCTGCTTTGTTTTAGAATAGAAGCCTTTGCTGCCTCTGTTGAAAACATCAATATTTTCTCCTCGTCACCATCAGCACTTAATAGAAAATCTTCTGCAAAAAAATTTGGTACTTCTACTTCTTCCATTTTGGTAAATTTTACCTGTTTGCAATTCAAGAACTTCTTTCTTTCTCTATAAAGAGAGTCTTTTTTCGAACTAAATACAGGACCATCATTGATCTCGCCAAAATTTTTTTCAAATATTGCTTGAATTGGGCCAAAATTTGTACATACCTCCTGCTTGGTTTTATCCATTTTTATCAGTATTTGGTTTGCTTTCACGTTAGGCACACACAAATGACGACTTTCACGTTTCACTGTATCGTTTTCGTTATCAAGAGTAATAGATGCATTGCATTGATTTTTGTGTGTACAAATCCATAAAGTACTTCCCGTCGCATTTTTTCTCTTGAAATTATATTGATATCCATCTTTTAGAACACAATTCCGCCCTTTTTGATTTTTAACAATTGTAAAACTCATAATGTCTACAATCAACAAAAATACGATGACAGTAAGTCACAATTTCACTTGACTTATTTACTACTGATTTATAACCAGCCAGCATCAACAAAAGTCTACATCTCAGAATAAAATAAAAACTACTTCGTCGTCATCTACAAGTGCATCTAAATCTATTAATAAATCTATGCATGACCTTTGAACTTGAAAATAATATGATAACTTGATTTATGGATGACATTATATCAATTAAGAATATTATATATTACCTACTAGGCGATTGTACCCGATTGTACTTCATATCCCCATTTTGCTAACTCCCCATTTTGCTAACTCCCCATTTCGAGAAATCCCCATTTTGAGAAATCCCCATTGTGCGCCTAAAGGCTCCGTGGCGTGGCGGTAGTGATGCAGGAGGCGCGGGTTCGATTCCCGCTCAGATATTTGTGTGCATGAATTACGAATATCAGCATGCATGTCAGACAGAAAGATGGCAGACAAGCACGGCCCACTACACGGTGTTTCTATATATAATACTAGCTGACCCGCGCAACTTTGTCTGCGTTTTATAGCGTCAACAATACGTGGTAATTATGCTGTTAAAATGTAGCTTATATGTCACGTTCGTAGATTTACCATAGCAGCGCCATCTATTGATTACTTACTCAACCCAGTCGAAAGGTATCGACATCTGTTAGAATCATTTGGAGTTAACAGATAATTGTGACTGTCAAATAATAACAGACAAATAATTAGCAAAATTGCGACCATAATTTGAGATTTAAACTATCCTATCTCTCAAGTTGGATCGAACTGCACATGGTGTGCGAATTTTATTATAATCGGTTAAGTGGTTTAGGAGTCCATTGAGGACAAACTATGTGACACGAGATTTATATATATTAAGATGTACGTATTTACAAAAAAAATGTATCTAAGTATGTTTATTCGCACTCTAGAACCCGTAACACAAGCTAGTTTAGCTATGCTTACCATGGGTCTAGTTGTTGTTGTGTAGATTATCCTACAATATTTATTTATTTATTCAAATAAGCGTGAGTTTATTTCCCTTCTGGGGACCTCCACTACTGAACTTCGAATGAAATTCATATCGTTTTTTTATATTATACCTGGTAAATCCAATGTTGGTATCAATGCTATGGGCTAGCAACAACAGCGTCTGTGCGGCCGGCATACGCATCGAGTTCACAATGTACGGCTTTGTTGTCTCTAAAAGTGACCTGAAATAACAACAGCAAATCATAATTTTATAACAAGGGAGTAAAATAGTAATTTAACGGCGAGGGCTCTACTTTGAATTGACACGAGCGAAGCGAAGGATTCTTACGTGGAATCCTGAGTGCTGTGAGGGATTCGAAGTGAGGGACTAATTGTTTGCTTTCGAGTAATATATTTTACTTTTCACCCTCTTTCTATGAGAGAATGTTCATCCCGGGATTTCGTGGGATGAAATTTCGTTGGCTTCTATAGTTATTGTTTCAGAAGTTAATGCATTGTCACTTCTATAACTAGACGTAGAAGTCATTATATTTGCAAAATACAATAAAATATATACGTACTCATTACCAGACCAGAGATCTAATTGGCGCGCTTTCTTTTTTTTTTTTAGTTAGCAAAGTTCACCGCTCTGCAGCTGTGAGCCAACACGTACCAGCCAGTGATCCATACAATTTGCGTTCGATTCCTTTGAATGTTATATTATGTTCCAAATTCAAATCACTTTACCGCCCGTTAAAAAACAGAAAAGAACTATTTTGCTCTCACTTACAGAGGAACAAAGGGGATTTTTGGCGGGAACGCGAAAAGTGTCATAGCGCTGCAGTATTTCATTTTCTAAATTTGGTGTACATTCGAGTTTTTATGTGTAAAAGTTGGTGAGTTCACAGTGGAATATTGTAGTGAATTGTCATTTTAGTGTTGGTGTTAAATTCTCTCTAAGAAAAGCTTCTAGTAAAGTCTCCACTACTTTACTGAGGCAACTATCATCCTTCACCGTCATCGTCATCATCAACAATCATTCGAACTAAATCAACCGAAGTCTGGGCAGAAATTCCCAACTGGACACTGGCAAGATTGTCCCCTAAATTGGGTTGATATGTTGCCATCTAAGAAAAAAAGAAGAAGAAGAAAAGAAGAACAAAGCGATACTTTTCGAATAGAAGAGATAAAAATATATTTACTGAAAGAAACTTACAAATAACACAATATCTGATGTTTATCCGACACAGGCAGCTTGCTCTTGTAGCCTTGTGGCGCGTCTGTCTGTATGTCTGCCTCCGTGAGCTGCAAACATCGGCCGTTCTTGCCAAAGTACGTGGTCGGGTGAAGGAACACGAATGGCTTGCTCCATGTGTGGTATAGCTGTTCTGATGTAGACTGAAAATTAATGAAATTTTTTATATATGTAAACAAAATTAATACTTTGTTTTAGTTAAAGTTATTAATTAGGACCTATTATTATAAACACCTTTTTGTTATAGACATAGTATAGTTTAGTTTTCATACTTGTTTATGTAGTTTGCTGTCATAATGGTGAATTCTTAAAAAGATGGCCCACTCCCCCTTGTGTGGGATTCACGGTATCTCTATCTAGCCCCCGGTTAGGAGGAGGTGCACTTTGCGCCGAAGAGAAGGCACCCACTGACGAGGCCCTACCGCAGTCTTTTCTGAGGTTGGCGGGTCACATGCCAGTCTCTTACGTAAGATCTGGTTTATTATATGTTGGGATGTTTACCTTGCAATGGTTAAATTCATCAGCTACAGCTACTTGCGGGTATAAAGCTCGGCATAGCACCACCTGAAATACAAAAGTTATTTCAATGTTTTATTTATTCCATTTAGGTGGCAGACAAGCACACGGTTCACCTGATGGAAAGTGGTTACCGTGACCAATAAACGTGCGCAACACCAGTGGCGTTACATGCTGAGGTAAATTCTTTTCTGAAGTTGAGAGCTTCCACACTACCAAAGAGTATGGAACTGTCGATTCATAAATATATATATGACTAGCTGTTGCTCTCGGCTTCACTCACAAGGAATTCTGATATCATTCACACTGCACAAGTGCGTAAGTTTATGTTATGTTATGTTTCTTATTTTTTTTAAATAAAGACACCATTGACATATTACCTTCAACATAACAAGATCTCTGCCGCTACTGGCGCTCGAACCAGCTATAAGCGAGTGTATCCGCGCCGAGTCGTTGCTCAGACGGAACTCAATATCGCGTATATCTGGCACATCGTCATCTTCGGCGGCTTTCTCGTCCACTATCTCCCACGAGTCGACCTTGAGACGCTTCTTGCGTTTCGATTCCTCAGCTGCCTTCTGCTTATACTGTCTATAATTATAAAATGTGAATAAAATAAAATTCATTCATTTTAAAATTAATTACAAATGAAATCATACCCAGTGGCCTCAAACAAAGTTTGAAAGTGGCGCCAGTAAATTAAAATAATTAAAGTATGGACATACAATGAGAAGAGATGATAGTATTTTTTTTTATAATCTCACGCCTATATCCCCGAAAGGGTAGGCAGAGGTACTAGCACCCACATTTTGCCAGTTTCTATTTAGGTCCCAATGTAGTAGGTGGCGAGCCTATTGCCATTAACCGGGCACTTATAAAACTGCGATAAATACACACATAACTTCGAAAAGAATCGCAGTCATTGGTGTGTGCCATGGTAAACCTGGAATCGAACCCGAGACCTCATCTCAGCAGTCCATTACCCATACCACTAGGCTACCGCGGCTACTATTAGATGATAGTAATGTTGTAAAAAAGGTACAAAGTGTGAATGTAGAGGTTTTGATTTTGATTTTGATTTTGGAGCCCTCAAAAGTTCAACCAGTCTAACTGAATGATGAGCACTATAATAAAACCTAAATTCGTATAACTATTGTACCTTCTCATATCTTTCAATTGTTTCATCTGACCGTGTCGTAGGGCTCTTTCTGCAGAAGACATAGTTTCGGGCTCCGGAGTTTCCGTCAAATTATTATCCTGAAAAATAATATAAATAAATGTTATTATTATTAAGCTATACCCGTGTGGTGATGGAAAAAGAATATCACCACTACATCTCATCCGAAGGGAGTCGTAAAAGGCGACTAATGGAAACAATTTGCAGATGATATCACTGCGAGAGAAAGATAACTCGAAATAAAATCTAGTACAGGTGTACCACTTTAATAAGTCGCATCGGTAAAGTTCGTCTGCGCAGAAGAGAGCAAGCTTACGCCGATTAGTTACGATTGCTAACGCTGTTGAAACGCCGACTTTATTGCATTACGTTAAGATTAAAAATGCAATAAATTCAGAGAGTAGTGCTATCTCGCTCATTGTAGGTGTACACTTGTTAGCAAATAAAGTGTACCAATGATTACATTTTATATTTTTTATATTATGAAACATTTTTTATAAAACATCAGTTTATAAAATGAATATCGTATAATGTAACGAAAAAATTGCCGTGTTTAATAACGAAATGTTAATTATGATCAACCTATTAATGAACCAATTCATCCTGTGAGGGTTTATAGAACAGCAATTGCTTTTTAAGATGAATGGCGCTACCATTTGATTTAACGTACCTAATATCTACCGAATCGAACTTTTTTCTTGCATTGATGAACATTTTTTTTCGTCAAAGCAAATTCTCACACGAATTAGAGCCGCCACCAAGGTATTCCTTTCTTTGGGATTCTGAAAGTCGGTCTGGCACTAGTTTATAGCTCCGTTGCGAACGATTATTTTTCGTTAATTATTGTCGAAACTGTTTTTCTTGAGACTCCTGTAGCGCATGCTGTATGTAAGTACGGTCCATCACTGCTTGAAAATGATCCATAGTAGGTAAATACTTTGTCTTTTGATTTAATTAATTCATTTTGCATTAATTGATGCCCATTATATACAATTCCCCTACTCTGGCCTTTTAAAGATCTATCTCTTTTAAGTAAAGATATAATATGTAAAAATGTTCACGTTTTTTGTCTCGAAGTGTACGTTGCGGTGAAAAGACGTATATCCCACTAGCAGTACAATTCGCGACTGACGCGGTACCGCGATGCTGCGGGCATCGAACTTGGCGCGCAGGCGGCAACCAATTACAGAGGGCCACGTTCCCGCGTCAATGATGAGCGTTGTGATTGGTTAATATTGTTTCGCGCGTTTCGAAAATGAGACTTCTGCGCAGGTACATCGGTGTAACTTATAAACGTGGTACTACTATACCAGCCCTGGTCAGCGTAGAAACAGTAGGTCAAAGCGGCTCAACATAGAGAGAGGCCTATGTCCAGCAGTGAACTCCGATAAGCTAATTATTATTATTATTATTGATTATCAGGCAGGCAGTAGTATGCGATGCGACTGATAATACCTGTATCCGGGTTTCCTACTTCCAGCTATTTCTCATTCAAACCAATATAATATTATGTCTAGTCGGTTTTTAATTTGTTGGTACTGATATGACAATGGATTGATTAATTGATTAAGCAATGGTCAAGTTCAATGCTGTTTAAATTTGGCCATTTGTTTAAAATTAGTATACAGGGTCATTTGTAATTAACTAGCATCCTCCCAGGGGTAGGTAGTAGACATTATAAGTAACAACATTTGTTCTACGACTTTTAATAAAACTGAATACATTACTTAATAATGAGTTTTCAGGTTTTTATTGTTCTAACGCGACATAATTAAGTCTATGTTTCATTCATAAAGTAAACAACGCGCGCGAACGTGTGTGTGTCGGCCGACCACACGCACGTTCGCGCGCGCTTACGCTACCAAATAATAATTACTAGGACCTAGGTACTTTCTTCGCCAGATTATTAATTGCTCGCGTGGTTGCATGTAGAAAGTAACTAGGTTTGCACCAAGTCCACAATCCCTTCATACTTTACCAGGCTTAGGACTGGCTACATTAAAAAAAAAACAAAAAGAGGCATAAGAAAATGAATGTTAAAGATGAAACATACCTACACTTATCATACCAAGTAACGGTTAATAACCTAATAATATGTTGTAATGTCTAAACAAGCATTGGTAGGTAGGTAGATATGATTCCCTTTTGATTTTTTAATGCAGGCGTATTTAAAAAGTGGAATCAGCGTATTTACAATAATTGAACTAATAGTTGATTTTTTTACAATATTTACAAAGTACGTACAATTAATTATTACCTCTAAGATTCAAGTCCCGCGCATGCCGATGAGTATCGCGCACAAAACGTTCAAAATAGTCACCATCAACACCAACACAAAGACCACATCTAAAAATTAACTGTTCATTAACTCTGGCTAACACTGCCCGATTAGTTTTAATTTGGTTAAAGGCACTAATTATTTTTTCTTTTAACACGTCCCGGCTTGCAATTTCTCCGCCAGAGTACACCAATGTTTTAACGTGTCCCCATAAATAAAAGTCCAGAGGTGTTATGTCTGGTGACCTGGGAGGCCACGCACGAGGTCCACCACGTCCTATCCATCGGCCGGGATAAATCCTATTTAAATGGTCTCTGACCTGCCGTGAATAGTGCGCTGGCGCGCCGTCATGTTGATAATACATATTATTATCAAGCAAGTCTGCCAGCGGGATGTCTTCTTCCAACTCCGGTAGCGTTTCTGTGAGAAATTGTAGATATGTTTCACCATTGAGTCGATCTAAAAATACAGGGCCCAGTAACGTGGTATTTATTATTCCCGCCCAAACATTCACACTGAAACGGTGTTGAAAATTATGTGGTCTGGGTTCGTGAGGATTTTCATAACACCACAAATGTTCATTGTGGGTATTGAATAAACCCACTCTACCAAAGGTAGCTTCATCAGTCCACAGAACTTTAGGACGTTCAGCCAGCAACCAACTGCAAAAACTCGCACGCGCAGGTTTATCTGGGTCGGTGAGTTCCTGGACACGATGGAGATGAAACGGATATTTGCCTTCGTTGTGAATGACACTCCATGCGAAGAACTGCGATACATTGAAACGTACCGCGGCGTCATAGGTACTTGCGGCGGGATTATCCTCGAAGAACTCCAGTATTCTTTCTTGTTCCCGTACTGAGTGCCTCGGTGGACGACCACTGTCACTGGACCTAGGCTGGAACTGTCCGTAATCACGTAAACGCTGTGTGGCGGATAACATTGTTGCCCGGCTTGGTGTTGGTAGATTAGGAAATCTTACTGCATATTGGCGGCAGGCTTCCGCCACATTATCGTCACACCTAGCAAGCATCCTCACCATTTCCGTGTATTCCACGTTGGAATAATGATAAGGCATAGTGATAGTCAGATCAACGAAACACGGTAACGGGAAAAATTGTGGCACACAAGGACAAGTGACGTACACCTGTGACGCGCGCGCATCTAGCGACCGACTGGCGGCTCGCAAAAAGAAATGGGTCAAGAACAAAGGCGCTTGCGCCGCCGCTCGGCCCGCCCGCCCCGCACCCCGCCACCTGTCCTATCCGTGCATTGCATGAATTGATGATAGTTAGTTTGCCTAATTTTTACGATGCGCGTAAACTGCGGCGTAGAATTAATAACTGTTAGACGCGAAACTAAATTAATATTTATTTTTGTATGAAAATAAAATTTATCGAATTATAAAAAGTCGTAGAACAAATGTTGTTACTTTTGATGTCTGCTACCTACCCCTAGGAGGATGCTAGTTAATTACAAATGACCCTGTATAAGTCATAGTGTTCATAATGTTCGGGACTTCACACGATATATTTTTGAACACTGTTTTGAAGACTATTTTTAATGTGGTATCACTAAGGGTAATTATGTTTACTTAGTGTTACTACACTAAAAAATACTTTAATACGCTTAGTAATTCTGAAAATATTGGTGTACCTTGTCTCCCATAGGGATCAAGTGTCCCCAGTTTCCCCTAAATAGTAAGTATATAAGTACCTGAAGTAAGCTGCTCAACTGCGCAGCAAGTTTAGTGAGTTCGTACAGCCGCTGTTCCTCGATGCCTCGACGTTTACACCAGGCTTTACCACCGCGGCCATCTTTCTTTTCTCTAAGCCACGCGCAGTATAACGAGAGTAGGGTTAGAGGATCCCCGTGGTCGGACTCGTCCGGCTTGCGAGCATTCTAGGATAAAAATACGAAAATTTAAAAAGGATTCATCATTGTCTGAGCCTATTCCCAACTCGGTTCGAGTCGGCTTTCTAGTCTAACTAAGATGCGGCTGAGCTTCGATATTGTTACATACATACTTTTAGAGGTACGAGCAATCTACCGACAATCATACGAACCATCGGTCTTAATGAATGATGTTACAATTATTTTGAAACATAGTTTTTGATAATTCTGTCCAATCAATGTGATGTGAAAAGACCGCGGTAGCCTAGTGGGATGGGTAATGGACTGCTGAGACGAGGTCTCGGGGTCGATCCCAGGTTTTAACATGGCACACACCAATAACTTTTCGATGCTTTTCGAAGTTATGTGTGTATTTATCGCAGGTTTATAAGTGCCCGGTTAATGGCAATAGGCTCGCCACCTGTTACATTGTGACCTAAACGTAAACTAGCGAAATGTGGGTGCTAGCACCTCTGCCTACCCCTTGTTATGTTATGTTATGCAATGTAATGCAATTAGTATGCTAACTGTTTCAAATGAATTTATATCAGTGAATAAGATCACTATGCCACTCAAGGGAAGTCACATGCCATAACTAGTATTATTATTACTAACCTCACAGTCAAAATCCCTATGCGCTCTGGTGGTGTATATCGAGCGGATACCCAGAGCAGCGGCGAGTGCCAACGCCGAGTGACGTTTATGTGTAGACAACGTCGCGGCGCCAATGACCAGAGCTTTCGCTAGACATACTTCCAGGGGCAAGCTGGCAAGGGAACGCCCTAGGGCGGTTAACTTCTCATTCGATGTGAGCGTACCCTGTATAAAAATAAAAACATGTTTATCCTACCAATAAAATTAATTCACAACTGGAAAATATAGCCAGTAAATAAAGTGTGAATGACGAAATGACAGTCCCGGGTCATTTAAGCGTGAAAAATCTGTCTTGAATTATCTCACCACCGGTAATACTGCGTGCGTTTTAGTCGGTTCGAGTCCGACATAATCACCTCCATTATCTTCGCTGGAGATGGTATGCATGGGAATTATGCGCACGATAAAAAAAGTTGGGTGATAAAACTGAGCGCCACTATTGTAACACTGTACTGTTTGTAATAATGACCCTCTTGCCTGACACTTTGCCTTCAGCTTACCATCAGGCGAAATGAAGTCGAATTGACATGTCTTAAATAAAAAAGATATTGCCAGACTTTAGTTACAACAAAAAATTCAGGCCGAACGAAGTGCAGAGCTCAGTATCTCAAAAGAGATTTCCACCTTATATTTTACTTGCAGAGTCATACTGTTTTATACTTTGTAAAATATAGCTTGGGTCATATGACAGATGTCAAAATTAGGTTCATAGGGATGTCCGAAATTCGATGAAAATATCGATACTACCAGCTATTTATTGATGCATGTTACATATAATTAGGTTTAATTTAATTGTATGTATGTATTTAATTGTAATGAGAACGGAATATACGTAGCATACAAGGCGTCGGCACTCGTACTGATGAGAATGAGTGGAGTGGATCAGTGGAAGTTCATATCAAACAAGATGTTGGCGCGTGTATCTTATGTCTATATCATGGCCCAAGAGTCAAACGCGGCGTGTCTTCTTACAAAATCCAAAAACAGGTTCAGGGCGTTGATGGATTGAATGTAGGATTTTATTTACTCAATATTATTTAGGATCAAGGATATTGAAATGTAAATATTTTTTTTTTTTTATAATATCACGCCTATATCCCCGAAGGGGTAGGCAGAGGTGCTAGCACCCACATTTCGCCAGTTTATGTTTAGGTCCCAATGTAATAGGTGGCGAGCCTATTGCCATTATCCGGGCACTTATAAACCTGCGATAAATACACACATAACTTCGAAAAGCATTGAGTCATTGGTGTGTGCCATAGTTAAACCTGGGATCGAACCCGAGACCTCGTCTCAGCAGTCCATTACCCATACCACTAGGCTATCGCGGTTTTTATTATGCTATTAAAATACCTAAGCAATAAGATTAAATTCTAATTATGTTTTTCATATATTAATTTCAATTTTAAATTAAGCTTTATTCAAAATATGGATAGTTTATAGTATGTGGTCACGATGATTCATCGCCCAACACTAATTAGCTCGGTATGCCCATAAAGTATGACATTAACAGCTACTACTTTCATTATTAGAAAATTCAAGACTTCATGTGCGGGATTTCACTGACAGCTGTCATAGGACCCAAGCTACATTTTACAAAGTATAATTGTTTGCATGCCTTGTCTACACTGTCTACACTGACAGCACAGAAATTCACTTAACCTTCACCCGTCTCCTCCGACTAGCGAAGTACCTGTCCTACGGAATACCGCAGCTATAAGACACGGTAACCACTTTCCATCAGGTGAGCTGTAAGCTTATTTGTCATTTAAGTGGTATAAAAAATATATCATAATTGATAAAACACTTGTACTTCTCCATTGCCTTCCATTCTCAAAGTTTTATTGAACTGTCAATGTAAACCTTCGAGAATGTCGCAAGGCGAAACCGGTTAGGTACAATAATAAATAAAGTGGAGAAGTACAAGTGTGTTATCAATAATGTATAAGAATATATTCCACCAAGTGCCACCAATCAACAGTATAAATAAAAAAGCAAATACTTTTTAGTTTGAAACAATATCAGAATATCATTAATACTAACATGTTGTTTGAGTTCCAGAAGTGCATTCTCTATCGCTTCTTCGGGCGGTGCGTCCAAAAACGGGAACCTTCTGACGTCACTGACCCCGAGCGAACTCATCAACAGTAGAAGCGAAGCGAGGGGCACCCTCGACACTTCGGGAGTGCTGAACGGTTCCATATCATTGAATTGTTGTTCGGAGTATATTCGATAACAGACCCCGGGACCTAAAAGATAAACGAATAATGTACCTAACGCTATACGCTATACGCAATATAGTACTTCTCTCCATCCCATGGTTGCCTGTAAGAGATTGCCACAGAGCGATAAGGCCGCCCATTGTATGTACCTAATAATCTGCATTTCCATCATCATGATGTAATTCTTTGGTGTACAATAAAGACATATACAGGGTGGAATTTTGTAATGCCACCTGAAGGTAAAGTACTCTTTACTGCAGATAGAAAATTTTACTCAAAGGAGACATTCCTTTATTTTGAAAAGAAATAAAACTGCATTCAATGATTTTGAAAAATTCGCTTGCCGCACCCGGTAATCGAACCGACTAAAATCTGTAAAAGTTGCGCCCTGTACTTTTATTGCATCGATCGTTAGGGTCAATTATAAGGATGAAATCTCTGTAATAAACTTCATAAATTCAATAAATGGATAAGGAAAGCGTCGCGTTAAAATAGTTAATTTATTGAAACTTAGGCCTTTTAGCTTTCTCAAAATGAAACACTGCTCAAAACATAGGTCAGCGGTTTTAAAACGCGACGCTTTTTTCGAGCAGATTGCGATAGAGTGGTGGGCGTTGAGCGTAAGATCTAAGTTTAATTAAACTAACTTTTTACAGAGGTGGGACATGACGATATGCCCTGGCCTAAAAGAGCAGTCCGACTGGGGAACCAATTCAGTTTACGTATTAATTTTTAAGACATTAAGACCCCTTCGTGGCTTGAGGAGCAAGTTAAGCATCCGATCCCCCTTGTTATACAACTCAGATCACAGATAGAACGTTACTGGTAGATGGATTTTTAAAAAGTCCGACAGCAGGTCTAATTACAGAACTTCGATATCGACATTGGGTTATGGTCGTCAGATGGCAGTCGCTTTGATAACAATGAGAATAAAAGGCGGGGAATGAAAACCACCATTGTAACACTGTACGTGTTTATAACCGTGACCCTCTTTCTTGAGACTTTGCCTTCAGCATACCAACAGGCGATGTAAAGCCAAATTGACGTGTATATAAAAAATGGTGATAAATTTATTTAGTATACCTGTACGACCAGCTCGACCCTTCCTTTGATCAGCGCTAGCTTTGGATATCCAGAACTCTTTCAACCGTTGCATCTTTGTTGTAGAATCATAACTCATCTCTTTAACCTGAAATTTTGAACTTATCGTGAATGGTGCATATAAGCTTGGCAGGTTTTGATACAATTGGGATTAACGCAAAGATGACTAGGCGGGAATCGAATCTTTAACCATTTATTATAATATAGTTAATTAGGTTTTTATTTTATTTTATTTTATTTATGGCTCGTCAATTTGACTTCACCTCGCCTGATGTTAAGCTGAAGGCAAAGTCTCATGAAATAGGGTCACCATTGCAATCACGTTCAGTGCTACAATGGTGGCGCTCAGCTTGACGGCCTCATCAGATGCTTTTTCACGCCCCACGTAAAGGACCCGGGACTGTAGGAAGAAGGAAACACGTGCGCCGGCAAGGAATTCCAGGATTTAATGGTGCGGCAGAGAAAAGACTCACCGAACCGCTTGGTTCTTGATGGAATATTCTGTACCGTATGCGAGTGACATCTAAGCCCTGCACGTGTTGTCCTGTGTAAGAACTGGTTTTACTAACCTTGCCCGAATCAACAACAAATCTAATTCCATCTATAGTTACAGAAGTCTCGGCTATGTTCGTGGAGACGATACACTTCCTCACGCCTTCTGGTGGATAATCGAATACCTGTAAGTGATATAAACCTGTAGGTTATTATATGATAATATTTTATTACGACCTTCGTGGCGGTAGTGAACGCGACTGCTATGCAGGAGGTGCCAGTTCGATCCCCGCTCAGTGCAAATATGACTATTTGCACTTGTCTGGTCGTGCCTCGGAGAGCACGTTGAGCCGTCGGTCACGGTTGCCATACGAAAATCTATAGCAGCAGTTATGGGTAGTTGGACCCCTCGAAAGTCCGACTAGCCTAACTACAGAAATTTGATATCGGCACAAGTTTTGGAGGTCTGATAGCAGTCAATCAATCAATTAACCTATCGCAGTCCACTGCTGGACATAGGTCTCTCCTAATGTGCGCCACTGCTCCCTATCCTCCGCCTTCCGCATCCAGTCTGTCCCAGCTGCCTTTTTCAGGTCGTCAGTCCATCTAGCTAGGGGGCGTCCTACCTTCCGTTTGCCTTCTCGTGGTCTCCACTCGAGGACTCGTTTGCTCCAGCGACCATCGGTCCTCCGGCAGATGTGGCCAGCCCACTGCCACTTCAGCTTGGTTATTCTGCGAGCTATGTCTGTAACTTTAGTTCTTTGTCGGATGACCTCATTGCGAATTTTATCCTTCAAAGAGACTCCAAGCATAGCTCGCTCCATGGCCCGCTGAGCGACTTTCAATTTGTGGACTAACCCCACCGTCAATGTCCACGTTTCGGCACCGTAAGTCATAACAGGCAGAACGCACTGGTCGAAGACTCTTGTTTTGAGGCATTGTGGTAGGGGGGGAAGAGAAGACCCGACGCAATTTGCCAAACGCTGCCCAGCCCAATCGAATCCTTCTGGCTAGTTCTTTCTCGAAGTTGTTTCTACCAAGTTGTATGGTTTGCCCCAGGTAGATATATTGTTGAACAACTTCGAGTGTGGCCCCTTCGATGGCAATCGGTCTCGGTATAACGTGTTCATTGAACATAACCTTGGTTTTGTCCAAGTTTACACCAAGGCCGACGCGTCGAGAGGACTCGTTTAGGCCGTGCAGCATTTCGCCCAGCTGCTCCAGCGACTCCGCAACTATGACGATATCGTCGGCGAACCGAAGGTGCGAGATGTACTCGCCGTTTATGTTTATACCCCGCCCAGTCCAATCCAGAGTCTTGAAGACGTCCTCCAATGCGTTGGTGAATAGTTTGGGAGATATAACATCCCCCTGTCTCACTCCACGATGGAGGCTAATGGGCTTCGTCTTCTGGTCTTGGTGCTGGACGGACATCGTGGCGGTACTATATAAGCATCTCAGAACCTCGATATATCGCCAATCGACACGGCACCGCTGCAGGGCATCCAAAACAGCCCAGGTTTCGATGGAGTCGAAGGCTTTCTCGTAGTCCACAAACGCCATACACAGCGGCCGATTGTATTCTTGGGTCTTCTCTACAATCTGCCGTATGGTATGTATGTGGTCCACGGTGCTGTAGCCTTTTCGAAACCCAGCCTGCTCCGGTGGCTGGAACTCATCGAGCTTACCTGCGAGACGATTTGTGACGACTCTCGAGAACAACTTGTAGACATGGCTCAGAAGTGAAATGGGCCTGTAGTTCTTCAATAAGGTCTTATCGCCTTTTTTGAAGAACAGCACCACCGCACTCCCGCTCCATGCCCTAGGTGTTAAGCCCTGCTGAATGACGGAGTTAAAGAGGCTCGCTAGCTCCTTCAGGATTGGGATCCCGCCCGCTTTCAAAAGCTCAGTAGTAATTCCGTCCTCACCAGGGCATTTGTTGTTCTTCAGTTGCCTGAGAGCCGCCTCTATCTCACACTGCTCTACGTCGGGTATCTCCTCGGTGTAGTGGCGCGTGAGTGGGGCTCTGTGGTCATCATCACTGTGTCCCGTCGGTTTGCTCATCCGTGATGCATACAGCTGTCCATAGAATTTCTCTATCTCCCCGAGGATCTCGAACCTTGAGGCGATCATTTTACCATTCTCAGTTTTGAGTTTCGTAAGATGGGGTCTCCCCAACTGCTGTGCGAACACTTTTGAGCCCCTGTTTTGCTCAATCGCCTCCTGGATGGTGCGTGTGTTGGAGCGTCGGAGGTCGCGTCGTATCAGCTTTTTGATTTGTTGGTTTAGAGTTCTCCCATCTGGCGAAGATGACTGAGTGGATGGTTGTTCACGCCTCTTCCTCATAAGTTCGAGAGTCTCAGAAGACAGTTTGGACTCGTGCTGTCTGCGTTTTCCGGGAAACAACTTTCGGGACACGTCCTGTAATGTTTTGACCACGGTGTCGGTTTTCTTGTCAATGTCGCTAGTGGTTTCCAGCGTTGCGAAACGATTTTGAAGTTCCAGTTGAAACTTTTCAGACCCTAGAGCTGCTTGGAGCGGCGTAGGTCGGAGAGTAGACTTCATCATTCGGAATCTTTCAGCCTTGATGTTGATATTCAGAGAGCCTCGAATAAGTCTGTGATCGCTACCAGTTTTAAACTTGTTGATCACAGAGACATCTCTAAATATGTGCTTACTATCCGTTATGAAAAAGTCTATCTCGTTCCTTATCACAGAGTCCCGGCGTTGCCAGGTCCACTTCCTGTGGGGTCTTTTCTTAAAGAACGAATTCATTAAGAAGAGCCCCTGGGCCTCTAGGAAGTTTACTAGCATTTGCCCCCTGTGATTTCTGCACCCCACTCCATACGGTCCTATTTTTGTTTCGCCGCGTTCTTGTACTCCCACTTTGGCATTGAAGTCTCCCATAACAACGTTGTAGGTAGCCTTGGCGGTGTTGTTCATTGCCTTGGCAATGTCCTCATATACAGCCTCAGCGGTTTCGTCAGGGCAGAGTGAGGGCGGCGCATATACCTGTATCACCTTCAGCGAACGCTTGTTGGTGATTTTTAATATGAGGTACGCTACTCGGTTCGATACACTACCTATTTCAACAACGCTGCTAATAAGGTCCTTCTTGACCAGAAAACCGACGCCTCCCTGGGAGAGCTGATCACCTTCTCGGAAATAGAACAGGTCGCCTGACTCAAGGGTTGTCGTGTCCTCCCCCTGTCTGCGGATCTCGGACAACCCCAGTATATGCCAGTTTATGCGACCTAGTTCTACCTCTAATTCAGCGAGGTGATGGTCCAGCCGAAGTGTACTACAGTTGTACGCAGCCAGCAGTAATTGTTTTCGGTAGCCTTCTTTCTCCCGGGGATTCTTAGCACCCCCCGCCCCGCCGTTACCCGAACCGCTACCTTGGCTGGGGATAGCGGGGCCACCGGGAACTGGGGGCCTTTCAATGTGGTCTCTATTCATTTAGGAGGTATTTGGCCTACTATTGCCACGCTGGCCAGACGGGTTGGCAAAGGGTTTTGTCTCGAGTTTTCCTTCTCTTAGGTCGTCTCGACCTTGGCAGGATATTAGCCAGAAATAGCAACTGCTCGCCCCCAACTGAGTTGGGTTACATTTTAAGTTCAGCTATTACGAAACTGAATGAAACATCAGACACTGTTACGGTAAAATGTTCCGTAAATGTAGACGCAGCATAAGAAGATATCCGTGAATTAACACCTTGAAGCATACCTTGTCTTGCTCGGCAAGAGACAGACCACTGTGCAGCGGTAATACTATCCAATTCTTCGACTTTTCTGCGTACTGTTGAGCTGCATCACATATTGCAGTAATTTCTTGTACTCCAGACATAAATACTAGAAGATCACCTCTTTCGTCACCTGTAATAATTTACAAAAATGAAAAAAAGAGTATGTATCTATGGACGTTTGAGGAGGGGGAGGGCGGTTGCAGGTTAAGAAATTCTTCTACTAGTTTAATTTATTAGAATAGCTACAATCAATATACTGTTTCAGGCGTCATTATTCCAATATGGAGGCGTGAACAGAAAAGATTTGAAGTGGCAAAATTGGGGCGACTAGCGCGATGCTTTCAAGGGCAAGATGGGGATACCGACCCCTCGAAATCGGACAGAACCATAGCCTTGGATCATTCGGGGTTGTGAGGTATAGGTATACTAGATAATCACACACTCCAGTATCTGAAGACTCAAGACGGAGTGCGGTTTTAGTTGCTTCGAGTCCGACATAACCGACTCGGGCTCCGGTAAAGGGGCGGAGCATTATTTGAGAGGGTGCAAAGAAGATCTGGAAGGTGGCAAAGGAAAGTTTTCCGACAGTTTAGCAAAAAAACCTTTCGAATTCAAAGTTAAAACTTTGAAAACCCTGACTGGACTGTACCAAAAGGAAATAAAAAATAAACGTACTTGGATATTTATTATCAATCAACTGCATTATCTGGACGTAGGGTTGTGGGTCCAATCTATCGTCTCTCGTGGGTTTCGCTTCTATGAATATTGGCTTGTAGTTTAGTTCAATTGTGAATAAACGACCAGGCACCTACAAAGCACAAACATTGATATAGTATATGGTATTTATTGTAGCTACCTGCTTTTGGGTCTCTAGTAGCCAGATGTGAGATAGTAGCCAACATATCCCTCGCACCCCGGCAGACCTAGGCCTATGTCTTTCGAGATGGCCTCCTTCGGATGAGTTGGGGAGCACAGTGTCCCCATCTAGCGTCTGGGTATGGTCAAGCCCACATTGCGCCATCACCGCGGCCTGCGTCTGCTAGAGTGACAGCCAGCTCCACCCATCACACTCAGCTTGCTAAGAATTGTTACCAATATGTATTTTGGTAAATTCAGGTATTGTATAATTTGTAGCCCTTCTAAGAAATTCGGGGTGATGGTTTGTATTTATTCTTTTCATGAAATTTATGTACTGATGTGGAAATTGCATATTTTGTACACAAGCTCCGGTAGTTTTAACTAATATTAAGTTTGTTTATATGTTTGTACGTATTCTGTCGGTACAATATGAAAAAAAGTCAGTCTCACCTGCTAAGCGGTACTACTCATTGATGGCTGAGACTTTGGTGTAGATTTTTTTTCCTCAAAGTTGATGGGTATCTTCCTTCTTTTTTGAGAAGCGAAAGGTTGGTCCCTGTAGTTCAAAATACAAAATGCTAAATAGAAGGAGGGCTTACTTGTATAACAGCTGCATTTTCAGCGGCAAAATAATCTTCAAACAACTTAATATTAATAGTGGCCGACATGAGAACCAGTTTGATGTCATTACGGCTATGTATCAGGCATTTTAAAACGCCTAATAAAAAATCTCCCATTAGATGCCGTTCGTGAATCTCGTCCAAAATGATTACGTCATAATTTGGTAAGTTTTCTGATGACATCTAAAAGAATATTCATTAGAGAATATTTTAGAAATTAGTGGGTATTCGTGAAGTATCTGGTGAGGAATTCTAACTGCCGGATACGTGAGTTACGAATTCCTGGCAATATTGCCCTGGGCGGGTCCTGGCAGGAGAAGTAGGGCCAAGAAGTCTTGGCCTGACCTCGTCGGAGGGTGCAATGGTCTCACTATTATGGACGCCCTAGATCGTGCGAAGTAGATGAGGAAAAGTAGGAAGGCGGACCCTGAGCTGCCAGTTCACATTGGCCTCGGATGCAATCAGGACAACACGTCAACATGATGATGATGGTGCTGGCCGTCACAGTGTCCCGGAGACGTGTGAAGACTAGTTTGGGGGTTGGGGTAGTTAATTTAGAAAAGGTCTGTAGGGAGGGGGGAGGGGCAGGGGGCGCTTCATCTTTAGGCAGGACTTGGACCAACGCCTGCGAAGTAATTCTGTATAGATAATAGAAATATAGATATTTTTTAAAATTCTGTATAAGTACATTTTTTTCTCTTCCACTTCGCACGGTTCCCGCATCCATGGTAGTAAGCCCATTGGCTTATCATTATTATACGGTAAGTACATTATTGTAATATCTGCTCGCTTGATTATTGACGATTTTCGGATCAGCTATTCTGTTTTTTTTTTCTAAATGCTATGGGGAACCAGAGGGTAAGCAGTCCCGACTACTATCTTTGGGGTCTTAGCCCACCTATCATGCCTGTGGTTCTCTCTGCCGATCAACGAAAGAGGCACTGGCTAGCCGTGAACCTGCATTGGATCAGTATAGGGAGGACAAACTTTCCCAAGAAACCACCTCCAGTCGGTTGGTCGATTAGGGAGGCCTATGTTAAGCAGTGGACATTGAAATGATGAATGATGACGGGAGACCCATTGGTTTCCCGTAATCATTCGTCACATCATTCATCACACAGAATGAGATATTTCTTCTTAAATACAATACCTGTCTTAGCAGTAATCCTTCAGTGATGAAACATATTTTGGTGTCAGCAGTTTTGCTCTTTTCAAATCTGATCTGATAGCCGACTTTGCTTTCAAATTGGGTCAGCATCTCATATGCTACTCTTTTAGATAGAGAAACACAAGCTATCCGTCTAGGTTGCGTACATGCTGTAAAAATAAGAATAAACTATTGAATTGCATAAAAAAACCAAGCAACCCTGAACCAGATATACTAGTTAACTTTACATTAAAAAAAAACAAGAGTTACTCTGTAAGGGAACTCTGTAAGGGGATGATACTCTGTAATTTCTTTTATTCAGTTTTAGAGACAAAGAACAGAAATACATCACCAGTAAAAGTTTCAAGTGGGAGTGAGGAGGGGAAATGGATGGAGTGGCTTGCATGTAAAGCGGGTGGATGACCCATCCGGTCAAGAAATTATAATAATAATAATGTGTCTTGGTAAAAGCACTGTGTTTGGTTAACACTTTTGGGTAAAGAACTCAAAAAATGGCTCAAAAAGCTATCCTGAACACTTTTTGAGCTCCCTTTATTGTCAATTGTACCACTGTATTGTAAAGAACATACCAATGTTTTGAAACCCAGCTTCATGCAAGTACTGCGGAACTTGTGTAGACTTTCCACAACCTGTATCTCCAGCAACAACCACAACCTTTTCATTTTGAACAGCTGATACAATTTCATTCCTGTAAGTCCAATATGTACTCATTACAATAATATACTATATTAGCAGCTAGGCCATGGCTTTACCCCGAAATATATTCATGTAATACCTATAACAAGATTGCAAAATAAAAAAAAACTATAACTGTCAAGTTGCTGCCCAATGGTTAACTAGCATCAATAAACTGCACAAGTATCTTAAAGTTTCCACAATAAAGGAGGAAATAGTCAACACTCAGTCATACAAAGACCAGATCATTCACCACCAGAATAGACTAGCACAGAAACTCGGAGATCAATGGGAACAAGACATTTAAAAAGACTGTAATCATAAGAGAAAAAATAAAATGAGGGCAGCCTAACAGTGGGACCCTTAAAAACTGCTTATGGTTTTAACTAAAACCAATCACATGTTAGGACCAGAATATTTAAAAAAAAACTTCCAAGCTGTTACTATACTTCATTGGGCACAACCACAAGCTGGCCAGACAGGTTGGTAGGGGGTTTTATTTTATCACGCTGCTATCGTCTGCGCAATCTTCCATTAGTCACCACTTATAACACCTTTCACATGGTAATTGTTGGAGTGCAAATAAATATAATTCTATTCAAAAACATACCTATAACCAGCCACAGGAAGATCTTTCTGAGCTTGCCTTAATTTTCTTAGTTTTTCAAACTTCTCTTTATTTTTAAAGTCAATATAAATTGATACAATGTTCAAGAATGCTTCAAATAATCGGTTGTCCAACTTTCTATGTTCTCTATCATCAGATACAATGTCCACATATTTAAAAGTAGTTGTGAAGTTAATGCAATTAAATTTGGAGTATCTCTGACTGCCGTCCTTTTCTTGAGAATCATATTCTACTATAGGTTTACCTGCTTTTTTTAACGTAGCTTCGTATTTCTTCAAAAATACCCAAAAATCATCCAAACTATTAACAACTGTATTAGTATCGCTGCCATAGAGTATTATTTTATTCAGTTCTCGTTTGTAGCTTGTGAACGTAAAGTCTTCATCAGAATTTCTTGAAGTCAAGGTTACTGATACAGCAGCAGTGGAACTAGGACTTATCTTTCTGGGTCTGTATTTAGCTCTGTCCCCGCTGTCACGAGAATGAGAACGCGATCGTCTCCGTTTGTAATGCCTACTTTTATTCGGTGAAGGGCTTCTACCCATTTTATGAAAATAAAATATGATTTATTTCTTAACTCATAACAACTTCCTAATTCCAATCCAATGTTTACAAAATTTTGACATTTGACTTTTGACAGCGTTAACACTCATTCATTGTCACTGATCTGTAAGAAGAGAGAGGATCGGACATACCCACAAAGCTGTGAGCTACGTTCCATTTGTACGAACGTCGTTTTACTACGTTAGTGCTATACAGTAGAACTCAAAAGTGCAGTAGCAATCCTACGCAACTATAGCGTCAACATTCTAACGCTACTTGTGACCTTTTTCTTTTAAGACAAGCCAGCGTCGCCTCGTATTGCATAGTAACATTACACACACATATAAGCGCGCCGGCCGCACGCTAAACCATTTTGAGCCTTGATGTGCTAATGCTCTTATGAGCTCTGACTGTACCTTCTACTATCGTAGATGTGGTCGATTTGTGTATAATAATACAATTGAGTTTACTTTTCTTTTTCTTGTGTATTAACCTAAAAATAACGGTAACATGCTATACTCATGAGATAATAATGAATAATAATTTTACGGTTTATGTCCTATAATAAATTCATACATGTGGATATTTAACTATTTTTTTCTGATGACGTTCAGAGTCACTAGATCAAAATATAAAGAATCAAAAGGAGTCCTTGAATTTTTGGAATCCTTATCAAAATTACAAATTATTGTTTTCATGAATCATACCCGTAAAATGCAATAAAACACAACCGGGACCGAGATAAGAGCGATATTCTCTTGCACTACATGCTTTTACACGACTTTTAAGAAGGCGTGTCGTCCTCTTTTTCGAACGATTTGTATAGACCATTTTCCAGCTGCTCGTTTGAATTTTCGAATTCAAATATCTTACCTACATATTTTTTGTATTAAAATTCACTTTAGCAGTTCATCATATTATTATGGATACTTCTCATCGTTCCGCGATAAATCATTTGTGGGAGTATCTAGAAATATTTTTAATGACGGGCGCAAATTCATACATTTTTGATGACCTTGATATGCTGTCGTTCATTAGGATTGTGCGTTAGGGCCGCCTGGGGCCGCCCAGTGATAAGATAAGAGAGCTCATTCTCCTTCGACTACTGTGACAGCTCCTCAGTGTAACCAGTCAAATAATAATCCATGCCTAACACCCTGTTCACGGTGGTGTTTTCAGTGCCATTAACATGAAATTTATCGAATTCGTAATGTAAGCGTATCAAGACAGTCTGCCTACCGTGAACATGCGTGTGTCTGAATATCGCAATACTCCGCTTTCTCGATACCTTTACATTACAAACTCAATATTTTTTGGGCCAAGGGTACTGATGCTCTCTAATCGAAGGGGTGTGTGGCCGATAAAAACCTTTTTATCCGATTTCAAAAAAGAGGAGTATTTTCAATTTGTCGGAACTTTAATTTTTATTGTCTGTTTTGTAGCCGACTTTACTTATTTACTATAGATGTATCCAAAAATGTATTTGTTTGGTTTATATAAATGAAAAAACGAAATACTTAGTAATTAGTAAATAAATAATATAATATTATAAATATTATTATAACCACAGATAACGAATATAGATTAGTAAATTTGGGATGCCCTCTATCGTCACTTAACAACATTTTTTATAATAATTTCCGCCATTACGTTCCGCCATTTTGCTTGGTCGCGGAGTGAACGTAAAATTTATTCTCATGTATTTTATCGTGAATAACTATTAGTTAGTTTAGAATTAGTGTTTAACACACTAATGGCTTGCTTAAATACCCTTAAGTTAGAAATAAAAACATTAGAACAAGTGTTCCCAAAAAGCCATGAACGGTTTCAGATAATGTCAGCTAGTGTCGACGAACTGACCTGCAGATTCGTTGGCAGAAATGGAAAGAAATATGAAATACATGCTAATATTACGGTGAGTAATTGAACCATGTAATCTTTACCGTTGACTTAAAAATGTATGTGTTAGTACAGTGTGCATTTATTGATTATCTTTCGTTGGGACAAAGGGTCGTTGTTTATGAGGGCAGGGCTGTCAACAAAAGGTTTACGGAAATGAATTTACATTTCCCTGTAGCAACTGCACGTTTATCACGTTTCACTGTGAATTATTTACAAAACATTCATGCCTAATAGTTAATCAATATAGGCATGTAAACGAATATTGCGGATCAGATGTTTATTGAGCATACGGCACCGTGTCGAATTGCTGTATCGATCATTTCGGGTCCAGCACGTCATTATCACAGTGTTCGTGAATCATTATAGCTATTTTATAGAGGAGAGAGTAACGATTGTTTTGTTTGGATAACGGTATTTAGGCGCGTTTTTAGGACAAAGGCTCTCTTAGTCATCCTCAATAGGTACCTGCTTTTTGTCATGTAGACAGCTTGGTCCCATTTACGACGTTTTTTTTTCTAATGCAACTGTGCTCTCTTGCAACTGTTCAATGTCCTTAGTTGGTACATTCACTGATAACAGGCTTTATTAAAGATTGAGTGTACATTTATATCTATGTTTACTATTATTTACACATGTAAACATGTTGTATTGTTTATGTACAACTATTGATTATGAAGTGTTGAAATGTTATTATGATTCCATTCAATATTGGTATGACATAAATACTACTATGTTTATATTTTAGATTAATGTACTAATAATTATTATAACAATTATGTAACATAAAATTTTAACATAGAAGCTGAAAGCTAGTTTTAAGAAGACAAAAATATTCTATTATTACATAAATTGCTTGTAATAAGTGCATAGCTACACACAACCATATACCTATTATAGTGACATGTTTTAAATATTTAGGTAGTTAATGTAATTTAAAACAGTTTAATGTTAGCCTCTGTGGTGTGGTAGTAGTGTATGCAACTACTATGCAGTAGGTGCAGTTTTGATCCCCGCTCAGTGTTAAACCATAAGGCCTGTTTGTCATATGAACTTCGATAGTAGTACTTATGGGTAGTCGGAGCCCAAAAAGTCCAACAATTGATCTAACTGCAGTACTTTGATACCTACAGGTTATATAGACTAAATGGTGGTCACAAAGTACAGCCTCAACTCAGTTAGATTGAAAAAGACCAACACAGAATTCTGAGGTGACAGTTTCGGATGCAATTGGGATTAACTAAAGATGATGATGATGATGATGAATTTAAATGTGTACCTTCATTTTTATAACAGCAAGGGATCTTTTACTAAAGACCCACCCGTTTGCACATGATACTACTATCCACTCATTCAAAATGACTCCACATAGTACTTACTACTCTTCCAAGAGAAGTTGAACATACAGTTGTGCAGAGCCTCCGACACTATTTCACCACCTCTAATATGGGGAGTGCTCCAATGATCTGTACTAAGGAATTCTACCCTTTCATTACCAGATTGATAATAATCGATTTTATCCGTTGAAAGATTGTTGTTGATAGTTGGTAGATAGTTCAGAAAACAAAAAAATTTCTGTCTTCCTGTAATCCTCATTATAGCGGAAAGGCAAGAGGGTGGCAACATTGATTCCTAAAAGCAAAAATACTAACCTGTTAGTTAAATGAATAACATCCAAAAATAGAAATCTACTATAAGTTGTTTATTGTTGTTTAGGAGACATACCCCAACACTCCTCCTGTATGGTTTGCAGACAGCGAGGATCCCATTGTGACAAATGCTGTCCAGATACTGAGCAACACACAAGGCAGAGATAATCATGTTATAAACCAGGTGAGAATTTTATTATTATTGACTATCAGTAGTGAAATCTTTTTTTTAAAGGAAAACCAGTGGAAATGCGAACTTATATCAAGCTAATGACGCACATGAATGAATAATATAATACTATGTTGCCAAATGTTTTAGTATGGCTCAGTACTCATCACAAATCATTCATTACTATGAATGATTGTTTTTTTATACATTTTCGCTAGTTATTAATGTGTAATGACATAATTTGTATAATGCCTATAGAGGAGCAGGGATTAACAGTGTGTAATGAACTATGAATTAGTTGAAATATTGAGTTCATCAAATTCCAATTTCACCTAGAAATTTTAGAAATTTTTGATTCAACAAGATCTCCTTAACAAAACAGCTATTGAAAAAATCTACTTGTAATCGCCGAAACGGCTGGTCCGATTTTGACTGGATTTTTACTGTAGATAGCTGAGATGTTATTAGACGTAAGTTAGGCTAGGCACTTTTGGTTAAAAAAAATTGAAAACCGCGCAATAAAAATCAAAATCCAGATCTAAATCCACGCGGTCAACGCGACAGCGATAGTGGAAAACCTATCATGGGGAGGCAGGCAGGCAGGAGAGGCAACACGGCAGCCTCTCGTAGCGGATAACTTAGGCAATCACCGGTTACGGATGTCTCGAGGATTTTCTGCATTGAACCTGAAAGAAGCCAACGCTCGAGTGCCATCACACCATCTCGCGAGCGCAGATTCGGGTCTGCAGACGACTAACCGCATGCCCGGCGTGGGAGACGCAGAGATGGGTTCTAGTGGCGGCTTTGGGTCTGAGGGTTCTCTTGCTCGCCGTCTTCCTTACTGCCAGCAAGTATATTTTCGACAAGGAGACGGTGAATCGGAACCGAAGGAAACTTTGCCTGCACGTGATTTTTTTGCACGATAAAACAAAACACGGTCAAATTCGCGGGTACTGCTAGCTTTTATTTTATTTTACTTCAAAATTCATATTACTTCAAAATTTCATTACAATCCTTATCTGGGTCATCATGTAAAAAGTGAAAGCTTCCGCAGCTGTCTATGGTTTCTGATTACACCATTCATGCACACATATTTGCGGTTGTTTGTAGTACCTAGCAATTTTTCTTCTGAATTTTGTTCCAATTTTCATCTAATGGAGGTAGATAGGCAATGTGAATGTTACTGACAATCATGAATATCATGATCGCGGGTTCGAGTCCCGTCATAGCAATCACTTTTTCCGATCTGAATCGATTTGAATCAGTTAGTATACTAATTGCTTTAAAATTCCATTATACATTTCACTAGGTAATTATATAAGAATGAATCCGGGGTCTGCTCATTTCATGTCCGGGAAAAAAATTCCTGGACAAATAAAAAAAAAATTGTATGAAACTAAACCACCAGTCTTAGAAGTTACTGGATAATAGATCTACTTATTAATGGAATTAAGCTTAGGCCAGTACTTGTAGGAGTTTATTTATTTTCTTATTAAGAAACAAGACATCTACAGTTTATTTTATTAACACTATCTATGTTACTTTTGATTAAATTACACTTAAGCTGTTGAAGGACGTGTCCAGGAACTTTTGGAGCTCACTGCACATAAAATACTTAATGATTCCAATAAGTTGTAGAGGTTTAACTGCAGCTCGTCGCATTTTTATTGCCTAGTTATATGTTCCTTCAAGGTAATTCAACTTTTACGATTACATGTTCAATTACTCAGTTTTACGCGTGTTTATAGAGAACAATGTCTTGCATACAATGCTATCTATATATATATATATATGGGATAAGGGCAGGAGGATGATAATGATTCTTCTTCACAATGCATCCGCTTCTTCTGATTATCTACCATTTTAAATAGGTATTGCAATTTGCCTTACCACCACCTCTTAAGGGTCTTAGGGTCAGTACACACCGAGACACGACACGACGGGACGATGCTTGAATCTTGGTCTTCAGGCTGCGCCTCGCGGCGTATTTGTTAACAAATGGGTATGCCAAAAATAAATTCGGAAATAATTTTGACCTTGAGATTCCTTGCTATGCGGTGTATATCGCAAGGAAATTAATTACGTGTTTAGCCGCACAAGTACTACACCATTACCGTATTGGAAAGTATCAGATATTTTTTTATTCAGCATCATACAATGCTTCAACGTTTTGTTTCCTATCAAGGTGTAATGAAATCAACATTAGACCCTTAGTCGTACGCTAGCATTTGTTATTTCACCAATGAATATGACCACGTTCTAAATTGCGCTCAAGGAAAGGAAACTGCGTATATTCTTCAATTAGCTTTTGATATTCATTGTTCTGTACGCAGTGGAGGTTCTTTCTTGACATTCTAAGACTATACCATGTTAGTCCAAGTCGGCGTCACGGGCTCATGGTAATTTTTACATCTTGAATGTATAGTAAATAGGGGTGAATAGGGATCCGGGGGGTGGATATTAATAATGGTCCGCTAAATTCTGGAGTTATTCTGTCAAGTGAAATTTTGGACTAGTTCATTGTACCAGTACCTATTCATTAAAATTTTGTA
This sequence comes from Pelosia muscerda, assembly GCA_963691645.1. Lineage (NCBI taxonomy): Eukaryota > Metazoa > Arthropoda > Insecta > Lepidoptera > Erebidae > Pelosia > Pelosia muscerda. The sequence continues at coordinate 10,968,770 of OY829114.1, read as the reverse complement.
AAAATAATACTTTATTAAATATTCCATTGACCATTTTATCCTTATTTACCTCTATTTACCCTGTTTTACTGTATATAATGTTATTTATTACCTCTCCCGTTTTTCTCAAAATAATGTTAAGCGATTATACTAGTACCCCTTCGGCCGTCTATAGAACCGGGGTTTCGGAACTGGTTCCGTACGAGGCTTTTAATTTACTTGTATGGAACTGGTTCCGTACGAGGCTTTTATTTTACTTGTATGGAACTGGTTCCGTACGAGGCTTTTAATTTACTTGTATGGAACTGCTGGATCTCGTTTACCGAAAAACGCTTAACATTGCGGCCGTGACTGTCCACGGTGTATTTTCTTTCTCCGTGAAAGAAAACTCTTTTATGATAACTGGCCTGTTAAATGAAAAATGAAGCCGCGGTAGCCTAGTGGTTTGGGTAATGGACTGCTGAGACGAGGTCTTGAGTTCGATCCCAGGTTTACCATGGCACACACCAATGACTTTTCGATGCTTTTCGAAGTTATGTGTGTATTTACCGCAGGTTTATAAGTGCCTCGGAGAGCACGTTAAGCCGTCGGTCCCGGTTGCCATACAAACATCTATGGCAGTCGTTACGGGTAATTGGAGCCCTCAAAAGTCCAACCAGCCTAACTTGGAACTTCGATATCGCCATTGGTCATTAGACCATTGGTTGTGGAGGTCAGATGGCAGTCGCTTCACGGAAAATATCGAAGTTCAGCCGCATCACAGTTAGACTAGAAAGCCGACCCCAACTGAGTTGGGAAAAAGGTTCAGGGAATGATGATGATGATGGCCTGTTAAATGAATAAATCAAAACATCATCCGTCAAATGATCGTAAAGCCAAGCAGTTCAAAATTTCAACGCCGGTTAAGCAACGACACGTGTCACGATTTCTGGAATTGCACGTTTGCCAGCGGAACTCACAGCGAGTGGAATCGAATATGTAATGCGTAAAAGCCCGCCTGGTACAGAGATTGAAAAATTTAACGCATATTTCAAAACCCAATGGCTTGAAAAAACTAATTTCAACAAAACTTGTTGTTGCAACAAGGAGCAACTACGAACGACAAATAATTTGGAAGGATGGCACAGCCGGATCAATCGTTATATTGGAAAAAAAAACATCACAATTGCAAATTTACTAGACATATTGATCAAAGAAACGAAAATCACTAATATTTTCAAAACCAACTCTAAGAAGGCGAAAATCTATCTTGAAATTGACCATGAAATTGATAGTGCAGTTAGCGATTTAAAAAGCGGCTTAATAACTGTTGGTCACTGCGTTGAGTTAATTTCCCCTTACGCTTTTAAATTTTAAGATCGTTTCTTAGGTAAAGAGGATATTTTAGTTAATTACAAACGGTATTGCCGGGGTAAATTTTACTCGGTAGGACCAAAAGTTAAAACAGAAGTAAAGATTTATGTTTACTTTATAGTTGTTTAATTTATTTCTAATATACAATACAATGGGGTTAAGTAGGTATTGGTTGTAATCGAGACACGCGGCAGCGTCAAAATCCGTTGCAAAAACGGACTTAAGTCTATTTTAGACCTATCTTTGTCTCTATTTCAGTTCCGTTCACGGCTGATGGAATACGATCATTACTTGATCGGAACCAGTTCCATACAAGTAAAATAAAAGCCTCGTACGGAACCAGTTCCATACAAGTAAATTAAAAGCCTCGTACGGAACCAGTTCCGAAACCCCGGTTCTATAGACGGCCGAAGGGACTAGTACGATGTAAGTACTATCATTCATAACTGTTCACAACTTTGTAGAAGTCTGTGTAAAGGTATCAATCAATATCCATAGCCCATGTGCGGTGACGTCATTAGTTACGGATTAAGTGACTAATTTCATTCCCAGAATAGAATCTTCTGGATATACAGATCATAGTCATGACTCATACTATTTGCTCCCATGTGTAAAAAATTCGAGTGTATTTCATAAGCTTTTTCAATTGAGGTAAGTGAAGATCGTACTAAACTGTTAGTGACTATCGAATGTTTAATAAAGCCCAGTATATAATCTGATCTACAGTACTATCGGACAGGTCCCTTCACAGTAAAATATTCCGACATGCTTGCGAAAATGTTTCAGGAATTTCCTATTAAGCCAAATGTGTGCGGAAATAGCAATTTATCTTTAATCACGCAATAAATATGGACAGGGACATAATAAATAGTGACAGGGATTCAAACGGGAACAGCTGACTTTTAACGCCAATGACTACATTCATTTGGTTAACTCTAACAGAAGCAGGCCCCGGCGATGGTACAAAATGCCACACCATACCCAGGGGCTAGATGGGGATACCATGGTCCCCACATTTAGGGAAGATGGTCATCTAAACAGATGTCCCCGGGTCTGCGGGGTGCGAGAGATATGTCTTGTATAATCTCACCTCCGGCAATCAAGGACCCATGGACGGCGCGCGTTTTGGTCGGTTCGAGTCCGACATGATCACCTCCATCGGTTTTGGTGGAGGTGGTATCCGTGGGCATTTTGCGCACGATAAAAAAGAAAAGAAAAAAAGGTATCTGTACGCATGGGGTACATGTATTGAACTCACCCTAAGCGTCACAAATGCCCCTGACTAAAACTAGAATCTACTTGGTCATTATTTACCCTCTGTAGGTAGTATTATTACGATCCAATGAACAAAAACCACTTATTACGCTCACGTAATATGATTTTCTATTCCTTGCAATGTGTGGTATGCTTTCACGTGCGTTACATCAGTGGTGAAGAAACAAAGAGTCCCTTGCGAGTATATTTATAGTAGGGGAGGCGAGTATGCTAAACTTGTAGTTCGTCGTCGTGGATTAGAATTGATACGATTAGATGAGCGTTTACATAACACTATAATATATGTTATATTATCATACATTTTAATTGAAGTTGTTTATTACTTTACCTTATTAATATTTTCTTAGTTATTCTAAGCAAATCAAAACAGTGCTCGAGTAAATTAACGCCCTTAGATTACGGTCGAATCGTGAGATAAGCAAAATTGTCATTTTTATTTCGTAACCACCCCCCTTATCTGTATCTGACACGCACGTGTAAATCTGTTGAATTATTTGTTTTTGCGCACACCCCTATTTTATGGGTTCATACTGACTGGAGGTACCTACTTACCAATATTATCGTATCCTCCCTTATAATTTATCTGACTTACTCGAGTGAGTTCAAAAATCCGTTTCAGGGCTCTCCTACCGTTATGTTATGTAAATATGAAAACCTAAATCTATGTAACATAAATGACTAGGTAAGTACCTATATGTTACTCGGAATTCGGATCATCCCTAGTGCGGAAGTTGACCTAAATAAAACGTGAAGCCGCAATGCAATTAATGATTCTGTCCCACTTTAGCACAGCGACCACCGTATGCGAATATCAGCCAAAGAGAGTCAACTGCAAACTTATTCAAACATTCAAAATTACCTAGTGGTCAGTAGCGAACGGTTCAGCGTTGGCTATACATGTCAAATACACACATATGTATTATACATGTCAAAGTTATTTGGAAAATCAAGAGTTATGTTTCACAGAACAGACTAACTAATATTTTAGTATATTTATTTCTACCCTGATTAGGAAAGCGACAGCCAACTTGCACGATCTTATTCACAGATCAGACTAACTAATATTTTAGTATATTTTTTTCTACTCTGATTAGGAAAGCGACAGTCAACTTGAATAATCCTAATCTTATACAGGGTTATGCTATAGGTACGTATAGTTGAAGTACAATTAATAAGAAAATCATTTTACAGTTATTATCATAAAACTAAAAATAAAATAACAATTTTAAAACGCGTCGTGGATCCTCCGCGTGTCATGCCTCTTGTGGTTACGTTCCCAGAAGACTGGCAGCATTGCCACGTTGTAATGCTTATGCTCTGTCTTAAGAAGGTTACGAGAAGCGCCTACTTAGTCGGTTATATTCAAATTCCTACTAGTTCAAATTCTTAGTTTGACTCGCACTTGGTCACTTTAAATAAAAGTTAAGTGTAAACTTCGCTGCGGTGCTGAAAGAAGATATTTACCTAACCCTATATTCAATGAATCAATTTGTGTTGTTGCATTACTGCTGGACATAGGCCTCTCCAAATCTAGGGAGAGGCCTATGCCCAGCTTGGCCTACTCTTTCCACGCTAGCCAGACGGGTTGGTACAGGGTTTTATTTCGGGATTTCCTTCTCTCTCAATGAGATATCGCCTGCGTATTTTTCTGTTTGTCGCCTCTTGAGACTTCCTTCGAATGAGATAGGGTGGGTGATATTCTTTCTCCGTCATAGAACGGATTCACCACGCACCTGATAATTTTCTCTAATATAAGGTTAACGCACCGAAATTTTCAAGGCGCTTACGCTTACGTGATTAGTTCAAAGTCGTACTGCAATATTTTTCCGGATCGTATTTCTTACAAGTTATTATACGATTGAACATACGTAAATGAACAGTTTTTTAGTTCTGTACAGCTGGTTTAGTATACTGTTTATAGAAGTCATTGCGTTTGTACCTAATGTTATCTAAGCATTACACAAATAGGAAGAATTGTGTTTCAAACGTCATAGTAGTTTCTATAGAACATTTTTAGATGTTTGATTAAGTTTCGTATTGTATTAAATTACGCCGTAAATAAATTGTTTTCTTAAAAGTTACTACTTAATAGATCGTCGTTTAGATTATTTGACCAGCGCGGTCGAATGATATAAATAAACGATGACGGGGTCAATGAACTTTGTTACCAAAATAAAAACCTACAACACAATGTGCAAATTCAAGGTGCCATTAGAAACACGTCTGTTTATTTTAACATAATACTATTCCTAATATCTGTCTTTGAAATAACATTTGTCAGTAAATAGATTGAATTCATTGACCAATGTAGTATAGGAATACTACATTGGTCAATGATATAGAAGTATAGGGATGCTGACGGAGCAAGAATACTCACCACTCAATCTTATCCATACGGTGTCGTAAGAGGCGATTAAGGGAACACACTGCGAAAGAAGAAAATCTTGAAATAAAACTATACCAACCCGTCTGGCCAGTGTGGAAACAGTAGGCCAAAGCCTCCTGGGAGAGGCCTATGTCCAGCAATGGACTGCAATAGAATAATTGATTGAATAGGATTAAAAAACCTAAGACAGTTTCTATGCTGTCAATACAGAAGACAAAGGAACGTCTCTCGATCTTCCCACTGACACAACCCAACCTCTTAAGTGCCAGTGAGATCTGGCTACTCTACTCACTGCCGGAAACACAACACAAGGTTATTATTTGCCGCGGTATTCTGTAGGACGGAGGTACTTCCGCAATCGGACTGGTCTATTAGGACGGGGATACCGACTACCTAAGTTTGTAGTTGACTGCCTCCGTCAAACTTGTAGCCCGTATTTCAGCGGACAACGCCTCCCCCTATAAAATTTATCTATTTCACTTAGAATTTTTATTACACTGTAGGTGCGTTAGTAACAAAATGAGTATGATGACATAAAGTTTGTCAGAGAATGCAATTTTATTGTTTACACAAACCAAAATTAATGTAACCAATATTATTTTTTTCATGTGGTCCAATCGTCTTCGAGTTTTGAGCTTAGCAACATGTTTCGCGATTCATTTTTATTTATATAGATTATTTTAATTAAACTTTTCTTGGACCACGCAAATACTTTCTTTTAAAGTGCTTTGTGGTTGAAATTAGACTGTGTATGTGTAGCAGTACCGTTAATCTGATGCAATCCCTGCTCATCTTGCATTAACAATAAATGTTGATATGGCATTCGCGTTGTGTACACTCGTCAGCAAAATTATAATTGCATGTCATTTGTTACATTGTCATGTCATGATACTTATGTGGTTCTTATCGGGCTAGCTTTACGAATAAGTGGCCTGGTTAAATATTATTCTACTAGAAGCTATTTTACCTTTAATTTTTCGTGTACTTTTTTACTACTTCTATTCAATGTGAGAGTAGTGTGTTCAAACAAATTTGACGTCCAATAAAAACAGTTAAAGATTATTAAAGGTGTACGAGGCGAGACTTCTTTAGAATTTATTATACTAGGTAATTGCTTTTGTGTAGTTTTGTGAAGGTAAATAGCTATATCAATTCACACAAAAAATAATAACGTTAGATAGTACGGTCGACGAAATAAATTGTTTAACACATTCCAATTTACACCTTTAAACTGGAACTTTGCATAAAATTATAACTACTACATAAAAATTTAAATTACCCTAGTCCTTTAACGTAACATAACAATATATCAAATATATTAATGATTTATTGTTGCTGAGCAACAATTCAGCAGCTATCTTTCTTGCTGATTGTACACTTTGATGTACGTTATATACATTCTGAGCCTAAAGGTATAGAAAGTATGCCATGACTACTTTTCGCTCTTTTTCTAAGTTCATTGCTGATCTCACCCTATACATGTTATTCGATTTTCAAATATGTACATGTACACCCAAGTTGGTTAACCTACATTGCAAATATCAATTCGTATTATGAGTTTACTTTTAAATTAACCTAGATTGTCCTACTGCCCACCAGTACCATATTATATCCTTATTGAGGCTTAGGAATCAAACAAACACCGAATCCTCGAGATTGTCGAGACCTGTGTTTTTTTTTTAAATTTAATATTTTGTATAATATGTAAAATAATTTCATGAGTGTTGTATTATTTCCAGGTCGGTATATTGTTGAGAGAACTATGCAAGTTACACGGTGTTCCAGAGCCTCCAGATTTGGATTCTTTATCACTTCCAGTGCATCCAGCTCCGCAACTGAGGTAATTATACCTATTTCTGAGGGTGTTAAACCTCTATTGTAACATTATTGTGTCTGAATTAGTATGCTGACTGTTCAAATCAAATTTAGATCTTTGAAAGTGAATGCTTCAGACGTGGCTTCGTTGCTTATTGCCATTTTATCCCTAGGAATTTGAAGTTTGGGGTCCAATTTCTTTTAAATTATAAATGATGTCAGCAATGTGTTGAAATTGCTTAGGATATATTTCATCCTGCATTTTATCCCTAGGAATTCGAAGGATTTCTTTTTAAGAAAATCGCACTGTTGTAGATTCCTTTTATTTATACAGAACCATAATACTTACACTTTTTTTCCTCCGGATTGGACAGAGACGGCAACCGGACATCTGTTTCTCTTTATATCCTTTTCTCTCCTATTTATCAAATTATGACTATTTAATGACAAAACTCCCACAAAAAAATCATATTCGAATCAATTATTGTAGTAGAGACTTGCTTAATGATTAAATGTGAAACTAATGTTCAAACTCGTTATGATGATGAAGCAGAGAAACTTTAATACGGATGAATCCACATGGAAAAACTAGTTAAGTGTACCTATGTAATAGGTGTATAATTTGTATATTGAAACAAATTAAAATGTTGTTCTGTAATAAAAAGTAATTTTCATTAGGTTATTCAACATAAATTAGGTATAGTTATTTATTACTAAAGTACTAACCTGTAATAAAGCGAAACAACATTAAATGCTATAGTTTCAATAGATTTTTAATCTCATTTAAATATCTAATTATACTAAATGCACTTTACAAAACAATATTTTCTTTATAACATCAAAGATAACTTTTCTTTAAATGAATGTAGGCATCATAGACAATATTATATTAATAAAGACTCAAAAGAGGCTTCCTTTATACCTATAATGAAATTAATAGTAAGGTTATTATTACATTGACGGAAATAATGCGTTCAGGGAAAATATCTACAAGGCTTAGTTTTAAGGTCATATCAGATATGAGTGTATTATAAGAAATTATAGAATGAACTGAAGTAATACGATTGTTTAACCTTAAAATATTGTTTGTAGAGTGCCAAGCGTGACGTCAAATGGAGCAGAGTCCGGCACTGAAGAAGATGAAGAAATGCCTGGTGAGGAAGATGAATCTGATGGGGAAGATGACTTGCCACTAGAAATGGTCGACGATGCTGGACGCAGCAATAAGGTATGTATTCAAAATGATTATGCATACATACATAATAATTCTCTCTCTCTCTGATACTCTCCAAGACGTTAATTGGTATTGGTAGTGCTTGCGGCTAAGCACGTAATTACTGTACTTACGATTTACACCACATAGCAAGGAATCGGGTCAATTTTTTTTCCAAACTTATTTAGCCGAATCATTTTCATTAAGAAATTTATTTTATTGGCGGCACGTTCAAAGTGTGAATGTAGAGGGCTTTAGGAGCAGAGGTCGGGCTCAAAATAGATGGATGGATTGAGTGGAAGAAGATATGGCAAAGAAGGGAATGACTGAGGAAATGATATGGATACAGGAATGTATGGAGGAGAATACAACATTTTATCCTTATGGGAACCAGGGTTAGTATTATGTTATCTGTGACCAGGGGTGGGTTCTCTATTCATCACGTTTTACGCTATCAAATTCGTGATTTAAAGGTATCGAGAAAACAGAGCATTGTTATTGGCGGGCTTCACACATACTCAGATCTCTCGATACGTTTACATAACGAGTTCGATAGTTTTTCGTGCTAAGGGCACAGGTTAAATTTTCATACTCATGTCTTCGAGTACGAAGACACAATCTTTAATGTTTTTTTTTTTATTTATATTCCAGGACGATATGGAAACAGAACACTTAGCCACATTGGAGCGGCTCCGACAAAACCAGCGACAGGACTACCTGTCGGGCAGTGTGTCGGGAAGCCTGCAAGCCACAGACAGACTAATGAAGGAGCTTCGCGACATATATCGCTCTCACTCCTTCAAGAACAACATGTATTCTATTGGTAGGTTCCTACTTCTAGCAAAGTCATGAACACAAGTTTTTTTTTTGGGGTATATAAGCGGGGCGTTTATGTAGAAATCACTGTAATAGGGCCATCATTTGACGGAGGTAGGACGTGACGGTATCTCCCGTCCCAATTGAGCAGTCCGATACCGTGTATCCAGCGGTGAATAGGGAACCTTGAGGTCACATAGTTTTTGCTCTGTCTGTGAAAATCAAATTTGTCGCCAGCGCTGCCGGCACAGTAGCTCTCTTAACCTTTGCCCCCGTTACCCCTCCTCCCTGAAATCACCTCTTTGAGAAGGACAAGGGTTTTGTAGGGTCTGCATTATGTGTGTGACGCCCCTGATGCTAATTGTTGACCAAAGTGCATAGCTCACGGTGACCACTTTCCATCAGGTGGACAATGAACTTTTTTGCCACCTGAGTGGTATAATAAAAGAATGACCTCTACTTTTTGAACTTAATCCCAATATACTATCAGGCGAGATGCAGTAAAAAAATCATAAATATTAAATTGATGATAATACTTTTGTCTTATAAGTTTCGAATACATATTTTATCTACAGTTGTATAAAAACAAATTTTTAGTTACATAACTGGCTATAAAGAACATAGTTTACACATTTACTAATCATATGTTAGTGATAAGCCACTAAATGAGTGCTAAATTGTCGTAAACATTTTAGCATAGTTGAATAGAAGACATTGGCCTCGTGATCTTACTGTGTCATTCGGAGCTCAACTTGACAATGACATGATTGGACATACTATTGTTTTGTTTAGAAATGGTTTACTTTTATACGACCACTTTTGTTCATAATAGAAACAAAACAACACTGTTTCTTTGGGCACTGAAGTGTTTTTACAGTCAATTTCGTTGCTAGCTAGTGTTAAACCTCCCGTCATGTATTTAGTGTACCAGGTAAAACGGGGTGAATAGAGATCGAAGGGTGAATAGAAGTAAAATGGTCAGCTAAATTAAATAGTTACTTTTTTAAAGGGAAAATTTGTACTAGTTTATTGTAATAACAGAATCACGAAATATCTGTTTGGGCTTATTTAAAAACTTGTAAAAGTAATTACCTATTTAAAATATTCTAATGACCTTTATTTTCTATTCACCCCTGGATTTCTATTCATCCCGTTTTACGGTACCCAAAATGTGCTCTAAATACGTTGTACGCGGTTTTGCTTTGCTTTTTGTGACTTATGCGAATAGCGGTGGACGAGTTTAAATCTACCAATCATAGAATATGAAAATAAACCACTCGCGTTAGGGCGTAACACATTCAAAACAAATAAACTAGACTAACTAACTGACTATCTAGTGATATGACACAGGTTTTTTAGTCTTCAAAATGAGTTACTAATTAGAAAAATATATTTATACCGAGTTTTCAAACAAAACATACTAAAAATACACGCAAAGGACAGTCGGGGCCCATTCAAATTTTACCAATGAAATCTTCCCAAGGGGCCCCGACTGTGAGTATTGTATGAATTTTAAACTACTGGCCTTGTTTCTTTCTTTTTAGTTTTTGTTTAATTAATTTTTTCACGTAATTTTTAAAATTAGTTTTTACGCAGTCGGGTTTTTTGTTTTCCTTTAAGTTATTTTTACCTTTTTTCAGCACCTGAACAAATATCCCTAGACTTTGTTGATGTGTGTTGTATGTATATCAGTCCTGTCAATAACACAATTCTATTCTTAATTACAGAGTTAGTAAACGATTCACTCTACGAGTGGAACATAAGACTGCGGTCAGTGGATCCAGACAGTCCGCTGCATAATGACCTATTGTTGTTGAAAGAAAAGGAGGGCAAAGACTCAATACTGCTCAATATCATGTTTAAAGAGACTTATCCTTTTGAGCCACCTTTCGTCAGGGTTGTTTACCCTATCATATCAGGTGAGAAATATGTTTTACTGTACTATTTCCAAGCATCAATCTATTAGCCTATGGCAGTTCACTGCTGGACATAGGCCTATCCCAATGTGAGAGGGGCTTCTGCAGGCTAATCGAGTTGATCAATCCCAGCATCAGTCAATTCCTATTTATTTATTATTACGCCAAAAATACTTATTCTAGTATCTGTAGTAAGGACAAGCCTGTATCTTGGCTAATCGCTCATCCGCTCTGTAAAAGTTAAACGTCGAAGTCTGGTAAGCTTGCGTCCAAAGCAATATGCAGTCCACTCTGCATTCTATTTATTATGCTGTGTATTTTGGCTTTTACGGAAGTGACTCCCAGCCCACCAGCGCCTTAAGGACTAGCATTTGTACAAGTTTGCAGGAGAGTTTCCTTCTGATCTCCCTTGCCAGCCAGCCTCACATACCCAGCTATTATAATTAACTCCTAACCTTCCATATTCCAGGAGGTTACGTCCTAGTAGGAGGCGCGATCTGCATGGAACTTCTAACGAAGCAAGGCTGGTCATCCGCCTACACGGTGGAGGCGGTGATCATGCAGATAGCCGCCACGCTGGTGAAGGGCAAGGCGCGCATCCAGTTCGGAGCCACCAAGGTCGTGTCGCAGTCGCAGTACAGCCTTGCGCGCGCGCAACAAAGCTTCAAATGCCTCGTACAGATACACGAGAAGAATGGTAATCACCCATGATTTCCCATTTTTAATCCCATTTTTACACATGAAAATCCCATTTTTAACCTTTTTTTTGTTTAGGTTCATAAATTGATCAATGCCATATCATAGGCGCGGGTTCGATTCCCGCTCAGTGCAAATATTTGTGTGCATGAATATGAATATTTGCATTGATCTGGGTGTTCCTATGTATAATATGTATGTATTTACAAAACAAAAGTATCTAAGTATGTTTATCCGCATTCTAGATCCCATAACACAAGCTAGTTAAACTATGCTTACCATGGGTGGCGTTGTGTAGATTGTCCTAGAATATTTATTTATTTTATTTTATGTATTCATATCTCATTAAGTGGTACATAACTTAACTATGTTAAGATATTTTGATGAGCCCTGTTTCTTAAACTAGGATATCCGGTGTTTTAGGATCACCTAGAGATTAAAAAAGTTTCTAATGCTCAATTGGCATTCTTGGCCTCACTAGTTTTTTTATTTATTACAGCAGCATAACGATTAGCACAAAAATACTACAGTGGTTAGTCCTTATACTAACTACAGTTAACTACATAATTTTTTTTGTTTTGTGTGATACAAGAAAATAACATTCAACATTAAAATAATTTTGTAGGTAGCACTTACTACTAACATAATTACCTTCAATAAAAATTGTGCTGATGGTGCTGGGGAAAAGCGATGAAAATGAAAACTTCTTTCATTGCAGTCATCAGCATACTCTTTTTCTCATATCAACACATTTTCGCCCACAACACGAACCTGAAGCCTTCTTATTCTACCTAATACAGATAGATACCTTATTTATCAGATTGGAGTTGTTGTTTTGGCACCCCTATGAGAGGATGTTTCTATCTGTTCTGAAAATACCTTATTAATCATTTAGTACACAACATATTTATAGTTAGCATATATTCTTACCCTAATCACGTTATATAATGTTCTCTATATACGCATTACGTGTTTTTCGGGTGTCTTTTGAGGATAGCACGGGGTTGCTACAACTGCTAAGGAGCTCAAATCCACCCATCACATGTTATAGCAAATCGATTCACAGATGCCAGTGCCTCGGTATCTCTCGCGTCTCCAGTAACCAGGTATACTATTGTTCTTTTTCAACAGAAGGAGGTACTAAATAAATGGTTTATCATTTCCAGGATGGTTCACACCCCCTAAGGAGGACGGCTAAGGCAGGCGTATCACCTGCCGTTACATATAAGACTAAACGTGCAACATTGACAGTAACGCCCAAACATCACTCCAAAATTTGAAAAGTGACTTTGAGTTTGCGTGATAACTATGCATTATGATTCCATTCAATGTTTGTTTGTTTACGCGACGCAATTATGTATGTGTTAAGTATGACTGAGAGGACATTCGTGGTCGATATCGTGTATATTATATGTACTTTAATCGTTAAGTGCTATTAATGTTCTGATGAAGTGCGGGCGTTCGCGAGAGACTATACAAGACTTATAGGAAATGTTTAACTGTGTAACGTTTTTGTAATCATTAATTTTCTCAAAAAAGTTATCCATATGGTAGCCTTAGACGTTACTGGAGTGTAAAGTTGAAAAATTCTTTGCATTTCTTTTTAGTTATTGAAATAAAAAACCTGTGATTCTTAAATGCATTTTTTTATGGAAGTGGCTAAAGGGGTGGCAAACTGCACGGTACGAATCCGTTTATCCGACTTGGATAGGTTAGGTTAGGTTAGAAAACCTTGGTTATTTTTTTTTATAACCACTCTGAAATGAGACACAAAATGAGTATCGTATCAAATAAATCGGTTTAAGACGATATGATTTCGTATCGTCCAGTTTGCCGTCCCTTTAGTCGGTTCCTTTTTTAAATATCCTCATTCTGAATCATTAAATTATGCATCATCAATTATAATCGTATTATATAAGCAAACAAATCGTTTTTTTATTTATTACGTATTTTGTTGTATATATTGTTTATGTTAAGTATCTGTGGTAAAACAAATTTGGGATATAGAAGCTTAACTTTATATGAAAGCAAAAGGCTACAAATACCTGTAGAAGGAATGTATATTTTGATATTACTTAATTCTTCTACTAAAGGGAGCCTAGCAAGATGATTTGAACCCTTAGCCACTGGTACATACTCTTGCCAACCTCTCATTGTATTTAATAAATCCACTCATTTAAATCTAACGTAATTTATGTTATACATACTAAATACAAAAGCTGTGTCTAATTATTGTAAAATATAAAGAAAAAAATATTTGAAATAGGAATTTATTTCGTTAAAAACATACGAATTAAGAACCTCGTTCTTTTTAGAAGTTGGTTGAAAAGACAAATCAAATTAGTCCTAATTTGAAGTTTACTAGTAACTGAGGAATTCTGCTATCGACACTTTAACTCCAATCATTGAATTAGCGTGATGTAAATAAAATAAATTTTAAAATATCAGTGACGACTGACAAAGTTGATAATGGTTTATAAAAAAACGTTTACTGTTTATATATTCTGTCACTTTCTCACGCCCACTTTGTTCCTGTAAGGATACCTTATGTTAAAATACCTAGCCATAATAAATAAATACTGATACCTACATATTTAATTTCAAAATCTATACTTCTACACATTATAGGGACGAATTTTGTGAATTTTTTTGTCTGGGGCAATCTTCGAAACCATTACAATTATTAAAAATTGGTTGCCTGTAAAGTCGGTATACGGGCGAAAGTTTTACGTGACAACGACTTCTGTCTCTCTCGCTCTTAGGCGGGCTAACTGTGCTCGAGTGGAAGGGACGCGTGCCTTTCACTTTTTATGTCTGTCTCTCTCGCTCTTAGGCGGGCTAACCATGCCCGAGTGGAAGGGACGCGTGCCTCTCACTCGCTCTCATTGTGAGCGCATAACGTGAGCGGAGCGTAACGCAGTTTCTTGAAGTGTCACCCGGCAAGCCAATTTATAAGACGTTGTCACGTCAAAATTCTTTCACTCTTTGAAAGATACATTAAATAAATAAATATTCTATACGATATCCAAATCCGAAGTAATCACAGCTTACCTACCTTGTGTTATAAAATACATTAACCTCCGCAGGCTACATTTATCACGCTACTAGGGAGCGGAAAAATAATCACAATTGATTATAAATTGACAGATACCATACATTATTTGTAAAACTTAAAGTAAGGAGTGCCACAGGGTAGTAACCTTGTGGCACTCCTTACGAGGGATATCGTTTTCACTAAGAAAAAAATTGTAAACATGTTGGATACATAACTGATATTGTCAAAAACTTGTAGAACACCTGTCAGAACACAATTACTTGTTTTATACATGTATTGAGACTGTCTCATACAAGTTGTAAACATATAACATATTTGCGTTCACACTTAAATTGGCAACTTATTGCAACTTATCAAATACATGTTATAAAACTTGTTGAAAACGAGGGGTTAGAAGTTTGTTACGGGCGAAGCCGGGGATGGTCATCTAGTTGATCATAACTTAGATTGCTGATTGTACTTCGTGTTCACCATCAGAGCCTTCAGGCCTCCGGCGTGGAGTTCGCTTCCCGGAATGTTGATCTTCTTGCAGTAATCTGTCTTGTTCATCGTGTTGTACCATTGTTTTACTTTAGGAAATCTGTAATCAAAATTATAAATGGGAGTTTTGCTGGCTGTTTATAGACGTAAGTACATTATGGAAGATATTTGTAGATTATATTCTTCTATTTTTTTTTGTTACCCGTAGTTAGTTGCAATCCATATTGACTTAATTTTTCACATTTTCGTGGAATGGCAAAAATTGGAACTATGGGTGTTACTATCAAATGCCTGATCTCGGATGGGGGCGGATACGGAAAGTAGGTAATTAACTAACGTGGTAGGTACTGGTAAACTTTCTTGATAACTTGACATTGGCGTCTCGCCATTATTTTTATATTACGTTTAGGTACCATATTTACTAGACTGGCAAAATTGTGGCGATTTCGGCCAAAAACCAGAGAAGATATGTATAGAAGAATATCCAGGATGTATCCGGGAAGCTTTCCACTTATCACGATCGATCTGGTCCAGGGTTGAAATCTTGGATATTCATTTTTTCCGATCTAAAACTAGTACTCCAGATCTAACGATAAAGTGAAACTAGAATTGACTCAAACCGCACGGTATGTTGGCACACTGGCCTGTGTGGTCGCCTCCCACGCCTTAGAGATTGATGGCAGCCGCTCTCATGAAAGCGTAAATGCAAACTTTGAATGCAACGGGACTAAATTTGTGATATTGTATAGCACTTAATCTCAAGACGCGTAATAAACATTTTCCCAAGACGTAAAGTTCTGCCAAGACCTATCTAGCGATAAAGCGTTGCTATTGGTTATTTCCCCTCCATATATTTATAACAAACCTCTTTTCGTCTATAGGCACTAGTCCATCAAAGGTGCCAACAGTCGAAATTATGCTCAAGTCTGCTATGGTCACAACATCGTCCGCCATGTACTTATTCTCTGATAAATAGTCTTCCAGTTTTGAGTAAGCGTCCACTATGTTTCCTATCATATTTTTGGTCATCTCTCCTAGCCTCCCGCCGTAGGTTGGTGCCTAGAGAGACGTATGATGTCTGATTTTAAAATCTAATTCAGAATTCCAATTTTAATAAAAAGCTGTTCAAATGTTGGTGCCTAATTCAAGTTTTTTACATTTGGCGTCATTTAGCAACAAAAAATATTACATAGATTTACTACTTTTGACGACCTTATTTTGAACATCTTTTTATTATAAAAATTGACCTTCAGTGAACATATTTTAAGCAGACAAATATCGAGTAGAACTATATTTACCATAACTGATCTAAGTCTAGGGAATAATATTCCACAATCGAAGAACAGCCTCTGGTGAATTGTGGCACGTTTCTTAAGGTCTTTTGGATATAAAGACACATGCTCAGGTTTGCCATATTTTTCTATAAGGTATATTAAAATAGCGTGGCTGAAACAAAACAAGAAAAGTTAACATATTCTATAGCGATTTATTATTTGTTTACAATATTGAACGGATCCCGACGTTACGGCTGTGTCTCTCCGTGCTGAAAAGGAATCAAAACGCCGGGATCAATAGGTATGCTTACCTGTCTGCTAACCAGTAATCACCTTCATCTAGCAAAGGAATAGTTCTCATAGGATTTTTCTGAAAACATTTTACAAGAATAAAATACCATTAGGTGTTTTTACCTATTGCAATGAAGTAAGTATATACTAGCAGTCTTCCTACCACTGTGTTACTAGTAAGAAGGTAGGTACAGTAATAGACTTTACCTTTTTAAGTTCCGGCGTATCCTGCTCTCGTAAAACTGGGTTTAAGTCTCTCTGATCGAAGTTCAAACCGAGAATATCGGCCAACATCATGACTGCCCTTGCGGGTGGACTTGCATCTGTTTTATATAGTACGGCAGGCATTTTGCTAACGGAGAAGATTCATTTATTAAATTAAAATGAAGCAATTACATATAAGTTTTCCAATAAAATTAAATTTGGAAAAACTCATAATTCAGGACGGAACTTGGTCACGACCTGTCTCGTTTTAGGCAGCACAATCTGATCTACATATACCTATTTATAAAATTTTCTGATCACATAAAATATTTAATATCAACAAAAAAGAAAATATTTATTCACTCCAAACATAACCTACAAAGAGTATGCTCTGTTAGTTAGGTATTTATTAGCTAGCATAGCATCCCGCAACACAAATTAGTAAAAGAATTCAACTTGCCTCAAGAAATTCCAGTTGAAAATTAGATTTAACTTTGTGACTTTTTTAATAAATGTCAAATAAGTAGGTTTAAGAGTATAGCTTGATACGGGGTCAAAGTACCTACTTTTATACTTTGTGATTATGAATTTTGTCAGACATACATGACATTGTTTAGTTAGTATTAGGAATCACTAATAGATGGCAGCACTTTTAAACCTTTATAGACAAGATTGACTTGGTACTTGGTACGGTTATATCAGAAGTATTCTGCGACTTCGATTTTTGTTCATTTTTCACTCAAAGTGATACATAAAACATGAAACAAAAATTCGCGCCGAATGAATTCAATAGTGAACCAATCCAACAGGTTAGATTATTGGCATCAATTTATTTTCACTCTCATGCCGAATGAACGAGAAATGAACGGTCTGAATATTGAGTGAACATTCAATCGGGTTCGGCCATTTTGTCTCGAGTGTAGAAGCCGATGGATGTTAGGTCACGTTGATTTTTCTGTGTTGCTTTTCACTTTCAACTGTTAAAATGGTGTTCAAGTGGAATGATCAACATACATTGCTTTTTCTGGAGAATTATAAAAACTATGAATGCCTTTGGAATCACAAAATTGACGACTATAAAAACAAAATAATACGAACCAAAGCAATAAAATCTTTAATTAATGATTTAAATTTGGCGATCACCCCTCAAGATGTCAAGCTTAAAATAAAGAGTATAAGAACCCGCTTTACAACAGAATTAGCGAAAATTAAGCAATCTATGGAAAGCGGTTGCTCCGCTGACGATGTTTATGTACCGACTCTGTACTGGTTTAAACATGCAGAATTTTTAACCAGTGTATGCTTTCCGCGGCAGAATACATCACGTTTCGTAAGTAGCACTATTTTCAATATTATATTGTGTAGGTAATATTATGTCCCATATACTCGTAGGTGATCTAGGTATTGACTTTGAGTGAAATATTCGGATAGGTACCTATAACCCTTCGGATCTGCTTATAACACAAACGTGATAGTTACAAATAGTTAAGAATGTCACTTTCAAATGCCAAATCTACCTACATAATGAGCACCGTTTTTTATACTACTCAGGTGGCAGACAAGCACACGGGCCATCTAATATAATGTGGTCTAAGAACATGCTCTTAACAAAATATCAATATTCCGTTCCGTCTCTTTCAATTTAAACTGTGAGAATATATTTTGTATCAAGTTACATTAACTAGAGTTTTTAACAGTTAAAGACAATTTACCTACATAACATTAAATAAACCTAAGTAGGTATGTCTATAACCCCGTCATTTGGTTCGAGTAATCGTAGTTACCTGGCAATTTCCCCGAGAGTTGTGAAAATTGATAATTTCATTTAATTTTCAACTTTTCCACCACGTATTATGTTGCCGCTAGCGTCGCCATATTGAAAAAATGGCGCCTAAAAGCAGTTTTTGGTAAATAGCCCGTTGCCTATGGTTAATTTATGCTTAGAATGTTTTTTTATACGTTGAATTATTTTTGAGATGAACTGCTGACGGGTAGGTTAGGTTATATCATCGTATAGTCGTGTAATGTTGAGAAACGCTCATTATCATTATCTCCTAACCTAACTTAACTGAGAAATTTTCGAGGTCCGGTACTTTTAGTCAAACTTTTTAGAGTTTTCATTCCTCACTCAGCTTAACGAAAAGCTTAAAGTAAGGTTGTGTGCATACTAAAGATGAAGCTTGTTTCTTCACCTCATTCGAGTAAATTTCGTGAGTAAACAGGGAGTTGTGGGATTTATCATAACTTTAACAAATTACTCAAATGTGGTTGAGTCATGGGGTGTGAAATCTCAAGTGACGTTTAAGATTACGGGTGTAAGTGAAGTGCATGAAAAATATTTTACTCTAGTGTATTTCAAAATATATTTCGTAATAATATCCTACAATTTTTTGTGATAAGCGCACGATTATCGTGTATAAATTCTTGAATTATTTTTGTAGTCAAAATATTCAGAGTTTGAATTTCTTAGTCAACTAATATTCACCATATTTCATCCATTGCACCACAACAGTTGAAAAGTGTACAAAACTATAGTAGGTAGGTACGGTACACACAGACTATAGATAGTAGTAGTCACTTGCAGGAGCCTGTAAGAGTAACATTTTAGTTACAGGATGCATCACTGACTCAAAATGAAGACTCTGCTGAATCTGAGCATACTCAAGTTGGCTGTGAGGAACAGGAGACAAAATCTAAGATTAATAGGAATGGAAATAGCAGAATAATAACCCCATCTAATTCTCAAAAGTCAACCAACACCAAAAGAAAGATTGGTTTACCAATTTATAGAGCAATTCAAGAATTAAAAACCATTAGCCAACAAGCCAAAGATCAAACTGAAGATGAATTTGATTTGTTTTGCAAAAGTTTGGCAGTACAACTAAAGAAAATGCCCCTAAACAGGGCACTGATATGTCAGCAAAAACTTCAATCTGTGATGACTGAGGAACGGTTAACACAGATGTCACAATCATTGCCTGAACAAATTTACTTGGACTCTAGCGCTTCATCCACATTTAGTACTTATCAACCAGTCGACCCTATATCAAAATACGAACAAGGAGAATAATAAAAACATTGCCACCGAACATTAATATGTTCATTCACCATAAAAAACCAATCAAACGACAATGATCCAAAAATCCACTCAAGAAAAAGAAAACATACTGTCGTAAGTTTTGCGAAGTGTCATCAATAAGCCTATTGCTGTGCATCAATTAGCTATCCACTCAAAGAATCGTTGGGCGTTGGAGCAGCGGCCATCGGTCCTTCGGCAGAATGTGGCCAATCTACTGCCACTTCAGCTTGGTTATTCTGCGAACTATGTTTGTAATTTCAGTACATTCTCGGATAACTTCATTGCGTATTTTGTCCTTCGACTGTATATCTAAATTTAAATGTTTAAAAAAATTACTCAGTAAAGTACTTTATTTAATTAAAATATTCTTTTTTAAAATATTCAATGGTTGAAAGGCAAAAAGAGTATAAGCGACGTCTTTGAACAGGAAAAACAACTCTAACTATATCATAAATATTTTACTGAAAATCGATTTTCTTGTGGACCGTCGCTTATAGCCTTTGGTTTTTCAATCATCGATATAAATATGAATAGCATTTTCAAGGGTCAACCAGCCTCACATACTTAAAACAAGTAAGATATTATAAGTACATTATTTAGGTAGGTGAGATACGCTGTATAAAAATTCTATACTAATAAAACTACCGCCGGTAGCTAACTAAGGGGGTAGGACACGACGGTATCACCCGTCCGAAATGAGCTGTCCAACTGGGGAAGTACCTCCGCCCTACAGAAGACCGCGGTCATAATAACCATCGTGTTGTGTTCCCGCCGGTAAGTAGGGTAGCCAGAGCTCACTATACCCCTCCTTCCCCTCCCCTTCCTAGCCTCTCCACCCCTTCCCAGCTCTCCCCCTTTCCCTTCAGGGTGGGCAGCGCGTGTGTGATACCCTTAGAGTTGCACACGTTCATAGGCCACGGTGGCCGCTTTCCATCAGGTGGGCCGTGTGCTTGTCTGCCACCTACGTAGTAAAAAAAAAAAACTGTAGCTAGGCATCTCAATAGGTACAATTTGAGTTTTATTTGGGTAGGTATGTTATCTGTTACTAAAGACAGATATGCACTAAACCATATGGTTCGGAATCCTGCCAAACTAACTGTAGTAGCTGGGAACTTTACGAAATCTGAAAAGACGACTCATGTTATGGGGCTGACAGTCTACAATAAATTACCAGCATACGTTACATCAGCTGCAACTCTCGGCTCTTGTAAAAGTTGTTAGAAGTCTCGAAGTATCGAAAAAGCATTCTGCTTGTTTGATGAAGTACTAACAGCGAAACCGTAAAAATTACTGAAGACTACCTATTATAAATAATTGACATGGCTTTTTTTTAAAAAACACAATTTCATTCACTGACATATTAAAAGAAAAGTACAATGTATGTTATCTGGACATAGAATGAAGGTAAATTGAAGCGTTCATCTGTGTGACTTATCATTTCGTTGAACTGTCTGACTTTAGATAACGCATTACTTCTTTTTTTATAATATCACGCCTATATTCCCAAAGAGGTAGGCAGAGGTGCTAGCACCCATATTTCGCCGGTTTATATTTAGATCTCAATGTAATAGGTGGCGAGCCTATTGCCATTAACAGGGCACTATAAACCTGCGATAAATACATAACTTCACAAAGCATCGCAGTCATTGGTATGTGCCATGGTAAACCTAGGAACCCGAGACCTCATCTCAGCAGTTCATTACCCATACCATTGGGCTACATTTTAAATAAATATAATAATAGTGATTTGATTTAGGTCAATATA
Source organism: Pelosia muscerda (assembly GCA_963691645.1). Classification (NCBI taxonomy): domain Eukaryota; kingdom Metazoa; phylum Arthropoda; class Insecta; order Lepidoptera; family Erebidae; genus Pelosia; species Pelosia muscerda. Next base: position 10,947,173 of record OY829114.1, on the reverse strand, counting down.
ACCATAACTTTCGCGCGTGTTCAAAATATGTGTCGTATTGATTGGGCAAATATCATCATTTTATCTGTTATACCTACGTAGGTACACAGTAATCTGTTCTTAGGGATAAATATTCCGTTACATCATACGATATGATTACATCCGAACCCGGCTTGTTTACATTGACCCCATAGTTATAACTATTATGTAGTGTATCTTGTACGTTTTGTTTATTAAAGTCCACTATGAATAAAGGATAATGATTTGATTTCTTGAGAGTCATAGAAAATGACGAGATCATCATCATCTGCGAACTCTACTTGTGAATTTTTTTGTGATCTAGTCTAGTTCCTTCCTTGATTATCTTTCAAGCATTCGATCCATTTTTTTCTGATGCCAGAAATATTCAATTTTAAAAGTAACAGCAGGAGTGATTTTTTAATTTGGTTATTGAAAAGGGTCTCGGTTTGGACAAATGGTTAAGGCAAACGTGGCCTAAACATATAAAATATAAACACTAGTGCGCTCGCTCCGATTTCGCCAATACCTACTCTCTGATTAATCTAATTTTTAGTACCTAAGTACAATTATTTATCTTGATCGAAGTGGATACATACCTAGTTATAAATAAATAAACTACAACCAATTGTACTAACATTTTTTATTTAAAAGAACAATCTTCTGATAATTATTATAATTCTAAAGTACCTACCTATATAATTTTTGGAACTTCTGACACAGAATTCTAAATTCACAACTAGATATTCCTAATATTTTAGTAGGCATTCTATTTGAAGACGTTTTTTTTGTTTTATACTGTTTACATGGGCCAACATTTAGGATTAAAATGACTTCATAATTACTGTACACCCTGAAGCCCTCCATACGTTAAACTACCCTATAAGGGTTTCGTACTAAAGGCAGGTAACGTGTTTCTGTAAAGTGCAACTGATCATGATATCCTTGTGATCATGTCTGCTACAATGCTTGTCAAATGAAAGAAAATATGTTTTCATAGATCCCTAAAGACAGCAATTTAATAATAATAACTTTTCAAAACTACCTATTGAATCTAATCCACCATGCATTCATTACACCTACTTAAAAATATAGGTGTCTGAGTATTTTTATATATTTTCCGATTATATAACAAGTTTTTGATTAATACAATGTATTCATATATGGATGTCTTAATAAGGTACATTTGTAAACAAATAAGATACAGACTCAGCATAGTGAGTACGTCTTATGGCTTCTGCTAGCATCATAGATATATCAATGGTTTGAATCTTCGGACACAATTTCATATTTTTCTCTTGTGGAATCGTATTCGTCACGACAATAGCTTCTATCCTGGAATTATTAATCTTTTCAATAGCATCACCTGCAAACACTCCATGTGTTATAAAAGCATAAACCTTGTTTGCTCCAGCTTCATATAAGGCTTCAGCTCCTTTGAGGATAGTATCGCAGGTATCTGCTAGATCATCAACCATGATAGCCGTTTTGTTTTTCACACTACCTACAAGAACCGTTGAGTCACCCTCATTAGCTCTTTGTCTCTCCTTGTGGATGATAGCAAAGTCGATATCCAAACGATCAGCAATACCAGTCATTCTCTTAACACCTCCCGCGTCCGGTGACACCATCACGCTGCTGCTCCACTCAGGAATATTCTCTTTGATCCATTTTGTTATTGCTGGTTCTGCATATAGATTGTCCACTGGGATGTTGAAGAACCCCTGAATTTGTGATGAATGCAAGTCAATTGTGATAACATGATCGGCACCAGCTACGGACACTAGATTAGCCAACAACTTAGCAGTAATCGGCGCTCGGCTCTTATCCTTTTTATCTTGTCTGGAGTAAGGGAAGCAAGGAATTACAGCGGTCACACGAGAAGCTGATGCAATTTTGCACGCGTTAATCATTATAAACAGTTCCATAAGATTGTCATTGATTTCTCCGCAGCCACTTTGAACAATATACACATCCTCACCTCGTACAGATTCTCCTATTTCAACGTTGGTTTCCTTGTTGCTGAATTTCTTCGTTGTAGCTCGACCTAAGTCAAGTCCGAGTCTCGCGGTAATTTTCTTTGCGATCTCTGGATGCGACGTGCCGGTAAATATTTTGATATTTGGCATTCTGGGTCCTGGATTTGTAAAATGTCTGGCAGGTTTTTCTTCTGTAGGTGTCTTTTGACTCTCTTCAGGTTTCATGAGATTTGTCTCGTAAAGTGAAGAGCTCCTTCACGTTTCGCGTTTTGTTATGAAATAACTTGCTATTTGTTTTAAGCGATCGTTTATCTGAGTTCAAGAAGAGGTCAGTTAAGCCGGTCTATGTCCCCCGCAATGGCACAAGTTGTTATTCATTTAGTAAACACATCAAAATAAACACTCAATAATTGTCCACAGTTTTATCAAACGTAGGTATTTAGCCGTATTTCATAAGAGTAATAAGAACAGAGTTCAAACGTGAGTATTAAATGTATAGTTGAGATAAAGAGGTCGTATGATCTGTTTTTACTTGCATCATAGCTGATAAAACATCATTACTGGCGGTTCTAACCTGTTCTGACTGTTGTTATGGTTACAAACAAGAATCGATTAAAAAAGCTCTGCTTGACTAAAAATATTTAAGACAATATAAGTACATTTCCCTTCAACCGTGTTGTTATTTTAACTCACTTAGTTATGCCTGGATTCTATCGGCACTAAGAATAAGTAGTTATTACGCAAAAGTCGCTAAATATATTGTAAGCTGAGAAAGTGATTGTAGAATCCTCTGGTTCCTTAATAAGCAATGCCTATCCGCCACTAAAAAGTATCAGCTAACAGCCATCGGCAGCAAGATAAGGTCATCAGCCTGGTCTATTGATCATTAGGTGAACTAATCTGTAGATGAAGTTAGATTACCTTCGAGTTTCCTGAATTTACTACACATTGTGCACCTATTTCAATCAAGATAGTTTTGTAAATGGGTTTAGTTGTAGTCGGATGGATACTAGGTTGGATCCATTTGAACTTATGATTGGAAATCAAATATCACCTTTGTACAAATTACCTACTGTAATACTTATTTTTATTACACGAGTGACGTGATGATAGATCCTTCGACTGCTATGTTTAATGTGTGAATTATTTATATAGGTACATGTTTATATCTAATTGCTTTGGTGTTCGTAACTAAGAGCAGTATCGAGAGTATCTACAAAAAAAATAGAAGTACTTTGTGCCATAGTAAGCCATCCCAGCAGTATTCCACGCAAGATAATACCAAATATATGGCAATAGAATCCGGAAAAAGTGTTTTATTTTCAATGTGTAACATTTGCGTGAACTTCAGAATGTATGTTAATTTTTTTATGAATTGAGCTAAGCTTGAGTCCTGTTGTAGAAGCAAAATTTGCTGTCTACCTACTCTACATGACAGAAATAATATGAGAAATATTCACCAAAACTTACAACATTGTTAAGAGTTAACCTTGTTGAAGAACTGTTCTAAACTAGGTATACTAATACCAGTACAAGGTTCCAAGGAATCAAGTGTACCTATAGTTTCAATAAACGTTTCACGTTTACGTAAATTTTAGCCTCAATTGTATTGATCATTCAGTCTTATGGAAGACAACTTATTATTCAAGTTTCAATTTGTGCAGTGCAATTACGAAGTAACGTGCAAATTTTATTAGACTAATCATCATTTTCTGAACCTTTTCCCAACTCAGTTGGGGTCCGCTTTTATTAGACTAAAATGGTAGCTAAATTTAACGGTTATTTTCCGTAGTTCCATGGGACGTTCCATTGATGGGACGAGGTTACCAAATTTAATTTGTTTTATGTCTTTCTTTTCTTGAGAGGACAGGGAGATCCAAAAGGGTCCTTTAAGCGGAGCGTGAAAAAGCATCTGATGAGGCCGTCAAGCTGAGCACCACCATTGTAGCACTGAACGTGTTTGCAATGGTGACCCTCTTTCATGAGACTTTGCCTTTAGCTTAACATCAGGCAAGGTGAAGTCAAATTGACGTGTGATAAATAAAAAAAAAAGTGCTGGCTGGACGTTAGATAAGGTGACATGTCGTAGAACGTGAACTGACTGTATCCAAACTCAATTAGATAAACGAACGAGCTCCAATATCAGACCTAGATCAATTGCTAGAAATGGGAGAGGTCCAGGTTCATGTGGAAAGTGGAAACAATAAAGTAGTTAAGTAAGAGGGGGGAAACCCAGGCACCAGACTTATTAGCAAAAGAGGTTGGTCAAAGCTGCACTGATTCGCGACCAAATTCGTTGTGAGAATAAATTACATATAGTAACTCGAGCTTTGTAAGTATATTTTTAAAGTGAACCAAATTATTTTTTTGTGAATGTGGTACCATGGGGGGTTTTGCGGCCTTCTTAATAATAATTATTTTGCAAAGTGTAAATCACTTATACAGGACACAAAGACGTTAAAAGACATGTGTGTGGGCGGAGACTTACGAAGTGATCTTTATGGCATTAAAATAATTTAAAATTCATCATCTTATTCTTCTTTTTTTCTTAGCGTATTCTTTATCAAACCTTGTTTGCTCTATAATAATAATAAGATAACACATATTTTATTAAAGTTCAAGCATTTTAATACGAATATAATGTATCCGTGTTAATAATAACAACACTAAATAAAACAGAGTCCACATAACACTTTAATTATTATCACTAAGATTTCTTATAATAGGTAGGTCTACGTAATCTGGTAGCTGTAAATTTGTCTTTTTGAGTTTTTCAATAAAAACGGTGATTGAATTAACATTATTTATAATATTAAAAAAATGTCAGGATCGCATTTTTAAAAATATTTATCAATAATTTTATCTTTACTCTGTAGATCGCATAGATCTATGTGCACATCTTTATTGAAATGATTGTCAAAATTATTTTTCTCTTCACCCAGGCCATATACTTTGAGATACCATACTTCCTTGGCCCAAGTTGCATCAAGCCAATTACAGAATATTTCAAAATCATTGCCCTCAGCTTTAATCTTCAGTGCATATGCATCTGACTCGAATAATATTGTCATATTATTAGACATGTGAAATTTTCCTTTGGCTGAACATGTAGTTATAGTAGGAATGACAGTAGTGGTCAAATCTGTAGTTCCCGGTGTATCTGTACCTAGCATAGCTTCATCTGATGATGGAGTGGTGCTCGTGACGTTTGATGCTTGGGTAGTCGTTTCACTTTCTTCTGTGATATTTCTTGTTTCACAGTGCAGTGCAATAATAACAGTATAGGGTGACCTCACTTGGGTGATAGCAATTGTTGACTCGACGTGCTGAAACATGTTAATGGCATGTGTTATGTAGGTGCTTTCGTGAAACAATGATTTTTCATATCAGACGGTATATATATAGTATCTACTACAGTTAGAAAAGGTTACTCGTCAATTAAAATAAAATTACGTTAAAATAATTTACCGTTTGCATTACTATGATCGAACCGCCATGTATCAACGTCAAGAAATCTGCTTCAGTTGTAGTCATAGTCACTGCTTCTCCCACACCGCCTTCAAGTTTCAAACCACTGCCAAACTCATACCACTGTCCAGGAGGCATAGAAACATGAACGTGAGTTTGACCAGGTTCCAAATTTGGAACTATCATTAAACCATCTCCCACAGAGAATTGGGTTGTTACATTCGCTAGTTCTTCGGTAAAAGGAAATTGATAGAACATAGGTCTTAGAAGTGGACCTTCTTGGAGAACTGAATAGAAATAGGGTAACATAGTCATTCTCGTTTTCAAGGCTGAAATCATTTGAGCTCTATCAGTTCCAACGAATGCTAGAGGATCTCTCATAACCTCTTTGGAATAAATCTTGATCATAGGAAAGTATGTGGACGCCATGTACCATTTTGCACACAGTCTAATCTGCGTTCTGTTATTGAAGTTTTCAGTATCACCACATACAGGCGAAAACCAATACCAATGTCCAGAAATGCCTCCTAAACTAGTCTCTATTAATTCTCTTCGGAGGCTAGCCCAAGAAGTCTCTATACCTTGACGGTTTATACCCACATTCCCATTCATCCATTGACTGGTACTTATAATTGGTGTAGCATTATTGACTTTTACGAATGCTTTAGCAAATTGATCTCCGTACATATTATGAGTATAGAGGTATTTGTCAGGACGAGTAGCATTCCATTGAGGTGTATATTTAAATGGATTTTCAAAGTTCTGAAAAAATTAACTTAATATTAACATATTTTAGGATATTCACAAATGAATGACATAACAATAAAATAAATATACCTCGCTATAATACGGCAAAAAAAGATTGGTTTCATTGACACTTTTTTCAGATTGATCCAAGGGCCAACTATTTTCCAAAACTACTCCATCAAAGCTATCATATACCCATAACTGATTCAAAAATTCTTCACTGGCAATATCATACATAGGGTAAATAACATCTTGTTCATTTGCAATACCAATATAGAGTTGTTCTGCTCTAGGATCACGAATCATATATTGCTCATATGCTTCATCATTAATACAACGTTCAGTTTCATTTGATATTCTATTTTGTGTTCCTTCTATAGATCCTTCTGTAGTTCCTTCTGTCGTTACTTCTGTAGTTGTTTCTGTACCAGGGGCTTTATACCGAATCTGTGAATGATTATTAATAAAATTATTTTTTGATTGTCACCTGACGCTTAAAATAAGACAGCAAACAATCAAACTGGCCAACCTGGAAAAAGCACTTACATATGGTGAAATGTATGGAACGAACTTCTTTGCAGCGTTTTTCAACACAGTGGCACCTTCATTAACAAGCGTTACATGTGTAGTATTACAGTCACTATAGAAGTGCGCAGGGGCAGTTCCACAGTGGCTTTCAAATGGCATGTTATTGTTGGTAGCATTGGTGAGGTACGTTCTTAATTCCTGTACCGTTGTGTGTTCACTGCAATCGTAAAGAGGTAAATTAAAAAACCTGAATTGTGAAAGATAACGAATAGAAGATATAGGAAGTATATCGCCACGGCGAATGAAAATATTAGTTTTAGTAAAGACATTCAGTTCTCTGAAAATATTTTAACCAAAGCACAATTAATTTTCCTTATGAATAATGAAATAAATATTCCTAATGGAAAGAGATAAGAGTGAATTGCATACCATTATGGGTAGACCCAATAATACATAAGTCAATTAAAATACATAATTTACATAGAGAATCAGCACTTATATTTTGGCAGTTAAAGAATAAAAATATTCTGAATCATCAAACTTATAATTTGCTATCCAGCACCAGGATGAACGTTCATATTACCAGTAGTATTTTCAAGTATAAAAAAGAATTTCTTCATATTTCGGGTATTTAATCTATCGTGAATTCACCACACTTACCTACAAATATGAGCACCAAGCATCCAATACTCCAATTTCTTTTCAGCTCCAGTCAAAATCATTACGTCCCTCATAATATCAGCAGGCTCAGGGCCCACAAATAAATGAAATTTCAGCCCCCAATTTGTAATAGAACGAACAATCAACTGACTCTCATTCCTAATACTTATTTCGGTCGGGGCAATTGTATCAATCAAAAGTCCGTGGTAAGCTCCGTTTGATTTTGCGAATATTAATGGTACAGAGCTCATTCCTCCTTTATGACTATAAATTACCTTTACAGTATTTTCTTTCAGAGGTATTTCACCTAATCCGAACATGGTTTCGTTGGTGATTTTAAATGTAATTTCCCATATATCATTGGATGCTATTAATGGACCCCGAGCTGTATTGAATATGTTTCCATGTGACGAATTGACGAATACATTTAATTCAGGCCCCGCGATGCTATATACATACTGCTTTTCCTCAAGTCTTCTTCCAGTTAACTGTTCATCAGATTTGTAGAAGGTCAAAGATAAATGTGTAGCTGAAACCTCGTCAGCAGAAATTTTTATAGGGTCTAAACTTCTCTGAAATTTATATGGTACAGTGGATATTCGGGGTGATAGCGAAAGATGTTCTGTCCAGTTCTCTCTTAAAATATAGGAGAATCTTGATGGGAATCTATGGTAGCAGAAGCTATTAGAGTGGTCGTAGCAGCATTCACTGTGACATTCAGTTAAATTAACATTCCCGTAACCACATGGGAGTCTAGATTGCCGTGATATTAAACAGGATCCGAATGATAAGCCATCCGTTGGTGGAAACTCATGACTTTTGAAGAATAGCAAATGGTATATCAGTATAGGAGCTAGCACAGCAGTTAGTAATAATATCACGATTACTTTTAAAGGCCTGTTCAGTAGTAGCCAGTCACGCCATTTGACTTCTGAAAAGGAAAGTAAATATTACTTACATATTTCGTTTTAAACTGAGCTGTTTAACCAGGACTTCTTTAACGATGATATTTTAGTCCTTTTAAATAAAAAGTTGTAACTAAGACCCAACTACAACAAAAACGACGCTGACATAACATAACATAAACTCACGCCTTTATCCCCGAAGGGGTAGGCAGAGGTGCTAGCACACACATTACGCCAGATTATGCTTAGGTCCCAATTTAATAGGTGGCGAGACTATTGCCATTAACCGGGCACTTATAAACCTGCGATAAATACACACATAACTTTAAAAAGCATCGAAAAGTCATTGGTGTGTGCCATGGTAAATCTGGAATCGAACTCGAGACCTCGTCTCAGCAGTCCATTACCCATACCACTAGGCTACCGTGGTTATTGACGCTGAAAAAGTATAAAACTATATTTTCAGGTCAGTGGATTAAACAATGTTACTGAAGAATCAAGATAATTGACACATAGACTGTAGCAAGATGTCTCTGTTGCATGTTGACAATACTATCACACGATACGATTCTATAGTACACTATTATCAGTGTACAGATTAAATCATAACCCTCCTTTGGCTTTGCCTAGTCGGGTAAATAGACAGCGACTAATCATCCACGTGCTCGTCCAGACTCTTGGAATCTGAATAGCCACAATTATAGTCTCTCTCTGTCTACTATTTTGGTTATAAGCGTGTGAGTATCATCATTTTCAGAGCCTATTCCCAACTCAGTTGGGGTCGGCGTTCTAGTCTAACTAAGATGCGGCTGAACTTCGATATTTTACGTGAAGCGACTGCCATCGGACCTCCACAACCAAATTGACGATATCAAAGTTCTGTAGTTGGGCTAGTCGGACTTTTTACCTCCAACTACCCGTAACGACTGCCGTAGATGTTAGTATGGCAACCGGGACCGACGGCTTAACGTGCTCTCCGAGGCACGACCATACCAGTGAAAATAGCTATATTGATGCATACAAATATTTGCAATGAGCGGGGATCGAACCCGCGCCTCTTGTGTAGCAGTCGCGTTCACTACCGCCACACCACAGAGGCTGAAAAAGGCTGAAAAGGTAGATACAAAAAATGTATATGTAACATTTTTTTAAAACAGTTCTAATGGAATATACTTACTTTTACTTGATTTATCAACCTCGTAAATAACTTCATTATTACGCGGGTCGTCTATGTGCTCCTTCGTATATGGTATCATATTTCATGTTTGTTATCACAATCTGAAATCAATTACTCTTGATCATATATCATTAATCAAAAAATATTCATCAAAATTGATTAAAATCTGTACTTTATAGAGAGAGCCACGAGTTTACAGTGCCGTGTTACATTTGAAAATTGTTATTACGATCCTAATGAGTGAAATTTTTGAAGCATTTACTACACTATATTGCTTTTATAGAATTTAAACATGAACTTTATAATGGGACTTGGTTAGCAGTTGTCGCAGTACAAAGCAACAGCTGTGGTAAATAGGAAAATTCAAACCCAACTCAATTCCAACGGCTGTAGCTGTCTGATAGTGTGTATTTGACAAACTTTGAGAGAAGCGGGCTGTCTTCTATGTGCGCTAGCTAATGGGCGCTTGCTATGCGTTGCTTCATTCCCTCACTGGTTGTCAATTCAATTCAAATTCATTTTTTTGATGGCAACTGTACTCAATTAGTTAGTAACAGTGGTCTTAATGTAAGACAATTGTTACTAACAAATTGAGCCCAGATGCCATCAATTAAGTCAATCGGTAATTATCGGTTGGTTATTAAGGCTTTAGGTCACATCAAACATGATTTTACGTGTAACCAAGGCCCAGTAAATATCAGTTTAAAAAATACCATCTATTCAGTAGTGTTTTTATTTTTAGCAAAGCGCCATCTTTAATCGAATTACGTAATGAGAGCGTCATTTTATAAACTAACTAGCTGTAGCCCGCGGCTCCTCCCGCGTTGATATCGGTTATCGTAGTGCATCAAAGCCTAAGTTAGGTACTTAGGGTGAATGTGGTTTTAAAATAGTGAAAGAATTTTTGTAATCGGCACTCTAGTTTTAGAGTTTTTTCATTACGAACATAAACACACAAATACAATTTTTCATGATTTTATGTATTTCTATAGTAGTAGAGTGCAGTAGATAGATTCATTGAATTGATAGATCTATTATGTACAGATACAGACACGACCTCTTTACCATTTTATATATGAAAAAGTAGAGAAGAAGAGAAAATAATTCATTTATTTGTTGATCAAAGGAACTCTAGCAGACTAATATCCGGCTTTGACTTATCCGACTAAGAGAATCCAGCTTAGGCGCGCATTTTTCATACAATAATGGAACGTTTTAATAATTATACTCGTTTGAAATAACATCTATCTCAACAAAGGCCATGGAGTAGGGTAAAAGCCGGATAGTTGCGCCAGCGGGATACTTGCCACGGTTTCGAATACACTATGTTACGGATGTAAGTGGCATTAGCGTTTTACTATAGTTGTAAGTACACCTCCCGTAGACCTCAGGGCCACGTTAACCGTCACCATAGACGCAAGCATTTCACTCATGCAAGCGAAAATCTTCCGCGGTGAACCTTCGATAGGTGTTGAACTTATATTGGTAAGTTATTTCTGTTGAATATTTTTATTACTAATTGTGGTTTCAATCCACCTTTTATTTCTTTGCGTGCATTAGGCTTTACATTGCAAAGTTTATTACATATTTTTGTAACATAATTATTATTTATTTCGCAAATGAAAAGGGCAAGTATCCGTATCAAAAAGGATAGTTGCCCTAGAAACTTGTGCGGATAGTTGCTCTGGGGGCAACTATTCGCAACTATAAATTCTTTCATGAACAAAGGCAAATATTTTCTATTTGTGTCTTTTTATTCATTGTGGCTGTTCAACTTAGCTAGAATACAATAAGTATTTAGGACGTGTGTTCTAGGCCCACCCGTGTCAGTACTTTTTTCAGATTATTCATTATTTTTAATGGAAAGTGGTTGCCGTGGCCTATGGACGTGCGTAACCCCAGAGTTCATTCTACCCGTTAATAAAATAAAATTAATAATTAATTGACTTTTTAGGTAAGCAAAATGCCTCGTAAGTATCAGCGTAAAGCCGGCTTGGTGCCGCGTCACATAAGCTAGACAGAGGAAAGTTTAGGTCTTGCATTCCAAGAGTTGGATAAAAAAAAATCAACTAGGTAAATATCGCGAATGTACGGGATACCACGGGATACGAGGTATTCTTGTTATATTTTGTATAACGTTGATTAGAACTTCATAAAATATTGCAATAAATAATAAAGACTAGTTGAGTAAATCGATATGAATTTGTTTTTCATCAAAAGTCAATGTGAGGCGTCTATCCCCACATGAGGCAAGTATCCCCTGAAGTATTATTTACGTTAGGCAACTATCCGCTAGAGTGGGCAACTATCCTCTCTTTGAGAGGTCAAATAAAACAGGTTTTACTCAAAACCTATAATAACTATGTTCTTTATAATAGGCTTCTATAGTAGCTCAAAGACCTATAATTTGATATACACCTTGCAATATTCTTATTTAGCACATATTTCTTTACTATATAGCTTTGTTGAAAAGTGGCGCAACTATCCGGCTTTTACCCTATAGTACCTACCGTGTCCCCAACTGAGACTGAAGGTAATTTTATGGTATTTTACTGCGAAATCATTGAAAAAAAGAGCAATAAAGTCTGTCTATTCACGCACGTATCTGAAGCGGCATCAGCAAAACTTTATAAAATATTCTCAGCACGTCAATTTTCGAATTATTGTTATGCACAGATGCTCGTATTTCTTTGAATCAGTGATTTCATAAATATTTATTCACACATATTCACATTTTACTTCCTGTGGGGTAGACAGAAATAACTGTATGCCATCTGATTCTGTTCTTTTTCCATGTGAACCTTTTAGCCTGTTCTTTTTGTTCTTACTGTTACATTTAGCGCCTTATTGTGAGTTTTTATATAAAATTATTGTTTCATTTATTTACTAACACCATGGAAAGTGAATAATGCTAATTAAGTGGCAAAAAAATAAATAAATTGCAAATCATATTTTGCTATGCCAATATGTACGAGTAGTAGTAAGCCGGAGTAAGTACTATGATGTGCCTTCGGCTTCGTGAGCACTTCTCAAATTTGTGCATAGGTACTTCACGAGCCCCCTCTATTGTCATCAAGTGACCTATTTCTTTTAATCATTAATTTGATTTGACTAGCGAGTTCAATGTTTATAATATAAACATAATATAAGCGTAGAAATCTAAGTATAGCAATAGAGAAATTGATTAATAAATAAAATATATCTGAGATAGGTAACAAATACCCTCTCACGACGAAAATTCGGCAGCTGCTAAGTATTTTTTCATAGAGGCCTTTTATATCCAACTAGCTGACCCGGCGAACTTCGTACCGCCTTAGCGTAGCTTTGATGCAAATCTTTCTGAGAGATTTTCTTTTTATTTTTTTCCGTAAGAACCTTGTACAGAGTATTAGAAAACTACAAAAAAAAATCAGCCAAATCGGTCAAGCCGTTTTCATGTTATCGACATAACATGAAAACGGCCAAAAAACGGGTTTCATTGTTATATATATATAGATATATGTAGCTACATTTTATCCCGAAAAACCAATTGTAGCTAAAACTGGGTTCTAACGAGAATATTATTCCTACCCTTACTACTCATTTCTCTATAACATAATCAAACTAAGTGCTAAGTACATAAAACTAAAACTTTGGTTTGTTAAATTCAAGTTTCTTTGCTGTTGTATGAATAAGGGGATATGTACTCATTGTTATAATTATGATCGACAGCTGTTTTAGAGGAATCTGAAAGGTCTAACTAGTAAAGGAACCTATAACATGCTTTTTATTATCAGAACAGCACAACCTCCAGAAATTCATGAACCTAAATTATAATGTATAGTTTTAGATTGACGTGGGCAGCAAATGTCTGACTATGCCACCTACGTCGGTCCCTGGTACGAGAGTTAGACCCAAGAAGTGCAGGTTTGGCATCGTGGAGGATGACATGCGTGCCAATGGGCTTACTATCATGAATGCACAAGATCGTGTGCCGGAAACTCTGCCGCCGTTGACTCTGTGGTGAAAGTTTTTTTACATAACAATTCTATTTCTAGCCAAGCTATGATTCAAAAAACTGTTTTAAATAGTTTGTCTGTGAACTTGATTGAGTCACTGTATTGAAATATCATTTATTTATTTATATTATACGTAAATACTTGTTTTTGTTCACATATTATTTAAGAGAAATTACCTTAACAGCTTTTTAAATTAATTCTTATTTGTTTCCCGTTTGATCTTCACAGGCAAACTGTTCAACACTTACGGTACTTGTTTGCTTAACCTTCTATCGCCATAATAGTTATGATAATGACGATGATAGATTTATATAGTCATTGCTATAAACTTTATAAGAATCATCATCTAAGACATACTTGATCATGGCACTCGCAACATCGTCGAAATATCAGGTAAACTTATACCTAAACAAACAATACCATATGATGTTAGTCATAATCTATTATTCAAAGGGATATACTAAAATGTGCCGGTAGGTATAACACAAAAGATCATAACTATACCATCAGACCAAGTTTTGGCCATTTGCATAGGTATATGACACGGGGCACCACACTTTGTCATAAACTTCTGGCCATTTCTGTTTACGACACATTATGAGATAAACATTTGGCCATTTGGGATTTAGTAAATTATGTCTATAATACTTATGTTACGTAGCTTGCACTACGTTAATGTAGTCTAAGATGTTTATTAGCCTTTTGCGTTGTATAGTTGTTGAAATTGCAGTTGTAAGTGTGTAGTAAACGATTACTGATTATACATAACATAACATAAACTCACGTCTATATCCCCGAAGGGGTAGGCAGAGGTGCTAGCACCCACATTTCGCCTTTATGTTTAGGGCCCATTGTCATTAACCGGGCACTTATAAACCTGCGGTAAATACACACATAACTTCGAAAATCATCGAAAAGTCATTGGTGTGTGCCATGGTAAGACCAGGGATCGAGTCCGAGATCTCGTCTCAGCAGTCCATTACCATACCACTAGGCTACCGCGGTACGTACATTACTGATTAGTCCTATATACTCGTAAATCAATTATATGCATGAATACGAATATTGTATTATTATATTGTATACACGTTCTAATTACCATAGACAATTTGGCAAGGAGCTAGGTATTTGATACTAAGCCCATCCGGCATTATAAAAAAATCTTTAAATATTATCGTTATATCATTTTGTTCATAGCGCAAAAGTTTTACTTAATGCTGCATTAATTGCGGTTAAGTTATGCCATGTTCTATAAAAGGTAGGTATCTACCAGATGATTACATCAAGGGCTTTGACCTTGAAAATATTGATTTGGAATTGGAATTTACCCGAAATGGTATTTTATTCATTGATATGATATTGATTCTTTTTTATACCACTTACGTGGCAGACAAATACGCGGCCCACCTTTACAACCCCGGGGACGGGGGGAGGGGAGAAGGTTAAAAGTGTCCCTGTGCGACAGCACTGACAAGTGCAGAAGACAAAGAAGGGTTTCTAGGTCTTCCCACTGACAACACAGTACCTCTCCAGTGAGCTCTGGCTACCTTACTCACCCTCAGAAACCCTACATAAGGTTATTATTAGCCGCGTTATTCTGTAGGGCGGAGGTACCTACTTCCCCAGTTGAAGAGCTCAATTAGGACGGGGGGGGGACTTCATATTATCTTGCGCACAATTCGTAAGATTGTGCGCAAGATAATATGAAGTTAAGAATTTATGCGCGTATTTTGAGGTTTTAAAAATGATAGTAGCTCTGTTTTCTTTTTGTGTGGTATTATTTTTATAATCGGGCACATATATGGTCCTGATCAGCTCCTAAAATTTTTCTGGTAGTTCAAAACTAGTGATGTAATAGTATATTAATGTATTCTTATCACCTACGTACGTCTTTACCTACTCGGCCGCCTCCTTCTCCTATTTTTTGAAATCTACTATCACATTCTAGAAGATTATAGATTAGTGTCTGGTATTTATTTTATATTCTACTACAAATATAACATCGAATCGAGAAAGTGATGTTTTAGTTATTTCTTGTATATTTCAAGAATGCTCCGTCATGTGGTAAATCTGATAATGTATTTGTATTCAAAGCGGCATTTTCATCGTGTCCAAAGGGATAGTTTGGCGCTTTGAATTGGTTTTTTATCTGCCTTGCGTCTGTGGTATGAGTAGCCTGATTTTCTGAGAAAATCTGAAGCAAATATTCGAAATTAGGGTTAAGAAAAATATCTTGTGATATAAAAGTTGGGTTTGATATTTATAAAGATGGCAGGCAGGTACGTGATTTCTTTAAGGAATTTATAAATTACAAATAAGACTGCAATAGATTAAGAGCAGCACGTGTGTGACGCCTCTGGTGTTGCAAACGTCCATAGGCCACGGTGACCGCTTCCCATCAGGTGGGCCATGTGCTTGTCTGCCACCTAAGTGGTATAAGAAAAAAGAATCCTCCTTTCATGTCGTGGTCACCAACTATAACAACTATATATGTATTACCAATATGTGGACGGAATAATCTTAAATATATACGGGACAACGACTCACTGCGTATTCACATATACCTAAATACCTACCCGTATTTTACCTTTACCTTTCTTAGTAAACCTAGGCAAAAAATGGTCCAAAATCGGGTCTATACATCCTATCTATTTAAAATAAAAATATGTACATTCCGATAAATTTTATAGCTCAGGGGATTTGAGGCAAGCCCTTTATTAAACTAAAAGGTTTTAATGCTGAAGTTGTCAAAGTATTCATTGCAAATGTAAAATAGTATTCAAAATCTAAGTCAGGTTGTAGTTAAAGAATACCTAATGTAAACAAATTTAATAAAACAATTTGGAATACAATTATCGTTTCTTGGTTTTATCCCGGATACAATACGAGGGCGCAATTTGTATTTTTTCATATAAATGTTTCTTATTTGTTTCATGATTTTGAAACAAAATTCGTGAAGTGTTTATAAAGAAGAAAAGAAATAATGAATTGTAAGATTAAAATTGGAAAAAGACATTTTGCAATACATACATTAATTAATTATAAAGTATAAATATCATCGCCATCTAGCGGCAGCAAGACCGAAGGGAATATTTAGCATATCTTCAGATTCGCATTTCTACAGATTCGCATTTTTTTCGGATTCGCATCTCTTCAGATTAGCATCTCTTCAGATTCTCATTTCTTCGGAGTCTCACTTATTCAGAGTACAGTTAAATAAATAATACACTCCGGAATGGTTATATCTTCTCCAGATATGCATTTCGGAATGATTTCGTATTGCTCTAGATCTTTACTTGACCTTTTAGGCTCAGAATTATTCTTTTTAATTTTGAAATCTTGCCACTTAAAAAAAAAGAATTAAAATTAAAATTTTCTTCATAATTTAAATTTACATTAAACCATCCAGCCACACGGGATCACAAAGGTTAAACTCGTTAGATGCAATCTCTTTGCATTATTTAATGAATCAAAAATAAGTTCAGGGGGTACGTTGGTCCATTGCCTACTTTTTGCATCACCTGTACAAATATGGTGAAAAGAGACTCCGAAGAAATGAGAATCTGAAGAGATGCTAATCTGAAGAGATGCGAATCCGAAATAATACGAATCTGTAGATATGCTACTAATTCAACAACCCAACGAGAGGATCCCTTTGTGTCGGAGGCACATATTACCACAGAGAACCTTGTTCCTTCATTATATTACTGATAACGATGTACGATTCAACTAATATGATCATGTTGGTGTTACTGAAAATAGGTATTTAGATATTTTCTGAAATATTCACTCTAAGTGCAATCTGATTTGTGGTAATAACTTGTACTAAAATCGGTGTTATTCTTTGAACTATCCTATCTAAGTTCCATATATCTACTAATCCTATGTAGCGCTAAGCCGAATGATAGCACGCGTGTGCTAAATCCCAGAGATTATTTTTTTTTTTATTTTTTTTACTTATTTAATAATCATCTACAACCATTATTACAGGCCTAAAATACCCAATGCAATGGGAGTAGGATAATTTAAAAACCAACGTACAATAATTATCTACACAAGTGACTATAAATGGCATCTGAGAATTCACGCCGCGAACAGGAAAATATATCCACTATATCAGATTTTAAAATTATATACTCTGATGATTCTATCCGTGTGGTGACGTAGAAAGAATATTACTACCCCATCTTATGAGAAGGTAAGAGGTGACTAACGAAGAAATACGCATATGATATCACTGCGAGAGAAACCAAAGCTTTCCAACATTGGGAGACATAGAGTAGGTATTTTCAAAAAACCCTAGTAGTATTTTGTGGAACGGTGCTGACAAACTTCATACTTTCTCAATGATTTGTAATAATTTATACGGGAACTCCATTTTCGCCAACAGTGTTACATTTATATACAACAGATATTAAATATTAGAACAGATAAAATAATCGGTTCAAGGCTAAAAATTCTTTTGAATGAATGACGAATATAGTCACTGATCACTAACTCATTCGAATGAATTCTTTGATTTATATGTATCTATTATTAAAGATAAGGACTAATTGTATCTTTGTTATAAAAATAGAATCGAATTTTCATTTTTTACTTCATTAACTGTTTTTAATATCATTCAGCAGTAATTTTTATGGGTTGCAAAGAGAAACAGATAGAAATACGCGGCACCGCGGGCGGCAGCTAGTTTATAATAAAAAGGAACTTTAATATAGTGACATTTAGAATTATAGTAACACAAGAAAAATAATTTTCAAATTTTCTATAACCTATGTATTGTAATATTCAAAACTCAAAGACGACGGGCGTTGACAATTTAAGTATTTTTTTTTAATTCATTGAACTATAAGGAATGTTTTTATGTAGCAACGGGAACTACGGGCAACAGCTAGTACTTAATAAATAAATATATATCATAGAAAATGAGTTCTGAATTAGCTACGTGCCTAGATAGTTCCAATTATCACCTGTCAACGTGATTTCTTCGTGGTATATTCTATTTCGTTTGTTCTAGTTTGCCACGCATTATTTCACAAGATAGCACATATTTGTACATTTATTACTTACGCATATTTTTTATATTATTTTCTTTTACAAATATATTTATTTTATTTTCTCTTATTCCTACTTCTTTTATAGTTATGTATAATACTGTTTTTATATTATAATAATTATGACTACTACTATCATAAGATATTATTATGACAAGCTACTGTCCATCCCAAGGTTGCCTGGAAGAGATCGCTTCTAACGATAAGGTCACCCATTGTACATTAGAACAATTGTTACCCTCACTTGCCTACTCGTATTTGATGTATTTTGGTGTACAATTAAGACTTATCCATCTATCTATTTATATAAACTTACCTCTGTCAAATTATACTAATGCAACTATTTTTAGATTGATACTATTAAAAATACACTTGCAAGTTAAATTATATGAACCATTCACTTCTTTGTTATGTTTCCGTACAAAATTCTTTTCAAATTATTAATAAACTATACACACAATAATATGCAACCACATTATACAAAACAATGTGCTGTTATCAATGACGATGGTAACTGATTATGATAATTACACTGATTTGATAACACGAAATCCACAAAGTGTAAGGAAATCGATTAGATATTAAATAGATATAATTTGATAATAACAATTCCTTGGAAAAAGGTAAGTTCTTAATTTAAAACATGTAAATGACGTATACCCTAATAATAGCTCGCACAATAAGTAAGCTGAATTTGGGCCACATTTGCCGAAGTATTGATGGCCTTTGGAGCTAAATATTTCTAAAGTGAAGACCTCGAATCGACAAAGGGGTAAGACGCCCCACCAGCAAGCCGTATGAACGACATGAAAACGAAAATTTTTATTTATTTATGGTACGTCAATTTGACTTCACCTCGCCTGATGTTAAGCTGAAGGCAAAGTCTCATGAAAGAGGGTCACCATTGCAAACACGTTCAGTGCTACAATAGTGGCGCTCAGCTTGACGACTTCATCAGATGCTTTTTCACGCCCCGCTTAAAGACCCGGGATTATATTTTCTATTTCGTGATATATTATCTAATTGGTAGCGTAAAGCGGAGCATTCTGTTGTTCAGCAGTGGCCTGCAGTACGTTCATTATTTGAAATGACGTTTATTAACTTGACAGATTTTGACTATTGATTGCACCATGGATCGTAATTATTTACTCAGTATGAAGGTATTCAATGTTGGCGCTAGGTAGGTGCGTCCGTCAATATAGGTATCAAATAAAAGGGCTGGACCAAATCGATCAAATTATAAAGTAAAAATTAAAAAAATTAAATTGAAAATTTCAAAACCTACAAAAAGTCATAAATGTTAATATAAATAGTTCATGCGTTGTCATGAACCTTAGATCGTTTCGAATACATCGCTCCTTGAATACAAAAGGGATACAAATGGGAATTCATAAATTTTACAGGACAGGCAAAACAAATTTTTAAAAGTGTTTTTTTGAAATATTTTATGTCTTTATTTTTTTAATATAAGATGTTAATATATCATTAGATGCGTATTTATTAGACCTATCTATGTACATTATGACCTTTCTAATAGGTGCTACTCATTATGATAAAAATACACAAAAGTCCCTTTTGTATTCAACATTTGAATCAATATCATGAAAATTATTCCAAAAATAAACACAATTTTATAAAAATAACTGCTTTAATATAACCTTGATTTGAAAATGTATTAAACACTTTCATCTTATTACTAAGTGAAAATAGGTGAAATCTAAACCATACAATTTTAGGTACTTGTTGTTCAAATAATTGAGATTACCTTGGTACGTGACTATTATTCAGTGAAATTAAACACCTTTCCAAAACTTTTTTATTATAAATTTGTAGAATTTTAACTAAACAAGAAATAAAACTATAATAATCGTATCAAATATTAATATATCAATCAATCAGCCTATCGCAGTCCACTGCTGGACATAGGCCTCTCCTAGTGTGCGCCACTGCTCCCTATCCTCTGCCTTCCGCATCCAGTTTGTCCCAGCCGCCTTTCTCAGGTCATCAGTCCATCTGGCTAGGGGGCGTCCTACCTTCCGTTTGCCTTCTCGCGGTCTCCACTCTAGGACTCGTTTGCTCCAGCGGCCATCGGTCCTCCGGCAGATGTGGCCAGCCCACTGCCACTTCAGCTTGGTTATTCTGCGAGCTATGTCTGTAACTTTAGTTCTTTGTCGGATGACCTCATTGCGAATTTTATCCTTCAAAGAGACTCCAAGCATAGCTCGCTCCATGGCCCGCTGAGCGACTTTCAATTTGTGGACTAACCCCACCGTCAATGTCCACGTTTCGGCACCGTAAGTCATAACAGGCAGAACGCACTGGTCGAAGACTCTTGTTTTTAGGCATTGTGGTAGGGGGGAGGAGAAGACCCGACGCAATTTGCCAAACGCTGCCCAGCCCAATTGGATCCTTCTGGCTAGTTCTTTCTCGAAGTTGTTTCTACCAAGTTGTATGGTTTGCCCCAGGTAGATATATTGTTGAACAACTTCGAGTGTGGCCCCATCGACGGCAATCGGTCTCGGTATAACGTGTTCATTGAACATAACCTTGGTTTTGTCCAAGTTTACACCAAGGCCGACGCGTCGAGAGGATTCGTTTAGGCCGTGCAGCATTTCGCCCAGCTGCTCCAGCGACTCCGCAACTATGACGATATCGTCGGCGAACCGAAGGTGCGAGATGTACTCGCCGTTTATGTTTATACCCCGCCCAGTCCAATCCAGTGTCTTGAAGACGTCCTCCAATGCGTTGGTGAATAGTTTGGGAGATATAACATCTCCCTGTCTCACTCCACGATGGAGGCTAATTGGCTTCGTCTTCTGGTCTTGGTGCTGGACGGACATCGTGGCGGTACTATATAAGCATCTCAGCACTTCGATATATCGCCAATCGACACGGCACCGCTGTAGGGCATCCAGAACAGCCCAGGTCTCGATGGAGTCGAAGGCTTTCTCGTAGTCCACAAACGCCATACACAGCGGCCGATTGTATTCTTGGGTCTTCTCTACAATCTGCCGTATGGTATGTATGTGGTCCACGGTGCTGTAGCCTTTTCGAAACCCAGCCTGCTCTGGTGGCTGGAACTCATCGAGCTTGCCTGCGAGACGATTTGTGACGACTCTCGAGAACAACTTGTAGACATGGCTCAGGAGTGAAATGGGCCTGTAGTTCTTCAATAAGGTCTTATCGCCTTTTTTGAAGAACAGCACCACCGCACTCCCGCTCCATGCCCTTGGTGTTAAGCCCTGCTGAATGACGGAGTTAAAGAGGCTCGCTAGCTCTTTCAGGATTGGGATCCCGCCCGCTTTCAAGAGCTCAGTAGTAATTCCGTCCTCACCAGGGCATTTGTTGTTCTTCAGTTGCCTGAGAGCCGCCTCTATCTCACTCTGCTCTACATCGGGTATCTCCTCGGTGTAGTGGCGCGTCAGTGGGGCTCTGTGGTCATCATCACTGTGTCCCGTCGGTTTGCTCATCCGTGATGCATACAGCTGTCCATAGAATTTCTCTATCTCCCCGAGGATCTCGAACCTTGAGGCGATCATTTTACCATTCTCAGTTTTGAGTTTCGTCAGATGGGGTCTCCCCAACTGCTGTGCGAACACTTTTGAGCCCCTGTTTTGCTCAATCGCCTCCTGGATGGTGCGTGTGTTGGAGCGTCGGAGGTCGCGTCGTATCAGCTTTTTGATTTGCTGGTTTAGAGTTCTCCCATCTGGCGAAGATGACTGAGTGGATGGTTGTTCACGCCTCTTCCTCATAAGTTCGAGAGTCTCAGAAGACAGTTTGGACTCGTGCTGTCTGCGTTTTCCGGGAAACAACTTTCGAGACACGTCCTGTAATGTTTTGACCACTGTGTCGGTTTTCTCGTCAATGTCGCTAGTGGTTTCCAGCGTTGCGAAACGATTTTGAAGTTCCAGTTGAAACTTTTCAGACCCTAGAGCTGCTTGGAGCGGCGTAGGTCGGAGAGTAGACTTCATCATTCGGAATCTTTCAGCCTTGATGTTGATATTCAGAGAGCCTCGGATAAGTCTGTGATCGCTACCAGTTTTGAACTTGTTGATCACAGAGACATCTCTAAATATGTGCTTACTATCCGTTATGAAAAAGTCTATCTCGTTCCTTATCACAGAGTCCCGGCGTTGCCAGGTCCACTTCCTGTGGGGTCTTTTCTTAAAGAACGAATTCATTAAGAAGAGCCCCTGGGCCTCTAGGAAGTTTACTAGCATTTGCCCCCTGTGATTTCTGCACCCCACTCCATAAGGTCCTATTTTTGTTTCGCCGCGTTCTTGTACTCCTACTTTGGCATTGAAGTCTCCCATAACAACGTTGTAGGTAGCCTTGGCGGTGTTGTTCATTGCCTTGGCAATGTCCTCATATACAGCCTCAGCGGTTTCGTCGGGGCAGAGTGAGGTCGGCGCATATACCTGTATCACCTTCAGCGAACGCTTGTTGGTGATTTTTAATATGAGGTACGCTACTCGGTTCGATACACTACCTATTTCAACAACGCTGCTAATAAGGTCCTTCTTGACCAGAAAACCGACGCCTCCCTGGGAGAGCTGATCACCTTCTCGGAAATAGAACAGGTCGCCTGACTCAAGGGTTGTCGTGTCCTCCCCCTGTCTGCGGATCTCGGACAACCCCAGTATATGCCAGTTTATGCGACCTAGTTCTACCTCTAATTCAGCGAGGTGATGGTCCAGCCGAAGTGTACTGCAGTTGTACGCAGCCAGCAGTAATTGTTTTTGGTAGCCTTCTTTCTCCCGGGGATTCTTAGCACCCCCCGCCCCGCCGTTACCCGAACCGCTACCTTGGCTGGGGATAGCGGGGCCACCGGGAACTGGGGGCCTTTCAGTGTCGTCTCGATTCATGCTAGGAGGTGTTTGGCCTACTATTGCCACGCTGGCCAGACGGGTTGGCAAAGGGTTTTGTCTCAAGTTTTCCTTCTCTTTAGGTCGTTTCGACCTTGGCAGGATATTAGCCAGAAATAGCAATTGCTCGCCCACAAGGGGGGGGGGGTGAGGAGTTGCCACTTCTGTTGCCCAGGGTGCACCACGTGGAGGTTTCCTAGCATAATACCCCTCACAAACATTAATATATAAATTATATTAATTAATAAATCCTTCAAAGAAATCAGCCGACACACATCACTTCTGTTTCTGAAACGATAATATTAATAACTTATACCTACAAAATATGAGATCAATTCTATTGGCACAGAATCCAGTAGCAAAATATTTCATCCTATTACATTACTATTTATTTCATCATATTACACGGTCTTATAAAGTCAAAATGTTAAATAGTTTAAGGCACTTCTTACGTTAACTATCCTTGATTATATTTTAAAATAGTTATTTAGAATCATAGTTATTTATTATTATCATGTAGGTACTTACAACCCTACTTGTTACTTATCATTATGTAACTTCAGAGTCCCATCTCGCTTCTGAGCCATGTTTATAAACTGTTTTCGAGGGTTATCACAAATCATCTCGAACGCAGGTGTGATGACTTTCAGCCCCCGTGCTAGCCAGCCTTTGATTCGATCGAGACATGGGCAGTGCTACAATCTCTCACCACCGGTACATCTGAGGCGCTGAAGTGTTTGTATAACCACACCACCATGTCAGTTCGAGTACAAAATCAGAGCACAGAGGCGATACTGTTGCAGAGGAGAGTGAGACAAGGAGATGTAATATCTCCGAAGCTATTCACCAATGCAATGGAGGATGCCTTTAAACTTCTGGAATGGAAAGGTCTAGGCACCAATGCTAGTGGCGAATGCATCACTCACTTCGTTTTACCGACGATATCGTGCTCATATCTCACTGGAGAATCTTAACACAATGCTCTAAGACCTCAACTGAGTCTCATAACACGTGGGCCTCAAGATGAATATAGATAAGACTCAGGCTATGGCAAATGCTCGTATTCTAAGGCCCTCCCCAGTATTAGTTGGAGGCTCGAACTTCGAAGTTTTAAATAAATAGGTCCATCTTGGATAGATGGTCCGATTAGACGGGTCAAACTTCGAGACGGAAGTCAATCGTTGAATCCAACTTGGCTGGGCAGCGTTAGGGAAGTTACACAGCGTATTATCGTCCAAAAAACCTCAGTGCTTAAAGACGAAAGTATTTAATCAGTGCGTATTGCCAGTGATGACTTATGGCGCCGAGACGTGGACACTCACTATGGGCCTCATAAGAAAGCTCAAGATCACACAGCGAGCTATGGAAATGGCTATGCTCGGAATTTCTCTGCGAGATCGAATCAGAAAGGAGCAGATCCGTAGACGAACGAAAATGATTGACATAGCCTACAGGGTCCGTAAGCTGAAGAGCAGAGCAAGTGGATGGGGCACGTAGCAGTGGACGTCCTATGACTGAAATGATAATGATGATGATTCATTGTGTAAGAAATCTGTAATAAAAAAAACAAATTAACAGTTATGACATCACAATATCTCACTCACACTCTGAGTAAGAGTCTAATACTAGTTTAATATTCACAAAAGAAAAAGTTTTAACATTCGCTCTATGCTCGTAGATAACAAGCAAACATTTTTATGGTTTTATAGTAAAAATCAATGAATTAATAACAAATGAAACAGAATTATAACAATAAAATGGCAATTTTGATTTAAAAGTATGTAATAGAAATTAAAATCATTTTTATACACAACGGCCATATTTCTGAACTTCCTAATTTAGCACGCTAAAAATAATAATTTATTGCAGTATAGTTCACTGCCAAAAGGATGTATTTCAAAAATGACTCTATTGTTTTATATAAATGATTACAATTACTAAATGTTAAGATGCAAAAGAGACGTTTTCAAAAATATGGCACTTTTGTATTACAAAATATGATTGAGTTTGAATGCAAAACACGAAATATGGCACTTTTGCATCATAAAATTATCACACTTACCTGAAGTTTTGAATGCAACACAAAAGTATTTTGAATTGTGGCACTTTTTCACATAACTGACGTGGTTTCGTGTAGAATTTCGGGTCACAACTAATAAAGTGGCGGTTTTGCATTGACATTACCTGTCAAAGTGCTCCAATGCAAAAAGGGCGGTAAGTCAGTGTGGCCGTAATAATTGCAATAAAGATGGGAGTTTTTTTTACTGTACAAAATAGACAATTTAGATTTCATTTTTGCAATAAAACGATTTTCAAATATTTTTTATTTGTGGCCCTTTTGTATTCAAGGAGCGTGGGAGTGCTTCACTAGTTAGAGGTCTCCCAATTATTTATTACTTTTTGAAGGTATATTTTGCGTTTTGTAACTTGATTTTTTAGGAACAAAAAAATATAATTTAAAATTTTAGATTTCAAATTAAAAACGGAAACTATGTTAGTTATCAAGTTATTTACTTAAGAAGATTCTTGCTCTTAAGTAATATCATAGTACATAATTATTTGAACGTGTTAATACCTAGTATGTGTATGAAATATAATTTGTTTCAGATATTATCTTTTAATGAAATATCGCTCACATGTCAGTGACAGTCATCGCCAGATATCGTAGGAATTAGACAACAGCAAATGAGAACGTTCTCATCAATAATATTTATTAAATATCGGTCATTTATATATAGTTTTGTCTGTAGCCAATGTTTCGTTATTTACAGTATACCTAAACTTACAATTTCTTATACGCAAATAAATAGTTTAAATATAGGCACAGTTTTTATTACATAATTGTGTAATATATGTACAGTCAATAAAGGAAATACGGTTGCATCGTTACGTACAACTTTATATGAAACTTCATGACATTTAATTTTGGGTTTAATATGATTTTGTGACGTTTCAGGAGTAAGCTCTCGATCTACCGAATCGATTGTGAAAATTATTTTACTAATAGGATGTCACATTATTCAAACATTTACATTAACACAAATATACTCACTACAACTATATACCCGAAGGGATAGGCAGAGGTGCAAGCACCCACATTTCGCCAGTTTATGTTTAGATCCCAATTTAATAGGTGGCGAGCCTATTGCCATTAATCGGACACTTATAAACCTGCGATAAATACACATATAACTTCAAAAAACATCGAAAAGTCATTGGTGTGTGCCATGGTAAAACCTAGGATCGATCCCGATACCTCATCTTAGCAGTCCATTACCCATACCACTACCGCTGTTACTCAGTCACATTATTAATGAGTATCTTAAGCGTATATCATCCCGCAATTCGCTACTCGGTTTCGGTAATTCAGTTTCTATAACATTAATAACAGTATTTGCATAAACAAGTAGCAGGTAATATGTACAAGGCAGGTATACGTACTCTTAGAGGTCGTTGCCCCCTTGTTATCGGTTCTATTTAACGATCTATTGCTTCGTAATAACGTTGTATCCAATTTCAGTTGTACAGTTAATTAAGCAAGCCATTGGCTTTATGCCTTGAGTGAGGGTCTATAAACAAGTGGGTATAATGTAGATGGTAGGACTGTGCATTTATTGACATGATAGGGTCGGACAGGGAAAACATCGATCTTAGTTAATATTGGCGTTAACTTGTAGTATTTTTTTACAGCTGTAAGATGTTTCCCCCGATTTTCATATTCTAATTTTTCTTTCCTTAAGAGCGGGGGCACAAGATGCGTTGCAGGGGCAACTGCGTTGTTTTACTTAGATATAAGTGGTATGTCACACATTGCATTGCAGCACTGCACCGTATAGCCTAGGGATGACGGGTGGAGCTGACTGTCACCCTGGCTAAAGCAAGCCGCCGCGTCTGTGCAAATTGCGTCTCCCCATCCCCAAGGGCTAGATGTGGAGGATAGAACCTGAAAAAAAAAACAGGATTTTCGTCCAAATAATGAACAATTTTCCACTTTACAGGTCCGAAACTGCGGATAGGAGAACAAACTCAAAACATTATTTCTACTTCAAGAACTGAATATACTGTTTAATATTCACTACTATCAAATGTTACGTCTTGATCAAGATAAAACAATGACTTCTTGGCTAATAATTTAACTTGAATTCGTTATTTACATTTAGAGTGAATTCTATTCATGAGCTGAATCATCAGATCGGAATTGATTAGCAATGTTCTCAAAAAATTTAAATACCTTAGCCTTAGTTGCACGATCTTACTTTGACCGTGACAAAGCTGGTTGACCGGTACGGTCAGGTATAAAACGTCATAGCCTTGGTTGTAACTATGACCAGCCACGCTCAAACGTCAAATTCTGTCAAAAACAGAGCTACAAAATCATGGAAAACAAAAATAAGTGGAAGCGGCATGTAGTCGGTACACGCGTGTCATTGTATATGAACGTCATCGATAATATGAACGTTTTTGATAAGAATACGTCTAAACTTTTTCGTAAATATTCAAGCTTTTCAATTCAAAGTATGAAATGCCATAAATACTTTTTTCACTACGGCAGCTCAAACAAGTAAGTTTTACTGCATAACAACAGTGTGCAAAATGCGATTTCGCCCACTGCGTGAGACAAAGTAACTTTTTAATATATATTTTTTATTTTTTCTATAAACAGTGCCAACCATAGATTTTAAAAAGAATTGTTCCGCGATGAACTTTCCAACTACATAATCTGTCCTTTGCCGTCCTTTAGAAAGTTCTTTAAAATATGAAGGTCCAATTTCGAAATTCTAAGTTTGAAAGGTATTTGTAAAACGAATAACCATGTTTTTTATTTAAATTATTTAATATTTTAATGTATTATAACATAACATAAACTCACGCCTATATCCCGGAAAGGGTAGGCCAAAAAAACAATTATTTACTAGTAGAGCACGGTATTATTAACGGTTATGTGTGTGAGTTTTACGACATCGGTTCCGCTACTGCAGCTATCGCGTCGCACTTCTACTAGTTTTTCTGTTCTGTGTACTAACCATAGAGTTAACCAAACCATTACTATCAAACTGTTAAATTTGACGGTGACCGTTGTTTTTGACCATGACCATGACAGATAGTTCGTGCAACTAAGCCTTAGTGCTTTGTTGGTCAACGATGATGATTATGACGACCTCCGTGGCGTGGCGGTAGTGAACGCGACTGCTACGCAGGAGGCGCGGGTTCGATTCCCGCTCAGTGCAAATATTTGTGTGCATGAATATAAATATTTACATTGGTCTGGGTGTTTCTATGTATAATATGTATCATCATTCTCTGAACCTTTTTCCCAACTCAGTTGGGGTCGGCTTTCTATGTATAATATGTATGTATTTAAAAAAAAAAAGTATCTAAGTATGTTTATCCGCATTCTAGAACCCATAACACAAGCTAGATAAACTATGCTTACCATGGTTCTAGATGGCGTTGTGTAGATTGTCCTAGAACATAAAAAAAATATAAATAAAAAAACCTTGATTTGATGCTGACTGTAGGTACCTAGCTGAATGAATATGAATAGTAAATCTAGTCTTCCAGACGTCTCTTTAGAAATCTGGAACCAATAAATTATAGGAAAAGAAAGCAATAGTATGATTTCAGCTAGTTCATTTCAAATATGTATGTATATATAGGTGTGTATAATTATGTATGTGTTTGACTTATTATTATTATTATTTTATTTATATAATATTGTTGCACACCAAACTGCCCAGAAACACTTTTTCTCTCCATCCTATGGTTGCCTGTAAGAGATTGCCGCAGAGCGATTAGGCCGCCAATTGTATTTACCATGTGCAAACATGTATTTGTTCTGTATTGTTTTATCCTTGGTGTACAATAAAGATATATTATTTTTAGTATTTAAATAAATAATAATAATAAATGAACATTTATTAAAAATTTTAAATGTGTGAACAGTGTTCAAACCTAAAAAATCCTTCATTTACTCACTAATTAGTAACATAGTAATAAAATTGAAGAGCTTGATTAGCCTTAATTAAAATTGTATTTGTCTCGCAACTTGTCTTTTCAGTATTCACTGAGAGGAGCTAGACAGGGTTGTTTATATTTGTTAGAAGTTCAAGAAGTCAAACATAAGTTTTTTGTAACAACATGATATATGTTCTGAAACTAACTAAATGTTAATGCCTAGCACGTAATTAATTCCCTATCCCGATACACCACATAGCGGGGAATCGGGTCAAAAATTAAATTTTTCGGTTAGGAATTTATTTTCGGCATACCCATTTTTTAAAAAGTGGGAAATCATAGTTCGCGAAATGTGGGTGTTTAATACACATAATGTATGTATGTAGTATGTAGAAATACAATGTTTAATAAATTTTTAATCTGAACCCAATATAAGTACCTATTGTCGCGAAGCGCATAGGGTTCGATGTGGTAACTTAAATCTGGCTTACCAAATGGGGAATAATGTAGGAAACGCTCGCGATTACAGCTGTTTCTGTCATGGTCTCATCAAGTTTACCTGTGGACAATAAAGGCATCTGTTATTCCATGAAGGAATAAGCTGAGTTATTATTACAAGACTCAATAAGTCCCAGTTGGACAAAATTTAGATCATTTATAATTAGCAATGTCCTAACTGACATTGATACAAAACATAGACAGGAGGAAATGATAAATACTACGCAATCAAACTAGTCCCAAATAAGTACATACCTCTTGACTGAGCTACATCATACACAGTGAATGATTATGGCACGTAGCTCCGAGTTGTTCAGTGCACGACTACTCTCGTGCACCTAGACTGCGTAGGACCGAAGTCTCAAAACATTAATGTTCAGCAACGTTTCAGGATACATATGAGGGTCCTGAACTGAAGCGGAACACATTCGTAATTTCAGCAACCTCCGGGACTGAGGTAAGGGTCCCGGATCGGAGCTGAACACGCTTCTCCTGTTTTTTACTTAATTTATAATAATATTTATACTCAGCCTTTTATCCAGCGTAGAGCGACGACAGTCTCCGACGTGCAGATAATTAGGTCACGTTCTAGTACGAACAATACGGTTCTCTGATTGACTTCGATACTTCTCATATTTCATTTCTCTTAGATATTTGGTTTACACAATGCAATAAATCTCATAAATGCAGACCAATTCTTCCTTTATTACTGAATGTCTATACTTGACATTTGTCAAATAAAATAGCATAAATTTGAAATCTGCTAAACGGCCAGCTATTTCAAACAACGAGTCTGAATGATAAAAAGTTTGTAATTCGTGAAGTAATCTTCACGACACTCCCAACAGAAGGGAAAAGCAGAATGAAAAGTCGTTTCCGGCATCTGCACATCGTGACTAGAAGTCACGAATGATAAAAAGTTTGTAATTCGTGAAGTAATCTTCACGACACTCCCAACAGAAGGGAAAAGCAGAATGAAAAGTCGTTTGCGGTATCTGCACATCGTGACTAGAAGTCGCGACACTCGCGGCGGAATGAGATGAAGTTTTCATTTCGTACCTACTCTTAATTTTATTTTTTTTTTTGGTGAGCGCGAAAAAACATATTTTTATAACTTTTACAGAGTTTATAATCGGTCCCGTTTATTTTAAATACCAATTTAGCTTTACTATCACACATTAAATTAATTTGAAGATGTTCTAATCCGTTTATTTACTGGTTGTCACAAAACATTTTATTAGGTACTAAGATTGCAAAATAATTGTCAAGATATCATTCCATGAGTTAGGTCTTCAAATATAACTCGATCATTATCTATTGAAGTGTTCATACAATTTGCTGATTTAAAACATAAATTACGACGCATTTAAAATATTATCTGATTCCAAAACTAGTGGGTATTAAATCATTTTTTTTTTTTTTTTTTACACGGTACTTTTGGTCAGAATTAATATATTTTTGAAAAGAAAAAAAAAATAATTATTTTTGGTTAAAACGTCAGAAAAACATTTTTAAAAAGAAATTTAAGTTTGTCAAATTTAATGTCAGAACAATAACACGAAATTCACATAAAGACAGCACAGAAACAGCTGTAATCGCGAGCGTTTCCTACATTATTCCCCATTTGGTAAGCCAGATTTAAGTTACCACATCGAACCCTATGCGCTTCGCGACATGGTGGAGATGCTGTACCTTAACACTGGTTTAAGGCTAAAATTCATTCCGAATATTTTGAGTAAAACAGAGTGTCGCGACTTCTAGTCACGATGTGCAGATACCGCAAACGACTTTTCATTCTGCTTTTCCCTTCTGTTGGGAGTGTCGTGAAGATTACTTCACGAATTACAAACTTTTTATCATTCGTGACTTCTAGTCACGATGTGCAGATGCCGGAAACGACTTTTCATTCTGCTTTTCCCTTCTGTTGGGAGTGTCGTGAAGATTACTTCACGAATTACAAACTTTTTATCATTCAGACTCGTTGTTTGAAATAGCTGGCCGTTTAGCAGATTTCAAATTTATGCTATTTTATTTGACAAATGTCAAGTATAGACATTCAGTAATAAAGGAAGAATTGGTCTGCATTTATGAGATTTATTGCATTGTGTAAACCAAATATCTAAGAGAAATGAAATATGAGAAGTATCGAAGTCAATCAGAGAACCGTATTGTTCGTACTAGAACGTGACCTAATTATCTGCACGTCGGAGACTGTCGTCGCTCTACGCTGGATAAAAGGCTGAGTATAAATATTATTATAAATTAAGTAAAAAACAGGAGAAGCGTGTTCAGCTCCGATCCGGGACCCTTACCTCAGTCCCGGAGGTTGCTGAAATTACGAATGTGTTCCGCTTCAGTTCAGGACCCTCATATGTATCCTGAAACGTTGCTGAACATTAATGTTTTGAGACTTCGGTCCTACGCAGTCTAGGTGCACGAGAGTAGTCGTGCACTGAACAACTCGGAGCTACGTGCCATAATCATTCACTGTGTATGATGTAGCTCAGTCAAGAGGTATGTACTTATTTGGGACTAGTTTGATTGCGTAGTATTTATCATTTCCTCCTGTCTATGTTTTGTATCAATGTCAGTTAGGACATTGCTAATTATAAATGATCTAAATTTTGTCCAACTGGGACTTATTGAGTCTTGTAATAATAACTCAGCTTATTCCTTCATGGAATAACAGATGCCTTTATTGTCCACAGGTAAACTTGATGAGACCATGACAGAAACAGCTGTAATCGCGAGCGTTTCCTACATTATTCCCCATTTGGTAAGCCAGATTTAAGTTACCACATCGAACCCTATGCGCTTCGCGACATGATCCCAGCATCTCCACCATGTCGCGAAGCGCATAGGGTTCGATGTGGTAACTTAAATCTGGCTTACCAAATGGGGAATAATGTAGGAAACGCTCGCGATTACAGCTGTTTCTGTCATGGTCTCATCAAGTTTACCTGTGGACAATAAAGGCATCTGTTATTCCATGAAGGAATAAGCTGAGTTATTATTACAAGACTCAATAAGTCCCAGTTGGACAAAATTTAGATCATTTATAATTAGCAATGTCCTAACTGACATTGATACAAAACATAGACAGGAGGAAATGATAAATACTACGCAATCAAACTAGTCCCAAATAAGTACATACCTCTTGACTGAGCTACATCATACACAGTGAATGATTATGGCACGTAGCTCCGAGTTGTTCAGTGCACGACTACTCTCGTGCACCTAGACTGCGTAGGACCGAAGTCTCAAAACATTAATGTTCAGCAACGTTTCAGGATACATATGAGGGTCCTGAACTGAAGCGGAACACATTCGTAATTTCAGCAACCTCCGGGACTGAGGTAAGGGTCCCGGATCGGAGCTGAACACGCTTCTCCTGTTTTTTACTTAATTTATAATAATATTTATACTCAGCCTTTTATCCAGCGTAGAGCGACGACAGTCTCCGACGTGCAGATAATTAGGTCACGTTCTAGTACGAACAATACGGTTCTCTGATTGACTTCGATACTTCTCATATTTCATTTCTCTTAGATATTTGGTTTACACAATGCAATAAATCTCATAAATGCAGACCAATTCTTCCTTTATTACTGAATGTCTATACTTGACATTTGTCAAATAAAATAGCATAAATTTGAAATCTGCTAAACGGCCAGCTATTTCAAACAACGAGTCTGAATGATAAAAAGTTTGTAATTCGTGAAGTAATCTTCACGACACCTATATTAAGTTGTCAATGACATAACTTACAATATGTCTGTATTGTCCAGCCATTGGAATATTAATGTAATAATACTTACTTGATATATAAGTAGGTTTACAGTTCCCAGGGGTCAAATTTCACATACCTACGTTATGTTTAAGTGATTGATTCATTAGAATTTGTTAAACTGCTTTTGTCTTTGATTTTATGCTCGTTAGACAATTTGATTACAAATATCGTATTTGGACTGTACATATACACTTCGAAGGATTTACAAGAAAAATAAATTACAGGAATTTCAGGAATCTGATTATAGCCTAAAATATCTGTAACTGAAATTCGAGTTGACCTACTCACTTAAACCGTTAACTTAGGCCGTTCTTATATTAGGCAACTAGAAAAAACTGCACTTTCATCAATTTTTATGCCATCAATCCCACGGAATCCGCCATCCTGCCGATGTTTTTTGAAAGTTTCTGATTGGTTGTTGAAATTCGGCAACTCCACTTGACTACTCGAGTTTCGTTTGTTGCCTAAGGGATCGGGATGCTTTTTCCTGATCCTAAACACCTAGTACTTTTAGCACGATTTCCTACATTTTTGTTACGATTCTGTCTGATATTCAACATGCCTGATAGTGAGACTATGAAATGTGTGTAACTAGTACCGATATATCTTCATTGATATCATGAGGATATCTTGGTACTACCAAGTTCTTTTGTGCTCATATCTTTCAACATAACCGTATGTCATGGATTTATGTTTTGTTTTTCGAATTCCAAATATGAAGAGTTATTAGATTCAAAGGAAAATAAATTCGACTAATATTTATTGTATTATATAAGTTAGTTAAACTCGGAATAGTCTGTGGAAGTAGGTTAAAGTGCGGTAGTGGTGGCGCTAGGGACCAAACTGAGAACATGTTTATCCTACATACAATATCCTTTATCTACTATGTGAAGGAGAAAGTTGTACAGATAAATTTAATTATCCTAATTAGATTTCAAAGGCAACTACAGAAGGGAAGGGAACAGTTGGTTACTTTTTGGCGATAACTGACAGTAATATTAGTAAGACAGCCCCTGTGGTAAGGTGGTAGTAAACGCGACTGCTAAGCAGGAGGCGCGGTTTCGATTCTCACTCAATGCAAATATTTGTAAGCATAATGACTATTTGAAATGGTCTGGTCTTGCCTTGTAAAGCACGTTTGTTATACAACATTATCTATGGAAGTCGTTACAGGTAGTTGGAGCTCTAAACTGCATTACAGTTGCTTATTCATTCCAGGATGATGTTGAGCGAAACTCATCATTCTCTGAACCTTTTCCCATCTCAGTTGGGGTCGGCTTTCCAGTCTAACTGTGATGCGGCTGAACTTTGATATTTTCCATGAAGCGACTGCCACCCGACCTCCACAACCAATGGTCCAATGACCAATGACGATATCGAAGTTCCAAGTTAGACTGCATGGTTGGACTTTTGAGGGCTCCAACTACCCGTAACGACAGCCATAGATTTTTATGGCAACTGGGATCGACGGCTTAACGTGCTCTCCGAGGCACGACCAGACCAGTGCAAACACCCATATTCATGCATATAACTTTTTCACTGAGCGGGGATCGAACCCGCGCTCCGAGCGTAGCAGTCGCGTGCACTACCGCCACGCTACGGAGGCTGTCTAGTTAAGCGAAACCGTATACTATAAATGTATGTTCCAAAAATACTTAATATGACGTAACTAGTGTTGTGTTCATTTTATTCAAGTTGCCATACGCAGACACTCACATTAAGTACCTACATCGTCAAGTTTCCACTCGTACGTGATATCTGTCATACATCACTTCAAGACCAATCACACATGGTTAGTGGGTATTAGCGGGTACCCTTGATCGACTGAACCAGACCTTGTTTAAGTAGGCCAATGGTGCCAATTCTACTGTTAAAAAACTTTCTAAACTAGACTAAAATTTTGTAAAATATTAGACGAAGGAATAAGAAGTATACCTCATCACTACATAGTATAAAACAAAGTCGCGTCCGTATGTTTAGATCTTTAAAACTACGCAACGGATTTTGATGCGATTTTTTAATAGGTAGAGTGATTAAAGGGAAAGTTTTATATGTGTATAACATCATGCTACAACCAACTGGTGCGGAGCAGAAGTGAAAAATGTTGCAAAAACGGGGTGACGCAGTCGAAGTTGCGCGGGTCGGCTAGTTATAATACAAAGCTGTTTATTTGAAGTTTAAAGGAAAAATAAATACATACCAGTATAAACAAAGACATTAGTATGATAAAATAATGAAAATTAGACAGTAAAAATCTTTATAGCCTCATTTCGACAGCTATCAGTAATGACCAATCGAAAAAAAAAACCTTTCTTTTGAAACAGATAGGTTTGTCTTTTTGAAAGAAAAAAATCAGGTTTGACTCACTATAATAATAAGTTGATATTTATAACGTGGCGTAATTGGGTTAGATACTTAAATGAATTATTTTATGTAAACCGAATTTGTGGAATAAAGGTTGATTATGAATTTATTGTTTTACTAGCCTATGTCCGCGGCTCCGCCCGCGTGGCTTTCGGTTTTCGCGATCTAAGCGCCATCTGTGCAACTTAAATTCTATATTACTAATCATAACTCTGGTACTATTTAACGGATCGTAATCAAACAAGTGTAAGATTTTAAGTTGGACCAAACCCCTTCAAACAAAAAAACTACCTCGAAATCCGTTCAGTAGTTTTTGCGTCCATCGCGGACAAACATAGACTGTTTACAATTATATTATAATATAGTATAGTATAAAAGACATATTTTCTTTTGGTATGAAGAATGAAGGTAATTTAGAGAATTTAGTCTAGTAATCGAAATCCAGAAATCAAAACCACTCTTCATAAAAAAACTGAAAAAGCATTACATGGAGCAACAGTGTAATATTTGTATCTAACAGCATTGATCTGATTGTATTTTGTTGTCATATTTTATTTTATTTTAATTTTTTATTTATTTTTATTTTAATTTATTATGCCCATATACCTAGTGTATTTATGTGTAGTGTATGTGTATGTATGTATGTGTGTATTGTTGCATGCATTATTATCACGGCTCACTGGAGCATGGGTGTGTTCCACTAACACACCGGGCCCTGTTTTTTGCACCCCTTTCTGTTCATGTGATAGATAAAAACAGTAGGTACCTGCATTACAAGGAAATATACTTAATTTTGGTTCACATAGAGTATACTACCTAATATTATTCTTTATACTTACGCGGAGAGGTGATATGGAAGTCAGCTAGGAGATGCATGGCAATTTGTCTAGAATTCACATGGTGGGTC
This sequence comes from Pelosia muscerda, assembly GCA_963691645.1. NCBI lineage: Eukaryota > Metazoa > Arthropoda > Insecta > Lepidoptera > Erebidae > Pelosia > Pelosia muscerda. The sequence continues at coordinate 10,910,281 of OY829114.1, read as the reverse complement.
GCGTGGGGAGCGCCCGGTGCGCCGACGGGTCCTGGCTCCCCCGGAACAGCATTAGCCCTCACTGTAACCTGAAAGAGTGGATGTTGACCTGAGTGATTTTATATAAACTTACATACTGCGAAATCAAATCAATTGACCATAATTATAATAGAAATGAGTCTCCTCCTTACTTCAGGGTATGTACACTTTACTAATGGAATATGGGCTGCTGTTTTTTTTCTGGGGATCGGGATCTCGTCGGTGGTAGGGGGGTCTGCCTTTGTTTCGCAGTTCTCCTTTTTGCCGTGTATGTGCTTGGGCTGGGCTCAGTGACATCCTACTTTATGGCTCTGTAAATAATTATAGGTAATTTTAATCTGTTCTTTGAAGATATTTTTGTGGACGCTAAGTAGGCTATAAGATTGTACAAGTGGGTTATAATTTGTACGTACGAATGTCAATAGGCATATGAATAATACTATTATGCCGGCTGGACGGCATGGTTGCGCGCGAGTGTGTCTTGCCTCGGCCGAAGCGTCGAAAATGGCGTCCCGTCAGTCGCGTGTTCGTTACTATAACGTTAATTGTACTTACCGATTTGTGTAGATGTCAATGAAGCTATAGAAACATACACATTGTCTTGCGTTCTGTAATGCAATGTTTTGCGGAAACACTGGATGTACTCGTCTTTATATTGCTTTGTATTGTTTTAGAGATAGGATTATATTAGTTCTTACCTCGTTTTTGTAAATGAAATTATGTTCCGGGACAGTTGTTGTTTGCCACAGTATTAAACGATGTTGTAACTGTTGTAACAATTATCCGCCGGATGGCGCAACTGCGTGATGCGTCACCAGGTTGGTTGCTAACGAAAACCAGCGCTTGGTGTAGTCTACACTTTGTTGACTACATCACAGCACATAGCTGAGCGGCGACCAGTTTTGGCAGCTGCAGCGCATATAATAAAAAATACAACCATTGTACTTAAAACTTAGGCGACTAACAGGTAAATTTTGTAAACAATGGGCCACTAAATTTTATACGCGTATTTGTTTGTTTATGTCTATTGTTTACAAAATGGATCCATAATCCATAGATTATATAATAATCATGATGTCATTCATAGACTAAGTTTACGAAGTCAGTTACGTGTAAGCCGAAATGTTGTTTTGTGTGTGCTGCAGCATGTTGAAAATAAATTATTTTTTCTTTCTTTTTTCTTTTTTTTCTTAAAAATTATCTGTGCGGTAACGGAGAAAGAATATCTTCACCTCATTCATCCTAAGGGAGTCGCAATTGTCGACTAACGGACGTAGACGCTATCACTGCGAGAGAATAATAGCGTGGAATAGCTAGCCAGGATGGAAGCAGTAGGCCAAAGACTCCCAACCTTTGGAAAGGCCTTTGTTTAGCAGTGGAGATTATTTTTTTCCGTGCGCGAAATTCCCACGTATACCAATCCCACCAGAGCCGATGAGAGAGGTTATGTCGGACACGAACCGGCTAAAACGCAAGCCGTCTTTGTGTCTTTAGTGGCCGGAGGTGAGATAGTAGCGAATATCCCTTTTTTTATCGTGCCCGGCAGATACGGCAGATACGGGGACACCTCTGTTGAGATGACCCTGTAGTCCCCATCTAGCCCCTGGGTAAGGGGTGGCACATTGTGCCATCGCAAACCCGGGGTCCTCTCTTTCTAGAAGACACCCTTCTCCCGAAGCAGTGGACTGCGATAACCTAATTGATTGATAACTAGAGTAGTAAGAAAGACAACAGAATCAGCACCTTTATAAGTGCATTATTATGAAATGTTGATACTGTATAACCGTCGCGGCCTTCTCCATAAAGGGGTGAGTTAATTTAAGTGGTGTATCGTGTTGAACACAACATCTTAATATGACGCTTGGATTACGCTGTTAGACCGAACAATGGCGGTCGTCTTAGAAAACAGGTCAAGAATATATGTATGCCATACTCGTAAGTAAGAAACGAGTCTTTTCAAGGTTTATTTAACAAGTAGGTATTGATACTCGCATGGATCTTGGCCCCAAGTTGTGAGTAAAACGATTGAGACCTTGGCACGAGCATATTGGTGCGACATAATCAATGATTGGAGGATTTGAGCTCCATTCTCGCGGTAGTATCCTGTGCCATCCCTAAAAGACACCAAAAAAAGGGTACTGCGCATATATTTGGTGACTTAACTGGGTTCAAGATATAAGCCGGTAACTCCAATAGGGTCACAATGTTCCAAGATATATGGAACTTGCCTATTAGTTACAACTTGAGTGTATGAGGATTGCATGGATCAATTAATATTCAATGTGATCCTTGTTACAACATGAATGTGAATGTACGTAGTACTGGGTAAAACGGGGTGAATAGAGACCGAAGGGTGAATAGAAATAAAATGGTTAGCTAAATTCTGAAGTTATTTTCTTTTAAACGAATATTTGGACTAGTTCATTGTAATACCAGTTGTAATACCCGAATCATCAAATATCTGGTAATGAGTTTAATTACAATTTTGTGAAAGAATTTATTTAAAATATTCCTTTGACCATTTTATTTCTATCCTATACCTACTCGTATTGAATGGTATTTCTACACCCTATTTATTGAAATTATTTCCAGCTATACCCAAGAAACGCTTGGTAGCGCTCCTGAAGATGCTTTGTGTAGGTGCGAAACACGTGTCGAGGTTGGTTTTCGCACTTGCGGAATTTTGCAGGTACTCTCAGGTATGATGTCTTTTTACTTGCTTTAAGGGGGGTGTGGATTGGCATTCTTTTCTATGACATTTAGTAATATTATATTGCTATTACTATTGTTGGCATTGTTAAACTGTGTTTGAGTGATGGGTTCCCCTCCCTCCCCTAATATATTTTCTTGTAATGTATTTCTACCATGTAACGTCTACTTCAATATCTTGGACTTGTTTTGGCCCTTATTTTTTTTTAATTTTTCATTTCATTTACATAGTTATTGTAAATAGTTGCAAGTAATTGAAATGTTCTTAATTCAGAAGAAATTATTACAGATATGATCCGGCTAATTAGGTATCTGCAAAGCTAATTAACCTAATTAACTCCCTAATTATTAAATTAAATTAAAGGGTCTGGTAGTATCAGGTCCTTTGTCCTTATTCTGAGCGCTCGGAGTAATCTCAAGTAAAAAGGCTATTGTAAATGATCCAATAAACAGGAAAACTAATAATAAAATTATGTAATACAAAATATTAAGGAAACACTCCCGTAGTCGAACGCCCCTGCTAGTACTCCTGCCATACTTCATTCAGGCAAAATTACCAAATCGTGATTTATTTATTGCCAATATGTAGGTAGTGTACCCGGAGTGTACCATGTACATATATGAGTACGACTTCGGGAGCGTTGCTTTTACACCCTGTAAAGGAACTCTAGAGAAGACCACGAATCGACAAACGAAAGTTTGATATTTTTATATGACAGTGTATAACAGTTTATGTTTGATAATTTTTATATTATTTAGGTAGCAGACTAGCTGGGAGAAAGGGGACTCGTGACTGGGGAAGCACCTCCGCCCTACAGAATACTGCGGCTAATAATAGGGTCGTGTCGTGTTTCCGGCGGTGAGTAGCCAGACCGAGAAACCCTTTCTGTCTTCTGCATTGACAACACTGAGGCTCTCTTGGCCTTGGCAGTATTTGTACACTCAGTCGTTCGTTCACACTATTCCTGTTTATGATATATCAGCAAAATTACAAATTGTATTGGTTAATTTGTAGATGATGTATTTGCTCATTTGGGCATTTAACTCATTTGATATGGATCGTAAACCTTATACGATCGTGTTAACGTGTGTTGGTATACATTAAATAGATAATAAAATAGCAATTAACTTGCCTTAATCATTGTCTCATTGAAGAATTTGAAATGTTACAGTCACTGTTTTTCTAATATGTTGTTTCATATCACCCTAGCTTTAATTATAGTGGTTTCACGCACACACAAGTTCACAAGATACGCTACTCTCTCAAGATACGTTTACGTTATGAATTCGATAGTTTTTCATGCTCTGTATTTTGACTTCCGAACTCCAAAAGGAAAAAGAATTTTCATATATATTTATATATTTTACTATAATATAGTATCTACAGTAACTATTAAATATGTTAAACATGTCAGATATGTTACTAACAGAGACACACACCACACAAACACACACACACACACACATACATACCTACAAACTTTCGGGTACCTAACTGACCTTTATCTAAGGTGTTCAGAAATTGGATCTAAAGCTTGAACTACCTGATATTGATACTTATTATTAAGTTTTCAATACAGGTGACTATCCCAATTAACCTTTCGCTCGTATATCTAACTATGTTACCCTACTTGAAGACAACCGTAATACCCTAACCCTACCCCTATACATTTCAAAAGCATGTTCATGGCTCTGACCCTACTCGTATTTAGGGCAAAGATTGGGCGTCACTTACCAGTGGGGCACTACTGCATGTGTGATGGACTATTTTCTTTTTTTCCATAGTGCGAAAATCTTCACAAATGTGGGGTGTTTGTCGGAAGCGAGTGAGGATGGTAATGTCGGACTCGAACCGATCAAAGCCAATACGAGAGGCCCCCGTGAGGCTTCTATAGCCAGTGCTGCATCATGGGTCACTATCAATGCGTGCACGTGTGATGGACTGCGCACTTTTGCGCTGGGTACAGTGGGGGGCAGGTTAATGAATTAAATATTCTTAGCTTAGACTGACATTTTCCGTTTTATGATATGTCAATTTCACTTCATCGAGTCTGATGGTAAGCTGATGACTAATTTTCAGTAAAGGTGGTACTCAGCTTGAGGGCCTCATTAGATGCTTTTTCTCACCCCGCTTATAGAGCCCGATACTGTAGGAAGAAGGAAACGCTTGAGTTGGTAACGAATTCCAAGAATATTCTGACCTAGATGCTAAAACGCGTGTAAAAGACACTGTGACACCATTTTGAGTGTGCTTCTGCTAGGGCTACCATACATTCCAAGACTTGAGGTAATAATTACTTATCGTGTTGGGAAGTGAAGTTCAAACCTGACATAGAACTAAGAAGGCCATCATCAATTCATTTTCAGGATAATGTACCGTAAGTCCCTTTGTAGAAGTTTGCTATTGAGATGCAAAAATATGCGCATTAGGGAACTTTTCACTACAGAGAAGTTCACAGGAAGAGGAACAATGTTGTTATTAATTTTGTACTGTGCGTTAACTTTTGGAAAAATAACTTCGCTGAAACCCTTCTCAGAAGCGGATTATGCCTATTTATTATTATATTGCTATTATTATGGCTAATGCCATACGACTTAGCGTTTCTTGATACTGTACACAAAGACTTTGCTTTCACGGGTAAGTCCTCTATGGATCCATCTGCTGGCATATTTAAGGGTAGGCCCTATGGTGGTGTAGCATTGCTGTGGAGAAGGAGTTTGTTTTCATCAGTGACTGATATACAGTGCAACAGTGATCGTCTCGCATGCATAAAGGTGCAATTACATGATCGAGAGATGTTAGTTTTTTCTGTGTACATGCCTACTAATAGTCGTAACAATCTTGTTGAATTTACTGACTGTTTAAGTGAAATGAGTGCAGTAATAGAAAGTAGCAACATTGAAACGGTTTTTATGTTAGGCGACTTTAATGCCCACATTGACAAGTTATTTTATTCGGAGTTGCTTACGTTTTGTGCGGAACAGTGTTGGTCGTGTGCTGACACGGAACTTCTACCCAATGATACATACACTTTTGTGTGTCAAGCGTTCGGGGGACGTAGTTGGCTCGACCACTGTGTTGTGACTGATGCCGCGCGGAGGACAATCACTAGTGCTGATATTTTGTACGATAATTACTCGTCTGATCATATGCCTATACTGATAAAGTGTAATATAAAATTAACAGAGCCAACTACTGTTCTACCGAACTTAGGTTATAACAATGTCATTTGGGGGGAACGTGATTTGTGTCAAATAGATAACTACAAAAACATGTGTAACGCATCTTTACGTGATGTAGATTTTCCTCCCGAACTGAGGGTCTGTGCGGGTACAATGTGCGGAGACCCAAATCATAGATCTGTGTTAGATAGCTTGTATAGTAGAATAATTTGTATACTGACAGTGGCCGCTGAGCGTAGTGCTAGTTTTGTTAGAAAGAGGAATTATAAACCAATGTTGGGATGGAACAAACACGTTAAGTCCGCGCATGGTGAGGCGCGGCTGGCGCTTCAGATGTGGCGTTTACATGGGCATCCGGTTTTGGGGGATATTTATGATAAAATGCGTGAAGCTCGAATACGATTTAAATCTAAATTGAAGTGGTGTCGCAATAATCAAACACAAATCAAAATGGATATACTAGCTGAAAACCATAAGTCTAAAAATTTCTCAAAATTCTGGAAAAATACTAACAGGGTGAGCCCCAAGCCGCGCCTCCCAGTCAGCGTGGGAGGTGAATGCGATCCCGCGTCTATAGCGAATATGTTTGTGGACCAATTTAGAGTGGAATCGCCAGGTACATCGCCAACGGTGCGTGCGGAACCGTTGATGATTGGCTCTGGGGGGGTTAACTCGGAGCTTCAAGTTAAATTCTCTGCGAAAGAGGTTTCGGTCATAATTAAAAACATGGTTGGCGGGAAGTCTCCGGGTCACGATCACCTCAGCGTGGAGCATCTGCGGTACGCAGGTGTTCACCTACCGAGAGTGCTAGCTATGTTTCTGACCTTTTGTATGAGTCATTCTTATTTGCCCGATGATTTAATGCGAACCACAGTCGTCCCGATTGTAAAAAATAAAACAGGGAATGCGGCTGACCCCACTAACTACAGACCTATCTCCCTTGCCACCATAATTGCTAAGGTACTGGACGGTCTGCTTGACTCACATATGGCTACACGTGTAAGTATACACGATGCACAATTTGGCTTTAGGCCAGGTCTGTCCACGGAAAGTGCTATACTGTGTGTGAAGCAAATTGTTCAGTATTATGCTGACAGGCAGACACCAGTCAACGCGTGCTTCCTTGACCTATCCAAGGCGTTTGACCTGGTGTCATATGACCTCCTATGGGAAAAGCTTCAAAAGCAAGGTACTGTGGAAGGTGAGGTCATATCGCTACTTAGGTACTGGTACAAAAACCAGACGAACCACGTTAAGTGGGCTAGCACATTCTCACGTATGTACAGGTTGGAATGCGGGGTGAGGCAGGGGGGTATAACCTCCCCACGCCTGTTCAATCTGTACATAAATCAGTTGATCGTTGAGCTGAGTAGCGCCAACATTGGCTGTCACATAGATGGGATATGCGTTAACAACATCAGCTACGCAGATGGCATGGTGCTGCTCAGCCCATCGATCAGCGCACTAAGGCGACTGTTGCAGGTCTGTGAGGGTTATGCGGTGGCTCATGGACTCAAGTATAATGCTAAAAAGAGTGAGCTACTAGTCTTTAAGGCGGGCACTAAATGCTATGAGAACGTGCCACCAATCTCGCTGTGCCACACTCCTCTAACGAGAGTTACGCAAGTCAAGTACTTGGGTCACTGGGTCACTGATAACCTAAACGACAATCTCGATATCGAGAGAGAGCGCAGGGCGCTGGCAGTCCGATGTAATATGCTGGCTCGCAGATTTGCAAGGTGTTCGAAAGAATCAAAAGTAACCTTATTTCGAGCATACTGTCAGTCTTTTTACACCTGCAGTCTGTGGGTTGGTTATACGCAGAGGGTTTTCAGCGCGCTGCGTGTTCAGTACAACAATGCGTTCAGGGTATTGTTGGGGCTACCACGCCATTGTAGTGCATCGGGGATGTTCGCGGAGGCGAGGGTTGATAGTTTTAATGCCATCATCCGAAAGAGATGCGCTTCTATCCTCCGTAGGACACGAGAGAGCTCCCACAGTATCCTGAGCGCATTAGCTGATAAGTGGGATGGTCCGATGCTGAGGCACTGGGTGCAGACACACGTACTGTGACGCAGGCAGTGTCTTAGTGTTGTCACCACTTGCTTACCTTTTCTTTTCTTTTTTGTTTATCTTTGTGTGTACTTACTAACAATAGGATAAGTTTATATGTTTCTAACCCTATATGGACTATAATGGTCTGCAATAAAGAAGTTATTATTATTATTATTATTATATATTGTGTAGAGCTCAAATAATGAACAACTTTTTCAGGGTTTGTAATATATAGTAACAATTTTTATATAACAACATAATTGTTGAAAAATTTATGAATTTTAGTCTTTTTTAGTTAATTTGAAAGAAGAGGAAAGATGATGGATCACGACTTGTTTTTAATGAATATTATGGATGGGAAGTTAGGAGGAAAGAGAAGAAGACGTAGGGTTAAAGAAACGTTTCTGGCTAGATAAAGGAAAAAATAGAAGTCAAGTCGTACCAGGAGGTCAAGGGATTGGCAAGAGCGCAGTCTCTTAGTTTGGCGAGAGAGAGAGAGAGAGAGAGCTTATCGTAATCCATTACTAGACATAGGCTTCTCCAATGAGCGCCATTGCTCCTGATTATGTAAACCTTTCGTATTCAGTTTGTCCCGGCTACTTCTTTAAGGTTGACAGTCTATTCAGCTAGGGTACGTCCTACCTTCCGTTTACCATCTTGCGGTTTACACTCAAGCATATATTTGCTTCAACGACCGAAGATCTTTCTACATATGTAGCCAGCCCACTGCCCCTTCATCTTGCGTATTCTGCGAGTATTTATTGTAGGAACAATTCAATTTGATTATACCTCGCTTGATGGTAATCTGTATGCAAAGTCTCAGTTACAATGGTAACTGTACACTGTACGTGTTATGAATGACTAACACGTACAGTGTTAGGCACAATGGTGGTGCTCAATTTGACGGTCACATCATCTGATCAAACCTACCATTCAAAGATGGCGTATGATATTATAAAAATCACATATAATACGACTCAGTTTTATTGCAAGTGCGCACTAATAGTTATCACATCAAATACCAATTTCGGTATAGACGGTCGAAGACAATCATTTCGTAGAAAACCTATTACTTAGATGTAATAAGCCAACCTGTTAAGGACCTTAGGAAAAACCTTTTTATTAGTCACATATAACCAGGTGTGTTCATTAGTACATGTACCGTTAGCAAGTACAACAAAATTAATAAGAAAAAAAATACAAACACTTCCCTTGTTCTCCATTTGATAGCAAACATATAAAAGGTTAGAAGCAGTTGACGGGCTGTTGTCTCGACCTACCTCGGAGGGTAATAGTAATATAGAAGTATGTATGTATACAATTTGCAATGGATTTCCACCACCCAGGTTAAGTACTGTGCCTAGTACACTTAGTACCAAGTAGGTGTCCTAGGGTATCGACCCTTAGACTCCTTAGAGTATAATATTATCAAGCTATGGAGACCTCCTTTCTTCTTTTTCTTCGAGTCGTGACAACAATTAGAAATAAAGTCAGATACGTCCAGCCCAAAACTCGGCGACACCCTGTACTTTCTGTCGCTTCATTCAGGTCGGCGGCTGTGCAGGTGTGGAGGTGGTCCATTGACTGCAGTAGGACACCACGGTCACAGCTATTTTACATGGTTCGCTTTACAGCAGCCGACCTAAAACCTCAACCTATTTAGGGACTAACTATACACAATAAACACCAGTAAAACAGTTCCGAAGATTCTTGATAAACTCAATCAAGGCAAAGTCCCTTATACCCGATATAGAGCTACAACCTCAAACTGTATCCCTCGATGTTATCTATTATAATAAAAATATGTATTTCTATTTTGTAAAAATATTCAAAAAAATTTAAACGAATATGTAATCAATTTAAATCAAGTGAAATAATAATAATAGCATTTATTTACCAAGGTAACCAAGACCCACAGAATTAAATTAAATATTAAACAAGAACACCAAATTAAACAAACCAAAACATACAATATGAATGATATGAACTATTTTTACATTTTACATGTTAATAGGTAGCCCGTGTGAGATTTACACAACTATTGTTTTTACTACCCATCTCTACTGAAGCAATTTTTATTTACGTTTCACAACATTAAATTCCTAAGTACAATTTCGGTACGGTATGAAACCTATGACCGGTATGAAACAATAGGTGCGAAATACAATCTGCACAACAGACCAGTGTAATACCCGCATTCTATTCACTCCACCTTAGAATAATATAACCTAATTTTGCTTAGAAAATAATAAGGGTAGTTCCAGCTAATTGTGAACGTACTCACGATGGAAATCACATAATCTCGTTAAAGTAGGCCACAACGTTATAATGAAAGGATTTGTTCTGACGGTCAGGACTGACATGAAAAGAAATGAGGCGTCTCAACTTTGTTCATCTTATTCCTGGTTCCTTAAATATAAATCACATCACTAAGATAACTATAAATAACTAACCAAGATAAACAAAGTATTATGAAAGATTTTAGATTACACAATATTACAATTCAAATTTTGAATAAACCCACGTTGCGTTGGTTAAAATGTAATTGAATATAAATATTCCCTACTGAACAATTTAAAAGCCGCTTTTCCTACGGACCCCCTTCCCCGCCGGAGCCGGTTGGAGAGGTTGTATTGGACTTGAATTGACCAAAACACACACTATCTTTGGGTCTTTAGTTGCCGGAAGTGAGATAGTAGTCAACATATCCCTCGCACCGACCCGAGGCCGTCTCTTTCGAGATGACCCCCGTCGGGTGTAGGGACCACGGTGTCCCCGTCTAGTCCCCCGGTATAGGGAGGCGCACTTTGCGCCACCGTCGCGGCAGTTTAAAAGCCCCTGACTTACGAAAATACGAGTACCTAGCCCTTTACCTTTGAAATAGGTACCTAGTAATATTTTAATTTAAACGTTGTTGTGTCGGTGTACCTCTAACTGATAAATAATTGCCATAATGTTATCGGAACAATCTCAGGTCCCCCGAATCGACAATATGGCTTTCTAAGCAAGCATGCTACCGTGAAACAAATTACTACACCACGATGGCAACCCAAAAATGCCATTGATTCGACAGCAGAAGAAGCAAGCGTGCTTCGTCTTAGTTATCATTATGACTTACTTTCAGGTAATAAATAACTTAATAAAAAACCCTGAAGTTAAAAAAATCTGTATAAAAAGTATTTACTTCTTGAATTGTGTTCAACAAAACTAATAAAAGTTCATTTAATTTTTGTCCCTAAAACTATAACTGAACACTATCAGGCTATCATCATTCCCTGAACCTTTTTCCCAACTCAGTTGGGGTCGGCTTTCCAGTCTAACTGTGATGCGGCTGAACTTCGATATTTTCCGTAAAGCGACTGCCATCTGACCTCCACAACCCGTACTTGCTTCGGCAGTACATATACTAAAATTGGAACGATACAGAGAAGACCTCCACAACCAATGGTCTAATGACCAATGGCGATATCAAAGTTCCAAGTTAGGCTGGTTGGACTTTTGAGGGCTCCAACTACCCGTAACGACTGCCATAGATGTTTGTATGGCAACCGGGACCGACGGCTTAACGTGCTCTCCGAGGCACTTATAAACCTGCGATAAATACACACATAACTTCGAAAAGCATCGAAAAGTCATTGGTGTGTGCCATGGTAAACCTGAGATCGAACTCGAGACCTCGTCTCAGCAGTCCATTACCCATACCACTAGGCTACCGCGGCTACTATCAGGCTAATAGTCTTAAATTTATATTTACAAACTAAACGCTTAAACAAAATCCATAATAAAATAACTCCATTCATGATTTTACAAATTTGATGAATCGAGTGGCTATCGCGTCGGTCGGATCATTCAAGGTTTTGACTACGGTTTCCGTCAGCGTACGGCATAAAGTGCTACGCCGCTACAACGGTAGCACGTCTCGTAGCGCATACGGTTGTTCGTAGACTTCGTAGAGTTCCGTCACGATTCAAACTTTTATTTCGAATTGTCGGAATTGTGAAAATTATTTTACCGTATATTAATAAGTGCATTCAGTATAATGTTATTATTGTAATTAAGTCTTTTTCGTTCTAAGTGTCGCTAATATAATATAAAAAAGAAACAGTGTTGTTTTAAAGCAGTGCAGCAGTGTGGTTACTTTGAAATATTATTATCAAAATGCGAACAGTAATTAAATGTGTACTCTCAAAAATGAATAAAATAATGACTCAAAACTAATATGTTACAAACCAGTGTCCCAACATATGTGGAGTCAGAGTGTGATAAAAAGTTCTGGGATTATTTCAACATGGAAGTCCCCAATAGTGATGTCAATGTTACAGATATAGCCAATGTTGTGCCAGTTTCGGAACAAGGATTTGTGATAGGGGTGTACAGTGCGTTGTTAGTGACTGGTGCGGTGGGCAATGTTGGTGTGTTTACGTCACTCATGCGCTCGCGCAGGAGGAAGTCGAGAGTGAACTTGCTGATGACGCATCTGGTACTCGCTGATATGATCGTCACATTCATCGTGATACCTTTAGAGGTTTGTATATTATATAAAACATTATTTGTTCCGACCTCGCCCGCTAAGATTAGAATTTTGATAATTTAAAAAATCTGGTCTTACTGAAATGCTTTGATGTCACCAATGGGTTGTGGAAGTCAGACGACAGTCGCTCCCATAAGCTCCCAAAAAGAGATGGCGTTAGCTACCTATACATCAAGGTTAAAGTTTGATGTAATCGAAGACAGCGTTAAGATGATGGTGATGATGATAAGTACCTTGGTGGAGATGATTAAGTCGGACTCGAACCGACTACACTGCACGCTGTTTATAGGTCTTTAATTGCCGGAGGTGAGATAATACATCTCTTTCTCTCTCTCACCCGGGGAAATCTCTTTGAGATGATCCCTTTCCCCAAATGTGGGAACCGTGGTGTCCCCATCTAGCCCCTGGTTTTATACCCTCCCTATGGAGGCGCGCTTTAATTAGGTACCTGTGGGTTACGGGAATGGGATCAGTTTTAAAAGCGGGCAGAGCTTCAGGCAACATGCTAGCAAGTTAAATGCTTCAATGTAGAGTTTTTATCTAGTTCCAATCTCTCTAGTATATTTTTTTCTATATAGGAAAAGTCTAAGATTTTCTTTGTTGGGACTTTTCCTTCAGCTTACCACAAAGCGATGTGGAGCCATACTGAAGACCTAAATAAAAAAAAATGTGGCACTGCGACGGTGTCTAACTGAACTGAGAATACTCTGTTTATCAAGAACAAAGTGTTTACTTACTTAATAAAAAAGTGTTCTAGAAAAGTCTAAAAAAATATAAATATTCATTTGTAAGAGGTATCAAATGTGAATGTTCACTGTTGCATTTGTCAAGTACCTACTGGCCTGGCCACATATAATTTAATAACCATATCTTTTTATTGTCCTCATTCAAAATTTTCTACTACTAAATTTTTCTATGAAAATGGCAGAATGAGCCTCAAAAAGATTTTACTATAAAAAATAATATCGAATATCTTTGAAAGTGGTATATAATTTTGTCATATTTCATCTAAATTGTGACCAGAAACGGCTTCAATTTCGCTGAATACCAGCCTATCGTTCAATTATACTGTGTGGATCCAGTTGCAGGCAGTAAGTGGTCGTCTCTAACGACCAATAAATAACAAACAGCTTGACTGGCCACTTGGTACTGAAGGAGTCCTAAATCCCTACCTTTTTTATTATTCGTAATAAATTTTAACGGTTTCGTATCCTCGAAGTACTCTTTTTTAGGTTATAGTGATATTACATGCTATTTATGTAGGGTAGACTTATATTAATTATTAGAAAACCGCGGTTGCCTAGTGGTATGGGTAGTGGACTGCACAGGCGAGGTCTCAGGTTTGATCCCAGGTTTACCATGGCACACACTAATGACTGCGATGCTTTTCGAAGTTATGTGTGTATTTATCGCAGGTTTATAAGTGCCCGGTTTATGGCAATAGGCTCGCCACCTATTACATTGGTACCTAAATATAAACTGACGAAATGTGGGTGCTAGCACCTCTGCATACCCCTTCGGGAATATATAGGCGTGTAAAAATATATATATTAAACAAGTGAGCTCCTAATATCGCGTGAAGGTGAAAAAGGTTTCTTCTTGTGGGTGAGGTGGAATGTTCCTCAATGAGCAAAGTTCTTGGAATGACAGGTGGAGTCGCCTGTCACCATAGCAGAAGCAGGCTGCAGCGACAGCGTGATGTGCACTCCTTCCTATCTAGGGAAAGATGTGGACAAAGGAGTTCAACTTAAGGCCCAAGATGGCCGTGCGGTTTTGATTGGTTTGAGTCCGACATAACCACCCTGGCTGAATTTGGTGGGTGGGGATTTCTGTACGGGGGAAAAAAAGTGTCTAGTAGAATGTGACTAAAGGGTGAAAACAAGGTGTCGGATGAAGGAAAAAAGACAGCGTAGTTTCTGAATAGAGAATAGTGTTCAGTTATAGTTTATTTCAAAAATATGATATTACTGAAGAGGTTTTTTCATTATTTTGTTGAACGTGCTTATATCAAGATTTACAGTAGGACTTGAAAAAATATTTTTGTGTGTCTATAGTATAGCCTGTTTATCGTAGTGGGTTATAGACTATCATCACGTTCTGGCTCAAGGGAGCGGAGCAGTAACCATTAATGTCAACAAAATGCGACAAATTTCTATACATTATTTTAGGTGTCTAAGTATGCCACGGGTGAAGCCGGGCCCGACGTCTAGTTTACTTATAAATCTGACAGTTAAACACATAAATGGTCAAAAAAATGTGACTTTTACACGTACATCGGCTTCAGCAGGATAATATCAAACTGTATTTTTCACAAAAGTAACTATAATGTTACGCGCAATCAAATGTCTTAAATAGATGTTTGGGAACTATTGACAATAACACTATACTTATATTACAATATACTGGGGTAAAATAACGGAACAATATCTAAATGGCGGATAGTGAGAGGCGAAAAGATGACGCGTATTACTATATAAGTACTATATACAATACACACCCCAGAGACACCGATAGCTTTTTGATAGAAGACACGTTAGAGTTAATATTTGTATTTGCAAATGGAAGACGTGTGATGGAAATTGAGGCTATATTTCTTCATTGATCATGTTGAATAAAACTAAAACCTTCGCAATACATTTTATCCGATAACACAAAAGGTGGGTTATGTGTTTGATGTGTATGTAAAATATAGCGAGCAGTTGAAGCAGGTTACCCTATTTTAATTTCGAGAATGTTTAAGCTCTTAAGTCTTTTATAAAATAATTAACAAAATATTTCCTATATTTTCGTATACAATACATACGTTGCGTCTAGGCAAGTGATGATGGAAAATTATCGAACACACTATGAAATGAAATGAAATATTTTAAATGAAGTGTTTATTTGCTCATAAACATGGTAATTATTATTCACTAGCAGCACGCCTACCATAAATAAGTTTTTAAAATAGGCTAATCCTAGCCTTCTAGCAAGTTAAGTCGGTGGAGGTTGAGGGATTAGAAAGTTTCACAGTGCTTCTGTGCCGCCAACCGCAAGAGCAGGAAAGAAATTAATCTTTCCACTGATAGTGCAAAAAATCTCCTGTGAGCTCTGGCTACCCTACTCACCACTCCCCACCAGAAACACAATAACAGGTCTAGATGTAGTAGCATTCTCCCTGTAACACACTGTTCGCGGGTTCAAGTCCCGTCTAGATATCAACTCATTCCAATTTTAAATCGATTAGAAAAGTTAGTACTAAATTCAATCCCTAATTTTACTCATACCTGCCGAAGGGTATCCGAAATAATTCGATCCATCCGGCCTTTATTATTTGCAACTATGTCACATAAATAAATGTCAATTTTTTGTGTGTACACGCACATATTAAGGCAGAGATATTACGTTACGTGTTACCGAATGTTATTAGTTTACGAGAACAAACTTACCCATTTTCGTAACATATCTATAGCCTACATTGACAAGGAATCGAAGGATGTATGAGATGATTTGGTAAAGACTTTCGATAGGGAGGAGACCTTATTTATTATTTCAAAAGACCTTTATTTAAATTCTTCCATAAACCTCTGCAATTTTAACGGAGTTCAGTAGTAAGACCGTTGGAATTTTTAGGGCTCCAAGTAAAGGTAACGAATGCCTTAGATATTCGTACAGTTACCAGGATCAATGGCTTTACGTACTCTCTGATGTGGATAGGAGTGTGTTAAGAATGATCTCCCAACCGAAGACCAACTTTATTATACAACTTAGGCGATATAAGAAAGTCAGCCTTCGGTTGGATATGGGTTGTGTGCACTTGTGCCCACCGTGGCCTATGGACATTACCGTGACCTATAAGGTCGTCTCTCTCATGCTGCTAACACTATAGAAACCTAGTAATATATTTCTTGAAGCGGTGGTAATGAAGAGGGGACGACAAGGGTTAAGAGAGCTTCTGTGTTAGCGCAGGAGAAAAATTGGTTTTCGCACTGATAGGACAAATACTCTCCAGTGAGCTCCGGCATGGAGGTCTATTTAAATTAATAATAATACTTTAAATAACAACGTACTCTATGAACTCTTCTATTCACCTATACTTAAACTATTAATTATTCGATATGTGGGCGTGAGTGTATGTGGGTGTATATGCGTGTGACATGTTGCCTTCATTATAGAACGTGACTTAAATTGAAAGTAAATTTACGAAGATGAAAATATCATCGTAAATTTAGTCTCAATTTAACTTTATTACATGTTGCAGTATACGGAATATATAATTAAAAGGTGACGAAACAAATCAGGGGAAGGTCGGTACTTCAATGTATGAGAATCACATCACTATGTGAACATAAACGTCATTTCAGACCTTTGTCTAGTAAACACTCTGCACATATATATTCTGTAGTACTACCATGAAAATTTGTCCACTAAGGTAGAACCCCTACCCGGGTATATGTTCGATACAACCGTTAGGTTCGGGCGTCCAGGGGACTGGCAACTTAAGACACAAAGAAGACGTGCGTTTTAGTTGGTTCGTGTCCGACATAACCGACTCAACCATTTCGATGAGATTGGTATCTGTAGGGGTTTCGTGTACGATTGAATTGGTAGGCCCCGTAGTGAAAAATACCATGGCAGACTACCTAATTTACCTTACCCCTACCCCTACCGTAGTTTAGCTCATGTGCAAGCCAGCAACCTTGTTTAATCTCTGGAATATTTTTTCCTATCGTGGTTTTTCAGTCAGCAGACAAAAATTGTCGAACCTTCTAAGATACCTAGGTCATAGATTGTACGTAAAAATCTACCTATAGGTACTCAATTTAGCTGCCTATTCGGTTGTACTTATTAAGAGACGAACCTCGGGCCCTTTTACATAGAACGGTAAATTTTTTTTTTATGAAAACATAATTACTTTTTTACGCGAACTCGGAAAAGTATATTTGGGTTAAGGACCGGCCAAGTGCGTTTCAGACACATGCATAAAAGGTTCCGTACCATTTATAGTTCTGTAAACCCTCTTAAGGTTTATTGTATTATATTCGACTTCAAAAAACGAGGAGGAATAACTTGTTATTAGCGGCATCTGTTATAATTTCAACTGTCTAGTTTACGGTTCCTGTACTAGTACTAGGGTTCACTTAGTACTAGGGTTCTGTTTTTACGATGACGATGCGGAACTCTAAAAATAAAGAGCTGAATGTTGACTTCTCATTTTTTGATTATAAGATATTCTATAAGCACAAAAGTAACTCCTTATTTTGATTGGTTTGTGAAATGTCTTTGCAAAAATATCTGATGATTACGTAAAAGTTTTATAATTAGAAACGTTGTAATGCTATCTTTGTCGAACCTTTTTCGTTTTATATACTCTCGCATTCATTTGATTTAAAAATAACTGTACATTCATTGACAAGGTTTCTGGGTTAATGACTTCTTTGCAAATGTCTGAGTAAGGATTGTTCAGCTGTTAAATGTCACCTCGTTGTTTTGCTTTTTTAAATACATAATTAAAATAAATTGTTTTTTTTTATACCACTTAGGTGGCAGGCAAGCACGCTGCCCACCTGATTGATCACGGTGCTGCCGACCATATAGGGAAGGGGGGAGGATAAGGGGGAGAGGAAAAGGTTAAGAGAATCTCTGTGCTGTCAGTGCAGAAGACAAAGAAAGGTTTCTCGGTCTTCCCTCATTTCATCATCATTTCAATGTTGAGACTCAGACATATCAGAGACTTTCACCATGGAGACCGGGATCCACTTTCCACTTCATACAACTCACATTTAGGTCGCCAAGACTGCGTAGGTACCTTAGTGGGTAAGGAGTCGGCCTTACGATCGAGAAATCCCGGGTTCGAATCCTGGGGGTGACGGGTGGAGCCACCTGTCACCCCCTGTCACAAAGTGCCACCCCATACCCAGAGGCTAAATGGGGACACCATGGTCCCCATATTAGGGGAAGGGGGTCATTTCAAAAGAGATGTTTCCGGGGTCTGCCTGTGTGCGAGAGATATGTCTTGTATAATCTCACCTCCGGCAGTCAAGGACCCATAGACGGCGTGCGTATTAGTCGGTTCGAGTCCGACATAATCACCTCCACCGATTTTGGCAGAGGTGGTATCCGTAGAGATTTTCCGCACGATAAAAAAGAAAAAATGCGGGTCTCATACTTGTGCTGCCGACCCTACTCTGTGGTTCTCCAAATTGGGCTTCCCACTCACTGTAAAAAAACTCTACAGTGAGCTCCAGTGAGCCTCAGAGGTCTGTGATGCAACGGGGACTAATGCAGTCATGATAATTATGATTTTTATCGTACATATAAACATCTCGCAATCCTACTTATTCATAATATGCTCATGAAGGGATATGAAGTTAACGCGTGACGTATTTTTTATAGATTCATATCGTAATAAGCTGCAGTGATAAGAAAATGCTTTTGAGAGTATTTTACTCATTATAGAGGTTTTAACACGACCTCGACCTATATTGTGCAATAAGGGGTGACCGACTTTTGGCCTAGAGATTATAGTCTTGATTTTATGAACAATAAATGAATAAAACATGTGTGGATGTTTGTTTTGATTAACACGAAAAATAATGTAATATGAGTTAGGTACTTCTTTTTTTGATCACCGGGTTTCACATGTCTCTTTGAGTTTGTGTGAGTGCGAGTGTGTTTGTGTGTGTCTGTGTTTGTCTCTGTCTGTGGCATTGTAGCTCCCTAACGGATGAACCTATTTCGATGTAGTTTTTTGTTTGAAAGGTGAAGTAATCGGGAGTGTTCTTAGCTATATTTAATGAAAATTCAAGATGGCCGCTGCCACAAAATGGCGGGCTACATTTTTTTACAGAAGTCCCTCAATATGGATGTTAAATGTAAGTTCTAGACTAGTAGGATACGACAATAGAAGAGTGTTTCAAATCGATTCAAAATTGGAAACAGTGAATGCTCAGACGAGACTTGAAACCACGACCAGTGTCTTACGAAGATACCACTCAGACCACCTGAGCTACTAATAGTAGTAGGTACTAGAGTAATAGAGGCCAAAGCACTCGAAGGTTATGTTTACGTCTTTGGAGACAAAATTGAAGCCATCTATTGACAATCCTACAAAGTATCGGAAACAATCATGCTGGTAGAGAACTCATTGTGAGTTAAGCTCGCCTTTGTACATGATTCTTGCAAATTTTATATACATTATCTCTGTACTTTGTGTGTGCAATAAAGAATGAAGAATTAATAATTAAGAATCATTTTAGTCATTGTTAATTAATTATATTTACAGAATATAATAACAAAAGCCGCGGTAGCCTAGTGGTATGGGTAATGGACTGCTGAGACGAGGTCTCGAGTTCGATCCCAGGTTTACCATGGCACACACCAATGACTTTTCGATGCTTTTCGAAGTTATGTGTGTATTTATCGCAGGTTTATAAGTGCCTCGGTGAGCACGTTAAGCCGTCGGTCCCGGTTGCCATACAAACATCTATGGCAGTCGTTACGGGTAGTTGTCGCCCTCAGAAGTCCAACCAGCCTAACTTGGAACTTCGATATCGCCATTGGTCATTAGACCATTGGTTGTGGAGGTCAGATGGCAGTCGCTTCACGGAAAATATCGAGGTTCAGCCGCATCACAGTTAGACTGGAAAACCGACCCCAACTGAGTTGGGAAAAAGGTTCAGGGAATGATGATGAAGAACTGAAACAAAATCACAGAATCTCCTTATACTTATTCTAACTACAAAATTAATGTTTTTTTAGTCAATACAGATAATTTATTCAGCCAAGACTTATTTAAGTGCCAATATGCATTAGGCCAGACCATATTCATAAGAAGTTAAAAAGTAAACAAATCATGCGTTTATTACGAAAAATAGGGTTAGCAACATAATTAGTTTTTAAATATATTGAGATACTTACGGTACCACCCGCCGCGGTTGTATTTGGACGATATTTATGGTTAGTGCTACCGATAATGGCTGATAGCGTGATGTTAACGTTGATTCTTTCTCATTATAAGGTCTATTTAGAGCGAAGAGGATTTTTAAAAATGATGTTATAGTATTCGCTGACAGCGCGTTTAAAAAATAAAGCTGCTGCTTTTTATGTGCACTAATGAATGTAACGTCACTCTTTGTTTTCACTCATTGAAATCACTTTATAGTTGTTCAAAGAGCGTGTTTTTTAAAACGAATCTGTGGACTTGCAATAAAGGTTTAATGGCAAAAGTGATTGCGTGGGTGCGTCTGTGTGTGACAAAGTAAGTGATATAAGTGGTTACTTACACAGAATGACGACGTAACGGAAAATTTATTGACATTGTCTATGCTCTAATAGAAACACACACACACTGCTATAGATGTTCGTTTGACAACTGGAATCGAATGTTTAATGTGCTCCCCGAGGCACAACCAGACCAGTACAAATAGCTATATTCATGCATAAAAATATTAGCACTAAGCAGGGATCGAACGCGCGCCTCCTGTACAATGGGTTTCAAAAGTTCCTGGACGGTTTGAAACTAAAATTGTGTGAAGTAATGCCACTATACAACTAGGTACTATAGTCTTAGAAGCTACTGGATATAGATCTCCTTATTAATGTAATTAAGTTTAGGATACTACTTGCTTGAGTTTACATATTTAAACAAGATCTCGATCTAGTTTGTCTTATTACCGCTATCTATGTTACTTTTCATTAAATTACACGTAGGTTGTTAAGAGATTATAGATCTTAAGATGTCCAGGAACTTTTGGAACACACTGTACATACATATAGATAGATACTAAATTCTACGTAGTAGTAGAGTTAGATGTTAATATGTAACTAGGAATATATTAGCTATCTGAAACTTCCAACCAAAGAAATAATACACACTGTTAATGTTGTACAATCAACGCGTATAGACTATGTACTTGATATGTTAAATTATATCAAAACATGTACGCTAGGACAACATGTTTTAGTTATTAAACTATCTATTATAACTAAAACACGTAGTTTTAGCGTTTGTAACGATATAATTTGCATATATATCTTTCAACATACGTTACACTATATTTGTGCTAGCCTAAATCGGCGCAAGTATTAAAGTGTGGGTCTACCATTAGCAAATAAATATTTTATCGGAATATTCCATCAGAAACCAAGCGGTTCGGTGAGTCTTTCCTCTGCCGCATTATTAAATCTTGGAATTTCTTGCCAGCTCACGTGTTTCCTTCTACCTACAGTCCCGGGTCCTTTAAGCGGGGCGTGAAAAAGCATCTGATGAGGCCGTCAAGCTGAGTGCCATCATTGTAACACTTTACCTGTTTGTAATGCTGACCCTCGTTCCTGAGACTTTACCTTGAGCTTACCATTGTGGAGGGGCCAGAGGGGAGGGGGGGTGTCAATTTGGCGTCAAAACACTTTTCTAAGGCATATGGTGGTTTAATACTACTACCAATGGTGAGGAACTGCCTGTGTTTCGTGCATTATGTGTGACTGTTCGTTTTCAATATACACATTTGGGTACCCAGTTAGGAGTGATTGTTACTTGGGGCAGATATATGCCGTGTGGTTCCTGACCAAGTAGAATAGAAGGAAAATCTTATTTGGTCCGTACAAGAGATCTTTTCTATCCGATAGTAAACATAGCTTGTTTTTGGACTCGATCCGACTCAAACTAACGCTGTGTTTTTAGTTGTCGGAGGTGAGATAGTAGCGAACATATCCCTCGCACCCCGGCAGATCCGGCTGGAGTTGAAGAAAAATTCTCCAAATTCAAATTATTCATAATATTGACAAGAACAGGGACCGAAAGACATAGTTTATATAATGTGAATGCTAATACACAAACACTTCTTCTATCTGTCTGCCCTTTTCAGAACAGTCAAGTATAATGTAATATTACATCAACCATTTTTAATACTTGTATTTAAGTTTATTTAAGTTAATACCACTAGATCAAAGAAACAAATGCCGTTGTAAACTCTTCGAATTCCAGACAAAATAAACATACAAAGGATTCCTTACATAACTATTAAGGCACGTGTCAGACATCTTAGTACTCTTAATACGTACATAAATGGCTGAGTCAAGATATATGACGCACTCCGTGGAGTAATTTCATGCCACTCACAGCTACACGTGAGCAAAAGTTATCCTTTGCGATGCATTCCTAACTTCTACTTAAGACTGTTTTAGGGATATTAATTTGCAAGTATATTGTGTGGTAGATTCGATTTAAGTGGCACTTATAAACCTGCGATAACTACACACATAACTTCAAAAAGCATCGAAAAGTCATTGGTGTGGGCCATGGTAAAACCTGGTATCGAACCCGAGGCCTCGTCTCAGCAGTCCATTACCCATACCACTACACTACCGCGCTTTAAACTAAACAATGCTAATTATGCCGTGGGTTGTATGGGGTCCTATCAAGATCTTGAGAACCCAACACATCCTCACCTGAAAACTGGTACATCTACTGATAATAGGTGTAGGATTACCTCTCGAAGTATAAGTCGATATAGAAGTATATGGAGTAAGTAAACTGAGCTCGGAATTGAAAACCTCGGAGTAACCGGGAACAGAGATAAAGTGATGATAATGTAGTACTAGAATGTGTAAGTTAAATAAATTGAATTATAAGAGTAGGAAAGTGAACCCCCGGCTCCAGGCTTGAAAGAGTACGTTTGTAAGCAAAAATCTCCTCTCCTTTTGGAACCTATGTACACACGCCCAAAAAAAAGACATCTTAATTTTCTATATAATATCTAGTGTTGATACCCGGAGTTCTACGAAGCTTTCGGTTTTGAAAGCGTTTACCTAACACCCCATGAAAGGCTTATGTTTACGTTTCAACATCACGTCAGTGCCTAACATAACTCTAACATAACTGATATCCTACGTAATAAAAGCCTTGTTTTTAAGATCTACTATTCAAATTTGAACAAAGAAAATCATAATTTTGAATAATATCATTTACTTTTCCGTAACGACAAAGTTTAACAAGTCATTTAAATAATAAGAAGCAAACTACTAACTAATTCCTAAAATCTTTTTTTTTATACTATAATGAACATAAAATTTCAGAAGTCTGATTGTTGACAACATGGTGCCATACTACAATCTCTTGAGAGAAATACTTTTTCTATCTTACTGTATTTTAATAGTGGGATTCGGACCGTTAGTGTCCGTCAGAATAATAAATAAATAAATATTGTAGGACAAGCATAGTTTAACTAGCTTGTGTTATGGGTTCTAGAATGCGTATAAACATACTTAGATACTATATTTTTATTGTAAATACATACATATTATACATAGAAACACCCAGACCAATGCCAATATTCATATTCATGCACACAAATATTTGCACTGAGCGGGAATCGAGCCTCCTAGCTAAGTAGCAGTCGCGTTCACTACCGCCAGGCCACGGAGGTTCTCATTTGGTATTACTTGGTTAAAATGAGTTAAACAGTATCCTGTACTTTAGTAGATAGGTACATTTGCTTGTTTAATTTATTAGAATTTACACTTGTCTTACAATATAAGGTATGCAAATATCGATGGACGTTTAGAAGTAAAGTAAGATTGAAATAATATTTGAGAGGTGATAAAGCCCCAGTTCGTACTTGCTCTCCGACAGATGTGATGTTCACTCAAACTCAAACTCTATGTAGTTCATACTTGTTCTCCGACAGATGTAATGTTCACTCAAACTTAAACTCTATGTAGTTTGAATGAACGTATTTATTTAAGCTTCAAAACTGTTTTCTTGTTCGATATGAATCTGGATAAGTTTACATGTACTATATTTGAATACGTATCATATTATGTATCTGGATTAGTTAATATATATACATATTCAAATACATATAATACTAGCAAACCCGGCGAACTCCGTTTCGCCACCAGAAGGCTTTCCCACTTTTCTGTTGAAATTTTTCCTGAATTTTCTTTGCTATAAACCTCAAAGAGCCCAAGAGCTTTCCAACGAATGCAAAACCGTGGAAATCGGTTCGTGCGTTCTGGAGTTATAGCGTCAGGAAGGAAAACCCGATTTATTTTTATATAGTAGAGATTTTGCGTATTATTAAAATATACGTATATTTTTTTTTGTTTGTCTATTCATTCAATAACGATTCACATTATAAAGGAGTAACGGATTCTGTGCTCTATTTTTTAATCGTGTGAAAAATTCTCACGGAGCCGGTTGGACAGGTTATGCCGGACTCGAACCGACTAAAACGCATGCCGTCTTTGGGTCTTTAGTTGCCGGAGGTGGTCTTCCGAGACGACCCCCGTCGGGTGTAAGGTTTCTGTGCTCTGAGGCCACAGAATATTTATAGACTAGTATACACTTTTTAATCTATGACCAAGTCAAGATGATGATAAAATGATATCGAAGAAAAGGAAAAAGGTAAAGGCAATTTTAGTAAGCTCGAGTACCCTCAATTATAAAGGAATGCCTGGAAGAAATCGTCGTCGGCGATAAGGCCGCCCAATGTGCATTCTGCTATTTCTTTCTTTATGTCCATATTGTACATTTTTGTCTTATTATGTACAATAAAGAGTTATCTATCTATCTATTTATCTTATAACGATATTGTGCGTTAATAATATTTGTGTTAAAACTAAAGTATAATTTTTACCAAAGTATCTTCAAGAAGGACATTAAAAGGCTTCTACCGTGTAACGCCCCTGGTGTTGCAAACGTCTTTAAGCCACGGTGACCGCTTATCATCCCGTGGGCCGTGTGCTTGCCTGCCACTTAAGTGATATAAAAAAGAATACTTACGAGTAGAATATAACTCTTAAAGCAATATTGCCGATGAGAAAATCCTATTTTTTCTGTTGTGAAAGTCAAATAAATCATTCACTTTTTTTTAAACTAGGCTATATGTCTTCTTCAGTAGCAAATAAACGAGTAGAAAATCATTTTGCATTCTTTAGTAATTTTTCAAAATTTCAGTAGGCGGTCTCTTGTTCATGTTGCAAAGAAATAAATAATGATAAGAATGAAATATATGAGGTAACCCTTTTTTCTGTGAAATAAGTATAACGTATACCTACATATAGTTCGAAAGTCACTCAACCTCCAGACCCATAGACCAACTCGATAGCACAACTGCACAACTAGTTGAGCTATCAAGACACGCTTTGATGAATTTATTCCCGTGACACGTCTGAGTAGTTGGCTAACATTTTTATACACTTTTTTAGTACCTGTAACAGAATGACACCTTCCTATATATATATATATATATATTCCTATATGGGCCCCGGGGGGGGGGGGGGGGGTGGAGGGGGGTCACTCACAAAGACTGAAGTCGTGTAAAAGAAGGAGAGGTATTTCGAAATCTCGGATGCATTCGGAAATAACACTTCGGGTGGTTATACACCGAAGGAATGAGTAGCGCAAAAATCAGCACACGATAATTTGCCCCAAATGTAATGCAGATAACGGCCTCTGAGACTTTGCGTACGCGACTGCTACGCACGAGTCGTGGGTTCAATTTTTTAGTGTAAATATTTGTATGCATTAATGTCTATTATAGGTATAAGTAGGTACATCCAGATTCTAGAACTGATAACACAAGATAAGCTTATCATTTGTCCAGATGGAGTTATGTAAGTTGTCTTAGAATAATTATTTATTTGTTATTTATGCAGCAAACTTGAAAAAAATATTTGTTGTGTAATGTAAATGTAGAGCACTTTTAGATGATAAATAAATAAATATTCTAGGATGATCTACACAACGTCACCTAGACCCATGGTAAGCATAGTTTAACTAGCTTGTGTTACGGGTTCTAGAATGCGGATAAACATACATAGATATTTTTTTTTGTAAATACATACATATTACACATAGAAACACCCAGACCAATGCAGATATTCATATTCAAGCACACAAATATTTGCACTGAGCGGGAATCGAACCCGCGCCTCCTGCGTAGCAGTCGCGTTCACTACCGCTACACCACGACGGTCGTCAAAATGATGATGTTTATTTAAATCGATACATATCGGAAACCACCCTTTGGTTTCCGATTTGTAGTGATGTTTACAACTACGGTTACTAATCAAGTAAAACTAATTACCGATGTAATCAAATTTTGGACACTCATCGGCCATTAATTTGTAACTTTCAATGATGGCAATTCTATTTCATTAAAGTTAGTTAATGGGTTTTCTCATGGATTATGACCCCCAATATATCCAATGCTTCGATCAATATTGGAAGGGATGGCATATTTGAAAAGAAGGTCATTATTTTTTATTTGTTTGTCCGATACTCTCCAAGACGTTAATTGTGATTTTTTTTTTCCAAATTTATTTTGTTGCAACATTTTCGGTTAGGAATTTATTCTCGGCATTTCCATTCTTTGTAAAAAACCCGATTTTCGGCAATATGCTTGCCACCTACTACGTGAGACCGATAATCACAAAAATGGTGAAGTGCCTACCCCTTCGGTGATTACGGGCGTGAGCATATGTATGTATTTTTTATTTTTTATTCATGTTTAATCAGCACCATGCTGGGAAGAATACTTCACCACCACATCTAATTCAAATGGTGTGTAAGAGGCAACTAACTGAAAACGCAATGTCACTGTTGAAAAAAACCCTGTACTAAACCAATATGGCACTGCGTAGCAGTCACGTTCCCTACCGCTACTCCACAGAGACCGCCCAAAGAAATACCAAATATTTCTCCGAATTCCATCTCTAATAATGAAAAATATTTATTTATCACCGTCTCCGCAAAGAGAAGTTAGAAAACCCACAACACGTTCGAATAGCTCAGTGGACGTTTTAGGGACCTTACCTTGGGGAGTCCAAGTGGGAATTTCAAGTCCCATTTCAGGTCTAAATCTATAATGAGAAATAAAACTATTGCCGTTGCTGTAGATAGATTGTTGAATGTCAAACAGCCTTATCTATCTATATATATAAAAATGAAACCCGTTTTCCGTTGTCACGACATAACATGAAAACGGCTTGACCGATGTGGCTAATTTTTTTTTGTAGTTTTCTAATACTCTGTGCAAGGTTCTTACAAAAAAAATATAAAGAAAATCAAAGTAGTGCATCAAAGCTACATTAATGCGGTACGAAGTTCGCCGGGTCAGCTAGTACCTTATATAATATCCACAGGAAGATCGGTTGACCGTTATCCCCGCTGAATCCTGATAATGAAATAAGTTTCTCTCAGAGCTGAAGATGTAAACCATTTATTTCCAAAGTTATTGAATGATGTTTGCGACTCGTATACGAAACAGCATCTTCAGAATCTTGACTCGACTCAAAATTTATTAATTTGATGAGTTCTCAGAAGTTATGACCGGGGGAAGACTTAGCCATCACTGAATTTTGGAAGAATCACTTCAATTTATTAGTATCCTTCTATATGTTTAACTGAGGTGCATGAAAAGAAACTAGCTTTGCCCACGGTTTTACGCACAGAACAGAAAAACCTAGTAGAAATATGACACGATAGTTTCCGTAGCGGAACCAATATCGCCAAATTCACACATACAACTGTTAATAATGTGTAACTAATGTGTAGTAAGTTAGTGTACTAGTAAATAATTGCTTTGATTGTTAGAATTTACTTTAATGCCATATTACACAAAACGAAAACACACCCCTTTTTAAGGTTGTGGCAACTATACTGCCACCACCTTTGTTTCAAGCGTTCAAAATAGCGATTACTTTGCTATAGATAAAAAAATATTCATGGGGTTTGATACGTTGGATCAAATAAGCTTGAATATTTACGGAAAAGTGTAGACGTATGCTTACAATAAGGCTCATATTGTCGAACTTATCCTTCGTTGCGTAAATACGCACATTAATGACGGACTACATACCACTTCCACTTAAGCTGTTGAATCGTTTGATCGTGAATGAGTAATAAACTTCCAAACCTATTTATTCTCTAAAACATTTTTGCTTCAACAGCTTTTGCGTAAGAGTTATGAATCTAACCATCCATCCATTCATCACGTCATCGTAATATCTACGGCAGAAATATAGTACAAGGTAAGGGTCTTAAAGGTTTCTGAACCCATAAATCCCTTTGAATCCATTTGCGGGCGCTTCGATGATAGTAAATTATGGCAAATCTTGTCTCTCGAGTTTTTAGACACAAGTGACCTACCTACTACTACCGTCATAAGTGTAGATATTGAATGTTATATTCTTGTTGACATTGGTTCTACTATTATTATGTTTATTAAATTTAATTGACCTAGACTACTAAAATGGAACATAAAAATATATAGTAATAGTAGTCAATATAAATTTGACTGAATAAACGTTATGTTGCATGGAGGTAATTATTATGCTTAATATGAAAATACTGACACCTTTTTATCAATACTTAATTTCTAAATTATTCAATGTTAATTCTTGTTGATTATTGTCATATTAAGTGACACTATTGCATGCCAATCTGGTTGAAACATGGTGAGACGCAAACAAACTATTACTTGTAACATTTTTTGGACCCATATATCGCAATAAATGATTTGATTTGATTTACCTTGTAACGTAAAGCGAAACTTCGGGTTCATGCAAAAACAAGAGTGAGTCGCGTCACTGAAAAATATCGAAGTTCGGGCGTCTTCTACTTAAACTGGAAGTCAACGCTAATTGTATGCGAAAAATCCGTGAAGATGACTGAGGATGCCCCATTTTGGAGTACTGCATTTCATAGCACCGATTGCCCGAAACTTCGTTGGTTACCTTGAATGTACATTTTATAGCAAGTTTACTAACGAAACTAGAAATTTCCATTACGTAACATAAACTTGGATAGATATATAGGTCAATGAAACGAGACACTATTCCCATATCATTTTCTAAGAACTTTGTGTTATTAATATTACTGAATTATCTACCTGTTCTCATAGACTAAATGTATTGTTTAACATACCTTACCTATTGTATTATATATATTGTATAACATAAGTTAACCA
Organism: Pelosia muscerda; assembly: GCA_963691645.1. NCBI lineage: Eukaryota > Metazoa > Arthropoda > Insecta > Lepidoptera > Erebidae > Pelosia > Pelosia muscerda. The sequence goes on along the minus strand of OY829114.1, from coordinate 10,880,833 downwards.
ATACTTACCAGGATAGTCTTAGGATAGTTAACTGTTACCACATTGAGCTCCCGTTTCTGAGAGCATGTCAAGCCGTCAGTTCCGATTACCATATAAAACAGTAATATGTATAGATATGACAGTCGTTAGAGAACACTAAAAAGATATAGTATAACTACTAATTCGTTACGTATCCCCAGCAGGTTGTGGATCTTCATAAAAAATAAAAAATACGCCAGTTCCATAGTTATATCGAAAGACAATAAACTAAGTCGAGACAAAGTTCATAGGGCGATAAATTATATTTATTTTTGGATCTATGAATTTATTTGTATTACCTTTTTTTATCTAGGACTTGTCAATTTGACTTCACCTCCACCACATGAACTGAAAGCAAAGTCTCAGGAAAAATTTAGAAAGTTGATACCTCCCGCCAAAGTCAGTGAGGGTGGTCATGTCGGACTTGAACCGACCAAAATCGCATGCCCGTTTTGGGCCATCATTGCCGAGGGTGAGATGGTAGCCTCTGGCGTAACCCTCACGCAACGACTGACCCAGGGTCAGTGAAGGCCCTATCGAGTTTAATATTATACCTGTTAGTAATATTATAATGTATCCAATTAAAAGTACGGTACGGTTGCTCATAAAATACGATCAAATATTGACTTGCATACAGAGTATGTATAACAAAGTCCCCTATTTCATTGAATATGGGTATGTCCTAATGAAACCAGTTATGAATATGAATTCCTAGTATCTGTCTCTCCAAAATCTAAGAATGCGATAACACCCCACTATAGAAATACTGAATCATATTGAAACCGCTACCTACACCAAAGCAGGCAAATTGTTAAAGAAAATGTCAAGAAAAAATAATAATTTTATTAGTTAAAGTGTAATTGCTGCTTAGGTGCACTTACTGCATTGGTTAATGACCTCCTTAATTTGTTTTAATTTGTTTAATTATAACGGAATAGACCTTTACTTAACGGACACATGTTACATTCTAAATATTGCATAATATACATACCTGCATGAGTTTAGATCACAAACCAAATTTTGTTGAACAGACAAGATATGTTTTAAATCACTCTAAGGATTCCTTTCAAACAGAAAAGAAATAGTAGGTACGAATTCATTTCGCACTATTTTCCGTAAGTAAATATGCTAGTATGATATCCATTCGAGGCGAAGACAGGTTGGCCATGGCCTTGAATGCGAAATCAATGTCAAAGATAATGTGGTACGTGCCAATATGATAATCTGCAGGATTTTATTCATAACAAAGTAGGAATCTTACGTAAGAAACTCATTGAAAGGGATATTTTTACAAGAACTGGGGGTGTAAAGCTTTCAAAAAGTTATATATAGTCGAAGTCAAAAATAGATGATTATCGCATAGATTTTGAAATTGAAAATGGAATGGAAATATGTTATCACTACATAGTAGTTATAAAACAAAGTCAGGTTCTCTGTTCCCTATATCCCTTTGTAAGCTTAAATCTTTAAAACTACGCAACGGATTTTGATGCGGTTTTATATTAGATAGAGCGATTGAAGTGGAAGTTTTATATGTACATAACATCATGCTACAACCAATTGATGCTGAGCAGAAGTGAAAAATGTTGCAAAAATTGGGTGACGCAGACGAAGTTGTGGGATTCAGCTAGTTAGTTACATTATAATAAAATGTTCAAATATTTATACTTAGCGCCGGCTAAGTAGTTGAACAGCATATAAAATATTTTGATCAAAAACTAATTATAGTTACTAAATTAGTTTTTAACATAGGAAGGACGCGACGATATCTTCCATCGCAATTGAACAGTCCTACTGGGGACCACCTCTTGTCTACAGAATACCTTGATAATAACCTTGTGTTGTGTTTCCGGTGGTGTGTAGAGTAGCCAGAGCTCACTGGATAGTTTTTTATGATGTCAGTTAGAAAACAAAATTCTGGCAATAGCATACCATCATCAGAAAGCGCTGCGCCTCACTATGGGCGCGCGTGTACGGCAGCACTAACGTCATCCTGAGCGCGTTGGCTAATCTGTGGGACTACCCACTACTAAACCGTTGGCTTCAGTTACATGCCCCTGTATACCACCATCTGTACCTCTAGCAAAGGGAGCCGCTCCGGGGCCAACATTTTATTTTATTCACTATTACTATTGCTGAGATACTAACACTAAATTGAGATTATAATTGTACTACTAACACGTTATGTATTTGAAAAATCTGAAATAAAAATTATTCTAATCTTAATTCTAATAGCGCCACACAAACTCTCTTAACCTTCATGTCTCCCTCCCATCACCATCTCTTCAAGAACGGTCTTAGATCCTTTGTATAAGATCGGCAGCCAGTGTGACGCCCCTGGTATAACAAGAGTACATAGACCACAGTAATCATTTTCCATTGCGTGGGTCGTGTGAATGTCTCCCAATTAAGTAATACAAATAAATATTATGGGAGTTGGAGGCTACTATGGAGAATTAATACGTTATATTTATATTTATCGTATTGCCTAGACAGGGAATTTATACCAGTTTTTTACCGTAGTTCCATGGGACGTTCCATTGATGGGACGATGGAAAAAAGTCATTTAACCGTAGTTCCATTTCCTATGGAACCACCGAAAATAGCTTTTTATTCCACTACAAGTTTACTCACATATTGTAACTGGAACAGGCGGCACAGAAAGGTTTAAAGGGAATTAAAATTGAGGGATGGTCTTCTGTGATGTTTTCAAGCGACTACAATATGAGGTTGTTCAATAGGAGTATTCTTATACCACTTGGGTGATAGACAAGCACGTGACCCACCTGATGGAAAGTGGTTATCGTGACCTATGGACGTTTGCAACATCAGTGGCGTCACATTCGTGCTGCCTACCAGAAGAGGGGAAAGGGGAAGGAGTGAGAAGGTTTAGAGAGATTCTGTGCTGTCAGTGCAGAAGACAAAGAAGAATTTCTCGGTCTTCCAACTGACAACACAAATCTCTCCAGTGAGCTCTCTTTCTAACCTACACACCGCCGGAAACTTCACACAAGGTTATTATTAACCGCGGTATTCTGTAAGTTCTTCTCCAGTCAAACTGTTCATTGGTGTTACACGTGTTTAATATCCATAGGGTACGGTAGCCTACCAGGTGATATAAAAAAAATATTTCTTGGGTAAAACTCCTCCTTACCATAAAATTTATTCCATCCATCCCATGCGTTTCACTTTACCATTTTATTATCCATTTATATCCCCCATATTAAACGTTTACAGTGATCCGTCATCCAAGTTATTAGCCCATTGGGAAGGTCCCTTGGCTCGTATGTACATTTGACCCAATTTTAGCACACACCATAACGTCACGTTCTGTTACCGATATAGTGCTGTATCGTGCCGAAATATTAGTGTATCAATATCGCAAAACACATTTTGTACGCGAATTTGAACTTGATAAATTCTGTCGGATTCCTGCAGAGTAGCATTTGGGCCGCCTTATTTCTTCATATGCGGTGTTGTACAAGGCGATTAAGGGATAGGGTTGTTTAACATCAGACAGATAAATACAATCCAGACTGAGTCTTAGAAGCATGACTCCAGTCCATAATAGTGCCCGGAATATTACAACAGGCGCACCTCTTATTGCGTGGGACCGAATATGGTTGGTGAAATGTGGGTATTCATTCACTATAACAAGCGTTGATTATATTACTATAAGCACTGTTGAGGTTTTAAAAATATATAGGTAGAAGCCGTATTTTTTACCTGTGATTTGATAATAAAATTATTTATACTGTTGATTGATGGCACTTGGTGGAATTTGTTGTTACACATATTGAGAACTCACTTGTACTTTTCCACGTGGAAAAGTACAAGTGAGTTCCCAATATGTGTAATATTATTTAGGTTATTTTTGTAAATAATTTATTCTATACAACGCTAAAGTATCTAAGCATAGCTTAGTTGCTTTGTAGTATGGGTTTTAGAATCTGTATCAATAATATTAAACAATCAATTGCATATCGCCGCTGGACATAGGTCTCTCCCAATGTACAGAGTTAACTATCGAAGTCTACACTGCACTTATAAATAACTTGCTGTGGGTTCTTAAATACAGTATGTTCCAGAGTTAAAGTTTTAAATATAGTACAAGTTACAGTATAGTACTTACAGTAGGACTTTATACTTGTACTAACGTGTAGGTACTATAACTGTATATATAGTACAGTAATTATTACCAGATAGTACACGTATATAGTACACCCGATGCTCCGACCACGTGGATGTCGGTTATCGCAGTGTTATAAATTTTAGCGCTATACACGATTTTCTTGTAGAACATATTTCTGTTCTATCTTCAATAGTATCCGCAGTGCATGCAAAGAAAGACGTTTTAGGGTACTTTATAACACCTTGGGTTACTTTACTAAGGTGACGTAAGGATCCCTAATTTTTCGAGGAATAATAATCATAGGCTATGTTAGTCAAAGTGAATATAGGTTTCCAATGGTGAAAGAATTTTTGAAATCAGTACAGTCGTTTTTGAGTATATTCATTACAAACAAGCACACACACACACACACACACACACACAAAGAAACAAACTTTTACTCCGTGTTGATACCAAAATAACCTTCCCTTTCACATGTCGTCCTAAACAAATAGGAGTCATAAATAACTAGATTTTCTAAATTGCGCGCATCTCAGTAATAATAGCAAAGTACATAAGTCTCTCCATGATCATGACTGCTGAAAAGTGGCAGAATTTTTGGGATCGGCGTTAATAACAGAATCACACCATATACACCACAATACAATGTGTTAAAACAAAATTGAAAGTATAAAAATATAATATATTCGTAATAATAAATATACTCAAAAATAAACAGGTTAAGTACTTGGACTTGGCTCGCGAGATTGTCGACATGTGGAGTGTTGACTCAGCAATCATTGTGCCGATAGTCGTGTCAGTCAATGGACTGATAGCGAAGAGCCTCGATTAACACCTAAAGAGGCTCGGGTTAGACGGTTGGGTCAAGGGCCAGATGCAGAAGGCTGTGCTACTAGATACGGCGCGCATCGTGAGGAGGTTCCTTTCTCTGGAGCCCTAACCACCGGTAGCTTGATCCCTGTATCCGATACCGGTGGCACTCTGTTTTTTTATATTTTTAAATGTGTATATTGTTTTTTTATTGTTGTATGATATTTATATTTAAAAATGTAAAAAAATATGAAAAAACTAGAATAAAGTACAAATATTTAGATCCGATATTTATATTAGTCTAGTCAGCCCCTAATATTAGCGGCAAATCCCGAGGTTCAAAGGAATTATAAGAATGCAAAGTCATTCTATATCTTTAGTTATAGCTATGTGAGAGCTTGCGATCATTTTTCTTTTGGCTATAAAGCCTTTTATCTCCACCCTTGGCAGATGAGTGTTCTTTACAAATAAGGAGCTAATTTAAGTAGTATTATTGTGATAAATAGCCTGCAGTTTCTTCTACTTAGTTTTATTTTCCCAAGCTGGGTTGGTACGGCAAACTTTTCACGCAAACAAAACCTCTGTCTAGTCTGCTTTTCAATCCACTTCGAGACTTTTTAGCATGCATTAGATTTAGTTCCATTCTTCCTGTGTAACAAAGGGGTATTAATTCAAAAATTTTGATTAACGGCTCAACATGTCTTTCTCTTCCATAAATTCCTATCAGATAACTTTTTTTATACAACTTAGGTCGCAGCCCACCTGATGGTAAGTAGTGACCGTGGCCTATGGGCAAGTGACCAGAGGAATAAAACTCGTGCCGCAGCCCCTGTAAGAACAGAAACATTCTGTGTCGTCAGCGCAAAAGATGTCGGATAAACCTTTGGTTTTCCCACTGACAACACAAAACCTCTCTAGTGAGCTCTGGCTACCCTACTCACCACCAAAAACACAAAACAAGGTTATTAAACGGTGATATTCTGTAGGGTGGAGGTACTTCCCCAGTCGGACTGCTCGATTGGGACGGATATACCGTTGTGTCCTACCTCCTTTGGATATCGTTTGAGAGGACGAACCTATATCTTCTTTCACCCGATCCATCCATTTTTTTGTGCAGATCTCCACTCCTGAAGCCCTTTACATTCGTACTTTGGACGTTTTTCGCAATATTACTATCATCTCTTCTAACAGGATGTCGACAGACGTCCACTTCTCAATTTATCATTTACTGGGTGCCATTTGCAAACCTGCTTTAATATTCTAATTCCTTATTCTATTCATTCTCGTCACACTACACATTCATCTTAACATTCGCATCTTTGCTACATGCAGCTTTCTTTCATTCGTCGCTTTTAAGGTAATGTAGGTACTATAAATTATTTAAAATATGTCAAAACATGAGGGCCAGACAAATCTGTAAGAAGTTATAAAAATAACTTTTTTACAAAAAAATACGCATTGAGTTGAAATCCTCAGTCACTTTTTTGTAGGTAAAAAAATATTATCTACGTAGATGTTTGAGTTATTTATTACATTATACCATGGAGAATTACAGCATTAACTTTCTTCATTATAATTTGATATGGTTCTAAAACTCGCCACCGGACCTTTGGGAGAGAACCCTTGGAAAATTGCGGTGTAGTTACGTTCGTAATGTAGGTATTAATTATTATAAATCGGCATGAATTTTTACTAATTAAATTCATTAATGTGGAAAGTCGGGTTTAAATTTTGAATCAATGGATAAAGATGGATTGAAAGAATGGATAGAATGAGATTACTTTGACAAACGGTAGGGTATAGTAACATCTTATTCATCTGAATTTGAAACTTAGATTTTTGTAATTAAGCTTAGTATTTTCTGGTTTACTTCGAATAAACCGAATTCAATTTATATTATACAAAACAAAATGTTGTTACTAAAATAATTACGGCATCAGAATTTATTCCACGCGGGTGGAGCCTCTGGCACGAGTTAATTTGGCATAAAACATAATTAGATGTAAACCCGGTTATATCCACAAAATGTAATTCTTTTAAACAGATTTAAATGGCTTTGTTTACGTAGGTAGTATAAGAGCCAGGATGCAAACCTGTGATATCTTAGCCATTAGGCTGTCTCCTTGTCCACAAAGCTACGACATTTACGACGCAACAAAAGTCAACAGTATTTGAAGATTCGAGAAATGTCTCATTCAATTGCAATCCTATTCTGTAAATAGACCTCCCGCAATATTGAGAGGCTACTACTACTACTGCTACTGTTTCCATGTTGATCGGACGGGTTAGTACAGGGTTTTATTTCGAGTGTTCGTTTCCTTGCCGCGTATTCCATTGAACACACTTTATATGCGTTGATGGAGTAATTTTTCTACGTCACCACGTTTATGATAAAAAATGACAACCCGAATCAATTTAAAATGGAAGTGTTAAAGGTAAAGAGAGGTAACAACATTTTAAATAGCTTATTTTGTGTCTGCATGCCACGTCTATGAAATATTTCAGGTTTCGGAAAGTGCTTGTACCCATCTAATAGCTTTAAAAGGACGTAGCGAAACTTGAGCAAACAAGCTCGACAGAACTATCTCGTGTCTCCTATCTTTGTATTATTGGAAAACCTTGTGGAAAAATAAAGAATAGTGTGAAATCAATTTTTAGAATGATTTTTTCCGTCGATAAATTTTTCAAATAAAACTTTGCCCGCCACGTTAGACATTTTTAATAGAAATTTTTTTGAAATGCGAAAATGAACTCACGACTCCATAATCTTGTGATAATTAACATTTGACACCTCAATTTATTAGGTTGTTACATCATGAAATTCCCGTTTTGTTTGAAGAAATTGAAGGAAGCCCAATTTGGAGTACTAACATTTTTACATTTTTTAGGAATGACAAATCCAAATTTTTGTGTTTGCAATGGTAAGCAAACAGCAACTTTTATTACATTTTTGAAAAGTGACAGCTGTAAAAAAGTAACACAAAATTTATCACCAAAATGGATAGCATTTAGGAAGTACTGTTTTTAAAGATCGAATTTAATTTATCAAGCGGCCAATAAAGACAAAATTTAATACAGAGTTGTAAAATCTTGAAATCAACTTTCAAACAAAATATAAATAACGGAAATAGCTATTAAATTACAGGAATAACGCACTCATGAATCTGTAAGAAAATTACGGCCATTTCAAATGTAGACCTATTATTATAAGTATCTACAACATAATATATTAACTAGTCACATTATCACTTCTGTCGCTACTCCCAGAGTGCCACTATTTTTTGTGCTATTAAAGCTGTAAACAAAGCCATGACCCACATAAGGACAACAAAAGCCTTTCTGGAAACCTGTCTAAGTAAGTGTGAAGTATTACATGGAAAAAATATAGGATATTGGCGTATTTAAGCATTTAAAAAAATGAAATTCTATTAGCCTTATTACCCACCACCTTTAAACGTAATATTATTTTAATGTTAGCTTACTTTCATAGTAAGATTAATGTTATTATGGGTCAAACCATATACGTTATTTGTATATGTCTATCTAATTAATTGGTTAGAATTTACGCTTGTCTTACAAGATCGAGTACCTATAGACATATCGATAGACGACAACGGTCCGAGTCTGAATCAAACTACGAAAGTAAAGTAAGATTGAAATATTGTTAATTTTAAGAGTGGTGGTTGAGCCCCTGTTATAAAATTTGCATGCATTTATATTATGCAGATATTTCAGTTACTATATTAATTAATAATAATATATATTATATAATAATATTAATTTAAAATAATAGTTGCATTTGTGACATTTTTATTATTCGGATATTGACTTGACGACTGCCTATGACCAGATACAATTTTGAAATTCACCTATAAATTCATATTCTTTAGTTAGTACAATGATAATATCAGTACTATTACTTATAAGTAATACTTCAAAAAAGTCTTGTACAATTTTATGTCTTATTTATTTTCAAAATTATATTTTCAATTTAATTATAAGGTTGAGTATATATCTTCTTGTGCACGCCGCAAAATCTGATATGAATTTGAGACAAACACTAAATAAATTTAATTTGATTTTAAACTTTTTGAAGTTTTAAATTGAATATTAATGTACAATATTATAGTTATTAAAACAGATACGGTTTAAGTCTATATTTGCGTTATAACAATAACAGGGTTTTTCATTAAAGTAGATATGTGGAGTGTATTTATAAACACAACAAAATCAATTACTTTCGGTACGTCTTTCTACCAGTTTCTCCGAACTCTCTTCCAAATTTGACCACATATTCACTGGTGAATAAACTTAGGTAACCTTTTTAAATATAGATTTCTGTGAAAAGAAAGTCCAAGTCTAAATATACCTATCTGAGATAGTTGCGTTTACGGCTATTACAGTTATGATAAAAAAAATATAGAAATCTGCGAATGCGGTCATGTTTCACTCTTTCCGGTTCTATCCCTTCCGCAACTGAGGACTGGGTTAGACTCGGGTGAAATAAATATAATACTATCCTTATCCCGTTCTCAAACAAAAGTGACCTACATGCGGACAGCATATTTATCTCTGGTGGTGCCCGCTCAACGAATATTTCTTCCTCATGGCCTTTTTCGAAGTCAACAATGTATAAATCATAACCCTGTTGCAACACTTTTGGCATTTGTACAGCGGTAGCCAAATTCACGGCTGAGTAAATAAGAAATACATGTTATGTTAATGTTTGTACCTACACATGGTCAAAGAGTTAGCTGTTTTACGTGTTTATTTGTTTATGGCCTTGCTTAGGTCATTTATTTCTTACTTATACTTTTTTGTACAACTTAAGTGACAGGCTCACTAGATAGAAAATTGATTTCCGTGGCATATGTTCCTGTGCAGAACAAAGGGTGTCACATTAGTACTGCTAACTGAGTAGAAAACTTATTGACCAACCCTATACTGTAGTCACTTTGAAAAAATCACAGCAGTTCACTGCACAGCTTGAGCGTGCGCGCGTCATGAAGTAGGTAGTAGTAGTACTTTTCAGCCCTCACAGTATGTAGATACCGGTCCGGTCCGGTTCCGGTCTGATATGAGGGTAAATAAGTACCTATAGCAAGTATGCCTTACGCATGAGTATACAGAAACATGTAGCCGATTGATATTCGATTTAGTTTTAATCAGTTTCTCCTCAATTCACTCAAGGTGTCGTAGTCGCGTTTTAGCTCATCTTCATTTTATCTTTCTGTCTTTCGATAGTTCTCATTTCTCGATATTCCACTTATGGTAAACATATTTTGCCACAAGTAATACTATGTTTTGATCTATAAAATGGGTTATAAGGAAAAAATAAAACCCTTGACTACCAGCGAAATAGCAAAAACGGGCTACGTACGTTTTCTCAATTCGTGTAAAATGGCTTAGCTCAATTCACATAGTAATTTCCACACTGACAAAGGCTTTGCAACGATTCAACCAAACTGACACTTATCTCCTCTATTTATATACGTTAAACATATTTTTTGCGCATGAATAAATATCGTATGAACCATGTTTTCTTCTACGATTCTATGAAATAAAAAATACTTACGTGACGTGTTACGCGTAACCATTAGACGTAACATTAGAGTTCTATTTATTTTATATTTCCTTAAGAAGACATTCCCAGATTTGATGGACAAGTTAAGGTCACCAATATTTGGATTTGTTGTTAAATAATATTGCTCGCATCTCTGGTATGGCTCCACAAAGTACCCACTAGATACTCTCGACTGGTTACAGCGACAACGTGCGGTTTCCATTATTGCGAATCCTGCCATCACGAGCATCCTTTTCAGATGCGTAAAGATGTTGCATTCTTGGCAGTATTTTACCGACTCTACCATGATGAATGTACTGATGAGCTCTGCCAATTACCCACCCTCTCTTTTCCTACAAAGGACAACACGCACAGGGCTTGGATATCAAGTGCAGAATAGCATTCGGTGAGATATTCCTTTGCCGCACCATAAAGTTCTAGAATTTCTTATCAGCTCGCATGTTTGTTTCTTCCTACAGTCCCGGGTCCTTTAGGCAGGATTTGAAAAAGCATCTGATGACGCCTTCAAGCTGTATGCCACCATTGTAACAGTGTACACGTTTGTAATGGTCACCCTTTTTTCGGGAGACTTTGCCTTCAGCTTACCATCAGGCGATATGAAGTCAAATTGATATACCCAAGATAAAAAACATACAAAACATTACAAAATCTCAAAAACTTTTATCTTATATACTTAAAACAGAAAAATCAATTAGTTTATTACAGCCCACAGCTGGACTATGTCATTCGCCAATGTGAACAGATTCTATGAAAAAATGTCTAATTACGAACAGCTATTATTTTTTACTGTTTCATACGATTACATACTCGTATCTATTGATAGTAATTTATCATTTTCAACATTCGTCGTGTTCTCAATATTACTATATTACAATATCATAATAGTGATAATATAGTTTTCTAAAGAAATAACAAACTCAATGAGGCAACAGGGGACTGACTCAATGAGGCAACAGGGGACTAACAATTCGGTTCGTGCCTGGTGCAAAGTCTGGCCATCGGCATCGCAATCCCGCGAGGAAACGCGGTAATTATGATTGGCAATTTTCCAGTGGGAGTTTAGACATACTAATATGTATTTTACCGCCTAGTGGTATGGGCAATGGACTGCTGAGACGAGGTCTCGGGTTCGATCTCAGGTTACCATCTCACACACCAATGACTTTTCGATGCTTTTCGAAGTTATGTGTGTATTTATCGCAGGTTTATAAGTGCCCGGTTAATGGCAATAGGCTCGCCACCTATTACATTGGGACCTAAACTAGCGAAATGTGGGTGCTAGCACCTCTGCCTACACCTTCGGGGATATAGGCGTGAGTTTATGTTATGTAATATGTATTTTGTATATACTTATAAGCAACAAATTTGTATATTATATATACAATATTTTATACGAATTGATATTGATCAAATGACTTACACATATACCTAATACCAGACTAAAGGCCGGCGGGCATGATAAAAATTCAATTTACTGACTCAAACGGGTAGTAAGCATCCTTATCCTAGCTTATCGTATCGGCTTTGCCGGCGTCCGTTTATTGTCCTTGATATTAAATATGCAGAGTCCTACAGGTTTGATCAAATACTTTTGTGGTCTTACACAACTTTGTAGCTATGAATTTTAGGTACATACTTTCACTTTGTGTTAAAATTGGAACTTCGATATCGTCATTGGTCATTGGACCATTGGTTGTGGAGATCAGATGGCAGTCGCTTCACGCAAAATATCTAAGTTCAGCCGCATCACAGTTAAACTGGAAAGCCGACCGCAACTGAGTTGAAAAGAGGTTCAGAGAACGATGACACTAAACTTATGTTATCCCATTGAATTCATATTCGTACATCGTGTATTCGTTATTCTTCTTCTCTAAGACCAAATTTCGATTAGCTAAAATAAATATGCATGCTTTATAACTCACTAAAATGTACAATAATGTATTATTTAAATATATAATAATTATACTATTGCCTAATTGCTTCGCGCGCGTGGAATTCTAATCTCGTTCTCGTAACTCATGCGAATCTATTTCAGAAACAATACATATTCCTTAATTTCAGCCAGATCCATTCATTCACTTGAGCATGATTGAGTAGCAAACATGTAAAAGTCCCTACATCTACAAACTAATTAGGTAGGATTATGTTGGGCAGAATTACAACGATTACAGTGAGGACACGACTCTCACGTTTTTGGAGATGCCGTTTAGGTATTGTGGGTCGATACAGTAAGTGTATTGTAATCGAGTACAGTGTGAAAACGCGGACAGTGGTTGTGGCAGCACGTAATAAAGTAGTCAGAAAGAGGGTAGTCCGATATAGTTGACTAAATAAAAGCTAGGTCGGCGGTCGTTAGTGTGTCGTAAATTTGGGTTAAACTCAGAAACCGACAACCGGTAAAATATCCCGTCGACTCTTATAAACATCATTCATGTATAAATGACAGTAGTGAAAATGAAAATAATTTAAATGACAGTAGTGTAGGTAAATGTAAGTAGTGTAAATGTAAGTAGTCTAAATGACAGTAGTGTGCGTGATAGTAATGTAAACGGTAGTGTAAAATGTACATTACAATCTAAAATCATACATAGATTAAAGTGAGTTTGTAAGCACGATCAGTGCATTATAGTCTACAATATCAGGCAGGTCAAAGTTATGTTCATGTACACGTGTATCGTGATTGCATTAATTCCTGCTAACATGATAACAGAGTAAGCTCGCATAGTGCAGTGATGTAACCAGGTTTGAATATCAAATATCTTAAGGGTCATCACTCATCCGTCAATGTGGAGGTATGTAAACATTAAGGAGTGCCGTAAAACTCTCCTCCCCATATTCGGGGTAGAGGGACGCCATGGTTTCAATACTCAAAGAGAGAGCCCCGAGTCCGCCAGGGTGTGAGAGATATGCTGTGTATCATGGAAAACAACAAACAAGTTTAAGTGTGATGTAATCGGTGCGCGCGTGTCATTAGGTGCGTATTTCCGCAACGAAGGTTAAATTTGACAATATGAACCTTTTTGATCAGAATATGTTTTGTTTTCGTAAATATTTAAGCTTGTTCGATTCAAAGTATGAACCGAAATAAATACTTTTTTATCTATAGCAAATTAATGGCTATTTCGAACGGTTAAAGGAAAGGTGGGGGCAATATAGTTATCATTAACTTAAAATGGGTAGTGTGTTTTCGCTTTAAGGTAGTATATAAATAGGTAGGACCAATCACAGCAATTATTGACTAATAATGTACGGTATTATTAACGGTTGTACCTATGCGTGAGATTGGCGATATCGGCTCCGCTACTGAAACTTTCGTGTCGCATTTCTACTATTTTTTTCTGTTCTGTGCTGTGTCATATTTCATTTCCGGTGATCATAGACGTAGAGACGGCGTGTGTTTTTAAGTCAGTTTGAGTCCAACATAGCCTCCACAACTGGCGCTAGCAGGGGGAGGGCCGTAGGGATTTAGCACACCATAAAATAGGTACCTATATTAACCTTGTTTTTCAAAAAAATATTTTTTGTTTATTTATTGTTCAAAGAAGGGCCTTTTTTAAGTAATTTAGTTATGATAATATCAATCACTACATAGTATAAAATAAAGTCGCGTTTTCTGTCCCTATGTCCCTTTGTATGCTTAAATTTTAAAACTATGCAAAGGATTTTGATGCGGTTTTTTTAATAGATAGAATGGTTAAAGAGGAAGGTTCATACGTATATAACATCATGCTACAACGGGGCAAAAACAAATGTTGCAAAAACGGTGTGACGCAGACGAAGTTGCGCGGGTCATCTAGTATTGTATAAGTACATACCTAGTTTAAAATGCGTCATGTGTAGGTCATTGAAGGGTTCCCGTTGACATAATCATTATTCTATGTCATAAAATGCGAAAGTTAAAAGTTGAAATTGGTTTGAAGTCTTATATTGTACTCCTAGGTTAAAATTAAAAGTTTTGAATTCTAAGGTTTGAAATCTAAGTTAGACTCACAAATCACTAGAATAAAGTAGGCGTTCTAGATTTGCCTTAATTTGTCATTCTGTAAACAATCCTACTAATTACTGTTAGCAAAGTTTACGTAGTTTGGCAAATGGTCCGAGAGTTACTATAATGAGTTTGTAGCCCTCGATGGTAAGCACATGCCATTATCTGTCGTGTCAATGACACCTTAGGCTTGTTCTGTATTAACTGTAAAGTTATCCTAGTTAGACAATTGAAGTGTGCGAGTGACATACGTATATTTACACAAAACGTAGGCGTGAGAAATTGCGAGAAATATGTATAATCTCACCTCTGGTAATCAAGGACCCATGGACGGCGTGCGTTTTAGTCGGTTCCAGTCCGACATAATCACTTCCACCGGTTTTGACGGTGGTGGTATCCGTGGGGATTTTGCGCACGATATAAAAAAAGGCGTGAGAAATTGACAGAGTATATGAACCATGAAGCGTTTCTTTAGAAACTAAGTTGATAATTTTGATAGAAATATTATTGCAGTGACGTCAATATTTACGTACTAAAAGTCATAAGTCACTGCCACTGATATTTTAAATTTGGAAACGCGATATTGAAGGTGTCTAGGTATCTATTTACGCTAAAATATTTATAGGTGTAATATTAATAGCTTATTGTATAAACTATAAATATTTCGGTGAAATAAGGAAGGTCGTGGATTGTTTAAGGAAAAGTTTAGGTCCAGCAGTGGTACAGGTCAGTTTTTCTACTTTTTCACAGTTTTTTCCACTTTTGAACATTTCACCCTTGTAGGAATCATATTATATCTGTGGCTATGGTTATAAAGTAGAATTTTTCTCTTATCATGTGAAAGTTTACCCATACAGTGGGCACCAAAAGTTCCTTGACACCTCAAGATCTATAATCCTTGTACAGCCTAAGGCTGGTTTTATCAAAATTAACATAGATAACGTTAATAAAATAAACTAGGACGATGTCTAGTTTCATTATATGAAAATAAGTATATTCATGCAAGTAGTAGTCTAAATGTAATTACCTACGTTAATAAGTGGATTTATTATCCAGTAGTTTCTAAGACCAGTAGTTGCGCAGTGACATCCCTTCAAACAATTTTAGTTTCAAATTGTCCAGGGACTTTTGGACCCCACTGTATATTACAGGCTGTGTGGCGCAGCCCTTATTTCTAACAGCTTACACAATAGGGTCAACAGCTGTTATCTTAAGCAATACAGCGCTTTAAAGTTTACAATTATTTCGTAATATTTCATTAGATATTTATTATAACTCACATTATGTCGTATTTGTTTTGTTTTGTTATTTTTTATTGTTAGTCTATAACAACAAAAATAACAAAACAAGACAAATACGATAATATAAATATAAAATAAATAAAAAATTATATTATTATTTAGTGTACTCCATAAATGTAGTGTATAAAATATGTTGCTAACCGCAAAACACGAAGAAAGCTGGACCCAATCGAGTATTTTTTAAATTTATTCCTTGAACTCTGAGGGAGGTTTTTATAGAGGAGCGAGAACGGTATCTGATGTTCACGCAGGTGGAGCGATGGGCAACAGCTAGTATATAATATATATCTATATCAAAAGACGGTACAGGACACGGCATTTCTGCACGGCGTTATCTAGACCCGAAATAAGTACAGCTCAACTAGCTTATGTTATATAAACACCCAGATTCATAGAAACACCCACGTCAATGCATTTTTTCATATAAATATTTACATTGAGCGGAAACTTCCAAAGACGTATTCTTTGATTTAAAACATAACTTTTGTCGTGAGTTTTTTTGATAGGGTGGAAATGGGGGAGAATGGGTGAGGTTTGCGGTTTCATAAGTCTTGATATCAAGGATATGATTCCTCACAGGTGATAAGAAAAACAACAAAAGAAGTGCTCGCGAGGTCTACAGTTCTAAGAAGTACTAGTATTCATTATTAGCATTGTCATATGTATTGTATAGAACTCTATTCACTCAATTCTCAAAAGTAATGTCATTATTATATTTAGATCAATTTATTTTTCGTCACTCGCAGTTTGGGGGTTTCTTTGCCAAACGACTTTGAATGTTTTAAATGATAATGAAATTTGGAGTTTTATCAATAATTGAATATACCTACTAGTATATTTATAAAGGTTTTTAGGTTCTTATCGTTTCGTATTTCTCGCTACTCTCGTATCATTTTTATTAGCTTTTATTAGCTTCACTTGTAACTATGTATGTAAGAAAATCTTGGAATCTTAATTTGACCCACTTCTCGGTCTTCTGACGATGACTAGCTAAAAAACGTCATTACAAATCCAATATTGCGGCCTCCCCAAGATGGCGGACTGGCTGTTTGAAATCTACTTCCATGATATGGCTATCAAATGAAAGGGTTTGCTGTCAGAAAAACGAATTTTGTATTTTTTAGTGCGTGCTAAAAGCGTGTTTTTTTAGTTTTTTAAACTATGAAATATTATTTCATTGTTTGCTCAGTAGAAAATATCCCAGACCCGACCTTGGTTATCAACGTAGTATTCTATATCCTAAAAATCAACCGTAGAATCTTACTAAGTAGACCTGACAACATATTGTACCTAATGTGTCTAAGGAAAAAGTATACCTCTGCTTACCGCTTCAAGGAATACAGGCGTGATTATGTATATCTAAGTAAGAAGTGAAGAAAGCATACATAGTGGATCCCGTGACTTCGTTTTCCTCCTCCGATAAAATAAATGAGGATTATTAAATCGGCACTCCACACCCTCTTACGACCATAAGATTGTGCTTGGCAGGCGATTAATGACTCTAGGCTAATGACATTACTGTTTACAATGCCTTGAGATGTCAACTAATGTCTATAAAATGTTTTTAATGGCTTTTATGGTAATTTGATAGTTTCAAGTTTTTAGCATCTCTGAAAATACTATCACAGATTATGAGAGACTATAAGTTTTCTGTTGAGTACGACGCGTGGCAACTTTTCTGGTGAAGTCTTGGTGATAATAATAAATTAAATATTCTAGGAAATGTTTTACAGCGCTGTTTAGATCCAACACGAAATCCCTTGTGTTTTAGTCCTTTGTATTGGACATACTGAGCGACGAATTTTATGTGGTAGGTTCATAAAGCCGTAGATGAACCTAATTATTCTTGAAATGAAAGTGTTAGTGGCTAGATAGTAATATTATCTATGTATTTTAGGGTCACGTTACATACATTTACACCACACACGTCCATCCTAAGTATTAGCTACACCTTGGGACAGAATTTAATCAATAAAAATCTTTTCATCATATCACAAACGAATGCATTTTTTCTAAAACAATACATCCAGTACATAACTACAATAATTATAATATTACAGATAAAAATCATTACTTACAACATGCTCATGGCAATGAATTATGTATATTATATTTAATCCCCTTATATTATTATTATAGGTATATAAACACGGAGAAAATTCAAAAAGTGTGTTGTGTTGTTTTTTTGGCGGTAAAAAATACCATTGATAACACATGTAATAAATAATATCCAAGAGTATTTATCTGACTTCGTGTAGTAATATTGCACATTGAGGTTTACCGACTCGATACAAGGTGACATAAGCAACAAGAGAAAATTGCATTTCGTATTAGTTCTGGCTTTAAGCGAAATAATTATGTGGTTATTGTATCGATAAAATGCTAATATGAAAATATTATAATATATGCATATGTGTCAGCCTACCCACGCCCACTCCTTCTGTCGAACTTCAATGAGCAAATTTTATTCAACAGTTTCACGTATATTATACATATTAATATGTCTACTGACCTGTTTAAATATTTATACCTACTACGTCATAACACTAAAAATGGTGACTGACAATTTCATCTCTATATGAGTAAAAAAGTAGAGAAAAGTTTTTTGGCAGCCACTCAATTTCAAAGCAAGAGAAGAAAAATATCTAATTATTTCTGACTTGCAATAAATGTACCTACACTATTAAAAGCGTCGTCATTTCGAAATTCATACTTAAAGAGCTAATTAGTTTATTTGGAAAGTTCACCAGTTTTGATAGAAAGAATAAAATAGAATTATTTTCTATAGTTTTCCTGTGCTAATTTATGATAAAAAGGAAATTTTATGAAAGTTCAAAACAAAATCCCTGTTGATATTTATTAAAGGAACGTGTATTGTATTTACATTTTCAGGGTAAATTTAATATCGCCTATTATATTACAGGGATGTTTCACCGACCAAAACAAAATTGGGAAGCTCTAAAATTTATATAAATATCCTCGGCCATATCCGGTAAAATTAATATTTAATGACCATCTTCAAGATCCGATAGTTAAATGTTAGTATATTCCATCCTGTAGTGTTGGGTGATAAAAATATAGTGACTATATGATACACGATGAAGCCATGTCTGGGAAGCCAGTCTCGCATCCTTCAATCGGGGTGTGAAAAAACAACTGTCAAGGCCGTCAGGATTGGGACCGCCGTTGCAGGGACAGAACCTGTTACGGCGGCCACTATGTTCTGGACTGTGCTTCTGTTTACCATCAGGCGTGGTGCAGCCAAAAGAAAGAAAAGAAAGAAAGAAAGAAAGAAAAATTTATGCTAGCGCCCGAGCCTCGTTCATTAATCAACAGGCGTGCCGATTTACATTTAAATTAGGCTGAACAGATCAAGATTTTATACACCAACATAGGATATTTTCCTAGTTAATAAAATTCAGCCAACCAGTAGTCCGGGTAGCGCTCAATTTTTATAGAAGATTCCTACCTCGGGCGGCTGAGATTCAAGCTCCACTGCATGCCTTGTTAACAGGGACAGTCAAAAGTTCACAGCCGATCAACCTTGTTGGCGAGACTTTAAAAGCGTTCAAAGCATGTAAAGACAGTCTGTCTAACGCTGCTTTACTGGCCCATCCCGATTGTAGCGCGAAACTAGCATTGGTCACTGACGCGTCCGATAAAGCCCTTGGCGCAGTTTTACAACAGTTTAAGGATGGTTCTTGGGAACCCTTAGCTTTCTTTTCAAGAAAGTTAAGTCCTTCTCAAATCAAGTACTCGCCCTATGACAGAGAACTTCTTGCCATTTACGAGGCTATCAAGTACTTCAGGCACATGCTCGAGGCTAGGCACTTCATTGTCTATACTGACCACAAACCGATAAGTTTTGCTTTCCATGAAAGGAAACATAACTGTTCGCCAAGGCAGTATAGACACCTAGACTTCATTGCTCAGTTCACAACTGACATCCGACATATATCCGGCAAGGACAATGTAGTTGCCGATGCTTTGTCGCGAGTCGAGGAACTGAGAATGCCTGTAGACCTCGAGGCATTAGCTCGAAGTCAAGCTTCGGATCAAGAACTCCAGAAGCTAATTACTGAAGGCTCATCCTTAGACCTTCAAAAATTTGTAGTCCCTGGAAGTGCTGAACACCTATACTGCGACGTCAGTAATTCTGCTTCCAGACCTTTTGTTACAAAGCCCTTTAGAAAGCAGGTGTTTGATAGCTTGCATTCTCTTAGCCACCCTGGCGCCAATGCATCGGCCAGATTGGTAGCCGATCGTTTTGTTTGGCCAGGGGTGCGCAAAGATTGTAGGAGTTGGGCGCGCGCATGTTTACAATGCCAGCGGGCAAAAGTAAACCGACACGTCACAGCACCCCTCGGCACCTTTAGTTTGCCACGAGCCCGTTTTAAGCACATACATATTGACCTGGTTGGACCTCTTCCACCATCACAGAACTATCGGTACTGCCTGACGGCTGTGGACCGCTTTACGCGCTGGGTGGAAGTGGTACCAATCGAGGACATAACTGCAGAGACTGTTGCAAAAGCCCTTCTGTCGACCTGGATAAGTCGGTTCGGCACACCAACTGACATTACCACAGATCGCGGGCGACAATTTGAGTCAGCGTTGTTTCAATGTCTGTCTAAGCTGACTGGTTTCGAACACAAGCGTACCACCGCCTACCACCCGGCTTGCAACGGTTTAGTTGAGCGATTTCATCGCCAACTAAAAGCCGCAATAGTTTGCCATGCAAATGATAGGTGGACTGAGTCATTGCCGTGGGTTTTACTAGGGATAAGAACTTCATTTAAAGAAGACTTACAGGCCTCTTCGGCGGAATTAGTTTACGGAGAGCCATTAAGACTACCCGGAGAATTTTTTGAACCCAGCACCACTACCAGCACTGACTTATCGGATTTTTCTGCTAGACTCAGAAATTTCGCTGATAAATTGCGACCAGTACCAACTTCACGTCATGGGCAACCCAGAGTATTTGTTTACAAAGATCTTGAGACCTGTGATTACGTCTTTCTTCGCGAAGACGCATCAAAAGGTTCTCTTCAGCCTGCCTACTCTGGCCCCCATAAAGTGGTTACACGGGGTGACAAAATTTATAAAATTATAATCAATGGCAAAGAGGCGACAGTATCGATAAACCGGCTCAAGCCAGCTTTCATACTTTCTGTCCCAGCCAATGAACCAGTAACTCAAGAGTACACCACTCGTTCTGGACGTCGGGTAAAATTCACAGATTTTTATCGCCCTTGACGGTCTCTGGTGGGGGGTGGTGTAGGGATATTTACACATTTTATATATTTGCAGATATATACATACACGATATTAATAAACTATTTACACTAAACAACAAATCGGCTTGTCGAAATTAATTTATTATTTATCATCGATATCGATTATCGACAACGCCTCATCACTACCACTGCGATGCACATAATGCAGGCTTATGTACTCTCGCGGCCGGCGCACGCGCAGCCGACCGCTAGAGGACAAGCCAGTCGGTAACTAACTTCGACGCGGTGCATACGTAACTCGCCTTGCTGTATGAACGCCACGCTTACCTTATCTTCTCGCATCTATCTGTGCTCCACAACTGTTATTTCTGCTTACCCATCTAGTGCTTACGCTTAGCATATACCGCTGTGCTCCCTACGCATGTTGACACTCAACTTGTTCTTCTGTGGTAGTGAATTGTGAATGTGTGGACGCTGTTGTGGGACAATATACTTACCATCTACGTGAGTTGTTCTTATTATTTACTTCCACACGAAAACCCTTACCTGCAACCTACACGGGTAACCATGTTTGTTTAAAAGATGGTCAATAATTCACAAGATCTTTCAACAGCAAACCTGAGCTTGCTAACGGCGGCGGCGGAAATTGAATGTATCACAAAGGCACGCAGTGAATAGTTCGATGTTAACATTGTAAAGATATTAATAGCGCGGAACTGTCACAAGAATATACTTCAAACCCTTGCGATAGTAAGAGGAAATAAGCTTTTACGGTTCAGAGCAGTTAGATAAAAACGTCATCATGGCATTTATCAGTGGATGCAATTTTCTTTTTTAGACATCAATATTATACCCAATTTGTGGGATTGCATGATTGCCGTTTTGGGAAAGAGGGCTCAAATGGGTTTTATGATTTATCTGAAAAACTAGCAAGTACAATATTTTATTATCGTGGTTATAGGTCCCTTATAAAATTACTTCGCTCAGAAGTAGTTCACCAGATTCGCAATTTACCAGATTCGCAATTTACCAGATTCTACATTAGTATCCTTTGACGAAAACAAATGAATTCTTAATGTAACTTTTTAATAGAATACTTAGCGTTATTCCCGGTTGCACGAGACTTAACTCGGAGCCGGGGGTTCCGTCTCCTTCTTTTAGATTCAATTATTTTAAGTTAGCAACTCGCACCCCCAGTGCAAAATAGGCATAAGTGATTTTATTTTGATTTATCGATTTTATCATATTTGAAAAGTACGTTTAAAGATACATATACTAAATTTTTTTCATATTTTTCTTGTTAAATTTGACGAATTAAAACAAGAAATTCGTTTTGAGAGTTTTTGTTCCATTACATTTTTTCTTACGGATTAGTAGATTAAGTGATATAACGCAAAAAATAAATTGAGAAATATGACGTATTACTTTTTACTACGTTTATCCCTAATATTTTATGTAGAAGATTAATAGTAACAATTATTATGATTTAAATGCGTATGTTTTTTTTACATCGCTAGTCTTGTATACACGATTATCTTTTTATTCGTTATAAGGAAATTATCTTAAATGCGCTTACTTAGCCAAAAAGATACCTCTCCACCGAAAGTCACTTCTATTCAAAAGCTGTACGTGAAGCTATTGAAATCAAGAAGTACAAGAATTTCAATCGGGAAGACGAGACGGTTTCAAGTTATCTGCAACATGGAATCCAGTGATAAAAAACTTGCTGCCTCGCTTTTCTGCGCGGTCAGATAGACACCAAGCCATTTGCACAGATAATAGGGACCCTGTGAGTGTGGTATGTGATGGTACCTGCAGAGAAAATAATATAAAAAATGTCGAAAATGTGCGGGTAAATGTATAACCGGCTACCTCACGGACTCGACGACGAAGACAGACAGCCTGTGACCACGGCCGGTGCAACCTGGTTGAAACGTCAGGCATTCCAAAGGTTTTTTTTTATCTATGGCACGTCAATTTGACTTCACCTCGCCTGATGTTAAGCTGAAGGCAAAGTCTCATGAAAGATTTTGAAGATATTGAAAGAGTTTTGTATTACCTATACGATGATCGCGTTAATTCCCGTTTACATATTATTATAAGACTGAATTTGTTGAATTACACTCTGTTCTGTTTCGCTGGCTGGTTTATGAGGTCTATTGGTATGCTGTCCTCGAAGGTTTGTTATTTGGTCACCATTAGCATATTTATCAATGGCAGTGTAAACTGTTCTTTCTTTAATATCTAGCGTATTAAGAAACATGGTTTTGCACACTTTTCAATCAGTCACAAGACATGCATCGCTTTATGACGGCAAATAATAAACCAATGTACGATTTCGTTCACGTTTACGCTGCATTTTCATAACTTTAGGTTCTATAATCTCAGTGTTTTTCAAAATGAACTGCCATTGAGTTTCATGGTTACTAGAAGTCCAAAATTGCTTAAATATTCCCAACCTTTTTCTAGGGTTTGTATTAGCTTCAGTTACTAACACTGGACGAGATGTCATTGCTTCAGATTCTGTGGTGGAATTATTTCCAGCTGGTATAGTTTCAGCGTAACAGGCTATAAGTGAAGGGTCAGAAGTTATAGGCCGAGATTATAGAACCTAAAGTTATGAAAATGCAGCGTAAACGTGAACAAAATCGTACATTGGTATATTATTTGCCGTCAAAAAGCGATGCATGTCTTGTGACTGATTGAAAAGTGTGCAAAACCATGTTTCTTAATACGCTAGATATTAAAGAAAGAACAGTTTACACTGCCATTGATAAATATGCTAATGGCGACCAAATAACAGACCTTCGAGGACAACATACCAATAGACCTCATAAACCAGCCAGCGAAACAGAACAGAGTGTAATTCAACAAATTCAGTCTTATAATAATATGTAAACGGGAATTAACACGATCATCGTATAGGTAATACAAACCTTTGGAATGCCTGACGTTTCAACCAGGTTGCACCGGCCGTGGTCACAGGCTGACTGTCTTCGTCGTCGAGTCCGTGAGTTTTCTCTCCAGGTACCATCACATACCACACTCACAGGGTCCCTATTATCTGTGCAAATGGCTCGGTGTCTATCCGACCACGCAGAAAAGCGAGGCAGCAAGTTTTTTATCACTGGATTCCATGTTGCAGATAACTTGAAACCGTCTTCCCGATTGAAATTCTTGTACTTCTAGATTTCAATAGCTTCACGTACAGCTCTCGAATAAAAGTGACGTTCGGTAAAGAGAACTTGCGTATTGTGCAATACAATCCAGTGATTCGTGCCTGCTACTAAAAGGTGGTCTGCAATCGCTGATTTGCTCGTAGGGATGTCGGAAATGCAAAATAGTATCGATATATATTGTATCGATATTAAAAAAATATATCAATATCGATATTGATATTTTTATAAAAAAATATCGATATATCGATATATCGCTATGATTTGCCAAAAAATAATGGCACTCTGAATACTAATTTTATTTTTATATACATAAATATTACCGGCAATGTGTATAAACCGGTTTTCTATAAATGTCTAAGCCTGCCTAATAAAATGCCCACTGCGCAGCCAGTAATTGAAATATGAAATGTTATCAATAAACATAATTCAAAATTTAAAAAACATTTATTCTGTATAGACCATTAAACGGCATTACAAAATTTGTCAATATCAATAATATTTTATAAATCAGTGAGCAAATGGACCATCTGTTCGAATCGCGGCCCCGGTCTGAAAAGACTCCGGCAAGAAATTCATCGGGCTTTAATATAAATAAATGGTGAATAATGACCCTGGTGTGTAAATAAATGTGGTGTAAAGTTAATAGAAATTTTTCAAATACAGACGTAAATGTATTTGTTTCAAACAGCAGGCATTCTATATAAAAGCATACGTTGCCTAAAAGTTTTAGTTGAAAAGCTTTCCTTTCAGGACTTTTATATCATAATAAATATCGTTTTTTATACCTTTTCGATACCTGGAATTTAATATCGATACATCGATGTATCGAAGAATTAAATATCGCTCAAAAATATCGATGTTTAGAAAAAATAATATCGATATATCGATGTATCGATATATTTTCAACAAGCCTATTTGCTCGTCCGGCGGTTCTTTACAGTTGCAATGTGTTCTTTGACCCTATCAGCAATAGTCCGCTTTGTTTGGCCTATATATGAACTACCGCAGCTACAATCTATCTTGTAGACCCCTGGCGTCTGAAGCGGCAAGATATCCTTCGGTGTGCCCACGATATTGTTTACTTTAATGCCTGGTGCGTAAACTGTCGGGATGGAATACTTTTTTAGTACGGAGCCGATTTTATCCGTTATTCCCCTGACATAATTGAATTTCGTTTACTGAGAGAACATAAATATTTTATTGTACGGAGCCAATAAAAACTTAATTCGTTAATTGTTACAAGTTTAGTCTTATCAAATTATTTACATACTGATTATTTAAGAATTCATGAAAAAAATCAATAGTGGTAGTAATCTTCACCGAAACTCTAAATTACTGAATATTATTGTGCAATTTTATTGTTGATAGTATGAACTTTAATTGTTACCAAAACTATAATTAGTATTTTGCCTAAAATAAAAAATAATGTATAAAAAAATGCATTCTCTGTTTTTCCCTGTAGTCATAAATAATAACTCTAAGTAATATGTGTTAATATGCAGCTAACTTTTCTAAAACATATAATGAAATAAGTAATTATTATTGTTTACTTAAGTTATCTTAACAAGCCCCTATATTGAAAAAAGGGGTAAATATTGCTTGTGCATCACAAACATAATTTTTATAAAGGAAATAATGCAGTAATCTTACTTATACTACCAAAAATGTTCATATTCACGAGTTCATTACTGCTTTAATATAACATACTTTTTGAAATATATTTTACTTTTCTAGCAAAGTCTGGCATAAATTTTGATACTCAGAATGCTTTATTTTATTGTATTCTGAAAAATAGCATAATAATTTATTTTTACAATTCCTAATAAACTATAAACATTAGTACTAACTTAAATACAACACGAAGTGCAATATTTTTTTCTCCTTTTTTTGATATAAGAATAATTCTTCTACGTTTGGAAATAAAGTAAATATGCCCATAAATTCAGTTTTTTCGCCATACTGAAAAATCAGCATTTCCGTCTTATGCTTTTTTTTCCCTGAGGGTACGAACTGTGGTCTGAACTAAACCCTGGAAAGTTAGTGCCTTTGCTGTTGTACAAAATTTACGGTATTTATTCTGGTTGGCAACGATTTTGATCATATTAAAACGTGAATAAACGGTAGGTTTCGGTTGGTTGTCACGAAAATAAGGACTGCCGTAAAATAAATTCAGTTAAAGTCTTTTGATACGAATGCGGGTATTCGTGTTACGGTTGGCCAATCCAAATAAAGGGGTATTTTGTTTGAAATTGACGAGCGAACGACAGGAATAAGCAAATACTTTTTGTTAATACTAGTACAATGTGTGATGTACCTGGTAGAATTATTGGAGATTCAGTGGAAAAAACAGACTCAGCTTTATTTGCTCACAAATGTATCGATTTAGATAGCAAAATATGAATGTCCAAGACGGGACTTGAACCTTCAACACTTCCAAACAGGGGGATTGTTAAGTTGGTCAGAGCATATTTAAAATCCGTCTTGGATATTAACCTTTTAGGTCACATGCAAATTCACTATAAATGGTTGGCATAGATACTAAGTGCTTTAAAAATTTATGAAATTAAGGCAATGATTGCCATAGGCTTTCTTATGACAACTGGGACCTAACATAACATAACATAAACTCTCGCCTATATCCCCGAAGGGAGGTGCTAGCACTCACATTTCGCCAGTTTATGTTTACTTCCCAATGTAATAGGTGGCGAGCCTATTACCATTAACCAGGTACTTATAAACCTACTATAAATACACACATAATTCCGAAAAGCATCAAAAAATCATTGGTGTGTGTCATGGTAAAACCTGGGACCGAACCCGAGACCTCGTCTCAGCAGTTCATTACCCATATCACTAGGCTTACGTGTGTGACTAAGACTAAGTAGTAGTTTGTAATGTTGTGTTTTTTATTATTGTTTATTATTTATATGTATACACGTTATCGTGTTGGGCGAATAGCTCTAACGTTAAGGAAATATAAATAAATATATTATGCTCTCTGAGGCACAGCACCATAATAAAATTCGTCCGGAATTCAAGCTCCCGCACAACGTCAGTCTCGGTATTATCTCTTGAAAACATTATTCAACGACGAAAGTCAAGCATCCTGCGTTATTGTAGACAACAATCATTTTGAAGTGAATGACAAGCCTTGCAGTTATCTAGTAGACAATATTGTGTCACAACTGGGTCAGAGTTACAAGGAAAAGCGGATTTTCAAGAGTATCCTTGGGGCGAATGAAGAATATAACAAGTTTATTACTTGTGAGGCGATCTGTGACGGTAATTTCTTTTTGGAATTGATTATATGGACTAATACGCTTAATGTACCTACCTATACGTAAGAAAGTTGTGTTTCAGTAGTTAAGGAGGATTGCCCAAAATATTTTGAGAACAGGATTAAGTATACCTTATATCTTTCGAAGATAACACGAGGTAAAATAACTGTTTCTTATTCAAAATTCATATACAACTGTATATACAGGGTGTAAGGGGGAATACTCCCGAAAGCCACTAGTAGTACGCCTGGTACACAAAATATTGGCATTAAAAAAAATTACGGCAATCCAACTTTTGTTTTTTTTTTTTATTTTAACTCGCAAGATAGCTCTACTTGTTTTTTTTTGCAGGGACGTTCTTTTTATGAAATTTTTCGTTTCATTTAGCTTTACTGATACGATGGTGAGTGAGAAAATATTTAAAAAAACCATTTCTCTTTTTGGGACCAAACATTGGACACAGGGTTTTTAGACCAGGGGGCAGTAATAGATAGACATTTCAAAGTGCTTAATCTTAATCAAAATTTTGGGTAGGGTTAACAATGCGGCCGCGGTAGCCTAGTGGTATGGGTAATGGACTGCTGAGACGAGGTCTCGGGTTCGATCCCAGGTTTACCATGGCACCCACCAATAACTGCGATGCTTTTCGAAGTTATGTGTGTATTTATCGCAGGTTTATAAGTGCCCGGTTAATGACAATAGGCTCGCCACCTATTACATTGGGATGTAAATATAAAATGGTGAAACCTGGGTGCTAGCACCTCTGCCTACCCCTTCGGGGATATAGGCGTGATATTATAAAAAAAACAATGTCTATTTGTCTCTATGAATACACGCCACTGACTGTGCACACTATTTCCGCTCGCTATGTGTGAGAACGAATTCCCTGCCTGTGGCGAGCGGTGCGATGGTAGGATGTAGCTGTGGGCATCATGTCGTTCATGGCTGCCTCCGTGGCTCAGTGGGCGTAGTATGCGCCGGTTGTGCACGAGGTTATGGGTTCGAGTATGTAAAATAAAACTGCCGATTTATACTACTAACACATTATAATGTAATTTACCATACTTCAAGCAAAATAAATAAATTTCATTTTCATATTTCGATATCCACACAGGACAAAAATTTGTGTTATCCACAAATAGTTCTTCTGAGTCTAATAGTACTTTGTGTCCGTTAACTGTATGTTTGTAAAGCCCCTTGCGATACAGGGCTTGTTCCCTAGTGCGGGAGTAGTTTTAAGTTAAAAAAAATACATAGAAAGTTGCAAGTAATATGCCACACACGATTTATAACAACACAAAAAGTAGAAATTAATAAAAATGGTGTCAGGCAAATTTCAATTAGTATCCATTAAGGTTAAAGCATTGGATTTTAAAGTAATAGGTTCTTACTTCTCACTAAACAATTGACCTCTTTCCCTCTACTAACACAGACTTTAATTAAACACATTAAGATAAGTCTAGTAATCCTTTCTAATTTATTTTGTGGACTTCGAATAAGGACTTTTTTTTTCAACGATTTCCATATTTATTTCGATTTCCAACTTCATTTAATAGAGAAAATATCTCGAACAATAGTGACTAGCTGAAATAAAATTGCTTGTTCGCTTCAGCATTTAAAAGTCCAGTGGGATTAATTGGAATACGAACTAACTGATGGTTTTTGTCCTTTTTCTATTTGAGACCTACGGCGTACATGAAATATTTCCTGAACATTTTATGTAGGTATTCATTTTAATTGAAAGTTTATAATTATTTTAATTACAATTACTACATACGTCTGATAGTCTCCAAAACGTTAATTAGTAGTGCGTGTGCGGCTAAGCACGTAATTAATTTCCTTGCAATTTACACCGCATGGTAAGGAATCAGGTCATTTTTTTTCCAAATTAATTTATATTACTACGGCAACATATTTGGTTAGGACTTTATTTTTTGGCATACCCATTTTTCTACAAAGTGCCCGATTGGTGGCAATAGGCTCGCCCTCTATTACGTGGGACCGAAAATCATAGTTGGCGAAATGTCGGTGTTGAATATACCTCTGCCTACTTCTCTGGAGATTACGGGCGTGAGCATATGTATGTATGTAAAATTACTACAACGTGTCTGGACATAAATTTGATTGTATTGAAATTTTGGAACACTAAAAATGCTGTCTATTCAAATCGATTTAAATTTAAAACAGAACGCCCAGATGATACGGGATTTAGGTGGCCTGGTAGCTCAGTTAATCAGAGCATTGCTACTGAAAGAGACTGGTCACTGGTTGAAGTCCCGTCTGGTTAATTTTTTCCGATCTAAGTCGACTCGATAGGAGAAGCATACCTTATGCTTAAAAAAATTATTATAATATTCGTAATACAAAAACAATGTTTAAAAATGATCGTGTTATAGTACAATGTCTCCGATACTTCGTAAGACTATCGCTATATGGCTGCAATGTCGCTCCGTAGGACACAAAGGAAAATTTCGAATCTTTTACTTGTCATTTGGTAATGGGTTCAAGTCTTGTCTGAGCATTCACTTGATTGTATTCAAAATATACTTAGCACCATGGAATTCTGTCACATTGCAAGTCGTTTGTGTAGTTAAAAATCAATTGTCTACATATTTCAATTTGTACCTTATTTGATGATTTTAAATGTTAGATAGAAACAATTTTTAATTAGAGCATCGAGAGAAAATAAAGAATATTTTCTGCGACACGATGAACGAACGTATACAACCATTTGTTATTAGCTTCGCGAAATAAACGCATGAATAAGCTATTTACTTATTAGACAATTTGGAATTAATTTTATTAGATTTAAATCGGATCGGAAATCGGTAGATAGCATAGCTCTAAGACAGGATATAGGAGATTTTTGTATATTCAAGACTATTCCACTTTACAGCTCAGTTGGTAAAGGTATTCTTCCCTAGAAAGGGCCTGGTTCTGGGTTTAGATCCTAGTCTGGATATCGTCTATTCTATTCTAAATGTAAATGAAAAATTACCAGACTACATTAAATTTTCCATGTTGATTCCCAGTGGAGTGGAATCCAAGTTGAATGGCCACCACATCTCTTCTCGTGGATGTTGTAAAAAGTGACTTAGAGATAGATAGATGGATAACTCTTTATTATAAACCACTATACAAAATTTTACAATATGAACATAAATAAATAGCAGAATACACAGTAGGCTCCAAAAGTACATGGACAGACATGGATAGTTGAAACTTAAATTGTATGAGGTGATGCTACTGTACAACTACTAATTTTAAAAGCTATTAAATGATAGATCTACTCATTTACTACTTGCATTGGTTTCCTTACTTTCTTTCAAAGAAACAGGATATCGATCTAGTATATTTTATTAACGCTATCTGTGTTCCTTTTGGTTAAATTAGACCTATGCTACTAAATCATTACCGAACTTAAGGTGTCGCGAAACTTTTGTAGCCCACTGTACAATGAGCATCCTTATCACCAACGGCGATATATTCAAGGCAACCTTTGGATGGACTGGATTGGACTGTTCTCCATGACAAAGTGCCCGCTTAACGGCTATTAGTTTCCTACACTATTACGTGGACCCGAAAATCATAATTAACGAAATGTAGGATCCTATGAGCGTATTGTATTATCTGTTGTAGAGGTGTTCATACACCGATCATACATCATACAGAATATTGTATATAGAAACGTTCAGAACAAAAGTAAGAAATCACGTTTAGAATTATCATAATGAGATAAGTTTCCCATAATTTTGTATAACATTCTGCAAATATCGTACGTGTCTGTTAAGCTTTATTGAACAGCTCGAAGCTGTGTTTAAAGGTTGGTGTACTTCTTTACTTCAAATTGCTTTAATTACTTAGAAGTCACCCTTACCTGTTGTAATAGCTGAAGGTTCAGGGTTCAAACGAAATAAAAGTTAATGGAGTTTTTAGAGATCGTTTACGCAACAGTAATTGTTGTTTCGGGTTATTGTCAAGTGCGTAATAAAACTGACACTGTCGAACTTTCTCTCGAGACTGTTTAGATACAGTCTACGTTGTTAGATCCCTCTATTTATTTATTCTATATTCATAGTATGCTACTACAGTCTATGTATAAGGTCGAGTAGTAAGGGAGTATCGTTTAATGACTGGAAAAAGTACTGGATGTGCAGGACCCCGACTCTGTTAGTAAGGACGTTGACTACTTTTTTTTTATTTAGCGAATCCCGGGTATTTAGTGTATGTCGGGAGTTGTGAAAGATACGGATACGTTCAGTGTAGTATGTCGTAACATGTACAGTGTGGGGGTAGAAGAAGAAATTTCACCCTCTTCACAGCTTTCAGAGTCGTGACAGCGCATACTCCAGTCAACTTGTGATGGATAGTACCTGGCCAAAAAGTTAAGCAACCCAAAAGGTAAATTATTGTATTTACGATATGATTGCCTTAATACCAGGGTTTCACAAACCATTTAACAAGCAACGTGAAAATTTAAAAGTATACTACTATAGAATACCACGCCTAATAATAATTTTGTGTTGTGTTTCCGGTAGTGAGTAGGGCAGCCAGAGCTCATTAGAGAGATTTTGTGTTGTCTGTGGGAAGACAAAGAAACCCTTTGTCTTCTGCATTGACAGCACAGAGACTCTGTTAGCCTTCTCTCTCTTTCCCTTCACCTTACCCCTACTTCTCTATATGGTTGGCAGCATAAATGTGTGTAAACGCCCCTGTGTTGTAAACGTCCATAGGCCACGGTAATCACTTTCCATCAGAAGGGCTGCGTGCTTGTCTGCCACCTAAGTGGTATAAAAAACACTATACATCACATATCACCTCCTAAGTAGATTAGCTCCCCCAGCACCGTAGAGGTAATCTGTGCTTTACAGAAATAATATAATGAACTACCAAATTGTAAAATGACAAAATATTTTTTTTTGAGCCACAGATAACGATATATGCTGGCGACGTCACGTTAATTAACAAATTGTAATTTTTACATGCTATATACATACCCGGAGTATTTTCGACTCCAGGAGCGTTTTTCTTACATCCTGTATAGTGGTATGAATTTAATGTGTTATTCACGTGAAATTTCCCATGCATGAAACTGCAGCAGATTGGGTAAATATCTTCACCTATATGTACACTATGTACAGTATCTTATTCAAACGTTTTATTTTATGAGCAGGGTTCGTCAATCTACGCTGATCAAAGTCTTATATGTCTAGTCGCCAGTATTTTTTTACATTTAATTTTAAATTAATTCCAAATATTATTTTTCTTATCATAATCTTGTTGAATACAAACTAAAGTTTCTTAATTAAGTATTATTAAACTCTTTCATAAGGCGCACGTACGAAAAATGGTACCTCATTTTTTCTTGACCTAAAAAGTAGTCTTCCAAATGAAATTTGATTAATAGTTTTTTTTTACTTTGTTAGTTGAAAGGCTTTTATGAATTTTTAGAAATAATTTCGTTTTGCTTTAATATACCAGCACATTAAATTGTTATCGTGTGCTAAATAATAAATAAATCTCGTTTAACTAAACTATCTACAGCCAGCGTGAATAGGACCAGCCCAAACCTAAAAGCTGGACATACTAGTTTAATTGGCCGGACATGTGGGTATAAAGAAAAAATTGGAAAAATTTATTCCCATCGAACCCAGGTCTCAGACACAACCAGAACAACGAGACAAAGTTTCAGGAAAGACTCACCATTATAAACTCGTCAGTTTCAACGTCAAAACACGTAAGTACAGTGTTTCGGCAATAGTGGCGCTCAGCTTGACGGCCTCATCAGACTGTAGGAAGAAGGAAACACGTGAACTGGTAAGGCATTCCAAAACTTAATGGTGCGGCAAAGGAAAGACTTCTTTATTCTTTATAAAGGAAACAGAAAACATACATCTCGAAATGCTTAATGATTTTTACGGATAATAAATTTAATCAGCCTCGTCCACACGTTTCGTCCAAACCTCCAGCCACGAAAAACGCAACATGCCCGTTCTACACGCCAACGTGTAGATGGGGTATTTTAGATGTATTATACCACTGTCATTAAGTCAAGTGTGACTAGACTTTTATATATTAATGTTCTCAGTTTATTTTCTTCAAGCTTCCTAAATTCCTTGTTAGCGAACAATTATACTTTACATTTTATAGAGGTTTTAGGCTGTGCTAAACATTTCGAAGCGGGTTAAGGGAGTAATGATAAAATAAATAAGTTTTTATTATTATGTCTCTCTTTATTAAAAGTATCCTCACTTCATTATTTGACCGATATTCGACTTTTTGTAAATCTTCTACAGCTTTTTGCAAGGCTGGAGTGTTAAGAAACAATAATTTTTAACACTGTTATTACAATTCTAGTTATTGCCCCCGGCACCGTCCGCTTGGATGTCGGTATTCGTTTTTTATTTATGATTACAAATTAACTCTAAATGTTAGATAAAACTTACCAGAATAAATTAATGAAAACCGTAACCTGATCTGATCTGTCGATTCACATGTTAGACTGAACAAACTTTAATGAAATTTTGAACTGATTTTTAGTTTGTTGTAGCTAGATGGCGGTCTTCGATTAAAATTAAAACTATCGTTAGATTTCTTCAAACTTATAAGTAAATGTCCAAGCATAGAGATTTTGACAGGTTTATTAGATGCATAGATATAGATTTATCATAATACCTACAATATAATATGAGAAATGCCTAAGCCGCTCTGTCTGTCTATCTGTTACACTTGCATGCTTAAACTGCTAAAACATCGTCTAGAATTATTGTATTTACCATATAATTGCGTTAATAACCGGGTATCACTAACCATATATAATGCAACGCGAAAGTTCAAAAGTGAGATTACCTTCTGTCTGAAAATAAAGATAAAGTTGAGTTTGGGGAAGAATCTTGTAAGAACATGCATTGTCATTTGGTGACCTTCTGGTTATGTTTCTTGTACTAATATTAGTTTTTCTTTTTAGATTGGATGGCGAACAACAAACGCGTGGCTGGCTGGCAACGTGGCTTGCAAGTTCTTTTTAGTTCTGAGGGCTTTTGGCCTGTACTTGTCTTCAAACGTATTAGTGTGCATATCACTTGACAGGTAATTTTCTCCGTTATTTAATATTTTTACTTATATATGGTTTCTATATTTTAATTCAATAGGGCCATCCAACTGAATTTAAATATTGTACACCAAATTTATTGATTATTATTCTCTGAGACCTTTACTCACCTAAGTTAAGTTCATCCGGGGCACCCGGGGTAGCCACATCTCCGGTCCCCACACCTGAAAGGGAAATCTCAAAAGAGATGGCCCCGGGTATAATGACGGGGTGCAAGGAATTATGTTGGCTATTATCCCACCTCCAATAACTAAAGACCCAAAAGGTAGACCTCCCACCATCCATGGGAATCCTAGTTTTTGCAAGATAAAAAAACTAAGATTTAAGGTCAGCTTGCTAGTCTAAGACCTCGATATTTTTCATGGTTGAACCTCGATATTTTTCATGAAGTGACAGTCACCATCACAACCAATTATATAGATATCGAAGTTTTGTATTTAGAGTCGAATCAATTCCAAAAACTGAGCGGAATTCCTAGCAGTCGCATTCACAACCGTCATTCCAAAGAGGTTGTCTAGTGTCTGTCAAAATTATTATTCAACTATTGGAACAAACACAGACAAATGCATACAGTAAAAGGACTTATTGAAGAGATGAAATCTGCCAGGAACATATGTAGGAGAATTATATGTTGCGTCGACCTTTCGTAATTGGAACGAGGGCAGGCAAATGAAGACAATGCATTAAAATGGCGTGCGAAATTTCAACTCGGTTAATTGGGTGGAACAGGTTTAAGTTGGGAAGATTTAATCCACACACAGTGAAGTTAAATAAAAGCGTGTGAAGTAAGGCACTGTACAACACAACGCACGCCTTAACAAACAAAAGGGTCTTTGTTGGTTAAGGTTTTGGTTAGACAATTTAAGATAACTTGCCGCGTATATATGTTAAAAACAAAACATACAAATAGAATTGAGAACCTTCTCCTTTTTTAAATCCTCCCAATAGATCTGCGCGTTAACTTCCGAACGATTGCACCAAAATGGATACATTTATATTTTGTGGTCGTTATTGTCTATTAAAAAGTTTGTCTAAAAAATATTAGACGGTGAAGTGAAAACGGGATTAGAAATAGCATGGAAATTAGAAAAATATATTCATAATTTATACCCGTCCTTTCAGTATAAATAGGTAGGATTATGTTATTTATACTGAAAGGTTGTGGTATGTTATTAGGATGATTATTTGTATGTTTTTTATTCAATCATCCTCTAAAGGCTGATTAGATCTCACTGAAAATTGGTACAGGAATAGATTATAGCTCGAAATAACATATAAAATATATTTTTTAACTTCAAACACTTACGTGGTTTAATATAAAATCTCTATTTCGCTAGGTATTGTAGTATACATGTTATAGTCAGCCCTCAGGTCTGAGTCTAAACCCAAAACCAATTAGCCTCTGAATAAAGAATTTAGACAAACCTGAGAGAAACTATTTAAAAAAATAAAAGCCACTGCCTCTGACATTTTAAATTCGGTAACACAGCAATAATAAAATACAATAAACTCTATGAGTAGGTATATCTTAAATTCTTGAAAACTAGACTAAAAATTATCTTATTTCTAACATTCCTTTAGATCGTTTTGCCTTTGAATGTTGGTTAAAACCTCAGCTCTAGAAATTTCCGACTGCAAAGCGCTTTGGTTGGTCTCAAAGGACAGCAAATAGGTATTATGTAGGTTTTTACTAGAAAATTAATGACTAGTTTACTTTTCCACTGCTGGTTACCATGGCTACATAATTTTCTATTTTTTTCACTTAGACGTTATTATCACTATACTTTGTAAAATATAGCATGGGTCCTATGACAGATGTCAAAATGAGGTTCATAGGGATGTCCGAAATTCGATGAAAATGTCGATACTACCAGTTATTATTGATGCATGTTACATATAATTAGGTTTAATTTAATTGTATGTATGTATTTAATTGTAATGAGAAGGCGTCGGCACTCGTACTGATGAGAATGAGTGGAGTGGATCAGTAGAAGTTCATATCAAACGAGATGTTAGCGCGTGTATCTTATGCCTATATCATGGCCCAAGAGCCAAACGCGGCGTGTCTTCTTACAAAATCCAAAAACAGATTCAGGGCGTTGATGGATTGAATGTAGGATGTTATTTATTCAATATAATTTAGGATCAAGTATATTGAAATATAAATATTATTATGATATTAAAATACCTAAGCAATAAGATTAAATTCTAATTATTTTTTTCTTATATTAATTTCAATTTTAAATTAAGCTTTATTCAAAATATGGATAGTTTATAGTATGTGGTCACGATGATTCATCGCCCATCACTAATTAGCTCGATATGCCCATAAAGTATGACATTGACAGCTACTACATTCATTATTAGGAAATTCAAGACTTCATGAGCGGGATTTCACTGACAGCTGTCATAGGACCCAAGCTACGTTTTACAAAGTATAGCATCCATTTTTGTTAGTGGCATTTATGGTAGGCGGGTTCGCCTAAAACGTTTACTGACAGTCATGGAAGCTCACAAGGTATCAATGACATTCATATTACAAGCGTAAATATACCCGCAGACTGCTTCATTACCGCGTTACCGAATTTAAAATGTCAGTGGCAGTACCTTGTGACTTGAGTATAGAAATATTGACGTCACTGCAATATCTATTTCTGTCAAAGTTGACCACAAAGCATTTCACGTTTCATAATATACTCTGTCACTTTTTCATGCGTAGCTTTTGTGTAAAGATACATTATGTGAATCGCACACTTTGTTCCTCTAAGAATAACTTTATGGTTTTTGACCTCTATGCTCATTATCTTTTCAACATTTGAAATCATTTGAGAACTTTTTTTCTTGTCAATATTCATTGATGGACTGTCCTTTAGTCCATCAATGAAGATTGACAAGAAAAAAAGTTGTTTTAAAAAAAAAATGTAATTTTGAAACAAGATTTTTTTCGGTAAGATAGATAGATAGGTACTCTTTATTATTTACCAAACATAGGATACACACATAGGATCGTACTGAATTGTACAATGGGTGGTCTTAACGTAGTCTGCAATTTCATCCAGACAGCCAGTCTATTAACTATATTGGTAAAACCAGAGTAGTTTGCTGTGTACACTAAGTTATGACTGCATAATGTTTGTAGTTTTAATCTAGAAAAGAAAAGTAAAGAACAAGATTTGTATGTGTGTGTATATGTTTGTGTGTATGTACTTATTTTATTAAATACAAGCTGTTGCCCGCGGTTCCGCCTGCGTGGATATCGATTATCGCGTTGCCTACTATTTGCCTCTCTATACTACTACTCCTTGGTGTCACGACAAAGGACATAGTTAGCGATTTTAGCGACATTGTATAAAAATCTACCAGATCTATTGAAACTTATGATTATTTATAAAAGGGGTATGAAAAATAGATGTTGGCCGTTTCTCAGACCTACTCAATATGCCCACAAAATTTCATGAGAATCGGTCAAGCCGTTTCGGAGGAGTACGGGAACGAACATTGTGACACGAGAACTTTTTAGGTATATACGTTATAACGTGTCTGGTTTCGTTTTCGGAATATACCTTAAGTCTTCACGTCATCAATATAATATTATTGATATAAATGTGTACTAAATTATGTATTGTTTACATTAACAATTGTGTTTTGCTGACGGAAGCTAACAATGTTAGTTCAGAATTTCATTATGTTACTATTGTTATGAGCCCAAGGCCATGAATGTTCCTAAATTACAGAAGAAAGGAATGTAAGGTTAAGACCCCGAAGGGAAATACTTGAAATATTGGCGTTTCTTTTATCTTTTCGTGAACATAAATTGATTTTCTTTAGCAAGTTTCAAAGTGATGTACTAGTACAAATAAATATTATCTATATAATTTTAAGTTTTTATAATAAACTAGCAAACCCGGCGAACTCCGTTTCGCCACCAGATGTGAAAAATGATATTCCCGCTTTTCTGTTGAAATTTTATCTGAATTTTCTTTGCTATAAATCTTACGGAGCCCGAGACCTTTCCAACGAATGCAAAACCGTGGAAATCGGATGGTGCGTTCTGGAGTTATAGCGTCAGGAAGGAAAACCCGACTTACTTTTATATAGTAGATAAATTTTGTAGGACATTCTACATAGCGGCAAATAGGCCCATGGTAAGTGTAACTTCTTTTCTGTCGAATCGACGGCATTTTTAGTCGCCATTGTGGTGTAGTAATTTGATTCACGGCAACGGAGAGGGCCCGAGCATAGGTTTCGCTCTTTGGGAAGGCTTACTACATCCCTTTCTTATCTAGCTAGCTAGTATAACTTATCTAGCCTATATTATGGGTTTAAGAATGCTAATAAATATACTCAGAAACATTTTGTTTGTAAATACATATATGTATTAGGTATACATAGAAACATTTGGTTGACTCATAGTTACAGTAGAGGCAGACCGTCACCAATCGGTCAGATTGGAGGTCGACGGGGTAGGACTATGTTCAGCAGTGGACGTTTTTAGGCTGAAATAATGATCATGTGATGTTTCACCAGACCCGCGAGAATCGAACCTGCGCCCCGTGTATAGCCATTGAACGTTCTATCGATACGCCGCAGAGGCTGTGGCATGCTATATATTATATAATGATGAGATAATACAGATATAGAATAGACTTTACCAATATGGTTGATTTTGGTGGCAATATCCCCACGGATAACCATCGGGAATAAAGTGGTAATGTCGGACTCTAACCGACTGAAACTAAACTACGTCAAGAGTGATGAATGCTAGGGTATAAGGCGGCTGAATTAGAGATATCTCTCGCACCTTAACTGGTACTGGGACATCTCCAGTTTTGGAATGGACCCCTCGGATGTGTGAACAACGGTGTCCCCACCTTGCGCCAAACAGAGGGAACACGCGTCGCTTCAATACCCCGGCCTGCTTCTGGTAGAATGGCAGGTGGCCTTACCTGTCATCCCCAGAGTTGCGTTCATGGAGGAATGTTTGCTGATAAACAAACAAAAACGAACGCCTTTTATTGGATAATGTAGCAAACAGGGCAATTACTGAATGTGGCATGAAGATCGAATGTCCATAAACATTGTCAATAGTTAGTCGGATATTGCATTTTCAATCCCATTCCATTTTGAATTTCCTGCACACAAACTATCGTAATATAGGTATAACTATAGTAATCCTATATTGGAATAATGGAAGTCTGCGTCAATGATTACGGTATCCCTTCACATGAAAGGTGCACTGGAACATAACTCTATTCGACAAATTGCATCCGCACCATGAGTGTATTTCAAGATGCATATAAAAGATAGAACTAGCATAAAATAAACCAATGGCCAGCGTGGAAACAGTAGGCCAAAGCTTCCTAAAATTGGCGGAGGCCTATGTCCAACAGTGGTCTACAACAGGATTTTTTATAGGTACTCAAGTCTACAAATTGACTGCACCGCGCCTGATGTTAAGCAGACGTGCAGTCCAAAACATCACCATGTTTTGGACTGCACCTCTGCTTACTATCAGGTGCTGTCTCTGAAACGGCGGTCCTCACAATGATCGGTCTCGACAGTTGTTTATGCACGCCCCGCTTAAAGGACCTGAGACTGTAGGATGAAGGTATCATGTGTGTGTTCTGGCAGAGAATTTCAAGACTTAATAGCGAGAGACATAAAAAATAATCGTCGAAACGTTTAGTTCTTGATGAAATTATTTGTACCGCATGTGGGTGACATCTAAGTATACCTTGTGGCACATATTTTGGTCAAAAGTCACGAAAAAATCGATGCCTTGGGGCGAGAATTGTTTTGACATAATCTATATGATTGGTGAAATTGAGCTCGTCTAACACCGTTGCACCCAGCCCTATCCCCAAAAAATAAAACCAGCAAAAGGTGGTGTTGGTACATCCAAAAATATTGTGCACAAACAATTAGAGCATATTTTAGGGTCCAAAATATATGGCCTTAGGTATAACAGTTACGTTGATAAAGACAAATCACGCCCTAATTCCTGAATAACAACTACACTAATGGTATAGTTAAATTAATATTCATTAATTAGTCAAAACTAACATCAATTTAATAGTTTCAAACAAAACCGCACGTTTTTAATTCAAGTTTGTAACCAAATTACTAAAATGTGGATCGAAATTTGATTAGTCACTTTGAGAATAATTAAATTTAATGAACGTTGGGTTCGGTAGAGCCAAAGCTTTCTTTATTCCTTAAATTATTTGGGTTTTAAAAGTAATAGTACCAATTGAATAGGGACAGTTGAATATTTTCAGTAATTTTATTTAACTGGGCGAATATATTAGAGCCATGATATAACATATAGTTTACTTTACCCCGGTAAAAATTTCCATGAATTTTGGGAACGGGATTAAAATTCCACTAGTTCTTCTTTAAAATCATTGTAGAAAAATGAATTTGGGCATTAATATGATCGTGCAGTTTCACAATGAAAAAGTCCCGTAGAACTGCGCGCCACTTTTGCTGTAACCCTGTACTTGTTTGTAATGGTGACCCTCTTTCCTGAGACCTTCAGCTTAACCTCTCAAACCTTCAGCTTACCAGGCGGGGTGAAGTCAAATTGACGCGTCCTAAATAAAACAAAATTGATTGATTGATTGATACATATTTTTATTTAGGTTTCACATTTGATAATTAATAATAACTTTCCAGAAGTGGTGTTTGTAGTTTTACAACATAACGGAACGAAACAAGCACGATAATTTTAGATTACATATTATTAATAAATTAGTGAAACATAGATGATAACCGTGATAACGAATTAATTGAAAATGTAGGTATTTACGCATCGACGGTATTTGAAGTGCATTATGGAAACTAAATAAACAACCTCTTAGATATCGATTTCTGCGATAATAATTGAAAAAAACATACTCGTAACTTTAAAAAAATGACCATTATATGTTTATTTGTTCCTTCTTAAGCTTGGCAGGTTCGATTTTGATGGGCTTTTCATTGGGATAATATAATATGTAGCTGATATTGTAACTATTAAGTCTTGGAATTCCTTGCCAGCTCACGTGTTTTCTCCTTCCTACAGTCCCGGGTCCTTTAAGCGGGGCGTAAAAAACCTCTGATGAGGCCGTCAAGTAGAGCGCCACCATTGTAACACTTTAGGTGTTTGTAATGGTGACCCTCGGTCCTGAGACTTTGCCTTGAGCTTACCATCAAGCGGAGAGAAGTCAAATTGACGTGTCCTAAATAAAAAAAATACTGTTATAAGGGATTTACTTTTCTACACAGTTTATTAAAATTAAAATGTATCTTTGCAGATTCTTCGCTATCCTCTATCCTTTAAGGCTGGCAATTGCGAGAAAGAGAAGCAAGATGATGCTCTACATGGCGTGGATTATAGCTTTTCTGTGCAGCGTTCCACAGGTAATTGAAAACTTGTTATGATTGTTGTTGCTTTGCCACATTAATGATTCAATCGCAGTGTCAAGCGTTGGATTGTAGTTCGTATCATGAATATATAATGGCTTTTGAATTATGTATACACAATAACTTTCAGCGCGATTGTACTGTAGGCTACAGGTTATCGAATATTTTGTTTTGAATAGGTAATTATACCTCAATAGATGAAAATACCGACACTGTTTATGGTTTAGGAATTGAGTTTATTGCTCTGTGTGGGTGTTATTCAACTTTAATAAATATATACAGTGGGCTACAAAAGTTCCTGGACAATTTGAAAAAATATATACATATACCTATGAAGAGATAGATGCCACTACACAACTGCTAGTCTTAAACGCTATTGAATAATAGATCTACTTATTAGTGTATTTAATTTTAGGCTACCATTTGCATAGCTTTACTTATTTTATTATAAAGAAACAAGACATCGATAGTTTATTTTATTACGTTATCTATGTTTTTACGTTCACACTCAAGGTCATCTCTTGATGACACGCCGTCCGGTCAAATCTGGCCAAATCTGGACGCACCTTTGTACTCTATAAATTAATATCTATAAATGTAATTTAATGAAAGTTTTAGCCATATATATGTTACCTTTCGACACAATAGTAATGTCGACAGAATCCCTACTGATAAATGAATTGAGCTTCATCTAAAATAATTATTGAACTTGATAACCTCTGTGGTGTGGCGGTAGTGGACACGACTGCTACGCAGGAGGCGTAGGTTCTGTTCCCGAGTGTAAATATTTATATTTATGAATGCTATTGGCATTGGCCTGATCGTGTCTCGGAGAGCACGTTAAGCCGTCGTTCTCGGTTGCCATGTGAACAGGCAGTTTGTACGAGTAGTTGGGGCCCAAAAATATCCTACAACAGATCTAACTGTAGTACTTTGATATAACCTATAGGTGTTAGGGGCTAGACGGCATTCGCTTCTTGAAAAATTCGAAATACAGCCTCAAGTCATTTAGACTGAAAAATAGTGGAACCCGGACTCCATGTTGACAGTTACCGGTACTAACGGGAGGATTACGATGATGATGATGATAATGAATTATTGGAGTTGATTACTCTATTCATTTTGGCTCAAAATTTCATCCACTTGGTTCACCAAAAACCAATTACATAGGCTCATAAATTGAGTACGGAAATTGAAGTCCACAAAAGAAAAAACTTATTTGATTTGCAACGTCAGAATACTACCTACGCCTAACATTGACCTTCCAAATTGAATGGAGAATATAAAAGCAATTAACTTTAATATAACTTGCTGCTCCTGACAAGTGAGCAATGCGTGTGAAATTAAGATTGGAGAAAAATTCCTTTGAAATGAATATTTCACAGCGATTTTCCTCGAAATGAAACCACTACTTGCTTTATTCATAGTATATAATTTGATAAAGATTCAGTTGATTCTCTTTCATTGTACACTTAAGCTCTTCTAACTTTAGAATACTAATACGAAACTTGAGTAGTCAACTGGAGTTGCCATGATACATTTGTATGATGACTCATACACTAGGCAAACAGAGTCACGAGTTTCTGTGACTAGTTTGAAACCGAAAAGCGAAACTCGACATTTCTTTTAATACCACACATGCTGCGTCCCACCTGATAGAAAGTGGTTACCGTGGCCTATGGACATTTGCAACACCAGGGGTGTCATATTCGTGCTGCCATAGAGAAGAGGGGGGAGGAGGGGGGAAAGGGGAGAAGGTTATTAGAGTCTCTGTGCTGTCTGTGCAGAAATCTAAGAATGGTTTTCCTATAGACAACACATAACCTATACAGTGAGCTCTGGCTACCCTACTAATCGGAAACAAAACACAAGCTTATTATTAGCCGCGTTATACTGTAGAGCGGAGGTACTGCCCCATTCGGAGTGCTCAAATAGAACGGAAGATACCGTCATGTCCTAACCAATAATAATATAATATATAAATAACCAAAAGCAGCTCAGAAAGTCTCGACAGAATGATGGATGTCACAGATTGGTCGAAATTAAATTTGCCAAGAAATTATGACAACTACAGTCGCGTAATATAAGTACGAGTGTTGTAAACTTCAGTCACATTCTATGTAAATGTAACTGCAGTTGACAATACTCCAGTATTTTTTCAAGTTAGCTAATGTAAGAAAGGCCTTAGAAGAAATAGATGGAATAAAATAAAAAAGAAATTGTTCTCTAAGTATTTTTCATTGATTAAAAATCACTTTGGTAGAGGTCTAATGGCATAATTATCCCGCAGTGTGAATAGATATTAATCTCACAGACCCATCAATGTTAGTCGGGCTTACATAGAGAAAAATTACCCCTGCCTTGAAATAAGTTCAAGAATTCAGCAACATATATTATCTATATACGTAAATAAAATACATGCCCGACATCTCAAAATACACGTAGGAGGTACTTACTTGATTTAAAGACGTGATAGGGCTTTGCGTTATAAAGAAATATCGAGCTCGAAGAAAATAAAATATACCATTTTTAGAGATATAAGATGCTTCATTCAAACGCAAATTTTATATAAGTATTATCACTGAATTTTTTTTTTTTTTTATCTATGGCACGTCAATTTGACTTCACCTCGCCTGATGTTAAGCTGAAGGCAAAGTCCCATGAAAGAGGGTCACCATTGCAAACACGTTCAGTGCTACAATGGTGGCGCTCAGCTTGACGGCCTCATCAGATGCTTTTTCACGCCCCGCTTAAAGGACCCGGGACTGTAGGAAGAAGGAAACACGTGCGCCGGCAAGGAATTCCAGGACTTAATGGTACGGCAGAGAAAAGACTCACCGAACCGCTTGGTTCTTGATGGAATGTTCTGTACCGTATGCGAGTGACACCTAAGCCCTGCACGCGTTGTCCTGTGTAGGAAAGGGGAGGGTGGGATT
Source organism: Pelosia muscerda (assembly GCA_963691645.1). Classification (NCBI taxonomy): domain Eukaryota; kingdom Metazoa; phylum Arthropoda; class Insecta; order Lepidoptera; family Erebidae; genus Pelosia; species Pelosia muscerda. The sequence continues at coordinate 10,835,858 of OY829114.1, read as the reverse complement.
AGTTGGAAGAGCTCATCAGAACATTCACCATGGTAGAGACGGTAAAATACTGCCAAGGACGCAACATCTCTACGCATCTGCAAAGGCTCGAGGGACTCTGTGATCTCAGGACTCCCAATAATGCGGACCGCACGTCGCTGCAACCTGTCAAGAGCATCTAATAAGTACTTTGCGGAGCCATCCCAGAGATGCGAGCAGTATTCCACGCAGGAGCGAATTTGTGTCTTATAAAGAAGACACCGCTGCTCCGGCGTGAAAAAACGTCTCACTCTGTTCAGGACTCCGAGTTTACGCGAAGCTGTTTTGATGATGATGATGAATTTTATGCTGTTCATAACATAACATAAACTCACGCCTATGTCCCCGAAGGGGTAGGCAGAGGTGCTAGCACCCACACTTCGCCAGGCCTATGGCCATTAACCGGGCGCTTATACCTAAACCTGCGATAAATACACACATAATTTCGAAAAGCATCGAAAAGTTATTGGTGTGTGTCATGGTAAAACCCGGGATTGTACCCGAGACCTCGTATCAGCAGTCCATTACCCATACCAGATTGCGTCACAATATACTCATTAAATTTATGACTGTTTGCGCAAATGTTAAAGTTATAATATTTACTGATAAAAATAATTGTATGTAAGATTTTATTATCAAAAACCGTTGTTAAAGGACACGTTAGAACGGTCTTCCTTGGCAATAAAACCCCGTTTATCATTGTAACAATGTAATGTCGGGTACAAACCCAATATAAAAAATTAAAGGACAAATATTTAATAAGCATGGAATGGACAATTTGTCAAGGATGTAAGTGACCGTCTCTCTAAAAGCAGTCTGATTAATGAAGAACCTTAATATCTGAATACTAAAATTCTCTTCAAAGGCAAAAATAGAAAGGAATATGAAATATACAGTTAATTTTTTAGGTTGCTTTGTGCTGGTAGGCTTTCAAAGCTTGTGGTTAAGGAGTCGGCCTTAAAATCGAGAGGTCCCGTATTCGAATTCTGACCATTGTCCACGTGAAACTACGCAGCATAATACCTAATAACTTATACATACATTTAGCCTAGTCGTATTACTTTTAAAGTCCATTATAGTCGAATATATTTATTGCATAAATTCCATATGCAGAGAGCACTTTTACTTAAACGTACTTATCTAAAACGTAAAATCAACTACAAAAATTGTTTAGAAATAAAATATTTCCAATTTTCCTTTTTACATTGGAAGCCGATTAGCTATAACTAATAAATAGGTAATCTTATAATCATCACAGGCCAAAATTAATATGTCTAATTTTTTTATTATTTAATGAAACGCTTGAGGTGATTAATAAAATCGAATAAGTTAAGTTACTTTTATCGTCGACTGTACCAAGTTTTCAATTCACAAATATATTTCATTTAAGTAAAGAATTAATAAGCAGTGGGCATGTATGAAAGTTTTAACAACACAGTACAGCGTGTTTGTGAAGTGTGCAAGAACAAATAGCGATCTGTTGTCTCTGCATGCCTTGAGTGGAAATACGTGAGAGTATCTATGTATGAATAATTATGGATGAATAATTCGTGTTATTCCTTAAAAGGGTTTATTACTTTTGAGTTTAAATGAAATAGATGTAATTTTAAGCTATCGCGCATTCAATGTAGACGAGCACACCGTGTTCTGTTTGTGAACAAGTTTGTATGTTCGGAAAGTGGTAATTCATTGGGCGTATTGGGTTATAACAAAGAGTGGGCATTATAGAATGTAATTTTAATTGAGACAATAATTGAAATAGATTCCACGTTTATTCGGTATACAGGAAGACTGAAAATTGACTTATGAACTTCCAAAAATAAAATAAAAAAAACAAATTCTATTAGGTTGATTTATTTATTTTCATTTTACATTATTTAATTTTAGATTGTGCAGATCTACTATTCAAGAAATATTGTTGCTGACGGTATATTAGTTACGAGAACCCACTTTTACTTAAATATTTAGGTATATCAGCTTATCTTAACTTTTTATTAGAGCGCTCAGTGTCAAGTATTATATACCTAATATAATCAGCTTTGATTATAGAAAGTGTTAGTTTACGTTGATTGACTTTGAGTTTAAACTAATTAGTACTTTTTTTGGAGCCAAAACAAGAGGTTTGTGGTGAAACCCTTGGGTTCAATCGGGAGTGACGCCAATATGCGCGCCAATATTTGCGCCAACATTGATAGTAAAGGAGTGTAATTTGATAGAAAATATAGTACTGCTGGACATATACCTTACCCATTGTTGGGAGGCTTAAGCCTACAGATTCCACTCCGACCAGATAACTCGACACAGACAATTTTGAGATTTTCTACCCTCGCAGTGATATCGTCTGCGTATTTTACCGTTTATCGCTTCTTATGACATTCTTCGGATGAGACGGGGTGGTCATATTAGTTCACCCTCACTGCACTGATAATATAAACACACGGATAAAAATATGTTAGTATCTATTTTAAAATTAAGTGGTATCTTGAGGGCAGAATGTGAAAAGCTAAATACCTAGCTTATTAAAATTTCAGGAGCCAGTATGAGGGAATCATATTACAAGAACCTTTTTGAAACTGCACTTAACGTCCTTTATTAAATGCCTTTTGGCGCCAACGCTAAGAACGTCGCATCGCGTTGGTCTTACATTCTCTAAAATTGTTATAAAATGTGTAAATATTGTAAATATTTAGACATAATGACTTAGACAAAGCGCACTAGTGATATATTTAAGTGAATTGTGAATTTTTTTTCGTGTTGATGTCAAATCTCACCTATAAATGATTCTTATAAAGTTTTAACTTCTATACGAAGGCTGCAATCATTCGTCATCGTCGTCATTATCAATAATAATTTCAACTAGAATATAGTGAATAAATTGTTAGATAAGACCTGACATAAAGGTTCTACTACTATAAAATCCTTGCAGGTAAATTGAACTAGTCAATGCGTGAGAATTCCTTTACCTCTAAATATACCCCTACTTTACAAGAGTTCTATTTAGTTTAACTTACTTGCTGATCAGACTTTATAATTTTACTCCTTGCCTGTTGACTGGCTGATATAACATTTATTACACACCTTTAATTCAAATGACAATACAATTTCAATGAATATAACCACCATTCTTTGAACCTTTTCCCAACTCAGTTGGAGTCGGCTTTCCAGTCTAACTGTGCGGCTGAAATTCGATATTTTCCGTCTGACCGTCTGACTGTCTGACCTCCACAACCAATGGTCCAATGACCAATGGCGATATCGAAGTTCCAAGTTAGACTGGTTGAACATTTGAGGGCTTCAACTACCTGTAACGACTGCCATAGACGTTTGTATGGCAACCGGGACCGACGGCTTAACGTGCTCTTCGAGGCACGACCAGACCAGTGCAAAGAGTCATAATCATGCATACAACTTTTTGCACTGAGCGGGGATCGTACCCGCACCGCGTGCGTAGCAGTCGCGTTCACTACCACCACGCCCAGGTTCAATATAACCATTTAACATTTAAGTTGTCGAACTAAGATGATTGTATAGGAGAATTTTAAATACCTACTGAAGACGTGGCTTCGAGGCTCAGCGATTCGATTAAGTAAAGTACCTACTTATTAAAAAGGCAAACGGTGAAAGTAAAAAAGTGAACGAATTGAATTCATGCTCGTATTTATTTACCAGCTATTTCATCTTATGAATTCTTCACGTGCTTGTGAACGATTACCATCGTAATTGGATGAATGTCTACGACATAAGATCCGTTTGCGACGAAATAATAAACAAAGAAATAAATGATCATTCACTAAGTATTATAAGTAAGTAAGTAAGAACCTGGTAACAAAAAGTATAGCTAGAAAACATATTACTAAATGAATCCATGACCAATCAAATTTAGATCGAAAAAAGTGAATGCTTTGACGGAATTCGAACCCGTGATCTTTCCCTTACAATGGGAACGCTCTGACTGCTAAGCTACGAAGCCACGTCTGAAGCATTACTAATAGCTTTAAATTTTCTGTACATTAGAATCCATGAGTTAATAAAATTTTCACCACAGCGTTCTCAATATTCTCTGATGTGTTATGTGCTCTGTATTCTCAAAAATATATACTGTTATTTTTATTTATTCTAGAGTAGATAAAAGATCTACTCTAGAATAAATACAAAGCAGAACATGTTATTAAATTTGCATTTATGTTAATTTCACAGTAAACAGTGTCAGAAACGAATGTGTTTGTAAGCAGAGTTACCTAGGAGTTCTGGAAACTTTAAAAAAAGCATCTTTGGAATCATTTTCAGCAAAATACTCAATCTTAAAAATCTCAAGAGCCCAGAACACTTTTCCAATATTTTCTTTGCTCTTAAAAGGAGTATTTTACTAAGCTATAGATTGATCATAGTTAAGTGTAATTTAAACTTTTTTTCCATTGTTACAGAGTTTAGTATTCCAAGTAATGAACCATCCGAGTGTGCCAAATTTCCAGCAGTGCGTCTCGTTCGAGGCGTTCGCTAACCAACATCAAGAACTAGCATACAATGTGTTCTGCTTGTGTGCAGTTTACTTCTTGCCTCTGATGATAATTACGGTGTGTTACGCGTGCATATTCTACGAGATATCTAAGAATTCTAAAGAAAATTCTGGTAAGTTTCTTATGTTTCAAATTCTAGCTCGGGGCCGAAATTTGCCTTGTAATAATGCTGTTAAATTGAACAAGACCAAATAGATTTTATGATAATGTTAACAAGTAAATAGATTCAAAACTAGATGAGAATCTCGTAGTTGTTTCGTGTCGCCTCAAGCAATAAACGATGTAATTTTATTTCCATGAAATATTTCCTGAGAATTCACAAATATAATATTTTCGGAACCAAAACACACAATCTTCTAAAAGAACTGTTTCTTTGAAGTGTGTATTCTAACGGCAAAAGAAGGTTCTCTAACTGAAAGGTTGAGGAAAGAAAATTGTTTCAGGATATGAGTTTATTACCAACTTAAACTTATCTTTAACCGACCAAAACGCACTCCGTATATGGGTCTTTGATTGCCGGAGGCGAGATTATAGGTACAAGACATATCTCTCGCACATCTGTTTTGTGATGTCCCCTTTCCCCATATGTGGGAACCATGGTGTCCCTATCTAGACTTCGACGTCCGCGTCGCTCTCGCTCATCACGGGCTGTGAGGGCACAGAGTCTTCTCTGGACCCGCATCTACTTCTCGAGCAATACCTACTCGCGGCGAGGTTATGAGTTGGAGTTCTTCTATTTCATTCAATAACAATAATATATCTAAGAGGACTAACAGGGCACTGAGTAAACCTTGCAATAAATTTAGGTACCTACCTTCTAGAAGCAAGCTATTATTTTCACCTCCCAAATCTTACCGCAAAAGTGACATACAACCCCATTTACTTCTCTTTTTTGAATGACATTTTGAAGCATTTAGTATAATTCAAATCGTTATTACATTGGAAAAAGTAAATGCTCAGACGGAACTTGAACCCGCGATCAGTCCCATTCAATAAGAACGCCTTGACCAACTGAGTTAACAGGCTACGTCTAAAGCATTCAAAGTTTTCCTTTACGTCAATATTCTTAAACTAGAAGATTTGTATTTTTGACGTTTGTGTAATCTTCTGATTAATTTTCAGAGAAATATAATCAGTCCGATCACAGCCGAGTGATGCTGAGGAGATCAGACCAAAGGCCACTGGCTCGCGCAAGGCGGAGGACATTGAGAATGACAGTCACCATAGTGAGTGTGTTCGCTTGCTGTTGGCTGCCGTATGCCACCATGACGCTATGGTATGTATTGCAAACACCATTTTTGTATAATACATTACTCACACATATAAATTCATTTATTCAGGATGTTAGGGTAAAGCTCCCGAAACTAAATCAATGGATACACTGACCATTTTAACAAAATTGGGCAACTTTTTTTAATCGCAATACTTTTTTTGGTACTTCTATTAGCATAACTCATACAATAATACTATTTAAAGGATTTAAAATCATGGTGCTTACCAAATATAAGTATTACAATCAAAAAAATACCATCATCCATCAGGCCATGGGCGCAAACTCTATAAGGTTAAATTATATGGTTATATAAATACACATTTTTTTTTATTTGTATAAATATTATTACATTATATTCCGTGTATTTTTCACACTACTCAAGCAATTCATAACAATCATTATCGGCTAAATCTTTGTCTTATATCCTTAGCTCAATGTTTTTATATTTCGTCATGCATTTTAGTAACATTCTTGGCACATTCTACTGCCCTAACTAGCTCCCTCAGGAGGTCCTAATGAAATAGTTATTCTACTAGGATCTCCCAAGAGATGCTTTGGAGATTACTTTGCTTTTATGCAAGCAGGTAGGATACAGTCTTCCTCCTTACTTTCTAATTAAGGTGGTTATGTGCAGAAATTAAGCTTGTACTTTTTATTTACCTTTCATTTAGGTGCATTCATAAAATTATCCGTAAAAACAACGTGATTTTGGATTTGTATGAAAATAATTTCTTGCCTTGTAGAAGTGTCGGGAATTTATATTTCATAATATCAGTTGTTTTACTTGAAAACGCGGCGTGCACTAACGTGTTTAATTGAATGTTTTGTTCACTTTTCAAGAAAAAACATTTTACGTCCGCAGAGAAATAGTAAAAAAGCAATACAAACCTTCAAGTGTAAACGAATACTGTATAAATGTTCAAGTATAAAAATGTATAATAAATTATTATATAAGATGTTCCAATTCATTTCGTTGAAGAACACTTATTATACATTTTTAATTTACAAATTATTTTCCCTGTCACGTAAGAACACAATAACTTTTGAAATTACAGAAGTCTACAGGCTGCCCAAAAATACTTTTTGAAAAAGGTTTTTACGGCAGTGAACTCTTACTACATTCTATCGAAAACGACAAACAAACATAGATTCATAATTTATCTTTCGTTTTTAATTTTCCATTGAGGAAAAACAGCAATTGTTTACAAAATATAAAGATGGCTGCATTATTAGTAATATTTCGTTTCGTTTTAATATTACTTACGCTGTCTTTTGTAATTGTGTATCATCAACATAAAATTTAAAATTCTTACTCTCTTTGCAACCTAATAGAAAGATCTTATTAATGACAGAATGAAGTTGATAATATAGAATTATAATATAGAATTGTGGCTGCGAATCAATTTTGACAACTGTATTGTTTACAAAAAAAGCATGGATTCGGTTTTTGGAAACTGCCGATATGAGAAAGAGAAAGAGGTTTCACATGTGAATTGTCACAATTGGTGAATTGTCACTATTGGTGGATTACTTACCACATGTCATACAGTCAATAGTGAATATTTGACAAGTAGCAATGTGTACACAGTAGCAGCAAGCATTTTGTCGTATAGATTTTTACTTTAACTCAAAATTTAAAAAAAATGCCCAACTCCTCTAAAGAAACTTTCACTTCGAAAAGGGTTTAATCGCAGTTTTTACAGTTGTCAATGTAATATTTACTCAAATACCTGACTTGATCAAATATTTGAATTGATTGACGAACCTCTATTACATGTAGCGGACTTTTAATCGCCCGGATATGACATTATAATTTTTGGGTGAAAAAATAAAAATTATTCCGATTTTATTTAAATATTACATTTAAAATTAATTTTATTTGAATTTGAAAGGTTTGGATTTTGGATTTAGTTAATTAAAGCTACCTACCTAAGCATTCTATTTTTCATTTAAGAAGCTCTTAATATTCATCGTAATGGCGTGAGATGGTGTAAATTCTCTAACCAAAATACTAGCAATAAACTTGATAAATTATATAGTATAGATATCGGGATTCAGGAGCAAAGAGATTTGATAAACAAATGATGTCGATTAAACTTAAAAGGATTTCATTTTTGACATTGCTTAAACTGCGACAATTTTAAGAGATATTTTATTGTAAGCCTATTATGTACGAAAACTCTTTTGAGTTGAGCTTGATTAAATGTGCCAAAAGCAAATACATTTTATTCAAAAATAAACGGTATATTAAATAAAGGTAAGGTTTACTTTCCTTTAGATAAACTTTCGTTTTAGGGAGACGAAGTAATGATTCATAAACGCTAAGCAAAGGTTTTGAGCCCCTTGCTGTGTAATTTTTTTTATTATTTTCTCATAACAATGAGAAATTACGGTTCATTAAAATACCACAAAAAGTATAAGTAGTCGGTACTCAAAGTAATCAAACTACATACACTTGATCAAATTACGAAACTTCTTTCTTTCTTCTTCTTCTTTTTGTTAATTTTATCAAATATAGAATAACTGAAATAGACCGCGAAAAGCAATAAGTACCTACATAATTGAAAATACATAAAAAAGGCCATATTTCATTTAATAAAGCATCTCCATCTTAATTGCACTGAGTTTTTACATAACTCGGTCAGATTTATTTAGAAATCTTGTATCATTGTTTGTGAGTACTGAGATGATCTACTTCAGATGCACTGCCTAAGTAGGCACTGCATCGGGCTGTAGCGTACTCTGAATTAATACTTATTACGCTACAGCCCTAATAAGTACGCTACAGCCCGTCCACAACACGTTTGTTAGGTTGAATCCGACTAGACAGAACACATCTTATGTAATGGCCATTTTATTTAGTCACAAAATTGTGTCCCTTTAACTGTCTCTTTCTTTTTTCACAAAAAAAAATAAAAACCTTTTTATTCTACGAGTATATGGCCACTAAACGGAACTTACAAAATAAAAAATGTATTATAGGTTAGTTTAACAAGTGACCGGTATAAAACGCGGCCCGGCTTTAGAAGACTTTTTGGTTTATTTATAAACAGCAGTGTGAACAGCTCATTTCCAAGCTTGTATATCATCCAAATAATCTTGAATTATTAACAGTATTTTTGGCATAACTTTATTTTAATCAAACTAACTAACTACTTCACTAATTCACATTATGCTATAAGACTTAACAAGCTTATTGATGATAGTAAAATTTTTCTGATGGTAGAGAACCTGTGGATGTTCTTACTGCCTACTACATACTCATCAACTTTCAGGTTAGAGCCTAGAACTAGAGACTAGTTGTTTTGTTTAAAAACCTTCCATAATTTATATTCCAAGATTGTCTGGAATCAAAAACGGTCTCTATTCTTTGGCACTCAGTAAAAGTTGAAATTATGTTACTTACAAAGTTGTATAAACAAATAACCAAGCAAACCTAAAACCGACAAACTTTCTGAGAACACTTGGCATTAAAATTGCCTTAATATCAAACCAAAATAAAGGTAATTTTTCTTGAAAACAGTGAGAAAATAATGGAGAGGTAAATATAAACCACTGTGAAGTCTCGTATCGAGCACTTTGAGTTCATTTATTTGAAGATGGTTTGTAAAAATTTGAAAAACGTGTTTCTAATTTGGATTTTAATTTGAACGATAGATCGTAGGCGTAGAATTAGTGAGTGTATCCGATCCTTATTTCATTTTTAATTTGATGAGAGCATTTAGCTGGAACCAACGTGCAAAAGAATGTAGGAAATAATGCCTGAATTTACCAGTAGTCACAGCATACCTTTATAAATGAAAGGAGGTTACTTCAATCCGTGTCTAGTTAACGGCGTCCCCACTGGAAGTAGTACTAGGAGTATGTATAACTCTTTATAATTGCTCAGTTACTTAACAGTTTTTGTTACTTAAGTTTACTTGCACATATAGCTATCTATTAGGTATGTTTTCAGATTCGATGCTGCAGCGGATAAAGTATTATTACGACGATTACTATTGAAACGACTGCCATCTGACCTTATCCCTTAATTAGTAGGACGTGACGGTTTCTCCCGTCCCAATTGAGCAGTCCGACTGTGGGAGTACCTCCACCAAGTAATAATAACCTTGTGTTACGGTTCAGACAGTGAGTAGGGTAGCCAGAACTCACTGGTGAGTTTCGTGTTGTCAGTGGGAAGACTATCACTTGCGCTGGTGGCGCAGAAGGTATTTTAACCTTCACCTCCTCCTCCCCGCATCAGCTCATCAAGAAGGCCTTTAGAAGGATTCTATGGGGTTAGCAGCACGAGTAAGGCGCCCCTGGTGTTGTAAGCGTCCATAAGTCACTGGGGCCGTGTGCTTGTCCGCCACGTATGTAATAAAAATACCGATTTACTGGTAAGGTTCTTGTAACCTTAACCTAGGGTCTTTGTAGAGTATCATATGGACTTCTTTTTTTATGTTGTTTCATTTCCCACAGGTACATGTTAGACCGCAAATCAGCGGTACACGTCTCGGCCCGAGTTCAAGATTTATTCTTCATCATGGCTGTCTCCAACTCCTGCATGGATCCTCTCGTCTACGGATCATATATCATTGATCCAAGGATCATGAAGAGGACTATTAGGAAGATATTCTGTTTACATGTTAGTCCATCAACAATTCCAGGTGAGTAATCTTACTTAATTCAGATTGGAAAATGTGAGTGCTCCAATAGGACTCGAACCATCGAACTTTCCCTTACAATGGGAACGCTCTAACCGCTGAGGCACAGGGCCACGTTTCGGCAACTCCAATGTGTCATTAAATCATTTACACTGAAATCTTCCTATCCAATAGTTAATTACAAGCTTGTCTGTTAAAGAGACTGGAGTGCAGTCAGCTCCATTTTACCATGAAACCGGAAGTGACGTTGCGCTAGTCTCTACCAGATGAAATAATTACCCAGGTGGGTAAAGCCGCTACGCCAAAACATGCTTGTTGAAATGGCTTATCGTGAACTTTTTTTGAGATGGTAAATAACCAATAATTTATCGGCTTTACGATGATGAGGGTCGGGGTTCGTATTCTGACCATGACACTATATCTTAATGAACCACCACTTATCCAGAGTGTTACCAGGAATTATATATATACCTAGCAGTAATTTTAGTGAATGTAAAAAAACATAACATAACATAACATAAACTCTGAAACTGAAGGGGTGAATATATGGATTTCCTTTTATTTAATTTACTTTGTTTGTACGATAAATTTGATCCTTCTGCTTGTTCCGGAAGGCCGTAAAAGTGCAAGATTATATGTTGTGGGATATTAGTCGGTTCGATTGCCGGGCACAGCAAGCCATTTTTCGAAAACCTTTGAATGTAGTTTTTTTACTTTTAAAATATAAGGGAATTTTTCCATTTAGTGAAATTCGTTACATCCAGTATTTAGAATACTTTTCGTTCATGAAGGGTCGAAGTTTCCACCCTGTACATTATAATATTATGTATCCTTGAGTAGATAAGAATAAAAGGTAGGCGAATGAACTTGATCTCAGTGATTGACATTTTGGTCCTTCCGATATTAGAACTCAATCGAAAAAGAACCTTAACTCCCTCTACGAAAAATACTTTTACTTTAGAGTTACTTTCCTTGTGACAAACTGAAAATAGTCCATGAATAAATTATTCTTAATGTAACTTTTTGATTGAGATTGATTGAGTCTAGAACTCAGTTTGAACTATTAGATTAGATAAGAAATATCGACTCTAGGGATTGCACAGCCTACATTTATCATTTATATAATTAATGATACTGAAAAACATTACGAAAAACTGTGGGGAAAAGTTAACTATATTTACTTGCTACTTGAACAACCTCTATGTTATCCTACTTATCTCTGTCTCTCACTCTATATCTGTGTTATTCCACTCTTCAAAATAAACTTTCATGTAATCATCATCATCATTCTAGCGATAGCCCCGGCCGTCGGTTCACCTCAGAATCCGGGGTCCGTTTTCATGCAACAGTTTTGTCATTTTTTTATTACTTTTGTCTCACTTACTTATGCTCCCAAAATCTTCTGATATCACTTATCATTCACAATCTTAAGGTGCAATAAAGTATCCGATTCAGAGAAGCAACGTAGATTCGTTTCATTATTCAGCATTTCGAATATTTCGGCTTCTTGGTTTACGTAAACACTTGACTACTAAAATACAATTTACTATACACGAGATTAAGTCTTGTGTAGCAGATCTCTGAGGGAATTATACAATCAACCCCATTGTGTCTACACTAACTAATAGTCGTTCCCTATGTACTTAGAAATAGACTACAATATCACTTCAAAGTATCAACTAAAGCTGATTTTCTTAGAACTGTGATTAAATAATTTGAAAACATTTGACCTCTATTTTGCTCACCAAAGTCATGCACTTTTTCAAATGTTATTAGGTTCATAAATACTTATATATCTAATATTTGAAACGTACTGACCAGATCTGGTCTATATTTATGAGAATTAGAATTATGAATATGAAATAAATTCAGTTTCGGACAAACATTTAATTCAATTCATATATTGGTAATTTTTGTTAGAATATAATAATAGTAGGACAGCGTTCCACGTAATCTAGCAAGAAGTTGCAATTTAGAATTAAACTTTTTCATACCACTTAGCTGGCAGACAAGTAGGTACACGGCTCATCTGATGGAACGCGGTCACCTTTGGACGTTTTCAACACCAGGGGTGTTACACTCGTGCCAACTACCCTTTGGTTCTGAGGGTAGTTCTGATGCCCTTCTTGAAGGACCCTGTATTGTAGTCGCTTGAATAATCGATAACTGAAATGCAAAAGCATGTAAAAATATTCACTTTATAAAAGTTATTGTACATTTTCACATATTTATTACGTGTACAAAATGTCCATTAGTCAAACTGAACTATACAATACAGCAACAGTCTAGCCGCAAACCGCAGCTCCCTGAGCGATGCAGTTTAATGACGTCACCTGTATATAATTATGTTTGCTTGTAATCAGTTGTGCGGCTTTAACCACAGTGCGTATGAAGTTTAAGAGAAGTATATAGTACCTATACAAGAATTTTATTACAGCAGTTTCCCCGCTAACGCAATACTTAGATAGGGTGGATAGGTGCGTGCTCTGGAGCTTTCGCGAACACTTCGACCCTATGGGATCCTTTGTGTCGACCCCATTCTGGTTCCTAGGTTAGAGGAGGGATAGCCCTCTCTCTCTCTCTCTCTTTCTCTGTCAGATACATGAATTTTACAGAAGCTCGGTAACAAATTACACCAAGATGTTTTACGCATTTACGCAACTTCAAGCACTAAAAAAATGGGATTACGTTTTATTCAAAAATACTACTGTAACACAAATCATTTACACATTTCCTCGCGCTTTGAAGAATTATATGCTAAATCATTATTCATAACACGCTTCAACGGTTGCTAGAGATGTATTACAAAGACGTCACATAAGATGGTTAAATGACTACGCCACGCCATAACAAAGGGTCTTTCTACTTCACGACATTTTCTGTTTGATAGATGTATGATTCCAACATTGGAACATGTTAGCGTCAAATTATCATTAATCAATGGCAATTCGTAGCTTTTGCTTCAGAATACTGAATGATCTGTTTCTGTGAACCGTGGTAGCTTATTTATATCTTCAAATAGTTTGTTACAAATAATTTAATTTAATTCGACGACCTCCTTGGCGTGGCGGTAGTGAACGCGATTGCTACGCAGGAGGCGTGGGTTCGATTCCCGCTCAATGCAAATCCTATTTGTGTAAATGAATATGAATATTTGCATTGGTCTGGGTGTTGCTATGTATAATATGTATGTAGGTATTATTAAAAAAAGTATCTAAGTATGTTTATCCGCATTCTGCAACCCATAACACAAGCTAGTTTAACTATGCTTACCATGGGTCTAGATGGCGTTGTGTAGATTGTCCTAAGATATTTATTATTTATTATTATTATAATTGTTCGGTCATATTTTGCATTAAAATATTTTACTGGTTCATCAACCAATTAATTAACCTATTGCAGTACTCTAATAAAATTTTTGAAATCATTTCATAATTTTTTTTAATATATATAAAAATATAAAAAAACATAGTTGCCCACTGGTATTGGGTACAGGGACCAAGCTACCGGTGGTTAAGGCTCCAGAGAGAGTAACCTCCTCACAATACGTGCTGTATCGAGAAGTACCACCTTCTGCATCAAGCCCTTGATCCAACTGTCTATTATGATTATTATTGTTTCTCTATTCCTTAACTCTCGGGTCTATGGAGTCCCTCATCTTTGGAAGGCGTGCGTCGGGCCGAAGCCAAGATGTAGAGGCCCTTTCAAAAGAATTTAATATGCTAATTATAATTATTATTATGTTTTTGTTAACAGGTATCAACGGGGCCGATATGAAGACCAAAATCAGCATGCGTCAAACTAGTAGAGATACCTCACAGTTGGAAAATGTAAGTAATATACTTTGATATGGTGATACCTGATGTTGATATGGTTTTTATAACACTTACCGCCCCGGTTTCTGAAAAGCCCGTCAAAACATTGATCAACTAACACTGCTATTAATTTAACTATGATGTCAAATCAATTTGGGTTTCTGAAACGATGATCAGGCCAAAATATAATTAAATAAAAAATCATCATTCATCATCATTTCAGCCACAAGACGTCCACTGCTGAACATAGGCCTCCCCCATCGACCTCCAATCCGACCGGTTGGAGGCGGTCTGCATCCAATGGGTACCCGCGACTTTGACTATGTCGTCCGCCCATCTCGCAGGAGGCCGTCCCACGCTTCGTCTACCGGTACGCGGTCTCCATTCAAGAACCTTTTGGCTCCAACGGCCATCTGTTCTTCTTGCTACGTGCCCCGCCCATTGCCACTTCAGCTTGCTAACCCTGTAGGCTATGTCGACCACTTTCGTTCGTCTGCGGATCTCCTCAATTCTAATTCGATCTAGCAGAGAGATTCCGAGCATAGCCCTTTCCATAGCTCGCTGTGCGACCTTGAGCTTTCTTATGAGGCCCATAGTGAGGGTCCACGTCTCGGCGCCATAGGTCATCACTGGCAACACGCACTGATTAAAGACTTTTGTCTTTAAGCACTGAGGTATTTTGGACGAGAAGACGCTGTGTAACTTCCCGAACGCTGCCCAGCCGAGTTGGATTCGACGATTGACCTCCGCCTCGAAGTTTGATCCGTCTAATCGGACCATCTGTCCAAGGTAGACGTACTTGTCTACAACTTCGAGGGTCGAGCCTTCAACTGACACTGGGGAGGGCCTTAGAATATGAGCATTCGCCATAACCTGGGTCTTGTCCATATTCATCTTGAGGCCCACCTGTTGAGAGACTCGGTTGAGGTCGTCGAGCATTGTGTTTAGATCCTCCAGCGATTCTGCCATGAGCACGATATCGTCGGCAAAACGAAGGTGAGTGATGTATTCGCCATTAACATTAATGCCGAGACCTTTCCATTCCAGTAGCTTAAAGGCATCCTCCATTGCATTGGTGAAGAGCTTCGGAGATATTACATCTCCTTGTCTCACTCCCCTCTGCAACAGTATCGCCGCTGTGCTCTGATCTTGTACTCGGACTGACATGGTGGCGTTTTTATACAAACACTTCAGCACTTCGATGTACCGGTAGTCTATATGACACCGCTGGAGAGATTGTAGCACTGCCCATGTCTCGATCGAATCAAAGGCTTTCTCGTAGTCCACAAACGCTAAACATAGTGGCAAGTTATACTCCTGAGTCTTCTGTATGACTTGCCGCAGCGTATGAATGTGGTCTACGGTACTATAACCTTTTCGGAAACCGGCTTGTTCGGGCGGCTGGAAGTCATCAAACCTGCGTTCGAGACGATTCGTGATAACCCTCGAAAACAGCTTATAAACATGGCTCAGAAGCGAGATGGGTCTGTAGTTCTTAAGAGAGGCTTTGTCACCTTTCTTGAAGAACAAGACCACCACGCTTCTGTTCCATGCTTCCGGCGTAGTACCTTCGAATAAGACGGAGTTGAAGAGCTTCTGAAGGACTTTAAGTATCGGTGTTCCACCCGCTTTCAGAAGTTCCGAAGTGATTCCGTCTTCTCCTGGTGCCTTGTTATTTTTAAGCTGCTTGAGGGCCACCCTAATCTCGTACAGGCTGATGTCCGGGATATCCTCGGTGTAGTGTCGGGTTAGCTTGGCTCTTGGATCTTTAACCATATCAGTAGCAGGCTTAGTGACTGAGGTATAAAGCTGTCCATAAAACCCCTCGATCTCCCCCAAAACATCTGCCTTAGTCGACGCGACGCTGCCGTCCTTCCTCTTCAGCTTTGTCAACTGGCTCTGCCCAATAGACAAGTCTCTTGCGAACACTTTGGAGCCTTTATTTCGCTCAATCGTTTCTTTAATACATTGAGTATTAAAGGCACGGATGTCGTGTCGCAAAGACTGCTGGATACGTCTATTGAGCTGCCGATGTGCTTCAGCGTCATTGGTAGACTGCAGCCTCATAGAGCGTCGTTCGGCCATGAGTTTGAGGGTGCGATCGGTGAGCTTCTGTGGTCTATCTCTTCGACGGGGCCTGAAGAATTTGGAACCCACTGAGTGAACAGCTTCAACCAACCTGTTATTTATCTCGTCCACTGTACTGCATTCTTCTAGGCAAGAGAAGCGATTCGAAAGTTCGAGTTGAAAGCTCTCGGAGTACTGTATATGGGAAGCTCTAGGTCGGAGCGTAGACCTCATCAGACGGGATCTCTCCAGCTTAACATTAATATTCAATGTGCCTCTAACCATTCGGTGATCACTTCCGGTTTTCACCCTATGGATCACTGAGACATCATTGAATATCCGTCTATGCGTCGTCATGATGAAGTCGATCTCATTTTTGGTACGACCACCGGGGCCCATCCAGGTCCATTTCCTGTGGGGCGGCTTCTTGAAGAAAGAGTTCATCATAAAGAGTCGCTCTTTCTCAAGAAAGTCGGCCAGCCTCCAACCCCTTCGGTTACGCCTCCCATACCCATATTGCCCCACTCTCAACTCGTTATCACCTCTCGTACCCAGTTTTGCGTTGAAGTCCCCCATAACAATAGTGAAGTGTGATTTAGAGGCATGTATGGCTCTACTAATGTCCTCATACATAGCCTCCACTTCATCATCTGGTCGTGTCGAGGTCGGTGCGTAAACCTGTATGACCTTCAGCAAGTATCTCTTGGACACTCTGAGTACCAGGTACGCGACCCTGTTCGACACACTCGTGATGGATATGATGTTGTTTATGAGGGACCTATGGACGATGAACCCGACACCGCCTTGCGACTTCTCGTCGCCCTCCCGGTAGTAGAGCAGGTTGCCAGACTTCAGGGTTATTGTGTCCTCTCCCTCTCTTCGGACTTCGCATAACCCAACGATGTCCCAGCGCAACCTGCTCAATTCTTCTTCCAGCTCTGCTAGCTTCTCGTCTGTCCTCATTGTGCAGATGTTGTGTGTCACCAGTGACAACCTACGTTTGCATCGGTTGTCCATTGTGCATGCTTTGGTCGTCTGACGGAGGGATCCCGCCCGGTGATTCTTAGCACCCCTGGCCCCAGCGCTCGACTGACGCCCGTCAGGCGCGTCAGTGTTGCGACTGGAGCCCCCGGGCACTTGGGGCCGTTTGGTGCACACCAACATCTTGGGGGGTTTTCGGACCGTATACCCGCCACGCTGGTCCAGTGCGGGTTGGCGGGTAGCCAGAGCCTCGTTCGTTGGTCGGCAGAGGGCACCACGGGCAGGTGAGGTTGGCTTGGGTCCCCAAGGTGGTGGAAGGGACCCCTTACCCTCCTCCCAAATTAAATAAAAAAATATATAAAATATGGAAATGCTGCCTGCCTAATGGACACATTCGGACGAGGGGCGCTAAATTGACCAAAGTTTGTAGCATATTATTGTTAGTTATTACTGTGTAGTTAGAAAAAAAAAATATATGTATTATATATTATTATTATTATTCTTTATATATATATATTTCATAAATATAAATATAAATAGCGGTTGCCATACGAATCTCCAGGTAAATTTGACAGCTGCTATGTTAACTGACACGATGATCAATTTAAACTATTTAATCATGCTGTTGTTGATTATGTTGATTAGTTAATTTTACCGTTGATCAGCCTTTCGGAAACTGGGTGTTAGGTGGCTGACAACCTGATGGCCCACCTGATGGAAAATTAAAAAAAAACAATCTGACCTCTATAACTAACCTTCGCTTCAAAAGTTCTTTGTACGTTATTCCATATCATGGTATTCCCAAAAATATTCCATTATATTTTCCTTTTATTGTAACAAAAGTAGGTGGGTGGAGCAGCTTTCGGTAATAAAATAATGAAATGTAATTCTTCATGTCCAAAGGTTATTTATTGTATTAACACGCAACTCTTGTTGTGTGAAGCTATTGTTACCTCTTATAATAGGAGTTTCTTTAACACAATTGTATAAATGGGCGTAGGTTTGTTCGTGAAACAATGTCTTGTTCACATTTCCCGCAAAATATGAATAGTGTTATTTTAGTTCAGGCCAAATTCTAGTCATGCTTTAGAGAATGACGTGGTGTTTGACCTGGACTAATAAAATGCGTTACATTGTACTGACCTTCTCTATCCTCATGACGTGTTCACTTTCATAAGTCTGTAGTATTATATTATGATTATATAGAAGTTTTACCAAAATTCAACGTCAATCATAAATAAAATTTAACTAAATCAGAGAAACCCCCGACTCAAAAACTACCTCAAAAGAGTAAAAAAATAAATATTCAAGCATTATCGTGTCGGGGTAAAGCCCATAACCCATTTGTCTAATCATAAAAACCTATTTTAATAATATTTATCGTATTCGGGTCTCTCCGAAATGGCTCTCAGGTACAAAACCGTGGTTCTTAATATAAAAATTAAAAATAAAACAAAACACAATATTCAGAAACAAGACGAATTTTGAAATTTGAGGAATGAAGAGGGTATTATTATATTTCTGACTGTTCGTGCTTCGTACCCGTGATTTATGGAAAACAAGGAAAAATTAAACCTTAAAATTTATCGCTTAGAAGCCGGAAAATATCTAATATGAAGAAATTGATTCATCAATTTATTCAAACATCCAATTTCATTAATAATTCAACATTTTGCTTCGTGATACAGGTTTACAATTAAACAAAACGAAGACTTAAATTGAAACGAGTCGTGGCATTCCTTTGCATCGCATGCCTCTCGTGGTGAAGTTGCCAGAAGACTTGCAGTATTGTCACGTTATATGGCAATGCTTATCCTTTGTTCTATGAAGAGGCCAGTCTTCTGGTCACTAGAAGCGTCGACTCTATCACCCCAAAGTTTCGAACATACAATACACAATACATCACCACTAACTTTAATATTTTAAAAACAAACGTATCTTTATCGACTGCATTGCACCAATCATGCGTTAAAATCTTTTATCATTTTCTATATTATTTTTATTCAAACCTGCTCTTTTTACCGAAATCTAAAATATTTGTATCTACGCTCTATAGACCATACACTTTGATTGGTATATTTGCAATGAACGGGCATCGAATCCCCAACAACTTTAGCAGTCGTGCGTCTACCGCTACGTCACAGGTGTCTTTTTTCAAAAATCTTGATTTACTACCTATGTCTTTCAATGTGCTAAGTTTTATCTTTCTCAGTGTAGCTATCGAGAGATTTATTAATTTCCTCATCCCTCACTTTATTCAAAGTAAATTTCCCTTACCGACTCGCAGTCACACCACATTATCACACCAGTATGACAAACGGTAATTTTTTTCTCGTTTGTCACACTACTGGTTTTTACACAACATGTATACCGTAATTGTTAGTGCAGTTCCAACATTCTACCTACACCTCTTGTAATTTGTCATAGATTAGCGATTGCTCGTAATTTTGCCCGAATAGGATTAGGTTCTAGCTTCCTACAGAGTATGTATATGTTTTTCAAGGTCAATGACCCGAGTGGGCCTACGCTGGCCCTGGGTCAGCCGAGGCGTGAGGGATATGCCAGCCTCAGCAACTGATGGCCCAAGATGGCCGAGCGGTTATGTCGGTTCGGGTCCGACATAACCACCCTCATTGATTTCGATGTGGGTATTCGTGGTATTTCCTCACAGAAAATGGTCAATAACTAAAATCATTCTCGAGTTCATAAGCTTCCTTCATACAAAAATTGTGCTGATCTTTGCCTATTAGCAGCTGAAAAAGAAAAATCAAAGAAAATATTGAATATTTTATGTATTTTAATAGCCACTTAAAATTCACTTGTAAAGCTTTATTACTTTTTAAAATATATTTTACTAAACAGAGTTCTGGAAGCATTAGGCATAAAAGTAGGTTTAAAAGCAATAGGGAATACTAATTGCCATGTTCAGTAATTCATCAATTAATTAGCCCATCACAGAGATAGGCCTCTCTTAATTTTGGGTGACCTCGGCCTATTATTCCCACAGGCCAGACGGGTTAACGCATATTTTTATTTCAAGCGCTTTTCCTTCCCTCGTAGTAATATACCTCTTACGACTCCCTACAGATGAGATGGAATGGTGATGTGTGTATATGTATGTAATTTCCCCATCACAACTGTTAAAATAATAAAGCAGTAATTAAGTTTCACTGTAAAGACAAAAACTCGATGATGATAATTAATTACAATAGAAATTAATCACGACTGCCAAAACTATATTTTGACGACGACGACGTTTACAATTGTTCATGTGGATACTGAACAAGCCGTTCTTCATTGGTCCGCTCTCGTGAAATACAGGATGCTTACGTACTATGAACATCTGATATTTCAGGCCCATCCGAGGCATTAACCATTTCACACTAACTGCAAAATTTAATACTGAAAACCTGAGCGAAACTCATCGAGCATGTACAGTGAACTCCAAAAGTTCCTGGACACCTTAAGATCTATACTTTAAAAGTAACATAGATATCATTAATAAAATAGACTAGATCGATGTCTTGTTTCTTTATAAGAAAATAAGTAAACCCAAGTAAATAATAAATGCAAGGAGTATCCTAAAGTTAATTAGGTATATTAATAAGTAGATTTATTATTCAGTGGTTTCTGAGACTAGTGGTTGTATAATAAGAATAACATAACTTCATACAAAGAGTCGAGTATTTGAATGTAATATTAAAGTATCAGTGCTTGTTAAGTAAAAACAGTATCCAAATGAATGTGCTGATGAACCAATATTGATTCGAGTTCAATATATTCACCGTTCAGTCAGGCGCTTGTCATCTGCGTAACATCAAAGGCTCCATCAGCCCGAAATTTACTCCTATTTAATCCACATCTACATATTTTTTAATATCAATATTAAGTTATTTGATATGAACTTGTATTGCTGTAGTTCAACCTTTATGCGTTGTCTGTCTGCACTTTCATAATGTTAGCATTGTTTGCGGTTGCACAGCGGGCTTTCAACTTAATACTTACACAGTACAGCTTTTCATGTACGGTAGTCCCCGCGGTTAACCCCTCTCCCCGACATAGCTAGCTGGTGTAGTTAAGTCGAACTCAAACCGACTAAAATCACACAGCCGTCTCAGATTAGAGTCATAAGCTGAGTCCGCTTACTGTCTAACTAAAAGTCATCTGACCCTTAAACTCTGAAAAAAGCGACGTTGGCTTGTGGTCCTAATTGCTTAGAAGGGCTCCATACACCCATTACTTGATCACCATAATAATATCAATGCACCATAACCGTATCTCAAATTAAATTGTATATTTTAAATTTCTCTGCTCATTTTCATAAAGTAATTAAAAAAGGCATTAGTAAATTGTACCAGCTGCTATCCAACGGAAATGAGGACATCGGTAAAAGGCCACCGAAACAAATTGGACTAAATCGTAAATTAATTATATTGTCATTAACGAGCAGAGCCAAATGGTTTGCCAGGTTTAGAGGGAAATAAACCAATGCTAACACAGTTTACGGCTTCTTCTTTATTAGCCTTTGTTGTCTTTTTTAATGGGTTTGTTTTAATAAATAGCTTTGTTTTCTTGCACGATTACCTAGGCCAGCACATCCGGGGTTGTATTATCCTCTTATTTGAATAGACTATGTTTTGTACAGTTGTAATTGGCAGCTACCACCTTTTTAACTGTCATGGATGCCCTAGATGGTACGCGAGGTGGAAGTTAGAAAAATCGTAAAGCAGGCTTCAAGATAATGATAGAGACAATGCTAAGACTAACTTTGCTGTACTTAGGTAATAATCATCTTTGACTATTTTTTGATATCGACATTTTTATACTAAGTTCATCAATAATCCATCACTTCCTAGTAATATTTATACCTAGTAGAATTTTCCTGATAGACTTAAGTCGCCAAAAGGTTATATTCATACAATGTACTTTAACCTATTCGGTTTGTACAATGTTCTCACTTTGTCACAAGCCCATCAGAATAATGTCTCGTAAATGTTCATAATGAAGTCTTATCATTTTAATTTTGAGTCGTAACTAGAAGTAATACATAACAGTCCCGTACTTTCACTAAGTAAATTCGCTTTCTAGTGAAAATTTCCATTCAAATAGTCAGGTCACGAGTAAACATTTATTTAAGACTGCGGGTGACATAATTTTACCTTTTCTGTCCAAAGTTATCTGCCCTTAATTCTCTTAACTAAACCGATAGAAACTAATACAATTACATCTTAGTTTACTATGAGTTACCTAAAATTATAATACCTAAACCTTATAACAGTTCCTTTAAGAGTTACATTTCAACCATTCAAACTCAAAATTTAACATCGGTTCATCGATAATTTTACTTTTGAAATGTTATATAAGTAATTAATTGTTACAAAGATCCTTTGATCAAGGTGTGTAAAATAGTTGTTAAGTTTTGATTTTGTAAATTCAGGAGTGGATTTCAACAAACCATTTATCAAAATGTTCTCAACTAATTCTGATTTTCGAGTTTCTGAATCTGTAATCAACTGTACTTAATATAATATTAAATAGGCGTAGGTGTTGATTAAAAGTGTGATTCTGTTGCCGACCGCATACGACAGCTCTGTAGACGTATGCGACAGGTACAGCGTACCGTGAACGAGGTTTGAACATGACAGACCAAAGAGTGAAACCTATGCTCTGGCCCTCTCCGAGGAGAGAGGAGTTGAGGAGTGGCACTGACACTGCTTTGAAACAAATTACTAAAACACGGTGACAACTCAAAAATGCCGTCGATTCGACAGAAGTTTATTGTTTTAATCCCTTGCGGCTTCACAATGGTGCAGTTTACCCTCAAATAGTGTATCCTAAGTTTACCCATATTAACCTTGAGCAAGTAATGAATATCAAAAATGAAAATGTGTATAGGAACCATTCGGGTCCAACCAACGAACGGGTCTTAAGAGTAATGTATTTTTGGTAATAACGTTGAAAAATGATTTGCTTATTGTTTTTTACACACAAATTAGGGCTCGTTGGTGGATGCTCTTAGCAATCAATCCGTGAACAGATACCTTTATTATTATTGTTATTACGGACAAGCCACGGTCATTCCGGCTGTCTCAGCCGACAGAATTTAAGTTGTTTAGTAGATTAGAATGGACTATAATATTCAATGTATGAGATTGACATTCGTTCACTCCTGTCATGAACGGCAAATAAATAATAAACGTTGAACATTATTCTATTCCATTCTAGAAAACGACGAACGACCAACGAATCGTGTATTGTCAAGTGAAGTTGGGCTCCCAAATAAAATGTTTTCCTTATTTTTTTTATATGGTTGGAACTATCATTTAACTAATATGAGTTTCACACTGCAGATATTTCAAAGTTTCAGGTAATAAATGCGTCTAAAATAAAGTGAGAAAGTGAAGTAAAATAATTTAATTGCTACTAATAACTGTAAAGAGGACCGAACAGTTTCATAATAATGTAGAGGTTTAAATTTACGAGCTTGGCTTTTAACTATCTAAGACCCGTATTCTAGAATCCTGCTCACGAACGAATCTTGATACATTACCAAATAGTATAACAGATTGCAAGATCATCGATGATTTGACCAATACATTTTCTGTTTTATTTCCCATAAAATGCTTTGAGTGAATCCTATGATTTTATAGCATAAAACCCCTAAAAACTTTGTTACGAGGTCAACTTAGTACCTAAATAAGTCAATAATTATACCAAATTTCCAATTATATTTATAGGTGTAATTTTCTGTATTTTATACTATGCGTAAAGTGGAACAAAATTATCAATTAATTAAAAGCGTAAACGAGAACAGCTGATTTACACTGCAATAATTGTCTACACTCCATAATAATGTAAACGAGAACTGGCGATCGACAATCTCTACTCAAATCAAATCAAACAAAAGCACATCACGCATAAATAAAAATTTCCACTCTAAAACCTATATATGCTTGAATAAAATTCTAGAATACGGGCCTTTGAATTTGTTTTAATTAAACTTTCTTCAAGTATGCTTCTAAAAAAACTTATTTAATTACCTCAAGCTAACGAACTATTAGGCTAGATCAATTTAAGTGTTTTGTGTATATTTTAAAGTTTACGAGTCTCATTAAAAAGAAGATATATTCACAACTTTATGGAGTTGAAAATCTATTAAAACTCATCAGATCACTTGTGACGTATCAAAGAATCAAAAAACTACTTACATCTAAGAAGTAATCCTCCTGATCATATCCTACTATCCTAAGCTTTATATATATTAAATTGTCAAAATCTTGTTAGTAACACGAGAACGGCTATGATAAATTTTTATGTCGTTGTGTTCCTTTTTGCCAGGGTTAACAGCATAAAGGAAAGAATATACGTAAAAAATGCAATTTGTTCGCGTAAAAGTCAATATTAAGCAAGCAATAGAAGGGACAAGTAGAGCATGTCTGCCGACTTGCCGACTTGCCAACTTGCTTAGTCCGCGAAAATATTTATGGGTGGGTGTTGGGGCCTCCATGGATGTATGGGGCTTCAAGAAAGTGCAGAAGAAACGCGATCAGAAACACAGGTACAAATTGAGCGATAAAAGGTTCCGAATTCCACGCGAGCGGAAAATAATATTGAGGCAGGGTCTGCTGTGAAGATTTTATTGTTATTTAATCACACACTAACGACTAGATCCAGTCGAAATTTTGGTATAGGGATAGAGTATAACCTGGAATAACACATAAGATATTTATATCCCGGGAGAAGGTTGCCATGGGTTCAACACAACGGGATCAACATTCCACGGGGGAAGCCGCGAGTTTTACCCAAATGATAAACTATGCCTCTTTACCCCCGAACCCCAGTAGAAGGGGACGAAGATATTGCGTTTAACTCGGTGGTATTACTATATTTACCATGTCGCCATGTCACTAGGTTATTTACTTCTAGAAT
The DNA here is from genome assembly GCA_963691645.1 of Pelosia muscerda. NCBI lineage: Eukaryota > Metazoa > Arthropoda > Insecta > Lepidoptera > Erebidae > Pelosia > Pelosia muscerda. The sequence continues at coordinate 10,810,612 of OY829114.1, read as the reverse complement.
TTCTAGGTCCCGAAGTCCAAACTTCTTCAAAACTACACTGGTACAAATAAACTTAATTGAATATGAAGCAATTAGTTCGTTTACGTTTCAAATTCAGTGGAATAATTTATTTAAAGAGGATTGGGATGATGTCGACACCCCATTCTTACAATATGGGTCATCATTAATTTTTTTATGACCCTCAATGCCGACACATACTTATATAAACTTTGTTATTATCCTGATCTGAAGTCGAAGAAATTAAGAACTTTTTGGTACAAGTTTTTTGAATTGTGCAAATTGAAGTTTGAATTTATTCTGAATAAGCTATTATTGCCTTTGGTTTTTATTATTGTTTATATGAATTATATTAATTACTAATTTTCCAGATTATTTCAGAATAATAGGTAACATGAGTTAACGTAGAGTATTAACAAGACGCGTCCTCTATATAAGTCTACGCCTTCATGCTTACTTACGCTCACTTTTTAAGTTAATACTTTGTGGTTGATCAAAAATCAAGAAACTCGCGTCATCGCCGCCGTCCCGTCACGTCGTCATAAGTTACTTAAGCATATTTAGTTTTGACAATGAACTCCTAGCTATGGATTCTCCAAACGACTACAATATGGGCTTCTTAAAGAATGATTTCAGGTTTTCTACAGGGTTGTCGCAAACGCCCCTGATGTTGGAAACATCCATGGGCGACGGTGACCACATTCCATAATGTGGGCCAGGTGATTGTCAGGTTGGAGTATAAAAAACATCTATAGTAACAAATCATATACATACACCTCTGTATTTCAGTACTAGTCTCTATTTATATATTATGTTGGTCAAGTTTTCACTTTGTCCAATTTCTACCAATTTTAGCAGCTAAAACTTGGGAATGTATCACATACATAGTCAGTCGGAAACAATGACACAATGATGAAAATGACATAATAATTATAGTCCTGAATACTGACTGAATTAGGCACAACTACCAGAAATAGTTTATGAAAATCTAACAACTGTTTCATAACATTTCCATCAATGCATACTAATTAATACTAATGATTTAAATTTATTTCAACCGCAATAGCATTCTCGTTGAAACAGAAACATTAATTAGACGTTTTATTTTAATTGACAATAGTTATTTGTGCAACAAGAGAGCAAAACTGTTTTTTGCTGCGAGTGCATATTTTGAATCCTGAGCAAGCGAGGGATTCTAGGATTGAATCACGAGCGTAGCGAGTGATTCTACTGTAGAATCCTGAGCGTAGTGAGGGATTCAAATGCACGAGATGCAAATAATTTTGCTCTCGTGTGGCACACATTACTTTTCACTTCAGCAGCGAGAACACATAAGAAATATTACTTAGAAGATAATGCAACACTTATTAACAGAACAGAACACCTATTATTAATTAAAATAATGCTGAAAATTTTAAAAGTTAATAATTAATCTAATTACTTATTGCTGTACTGCAAATTTAAAGTTGAAAGTTAAAAGTTAAATTTTATACCCGTTATTTTTAAGGTGTGTTCAGAAACAGCGTACGTGACATTTTATTTTTCAAATGTTGTTAATAGTAATCATTATAAATCAATATGCATTACTTATTTTGGTATTCAATAACATTACATAATTATTAAATAATGTAAATAAAATACATGGTTATTCTTTTACCAATATCTTTCAAATTTAGAATTTCGAAATAGGACTTTTGACGTGCCATAAATTAAAAAAAAAACCTTCAAAATACTTGTTTTGTCACTCGAACTTTTTTTATGGACGGCCAAGAGACAGAGTGCAGTGTATGTAGTTCGAAAGTTATTCGCGGAACAATTCTTTTTGAATCTATGGTTGGCACTCTTTATTGAAAATTAAAAAAAAATAATTAAAAAGCTACTTTGTCTCACTGAGTGAGCAAAATCGCATTTTGCACACTGTTTTTACGCAGCAAAACTCACTTGTTTGAGCTGCTGTGGTGAAAAGTAAATTGTTAAACTTCTCTATTCAAACCACTCTACTAGGTACTCTAATTTGCTAGTACTAACTTATATAAGTGAGTTAGGCCTCATCTAATCTTGCAAATTACAAAGTACAAGTCTCATTAAGCTTGTTCACATAAGGAACGTTTGTTTTATAAATAAGTATTGTAGGGCAAACTGGTTACTTGGATACAGAGAGCGGGGTATGTGCCTGTGGTGTACAACTGTAAACAATGGAATACCTCCTAATGTACCCGCTGTCCCCAACAACTACATATTTGAGAACCGGGCTGAGCTGTCAAAGTTGCCTGATTAGTACAGTCGGATATTACAATTGCATCGAAGAAAAAAAACTAAGGAAATTAATCAATAACCATTATCATCATTTTAACATTTATCTAATTTGAGCTTTCGTTACCTGGTTGGAAGCACAGACTGAAGGAATACCACAAAGTTAAACGCGTCACCTGTGGCAAATGGACAAGGGTTGCTTCAGTAGGGCACAGTTAAAGACGCCTATATCCCGTAAGATCCGCCTAGCAATTTAAGGACTAACGCAAGGATAATGATATTCATTTTAACGTTGTTCTTGGTTCCTTCTGATTACTATCACCTCGGGGCCTGGGGTCTGCTTACACGTTCTCCTCCTTCTGATTTTACTTATTTTGGCTTACATGACAAAAATGAGAGAGAAATTAGCAGATAACTCATTATGCTATCCAAACAAACTATTGTATCTAGAATATCTACCTAATGTTTGTATATAGACCAAAAAATAAAGAAAAGAAAAGCCCACTGAGATTTTTGCCGGAGTCTTCTCAGACCAGAGCCGCGTTTCGAACCGGTAGTCCATTTGCAACTAACCTATAATATATTATAAATTTTGACGTTACGTAACGTAACGTAACGTGCCGTTTAGTGGCCTATACAGAATAATAGATTTTTGAATTGTGAATTCTGAACAACTATTGTCTGCCTTCCTAACTTCCTAATCAATTTCCCCCGCCTCTTTGATTGATGATTTTGGTTGGTGTTTATTTACAGTTCAATATTACTATAAGTGTCCATATGTTGTGTACCATGAGTACTAACAGGTGCCTTCGGCTTCGGGAACGTTCCCCTTACCTTACACCCTGTATACGATTGACTTTCAACTAAATTATATATTTCTGTCTGCAGGTACGTCTCACCTGCATACGTCATCACAAGGTGCGTTTTGGAGAGACACAGTTGAAGCACAGCGTGAACTCCGAGCCTATAACATACTGGGCTGAGCATTCGGTTGACGACAAAACCGTGCGGTCTTCTCGTAGTTGTGAAGTGTTTGTATTGCATTCAACTTAAGTTGAGGAACAGACTACTCTGGACTCTGAGGTGAGAGCGTCAGAGACTAGACTAAAACTCAACGCTGCATGTTATGATCATGACGTCATAAAATTTAAAAAAAAACGTTTTATATCAAATCATGGCAGTGAAGTGATTATCGATGGTATCGACATAACTTTCAAAAAGTAATATTTTTGATAATATGTAGTTAAACGGGAATTAACGCGATCATGGTATAGGTATATACATACCTTTTGAATGCCTGACGTTTCGACCAGGTTACACCGGCCGTGGTTTCCAGGAATTCCACAAGACGCAAGTCCTCTCCACCGAACGTCACTTCTATTCAAGAGCTGTACGTGAAGCTATTGAAATTAAGAAGTACAATAATTTCAATCGGGAAGACGGTTTCAAGTTATCTGCGACATGGAATCCAGTGATAAAAAACTTGCTACCTCGCTTTTCTGCGCGGTCGGATAGACACCGAGCCGTTTGCTTAGATAATAGGGACCCTGTGAGTGTAGTATGTGACGGTACCTGGCGAAAAAATAATGTACAAAATGTCGAAAATGTGCGGGTAGATGAAGAACCGGCTACCTCACGGACTCGACGACGGAGGGCGTGCGCGGCTGAGCCAGTCAGCCTGTGACCACGGCCAGTGTAACCTGGTCGAAACGTCAGGCATTCAAAAGGTATGTATATACCTATACCATGTACGCGTTAATTCCCGTTTAACTACATATTATCATAATCATGGAACGCGAAAGTTTAAAAGTAATATTTTGTATTGACTGAATAGTGAATGGTACTAACTACACTTAAAAATTATATGTTTTATATTCTTTAACTAAATTATTGTATATTAAAGACTAACAGTATTAAAGTTATTTCATAGTATAATATTATGGTAGTCAAAGATCTATTATGACTAAGTAATTATTTGTATAAAGTATATACTTTTAAATTATTAGGTCATTTCATGAATCTGTTGCTATATTACTGTCAATTTAATTGACAGATCTTTTTTCATTTATCTTCGAATTAATTGTATACAGCCGTTGCCTGCGATAGCTTCCACGTGACTAGTTCAGTTTCCTGGATCCACAGGCTTTTATTGCCAAGATAAGAAGTAAGTTTATGTATTATATCAGATCATGTTCTATCTCTGAACCAGACAGCCTCCGTGGCGTGGCGGTAGCGCACGCGACTGCTACGCACGGGGCGCGAGTTCGATCCCCACTCAGTGCAAAAAATTGTATGCATGAATATGGCTGTTTGCACAGGTCTGGTCGTGCCTCGGAGAGCACGTTAAGCCGTCGGTTCCGGTTGCCATACAAACATCTATGGCAGTCGTTACGGGTAGTTGGAGCCCTCAAAAGTCCAACCAGTCTAACTTGGAACTTTGATATCGCCATTGGTCATTAGACCATTAGTTGTGGAGGTCATATGGCAGTCACTTTACGAAAAATATCGAAGTTCAGCCGCATCACAGTTAAACTGGAGGGAAAAAGGTTCAGAGAATTATGATATTCTATCTCTGAACCAAATTTCATACGGACCTATTCAGACGTTTTAACTTTAAAGACTAATAAAATATTCATAATCTAAAACATACTTATCCTATCTTACAAATTGTGACAAATATAAGACATGATTGTCGTAAAATAATTTGATCAGTCAACTCAAAAAAGTAAAGTAAATATGAAACGAATTTTCTCGATGTATATGTATAAGAAGAGTTAAGTAAAGGAGCTATATAGCTATATTTTATCGTCTTCTATCACTCTAAGGAAACTTAATATTGAGTGAAGCTCGCCTTTGTACAGAAATTTCTTTTTATCTGTTAACATAAATATTTTATGTATAAGAATATAGAAACTAATTACCTATCCATGATACTACCGCAGTCATAAGGAAAACGAACTCAAAAAACATAAAAGGGAATGAATTAAACTTTTTTTCGTATTTTGTAAGAATTTACAGCGCTGAGTCCCTACTTAGATGACTGATTGGTGGGCGAGTCATAAAGTTTTTTTTAGTACCTAACGGAATATCCTCTCTTACTTACTTACATAGTACATACAATCACGTCTTTCGTTCTTATTGAATGGTTTATGCTTTCTACTATCCTGATCCACTGCCAATGTTCATACTGCCTTCCATTTCTTCTACTTACATAATTATTTTCCAATGATCATACGAACTATTAATAATAATGAACGATTGGAGTCGCATCGGAGCATTCGTTTCGATGTGAATCAATATTTTTTTTGTCTATCTATTTCTCCCTTCATATTTGCGTGTGGGTTTTTTACAATACACCTCTGTGGCAATCATTCATTGTGTTGCAAAATGTGGGTAAAGGTTTCGAAAAGTATATACAATTCACTTTGCAAAAATTTAGGAAGGTTTATATGTATATAACATCATGCTATGACCAACAGGTGCGGAGCAGGAATGAAAAATGTTGCAAAAACGGGGTGACGCAGACGAAGTTGCGCGGGTCAGCTAGTTTCAGATATTTAAGGTCCTCAGTTCATCTAAACAAGGGTGTTAATTTCTTATTTCTGAGAACTAAATTGTTCCAAATGCCATCCAAAATTATACTATAATTGTTTTCAACTTTAAATAAACTAATACTAGAACAGTCAATGTAATTGGCACCTTTCAAGTTTTGATCAAAATCAGTTGTTTGGAAAATGACACTTCATTTGAGTATGGAATGATTGTTAAATCTAATAAAATTATTAGGATAGAATAATCCTAATAATTTTGTTGGATTAAACACTTCATTTTCTCTCAGGCTTCATTACGAATATTCATTTTACTTAATTTAATTAAAAGTCAATGGAGTGTGAATGTATACGTATACAAAACAAAGTAACGGTAATTGTATTGGTTGAATTGCACTTGCCATGTCACAAGACACAAGTACATTAACAGATTAATATTGAATTTGATTTTGGATTAAATGTGGTTATCATATTAATGGAATGTGTTATTAAATAATGTTTTGCGGACTGACATATGAACTTTTATTTCAATAAGAATTATTTTATTTATTTAATAACTTTTATTTATTTAATGACTTTAATTTATTTAATGACTTTAATTTATTTAATAACTTCAATTTATTTAATGACTTTTATTTACTTATTAACTTTTATTTATTTAATGACTTTTATTTATTAAATAAGAATTATTTTATTTATTTACGCAACAAAGTGACGCAGAACGGTCTCAAAAGATTTTCTTAACACATTTTTATATCTGTTTCCTCAAGTTCTTAGCATACTTAGGGATTGACAGGCAGACAGCTGCGGTAAGTGACTTTGCTACGTGTGTACAGTCACCTGCAATAATATGTATACACTTTGGAACCTTGTCACAATAATAAATGACAAGTCAACATTAGACATGAAACGTTAAACCTCGACAAGTTTAACGTGAAAAAGTTCTAAAACGTATACATAATTATTGCAGGTGACTGTACTTATGTTTTTAAATTCAAATAATACCTATACATTTTTATATAGATCTTTACTGGAAATATTGTTTGATGATTACGGTTTTAGTGCCAAATACTGTTTATATTGTATATAAAACATTTTTATTTTTATAATTCAACTAGTCGGTACTCGTAGTAATATTACCATATTAGTAAATAAAATTCTATTCATCTTTGTGATTGGATACTAAGAAAATAATTATTTAGCATTCATAATAATTGTTTAACAAATTCGATGTAAATAAATTAAAAGATAAGTCTTTGAAATTGTGGTTTTCTTTAAGTACAAGTTTGTGTTGTCCTGCTCATGTTATTGTTTTAAGCGACATAACAAGTTCCTACTAATTCTTATATCTGCTCATAAAGCTACGAGTGTATTTTATATATAGATTTAAAATGAACTCGGTATAAATAAATAATCAACACAACGTAATAAAGGATCTACACAACGCCACCTAGACCCATGGTAAGCATAGTTTAACTAGCTAGTGTTATCGATTCTAGAATGCGGATAAACATACATAGATATTTTTTTTTACATATTATACTTAGAAACACCCAGACCAATTCAAAGATTCATGCGCACAAATATTTGCACTGAGCGGGAATCGAACCCATGCCTCCTGCGTAGCAGTCGCGTTCACTACCGCCACGCCACGGAGGTGTAAATATAGGTACCTATACGATTTTGCTCGAACAGAATGAGAGGCCTTTGTCCAGCAGTGGACTACGATTGGCTATGTGGACAGGCTGTGTTCTACTGTTTGCACGCCGCGCTGGCCAGACAGGTTGGTACCGAGTTTTATTTTGAGTCTTTTCAGGTTATCCAGATTCTCCAAATTGCAGATAATATGTTGAGAGGACAAATGTTGACTTTAGATTTATCCTTTCTATTTATTTTTCTATTCATAGAAAGGAATACCTTTCTATTTATAGAAAGGAAATATATTGGAGGAGGGACCCACCACTCACCCACGGTTTAACAATACCAACGATTGCAGAGAGGAAGCGCTGCTGAAGACGCCTCGTGTAGAGGTTCAACACGTGCGAGGTTTGTTCTTCGCACTTGCGAAATATTGCACATACGACAAAGTACCTACTCTCCTCGGGCAAGAAGTCTTTTTAAATGCCTTAATAATATTTCACTACTGCAATCGTTGGGATTGTTAAACCGTGGGTGGGTGGGTTCCCTTCTCCACCCCAACATATTTTGTTATAAAGTATTTCCGCCATGTAACGCCTAATGCTATACCTTAAAATAGAAAGAAAATAAAGATCTCGTTGAATTCTGTCATTCATCTTAAGCATCTGCATAAAATATATGCATGCATATCAGGAAAACAATTCACGCGGGATGAGATGTTGTCATGATCAGAATATCTCGCAAAAATATGACTCATCCCGAGTGTACTTCTTATTATATATTCTCGTATCGTACAGATGAGAAATATTTACGTTCTGTTTTACGCGCCTTACAAAACATGGACTACATTAAGTTGAATATACATTATTCCAACAGTAAATTTTTAAATGCAGAATTTTCACATATATGGAATCGATTTAAGTTTAGATAAATAAATGTCTAGACGGGAGTTGAATCCGCGGCTAGTCTCTTACAGGGAAACGGCGCTGATCACTTGAGCTTAGATTGGCTTTGATAACTCCGTCCAATTAATTAAATCAATTTTTTTACCTTTTTCAAATTGACCATGTCTAGACTATCCTAGACTCTCCTTCACGTCTTAGAGGTGCGTCTTAGAAGGATAGACGGCAGTCGGACCTATAAAATATATTTAAGCCAAACCGACAAGACTTCTTTATCGCCAATACACTTGGTTGGACCCTCACACCTTTTATCCAACAAATTCTATTCTGTAGGATGCAATGTTGTAGCGCTGGGATTAAGAGTTAATCAAACCGATAGTTCAGCCCATTGGCGGGATGAGCATTCAAGACTTTTCCATGAGTCGGAGAGTCGGGACTTTTGCAAACATCAGCATTCTCTGAGCCAATTCTTAACTCTGTTGGGATCGGCAATTCGATATTTTCCGCACAGCGATTGTCATGGACCTCCATAACCAAATTGGCGATATCGACGTTCGGTAGTTAGGTTGATCGAACTTTTGAGGGCTCCAACTACCCATAACGACTGTCATAGATGTTCGTATGGCAACTCAGACCGATAGCTTAACCTGCTCTCCGAGGCACGACCAGACTAGTGCAAACATTCATGCTTACAAACATTTGCACTGATCGGGGATCAAACTCGCGCCTCCTGCGTGGTAGTCGCGTTCACTAACACAACGGAGGTATACAAACGTCTGCTCGAATCTTTAACAATTTTACGGGTAGTTTTGTGTGGAGTGGGCCGGTGGAGGGGGGAGGGGGGGGGGGTGGTTTGTACACCAGCTCTTCTTCTTCTTTTGAGTCAAAAATCATCGCTATTGTCTTTCATCTGAGAAGCCTTCTGTCATTGCTGGCTTTATAAGATGGTGATGATGAGAGCATTGTGGTGGGTTATTGTATTGAGAAGATAGGCTGACTAGACTCTACGTTACCGAGATCCAAACATTATCGCATTGCGTAAGGAAACGTTACTCGGGGAGGTCCGATGGTAGTCGATGGTAGGACATTAAGTTAACCCGTCCCAAGTTGAGAAAAACTCGGTAAATGGTGCCTGTAGCGCAGATGGCTTTAATGCCAAATCCATCAAATAAATCTATTAAGTTTCAAACTTTAATCGATATTTGATGAATTTGCCATCAACCTTTATTACTTGAGATTCATTTATCTGTTGTAAAAATTTATACGTATACAAAAATATTATTGTTATAAACGTATAAATTTAATGAACAAGCAACAATCAGACAAGTTTAATTTAAAAGCATATTATTTTTATTTACAATAATTTACATTCATTATTATTGACTAGACCGACTAGATTATTATTATAATGGTCAAATTTACAATTTTACGTTATTTTAACATCAAATGGAGTAAATAATATCATGCAATATATTCCAAAATCAAAATAACATTAACCATTACCTACCAATTTTATAACTATTTATAGCTTATCGTGAAGTAATGGTCTGTTGAATAAATTGAATTATAATGTTCGATTGCATTTAAATTAGTATTTCTTGCAAAATAGTGTCCGGAGTGCAGCAATAGGCTCACCCCCTATTACGAGGAAGCTACTTCTAATTGTTGTGAATACAATGGTAGGTTAAATGTGAGTGATAATTCATCTCTGCATACCCAAGAGGTCAATATGTATTATGCATGTCTTTACAGAAGTAGGTAGGTACAATTTTATTTTCTAAAAACAGAACAAGAAAACAAATAAATAAAAATAAGCAGTGAGTATACAGGGTGGAATTTTGTAATGCCACCTGAAGGGAAAGTACTCTTAATACTGCAGATAGAAAATTTTACTCAAAGGAAACATTCCTTTATTTTTGAAAAGAAACAAAACTGCGTTCAACGATTTTTAAAAATTCGCTTGCCGCACCCGGTAATCGAACCGACTAAAATCTGTAAAAGATGCACCCTGTTCTTTTATTGCATAGATCGTTAGGGTCAGTTATAAGGATGAAATCTCTCTAACAAACTTCATAAATAAAATGAAAGGAAAACAATGAAATCCTAAATTATTTCCAAAAAAATGGTAAACTAACTAATTAATTGCTTGATACAAACATTTAGATCAAAATCAAAGTTGTATTGCTGAAGAGCTTGCCGTCGCTTTTTGAAATTACCCGTATTCTTAAATTTTTTCTACTATTATTTTCAGTACAAACCGAGTTGGAGCCTGTCGGTCTCGATATTTCTCTCAATGCAACCAATAGCAATTTGTCATTTTAATGGATAAAATACGTCAGTGATAATAATTATTCATTAATAACATAATTAAATAGATGGATCTTTGAGTAAAAGTGCTTTAACTTGACCCATGGAACTATTAATTTAAGATTTCATAGTTTTCCTTTCATTTAATTTATGAAGTTTGTTAGAGAGATTTCATCCTTATAATTGACCCTAACGATCTATGTAATAAAAGTACAGGGTGCAACTTTTACAGATTTTAGTCGGTTCGATTACCGGGTGCGGCAAGCGAATTTTTAAAAATCGTTGAATGCAGTTTTGTTTCTTTTCAAAAATAAAGGAATGTTTCCTTTGAGTAAAACTTTCTATCTACAGTATTAAGAGTACTTTCCTTTCAGGTGGCATTACAAAATTCCACCCTGTATAATGTAATTGCCAAGTTACAGTTTCGGCTAGACTATAATGATGTTATGCTTTGATTTGAAAAAGTAAAACAAAAACGTTACAACCAAAAAAATTGAATAAAGGCATTGTTTTTATGTTTAATAATTTAATGTCATTTGTTATCCTTCTTTTTGTTCAACCAGACAAATCATTTATAAAAAAATAAAATTTTGTAACATTTGTAAACACAGTCCTTGTAATCTAAATACTTTTATAATTTTACAATGAATGTTTTTATTTCAGTATTAGGCGCAGAAAAAAAGCCCTACAACAGACAATGTAACAGAAATGAAATATTCTCTTTGAGTATATTTCTTAGACGTCAAACATAAATAACTGTCATCTTTATTTTTAAGTACCTTAATCAAAATCCTAGCTATCAAAATCACTCGGTTCATACCTACCCACTAGATACTCTTGTAGAAATAATTAATAAACTATGAAGCCACAAATGAAGACAGATAGTTTCAACATTCCTGATAAATTGTGTAAACATTACAATTGAATTTCATTGTACTTTCCAACTACATCATTCATTTATAAACAGTTTTTAAAACAAGATCAATTTATGCATAGCTTTTTTAGTAATGGCAAATCGCCAAATACGTGAATATTCTATAAATATCGTTATATTCTATTCCTTCTTTAATAGTTTTGCTGGTTAAATGACCAGGAGACTGGGTTAATAGTTCTAATTCCGCTTTGACCGAGTGACGTATTATAAAAATAAACAACTCGTATACGAAAATGTTTGTAAAATAGTTGCCAAACAAACATATAAAATAAAAAATCATTGTGTTTAAAAAAAAGATCAGAAGTACTTCGTTGTACTTATCTTTTTTTAATGTACTATTAACCCTGAGTTTACCCGGTGAAATTATATACCTCAATTAACCTCATTGAGTCCATTGGACTCCTCCACACAAATCATCGATTTTACTCAAAATAAAAGATAAATTTGTATAACAAAGTAATTTAATGTGTTTAAAAACATATTTCTTATTATTTTACGCATCACATTTTAATCAGTAATGTATCTATCTTATATTTTTCTTGTACATACTTAATCACTAGAAAATATCTATAAAACAGTAAATGCCAACTTCTAACTTCGAACTAAAACAAAATCCAAACAAAAAATAGTTTTTTTTTCACAAAATTAACACAATAATATCTTGAACAATCGTTAACAAAAATAAAAATGGTTCATGTTCATAATAAAATAAAAATCCTGCAACGCCTAATCTTTGGCTTTATCTATACATCGCACGCAAAGCTTGTTAGTGCATCCAAAGCATGCTGGCCTCAGACCGGACTCCTGTGCCTCCTCGTTACTTGTATCAAAAGACCACTCCGACTCCGAGCCATGTTCAAATGGAATGCGCTCGTCTTCTTCTTCATCTGACAATATTTGATGTCGTGTAGTTTCGGATTGTCGACTAAATTGTTATAATTCATCATCGGAATCCTCATTATCTTCCTGGAGCCAGTTGTTTATTATCGATTCACCACCTGTTGCATTATCTTAACTGATCTACTATTTGACGCCATATTGTTGACCTAAAATAAAATTAATTACATAAAAACACGAAAAATAACAATATAATGACTTTTTTAATTTTGTTACACAAATACCCTGTTTGAGTCCAATGGACTCCTGACAAGTGGCTACTTACCCCTACACGCTGCGCAGGAGGACTTCCTCCTCACTCCTTAACCGGCGCGCTTCTGATTGAAGGTACACGGGAGCACGAAGTATAATTCGCGGTAATTAAGTTTTTAAGCTTGATTGAAACTTTGTACGGCGTCCAATGGACCTAACGGGTAAATTAAGGGTTAAGTACTTCTTATATCTCATTATCATTTAGTGCAGTCATACCGCAGCGCACTTTTTTGATACTGGGCTACCATTTTCAAACCTTCCACATAATGGAATGCCATTATCAATAACATGATTATTATGTCAGCTGTGAGAAACTTTATTTACAGTTGCCTAGAAGCGAGTCATAAAATATTTGGGAAAAGTAAGCCTAAGACGATATAAATAAGAAACATTATTTATCTATGGACAAAATATTACTTATATATGTATTAAGTACTTACGTATGTCAAATTAGTCCCCTAGACAATTCGTTGGCCATCGTTTTGTATTTGTAGATAATAGTGCTCAAATATGGGCCTGACTGGGAAGGACACTAATTTTTTGAGGTTCATGAAAGGTGTAAACATATATAAACATTATACATTTACGATTCTATTCTATTCTATTCTATAAAATGTAATGCCACTTGTGTAGTGGAGGGACAGTTTCATTATTCAGACATTATCGACAGTCATTTCAGAAGACAATATTCAACTGTGGTAATATTAATATTTCTGTTTAATGCAACAAAAGCTTTACAAAAATATTCATACGACGCATACAATAAGCAATCTACACAACAGGTCCCTTCTTTACAAGTATCTTTCTAAAACCTAACCTAATTTTTTGCATTATTTTCCTTATTTTTATTACAAAGATTTGCAATTTTCACATAAACCATAAAATAAATTTAAATCTACATTTTAATAATTCTTTTTAATTGTTAGATTTTATAAATTTCAAATTCAAATAAGTTGTCAATATTAAATAATTAACCCGTCACTCACCGTACCAGGGATAAGGTACATACATATGGCGTTGGCGGCATTGCCCCGCTGAACGACCAACCTTTGCCCCATGTACGAGGTGGAGTTTAAATAATTAAAAATAAAGAAAAGTATAGAAATAATAATTATACATAGTATGAAATACGTATGAAAAAATAACATGTATTTAGGAAACATTTGCCTTTAGTACCTTTATTTTATTTTTTATTACTTTTATATTTACCTAGTATTATATTTTATTTATAAAATAAATTATTTATAAGAGGAATTAACCAATTTCGTTATTTTTTTGTAAAGTTGCGATGATATGTAAACTATTTCATTTATTATTTATACCTCCTCTAAATGTATCAAGAAGGATGCACGTTACGTACACAAGTAGCGGTTTTTACATGAATGAGAAATTTAATAGCTGTCTTTGATTTTACATCAATGATTGTTTACAACTGTTCCATATAAATACATCACTAAGCTTTAATTTAGAAACAGAGAGATGTCATGATTAAATTAATATTTATTATGTAATATTTTAAACGTTTTAATAATTTTTGTCTTAAATGTTATTATAATTAACAATTTATACTAAATTTAAGCTAATTTAGATTACTTTAAACACAAAAAACATATTAAAATTACTAGATACATAATCATTATTTTGTTCTGATAACCAAATTAAGCATAATATGTAACTTGTACTTATAACCAAACGATGTTAACCAATAAATGAGTTTTCGTCTCAATATGAGCATAAAAATAAAGTTAGGCAGGTAAAATAAATCAATTAAAAAATATTAACGTACAATAAATATTCCCCACTCTAAGCTCATTTCAGTCATGAGATGTAAAATGATATTAATGAAAGCATCAGTAAAAAGTAAAACAACTAAGGAGGAGCTTATGCAATATTAGAAATATGGTAATAGACATTTACAAGTCATTTATTATTTTACTTTAAAGATATTTTCATTAAATACTTCTAAGGAATTTAAGATTAAATTAATTTAAAATTTGAACAAACTACGAAAAAAGAAATTATTTTAAACAAATTTATACTTATAAAGTTTTTAATTTGTAAAATATAGAAAACAAAATAATGCCAAACTTTACGATTAAAAAAATTACAAAGTGCCACTCCTCAATGAATTTATTTCTTTACAACTTTCCATAATGATCTCAGTTATTTTTAATTGCTTCAAAATCTCTCAGGCATAGGAGACACAGATCGTCTTGCTTGCATTGCTTTGTTATCGCAATAGGTTCGGATATCTGCCATAGGCTGCATCAAAAATACTGGAACGTCGTCATCGCGTTTCTGTAATGAAAAGTATAGTCAAAATTCAGGAAATTGAAACAACATCATATCGAAACGTCAAATCAATTAATCAAATTTGATTGTATTTATTAGTTCTTAAGCTACACCCACAAGGCTTTTCATAAATTAAAAAATAAAGGATAAATTATTTTAAACTTATAGCAGTTGTTATAAATGAATGTATTTAAGGATGTGTTGAAGGGTAAATAAGTTGAGGGTTAAATAATTTCCTCACACGATTGATTGCGTGGTCGGCAACTTTTCTTTCTCTGACAAACAGAACACTAAAACACCAAAAGTGAATCAATTGTACAATGGACTCTAAAAGTTTCCGACCAATTTGAAACTAAAATTGAATGAACTTATATCACACACAACTACCAATCTTAGAAGTTACTGGATAAGATCTACTTTTTAAAGTAATTAGGTTTAGGATACTACTTGCATGAGTTTACTTATTTTCTTATAAATAAACAAGACATCGATCTAGTTTATTTTATTAACGCTATTACTTTTGATGAAATCAGATGTAGGCTGTCAAAGGATCTTAAGGTGTCCAGGAACTTTTCAAGCCCACTGTATATGTTTTTTGGAATGGACCATTTTCTTCATAAGGATATATTTTAATTTTTACGTGAGACAAAATTGTTTACCTGGAATAAAACTTCTCCTTCGAAATAAGTCAATTGATGCTTTCTTGTTCTTAAAAGTATTCCCACAAGTTTATCGGAAATCACTGTGTATATCTGAAAACAATATAGAAAATATATTATTGATAAAATTATTTCTTTATGAAACTCCACATCGAGGAACATCTACTTGAATTGAGTATTCTTATATACTTGTATACTATTATAGATACGAACACAATATAAATTTTCAACATAAGATCCTATGAAAGAACTAGAATAAGACTTTTTATTTTTAAGTGCGTATTCTTACAAATTGTACGAACGTGTTTCCTTCTTCCTACAGTTCCAGGTTAAGCAGGGCGTGAAAAAGCATCTGATGAGACCGTCAAGCTGAACGCCACCATTGTAGCACTGTTCGTGTTTGCAAAGGTGACCCTCTTTTATGAGACTTTGCCTCTAGCTTAACACCAGACGAGATCAAATTGACGTGATATAAGTAAAATAAAATAAAAAAAAAGAACGCAGATTGAAGTAAATAAAGCATCTTTTGGTTCATCCAACAAGAACTAATACAACAGGACAAGGTTGTGTCAGATAGAGCATCGAAGGTCAAATTACATCAGTAAAAATGCTATCAGTGAATGCTCGGTAATGAAATTTACTTCAATGTAATGTCGTGGATAGTAGAATTTGTAATTTAATGATAAAATTCACATTCATATATATACTTATACCAATAGGTACGTATGTTATAAACTTTAGTAGATATAACAACACAAGTAATATAAAAAAATTATTTTATATACAATTTTGTATTTATTTTTTATCTAAGTAATTGTATACATTTAAATTGTATATTTTATATTTTTCATGGGTCTAGGTGACGTTGTGTAGATTGTCCTATAATATTATATTTATTATTTACTGTGCTAGCATTGCTTGTAACGCAAAATATTATTAAGTTTCTATGGTCCTCTTGGGAGTAAATATAAGGGTAAATTCATCAGTTATTCGGCAGCAAGACCAATGGAAATCTAAAAGATTCATTCAATGTTACAAACTAACTTTTAACGTGAGAAATTTTACCTTTATTGAAACGGGCTGCTAAGAAAAACTCAACAGGCCATGAGATGAATTTGACAGGCTTTTAGGTTCATACTAATCTAAAATCAACGACGCGATGTTGGACAAGTTAAAAGGAGCAACTTAGTATACCGCGGATTGTACAGCTGTTGGTTTGACCTTTAATAGGTGGCTCCTTATAATTATTTTTTTACTTTATTATTTTAGAAGGATGCTTTAATAGTTGATGGTGACTGATTTCTTTCATTGCGGATCGTTCCAGATGCAAAGGTCATCAAAGGTTAGCCATCACCACCCAGTGTGGGAATACGGCGAGTGTGATGGGCACCTTTGTACCGGGAGCGATCAGGGGCTTGTTGTTTGATTGACTTCAGTTAACTGTACCATTTATTCTATGAAATAATGCATTGGTTTTTGTACAGTTTTGATTTAGATTAAGTTGAAGTGGATTGTTGTCAGTAACTTTATATAAGTATACAAGTAGCTATGTGTTTTGGCTTATGTAGGAAACAGAACAGAAAAATCTAGTAGAAATGTGATACGACAGATTCTATAGTGGATATTATATTAGCCTAAATAATATTTATTACAAAGTAAAAATACATCTTATCTTAACCAACCAAATCCGAGGTTTTACGTTCGACTTAAAATTAAACAAAGTTAATGTCTAGACGGGACTTTAGTCCGAAAAGTTGTGAGTGTTTTGATGTTGTGAATGTTTCAAAATGTCTTTAGAATTAACACTGTTTAAGACCTTGAATAGAATAAGCCTAAATAATTAGCGAAAAGAAAAAATAAACAAACGATTTCCGAAACGGGAATGTATGAGTAAGTAGCTATATAAATTTGAAATTGAAATTCTTAACCAAAGAAGAGATTTTCGATATCAAAGATGGCCAGCACGACAAAACAAGAATTTCGTATTATTATGTACGGATCTAATATATCCTTTTTGTATAGGAATTTTTGGGGTAACGGTTCTAGAAAGACGTCCAAAATTCGTATATTTGCAACCTAAAGGTATTTAACGTTGTTTTAGGTACACATACGTAATACAGAATGTATTTTTTTTTATATTGAAAGATAAATGAAAAATATCAAACTCAGCGTCCTCTTATGTCCTTGACGAATATAATAATTATGTATATCATTATTAGAAATAACTATATTCATATTTCGTACATACATACACCTATTTTTCTCCTTTTTTTCCGACTCCGAAAAAAAGCCCGGAGTCTTCTCCGGAGATTTGCTCTCCGGGAAGGCTTACTACGTCCCCTCCTAATACTCCCTATTACGTGGGGCCGAAAATCATTGTTGGTCAAATGTGGGTGTTTAAGATACCTTTGCCTGCCCCTTCATGGATTACGGGCTTGAGTATATGTATGTATGTATGTATATAATTTTAAAAATAGTATAGGTCCCGGTATATGACTTTACACCAAATCGCGAAAGAAATGAGATCTTGTTGCTCGACAATTCGGTTTGACATAATATCTATAATTGATAGATATGAGCTCCTTAGCTCTGTCGTCATACCACTCCAGAAATAATACGTCATGACTATTAGAAGAAGAAACTTCTAATAGTCATGACGTATTATTCCTTCAAGTAGTTAAGTGTTGTGATTTTTGCGCCGTTTTTAAAAGCCCTGATGTTCCTGTATGCTATGCCTCTATATAATAAATACGTCATTGTTTGGATACAGGTTCGAAGACTATTGTTGTTAACCCTGGTGGGCATAATTTAAAGTCTAATAAGTCGTACTACTAAAACTCATGATTGAATTAAAATACTCTGAAGCTTATAGGTACTTTTATTGATTTATGAAATTCGAATTTTTACTTTTTCTTGTTTGACATTGAACTAAATAGTGTAAACGCTTTTCTTATTAACTGAAATAAAAATGACGTTGTGCTCATTCGTGTGTAATTTATGAACAGTTGTATACTTATATTGTACGCTAACTCTGGTTTAATACGTGTCAACCATTTTTGAAATACGAGTGCTAAAAACCATGTTTCCGTGCAATAAACATTCTTTCATCCGTTGTTGCAGTTTAAACTAGTTTTAAAACATTTTTGATATAGAGTTTTCAATGAGATAGGTAGGTTTCCATTCTGCATAAATCATCAACATGTCTATTTATAGTACAAAATTAGAGGTCACTCGAAATTACGGTTTGGGTAATATATCGCATTGTTTTGCTTCAGTGATCTATTTTTTGCGAACTTCTAGTTTTTGATTGATGCAAATAATAATGCAAAATATTTTTAACATTTTGACCCAAACACATCACGAAATATCTGCAGTACAGATATTTTAGGATGAAGTGGTATGGCGACAGAGCTAAGGAGCTCATATTTATCTATTATAGATATTATATCAAACCGAATTCTTTCTTTCGCGATTTGGTGTCAAGACATATACCGGGACCTATACTATTTTTAAAATTACATACATACATACATACATATGCTCATGCCCGTAATCCCTGAAGGGGTAGGCAGAAGTGTCTTAAACACCCACATTTCGCCAGCAATGATTTTCGGTCCCACGTAATAGGGGCCGAACGAATGAATAAGCGAATCGCAGAATTCAAGTTCAGATCTTCAGAAACAGAAAGACGAAGTTAAGATGATGATTAATGACAAAATGCAGAAGTCGACTTTGATTGCAAAAGCTTCCTAAGCCGCGTTAAGACAAAGTTTCGTGTATTTACAAAAGGACATTGATAAATTTCCTTTCTCTGTGACCGATGTATTAGTAAATGTGGTTTGATATGTTTTTCAGCAGTCTTATTGATTATTGCTTTTGAAAGGAGGTAACAGATTGCCTTTAAGGTATCTTTGTATAATATGTAGTTCCACGACCAAAAGATGCCACGTCATCAAAATTTGCAGTTCTGAATTTTTCTGCGAGGAAAAAGTTAGTAAGCTTTACTAACCTTATTAGTATTTAATGTTTACGAACGTGAGATTCCGGGGTTGGGATCCTAGCCGTAGTACTGACGTGAACCTAGTTCTGACGCAATAGATTTGACGTAGTAATTAGTAAAAGGGCTTAGGGAGAATGCTAGAAATTTAAACATATAATATAACACTCGTTATATGAACTTTGTAGAAACCTTGGAATGCCCTTCTTGAAGAACTCCATATAGTAGTCGCTTGGAAAAATTGCAGCAGGAAGTTCCTTTCCTACCGCATATTGCGCACCGTTTCCGGTCCGGTATGTATATTGAAGTATTAAGCAAAAAATCGATTAATATTCAGTGAACTATTGTTATAATTAGAAGACTAATCGAAGAATTTATAATTACTGATCAAGCGAACTTCGCAAGTGAAGTTCGATCATAATTATATGAGACGCTTCATTCGAAGATATAATTAACCAGGTAGTCCCTTATATCTACTAGGCAACATCGCACATTTTTAAGAGATATGAATAATATGACTAGATTTGAATCGAGTAGGTGCCTACCTACCGTGCTACACTCTTGACAGATACTCATTTTTTAGAGAGGAGAGGAAAAAACCTCGTAAAACTTTCTTGCTTTGGGTACAGTAGTTATCAAACATATTAACAATAATGTTTGTGTACAATGGGTGGGAGGGAGATTATATCTTCGAATGAAGCGTCTCATATAATTATGATCGAACTTCACTTGCGAAGTTCGCTTGATCAGTAATTATATTTCGACGCTTCATTCTTTGATATAATTAACCAGGTAGACTTTCAGAGTTATGTAGCATAGAAAGTTTTTATTTTTATTTCAGTGAAACTCTTAATATGAGCATAATGAATATTAAGAACAAAAACGCGTATTTACTTAGGTAATTAATTAAATATTTAATTACATACTAATACAAATTTTAATCTAATAACATAGGTACTATGTGGGTAGCACTATGCTAAGCATACTGAATTAGCGGAAATGTTCGTGACCAATTACTGTTCAGTTATAAAGTTTTGCGAATGTATTGGATGTGTTCTGCAGTTTTACTAAAGTATCCACTGAAAGACCGCGCGAGTGCGCGGCTGACGAGGCGCCCTGGGCGTGCTGTGTGCGCTAGACACGCAGCACGTGTCAACGCCGCTTTCTGTCAGCACCTATTTAAGACTGATTGTGTGGTAACTGATATATGTGGTAATTTGTGTGTTAACCATAACTGACCCGTACTGGTTGTTCACTTATTTTTTGTAACATAAATATAATCTTTGAAAAGTGTTGGTCACGACCGGAAGCAGTAGTTTTTATCATGTCTGTTATCGAGATACGAATACCGTTGTTTAAAAACCTAATAAAAGAATATTTCCGATTTTAATAATACAAGTTTGTACGCGATAAGCAGTACAAAGAGCAAGAAGAATTTACAAACTTGATAATGATATTCTCCGGATTTAAATTAGTAT
The DNA here is from genome assembly GCA_963691645.1 of Pelosia muscerda. Lineage (NCBI taxonomy): Eukaryota > Metazoa > Arthropoda > Insecta > Lepidoptera > Erebidae > Pelosia > Pelosia muscerda. The sequence continues at coordinate 10,789,458 of OY829114.1, read as the reverse complement.
CAATTGGGATACCATCATTGTGAGGTGTGATTCAAAAGGGAATTGTCGAGTCCCATGCAGCTGTAGAGTATTTGAATGCATTATTTGATAATTCCCATTCTATCTCCGGATTTATTATTCTTTAATCACAGTCCGCGTAATTATCTTACTATTACGTCTTTTTTTTTTTTTTTTTGTGAGGAGCTATAAAAAAATAAATAAAAATATATTAACGTAATTTCGAAGTTATGTGTGTATTTATCGCAAGTTTATCATTTATTTATTTAGTATCCGGAGAAGGGCAATAGGCTCTCTACCTATTACATTTGGATCTGAACATAAACTGGCAAAATGTGGGTGCTAGCACCTCTGCCTACCCCTGCGGGGATAAAAGCGTGAGCTTATGTTCATGTATATTAACGTAAGATGCTACAATCCAAATATCACGCTTCTCGCAACAATACCAAATGAGCCCGGACATTTAAATGAGGGAATTGCAGCTTATGGCAGTCGTAATATCGACGCAAAGCAATAATAGGTACACCGTTGTTCTCCAATCGCGTGAAAGTTTTTCAAACCAATGAAGACGGCTAAGGCTCTAAGTAATTTGTTGACGCATTTCGCTTGCTCCACTGCTATTACACACTGTGCCCCCCCCTGTCCGGGAGGCATCCGTGTAAATCTCCAATTTAAAGGGAGTGAGAGCCATACGATAAATGTAGAGGTTCTCGCTCCACCAATTATGGTCTTTCAATAACCCTGGAGGGAGTTTGACTTTGGTTTCATACTCTTCGTATATCGATTACGAAAGACATTAATATCGTTCTAGAATTCTCGTGTATAGCCAGCCGCATTTGGCGGCAGGGTACGAAAAGATTAACTCCTATTAGTTGAGCTAAGTCACGTATAATGCACTGTGGTAAAGTTGAATACTTTTGAACTAATTGTGCTATGTTATTTAGCTTTTCGATAGGTAGATAATGGTAATGTTAGGTTTCTCGTATCATGTACAAAGGCTAAATATTCACATGACTATTGTGAGTGTAATAAACTTCTATCGAATTTTTAACGAAGCCTAACCTTTTTAGTAATGACAGAGTTTCGTTTATATTTTCTAGACACCGAGCATAGTTGTCTCCTATACCCAATATTTCGTCTAAGTATGCCACGGATCTAAAATCGTGATCTCATAAGTTTTGTGAGGGTCTTGGTTGGCACCAAGAGACTGATAACCCGTAGGGTAAAGATGGATTCTATGGACTCATGGATGGTTTTTACACCGCAGATGATTCGAATTGAAATCGTAAAGAAAAATTACATTTGAGGTGATTATCGGTTTTAGTAGGTACGCCTCTTTTAAATCAATAGTAGCTAGATAGAAGTTTTTGGTGGCTGTACATGGAGAAATTGTTTTTTAAGCCTAATAACTTATCTATGGCTATATACATTAACGTGTTTATCGATGGGTAAGAAATTATTATTAGGAACAGTGACTTGCTGAACGTCTTTGAGAAATGGAATTGAATGCCCTCCTTGATCTGTTTCAGAACAATTGTAATTTTACCAACTTTAGGTTAGCCATTATAACCATAAGTTATACAACGGGCATGTATGTGAACTACTACTGTGTCGTTGCACGGGGCTTGTCCGGAGAGACAGCCTTCGCATTGGGAACACGCTGGTTGTTGCGCAAACTCTCAGTCGTCACACCTGGCGACGGTTCCCTTCTCCCCCCGCCTCCCCCCCTTCCCTTGTTCGGTGGGAAGCGAGGAGCTTGCCAGTTTCCCTGATGGTGGTAGTGACAAGGGCCTGGCTGTTAAGAGGCGCTTGCTATTGGTTTCTAAAGAGGTTTTTTTTTTTTTTTTTTTATTATTATTTTACCTACTTTCTGCATCATGGATTACGCTTAGGCCGGTTTTATCTAGACTGAGTGTAATAATTAGCTTAGTACGGCACTGTGTGAATTGGTACTGTAAATCTGTTAACAAACGGCACCCCTGGCATCCATTGCCGAGGTGCTTTAGTGCCTGAATTTTATCTTCGCCTAATAAGAGAAGGTCCATTGCCCTATTTATAGTGGTAATTCCTGAACCGAGTTATTGTTGCTGAGTAGAAAGAGTGTTTTATCTCTATTTCTAACCATATTAGGTACATCTAATGCAATTGCCAGCTTTAAGATTAGGTCTTATCGTCAAGTCGGTGATTTATTGTGTTCCAGTCGGATCGACATATTGATAGGTGTTGGAGCCGAACTCTCAATCATCTGGTCCTTTTGACCTGATAATATACCAATTTTCGTTATTCTCATGTACGAAATAGTAAAAAAGAGGGTATATAATAATTTTTATAGCATTACGGCATGGAAATATTTATACAACTGTTTGGTTATGCAAATATCGCTGGGCACTCGCAATGGATTGACCCTTGGACCCTTGGACCCTTTGGGCCCTTGGACCCTGAAAGTTCCTTATTTTACGATTTTCGTAAAATAATTATTATCATCGTTGGAGACTCGCAGTCAACCCCGATGTAATTTGAAAGGTATTTATTGACTCGCAGTCAATCCATACCTGTAGGAACTTTGGGCTGAGAACATAATGTTTTATTATCATCTGGTGAGACTCGCAGTCTACCTCTGATGTAATTTGCTAGGCAGATATTGACCCGCAGTCAATCCTTACCTGTAGAAACATTGTCTCACCTTGGAATTATGTAATTATTATAGAGTAATGCTAATGCACCATATGATAGTTTGAGTGTTAAGATTAGGTGTTATAGTCAAATTGGTGACTTTTTGTGAACCGGTCGGAACCGCATTATCGGCAGGTATTAGAGCCTAGCTCGGAATTATCTGGTCCTTTTGACCTAATATTTTATAAATTTTCATTACTCTTATGTACGACATAGTAAAAAAGAGGGTATATAATATTTTTATAGCATTGCGGCAAAGTAATATTTATACTACTGTTTGGTTATGTAAATATCGTAGGGTACTCGCGATGGATTGACCCTTGGATCCTTGGACCCTTTGGGCCCTTGGATCCTAAAAGTTCCTTTATTTTACGATTTTCGTAAAATAATTATTATCATCGTTGGAGACTCGCAGTCAACCCCGATGTAATTTGAAAGGTATTTATTGACTCGCAGTCAATCCATACCTGTAGGAACTTTGGGCGGAGAATAGAATGTTCTATTATCATCGGGTGAGACTCGCAGTCTACCTCTGATGTAATTTGCTAGGCAGATATTGACTCGCAGTCAATCCTTACCTGCAGAACATTGTCTCGCCTTGGTATTAATTAATTATTAAAGAGTAATGCACCGTATGATAGTTTGAGCGTTAAGATTAGGTGTTTTAGTCAAAGTTGTTAACTTTTTTGTGATCCGGTCGGAACCGCATTATCGGCAGGTATTAGAGGCTAGCTCTGAAATTTCTGGTCCTTTTGACCTAATATATTATAAACTTTCATTACTCTAATGTACGAAATAGTAAAAAAAAAAAAAAAAAGGAGGGTATATAATATTTTTTATAGCATTGCGGCATAGTAATATTTATACTACTGTTTGGTTATGTAAATATCGTTGAGCATTCACAATGGACCCCGATAGTAATTATTTGTTGTTTTACGTAAAATTATTATTATCATCGTTGGAGACCCGCATAGGAAGATTGCACAGAGAACAGAATGTTTAAGTCACTCCATGGAATTGCGTAACTATTACGAAGTAATGCACAATATAATGGTTGATAAAATGTATTATGTAGGTACTCACATATTTCGTTTTCTTCCGCATCTGAAGAAATATACGACGATAACTTTTACGTTTTACCGATTTAGATTATAATAAATAATAATAATAACGATTTATTTTGTCTTCGGCACTGCGCTTTGGCATTGCTGAAGACGTGCTCACGTTGCCACGCACAAATAAGGAATGAGTATCTGTCAAGAGTGTAGCACGGTAGGTAGGCACCTACTCGATTCAAATCTAGTCATATTATTCATATCTCTTAAAAATGTGCGATGTTGCCTAGTAGATATAAGGGACTACCTGGTTAATTATATCAAAGAATGAAGCGTCGAAATATAATTGTATCACAATCGATGACTCTGTATCCCAGTAAAACCAATATGGCAAAGATTAATTCGTCCAAGGTATAATATACGAGTATATAATAAAATAGACGCGGTAATTATTTTCGCGGTTTCCGCGGACGGGAACATTGGATTATTGCGCGGCAATTTCCGCGGCATAACCCAATGTTATATCTGTAGAAGTTTAGCGCTACCATTTTTGGTTCGACTTGGGACTGATTTGTCTATGTTTGTAAATTACGCACCATTGGGAGTAAAAACTTTTTTAAGGGTTGTCAACAACAAAAAACAACAACTGTTAAGCTAGAAGTGTAATCCTTTGATATATAACGTCATTATTGTTTGTGGAGGTGTAATAGGGCTCGCATAAAAATATTATGACTGTTTGTTATGTACCTTATAAAGATAATCTCAGGTTTTATTTAAGTTTATTTAAAAATCTGGATTTCTATATAATTACATAAATCAGACACCAAAGATATCAGTACGAAGTGCTGACACGTTTCAAATAAAAGGGTTGAATGGTCGATTTCATATTCTAGTCCTTTTTATTATTCCATTAGCATACCGTATCGAGTTTATTTGAAAGAAAATCTCTGTTTATTTAATATCATTTCATTATCGTTTCATAAGTGGGTACTTACCATTTTATATGTATCGTATATTTTCAAGCATTATGGTTATAAGGTGTATCTACTAAACAATGGATTAGGTTAGCAACAGTTAAAAAGTATATGTAAGTAATTATTATTTTCAAACAAAATGAATCAACCTAATTAATATCATCTCGAAAAATAAACCGTTATAAATAATAACTATTTGGCAGCCCTATGAAGCACATTAGTAAACCGATCCAAATTTAAATCTTGGCCGTGATGGAGTGAGTCGCCACGCGGAATGTACGTGACGTCACTTCTCTGTGGCCAGTGCGTTCAATGATGTATCTCTTGTTTATTTGAACATTGAGATTTGAAATTCATTCTATATTGAAGTAGGTACAATGGAATGCAAATATAATTTAAAATTCAAATTAGTCAAATTCTATACTTATTTACTTTATCAATAATAATAATTATGAATTATTTTAACGACTGTCGTTGACATATTCATGAAACTGGAAGTGGCAGAATTCGATATTTGAAATAGATATTTAGAGGCCGTTCCATCTTCCCGTATTTATAGTTATTATTAGATATTATTAGTACCACATGAAACTATGTAACATTGAAAGGTTTGAAGGACGCTATTCGATGACTCAACCAGCCATAGATAGTTTGTTTTGTTTACTATGTGCGGTAATAGAGTTCTATATTCGGGCAATGTTTAGATTATTTGCCTTCGGTCAATTTGAATTACACAATTATCTTTTACTATTACTCGGGCAATGAGAAATAAACTTTATTCTTTCTCTGTACAATCCATTCTCCTTTGGAATCCATTCTCTTTTTAAAGTGAGGATGTCTCCAAAGGACTCGATATTCAAAAACCGAATACGTCTACTCTACAACGAAACATAAACTCATATTGAGATATTATCTTTACTTTTTTATTTTAGTATATTATTATAACATTTATTGTGTGCATGTTTATACCGTCCTAGATCTAGCTCTCACCTTTATGCTTCGAGCACCTACCTTGACAAATCTCTGCATTACCCTAAGGTGCAATAACCTTAGGGTGATGCAGAAAATGTTCGCTTTTGTACATTTTTTTCTTATATTGTGCAAAAAGTTCAATAAATAAACATTCTATGGACTAATCATTTTTATTATATTATTCATTCAATTTGTATTTGAATATCGAAACATGTTTCAATTGAACCTTCATACTAAAATTTTCAGAAACTGCATTGACTCATTCAAAGGATCTAATCATATGAATTCATCTATTTGAATATACACTTAATGTAATAAAATAAAATCAGCATAAAGAAATAATTTTGTAAAATTCACACTGCAATAAATACTTACTTATGTACAGAAAACAGTTACGAGGCAAAAGATTAACCTTGGTACAGCTAAAATTTTACAGTTTACCCATTAGTAACCGCATCGGATGTGAACTGTAATAAAATTAGTCTCGGCTATGCCGTATAATATTCACAGTCGAAATATGGAGCTTGAAATTTTCTTAGAAAGTGCTAATTGGTTAAGGAGTCTTTGGTTATATTTTAGATAATAATATCTGAATCGTATTTCTGTGAGGTTATTGTTTAACTAGTGTTCTATTCGTTTGTCGACTAAAGAATATTATATTTGTAAGGTTGAGAACTAAGTAATATTAAAATTAAAATCTACTTTTAATTACTAATTATTACGCTTGTTTTACAACCGCGGTAGCCTAGTCGTATGGGTAATGGATTGCTGAGACGAGGTCTCGCGTTCGATTCCAGGTTTTACCATGACACACGCCAATGACTTTTTGATGCTTTTCGAAGTTACGTGTGTATTTATCGCAACTTTATAAGTGCCCGGTTAATGGCAATAGGCTCGCCACCTATTACATTGGGATCTAAATATAAACTGGCGAAATGTAGGTATTAGCACCTCTGCCTATCTCTTCGGGGATATAGGCGTGAGTTTATGTTATGTTATGTTTTAATTATTAATTACTACGCTTGTTTTTAACTCCCTCTGTCCGTATATCTGGCACAGGCTTATATTAATAAAAGTTTCAGAGAACGTTTATTTAAATCGTGTGTTGTTGACTCCGTCATCGGACTAATTAGTTGGTATCGAATTTATCATCCGTCTATTATAAACTTGTAAGTAGCACAAGTCTCATTTTATAAATACTAGGGATGTCGAAAACTGGGCGAAGTGTAAAAGAAAAAACTTGAACGTGTATGCCGAGGCGATACCGAGATCAATAATAATATATGATGATGAATGATATTCCTAAGCGAATGGGCTCCCTGCCCTTGTCCATATTAATTGGGGTCGGGGCAACATATCAGTCTCCTCCACATATTACTGTCACATGCCATTTGCTAAGACACTACCTTCTTTGCTATGTCTTCTTTAATACAATCCATCGATCTTTTCTTGAGATGATCTCTGCTCCAAAAGCTCTCAACATTCATCTCTGGACCTTTTAACAATTACTATCATCTATTCTCATAGCATGTCCATACCACAACAGTCGTTTACTTCTCAATTTCTCATTTACTGGTGCCGTATTCAAACTTTCTCTAATATTCTCATTTCATGTAAGTGTGGTGGTATGCATGAATATGGCTGTTTGCACTGGTATGGTCGTGCCTCGGAGAGTACGTTAAGCCGTCGGTCCCGGTTGCCAGTCGTTACGGGTAGTTGGAGCTCTCAAAAGTTCAACCAGTCTAACTTGGAACTTCGATATCGCCAATGGTCATTGGATCATTGGTTGTGGAGGTCAGATGACAGTCGATTCACGTAAAATATCGAAGTTCAGTCGCATCACAGTTAGACTTGAAAGCCGACCCCAACTGCGTTGGGAAAAAGTTCAGAGAATGATGATTCTTGAATTCGGTAACAAATAACATAAATAATTCGTAGCTGAATGTGCATGTCGACACATTAGGAAAGGAGGACCGGCAAAATTACATGGAACCTGGCCTATGGACCAATAACGTTAAGCGATATGTTTTTGGAAAGGTTTTTTTATTTTCTACAACTTTTACTATGGCGACTAGTCTCGAATCGCTGTGAGAAAAACATTATGAGCAAATAAAATGAAACTGCGTGTCATTCTTTTTACATGTTTTATTGATTATAATTAGTTGTTATAAAGGATTTTAAACATGTTATTTATATATTAATGCATATTATTGTCCATAATGATATCCATTAAGTGTGCAGCTGGAGGATTGAACGGTTCGTGCCTTCCTATACCAAGGTACCAAACTATAGAAGATATATGAGCACAGCTTCCCACTGTACGCCGTCCTGTTAGGCAGGTGCAGTAGTATTGCGATATTGCATTAAGTCCGACTTCATCTAGGTTAATTAAAACATAAGAGAAATATGCGACTGCGGACGACAGCCAGTGTCTCGCACGGAGACTCCTATCGTTCCCCTCCCCTCCCCGCCCCCGTTGCTCCCGCGCCGCTTATCTACGAAACTCGTGGTGTTTACGCTCCGATAACCTTTTTTCTCACAGCGATTCGAAACTTACCGCCATAATGGAAGTTGTAGAAAATAAAAAAACCTTTCTAACGACATATCACATAACTTTATTGGTCACATAGGCCAAATTGCCGGTCCTCCTTTGTAAGCCTCTTTGGCAAAGTATTAGCCTTTATGGGTTAACTAGTTTATCCCCCAAGGGCGTAACAAATCTCCCAACTTTGGTTTGCCTTAATGGACTGTTCCGAAGAAACCTGTTACTGTGGAACTGGTGCTGATTCGTTCGACATTCCTACTATGTAGAGTTTTGGTTTCAAATACACTAGTGGTAAATTATATTTTAAAACTCCGATTTCTATTATAAAGTCCATTAAAGCGCGTAAGTGTGGAAGAACGAGGTGATATCGGACACAAAGGAAGGATCCTGCAATCAGCCAAAGTGGTCACAACTGGCGGGCTGCCCCCCACTGATCTTCGTTGGATTGTTGTATGGACCTATGTTGTACCAGCATGAGAACTTCGCTTTCGTGATGCAGGATTCGTAGTGACGCGATGTAGTAGATCATCTTGCTGTCGTTAGACGACGCTGGGTATATGTGGTATCGCCACAGGCGTCTATCTCTATTAGGTGGCCTATTTAAATTTTAGTTAACTATCTCGAACATGCTCTTGTTATACCGAATTTTCTATGTAAGCCCCTTATACAATGTTTATCTATCTAATGAGAACGTAGAATACCCCAGTATCGATAAATTAATTTAAGAATTCTGAATAATATAGAACAATATAGACGGGCACTTAATGCACGTTTTCTTTATCAATTGATATTCACAATTAAGAATAAGTTATAAGTAATAATAGTGAAAATCCCTCGTGCATGATGCTTTTCAAAACGTAGATTCTGTATTTGAGTACTCGTTTGTCTGAAGTTGACAGCTGTAATCTCAAAGTTATAGCTTTGGGTTTATTTAATAACCTACCTACCTATCCTCATGTATGCGAGATTGTAACAAAATGTCGAGAGAAAAGTTTAAACTCAAACATTTTCTGAATGTGATGTAGATGGGTGGAAACTTGTTTTGAGTTATTTTTTATTTTTGATTTGTAAGGTAGTGTTGTAAATTCCTTTAAAACTCACATTAGCACGGGGATGAACCTGAGTGAATTTTGTTGCTATTATTGTTTTGTTATAATGTACTGCTTGAATAATTAGTACAACATGTATACTATAATTATTATCTTTAGTATCCTTAACAGACATTATAAGAACTCACATTTTTAATATTTTCGACGTCACTAACATGTATTACACACCGCAGAGATTAACTCTGAATATGAAATATCAACTAGTAATGTGCAAAATATACACAGTAAATGCATAAATAAATCGATAAATTTTCTTAACATTCACGTTTAATGGCATCGTTATTCGATTTATAATTTTTATGATGTATCACCTCCTGTTTATCCCGAACACTTGCGTAAATATCATTACTGTTGAATCATTGCTCAGTTCAATGGTGGCATTTTCTAATGTAAATAATATTATGCCAATGACTCACTGTTTTTGAACTTGTATTTTGCTCTTTTGCAACTACTGCGAACTAAAAGTATGTACTGTGTTAAACAATACTCACTTTTCGCTTGATTATTTTCTTGTCTTTTATCATAATTTTGTTGTGTAAACCAGAGATTCAATATCTGATTTACAAATGTTGTTTGGATTGTAGTAATGTGGTTTATTCACTCACACTATTGTCTGTTTTTGTACTTATCGACGAAACTAAAAATTTGAAAATATTCCTGTTTCACTGATGTTTAAGTGGTTACCGTGAATTACAAACGTAATGGAACACTTACACTTGTGCGTTATTATATGTGATGGGCACGTACGGAGAATATCATTATTATTGTTTATCTTCGGTCTCTTCTATAATAATGTTTAAATAGACGTTTAGGACTTAATCCAGACACAGCCACCAGAATCAACTTACATAAATCAATTGCTAGGTTTGTCCAAAGTTATTCGCTCATTAAAATGAGTAATGTTGATAATTTGACGTTATGTAGACATTATAATTTATTACTTGTCGCTCCGTTGGCTATTGGAATCGCTCCAGTTTTCAAGAGGACCATGAAAAAAGACTACCTCGTTCTCCCGGTCATCAAGGGATGTCAAAGTTTTCAGAACTGAAAGAAAACCAGTCGGATTTCGGAAATTTGAAAATAATTAGACCAGCCATAGAGAATTCGATTGACATGAGAAGAGTAAAATGTGGAAATAAAAGTAAGATGATGATGGTGAATATGAACAGCCATAAGGTGAAAAATGATATAGCCAAAAAGAGAGCGAATTTTGTGATGATTGCAGCGCTATAGTCAGTAGCAAAAGTGTCGCACGGACTGTTAATATATATAGGAAAAAGGCACTCATATAAATTGCAATACTTTTGAAGTTTTGACCTTATTTAACAATAATAGTAACATCTAATTTAATCACGTCTTAAAATTTCACGGTTAACAGAGCGATGAAAATTTGATGATTTATCTTTGATATAGATCTGGAATATATTTTCTATAGCTTTTCAAACGAAAAGGCTGAAATGTTAACCCAATTTAATTTATACATCTAAAACTATATAAACTCATCGCAAGTTTATCTTAATAGTTTTGCATATTTCAAAATGTTGAAAGTTAAATCATCGGACTTCTAGTCTAACTGAGATGCGACTGAACCTCAATATTTTCCGTGAAGCGTCTGCCATTCGACCTCCACAACCAAATTGGCGATATCAAAGTTCTGTATTTACACAAGTCGGACTTTTGAGGGCTCCAACTAACCGTAACGACTGCCATGGATGTTCGTATGATCACCGGGACCAACGCCTTAACATACTTTCTGAGGCACGACCAGATTAGTGCAAATAGCCATATTCACGCATAAAAATATTGGCACTGAGTGAGATACGAACCCACACCTCCTGCGTCGTCGCAGTCACGTTCACTACCGCCGCACCACAGAGATTGTCAAAATGTTGAAAGTAAAATGTTGTACTAAAATGTTGAAAGTAAAATATGTTTACATAATACAGCTCAAATGTAATATTCTGAAGTATTGCAAGCAGTTGAAAATAAAAATTATTCATCTTATATTAAGTATACATTCTTTGCATTATTCAGGAATTTCGTTGATGAGGCTTTCTCCAAGAGCCCACAAATATTTGGAATAGATAAGTGTTTGCTGTAATAAAGGGCATTTAGGTATTTATATTTGGTTTTGATTATATTTGAGAATGTTTGGTTAATTATACTAATCGAACCATAATGTGATATTGGCATATTATGAATCGGTTTCACTATTAGAACAATCTTATTGTATTTTTGTGGATTGGGAGGATAAATCTTACGTCTTTCAACTTGTCATAGTATACTTGTTCAGATTTAATAAATCTTCTAAGAGCAATCTTTTCCGGGTTCTTGGATTTACCGATAATTAATGCAATTTATTGCCAATCACGTTCATGCGATGTGACACGGATTATGCATCGAGACTATGAGCATCGATACCAGCCTTTCTAAAACATACACAATGCAAAAACGACTACCAGAATGGAAATATAAACATACATAAGCTCACGCCTATATCCCCGAAGGGGTAGACAGAGCTGCTAGCACGAACATTTTCGTCAGTTTATGTTTAGGTCCCAATGTGAAAGGTGGCGAGCATATTATCAATAATCGGGCACTTGTAACCTGCGATAAATACACACATAACTTCGAAAAGCATCGCAATCATTGGCGAGTGTCATGGTTAAACCTGCAATCGAACCCTAGACCTCGTCTCAGCAGTCTATTACTCATACCAATAGGCTTTTTTTTTCGTGCGCTACATATCCACGGGTTCTATCTCCGCAAATGTTAGTGGAGGTGATTATGTCGGACTCGAACCGACCTACGGCGGTTACCGCGGAAGGGAAATATTTTGTCGCGAAATATGTGAAGAGCAAATGAGATAACACAAAATATGCAAAGGGTATGTATTAACAAACATGCTTGACCTTGAAGATGTAAGTAATAAAGGTGGAGGTAAATAAACATGTAATAAATATTAATTTCCTTAGTTTAATTAACTTAGGTTTCATCGTAATCAGTGTGTGTCATTTTCGTAATGAAGTTTGTAAGTTAATAGCTTTTGAGACTTCGGTAGTCCAATTACATTATTATTTATATACTAGCTGTTGCCCGCGGCTTCGCCCGCGTGGATGTTGGTTATCGCGACCAAACATACCATATTTATGTCCTTTCCCAAGGTCTAGTCTACCCTTTCATCATCAGTCATCATTCTCTGAACCTTTTTCCAACTTTGTTGTGGTCGGTTTTCCAGTCTAACTGTGATGCGGCTGAACTTCAATATTTTCCGTGAAGCGACTGCCATTTGACCCCCACAACCAATGGTCCAATGACCATGTCGATGGCGATATCGAAGTTCCAAGTTAAAGTGTTAAAGTGGTTGGACTTTTTAGGACTCCAACTACCAGTAATAACTGCCATAGATGTTTATTATTTTTTTTTTTTATGGCACGTCTATTTGACTTCACCTCGACTGATGTTAAGCTGAAGGCAAAGTCTCATGAATGAGGGTCACCATTGCAAACTCGTACATACAGTGCTACAATGGTGGCGCTCAGCTTGACGGCCTCATCAGATGCTTTTTTACGCCCCGCTTAAAAGACCCGGGACTGTAGGAAGAAGGAAACACGTGCGCCGGTAAGGAATTCCAAGACTTAATGGTGCGGCAGAGGAGAGACTCATTGAACTGCTTGGTTCTTGATGGAGTATTCTGCACCATATGCGGGTGACATCTAAGCCCTGCACGTGTTGTCCTGTGTAGGAAAGGGGAGGGCGGGAATAATTGCGTCCCTGCAACCTGTCTAGAGAATCTAATTAGTACTTTGCGAAGCCATCCCAGAGATGCGAGCAGCTGTATTCCACGCAGGAGCAAATTTGTGTCTTTTAAAGAAGACACCGCTGCTCCGGCGTGAAAAAACGTTTGTATGGCAACCGGGACCGATGGCTTAACGTGCTCTCCGAGGTACGACCAAACCAATGCAAACAGTCATATTCATGCATACAACTTTTTGCACTGAGCGGGGATCGAACTCGTGCCCCGTGCGTAGCAGTCGCGTGCACTACCACCACACCACGGAGGTCCTTTTATCAACAGTATACACTATTATAGTATAGGTGTTGCCCGCGGCTCCACCAGCGTGGATGTAGGTGACCGCCACCAAAAATAAACATGTTGTCTGTGTTATGACAGCGTTCGATTTGCCGTCGACTTCACAGAAGAAGTGTGCAGGTTGCAAGTAGACTTGGGTAAGTACTGTGAGTACCTAATGTGTAACGCGTAATATAACACGACTGCGTACTCGGTTGCTCTGTTGCATACAGTACCTACGCGCGATGTACTTTTTGGCGATGTTATCCCTTTTGATATGGCAGTTTTAGCATTGTAATGAACGCAAAGGCGTTTTGTCGTCGTTTGAGATGACGATTTTTTGGTGTAGAGTTTGCGGTGACCTTGTCTAGCCCCGGGTATGGGATGGTGCACTTTACACTACCACCACAGCTTGCTTCTGCTAGAGTGACAGGTTGCTACCCGTCCCTCCGGGCTCATAGGGGACGGAGGTCATTCGCAGACTGTACGTGTCCGGAATCTTCTCCGAAGCCGAGCCGCTGTCTCCTTCTCAAGCATTATTTGCTCGTAGAAGAAGACGGCGCATAGTACCATAGCCATAAGTAATGCAGCGAGCGAAAGAACCATGTCTCCACGTGGTTCTTCTTTCTTAACCTTCACCCTCCTTTCCTTTCCACATGGTCGGCAGCACGTGTGTAATACCTCTGGTGTTTTAAACGTTTTACCGTCTCTACCACGGTGAATGTTCTGATGAGATCTCCGAGTTGGTCCTACCTTCATCTTTCTTACACAGAACAACACGTGCAGGGCTTAGATGTCACCCGCATACGGTGCGGTGAACCAAGAACCAAGCGGTTCGGTGAGTCTTCCCTCGGCCGCACCATTAAGTCTTGGAATTCCTTACCAGCGCACGTGTTTCCTTCTTTCTACAGTCCCGGGTCCTTTAAGCGGGGCTTATAAAAACATCTGATGAGACCGTCAATGTGAGCTCCACTATTGTAATACTCTATGTATTTTGAATGGTGACCCTCTTTGCGTTGACTTTGACTTCAACTTACCATCAGCCGAGGTGAAGTCAAATTGACGTGCCATAAATAAATAAAAACATCCATAGAATAGGCCGCGGTAACCACTTTCTATCAGGTGGGCCATGTGCTTTATTCCACCTAAGTGGTATAAAAAGTTATACGAAATCAAGTAGGTCATGTTTAGAGTACATAAAGTACTGGTATGATAATTAATACGTGCGCCTTTTATTACGCCTGAGCATTTTCCTTGTAAAGTCTGTAAACAATTAGGCAGTTCAGTTGAACAATGATGTCAAAGACAGTACCGACATCTATTTCACATTTCACAAATTGAAAGCTTAAAACAAAAAAATTGACAGGTCTTATATAGTCTCGTATGTAACGAAACCATACCTTGAATTTAAATCGATCTACGCCATCTATTGTTGCGCCATGTACTAAATAATTGAATAACAAACAATTTCATAATTAATTAGGTATTTTTTTTTACAAATATGTACGTAAAAATGAAGATTTTTATTCACATACTTGACTGGAAGTAATAAGACATAAATATCATCTATAAGAATAAAACAGCGCCCTCTATATCTTTACTCTTATTTCGTTTAACTACATTAATGCTCACAACTTCGGTTCTATTGAACCGATTGCGATGAAACAAACGTAAGATTTTAAGTCTGACCAAGCCCCTTCTAACAAAAAAACCGCATCAAAATCCGTTCAGTAGTTTTTGCGTCCATAGCGGACAAACAGACAAACAGACAAACAGACAAACAGACAGGAAATGAAAAAAAAATATTTTCTTGTTCAGTATCGTTCACTTAACATGTCCCAAGTATTTTTTTTTAAATATCTCCAATGTACAGACACGACCGCTTTACAATTATATAATAGTATAGAAGATAGATAGATGTGTAGACAGCCTCTATGGCGAGGCGATCATGATGTTTAGCGGTCACATTCATGTGACCGCTAAGCAGGGAGTGAGGTTTCGATTGCCACTCAGTGCATATATTTGTATGCAATCCACAACTGATCTAATTGCAATGGTTGTGGAGGTCAAATGGCAGTCATTTTACAGAAAATATCTATAGAATATAGAAATATTCAGCCAGACCGGCACTGGAAAGAACGAACCACAGACTCTGAGATGAAAGCTTTGTATGCGACTAACACTAAGATGAAAGAACCAAAATCAAATATAAAAAATATTAACAAGAAAAAATATAATAAGTTTCAAGAAGCCTTTAAGCGGGGCGTGAAAAAGCATCTGATGAAGCCGTCAAGCTCAGTGCCACCATTGTAACATTCTACGTGTTTGTAATGGTGACCCTCGTTCCTGAGACTTTGCCTTGAGCTTACCATTAGGCGGGGTGAAGTCAAATTGTCGTGTCCTAAATAAAAAAAAACATTAAACCTATCAACTTCACTGATATTGATTTATGAACAGACGATAAAAAGCATTTGTCTCTAGACAGATGAGAGGTACACTTCTTGGCGATTTAAGCTATTGTTCCACTAATCCAAGGTCAAAAGCTACATGGAGTATGAATTTACGAGTCAAGAAATTATTTGGACTCAAGGGATTTATAACTCACACGAATACCCATGTGAAGATTCTTCATTTTATTACGCAGTAAAACAATGGTCGATTGAGATGCCAAGAAAACTTAGTTCAACTTTGATGAATGTATCTACACCTAACTTTTTACCAAAGGCAAACAAAGATGGACATTGTATGATTTTAGATTGACATGTTCATTTACATATTCACCCTTAAATCTATCGGGATATTAACCTCTTTTTTATCATGGCACTTGCAACAGCGCCGAAATATTGGTTACTCAATGAAATCAACAAACATAGTAAATATCCCGATAGATTTAACAGTGAAGGTGGACATATTTTGGTTCTGCTGAATTCGTTTAGGAAGATTTCTGTACCAACAGAATTGACTCTTGTAAGTTTTTTTTATTTTTTTTATTTTTTATTAATTATGACCTACATAAGGTACCTATAAACATTGCAGCAAGATAAAAAAATAATAGCGAAGAAGAAAACAAAGGCGATCCAATTTTTTCTCCAAGTGATTATATTTATTGATTAAATATTTTTTTTAATTGGAGATTTTTACATTCGAATACATAAATGTCGAGTAGCCAGCCAAGCTTTGTCTCGGGTCGTGCCTGGTGCAAAGGAGCCCAGGACACTGGCCGCATTTTGGTGCTGGATTGTAATGGCTAATCTTTGCACCAAGTACGAGACGGAGTGAGAGTTTCCCAGATTTTTCAGAAATGTAAAATATATAATAATATGAGTAATTACCTAAGTAATCTGCCTAAATGGTATTAAAAGGTAATGAACTATCCATGTTTGTTAGTCTGATTAATGAGTGATGTAAACTTCGAAGGATCTGACCTTGACGGGAGCCGCAAGCCGCAACGTGTCAATTATATGCTCGTAAGTTCTCAGATGTGTGAATTGCTTGCTAGAGTTAGTAAGCAATTCACACAACTGAGAAGTTAACTAAATTGCACCGTTGTATCTCACAAATATTGTGATTGAAATGTTCTTATTGCTATATCTTGATAGTAAACGAATACTACATACTGAAGTAAAAAAAAGTTATTATACGCGGTGTTATTATACGCACCAGAAAACGAAAATAGGGGATGCCACTGACCACTTTAACAAATTTTTTTTTTTCATCGCAACAGTTAGTTAGGTACAATGATTTGAAACGCCTTTTATTAGCATAATTCATGCAAAAATACTATTAAAATGTTTTGAAAATCATGGTATCTACCTAAACACAGTACCGCTAATAGGTAAAGGTAAACAATGTTATATAGTGGTAAGTATAATAAATGACTTAAACTGTATTTTGTGCATGATAGTTATATTTTTAAGTGTTTGGTATTGTATTTCATAAGTAATATTAAAATATAATATATTAAAATATATAATATCACCGTATTTGATGGAAAAATCAAAAAGACAAATTTACAGCTACCAGATTACGTAGACCTACCTATTATAACAATATTGTAGCAACTTTTTATAAAAATACATGTTAAACAAATGAACTTGACTAACTAACTGACTAACTAGTGGTTCAATATCTGTTTTTAGTCTTTAATATTAATTTCTAAGCAGAATAGTACTTTTATACTGAGTTTTTAAACAAAGAACATAAAATGACATCCCAAGATTGTTTACATTTATTTAAACTCCTAAACAAATGGATTATAGATACGGTAAAAACTGAAAACAAGCAAATAGGTATATGTAAAAAGATTGTACAATGAAGACCCATGACAACGCTCAAATAGGTTCAATGATGAGTTTTGTGTTTTAAGATGAAACTTTTTGTGTCCCTTAGTGGCTTCCCCGAGCAAATATCATTGAACAAATATATAAGTAGGTACTGAGCAAATATCTTTGACCCATCGCCAATAATTTATTTTGTGACATTTTATTTTATTTAAATGAAGTTTGTTCCAAATGATTATAATGACATTCAATTTTATAAAATATAACCGTGGAGTGGTGGTAGTGCACGCGACTGCTAAGCACGGGGCGTGGGTTCGATCCCCGCTCAGTGCAAAAAGTTGTTTGCATGAATATGGCTGTTTGCACTGGTCTGGTCGTGCCTCGGAGAGCACGTTAAGCCACCGGTCCATACAAACATCTATGGCAGTCGTTACTGGTAGTTGGAGCCCTCAAAAGTCCAACCAGTCTAACTTGGAATTTCGATATCGCCATTGGTTATTGGACAATTGGTTGTGCAGGTCAAACGGCAGTCACTTCACGGAAAATATCGAAGTTCAGCCGCATCACAGTTAGACTGGAAAGCCGACCCCAACTGAGTTGGGAAAAGGTTCAGAGAGTGATGATTTTATATAATATATGAAAAATGTTT
Source organism: Pelosia muscerda (assembly GCA_963691645.1). NCBI lineage: Eukaryota > Metazoa > Arthropoda > Insecta > Lepidoptera > Erebidae > Pelosia > Pelosia muscerda. Next base: position 10,771,132 of record OY829114.1, on the reverse strand, counting down.
TGTTCCTGTTTTACTGTTAAATAATTTTTACCTGGATGTTGCAAAATAGGTCCAGAGTATGAATGTAGAGGGTTTTAAGAGCAGAAAGGCCCTCAAAAAATGATGAATGGTTTGTGTGAAAGAAGATATGACGAAGAATGACTGAGTAAATGACATCTGACAGGAATGTAGGGAAAGTGGAGAGTAATATGTTGTCCTGACCCCAATTAATGGCGGTAATGGCAGGGAGGATTTCTTTCTCTTTTTTTCACTATCTCTCCTCTGTCACTGCTACTCTCTTTTCACACTCTTTTTTTCTTTTCTTTTATTTTCACACACAACTCAGACTTTTACACTTCTCATTACAGCATGCCAACGATTCACTCGCACAAGGCTAGAACACGAACAACTTTACCACTACGACAACCTGGACCCATACAATTTAACAATACTATTTTTTTTTTATACTACGTAGGTGGCAGACAAGCACACGGAACACCTGATGGAAAGCGGCCACCGTGGCCTATGAACGTGTGCAACACTAAGGGTGTCACACACGCCCATCCTGAAGGGAAAGGGGGAGAGCTGGGAAGGGGTGGGGAGGCTAGGAAGGGGAGGGGAAGGAGGGGTATAGTGAGCTCTGGCTACCCTACTTACCGGCGGGAACACAACACGATGACCGCGGTCTTCTGTAGGGCGGAGGTACTTCCCCAGTTGGACAGCTCATTTCGGATGGGAGATACCGTCGTGTCCTACCTCCGTATAATATATGATTACCAGCAACGCTGCCATTCACACCTTTATGAGTCACATTGCCCACATAGTTAACACACTCAAGACATATACACTACATAACACATAACACTAATTATTCAACAACTCATCTTATTACTCATATAAACAAATTCAACAAAAAATTCTGTATCAAATAGTAAAAACTAGTAGTAATAGAACTCCCCGTTGAGGCGGGTTAACCTTGAAGGGAAACAAAAAAAAGTTGCTTGTAAATTACACTAGGAACTGAACGGAATTGCAATATTTCCATTTTATTTTAAATAACCCAGAACACGGGTTATTTAAAATAAAATGGAAATATTGCAATTCTGTTCTCTAGACAAAATGCTTTTTCCAGAGGACGGAGCATTGTGACTGGCGTTGATGAAGTTATATTGTCAAAATTCAACCAGGATAGCGAAGACAAACGTGAGTATTTCTTATAATAATACTAGCTGACCCGCGCGACTTCGTCTGCGTCACCCCGTTTTTGCAACATTTTTCATTCCTGCTCCGCACCTGTTAGTCGTAGCATGATGTTATATACATATAAACCTTCCTCTTTAACCATTCTATCTATTCAAACAAACCGCATCAAAATCCGTTGCGTAGTTCTAAAGATTTAAGCATACAAAGGGACAAGAAAAATAGGGACAGAAAACGCGACTTTATTTTATACTATGTAGTGATGATAGGTAATCCAAAAATAATAACTAAACGGCACCATATAGCGGTCATAACAAACTCACATGACGAATTTATTCACAGTTGCAAAATATTATTTGTTATCCCGACATGACGTCACCGATTACCTGTCGACACTTAGCTAATAATATTTAGCCAGTAAATATTTATTTTTATTTTCAAAAGACATTGCGTCAGAACGGGATAATTTTAGTCAACAATGAGTTTTACGCAATAAGACGCGGTTTGCAGGTGTTTTGCGGAAATATTAGTCATTAGGAAATTCGATCAGCAAACTAAAATAGATGTCGGACATCTTCAATAGTGGTGTTTAAAAGCTCCCATGTGTTTTTTGTAGATATTGTAACGAGTAACAGTAAATCCACTTTGAAATAATACAATTTTTATTACATTCAGTATTATATGTTTAAATATTTTCATGTTTGGATACATTTTGATAAGTAACGACTAAATTCCATATTTAAAAAAGCCAACCAAAAGCGGGAAATAGATTATACAAAAGCAAAGAAAATCGGCAACACTACTGGTCGCCAAGGAGTAGGGTCCTAACAATTACCATTGAGGTCAGCTGGAGGGTTTAGAGGGAACATTAGTTATTTCGGTTCCTAAATATTTGAAAACACTTAACTACTACTTAACTACAAAAACAAGTCCAATGTTTTAAAACAAATTAAATTCCATAAGAACGAATCGTTGACAAATTACACCTCGTTGCGTACTTACGTTATTTGTTTGATCCTATGTGTAAGGGGCGAACCTATTGCCGCCAATTAGACAATTTGTGAGTAAAACAATAATTAGGTATATTTTCACATCACAAGGAATTCACATTATCACAGACATCAAAATATAGATTGGTGACGAAAAAAATTGTACAGTGAAACATTGAAACATTGATTACCTACCTGTAGTAATGTTTTGAAACATTGTGTAAGGTAAGGAGGTGAAGTAAAGAGGAGGATGGGGATACTTCTCTGGGGGTTCGCTCAAATCAGTATCGTGCTCCTTTAACATAAACTTGCTATTACCGAAAGTTACCGATATAACCCACTGGGTTGGCAAGCTGAAGTGGCAGTGCACGGGGCACATAGCAAGAAGAAAAGACGACTATTGGAGTCGATGGACTGGGAAGGTTCTCGAATGGAGGTCACCTACGGGCAGATGGGGCGTGGGACGGCCCCTCGCGAAATGGACGGACGATATAGTTAAAGTCGCGGGTTCCCCTTTGGATATAGACCGCCTTCAATCGGTCAGACTGGAGGTCTATGGGGGAGGCTTATGTGAACAGTGAATACAACTACTGAAGTAGTGGATGCTATTTATTTTAGTAAGATAGAATATATTGTAAAAACTGGAACCATTGATTACAGAACTGCTAAAAAAATAACATACCTTATGTTTTCATAATTTATTTAGGTATATATTAGGTATGTAAGTTTCTGTATGTCCTCCATAACTTTTAATTATCTACTTGAATTCTTCATCTCATCTTATATTGAAATCCTTACATCACCTAGAATATTCTTGAGTCTAGCTAGAGTGATACTGGCTTTTAGTTTATTTCAAACAAATTTATTTCAAGAGCTCTTCTGTCTCGTATTTATAATTTCTTAAAATATATTTTATTCATTTAAATAGTAGACATTTGTAATGACTTATTTAAAAGTACAAGTAGGAGACTTAAGGATTTCTTACAATAACTACGCAGAGTTGTTCATTATACACAATCCGGTAGTCAGACGTGAGTCGTGATTAATGCGATGTCGAGTTTCTTGGTCAATTCATTTATTACAAAGGTTTTTGAGCTAAAATTTGTGCTCGAATTTGTGGAGAGATTTTCAGAAATAGCGATATTATTCATGAAATATTTTGTGCTTTATAATGATTTACGTCAAGGACTAAGTGAATAATAAAATATATCTAACTTCATTATCACATACATCACCAGCTCGCGGTAGCCCACTGCTGGACATAGGCCTAATACCTAACTTGAATGAGAATAATTAAATCATTCATCAAAAATTTAATAGAGGTGTACCTACACACATTTACACATACACATACTAACGCCTATTTCTCTCCCAGGTTAGGCAGAGGTGAATTAACACCCACATTTCACCAACCATTATTTTCAGTCCCACGCAATAGGGGATGAGTCTATAACCGGATTTGGGGCACTTTTGCTGACTCGGATCACGCATCTGAGGCTGATTCTGGGCTGTATATATCTGTCTGATGTTGAACAACTCTAATCCTTTTTCGCCTTATACGACACTGCACAGGAAGCGATGGATTATAATGAGTATTTATTCAATTTATTACTATTGATCTCACTTGCAATAGTCTAAGTCTAGTCTAGTCTAGTCCCTACATGACAAAACATAAAACACATAGAAAGCACAGAAAGTGAGAAATTGCTAAGAATATCTTAGCTTTAGCTGCTTTTTATGCATATTTGTTTTTACATTTTCAATGTGGGCTGGTAAGTCGTTTAATAAAACTAGCGAAATATTTTATTTGGCATTCATTGTTTCAACTCTTCACAATTTGTACCTACTGCGAAATAAAAGGTAATACCTATGTGCAAATGAATATGTAATAAGGCATAATTTTGCCTTTGGCTTCAAACTAAAAGATTGTAACAGCTTTCACACTGTGTTAAATGCTAATAACAATTTTCTAGTTTATCACAAAAACAAGTAATTTTAAAGTCATTAACGTAAACTTCTAGAAATATAAAAATTTGACAAGATGCTCAGCTAAATAGGCCACAACAGTAAGATAATATTTTATCTTTATGTATTGTTTTTTATTAGTTTAAGAGAAATAACTATTTATAGACTATAATTCCAGGATACAGGGTCATAAAATATTTTTTTACGACTATGGAACAAAAGTACATTAAGTGACTTTATTTAAGAGTATAACGGGAATGTTGTGGAAGTCACAAATATAAGGAAAACGGGAGCGTAGTCGAAGAAAACTTTACAAGTTTTTTTTATTCGTAAAGAAACATTACATAACACAAACTCAGGTCTATATCCCCGAAGGGGTAAGCAGAGGTGCTAGCACCCACATTTCGCCAGTTTAAGTTTAGGTCCCAATGTATTAGGTGGCGAGCCTATTGCCACACTAACCGGGCACTTATAAACCTGCGATAAAGATAAATACCACACATAACTTCGAAAAGTCATTGGTGTGTGCCATGGTAAAACCTGGGATCGAACCGGACACCTCAGCTTAGCAGTCCATTACCCATACCACTAGGCTATAGCAGTCGTAAAGAAAGACTTGTTTAATTCATAGAAAAACACAAATTTTATTATTGTAGCTAATTGCTATAAAATACACAATACACATCAATAACGTGGTCTAGCTATTACAGTCCCAAGAAACATCCCACGCAAGAGAAATTTTAATAGGAAGATTAAAATTCCTAGATTAATTCGTTACAAGATTTTCCTTTCTTTAGCATCGTCATTTATTCCTGGCAGCTTTGCAGTTGGCATAATGATTGCGTTAATTCCTTTTTACATTTAATTTGTATATTTTATTTTAAGTTGGAATGTCAATGGTTTTTAGAGCTTAATCGTCAATATAATATGCTTGTGTGGTGAAGAGAGGTGGTGAGTCATTTGGGCTTTAATCATAAAGATGCTATTTATACTTAAACGTGTAAAGTGTGCGAGTGATATACATACATATCTTTACACAAAACCCAGGGGTGAGAAATTAACAGATTATATAAATGGTGGATTGTTTTTTTTATATAAGTACCTATAAACTTGTCAGAAATAGTTGGCTATCATAAGGATTAATTTGACATTTTAAATTGGGTGACGAGTTAATGAGGCTAATGCTATGCTCTAATTACGCTATTTTTATGGTGTAGACAAACTATACTCAACCTTAAAAATTAAATTAATGAATTACGTGCTTAGACGTACAAGCACTACATAAGAAACATAACTACAAATTTTATTTCAGGAGAAAAATTGTAGGTAAGAGAATGATTTCGTCATCGTGAGCGTTAAAAATACATAACACAACTAATAAGACTGCGGTAGCCTAGTGGTATGGGTAATGGACTGCTGCTGAGACTAGGTCTCGAGTTCGATCCCAGCTTACCATGGTACACACCAATGACTTTTCAATGCTTTTCGAAGTGATGTGTGTATTTATCGCAGGTTTATAAGTGCCCGGTTAATGGTAATAGGCTCGCCATCTATTACATTGGGACTTAAACATAAACTAGCGAAATGTGGCTAGCACCTCTGCCTAACCCTCCGGGGATAAAGGCGTGAGTTTATAAAAAAAAAACTAATAAGATTACACTTACCGTGAATAATTCTCCAAAAAGTATCACTTTACTTGCACTTTGGAGTTCAGGGGGTAGTAGACTCTTGCAGGGGACTTTACCATATTCATTGATGATTTCACACAGCTCCTTCATCTCTGAACACACTCTAGCCTGAGCTTCTGCGCCTCGGTACTCCGTCATTGATCCAGGAATAGGTCTGAAAAAGAAGAAAATGTAAATAGGAATCTACTGTAAATAATGGAAGATGATGATCTGCTGAAGATGTGTACACCGACTTGTTGGGGAGGTATAGGTTTTAGATGATATCAAAGTATAGCAGTTAGACCAGTTGTTGGAGTTTTTGGGGCTCCAACTACGGGTGTAACGACTGCTATAGATGTTCGTATGACAACCGGGACCGACGGCTTAACGTGCTCTCCAAGCCACAATCAGACCCATACAAATAGCCATATTCTTGTATACAAATATTTGCAGTGAGCGGGGATCGATTCTGCGCCTCCTACGTAACAGTTGCGTTCACTACCTATACCTACATTAAAAAACATAATTCCACCATTTCAATGTCAGCATAACATTGATGGTCTAAATAAAAAAATCTAGATTTTTTATCCCACTTAAGTGGCAGTCAAGCACGTGGCTTACCTAATGGAAAGTGGTTACCGTGGCCTATGGACGTTTGCAACACCAGGGGTGTCACACTCGTGCTGCCGACCAATGCGAGAAAAGGGGGTAGGGAGAAAGTTAAGAGAGTTCCTGTGCAGTCAGTGCAGAATACAAAGAAGGGTTTCCCGGTCTTCCCACTGACAACACAAACCCTCTCCAGTGAGCTCTGGCATACATAACATAACACAGATAACGAATTATAATCTGAGCTTGTGTTGAATGTAACCTAGCAAGTTGATCCATTATTTCGGCCATAACTGTTGATTGCCTATTGCAACATTCTTGATTACCGACGACGGAACAGGCACTTTGTCTTAATACTTTCCGATAATGGTTGTTTCTTATCTTAATAGGGTGGAACCCATATTAGAGATGTTTTGATTAGCGGTATATGTAACATACTAAACGTTTTCTAAATGACAGAGTCATGTCTTTCCTAGTACACATAATACGACTTAAGTACGAGGGCTATCTCTCAATTTTCATACTAACATAATCAGAATTTGACATACGGAAAGCCGAAATTGACACTTACTGTACGATTGGTCCACCAACACAAGGTCACTCAACGTGTTATGGCAAGAGTTCTGTTATGTTCGGTATATTTCTGAGGAACGAATCCGGAACGAATCAATTCGGCAGAAAACTGAAGTTAGCAACATATCTCAAATTAGCAAGCAAAAGTGCAGTGGGCTGATCATATCTGCCGTAGGACCGATAACCGTTAGGTTACAAGAGTTCTTGAGTGAAACGTAGTGTAGGGTTCCCTGCGGCTAGATGGAGCGATGGTATATGCAGAGTTGCTGGTGGGGAATGGAGGAGGACAGCCGAAGACCGGGTTAGGCGACGCGTTATGGGAGAGGCATTATGTTCAGTAGTGAACTGCCGCGGGCTGATGATGATAAATTTGTTCTTAATTGTATTCTGTCCTTTGTTGTCATTACTGTTCAGAAAATTAAAATTTGCCAAACCCCTTCGTTGCTATATGTACAGTATACCCACAATGGAACAGTACGAGCCCAATTTCATGAATGTGTATTATATTATGTTTAGCAGTTCAAACGAATGTTGCGGTGGACCGCACCTACGAATGAAAATGCAACAGTGTATGCATTTGACTTACAATGAGCATAAAATCAATCAGACCCGTTCCAATTAATCTGTATTGACAGTAAGATTGATGACTGTTATGCAATTTAATGGTTATACAATTAATTTAAATCTCGTATTGAATTGAATCTCGTATCAATGTATGTGCCTAAAATATTTTGCATGCAGTGAACCTGTGAAACGTGTTGAACATCATATTTTATTACACCTGTACACTCGACCATGTTTCAAACAATAAATTGAATTTGAATTTGAAGCACTGAATTTGCAGACATAAGCCCGTATTCCAGAACGATACTTCACAAAAATTGTCAACGAGGCCAAAAAAGTGTCAAATACTTATTGGTTATTGCCTATTTGTTATGCAAACTACGCAACGCATTTACAGAAGTTTTAACTTCAAAAATGTGCTAGGGTAAAATATAAATTAAGAAAAGGTATAATGCAAAATTCGTACAAGTACAAACCATTCAAAAGGTAGCGCAGCTGTTGACGGGGTCACCATATATATTAGCTAACCCAACGAAACCTTTCCATGTCAGCAGAGAAACGTGTCGTTGAAATAAATTTCACTCGAATTCATGATCGCCTTGTGAATCATAATCGCATTAATTTTTGACCTGATATTACCCCAGGATTTTTGTACATAATGCTTAAATAATCACAAGTGTATATAGTGTGCTTTTTGTCTGGTGTATATTGATGATTCCATAAAAGAAAAATCCGCTAATATAATTATGTAAAAGCTGTAAAGGTAAAAAAAAAAAAATGTAAAAAATTAAAAAACGACGGGGTGTTATAATTTTCACGTGGCTCTGTGCGCGCATGTGTGGTATGTGTGTGTGTGTGCTTGTGTGTATGGCCGCCGCCACAAATTTGCGGAATATAACTATATTAAGGGACTTGTATGTACAATGATGTTAAATAAAGAGGATTGACTAGTAGAATACGATAAACTATGGCAAATTTCGAATCCAAGATGGCCGCCACCACCAAATAGCGAATTACCTTTTTTATTTACTAGTCCGTCAATATGGGTATCAAGTGAAAGAGGTTGACAATCAATTTAAAATTTAAAAACCCCTGACACGAAAATAGCTACGTACTATATTTATTATACTATATTTTCAAGGTTTTGAGGATTCAACTTTTTCGAGCAACAGCATTTGTCCATTGTGCTATACAGAGCCACTGACCTGGTTCGAATAATCAGATCAGTGACCCCTTCAAAAGGTAGGATCAGATAAAATGAGGTGTCAATATTATTTTTCTGAAGTAAAAGTGAATTATTTTCTGCTCTCCTTCACATTAATAGAGAATAATAAATAATGTTGAAAGTGGTTTTGTTCATTCACCTATATCAGATATCAATGTTTGAGAATATATTGGCACAAACCATATTTTTCTAGTTCATTTACTTTGAAATAGGTTAAAAAAGATTTGTTAATATTGAAAATGATGATTTGTAAAGATTTGTTAATATTGAAAATGATGTTTTTTTTCTTATTAATACCTAATTGTACATAAGTGAGAGAATCCTATTCCTCTACACACTACACAGATTTACGCAAATTCAAGACTGCACAAATATATTGTACTGTTTATAAGTACATGTATTTACTTGTGCAAATTCCATTAACGTCTATTTACGCAGTAGTTCATTACGAAGTTGAAGAAATAGCATATCCAAGGGTGTTTCTATAGCATTGGAGAGTTTTTTAGCTACACTTAGTGACCGCTTCTAATCGAATGATAGATAGTAAGATTTTGTTGTATTATAACCGAATTTGCATGCCACACACAGTGGCTTAACATGTTGCGCTGTTACATAAATTTAAGATTCTACCATGTTTATGAGCAAATAAATTACTCGAACGTGTATGGCTACTATTAAAGGTCTGTGGCAGAATACCGGCTACCATTCCACTACCAAATTTAGTATGTATTTGAATGGGTAGTCAAATAAGATACTTTTTGACATGCTAGAACTGAATTTCTAATGATACATATCGCATCAAACGGATGAATTTTCAAAAAACCTCCACTTGATCGGCAGCGATCCGTCGGTACTAGTAAAGATAATCATCCCCATTTCATAGGCCTACTGCACATGTGAAATGTGTCAACGACTTGTATAACGGAGCGCCGGGTACATTCATCTGACCTAATGATGTCATCGGTACGTATCGCAAAAGTTCTGCAAAGTCCGATTCAAGCAGTCCGGTTGCAGATTCGTCGGTAGTATGGTGATGTAGAGTGAGTAGTTCATTTGATGCGATGCATCCATAATCATAATAAAAAAAATAAGGGTGACTTCTTCAGTGCTTGGAGTCGAAGAGTTTTTAAATATATCCACTTACTAAAAACTCTTCGGTTGATATAGATATATAAGATATAATAAGCAGTAAGATGTAATGTAGATATATATATATATATATATATATAAAGCAGTAAGAATGTAATACTAATATAGATATATAAGATTTAATTAATAGTGATAATGTAATATAGATAGGTATTATAATAATTAAGATAGCTAAGTATATGTATAAATACTGTATTGTTGTATTGGGCAAAGCCTGTAAAAACTATGCATGATTTGTAATAAATAAAATAAAATAAAAATAAAAATAAGATAAGATTACGTATACAAAGCAATGATGAAACAATGTAAAACAGTTATACGCAATAATAGATTAGGATCAGCGAGTAGCGTAAAATGGGTATTCTTTTCTTTTGAAGCGAAATGGAATTTTATAATTCCATTTCATAGATATTATATATTTATTGCTAATATAATTTTTACAAATTGTGATGGTGTAATCTCTTAGTTTGAAGTACCTGTCAGAAACATGTTTATAGACGTTTTTTATTGAGTCAATTATTCTAATTCAAGTTTATATTCCCATGATGCTTATACAATAAATCATGTAAATATTTTTTTAAATAAGATTTTGCCTGGAGGATATTGCTTCTAGCGATAAGATAATTAATGTAACTTCCACTAGTCTTTGATGTAAATTTCTTGGTGTATAAAGAGTTTTCTATCTATGGGTGTCCTATCTTAATTATTGATTCAGCTTGTACTTAGAAACATCGCCATCGTCATCTCAGTGTTGTTCCTAGTTACATTTTAGGCTTTTACATTGAAATATAATGTTCGCTAATTACTCTTCCTATAGTTTTGACTTATAAGAGCGGAACCTGCCGATATCTCAACACTGAGAGAAAATCGTAATGGTTTGCATGTGGGTTTGATTTGAACCTAAAAATATTCGTGGGCCTGATAAATTTCTTACAGTTGGAAGTGTTTACACTTAAATATCGAAATAAGTGGTTAAGAAAAGACAACTCTTGCATAAATTCTCTGTATAAAATATTTTCACTTCACGGAGACTTACCTTACTTACTACCTACGTTATACGCTAATCAACAAGTATTAAAATTGTATAAATTAAAACCGCAAGCCATCTAGTAAGTGAGTAATAATACTACCAGTGTATTAACTACATATAAATAAATGTATTTATTCCTTTCTTTCTTTCTGTGTATACTCATCGACACAGATTTTGGACCATAGTTGCGAGAAAATCAGACTGGTACGCGCCGATTGTTTTGATATTATCTATGATTGGTAGATTTTTGTGTTCACTACTCATGCCTGTATCTATGATAAGTGGTATATTAGTTTTGTTAACAGTAATAAGGTCGTCTGTACTTTATTCTGATAAATTAGACTTCAGTCAAATTATGGATCTTAAGCTGTCTACCGACTTCTGCAGACAATACCGTATCGTCTCTGTAGTACTCATTGTGTCAGATTATATTCAAATAGTACTTACTTGCCGTATTCATCCTTTGAGAATGTGGGTTTCTGGTTCTTGTCGAAATGTCCGCTGAAGGCTGTAACTTTTTGTAGGTCACTGTGTGTTTGGGCTTTTGTGTCAAATGCAGATATAAGGTCTGTTAGAGATGAGCTCTGTAGACAAAAGAAAAATATCTTTATTTTATTGTTCATAAATATAGTCTAGTCACGGTTACTTACGAGAATTTCACCTTAGATCTACTCCTCTTTTGGATTATGCTTACACAGTTTTAGGGGCTGGCATCTGACCTTTCAACGCCGAGAGGAAAGCTATCCCGCTTTACAAATGACAATGTGTAAATAACACACCTGGTGTTGCAAGCATATGTAGGTATGTGTAGGTACTTGTTAGCTTCTTTAGTATTCGATAGTAACATTCAAGAACCGCCTATACTATTAGAATGTTTGGTACTTTATTAGATAATACTAATAACTAAACAAAAAGAAGAGATTACGGGTAAAACGGTTTTTAATTTCCCAATGCATCAATATATATACACCTATCTACTTAACTAAATCGAAATTCTCAGTACTCAGAGTATATTGCTCTTAAAAAGTTGAAAAGAAAATAAATGTATAACTTTTTATATACTTTGTTTATTACCTTATATTCGTGTATCATTTATCGAGGTTTAGCATTCGTATGTAGCTAAAATGAACAATTTATTGAAGCGAGTGGTTTCGATAAGACCTCTTCTTACGCCTATGATACAGAATTTTCTCTTACTTCAAGCAATAATATTGTATTTATTTCGTATTCCACACTAACGGTAAATATATAAAAAAGTATACGGAGGTAGGACACGACGGTATCTCCCGTCCGAAATGAGCTGTCCAACTGGGGAAGTACCTCCGCCCTACAGAAGACCGCGGTCATAATAACCATCGTGTTGTGTTCCCGCCGGTAAGTAGGGTAGCCAGAGCTCACTGTACTCCTCCTTCCCCTCCTCTTCCTAGCCTCCCCACCCCTTCCCAGCTCTCCCCCTTTCCCTTCAGGGTGGGCAGCGCGTGTGTGATACCCTTAGTATTGCACACGTCCATAGGCCACGGTGGCCGCTTTCCATCAGGTGGGCCGTGTGTTTGTCTGCCACCTACGTAGTATAAAAAAAAAAAAATATATAACTCGAGTTTAATGAGTTGAAGAGAGAGAGAAAAAAAAGTATATAATGAAATTTATTAGAAGTCGTCTGATAACACTCACGAGGAAGACAATTATAAGTGATTCATTGTATGATTTTCGATTGATATGGTCCTTTATATATTCACTATTCAGCACCAACAACATGAATTCAACAGAAAGCCACTGTATACCCAGAATGGTATATGAAGCTATTGAAATTAAGAAGTACAAAATCTTCAACTGGGAAGAACTTAAACTGGCGAATATCTGGCACCTGGTGATTCGTAAGTCCACAAAACCCGAACGAACAGCATCTCCAAAAACTGAGTGAGACAATACAGTCAGTGTTGTGTGTCGCGATCGAGTACAGCGTGAGAACTTGGACAGTGGTAGTGGTGGCGCTCGTAATAAAGGATTAGAAAGAGGGTACACCAATATGATTGACCTAGAACTAAAACTAAAAAAGTACTAAAAAACCAACAAACCTGGTGAATATCCCGTCAAATTGAAAAGTGACTCATGCTAAGATTTATCTTGATGCAAACTGAGAAGTTTTAGCGCTATTAAGAACGTACATACAAAAAAATTGTCTGCAACAAAAACGCCTTTGTGTTCACGCTATGAACTGCCGGCGCGACCGATGCATCACGACGAACGTCGCCGCGAGTGTTATATATAAAAAGGTTCTTCCATCGCAGAACCTCGGGACACATGTCTGGACCCGGCTTATAACGAAATTTAAAAGACTTGCAATAAATAAATATTTCTCAGAAATATGTTTATAATACCTCCAACATTATACTTTTTCATTAATACTCTATTTATATTTAGACAGCTATTTATAAATATTAAATCTTTGATCTATTTCAGAAATACGGAAATTTAGATCAAAAGATTATAACAAAGAATTATAAGTTTACTGCTGTACTTTCATCTCCATCCCTTTTAGATATTTTGTTAATCCTTTCTTCATTCAAGTATTTTTAACCTATTACTTGAAATAGATCTCTTTCTTTCAAAAATTATTTATTTATACTCATTAAAATGATCACAGCAGAATTTATATCAGTGAAATGACGAAAATTGATTGAGTAAATGATAGGTGAATAGGTGATATCGAAGTACTGCTGTTTAAACTTTATACTTCTACTTAATACTTCTTCTTTACGAAAATAGTTTATTCATATTTAACTCTGAAGGCGTCTCCTATACATCATAATCTATATAAATAAAAATTAATCTCAAAACATGGTGCTAAGCGCTAAACTGGAAAACGGCTCGGTTTCGAGTGATTCTTTTCTTCAGGTATTGCTTGAACTCTATGGAAACTTTTTATGGATCAGCGGGAACGGGAACACAAACGAGAACGAGGAGTTCATGTGTTCCGTGGGCTATAGTTAGTTAAATATAAAAGTTGACGTATAACCACTTTACATAATAGTGTACGAACAATATACGAATATAGTAGTAGTGTACGAGTATGGTTGTGTGTATGTGTGTTCGCGCGTGTGTGGGTGTGCTGATATAACAATGGCGTTGTCGCTACCGCAGGAAACCCTTCAACAACGAAGCACTTAGACGACTTTAGTGCATTATTTCTCATAGAAAAGTTTTATATGCCATTTTCAACGCAGGCAAAGAGATTATTACATTCCTTTTAATCCAATGTGATATTTTATAACGATTTGCTATTAATCTTCTCTCTTACTATCGAGCTTTAGCAATATTACGCTACGTTTCAAACAGTTCCCAGTGGAAACTGGAATAGATATAGCGAATGGGATAGGGATAGTGAATGGGATAGTGAAGACTTCCACTATTCCATTTGTGAACTAAGCGAACGAAGCGAATGGGAGTCTTCGTTTCGATTAGATTACTGATATTGCTTTAATACGTCTCTACGAGTATTTCTGTGGGTTTGTCAGTTCCGGCATTCCTTATTTTCACCAAACTTTGCACACGCGTTTTTTTGATTAAAACACAATTTTTTTAACATGAAGCTATTATTGATAGAGTGGCAAAATTTAGTGAAAAAGAGAGATGTGTGCTGTCACATTATTTATGAACGGATCTTGATGATTCACAGCTATTTTTATTTATTTATTTGTTTTTATATACATTTTATTTATATTTACTTAGACGGACGATTCCAAAGATCTTATCGTTAGAAAAAGCGAAGTCGAAGAGAAAAGGCGGAAAGCAGACCTCATATTTCGAGGTAAAAGCTTCGTATGCAACCGGAACTAATGCAAGGACGATAATGATGATGATATCTTAAATTTTGTTTCCACACTACCAGCATACAACGCATTAGTGTATTTTCCAAATCATAAATTTATTTGAAGACATTAAATACATGAACTCTTCAGCGGATACTGTGTTATAATTCAATGAAACGACTTGGCACTGTACTTGATTTTAAAATAAACGATCAGTTGAACTCTGTGTCTTCAACATCTGAGTATTGTGTCCTAAACATATTGGCAATGTGTGTAATGTGAATTATTTATACTTTTCTTTGTCATTAAATACATTCACACAACACAATTGAATCATCAAATATCTCATACCTATATTTTTTCGGTTGGGACACTTACTCTCAACAATAATTAAATAAGATAGTATGATTAATCTTTTTTTTTCTGTATAAGACACGTCAATCTGACTGTCTCTGAGGGTGATGGGAGGAGCCGCCTGTCAACCTAGCAGAAGTAGGCAGCGGGGGCGCGGCGGTGCAAAGTGCTCCGTGGTCTCTACACCCGAAGGGGGTCATCTCGAAAGATAAGTCTCTCGGAGTGCGAGGGATATGTTAGGTACTATCTCACTTCTAGCAACTAAAGACCCAAAGACAGCGTGGGTTTCCGTCGGTTCGAGTCCGACATAACCTCTCTTACCGGCTCCGGTACAATTGTTATCAGTGTAGATTTTGAGCTCAGAAAAAAGTAGAGGAGAGTGCAAATTTAAATTTACTTTAACTGAAGTGATAGTGAACTTCATAAGAGGTACGGTACACACGCTACGAGAAATCGTTACAGTCTAAAAACTATGCAGTTTTTATGCCTTGATTTACGAACCAATTGTTTGGCATAATGCAATCGTTACAATTTTTGGTAGTGTATGTGAAATTTTACGTCCCGTACTACACATTAGTTTGATAATCATTTCTACTGATGTGCATTTTTGCTTGCTGTTATGACAAATTTTCTTCTTTAAGCATATTATAATCATCATCAACAATGCCTTAATCCCTGTCCCATCTGGAGCCTCAGAGTCGCTCCTTCCAACTGCGTTGCGGCTGCGCTTCGATATTTTCCGTGCGTGACTGGTATCTGGCCTCCACAACCTATAGTTATAGGCGATATCGAAGTACTACAACTAGACCTGTTGTTACAAATTTAAAAAAAATTAGCTACGAATGCCATAGATGTTCGTGTGTCAACCGAGACCGACAGTTTAACATGCTCTCCAAGGCACGAACACAGTACATTGAGCGGGGAACGAACCTGCGCCTCCCTTGTAGCAGTCACTACCGCCACGCCACTGAGGCTGTTTAAGCATACTATATTGTACATAAAGTTGTGTAAAAGGTCTGATTAGAACAAACCGGTTTAACCTTCAGAAGATCTGTGCGCCTACCTAACTGCACCTAATATCTCAGACGACATTTTATTGTGTTACTTATTGTTGCTTTCATTATGTTTTGTTTATTAATTTAAAACCGGAATGTACAGACTCACACCATTATACATCCGAAATAACATACGGTTTTATTTTTAAGAATATTAGCAACCGAAATTCCTAATATTCCCTTTAACCCACCAGCTTAGCTCAAAGGATTGTATTACTAGTGAGAACAGTATTGTGACACTGATTTCCTATGTAAATAAGTGAAAAAAAGGCTAGATGAATATTGATGAAACAAGTGAGGAACAGCGAAGGCACACTGATATTGTAGGACTCTACCTCTACCAATATTAATGATCTGTAACAATCTGTAAATATGCAAAGCTTCGTTTTAACCTTGATTTAGATGTGCTATATATTGCTATTATAGCGATGTGTAACCAAGCGCGTAAGAAGCCGGCCTTACGATTGACAGTTCCAGTTTTAGAATCCTGGCTACCAATGACAATTCACTCCTAACACAAGTATTAAAGTTTAGCAGGTGGGGTTATGTGGAGTTATTTCACGTTTATAAAAGAATTCATCCTGTACAGCACTTTATGTGAGCGCATAGTTACGTGATAATGAAAGAAGGGATTTACACAATAATTTATAACAAGTTATCAGGACTAGCCTTGAAGTCCAAGGACGCGTGTGGGAGGGACTTAAGAGCAATTTGCTTCACACAAAATGAAAGAATATTACGAACGCAGCCACCCTGCAACCATAACTAACATTTACTTGATAGTTATATTATATTATTTAATATTACATAACATAACATAAACTAACGCCTATATCCCGGAAGGGGTAGGCAGAAGTGCTAGCACCCACATTTCGCCAGTTTATGTTTAGGTCCCAATGTAATAGGTGGCGAGTCTATTGCCATTAACCGGGCACTTATAAACCTGCGATAAATACACACATTACTTCAAAAGCATCGAAAAGACATTGGTGTGTGCCATGGCAAACCTGGGATCGAACCCGAGACCTCGTCTCAGCAGTCCATTACTCATACCACTAGGCTACCGCGGCGATCTTAAAGTTTTTTTTTTATTTGTCGGATTTTAATATTATTATTCATTAAAGTTATTGTTATAAGTATGCGTAAGTATAATTTGGCATAGCCCCGGCAGACCCAGGGCCGTTAAGTCCACTCTTATAATTTCTTTTTTGTTTAATCGACGACATTTTTGAGTTGCCATCGTGGTGTAGTAATTTCTTTCACGGCAGCGCCATTAACTACTCACGGAGAGGGCTCGAGCATAGATTTCGCTCTACGTCAAGGCTTGCTACGTTCATTTGATGATGATTAATGATTAATTCATATCCCATTGTCATTGCCTACGATACTAAATGAAAACCGAGTCTTAATTTAGTTCACTGTGAATAAGTATTACGATATAATCATTATTCATTCTTGAGTCATGAAGGAAATCGTAAATTTAAATAACCACAGAATCAAACTAAGGCGGGACCGACAACGTCGTTTCCAGATTTTTTTAGTCGTTTAACTAGAATTTATGTACTTCTTATATTTTTTCTCATCTTACAGTTGCCTAGGGCTGCAATCCAGACGACGCGTCTTACTGATTCATTTATTTTTGTCAACTACGAAGTTAGCAAGTCGTAAGAATTTAGTAGATATTGATTGATGACATACATATTAAGCGGTGCGTGAAAAAGCATCTGATGAGGCCGTCAAGCTGAGCGCCACCATTGTAGCACTGAACGTGTTTGCAATGGTGACCCTCTTTCACGAAACTTTGCCTTCAGCTTAACATCAGGTGAGGTGAAGTCAAATTGACGTGCCATAAATAAAAAACATATATATGTAAGAAAAAAAAGGAATATCGCGCCCGTTGGGTCGGGTAGGAAGGGTAAAACCATGAAGTACTGGCTTGAAGTTATAGGGAGTGACATGCGTGCCAATGGTGTCATTACCAGTACTTAAAACCGTGCGAAGTGCAGAAGAAAAAGTCGGAAATCGGATCTCGAATTCAGATGCTGTAACTATGATGAATATATACTATTAAAAAACAGACCGATTTTTTAAACTATTCACGTTTCGATAGAGAAGCCAGATTTGGAGAGATGGTCTAAAATTACATTAGTAAGTAAAATGTATTATAATGAAATACCTAATTGTTTACTCGCCGGTTTTGTTTTCTAAACATTGTAATCAATAGACGATCTTCATTGCAAACAATTTTTGTGGTATCGTAAACTATTTGCACTTTTTAAACCCCACTGTTTTGTCTAGAAAACTATATGTGTATGAATGGATTTGTTTGAGATATCAAGGTTTTGTAAAATAAATGCCGGAGAATTACTTATTATATAAAGTCTCGACTTGGTTGATCTCGATAAACAAACAGATCAAAGTTTATTTACTCAGTATGTTTGTTTCGAATATATATTTCGTACTTCATATACTCATTAAATGCTTATATCTAACTATATAAATAAAAATAAATCCCAAAATATGTTGCTATGCGCATAACTTGAAGACGGCTGGACCATTTTGAATTTTTTGAATATGCTCCTTGAACTCGAAGGAAGGTTTTTGATGGTGCAGCGAGAACGGGATTGGAATTCCACGTGAGCATAGGCGCGGGCAACAGATAGTATTTGTATACAAACGTGTATAATACACTTATAATAGTTTTTCGAATAATTCTAGAGAAACAAAATTATATTCATCGCTCATCACTAATTAAATCTAAATTAATAGTTCTATGTGCGGTAGTCTCATAGTGCACCATGTATTTACATATTTATATATACACTGAAAGCACCTATGTTAGTTACTAAAACTAGTTAGGTTACTAATAGTAAAATAGTTCAGTGAATTTTATTTTATTTCAAAGGCCATTTGAGACTGTCACAAATTTCCATATCACACACATATGTCACAAAGTTCAATAGGAACGTAGATATTTACGTTATTTTTCCATAAATAACGTAAATATCTACGTTCCTATTGAACTTTTGACAGCGTCTGATGAGGGTTGGACTGGTCTAGACAGTCTGAAAATACTTATTGAGTCACAGTCCAACTGACTATTAGACGTCCTGAGATTTTGAGCCTTCTCAATACACAATGCAAATCCATGGGGATTTAGCAATGGAGAACTATAATTATTATTATGTATGTAGTTATGTAGTATTATTATTTTTCTTTTCTTTCTTTCTTCTTTATTGTTGGGATGGGTACTCGCTGAAAACAATAACGGGTACCTATGTCTATATGTATGCTATTTGTGTATACCTAATTATGTGTGTATGGATGTATGTGTGTATGGTGATAGGTGTGTGTATGTATGTGTATATGTACATGTTGCATATTAGGTAGCTTATTGTGTCGAGTTTGACTAGATATTATTATTTTCTCCATATAATATTTCTGCGCACCAAACTGCCCAGAAACACTTTTCTCCTGCTTTTCTGTCCATCCTATGGTTGCCTGTAAGAGATTGCCGCAGAGCGATAAGGCCGCCAATTGTATTTACCATGGTTACTTTGTACTTGTTCTGTATTTTTTTCATATTGGTGTACAATAAAGACATTTATTATTATTATTATTATTAATTAGAATAGAATGCCTTTTCGATAAGATTTATTCACCAAAAAGGCTAGTGAAACTATGTTTATGTTATGTATTATCTTACAACCCTCTGGGCCCTTACAAGGGAAGGGGGTCATCTCGAAAGAAAGGGCCCCGGATCTGCTGAGGTGTGAGGGATATGTGCGCTACTTTCTCACCTCCCAACCAACTAAGGACCCAAAGACGGCGTGCGTTTTAATCGGTTCGAGTCCGACATTACCTCCCTCCCCGGCTCCGGTGAGATTGGTATCCGTGGGGATTTAGCGAACGAAAAAAAGGGCACATAAACGGCTGCGAAAGAGCATCAATTTGAGTACCATTATTTTTTACAACACCATATAGAATGATGGCCCGTATCTTCTGAACTTTAACCTAGCTTTATAATATCCAGAGGGATGCAGTCAATTGGTCAATTGATTATCAAAAAAACCCTGGTTGTACACAAACCTGTACCTTTGTATTTTTATCGTCTTGTTCTCAGAAACTACTTTTCACCATTGGTTACCCCATCTCCCATGTTAAACATCAGCTGGGCTGTATATAACCTCAGATGCATGGTTCGAGTCAACAATAGTACTCAGATTACGGCAATAGGCTCATCCCCTATTACGTGGGACCAAATGCAATGATTAGTGAACTTACCCTGGAGGGTAACTTACAGGCAGAATTGTATGTATGATGATGTATGTTCCACAAGACAGGTTCTTTCTTGTGCAGTGATTTTTCTTGGCAACACAAGTATAATAATAAATAGTGACGTACAATCTCAATGGAACTGTTTCATTCATTGTGTTCAAAATACCGCTCCGTATTAATATGAGACTAAACCTTGGCACATTTCAAAGTTTTATTAAATTCCTGCAGTGATAGATCTCCTTATATTTTAATATTGTTGATGAAGTTTGTTTTTCTTTTTCAAGGGATTTTTAATTTGACTCGACGATCGACGTCTCTACGGCGGCGGCGCCGTCAAATGTTTGTTGTAAACGTAAAATGTTTTTTATAAGTGCGTTTATATTTCTTTATGCAAGTTTTCATTACTTTTATATAATATGTACACTATACAATAAGACGACAAAGAGATACTATACAATAAGAAAAATACATTATTTAAAACTCATTTAAAATGTGGGTACAGAATTGAATTCACTTTGCATAATGGTGAGGAATTATTTTATCTATCCCAGATTACAAATTATCCTCGCTACCGCAGTCGGGTAAAAACAAGTGAAGTTGTTTACTAGTAACGTAAAGTGTTATTAACCCATGTGTGACTTTGGAAATATTGGTACTCTTACGTGTCTTTCGTAACACATTTCTACTATCTTTTTCTATTCAGTGTTCCATCCCATCAATACGTCAAACATGAAATGTTATCAAAGATTGTCATTTCAAGTAAAGTAAATACACCCGAAGATAATGTCACAAATTTTTAGGTAATTTGTTTTAGGATGATGATTATAATCACATCACATCACATCACATCAAATGACGAAAAAGAAACTGATGGTCATAGCGCTGGCGAGGGTGTTACAAGCGCGTGCGCGTAGATGCGTAATTATGTATCTTCAGACGATACGCACCAGTATGGCATTTGTTACGTTGAAAGTACATATCAAATGATCTGAGCATTTATGTCATTATCTTGCGGTCTAAAAGTGATGAAAGATTAAGATTATTGTACCAAATATGCAGAGAACACAAATAAAACCAAAAGAGCAGTTTCTCGCAATCACACTCTTATTGGTAGGTAATGACCTCATTTAAATAAAATTATTGAAAATATTGAAATATCTAATTCTACATTTGATGTATAGACGCTTTAGAATTCGAATGACGAAATAATTTAGAACTTTAACACACTTTTTTTATATTAATTTTCATGTTTGATTTTAAAATGAAAGGTTAGTCCCTAGTGGCCTTGCAGTTACAGAGGAAGGAAACCTTTCTCCTCTTCACTAAATGAAATGATAATATCACATATTATGTTTCTGTGTAATTCATTGCAAAGCGCAATACGGAAACGCTACAAAAGCACTGCTTAACAGTAATATTATCTTAGTATTATTAGATAATAAAGATTCTTTTCACTACAGCAGCTCAAACAAGTAGGTTTTGCTGCGTAAAAACAGTGTGCAAAATGCGATTTTGCTCACTGAGTGAGACAAAGTAACTTTTTAATTTTTTTTTTTTTCAATAAACGTTGCCAGCCATACATTTAAAAAGAATTGTTTCGCGACGAACTTTCGAACTACATAATCTGACAAAGTAACTTTTTAATTATTTTTCAATAAACAGTGCCAACCATACATTTAAAAAGAATTGTTTCGCGACGAACTTTCGAACTACATATTATAATCTGCACTGTTTCTTGGCCGGCGTCCTTTAAAATATGAAGGTCCAATTTCAAAATTCTAAAATTGAAAGATATTTTGTAAAACGAATAACCATGTTTTTATTTAAATTATTTATATTTTATTGTATTATTGTATACGAAAATAAGTGATGCATAAGTAATTATAATGATTACTATTTTCAACATTTAAAAAATAACATGTCACAGACGCTGTTTCTGAACGCACCTTAAAAATTGCGGGAATAAAATTTTACAGTTAAACTTGTTAAGTAGATAATATTAAAAATATTAAAAGAATCAGAAAACACCAGCGGTACTAGTGATGAAGACAGTATTTTAATACTACAAGAGTTTCAGTCTATTCCTGTTCTATGTGTTATCTTGTAAGTAATACTTAAGGTTATGTGTTCTCGCTGCTGAAGTGAAAAATAATGTGTGCCACACGAGAGCAAAATAATTTGCATCTCGTGCATTTGAATCCCTCACCACGCTCAGGATTCTACATTAGAATCACTCGCTACGCTCGTGATTCAATCTTAGAATCCCTCGCTTGCTCGGGATTCAAAATCAGCACTCGCAGCAAACAACAATTTTGCTCACTTGTTGCACAAATAACTATTGTAATTTTAGCCCTGACCGCGCGATAAATAAAATAAATGAATTATTACGTTCACTCGTTCAATTTGAGAGCTCCAGCTACCCATAACAACTGCCATTGATATTCGTATTGCAACTAGGACCGATGGCTTAACGTGTTCTCCAAGGCACGTCCCGACCAGTGCAAATAGCCAAATTCATGCATATAAGTATTTGCACTGAGCGGGAATCAAACCCACGCCACCTGCGTAGCAGTCGCGTTCACCACCGCCAAAGCAACAGAGGCCGTCCTAGGACGATTTCTTACTTTATGCGTCAAAATGAAATTGACTTTTGTTCAACGCTTTCAAGTAGCAATATATTTTTTGAAATTTAAGTCTAATGAAATGACTCAAAACGCGTTTGACGGATTAAAAAGTTTTATATGGCATGAATGGATCGAAGTACTCTCTTCATCCTTTTGCAGTAATAAATCTATCATTTGACTTCACGAGAACTTTCTCAATTTAGTCACGACTAGACAGAAACCAGACACTAAATATATTGAAGTAAGATACTCATACTTTACACTTATCAAAATATTAAACTTACGAGTGGATGTGCAATGCAGAAAGCTTAGTTTAAAAATATGTAAAACTTTATGTGGAAAAATCCGTGCACAATTTTAGTTGAAATTATGATGAAGTATCTTTTTAGTTAGTTCTCTTATAGGTGTAAAATATAATTTAAAAACCGACTAATGAAAAATAGCGCTCTAAAAAGGAAAATATCAAAGATAGCCTTATTCGTGAGATACAGACGATATTTCAAATGAAGACAACAATTATAGAAACTAAGATTAATTACTATTGTGAAGTACATTGTTTTTTCCGAGAGGCTGTGCCAAAAGTTAGTCCATATAATATCGTTTAGTTACTAATTCGTTGGTGGTTGAGATATTCGAGGCATAGTGGATACTAGGCATGACTTTTACTTGTCGTGATCATGGCGTAGCGGTAGTGCACGCGACTGCTACGCACGGGGCGCGGGTTCGATCCCCGCTCAGTGCAAAAAGTTGTATGCATGAATATGGCTGTTTGCGCTGGTCTGGTCGTGCCTCGGAGAGCACGTTAAGCCGTCGTCGGTCCCGGTTGCCATACAAACATCTATAGCAGTCGTTAGCGGTAGTTGTAGCATTCAAAAGTCCAACCAGTCTAACTTGGAACTTCGATATCGCCATTGGTCATTAGACCACAGGTCAGATGGCAGTTGCTTCACGTAAAATATCGAAGTTCATCCGCATCACAGTTAGACTGAAAAACCGACACCAACTGAGTTGGGAAAAAGGTTCAGAGAATGATGATGATCGTGACTTCAATGACAATGAGATATTGATTTTAATGACAAAGGATATAAATGTGCCTAAAGACATCATGCCATAAAAGTGTTAAAGAACAGCCTCAAGACATATCGTCTTACAAGAATAGACACATTTGTCATTGCTCGGGTGAATGACAGAATGGATCTTTGGCCATGCGCCTGCGACGATGTGACCTTACGTTATTTAACACTCATTACGTTTGAATGATTGCTGTTTTGACGTATTTTAGTGATTCATACTTCCGTCTACGTTCTTGGATTATTCACAGGAATGTTCTAACGACGAAATTAGGCATTGATAAAATAGCCTCTGAGCCGTGAGTTCGATTTCCGCTCAGTGCAAATATTTGTATGCATGAATATGGCTATTTCCATTGTCTGGACGTGCCTCGGAAAGCACGTTAAGCCGTCTGTCCTTGCTGTCATACAAACATCTATGGCAGTCGTTACGGTTAGTTGCCTGTATCGTATTGGAGTCCGGGGTTCACTTCTCATCCACTTCGCATGATAGCATCCATGATAGTTACTATCATGGATGCCTACTGTAGGCCCATTGGCACGCATGTCATCTACCACAATGCCAAGTCAACACTTCTTGGATTATGAATGCTCCACAACTACAACACTACATATTTGGACTAAAATAAAATAAATTATTCATTTTACTAAATCGAAATTTACTATAGCATTGAAGGTAAAATATGTGGTTTTCCTGTTTGTTGCGTATTTTATGTCTACATTAATATTATTGAAGTATATAAACCTAAAATGGTCACAATTTTAGTTCCTTTCAAAGCTTGTATTCAAGATCCCGTGGTCCGCTCCCCTTATCTTAGTTTGATTTTAAATATCATTGCTTTTATAAGTACGAGCAACAGCGGTTAGATTCAATATTCAATGTCACTTAATAAGGATGATGACTACTTCACTTGTATTCTCGTAAAATAACTAGTTTACAATAATATAAGTAACATTTCTTACAACAAATAGTTTTAAAGATATTTGATCGTAAAATTTAAATATCGTGAGCAGAAGGAAAACGCTCCAGATACAAAATCGTTAGATAAGCGTGACCTTCTAAGCGCGTAGGGCAAATGCATGTAGCACAAGAGAATATCGTAATTCCCTCGGTCTATGTTGCATTTAGACGTAGATGTATGTTGTGTTATATGGTTTAGTATAAAATTCATTGGAAATATAATAATCTCAGTTTGATTCATCTCAGTAGTAGTACTTAGGGAATTAAAATAATGAAAAGTTATAGTTTCAGTTTAGTTAGACACAATTTACTTAAGAATGTATATTTTACAGCAAAAATTAATATATGAAGCAGTATTGGGTAGAATTGGACGACATTTCTTTTGAGAAATTGAGAGCCACTTTCACGGATTCCACAAAAGAAATAAAAACAGATAAAATCGTTTATTTTCTCGATTCTAGTACTGGTTTGCCAATCAACGTTTTTATATCTTTTTTATTCAAAGCGATAAATCACGTGTAAAACCACCGGCTTTACTCTCTTTCATAGAAATGTTCCATCTCTTCCATTCAACGGATAGAATAAGCAACAACAAAACAGTTCAATACATTTGCCGCGTCTGTTTGTCAACAGATTTTCTGTTATTTATTTGGACGCTGTTGACGAACTTTGGTGATCACAATAATTACAGCGTTGCATTCAATATTTGTCCTCAGAGACAGGTTTTCTATTGTTTCTCTTGAATTGAATTACCCTGGCTTGTTGTTTAAACATTTGCAACAACCTATCTATACTATCTTTCCATTAATGTTTTGCACAAGATTTCAATAACTTTTCACGTTAAAAATTTGACGAACACAACATAAAGGAACGAAGAGGATTTTGTGATTGCTATAAATTAATTAATTTGAAAACAAAGATGAACAAAAGTTATTTTTCAACAATCTTTTATTCAATAACATTTAAGAATTTTATACATGCAACCTAGACTTTGAGGTCTATGACAGACTCTACTTTACCCTTGGTAACTGATAAACCAAGACGGCCGAGCCTTAAGTCGGTTCGAGTTCAGCATGGGAGGTATCTGAGGGGTTTTCTGCACGGGTCTTTGAGGTGTAGGTGAGATGAACGCTGTTATGATGTTAAATATTGTCAGTTTTGTCACTGCCCTTTAACTCTTAGAATTATCATTTTGCGAGACCTTGAATAAACTAAATATTCTTCTTGTCTTAAGTCGGTTCGAGTCCGTCATTGGGGTATTCGAGGGGTGCTCTGCACGGATATAAAAAGCCTTTGAAATTAGTGCTGTTATGATGCTTACTGCCGTTTAACTCGTAGAACCAACATCATTTTAAAATACTTGGATAAAACAAGTTATACTCTCAAATTATATTAATATCTATTTCTACACTTTCATAGCGGTAGGTACTATGTATCTATCTGTCCTACATTGTGACAATAAAAATGATGTTGTCTCAAGTATTCTCAGCATTCTTGGCACCGATCCATTGTACGAATCTACAAAGATTTTATTTCGTGTTACATTCAGATCTTATTGTTCTGCTACATTTTAATATTGTTTTAATTAAATGCACTTTGAAGATATATTTTATTATATGTTTTATTAAAGATAAACTTGATATTCATGCCTGTTATATCAACAAGAAGGTATATTAACATTATTTGCTACAAATTTTATTTCAGGTCCCACATAATATGGTTCATTGCTACACAATTCAACACCTACTCATCGAGTTATCATGAGTGAGTTGCAATAAGCTCTCGAAGAAGTCTCGACGATATTTGCTATGTTGTTAACTCGTATGTATTTGAAACTTTCTTTAGATTCTGACAAACACTTTTTATAGAAAGACGTAAAAGGTGATTTATTTGAGATCATTGCCGCGATGATTCTGCCAATTTATCGAGGAGTCATTGACGAATTTTCGCCTTGAATACAAGATTGGTGGCAGCCTTCCTGATTTCAAGTGGCGAGGCGTTCAACAGGAGTACAGATTGTACATGAAAAAAATAATGAACTAAGTCAGAAGCATGAGCAGTGCAGCTTAAGAGAAGATTATTTTTGGAGCAAAGGTATCTATTGTGATTTTCATGCATGTATTGAAAGTAAGAGAATAGGTAGGTAGGAGATTTGCACGCAGATTTCGTCGCTGGTGTACCGAATTTATTTTCTAGCAGGTGTACCAAGTAGCAGTTTATATAATAATATGCTATTAGACTAATTGATTGATAGCATATGTACTGGTACTAGCAATAAAACATTGTGAACCTGCAGCAGTGCCGATGTGAAGTGAAAACAGTCAGTATAAAAAAATAAAAAGTATTTGACGAGATTAAAAAGAGGTTTTGTATCGTCATGCAGCATTCGATAGACACAAAATCGGCCAATATAGGTAACAATACTAGTTCTAAAATTTTCTTCACCTAAAATTTTCTATGAAAACTGCATAATCATAAGTCTTCACTTCAAAAATAGAAATACTGCATAATGATATACGGAAAAAACAAGTCAATCTAATAAAATAAACCATTCATGTTCTTTGATTATATCCATACTCGGGAAATGACGTGCATAAGATGCTATACTGTGGTTATTTTGGTGTTCAATGACAGTTGTTTAACTGAACAAAGAGTTTTGAAGTAAAGCGAATGGTTTTTGACGTCATGGATTCCTTACATTGCCCGTGAGTCATAAACCAGGAATGTTCGAATGTGTACTGAGAATTCTGTTAATGGTGTTGTAGTACGCGGCATACTTTGTTTGTAAACGCTGATTTATTTAACGTAAATGACGAATGGAGCAAATTTTGTTGAATTCACTATAATATACATTATTTTAACTTTGGTTATTATTTTTAATTAATGAAATTTTGAAGCAATAAATATGTTGTCCATTTAAATAGATTTAAGATTGGAAAAAGTGAATGCCTAGACGGGTCTTGTACAGTCCCTTGTGCTGTATTCCGCAATTCATTAAAAAGCAGGTGTCACAGGTGATGCTGCTTGTAAATTAAAAAGATAATACACATAATATGTTATGTATGTTACGTATGTGTATATATAGGTAGGTATTCATAAAATGTAATAATAAAATTTCGTAGTCTTCTTCAATTCAGTCTTATAAATATGATACTATTTGAAATATTAAATTATTATAATTTAATGTACACCGCATACCTACTACTCTGATTACTGGCAATATAGACCATACACTGGTTGCCTGGAAGAGATTGCAGATCACGATAAAACCGTTCATTGTTCAACCATTTAACATGTACCTATGTGTATCCTATGTTTGTGCAATAAAGAGATCTTATCTTATAATATACTAATACTTTTCTCCTATGATGAATACGACACATTCGTTTTCCTTCTTCTTTACATAACTAACAAACATTGCCTATTACCATTAGGTCCACCTTTTATACATCCTACCAGTTACGATTTACCCTTTTTTCAATATGTCACCAATTTGGTCGGAATACGTTTATTGACGGATACTCTCGGCCAATTTGCCCATTTGCATTTTCCTTATACTGGATTTGTCAATTGTTCGGTATTTGCTCGTGACGAAACCACACCAGCCCGATAAACCCTTTTTGACCCTCATCACTATAATATGGCTTTCAGTCACACTGCTTGTATAAACATGCGTTCAACTCTATTATATGTATTACTTTTACTAACATTGTAAGTATATTTATAATATGGGGTTCTTCAAAAAGGGCATTAGAAGGTTTCTACAGGGTACTCAACACGAGTGTGCCTCTGGTGTTGCAAAGGCCACGGTGATCGCTTTCCATCAGGTGTACCGTGTACTTACATAACATGAAATGAACTCACGCCTATATCCACGAAGGGGTAGGCAGAGGTGCAAGCACCCACATTTCGCCAGCAAAAGTTTTAGGTCCCAATGTGATAGGTGGAACGAGCCTATTGCACTTATAAACCTGCGATGAATACACACATTACTTCGAAAAGCAACTAAAACTCATTGGTATGTGCCATGGAAAAATCTGGGATCGAACCCGAGATCTCATCTCAGTAGTCCATTACCCATACCACTAGACTACCGCAGTTTTAAACACATAATGATTTTTTATTTTCTTTTTTTATTTTCTCTTCTAATCATTACTCAATTTCTTGAGCCACCCGAAAAACCTTTATAAAATGTAACAACAGCGTGACGTAATGCTTTCGTAGCGTGTAGTATTTAATGCATGGAGCGCCTGTTTGTGTAGCGTTTTCATGTGTATGGTTCGTACGTGATAAAAGTCACTTTAAATTTAATAAGGAATGTAAAAACTTATAAATTTAAACTCAATTTGATTGTTTATGTTTTGACCTATTTCAGGAACTGAAAATAAATGAGTGTCAGTGTAGGCAGGCAATATATTATTTTACCATGCTTACATGCTATTTTTACACCGAAAACTAAGATCCGTCTGATAATCCGTCTCTCCTAAATGTAAATTAGTAGTGCTTGTGCGTCTAAATAAGTAATTAATTTCCTTGCGATTTACACCGCATGACAAGGAATCGGGTCAATTTTATTATAGAAATTTATTTAGCTGCAAAATTTCCAGTCAGGAATTTATTTTCAGTACACCCATTTGTTAACAAAGCGCCCGATTACATAGTACCGAAAATTATAATTGGCAAAATGTGGGTGTTTAATTACGCCTATGCCTACCCCTTGGGGATTACGGGCGTGAGCATATGTATGTATATAATATATGTATTTTACACCAAAAATTGAGATATTAAGCAGTGTTGGGCAGAATGGGACCTTGTCATCATCTCTATTTTAATATATTGAAACCCCGCTGCCTTTAGTTCATTTATTAATTTAATTTAGTTTTGCTTTTAGTGTTAAAAGTCAAAATAAAACTAAAATTAAAACTTTCTTACTCTGTTGCTTGCAAAAGAGTGAAGTTGTATATTTGCTTCGAAGAGGAGTCGAAGCTACTTTTATTAAATAAAAAATCGATAAGGCTGTGAAGTACCTTGAATTAGTAACGAGCATTAAAGTAAGTTCAAGTTAAGATACCACTGCAACCTTAAGTTTAAGTTGTGATTGAGATTGAAACTCGATTAAAAGTTAGATGGCAATAAGGTCTCTTAGGTAAGTTTTTTAAGTTATGCATTTTCTAAATTATTCATTAACAAAATAGCAACAGAAGGCCTTAAAAAGTTTCAGAAATAATATTCCTTGAACGAGAAGACTTCTAGTATCTTTTGTTTGCGAAATAAGTGCCCCACACATTTATAATTAGCTGCCCATTCCGGTTCCTCATTACATTTCACTAGTTAGTTTAGGCCTCTCCCATTAATGTCATTCGCTTTTCACGCTAGCTAGACTAGTTGGAGCAGGGTTTTATTTTGAGATTTTCTTCTCTCTCAGTGGTATCGTCTTCGAACAATTTCATTTGGTACCTCTACGATACTTCTCGGATGAGATGGGTCGGTAATATTTTTTTTCTTCATCAAAACACGGATTATCAATTCCCCTTTTTTAAATTATCGATGAATTTCTAATTTACAATGATTCTCTTTTTGCAGGAAAGATTGGTCGATTCATTTGCCGTTTAGTATTTTCAGTATCCGACTTACAGCTGAATTTGTATTGGAACTTAAGGATGTTGTCTCAAGGGGAACATCAAGGATATATCCAACTTATATGCGTCTGCAGTTCCATTTCTTTAAAGCTTCGACATCGTAAATGTGCAAAAGTAATTAAACGAACAATCCAAACAATTTTCTTTTCAATTTTTCCCGCAAATATTTAGAACATCAAACCCAAATTATACACATTATCATGAATGGAGCCATCTCTGTTATTTTTGGCTTGCGCTACAAGGAATGTGGCACGTCATTGTTGGTCTAGACATAGAGATGTAAACATGTAACGAGAAAGCAACTACTGACGTAAAGCAACAGCTGAAATATACAATCAATGGATATAAGATGATTCACTTGATTGTGTTTGTTTAAAGCTTGGTTGCTCTGGGTTAAATGAAAATATAAATATTATAACGCAATAGTATTAGGATGTGTGCTACTAGGAATTTAACTCGAAATTTTTACTAAGTTGGCTTATTTTTTCAGCTCATCCAACTGGACTATTAGGGTTGTATATCAATGAAGGTGAGAGTTTTCTAAATCATTTTAAGATTCTGTTCCTTGGTCTACACCTGAAGTACTCTCACTAGCTACCGCCATCACCATCACCTGAATGCAAGAGATCGTTGTTGGCGATCTGACCGTCCATTGTACATTCTGCTATTGGTTTAGGTCCATATTGTAAATTTCTATCTTATTGTGAACAATAAAAACATATGTATAGTACTTTCACCTTCGTTTTTTAAAATAATATTCTTTTTTTAAAAAAAATCTTGTAGTCCACGTCTGCCAAAACCACTTATAAAGATGTAATCAAATAGTACCTGCAAAATTGGGTTAAAATATTTGCTATATTCGCGGGCTGTAACTTCATTTATATTGTATTAAGGTGAATGTTTGTATCTACGTCATGCTTGCGGATCTCACGGTAGTAATACTCATGTTATAGTTACGAAGCGGTAATAAATTGTATCGTATATGTGTAAACAGAAAGCAAAGATTTTATTTTCAGGGCTGTTCTAGATACTACGATGGCGTGGTGGGTAGTGGAACTCTTGATATTCTTGATGTATATTATTTCTCAGCTCTTTTAAATGGGTTCAAAGAATCGTTGCGAGACAACAGGTGCATCGGAGGTTAAAGGAAAAAAGATTTCAAAAGATAACAACTCTTTATATCTTTTGAGATCGGTTTTCTTATATGCGACATTTCGATTTACTATAATACTGCCCAGATACCTAAAACTATCCACTTGCTTTAAGTTTAGAATAGTTCACTTGCCTAATTCAGTCTTTTAATAATTACTTCACTAAAAGGACATGTCCACTAAACTTTTTGTATGGACGTTGGTATTTTATTACAAAAAAGTTATTGTGGCTCAAATAATGGATAAAATCTTGAAACCGTAATTCATAAGAAATCGCAAAAAGTATGTGCAAATTATGTACATACCTATGTAAAAACACAATAAAACACTGAAAATAGAGATGCAAAAATCTCTCATTTAAAAAAACCGTTACTGAATCTTATCACCGTTACAGAAACGAACCGTATAAATCGGTAATTGCCTCGACGAGCGTAACTAAATTCAATGAGTCTGTTTGTCTGATTTATTACCGAATATATTAATTAACTTACAATATTGCTCCAGATGCTTGACTTGGTAAATCCATTTCAGAAATTCTAGAATCTCAAGACCGTTAATTAATGTCTAGTTTCTTAGTGGGTACGTCATAGATCATATTAGGTGTATTAAAACCAGTTACATTTATAGTTGTGAGATGACGGAGAAAGAATATCAACACCATTCCATCTCATCTAAACGATGTGATAAGAGGCGACAAGCGGAAAAATATGCAGACGATAAAGAAATAATACTCTTAGGCTTAGTTCCACCACCTACCTGTTAAAGTTAAGGTTTCCGTCAAATTTAACAGTAACATGATTCTAATGGTTTGACTAAATGTGTTGCATTCCTATGCATTTCCAATTAAGATTTAAGATAACTTTAACCGAGCTTATAAATACTTCTGTATTTATTAGCTCGGTTAAAGTTATCTTTTTGATAGAATTTGACGTTTGAGCGTGGTCGGTTACAGTTAGCGCCAAGTTATCACGTCATTTAACTTTGTCAAATGGTGCAACCTGTTTTATACTTGACCAGTACTTTAACTGCACTGTTAATGTTAAAGTAATATCGTGCCACCTAGGTTTAAACAACCCTTACAACAATAGGAGAGGCCTGTCCAGCAGTGGACAACGATAGGCTGATTGATTGATTGATTGACAGTTGAAAAATCTGTATGATCTGTATGAAACGTAAAATATTGGTATAAATTGTATACGTACAATAATGTGACAACAGTATCCATACAATTCTTTATTTGAATACGAATCGAATTGGTTGAAATTCTATGATTCGATATTTGTATTTAATCACACAAATTTTATATTTGTACATTAATGATTCATTGAAAAATATCTAGAATTGTTATCGTCATATTATCAAATAGGTAAATAGCAGTATTTGTGTGTTGTAGGTAAGGTTGTATACACCTTCCGGATCAGTGTTTAATGGTAATCAGTCGTTTTAATATTTAAGTGTTTTATTGTACATAGCATTTTAAAACGTTTTGAAACTCCGACCTATTGAAACTCTGACTTTCTGGGATAAATTCTTTATAATTTTACTGATACAATGTTATAAGTTTATGAATTGTTCAAAAAACCTTTTTGTATCAATGCGTTGTAAAATCAAGATATTTATACTGTAGGAGGATTGTGGTGTACAATACTTGAGATTTAACTCAATGAGACTTCTCAAGTATTTTACGCCTTCATCTTTTCCGTTAGGACAGCAAGATATTTTAAGCGCCACTAGATACTTTTTGCTCCGCTAAGCACGAAGTGTCTATTCCTTTGGAATAAATCTGCCACAGATATTTTAATACCATTGAAAATATTATAACCGATTGCGAACAACTCTATAATCTCCTAGAGCATACTATACTATCAGTGTACTACAAATCACTCGAAATTTGTATGTAAATTTACTGGAAAAAAATTGAATGAAATTCAGTCTCTTCAGTGAGTTCTCATACGTAAGTTATCTTTTTTGACTTTCATGATATGATTCGGACTCAAATCGTTGTCGTCTACCAATATTTGTGTACTGTATTTTGTAAAAGTGTAAATTGTAAAAAAATAAGCAAATAAATGTATCAACTACAGTAAGTAATACTGTTTGACACATTTTAACAGAGTAACACTAATATCCTGTGTATCCTGACAGACGCTGATGGTCCGAATCTCACTGTGGAAATAATGTAAAAATGAAATAGTATTTGAAAGGTTTACGTACGTAGTACTGTAATTTATTAACTTAAGAATTAATTTGGAAAATTCTGATCTTATTGATTTAGACTTTCTATCATTATTTTGTTTTCGTTTATAACGTTAGGTTTAAATAGCGACTTTTTGCAATAGACTTCATAATTAAAAATAATTTATTTTCATGTAAACACTTTTCATTAATTTGTGTCAAAACGTATTATTGCTTTTCTGAGAAATTTTTGTTAGGTTTTCGCTGTTTACATGTTTTTCATAAAATTCAAAATAAATCAAATAACTGAGAATTAGTAAATTGTACCCAAGGAAAAGGTGCAAGTTTTGAATGCAACCTGTATTGACACGTGAAAAAAAATATATTGAATCTTTACTACGTTAGTGATATAAACGAACATAGACAAATTTATTACCACATGGCATAAATGAACAAAGTTATAAAAGTGTATTACTGTCATAACTCAAAATTTATAGACAGCAATAATACGAAATAGTTTATTTATAAACTAGAGGAACGCATTGCTTCGCGGAACAGAAGTAGCGCTTGCACTTGACCGCGATGCCGTACAAATGTTCCGATGTGTTCAACGATCGTGAACTTCATATTGTATAACGATCGTGAACTTCATTGTGTGTTATGAACTCTTTAGAGGAGAACTATTAGTTAAGACGAATTAGTTCAAGAATATTGTTTCCGCATTAAAAATAATTAGTTAAATATTAATAAACGTCACATCACATAGATTTCTCTGTCAACAAGCCGCCTATTATCAACTTTGTTTCATCATTTTCAGCAGCAATCGTGTATTTATGAAGCACCCTTGCATTTGAGACCTTGCATCAAAATCCGTTCAGCCGTTATTTATGTATTTTATCGAATATTTGTGTATTTTATCTTTTAAGTTGTATCTACAAACGTAAATTATAACAAAATTATTAAACTAATAAATATCTACAATACATTAAGTTAAGACACAGTGTTGTTTTATTGGTTGTGGTAAGGTCCCAGGTTGTCGATTAATATAGAGTACTTTTTGTACTTAGCTGCTTGTTATATTTTGCATAAAATTTTCACTGTTTGAAATAATGTTAAGACATTTTTCATTAAAATTAGTGAAATTCAGGATTTTTTTCTTGAAGTTACGTTTATTGATTGATTGGGTGTGGTGTATCTTAATTTAAAAATATCACTAGGGCTAGAATATTGTCATGTTACTCGTAATCTATTCACTCAAGTTGAAGTCAGTGCCTAAACTTATATTTATCCAAGATAACACTTATTCAGAAGGAATAGAATTAGACCAGTATGTACAAATAGCCACTTTTTATACTACTTAGGCCTATGGACGTTTGCAACACCAGGGGTGTTACACTAGTGCTGCCTACCCAATATTTATTTACACAAATATTAGGCACTGATTGGGAATCGAACGTGCGCCTCCAGCGTAGCAGTGGCGTTCACTACCTTCATGCCACAGTGGCCACATTGCCTTCAGAAAATACTAATGAAGTGTGAATGGAACTGTGATATGGAGAAAAGTCTGTACAAGTAACATTTGGCACAGTTTGCAAAGTGCTCGGTGCCAAAAGTTCCGGTTTCAGATCAGTCATGGACGATTTTTCAAGCTATTGTTGTTTTGATAGTTTCAAAGAAAAGTATGTTTGAGATTAGTGTTATTTTAAACTTTTTCAGTTTAGACGTCAGGAATTCTTCCTATGAAGTTCGAGACGACATTTTGAATTGTATCAAATAAAGTGTATTTATTTCAAATTGTTTGAATAAAAAAATTTGGACGACGACCGTAACGTCATAGTCATCAGTAATCTTATAGATAGATGTTATTTCGGCATAGTTTTAAACTTTAGTGTTTTATACACTTAACGTAAAATAATGTATAGGTCAAATTAATTGAGCGTCAGTTGCAAAACAGTGTGCATACAACCTCAGGATACGTAATTGGGACACAACACTGCGACTATTAAGAAGCGTATAGTTATTCTTATCAATAATAAGAATGTCTTACGAAGAACGTCTACAAGAGTAACGAAATCATAACACTATTTAGATAATAATAATAATAACAAGTAAATCAAGTCTTACCCTCGATCGCCTTTGAATAGGATCATCTCCAGGTATAGTGAGGAAGTTGCCGCTCATTTTCACAATTTATTACTAACACTGCTAATAACACGAGTCTTTGTTTTGTATCTGTTATAAATAGCGCGGGTATTTGAGAGTCAAAACGTGCGCACGCGACGGTAGTCTGTATTCAAATGAAGTATCAAGATTTTATGAATGAGTGACGTTTTTAAATAGTTCCCTCTCCCGCTCTTGCAGTGACGTAGCTCGAAGCCGAGCAGTGTACGAGTATATGCGCTTCGATCGAATTGTTACTTAAATAGACCGTATCAGCTGTGTGGCTAGTATGGCAAGCTTCTGTGAGATGATTTGAGGTTATGTGTCGATTCCACTCTTTGTGTCTGGGAATGTGTACAGAACAAAACAAGTCATAGTTCCCGACATATATCTTGAACCCAGTGACGTCACACAAAGTCGGTACGCTTATGGACAACACGTTTTGTGGGTGTCTTTCCAGGATAGCACGGGGCATTACGGCTGCGGTGGATTAGCTCAAATCCAATCTTCGTTTATTATTAATCAAATTATTAAGGTCGCGTCAAGGCCTCGGATCTCTCATGACTTAGGATCAAGATATATACCGGGAACTATACAGAGATTTACTCTCATTAGATTAACAGGCTAAAACTAATAGCTCTGAAATTTAAATAGTTCAAAGTCGCATTGTTGAAAGTTTATTGGCAAACGAGACTGTTTAGGCAAGCAAATATTTTTACAAGTAGATATTGATGATTATTTTACGTATTTGTTTTTAAATCTGTTTGCACATGCACGCTAATGGAATCGACAGATTTAGATTGTAATAAATTCATGTACTATTGAATTCGTCTATTAGAATGAAAACAGCTGTCACAACATTTAACATGTACTTAGTACTATCAGTTTTGTTACAATTGATTCTGTGATTACGAATTTTAATTTGGGAAAATAATCAATGAAAGATGGCACATTTTTATTCTTCAATGAAAATTAGTTTTACAAACAGTCATTTAAAAATCGAGTGTCGAAGAATAGTTTTCGTTATTTTGTGTCCGTTCTTTTTTCAATTACTAATTTTGGGTCAAATATATACTGTTAAAATACTTATGTTATGCCAGACTTATGCTAGACACTAACTATTTTTACCCTGTTGTACAGAATGGACAAAATTTTGCTCATTCCATTTCGTTGCGGACACCACTTCACTTCACTTTTGCAATAGTGGAGAGTGAGTAGGTATTGTTGGTTCTAGTACGAGTATAAGATTTACTTCCCGAAGGGGGTCATCTCGAAAGAGAGTGCTCCGGGTCTACCGGGGTCCGAGGAAAATGTTCGTTACTATCTCTCCTCCGGCAACTAGAGACCCAAAGACGGCGTGTGTTTTAGTCGGTTCGAGTCCGACATAACCTCTTTCACCGGCTCCGGTGGGATTGGTATCCGTGCGGATTTCACACACGAAAAAAAAGTATAGGATTTACTTCAAATATATATAGGTATTTGCATGGATTATTAATTGAAGGCGCTACTACTAACTTTGACAGTACCAAAGAATACCTACATTAGGTACTTACCTAAATTTTTTTTGGTCTGCAAAGTAACCAAAAGAATTTTATGACCATCTTAGTAATTACATCTTGCTGTCTTGTACCTGAATCCTGAAACATACAGTAGATATTATACTTATCAAACCCACACCGCTATTACTGTGAGATAACTCTAAATGGATAAAGGCCAAAAAGAGTAAAAGTGAAAGTGAAAGAAAGGAAAAAGATACAGTAGAATCCGCTTATTTTATAACTCCATTTATATAGATATGACGTAATCACACAGTGAAGTTTGGTTTCCATATGAAATTCTATATAGATAAATACATCGGGTATAAAGCTTTCACTTAGTCGGATATAATGACATGTCGCTTATTATGACCAATTTTTAATAAATTGCGCTCGGTTATTTTGACCGATATCTCCTAAAGCCGTCAGCCGCTTGTTTTCATGATCCTGTCTATTTTTTTATTATATTGATAAATAATTAAATTTCTACTTGCCATAAAACAAAAATAAAACTTCCTCTGATGAAAAATCAAATGAAAGAAAATGTCTTCAATTAATGAAAATATAAGGCATTAATAGCCTAACTTTAGCAAATCGATTTAAAATTGGAACGAAGAATCTCTATCAGGGAGAATTCTCTGATTACTAGAGCTACTAGACCATTTTTTTAATGTTTCTTCTCTCTAAAATAATATCTTCTCAAAATTTTAATCCCTTAAATGTACCCGCGGCACTGTTTTTGATTTAAAAGTTCAGTATTTCCCAGAGGTGATCGTATTGGCCTCGTGCATACAGATATAACAATCGCGCCATTACGATATGCATGCCATTCTTGGCATACTTTAAAACATTTTTCAACATCAAGAGGCTGTCCAGAAAGAGATCCACCACAACACACATGACGTCAATCTTATCTCGCATAGTTCGTATGTATGAACCTGGATGTAGATAATATACTAGTAATTATTTAAAAATTGCGCTTAGGTGAACAATTTCGTTTATTTTTAGGATTACCCTGTACCCAAAGGGTAAAAGCCCTACCCTATTACTGAGACTCCACTGTCCGTCTGTGTGTATGTCACCACGATTTAATTATCTCATGCCATAGTAACTAGACACTTGTTTCAGATGATGTATTTCTATTTGCGTTCTTGCAACGCGTCATTCTGGACGCTACTGCCGCTCTCGTTTTGGACTGCATAGAAAGGGTCTTAATAGAAAATCATCTACTTCAGGGGTACAGACCTACATAATATATACATATAAACAACGCACTATAAGAATACCAAGAATGCGTGAAACCGAAGCTCACTTGACTGGTTTTATTTTACAAATAAAATAATTCCTGATCAATTATAGCACAAGAGCCACTCCATATTTTTTCATGGGTGACATTCAGAAAGTCATTATCTGATAGATTCCTATATAGACATTGGTAGTGAACCTTTTAACCATGCTGTGATAACTTAAAATATCGTGCATCTCTTGCCTATATGAA
This sequence comes from Pelosia muscerda, assembly GCA_963691645.1. Taxonomy (NCBI): domain Eukaryota; kingdom Metazoa; phylum Arthropoda; class Insecta; order Lepidoptera; family Erebidae; genus Pelosia; species Pelosia muscerda. Next base: position 10,731,876 of record OY829114.1, on the reverse strand, counting down.
ATACTATGATAGCATGCTTAAACTTTCCAGCGGAACTTTAAGAATATTGGGCAATTCAAAGAATGTCGTGGTGATCTATACGTCTACAGTAACTGTGCCCTTAGCACGAAAATCTATCGAATTCGTAATGTAAAGGTATCGAGAGATTGGAGCATTGCGATTGGCGGACTTCACACGCATTGCAATGCTCCATTTTGTCGATACCTTTATTTTATTCCGTGCTAAGGGCACTGTTTCCTCATTATATTGTAGAGCGTGTCTAACAGCAGTATTTCGATATCTTGTCTATAGATTGTGATGGTCCTTGAGACTTGCATCACGGTTAATACTGATGTTCAGTCGTAACGCAGTTAGACTGAAAAAAAGCGGGCCCGGACTACACAGCTTCAGATGCGACCGGGATGATGATAGCGTGCTTTAACTCTATAATAAGTGAAAAGGAATATGAAAACTTCGCCCAAACAAATTAATCTGGCAGCAGTGTTTTTAAACCTCTATAAAGTGAGAGGAGCTGGCATAATTTGTGTGCCGTACTCAGAAAAACTACCTTCTACATTAAGCTTTTCGATCATAATATCATTATTGTGTACATGTGCACTGTAAAAGTAAATAGCTGTATTATATTTGCTGTGGCATTTCGTTCTAGCTATAGTCTACTGTGCGTGGTGGATACTTAGGTTAGTGTTTCCTGTCACACTGATTTTATCGGCTGTGTCGATTGCTGCGTAGGTTTTTGTCTCGACCAGTCAACTTTGGGTTGTGGAAACGCGTCGATATTTGATGCTCAGCTGCGCCCGTAGGACCTAATGATTGTACTCAAACAGAAACAAATAATGATTGAGGAAGTTTTTAATAGTAGTATACTGGTAAAATCGGTTACACATTCCATTCTACACAGTAATATTGCTAGTGATGTAATCCAGGTGAAGGATGACGGGAGCTACACGGATGTATTGCTGTAGTATTTATCGAAACATCTTGCATTCCGACACGTTGAAGTCGGGTATGTGTACAATGCAAATTCTCGCCCACCTTACTATGATTGTAATGAGTCTCACTTCCTAATTTAACTTTGTATATACAAATATTATATAAATACTCACGTTTTTGTAAACCTGGAAGTTGAGATGAAACACTCTTAGTTTGGATAACTGTGATCTTCCTCGTCTTTGATCCCACGGGCCCGGTCCCATAGGCGGTAAGTCTATTACAAATAAGTAGACCCATTCATTCTTTACTCTTTCTCATCAATCTGACCATTAGGATATTGATACTTTCATTCCCGTAACTTTGCTTATAGCTTCCTATCATTAGAGTTGAAGGTATAATGATGAGAAGATCATAATAAATAGATGGAATGAAAGAAAAGTTTGTTGAAAGGGAAATGCAAAAAGTGATAAAAACTAAAGACCCATGAAAAAGTAATCCTGTGAAACGACCCACTGGAATAATGTACTATGGGGCCAAGTCAAGCTCAGTACCAAGTCGGTACATCTGGTTGGCATACTAGGGTCTGACGCGCTTAGGATTGAGTAGGAAAACGTAAGCGCGCCCATAAAACCATATAAAACAAATAAAAAAAGGGAACTGGGAACAACACTAAGATGATAACAGAATAACATAACTACCAGACACAAAAACTATTTTATAGTCTGTGATAATAGATAGCAATAAATTATTAATTATTTCCAGGTTAACTGGGTACGCTTTTTAACAAGCTCTCTAATGGAATGAGGGATTTATTTGTAAATTAATGTAAAAATGCAATTAAAAGTAAATTATGCTAAAAGGCTACTATAAATTCCAAAATTATTTAGATGATAAACAAGCTTGAAAATGACCTGTTCAAGGTTACTATTGTATCTAGATTAAGTGAATGTTTGTTTGTTATATAAATATATAAAAAAATAAAGGCGTTGTGAGTTTCTTGACGAAGTATTCTCTGGCCGAGCCGCGTTCCGTACCAGAGTGGTCACTTTACTAAACTAATATTTTATTGTAATCAATACAGAATAAATGTTTTTTGAATTTTGAATTATTAAAGTGAGTGCAGAGCTCTACATAAAATTTCTCAGTAAGATTACCTACAGTTTACGGTGAATATAACTCTACGTTCAAAAAGCTAGTAGTAGTTCTAGCTAAATATGGTTATAATGCTTAACTAATAAGAGGTTATGATTAGTACTGGAGGTGTATTGTTATATACTTATCAGGTACCTTGCAGAATACACTCAATCTTCGATTGGTTCGTTTCGTTTCGGTCTTCGTTTACATGCTTCATGAAGGTCCTTAGGTCTGGTGGTCTGGCTGGTGCTTAGGTCTCAATAAGAAGGGTAGACTAAAATAGTGCAAATTAGCGTCGTATATAATGTCATGCGTGCCAACGATCTAACTACTATGGATGCCTAAGATCGTGGAAAGTGTAGAAGTAAAAGCCGAGCTCAAAATTCAGAGGCAGAAATGATGATGAGTGTACAATGTTTTTTCAGGTGTGTCAGTAAAGTGTAATGAAACGAAACAAAATATATTTGAAATACGGATATTTATTTATTTTTTCATAAAAATTCTAAATTCAATAATGTGTTTAAACATGTAACATTTACATATATGCATTTATACAAAGATGTATGCAATGTTAGTGACATTTAATACTAGAATTGGAGCGTAACAGACTTACAATGATGCCGATGCATGTGACGATCACATTTTACACTTACAAAATAATATTTACCAAGTATTGTCAAATGGTAAAGGTTTATGTGTCAATACAATTTGTTAGTATTATATTAGGTATATTGGATGAGATTATAATGAATACTGTGCGCTTTTCTTTATACTAGCTTGAATCGCAATATCTTCATAAACGGATTAACTGTTTGGATAACTAATGTTGGATACACCCAATACGACAAACAAATAATACTGATATATTTTGGTTTATGTAGATATCACGCGATCCCATCGATATAGCGGCCTCTCTTTACGATACAGTGGAAGTATGACTTGTAACTATTTACAAATGCATGATCCAAAAATGATTTTGTTATAACGGAGCGCTTATTTTAATTAACATAATAAAATTTATGTAAGTGATAAACGTCACTATGTTTTCCAGAATAATCTGTAAAAAAACTCTATTCAACGTAGTAATGCACTTTTGATTTTTAGAAATATTTATTACTTCATTCTGGACAAAGAATGTACAACATCTAATTCAAATTTTATATTGCGTACCTTAGTACATTGAATAGAATCATTGTGTTGATATTAACATTAATAAAATAATATTTTTATTAGTCATTTTTAAATTTCTATTACGCTATAGTTACACAGATTCAGTCAACTCGGAAATGTCAATAAGAAACAATAAAAGATTTTTCTATGTATTATAATAAGACGAGTAAATATATAATTAATTAATATATATTATTGAGATTTGGACTAGACAAACCACATTCTCTATCTACAGATATGTAATCCATGATAAATACTAATATTTAGAAAATCTATATCCCGTGTCGGTTAGTGATGTGCCTATCTACACATCGTGTGCATTTTCAACCCCATCAATGCATGTATATCGTTAATCATCCAGCACTTTGAGGCAAAGATTGAATAGTTTTCCAAAAAAACTACAGAAGTTGAAAGGTAATAATTATAATCATTAGGAAAATCGAGTGGTAAACGTCAAATAAAAAACAGGTAGCAACCTACCTAAGATATGTCAAAATGTACCACAAGTTAAAAAAATATGTTTGTATCATTATGAAGTTTTTAATGATATTGAAAATGTACACACACTAAAATGTATTTATGTGACGATTTTCAAACACTGTGTTTTGAGTTATGGGCTGTGATATTTCTTAAAAAGTTTTTTTTTAATATTATGTTAGTAAATCAACGATTCATTATTGTTATTTGCCATAAATATAGCCTTAACAAATTATTTTTGAGCACTGGCGCCTTATCTTGGAATGTTTACTTTTCTAACGTAAAATTAACATGAATATTTATAAACAATAGAAAAATGATTACAATAACAATTCTATTTATATAATAGTTTCATAACAAAAATGAAATGTCATGTAACAATGAATTACTTCGAAAACTGATTATTTAGAAATTGATATTATTTAACATTTGAATTATTAAACATATATATAAACACGACAGTTACGATGTTACGTCATATTTATAACAATATCACAATTTTCAATAATATACAAAAAGACATTGGAGAGTTTAGATTATACTTTGAACAGGCCAAGCTTATTAAAGTAAGAGCAAATATTGTGATATACAAGTTTTAATAATATACATACATTTATCGTTATTTACATTTCTGTAATTAACAGTATGGACCACATAGACAGAATACAGTTCACTCAAAATGGGACACGTCAAATAAATTCTTTATATTTAATAAAGGATGACAAGACCGCACATACTGATCCATTTAGTACGTGAATCTTTTTGAAGTACATTCATAAGGAATGTGTGATTCCATTTTATTTCATAACGGTCTTCAATTATTATCTTAGTAAATATGAAATCAATCAAATCATTTGATTTTGATTATGAAATGAAATCCAGTATTGGACATTTTAGACTTCAAAAAGGGTCACGTATGGGATCTTAAGAAGGAACGACGGCTATGACTATATTAATTCCATTTTATATAACACTCATCACCTAAACGAACATGCTTTTACTTAGCATAATTCTATACACCACGCATTTTGAACAGAAACATTATTATAGCACTCGAAAACACTCGTTCAACACTTTTATACGTTCGACTCGACGAGAAGCAATGTTTACCAACAGACGAATAAAATAATTTACATAAGGCCATATATTTTACTGTACACGTATAACGAGTAGATGATTAATTAGATAAATAATTATGTTGCATTTTAATATTAATGTTTTAGGATTAATTAATCCGTATTTACGACAGTTTGGTCCATATAAATATTATTACATAAATCGTGGGTCAACGATGCGCCCGCAAAGTCAGATATCCAGCAAAAATGTAAGGTAAGAAAAATACAAATAAAATGAAGGTAATCCGCAACTGCTTCAAGAATTAGAAAAAGTCGAATTTATTAGATTTATTAATAATCACAATAAAATAAACATTTTCAGTGATTTATGCGACACTGAAGATATAATGAAGTTTTGCTGAATTTCTGAGGTGCGGACGTCGCGGCGCCCGCGGCCGCCTACGGTCAGTCTTTTCTGCTAATGTTTACGAATTTGTGCAAAATATTTTACTATCCGCGTAACTTAACAAAGTTAATTTTATTTACAAAACGTTATTACATCTCCGACGAGGATATATCAAATAAAAAGAACTCACACTGACCGGGAGCCGGAGCGCCGTCTGTCACTTCCTGACTCCATGGCGTCGTCTTTCTTTATCGCACGTCGGCCTGTCTCGTTCGTGCATTCTGAATGAACGGTTCCGAAATACTAAGGGACACGACAACCGGATCATCAGTCCAGTCGCAGTCTTGGAGTAGCTAGGTTGAGTTGAATACTGTGGCACGTGTGGGTTTTTTACATGCTTCATGAAGGTCCTTGACCTCCAGCTGGTGCTTCTGTTCTCATCTCAGACTTCAGTTTGACAAACTCTCTTGCCACTTCGTCGCTATGCCTTTGAGAGAGTATTCGTAGTATCGTCCAACCAGTCTCATCCATTTTAACACGGGTTCCAAGAGGCAACCAGCAAGCGCATGAACCCTGATAAATTAACTACAATTAAACAATAAAAAGTATAATACTATGGTAGTGAGCAGTGTAATAAAAAATAAGTGAATGAATGGTATTATTGATATAACCCACCTGTTCAACAATATCAGCGAGCCTCATTACTGCAACGCCAACAAGGCGATCTTCTCGAGCAAAACAGTAATCACGTACGCAAACATGTAATTCAAATAATTCTAACTGCTCTGTTGCGCTCACCATACTGGAATTATTCAAAAAAAATGTGAGCATAGAAGTACACAAAATGTAATTTAAAGATTTTAAATCTCAATGTAAAGATCAAAATGAAGAAGAGAAAGAATAATGAGAAGGAGATAGAGTAGAAGAAGAAAGAAATTGAATAAATTGTATGAACTATTATTGAATGTCTATAACATTACTGCGATGATAACAATAAAAATATAATTAAATCAATGACAACTATTTATTTTCATGGTGTTTTTTACAATATCTTGCTCCACTGTGTTTCTCAATAGCAACTATGTACTTAATATGTATTGCAGTGCTAGCTATCTATGCAAAAGTGACAAAAAAGATATTCAAACGTTTTCAAAGTCTAAATTTAAATTAATACATACTAAAAAAAAATAAGTAGCCTAAATCATTAAGAATGATTTGATGTGTATGGTAGCATTATAATTATGAGGTAATTGTTTAGACTGAAACATACTTGTTAGGTTGAAACTTGCTTAGAAAGACATTTAAACTCAAATTATTTTACTTACAAGTGGAAGGTCTCATTAAATTTAGGGCTCCAGTTATTACTTTTAGACTTGGTGGCGAATTTACGCTTTTTGTCTGCAAGATGTGGCCCAATAAGGTTCACTTCGATGAACGGACGGAACATGCCACTGGCTATCACCCACTTTAGGTCATTTGCTGCTACCACTGAAATTATTATGAAAATATGTAAGCAACACTGTTGTATTCTTCAAATATGAAAATACTATCTTCATTCTTACGATTCAATTAGAATTATCCAAAAACACTGCTTTTATTTATAATAGTTACCTTTCACAGTAATTTTATGTTCACCAGTTCCAGGATGTGTGAATAAATCAACTTGGAGAGATATTTCACCCACGCTGCCTTCTTCTGCAACAGCAGCATCTGTGAAAGAATTTGCTGCATAAAAATCGGTTCAATCTTTTATATAATTATTATTGCTTTTGCGATTGGTCGTATATTCACCCTGATTTTGTTGACTGGTAACAAATGTCCTGATCAGCGTATCAGTCGTTTGAGTGTACAAACTGAGTGCGTATCTTAATGACTGCAGTTCTGGACTCTTTTCTAGGAAGGTTTTCTTCAGTCCATTGCCTCCCGCGTGGAAATATTGTTTGATAGTATCCAGGGCAGCATCAAGAACTGCACATTGTTTTGGTGTTAAGCTCTTCTCAGCTGATAAATGCTGTTGACAAAATAGAAACAGATTAAAACAGAGTTGTAGTAGTAAAGATGTTTTGATTTTATAATATAGTAGCTGTGGCCTTTGTCTCCTTTCGCAAAGAATTGAGATTCCGTTTCCGCAACTTATGAAAACCTTTTTCAGGCATAAAAAATGTAGTTACCTGTATGATTACCAAAATATATCAAGGTATCTATACCAAGTTTCAGTCACATTCGTTTAGCCGATTGATCTTGATTGAGTAAACATCATTAAATTCAAAAATCCGAATCTTTTTGCAAAATTTAACATTTATAATAATAGTGGAATTTAAAAATTAGAAATTTTCTTTAAGCTGTTCATTTTAACATACCTCTTTAGAAATATCCATGACTCCCGATAAGGCGTGCTTAACATCTTGTTTCCCTACCGTGCTCTTAAACAATTGTGTCATGTCTTCTATTTTGGCATTCGCAGCCAAGTTCTTAGCATTGTTTGTTAGATTCTTTAGCATCATCTGAAATATTAAAAACATTTTTATATTCATAATCGATTCCTTTACGACGAAATTTATATATCTTATTTAATTTTCACTCTTCGCGTCACACAATTTGTTAATATTGTGTGAACAGTTCAACTTAAGTCGTTTTAGCTAAAAGTTTGTATAAATTGCGCTCTCTGTATATCCGTTACTATTTACAGTTTGTGAGCTTGTGGAGGAACAGGATGTGATGTCTAGTATTGTTATCAATAAGGCGCCTGTTCCTGCAATCAACAGTGGTGACGAGGGATTGATTACCGCTCATGCGGAAGAATTGAATAGGATAGTGGCGATAGGAATGTTGCTGATATTGCTCAGCGAAGGTTACGTGATCAGATCACGTCGGGGTCATCACTATGGAGGAACGGGATGCGATGTCCCTCCAACACAAAGGGAGGGCCGCAGCCCGCCAGGCGTGATCACCTTGCCTGGTCGGGGGGTCCTCCCTTTGTGTTGGAGCGACTCACATCCCGTTCCATCACAAGCTTGTTATACCAAACCGCTATACATTTAGTTGTGTCTAACACAGTTTCAGGAAACGTATTTTAATAACACATCAGTTAATTTTACTTGGAGTAACGGTTAAACTAATATTTAACAGTTTTAATAAGCAGAAGACATTATCTTACCGTTTTATCAGTCATAGGCGGAAGCACTACAGTCTTTTCTAATATTTTCATCACAATCTTCCACAATTCCTTAAGCAGTCGTTTGAGTACAGTCTTTTCGCAGGACTCAGCGTACATTGTGAGGGACCCATCCTGATAATCAAACTTGAAAATAATCAAATTGTTGTTCAACTTAATTGTTATTTTTTTATTGCATACACAAAGTACAGATCTAATATAAAAAAATACAAGAAACATGAACAAAAAAGGCATGACAACCCCAAAATGAGCTTCGGTCCATATTTAGAAAAAAATGAAGGTCCTATGCGAACATGTGAAAATATACATAATGCTTACATATCCAATGTTCTCCCACCATCAATAGTGGTTAATGCGAATTCAAATGTCTAAACGTATACCTTATTTTCCATAAGCCAAAGTTAGCGTGTCAACTAGTACCTATTTTGAAAGGGTGTGTTGTTGAAGATCTTTGAGGCATAAACCTACCTCACCTACAACGATATAACCTAACCTAATCCTGTGGTCTATGTCGGCAACTTTCATTTGTCTACGGATCCTCTCATTTCTGATTCGATCTCATAGAGAAATTCCGAGCATAGCCATGGGTGACCTGGAGCTTTCTTATGAGGCCCATAGTGAGGATCCACGTCTTGGTGCCATAAGTCATCACTGGCAATACGCATTGATTAAAGATTTTTGTCTTTATGCACTGAGATATTTTGGATGAAAAGACGCTGTGAACTTTTCAAACGCTGCCCAACCGAGTTGGATTCGACGATTGACCTCCGCCTCAAAGTTTGACCTGTCTAATCAGACCATCTGTCCAAGATAGATGTACTTGTCGACAACTTCGAGGGTCGTGCCTCCAACTAATACGGGGGTGAGCCTTAAAATATGCGCATTCGCCATAACTTGGGTCTTGCATATTCATTTTGAAGGCCACCTGTTGAGAAACTCGGTTGTGGACTTCGAGTATTGTGTTAAGATCGTCCAGCGATCCTGCCATGAGCACGATATCGTCGGCAAAACGTAGGTGCGTGATACATTCGCCATTAAGATTGATGCTTAGACCTTTCCATTCCAGAAGTTTAAAGACATCCTCCATTGTATTGGTACAGAGTTTGGGAGATATTAGATCTCCTTGTTTCGCTTCCTTCTTCAACAGTCGCCTCTGTGCTCTGATCTTGTAATCTTAATTAACACTATATATGACTACACTTTCTGTTATTCAACACCGCTGAAGACATTGTAACACTGCTCATGTCTCTGACGCTGCAAACTGGATACTACGATAACAGTATACGGCGCGTGCTAGATCTCTCCGCAGCGTTGTTCAGTCATATAATCTATCTATCCTTCCCCTCAACACTACTCATCATTTTCCTAACTGTGCCCCTGGTCTTCTTGACCTTATTATCGTCTCTTCACCTACTCATGTCGCAAAACATGGTCAATGCTCTGCTGATATGTTCTCCTACCATGATCTCATTCATGTTTCTTACAAAATACGGCCACCCAAAGATAAAGCGAAGATTATAATGCAGCGCAGTTTTGGTGGTATTAAAATTGACAAGCTTCGTGAAGATGCTCTGAAGATTGACTGGGACCCTCTCTTATCCTCTAATTGCGTAGACACTTAAGTAAATATCCTAACCGATAAAATAACGCAATTATATGACGTGCACGCACCGATCCGTGCCATCAAAATCAAACACCTGCCAGCACCTTGGCTAACAGAAGACATTAAAGAGCTGATGTCGAGGAAAGCTGCAGCGAAATCGAGGTACAAGATCAGAGCCACGCCAGCTAACTTAGAGAAGTATGTGGCCCTCCGAAACAAATGCAACAAGGTGTGTAGGAAAGCGCAACGCCAATATATCCACACCTCTGTCGAGGACAAGGACCCAGCAAAAGTCTGGAAATTTCTGAATACATTAGGAGTTGGTAAGTCACGTCATGACGCAATTCCCACAAATGTAATCCTTGATTCGCTAAACCAACACTTCTCTGCGTCTTCCAACTTGAATGGAACTACTAAATCTAGTACACTACAATATCTTTCTTCAATTCCAACTCCTAATCACCCTCCCTTTGACTTCAACCAGTTGACCGCTTGTGATGTTAAGAAGAGCATTTTGTCGATTTCATCCAATGCTGTCGGTAATGATGCCGTTAGTCGAAATATGATTATACCAATCCTCGATCAAATTCTTCCTGTCCTATGTCATGTCTTTAACTACTCCATCTCCTGCGGTATCTTCCCATCACCCTGGAAAAGTGCTCACATTATTCCACTACCCAAGAAACCCAAGCCATTTTCTTTCTCTGACTATCGTCCTATATCCATCCTTCCATTTCTTTCTAAAGCCTTAGAACGACTCATATCCTCTCAGCTCAGCTCCTTTCTTAACAAAAATACACTACTGAACAACTATCAATCCGGTTTCCGTTCTGGACACAGCACTGCCACAGCATTGGCTAATGTCACGGAAGACATAAGGCTTGGTATGGATGGTGGGAAACTTACTCTTTTAGCTTTACTCGACTTCAGCAAAGCCTTTAATACCGTAGACTTCCACATCCTGCTTGGTATTCTCAGCTCTATTAACATATCTCCAACGGCAATTGAGTGGTTTCGCAGTTACCTGTTTGGTCGCCGGCAACGTGTCTGCGTTAGAGAAACATGTTCTTCCTGGTGCAACACAACTGTTGGCGTACCGCAAGGTGGCGTTTTATCTCCATTACTTTTCGCCATCTTTATAAATACAATTTCACAAAATTTGGACTCTTCCTACCACCTTTATGCCGACGATCTGCAAGTCTATACACAGGCTACCTTAGACAATTTAGCAGGAGCCATCTCTGTCCTCAATAGAGACCTGGAGCGGATAAGCGATTGGAGTAGGAACCATGGACTCGCATTAAACCCATCCAAGACTCAAGCTATAGTTATTGGTAGCCCAAGGTTGATTCCAAAAATAATTTGGTCTCAACTCCCTCAGCTCGAAATGGATGGAGTCGCTGTGCTGATTAGTGATAGCGTAAAAAATTTAGGAATTTACATTGACAAAACTTTCTCTTGGAGTCGTCAGTTACAAGAAACCAGTCGTAAACTTTACGCATCAGCGGGTGCCTTGCGTAGGTTGCGAAACTTTCTACCCATTGCCACCAAGACTGAGCTCGCACAATCGCTTCTTCTCCCTGTTCTTGATTACGCCGATGTCAGCTATCCTGATCTCACGGAGGAGCAACTTGATAAACTTGAGCGCCTTCAAAATTTCTGCATCAGATTCATATTTGGCCTACGCAAGTACGATCACGTTTCAGATTTTCGACGACGACTCAAGTGGCTCCCAATTCGGCTTCGCAGGAATGCGCATATTCTTACGTTATTGTATAATGTTCTGTTTAACCCTGCCACCCCCGTTTACCTTAAAGAACGTTTCCAGTTCCTCCATGACACACATTCAAAGTCCCTGCGGTCGTCCGGTAATCTGAGACTAAAGATGCCGATGCATTCTACGGACTTTGCTGACAAGTCCTTTACAGTACTAGCCGTGCGGTTATGGAATGCATTACCACTAGGGGTAAGGCAAGCGAGATCGTTGGAGGTGTTCAAGAGGATGGTGATGAAGTATTACCATTCATCTTGTGAATAGTTTTCTTTCATACATATATTTGGTATGGACTACGTATTTAATGTTTATGTATCTAATTAATTGTTATGTCTGTTATACTCTAGCCATTATGATGTTCCTGGTTTATCGTTTATCTTCTCATCAATATAATTATAATAGTGTAAGTATTATATGTAAGTGTATCTATTTTTCTTTTATTATGTATATGCAATCTACACCACATAATCACACTACTGATTGTTATGTACTTTCCTGTCCATCCTAAGGTTGCCTGGAAGAGATCGCCTTTGGCGATAAGGCCGCCCATTGTACATGCAACTTTATGATTATTACTGTACTGCTAACATTGTTCTAAGGTGTACAATAAAGAATTATCTATCTATCTATCTATCTACTGTAGTAAGAAGAATTGAGCAGGTTGCAAAGGGATATCATTGGGTTAAACGGAATTCAGAGAAAGGGAGAGGATGTAATAACCCTGAAATCTGGCAACTAGCTTTGGGAGTCGGTAAAAAAGCAAGCTGCCGGTCGGTCGATAGTAAAGTCGGTGTCGGGTTTCTCGTCCATAAGGCTGGACTAACTGAAAAGATAAGTAGGGGTAGGAATAATCAAGTAAAGGGCTCCAAAGTGAAAGACATAGAAACAACCGGATTAAAACTTAACTAGTGAGAATTCTAAAAGCATCTTTGTACCAATATGTCCATGAGAGGCCTCAATACTTCATCAGCCTCATGATGAGCGGGTGGCTGTGGAGCACCAGGTGCACCACCTCCACCAACTCTCTGCAGCAGTTCACCAAGTTCTTTCACACTGGCTGTAATACGCGTCTCCAAACTGGAAAGATGAAATTAGTATTTTTTTAAAACCGATAGCTTTATACTCGTACGTTTTGTTTGGTTTGATTAAGTTGTCTGATTGTGATCGTGTTGTCTCATCGATATTAATTTATCAATTAAGTGTATTGTAGTTGTGATATTTGGATGAGCCGTAGAATATTTTAATGATGATGAATTATAACATAACATAAACTCACGCCTATATCCCCGAAGGGGTAGGCAGAGGTGCTAGCACCCACATTTCGCCCGTTTATGTTTAGGTCCCGATGTTGGATGAGTTTGGTTGTTAATTTTGGTTTTACGGGTTTGGTAAAAGTGATAATTGAAAAAATAATATAAAATACTTGTGTAACTCAAAGTTAAGATTTTTTTTATATTTTTTTTGTGCCTAGGCTAACTGTGCTTAGTTTAATATATGTATACAGATTAGTTAACCACGTTATCATATTAGGCGAATAGCCTGCAATGTTAATGTTAAGGAAAAATAATAGTTGTGTGTGAGTATTTTCACAAAACGCAAAATCTCACCTTATAGCAAACATGGATGCGAGTTCATCTAACGTGCTGTTCAGCCTTTGCTGCAGATCGTGCAAAATATCTGCAGCATCACGTTCCAGCTTAGTACCACCCATCGCTTCGAACATTTTCTCCAATTGGACGCGCAGTTGTTGAATGTTGTTCATCAAAATACACGCCTGAAAAAAAAATTACAAAATACTTGAAACAATTGTAAGAAATATATTGTGTGTTATGTAAAACTATATATTTTTTGCGTATTTGTTATATGAAACCTAATAAATATTTCGCTGAGTAAGTGATAACGTTCTCCCAAAAGAAATCATGATCTGTGCAAGTTTAATTGTAAATTTATATCTAGATTGCGGCATTTAAATATAAAATGTAAATACATACCACTCTTTCTTCCTTTAAATGTTCAGGGAATTCCTTCTTCACGATGTCCGCATAAGCCACTAAAACTTTGACGATAGTTTTGGCGAAGCGTTTCATATACCGCTTCCAAATTTCTGGGTCTGGACACTCGAGTTTGGAGACCACATCGAAGCATTGTGTTAGTTGGGTAAACACATCCACCACGGAGTTGCTGAAGAGGGCGTGTTCGCTGGATTTTTGGAACTGAAAATAGATTCGTAATTATAGGTGTCATATAAAAAATACTGCCTAAAAATTATACATATTGTTATTAATGCTGAGACAAGATGGAAAAAAAGGTTAGAGAATTAGAAGAGGCAATAGACTGGCCAAACCTTTATACACCACTAGCTTATAACTACCAGAGAAACTTACTTTATAATATCACACCTATATCCCCGTAGGGGTAGGCAGAGGTGCTAGCGCCCATATTTCACCTGTTTGTATTTAGGTCCCAATGTAATAGGTGGCGAGCCTATTGCCATTAACCGGGCACTTATATATCTATACTAATATTATAAAGAGGAAAGATTTGTACCTATTTTTGTATGTTTGTATGTTTGTAATGAATAGACTCAAAAAGTACTGGGCCGATTTAAACAATTCTTTCACCTCTAAAAGGCTAATATCTAGGAGTAACATAGGCTATATATCATCACGCTACCATACAAGGGAGCGGAGTAATAATCATAAATCTCAATTGATCCGGTAAATTTCTATACATTGGCGCTAATATCGCTAACAATTTCCGTTGTCATGACAGCAAGGAAAAGTAGTATAGAGAGGTAAATAGTGAATCGAGTAGAGTCGTACAACGCGATAATCAACATCCACGCGGGCGGAGCCGCGGACAACAGCTAGTATTGTATATACCTACATATCTTTAATATCCCTAATAAAATAATTCAAATAAAAACGGCATCAACCATATTAACCTACTAATCAATATAACCTATTAATAATCTATTAATTTAACCATCTAATGTATTCTTTATTTTTATCGGTATTTGTGGGTTAGTAAGAAAAACAAACTGTTGACTCTTACCCCGTCTCTCTTGTCTCTATTGAAAGCCCCGTTGAGATATTCGAGTGAGACGTCATCATTTTCGTTGAGCCATTGCATGACAAATGGTTCGAACCACGCTGGATACTCCGGTACAGCCCCACAGTATGGCGGCACGTCCTTGACATAATTTGTGTGGAGCCATTTCACCTGAAAACATAAAAATATGTTAGAACTAATAAAGACTTTCAAACTAAATATGGATAACCAAATTGTAATTTTGGTGCAAATGAAAGCGTCAGTCATGGACCGTAATTTGCAAAAGTCTGAATTCAGAAAATTTAGTGTTATAAGCGATAATGTAAGGGATGGGATACATTGGCATAACTCTTTATGTTATTCCTTAGGATGTTAAAATCACCTTGAAATGTAAATTCATGTAAGCAGACGACTTGCAAAGTCGATGTTGTTCATGCTCTTCTAACGCGTACTTCATATCCACTGCAAACAAGGACCACATCGTAGCTGCCGATAGCTGTAATTGATTAAAAAAATGTTTAACTTTCAAAATTAATTTGATTCCAGGTTCAATTAATTTATTTGCAACTGATTAAGACTACATATTAAGTTCCGGAGGAATCATTGTAACATTTCTAACTTCATTCACTGTTTCAGTAATTTTTTAAATGTCAGCGGCAACATTTTTCACCATGTGGATGACAATGTTCAAATCCCAGTACGGGTCCGTACAGGTACAGTATTCCACCAAGAAAACTTCTATTACTGATTCAAGTCACATCCTAGATATTGCCTTTTTGATTAGAACATGTTTTAACTATTTATATTCTACTATTTTGTTAGTCATGTTGCGTAGTAAGTTCTGGAATTTTTTACCTGTCCAATATTTAATTCCTGTGGAAACTGATTCAGAACCGGAGCATAGCTGTTTCTGTCTTCTTCTATCACAGATACGATAAGCGCTATTAGCTTGTGCCAAAAGTCCACAGAGTCTAATTGTGGTCCATGGTCTGCTGGATCTCTCTTGGCTTCATTTGGATCCACCTGTAGTATGATGATATTAAAATAATCATTTTTATTTGGTTAGTGGTAACTGGGCTGGGTAGGCGTATATGATATTGTCTAAATATTATAATGTTTTATCTGAAATCAAAGGACGATCGAGTTTTGGATGTGAAATTTATCATAATCCAGACATTCAAATAATTAGGTATGCCAGAGTAATTCATGTTACTTGATTCTCAGTCTCGTTGATAAGAAGTACAAGCATTTAAAAACATTCATTTTTTGACGAAAATTATCGAAAAGAATTACCACAAACTACGCAGGATTTAACTTGTTTTGTTGTGAAAATAGAGTTTAAGAAATTTTTTAAGTGCTGTTAATTATGCCTTATTTTCAGTTCTGCGTCATCATCAATAAAATGTTGAAATAAGCCCGATTTGAATGTAACCGAAAACCCGAAAGGGGTTTTTGTCAAACATGTACATCACCTGCTCTAATGATCATATATAAGTATCAATAAATAATAAAATAAAATAAATATGAGAATCAATTTTTTTCTTTCAATTGCAACAATAAAATAGGAGAAAACTTATATATTTAAATAATATAATCAAATGAAGTTCGTGGCGATTGCAGATTGCGGAAGGGAGGGGCGGGCTCTGAGGTCGGGCCAATACATCATACAAAATATTTCCCTGGCCATTCAACGGGGAAACGCTGCTAGCATTATGGGCACGTTTGGTCGAGGGGACAAAAATTTGACTTGATCCACCAGATCGAAAGAAGCATTAACATATTGACATGGTATTGTTTAGTTATAAGAACAATATAATATAACATTTTAAAGTAATATAAATCAAATGCAATAAAAACTTACCTGAAATTCTCTATTGTATAGCTCATAGCAATTTTCAAACAGAAACTGATATGTTGATCTAAGGCATGCCTTCACGCAGTCTTTAACCACGGTACTGGCTCGGGGTGGACTACTGAGCTCCTGGACCTGTAAAGAAAATAAAGGTATATTCATAAAATATTCCTAATTTGTCAACTTTGCAATGATAAATGGCTAATGCTAAAAGGCGTTGTCGCCCCTACTGTTTGAAATTGCCATAGAACTGAAACACAAAACAAGTACCGCACTATAATGATAAACTTTTATGTCTTATTTTGAACACATACGGAAGTATGACATGACAATTTTCGTATTAATGTTTAATGATACTAATGGGGAGGCGATGAAGCAACCATTTAATACACACCTACCCCAAAATTAATGCTTCCTCTATTGTTGCATTGTGTGCTAATGTCAAGGTTCTTTTAAACGAGGGTACGCAAAAGGGAACAAATTTTTATGTTCGACACCATCATAAAAAGCTATAAAAGATTGAAATCGAATTAAAGTCACAAGGTCTTTATTTCTACCTTTATTAACGCCGGTCAATGAATGTAAAAATTGGAATATTTTTACGGCACCAGCTGAGTAATAAAATTCATTTGACTGCTGCGGTCAAGTCAACTTGAATACAACTTTTGAAATAAAAACTTTTTCTGCAAAATTCGTATCGTAATGCAGAATTAAAAGTTATAATTTCTTCGAGTTGGAAGTAAATTTCATTTCATTAATAATCTCTAAGTATTACAAATATGCATAATGAAAGTTTTTACAGTCTTTAACAAAAGCAGAATAAAAGACTTTAACAAAAGCAGAATAAAAACTGGCCATACCTTCATCCTAAAGAACGTAATACTGGTGAGAAGGTCGACTGTAGATTTGAGATCCATGAGCTTCTCGGCACTCGATGCAGGAAAGTTGTTGCGGTACATTGAGAGGTCGATCCGAAGGGAGTTGTGTAACTGATCCAAGAGTTTGACAAACTTCTCTTTCTGAATAAAAATGAGAAGTAAATATTAAATGATTATACTTTTTTAATATTTCCAGGGGCAACTGTAAACTATTATTATAAGCTTACCCCAAAATTGGAGGCTGCAAATCGATCAGAGGCCGATACGGCAGATGAGGCGGTGGTGTGAGCATAATAGGCATTGATGTTAGCGAGCAGAGTAGACATGACAGCGGGTACTCCGGCGCATAAATACTTCGTGGAGAGGCAGTGGAAGTGGCTGAAAGTGGAATACTGAGTTTTAAAGAGTTATTAAAAAAAATTTGTCCAGTAGAAAATAGCCACTGTTTGACAACAATGATAAATATAATATAAATAACATAATTGTTACTTAAGCAAATTTGGAAAACCAAATGGAATATCTTACACACATTGATTTTTAAATTTCCAATTAGCTTAGTTAATTTTAATAATGTAAGTATATTTCGCTTAGGTACTGTTAGTATTACAAAAACTTCGAATTTTAATTTATTGTCAAAGACATTAAAACTTTATCGCTGCATACTTGTAATAGCTTTATTAATTTGGGTACAAAGTAACATTATAAGTGTCAAGGTCACCAATCACTAAATTTACGTTTACAATTAATATGTGTTAAATTAAGTCAGAACTTTTAAGTAAAGAAACTGGCTATAAATCCTAAACATTTTCAATAGCCAGTAATCAGTACCTAATAAGAACTATGTTTACAAATTGTGTCAACAAAGTAGTAGATAGTTGTTAAAGTTACAACTTTGGTAATACATCAATCGTTCTAATCAGCTGTTCTAATCTCTAATTCAAACTTTGAATATCCATCCTGAGTGGTCATCAATCTCAATCTTCAATGTAAAATATGTTTACTTACGTCATTGCTTGATAAATGGCTTCGATTCCGTATCTCATTGCAAACTCATCAACTATTTCTTCGGGTATATCATTGAAGTAGACTTTCCACGCGTCGTCACCTCTTGCTGCTGGCAAAGTGACAGCGCCACCGTTGTCTTCACAAAGATAATGGAATAGGTTCTCATGAAGACAGGTGTACTGTAACAAAAAAAAAGAGAGATTAAAAAACGTAGTACGGAATTATCTATGAGAACATTTGGTCTCACCTATGAGATTATACATGGATATTACGGTCTCGGGGGCGGAATTTACCTACCTAATTATGTTCTTCAATTACTATGTATTGAATATAAACTGTTTATTTCAATTGAAACTAATTCCTAAATGCATTAGCAATTACCCTAACCTTTGCAACAGTATAGGGTGTTAAGAGGCACAAATACAGCAGCCTTGTACAAAATATTTGGATTAAGCTTTCTAGGTCCGATAATGGAGAAAGAATATTACCACTCTATCTCGTCGGAAGGGCAATAGATGACTAACGAAAATTGCAGTAGATATCACTGTGAGAAAAGGAGAAGGAGTGTGGAAACCATAGGCCAAAGTATTCTAACATTGGGAGAGGCCTATGTCCAGCAGTAGACTGCGATAGGCTAATTGGTTAATCGATGCTTTTGTGGAACAAATTTTACTGCAGTTTTCTGCAATAAATTAAGTGGTTCAATAGGGAGGTTTATTTTATACTAGCTGACCCACGCGACTTCGTCTGCGTTACCCCGTTTTTGCAACATTTTTCATTCCTGCTCCGCATTTGTTAGTCGTAGCATGATGTTATATACATATAAACCTTCCTCTTTAACCATTCTATCTATTGATTCAAACCGCATCAAAATCCGTGGCGTAGTTCTAAAGATTTAAGCATACAAAGGGACAAGAAAAATAGGGACAAAGAACGCGACTTTATTTTATACTATGTAGTGATTATGTGTGATATATACGGGTTGATGACTGCCTCTGTGGAGGTAGTGGACGCGACTGCTACACAGGAGGCGCTGGTTCGATCCCCGCTCAGTGCAAATATTTGTATGAGTATGATATCATTGGTCTAAACGTATCTCGGAGAGCACGTCAAGTGTCAAGTCATTGGTCGCGGTTGTTACGGGTAGTTGGAGCCCTAAATAGTCAAACAACTGGTCTAACCGCAATGCTTCGGTATCACCAATGGATTGTGGAGGTCAACTGGCAGTCGCTTCACGGAAAATATAGCCAAACCCGAAGTTATAGTGGTTAAAGTGGACCCCAGATTCCGAGATCAAAGCTTCGGATGTGACTGGGATTGATGTTAGAATAAAGAGTTATTCTTCCTTTTCTTTCTCTTCATACTGATGACCTATGTGGTAATCTTTGTAATTTAAAAATGTTCCCATCCGTCATCACGTACTCACCAAGGATCAAAGTTACAAATTAAAAAAGTTGCTGCTGCAAAAAAAAGTTGGGATATATTTATTCAATTGAATATAGGGCTTTTAAAACAAAATCAAACTCTCATGGGAAATCGTGGAATCCGAAAATAAATTGAATCTCGACATTTGTTCGACCCTGTCTGACAAAAATATTATGAAGATATAAAAAGTAAATGCATATGACTGTTTTATTTGCTTCAAAAAACTGCGTACAGTAGACATAATGTATCTGCCTAATTTCATTTTTGCGCTTCACGCTATGTTATAGGGAAATAAATGGTAATACTCGTAATACAGCTTCCATCTATTGTACATTTTTAGGGTTCCATATTCAAAGTATAAAAACCCTATTACGAAGAGTTTTTTGTATGATGATCTGTTTGTCACATAACTGTATTTCCTTTGAACCGTATTAAACAACTAGTTGAAATCTTCCATGGAGATCGGGTCTCTACACAATACTAGCTAAATAAATAAAGAAGTTTGGAGTTGTAGGTATTTTGTTCTTGTTTCATTTAAAAAACTAAAATTGATGCTTCTTAATCCTCTTTCAAGGAATATTATAAGATTGGAAAATCAATTCGATCAACAACCCATTTCCCAGAATTGGGAATCAGAAAAACTGAATTTCTATTTTCCCAATCCCCGATCAGTGTACAACAGTGTAGAGATGTAATACAATAACATGGATTCCATTATGCTGCGGAAACAGAAGTGTTTCGATATTCGGGATCGGTGGGAAACATTTGCGCGTCAATTCCCAGTGATACGTTATCAAGTTGACATTTCAGTCCGTGACCTGAAAATACTAATAAAATAAACTATATGAAAAAATAACAATTACTTTTAACTGTTGGACAGATTTATGGTGACACTTTTTCAACTATTGGCGTTTTTTCAGTGTATCTTTTCAGGTTCCGTACTGTGTGTTATTTTTTGCTTCTAAACAAGCATACAGCCCACTTCATGGAAAGTGGTTACCGTAGCCTATGGATGTTTCCAACATCAGGGGGCGTTACCCTCGTGCTGCTGCCGACACTACAGAGAGGAGAAGGATAGGTAGGGGAAGGGCTGAAGGTTAAGAAAGTTTCTGTGCTGTCAATGCAGAAAGCAAAGCCAAAATTTATGGTTCACTATACAATAGCATAATACCTAACCATTAAATGTTTTGGCACAATGAATTTGGATTTTTTTTTGCAAATGGATAGTGAACCGTAATTTATCTCTATACAGACACAGCTAATTTACAACTTTATCAGATTATAGTCAATTTAGGTAGTTTCATAAACAAGGGACAGCATCCAAATTACTATCAAAATGTTATATGCATGTATGAATAACCTCCCCGTGGTCATATATCATTATGTCCTGATATAAATCAACGTGTCAGTTTGTTCCTACAATGTGTCTACCGAGTGACTTACGACCTTATTACATTAATGGTGTTACACAGACGTAAACATATTTCACAACTGGATAAACACCGTTTAGTACTTAGATGTATGGGGGTTTTATGATGTTCTACAGGTGAATGATGGGCTCCAAATCAGGCCCTGAGCCCCGAGCTGAAAGCTTCGGAAGCGACTGGACTAACGCAAGGATGATGATGACAATGTTGTAGGAAACATCCTTTTATTGATTTTTTTTCTATTTTTTAAATATTACTATCGAAAATTACTTATACTTCCACTGACCCCTCCAGTTCAGCTCAATGTGATGACCAGACTGACCAGAATTGGAACCCGCGACCGACTCCTTAACCTCTAAGTAACTGACGCTATTTAAAAATCATCATTTTAAATTTTCCAATAATATAAATTATCGCATTCGTTCATCGGCATGAGTTCAAATCATAAAATTAAACATATAATTATGAAAGACTATTTTATACTACCTGGAATTTTGTACTAACGTGCTTTTATGAATCTTTCGTGGAACTTTTTCAACATAAACCAAGAAATAGTCAAGTTAGTCTGACTGTTCTTGACTTACGTAATAGCCATTGGCGCTGACAAAAGTAGCTGCTGTAGTAAATGCTGGGCAAGGTTGCGATACAGAATTTGTATTTTAAATAATAGTTTTAAGAAAATGGTTGTATAATGTACAACATTGTTATTTGAATGTGTTCTTTAGAATAAGCACATTTTTTCTTTATTTCTATTAAAAAATGGGCACTTAGCAATTGGAATCACTATCACTACATAGTATAGAATAAAGTCGCGTTCTCTGCCCCTATTTTTCTTGTCCCTTTGTATGCTTAAATCTTCAAAACTATGCAACGGATTTTGATGCGGTTTGTTTTAATAGATAGAATGGTTAAAGAGGAAGGTTTATATGCATATAACATCATGCTACAACAAACAGGTGCGGAGCAGGAATGAAAAATGTTGCAAAAACGGGGTGACGCAAACGAAGTTGCGCGGGTCAGCTAGTTAATGATAAAACTGCGATACTTGTAAGAAGAACGGTCTTACAAGAAAAACAATGTATTAAAATAAGACCTCATTCCTGCGCCGTTTTGTACATAATCCATTGCATGTTCCTTAATGGCCATAGTTTCCAAAATATAACACTTCTAGCGTCCATTAAAATATTAGTGAAACGAAAGTAAGTAAAGGAAAAGAAACTTGTGTGATGGATCGGAGCGGGTTGGTCACGACAGGCAACATAAAATTTCTGCGACGGGTTACTTGATAAAGGGCTCGAAATATAAGAAAAGTTTGTAGTAAATACATATCACATAAATAGGTAGATGGTTGAATACAGAACAAAAACTAAATTCCATAAAATAAAAACTTCAAAATAACGTACGATGTAGTGAGTTCCTTAAAATAATTATGTGTGTCGATGTTGTAAATTTAAAAGAAGAATCATTAATTAAAAGCAATATATTCTTATATTTATTTAAATATCAGTAGATTTTCCTAATCTAGTTAACACCATTGACTGTACCTAGAAGTAATACAGGAAGAAATTAGGCAATATCAAATTTTGAGAAAATTTCAACAATAATATAATAGGTATAAATTATCATCAAAATGCAAAAGATTTTTTTCAAGATAACTCTCATTTATCGTCAGCGTTTGTACATGTAAATTGGATTACCAAAACCAATTTGTTGTAATGGTCTGGTACTTTGAGCAAATCAGTTTAATGTTAATATGCTCACATGCTTATTTAAGTAGTAGGTATACCTCCTCACACGGTACTAATGTTATTGCATATTGAATTTTTGATGGGGTATTTCACATACGTTCTGAATTGTGTGTTTGAAATATTTTTGAGATTCATTACTTATTCCGAATTTACGTGATTATTTTGAGAATAAGTCATTCTTACTAGTCTTGTTAATCCGAGGATTGTATCACAAAGCCGGGGTCTATTTTTTAAAAGTTCCAGTTTGAACGGCTGAACTTCGATATTTTCCATTATTGTCGGTTTGAGATTTAATACCTAGGTACACGATTTAAGATTATCTTTGCCTGGTAGTCTGAAATTATATAGTTTTTTTACTCTTATAGCTTGAAGTAAGGTATTTTGCTAGTGTATTTCATAATAAAAATATGTCCTTGTATATCTCTCTGCAAGTATGGCCTCTTACTCGCAGTTGAGCCGTTAACAATAGACAGCCTAATAAAAGAAAAAAGGTTGTGATTGTATTATTTTCTGCACTTAACACATCGCTGGTTCTATTGAATATATACAATGTTAAGTATATAAAATATATGAATATTGTTCATACGCAATAAATTTCTTACTTTTTATTTAGGTTATTATTCTGGATGTATTTATATCATCTGTGCGTGTGGTGAGAGATATAGTTTAAAATACAACTAAAGTATAATTATGACATGATACAACAGGCACATTAACTAAATTTTATTGTGTATCACACAATACAAAGGAACAATTGGATAAATTAATTTGATCGATAGTATAATATTTATTTGGAAAATTAGATAATTATTTCATTGGATTAATTTGTTTCATTAAGGTATACTGAAATATTTTATTGCAATAATAAGTGGTAAATGTGCTAATGTAAATGTACTACCTGATGAATGAGTTTGCATGGAGTACCTGATGGAGTATTAATTTTTATCTGTGGAGAGCGCGTATAATAGGCTAGAATTTACAACAAATAATGGAATTATTTTACTAATATCTTTTGAAATATGAGAGATTGAGGTTAAATGTTATTTACTAACAACTTTTGTAATATATTTGTATGTATTCTTAGTTTTAAGGTGTTGTGCCTGAAATAAATGATTATATTTCGACGCTTCATTCTTTGATATAATTAACCAGGTAGTCCCTTATATCTACTAGGCAACATCGCACATTTTTAAGAGATATGAATATGAACATTTGAACGAGTAGGTGCCTACCTACCGTGCTACACTCTTGACAGATACTCATTCCTTATTTGTGCGTGGCAACGTGAGCACGTCTTCAGCAATGCCAAAGCGCAGTGCCGAAGACAAAATAAATCGTTATTATTATTTATTATAATCTAAATCGGTAAAACGTAAAAGTTATCGTCGTATATTTCTTCAGATGCGGAAGAAAACGAAATATGTGAGTACCTACATAATACATTTTATCAACCATTATATTGTGCATTACTCCGTAATAGTTACGCAATTCCATGGAGTGACTTAAACATTCTGTTCTCTGTGCAATCTTCCTATGCGGGTCTCCAACGATGATAATAATAATTTTACGTAAAACAACAAATAATTACTATCGGGGTCCATTGTGAAGGCCCAACGATATTTACATAACCAAACAGTAGTATAAATATTACTATGCCGCAATGCTATAAAAAATATTATATACCCTCCTTTTTTTTTTACTATTTCGTACATTAGAGTAATGAAAGTTTATAATATATTAGGTCAAAAGGACCAGAAATTTCAGAGCTAGCCTCTAATACCTGCCGATAATGCGGTTCCGACCGGATCACAAAAAAGTTACCAACTTTGACTAAAACACCTAATCTTAACGCTCAAACTATCATACGGTGCATTACTCTTTAATAATTAATTAATTCCAAGGCGAGACAATGTTCTGCAGGTAAGGATTGACTGCGGGTCAATATCTGCCTAGCAAATTACATCAGAGGTAGACTGCGAGTCTCACCCGATGATAATAGAACATTTTATTCTCCGCCCAAAGTTCCTACAGGTATGGATTGACTGCGAGTCAATAAATACCTTTCAAATTACATCGGGGTTGACTGCGAGTCTCCAACGATGATAATAATTATTTTACGAAAATCGTAAAATAAAGGAACTTTTAGGATCCAAGGGTCCAAAGGGTCCAAGGGTCAATCCATTGCGAGTACCCAACGATATTTACATAACCAAACAGTAGTATAAATATTACTTTGCCGCAATGCTATAAAAATATTATATACCCTCTTTTTTACTATGTCGTACATAAGAGTAATGAAAATTTATAAAATATTAGGTCAAAAGGACCAGATAATTCCGAGCTAGGCTCTAATACCTGCCGATAATGCGGTTCCGACCGGTTCACAAAAAGTCACCAATTTGACTATAACACCTAATCTTAACACTCAAACTATCATATGGTGCATTACTCTATAATAATTACATAATTCCAAGGCGAGACAATGTTTCTACAGGTAAGGATTGACTGCGGGTCAATATCTGCCTAGCAAATTACATCAGAGGTAGACTGCGAGTCTCACCCGATGATAATAAAACATTATGTTCTCAGCCCAAAGTTCCTACAGGTATGGATTGACTGCGAGTCAATAAATACCTTTCAAATTACATCGGGGTTGACTGCGAGTCTCCAACGATGATAATAATTATTTTACGAAAATCGTAAAATAAGGAACTTTCAGGGTCCAAGGGCCCAAAGGGTCCAAGGGCCCAAGGGTCAATCCATTGCGAGTGCCCAGCGATATTTGCATAACCAAACAGTTGTATAAATATTTCTATGCCGTAATGCTATAGAAATTATTATATAGGTACCCTCTTTTTTACTATTTCGTACATGAGAATAACGAAAATTCGTATATTATCAGGTCAAAAGGACGAGATGATTGAGAGTTCGGCTCCAACACCTATCAATATGTCGATCCGACTGTGACACAATAAATCACCGACTTGACGATAAGACCTAATCTTAAAGCTTGCAATTGCATTAGATGTACCTAATATGGTTAGAAATAGAGATAAAACACTCTTTCTACTCAGCAACAATAACTCGGTTCAGGAATTACCACTATAAATAGGGCAATGGACCTTCTCTTATTAGGCGAAGATAAAATTCAGGCACTAAAGCACCTCAGCAATGGATGCCAGGGGTGCCGTTTGTTAACAGATTTACAGTACCAATTCACACAGTGCCGTACTAAGCTAATTATTACACTCAGAAAACCGGCCTAAGCGTAATCCATGATGCAGAAAGTAGGTAAAATAAAAAAAAAAAAAAAAAAAAACCTCTTTAGAAACCAATAGCAAGCGCCTCTTAACAGCCAGGCCCTTGTCACTACCACCATCAGGGAAACTGGCAAGCTCCTCGCTTCCCACCGAACAAGGGAAGGGGGGGGGGGGGGGAGAAGGGAACCGTCGCCAGGTGTGACGACTGAGAGTTTGCGCAACGTGTTCCCAATGCGAAGGCTGTCTCTCCGAACAAGCCCCGTGCAACGACACAGTAGTAGTTCACATACATGCCTGTTGTATAACTTATTGTTATAATGGCTGACCTAAAGTTGGTAAAATTACAATTGTTCTGAAACAGATCAAGGAGGGCATTCAATTCCATTTCTCAAAGACGTTCAGCAAGTCACTGTTCCTAATAATAATTTCTTACCCATCGATAAACACGTTAATGTATATAGCCATAGATAAGTTATTAGGCTTAAAAAACAATTTCTCCATGTACAGCCACCAAAAACTTCTATCTAGCTACTATTGATTTAAAAGAGGCGTACCTACTAAAACCGATAATCACCTCAAATGTAATTTTTCTTTACGATTTCAATTCGAATCATCTCCAGTGTAAAAACCATCTATGAGTCCATAGAATCCATCTTTACCCTACGGGTTATCAGTCTCTTGGTGCCAACCAAGACCCTCACAAAACTTATGAGATCACGATTTTAGATCCGTGGCATACTTAGACGAAATATTGGGTATAGGAGACAACTATGCTCGGTGTCTAGAAAATATAAACGAAACTCTGTCATTACTAAAAAGGTTAGGCTCCGTTAAAAATTCGATAGAAGTTTATTACACTCACAATAGTCATGTGAAATTTAGCCTTTGTACATGATACGAGAAACCTAACATTACCATTATCTACCTATCGAAAAGCTAAATAACATAGCACAATTAGTTCAAAAGTATTCAACTTTACCACAGTGCATTATACGTGACTTAGCTCAACTAATAGGAGTTAACCTAATGCGACTTGCTATACACGAAAATTCTAGAACGATATTAATGTCTTTTGTAATCGATATACGAAGAGTATGAAACCAAAATCAAACTCCCTCCAGGGTTATTGAAAGACCATAATTGGTGGAGCGAGAACCTCTACATTTATCATATGGCTCTCACTCCCTTTAAATTGGAGATTTACACGGATGCCTCCCGGACAGGGGGGGGCACAGTGTGTAATAGCAGTGGAGCAAGCGAAATGCGTTCAACAAATTACTTAGAGCCTTTAGCCGTCTTCATTGGTTTGAAAAACTTTCATGCGATTGGAGAACAACGGTGTACCTATTATTGCTTTGCGTCGATATTACGACTGCCATAAGCTGCAATTCCCTCATTTAAATGTCCGGGCTCATTTGGCATTGTTGCGAGAAGCGTGATATTTGGATTGTAGCATCTTACGTTAATATACATGAACATAAGCTCACGCTTTTATCCCCGCAGGGGTAGGCAGAGGTGCTAGCACCCACATTTTGCCAGTTTATGTTCAGATCCAAATGTAATAGGTAAAGCCTATTGCCCTTCTCCGGGTACTAAATAAATAAATAGATAAACTTGCGATAAATACACACATAACTTCGAAATTACGTTAATATATTTTTATTTATTTTTTTTATAGCTCCTCACAAAAAAAAAAAAAAAAGACGTAATAGTAAGATAATTACGCGGACTGTGATTAAAGAATAATAAATCCGGACATAGAATGGGAATTATCAAATAATGCATTCAAATACTCTACAGTATGGGACTCGACAATTCCCTTTTGAATCACACCTCACAATGATGATATCCCAATTGATACTAATTTAAATCCGGAGAATATCATTATCAAGTTAGTAAATTCTTCTTGCTCTTTGTACTGCTTATCGCGTACAAACTTGTATTATTAAAATCGGAAATATTCTTTTATTTGGTTTTTCAAACAACGGTATTCGTATCTCGATAACAGACATGATAAAAACTACTGCTTCCGGTCGTGACCAACACTTTTCAAAGATTATATTTTTGTTACAAAAAATAAGTGAACAACCAGTACGGGTCAGTTATGGTTAACATACAAATTACCACATATATCAGTTACCACACAATCAGTCTTAAATAGGTGCTGACAGAAAGCGGCGTTGACACGTGCTGCGTGTCTAGCGCACACAGCACGCCCAGGGCGCCTCGTCAGCCGCGCACTCGCGCGGTCTTTCAGTGGATACTTTAGTAAAACTGCAGAACACATCCAATACATTCGCAAAACTTTATAACTGAACAGTAATTGGTCACGAACATTTCCGCTAATTCGGTATGCTTAGCATAGTGCTACCCACATAGTACCTATGTTATTAGATTAAAATTTGTATTAGTATGTAATTAAATATTTAATTAATTACCTAAGTAAATACGCGTTTTTGTTCTTAATATTCATTATGCTCATATTAAGAGTTTCACTGAAATAAAAATAAAAACTTTCTATGCTACATAACTCTGAAAGTCTACCTGGTTAATTATATCAAAGAATGAAGCGTCGAAATATAATTACTGATCAAGCGAACTTCGCAAGTGAAGTTCGATCATAATTATATGAGACGCTTCATTCGAAGATATAATCTCCCTCCCACCCATTGTACACAAACAGTATTGTTAATATGTTTGATAACTACTGTACCCAAAGCAAGAAAGTTTTACGAGGTTTTTTCCTCTCCTCTCTAAAAAATGAGTATCTGTCAAGAGTGTAGCACGGTAGGTAGGCACCTACTCGTTCAAATGTTCATATTCATATCTCTTAAAAATGTGCGATGTTGCCTAGTAGATATAAGGGACTACCTGGTTAATTATATCTTCGAATGAAGCGTCTCATATAATTATGATCGAACTTCACTTGCGAAGTTCGCTTGATCAGTAATTATTATTATTATAAATCGAGACTCAATAATAATTATAAAAGAATATTACGTAAATTAGACTTTACGACCTACTAGTAATATTCAAGTATTTTTAAATCAGTATCTTTTTATTTTTCTATCAAACATATCTCTCGATGTTCTTGAAGTTCTCCTTTAACAATCTTGATGATTGTGTATA
Source organism: Pelosia muscerda (assembly GCA_963691645.1). NCBI lineage: Eukaryota > Metazoa > Arthropoda > Insecta > Lepidoptera > Erebidae > Pelosia > Pelosia muscerda. The sequence goes on along the minus strand of OY829114.1, from coordinate 10,702,377 downwards.
TATTGCCCTTGCAATGTATCTATAAATCTCTCCAACAAGCTTTATAAAGTGACAAATGGTGATCAATACTCTTCCACGCAATAAATACAACGATTTATTGCAGGTATCCTCATTTTTTCAGCCGATTTATTGCACTATTTATCATGTGGCGTCTTTTTGCGCTATTTACATAGTTCCATAGCATTTTTGAGAAGCTAAATCGTGTTTCCTAACACAAAGTTTACAGTCATAGTATGAAGTTTGGTAGACTAGTTAGTGGTTGACGTTAAATCGCTTACTTTTTATTACTAACATAGTCATGGAACTTACAACGTTAGGGGAGAATAATCTGTAGATAATTACATAAATTGTGGAGTACTGGTTCCATCTCAAGGTTTGCTACTATTAATTCAGTATTTTCAATATAATTAATGAATTAATATTTTTTAAGCAGCTTTGTTTCTAGCAAAATTTTTAATAAGGTCTATTTCAACATCAATGTCGTTTTTAAACTTTTTCACAATTACCCTTATATACTTTTAAAGTACTGGGAGAATGCCTATTGAATAAACTTTTCTAAAGCTAAGCATAAATGTTTCTACTGATTCGAAAGAAAACTTCGTTCAAATAACTCCGTTACCTCTTTTAGAAATATATGAAGCCCTAATAGAAATGTTCATAAATTAAAACTTCACAAACATTTATGTGCAAAAGGATCATTAAAAGTAAACTACTTCTAAAAATTTTTTTTCTTATTCTCTGATGTATACTTGCCCGCCTTGATAGAAATATGGCAAAAATTTATAATCACTTTGTTCGGGTGTATGTGCACCTATATCTTCAGGGCCAAAACCCATCTCACTGGCTAGCCAGGACACCTACCAATTAACAGATGAGACTCTGGGGTCAAACAGCTCGCAAAAGTCTAAATTAAGTTAAGTTTTTATTAGCATTTTATGAGGCTGATAAAACTTGTACTATTGCACCATGTTTCATTACTAAACCTTACGGGTAATACACATGATTAAATAATGAATGCCTTTTGTTATTCCAAGGTGAACCAAATATTAAGTAAAATTGTTTTGTCTGGATAATAAAACATAGGTGCTTCTTTGTTTTATTACCCAGATAAAACAATTATGCAATATTCTTGCTAATGCTTTCGAGGTGATGTGAAGACATTAAAACATCAGCTTTGTTCACCTGGGTAAGTTGAATAAATATATTTTTGTAATTTATTTACAGAATACACTAGTACGTACTGTAGTTGATGATAGTAACCTCAACACGACCTGTTGCATGAGGAAGTAAGGAGAAGTTATTACTGACCCCTGAATAAGCATATCTTATACTTCTAAAGCAATGATAAAGGAGCCACCTGTTATTGCGGGCACTGGCTATATAATATCGCGAGTCATACTCGACAGCGGAAGCTACTTAGAGTGACAGGTCAGCCTTTGTATCGTAAGCTCGTGGTGCCTATAACAGAACTTACATACAATGCACGTAATACTTTACCATATTACTTAAAGTCATACTTTTAGGGTTTGAACCTAATAACTCACGACTGTACTCCACTGAAGTTAATGTCGAAGTTTAGAAGGTATTTGGGGTTCGATAAGTGAAACGACGACTTACTGTACTGGTGGTTTTATTGCGACTGAATATGAAATGTGGAGCTCGGGCGCAGCCCGCACGTAACTTATTGTCTACGTTGCGATAATACAATTTGCTGTGTCCCCACAGTAGCCCCCCTTTTATAAAAAAAAAAATATATTTATATTTATTTTTTAAACATTACAATGTTGAACATATACAAAATAAAAAAAATAACACTGTTTTATTTCCTACTTAACTAACCCTGATGCATTGTTACTTAGCGTTCGTCAACGGCTAATATCCGCGTGAGTCGTAACTTGCGCCGGTGCTGGTTGAATGGTGTGTACCTTTACCACTGGTGGTGGCGCTAACCCAACTACAGCTGCTTCTTTGCGTAGCCACGTCCGCACTCGTCTCCTGCATTGATTTCTGGCGGCCCAAATCACCATTAATCCGAAAAACACCATAATTATCATTAGTGTAATTTCGACGGTGCTGATCCTTTGACCTATAACTTCTGTAGTCACTGATTGGGCCAGTGCTACGTTGTTTTGTGATGGTTTACTCGTCGAGCTACCCATTATAAAACTTATTATTGAAAATGCAGAGTAAAAGAATGTTCCGTTATGCCTGCCGATCAATGTAACAATGCATTGGTTATTACAATAATGTTGTAAACAAAACGCTGGTTCGTTGACCTATGTTCTGATTTGCATAAACGTCTATTTTGCATCGTCGTACAACTACGTATCAAAATAATGTTACGCAAAAAAAAAAAAAAAAAAAAAAAAAAAAAAAAAATGAGACCATAATAAAAACATTTTACACTGTATACATGAAATATTAAAAAAATTACACATGCCATAAACAATATACATGTGCCCCTGAATACAGGAACACCAAGACAAAATAAACTGCAAAGTGTATATATAAAAATTTATGTGAACCCGTAACTGAGTCCTGTCTGCCAGCGCATTAACCGCTGAGCTATAAGTATATAGTTTACCTGGAATGACTCATAAAAACCTTATCGGGCGTTTCGTCACTCTCCCGCTACTTGTGTTGAAACCTCACACGTCACCTCATATCGACTATCGGGTGTGCAAATTTGTTTATATTGTAATCGCCCGTCCGTTTCCGCTAGCAACCTCGCCAACTCCGCGTCAGCTTTTTGTGCCTGCGCTATTTCTGCGAAATTGAGCGACGTTGGGCACACAATAGGCTCTATGCGCGATAACGTATCCGCTACGGGATTATTGTCTCCGCTGATATGCCTTGTCTGTGTTGAATTCGCTAATGAACATGAGCTGCCTAATACGTCTAGGTGTCTCTTTGCCGCATGCCTTTTTTGAAAAAGCGTACGTTAAAGGTTTGTGGTCAGTGTAGATAGTGAACGCTCTACCTTCAACCACATATCTAAAATGTAGTACCGATAAGTAAACTCCTAATGGTTCTCTATCGCAAGTACTGTATTTTAATTGCACGTCACTGAGTTTCTTAGAAAATAACCTAAATGCTTCCAGTGTGTACCGACCTTATTTGCAACACGCCACCTACGCAGTCGTTCGAGGCATCGGTCATAATTGCCATTTCAGCGTTCTCGACCGGATAGCATAACAAAGCAGCGTTCTGTAGGTTGGTTTCGCATTTCGCAAACGATGCTTCCGCCGCTTCAGTCCTTAGAATGAGCGATTTGTCCCCTTGGTTGCTTTCTCCCTGTACCGGAAATGATAAAAACACATCCAATTACTATCCTTCCGTTTCCCAGGTGTGTCTGCCCTATGCGGCCTTGACGTCCATCCTTGCGAACTATCGCTCTGCTCTCGTGTATGTCCACGTTCAATATTGCGGAGCCGCGCGTTGATCCGTGCTATTTCCGCTCTTATTTCCTGTATTTCTGCCGTTTCTGACGATCGACCGGGGTCCGCTGGCTTTATTTCCGATATCTGCGCTGAAGTACCCGTACTCTCCAGGACTTTGTCCGCTATAGTTGCGCTATCCAAGTCCTTGGCGTCCGTGACGGTGAGAATGGCTCTCCCTGCTGTAGGCAGGTGTGCCTGCCACATCATACTCAGCGTATCATCCGGTACTTTTCCGCCTGCTATGTCCCGCATCCGCCGTGACAGCTGTGATGGCCGCTGATCTGCCAGCTCCATCTCTCCGATCTGCTGGATAGCAGTCTTGTTCAGCTTCGTTATCACCAGGTTCTGCTTGGCTGCGTCACTAAGGCGCTGTCCTTCCACGGCGGCTTCGAACTGGACAAACCAGAGTCGCGTTTGGTCTGCCCAGAATCCGTGAAGCCACTGTGATGCTAGATAGGCTACTCTCCCCACTGTCGGCCGTGTCTTCGATCTTGGACTGTGCCGCTGGTGGTGCTTGAGTGGTCTGTTCCGTCGACTTGCGTTATCTCGCATATGCACTATTCCGAACACCCCAAAAAATCACAACTGTTCTAATTATCGGGGTCACCAATTTAGGGTTTGAACCTAATAACTCACGACTGTACTCCACTGAAGTTAATGTCGAAGTTTAGAAGGTATTTGGGGTTCGATAAGTGAAACGACGACTTACTGTACTGGTGGTTTTATTGCGACTGAATATGAAATGTGGAGCTCGGGCGCAGCCCGCACGTAACTTATTGTCTACGTTGCGATAATACAATTTGCTGTGTCCCCACATACTTTATAATAGAATCTTCTATGTAGGTACACAGAACTCCAGACGTGCCTGGACACTTTAAGATCCAATTCTGTGATAAAATAAATCTGTGAAACAGACGTATTAACTAAGTAAATGTTTGTAAATAAACCAAAAAAAAAAAAGAAAACCCCGCTGGGTTTCTTGCCAGACTTTTCAGGTTGGGGCCGCGGTTCGAATCGGTAGTCCATTTGCTGCATTGCTCTTATAAAATATTGTGGGTATAGACATTTTGCAAGTGCCGTTTAGTGCTCAAAAGATTTTTGAAATTTGGATTTTGTGTGCATTATATTCAATTATACATTGCAAACAATTTTTACATTGTGCCGGACATAATACAGGTAACATTTGCCAAAGAACCGGAGTCACATATTCTAAATTTAAAATATCAAGTACCTATATTATTTATTGAGTACTTCATATAATAATTTTCAATTACAAATTCAATACCAGTACCTATGTCAATCAATAAAAATCATTAATCATATAAAATGGAATTGAAATCAGTTAACGAGGAAACTAAAGATATTTCACCACCCCATTTCATTCGAAGGGTAAGAGGGACCAAACGGAAAAATACGCCGAGGATATCACTGGGAGAGAAAGAAATCTTGAAATAAAAGCCGTCTAGACAGCGTGGAAACAGTAAGTCAAACTTTCCAACATTGGGAGAGGCCATATTCAGCATTGGGTAATTGAATGATCGGTTGATTAAATGTATGTATTAACCCATAGAGTTTACCTTTACACTCGTCGTCACTTCATACAATATCAATTTCAATTCGTAAAAGCCCTTTTGGTGCTCACTGTACATTATTATTATAGTGTCACCTGAGAACTTACACCAGTTGCATCTAAAGTATGTACTTACGAGCCCGGATTTCGCACTTCAAATCCTCCTTTCCATGACTTAGTTTGAATAACTTTTACGAGAACGATTTCTATCTCAACTCACCAACTCATCTTACAGTGTTCTTCTTTCGTATTTTCGAGGATGTCGCTCGTCAAATCATTACCTTGCACTACCTCCTCTATTCTTTCACGCTAACTATGACACGCTTATAAACATTATGCTTTTGTTAGAAGCGATGTATTCAGCTAAAGCTAAGAATAATCGGTAGCGGTAGTTTTTTTTTTTTTTTTTTTTTTTTTTTATCTATGGCACGTCAATTTGACTTCACCTCGCCTGATGTTAAGCTGAAGGCAAAGTCCCATGAAAGAGGGTCACCATTGCAAACACGTTCAGTGCTACAATGGTGGCGCTCAGCTTGACGGCCTCATCAGATGCTTTTTCACGCCCCGCTTAAAGGACCCGGGACTGTAGGAAGAAGGAAACACGTGCGCCGGCAAGGAATTCCAGGACTTAATGGTACGGCAGAGAAAAGACTCACCGAACCGCTTGGTTCTTGATGGAATATTCTGTACCGTATGCGAGTGACACCTAAGCCCTGCACGCGTTGTCCTGTGTAGGAAAGGGGAGGGTGGGATTAGATGGAAGAGCTCATCAGAACATTCACCATGGTAGAGACGGTAAAATACTGCCAAGGACGCAACATCTCTACGCATCTGCAAAGGCTCGAGGGACTCTGTGACCTCAGGACTCCCAATAATGCGGACCGCACGTCGCTGCAACCTGTCGAGAGCATCTAATAAGTACTTTGCGGAGCCATCCCAGAGATGCGAGCAGTATTCCACGCAGGAGCGAATTTGTGTCTTATAAAGAAGACACCGCTGCTCCGGCGTGAAAAACGTGAAAAAAGTGAACGTTTCTGCTACGCAGTAGTCGCGGGTTCGATTCCCGCTCATTGCAAATATTTGTGTGCATAAGTTTAAGGTGTAAGGTTAGGCTTAGCTAGGTGTTTCTACGTATAATATGTATGTATTAACAAAAAATATATGTCTAAGTATGTTTATCAGTATTCTAGAACTCATAACACAAGTTGGTTAAGCGTTGCTCACCATGGGTATGGGTGGTTCTGTGTTGATTATTCTTGAATATTTAATTATTATATTTATTTATAATAATAATAATATACTATCTTTCCCCGTATCAACGTTTATTTGGTGGTTAGAGCTGACGAAAGGCATATCTTTATTTAGCCACCTTTTATAAATTTTTTCATTCCACTTTTAATAAGGGTGTTTTAATGTGCCATCATTTCGACAGATTTTTTGAGCCTCTTAGCGAGTTTGGACAACATCTCATTATCTTTAAATTGATGGAAGCTTTTAAGATCTTCATAATTCTTTCTAAGTATTATGTTCTCAAAAAAAAAATATTGATGACGATATTCTATTTTATAATTTCGAGTATTTGAGGGAGATTTAAAATGGTGTTCATGACGATGAGACAAAGGATAACGATGATCTACCTGAGTTTCTTGCTGGTCTCTTCTCAGTAGATCTAACTACAGAACCAGCGAAAGAATCATTTTAAAATGATATATTTACAATTTTATTTATTATAGAAACCGCGTATATAACCTAGTGGTATGGGTAATTGACTGCTGAAACGAGGTCTTGGGTTCGATCCTAGGTTTACTATGGCACACACCAATGACCTTTTGATGCTTTTTGAAGTTATGTGTGTATTTATCACAGGTTTATAAGTGCCCGGTTAATGGCAATAGGCTTGCCACCTATTACGTTGGGACCTAAACATAAACTGGCGAAATGTGGGTGCTAGCACCTCTGTCTACCCCTTTGGGGATAAAAGCGTGAGTTTATGTTATGTTATGTTATCACTACATAGTATAAAATAAAGTCGCGTTTTCTGTCCCTATTTTTCTTGTCCCTTTGTATGCTTAAATCTTCAAAACTATGCAACGGATTCTGATGCGGTTTGTTTTAATAGATAGAATGGTTAAAGAGGAAGGTTTATATGTATACAACATCATGCTAAAACAAACAGGTGCGGAGCAGGAATGAAAAATGTTGCAAAAACGGGGTGACGCAGACGAAGTTGCGCGGGTCAGATATTATGATTTATAATAAACTAATAAATCATAATATTTATGACAAATGTAATTGTAATACTTTGACATTCATAAGTGCTCTTTTTGTGCCTAAACTGAATAAATGAAAAATTGATTCTTTGATTGATGACCAGACAGAGGCAGAGTTTTATTTTGAGTTTGCCTTCGATAGCAGTGACATCGTCAGTGATTTCCGTTAGTCATTTCTTACGACACTCTTCGGATAAGATGGCGTGGTAAGTATTCTTTCTCTGTCACCACACGCATAATATACTGATAATATTAAAGTCTGAATACGAAATAAACAGCTTCAATAATAGCTTTAATATAAGTTGATCATGTCGGACCACATTCGACCTACTTTTGTAACAGCTAATTACTTACATAAACATTTTACGTTAACCGTACTTAAAACTTCCTCCTTCGCGTGCATAACACACATAAACGTGCATAAAATTATAAATCTTATTATCATAATCATATGAACGTTAATAGCATAAAGATACACGAATATATACGCTATTACTTCTCGCGTTCGTATATAATTCGTTTTGGTAGGTCGCACCGATATTGAGGAATCGATTTAATTATAGAGACCCTCTATAAATCAAGGCAAGATAAATTGGTTTCAATGGGTATTACCTACCTTTCTGAAGTAGTAGACCACATAATTTATATGACCTGACCTCACCAAGGAACTACAATGGTCTAGTGTAGGATATTGTTAAATGAGTTTACATTTTTCCAGTACGAAAATGGTGTTGCTGCTGCCTAAATTCTTGTGAGACAGCATTTCGCCTAAAACATTGTTCTCACTAGTTTAAGTGAAAAATTGAAAACCCGTGAGCAATTCTTTCTCTCAACCTCATCGTATCGCTGAAATATCGCAAAAAATTACAAGTGATTTTTTACCTTGAATTATTATTAACTTGCAGAGTTTTTGTGCAGGGACTTATAACTTGACTGACATTAAACTAAAGGTGCAGTATTAGGAATGAAAGCCATCATTATAGACTCCAATATGCCACAATGTTACCCTTCAGCCCGTTGGCCTTGGACCCGTTTAAAGGACCCGAGTTTCTAAAAAGACATAAAAAAATGCCGGCACACGTTTATTTAAAAGTGGTCATTCATTATCATCATTAATAAGTATTTTACTGATTGCAAAGAAGGTAGGTCTGGGTCAGGGCCGCCATTTTAAAACTATTCATTAAAGGTTTAAATAAGAAGGGTAAATTTTAAGTACTGCCGTAGGTACTATCACAATTAATTGAATTCAGCAATTAAGAATGGACATTTATTTAAATAGCCCGAGTAAAGAATGGCTCTAGCTTCGAATTGAAAATGTTAATTTATGTTTTTCCTTTGTAGAAATTCGTTGTTATATAGTACAAATTAACCTTTCATTTATACAATTAGATTACTGGTTATTTTACTTGAAGAGCCTTTTAAATAACTTCCATCAATTGTAATCAAAGGCTAACAACCCTACCACTACCTCTTAAAAGTAATATTACTTCAAATTCAAATAGAGGGGATGTAGTAAGCCTTCTCGAAGAGCGAAACCTATGCTCGGGCCCTCTCCGTGAGAAGCGGCGCTGCTGCCGTGAAATAAATTACTACACCACGACGGCAACCAAAAAATGGCGTCGATTCGACGGAAGAAGAAAAATTTCAAATATACTTTACGTTTGTAATGGGTTGCGGTCTAAAACCGTTATCGTCTATCGAAATTTGTGTACTATAATCTCGTAAGGCAAGTGTAGTGATAGTAAGGCCCCATTGACGTCAACAGCCACATACTCTTACACTAAGACACCTAAGACCCCGTATACCTCGAGACAAGCAGTCAGATAAACACAAGAAAAGAAGTACATCTCATCGTAAGACTAATGGCCGTTGGAGACGTTGAACAACGCTGTGTACAAATTCAAAAGTGATAAAAGTTCAAAAGTGTATCGAAACTTTTATATTATCTGTTACCCGTTTCTGTACCTAATAAATTAAAAATAAAAATAAAATTATTTATACACTGAACTCTTCTAATCTTGTACTTGGTATCGCGTACTAAATCTCTTTCTTCTACATTAAAACAGAAAAAATCTAATCTTTCTACAATTAATTAAAATCAGATTGCTACACCATTAGCTACGAATTGCAGCTACGGTTTACGTAGAGGTTCCGTAGCGGATCGTGTTCATTTGCATTTAATATCAAAATTTAAGTTGTCGTAAAAATTAATATATCACGTGCTCAGGGGGTGAAATATTCAAAATGTATTTTATAACACTGTTGGTTAATGACTGTGAGCACGCATTACTCTACTTCCTATACAGCATACCCTTATTAATTTTCTAAATATAAGGTAAAATTTCTGTTGTGTAAAATAAATTCTTATAGCTATTGCGTAGATAGGAACTACGTGACGTTATATTTGTGTTCAGCAGTGATTTTTTATGCATGAAATAATTAAAAATTTCCTTATCATTATTTTGTTAATACAGACACATTCAAAGCTGTCACTTCTCAGTTCAGGGTCCGCTTTTTCCAATCTAACTCACTACATTGCGGCTGTCATCTGGCCTCCACGACCTATCTATGGATATATATCATATCCAACTACTGTAGTCAGACTAGTTGTTGAGGAAACGAAATGAAGACAATAAAAATCAAAATTACTAGTTAAATAATTTTTTTACAATACCCACGTAGGTTCAAATTTATTTGAATATAGAATAAAATCATTATAAAATCCCTGGCTTAAAAATTTTGATACACTTGATATCAAATAGCCTATAACAGTCCACTGCTGGACATACGCATCTCCCATATGCACCATTTCTCCCGAAGCTCAACTTTCCACATCCAGTCCCATTCTAGCCACCCCTCTGAGGTTGATCATCCTCAAAAGGGTGATCCAGTCATTATCACCAAATATTTTTATTATTAATGATCAAATACCAGACACGTGTCTAACTGCTACTATTGATAATAATTTTCCAAATGAATATACCAGTTACATACCAGCATATCCATACCATATACACAGTTAAGCTCCCTTCCGATCGCGTTTTTTTAATGAACTTGCGTCAGTCGCTAGCACACGCGACCGGTACTCGCTGAACAGTGAACGGAAACTTACAATACTGCGAATAAATACGTTTCGGGTAATTGTTCTCTTTTTAAAAGAAAAATAAGGTTTTTTTACTTGTAAAATCGAAATTTAGCTGAAGAAAAAGAAAACTGAATTAAGTTATACATGTTCCAAACTTTTTAAAGTTTGTATATACCTACTTACTTCATGCATAATAAAATGTCCCCCAGGAGGGTCCCTAGAGGTTTCATGGTTCCATAAATAGAAGGCAATTTGCTAAATCTTAGCATAAAATTGTTTGCTGAAGGGCCAAAGAGTTGGAAAGGTCCCCAAACCGAGCAATTCGTTTAGTATACATTTGGCCTAGATCCTAGAGCCGTAGAAAGATCTAGATCCCTCTATAGTTCCGCATTATATGCCTGTTAATTAAATTACTAGAATAAGTACTCATATATATAGATATTTATGATGTTCAATTCTACATATAAATACATATATACACATATATGTACGTACGCATGGTCCAGATACTTATGAAATGTTACATAATGTAGATTCATTTCTAACACAAGTCGTCTTTTCCCATACTTTGCTTAGACTTAATTTTCATATCAAAATGTTTTATTATGTTATTATATAGCCTTATAATTCTCAGAATACCGCACCTCATTTGATATCAAAATACGCCAAGATACATTTCCGCCGCGAAAAGGCGCACGTTCTGCTGAAAAATTCCCATTTATCTCAAAAAGCCACTCAACGGTTATTGCTTATGTAATATATGTACGAAATATATTGGATATGTGTAGATATGTAAGTGTTCCGGAATCTTCATGTAAGGTAATCAAAATCCTTATCGCGTACGAAGCTTGGCTGGCACCTGCTACAACATCAAAGAGGACGAACGGGGAATCGGTGGATTGCTTTATTTGAATTCGTATTGATAGACTAGCATTTTACGTTTGGTTTCTTTATGATTCGTCAGGTGAACAAAATTTGTGGTGAATTTTGAGTGATGAGTGTTTAGAACTATGCAAAATATTAAAGTAAAGATTGAAAACGATTGAAAATGGACAGTTATTATTATTATAATATTTTGTTTTTCTACACACTTGAAGTCAACTATGCCACTAAAACCGGCTGTAGTGTACAATACATAATAATGTCTAGTCGCAGTAGTTCGGTTACTGACCCGGTTGTAGTCAAATTGCATCGACCTGTTGCTAGTAATATGTAGTGGATAATGGAGGACAGTATATGATATGTTCTTTATGTGTGTGTAGTAGTTGTACAGTGGGTAGACCGGTTGACAAACAAAATATAATAAAAGTTACATATTTTATATGAAAATGTGATTGAATATGTGTGACATTTTCAGTTATGAGAAATTTATATTCAGATTATTTATATTGATGATTGATGGCACGTGGTGAAACTTATTGTTTTATGTTATTGATAACACATTTGTACTTCACCACTATATTTATTATTGTAACTATCCGGTTTCACCTTGCGGTATTCTCAAAGGTTTACATTCTGAACTATCCAGGATAGGTACAATAATAAATATAGTGAAGAAGTATAAGTGTGTCAATATCAATAATGTAAAACTTCTTTTCAGATTATAAAGGTCGTTGCACTTGAGACAACAGAAAATATACGATACTTTGAAGATGATGTTATCCTTAGGGATAACACGGGCTTTGTGATATCGAGTGAAGGTCTAAAGCTTACAAAGGCTATCTTACATCACGATATCTGTAAACTTTTAGTACTTGCTTTTACAACGTGGCTTTGAGCTTTATTGCCAGATTTTTCACACGGGATATCCAATGGTCTTAAAAAACTGGCACAGAAATGTAAATAAAGAGGTTTAACACCCCCGCCAGTTAAGGTGGTTATCTCGAATTCACACGTCTTTGGGTTTTAAGTTACTGGAGGTGAGATAGTAGTCAATTTAGGTATCCCTCGCATCCAAGCAGACCCGGGGCCATCTCTGTCGAGATGTAGGGACCACGGTGTCCCCGTCTAGACCCCGGGTATGGGGCAGCGCGATCTGCGCGGCTACCGTGACCTGCTTCTGCTAGGGTGACAGGCAGCTAGACCCGTCACCCCCTGCGTTCATGGGGGACGGAGGTCATTCTGTGACATACTGCATAATCCTTAAGATTTAAATGTCTGAATTTTCTTAATATTTAAATAAATGCTGACCCTGCTTCTTCGATGATATTCAACATTTTTCTAATAAAATCTGGTTTATGATTATTTAAAAAAATTCCAGTAGAATAAAAATCACGATTGAGTTACAATAGTTCGGTCATCAAAAAAAAATCGAAACAAAAATAAGTCTGTGTCAGTGTTACTGTATCCATCGAAAAATTCATTAATTATTCTCTTTAACAAGATAATTACAGGAAATTTAATATACTTGTAAAAACTTTTAACAGCCTCTTTGACAAGGAATTACGGAAATGAGAAAAGCTTTAAAAGAAACTGTAGTTCGTGTACTAACTCTCAGATCCTGCTAATTTACTGAATATTGTAGAATATTTCAAACTACAAAATAATATCGTGGGTACAGGGGCGTATCAGAAAGGGGTAGTTTAGCCGCGTATATGGATGTTTCTAGATATTAGTCGAAATCAACGTGGATGACAATTTACACGCCAAACATTCTGATTGGTAGAAAAAGAGCTATAGCTCTTTATTTGGAGTCGGACTCGTGCTTTATCTAGGTTCTCCACCTGGGTGAAGCTCCAACTAATACGGTCAAGTGATTAAGAAAAATACGTCATTTATTGGAAACAAAAGAATTAATTTTAATGCATCTTTTACAAATTCCTGCTTTATTATTATTGTACTTACATTCAAATCTTTTCTATTAAATAATTGTTCAGATCATTTGAACCGTATTAGTGAAGACCACTTAACTGCATCACTGTTTAGTAACATCATCAGTTTAAGCACTAGATACTATTAGTATCTGTGCTTCACTCAGGTGAACAGCCTAGGTTTTGTCCACACTTAGAGAGAATCAAATATAAAATAAAAGGGGATGGATTATCTAGTAATTCATTGTTCTTAATCAGCGCGTACTGTCTGACTCACCTATATTTTTAGATAATCACTAAAACATAACCACTTTCTGGTAAACGATTACACTGGGTTTTATGTACTTATCACGTTCTAAAACAGCAATAATTAAACTTAATTTTAATTTTACAAAACACCCTAGTTTCACCAATTTCTCTAGTTGAAAATTTCAATACTCTTCTACGCTTGAAATGGGTCAACACAGGAAAAATATTTAGGTACGAAAATCTGAAGTCACATATTTTGAAATCGTATATTCGTATACAACCAGGATAACAGTTGGCACAGGTAGATAATGTTATTGCGACAGAACTCCCTTTGATCGCTTAACGAAATACTTTGGGAATCCAATATCTTGTCCATGCTATACAACATTCGAAAAATATCTTGCTTTGACATTTTCCTTGATCTCGCCTTATTAAAAAGAAATATTTCCTGTCAAATCTGCAGAACGTAATTTAGGATTAAAATGTAATAGCAATCCGCTTTCGGTTTAAGGCCGTATAAACTTAGAACCTCGATTTCTCCTGACTTATTTTCATAAATTTTTTTGGTTTTTTTACCCTAGTCATCATTCCCTGAACCTTTTTCCCAACTCAGTTGGGGTCGGCTTTCCAGTCTAACTGTGATGCGGCTGAACTTCGATATTTTCCGTGAAGCGACTGCCATCTGACCTCCACAACCAATGGTCTAATGACCAATGGCGATATCGAAGTTCCAAGTTAGGCTGGTTGGACTTTTGAGGGCTCCAACTACCCGTAACGACTGCCATAGATGTTTGTATGGCAACCGGGACCGACAGCTTAATGTGCTCTCCGAGGCACTTATAAACCTGCGATAAATACACACATAACTTCGAAAAGCATCGAAAAGTCATTGGTGTGTGCAGTGGTAAACCTGGGATCGAACTCGAGACCTCGTCTCAGCAGTCCATTACCCATACCACTAGGCTACCGCGGCTCTTACCCTCGTTTTTTTACCCTAGTATTAGTAGAGATAAGTGGAAATGAATTCCACTCGTCCCAACCAGTGACAGTGTGATAGGGAAGAGTGGAAAAGAATTCCACTAGGAGGGACAACGTGGTAGGTATAAGTGGAACAGCCCATCCATTATGGATCTAGTGAGATTTTTTTTCTTCGTAGATCTGTTTTTTAATAAACTAGATCTAGTGAGAACGATCCCTCTTAGTAGATCCCTTGATCAGATCCCATTATGGATCTAGTTTATTTTTTTATCTCAGTAGATCTACTTTTTATAAACTGGATCTAGTGAGAATTATTGTTGGCAATAAATCCATTTTAAATATATTTTAAAATAAATAGGATCTTATGACACGGATCTATATTTCAGTAGATCCATGCTGTCAAAACTGGATCTATGGAGAGAAAAATATCTCACTAGATCCATAATGGATCTGGTCAATAGATCTTTTGAGAGTGATCGTTCTCACCAGATCCAGTTTATTAAAAACAGATCTATGGAGAAAAAAAAATCTCACTAGATCCATAATGGATCTGGTCAATGGATCTACTGAGATTGATCCTCATTTGTTGTGTAACAGTCGTGTATTAACAGTGTACTACTATTCGGTTTGATCTATTCCTCAATGTCGTCTCTCGGATACAGAAGCATTAATTAATTTATAGAAACTCAAATAGAGATGGCAAATTTTGAATTAACTCTGACATGAGGCTTCTTACATTATATTATCGTTATATTATATATAGTTATATTACTTTATGTTTCATTTCGGCAACGTTACATAGACTAAAGACTTGGTTAAAGAAAATTAGCCAATAGTAGCTTATACTTACCTATGTATTTTTTTATCGTGGGCAAAATCCCCACGGATACCACCTCCATTATAATTGGTTGAAGTGATCATGTTGGACTTAAATCTACTTAAACGCTCGCCGTCTATGGATTGTTGAATGCCAGAGGTAAGATAATACAAGTCATATCTCTCGCATCCGGACAGACCCGGGTAACTCTCACTGAAATGGTATCCCCATTTAGCCCCAGAAAACGGGGAAATGCACTTTGAGCCGCTGCCGCGGTAAATAGATATATATTAAGTTTAATAAAATAAGTTTCGACTCCAAATGGCACAAATTTATAATTCCTTTATAAGCAGCAGCGGAACCAGATATTACAGTAAGGGGAATGGTTTTATTAAGTGTTCACTTACCATAAATGCCACTTATCGTCGTAAAGTTAAGTAACATACAAGGATTAAATTGCGCATACTTAACCTTATTATACAGGCACAGGGCTCTCATACCGCCATATTTAAATTCTGTTTAGAATTAATAGGTTTAGCAAGATTTGGAAAGTTTCAATGACTTCAGATAGATGAGGCCCACTATTCATGCGTATAACGATGAGAATGTATATTATCACAAAAAAATTAATATTATCACTTAATTTTCCGTACCGTTTCATGCTAGTATAGTTAAAGGCATAGAAATGAATACGGCAAATACGAAATTGAAATGTTGCTGTTAGACGCAATATCTTGCAAAAGATTATGGTAATATTCTCAAAAGGAATAATAGAAAGCACAATTACGAAGGAAAAGGGAAAAAATTAACAAAAAGTAAAAAATAAAGTATAATTAAATTTATATTCAGTCGCGGTTACTAAATTTCTCATTATCTTATCTTATGTTATTGGGGTGCGTGCTCTGGAGCTTTCGCGGACACTTCGACCCTATTGGATCCTTTGTGTCGACCCCATCCTGGCTCCTAGGTTAGAGGAGGGATAGCCCTCTCTATCAGGGTGGCCACTCCTCTTAATCGCAGGTGCATGTAATCCTCTGGTTTGGGGTATCCCCTCCCGAGTAGATCCATTCGATGTCTTCCTAAGGCGTGGCACTCGCACAGTATGTGCTTCATCGTTTCCACGTCCTCCTTGCAGTGTCTGCATGTTTCTTCATTTATGATACCAATCTTGCTCAAAGTGTATTTTGTGCAGTAGTGGCCAGTAAACGCTCCTATTATTTTCCGGATTCTGTCCCTGCTGAGATTAATTATTTTCTCGCTCAGCCTTCCCAATTCATTGCTTAAGAATTCCTTCGAATGTGTTAGGCCTGGTTTGGTCCTCCATTCCTTAAGCTGCCTCTTTTTGGCCTGCTCTAGAATAGCCCTTTTGAATGTGGCTACGGGGAGTCCAACGAATGGTTCGGGACCTGTAGGTATTTTAGCAGATCCCTGTCTGGCTAGATGGTCTGCTTTTTCATTTCCTTCAATCCCCTCATGACCGGGGACCCAGACGAGCCTTAATCTGTTGGCTCTTCCAACCTTGTTTAGGCTTCTTATGCAATTCAGTGTTATTTCTGAATGTACCTTTGGAGAGCTTAGCGCTTTAATGGCTGCTTGGCTGTCACTGAGAATATAAATTTCCTTTCCATGAGTTTCTCTATTTATAATCTCCTGAGCGCATTCAATAATAGCGTACACCTCCGTTTGGAATACGGAGGCGTATCTGCCGAGACTGACGCTGATGTCGCAATTTTTTGCGTGTACACCTGCTCCTGTGCCATCTAGTGTCTTAGAGCCATCGGTATACCAGATTTGTCTATTACCTTGATCGGTTCTGAGACCTTGTTTCCATTCCTGTCTGGTAGGAATTGTTACCTTGTAGTTCCTAATTTCTCATTACTTTGATATCTGAAATGGTAGATTAACTATTTTGGTCGTCATATCATAAAATATTTTGTCGTCGAAATGTCAAGTATGACTGTAGCAGTACGAGTATAGACTTATTTAATGTTTCCCAATTACTTAGACTCAACCTTTATACTCACGAAAGGTCGAAGCAACACGAGTCGTCTAAATTTGTCAGTCGCGTCTTTCTCTATTTTCTATTATAACGGTACAAATTTGTTATGCGAATTTTGGAATCACACGTCGACGCATGATTCCATATATAACAGGTATACGCGTAAGTCATTATTATTCCCATGCAACTACATCACGCCTTCCCTCAATGCAGCTTGCGAAGTGAGCAACAGTCGGTCCAGGCGATTAGCAGCCGAACCGCCAGACTATTTGGACTTTGTCGAGCATGACCACTTTCTGCATCTAATTTGCATCAAACTCGCCCGTGAAAGTCAAACAAGTCTTTAGATATGTTCTTTGGTTTATTTATTCAAAGCAGATCTCAATATTCTATGTAAATATGTAAGCATTCATATGTCATTTTAGCCAAATATAAGCTATTTATATGCCTTCTACATAGCAACCATAATATAGCTTTATCGTTATCATTTTATATCGAAACTTTTACAAAAATGTAAGCGAATAAAGACAGTTTGCACATATTAATAGCCCATTGATACACAGCATAATACAGTTATGAGCAATCATGAAACTGAAACGGGGAAAAATATGTTATTTTTCGTATCAAAAAATAAGTGTAAATATTTGCTGGGGAAAAGATTCAACAAAAAGAGGAGACAAACGAGCTCATATGTATAAATGTAACAAGGGATTATTAAAAAACAACATTCGCAATTTACATTTTGATTTCGCGCTGAAAACAAAAAAGATTTTTATCACGTTCATATCAAACTAGCACGTTTTCGTTATATTGTGGCATGCCTATGATAAAAATTATTTTTGGAACAGGCTACGAATACAAATTTTGTAGAACAACAAAGATTACATATTTTTTACATGGTACGTGTTTCATTGCTTGTTTTGTAATGAACTAGAATAGTTTGTCTGGAACGTAAGGGTGATTTTCTTTTCTTTAAAAAGGCTTTACTGTTTGGTACATTTATATTTCTTTACTGTAGCTTTGTATCTACAGATGATAATGAGTTAGGCTTTGATTAGTTGTTTTATGTTCATCACAATCTCCGAATGTGCGCTATCCTTCTGGCTAGGGAGCGTCCTATCTTCCTTTTGCCTTCTCGCGGTCTCCACTTAGTGACTCGTTTACTCCAGAGGCCATCGGTTCTATGACAAAGTACCTATTTGGCTGCAAGACCTTCCTAAACATCGGGTAACCAATTAAATTATTACCAGACATTCCAAAATAATGTATTTATTCACAAGACGACATAGTACGGTTCATAAAATGTGGTGTATGGTTCTTCCAACAATTTAATTATTGTTCAGGAAATTAAGGTACATTAATTTTTGAGCCCCGTAGCGCCTACAAATTTATCTCTAACCGGATTATAGCTAGCAGAGTGGAAACTTGTATACCTCTGTCTGTTAAATAAATAATAGGATTGTCGCAGGACTCTCACTCTTTCGTGTTTATTGTCAACAACATTGTGTGTTCTAACTGATCCAGATGAATATCAAAATTATTTTCATAGGTAGAAGACGGAAAGACCTTAATTTCAGATCGGAAAAATATTTGAGGGAAGAGTTTCGTTGGTTGAAAATGGAATACGCCAAAATTTTATAACTAAAACAGGCATGCCGATACAACATAGCATAACATAATATAACATAAACGCACGCTTATATTCCCAAAGGGGTGGGCAGAGGTGCTAGCACCTACATTTCGCCAGTTTATGTTTACGTCCCAATGTAATATGTGGCGAGCCTATTGCCATTAACCGGGCACTTATAAACCTGCGACAAAATACACACATAACTTCGAAAAGCATCGAAAAGTCATTGGTGTGTGTGTATGGTAAAACTTGGGATCGAACCCGAGACCTCATCTCAGCAGTCCATTACCCATACAAATAGACATATTTACTCATGAGAATATTTTAATTCAGGGGACACTCAATAAAATTCAAGAAGAAGTTCTAGAATAAACAGAAACAGCCTTATCCTAAGTCACCTTGTACGACACTGCATGGGAAGAAATCGGCTGGCCCAATTTCTTCTTTGCCGGGAACTACGCGGCATCGTTTATTATACTCTGTAGATACAAAGTTCGGGTCTAAATTATGCTACGTAGTATCTCCTAAGTAATAAAATAAAATGAAGATTATAGACACAAATAAATTTACTGTATTTATTTTCCCTCAAATGCCACAGTGATATTTTCCTTGAAACCGAGTGTAGTTAATGGAGTGTCAATAATTGTTAAGCGATCAGCACGCGATGGACTAGCGGTACTTTTATTATAGTCCCACTAATGTGTATAGTGGGCACTTGATTTAGTGTCATCATAAAAATAAGTCTCGGCTTAAATAGGGCGGATTCTTTTTCTGTTTATGTACGGTAGAAGGCTCAGTACAAATTAGGGGATGGTCTTTTAATAAAAAATGTTTTAGTGAGATTACTGCAGTCTTTCATAGTGTATGTGAGGAAAATTCTAAGGACGGCTTTTTTGTTCAAACTATTTGATAAGAGGTAGGGTATATTGATATTATTTTTATGGGGAGTTTAAGTTAAATTTGTTGTGAAGTATCATCATCGTCACCAGTCCACGGCAGTCCACTGCTGGACTTAGGCCGGTCTTCGACTGGCGTCCTCCACTCCCTATCAGCTACTCTACCCAACGGTTATCGATCCAACGGCAGATACGACCAGCCCACTACATTTTATCTTGCTAATATTATTACCAATAGATCATATATAAATAAAACTTACCTATTTACAAGAATGACTACACGCTATCTTCAGTTAGTTAACAAGCTGAGCCCACAACCATTCCTGTTTTTATGCGCTTATATACCCCTACATGTAAGGCCTGAGAAGGTATCATCATTTCAATGGCATACTTTGCCACGTAAAAACACCCATAAGGAAAAAGTAAGGCGTTCCATTAATTTTGCAGGCCGACACGACGAGATAACGTGAAAGTACTTGCGGAAAAATAACTAATCTCATATTGAATGGTAGAATGTATGTTTCATTAATCAAATTTTGTTTAGTGCTCATATACAGTAGAATATCTAGAGCAGATTGCGTAAACTAATGCACATGATAATCTAATATATGGAAATCAATATTTTGTTTGTTCGTATTTACGGATTGCCGGTCGTACCGGGTGTATCACGATAATACTGTTATAATGAATTACTTGTAGTTCAAATTCATAATCAAGATTTATTTGCGAATACAGATACAAATTACAGTATGAAATTGGTTTAAAGTAATCATCATCGTCTCTCTGACTGCTTCGACAGATGATAGAAGGTAATCAGAAGTCAGAGAATATACTAATTTGGGATTAATTCATTCATCGCACGAGTACAATACCTACAATATTTTGCTGTCAAAACATCAGGCATCAAAATTTTGGTAGTAGGTATAAAGAATTTTTTTTCAAAACAACAATATTGTTATAAGATTAACGAGCAGTATCGTAGCTGATTCAATATTTTTACTGGTCGCTAATTGGGGCCATTTATATCTTTTTTTATTTCATCTTTTAAAATGTTATTAATTCGTTTTGGGTTTTATTCCATTTTTATTATCAAAAGAAAGTAATAAAGGACGATGTGTTTGTAAGTTTAAGACTTTTTTAATAGATTACAATGTACAGTGCAAACATGCATGAATATTTTTATTGGGCTGGGTGTTTTTATGAACGATATATATTATGTACATATTTACAAATAAATGTATATACGTTATTCCGCATTCTAGGGGACTTAGTTATCATGGTTCTAGGTGGCATTATGTATATTATTGTCCTAGAAAATTTATTTATTAATATTATTAAAAAAACATTTATGATAAATAATTTTAGCATTTGTGTTTTGAGAATGAGTACGGCAGGCACGTGGAGCGTCCACGTGCCTTAGGTAAGCATTTTTTAATAATTGTAAAGGTACTTATTTTGAGACATAGTAAATTATCTGACTTTATGTTCAATTATTATTATTTTTTCTCCCTAATGGTTGGTGATAATTCCATAGCTTTAAACACTTGTCATGCCAAAATATCTTTCATTCATTATCAACAGAAAGAAACGTCAGCAAAAAGAAGATATAGAAAAAAGAACAAGGCAGGTATGGGCGCCTCCCATATTATTTCATCGATATTTAGTACGAGGGTGATTCTCCCCCGGTCCAATCAGCTCATTCGTGGTAGGAAAATCATATCTCTACCTCCATTCCACTTTAACAGTCAAAGCACGTAACCATTATGTCTCTGACAGAACAATACATTTGTCAGACAATGGCTATTAAATATTTCCTCTCTGTACAATAACTGGTTCGACGTTTTCCTCAAAGATATTAAAGTAGGTATATTTTCTTGTCCAAAATTTTCAATTGTGTTCTTTGTAATGATTCAAACTTTTATTTCTATTACGTTTATGTTTTATAAACATCATTTTTTCAAGAGGCACACACACACACGGACGCATTTCCGTGGCGTGGCGGTAGTGAACGCGACTGCTACGCAGGAGGCGTGGGTTCGATTTCCGCTCAGTGCAAATATTTGCATTGGTCTGGGTGTTTCTATGTAGGTATAATATGTATGTATTTACAAAAAAAGTATCTAAGTATGGTTATCAGCATTCTAGAACCCATAACACAAGCTAGTTAAACTATGCTTACCATGGGTCTAGGTGGCGTTGTGTAGATTGTCCTAGAATATATATGTATGTATTTCTTATTTCTGGTGCATGATCCTCGAAGGTGTATAAAGAGACTATGTCAATGATCTTCGATTAAATAAATAAAATTCAGAGGCTAAACTAACATCCTCCTGTATATTAAGTTGGTTAAAATAGATGTGTATAAACTAATACTTGAAAATAATAACTACAAGCAACGATATGCTTACGTCAAGAGCAAGCACGAGCGCAATCGAGATCTTGTACGGTCACCTGCACTGCCCCCGATGGTTGAAAAGGCGCATCTAACATTTTTTCCGTATTTGAGTTACATATATTGCCGGAATCAGGAAAAAAAGGCGCATTTACCTGTATTTTTAATATTTTTCTATCTTGCTTAGGTGCGATTTTAGCACAACCAAATAAGCAGCTTCTGCATACATTCTTACCACCATTTGAAGATAAAAAGACGAATTTAGCTAAAACTTAGTTGAAGAGTCGCATTTATGTAGATATGCCCTTATGCCTTGCATATTTTATTTGAGTTAGGTAATTTAAAAGACGCATAATTTGACACTATTTCTAAGAGGAAATTAATAAGGCGCAAGTAACCATTTGCGCCTAACGCACTAATTGGAAACTGCTTTCACACTAAGAAAGAAAGTCTCCATCTACTGACTTGCGCCCTTTCTACTTCGTAACCTTTTTTTTGCCCAGGCGCATTTGTCATAAACGTCTTAATACCTTATGTTACGAAAGAATAGTACCGATGATACTTAATTAAAAAGACGCAAGTAAGCAGAAACGCCCTTGTCACTTATTACCATCAATCTAGCGCGGGGGTGCACGGGGTTTGATTTGTACGGCGATGACGATTTCCTGTGTCAGTTGCGCCCGAGCTACCTACTGTGGGAGTGAGGACGACGTGTCGCCCGGGTGCACAATTTTTCGTTGTGTGATTTATCACAAGGTAAGCGTCTAATTTTTATTGCAATACTAGCTTCTGTCCGCGGCTTTGTACACGTTAATTATATAAAAAAGTTGCCTATGTTATTCTAGGTCCACTTTTTTATGTGTACAAGTAGGATACGATGGGATGTTTTATCGTCATCTTTTATTTTCGTTTGAGACGAGTAAAATTACGGCGAGCACGCAGGAGTTCGATTGCGGATTCGATTCCCGCCTTCGGGCAAATGTTTGTACGATCTGCAAATATTTGTTCCGGGTGTTCTGGATATTTTCTGTGTACCTACCTATAATAAAAAATATCTATCTATGTGATCCCTCCACATATTGCATTCAGTATATCAGTTAACTAGTACCCATAAACAAGTTCTGCTCAGCTTGGGGCTAAATGATGTTGTGTGGATTGTCCAGCATTATTTATTGTAACCGAAATAGTGTGATCGACTCCGACTCAGACAACGATATCATAGAAAATTCACAAGAAAACAACATTCGCGTATCTGAGTCACCTGAACATTTTGAGCCTGAAGCCCAGACTGACCAGATTTCTGAAAATGTAACCCAACTCACCAAGAAAGGAACTGCACGTAAACGCAAACATTATGTCATTTCATTGGAAGAGCGTACGAAAACGAAGAAAGTTTTAAAGAATAATTCCCAGTATTACGTTATACCAGGTTGTGGCGAAAAATGTAAATTTCATTTCATTTCATTTTTCTTTAATAAATACTTGACCCTGTCGATAGTGTTTTCTTTTTTGATAAAAAATTATTAGAGTACCTACTTATTAACAGCAAAACACATTTACTGAACATTTATAGGATTAATTAGATAACTGTATATACTTTTTACCTTAACCAAGGATTATCTACATAGTTTTTAATACTTATGCAAATAGGCGGATATAACTAAATGCGCCCTTTTTTAGAAATTATAAGTATAGGGATATGATATGACACTCAGCGTTCTAGATTTATAGGGCGCATCTGGCTATTTACGTCTATTTAATTAAGGACCTAGTATTTTTCCCCAATTTTTATACTAAGATGAAATAGTTTTTGGTTATTTTTAATTAAATAATTTAAAAATATTTTTATTTTTATTAACCGCATTTAAAGACTATTATCGCAGCTATTATTTTCAATTCTTAATATGTAATTATTTTGATTTACCCAAAGACAGCTAAAGATTTTCTGATTGAGTAATTAAAACATTTTTTTCTCGGTTTTGTCTTATTGGTACATGCGCCTTTTCAACTATCGGGGGCAGTGCAATAATATGTATACACTTTGGAACCTTGTCACAATAATAAATGACAGGTCAACATTATGACATGAGACGGTAAAATTCGACACGTTTAATGCGAAAAAGTTCTGAAACGTATACATATTATTGCAGGGGAATAGGGTAATATACGACTTTTGTCATGCGGTATATTTTTGACATTGTGATAGTAATGTACAGCATATAATTATTATTATTATTTTAATTACATAATTTCAGATTTTAATTGCAAGTGACATAAAACTCGGTTACGTAAACCGCTCTAAAGAGGACGTCTATGCGAGGATATCGAGTTTTAATCAATTTAGAGAATTAATAACTTTGTGATACGTAATCAATACTGCTTCATCACAAGATTTAATTATAAAGTTCTTCATGATATTCTTGGAAGGTTACGTGAATATTGAATTAATCAGTTTTAAGCGGATTGTATCGCGATTTATATGTTATATTACTGCACAAAAGTAAACGAATCGTCAAGCTGAAGGTGAAAAAAGTAAAAGTAACGAAATAAATATATACCTAATACAAATATATTCGAAAAGAATTCATTAATAAGTGGTTATATTCAATATACCGTTCATAATAAGATTATTGTCTATATCTATAAGTGGAGGAAAGATGGCAGTTGCTTCAAGAAAATACCTAAATTCAGCCGCCAACGCAGTTAAACTAGATAAGCAAACTTTAGACTCTGAGGTGAGGAATTAACGCGACGATGATGATGATAATAATTCCTATTAAAAACCTCGTGTGTATAATCAAATATAATCATTAACATACATCTGAATTATACACCCATACACTATTTTAACGTAAGAGACAACACAACATAACTCCCGACATAAACGTGCGTACTACGTACACTGAAATGCTTTTAACAATGTACAAAGATATTTGACGTTGTTGTATTGTATATACGCGTACACTATACAACACGACGTACACTAACCTTGCTTTCTTACACAATAGTTATCAAGTCTATTATGTTAAAATAATGTGCCGTGACTGTCATACTGAATTTCGAAGCTCAAAATAGCGATGAACTGTAGCCCTAAAGAACAGAAACGCGACTCACGGTAGTGCGAAAGTGCGCCACATCGATACCCATAATTTCGAATGTTTTCCACCGCGAAGCACGGTAGTGCGAAAGTATTCCACATCGATTCACACATTGTCGAATGTATTGCAGCGCGATGCACGTCTGTGCGAAAGTCTAGTAAAGGGCATGCTACTTCTTGCATTACACAGAAATGTTTGCTGTAAATCGATGATTGACGAATCGATGTTTTGTGTGAGTGTGTTAAGTTATATATTGATTTACTGGAACTTGAAGTAATATCAGAACAACGTCAGTCTTTATATGAGTGTCAAAAGTGGAACAATAAAAAAAAGGATGCAGTATACCATTTATTTATAAGTGAGTAGTAATAAATAGGCAATAATTATATTATAAACAATCATACCGAAAGTGTAATTACGAAATGACTACCTATTTGCCGTTAACTGCACCGCGAAAAAAAATGCTAAGCGTAATGCATCAGGTAGAGTTTTATTGTTTCCCAGAATTATTTCAAGTAAAAGTTACGAATTAGATTAGGTTATTTATAATTAAATGTAACAAAATGTATCTAACTGGGGTTAAAAAAAGAGTTTTTCATTATATTCTAAGTGTACGCACTAAATGAACTAAAATTTTATCTGGAGTTCACAATTGTAGCCTTCGAGCTAGCAGAAAATAGGATGTGGCATGCTTTCGCATTTAGTAGAATTTAGCACTGACGTGCATCGCGCTACAATACTTTCGACAATGTGTGAATCGATGTGGAATACTTTCGCACTACCGTGCTTCGCGGTGGAAAACATTCGAAATTATGGGTATCGATGTGGCGCACTTTCGCACTACCGTGAGTCGCGTTTCTGTTCTTTAGGGCTACAGTTCATCGCTATTTTGAGCTTCGAAATTCAGTATGACAGTCATGTGCCGTTGTGTCATGTACCTATCTCACTGGTACTTTATGTTTCATAATAATGATACTGATATGCCTCACCTCACGATAAATTGACACTAAGATATTGATATTGTCCATGTTTATTCTAATAGTACATAGTTACTATTTTGCTAAACAATTTTTTACGAAATACTAGCTGACCCGGCAAACGTTGTTTTGCCATATAAATTTTAAGGGTGAACAACCCTTATCACTTAGGGGTATGAATGTGAAATAAATGTTGGCCGATTCTCAGACCTACTCCATATGCTCACAAAATTTCATGAGAATCGGTCAAGCCGTTTCGGAGGAGTACGGGAACGAACATTGTGACACGAGAATTTTATATCTGAGATATATGCCCATGTAGCGAACTATGTTTGGAGTCACTTTGAAGAATTAAGTTCGCAATGACGTCATTCAACTAAGAACTAAAGTTACCGATAAGATAATATTGCACATACGACAATATCTCTTCTCGGGTAAGAAGTATTTTACTTGCTTTAAAAGGTGCGGTTTGGCATTTCTTTCTGTGACGGTTAATCATATTTTATCGTAGGGATTGTTAAGCCGTGGGTGAGTGGTGGGTTCTCTTCCCTCTCTCAATATATTTTCTTTTAAAGTTATCGACATAGCTCGCAGAATAAACGAACAAACTAAAGAGGTAGGGGCTAGGCTGGCCACTGCAAACGAGTCCTTGAGTGGAGACCGCGAGAAGGCAAATGTATCTCATGGACGGAAGTTCTGAAAAAGGCAGCTGTAACAGACCGAATGCGAAGGGCCGAGAGGGCTACGTCCAGCAGTGACTATAATGGGTTAATTGATGATACAGCATCATTTAAACTAGAATATAACCATTTTTAGTACGCAATAAGCATATTTTCAACAAATAAATATTCTTATTTGACGACCTCCGTAGCGTGGCAGTAGTGAACGCGATTGTAACGCAGGAGGCGCGGGTTCGATTCCTGTTCAGTGCAAATATGTATATCTGCATTGGTCTGAGTGTTTCTATGTATAGTATGTATGTATTTACAAAAAAAATGTGTATAAGTAAGTATGTTTATCCACATTCTAGAACCCGTAACACTAGCTAGTTAAGCTAGATGCTTACCATGGGTCTAGGTGGCCTTGTGTGTTGTGGTAGATTGTCCAGAAATATTTATTATTTATTCATTATTCTATTACCCATGTGATCGTTTCGTTCTTTCCCCATGACACCACCAAATGATAGTGAGTGGGGTCATTGGGAATCACCTATTCCCCATGATACCTACAGAGGTGTCAGAAGGAATCATTTTTTTCCCCATGACACCCCCAGTGGCGTCAGGAGGAATCATATTAGTCCCCATGACACCATCGAGTATTAGTGATGCCCAGTAGCTTCGCTGCTCAGTAAAATTAAATGTTGAAATTATAAAGATCGTGAAAAATAAATAAAATAAAATTTCTAAAGAGAAACAAGCGAATTCTCACAATTTTATAAAGTTGGAAAACCAATACCTACTTTCCTGCACTTTTCTTCACATATCAAAAGATTTGTGTCACAAACAAAACCTATTAAAAAGTTTATAGGTACATGTTGTTGCTAATACGAAACTTTTGATAGTGCGATTCGGATTTTTATATAAGTTAGTGGAACCCTAAATAGGACTGGCCGACAGTTTTAAAAGTAATGCAATTAAAAGTTCGTGGCGTGTGAAACTCAGGCCTTTTGTACTACAATCAAGTACTTACATAAGCTACTACAAGTATTTTATTGTACGTTCAAACAGGCTTTTTAACTAATATGTCCAATGTCAAGGTAATTTTATAAGCTCATGGCTTAACATTTTCATTGTAATTTTGCCACACAACCTAACTGATGGAAAGTGGTTACCGTGGCGTACGGACGTTTGCAATACCAGGGGCGCCACACTCATACTGCCGACTCTGTAGAGGGGAGCGAGGAAGAGACTAATTAAGAAAATATCTAAGCTGTCAGTGCAGAAAACAAAGAGGGGTTTCATAACATCATACAGCGGTGTCAATGTAAGCCTTTGCCTTCTTCTCTTGACAACACAAAACTCAAAAAGTGAGCTCTGGTTACCCAACCTCTGATAATGCGGTCAACAGGATACACGAAACTAAGGAGAGTTTCGTGAAGTTTCCTTGAATTAGTTTTAGAAACAATTTGACCACACCATGACCTTCGGGTCCAAGTCATACAGCAAACTATTTCACCTGATGATATTGAACTCTGTATTACTATAGTTAGTTAGTTAGTTAGTTAGTTAGTTAGTTAGTAAGTAAGTATAGTTAGTATATGTACTTCTATACAAAATATACAATTACAGTCTATCGTAATGTAAGTAATATACCTACTCATAGATTTGATATTGACGGTTTCTCATTTGAATATAGATACCCAAGTGACGTTATTATCTATGACAAGATTGGATTGTCTACATCCAATAAAGATTAGGTTAAACAAAGTTCATTGATCCACGGACGGGTCAGCCATCAATTCACGCAAGACCCCTGGGACTTTAGTTAATATTGTCTTTTCTCTATTTAATTTGAGAAATAAATCTATGTAAGTACCTGGCTGTGAAATGTTAACAATAATATATACTTATAAATAAGCGGTTTTTCCACCATCGTTTTTAGAGGTGTCCTTATCTGCCATCCCCACTAGACTATACCTAGACCCACGAGTACCACCAGTGGGTACTACCACAACCATCACTGAGTAATTACCGACATTAACCTATAGATCGTTTTCTGTTGGCCAATAACAGCACTTTTTATGTGAAATGACTGGTCCTAACAATGTCATAGCTTAGTGGTACTAGTTTCAGGTGCGGACAAAAGAGTCCCAAATAGATATATCTATCTGGTACTAGTTGCCACCCGGTAAAAAAAGACCACATTAAAATACTTTATTATAATAACAGCAAGCGGAACACTTTCTATAAATAAATATTCTAGGACAATCTACACAACGCCACCTAGTTAGACCCACGGTAAACACAGCTTAACTGGCTTGTGTTATGGACACTAGAATTCGGATAAACATATTTAGATACGTTTTTTTTGTAAATACAAACATATTATACATAGAAACACCCAGAACAATGCAGATCATATTCATGCACACAAATTCGCACTGAGTGGGAATCGTACCCGCGCCTCTTGCGTAGTACTCGCATTCACTACCACCACGCCACGGAGGTCGTCAAAAATAAAAAAACATGCCAACTAATAAACAACCCAGAAATTTCGTCTGTGCACTTTAAATAAAAAAGAAAAATTTAGAAGGAAAAACTGTCTTTATAGTAAGCAGTTTTACCACAACTACATAAGATGATGAAGAAAATTAGGTTTCATTACACTTTACCGCATTTTACAACGAAGTGGAGTGTAGACACTAAGTACAGTAAGTACCAAGTACATTCTTGAGGTGCTAATTACTTCACGAGTAGTAGGTACTAGGTACTTTGCAAAAGTGGACCATTATTATAAAGGTTGTTGTTCTAGTATGATGTAATAAGCTTTTTAATTTGTTTTTTTATTCCTTCTAATAAAGGGTGTTAGGAGGCATTGCACAGTTCTCAATTTATTTAAATACTACCTGATCCGCGCAACTTCGTTTGCCACCACCCCGTTTTTCCAATATTTTACACTTCTGCTCCGCACCAGTTGGTTGTAGCATTATGTTATATACATATAAACCTTTCTCTTCAATTACTCTATCTATTTAAAAAACCACATCAATCCGTTGCGTAGTTTTAAAGTTTTATGCATACATAGGGATATAGGGATAAAGGGACAGAGAAAGCGACTTTGTGTTATATAATGTAGTGATATGAAGAAATATTCTCTATGCGACCGCATCAAATATCCTGGCAGTATATTTGCAAATTAGCGGTACGACTACAACTTTTTAAACTTGAATATTATGTGTATCTCTGTTCACTGATAATTGTGTCCTATTCCCATCGTATGATAGTATTGTCAACATGCAACAGAGGCATCTTACTAGAGTCCTTGTGTCAATTATATTGCTTCTACAGTAACTTTGTATAATCCATGGACCTAAAAACCTTGTTTCATACTTTACCAGTGTCGTTACTGTCATAGTTAGGTTTTATTTTTTTCTTTTTTCATGTCCACGACAAACGGAAAAACTACTCAATTAATTTTAAAACGGTATTTTTTTCGATATTTATCCATGAAGATTCAGACGCAGCCATAGACTAGTTTTATAGTATTGCCCTAGTATTATAATGGTCTTTAGTGGAAAATTTTACATCTAACATTATTTCTCGCTTTTCTCTGCACAACTTGTGAAAGGACAGCAATAAAAACTTTTCAAATCTACGTAGCAATTAAAACTTAATATTGAAGGAGAGTAATTAAGATTTCATATTTTATAAAATGACTAGTTGCCTGAGCCGGGTTTTTATAATAACTATGAAATGTCGTCTCGAGAAAGCTACCAAGTTATCTAATAATATAAAATGTGTTTATTATTCAGTGATAAGTTTTATGATACTGATTGTCCGAAACTTCGGACTTCAAGTTTGACTGTAATTGTAAATTTATTCCGAAATAGGGATACAGATATATTTTTACGTTAGTGGACAGTACTGGCTCACAGGTTGTGGGTCGTTGACAGTACTATATTTCATACATTGCCCATGGGTGTAGTGTTACAGCACAATCACTATTGTAACACATGATATTACAGTGTAGAGGTATATACTACACGGTTTGTACTGAAATAGGACGTCTATGAGCGTTGTGCGCGTGTAAGAGTCGTATCGTATTGGGACCTTTTTCCGCACCTAGCCTCCCTTTTTGGGCCATTGTGCGTGGGTGTAAGAGTCATCAAAATGTGCAGATACTTTTGAAGAACGAATTTTTTATCATAAAGTGGCAGAAGAAAGTTGAAACTAAATGTCTGGTGACACTACAACATACTCTACCATGAAATTATGTGGGAAACCGTACGTCTAAAGGCGTACTGGTTTTATGAGAGTAGAAACTTCGACGTCGACGCGCGTACTGTCATATTACTTTAGCTATCTTGACGGCTACAGGCGGCACTGTCCATCAACGTGATTTTACGAAAAAGCCGGTAGTAAACTGAAGTTTCACGAAGATTAAACATATTCTACCGTTTTTAAAAAATGTTAGCAGTTACTTTACTGCACTCGGTTCTAACGTCAAGCCTAGGTAACCAAATGTAGAACCAAGTAGTAGTCACACAAGTAGTGTAGTGTCAAATAAGCCAAATGCAGTTTTCAATGTTATATGATATTTTCAATATATCTTAGTTTATTAAAATGTCAAAAGAATACAATTAATACATGTCAAAATAAAATAACACCGAATACATCCGTGATTACGTTGTGTCAAATAACCCACCCGTTCCCGGCGCAAAGGTGACCATGATGCTAGCCACGTTTCCTCGTTGAATATTGTGTTGAAAAAAATATTATTTCTAGATTTTTAAGTACCTACAAAAAAGTGTATAAATTCGCTTTTACATGTATTTCCTCTAAAATCTTTCATTATATGATACCCTCATCATGCCTATTATCATAGTTTAACCATTAAATTATCAATGGTAATTCACAGTAGATTAACGCTGAATAAGTACTACGACTAACTTGTAGCTTATCACTTGTCATTAGGCGAGGGTAATGTATATTGAAAAAGTGGATTACTTAACAATGTACAGTCCGGCACAAAGTGTTTCCAAGCAAATGTTAATAAGATGAGGAGTATCCAGAGAGAAAGCCGAACACACCCCAATACTGATTTTTTTCTATTAAAAATCTGAAGTCAAAAGTCCGTAAAATGCGAAAGGTAAGAGCAACTCTTAGGCGGGCCGACGACGCAAGTTTTAATAACATTGAATTTTACTTTGATGTGAACCGGCAACTTTAAAGAATAGTATTTCTGCTTGAGTTTGAAATTATGCAAGGCTCTTGAATTCTCGCCGTGTTCTCCTGAAATACAAGACTATGTAATACGAACCCCGGCTGTATGGAACTAAGAATCTGCCCATTTTAGACGGTCAAGTATTTTAATAAGTAGGTTATTTTGTTGATTGATAAGGAATTTCGCAAAATCATTTTTGTTAAAAAGTATTCCAAATTTATTTATATTTTCACAAAATTTCAATGCGACCGCGTTACCACAAGGATGATAAAACCTACGTGATTCAAATTGTTTTGAATTTGTTATAATAGTAGAAAATATAAAAAATCTTATAGGTACGTAGAAACCTTCAGGTTCATGCGAACAGACATACGAACGAATCTTGTAAAAATTTCAAGACTAGCAAAATTTGTAAAATGTTAGATAAGTTGGGTTTTTAGTATTTCTGTCCGTATAACTATTCTATTTACTAAAGCATTAAACTACAACTAAAACTTATTATTTATTTTAAGCTATTGTGATCGTAATGAAATTCCTCCGAACATTCCTCATGACGTAATCAAAACATATTTTCAGCATTCCTTAGAGTTCAACCCTTAAGAGGTCGAGATTGAAGTTGTGTGGGTGAAGGATAAAATTATATCCCACTATTGTTATGATAGTGCTGAGATATAAAAGGCGTATTAAAAGTGAAGCTGTCGGTCACAGATCCCATTATTTATACATTCAAACATGAATACGTTCATAGAATTCCTTGCCAGCACACGTGTTTCCTTCATCCTACAGTCCCGGGTCCTTTAAGCGGGGTGTGAAAAAGCATCTGATAAGGCCGTCAAGCTGAGTGCCACCATTGTAACACTTAATGTGTTTGTAATGGTGACCCTCGTGCCTGAGACTTTGCCTTGAGCTTACGGGGTCAAATTGACGTGTTCTAAATGAAAAAAAATTCTTCTTATAAAAAGTAACGTTAATGTTTAGAATTTTGAATTTTGAGTTTGTTATGCCTTTTTATTTTGCGTACAATAACAGTGCAAGTGTATAAATATATAAATAAATTCTACAACCTTCGACGCCCGATAGTGTTGTGTTTATTCATTTCGGTAATATGATTTTATTTTACTTTGGACGATTCATGAATCCTTGTTTGAGGTGTAGTAGGTATTGACTTTAAGTAAACGAAAATACTTTAGAAAGTAACTGGTTTTACAGAAAATTCTGAAACTCTTTTGATCGGAAAACTTCGCAGAAAGTCTTTGAACGTCTTCGTATTACAAGATTAAATTAAATGAAAGTTTTGCATTAAAGTCCGTCCACTTTGTTACGTCGATAGCTTTTCCTTTCGTCATTGTCTGTGCATATCTTATAATCCTGCATAAATTATAACTGATAATTAGTCTGTAATAACGCGAAAATTCTGCCGAAAATTCAATATTAATATTCAACACAGCCTGGCACTTTGTTGTTCACGAATTTCAAAATATATTTTGAACAAATATTTAGCTTTGAAATTTTATTAATAGGAAAATAAAAATCTTTGAAACTCCGGTGGGATTCAGTGAATTATATTCGTACATTACCTGGGAGCTCTCAGGTAGTAAGCTGGATTTAGCAATAACATGTAGCGACACAGACAAACTTTCTGCATTTATTCAGCACAAAGTTTTATTTTAAATTGTGCTTTCATGTGCCAGTAGAATCTCTGAACGCATATAATTTGTCCCGGCGCTATACAGTATTCTAAAAGTTTATAGTAACATAACTTAATATAAATGTGCAAAGTTGACCAAGCTGTGACAATTTTAATATTAAGTGTAATCATAATAAAAATTTTAGAAAATTATACATTGCTAGAATTTCATAACATTTTTTTTTTCTTTTAGAAAGAATATTCTCACATCATTTGAAACAGAGAGGGACAGTAGGTACATTACTACAAATAAATAGGAAATATAGAGATTTTAGCGTTGGAAAAGAGATGTTTCGAGTGACGTATCTTCCGAAAACTATGGTTATTCAACAATACTTGCTTTATATGAGCAACTAAAACTTGTATAGGAGAATTTTGATCCTTCAAAGCATTAACCTCTAGTAAGGAAATAGCCCCGGCTTTTAGTCCCATTCTAATATGTTCTGAAATAAGATTTTATAGCATTTCTTGAACAAAATAGATAGAATATTATGTAAAAGCAGTATCTCTTGATATTTAGAATATAATTCATATGGGCATAAAATTACAACACTGAATAATAAAAAAAATGAAAAGGAAAATAAATCACAATATTAAAACCTCGGAGAATTCAGGCATATAAAAATATTACTGTAAATGGTTCTGAAAGACTTCAAATTCGAATTCCAAGAGATTTCGTTTATTGGGAGTTTTAGGAAAATACATTAAGGCTCATTTATTATGAAGATCTAAAATAATTGACAAAAGTTTTTTACTTTTATGAATCTTTTGTTAACTGATGTTTCGACTAGACCACCCCGGTTGTGGTCACAAGCTGACTGGATCAGTGGTGCTCGCCTTTCGTCAGCGAGTATAAGCACTAATTGTGGACTCAAAACGTGTTCAAAATGCACTCTTTTCGCGTAATTCGCAGTTCTTAAACTGTCTTTTGAGGATAGCACGTGATGCAACGGTGGTTGATGAGCTCAAAATCTATCTATTACCTATAGATCATATTAAATCAATTCCCGCGCATCAGTCATATTTTCTTTTTACTATGTACCGTTATAACATACTCACAGTCTCTATTTCGCAAGCAAACTGTTAAATGTCTATCTAAGTGCGTAGGAAAACGAGGAAGCATGATATTTTTGGCACTGGATTTCCTGGTGTAGGTACATAACTTAAACCCACCGTCCCTATTGAAACTACCTCCTTCATGAGAGTGGACCTGACGGCCTGCCAGGTGCAGCCGCCTGTCATCTTTGCAGAAGCAGGAAAAGCAATGGCGCGATGCTCGCCCCTCCCTATCCCGAAAAATATGGGGACACCGTAATTCCACATCCCCTGGGTCTACTATGGCATTTTACTTTCGTTAAAACATTCTCAAATTATGATGATTCATTACTAAGTCATCAATCTACTGTCGCCCAATTATTTTCTCTAAGTACTTTCTATTGACATTAATATCGAAAGTTTCGAAACCTTGACTTATTATTATCCGTGATGGGTACTCGACAGGTTCACAAATTATGTGTGTCAATTTTATGACATTGTTAAGTCTCGTAGTTTGTGTAATAAGGCTTTGTCTCTAAAAACCATTAAACACTTTAAAGTAAAATTGATCGAGAATTTTGCGAAGCGTGCCTTTTATTTTTGTTTTGATTTTAAATTTTGAATTTGTCAGTTTTTAAACATTAGTATCTTTATTAGCGTTTGAAGGCCCTTTATTGTATTAAGTCATTATAAGATCGGGTCTGGGGTGCCTTTTTTCTCAATTTTCAGTTACCTTATCTCAGCCTTGTCCACTAATTGTATACCAATCAGCAGCTAAGGTTAGCTTGGGCCTCAAAGATCTTTGTAAGACGCAACAACATTAAAAGTAAAATACTTCAATGAAAACATTTTTTTCAAACATGGGCATAACGAAGAAAGCTAACAAATGATTACAAAGCTATACCAATTAATTTTGTCGGGCAATTATTATACGACAAGTAATTACAGACGGTGCTGGCTTTAGTCCAGAGGGCATGGAGCCAATTGTCTGGCCAACCTGTTGACGAGCCATGTGCATCGGAAAATATCATTTGCAAAATTTGAGATGAGTAAGAAAACTAAAAATAATGTCGTAAAGTTACTATTGGACGCAGATAAAGTTTAAAAGTTGATCCAATAATTAATTGAAAAATTGAGAAGTGAACGACTGCAATGGCATTGTCATATTTTGAAAAGAGATAATAGTAATGTTATAAAAATAGTTCAAAATATGAATGTAGAGGCTTAGGGGCAAGGGAAGGTTGTGTAAACAAATATAAGGCAAAGAAAGCAGGAGGAAATAACATCTGACAGGAATATTCAGAGGAAAATGACTTGTTGCACCGACTCAATTAATGGGACAAAGGACTGGGAGATCAGTACATACCTTGAAAGTCTTTATGATGCCCAAAATCAACCTGTAGGTTAAAGTATTTATTTGGGGTTTGGGTGTTATACGGAACGTCGTATCAGGCGGTCAATGGTTCGGTGGAGGCATGTGAAGAATGGCGATTGCACCAACGATAAGAACACAATTCCTAATTAGAATTAAAAAGTGTATTGAAATAATATAACGCTAGTTAATGAGTATTTGGTAATATTACTAGTTAAACATTATTGATTAATAATAGTGTTGAATAGAGATGTACTCGAAAAATAACCTGTCAAAAATGTGTCACTGACCTGGACATGATAAGGTGCCACCTTCTCCTCGCCTTTGATCTCGACATTGATGTGTAGTCTTATGGCGCCAGACACAGCTGACTTGTCCGTCCTCTTCTCCAGATTATACCAGACGTCCATCTCACCGGACAGTGTACGCACCTAATGAAATGTCAGTATTATTAAAATCTGAACAACAATCAATAACTAAATGAATGGGAGAAAAAAATGGTAACTTGTAGTTTCGCCTAATTATCATTAATTAACTTGTAACTTTTATTGCAATCATATAGGTGAATAAAATAAAAAAAGGGTTGTTCTTGCAAATAGGTGCCAAAATTCATTAACTTATTCATCTAGTCTTTTCATTCTGGGTTGCATTATTATCTTGTTCCAAACAACTTGTCTAACCATAGATATACCTATATGGAAATCATTTACATTATCATATTTAGCTACATCAAATCATCAAGTAGTCACTCTTTACATCAGTTGACAAATAGTTAGTGGCTGAATCGTGACCTCCTTTATACCAACAAGTACAGGTAGCTAAGTGTGTCAAATGCAAAGTGCAACAATAGTGTACTTGTGATAATAATGTTCTGTTATTAGAATAGACATTATCACAACACAAGATGGACAGCAGTCCCTTTAGTAGGGGCAGCAGGACCGCCCGCACGCCGCCGCAAACGCCGTCACCCGCTCCACGCCCACACGTGCACGAATGTGCTCAAGCCCAAATTCCGACCCAGGTGGAAACCATCCCAACTCCGGAGATCCAGAATTGGATGACCTCCATTGACCAGTATCTTAAGGAGGTATGTACTATTGCAACGGAGGGAAAACTTAACTCCGAGCAGAAAATACGTATAAGCGGATTGTGCCGAAAAGTGGGACACTTCACGTCGCAAATGGCAGTACAATATATGGACCTGAAAGGAAAAACCATGCAAGATAATGCAACAGGACAAGCCCTTCAGCAACAATTTGACCTCTCGCAACAAATATGCCAACTAAAACAAACCATCGAGGAGTCAACTAAGATCAAAGCTGGCACATCATTCGCAGAAGTGGTGAAAAAGGGGACCAACGATTTTATACCCACCCCAAGCTTCAGTTCGGTGGTCATCTATCCCAACGATAAAGCTAAATCAAGCGATGAGACCAAGACATTAGTACAAAAAATTATTTGTCCTGAGCAGATGAAACTGCAAGTAAGAGGGTTACGCAAGACGAAAAATGGTGGCGTAATTATTAGCACGGACACAAAGGGAGACATCGAGAAATTGAAAAGATCAGCCCAGCTAATCAACTCAGGTCTTATCATAGATGACCAGCGCAAAAGGAAGCCAAGAGTGACAGTCATCGGGGTACCAGCTACTATGCTGGAAAAGGATGTATTTAGCTGTCTGTACCACCAAAATCTAGAGGACAAGCTGCTGGATTGCAGCCTTGACACTTTCCTGACCTCAATTAGACTAAGCCACAAGTCGGGCAGGAAGGGCGC
The DNA here is from genome assembly GCA_963691645.1 of Pelosia muscerda. Classification (NCBI taxonomy): domain Eukaryota; kingdom Metazoa; phylum Arthropoda; class Insecta; order Lepidoptera; family Erebidae; genus Pelosia; species Pelosia muscerda. The sequence goes on along the minus strand of OY829114.1, from coordinate 10,664,413 downwards.
AGACACCTGTAATTACATAATTGAGGTTTCTGCAAGCATCCGTAAAGCGCTGATAAATCAAGAAAGGGTATTCGTGAATTGGTCATCTTGCCCCGTTAGAGACTTCACGCTGGTTACCCGATGTTACAAGTGCCAGCAGTATGGCCATGCTGCGAAGACCTGTAGGGAGACAGCATATACCTGCGGACATTGCGGAGAACAAGGACATACAGGGAAGGACTGTACGAAGGAGCCAGAAGTGAGAAAGTGCGCTACTTGCTTGCGCTTCAAGAAGCCGAACAATCACACCACGGGAGCTCCTGAATGTCCTGCAAAGCTAGCAGCTGAAAAAAGATTTTTAAGTTCCATTGATTACGAAGGCGACTAAGAGACCTCTCCAAACTAAAACTGGAGCGCGAGATCACACATGACCAAGATGACGACACTGTCCTACTTTTTTTATGCTGAATATAATCGACAACGGCGGTGATGAAATATACATATATGAACTATAAAATTAATGCTGATTCCATACATATTGCATTATGACTACATAGTAACTTTTATACCTAGAAATTAATTATTACCCATTTAGATATAATGTAAATTGCACTTCTAGCCTGAGATACAGGATTACCTAGTTCAGGCACAAGAATTGTAGAGCAATAGAAAACATATTATGTAAGATAAGATTAAAACTGTAATTTTTTATACTATTTGCAATATAATAACATTATTGATAGCAATAGATAGGCTAAGAAACTATGTAACTATAAATGTACAATGATTTTTTGAATAAATATTATTATTATTATTATTATTATTATTATTATTAGTTATAAACCACATATAAAATACTCAAAATATATAAAAATTAATGCATATTTATTACCCCTGTGAATAGAAAAGGCTGGCTTTTACTTCACTTGTCAAGAATAAAACGAGACTATGATGAATTTATGCAGTGAAATTATTTCAGAAAGTTAGTTCCTCTCAGGGATTACGTTATACTCGTAATATATCTCCTATAGCCGCATATAATCCACGTACGGCGTAAATCACCGTGAACATCGCAAATGGCTAAGCTAGAGAGGTTAATGACAATTTATCCAGACTTGATTACATAAAAATCTCAGGTTTTTTATTGTGCGGAATATCCCCACGGAGCGGACTCGAACCGAGTAAAAGGCACACCGTCATTAGTTGTCGGTGGTGATATAGTTTCCAACATATCCCTCGCATTCGGCAGACCCAAAGCCATCTCTTTCGAGTTGGCCCCGTTTGGATGTGTGGACTACAATGTCCCCATCTAGGCCTCGGATATGGGAGACGCACTTGCGTCGCTACCCCGGTCTGCTTCTGCTAATGTGACGTGTAGCTCCACCCGTCACCCCTGGATAACTTAGGTACTAGAATTAATAGTAACAAAATAAGTAACGATACAATTTCATTATTGACATACCTCTATGATCGTTTGTCCCAAGAAGTCGTCAGATTCTCTAGTTAGTTTCTGACGGAGTTTTGATTTCAAGTCGTTATCCTCGTCCCAAACTCTGACTTTGATGCGATCTGATGAGTTGTGGCACTCACTGCAAGATTATTTTTGTATGATATGATATGATTTTGACTATAAAAAGAACATAACTTAATCATTCTCTGAACTTTTTCTCAACTCAGTTGGGGTCGGCTTTCCATTTTAACTGTGAGCTTCGATCTTTTCCCTGAAGCGACTATCGAAGGCAACTGGTAATGAATTAGGATGACCCAGCAAATTCTGTGACCTGTGGTCATGCGATGCATTGACTAGTCACTTTGCGATTTCTTTATAAAGCGACGGTTGAGCCCAATGAACGTTTCGACACCAAACGGCTCAAAAATAAAGTAACCGACTAAAACCTGCCTGCCTGGAAGAAATCTTTTCGCCATAAGACCACCCATTGTACATACAATTATTTGAGTATACCTACGAGTATAATACGTTAAGCCGTCGGTCCCGGTTCTACGTCTATGACAGTCGTTACGGGTAGTTGGAGACTTCAAAAATGCGATTAGCCTAACTACAGAACTCCTATATCGCCAATTCGGTTGTGGAGGTCCGATGGCAGTCGCTTTACATAAAGTATCGAAGTTAAAACTTAAATAATGTTTGTGCAATAAATAACATGTTATCTTCATACGTGTATTAAGTTTTAATGTAAATTAAAATGCACCAAATATATACTTACAAGTAAAATTTTTCATTCCACACTGGGTTCAATTCCTGAGGCATAGTTCTCGTTCGTTTTTTGACCTTGCTAACTTGAACAGTGACGTAGGGATCCGAAGTTCCACTCTTATCCTTTGCGATGAGCCCTTGAGCACAGATAACTGCCCGCAAAGGGCTAATTTAGTAACTGATTATAAACCATTCAGAATTTATTATAAATATTTTGTAATAGATTACGTACTAATTGACAAGCAGTTGTTAGCATAATGCTTTACCCATGATTGAGACTATTTACAAAATTAATATCTTCAAACGTTATGCAGAGGCAATAGCCTACGTTATAGCAAGAAAATATTTATTCATATACTTTTATATTGCAGCAGACTACTTCAACAACCCTCATTATTACCCTGCCAATAATTCTAGTTACATCTCGACGGGTGCAAAGTAAAAAGGGGCATCTGCATAATAGCAACTTTACAGCAGAGCGAAAAGAACGAAAAAGTGTATTATTTTCTTAATGAGTGGGCCAATAATTCTGAAAATTTTATCATAATTTATTTATACTCTTATTTATTTTTATATTAAGTTAATTAAGCTAATTTATTAATAATTTAGGAGATTTTGTAGATAGCCGTTTTTACAACGAACTTTATAAAACGATAACTGAGCCAACTACCAGCTGGTCGTATATGCTCGGGACTTTTAATATCGTGTATAAATAGTTTTTTTTTTTTTTACTGATCTCAATTGTTCTCAGGCCACTTATAAATAAATATATATTTATAAAATATCCACTACAGAAAGTAATTTTGCAGATAACTTTTTATGCTTCGTACTTTCATAGCAACATTTTGTAAATTGGCTTAGTAGCCCAAAATCATCATGCGAATATAATTGCAGTTACAATACTTTCAGTTTCCTTTTTATAAGGTCGTTTATACAGAAAATCCTACTACGTAAAATACTTTGTATAAAGTCAACCGACGTAAATTTAATTGATCGCGAAGTAGAAAGAGTCAACTGGCAGATGGACGTTAATGCGTTGTATGTGCGTTTAAAGAGTAATGCAAATAGAAATTAAAAGCACACCTTGAAATAGTTGCCGATATACATAAAAGCTTTTAAAAACTTATAACGTATGCGCGCCGGTGACAAGTAAGTCAACTGCCTGATGACATTTTGTGTACGCTCGGAGTCCGCCGCCGCGCCCCGCGCAAAAACGACCAACGTTACTTGGTCGCATTACCTTCGTACTATTTGCAAAATTGAGTGTAGATGGCTTTTTATACTCCTAAAAATTCATTGAAATATAATGAAATCTCCAAAACCAAATATGCCAGGTTGTAGAGTCTTATTTGATTAGTACGAAAATGCAATAAAAAGAAAATCGTGAATTTGTAGTTGACTTTATTTACTTTGCACCCGTCGATCTGGTCTCTACGATGGTTTCGGGGATCACTCTTCCACGCTTTTTTGCCAGTTTTGCCAGATATGACTTATCTAGAGCCTTTTAGGAGAGTGAAATTTGTGGCCTCGCAAAGAAGGTTTGCGCCAGAGCCTTTTCAATTAATCAGCATGTGATTGGTCAGTCAGCGGCTCGCAGCGGAGGAAGTAAAACATTATACAGCCGAAAGCTCTGGTTTGCTTGAATAAAATTGATCACATTTTTTTCTGATTCCTAAATCTACATAAATACAAACACTCATGTTTACATATCTCCAGAAGAGAAAAATAGGAAGTGAGACTATTGCCGTCAACCAGTGATCCCAAAATTAACAATGGGAAAACTGGAAGCATAATAGAAAGACAACGAGAAAATAATTTTACTGTTACAGAAGGACCTTGGCAAATAAAATAATAGATTAAGAAATTAATTTCCTTAATTCTCAACCTGATTTTTGCTGAAAAGTTTGATATCCAAATCTTATAAATGTAATATATAAGTACGTTCACATTAATCACTCTTGTGCAGCTTTTGAATACATCTAAAATGTATTCAGTAGCATTGGTATTTTACCGAAGATAACTTTTGTACAATATGTAATAATAAAGCTTACGCTAAAAAAACAAACCTTACCGCAGTATTTTCTACCTTACTTACCAAACAAGGCATTCAGTGCTAGGGACCTTTTGCATATCTATAAACAGGTTTTGTGTGATTAGAATGGGTCGGGGTCGAAGAAGAAGACACTAGCTTCAAACTACCGAACTTTTTATCTATGCCCAAATTCGATTTCTAAAACAACTCGAACATAGCGCCTACATAATCGCAACTGCTAATGCAAACTTCGACCAAGAAGAAAGTTTCAAAGAAGAAGTATAAAGATATGCGCGGGAATCAAGGCTAATGGTATTGGAATTTTCACGAATCGAAAAGTTATTGACAGTAACAGTAGAGAGGGAGAAATTTCAGGATAATTGGGGTCTTTCATTCGGCATGCTTTTATTCCTTCTAAAAATTCATTCATCACTACTTAATTATATGATCTATCATCGTCGCACTGAAAATGAAAGAGGTTAGTGTTCATAATGTGATGCCCTAATAACGCACATGTTATAGTGAACGGCGTTGACAATTCACTCACAAATTGTAGCAGTTGTTGTTAATTTGTGACCTTCATGCAATTTGCGTTGATTTAGCAGACGTGTTACCGAGTTGTGGCTTTGCAATCATTATAAATAAACGTGGTTTGAATCGTGTAGTATCAGTTTATAGAGTATAAAATTTGTGTGCGTGATTTGAATAATTGAATTTGTATTACTATCGTAATAAAGTTTAGTGATGTGTTAGATTCGTGGAATTTCCTCTGTGTTAATGGTTAAATCAAACTACGTTTTAACGAAACGTGATTTGAGGCGGTGCATTAACGACCGTGATTCTTGGGTAAGTATTTGAAGTAAGATATGCATTACGTTTTTTGATATCTGCTAAAGCTGCTTACAAGCGTTTACTTTTCAACTTAGCACAATGTTTTCGCAATAATTCTAAATAGATTACGATACAAACTTTTTAAGCAGATATCAAAAACAAGGGAAAAGAATTCAGGCGAAGAGAGTCTGTCTAATAGTATCAAAATTGCGAGCGTGCGGTTCGTAGCCGCAAAAGACCACCGCAAACCTGTAATGGCGATCTTGCAAGACCACTTTGATGTTCCTTCTATAGTGACTTGCTTGGCCTGTTCTACACTGTCAATGTGAGTGTCTGGGTCGACGTTAAAAGTCCGCCTGGCCGCCACATGAAACGAAAGATGGAAGCTATTTAGTGTTGGCTCTATGACGGGTTGATGGGTGCCTTTTTACTGATGACTCTGGTTCGCAGCTACCTGGATCCTATAATAAAAATAGTTGATACCACATTACGTCATCGAACCTGTGATGGCGATCTTGGCGCTCCATTTTGATGTGCCATCGAGGACTGATTGCTTCACTGTGCTCATGTGCGCTGAGTGTGGGTCGCCATCGATGCTGAACACGCGTCTGTTACATACATTATCGTGTCAGCGATTGAAAACCAATAAAATTGGAAGTTAAAGATCTTTAAAATTTGGTTTTGGGACTTGCCTATCTCCTTTATGAACACGATACATTTTATACTAGCAAACTTATTTCCTTCTAATATTAGTGCAGTACATTATTGCAAATTAATAAAAGTGACTACTAGCAATGTGAATATTATGTTATTAAGAAAACTAAAACATATACCTGTTAATCCAATGCATTATAAGTAGAACTCTAAATCAAAGTCTAGATATATGTACGCATATAATCTTCAGTCAAATTTAGAAATATCATTACCTGATTAGTTCAAATATTTCAGGTTTATCTCGTTCTCGTTGTTTCATTCTCTCTTTCATAGCTGTGATGATTGAGTTAGCTTTGTCTTCGGCACCATGTTTGGAAGATTTTTCAGCCGCTCCTGCGAAACACACTGATCAGGCGATGCAAATCTAGTTCTTGTAAGTTGCGGGATGCGCCGGGACGGCCCCCCCGCCCCGCGCCCACATTCGCTACGACCACTCTTGGCCTTAACCTGACGAGATGCTAACTTCGAAGTATAGTAAAAGTATTAGGAGTAATGCCAGATCTAGTCAGGTCGTGACGTCGAGCGGCGCAGGTCGGAGCGAATCTGAGCACGGCGCCTGAGAAGCAAACTCAATACAATCCAACACTTGGTAAACGTTTATTAGTCGTATGCAGTTTATTAATATCAGTTAGTACTAATATCAACAATCTGCAAACATTGTAAATATACTGTCAGATTTGTATTGCTAATTAAAAACCCTTTGTATTTTAATGTTTTGTATAGTTTGTACATCCAGATACATTTATGTATAAACGTTACTTATAAAATTACGGTAACATATTATTATCTTCTATACGATTTTAATTATTTTCAGACAACAGTCTTCCAGAATTAAACAGTGATAACATAAAACATAGTAAATGAATACAGAAATGTGGAAGTCTATAAATTAAAATGTAGAAAAGAAAGGCAATAAAGGACCACATATAATATAGAAGTGGACAGACACTGGATTGCGTGCACACATTGCTAACAGGCACATCTTTATAAAACGTGTAAATTGTTTATTTTGTTTTGACTTGTTGTTGCTGAAGCTTCTAGATCGGTTTGTAAGAGAAACAGTGTATAAGATAGTGTAGAATGTAAAGTAGGGTACAGAAAAAAGTACACAACATAGACAATTCAATTTAATAGGGTTTAAATAAACTTCGGCGCTGGGCGGGGCAACCCGGAAGGAACGAACGAACAATAGGACCGAAACCCTATCTACATGATCTAAATGTCCACACTTCGAAAATATCTAGCGTTTCATAAAGAAAATGTAAGTAAATTTTAATACCATTTCAATAGAATTAAAAAAATATCACTATTGAATAAAATATATACTTACGTGATGAAAAAAAAAGATTACCGCTCCAACAAAACAGATATATGGAAATAGAGAATACGTTAAACATAAAAATATAATCCTTTTATATATTTTATACCTTTAATAATTTCAAAGTGTAGACTAAGAATGATAATGACGTGCAGTCGATGATTTGTAATTTAAAATATATATTTTTAGTAGCAATTCGCGGAAAAACACCTAACGACTGCTCGCCTACATGATCGTGCAAATGTTTATCTAGAACCGAATTTTACAGGAATAATAAAATTTTGAATATAATAATAATTATTTGTGTACAGTACCAATAGCCATGCATACCGATAAAGCAATGGTCAGTTCAATTATGGAAAAGGGAAAAAATCTCATGCTCGTTATTATATGAGGTCAGAGTAAACATGAAGAAAAGGGTAAAAAAATGAATATCATAGAAAACAAAATCACAACAATGACAATATTTAGTTGAAATGCATTTTTCTTCTAGTTGTGTGAGCCTAGTGATGTCACTAGTAGTGTTCATTTAGCCAACGATCCTAATTGTGTCCTTAAATAGGGAAAGTTTAATCCCTGATAGGTATAACCGATTCATGCAAAAAGTGAACACATGCATTTTAATCATACTAATAATAGAATTATGCTGACTACAATGACATTTTGGATTTTGAACCATTGATATTAATTACCTTCCAACACAGACATCACTTGGTAAAATCTAATAAATTAGGCTTAAAGTAACACACACTGCAGCAAATATCATCATTTTATAGTATGTACTGGACAGAATAAATGTTTATGTAGCAACGTTACAGTTACTATTAGAATAGAGTACTAGATCAACTGACGTGAACGTACCGATTTGGACGTATATCTTATAAAAACATTTCAAAAATGTTTCTGAAAAAGAACTTCAGCTTAACTAAACGTAACTTGTATGATTCGTATCCCCTAGACAAAAATCGTATACTACAAATAATAATAATATTACGAAAACTTTAAATTCTTAAAAGATATAGTTTTCTATTATACGTATACGTCAACATCACAGTAATAACTCAATTACAAAGCGTTCCGCTTTGTTATTGAATTATTGCTCCAAGTTTACGCCAAATAAATAATTCAAGAGAATTTCAGGTTTAAATACAATAATTTTATTTCTCTCGGAGACTGTGCATTAAATATTGATTTTCTACAGCGACGCTTGTGTATCCAAAGATCTTGTCTACAACGAGTGACCTGTCAAGTGCTCCTTGACTCACTTGAGTTTAATAAGGAGAGAACTCTAGCTTTTCACTCAATTCTAAAAAACTAAACCTTTTACAGTCTGTCATCGTAATAAACTTTTTCACGAAAATTGAGACCTTACTGTTGTTACAACATAAACATTTAGCTGAACAAGTAGAATTTATACTTTGCATTTTGTTAAAATCTGAGAATGATTTAGAAGAAACTAATTCCATTCATAAGTTTAATCATTGTTATAGTCTACAAATATATATCGTAAATTGGCTTCATAATATAATGGAACTAATTCCTTCATTCCTTTAAAGGAACACCTATATACCATCACAGTGCTCCACTTACTCTGTAGACAATCAGCATTGAGCAAGTCTTTGCATTTTTCATGACATTTGACCCCACATTCAGTACACCTGACACCTTGCCTTGCAATGCCCCACAGAAGCCCTTCGCACTCATAACAGTAAGTAGGAGATGTTGCAGTCCATAGTACGAAATTATGAGGCGTCGTTGATGATATAGGGTATATTAGTGCTTGTAAGGTTTTCTTGTATACGTGCATTTTCTGAAAGAAATATTGTAACTTAAAATATTGTAAAAACAAATTAATGTAAAAAAAATTAAACGGAAAACAGACTTACCAGTTCTTCATCATTCAACGTTGCGCGATGCACAGCTGAGGCCAAACCTGCATTCCTTTTCGCCATTCCTGCAGCCATTGTCTAAACAGTAAAACATATATTAGCTTAGGCAAGATCCTTTGTTGTATCCTCAGTATGTACTTGTCACTGAGTCTTGTTTCGGCTATTTTCTAATGAAGCTGTTAATTGAAATTGCCTACCTACTTTATTGTGAAATGGCTATATGTTTTTATAGTATATTGAAAATTGATTGAGATCATTTGCAATTTTAAACTACACATGCTCTTATAAGCTGTTTATCAAGCTTGTTCTTAACCAAAATGTCGAATCTACAATATTCTCAAATTTTGTAGTTTTCAGATTTTTAGTTAATTACATTTTTTATCATAAAAATAAATAATTCTTAATGTGCGTGAAACGTATTAGTAAAAATATGTATGTTTATGTGAGTTAGTAAACATTGAACATATACATTTGAGGGATCATGTTCATTGATGTTGTGATGAAAATACTTCAAAATCGTAAATATAATAATTTGTGGATATATTTAAGCTCCGCAATGAAATTGGCAAGCACGTGCATGTTCCAAATCGAATTAAAGTACATAATTATATTGTAGGTTTACCATTATACTGTAAATGTAACATTACCTTTCATATTATAACCAATACCTGAAATATGATCAGAAGCAGAAACATGCAGAGGCCAAATAAAAATAAGTTATAATGCAAGCAAACTATGTACAGTGAGTGAAAAGAAAAAGTAACCTCGAACTTAAAATGTTTAGGTAGATATCATTATTTTTTCTTTTCACTGTCAATCATTGCATGCATAGAAAAAGAAGTGTTATTGGGATAGAAATACCTTGAGAACCTGCGGGTCCATGGTAAGGGGGTAAAATGCAATGACATCATTAATTTTTATCAGGAACAAAGAGTTGATCATTCGGTGGTGGTTTCGCTACATTAGTTTTGCTCCGGTGACCCCTAGTTTATCTTTTACACGGTACAAGGAAGATTGGATTCATATCTAATAATAGGTCAAAGGCCATCTAAGTAGTAAAGATCAGAAGGAAAACACAATACAGGTAACATTGAAACATCAATGAAGAGAGAAGGGATCAAATAGGCCTTTTTAATCATCAAGACTTTAATTTGGACAACAGATGGGGAGAGCTAGAGACTACTTACATAAATTTTCTCGTAACAAATAAATGTCAATAACATTAAGCATATTTTTTATTAAATTTAGTAATTATTCTTAACAATAAATGTCAAAATTGGAGAAGGTAATTTGAAAAATAAATCTCCCCATAAATTGTTCAAAACACATACTATGAAAATTTTCCGTGTAGAAGAAAACATTTATTACGCGCCTAATATTACTAAGCTTCAGGAAGCGTACGTCGATGCGAGCTGTAAACATTTACGACCAGTTTCAAATATCTACCTTCCATAACCCTGAATACAGATAAAAGCTTATTATGCCAAAGATATCCCTTTTGAAAAAACTTCAAGTCAATATTAAGATAGCGAATTGAAACCGGCCCGAGAGAAAGATAGCTTACTTCCACGGGATCATAATAATAGATAAGTTTGGGTTGACAAAAACAAAATTAAAACGCTACTTACAAGTTCCGAGACGAGCGGAATTGATTTTCTTCTGGGCCTGATGTCTGGCATGCTGTCAATATTACTGTAGAACGGATTATCTCCAGGGTGCCTAGAATAGTTATAATCAAGGTTAGAGTCTACTGATATCCAGAAATTTGTTTTTTTTAACCACTTAGGTGGCAGACAAGCACGCCTAATTAAAAATATTTTAGATTTTTCTTTATAACATACCCATTGCCACGGCCTCCTTGCTCGTTGAATCCACCAGAGCCATTCTAAAAACAAAAAAAAAAACAAAAGCAATTAGTAAAATAAAAAGAAAAAGAAAATAAAACGCTAACATTTTATTAGTATAAAATAAATAACAATTAACGTTAAATTATACTTGAATAACTTTTTGTGACAAAACTAGCTGTGTACTTATTACAGGCTATTATAATCGTAATCTCTTGAATACACAGTACGTATTTGTCGCAAAAAAATATCCAAAAGAGAATAATTATAACAACGTATTTAATTTCATGGAGAATTAATATTATTAACAACAAGATATCGCTCATCCAAATGAACAACGATGTATTGTGTCTGGAATGACGTTTGAAAGTTTTGTGATTTATAAATATAAATATTATATATATTTCTCAAGCTTATATAATTTCTTTGGGCTTGAATGATTTTTTTCTGAAATTAAATGTATGATATTTTGGAATTGAATGCAAGTATTATTTTTATAGTTTTCACTAGAACTCTGCTAGAGTAGCTATTTAGACAATCGGTTTACAACAAGCGAAGCAAAGATACGGACGATGTTTAGTTAAAAAGAATCCATAAGGATAATTAATGATGTCAAATAGTTGGATATGACTTTTTTATTGGATGAACGATATTTATAAATAGTCAACAATAGTAAATGTACGGTTAGAAATAGCAGGTAGATTTGAATGCTAAAACATATTTCTAAAATTGACATTCTATCCCAGGTTAACCAAAATATCCTGTAAAATTTAACTTATCCATAACAACTGCAACTGCTGCAACAAACACCCTAAACAGCTCATTTGTCTAAGTAATATCATTCAACATCTAAAAATTCCCACTAAACATGTCATATTCTGTGCAAGCTAAATTTTTATGTACGTGTAAATAGCTATACGATTATTTAAGCCATGTGACATCTAATAAAATACTATATTGTATTTTTAAATCTATCATAGTATAGTCTCTTAATAGCGACATTTTCATTATCAATGACAGGCATGGTGTTGATGAATTGAATTTGATTATCAGAAGATACATACAACTATTTAGTGAACATGATAATGACAGCTCTTGTCAATTTAGTAAATGAAAAGTATTGGACTTGTAACAGTAACTTAATCAGAACAGTTTGAATATTACTTTTTGTTCGTACACTGTCACTAATACTGGGCTATTTCGAATCATACCTCAATAATGTCATATTTTTAAATATAGTTTTCTATGCATATTTGAGTAAACTTGCCTCTATATAAATAAAAGGAACATTATTTTCTGATATGAGATGATATGGTGATGAATGGATTTTGTACGACCAAATGCTCCCGAAACGTCTTTGATACGTAAATTATTATAGACAGCGAAGTCATCATCGTTACATTTTACTAACACTATTAAACAATATTTATCTATAACAAACATATATAATACTGAATACATTAAGTTGTATTTGAAGATAATTATTTTAATAGGTATAAATATCATCAAGCAAATATTTCTTACAAAATGTAAAATTGTTTGTTTGAATATTATCTTAGGCTTTACGTAAAAATCTTTTAATTTATATATGTTATATTTAAGAGGTTCTTAGTACACTATTGCGTCGGTTATATCTAGTTATTGCCTCAATCAAATAGAAGGAGCATCAATAGAAAGAGAATATATACAATTTTAGTATTTGTATATACGAGCACCCTACTTGTATATTTGAGTACACCGAAGCAGTATAAGGAGAAAATAAACTGGTTCAAGTATGGTTATATTTCTCACAACCACATTTAGTTCTTCAGGTATATGGTATATGTTCATATAAAATATTACTAAAATAAAACATGATAGTGTAAAAACTTCCCATCTCGAGATAATTTATGTTGAAGAAGAATAATTGAAATTATATTTTACTGAAAGTTTTTTATTATGGACGACTATAAACAACAATTAAATACACGCCCTACTTCCTATTCTAGTCTATAAAGTATTTAGGATCGAGTAATTACGTTTCATTATGAGCTGTAAAGTGGATTATATAATATAGCAGTGGCTTGAGTATATCAGTCTACCTATTTATTCGTTCTTGAATGTTGAAAAGTTTCTGACTTATAAAGATATATTTCTACAAAACTTATATTTAACTCTTAACTCTAATTTCATGAAATTTCTGCATAAGGTAACTTACTCCTGCACTGACTTTATCTTTCTCAGTTGATGGTGTTGTAGCAGCTGGTGTTTCAGATGCCTTGTCTTCTGCTTTTCTATCTTTTAAAGCTTTCAGTAGTTTCCATTTACTTCCAACTGGAACATCTTGCTGTGGAGGAGGTTCTTCGATTGCAGTAGGCTCGTGATGAATTTCTGGCATATCATAGTCGTCATCAAGTTCGTCGCCACTTTGCACAGGACTGTCGGGTCCGGACGTTTCCCCTGATCCAGAGTCATCGAACGACCTATCATCCTCATATTCCCGTTCTTTAATATCATCAATAGTTTCTTCAATCACTGGAAAAGTAGTTATATCTTTCCAGGTTTCCTTTGGAGATTCATCATACTTTTGTTTGACATTTGCTGTTTTCAGTTTTAATTCTCTTAACACAAATGACATTTTATCCTTTAAATTTTCCTTTGGTTCTTCTTCCATATGTTCGAACTCGGGTTCTTCGGGTAATGTTTGGTGTCTCTCAGACTCTATTTGTGATTGGTGTTCCATTTCTTCCAGTTTTCTCAATTCATAACAATACCACTCGTCTTCAGAATCAATGCTGTCTTCAGTACTTTGCCTTCTTGATGATACTCGAGATCCACTTCTCCAAGAATGTGTACTTCTACTATCATCATCATCGTGCTTATTTGGTATATCTAAACTTTGTTGATGTCGTGGTTGAAATTTATTTGGTTGTCCTCGGGTACTTTGAATTGATGGACTTCTCTCAGGTAAACTTGAGACTTCTTCTGTTAGAGTTATCATATTAACAACTTCAGGTGTACTTGGTTTACGAATTTTCTTTTCGTTTTGACTTGAAAAATCATCATTGGCCTCATCTGGTTCAATTTCGCCCTTTGGAGGTGATAAATCTGCTATATGTTCATCAGACACTGATGTTGATTTTCGGAGACGATATTTCCCTAAGGCGCGAGAAACGGCAAACTCTTGTGAGCTGCCACTATAAGATTTATTACTTTCACTCAAACCTTCGTCCGACACATTAGTTGCCTTTTTTACATCGCCAATTGTGGCAAAAAGGGAGCCTGGAGATTGGTTCTCAGCTTTTTCATCGCCTTCAAATAAATCTACGTTAGATATATCGGTATCAATATCTAATTTTTCTAATTTTGGTATATTATTAGTTTCCTTTTTCATCTGACTCACTCGTGCAAAATGAAAGTCTATATCATCACTTTTGTCTCGTGGTAGAGCTGTATTTGTTGTTAGTTTCTCATTTTCTTCTATTATGCATTCTGGGTCATCATCACCAAGTTCCAATCTTTGTTCTTGTATCCGTTCTTGAATAGTTTGCTGTTGTTCAACTATATCTTGATGATTTATCTTTCTTTTTGGTTTCGTGGCTACTTTTGCAAACATATTGCCTTCATGGGTACTATCTGAAAATACGCTATCGCTGTCTTCTGACTGAGCGCTAGAACGACCCCCTGACCACTCTGTTTCTGAAGTTTCTGGATCTGATAAAGACTGGTGACTAGCTTGCTGTTTTCGTCTTGCTTTTTGTAATAATCCAGACATTGATGCAACAAGATGATATTTCTTTTTTCTTCTCTGTGCTGATAATATCCGTTCCTTTAGTGTTTTTTCTTGTTGTGGTTGCTCTACTGTATCTACGCCTGAAGGTAACGAATGCGACCGATGTTTCTTAGGCAAATGTAAATCGGGTAACCAGTGACTCATAGACGACATAGCAGACTTCAAAGAAGAAGTTCGTTTTGGTTTTTTAAGCTGTTTGTCTTGTTGTTTAGTACCTTTGAAATTATTCGAAATAGATAGATATCCTGATTCAGATACTAATATCCCACTTGAATCTACATATTGTTCTTTCCGTATTTTAACATGTTCTGGCATTACTTGTTTTTCATATCCTTGGTTTTCATACATAACGTTTCCGTTGCGTTGATCATACTGCTGTTGCTTGAAATATTCTTGTTGCAACTGATTTTGAAATTGTTTTCTTTCGGTTATACTTAATGAATGCGATTTTAAGCTTGATGTTTCCATTGAACTAGTAGGAGATCTACTGCCACCCTGCCAAGATAATTGATCGTCTAGTGATACTCGTTTTGGTGAATCATATCTACTAGATGTTGGGTAATAAGACAAAGCATCAGTTAGGTTACCGGGTGGGTATCCAGTACGATGTCCTTTAAATCCATTTTGATAAAAGTGCTGATCATTGGCACCCATCGTATTAGCCCTTGTTAGGGGTCGTTTGTTAGCACTAGCTGCCGATATTACAACAGTTTGAGCATGATAACTAGGTTCTGGTGGATATGAATCTACTGCAGGTCGTACAATAGACTCAGCAATTTCATTTCTATCTAATAATTCGGAAAAACTTCTATTTTCTGATAACATTCCTCTAGGTGTACTATACACAGTTGTGAAAATTGGTTGCCTATTTCCAGCTACAGAATATATTGAGGGCGCTTCGTTACCATAATAATATTCACCACTGTTACTTATTTGCGTCATTTGATCAGTGAGCGTATATGGAATATCACTTTTCATATAGTCAGTATCAATTTTTTCTTGCATATTAATCAGGTCTCTGGTACTGATTTCTTTTGTCATATGATTTATTTTTCTCAAAGTATAATCACTTGTCAAGTTCTTATCTTCGTAAAGGTAGGAGTCTACTAATGTCTCTATATATGGCTTTGAATCGAGCTCGTATGCTATTCTCTGTACCGATTGTGGGGAAGAAACTCTAATTTTATGTGATTCATGACTTCCATGTGCCATTCTGGCCGTTTTAGGTGACCCTGGGCTCTTTTCTAAGCTAGACCATCCACTCATTGACGACAGTCCAGAATCTGATTTAGCAGCTACAATATTTGCAGAATCTCTTTTTATATGTTTGGGAGATGTTTTCGGAGATTTTGGTGATCTTGGACTTAAACGCATACTTTCGTGTGGCATTGCGCTACTTGTTGATAACATTGATTGATGAGCTACCAATTCGTTGTTATTTTCAATAGATGGAAATACATCTGTGCCATTTGGTGGTGCTGGAGGTGGGGGACTGGGAGATTTCTTTAGTCTGTTGTTGTCATATATTAATTCATTGGTATTTGAACCATTATATATTTCATGAATTGACATAGGAGAGAGCTGCTCAGAACTTGATTTATAAATCTCGTTTAAAGGCTGAGATAAGCCTTTGTTAGAAAAATAAATCTGCATAGAAGTGTCAGTAACTTGGTATGTTGAATTATATTCGAATCGATCTCTTGAAAGCGCACTAGGTGATTTGGATGCTTTGGCTGCATTTATCTCGGCATTAGCAACAGCCGAACTATACGCTAGCCGACCAGTAACAGTGGTATACGGCTCTGTCGTTGTTCTCTCAGGTACAAACTTTCGACGAGGTGAAAGGGTGGGGGGTAAGTAATCTATAGTTCTATCTGTAACTGTATCAGTAAGTGATAATCTAGAAGGGGATTTTTCTCTCACTATAGTATCTTTTGGTGCAGTTAACATAAAGTCATCAAAACTTTTCATCATGTCATTAATAGCCCAGTTTTCCCCACCTGAATAAACGCCTTTAAGTTGTTCATTTATTATATTGCCGTCTTCGGCCAGCGCTTTAGCTTCTATTTCCCTATCATGTTTGGTTATTTTGGATTCTGGGCTTAGAAGCCTTGTTTTCAAGTCTTTTAACTCTCTTGAATCTTTGTGTAATTGATTGGTCAATCTATCTAATTCATGTAATTTATCTACTGTTATTTGATCTATTGTATTTAAAGCGGACAGATCTAGATCTCTTTCCCTAATTTCTGATACACCCTTTATTTCACAATAATGTTTATAATCTGCCGAACTATAGATTTGTTTAGAACTTGTTGGCATAATTTCTAAATCGGGTTCTTCTGGAGCCTCCCATATCATATCCAACTGTGATTGTGGCCTGGATGTTTCATCATACACAAGATCGTCTCGGTAAGCTTGATTCAAACTCTTATAGAATGCTTCGTTTGATTCCATAACCTCCTCTTGTGGCATAAGTAATACTGAACTTCGTCCAATATCCAAACCTTCTTCAATGCCATCTTCGATTGTACCATTTCCTAAAATTTCTCTGATCACTTCTAGTCGAGTCATAGGATCTCTAGAGGTGACAGTTCGACAAGTGTAGAAGTCAAGTAAAGTTGATATTACACCCTGTTGATCTGCGAGTAATGTCTCCAGTCTTTCTAGCCGTTCCCACATCCTGACATATTCTTGGCTTAGTAAGTCAAGAGCCCGCCAGGCGTATTTGAGCTCTGTTTCGAGAATATTGAGCCGTGTGCCAAGACGTTCCATATAATCGCTGATGATGTAGTCGCCAGAGTACGGTGGTAGGTCGGGAGGTAGCGAAAGGGAGCCGTAGTCGTCCATATCGACCTCTGCACCCCCATTCCCGCCGACCTCGCTTTCCTCCATCGCGCCGCTTGCGCCTGCCACAACATTGTCGTGGATTTCGTGCATCATCTTCGGATCGGACAGTGGGTTGCACATAACATTTTTCACTATGAGTCATCCCATATCGTTTTATTGTTCACACTTTCTACGCAAAACAGTCCTACAATACGGACAGTTTTCACTAAAATCATTGTCTCACACAATTTTTTTAACACATTTTTTTAACTTTATTTCACTTTGTTATCTTTATTCAATTTTTAAATGTATACTTTGTACTTCGACGGAATTAAATGGATAATTATTTTTCATCAAAAATATAGTTTTGAGTTACGATTATCACTTTACTGCAAAAAAAAGGTTCGTTAGCGCATATTAGGCTCCACTGATTTGAACATAAGACGGCTTATGTACACACCAGTGGTCGGAAAGTAAAGGAAGTACCTCATAGGAACATGTAGATTCAACCAGCGGTGTAATTAAATGTTGTGGACAGAAATATTCAAAATCCAATAAGTGTTATACAAAAAGTGATCGACATGTTTCTATTGGAGGCAGCTAAGCGGTTCTGATTCGATTCCACATGAGGAAATTTGTCTCAGAGGTGGAAGGCGTCACTCGACTGGGGAAGGAGGTAGGATAAAGTTAATGGATATTAATGCCAAGTTTCACCACCGCTTCGCTTGAATCAGTCATGGGATTTAATAGGGGTTGGAATGCACTGTTATTATAGAAGTGGTAAACAAAACACGTCTAGTTTGAGTTGATTTATGTATATTTTTACCGCAAGAAAACATCATTGTTTTTCTTGACACAAACTAAGTAAATGAAGACCATCTTTGGGGTAATACGTGACTAGATGTTAAAGCAGGAATGTATTTGACGCTGTGTAAAGTACGCTGGAGTGTGTTTATAATATGTATAGTTGTGTAAACAATATGGGTCAAACCAACGTATTATATTATAATGCTTTTTGATAAGCATTCACAGGATCCATAATAATAATGTACGTTAAAAGTACATAGCTTTTTTGTTAATAACTTTGACTTACTGACTTATTATGTCACTGTAAATCGATAATGAGTAACAGTTCTTATGAGTTTGTTCACCGTTATAAAAGTCAATTAGATTTGAAAAACACAACACACGGTGCACTATGGTTGAGTTACGACAACCATTCATTCATTCTATCACTTTCAAAAATGTCTTGATTTTAATTCGGCATGAAGAGCGTGTCAGCGTTATACCTTGAGCAACCCCTGTAGAACGATTCGTGAGTCGACATAATATTATTGTTTATCCTAGCGATCAAAAGGTCATTGAAATGAATGAGTTTCGAAAAAATATACCAGTACTGCGGTGCGTCCGCTGGAACTATTGACTTACGTTAACTATGTAAGGTTATATTTTATTCAAATTACTGAAACGTTTGAAAGTTTGAAAATCAAAAGCAATATTTTCATCTAAGAAGATGAAATTTCATGTACCTACTTCAGTATACAAATTGAAATTAATTGAAGAACGTTTAAGCAAATAAATTGATTATTGTTTTACTTAAATCAATAACAAACTACAAGCCATTTAAAGTTTGATACTTTTGAAATAATAAACGATTTGTTGCATTTGAGCTAAATGAATAGCAACGACCCGACACCAAAGCAAAGGCTCTACGGCTAGCAATCCCCAGTCGGCACTATTGGATACAGTCCAAAATCAACCAAAGAACTTTAACTTCGACACTAATTCGATTTGTTCCAACGCTCTACATGAATCTTCTGGGAAATTTTGTACGCTTTTTGGTTAGGTTTCTTTTTTGAAACCCAAGGATTAATTAGAAAATACTACGTTACTTATACATGAGTTGGATAAGGCGTTTCCACGCATTCCATCATCACGTTTGTGTTGTTCCCGATTACATCCGATGCTTTGTGTCTGCTTAATTCTTCCATCATTTAATTTATATGACTTTTATTTGGACTGACTACCGTCTAACCGTTTGCAAGGTAAAGGTACCCACATGTAATAATTATGTTACCTACCCATTCATAAAACATAGAACATACAGACGCATTTTTCTTAAGAAGGACTTTTTTAGTCATTAGGTATATATTTTCGTAATGAAATGTATATCAAGGTTATATATTATACATTCAATTTCTATCTCCATTGTCTATCTCATCAAACAGTTGATTTAATTTTGTATAATTAAGTACATCATATTTCATACGAAACGGTATTCCAAATTTTCTAATAGATAGTGAAGTTAATCACTATCTATATAGAAAACATCAGTTCATGAGAAATAATCAAAGAAACGACAAGTTGGTGTAAGTAGATACGTTATGTAACACTTGTGGGGTCTACCCACATTATATAAAAGGTTTTCTAACACAACAAGGTGGAATTCCATAAGCATCGATGCGTGCGATCAAAGTTTTACCAATAATTGAACCAAAATTCGGAGGGACTGGGTCCAAGGAGAATTTCGAGGAGCTCTTCATACTTGTTACGTGATAAGTCTCTATTTCTTGTTAAGAACTTTCATTATTGATAACTCTACTTCATCATTCAAGCGTGATTCCATAATTTTTTATCTAAGCCTGAACTTTGAAGCCAAGGATCAGTTCTCCTACTCTTCTACATACAAATTCATTTTTGGCATCTCCGAGACCAATAGCAAATTTCTAGAGTTTGATAGCAGACATGTGTTAGCACGCATACCTAACTTTTTTTTTCTAAATAATGGAGTGATTTACTAAAAAGTAAAGGATTATATTTATAGGCTATTTATGTTTACTGAGTAGGATGGCGATCTAATCAGAGTCCTCTAGTCACCATGAAATACAATCACTAATTTGCCGATGCCAATGACCGACCTATGTATTGGAAGGTTTAATAAAGATACATCTGTATATTACTAACTCTAAAACTAACGTTGGTCGCGAATACAAAAATTGTAACAACGATTTCGATCGACGTATTTTTGCCTCGTAGAGTGCGGTTCACGGCTGGTGAACAATTTTATGTACAGGTGCCTTTTCAATTTCCACCGGCCGCGTAGTCACACATAAATTCAACGCGTCAACCTTAGATCCAATTTATGGGTTCCTCGCTCTATTAACTTTGGGAAGAATATGTTTTTCCAAGCTGTGTTTATGGATATAATGACGTGTTGTTGGTGGTATACGAGCAAAAGTAAAAAGAGTATGTTTTTTTTATTATATGTTGCCTGAATGAACCACTGGTAGTTTAAAGAAAGGATTTGTTCAATTACCTGGAGATTGAAACCATTAAGAGCATAATCGAATATAAAGTATTTTTGATCAAAAATTGCTGGTTGCACATACATAAGCATCTTTATTCTAAGTATCACGTTTGGTTACATCTGAAACTTGACTTTAGAGCTCATGGTTTATTTCTACACTCTATTTTCATCACTTTCGATTATTAGATTTACCTTGATTTTTTTAGGAGCAATTAACATAAGATCCCTCAGTAACCTGAGTAGAAAGCCTACACTACAACATCGTCTGTTAATCAGCAAGTGTACCAATTTAGCAGATGAGATTGATCCTGAAGTTTTTACTTCATTAGGATTCTCTGTAATAATTAGGAAATAACTGCTTAAATTATTAAGCAAAATAAATCATCTGTTCATGACAGAGAGTTATGTAATAAGTTCAAACAAAAGCAAAGCTATTCGTTTCCATTATTTATTATTTAAGTATAACTGTTTAGAGCTAAAATAAGCTAAAACTGGTTACCTATCTTAATCCCGAATTTTAATATTCCGAATATCATAATCCAGAAAACGTTTGGCCATTTATTCATAATCCCGGTTTTCCAAATTCCGAAGTTTTATTTGCCACATAATCGCAACTCCGAATTTCATTTTCCTATTTATTCATTTGTACGACGTTTTATAATCCAGACGAACGAATTCCAGACACACGAAATCTAAATGCACAAAATCCAGATGACCGTAATCCATATGCACGAAAGCCGAATTTTTAAAACACAAATTTTTGAAATACAGTTTATTGATATCCAGACAAACAATATCCAGATTTTTAAAAATGAATCCTATGGAAAAATTAGAAGGTAGTTAGCACTCGCCGGCCGCTGCCGCGGCACGCTCGCTTCGCTCGCTCGGCTCGTGCGGGGGTCGCAGTTCTAACCTAACCTAACCTGCTGAGTCGAATTTGACACTTAAACCTATCTGTAATAGGCAACTAATATTTCTAAATTACTTGCTGTAGGTACCTACCTAATAAATGAATCGTATAAATTTACTGACTTTTACTATACCTGTATATAGTTTAGATGGAAAACGATTGTATGGGAACCAAATAAAAAGATTTTGAAAATTTGGTAATAGTTTATTTGGAAAATGGTACGATGGGAAACAAAAAAAAATATTCTGAGAATCTGGTATAACTATATTTGGATTATGACACTATGGAAAACAAAAAAATACTATTTGAAAATTTGGTTTTAGTGCACCTGGAAATTGATTCATCTGGGAAATTAAAAACGGAATTATAGAAAGTTGTCATTCATTACATCTGTCTTTTAAAAGTTCTACCAACCGTTTTCGGGGTTTTAAGATTCGGGTAACAGAAATTCGATATTTCAATAGGTTACCGCTAAAACTCGGTTTTCTATTATAAATCTAAATGCCTTAGAACTGAATTCATTCGAAATTCGAGTAACATTTAGTAACATTTTCTAGGGAAAAACTTGGGCAATTTAAAAATACGAGTAGTTTTGTATGGAATACAGTAAAAAACTTCATCAAACCTAATTTTGTAGAATATATCTGTGAGAAAAGATGACTGCCCAATTAAATTTCGTTAATATTAGGCCAAAGTGGAGCACATAACTGGCGGCGATCATTTGTCTAAGGATAACTTTTTGTTTCGTTTTATACAATCAAAGGAATGAAAGGGCACGTACTTACATTATATCTGAACTATATCTTATAAGTAGCTTGTAGCATGTTTCGTGCAGTAAGTACTTATAGCCGCAGTATAAATTACTATGTTAGTTCTTGTGAATACGTAAATTATTAAAAGGTAAAAGCTTCAGTTGCGACCGGGATTAACGTATGGATGATGAAGATGAAGAAGAAATAATATGATCTTTGTTGCAGACGTATACGATTCTGTACCTTTTGAAACTTGACCTATTTTGTATTCAAGCTATAGCATCCCTTTTGGCATCACTTAATGATGCATAAAACGCAGTAGCCTGTAAATGACTCCGATCATACGGGATAGCTTGTTTTAACTTCATCCGACAATCGTTTTAAAGTACAAATTAGGTACATACATAGCTATGCTCACGTCCGTAATAAGGCAGAGGTGTATTAATCAACCACTTTTCGCCAACTATGCTTTTCGGTCCTACGTAATAAGGGGGGAGCCTATTACTGCCATCGAGCGGGTTTACAGCTAAATAAATTTGGAAAAAAAATTGATCCGATTCCTAGCTATGTGGTGTAAATCGCAAGGAAATTAATTACGTGGCTAGCACTACCAATTAATGTCTTGGAGAGTATCAGTTAACCAACAGTACAAGTACAAATTATAATCAATTATTAAGAACAATATAACCTCAATAATAACTAGGTCATTGCACATATACTAATTTTTACTCATTAAAAACAAAGTTCAATGAATATAAACTATTCACACAAATGTAACAAACAATTCCCGTGCGAAACCAATGTCTGAATGAACTGGAAATTCCAAATGACAGCTTCCGTATCCCAGCATCCCCAGCTGTTGGCAATCGTTCAACAAACCAGATGTACCGTTTCGCGGGTTAATAGATTACTGCTGAATATTGCAGCGTTGAGGAAGAAAAGTGTTGGCAAATCTAGCAGTTGCATAATCTGTATATTTCATTTATGTCAATATAATACAGCTATTTTACAGCATGGTTTCTGTAGTAGGTATGTATGTTTGGTTAATTGTTTCCAATGGTTTTATGTATTTTATTCTCATCATTTTTTTATCCCAAATTACTTAATAGTTTACAGTCGGGGATAATGCAAACCCACTTGTGTATCATTAGTCGTGGCCACAAGAGCCACACACACCTAATACCTAACTTTACAGAAGGTTAAACGTAGCATCTCTCTTAATTAAACGACTACTTTCTCTATTTTTAAACTGCAGGCGTTGAATTAGGTGTGTGTTTTATAGGCTAGTAGCCTAATTTTATATAATTGTTGCTCATTTAGTGATAGAGACAAAGGAAAACATTTGTCAGATACACGTTACGAAGTCTCCATTGCTAGTTATACGGGTTTGCAGTAACACTGACGTTATAATTATGCATTGTTATTAGGTGTATGTAAATCAGTTTTATAGATCTCCTTGCAAAGCGTGACTTTTGTATTCATACGTATATTGTATCAAATATAATATCGTTAGAATATTTATATGGAATGGTAGAATATAAAAACATAATATAAATAGTTGATTTTTAGCTTTGTTGTTTTAGTCTGCAAACAATGGCTGATAAGCCATGAGGAGATATCCTAGCATGGCCACTGTACCTCAATACCTACACAACCGAAGATCTGGACAAGGTGACAGCGGAGACCGTCAAAGTTGCCTAATTTTGAGTTGGTTAATAGCAGTTAAAGTTGTAATCGACTCGAAGAAGTTGATTTTTAAAAATATGTATGGGAGTTCATCCTCACACACTACGACCGGAAACGGTGCGCACTGTGCGGTATGAAAGGAGTTTCATCCCGCGCACGCTCAAGCTGTGGAATGAGCTCCCTGCCGTGGTTTTCCCAGGCGACTACAATATGGGGTTCTTCAAGAAGGGCATTAGAAGGTTTCTACAGGGTAGGCAGCACGTGTGTGACGCCTCTGGTGTTGCAAACGTCCATAGGCCACGGTGACCGCTTTCCATCAGGTGGGCCGTGCGCTTGTCTGCCACCTAAGTGGTATAAAAAAAAAAAAAAAAATGTATATTTAGACTTTGGGTACTGAAACACAATATTACGGGACAGGCAAATACAATAAGAACAATAAATAATAATATTGTTCTTACTCATATAATACTCACGGTGGCTTTTTCTTCGAAGAGTATATTTTTTTAGTATGTTTGCAGTTCCACGTAGTAAGGAGAGTATTACTACAAGCTAAAACATTTTTATTTAGACGGCATATTTACGTTAGTTATGAATATTTATTTTTTATCATTATGTTTTTTTATCATAATGTAGTACCGTAGCGGTAGCCTAGTGGTATGGGTAATGGACTGCTTAGACGAGGTCTCGGGTTCGATCCCAGGTTTTACCATGCCACACAACAATGACATTTCGATGCTTTTCGAAGTTATGTGTGTATTCCTCGCAGGTTTATAATAAGTGTCCGGTTAATGGCAATAATCTCGCCACCTATTCCATTGGGACTTAAACATAAACTGGCGAAATTAATTTAGCAAGCACCTCTGCCTACCCTTTGGGGATTTAAGCGTGAGTTTATGTTATGTAGTAACTTCTGAAGTACATGAATGGAGGCTTGAATAAGTATAAAAAACAACATCCCAGAACAAGTTAATCATTGCAGTTGAACACAACTGAGATTATTACAGTCGGCAGGATGCAGATGTTGGCAGTCGTTCAACATTGCCAGATGCTAGCCACGTTGTTTCGGCACAATACAGCTGGTAAAACTATGCTTACTTTCTTCATAATTTTTATAGCATGTTATGAATATTTTATCGTATCACCTCTTTCGTATCACGTAATACAACATGATACGAAAGAGGTTATCTTTGGATTTATTAGGGCATATTTAATTTTATGACTATGCCCTAATAAATCCAAAGATAACCTCTTTCGTATCCAAAGATAGCCGCGGTAGCCTAGTGGTATGGGTAATGGACTGCTGAGACGAGGTCTCGAGTTCGATCCCAGGTTTACCATGGCACACACCAATGACTTTTCGATGCTATTCGAAGTTATGTGGGTATTTATCGCAGGTTTATAAGTGCCTCGGAGAGCACGTTAAGCCGTCGGTCCCGGTTGCCATACAAACATCTATGGCAGTCGTTACGGGTAGTTGGAGCCCTCAAAAGTCCAACCAGCCTAACTTGGAACTTCGATATCGCCATTGGTCATTAGACCATTGGTTGTGGAGGTCAGATGGCAGTCGCTTCACGGAAAATATCGAAGTTCAGCCGCATCACAGTTAGACTGGAAAGCCGACCCCAAATAAGTTGGGAAAAAGGTTCAGGGAATGATGATTTAATTTTATGACTGAATTATTTTATGAAGTTTATAGTCTTTTTTTTATACAACTTAGGTTGCAGTCAAGCACGCGGCCCACCTGATGGTAAGTGGTTACCGTGACCTATGGGCGAGTGTAACACCAGAGGAATAACACTCGTGCCGCAACCCCTGTAAGAACAGAGACATTCTGTGTCGTCAGCGCAAAAGATGTAGGATAAGCCTTTGGTTTTCCCACGGACAACACAAAACCTCTCTAGTGAGCTCTGGCTACCCTACTCACAGTCTTTTTTGAACTCGTAAGTAGGCAACGCAATATAATATTTTATTATTGAGTTAACATAATAAATATTAATGTAGGCGTTGTAGGAGTAACATAACATCCATTCCTTTCCCAATATATTTTCTTCTTATTATTATTATTTTAACATACATAGTCTAATAATATGATAATTAGAGTGCAAGATATCGTACAACCAGGTCAAAGTCCCAACAAAATACACATATCCTGTAGTAAACACCCTACCAAGTGATTGCATGACTAATATGTTCGTGCAACTGCCTCGTATCACCGCTTATAAAGCATTTTACTCGTAATAGCAATGGTGGTGCTAACACACTGATCTTTGTGTTATATAGAATGTAATGTGAATTCTTAAGATTAGATCTTTGGGGTCGAAGGTTCGTTGCTTGTTCAGAGAAAATATTTATAATATGTTATGTTTTATTTTTAAATGTAATATAACATATTATATCTTATTGACGTCATTTCTACTAACCTAATTCTAGTAGAAAAGAAGGCGGTGCAACAAAATTCACTGTAGTAATTTTACAAGACATATGTTGTTTTCATTTGTTTTCAACACGTCTCTGCTTACCCTATTGTGAAAGAGCCGTAAGTATATGTATTACAAACTGTTCTTTAAAACAGTTTCAGATACACAAACAAATTATTACACATGCTTTCGTACAACAAACAACTTTCTAATTTCAGTTTACATCTTTGTTCGTAAGTTGACTTTGCCTTCATAAGGTAATATTGATTCAGCGATGTGCCCACAAAGGCGTAAGTAAACAATTTGAATAAATTAAAGTCAGCACTTGTAAAGTGTGTTATCTCAGCTTTAAGATCGTAACTCAAGGTTTAGTTAATACATTTCGTATAACGACACGATAGAAATGTTGTTAAAATTTCACTAGAAGTTGCAATGGTTCCTTAACGTACTGATTTACATTTGAGGTTCCATCATTCAGTTCGCAAATTCATTTAATGTATCATTGGTTGTTCTGAGAAGATAAATTTGCCGTGTGGTTCTCAGCAGAATTTGAACCACCTCATTTCTTCCCATGCGGTGTTGCACTCTTGTGTTAGTTTTCTTTTAGTCTAGTTTTTTTTTTCCGTGCGCTAAATCTCCACGGATACTGCCCTCACCAAAGTCGGTGGAGGTGATTATGTCGGACTCGTACCGACTGAAATGCATGCCGTCTATAGGTCCGTGATTGCCAGAGGTGAGATTATATAAGACATATCTCTCGCACCCCGGCAGACCCAGGGACATCTCTTTGAGATGACCACCTTACACTAACGTGGGAACCATGATGATGTCTCCATCTAGCCCCCGGATATGGGGAGACACACTAAGGGATAGGGCTGGTTTACATCTGACAGATATATATAGCCCAGACTCAGTCTCAAATGCATGGCTCGAGTGAACAATGGTGCCCATTATACGGCAATAGGCTCATCCCCTGTTAAGTGGAACCGGATACAATGGTTTTTAACAAGGTGTCGAAGGTGAATAGACATCGAATACACAGAAATAAATTGAAATCTGAAAATATAATATTCGGAATATAGCAATAAGTTCACCTTTTTTTATGGCCCACCAACAATATATTTTGTGAGGATTTTCGCTAATGATAAGATCCGAGATCAATTCAAACTCAACTACCTAAACTCGTTTTATTTAATCAATTATATTGAATTAAGTATTAGAACTCAATATATATTAGAAATTTTATGTACAAGTATTGAACTAAATCGGATGGAGTGAATGCTCCGACCGGACTCGAACCCGAACGAAATGTAAGGGTAAACGAAATGTAAGGATGTACGAAATGTAAAGTGCGGGTCTGTGCCCCATCAAACCATTTTAATCGATGCTTGTATTTATTTTCAAGTACACTGAGTAAATAGATCTGAACCAGTTAGTAAACCTATTTTTTTTTAATAAAAATACAAGTAGTTTCATTAGTAAAATCAAACACCTAAATATCTTATAACACAGAACCCAATATATATTCTGAGACAATACAATACATCTGGACTCTTGTTATTTATATGCCTATTGGGACAAAGCACAGAGCTGTTCAAAAGTAATAAATGTAAAAGCGTCCGTTAAAGTTAGATACCTAAAACAGGAAACGCTATTTGTCTTCTGTAAGCTGTTGAAAAATAGATGTTAAAAATTTCAACATTCAGTCGTAAAAAAATTGCCGTTTTCTCTCAACTGAGGCTGTTCAAATAGCACAAAAGTTTCAAATGTGGGATACAAATGAAAAAAGCGTTTGCAAGGTAAGTATGTATAAGCTGGGATTGTCAACAAAACGATTTCGAGCATGAGTGTACGTCCCGCAACATAGCGTCGACTCATGCCCATTTCATTCAGTCCTATATTTTTTCACACCCAGTTTTTGTAGGTTAGAGAAAAAATATTTCCCACTATCAGTGTGATGGATTTACGTAACAGGATGAGTTTCTAATAACAAAAAGCCAGATTCAGCTATGGGCCAATGTAAGTTATAGGTTCAATCTCAAAACTAAAAGTTCATGGAGAAAATAAATCAAATTTATGTCTGTGATGAATGCGTTTTAATTTTGCGATTTAATTAACCGTTTTATGTGAAGTTTGAATATATATTTTATACAAAATTAGAAAACGTATTTTATGTCGTATTTACTAGTTTTTCTAACTAATTGTTACTGATTTGACAATGTTGGAAGATTAGCCAGTAATTACTAAGAAAACTTCACTATAACTCCAGTGATTTGTATTAACATGTTGCACACCAATAAGACATAATCAGATGTTTTTATTCCAGACACATTTACATTATAATTTCTACTAATTAATTCCAAAAATGTATCCTGGAATTTCCATTACATCAGCCAGTTTAAAAAAACGTAAAACACATTAGAAATAAAAACGGTTTTTGTAAATAGGCTTTGACATGATGACCCGAGCTGTCACAGCCGTCCCTCGTCCATCGAGACCCTTCCTTATACTGACGATATATACCATATAAGTAACAAACCAAACACCGCATCCGAGTATATCAACAATCTGTCTGATACGACAAATTGAACGGGAAGGTTTAACAGTACCTGCCTTTACTAAATTTAACTGGCACAAATACGGATGAGGTAATTTTAAAAAGGTTGTATGTATGTGGCGGTTTTAGTAGCTTTTTCGTACAATGAAATTTGTTCGAAAGACTTTCCTTTAATAGGAAGACTCAGATTAAATCATTATATACTTTGGCGTAGTACGTATAGATATTTTCATACAATTAAACTATTTTTCTACTACTCTATTGGTATATTCGTTACATTAAAAGTACTTCGGAGAAACAAAGAAAAAGGAAGAACATTAGGTCTCATAACTCCTTAAACATTATTAGCTCATATGAAAGAGACAAATCAGAAGATTGGATTACAGACTTGACGATATGTACTGGTTTTGTAAAACAAATCAGAGACAAGCGTGATGATGAATTGCATTTTTTTAAGCTCGAATGTGATAAAATCACCATTGGACTAAATAGTATTCGACAGATTTGGTAAACTCTTTAGAAGATTTATTCTTGATCTATGACTTATACATAAGTAAATAAAACCACAAAATAACAAACAAGCGACGAAAATGCAATTGAAGGTAATTAGATGAACCGATAAACACACGTCTTCGTGACCTGCGTGTCCAGAAACTGTAGGCTGTAATTATTTATATTGCTTCAAAGAAGCCACAGCAGTAGGCTTTGACTACGTTACTGGTGTTTAAATATTAAACCAACATCCAAATTAAAAAAAATAAAAATGACACAGATATATAGAATTATGATTTAATATCACCGTTTTAAAATAGGTTCCAAAGAGACCAGTAGCAGGATATTCCATCAAGAACCAAGCAGTTCGGTGAGTCTTTACTTTGCCATGCTATTAAGTATTAAAATTCTTTACCAGCTCGTGTTTCCTTCTTCTTACGGACTTGGGTCAACGAGACCGTCAAGATGAGCGCTACCATTGTAACATTGTGTAAGTTTGTAATGGTGACCCTCTTTTCTCTTAAGGCAAGGTGAATTCAAACTGACATGTCCCAGATAAAAAAGGTACGCATATTAAGCAAAGTATATAGTTTGTAATAAATGTCAACTTAATTCAATATTAATTACCTTCAGATATCTACAATGATGGTTGGGATTGATTCTATAACACAAAATGTAAGTTATTCATGAGGCATGACGAGTAGGCAAGAAACTTTGTAGTAAATACGTCATCAATATCGCTTTTCAAATTTGTTTAACCACAAAAACGAAATGAAAAGAATGAAGAATTCTCATTACACAGCAAAAATGGGATGACAAACAATTTTAAGGTCATTAAAAATAATCGGATACGAAACAATATTGGAAAACATTGAACAATTTTTAAACAATGCAGTGGGGAAATTTGGAGAGTATAAAAACTGTTTTTATTATGACAAACCAACAAATATTTAAAATTTAAATTGTTCCTGTAGTAATGTTACTACGAAAAGGTCGTCAAAAGAAAGGATCAACATTCATAAAGAGATCAAATGAAGGTAAAAATGAAACAGATTTTTGGTCCAATTTATTGAGTATTAAATTCACAAATCAATCAATTATCATCATCATCATCATACTTGTATTAATCCCAGTCGCATCCGAAGCTACCACCTCGCTTTTTGAGTCCGTTTTTTCCAGTCTAACTGTGTAGTGGCAAACTACGATATTCTCCCTGCAGCGACTGCCACCTGGCCTCGACAACATGTATACATAGGCAACATTCACGACAAGACAAGACAAGAGAGAGACAAGACACGACAAGACAAGAGAGAGACCAGTACTGTAGCTGGACCAGTTATTGGATTTTTTACAATTTATAAAAGATATTTACAAATAGTGTGACTGTAAATTGTTATTGCCAATATTTCATAAGGTAATTAGACATTACTGCAACTCTGTATTTAATTTTATTATAGTCAAACTTCATCAAGTTTGCTATTTTTGCTGCAAATAACACACGAGATTAAAGATCTGAAATTTGTGAAATGTTGCGAATTCTTTTTAGTAAGGTTTTAAACAACAGTATCCAATCCCACAACACACTCCCAATTCCGCCCCATCTCAATCCTTCCCATCCTGCCCAAGGTACTTGAGAGTGTTGTCCACGATCAACTGACTTACTACCTCTCCTCTAATGGCCTGCTAAGTCCTTTCCAATCTGGCTTCCGCCGTGGCCATAGCACTGTGACAACTTTAGTTAAAGTAACAGATGATATAAGGATGGCCATGGAGAACAAGGAATTGACAATTTTGGTATTATTGGACTTCAGCAGTGCCTTCAACTCAGTTGATTTCGACATCCTCTTAGGTATTTTATCGTCAATCAATGTTTCTGCCTCTGCTACATCTTGGTTCAAATCATATCTCCAAGGGCGCTCACAATCTGTTAGAGTGAACGACGTTTCATCCGAATGGTGCGACTTAGTGTCAGGCGTTCCTCAGGGTGGCGTCCTTTCTCCACTCCTCTTCTCTGTTTTCATAAACGCCGTCACTAAGGTTCTAACCTCGCATTACCATCTCTATGCAGACGATCTGCAGATATATCGTCATTTCAAAGCCAATGAACTAACTGAGGCTGTGGTCGCCATCAACAATGACCTTGACCATATCAATGCTTGGGCACAATCCTTTGGACTGCTGGTCAACCCAAAAAAGTCTCATGCACTCATTGTTGGTGGCCGATACATGCTCCGCCTCTTGGATCATGATTCTCTGCCTCCAGTGATGTATGACTCTGAAGCCATTGAGTATTCAAAAAGTGCTAAAAACTTAGGCGTACATATCGACTCCATGCTTGCCTGGGATGTTCACATTGCGGAGGTAAGTAGGAGGGTGTACTGTTCATTTCAATCCCTCAAACGTCTCCAGAAACTCCTACCTCTTCAGACTAAAATTACTCTTGCACAATCTCTTCTACTCTCGCTGTTGGACTATGCTGATGTCTGCTTTCTCGATGCTTCGGAGGAACTGTTGAACAAACTTGAGCGCTTGCAGAATTTGGGAATTCGCTTCGTGTTTGGCCTCCGTAAATACGACCATGTCAGCGAATACCGGAAAAGACTGAACTGGCTCCCTATTCGGCAGCGCCGTAACCTTCACATCTTAACTCTTCTCTATACTATACTTCATAATCCTAATGCTCCTACTTACTTGCGGGAACGCTTTGAATATCTTGTACCCAGGGGCAAACCCTGCCGCCTTTCTTTGTCTCTTCTACTTCGCACACCTGGGCACAGTTCTAGCTGCTACGATGGATCTTTCACGGTGCAAGCTGTGCGTCTCTGGAACTCCTTGCCTCACTCCATTCGTAGTAGTAATACTCTTGATATCTTCAGGAGAAGAACTAAGGATCATCTCCTTTCACAATAATATTGTAGTCTATATATTTATTTATCTAGGTAGGTATAGGTATATACGTTTAAGTCTATCTATAATATGTGTGATATATATGTATGATATATATGTATGTGTGTTGGTATATTTATATGTATGGGTCGTATGTATGTATGTGTGTATGTATGTATGTATCTATGTATGTATGTATGTATGTATGTATGTATGTATGTATGTATGTATATGTCTATATATATATGTACCTGTTTAGGTACATTTTTATGATCTTATGTTTTTATCTTTGATGTACACTTCAGACTGCCTTCATTATGATACTTACTCCTCTGTAACTCAAAGGTTTGCTGGTAGAGAACTCATTGTGAGTTAAGCTCGCCTTTGTACATAATTCTTGCAAAATGTATGTGAATAATCTCTGTACTTTGTGTGTGCAATAAAGAATTAAAGAAAGAAAGAAAGAAACTTTAAATTAATTCTGATTAACTATTTGACTATCTAAATGTAAAATATGCTTATATTATTATTAATCACTTATACATAATAAAGTATCTAGGTACTCAATTTGTTTTTAAGTAAATCATATCAAAATTATATTTATTTTCAATTTCAGTGACAAAACAACAACAATTTCTCAAAATCATTAATTCATTCACGACAATAGGCTAGTTCAAGGTGAATTCACCTTGTGTTCTTACCGTAACAAGTCTTACAAAGCAATTTGCACCTAATGAATAATGTCAAAGGGCTTATTTTCGATTGGCGCTTAACAAAACGTTTTCCTTCGGTCCCAAACACACACCCTTTGTGTCCCTTGTGACCGGTGTTATCTAGGCTCTGTTTTCCGTGGTGGCAATTTCATAAATTAAACCGCACCGTCGGAAAACGTCGTCTGTAATATTCTCAGTAACTCGATTCATGTTTGTATATATTTATACATATTATATGATATGATAATGTATTTACATAAAAGTATGGGTAATGTATAAAGTAATCAATTTAAGTCTTTTTTTTGTTTAATTTTCTCATTTTAGTTTTAATTGTATTACAATAATTAGTTTATTAGTAAAATGTATAAAGTTGTTGAAATAGAAATTGACTTTAACGATGCATTATACTATACCGCGTTTGATAGCAATTCAAGCTTTAAATGTATCAATTTCTTTTAGTTTCCTAAACCTATTAGGTATTCCATTGTTTTCTCCAATGCAGTTGCAGTGCTACTATTTTAAAATGTATTGAGACATAAGCTTCTTCTTAAAGTACTACCTAGATATAGTATTTTATATAAGAATGTTCTTCACTATCACTATAAATAAAACAATATAAAATAAAGTCGCGTTTTCTGTCCCTATTTTGCTTGTCCCTTTGTATGCTTAAATCTTTAGAACTACGCTACGGATTTTGATGCGGTTTATTTTAATAGATAGAATGGTTAAAGAGGAAGGTTTATATGTATATAACATCATGCTACAACATGAGCAGGAATAAAAAATGTTGCAAAAACGGGGTGACGCAGACGAAGTCGCGCGGGTCCGCTAGTTTTAAAATATAAATTCTTTGCACTAGCTCTAGTAAAGTAACACGAGCTTATCATTTAAAGATCTCGTTTGTATTCATGTTCTCACAATGTTATTCATGACGAATCTGAGATGAAACATCAGAAGCCTGAGATTGTGATCCAGGGAGTATAACTTTACCTGAGTTCAAATCTTAAATCTTTGTATCTCTTGCAAGTAATAAAACTTTTCCGTTTCAACAACTCCAACATGCAATTTCCTCCAAGCGCTAATATAATTCAGTAACATATTAACAAAGTTTATGTAGAACAATAGAGCGAGTGGGACACCTTGAGAAAGGTAAATTATTTTTGGCGGCTAGGGGCTAAGTTTTTTATCGCTTAATGTGGTAAATTTATATTACGTACATGGTTATATCACGCGAACTTTTACAAGGTATAAATTTTATAAGAAAGTGTATTGCTCGTGCTGTGTTAAGGCTCATTGAGGACAGCTCCTTTTACGCACGCGAGGAAAAATGTAGACTTTTTTAAAGCAAAAGCAAATGTGGGTCAACATTTTCTTACATTTTCCTATTACATCAATGCTTTTTTATTGTAAAATATGTGCCAAATGAGGTTGTTCCTAATGACTGTCTCTGTAGCGTGTAGTGAACGCGACTGCTATGCAAGAGGTACTGGTTCGATTATTTGAGAGCTCGTTGAGTTTATTATACGAACCACTATGGCAGTTGTTCCGGGTATTTGGTGCCCTAAAAAGTCCACCTATTACTAGTACTCCGATATCAACAATAGGCTTCACCAAAAATATCGATATTCAACCGCGACGCAGTTGGAAAGCCGATTTAGAGCCCTGATTGACTGGATATGTTAAAATTTTCATTAATTTAGGTAACATAAGACTTATTGTTTCAGTGGTTAAAATAGTTTCATTTCAGTGGACCGCTGATTCTGAGGATGCGAGAGGGGTTAGTGCTAGAACGAAGAAAATTAGATAGATTGACAGATTTTTTCATACAAGTGTTACAATTTAGGATTCTTCAGGGTATTAGAATGTTTCTTCAGGGTCGGCAGCACGAGTGGGACGGGACGCCTCTGGTGGCCCTTAGCCGCCAAAAATAATAGGCGACGGTGACCACTATCCATCAGGTGGGCAGTGTGTTTGTCTGCCGCCAAATGGTATAAAATAACCTTTTAGATATCAGTGTAATGTCAAGTAGGTACGTGTCCCTATTTCATGAAAGATTTCTTTATAAAAAGGAACAGTAATAATTACAGTATGACCTTAATGTCTGAAGCTACTAGCTATAAGATGTACGAGTAGCAAGCTACGGAGAGCGGAAGCTATATACTTTACAGTGAATAAGGTAGGTAAGGTAACCAGAGCTTCTACAGATATTTTCAGCGGAAGGAATAGTGTTGTAATTTATCTAAGGAGAAGGTACAGTAAATTCTTCCCCATTTTCTTTCCTATTTCTTCTTATTAATATTAACGTTAACGTACTTTATTGCGAATTGTTTGCTGCTAAAATATCACAACTATGACATAGTACACATTAAAAAGAAACCAAAATCAATACTGCAAGGTTAAAAAGAACTAAAAGAACAAAATTCCTTTCGTATTAAAGTAATTTATCACAATGACAATTAACAATTTAACTAGGTCACATTTATTAAGGTCACGCCCCTGTTACTTACATGTCTGAATCAACGTGAATAAAATCGACATGTGCTGGTTTTCTTTTTAGTATCAATATACTCGTATGAAAGCGTCTAGTTTTCATCCAAATCAACAAAAAAACATTTCAAATACATATCTTATTCTAAATTGAATAATATATTTACCATTTATGTAACTATAGGAGTAGTCAATTTAAACATAATCATGCAAAATATGTCAAAAAATAATACCTAGAAATGAATATAAATGTGCGCGTCATACCAAATCATTTAAAATGAAATGGAACGTAGGACATAATACTGGTTTCAAACGAAAAAAAATGAGAAAGGATATGTAAAAAAGAGCAGAGAACTCATAAATTATTCGCATTACGAATTCACTGTTCACTTTTCAAAAATATTACGTCATATTTTCAATTCTAATTTTAATTTCGCACAATGAGGGGTGTCAACGTTATTCATTCGTCAGATTTCTCGTTAGTCAGAGAAAGGTTTCTAGCCGTATCCGCGAGGTATTGTGCGGGAACTGGTGAGATCCGGCTTGGGGCGTTAATGAGGGATAGTCACGAAGCTCAGTCGTAATAGATCTCGTAGTAAAACCAACCTCGATAGAAATAGTAAGAAGATGTTTTGTTTGATATATTTCTGCATTTAGCTCGTAGGTACCGTAATCTTGGTATAAACTTTGGTATTTGGTCATGATGATCTCAGAATTTAGCCAGTGGCGTTAAATTATGAATACAATAATAAGTGAATCTTTTATTCATTTATCGTGAAGTTTTTATTCTAGTTGTGTTAAAAATATGGTGGTACATTCGTGACTAAGTTATTTCAATCAATCAATAAAATGAGCCTATAAAATGGTTACCGTGGCCTATGAACGTTTGCAATACCAGGGGCGTCATATTCGTTTCGCCAAACATATAAAGAAGAGGGGCGAAGGAGAAGAGGGGAGGGGAGAAGGTTAAGAGAGTCTCTGTGCTGTCAGGAAGTATTTCTCGGTCTTCCCACTGACAACATAAAACCTCTCCAGTGAGCTCTGGCTATCCTAAACTTGTAATTAGTATCTATTGTTTAAGTAAATCTTGAAACTATATATGAGTACTCATTACAAACCCTTTAAGTATAAGAATAATGTATAAGAGATAAAGAAAGACACAAATTGTAACTTCTAGATAATAATTCTTTCAAGTAAAAACGGGACTTTTAATATTAGAACCTTTTAGATTTGTGAGACACGAAGTCTCAGATTGAAGCTATGAATTGCGAGCACAATTTGAAAGCACCTGGTTCACTATTCCACTAGAATATCTCATAATTTTATATTCGCTTTATCATAATAACATTTTCTATTTTCTGTAGAAATCTTATATTGATGTATGTTATAGGGTGGTTAGTTTTATATACAGAATTTATAAAACATTAAAGTATGATAGTGAAAAATACGTAGCATTTACCGGGTGCGCCAAAGTTCACCTAAATTTTCAACTCCGAAAATTGGAACTCCGAAAATGTTCTTCCTAACATTTTTCATCCTAACAATCACAATTCCTAACTACTCTGTCTCTAATGTTTTAATTCCGAATCATTTAACTTCATAATGTCGGTAGCAATAAACATCTATTATACTATTATTTCTTTTCCTATATTTTGTCAACATAACCATCTTTTACACTATTATTGAAAGTCATACCTTTTTTGTTTAGATTTATTTTTATTAATAATAATCAGTATTATTTACATTAATTTTGCGTAACTTTTACAGTTTTAGTTATTTACACGTACAATCTCGCTGCGATCATTCAGCCAAGTTCCAGAAACGAATCGGTCATATTTATAGTTCTTGGTTTAGGTTAGGTTAGAATTGTGACCACACAACGCACGAGCCGAGCGAGCGAAGCGAGCGTGCCGCGGTAGCGGCCGGCGAAGTGCCAGAAACGAATCGAAAACGAAAAAGGTCATAAACATAACCGTAAATCAGTCGTATTTTATGATTTTCATTCATTTAAGCCAAAAAATCAGTGAAACAACATTTAATCATTCTAAACAGTTTTCTAATTAATAGTAATAAGTATGTAAGTTATGTAACAACAAATAACCAAAAAAAATTAAAACTATAAATAAAATATAATTCTACCGACATATATTTTTATTACATTTGGGAGATAAATGTTTCTTTCTAAGTATGTGTGACAATATTAATGGTAATTATGTTTAGGTATAAAAACGTTAGGATAAAAAACAGTAGTAGCTTTAATAATGTATGTTAACAATTTTATTGATAAAAATTTTCGGAAACATGAGTGTTATGAACATCGACGGTAGCACTACAAATAGTATGAATAAAAACTTTAGGATGAAAAATTTTAGGAGGAGTGATCATTCGGATTACAAATCGTTAGGAAGAACAATTTCGGATAAAGAACTTTAGGTGAGTCAATATGGACCCGCATTTACCACCACGCCACGCGATATAAAATAATGTGCCGTAAAAATTCAAACTTATTGACATACCATCAGCAGTTTTGCTACGAGTATTAAAAGGAAGGAATTCCACTTTACATTCTGTTATCTGATAATAATAAAATAGTATTTCCAGCTAGTTAAATATGAAATGATTTGTTAAATTATTTTATGAAATGAAAGTTCGTAGAATTCTGAACTAAATCCTTTATTGAAATGAAAAGTTATGAGCAATTATAAAATACTAGGCGACGGCTATTTAAAATTGATTTATTACTTAATGCCTTGCAAATAAATGGCACCAGTAAATGAAAAATTGAGAAGTGGACGACTGGCGTGGTATGGACATACTATATCAAATTAAAATTTTAGCAAAGAAGATATTTTAGAAGTCTCTGCGTAATTTATCCACAAACACAATATTATTAGCGTTTCATGATTAATATTTTGTACTTAATAAATATTATTTTACTAGTGTTATTACTGTTGCACTTTGCCATTTGGATGAAACAAAGTAGAATATAGAATAGACACTATTCAATTTCACTGTCCCACTTTAAATTCCATTACTCTTGGTTTTTTGCTTTGAATCCTCAGTTTAGCACTATCACTTTTTGTAGTAAAAATATCTTTCAAAAACTTCTCAATATCACCCATAATGGCAACTCTAAAAACAAAAATAAAAACCTGAACAGACAGAAAATGTCCTATATGATACAATCGTAAGAACCACTTCATATAAAATGTAGCACAAACTTCAATAACGTGTGACTCCGAATAGAAACAGCTTAAGTTGGATAGATAAAGTTTAGGTTTCGTTCAGTGTCACGTAATGATGTGTGCCAACTGTGACGTCATTGTAGCCCGTTCCAGTCGGTCGTGCTACGGGCTATTTTACGGACATTAAACTAACGTCTTGCAGAATGACTTTGGAGTTCTGTTCTGTAGATTTCTTAGTCTGAGTTACATTGTGCAATCATACATTTTATGTATTCGGAGTTAGTGCGATTGATTATACAACTTACTTTTGCCGACTCGCAGCGACCGTGATTATGACTTGATCAATCAACTTGGCTAAAGTAAGTTTGGAATAGATTTAAAAAGTATGAGTTTACACCGTGATAGTTTAAAATAACGTTGTACATTGTCTATTTGTACATGAATGATTACTGAATAACTGTGTACATTAATTATAAATAAATAGATATGAATTTATGACAAACATTAAGTGATATTAAGACAAAACCAGATGACAAGACAAAATCAATTGCGGTCCTAAATTATCATTTTCAATCAAGATTCTGAATGTAGAAAATCAATAAAAGAATAAATTCAAAGACAAATTGCATCTAAATCTCTATCAAACTTATTTTCTAAGCAAATTTGGTCACGCGTTCCTTTACAGATTAATCAGTTTATTTGTGTGTTTTTATTTTATTTTTATCGTCAATTTGAATATCCGTTATTAGTAAGGTTTGATACCAGATAAAATATAGCTTGCCGTAACGGAATTATAACGAGGGCAATGTCAGTTCAATGTTAAGACATAATATATTTAGGTATGTATTGTAATCATATATGTACCAATTCATGGTAAGTAGGACATGAAGAAAAAAATGCCTATTGCTCTTAACTGTGCTGGAAATAGTTTTAGAGTAAGATATCAATTAGACTGAGGACTATTCTCTCAGGGAGTACTTTGACTTAAAGTTCTTCAAATTATAACAGATAGAATAAAGATGTTGTATTACAAAAATATTTGGGCCTGTATATGCCAATACACTTATCCAAAGAATACAAAAATGCATAATTTATACAAATTGTATAAAAAGTATAATGTATAAAAAGTAAAAAAAATAAAATAACATGGTTATCTAAATGAATCTAAATTTTAACATTGAAAATAAAATCATAATTATTTTGCCGGAACAAGAATAATAAAGATAGGAAAATAAACAGAAGACATTCTAATTGGAGCTTATGACAGAGTTATCTCTAGAACGTGTTTGTTCCAACGCTTTGAAAATGATAAGAATATTTTAATCCCAGTATTCTTCCTGTGAGTACGAGCTTAGATAATATTAAATATTAAAGGTACTGTAAACGCACGCCGCTTTGCAAGATACGGGCAAATTAACTTAAATAGATACAATTTCAGAAAACGAAAAGCGATGTAGGTATTTGATATTAAAGAGTCTTTTGATTAGACACATGCTGAGAATTAATGGGTTTATGAGACTTTTTCTTACATATTCGTTCTTTTTTCTATCTAAATTAGTTTGAAATGTTGTCATGCAATAAATAATTTTACAAATTGTTTATAAACAAAAACGTAAATGCAAGAAGTCTTAAGTACTGTCACATTTTTGTAACAAATAACCTTTTCCCCGGCCAAGATAAGGGACATATATCCTTTCTCTACCATTGTCAGTAAGAGCCGAATAAATCCAATAAAACCGTCACAAATTACACGCTATCTAAACAAATAAAAATGACGAGCATCTTCGGTCCCACAAGGTCGTTTCATTCAGCTATGTATAGACGTGGAAACAAACGTCCACAGCTATAATTCGACTAATTGTCTGCA
This sequence comes from Pelosia muscerda, assembly GCA_963691645.1. Lineage (NCBI taxonomy): Eukaryota > Metazoa > Arthropoda > Insecta > Lepidoptera > Erebidae > Pelosia > Pelosia muscerda. The sequence goes on along the minus strand of OY829114.1, from coordinate 10,623,734 downwards.
GACGGATCGGTCAGGCCACATTAATTATACGAGGCACTGATCATCAATCACTCTAACGTACCCTCGCTCCATCCGCCCCTCTCTACAGCAAGGAATAATGCTCATTACTGTCAATTTGATCTTATAAACGCAAAGAACCGGTTACTTTATTCTTGGACTCGAAACTCAAAATACTTGTGAACTTTCGAGAAATTCTCGCTTAATCGTGTGGAAAAATGTTATTGAAAAGTATTTGAAATAGTCATTCCTAAAGTCGTTTGTTATGATTAAATGAGGGTAAATATTATTTTCATAATGTTCCTCAAAGAACTTTCCGAAACATAATGTTTTTATTGATACTAACAATTCGATGAATTTTCTTTGTCTTTCGGATTGGATAAATAGCAGTCTAAATGATTCGTTTCCTTTGTTCTTACAACTTAGTTTTTGTAACACAAAATTTTACAATATAGATTTCCTTGAGACTTTTCATTAGTACTTTGATTTTAAAGTAAGCCTGAGATATCAACGGATCTTAATTAATTACAAAAGTAGAAGGGTTCGTAAGGGTTAATACATTATAACTAGTGCATGTCGTTTTGATTTTACATACTCAGTGATTTTCGTTAGGAAATTCAGTTTTTCTCCGAGCAATATTAGTAGGATCATAATATACCTAAAAATAAATCCATATATTTTAAACATAAAATCTACAAAATCATCCTTCTCATTTGCCCCATCACGAACAGAAATTACCTTCAGGCAACGTTTGGACGAATAAATGAAAATTTAGTCTTAAAACCTTGTCTGTACAAATTACAAATCTTAATTGATAGACAAGAAACACAACCAGAGAAATGCAAGATTTTCTCTTTTGTATTTGTAGCATCACGATGAATAATAGGGTTCGAAAAGGATACACCACGAAAAAGTTTGTAAAAAGAACGCCTGGGACAAAGATTTTGTCCATTTTTTTGGCAATGTTATTTATTCTGCGTTGTCGTCATGAAACAAACGTTTATCTTCGCGAAGGAAAAAGATTTAACTCTATATAGTATGAATATATGATTCAAAATATACTGTTTGTTTTTTGCAAGACATAGAATCGACATTATTTGTTTGACCCATTCCAGCAATTAGGCAATATTTATAGACGAAACATGAGCTGCAACTCACTGATAGATATTAGTAATTATATTTTAAGGTTGCGGTTATTAAAGCCGCATAGATTTTCGTTCACCGGTGGTTAAAAAGTAAAGAATACTAAGAGAGAATAAAAGAGAAATGCTACTATTGTAATAAAATTCTTACATCTCTAAAACAAACCCTCTCTTCTCTATATGGTCAGCGGCACAAATGTGACGCGTCTGGTGTTGCAAACGTCCATAGGCCACGGTAACCACTTTCCAACAGGTGTGCCGCGTGCTTGTCTGCCGCCGAAGTGGTATAAAATCATCTAACTAACCATCTCAATATAAATTATCATACCATCCATGTGGTGATGAAGAAAGAATAATCGCCACCCCATCTCACTAGAAGAGGGGCACACGAAGGAGGCTACTAACGGAAAAAGCAGACTATATCACTACGAGAAAAAGAAAAATCGAAATAAAACTCTGTATCAACCCGTCTGGCCAAAGCCTCCCAATGTTGCGAAAGGTCTATGTCCAGCGATACACGATTGACTAATTGATTGATTCACATGCCGTCCTATTTATTACCCAAAATTAAACAATCTATCAGTCAAAATATTAATAATTCATATGAAACAACTACAAGCGATATTCTGCACTGCAAGCGGTTTATTATTTATTCAATAATTATACATAATTGGTTTCTATTCGTGGAGTGTTAATTGATTATTTATTATTATAGCACAAAGCTAATAGATGTTATCAAGTTAGTTGGAAAAGTATTATTAGTATCTGTGCTAAATTATTGTACAGTCAAATCATTTTGAATTATAATATTTAGTTAAATTATAGGTATGTAGATACGCTATACAATTACTACGCAGTATAATAAAAAAGGTATAATTATTTGAAATAATAGGGCCTATGATTTTATTATTTTCTTTTCGATTCAGATCGGAAAAAGTGAATGCTTCGACAGGATTCAAACCCGCGACCAGTCCCTTACAAGAGGAATGGTCTAACCATTAAGTTATGGACTCACGCCTAGCACAGTCGAAATTCTCCTATACAACCATCTTGGGGCGATGGTGGTATAGGGTCACCCTAAGATGTTTGTATGGTAAGGAACTGGTCATGGGTTCGAGTCCCGTCGCAGTATTCACTACACTACTATATACTATACTAATTCCTTTAAAACGTTCTTTACTATTTTGTCATTATTATTTTCTTGTTAAGATTTTCCAAGTCAAGTCAAACTCACTTATTGCTGATTGACAAACAAGCCTCTGGTAGGTACAGGCTCTCTTGTCGAGATTGGTGGGTTAACTGGCAGATGTTCCCATAAACTTCAAAAGTAGTAAGTGGACCTCGGGTTCCGAAGTAAAAGCCTCAAAAATAACCAGGGCGATATTCATGAAATAGAATTAAGTATCCTACTGCATTCACTTGAAACCTATAATATAGAATCATCATCCTCGCGTTAACCTCGGTCGCATTCGAAGCTGTGACCTTGGAGTCCGGAGTCCACTTTTTCTTGGCAAAGTACGTTGCGATCTGAACTGAACTGAAATATTTCCTGTGAGAAGTGACTGCTATCTGCCCTCCATAATCTAAAGGTATCGAAGTTTTAAATTTGACTAGTAGTTGGACTTTTTAGGGCCCAACTATCCTTATTGACTGCTATAGTTGCTCGTACGAAAACCGGGCACGATCAGACCAATGCAAATAACCATATTCATGCATACAAATATTTGCACTAAGTAGGGATTGAACCCGCGCCTCCTACGTAGGAGTCGCGTTTCTACCTCACAGACACAGAAGCTGTCAGTGTCTATAGACTAATATACCAATAATGTTAAGAACACGGAGAGTATAAAGTGGAACGCTAACGATATAATTCGATGAAGTAAATAAGATTACTGACTTCCGATCGATGCCATAATTAGATCGACGTAGGATTCAATATAGTACACAATATAACCCTTTATTAAGTGAGTTATGATTGTATATATATTCAGTAATTGTACTCTCACCGATATTAATTCAATGAAGATGCAGCTTGTAACTTTCCGTTTAAAATTAACTTGTTTACAACTGGTGAGTTATTTAGTACTACTAGAACTTTCTATTTTGAAATTGAAGTCTTTATAGCTTTGTTACGAGTCTGGTTGTGAGATTTTAAAACCAGAAACAAGTCATAGAATTTTAAAATCCGACAGTAATTTTCACTTTATTTGCTTTACTGTTTCATTTTATTGTACTGGTTTAATTTGTTTTAATGCTTGTGAGCTGTCATTTCAAATTAAAGACTAGCATATATAAACTATATGGTAGTCTTTAACTTTCTGTGTGACAAGAATTCGATTAACTCACAATTTCATTTAGCTTAGTATAAAAAACATGTTACAAGGTTGTATTTAAATTATATACTCACGACTGTGTACACCTATATTTTGAGAATCGTGTAATACAGCAGTCTGCTAGTATGTTATTAGTAAATTATACCATTTATCCTGTATGTTCTATTGAATTTAACAATCGATCTGGAAATCTCAAAATCACACAATTTTATTCAAAGTTAATCTCTTGTTAAATAATTTTTTGCAGAAAATATTCGCAACTGAAATTACTAACATTCCCTCTTACTCCTCCAATTAAGCTCAATGGCATGTGTTAGGAGCGAGTGTAATTGCCAGGATTCGAACCTGGAACCTCTCGATACTAAGACTCCTAAACTACTAAGAGTTACCGACGCTGTTCACAATTATAAACTGACAGATAATTTGACAAACCTAAACGCATTTCAAGTTATATTTAAATTGAAAAAGAGCGTATGTCCATGGACATAAATCAATCTTTACAAGTCACCGGTACATATTGTAAAAGTTCAGATCATTATCTTCGCACATCAATTGTAAAATGACATGAAGATATAGGTTAACCTGATTCCATGTTACCGACAAGAAAACTGTTCCACTTTACAAGAAATAAATATACTGTATGATCCCTCCATTAAATCCCATGGGGGTGCTAAAAAAGAATAAGAGATTATATCAAGCAAATGGATATTAGCTTTAAAGGATAACGGGAATGAGAAATCGTCTCAACGGATAAATAAGAAAACATCTCTAAAACATCGACGGTTTCCGTTCATAATCGATATTAACGAGTTTTTGTTAGATTCTAAGAAATCACGCTTCAGATTTTTTTATATCCAGTGTAGCAGTTTACATGTTTTTTGTCTAGATAAGAAATTGAGCTCTGGTTATCGATAAAGTAATCTCAAAACTTCGCATGGGAGGCATCAAGCATTACGTCACAAGAAGGACAACGGCATCAATCAAATATGAGCGATCTTTGAGAAAGTAGGGCTTACGTATTGTTTCTATAAATAAGTAAAGACAAAACTGTTCCTTTTTCCCCTTATTTATCAGCCGATTCCCTTTTTTGTTTACTTTAGTTAGACTAGCTTTGACATTTAAGAAAATATCTTTCTCTGACGTATAATTCTAGTTATTAATAAAGATCGTGGTCGATATTTACTCAGTAAAAACTAGTTTATGTAAATACTTCAATGTCATAGTTTCATTGAAATAGTATTATATTCATCCACTGTGGTGGATTAGAATGAGAGTAGGTCACAAAAAGTGCTTGGATAATAACAATAGGGTACGCAGGACCAAAGAACTTTATTCTTAGGACGGAAAAATTTTAGGGACAGTATTTTTCGTATCAATATTAGCACCTCTGACTAAGACTTTGTCGGCTACATAGATAAGAGTACATCATGTTTAAAATAGCTAACGTAGTAGTTTACATTGATGTTTATTTATTTAAAATTGTTCCGTTACTAATTTTTAATGTTCGGTCAGAGACACTACGCTTTCATATATACATTTTACGTTACATAGACCTAGAGCATATTATGTCTTTGGATATTATGTACTTTAGTGATACATAAAGGGGACCCTTTGATCCTTTCGCTTATGACAAGTCTGGCACATTTATCTAGATAGATTTATCATCTGCGAGCTAATGGAGCGAAGTGCGTTAGTAATAAGCGGTTCTTGTAGCAAATTTACGCTTGGAACGTAGGAGCGTCGACGTTTTATTGCCACTTAGAAAGGAAAAAGGGGAAAGTGTGGTGAAGCTAGGAAGAAGAATAGATCTTACGACCATCAGTACTCTTATGATACGATATTAAACAAAATAAAAATGCTTATTTGACTCCAGTTAACATCATGAATGAACATTAACTCTAAAGTCAAGTAGAAAGGCTCACAAAATATGCTGAACCTGTATACCATACTAGGCTAATATCTGTATTATGAAAAGACAGCAGTTACACTTAGTAAGATAGTTCAACAGAAATGTGCACAGTTAAATTAATTTGTGTTTTCGAACAAGTCACAACGAACTGGAACCATACATACTCGTAAAATATACAAAATTCTTTTTTTTTTTTTTATATTATCACGCCTATATCCCCGAAGGGGTAGGCCGAGGTGCTAGCACCCACATTTCGCCAATGTATATTTAGGTCCCAATGTAATAGGGGGCGAGCCTATTGCCATCAACCGGGCACTTATAAACCTGGAATAAATACACACATAACTTCGAAAAGCGTCGTAGTCATTGGTGTGTGCCATGGTAAACCTGGGATCGAACCCGAGACCTCGTCTCAGCAGTCCACCACCCATACCACTAGGCTACCATACAAAATTCATTTATAATTAAAAATTGAAGACATAAAACATTTTCTAAACTGTTAAAACGTAAAACATTGCTACTAATGGGAAGTGATCGCTATGGCTTAAGGACGTATGTAACACGTATGTAGCAGGTGTGTCAACTCATGCTGGCGACGATGTAGAAACCCTCTAATGCCCTTCCTGAAGAATTCTTTATTACAGTCGCTTACTTAAGTATTTTTCTGTTCCTGCTACACTACTGAAGGGTAATGAATTGGGTGTGGCAGAAGGAGTAGAAAAGTAAACTAAATGCTGTGGGAATGAGAATTCTAAGAAGTATTGAGGGACTAGCTTGAAGGGCTAAATGGGGGATACAGAAGGAACTACTCTCCAACATCTTCTACTTGAGTGTCAGATGGCATGTCTTTGTTATCTGATCCGTAATGCCGAAAGAAAAGCCTCCATCAGAACGTTGTCCACCAATTAGCAAATGAAGAAGAGGTTGGCTTGAGTCTGGAATCCTCAACCTCCATAAGATCAGAAGAATTCTCAAATTTGATTGTTGTATTTGGATAAAAATGTTTTATAAGACAAAACAATTGTTACAATTGCCTCGTTTCTTTAGATCATAAATGACTGGAATATTTAATGACTTATATTTTATCATATGTCACTTGCTAACTACTATTAATTAGCAAATAACATATAACATACAATATAATACATTATGTTTATTATATTGCAAGTATATGAGTAAGACAACTTAGCTATGGAGAGGTGTGCATTTTTAATTTATCACCTTTAGTAATTCAATTGAATGACTGAAGAATAGGTAGAGAGATAATGTACTTAGTACCTACATGGAGTACTGTTAGTAAATTCATCTGTTGCCCTTAGAATAGTAATGAGTAAGTTAGTTAGCAAGTAAGATAGTTACTCTAAAACATGATTAAGTTTTAGATAATAATCAAGTCTAACAAGACTACTTAATTTTGAGTTAGTTTTATTTCATTTTATATTAGAATTAGAGGGCGTACGTTATTCATTATCCGAACGTAATTAACGGTGACTGAATATTCTAAATTAATTAAAGCATTCTATAAAACAATTAAACTACACTGTTATTTACGCCACGTTAAGGCTAATATTCACAACTAATATTAATAATTCCCCAGCGTAGCTCTCTCGTAGCCTATAGCGTAGCAGGTGCTACGAATTGACTACGCTAGAAATAGTTTGAATGAAACTTTGTTACGATATTATGGTATACACATTTAGGCATTTCTAGTTAGTTGACAGTTCATAAAACACTAACTTGCTGAATAGGCAGCAATAACGATAAAACCCTAAATTTTCCTTAAGCACGATTTGTAGCGTTTCCGTGCTCGAATTGACGACTATTTTAGCGACAGAATTGCTTATTTGAAAATAGATATACGACAAAATTAATAGCGTTTTACTTTAATCCGGTCCTAACTATGCTGAAATATGTATGCACGCTACAATAATTTTCCACAATATATTTACGCGGGCAATTAACGAATAGAAAACATTACATTTTTAATCTAGAAAAAGCTTTTCTATATAACATACGAACGTATAGTGTTACCAGTGAAAAGCTTTTGCCATTACGGCCGTTACATAATTGATTAACTAATTACACTACGCGGACGGGTCGCGTCACCTAAAATTATAAAATCGTCACGTGGCTCAATTAAACAAGGAATTGATAAACGAATAAACGAACACTTCACATCACTAACACATGGGTTTTGTTTACCACATCGGGATGGGGGTACCTAATATGTGAGGGATATGGGTAGTGTTCGCGGTAGGCGGTCGAGCCGCCTCGCGCGGCCGGCTGATTTGTGCGGCTTGTGGAGGACGCATCTAACACTGGGACGCGGCCGGCCGGGCTTCAGGCGCCCGTTGCACTGCTGCGCGCGCCGCCGCCGCCGCCGCCGGCACGCTCGATACTCCGCGCCGCGCCCCACACGATCACTGTACCACCTGTGAGCACCGTCAAAACACCCCGCCATGGTTTTTGTCAGATCACTGGGCTCGCGGCGCTGTCGTAAACATGCATTCTACCCACGGGTGTGCGATTATCGTTCACACAATCTTTGCGGCAATGTCAATAACTTTGGCAAAGTTGAATACATTTTAATGAAATTCTAATTTCAACTTTTATTACTATGTAAGTTGATTTTCGAAGGAAGTAAGACTTTCTTGGTATTAGGAATAAGATTGACTGCTCCGCATAACTAGCACAGTCGCTACTAGTGCTAGTGAGCTCCTTCGGAACAACGCACCACAGTTTATGTCACTCGGCTCACGGTTCTGTTATAAGCATATATTCTACTCACGGGTATGCGATTATCGTTCACCCAATCTTTGTGGCAATGTCAATAACATTGGTAAAGTTTAATACATTTTAATGTAAATTGATTTTCAACTTCTGGTACAAAATTGATTTTCAAAGGAAGTATGACTTTCTTGATATTAGAAGTGAGTTTGACTGCTCCTCATAACTAGCGCTGTCGCTACTAGTGTTTGTGAACACCATCAGAACAACGAAACGCACCGCAGTTTTTGTCACTGGACTTGCGGTGCTATCGTTAGCATGCATTCTACTCACGGGTCTGAGATTATCGTTCACACAATCTTTGCGGCAATGTCAATGACTTTGGTAAACTTGAATATAGATATTTAAATCAAATTTGAGTCTCAACTTTTGGTACTAAGATGATTTTCATACATACATACATAAAATCACGCCTGTTTCCCGTAGGGGTAGGCAGAGATCACGGATCTCCATTTGCTACGATCCCGACATACTCCTTTCGCTTCATTCACTCTCATTACCTTTTTCATGCATGCTCGTCGGTTTAGGGTACTCCTGACCTGCCCCTTTTCTAACATTTCCCCGATTTGGTCCAGGTATGTGCGCCTAGGTCTTCCCCTTCCGACGGTGCCATCCACACTAGCCTCATATATCTGTTTCGTTAGTCTTCTTTCATTCATTCTCTCAACATGACCGAACCATCTTAACATACCTTTCTCAATTTTCATCACTACATCTTCTATCACTCCACATCGCTCTCTTATCACGCTATTTCTGACTCTATCTCTCAAAGTCACTCCACACATACTTCGCAACGCGCGCATTTCCACTGCATTCACTCTACTCTGATGCTTTTTCTGCCACACCCAACTTTCGCTACCATACATAAGAGTCGGCACTAATACTCCTCCATGTACAGCCAGTCGTGCCTTTTCGGACAAATTCCGGCTGCTCATAAATTTGTGTAGTGCCCCATTCACTCTATTTCCAGCTGTAACTCTCCTTTCAACATCTTTTTCATGCTTTCCATCTCTCGTAAACAATGTTCCCAAATATATGAACTCATTCACTTGTTCCACTCTTTCTCCATCTATATAAATCCTACACTCTGTCACGCATTCATCTCTTTCAAATACCATAACTTTTGTCTTACTAACATTCATTTTCATTCCTTTCCTCTCAAAAGCTACATGCATAGTTGTTACCATCTCCTGCAACTCATCTGCAGATGACGCAAGCAAAACCTGATCATCAGCATAGAGAAGACATTTGACGAGTAACTCATTCATTCTTAAACCACATTCTTTATCTTTCAAATCTTGCAAACAACTGTCCATGAACAAGTTAAACAGCCATGGTGACGCTACACATCCCTGTCTTACACCCTTTTGGATGCTAAACCATTCAGTGTATGACCCATGTATCCTTACGCAAGCACTGGAGTCGTCATAGAGAGACTTCAGAGCTCGAACAAGGTTGCTGCCCACCCCATACGTAGACAGTACCGACCAAAGTTCATTCCTCATCACTTTGTCATAGGCCTTTTCCAGATCCACGAAAGCGCAATAGACCTTTTGACTCTTGGCCAAAAATTTCTCGGCTATGCTTCGCAAGGAAAAGACCTGATCCGTACATCCCCTTCCCTTTCTAAAACCCGCTTGTGCATCCCATATTTTCTCATCGGTTTCTTTCATAACTCTCTCAATTAACACTTTCGCATACAGTTTGCCGACAATGCTGAGTAGGCTAATGCCCCTGTAGTTTTTACAGTCCTGATGCGAGCCTTTTCCTTTGTATAGTGGAACTATAACGGCCTTACACCAATCACTTGGTACGCGGCCGCTAACCCAACACATGTTGAAAAGGCGGCATAACTGGCTCGCTACGAGGCCTTGTCCAGCCTTCAGCATCTCGACTGTCACCTTATCATATCCCGCTGATTTTCCAGCTTTCATACTTCTTAAAGCATTCACAACCTCAGTCATACTAATGCCACTTTCATCAGTGTCAACATGGTCATCCATTACTGACGTTAGTGACTGTACCTCGTCCTCTCTTTCAAACAAACTTTCAAAATAGCCCTGCCATCTTTTTAATACACATTCTTCACCTTTTATAATACTTCCATTCTGGTCTCTGATAGAGTTCAGCTCAGAGCTCTGCGTTGTTCCTCTGGCTGAACGAATGGATTTCCAAAATAACTTAATGTTTGCCTGGAAATCCTCAGATAACCTTTCATCCAAAACGTCTTTGTGTTCTTTTTTCTTTCTGTCGATCATGCCTTTCACTAGCTTTTTCAGTCTTCTATATTTATCTTTCGCTTCATCCACATCCTCATTTGTAGCTTTTTGCATTCTCTCATTTGCTCTGACTGAAAGCCAGTCTAGCCATGCTTTCTTCTTCTCATATACCAACTTTTGCACTTCTTTATCCCACCAAGCATGCTTCACCTTTTGCACTGTACTTCTTTTACTTACGCCACATACTTGGGAAGCCACACTTACAATCTCATCTTTGAATACCTTCCATAACTCCTCAATCTCACAAATATTATCACTGTTACGAAGCCTTTCAGTCAATTTACTTTTATACTCATCTCTCACTTTATCTTCTTGCAAATTTTCTACTTTTATTCTTTCTAGAACACTTACAGGCTCACGTATTCTGTGTCTCCATCCCTTAAAGAGATCACTTATACGGCACATAACCAAAAAGTGATCTGTATGGATACCCACACCGCGATAAGCCCTAGTGTCTAGAATATGTTTCCTCAATCTTTCATCCACTATTACAAAATCAATCATGCTTTTCCTGACATTCGTCGCCTCTCTTGTATACATATGGATCTTTTTGTGTTCAAACATAGTGTTTGACACACAAAGGTTCCATTCCAAACATACTTCAAGCAAACTTTTACCATTTTCATTCACTCTTTCATCTCCGTACTTGCCAAGAACTCTTTCAAAACCATCACGTTTCAGTCCCACCCATCCATTAAAATCACCTAACATTACTATTCTTTCATTATGCTTACATTTTCTCAATACATCTCTTACACTCTCCCAAAACTCCTCTCTTTCTTCTTGTACTTTCTGGGACGTACTCGCACCTAAGTCTACAGGAGCATAAACCCCTACAACAAAGATACGAGTGAGTCCCACTTTCAATCTCATCCACATCAGTCTAGCATTCACACATTCGAATTCATTCATACACTCAGCCATTCTGGCAGACAGGATGACACCAACTCCCTGGCAAGCTCTGTCGGTACTGGGTACTCCCGACCAGTACGCCGTGTAGGGTCCGTGCTTGGTGATGTCACAACCTTTCCGCTTCGTCTCATTCACACAAAGAACATCAATCCTTTTAGCATTCATCATCTGACAAACATCATTCACTTTTTCTTCCATCCCTCCTCCAACATTCAATGTAGCAAAACGGCTCTCCGTAAGCCACTTTTCGCCCCCACGGAAAACGAGACGTGACGGGTGGCGTACCGCGTCGCCGCCATGCGGATGATTTCTTTTTCCAATCTCTATTGCGTTCCCACGAGTCATAGGGAAAATATGGTCCACCCTCGCAGAGCCCAGTTATGATTTTCATAACACTTTAAAACTCAGTATTAGGTTTATACCTTGCAAGGCACTGTACCATCTGTAAGCACCGTTATTACACCAAACCATAGTATTCGTCAGATCACTAAGCTTCATCACTGTATTGAATGTGCATTCCAGCCATGAATGCAACGCCAAGGTTCTTATTCATATATATTTGCGGATATGTGAAGCATATTCGTTGAAGATATATATTGATTTTCAGTTTTTGATACTTTGGCTGAAATTTTGAAGGAGATGTGGGGATGCTATCTCAGGGAGCGAGTTAAAGTGTAAATGCCGTGTGTAGGTTATTCGATTTTCGAATCAAAAAACGTATACGTGTTTCCCAAATAACAGAACGTAATCTGGCAACAGTGCTCGGTTGAGGGTAATAGTCTAACGTCTATTGTGGCGGAACAAAAACATAGTCGGCATGCTCGATAATCCGCACCGCACCCCACACAACTCATTATACTACCTGTCAGCGCTGTCACAACACTACGCAAAAGTTTTTGTCAGATCATGCTCGAGTCGCTACCGTAAGCATGTGTACAAACCACATATGTACGATTTCGTGAATAATGCTAGGTATTATTTTTCGTAGGAACAATATTCTTATTACGTTATTTTTTGCTGACATATCGGGCACTTTGCCATCATTTTGTCAGATGACTCTACTTTATCAGATTGTTCTTTTCTTGGTTGGTAAAAGAGTGACTCTGGTCTAACTGTATGTTTTAGTATGTTAGAAATAGAGATATTCTTGGTATCCCGTTGATTGACCGCGTTAAAGTTTCACCTATTACAATGGATTATATAAAACAACGGTTGGTGCATGTCTGCTAATTCTCTTAAGAGAGGTAGCTATATCTGTATTTTTTCGTTGGTGACATATCACAGAATATACATAGAAACTAAACAAATCAAAATTTAGAAGATTTTATCTTTGTGTCTATACATTCTCTTCAACAGTGAGATAATGGTCGAGGTAAATTAATTTATGGATACACCATCAAGGTATTTGTAATTCAAGCCAACCTAAACTACTAGCCAGTAAATCTGCAGGTTTACTAACGAGGACTACTCACTTCTACTCTTCGGGACCGGGGGTCAGATGGTAGTCACTTTCATAGAAGGTTTCTCGATTCACGATAAATGGTAGGACGGATCGCAAAACGCTGTGATGATTATGAAGCAATATTTTACGAAGATTGAGCTTTTATGCACCTAGCACATGGCATCGAAACCATAATTTAGAATATATGTGTGTATCGTAATACATCTCTACTTAACTCCTTGAAAGTTAAGAGAGCGTGAGTATGTTTCAAATGGGCTAAAATGTTTTTGCTTACCACAAGCATTAAACTAATCGTGACTTTTATTTCTACGAGGTTCTCAACGGAATTTTTGACACAAAGTTCGCTCAAAGCACTCAGTTCTTTAAAAAACGCAGAGTTAGAGATTGAATTGCAAGTGAAAAGTATTCAGTTTGAAGTTGTCTTGCCGGAGCTGCGCGGCTAACACTTTTAAAGTAGTATTTTATATTAAATCACAATATAATTTCCAAGTGTTTCGGAGTAAACGTTAATTCTGGAATTGGTCATATGCTCCTTTTGGTTCTGGAATATTACGATTTCCATGGTGTTCTGGTGGTAAGTTCACGTGGATGGAAACATGGACTACAGGTTAGTAGGGTAATAAAAAAAAGAATATTCTGGTTCCTTTACTGTCTTTAATATAGGGCAGACATAAAAATAAAGATCATCGCAAATAGCGCACTGATACGAAATATTATTTCAGTATATACTAAACACATCGAATGGGGTCATAAAATCTTGTCCTATGTAACATCGCAGTACAATGTGATACAAAGGTTATTTGTTAGAAATCGCTTGAAGCAATAAGTCCACACATTGTATTGTTAAGTATATTTTGTACATTGGTTAGATGTAATAAATAATATATTTTTATTTTATTTAGGTCACTTCAATTTGACTTCAAGAAAGTTTCAGGAAAGAGGGTCACCATTACAAACAAATACAGGTACAGCACCGCAACAAAATTCGCAGATGATATCACTGCAAGAGTGGGAAAACTCGAAATAAAACCCTGTACCAACACATCTGACCAGTGTGAAAACAGAAGGCCAAAGTTTCTTTTGAGAGAGGACTGTACCCAGCAGTTGACTTATTTATTAGTAAACAATAAATTTATTAACAGGATCAAGCCGATCACGTGGGTGAAGCCGCGGGCATCACCTAGTTTCACATGTTGCTCACCCACTGTCTCACCTCCGGCAATTAAAACCCAAAGGTGGTGTCCGTTTTAGTCTTTTTGAGTTCAACAAAACCTCCCCAGCCGGTTCTAGTAGGGTTTACCCGTGGGGATTTTATGCACGACAAAAAAAGTGTATTCCAACCTGATATGTATTGCTATTCATTGCATGCCAGTGAACAAGTTGTTACATATTCGCGAGATAGTGCGCCGTAATGGTCTAGGCCATTAGGTGTTGGGTTCACCACGTTAACAGTGCGTTGTGTATTATTTGCTTAACTCGCTGATTTTCAACAGATTCTAATGCGATTTATTTTATGTTAGTTTTGAATCTTAACTGTTTTTTGAACTGTCAATGAGTATAGGGTTAGTTAAATCCTTTAAGGTCAATCGTAACACCTATTTAAGAATGAGGCTCTAGTGTAAGTTTTCCAGTTACTCCTATAAAAGTCAAATCAAAATGAAGAGAAATACTAAGCGGCCCCCAGGACTTGAAATGCAGGCCTTCGGATGCAGCAAGAAATATCGTTAGAATAATGCTGGGAAAAATGACGAGAAAAATATCTCTATATTTTTTTATACCACTTAATTTCCAGACAAGCTTACGACCCACCTAATGAAAAGTGGTTACCGTGCCCTACGGAGGTGTCCAACATATGGGTAATATAAAAATCTTTACTGTTTTATTCTATGTCCTCTAAAACTGTTTCAGAAAAAAGCACTTACTTTTCTTGGTCGCTATGACACTCATAACCTTTGAGTTTCAAGTTTACCCACATAACATAAAACTAGAGTGCACACAGAACATTCAAGGAGTACTATAACGGACTCTAGAAATGGTTCAGTGTTCATAAAATGAGTCAATTTAGAAAGTATCTTGATATTGTTTGTAGTTTAAACGATAAGTATGCATTCAAATATAACTATATAACTATTAGCAGATTTTATGGCGATTTATTTGCATTTGTCTAAGTATTTCTATGGTTGTGAAGCTATTTTTCAAGGAAAGATTGAGAAATAATATAATAATAATATAACATATTCTAGGACAATCTACACAACGTCACCTAGACCCATGGTAAGCATAGCTTAACTAGCTTGTGTTACGGGTTCTTGAATGCGGATAAACATAGTTAAATACATTTTTTTTTGTAAATGCATAAATAATTGTACATAGAAACTATTATATTTGATACGTTTCTAACTGTAGATATTAAATAGTATTATATTATTAAATATTGACATTGACAACCTAATAGGTGGCTACCTACCCCGTCACAGCAGTCCATTACCCATACCAAAATGAATGACTGCTGTGACGGGGTCTCGGGTTAGATCCCAGTTTTACCATAGCACACACCAATGACTTTTCGAAGTTATGTGTGTATTTATCGCAGGTTTATAAGTGCCCAGTTAATGGTAATAGGCTCGCCACCTATTACATTGGGACCTAAATATAAACTGGCGAAATGTCGATGCTAGTACCTCTGCCTACCCCTTCGGGGATATAGGCGTGACCTTATGTTATTTTAGATAGAAACTATGCTTATTTTATGTCTAGATAACGCAGTGTTGTATCTTGTAGAATTTCACTATAATTTTGTAACACTAAATCAGAGCAGGCATTCACCTCAAAAACGTACAAGCTCACATAAATCAATGAAATCGTGACTGCTGAATTTCATTCTCAAATATAACGGCTATAATGTCAGTTATTATTGCTACCGTTTTGTTACCAATCACAATATCACAGTACTCTCGTATGAAATTCGAATTGAAACGACAGTAATGATCTAACTCGCAAATAACAAACACGCCACACTAAGTGGTATTAGTTTGATAATCCAATTGATGTTGCTTCCATGTCTGTTTACGAACGCGCTAGATAATATATAGTGTTAAATTCTATTACACGTTATCTAGCAAATTGCGATCAATGCCTTAGGATTAAAGTTACAATTTATATAGCGGTTTGTAAAGTTTTTTGTGCGAAGAAAATTTTGGGTGAAGAGAAAATTTCTAACTCGCATTGTTACCTAACGTCACGCTCCGATTGCCACAGCGGCTATATAATTATGACCCGTAGGTATTTAAAAAATAAAATTGCGATGATTCATGACACCTGACATCTCTTTGAAATTAAAACTTTTCAGTAATTTTAAAGACTTTTTGTGAACTGCTTTTTACTTTTTATTTGAATTTGAACAAAAGCCAAATTCGTATCTAATAACCTATGCCTAAAGCAATAGGTGACGCTTGAGAGAAACATTACGGTCATAAAAATTCACGGCCACTCTTTTTAATTATCAATTGCTGAAGAGGCTTAAGTGTTACGATAATAAGTTTCAGTTAAGATTTTTCACATTCAGAAGAATTTTTATTGAAAAAAAACAACGTGTCAACGAGTGCATTTTTTACGATGATATGAATAGCCAGACTGAGGGTAAAAGCAACAGGGTGATATTGGGACTCAGCCAAAATGGCCGGAACACCAGCCAACTTCACCGACTGATTAATAAAGAAGGTCCTAAGCAGCATTTGACTTCACCCCGCCTGATGGTAAGCTCAAGACAAAGTCTCAGGAACAAGGGTCACCATTACAAACACGTAAAGTGTTATAATGGTGGCACTCAGCTTGACGGCCTCATCAGATGCTTTTTCACGCCCCATTTAAAGGACCCGCCACTATAGGTGGGAATATAGTCTAAGGAAGAATAGTACAATATTTAAAATTTTCTATTTCTAAGCTGTGACAGGCCACTATTCATAGCATAAACCCGTAGAAACCAGTTCGCGGTTACAGCGCTTCACATATTTTTCATTCACAAACTTTTACAGGCTTATACATTAACACAGGGGCTGTGGTTGAACTTGCAAAGAAAAATACTAACGAAATATATGTTGGCTGTTGGTTACATACGTGTTGTATTAATATTTGAATGTTACTGAATAGGACTGCGGTAAATCTCTTTGTGTTCTACTTTATAAAAGCCTTCTAAACGTATAGAGAGTACAAAATAGTATGGTGACAAATGGTTTTGTTTCATTTATAGTGAAACAAAGCTTTCATTAAAATTTTAAAAATCTTTTTGTGTTGATATCGTTGGAGGTGTTCGTTAAAAGCGGTTTTGAAGGCAATTGAATAACTGTTTCAATTCCTTTTGATTGGGGGTTATTCTACTCGTATCAAGCCTTACGTTTTAATTATATACAGATAGTGATATTAACTCAAATGAATTTTGAAAGATATAGATGAGAACATAACTAGAAAAACCCTATTACTAACCTATATATACTCGTATGTTGATATAAACTTACAGCATTTTCACACATAATTATGGTAGAATGGGACTTGATCGTGAAACTATAAGTAAATGTTGGTATATATACGTGTTTCGGACGTAACGTTACGTCTATGGCCTCCAGACCATGTCCTTTTGAGGCAATGTCCCCTCCAGACCACATGGTCGAGAGGACATGGTCTCGAGAGGACATCCTCTCGAGACCATGTCCTCTCGGGACCACGGACATAACGTCACATTCGAAACGCCGGGGTAAATTATACCAACATTTACTTATAGTTTCACGATCAAGTCCCTTTCTACCATAATTATAGATAAGTAACATCTCTATGTTTCCTTAATTTATATCTATTGAGTTTTAAATTATTGTATGCAATTTTTAGTTTAGTTCAGCAATTTTTATTTATAAATCTCGTTGAGCGTACTCAAAATAAACTCTAAAACAGCCTAAATCTAAAACAGCAAGTGCGGACATCCTGCGTTTTACTTCTGTCCTTAGACACTTCACGAGTTTTCCCCCATTGTCAGTAAACCTTTCACACAAGCCGGTCGGTTCAGAGTGCTTCTGACCTTTTATTCTATAGGTACCCAATTTGATCAGTTTAAGTATATTTTAAAAGGTCAACTCCAAACTAGCCAGCCCACTTATACCTTACATACTTTGTTATGTCGCTTATATTTCAATTATACTATATACAAACTCTATAGAAGCAGTGATAGGAACTATGACGCGGTATAAAAAATAATGATTACTTTGCTTTGGTACAAATTGACATATGCATTCGAGTACCTAAATACATGACATGCACACATTGACAGTTAATAGAAGAAAATACTTTAGCTTTCTCATACATAACGCATAGCTTTAAGTGAGATCAGATTTTAAATTTTTAATAATAATCTTGCTGGTAATGAGAGTGGATGAGAGCGAGAGTAGTATGTCGGGATCGCAGCAAATCGTGATCTCTGCCTACCCCTATGGGAAACAGGCGTGATTTTATATATGTATGTATGTATTTAATTTTGCTTTACTGCTCGGTTTGTATAACTCAATCAGATTATTTATTGTCTAGAATGGCAAATGAATTTTCGTACATTTTAAAAAGTAGTAATTCACACGGGCGAAGACATGGACAATAGTAAGTTTTACTTAAACCGAAAAATTTCTGAAGATCCTTAAGAAAATATGTACAATGATATTGGTTCACCATACTTACTACCAATATTAAATGTAATAAAATACTGAATCCAAAATGTAAGCTCACACAAAGAGAAATCTAATAACCATTTATTATTGTACTAGACCTAAAACGGATGAAAAGGTTCATAACCCAAATAGGTTATGAAGGAAATACTATGCAAAATATTTAGGAGACAATGAAAGAATATCTCGCAGGGCGATAACAATGGTTTAGTCAATCTTCTGTCCTTATCTATGCGATCAATACACAAAAGAACTGGGAAAGAAAATGGTAATAGCTAGAATATGTTTCCTATACGTTTGTTACCTCTTGAATGGTAACACAAGGACTAATTAACAGTTACGTAGTCATCAAACTAGGTTATATGTTTGCATTCAATATTTAATATGTTTTCTATAGGTTGGAATAATTTTGTCTTTAAGTTGGCAGTAATCTGTCGTGCTCGGTTTGTTTTCATTGATATTGTATAATCTTCAATCACCAGCTCGTTGTTAATGTGGTGAGTAAAAAGGATCATTGCCTTGACAACCGTTACTTTTTATGGGCTGGCTGTTTAGGAAATTAGATAAAGGACATGGGTCAGAACGTACCCAGTTTGTAGCAAGTTGAAATTGGTACCATTCGAAAGGTCTTTGAAAACGTAGATATTTTTTGTATTGGAGCAACTTTGTAACTTATGTAGGAAAAAAGATATTTGATGTTGAAAATACCGAAAATCCTTAGTAAAATCGACCCACGCACGTTCCATTTTTTTTTGATTTTATCGATTAGGTGGGTAGTTCGAACTATTTTGTGCTAGCGTCGGTGTGTCGTCAGTAGTTAGTACCTGTTAGGAACTGATTTTGAGCGCTCGCGCATATCTTAGTTTATTTTATTCTTACTTTTATTTACAACTTCGGCTTTCACAACGGACTTCAGTGTATTACTTAACGATTGGATTATTATTATTACTCATCTGCTTCAAAAAAATGGAAGGTGAACGCCGTATACAGTGTGTTACATGTAGTACAAGATCATTAATTCGTGACCGAAACCGGCATATACTGACGCGAACCTATTTGGAAGACAATCCAGGCTTCACAGAGTATGTGATGGCACGGATTAACATAAATGAGGTTAGTATAACAATAGCTTGTGATCATCTGTACTCGACACGGTGTCTTTTTGTTCACTCTTTATTAAGTTATTGTTTTAGTGTAACTTGAGGATTTGGTTTTTCTTTTAGATGGCCCTCAATCAATTTCAGGCTATGTGTCATCGTTGGCACGTGTCGAATAAAATATATTACACATATATTTTAATCAATGTTAATGTCCAGGGCAGAGAAGCCATCAAAGCGTATTATTGCTCCTGCATGATGGGTATGAGAACTCTAGGTGCTTGTGCCCATACTATTAGCATAATATGGTACTTAGGTGTTGGCAGGCACCTAGATAACTTCGTAGGTCCGGCAAGTGCCTGGGATGATATATTCATTGAAAGTAACAATACAATTTAATAAAACTGTGCTATTTAAGATTGATAGTTCTTATTTAATATTTTTTCTGGACCAAAAACCAACGATAGGAAGCTATATCGCTCTCTTAAGACAGAAAAAATGACTGGTTACCTATTTATTTAGTCCAAAAAGCAGAAAAAGTGTGATTATTGGCAATTAAAAATGTTACAAAGAAGTTATCATAACTTCGGTCTTTCATTCATTCATTCATTCGTTCACTTATTTTCGAGTTACTCAATTAGGCCTCTTCTAAATTACACCTAGTCTAAAATGCTACAAAGTGGGTACGGGTTCCATACAAAATTACCCATTGTTCTTTACATTTTTTTCTTCCGACGCGGCGACGCCTAGTTTTTTTCTTTAATAATACAGTTACCCTAATTGAGCATTAACGTTATATCACGGAGTCTATAACCGTCATTCCATGTTCCTGGTAACGAAATACACAGGGACGGTTACTGAATATATATCTGGTGATTTCTTTCTGTAGCTATGTGTACCTACACACATAGTACCCTGAGGTCACATATATCATTATGGTTTTGTAGCCGGTTCATTCATTACCTCTATTGTATTGGGGTACCAAATCATCAAAATAAAAAGAACAACTAAAATGCTGACTCATGACATTTGTCATTGCGGAGGTAACTCGATAGAGCGATTTAAAATGAAACAATTCATTTATTACTTACCTAAACGTACAAATATGTCATTGTAATTGAGATTTAAAAAAAATGACAGTTCAAGAATGGCCGTTAGAGGCAGGCGTATAAAAATAATAATGATGATGATGAAAATGGATGTGAAAATGATAATGAAAAGAATGATAATGAATATTTGTTTCCAAGTGGAAAGATACCTAATCTTTCTACTAGTAAAGAAAGTATCCATTTAAGAAAGAATCATAACTGTAATTATAAAAAATAATCGTAGAAATATTACAGCACACAAGTCAAAAAAAAATTTTCGAAGACTAAATACAAAACTTGAAGTTCGTATAATTTATTTTACGTGTTAAAGAAGCATTGAACGTTTTTTCTATAGACTCATCATAACCCTCGCCTGCCGGTTTTTAGGTCAAGGCTACCCTTAAATCCGGATATGACTCCGTGTATACCCTTATTATCTGATTCTTTTACAGGAAATCTTATTTCGTGTCCAAATTAAATTACGAATATTTTTGTGTTTTACTTAACCGCCTATTCTAGATAACATAACATAAACTATATATGCCCTAAGGGGTAGACAGAGGTGCTAGCACCCATATTTAGATTTTAGATAAAAGTATTGTTATTTAAGCTGCAAATTATGATTATTAGTTTTAACAATTTCACTATTACTCTCGTGTTCAATTAATTATTTTCATTCATTAAAAATATTTATATTCAAATATAAAAATAGATTATTTAGTTTAAATATAAATAACTACAAAATTGATTTTAAATATTTACGATACTACGATAATATACGATAATATTTACGACATATGAAAAGAAAACGAAAAGCTATTTCTTTATAAGATAATAAATAGAATTTTTTACAGTGAAAGGTTGATAAAATGCTGTCACACTATTCATCTCAAACACATCAATCTTCTTTGACAAGCACACGTCCCACTTAATAAAAAGTAGGTAGTTACCGTGACCTATGGATGTGTAGTAATAGGAGCATTACACTCGCGCTGACGGCGTTTTCGAAATCAATCTTAACCATCACGATAATACTTTAAGACAAGATAACTTCACTAAACACAATATATTTTCGATATGGAAATTCCGCGGATTATTGGTACAACCTACCATACGCTATCAGGCCCGTACACTCGACCATATGTCCGTCGGTCACATTTAACCCGGCGAGATAATATATTGTAGGGTAAAAAAGGGTTAAGTTGATAATTTGAGGTGATGTGAACCTTTCTCGTTAGAGATTGTATGAAAAGATTGATGAATGAAGAGTTAGGGAAGACGCTGAGAAATGTGCTCTTCAGCCGGTAAATTAGGCACAGAAACGGTTTGTTAGGTCGACTAGATTGAAAATATTGTGATAGTTTACTTATTTTTATATATGGTTGCTTTATTATTGCAGTGTTGTTTACTTTTAGAAAGATAGAAAAATAGATAGATAGATAACTCTTTATTGTACACAAAAAAAAAACATTACACGTGCATGTAAACATTTTTGTGTGGGTTAAAATAAAACAAAAGGGCATACATTTTTCCCGCTAATCTCATTCTCTGTACCTTTTCCCAACTCAGTTAAGGTCGGCTTTCCAGTCTAACTGTGATGCGGCTGAACTTCGATATTTTTCGTAAAGCGACTGCCATATGACCTTCACAACCAACTACCCGTAACGACTGCCATAGATGTTTGCATGGCAACCAACCGGGAGGCTTAACGTGCTCTCCGATGCACGACCAGACCAGTGCAAACAGCCATATTCATGCATACAACTTTTTACGCTGAGCGGGGATCGAACGCCGCGCCCCGTGCGTAGCAGTCGCGTGCTCTACCGCCACGCCACGGAAGCTGTCAATTTTCCCCGCTAATATTTATTGAATTTGCCTTCATCGTCATTTTCATGTTAGTCCCTGGTGTAACCTAGCCAACATAATGAGCATCAAGTATCACAACATGTTGCTTCCATGTTAAGGACACAGTCTGATAAATAATTGAAGAATTAGAACGTGTTAAGACGCGCATGAAGTTAGCGACTGAATGTCGACGTAATTGGTTGTGAACTCAACGAAACGTTAACATCGCTTGCCTTTCAAATTGTGAAGACAAAGTGTGCCATCACAATATGCTGTACACTTATTAATACTTAAGCTTTTATAATAATGATAAATCAAATTTTAAAAACAGGGATCGGATACTTCAGAATTTTTTTATACCATTTAGGTGGCAGACAAGCACACGACCCACCTGATGGAAAGGGTTACCGTGGCCTATGGACGTTTGCAACATCAGAGGTGTCACACTTTTACTGACTACCCTGTAGAAACCATCTAATGTCCTTTATGAAGAACCCCGTGTTGTCGCTTGGGAAAACCACGTCAGGGAGTTCTGCCAAATTACTGACTTTTGCCGATTCATATGTATCTAAGGGCTGTTCTAGGACGAGAATTGAATATGTGACAATACCTTTTTTAATTCTTTTCTCTGAATTGGTCAATTAGAAGGATATTTCAACTGCTTGAAGAAATTACTAGGTAGACGAAATTTTCGTATGCATTTTGAAACTGACTAACTTAACTCGTAGCATAGTATAACTTATGATAAAAATTAAATGCTAAGTAATTAAAAATATAATATTAATAAATCTGTACTCGTATATTAGCTCAATCTACAAACTCTTGGTAGCTGCGGTTAGCTATAACTATAATCCTATCAAAATTGATTGAAGGCAAAGGGAGCCTCTGTGGTGGTATTAACAGCCTAACCCCTCAGTAACCCCTGAATATTACATGGCTACTGAAACATAAATAACATAAAATCAAGGTTTCTCATCAAATGTGTATAACGACCCAGCGCTAAACCGCTCTCTTTTCGTTTTATGATATTGGTTTTGTATCATTATATAATAATCATAATAACATAGAATAATAAATACGGTCTACAATGAGTTCTTGGAATAAATATGACAGATTCTGAAAACAATATCATTATTATATCGATCGACTATATCATTATAATTATCGATATTGCTATATAGTAACGATGTAGGCATATCATTTATAGATACTTGTATAGGTTTTGCATAGGTACAATTAAAAATCAGCCAAGAAAATACTATAAGTCAACTTTCAGTTTCAAAGTCAATGTAATAAAATCGGGTTTGAAATCTGAAACTTCCAAAAAAGTTGAGAGAGAATTGTAAATATTAGTTTACATCTTGCATTTATGAGCTTCATAATAATCCTGTTGAAAATTCCGTATAAATAGGTATATTGTACAGTCGCCATCAGATGTATCGTAGTAGTAGACCTAATGTCCTGATCAATAATATAGTAAAAATAACATAATAAATTGCACTATACCTGTTTAAAAAGATCAACCTCTTCCCTAAGACTTAGCCTTCAGATTACCATCAGGCGAGGTGGAGTCAAAATTTACGTGTCCCAAATAAAAAACAAACAAGAAACAGTGAAGTAATCTTCTGCCGGAGATATTCCAAAAGTGGTTATATCTGACATTAAATTATTTGGTTGTCAACTAGATGAGCATGTTTACACAAAATTTATTCAGTGTGATTAACTATGAGACGGAATTTAATTAATTATGCATACTAAGCGACTGCGAATGGTGGTACTGTTGTTAATAATTGAGTGCTAAAATTGTGATTAAATAAATGTCTATGAAACATAACAGATGCCTAATGTAAAATTTATAAACCTATTTTTTGATTTAGATTTAATTTGAGGCGATAAATATGTTAACCCCAATTAAGTGTCCCTGAAGGAATAAAAGATTATCATTTGTACTATATAATTCTGTCACAAAAATAGGTTATAAACTATCTGTTTGGTACATTCTATCGAAATCTGCAAAGTCTTTTCACATGATAGAGTAACATATATCCAAATATAAGCTTTTGTCCGTTTTTTAATTAAATAGAACCAAGAATATCCTAGCAAAATTATACTTTCATAATTACTTTTTATTATAGTGTGATAATATTCTAGACGCTGCGCTCTCTATGCAGTTGAAATACCTAAAAGGGAAGACTTGCCAAGTAATTTTATCCGTGGGTCTGGTTATAATGCAACTAAAATGATAAGGCTTTACTCTATCCAACACTAAAGCTCATGCAAATCCTGTTCATTTGGCGTTAATAGAGGACGAGTTAGGATCTCGATACCTCCGATCAGGGAATATTATCAGAGATATGTTGGAGTTAAAACATCTTAACTCCCGGCCCTAAGATATTCTGTTGCATGATAATAAACGTAACCGGGAATTAACGCGATCATGGTATAGGTATACCAGGCTACACCGGCCGTGGTGACAGTCAGCCTGTGACCACGGCCGGTGTAACCTGGTCGAAACGTCAGGCAAAAGGTATGTATATACCTATACCATGATCGCGTTAATTCCCGGTTACATTTATTATCATAATCATGGAACGCGAAAGTTTAAAAGTTAATATTCTGTTGCAGGCAAGATATATTTAATATACGTATATTGTGGTTATGTGGTTATACTTGGTGGAACTTGCTATAAATATTGAGTTGGGTTCATACATACTTAGAACTGCCTAGATTAGAACTTGCGGAATATTGCACATACGAAACCATATCTCGTTGGGTTATATATGTATTTTTACTTGCTATGAGGGTTGCGGTTTTGAATTCCTTTTTATGATATTTAGTAACATTTTACTATTACTATCGTAGTTGTGGGCGTGTAGTGGGAGCCCCACCCTATCACAATATAATATATTCTTCGAATATTATTGTTTTAAAGATCGAAAATACTAAGAAACTTTTAGGTTGTCAAATGACCGCTTGTAAGCTTTTCATAATGACTTGGGGTGAAATTTGTGAGATTATATTATTAACGAACTAATGGGAAAAGTACAATTAACCCGTATAAACAAAAATGATGAAAATACGGAATTTTAAAATGAAAGGACAAAAGCTTTTTAATTCTTTTATCGCATGTAATAAAACGTTTATTGGTCGCCTTTGAAGTCAACATTTACCGAAGGCCATTACCTGTGCTATTACAGACATTATTACTGGTAACATTTTCAGTAAGGTGACAGTGTTGCCAACTAGTAATGGCACTAATGTTTGAGCGAAAATCTTCGCTGAGACTCTGAGATTAGATTTTACTGGTAATTTTATATTGCAGACGTGTTAGACTAACACTGTTTTTTAATTATATTTCTTTACTAGCCTATGCCCGAGGCTCCGCTCGCGTGGCTGTCGGTTATAGCGACCTAAGCGCCATCTGTGCAACTTAAATCTATATTACTATATCATAACTACTGTTTGTTTCTTATAAAATAGAATAACTGAGTATATAAATAAAAAAATAAATAAAAAAAAGACATATAGCCCTGTTGGAGCCTCGCACGATATCGTTTGAGCTATCATAGAACCTCACAGAGCATCTATCGAGCATAGTACAAACGTGTATACTGCAGTACTTTGGCTATATTTCTAGACAATGATGACATCTCTATAGAAAGGTTAGTCGTAGAAGGAAAAATAGAAAAAATACAAGGAAGAATAGAAATAGACCACATAATGCGATGTGTCATTTTGTGCCAGACATTTTGCGAACAGAGAGAGATGGCCAGAGATTGTGAGGAAAATTGGGTCTGCCTCCAACACTAACCCGGACACGTCTTTCTCACCATGATCAATATGAACATGAAACAACAAAGAAGAAGATAATATTCGAGTCGTCAAAAGTTAGTATAACAGTTAAAATCTCTTGAAAATTCTATGAAAGTGGATAGCAATAACTATTTTGATACACGGAGCAACAATACAAACAGTATTCAATATTCAACAGCTTTTCGAATTCTCTAACACCATTTCAAACTTCAGTTATTATCGTTTCGACAGACACGTTAAAAATACATTGTACAAATTTAAAACAAATAATATTTTATCGTATAATTAGGCTAATGTTGGCCTTATCTACGGCGAGACAATCAGTACAATTTGTGTACTTAAGGGATAGACTATGGCTATATACTATTATTAAGTGCGTGGCTAATGATTTCTATGCTTTAAACACGAAAATCGCAGAACAAATCGTAAAGGACAATATAGTTAAGTTAAGTTAAGTCTTTTTTGTTATCATATTAGTTCATTTTTTTAATTTTTAGTTTATATTTAAGGAGAAAGATAAAGAGGTAATTAGTTAAATTACATAGGTAGTTTTGAACGAATAGTATAAGAACTATTTAAAGTGTGTTAGTGTGTAAAGTGTTTAAAACAATATCTTTAAATAAAACGAAATATATTACTTTATTTATTCATAAACTTTTACCAGTAGGACAATATATAGATAGTAAGAATCATGTTTTAATATTGTTTCTGTAAAAGTCCCTCGCAACGTCATGTCATTTGAGAGCGTGTGTTCAGCCGCGTATATTTTACTTAATGGTGCAATCAATGATGACTCAAGTATGGTATGAAATATAATGTGGAATATATAATTCGAAAGTATAAAACGCAGATAAATTAAGGGGGCACAGCGATTAGACCAAAATACAACGTTGAAAAAAATATTTGATCTTTCGAACCGCAAATCCGAAGAAAAATAAATCGGATGATACGACCTGTGCTGGACTTGCTCCTAGTCTGAGCCTTAAATAACAACTTGGACTGGCTCGGCATAAACTTGAATCGATAACACCCGTATTAAATTAGGAACTGCCAAGATCTACGGAGTTACGACTATCACTGAAGAACAACTGTTTCAGAGATTGTCTTGTTAAAAACCCTTGTATAATAAATTAAGTCATAACATAGTATTGCCTGTGGTATACTTTAGTGTACCTTTGTACATAAAAGTTTCTAGTTGCATATATACAAGACTTTGCCTTTCTTTAAATTGGAATTCCTCTGTGCACTTCCGGGTTTGCTGGAGGATAACTCAACCATGAGTTAAGCTCGCCTTTGTACTTGATATCACATAATTATGTATTGTATTAATATCATTTATATATAAAAAATAAAATAAATAACTTTTTATCGTTGCCATAATATTAATTTAAAGAATAATGAATCTGCTAAAATGCTTAAAACTAAAGTGTACTTAGGTACACTTTAGTTTTAAGCATTTTAGCAGATAGTGTTAGCACTACCTTGTTAAATTGCCTAATAATAGAACAATAGCGTAATAATAGAACCTTGAAAACTTTTATTAGGAAGACCCCGACCTGTCCTTCAGATTGAACATTCTCAACGAAGTATTCAAAGAAGATTTGACTAGCTTTACTCAGTATCGGCCTTTGAATTGAATTTATCACTTTGAACATGAAAGGTAACCCGATTTAGTATATGTATAGGTACTTCTTGGTTTGGTTGAGTAGTTAGGTACCTATATTATTAAGATATCTAAAGTGGGTATATTGACATTAGCTATTTCGCTAACTAAAAATTTTTTTGGCGACACACGTAATTCAGAAAAATCCCCATCGACTGTTTGTTTTCTCTTAAATCTATAGTTTTACAATATCATCATAATTATCATCATTTCAGTCATAAGATGTCCACTGCTGAATATAGGCCTACCCCATAGATCTCCACTTCGTTTGGTTGGAGGCGGTCTGCATCTGTTTTACAATATACAACAATATAATCAGGTAATATCATACTGGTAAATTTATTAAAACCCTTTTCAAATCAATTTAAAATTGTAAAAATAAAACTTCTTTTCCAATTTTAAATTGCGTCAAAACTTCTTTAAGTTAATAAAAACTAAAACAAACTGACTATGTGTTATATAGTCATTTAGTTTGTATTTGTTGTCCGTTTCAAGTCAGACAGTATTATCTGGCCGGAACAAGTATTTGCCAAGAATACGACGTTGAAGCCGTCACGCACGTTTACAAAGCCGTTGACTAGTACAATAAACGGTCTTACAAGGTGGGCACAGTTTGGCAAGATAGCCACAACTTACTAGCACGATACACACTGCCATTTGTTACAAACCAGGCACTTGTTGCGTTGTCAGTGATGCCAAATAACTTCAGCCACGTGAAAATATCAACCGTACACTTTGAAACTGTGAAAATATTCGTATTTTACATTCCATTTTCATTCTAAGCTTCCCCTGTTATTGAAATTCCCCTGTCTGTCATTTGGAATTGAGGATAGCAGGTGAGAATCGTTTCTGTTTTCCACTGGGGTATTACACTATGTATTTTTTTCAATAATCAATTGATTTACATACACTTTCGTTTCAAAGATCGATTCTGATGCGACATGACAGCCGTTATTCCAACGAGTTGTACTACTCGTATTTAAGTTAACATTTCACATCTAGCTGGCGTCTTGAGACCTTCATATATCTTTTTTACGATAACGCAGTAAAGGATTAGGGACTAAGGTTTGTTGACAGTGAAAAATATACGGGTTCAACTTGAAAGGACGGTGTCCGGCAAGCTATTGTCTTCAGTATTAAAAAAATAAAGGTGTGTTGCTAAAAATTGGTGCCAACCTGCTCAAAATTGCTCTTGAGGAGGAAAAATATTTTGATGATCTGATATTATATACACTCATTGGTATATAGACATACCATCTACCTCATCTACCAGTCAGTTGACCAGCTGGTTAACGGAAGGGGCTCTGATACTGGTTTTTTGTGAAGGTTACTCTTCATAAATCACTCTTGTCTCGAGAAGGCATTGTAGATAAGACCTCCATGTTAATGTAACCAGGACTAACGCTCTGATAATGATAATAACCATTCAAAGTCAGATTAATTTCTTCATACGATGTTAGTATATAAGAAAAACATATAGGTATCAACAATAC
Organism: Pelosia muscerda; assembly: GCA_963691645.1. NCBI lineage: Eukaryota > Metazoa > Arthropoda > Insecta > Lepidoptera > Erebidae > Pelosia > Pelosia muscerda. Next base: position 10,594,212 of record OY829114.1, on the reverse strand, counting down.
ATAACTAACACTACAATAGAACTGCCCAAAGACCACAAAGAATAAATTGCCGCCGGTAAATTAATTAAGCAATCGAATCAACAAAGGCATTGTTGCGGACGTCCGGATATCGCGTGACTCGGATTGTATTGAGTTAGACGGCAAATGAGACGATATCTAAGCGATTGTCCCATAAAACGTCGAATTAGAAGGACTAATTAATATACTTTCGTGGGATGGAAGATTTTTGGTGGTGTTAACAGGTTTAGGCAGAGATTTCGATGTATCAAGATAGATTATGACCTACGTGGTGAGGCGGTAGTGAACGCGACTGCTACGCAGGACGTGGGTTCGATTCCCGTTCTTATGAATATTTCTATGTATAATATTATGTATGTATTTACAAGAACAAAGTTTTTAGTATGTTTATCCGCATTCCAGAACCCATAATACAAGCTATGCTAATCTTGGGTCGTGTGTAGATTACTCTAGAAATTACAAAAAAAGTAGTTTTTATGTTGAAATATAAATCATAAAAGTTCTTATTTTAGCATACAATGTAGCGAACTAATATTGGCAGGTTATTTTAGAGGCACTTTCCACTGAAATTAATAGGCCACTTAATTTGATATCGTTCATCAGATTTCATTTGTGATATGTAAATTCAATTCTTTATTAACAATGATGCTATTTCGTATTCTATAGTTCGTATTTCAATTTGAGAAGAAAGACAGTTTACAATTATAAGTGTTGATGCGTAAAGAAAGGCGTTAAGATGAAAACTTCAGAAGTCAGTATTTTTATATTTCTCATGCAGTCAGAGAATTACGAAAAATTACTCATTGAAAATAAATGTTTTATACTATTTATTTTATTTATTAAATAGCGTTTCAAGTTTAAGTTTAAGAAGTCTACTGCACAGAGAAATAAAAGTTGGATGGAGGGAAGAGCCACGGATGATATTAGATCAATCATGAATTAGACTAGTTAAATAATTGTTATCTGAACTGGTCGATTAGGAAGTAGCAGACACGCTGTGTCCTGGTCATACATCGCACTGTTTCTCGTATCTTAGTAGATGACACTACTACGTAAATATATATAAATATTTTGTAATTCTAACTCACTAATCTCGGATCATTTTCCTGTAACCTGTTTTGAGTTACAGTCCAGTTCAAAATGGTTCCCAGTTGTTTATGTTATAATATAGTTTTGATTATAATTCTCAACTGCAAATACGCCTAAAATAAATATCAGTTAGTCACCAATCGCATTACAAATAATGTTGAGCATATTCACAGCATTTAAGCACGTTTGCAATAGTTCCGTAATAACTGCTATCTAAATTATGTAGTTACTAATATGTACCAAGCTCTCATCACACATTTATTAAAACATGATTTTCTTCAACCACTTCAAATAATACCACAATAACATTCGTTGAAGTTTTATACATAAAGTTAATAATTAATAGGTATTGTGCGAATTACTGGGACAACCTCATGAATAAAGTATTTGCTCGGAACGTTTACAACCACATTGCAACCCACTCATAGCAAGGGTAAACTAAATTAAATATGTACAAATAAAATTCATACCAACAAGTATTCCTGGTATACACAATCATATTCACATACATAGCCAAGCATAGCGTAGGAGCAATAAATTCATAAAAGAGGTCACGCATACACGGATTAATATTGCGTTTATCATTTTTGACGTGGGAAATAGGGTGATTTTCCGACTGCGTGAACACATTGCGTGTTATATGAGGAATGGTGCAATCAACTCCGACTGCGAAGTGGTAATGGAAAGAAAACAGGGTGTCGTTGTAATTAAGGTTGGGTTAGTTAACTTCATTTTGAAATTATATATAGCATTTATAAGGGAAATGGTTCCAACGGCAGTGCAGAAGAGATAGTATGCCGTGGCTGAGGGCTTGGAATTAATTCTCGGGTCGGACAATATGTTATGGGGATTGTTTGTTAAGACAAGCGACCGGTTGACAGCAATTTTTCATATAACTTACGAATAACTAGAGATATAATCAAGTTCATCAACTTATTTAATAGATATTTTTCTTGCCCTTTCACGCATATTGTACCTAGGTGTATACAAAAATATATTATAACGATTTTGCTGACAAAGTAAAGCTCAACTGGTAGAATATTTGAACTGAACAGTAATAGATTCGAAGAACTTATAGGTACGAAAAAGTTATTTTGGTTAGTTACTTATTTATTAAAACCCTTCATAATGACGTCACAACTCAACAATGGTACAGAGAAGGGAATTACCAATTAATTTATGCGCGTCTTTGCAAGCAACTCTCGCAAATCTTGCTATTCCCCTGGTACTTGCAACGGAATTCCGACAAAATTTGAATATAGAATGTAAGGAAAACGTCACAGTAAGTGGGTATTAGATACGAAGCTTTAGAGAGCTTTCGTTAGAAACTTGTTATCACAAGCAGCTTGTATTGTATTTTATGGAAATCTGTGGCGTGGCGGCGGTACTGTGTCACAGATATTTTATATACATTTTCTGAGTAGATTCCCAGGTTGGGCAAAATGTATGTGTATGAGTAATTCAAGCAAATTCTTAAGATGAACAAGAAATTTAACGGTAATCTACTCAAAAGTTACTTATACCGTAATCACGTTAATTCCCAATTAAAATTAGCGTACCTATTTATCATATAACATGTTAATTTATATAACTCACAACATGATTATGATTACGAATTATTGACTTCGTTATCTCCAAAAGTTAAAACGTTTATTCAAAATTATATAACATGATTGACTTCGGCTGAGGCGCAACAAACTTCATGCGGCATTTTTCATACTGGCTCGCGGAAATTTATTAGATACTGGCTCGCAGCTCAAAAAATAGAGTGGAGCTGTAATTATAGAGAACAAAACATAATTGACTTCATTTGAGTCTATTATATCTTTACATTTCTTTGAGAAGAGTACCCGTGCTTCTTTTGTTCATACCCTCTTAATGTGATGAGTCGATAAACGAACTTTTATCTTAACATATTATGTACAGTCGGCAAAAGAGATACGTATACACCTTTACGTATTACTTTGTGTGAAAAAATGTGCCTACAGTTAATAAGTATACAACGTTTACATATATCGTTGTATTAACAGTATATACGAACCTCTTTTATGGTATATTAAAAGAAAAGAATCAAAACAATCCTGTAGAAATCTATTGATGTTATCATTTCTATTCAAAATTCGATTTCGAGAACAATATGCCTCGGCCAGAGCATCTCATAAAAGCATTAAAACGAAACTGTATTCTCACGAATGTTTCAGTGAAGGCTTTTTGCGAGTGGGCCTCGCAATAACATTCAAAGAGACCGCTATTTCAGGGGAGGCAAGAATGGTTGGATACAGTGTAATTAAAATTTTAGGAAGCACGCAAGTTGTTAGGCATTCCCGGAGTGTCTCCCGGCCGGCATTTGAACGATGACCTCGGGAAATTTCGGTTACTTCCGCCTTGCCTCGACATTTATAATATTTTATTCTTGATGCCTATTTCTTTTGACGTGTTAAATGTTCAATGGTTTACTTAACTAGAGATAAAATGCCTGTTGTATTTTATACCTTCAGCTTCAATTTTTGAGCCGTTGTTCCTAATTGAAAATAAACCAATTTACGTACTAAAGTCATATATCTAGTTATTTTATGGGCTGAATGGTGCGGAGCAGAAATGAAATATTGCAAAAACGGGGTGAAGCAGACGAAGTTTCGCGGGTCAGCTAGTTTATAATATAAGACGTTTTCGTGGTGGAGTCCTGAATTGCCCAAATAGTTCGCCGGTCACTCTGACAATCATCAAAAGTAAATCAGAATCGGCTGGCGTAACGATTTGCAAGTGATGTTAGCATCGACTTTGCAGACCTTGGTGAAGCCCCTACATAAAATTGCCAAATCTAATGTAAAATGAACAGACAGTATATCCACTCAACCTCACGGTACTCCTTCGCAACTACGAATTTCTCAAATTAATGCCTATACAAATACGAGCTTCCAATCCTCATTTACGATGAAACGAGACATGTTTGCAGAGTTCAATTGGGTTCCAATAAAACGTACATTGTAACTTTATTACTGGCGGCTGTTGAATAATTTACTGTCGCTTCCGATGGTTCCGTCGCCCTGACATGTCACACTTTCCGCTCTCATTCACTAGCGCTAGTGTTGGAAGTCAACCACAACGAATATTTTTTGAAATGGAGTCACTTGTTATCATTTGATTGTGATTGAACATATGAATATTCTTTTACAAATTTATTTAATACTTTACATGTTAAGAGTAAACATAGATTACGAGAGATTTTACTATAGAATTATAATCAGAATCAAAGAATCAATTTCGTCTATTCCGTTTAAGCACATATAAAAGTCAAACCTTTACAATTTAATTTGCAAAACCTATCAAAGTAGAGTAAATAAATGAATTGAAAATGATTCTTTCACTGGTTCAGTATTTGGATGGTCTGAGCTGGGTCAACAAAAAAACCAAATAGAGTTGATGAACGAGTAAAATGTGGGGCAAAGATAAAAAAATAGTTTAGATTCTTTTTTCATGTAACTGACGTTTTAATCTACCAATCTGTATTGTCATGGGTACATAGATTGTAGGTTACAGATACATAACAATCACACGTCTATCAAACTGATAAATACTCCATTATAATCTATTGCATTATACCGTTTTTATCCCCAAACTTTTCAAATTATTGTATGATTATGCATTCATAGTTACCCGAAATCACATTACCGATAAATTTACAAAATTCATAATATACGCACTAAAAATATAATACTACTAATAAAAGTTTATCGACTTTTCCCGCTCTATGCACTCAACGCAATCTACAGCAGTGTGTCCAACCACTTTGCTGCGGTTACCTTGTTCAGTGACATTATGCAGTTAGCCATTATGACAGTGAATCACAACCTTTACTAGGGTAAAAGCCGGATAGTTGCGCCGGTGGGATACTTGCCACGGTTTCGAATACACTATGTTACGGATGTAAGTGGCATTAGCGTTTTACTATAGTTGTAGGTACACCTCCCATAGACCTCAGGGCCACGTTAACCGTCACCATAGACGCAAGCGTTTTACTCGTGCAAGCGAAAATCTTCCGCGGTGAATCTTCGACAGGTGTCGAACTTATATTGGTAAGTTATTTCTGTTGAATATTTTTATTACTAATTGTGGTTTCAATCTACCTTTTATTTCTTTGCGTGCATTAGGCTTTACATTGCAAAGTTTATTACATATTTTTGTAAAATAATTATTATTTATTTCGCAAATGAAAAGGGCAAGTATCCGTATCAAAAAGGATAGTTGCCCTAGAAACTAGTGCGGATAGTTGCTCTGGGGGCAACTATTCGCAACTATAAATTCTTTCACGAACAAAGGCAAATATTTTCTATTTGTGTTTTTTTATTCATTGTGGCTGTAACTTAGCTAGAATACAATAAGTATTTAGGTCGTGTGTTCTATGCCCACCCGTGTCAGTACTTTTTTGAGATTATTTATTATTTTTATTTTTATACCACTTAAAGTGGCAGATATGCACCTAGTTGAAAGAGGTTGCCGTGGCCTATGGACTACGTAGCCCTAGAGTTCATTCTACCTGTTAATAAAATAAAATTAATAATTAATTAACTTTTTAGGTGAGCAAAATGCCTCGTAAGTATCAGCGTAAAGCCGGCTTGGTGCCGCGTCACATAAGCAGAGGAAAGTTTAGGTCTTGCATTCCAAGAGTTGGATAAAAAAAAGGAATCAACTAAATATCGCGAATGTACGGGATTCCACGGGATACGGGGTATAATTTTTGGCTATTTTTGTTATATTTTGTATAACGTTGATTAGAACTTAATAAAAGATTGCAATAAATAATAAAGACTGGTTGAGTAAATCGATATGAATTTGTTTTTCATCAAAAGACATTGTGAAGCGTCTATCCCCGCATGAGGCAAGTATCCTCTCAAGTATTATTTACGTTAGGCAACTATCCGCTAGAGTGGGCAACTATCCTCTCTTTGAGAGGTCAAATAAAACAGGTTTTACTCAAAACCTATAATAACTATGTTCTTAATAATAGGCTTCTATAGTAGCTCAAAGACCTATAATTTGATATACACCTTGCAATATTCTTATTAAGCACATATTTCTTAATTATATAGCTTTGTTGAAAAGTGGCGCAACTATCCGGCTTTTACCCTATATTTAGAGAATTCTGGTACGGGGAAAGCTTATATAACAAAATGTAACACAATGGTATTCTAGAGAAGGAATAAGGAAAAGAGGCAGATGACAGAAAAGATGCAACGACGACATCATCAGAAGACAAGTTGGAGGAGGCCTTTGCTGATTGGTAAACGGATCTATTAAAAAAAGTTAGCTTCAAATTAGAGAATAAATTAGTTACATTCCGAATAAAGGCTTTATGATTATTATATTTCTAAAACAATAAACAATGAACTTTAATTAATTTCAATGTAATCTTTTGCTTTTTTGTTAATTACTCTCCAGGGTTTAAGATTTCGGTATGTTATTGTTTAAAATCACGAGTACCTTTAACGTTAATGTAATATACACATATACCTTTATTGTATTCAATAACTTTCTTCCTTTTTTCAGTACATGAATTTAACTGGATTGTGGAGAAACTGTTCGACACGGTGCGTACAGTTTCATACTAGACAAGGAATCCATCCTCACACATTGCAACTGGAATCGGTGCGCACTGAGCGGTTCGAATGAAATTTCATACGCTTCACGTACGCTCAGGCTGTGGAATGAACTCCCTGCTGAGATTTTCCCAAGCGCTTATAATATAGGGTTCTTCAAGAAGGGCATTAAAAGGTTCGCTTAGGGCTAACAGCGCGAGTGTTACACCTCTGGTGTTGCACACGTCCATAGGCCAAGGTAACCACTGTTCATCAGGTGCCACACTTGTTTGCAACCTAAGTAAAGTAAAAAGATAAGATAAGATAAGTTTTAAAAAGATATAGACACTCAAAAGGAGGCTAATTTATATCTGTATCTATGTCTTGACATAAGTATGAGTGCAATAAAATATGCACTAACCAGTAAGTGTGAAAGAGAACAAAAAATGATTTTAATTTTTATCATACAACATAGTATCCTAGTTGTATGGGTAATGGACTGCTAAGACGAGGTCTCGGGTTCCAGGTTTTACCGTGGCACACACCAACGTCTTTTCGATGCTTTTCGAAGTTATGTGTGTATTTATCGCAGGTTTATAAGTGCCCGGTTAATGGCAATAGGCTCGTCACATTGGAACCTAGATATAAACTGGCGAAACGTGAGTGCTAGCACCTCTGCCTACCCCTTCGCGGATACAGGCGTGAGTTTTATGTTATGATATATTATGTAGTATACTTAAGCGCGTATTGAAATAACATTTGTACTTCATTTGGATCGAAGATTTTATTGGTTATTTAAACATTTGTTATTTACATTTGTACAATATTATTCTAGTTCACTAATCAAATACCACAAAGTTATAATGTTCTATTTTCCTTCCAAAGAAACAATAGTTGTTCCAAGAGCGAGTACACTTTGGTCCGGTTATTGTATGTTAGTGAAGTATCCGCGACACAAGAACAACTCCTTACTAAGAGAACTGTTCACAAAGAGAAAACAATTAGGTATTTCTTTGACAGATTAATAAATAGGACAAAGGCTTTCAGTGTACACAAGTTTTACTGTATGGAGTCCAGAGGTTCTAATGTATATTCGTATATACAGAGAATTTAGTTATTTTGTTGTACCCTATGATATTACCCTATAATTATAAATTAAATAGATAGACAAGTCTTTGTTGTTAATACACAAAAAAGAAGAAGAAGACCACCAGAAGTTTCTGGCGGTGAGTATGGTAGCTAGAGCTCACTTCTCCTCCCCCCTCCACTATACGTGGTTGGCAGCACGATTATGACGCCTCAATATTGCAAACGTCCATAGACCTCGGTAACTACTTTCCATCAGATGGGTGGTATGTTTGTTTGCCACATAAGTGGCATAAAAATAGATTAGCAGCACTTTATAGATGACTGTCACATGCGATTGTTTCCCTTCACCAAATCTGAAATGTTCAATGTTACTAAAGAATCCAATTCCGGATTTAGCACACTGAAAGCTACTTGGCTAGTTCACTACTATCTCTCGAAGATTAGCAGCACTTTATAGATGACTGTCACATGCGATTGTTTCCCTTCACCAAATCTGAAATGTTCAATGTTACTAAAGAATCCAATTCCGGATTTAGCACACTGAAAGCTACTTGGCTAGTTCACTACTATCTCTCGAAGATTAGCAGCACTTTATAGATGACTGTCACATGCGATTGTTTCCCTTCACCAAATCTGAAATGTTCAATGTTACTAAAGAATCCAATTCCGGATTTAGCACACTGAAAGCTACTTGGCTAGTTCACTACTATCTCTCGAAGATCAAAGGTAAGGGTTACGAATTAATTAAAGATAACAGCGCACAGAAGTTAATATGTTTCTCTTTCATCCCGACTCGATTCAAACTAAATTAACACACAATATACCTAAGTGAACTTGATTTACGAACTGTTTATTCGAAACGTTGACCCCGAGGCCAGGTTTTGTGATGTAGATTATATCAAACACCTTTGGGATATCTAGACTAAAATATGGATCAAATAACCCCCTAATGCTTTAATTAAGTGTAATAACTCACGCTTGGTAATTATGTCACTTTAATAATGATGATATGTAATATCCTAATACGATATAAAACCGATAATAACTCATAGTTAATTGATCACACTTTTCTGCCAGCAGACAGTAGCAGTATTCCACCAGTCATCATGTTGCTTATTGTCCATTAGATAAGGTAGGATTCGTCCTGGTCCCAGTTTCGAAGTGGACGACTTGCTCCCTAACTCCAAGATTCGAGGGTTTAAAGCTAGATTCTGCATTTAATCGTTATTAAAATGAATATAGTTGTTAGGTATTTCACCTTTGGCATTTTAACCGCAATCGTATCACTTCAAAGTATAATAATATTGTTATAGTACTAGTAACGGACCAAAAAATAAATAATATTCGGCATGTTATTTCTTTTTTGAGGTAGCCCCTGATCAATTTGTTCACAAACTTTTGTCTTTATACGTACTTGGATAATGTCAAAACTTATTGTAATGACAATATTGTTTTATACAGTTGAAGAAATATTTACTGAACTGTGTTTACCAAAGATTTGCATAGCTGCCTTCAAAACTAATTTATACACTGACGCAATTCTAACAAACTCGATTTTCATTTGTAACACTTCGAGTGAAAATTGAACTGACATAATAATAATTCAAGATCAAAACTCTTGGGATCTTGGGCACATGTAGATAAATAGTCGACATCCAGAATGGAATTTGAAATTTCGGCAGCCATTTTGTAACGAATAATATGCCTCGATGAGTACGCGTTAACTATACTATGTTATTTTCATTGAATCATATTCAAACTTAGCCATCTCTCATATGAGATTATTCAACATCCTACTATAAGATAGATATTTTGGCATTACATTTTGAGAGTCGTTATAAATATACTTGTGTTTATGATTCTCAAAATGTAACACCAAATAAGAAAAAATACTATGAGAAGTGCTTTGAACTGACATGGTATAACTTTACTGTGTAAAGGCAGAAGTCATAAATAAAACAGAAATATACCGGAAAAATTGTAAAGTGTATATATTAAACTGTTTAATATAACTCATTGGTATAATCAAAACATTTCAGTTAGACCAGTTCATGGACTTTTTTTTTACAATTAACTGTAACAACGAGTGGCACACATGTTCGTATGACAACAGGGACCGAACGGCTTAACGTGCTCTCCGAGACACAACCAGTCCAATGCAAATATTTATATTCATATATACAAATTTTTGTACTGAGCCAGGATCGAACACGCACACCCTGTGTGTCAGTCACGTTTACTACTACTAGCTAATCTTACTGCGAAAATATCATTAGCCTGAAAGTTTCGATACTTTATATGTAAACTATTGTTGTAATAAGTTATCTACAAAATGATATATTAGTATGTGATGAGTAGATGATACTTTGTAGTAAATTAAAATTTAATAATAATAATTAAAATTATTCCTTAATGGTTTCTCATTGATACACAAGAAGTGGTATGGATTCCACTCAGGAACTTGGAATGGCCGCTTATAACAATAGGCTGCATAGAGGCCTCTCGTATCTGTCAGGAACATACAAATTGCTCCAATATGCCTGTGCTCATTCTTCAAATAATAATATTGAACAACAATATAAAACCCTGCTAATTACCTAGCTTAGTATCTGTATACTTATGTAGTAGTACATATATCTGTTTTACCCAATTCATACAACAATTTAATCTGTTTAAATATACTAGATACCAGTCTGTACTAACTAGAAAACCCTGTTACAGATTCACTACAAGACACTAAACGTATAATTTGTGCAGAATGTATGTGTGTATTTTATGTTAGTTACATAACAAATACAATTACCAAAACAACAATAGCTATAATATGCCAAAGACTGCTTTTAAATTCCCTCTTATCTCTTAAAAGCTAATTTGTTCCGACAAATAGCAAGACTCCTTCTGTTTTATCTAAATCTATCCATCGCCGACGCTAAGTCAAGCGTAACTTAGACAAACTATATTGCGGAGCAGAATTAATTAACCATATTTCAAAGCAGGCAGCAAGATTTTTTAAAGCAGTATTTTGTACATACTAAAGTAGGTTAAGAATACGTTCTTGTAGGAAATTCTGTACATCACTGCTTTTTCTAGGAGGGAACAATAATTGACTTGCTTCCTTGTACTACCAATAAATTTTATATATAGTAATAAATTTCTGTTATATATTTATAATTATTGATCTATTGGTGTGCAAAAATTAACTTTTGTAGTTGATCCCAAATTCCTACTTTGTACTTCCTATAAATATTAGAATGTAAAAGCTTGGAAAGAAGTTTGTATGTTTGAATGTTTGAATCATCATCTTTGCATCGTCGTCGTATCCGAGTTTTAAATTCGAAGTCCGGGGTCTGCTTTCCGGCGTTTCTTACAAAAAATATTGAAAAATTTTAAAACATGAACGCACTTTTACTGAATACCTATTACATGGGAATTGAAATACTAATACAATACATATACATATTATACATCTTCTACCATACAAACGTCAAGAAATAAAAACAAATATTGTTCATGCAAGCAGCAAAGTCGAATATTACGCCCTATAAATAGAATTCATAATAATTTTACCCGATTTCTAAAGTCCCATTTAATGTGATCAAAGACACGACTTGATATTATCGAATTCTTTCTTTCTTCCTAAATAGGAGAATAAAATGGAGATCTTATTGAATTACAACGATGGAGTAATACTTTTTTCAATTTAATTTTGGAAGAACGTTATACCTACTATAGGTTTCCTGCTGTAACTAAGTTGGCAAAATGACACTTGGACCATTTGAAACGATAACTGTGGTAATTATTTATAAAACCTATGGACGTTTGCAATACTGGGGACGTCACACTGGTGCTGCCAACCAGCTAGAAAGGAGGAGGGAGGAGGTAAGGCGGGATCAAGGTTAAGAGAGTTTCTGAGCTGCCAGTGCAGGTAGCAGAGGTAACAAGGCAGTAGAGTTTCCCGGCTATCCCACAACACTAAACCTCTTCTACCTTACTCACCTACGTGAATACAACATAAGGTACTTACCCAGTCGGACTGCTCAATTAGGCCTACCTCAATATGAACGAATGCAACACCGGAGTCATAATTTACTTGCTTGAACATGTAGAGATATCAATGAAAAGAAAATAATCCATAAATTTATTTATAATCATTTGTGAGTAGATTTTTGGTACACAATAAATTACACCCCTTAATCTCGATCGGTCAGTAAGCAGCTTTGGGGATTTCCCGACCAAAAGTCGTCAACACACCTAAAAAGGTTTTACTTCAAAAGATTTGCGTAATATTTCAAGTAAATGTTACAAAATAATACAATTTTGCTGTAGACAAGTTGACTTCACTTCACCGTTTTCATATGCTCTGTCAATATGCTGAGTAAGGGACCTTTTGCGGCGGTTGAGAAATTTCTCACACAGTTACTGTTTATTTGTTCTGTTACCCAAGGTTAAATAATGTTCTGAACTTCTAGAAGAATTTATATTGTTTTAGTTTATTTTAGCAGTACTACAAATAGTGGACATTTTTTCAGTGGAGTTTTGCTAACATAACTGTTTTTATCCCATTGCTAACTAATTTACATTACATTTAGGCTAAAATCGTACATCCGTTACAACGTGGTGCGAGTAACAAACACACATTTAAAATATTATATTAAGATTAGGAAGTAGAATTTATTGAATCTTGGTATTTAAATATTTTTGCAATTCATTGGCAAACATTCGCATAAAGCTTCCATTAAACGTCAACGTTAATTTAAAAAAATATTGGAAACTGAAATGAAATTAATTCAACCGCAATTCTGATTTGCAATATTGGATAATATGCGGAGATTTTATTGCCTCGCCAAGGCAATCGTATAATTTATCATCGTCATCATCAACCTATCGATGATCCAAGTTGCACCCGAATCTATCAAATCGGATACCTATTTTTTCTATCATATTTCGTGCAGTTTTCAGTATACTTGTTTTTTATAGTAGCAGACTGTAGTAGACTACAGTAAGACAATTATGTCACGCTTTACGTAGCCAAGCCAAACTAGCAACACTTCTTAGGAAGCCTGCTAAGCACAAGTGAAATGGTATATTATTATATTATGTTTAGTTTTCGAATAAGACAAAGTTTTATTCTTTATTCCAGACATATGCCCAATTGGTTATGATTTCTTCCGAAATAAGGAAGATATTTCCTAATAAACGTTGGATGAATTTTGTAATGAATACAGTGATGGAAACACTTCCTTAATAGATAAAATGGTTTTGGTAAATTAATCGAAGAATCTTTTCCAAATTTCGACTGAATTTGTCTCACAAAGTAACCATTAAACCATTTAACTTTCCTACAATTAAATTATAATTTATATATGGTAAGTGGATATTAACGCGATCATATAGTAAATACAATATTTTAGCTATTAATTTTCTTGACGTTTCAGCCAGTTTACACTGGCTGTGGTCACAAATTGACTCCACATGTGACCACGGTTAGTGCAACCTAGCCGAAATATTTAGCAAATGAAAAGTTAAATTATTGTATTCTCTATTATGATCGTGAAAACCCGAGTTTATGTCCGCTTACCATATGTAATGCAACGCTAAAGTTTAAAAGTGAATATGTTTATTTAGCTTGTTAAGAAATGTAGGTAATTCACACATTTTGTTATACGAATTGAGATGAATCACTTTGAAACAAAACTGAGTATGAATTTTATAAAAAAAAAAATCAATAATATAATGCGTACCTAAGTTACGAATAGAAAAACAAACCGTAAATAAACCAAAATCGTCTACCAGTACAAATGCATCAATCTCAATTCTGTGATTTTCGTGATGATATATTTTAACCTGAAATATATCATTCTATCCTAAAAGCGTTTATGTATTGAACCCACATGTTCTTATCTCATCCAAACCTAGATTTACTACATAAAGTACCTAAATCTTCTCGCATATTATACCCAAGATTTCAATACTTTCTCGAACCTTGCTTTTACCAGGTACGAAAAGGATTTTATACACTTATTTTCATACATACATAATAACACATTTATAATACAGGATTTATGAAAACGTATAACTTAATAATATAAAAACATCGTCCTAGTCTGAATACTTTTTTTATATTTCAGTTAAACACCGATCTCTCCCTATCGTTTTAGTTAAGAATAGAATTAATTTGTACAAGTTGAATAACAAGATATTTACTTCGACGCTAACTTGCGTAATCACTTTAAACTTTGACAAGCGCCATTGTTTGTATTAGCGTGAATTCAATCGTACAGTTAGCTGTTCCGTTATTGTCATTTGTGAGACAGTTATTATATCTCGCGAAAGCAACACAAACCTATAATTATTGTTATCTTGTCCAGATCAGTCAGGGTATTTATTAGTGTTTTATTTATTTACTAAGCTGACCCGCGTAACTTCGTCTGCGTCACCCCGTTATTGCAACATTTTTCACTTCAGCTCCGCACCAGTTGGTTGTAGCATGATGTTATATACATATAAACCTTTCTTTTCAATTACTCTATTTATTAAAAATAATCACATTAGAATCCCTTGCGTAGTTTTAAAGATTTAAGCACACAAAGGGACATAAGGACATATGGATATAGGGACGCAGAACGCGACTTTGTTTTTTACTATGTAGTGATGGTCCGTGAAACGGTTTTTTAAAACCAAGTTGTAACTTTGACAGCAATATATATTGCAGTGACGTCAACATTTTAACACTAAAAGTCACAAGTCACTGCCACTGATATTTTAAATTCGGTTACGCGATAATGCAGGAGTCAGGAGGCCTTTCAACCGTCAACAGTTAACCGGCGCTAGTCCTTTTGGATATTCAGCTGGTGTACCGGATGACAGGTACCTAATGTTTGCCTGGCCCTCCAAGATCTTAGTAGGACCCTCTGCACAACCCCGTAAAACCCATATCTACAATTCTATTTTACTAGGCAATAAATATCATGCACTTAGCTGTTAGTCATTACTTACTATTTTTATTATTGAAATATTTGCCAGATTATAATATTAAACCAATATTATCGTAAACTTTCGACAGTATCATTATTGACTTAAATGTATTTTGTCTGAAACAAACTTGATTGTAACCGATACCACAGTGAGCTTCTTCAAGTTTCCAGAATACATTATTAAGACGAAATTGTATTTTCCTATTGTTTTGTGTTGACTTAAACGGTGATTTGACTATCAGTCTAAAATGTTATGATACAACTGGTTGTGGGTTGTCTAAAATATCTTTAGTATTGGCTCAAACTTCGTTTATTTAAGTCAATACCATCTGAATAGGCGGAAACTTTATATTTCCAGTTGTTAATTCTAAGAGAAACGAGAAATTGAACGCAACTAATTTATTCGTGCTTTGAAAATCGTAAATGTCAATTTCTTTTGTATTATAAATTAGAAGAAGTTATTATACTGTTCCGGCTCTAAAGAAAAATTTAATGCCTTCTTTTTCTTTACAGTAATACGACATTAGAAATATAAAATTATGAAGTAAACTAGTTTAAATGTAGTTGCAAAGTCTTTGACCTATTTTCGTACGAAATTCAAAATTGGATTCTACATTTATAGGTTTGTATATGATAAAGTTTTAACAATTAAATGACGTATTCGGATAGGTAACCTTATCGTTATAAATGTTTTTTGGTAGCTCCAATTAGCAATTGATGACAGCACATCTTCTAATAGTTTTAAGCGAAGGACAGAAGTTGCCAAAAACTTCTGCTCTTCGCTCAAAAGCCCAAACGTAGCTCAAAGTTTCATCATATTTCAACGGAATGGTTGCGAATATTATGTGTAAGTAACATATTACGCTCCACAAATCTGTGTATATCAAAATTTTGCGCTTACACAGATCATAACAAATGCAACCCATTTGTTTCTAACAAACAAAGGAGTGCATCCATATTGCAAAAATAGCAAATGGTAGATTGTGAACGTCGTTTGTTTTGTCTTATCAGTCGCCTCGGGTTCATTTCTGTTTCAGAAGAAGAGAAGTATTGAACAGGAAAATAAAGTGTTTGTGACGCTTGTGGATATTTATTTATAAGACGTATTTTGCCACAAACGTTTAGTCAACTGTTTAGCCGTTGATAAATTGAACAAACTTGAAACAAATTTTATACAGTTGAATTTATACATAGGAACATTTGTCCCGTAGACATGTGCTTAACTTTAGAGTTGTTATTTATTGAATTAATTATTTTATGTTATACATCAAATTAAAAATTTAAATGAGAACGAATTGGCAAGATCAAAATTGACGAAAAGAATTTTACTGGCGATCTTCACAATTTGCTCAGATTAAACTTGATGGTTAATTAAAGACTATTAGAACAGCAATGAAATACGAACTATTAAACAAACTTGAAGATTGTCCTTTAGCCAATTTATGACGTCGACGTCGCTTCGGTCGTTAGCCGTAGTTGGGGGCAAAAGGCAAGATGCAGTGTTTCTTAAACTTCACTTCTGACCCCTACTAGCACAGAAAAAGAATTTTTTTCTGTGATTCAAAGAAATCATTAATTAATTTTGCATTAGCTGCAATAGTCTAAAATATGGACTATTTTTGTAGCGTATAAAACAGTAACCTATCTTCTTGAAAATGGTATCTCATTATCATCATTCCCTGAACCTTTTTCCTAACTCAGTTGGGGTCGGCTTTCCAGTCTAACTGTGATGCGGCTGAACTTCGATATTTTCCGTGAAACGACTGCCATTTGACCTCCACAACCAATGGTCTAATGACCAATGGCGATATCGAAGTTCCAAGTTAGGCTGGTTGGACCTTTTGAAATGGTATCTCATTATGTGATATGTATATTATAAAATAAGGTTACTTAATTAAATATAGCAAGGGTTAAACCAACAGTATTCTTAATATTCTTCATACCAATAAAAAGGTAATTAAAAATTCTTTTGATGTCAATGACAAGCAGATTTTTTTACGTTGCAAAAGGTCACACAAATATTAAAACTTTGAGAATCAATGAACGGGGACTATAGTAAACCACAAGCAAGTCACGTCTTTCTGACGTCATTGACAGTCGACGTTCAGAGTCACGCTCTGAACATTAATTTTGTTTAATTAAAATACTAAGGGTACAACTAAGAGTACTAAGGGTACAATAGAAATGAAATTCGAATTTAGTGAAATACGAAAAGTAACCCTAGCGAGAAATCCTCTTTTGTTGTTGAAGAATATGAAATATTATTCTGAATAGCTTCAATATTAACGGCACAAATGAGGTACGATATATCTAGAGCCGAAGGTCCAAATAATTGATCTTCCGGTTTGTAAGCACTTTGCAGTTTTTAGGCCTGTAGTTATTACACACTCACCTGATCGTACATAAAGTGATGTCTGTTTACCAATAATTTTAACTTTTCTTTCCACTTGCATCAATCCTGTATACTTTCGTTTGCGAAAGTAAAAGTCTTTTAATTGTTACTATATTTGTAAATACAATTTATATTATGTATCTATTTGTATAAATTAAAATGAATCGCGAAGTATGTTGCTAAGCGCAAAACTCGAAAACGGCCGGACTAATTCGTGTATTTTTTTAAAATAAATAATTATATTCCTTGAACTCTAAGGAAGGTTTTTATGTAGCAGAGGGAACAAGATCAGAAGACCATGAGAGCGGAGTCACGGGTAACGGTTAGTATTAGATGAAAACACTTTCTTAAGAGAACTCAAAGTTGTTAAATAAAAATGTTCATTGCCAAAACCTAGTACCTATACCATGAATTTATGGCCTATAAAATCTACCATTTTTTTAATTTATAGCTTTAATAAATACTAAATAAAAAATTATACCTAAATGAGTCATATTTCTTCCGCATTTAATATCTGAAGCTTATAAATATTATATGTAGGCCAGATATTGCGCAAATAAGACAATATTAATACCAATATCACGTGCCAAAACAATTTACAGGATCTCATTTTGAAATAGGCTGTATTTAAAACAAGCAAGCACAATTATAATTACGTACAAATATATTTCGAAAGTAACAGAAAAATTAGTAAGCATATTTGGTTCCACAATAATATAAAAGAAAAAATAACCTTATTATATTTTGCTTTAAGTAAAACTTCTTTGAACACATAAAATATTCAAGCGGTAGAATCTTGGAGGTGCCAAGTGACACATAAATCTACAGCTGTTGCATTTTAAATAAACGTGTTTGCGTATCCACAGCATTAAATTATTAAAGTAATTATATTATTATTTGACTGTAAACGAAAGATAGGCACTTCTGAGATATTTATTTTGTCAAATTTCATATAAGTGATCCCCAAACTTTGAAACCATACACAAACGTCCAGAGTTCACGGTGACCGCTTCCCATCAGGTAGGCCGTGTGCTTGTCTGCCACCTAAGTGGTATAAAAAACCCAAGCATTTTATCCGAATTCTAGAACCTGTAACACAAGCTAGGTAATCTATGCTTATCATGGGTCTAGGTGGCGTTGTGTACATTGTCCTAGAATATTTATTTATTTATTTATTTAAGCATTCAAGTACTGTGTTAGGTAATTAAGATCCCGTAGTTATAAAAAATGTGATCTGACCTTATTACGAGGCACAAAAGCAGTCAGATGTAGAACATGGCGGTATCCTTCGCCTTAATTGAGCAGTCCGACTGGGGAAGTATGTCTTACATAATATCCCAAGTAATAATAAACCTGTGTTGTGTTTTCGGCGGTGAGTAGGATAGCTAGACCTCACTGGAGAGTTTTTGTGTTATAAGTGAGAAGACCGAGACACCCAGCTTTGTCTTTTGCACAGAGAAAGAGAAAGAATCTCTTAACCTCCACATCCTCCCCTCAACATGCTTATCTGCCACCTACACGGTATAATAAAGGCAGCAAAATGAGTGATCAAATTCAAAATCAAAACGGCTTCATTACGATAAACAGTTACTAAATACTTTATTTTAGAACGCAGTAATTAAAATACAGAGGAATATTGATGCCATAAAAACCATTGTGACTTTCCAGTAAGGGTTAAATTGCGTGAATGTTTGTGTCAAACGAGTAGTGCACCGGACGAGCGAACAAAGGTCGGTTATTGCACGCCAGTCTCTTTTGTGCCACTGAATTGCTATTGTGACTCTTAGTACGGTTAACAAATGTGAGGACATAGTGCTCTCTGCCAGTTATTTTCTGGAAATGGATCTGCTTGACCGGAAAACTACTGTTACAGAAATTAAAATTACAATGTGGTATAGTGGGGTTCGTTCAGTTTGTGAGACTGAAAGGGTATCGTTGACGTGTTGCAGTTGCAACTAATCTCAAGCCTGCGCCAGAGCACGAACGGGGGGGGGGATGTAGTAATAAGCGATATTTATAGATATATTAAATTTTGAAAGTATTTTCACGAATCAGATACGACTATTTCCTGAAAACACTTCGAGATTAAAATACTGTCGATCTTCGTAATGTGGTCGGTAGGGAACGCGAATGCTTACGCAGGAGAGGCCATTATGAATATTTGCATTAGTTGGTCTGGGTGTTTCTATATATAATATTTAGAGTCGATAACACCAGCTAGTAAAGCTATGCTTATCATGAGTCTAAGTAGCGTTGTGTAGATTATGAAAAAAAAATCTCTTTGATTTTGATTGTCTACAGAGTACCATCAAGCCATTCGATTCGTCCAATACGCGCATTGAACTGTGACAGTTTTTTATTAGCAACGAGCAATTCTGCAGTCAAGTCAACAATGGCTGCGTTTGTGTTGAGTTTTATGCATTTTATGTGTAAGTTCAATTCGTTGGCTAACATTTGAAATTGAAAAAAATATTCTCAGGTGCTTTTGTTAAAAATATTTTAGTTATGTAATTATTAGCAAGTGTTATAGTATACTTTTACTGAGACTTTGTCTTCTGCTTTGTCATCAGTCGAGATGAACTTGACGTGTCCAATATAAAAATACTCGTTACTACCCTTCCCCTTCCCCCTCTTCTCTATAATATAATAGTCGGCTGTACAAATGTGACACTTCTGGTGTTGTAAATGTCCATAGGCCACGGTACCCACCTAAGTGGTATGAAAATAGAAAATTCATGGTGCACTTAAGAGCATTTTTGCCAGAATTTTCTTGTCTTTAAATAGTAAGATTGAAGAATAGAATTTTCTTTCTCTATTTTGTGCGACATTGTAGTTTTGATGCTCACTATTACTTGCACAAAAAAACTCTTCTTTTGGTATTTCCCTGTGTATGTATATAAAATAAGTGCTGAAATAAGTTATGAATAAAAATATAAAATTGTAAGCTTGTTTTGATTGCTTTAAAATAATGATACAATTAAAACGCTAGTCTACTACAATTTAAAAGGAGTTTGAAACAATAAAGTTACAATAATAAAAAAGTTATAATCCAAACTGATGTTTTCTATTCTCTTTATATCCTGCAAAGTGCAAATAGAGTTAAAACAAGGAAAGTTCTTGCCAAGATGAAGTAAATTAAAAATAGAGTCATGCCGTCTGTGTAGTATTAAAAGAAACACTACTTTTAAATAAGTAATAAAAAAGTTTATGAAAACATTTAGACAAAAATAGCTAAGAAGAAAAGTATCTGTAAAGCAAGGGAGATAAAATATATAAACCAGGTTCAGGAGATATAGAAATACTGATATAAATATTCCGCCTTATGTGTTATCTCTGTCTGTGGGATTTCGAGGGTTTTGCACGTCTCCAACTGTACTTATATTATGGCTCTAACAAGATGTCAATATACGTGGAATGGCTAAAATGTCGTTAAACAGACGATTCGTATTCAGGCCTGTTTTAGTGCAGCCTGCTTTGGTTAGAACTACACTCATATTCGCAGTAAGTCAACTAAATTACTTGATGCCCGTATTCTGTAACTAAATTTTCGAGACGTGTGGCCTCGATATTAAATTAGAAAGAGAAGATGATGTCTTACAAGTATGTAGAAGTATTAGAACATAAATTGTATGTAATATAATATTCATTACCTATGTATCTAATTTTTTCAAAGACGCTTTTCGTAACGGAATATTTTTTTAAGCAATTAATGTGTATAGGAGAATTTCGCATATTTCAGAAGTGGATCAGTGGCTTAAGGGTTAGAGCGCTCTCCTTACGGGAAAGATCGTGGGTTTGAGTCTCGTCAGAGCATTCATTTTTTCCTGTTTAAATTTGAGGTGAAACAGGCTTATCTTTCCAACACATACGTTTTCTTTGGATTCTCAGGTTTTGATAGTACGTATAATCATTTCTGATACTGTTATAATAGCAGATATTTCATAAGTTTACTCGACACAGTGAAGTAATTTTTGTGATCAGTAATCACTTATGTGCTATTCCAGTCTAAAAATCTACTTCTGTTCTACAATAGTATAGGTGTAAGTCCCGGTCGCATCCAAAACTCTCATCTCGGAGTAGGGGATCCACTTTCCGGTTTACGCTACAGCATCTCCCATCCCAAATGAGTATTCCAACTGGGAAGTACCTTAGCCTTAGAGAATATCACGGTTAATAATAACCTTGTGTTGTGTTTCCGGAGTGAGTAGGGCAGCCAGAGCTCACTGAAGAGTTTTTATGCTATCAGTAGCTAGCGACACAGAAGTTGTTCTTGAAAACACCTTTTCAAGAAGGGCATTAGAAAGTTTCTACAAGGTTGGCAGCACGAGTGTGAGTGTTGTCTGTGTTGACAGATGTGTGCTTGTCTCCCACCTAAGTGGTATAAAGAAAACTAAACTACTACTAATAAACGCTAAAATGACTGAATAAACTACTCACTATGAGTATGTATAAACTGAATCTCGGTCAATAACAAGCTTTAAAACGTATAAAAAGACAAGCTCGTTGCTATCGAACGTTAGGAGTCTTTATGTGTGTTACTGCAGGGCAATTTATTTCCCTGTCAATGACAAGCTGTAAAAACTGATGGAAAAGTCACTCGCTTCGATCTAGATATTGAACTTTATCGAAGAATATACGTATTTCGTCTGTTCAATGCAATAAACACGTCGTAATTGAAATTGAACTTAAAACTTCTCCAGCTGTTAGAGTTCAGAGTTTACTCTACAATACATTCATATGAAAAACTTTTAACTTTATTGCAGTGCTAGCTATCGACGCAAAAGCAAATAACTAAGAATGATATCTGAAGTGGTTGGAATAGAATAGAATAGAATTAGCTACCTAAATACTTTAAGGAAAAAATAGACACACTATGTTAATCCTATGTACCTAATATTATGAATGTTTAGATATTTGTTCCACTCTATCGGTTGATTAGATTTATAATAATATCACGCCTTAATCCCCGAAGGGGTAGGCAGAGGTGCTAGCACCCACATTTCGCCAGTTTATATTTAGGTCCCAATGTAATATGTGGCGAGAGAATGCAATAGGTGGCGAGCCTATTGCCATTAACCAGGCATTTATAAATCTGCGATAAATACACACATAACTTCGAAAAGCATCGCAGTCATTGGTGTGTGCCATGGTAAACCTGGGATCGAACCCGAGACATCGTCTCAGCAGTCCATTACCCATACCACTAGGCTAACGCGGTTGCAATAATGTGCGTGTGAATAGATTACAGTCTAGGATAACGCATAAGCGTCGGTAACTTAGTGCTTAAGGAGTCGGCATTACGATCGAGAGGTCACGGGTTTGAATTCCGGTCATTACACAGCCAATCCGCTACCCACTCCTAACACAAGTCATTGAGCTTAGCTGAATGGGATAGAGGGAATGTTAGTAATTTTGGTTGCTAACTTTTAAAAATTGGCACATACATTTTATCCCGGGAATATATTCCTATAGGTTGCGAGAACGGAATTAAAATTACAATAAAATTACAGAAGGCAGGCGCGGGTAACAGCTAGTATGTAATATTAAATACCTATGCTTACAAACATTACAGTTTGACACGTTCCGTTTTCCACAAGCACTGAATTACGGATTTTAGCACTGTTTGTGTTTAAATTGCAAAGCAGAATAGCGTGCAATAATTGATCATAATCAACATGGTCGAATGTGTTTAATTAATATATCGAATTAAACAAACAGATCAGATCTCAATCCGCCACCTATTTAGTTTAGTCTAAATAAATATTTATTTTCAACTGACGACACACAAAGGTTTTAATTTTTGATAGAGGTTTAAGTACGTTTTACGTTTTTTGGGTTAGGCATATTGTTCACAATGTTACCATACTTCAAGGATTATTTATTTGCTAGGCAGAAAGTAGACTACATCCTAGGAGGTGGCTCTGGCGGTGAGTAAGGTAGCCAGAGCTCACTGGATAGGTTTTGTGTTGCCTCTGAAAGACCGAGAAACTTTGCTTTATCTGATGTACTGACATTATACAGACTCTTAACCTTCACATACTCCCCTCTACATGGTCGGCAGTACAAGTATGACGTCTCTGGTGTTGCAAATGTACATAGGCCATGGTAACCACTTTCCATCAGGTGGACCGTGTACTTTTCCGCCACCTGAATGGTATAAAAAAGGTCGTCAAATTAGATGATAATATTACTTTACCATCGAAATCACATTAAATATTTTGCGCTACCTATACTTTGCTGTATGTCATTGTACCCTATTCATGCACAGTTGTCCTTCGAGCCGGAAGTTACGTAGTAATCAGTTTACCCAAAGCTATTTCCTAACTAACCATTCTACTAGAGCACAGCCGAGCGTGTTTATTTAATATCTACAGTGGCTACAGCCGCATAGACTAGAATAGCCTGAATAATATAGTCACAGAGTTGACTAGCGTTAGCGTAATTAGGAATACAGTTTCTACTCTAGAGCGAGAGATTTACAATTTCATTTCTACTAGTGAGAAAATGGCGGCAAAGGAGGTACCTACCGAATAATGGAATATCTATGGATGCTTTTTTATACTTAGGACAGTCTCTGTGACGTGGTGGTAGTGAAGACGATTGCTACGCTGATGGGTGGGTTCGATCGCCGCTCAGTGCATATATATTCACTGGTCTGGTCGTGCCTCTGAGAGCACGTTAAGCCGACGGTCCTGGTTGCCATACGAACATCTATGGCATTCGTTACGGGTAGTTGGAGCCCTCAAAAGTCCGACTAGCCTAACTACAGACCTTCGTTATCGCCAATTTGGCTGTGGAAGTCCGATGACAGTCGCTTCACGAAAAATATCGAAGTACACCGCATTTTAGTTAAGCTACAAAGCCGACCCCAAGTGAGTTGGGATACTTAGGTCGCAAAATTGACTGCCCCTCGCCTGCACCAAGCAAAGGCGGAGTCCAAAACATGGTGACCACCGTTATAGGTGCTGTCTCTATAACGGCTAGCTAGCAGCTTCGACTGATGTTTGTTCACGCCCCACTTAAAGGACCCAAAACTGTAGAATGAAGGAAACACGTGTGCTGGCAGAGAATTCCAGATCTTAATGGTGCGACATAGAAAAGAGTCACCAAACCACTTACTTTACTTACTTTTTATAAGGAGAGAGGACTTCAGTCTCAGGTGCATGGCTCGTGTCAACAAAAGTTTTCTGAATACGGCAATAGGCTCACCCCCAATAACGTAGGACGGAATAAAATGATTGGTGACATGTGGGAATTCATTTCCTATGTTTAACCCTCCAGGGATATAGGCGTGACGTACCTTTGTACGTTTTATAAAGAAAATATTCACGTTTATTCGCTTTGAGTCAGTCTTCTTTAGAATTTCATTGTATTTATTTAAAGGTTCACTTTTTTGTGTAGACCCCGAAAATAAACATTATTTAGGTGGAATTCACTACAGAGAATAAATTATTTTTCCTTCATTCATAAACATAAAATAAACTAGTTACACGAAAGTGTGAAAAGTGTAAAGATCGTTAAACATAGTAGGTACTTTACAGTGTGATATGCAGTGAAATTCTGACACAGTTAAAAGGTTTATCCATTTGAGAGGTCGGGGCTTTTTCTGTTCAAAAATATTTCACCCGAGATTATATTGGGAACCCCCGGTCATAGACCCCGTGAGTAGCGAATGTTATTATCGTCCGTGCAATTTCAGTACAACCATCGTGATTTGGAATCCAAAAAAAGCTTAAATATCATGGTTTACAATGTTGATGTTTTGAGATGTTACTAGTGTTGTGTCTATAAGTTTTTATACAGCAAATAGAACAAAGGTTCAGTTCTTGCAGACGACTACGATGATATTGTAAATGACTGGTCGAAATAATTTAGGAGCCCGCCTACGCTCAACAGGAAGGTCTTTTAGAAATATTGTAATTACGTAGAACAAGAGCCTCTTATCACGCCTAAGAACAAACCATTTTGTCATTACAACCTATAGAATACATACATCTTTGTAACTTAACAAAAGATATTTTGAAATTTGAAGGTCTTTATTGGACAAAATTTTAATTATGCTTGTAGTTGAAAGCGGTTTTGTTGAGAAAAATTGTTCGTTTGTTTAGTTTATTTATTATATTTAGAAAACAAATTAAGCTTGTTTAGATAACAAGGGTTGGAAGTAAATTTGTAAATGAACAGTTAGACATTTTGGACAAATTTACAGGTAGCATTTAGTAGTTTGACTGGGGTAGTACCTTCGCCCTACAGAATACCGCGACTAATAATAACCTTATATTCTTGTGTTTTCAGCGGTGAGTAGGGTAGCCAGACCACATTGGAGAGTTGAATGTGCTGTCACTTGCGCTGGCGGCATAAACCTTCAGCTATTTCCTCCCCACCACCTCTTCAAGAAGAGCGTTAAAAGACATATATAGGGTTAGCAGCACGAGTGCGAAGCCTCTGGTGTTGCAGACGACCATAGATCATAAAAACCAATTTCCATCAGATGGGCCGTAAGCTTGTCTACCACATAAGTGGTATTAAAATATACAAATGATAGTGCTTGCGTATTATGTATGGGTATATAACTAGACAATTGCCTGTACCTTGGGAATGGTTATTACTATAGTGTGCCCTAAGTAATACTACAAAGTAACGACCTTCACAAAATATTGCTTAATAACAATAGTATGTATGAGTACATACTACTTTTATTAAGTAATAGTTTGAACAGACTCATAGGTATTCTATTTATTACCTATACAACAATACCGAGTAGTGTAGTATTGTATAGCGACTAGTCATCGCTATATGGTGGAAATTCCACTCATACGTACCAAACAATTCGGTAATACGTTCATAATTCATACAGCCAAAGAGTAGAACGCCCTGCCCGAATTTGTGATTCCGGATAGCTATAACTTGAAAGTGTTCAAAACTATAGGGAATAGGTTTCTTTACGGCTTACTTCATAATGTGACACCTTTTAAACGTGATTTTTTTGTGCAGTAAATACTTTTTACTTTTTATATAGGCTGTTTTCAGTTCAGGTCAGCACTGCTGCATAGCCATATTTTTTTAATTTAGATCAACACTGTCAGTTGCACTCACCGACCACATTTGTTACGTCAAAAGCTGCTGTCGTGCACATTTTCCGTACTTTATATCTGAACGCACTCTGCAGCTATACATACATTCATTTGTTACAGTGTAGATATACTCGTATATAATATCTAGTTTTCATCGTATGACATAAGTTTTTGGCATCAATTAATAAAGTGACATGAAACATTATTTTTGCATTTTGTTTTATAAAATAAAAATCTTTATGAACTTCTACGCGAAGTCCTAACTTATTTTTAAATTCATTAGCTTATTGCAGTCCACTGCTGAACATAGCCCTCTCCCAATGTTGGGAACGTTTGGCGTACTGGTTTTACGCTGGCCAGACAGGTGTCTGGTTTGTCTGTGCATAATGCCCTCGGTATTAGATATGTGCGACGACTATTAAATTTAATATGACCACACCTCTCTGTTATGCGTTGTTTGTATATAGCAAATAGGCTGATATCGATTCATAACCTTTTACTGTATAATTCCAAGTCCTACATTAGACGACTACTGTAGGAAAGATTATTGCTGCAGTATATTATCGTTTAGGTAACAAAATAGCCTAGAACCTGTGGCATAATTCTGCATTCGTATTAACATGCGATTGTTGTGCTCTGAACTTTATTTCTAGGCCAGGTAAAGGTGTCATTCGGATTTTCTATTAATATACAACATTCTAATTTTACACCTCCAATTTAATTCTGATTCTTGTTTCTGATAGAATTATTTGAAAATCGTGAACCAGATTCTCTGGGAATAAACTGATCCTTTTAGGGTTCCAAACTCAAAAGCTAGACACAAAACTCTATGACTAACAGTTTAAATTTCCGCCGATGATATATTCAATATTGAAGCTCCTATACAACGAAGTTGATTTTAAGTGGGGCTAGGTTATAGTACTTGCAACTCGCACTTGACCGGTTCTATTTCTAAAACCAGGTAGTCCAACTTTAAATCACATCTAAACTTGAAATTAGAAATTCACCACTGTCTAACAAGTTAGAACCACAACCCACACATCGATAGAAATCAACCGTCCATTAACATTCAGGAAACGCCTGTGACCAAAGTTTTGTGAAGTTTCCAACGCCAGACTTTGTACGCTCGGAACACAACGAACGTTAGGAAAATCCTCAACTTGAATGAAGCTTTTATCTCGTACAGAGAGAAGTTGCTGTGGGTATATTGGGCTCCCCGGAACCACATAACCCGCGATGAGCGGAGGCGACGGTGCAAAATGACCTCCGTCTTCTATGAGCGCGGGACTGTGGATGACAAGCCTGTCATCGTAGCAAAAACAGGCGGCGGCGGCGCAAACTTTGCCATTCCATACCCGGAGGCTAGATGGAGACACCGTGGTCTACACACCTGAAAAGGGTCAAGACATGGCCCAGAGTCTACCGGAGTGCAACAGATATCTTGTATTATATTACCTCCGGCTAACAAGAACTGAAAGACGGCGTTCGTATTAATCGGTTAGAGTTCGACATAACCTACACCGGGTTTGGTGGAGTTTGTATTCGTGGGGATTTTGTGTACACCTAAAAAAATAAGTACCTGTATTGAGAAATTTTTGACCACTATCTTCTTCTTCGTGTCAGTGGCAACAATAAATAAAAGTTAGATGCGCCCAGCCCAAAACTTGGCGACACCAACTGCACCTTCTGTCACTTCGTTCAGGTCGGCGACAGTGCAGGTGTGAGGGCAAAGCGGGCACGTCAGGAGGTGGTCCATCGACTGCAGTGGTGCTCCACATTCACAGCCAACACTGTCCGCATTTAGGTAACCCCATTTTACCAGGTTCGCTTTACAGCAGCCGACCTGAGACCTCAACCTATTAAGGGACTTCCAGATGGACCACTTCAGTTTATGCCCGAGCGGTAGGCTCTCAGCGGGCTGGATGTTGTCTAGAGGGGATGCACATTCCGCGAGCCACCTCTGGCGCCGAACGCTATCAGGTTCGCCCACCACAGCTGACCACTATGAAATTTTGGAATACAAAAATCATCATCTGCCGTTTTGTTGATTGATGGGCAAGTCTCTGACGTTTACCCTCGAGATTAACGGGCAAGACAGCTCAGATATTCACGTGTAAAGTAAAGTAAAGTAAAGATCAACCATATTTGGAAAAGAGGAGCCTAGGACGGTGACCCAAGTACTGTGAATGTAATCGACATTGAAGCTCATACGGAGAAGAGAAATTTAGAAATTTTGATAACAGTTGCAGAATAGTAAACAAAGTGCATACATTTCAGAGATATGCAACTTGTCAGGCAGTTTTGAATATGCGGTCGTGCTAAATCATCAAC
Organism: Pelosia muscerda; assembly: GCA_963691645.1. Lineage (NCBI taxonomy): Eukaryota > Metazoa > Arthropoda > Insecta > Lepidoptera > Erebidae > Pelosia > Pelosia muscerda. Next base: position 10,565,669 of record OY829114.1, on the reverse strand, counting down.
TAAACGTCTACTGTACAAGGAAGTTTAGCGTTTAGTTTAGTTAGAAGCGGGCAAAGCGAGATAATTAACAAAGTTTACCATGTGGCCCATGGTTAAATATCTTGTAGATTGTCGGCGGTCTCTCATAACTAATCTAGACATTTGACTGCACAGATTTTGCCAATTTTAATTCTACGATAATCGTATGTTGGTACTAGAGTACTAGAGCAGAATAAATTTTATAGGTTCTCCGTTTTAGTAACTCAGACGGAACGCATAGAATTAGCAAGTGAAGCCGCCTAAAGTGAGACTAAAATAGTACTATTTAACTCATTCTCTTTGTGGTCGCCGCACGCTTCGCACGAGTGCTAGGAGAATTAAACTTTAGTATTACTTTAGGTGGCTACGCTCGCTAGTTCTAAGCATTCTAAGCGTTTTGTTTATCTTTTTGATTTAGTCTGAGACTAGAAAAGATCTACACCTGCATTTGAAGTTTCATATCATATTTGTCTGGATAGGGAGTCAGGGAGAAATATGAGTAATGAAGAAAGTATGGATGTAGGTCGGAAAGAAGGCCCTTCAACTTAAAACCCGAGTGTCAGGGTCTGCTTGAGTTTCTCCCACTTTGCTACTCAATCAAAACGTTTCACCATGCGGATGCTAGTTCCATTGATAGCAAAGGACTTCGTTCCTATGTAATATTTAATAAAGATTCTGTACTATATAAAGCCTTGTCCGTCATTCACAGATTCCCGAATTGCCTGTGAAATTGCATCGGGTTCCGAATAACTTGGTGGGATTCCATACACCCGGATAAAATAACCCCTATCATCATATACTGTATAGATACAGTAACGAATAGAAATTCGCGTTTTTAATGAGTATGCGTCTATAGAGTTTGTATATAGTCTAAGAATAATACATAGTTAAGCGGCGTAATTATTAAAATATCTCTTATTTTATCAATTTCACTATAAACTAGTGCACTTATTATACTTATAAAAGATGGTAGATTATACGAAGATAAATCTAGGCTACCTTTATAAATCTCATCAGCAGATTTTCTCATGTAATCTAATATTATAATGCCTTGATTAAACCAGTATAATGCCATCCATTAGTGAAAAATATGAATCTTGAATGCTGGGAATATAACAGACTAATCTGTTGCGTGGATGTGTGAAGTCTTGTGTAAATTATTTAAAGGAGGAAGTGAAATTTAATGTGATATTTTCCATCCTTCATATATTTTTCACATAAAAAGTCGACTATATTATGTGTTTGTAAGAAATGCTCGTTTTTCCGAGTCACCAGTTTGTTTACACGAATGGTGTAACAGTTTAAGGGGTCATCTAGCCGATTATTATTCTGCTGAGTGTTATGGGCTAGATGCCCAAATAGAATTAATATATTAACTGTCATGTTTTTTTAGTTTGGTTCGAAATTGTTCCCTGTCGGAACCCACAAATTCTCAATTTTTTGTTGTAGTTGACCTATTTTTCTTAACATTTCATTTATTTAAATAACGTGTTTTAATTTTTAAATATTTTAATCGATATTGTTTTTAGGAAATGAAAAATAAATTGAATTATGTCTCTAAAACAGTTCGTTTTTACATCAGGAAGGTATACACTCAAGTTATATGCTTCAAAATGAAAATAAAATTCGATATGGTAGTCCACTACGCGAGCTGAAATACAATTTGTTCAAAAAGCTTAACAAGTACCAATAAAAATAATAGAACCGAAAACTACATGAGTTGCAGTGGGATATAAGATCGTACCTAAAGCTAAAATTAAAAAATAAAAACTTGCCAATTTCACCGATTGCTATTTTTATATAACATTCACTCTAACTATTTTAAACTAACATTCTACTTACAAATATTAGACTTTTGTGTGTATTACTTAATCAATAAATACAATGAAGCATATCTCTTAGAACCCTCGAAACAAAACCCTGTACCAGCCCGTCTGGCCAGCGTACAGTAGGTCAAAGCCTCCCAACATTGGGAGAGTGGACTGCAAAAGGCTAATTGGTTTACTGATTGAGTGTATGAATTTAAAATTCGAATAAAACTTTGCAAAGATCCTAAGTCGAAAGTGATTTATCGATTACTTTAAAGTTAGTCAACGTTTAGAGACTAAATCTCCTATGTAGCGCTGAGAGCACGTTAAGCTATCGACTTCTTAATAATGACGACGACCACAACCACAGACTTAGAGCGCTACTAGATACTACATGTGCATTAAAAACATGCTAACCAAACGAATTTGTTACTATTTTATTAACCTCGTCACAAGAGTTGTTTCAATTGCACAGAATTATGTGTTCACTTACTCGCAATTTGCAGCACAATTTTACTTTTCATTTTATATAGGTACGGCCTGTTATTCACTAATCTCTGGTGGACAGTTAGACACTAGGGTACAGTCTCTGGTGAATCCAGGATGGTCTCAACCCTGACGGCCTTGACAAATGTTTTTCTTGGCCCTCTGGCAGATCCGAGGATCCTAAGAAGAGGGAAACCGAGGTAGAATGATGACTGAAGTATGAGCGCGAAAAGACGTGGCAAGCAAGTGTACACTGTTCCAGTTTAGTAGCACTTCGGATTAATTTAAAATGAACCGCTTGCAACTTCTATCTACTCTATATCTGTGATCGAGACGATGAACGAACGTCGAGTAATTGACTTGACAAAAAGCGAAATCACGTCACATTAAATGGCTTGAAACCGGATACTGAAGGTGACTGCTTACCTAACAGATCGGCTAAATATATTGGAATTTACTTGAGAAGCAAAGGTTGAATTGCCTGTCGAAAGTTAGGTGATAGATTGAAGTAATTTATAAGTAGGCTAGAAGCTAGTAGTAGGCTAGAGATAAGTGTTTGCCAATATTTTGGGCATATAGTTTTAGAGAATGTATTAATAGACAGTTAGTAGACAGTACTTGTTGTTAGTGATGAGGGTTTCATCAATACATAGGATACATAATTGAAAACCCTGCAAATGGATCTGTATATATTACATTTTGTGTTTTAGTAGGAGTAGAAAATGCCACCACTACTCATTACGTCAGTAGGAGACTAAAGGGATGGGGTTGTTCTCCATTCAACAGTGTAGGTACATATTATGTAGCACATAAATAGTGGCTGCTGGATGGCAAATCATATAAAGTCATTATTGTTGTATTCTTTAGTTTCCCTAATCCTACTTAATTTCTTCTATGTTCGTAAACTACCTGAATTTCTTACTGGTCTCTTCTCAGCAGATCCAACTACCGAACCAGAGAAAGTGTTAAAAGATAGATACAAAAGTAATCAAGTACAAGCACTGAGCTCCTTGTTTGTTCGCTGTGAACGCTTCGTTGAAAAAATACGAGAACTCATTGCAGTTATTTCTAACGTTCTTCTTACAACTAAGTCCTAAGATAACTGTAAGTAGCTCATATTTTCCTTAATCTATGTTGGTGGAGGTGCATAGTGTATCTACTAGTATCACGTCATAACAATGCGCTGTGATTGGTTGCTGCAATGACGTGATAATTACTCACCAATAATACGACTTTATGACATTTTATTTCCCAAATAATCGTCGTTTAAATTAACCTAACTACTGCGTTTTCATTTCTACTGTGTCTCAAGAACAAGAACTCTATGATTGTGAAGTTGTGAATATTAATGCTCGTCATAACAATATTTACTTAAACCATTAATAATGCTGACGGGAAACCCGTCATTATCTGCTATAGGGTGATAAATATTAGGGATTATGGGTCAATACCACGATATTACCGAAACGGCCAAGTGGGAAATGGCTTTAGAAATTTGCACGATTATTATTTTAACAGTATTATAGTTTTATAGTAAGTAGGTATAAGTAAGATGTATGAAATAGATTAGATACATATCCTACTATCCTACTAGTTCTTCTGATGTTATAAGAACGGAGGTAGCACTAGGTCAAATATCTTCAAAAACGTCTGAAGATGTTAGGAATTTCGTTCGTGTATTTAAAATAGCATCGTAAGTATTCAATTTCCGCCATGTAACGTCCACTTTTATACCGTATCTAGTATTCATTTTATTTTTAAATTTTTTAAGTTAAAGAAAACTTTAATATATCCTCAAATAGCTTTTCCAAGGTCCAGACGATCTTAATGTACTTATCAAAACTTTTCTTACAGCAGCCTCATTTATGACGCTCCTTATATTTATGGCGGCATAAAAATGTGCCCATCGCTTCCGAGGCATATGGCGTTTATGGCGTTAGGGTATTGTTTTAGGGCACGTCGTAATTTTAATGGCAAACAACACTATAACTTAGGGAGGCATGTGAAGTTATTCTGATCAAACGATGAAAATAAATAGGCATAAGGTATGATAATATGATAGCATAAACATCAATAAAAATATATTCAGTACATATATTCATTATTATAAACGTTAACATCAATGTTATCGTTCAATTCAATTTACTACTAATTAGATTTGATATAGTTTAGATTAAATTGAGATATACCCAGTATATTTGCCTACCCTGAAAATGTTACAAATTGCAAAAACAACTCTTACTAATAAAAGGTAAACACAAAATTGTGATGAGAATGAAAATGATTTCAGTACCGACCGCGTTAATGAAATTTAGTTTAATCACAGGTTTGTAATTAAATGATTATTTAAATAATTTTTAAATCGTTTTTTCAAACCAAACTCACAATGAATTTTTATCTAAATAATGGTACAGTTAATTTTTTTACGAGTACCTATTAATATAACACGTTACCTCTAATAGGTTTCAAGGTATGATATGTTATCACGTAGAGAAGAATTTATAAAAAAAAAAATTATGTCATACAAAAATCAAACTATTATTACACTGGGCCTCGAAACCTTGGTGTATAACTATTTTCAAATTGTATAAGCCTTCATAACTTTATTGTGAATGAAACCGTTATAGAAGAATGTTCATATAATTGCATAGCAGTCACTCGCAAAGTAAACTACAGAGAATGCACTTTTATTATAGTGTCAGAAAGTGGGTCAGGTCAGGAATAAAACTCGGGTAGCGTCCCTATCCTGTTTAGTACCGATGATTTATATTATATGGTAGCGTTGAACAGATGAACAAAAATGATTACGAGTGTTATTTACAGTATCTACCTACGAGTATAATAATTTATATTGTTTGAAAGTTTCAAACGTGATTTTTAAAATCATTGTTTTAAAATGTTTGAAATTTATATTTCAGTATTTCTTATTCCGTTTCTATTAAATTTTCAAGTCAATAAATAGGCTTTTATCTAGCGTTACATCTTTGTTCTGATTTTTTTTATTGTTAATGTTCGACTAAGTTTTGAAATAAGAACAACACCAAAGATTACACGATGATATCTCTAAATTTATAATTCAATATCAAAGATAACTATCAACACTTTTAAAATAACTGACAAAATATAACAATTACCGGTGCAATATTCAGATGTTAAAGATATTTTAGTTATTGCAGTAGCTACTGGCAAGATGAACATAAAAGTTTATCTTGCCAGTAGCTACAGCAAAAAAAACTGCTATTTGCATTTGCATTTATTTTTGCTGTATTATAAATATAGTTGTTTTGGAACAAAATATATTTAGTGTATATTTGAAGTGGTAAAATAATTTCTTACTAGATATTAGACTACTTAGATTTGTCCTGTGTTAACTACGCAATGTAAATGAAAGTAATAATCCGCAGAATACTCATTTATTATTTATAGGTAATCCAAATGAAATATAAAGAATTACAGTCGAATTTTGACAACTCAATGAATCAGATAGTACCTATAAATTCTAGTCATAATTTCAAATAATAGTGATAATTACGTCTGTATACTTGAAAAGCATAGATTCGTAAACGATGGTGAAACATAAAATAATTTTCATTGTCATGATACCAGTGCCCTTAGCACGAAAAACTATCGAATTCGTAATGTAAAGGTATCTAGGGTATGCTCCGTTCTCTCGATACCTTTACATTACGAATTCGATAGTTTTTCGTGCTAAGGGCACAGATGTTAAACGAGCATTTGTAAGTAGCCGGTAGAAGAGCGTTGCCATTAAGAGAGTTCTTCCAACATTAAATAATATCATAATGAAGAAAACTTTAATAAATATTGTTAGGTATATACTGAAAACTCGCAGCCCCGGTAATGAGAAACTCGAAACACTGCAACAATAGGTAAGAAACTGTTCTGAACACACTGCAGCGTAGAAAACGTTTATTCAGTAGACCTTTCGTATACAACAACTTGCACTTGACCACTTTTAATTCAAACTGAATATCTGCAGTAAAATTTAACATATTGCATGCAGCAGTGGATGTTAAATTAAACATAACATAAACTCATAAGGGGTAGGCAGAGGTGCTAGCACCCACATTTCGCCAGTTTATGTTTAGGTCCCAAGGTGGCGAGCCTATTGCCATTAGCAATAATGCAGAAAAGCATCGAAAAGTCACTGGTGTGTTCCATAGTAAAACCTAGGATCGAACCCGAGACCTCATCTCAGTAGCCCATTACCCATACCACTAGGCTACCGCTATCTTTTACTTTACCTACCGTTAAAATAAATGTCTAGAATATGAATGGACATTATCGACATTATCAAAATTGGAAATATATTTGAACGGCCTAAACCAATTCAGCGTGTGATTGATGCCTACCAATTCAGATTTCCTGTCATTGAATGCTTGGATGAACTCTAAGAATAGCAACCTCGAATATATTCGTATAAGCTTAGTAATATTATGCAACGGCTGCGTGACTCTGAAACTAAGCAGTTTTTTCATAGACTTATTAGCAGACATTTTATTTCATTTTACTCATTCTCATAAAAAACACCTTTTGAACTCTTCGTTATTCATTAAATGCAGTGTAAAGATTTTTAATTTCTTAGAATTCTTAATTTCAGTGTAAAGGTACCTAAACCTTTGAGAATGCCACAAGGCGAAACCGGTTAAGTTCATTAATAAATACAGTGGAGAAGTACAAGTGTGTTTTATTATGTATTAAGCATTAAAGTATCGCCTGCTCATAATACAGTGACTCATTTATGTATTCACTAATATGTAAGCATGTGCCAATAATAACTCACTCTCTAATACATGTGTCCTAAGAACATTACGTTTTGGCTGTCAATTGTTGCATAACACGATAGGTAGTCGCCTATTGTATTATGCAAAAATGTGCTTATAGGAAATTTGTTCATCATTTTTAAGGTAAAACTTTACCTAAAAATAAACTTGAGCAAATATCTTCACGGTATTTCCTTAATAAAATGTATAGATAACCCTGAGAATAATTTACATAATATCTCTGTACGTTCACACGAGAAAGTTAGGAATTTCTTTTATTGTGTTTGGTTGTCTCCGTAAAGCGAAGAAATGAAAATTTTATATTACCCTTTTTACCCTCACTAGAAACAACATTCAAATTTAGAAACATGCTCTTGTTATCTATTCTATTTATAGATTGTTAGTGAAAACTGGGTATTAATGCTATCATATGGTAAATGCTTTAATTTTTTTTTATTAATCTAGAATTTACAATACCTTTTGCTTTGCTTGACGATTCGGTCAGGTTGCACTAGCCGTGGTCACATGCTGACTGGGTTCCAATAACCATATACCATGCAATGCATGCAAATGTGAGTATTTATAGATTGACGAGGAGTTAATCCAGTCAACCCTAGATCAAGATGGGAATGGATATACATTACAGATAACATACTTGTATTTCTCCACGATATTTATTACTATATCTAAAAGGTTTCGCCTTGCGGAATTCCCAAAGGTATACATTGACAGTTAGCTCACAGGTACAGTGCATGGCAGATAACTTGGCAAGGTATTATAGTAGTTGGGGTATCATCGTACACGTAGAGGCACACAAAGTGCTTGTCATTATTCTATTCATTCACCAGAATGCCCTCAATTATTATACTAAGAGCCATCCATTAACAGCCTGTCCTCTAAAGGTCAGTAAACTAAATAATAACATGCCACATGAAAATTGTTAAAAAAAAATTGCCTCTTTATTTTCTTTCTTCTTATTGTTAAGAAGATGGACTACCATCTTCTTATCATAATACCAAAACAATAGCCTCTCACAATTGAAAATTCTTAAGAAGGCAAATTCTCCATGCGGTAAATCTCAAAACGACAGTTTTTCTAAGGGGCACATACCAAAAAAAACAGTTTATCAAAAGGGCTCATTTAATTAGTTTAAATGCATTGACAAGAGCGGGTGTGCAATGTAGAGTGAGTTCTACATCCGTACACGAATTTAAAGAGACTATTTGTCAATTGCAACCAGTTGAACCGTGGGAACGATTAAATGAAGTTGTTATAAAGCTGGTTAGAACAACCTCTTTGGATTCGTAACTGGGACACTGTTTGAAGTGCATGAATTGGAAGATACTATATTACGTAAAGTTAGTCTGCTTGCAATGTGCATTTAGGTAAATGTACATTATTCAGTTTATTACGTAGTTTAGAACCCAAAGCAAGTTTACACTATTTCAGATCTATATATCGCAATGTAGTATATTCTGGAATATCTATATAATGTAAAAATGAATCGCGAAATATGTTAGTAAGCCCATAACTCGAAGACGGCTGGACCAATTCGAGTAATTCTTTTTTATTCGTTTCTTGAACTCTGTGGAAAGTTTTTAATGAGCAGCGAGAACGGAATCAGAAGTTCAAGCAGCGGGAACGGGATCAGAAGTCCACGCGGGTGGAGCCGCTGGCAACAGCTAGTTATTAATATAATTAAATATCTCTCACAGGAGATTAAAAGTAAAGTTAGCAGTAATGGTTTAATGTGAATTTCTACTCCTAAAGTTGCCTAGGATTAGGAATAAACGTATATTCAGTTTAAGCATTGATTTTCCGTGGACTTTTAAACATCATTGATTATTGTATAAACAATAACAATTTTAATCGGTCGTTAATCATCTATATAAAATAGGTCAAACCGTTCTCAAGTTTGGCGTTTATCAAGAAATTATGAGATTAATTTTATACTAATATGATTACATTTAATACATAATGAACAACATAAATTAATTTGTTTTTCTTGATATCAAACGAAATAATTTATACCTGGAGTTTTCCTTGTTGGATTACTCTCATGTTACGGGTAATTAACTGTGGCATTTCGCATAAACATTTTAGTACAAAGGTGTACAAACTCAAGCATTCAGTAATTATTATGTTAAATGAGGTTGGATGTTGGAGAAATTAAATTTATATTTACTTATTCTAACGAAAGATGGGTAAACATAACTAAATGAGGAAAATGGCCTTCAGATTTTATTCATATGATGCCATAATATATTTACATTATATGTTATGTTATGTTAATATTTGGCAAAATTGATTTTCAATAATTAAATGTATTTAATTTAATTGATTTAAAAAAAATATAGGTAAACTTTTATGTTGGACATGCTCTCATTGAGTCGTACTTCGAAAAAAAAACACGCCAGATAAAAGAACACCGAAAATATGGGGCGTATTTGAAAAATAAAATCTGCGTACTCAGTAGGTTAATATCATTACGTATACATTGTAAAAAAATGTATCTCTTAATTTTACAAGTAGATCGAACAAATTAGAGGAATTTGAGATCACCCGACTGGTAAAATAGATTCACATTACATGAAACCGCTTCCAAACAAGAACACTTAGTACGAATGGGTGTTGCCCAACGCAAACGGTCCGGATTGACCGCACGCTTAATATATACACATTAAAGATCTGTACGCTGCATTTAAGATGACTAGAGGCCGTAGTTAATCGTATTTGGTTGCAGCTCTAACCCCCTAGTATAAATTTACTGGCCTTCGGTAAACCATATTCAGTCGTATGTACCCATCACCGATTACCGACTAATGGGAAAAGTAGACCTACCGTAAAAAGTAGATACGGAGTCGCAGACTGAAGTTTCGTTCGTTAACGTGGCAATCGGTCTGTCTTTTGCCACCCATTGCCACGATAAAAGAAAAAAATCGAAGTAACTACATAATTATGCAATGTCTGTCGTTCGCGATTCGTAGAGTAGGTAATCGGTTGCGGTCGCAGCCCCAATTTGGTGATAAAATGCCCGCTGAATGCAATCAGACTGTTAAATAACCAATTATAACAGTGAACCCATCAATGAAACAACCCTATTAGGTTAACCAATCCAGTTAAGTCCGTACGATTAGTTCAGGAAACTTTTACTTTTTACGGATTCCTATTGCTGCCTTGTACTGCTAACGTTCCTTTAAGCAATAGAACTTGCTTTGCTTATAGTGACTCGTATCGTGTGTATTGCTAGCGAAATGGTGTAGGTAAGTTTACGTTCCTATTGCATGAGTTTACTTATTTTCTTATAAAGAAACAAGACATGTATCTAATTTATTTAAGTAGGCTGTCAAAGGATTATATATTTTAAAGATACCAGGAACTTTTGTACAATTCTACTAATCAACAATGTTTCCGAAAAGAGAACGTGATTTTTACAGATTATTATACAGTACAGTACAGTACAGATTATACAGTAAGGCTATTTTATTACTATTGAGGTTATTGTATATTACAGTCGTATATGTATATTATTATATTTTGAAGGAAGTTATTATGGAAGTGCGTTTTTATGACCATAACACGTTCTTACAGAACGCCATAAAGGTGTAACGAAGTCATAAAGAGACGTTTATAGTTTTGAAGTTATGTGATTTTTAGGTTTAATAAAAGAGGGTTGAAAATCTTACGGTAACGTTTTGGTGATATGGAACGAATCAGTATTGAATGAATAATATTTTACTCGTATGAATATATCGTGTCGCGGTGTCTGTGGTTCCTTTGTTTTTCCTTACAGGTGGGAAAACCAGTTGGGTTAGCTGTATCGGAAACCCTCCGGCCACCTAGCTAGACCTATTTTCATAATGTTCTGTATACTTGGAAGGTATTATTTATCTCTAGTATTTTGTATTAATAGTGTATATTAAACCGATGAGCGTCTCAAAGACAAAGGGTAAAGCCTGTCAGTTAATAAGTCGTTATTAGTAAATAAGTATACCCTTTAAAGGCGTCTCACAAAATACTCAGTAGATATTAATTTTCTTATGTATGTTAAGTCCTGTATGTGATGGTTTGTGTCAAAAGTTTTAAGGAACTAAAGAGTTACACGTTTCTTTAGTTCTATCAGCAATACATTGTTTATCGTCTTTTACTACTTATCATTTTATCTATTATAGTGGTATGGGTAATGGGCTGCTGATACAAGGTCTCGGGTTCGATCCCAGGCTTTCCATGGCACACACCAATGACTTATATGACGAAGTTATATGTGTAATTATTGCAGGTTTATAAGTGCCCGGTTAATGGCAATAGGCTCGACACCTATTACATTGGGACCTAAACATAAACTGGCGAAACGTGGGTGCTAGCACCTCTGCCTACGCCTTCGGGGATGCAGGCGTGAGTTTATGTATGTATGTGCTACTTATCACTATTACCAGAGCAGTGAAACACTAAATAGTTGACCAGTAAAATGCAGTGGTTCACCTTAGTTGAGCACTAATGTAAACCATTGCAAATTCTGGCCAGTCTCTAAACGTCTTTAGTCCTTGTATTCAATTTGCCTAACAAGCTCTTACGAGCGTTCGACGGGTGTTTCAATAATGATTCTAATATATATTTAACTGCTAGGTTAGGTAAAACATAGTAATGTTTTGAAATACAACTAACATTAACTGCCATTCACGAATTCGGCCTTGGTTTCTTGGACTTTTGTTTTATTTAGTAAGCAGCGATGTCACGCTGTCGGGATCATAGGCACCTTTGTGCCGAGAGCGATATGGGGTGGATTATTCGTCTCGACATAATCACAAATGTATTCTGTTTGTTTGTTATAATATAGTATGTGTATGTGTCATTAGGGAATCAAATTTAATAAGTAGTTACGTAGTCAAGTGTCGTTTACTAGTCATATTATTATGGTATTAAAAGATATTGAAGGAGCTGGACTTACGTAACGGAAATTCATTACAAGAAAATATATAGTGATATGTTTTGATTATGGAATTTCAAACTGCACCCTCAAAGCAACTAAAAAGACTTCTTATCCGAATAGATATGATGACGTATGTTCAATATTCCGCAAGTATGAAGGATTGTTAAACGGTGGGTGAGTGGTGGGTTCCCTTCCCTTCCTTAATATTTTTTCTTATTATGGTATTTACCATATAGAATTGACTTTGGCTTTGGTAATGAACTTGCAAATCATCAATAACATACTACATATATTATAATAATGCTTTTTAATAATGCATTAAAAACCCGTCCTCGGAAGACTCTTACAGGAAATTCAAAAGCTTTTTTAGATTATTTACGAACATGTGGTACTTACTTAATCTAATCACAATGAATTGTTTGACTAGCATGTATTGTAGTATGTAACTTAGGACGGGTACTGGTTACTTAGGTGTGTACCTAGGCTAGTAATTATGTTTGTGTCGTGGGGACTTCACAAACAAACGATTAACTGACTACAGTGTTGGAACACCTAGGTATACGTTGCATAAATAAGAGTAGCAATTGTCCCGTTTGGCGATCGATGCTTTTGGAAGGTTATCATTTTTTAGATATTTTTTTTAATATGAAATAATAAAAGGGACCTCAGTCCATATCGCACTTGCTCTCTTGTTCACTGTGCCCCTATACCGGCACCATCGTAGACGTCTGTAGAGCAACAGAAAACGCTGTAGCTGTTGCTAACTATTGGGCTATTGACTCGAAGAAGAAGAAGAGATAATTTTTTTAAACCACTTAGGTGGCAGAGAAGTACTTACACGGCCCACTAGATGGGAAATGGTCACCGTGGCCTATGGTTTTGGCTAAATCGATCAATTAGCATATTGCAGTTCACTGTTTGACATAGGCTTCTCCTAATGAGCGTCTCTGCCCTCGATCCTTCACATTCAGTCTGTCCCAACCCCATTTTTAAGGTCATCAATCCATCTGGCTAAGGGGTGTTACACCTTCCATTTGCCTTTTCGCGATCTCCACTGCTTTTAAGATATAGTAGAATATTTCGATAACGTCAATAATATCTATCACCTAGTAAATATCTTCGAACATTTTAATTAATTTAACTATCTTTAGTGAACCCTTAGATATAGACCCAAAGTCATTATCGTTAACGTAAAGCTGGGTACACAAACTGATTACCGTGCTTCATAGATTTACATAATCTATAAGACAGTGCCGGTGTATTCAATGTATCGATTTATAAGTTTCAATGTTTAACGAAACCCCGGGTATTACCGCGATCATATGGTAAATAGAATAATTTACTTTTTGATTTGCTTGACGTTTCGGCCAGCTTGCACTAGTCGTGGTCACTAATATGATCGTGTTAATACCCAGGTTTTGTTAACCATATTATCATGCAACGGGAATGTTTAAAAGTGAGTATAAGTTTCAAGTTACGTATTAATACATTATACTAATCTCATTGAGTCGAGGCAGTTTTCGTACAAACTGCAAGGAAGAAGCCGAGTAAGGTAGAGTACAAAAAGAGTTAAATTTCATATTACCCTTGGATAGATCACAGCTAAGATGATACACTCTCAGAAAATGCCTATTTTTTAAATAACTAAAATATTGAAGGCGTTACATGGTTGTAGTGCTCTTGAAGATGTCTTGTGTAAAGGCGAAACAAGTGCGGAAAATTGTACAATTTGTACATACGACAACATCCCTCCTCCGGTTTGAAGTAATTGAGAGGTATAATCCTTGAGAGGTGCGGTTTGGAATTCCTTTCTATGATATTTAGTAATATTTTCCTCTTGCTACCGTACGAATTATTACAACGCGGGTGAATGGTGGGGTGCCTCCCAAATATATTTTATCATTTGAGAATTCTTCTAGTAGTACTATTATATAATTCGCTGAGACGTTTAAAAACCGGAAACCATTATGAAACTAAAAACCTTAGTACATACGACTTAACGCTTTTCAACTCAGAAAATGCAAGTCTCCTTATAACACAAATAGTACAAAAGTATACCTTGAAGACGCAGGAGAAAGGTAATGTAGAAATTCCGTTTCCGTATCACTTTGACTGTAGATTTTTGAACATTTAAAGTGAAAGCTTACGTAATCGTCTCAGAAGTAAACTCTAAAAGCTTTGGTTTAAAGCACTGCTGTAGCAGATCTTTCGATTTTTATTGTCATCATCTCAATGTTAATGCCGATTCCAAGACTTTCGTCTCAAAGTCCAGAGTCTACTTGTCCACTTACTCTTTCAATCCTTTAGCGGTATATGTAATTGTACGCTCTTTTTCTAATATATTTGAAAAATAAATTTCTACAAAATACTTTTACCCTCTAATAGGTGGGGCCCAATACAATGATTTGTGAAATGTGAGTGTTAATTCACCTCTGACTCTGCCCCGGAAGAAAAACAGATATGAATATGTATGTATCTATGATAGAACAACGGAACCAGAGTTCCAAAGTGCTAGTTTTTAATGCTACTGGAAGTAATGAGATATGAGTAAATGCAAACTGAATAGAAAAAACGCAGCATACTGGTACTTAACATTGATTAATGGATGTATTGCTATGACCCCGTTTGAACCAGTTCATTCGTATACAGTAAAGTTGGTTGATGGCGGTAGTGAACGCGAGTGCTACACAGGAGGCATGGGTTCGATTCCCGCTCAGTGCAAGTCTTTATGTGCATGAATATTTGCATTGTCTGGGTGTTTTTATGTATAATATATATTTATACTAATATATATTTATATATTTACATAAAAAAGTATCTTAGTATGTTTATCCGCATTCTATAAGTAGAACCCATAACACAAGCTAGTTAAGCTATGCTTACCATGGGTCTAGGTGGCGTTGTGTAGATTGTCCTAGAATATTTATTTATTTATTTATCTATAAATTGTGTTGTTTCTGTACGATATAGTTTATATATTATGTTCTTAATACGAAATGTACACCGTACTTGGAAACAACAAGAAAAAGTACAATAGCGACTACAATATGAGTTCTTCAAGAAGGGCATTAGAAGGTTTCTACAGGGTAGACAGCACGTGTATGACGCCTCTGGTGTAGCAAACGTCCATAGGCCACGGTGACCCCTTCCCATCAGGTGGGCCGTGTGCTTGTCTGCCACCTAAGTGGTATAAAAAAATCCACTATAACTCAAATAGAAAAATAAATTTCAGCTGTGTTCGTCACAGAATTATTAGTTCAGTTAGAAACGAAGGCGAGTTAGAGTTAAATGTACCTTGAAACTGGCACTCACAACAAGGCTAATAGCCAATTAGCCAGTAGCTCCAGCACACAAAAGCAAATATTGCAATATTGTTTGTCATAAGCTTTGAACGTACAATACAATATAATTTTTGAATGACAATGTGAATGTTTTATAAGAAACGCTCGTACAATAATTTGTGTTTAGAAGAAATGTTCGACATAATATCCACGCCTACTTCCTATCATCGCACCGCGAGTTTATCTTCACACAATACGACCGGTAATGTGCGACCTTTGCAGTATGAAAAGAACTTCATCCTGCGCCAGCTTAATCAGTGGAACGAACTCCCTGCTGTCTTTTCCAAGCTCTACAAGGGTTCGTTCAAGAATTATAAGGTTTCTACAGGATCAGCAGCCTGAGTGTGATACTTTTGGTATTGCAAAGGTTCACAGATGGTGACCACTTTCCATCAGCTTGAGTGCCACCTAAGTGGTGTAAAAAAGAAAAAAGATGGGGTTAAGAGAGCTTTGTGCCACCATAACTTGTCTGCGTTATAGATATTCCACTTACAAATTCAATTTATGATAGCACAAGCTTCAGTAACATTGCGACAAGATTTTCCTAAAAAAAATGTAATGTTATTTTCGTTCTCTAAATTTCTGTTTGACTCAGTTCCCGGGTTCCACATTAAGGTGGCATTCTTTCATTTTACTTCAGTGAAACATTTTCAGTCGCAACTTGCATAGAAACTCGAGTGTGTTGTATTCCAACGACGTCACGTCGTATCGACTCGAACAAGGAAAGGAATGTTTAATATATGCTGCCACAATGCTACTCGTATGTGGGACATAAGTAATTATTGTATAGACATAAACTACTTTCTGGGTGTTAGTG
Source organism: Pelosia muscerda (assembly GCA_963691645.1). Classification (NCBI taxonomy): domain Eukaryota; kingdom Metazoa; phylum Arthropoda; class Insecta; order Lepidoptera; family Erebidae; genus Pelosia; species Pelosia muscerda. The sequence continues at coordinate 10,549,488 of OY829114.1, read as the reverse complement.
AGAAATCGTAAATTGAGATTAAATTTACTCCTTACCGAAAAAAACAAATACATATTAATTTCCGTACTGTAACTAAACGTCGTTTAGTTCGTCAGTATATGTAGGATCACAATATATATTGTCAATATGAAAATATCCCCAGTCAATAATTGATAATATATTTTCAATATGGTACTGACCCGTGATGTAAGTGTGGAGTTATTATACAAATTATGGCCTACCTGCTATACGCTGATTGCCCATACCCAAGTTAACTGGAGAAGTTCATGAACACCTCTGAATACGTGGCAACACACTGGGAATTTAAATTACCATCTTATCATCCAAATTTATTTAGCTGCAACATTTTTGGTTAGGAACTTATTTTAGGAATACCCATTTTTTCACAAAGTGCCCGATTGGCGGCAATAGGTTCGCCTCCTTACGTGGGACCAAAAATCATAGTTGGCGAAATGTGGGTATTTAATACACCTCTATCCCTTCGAGGATTACGGGCGTGAGCATTATGTATGTATGTAATTAACAAAAACCGCAATAAAACCAACCTTAATAAAATCATAAGTGGTAAATAAATAACGACATACAGACTATTTTGTTAACAGATAAATTAAGACAACAAAACTAGCCAAACTAGTGAATAAGACAAGGACAGGGCTATAAAGAACGAGATAAACAGTGTTTATTGAAAACCGATACTGTACCGATAAAATTCTGTGTTGATGACTTAACGCCCGCAACGTCCCCGGAGCCGCAATAAACATCTTATTTTGATTGAAATAAGATCTGGATGTAACAAAGACGCGAAAGGTTTGGTATTGTAGCTTCGTAAGTCATAAATTGATAGGTTTTATTTATGAGTTCTAACGGCCCAGTACCTTGGGCATCGAAATTTAGAGGCTATTAGGCCTTTGGACTTGATATGTAGAGGTTGTGGTGTGAACTATTTCTAGCACAGTATTAACTTGAACTCAATCTCATCATGAGTATTAAGGTGTTGTATTATTAGTGGACCCACGTTTCCATTATATATCAACCCAGATAAGCCATTGAAATGGTATTATTGTGTGACTCTTCTTCTTCTAAAATCGAGAACTTATTATATTCGAGTGGTTTTAATTCGAGCTGGATTGCCATCAACTGCACATACTACTACAGCACCTGGTATGCTATACTATACTATCTTCTTTTGTTAAATTGACGGGACTTCTACTCTCAAATTCCATTTTCCTAATGTGCTACTATCTGCATTATAATATTATCAGAGATCTGGTATACAAGTACATGAGTATGCAGCCACACACAAACAACTTGGCCCTCACAGCGCAAGCTACCCTCTATTTTAGTTTCAACAAAAATTTACTCGCACTAAATTAACTTTTTATTATGCCTCTATTAAATGGTGTACTCATATGAACATATATAAAGGGACATAATTAGAGTATTATTGTAGAACGTTTATTACGTTCAACCGCGAAAGGGCTATCGTTGAAATTTATAGTGGTAGCGTGGACATTGTTTTAATATGTTTCGAAGTTAAATTTTCACAAAAGTTAGAGGAACAACGTGCACCTGAGATGGAAATTAAACAGTATTTTAAATACCTACCTTGTGTATTTTTTAAATGTTAAAAAACTGAAGTTTAAATTAATTTATTAGGTAGTACCATTCTTTTCAAACTTATTCGTCGTAGTTCTATTTCTAATCTTAACATACAAAAAAAATTTTAAACATTATCATTGCTTTCTCTAAATTAAAACAATGAAGGGTGTTTATTTGGATTTTTTTTTGCTTTTGATGCTTATTTGATTGCTGCTTTTTTGTTTTAGATGCTTAATATATAAATTGATATAGTATATCAATGTTTAAGATACTATATAGTGTCGGAAAATTCTGTTACCATAGCTATATTGAAAAAACCATTTCTAGTTGGCTAATTATATTAGTAATACCTATCTCATTCTCGTTAATTGATAGTTCTAATTGATAATTCTCGTTAATCTCGTTTCATAGTATTTATCGTCGATAATTACATGGCATTTGCACAAAACAGCGTTGCGAAGGGAATTAAAACAGTAAATTATATCAGAGTTTTATATAGTAGGGGTAACGATTAATTTCAAACAGCTCATTTAATAGCATCGTGTGTAATGGGTGTAAGGTATCCCACGCATCCCGACTTTTTTTTATATTTGGGTCGTTGAACGACCGCATCCAGCGGGACGTAAGCTTGGAATCGGTTCAGAGAATAGTGGCAGCCATTATAGAGTCCCTACTTTCACGGTCTCGACAGATGCTTTTCACGCTCTGTTTAGGGAAAAACTCGCTGCGTGCGCCAAAGAAAAGACTCGCTGAGGTTTTTCGAATATACCGGTAAAATTTAAGACCTGTATGTGTAACTAGTTGAAAGACTTCATCAGAACCCCGTGTGTAGACAGTAGCAAACCTCCAGGGAGGCTGTCTCTGCGCAGTCTATATGTTGCAGAAGGCTAAAAACTTTATGTGACCTAATTATGTAGTCTCATTAATCAGAATACTACTCTAGACATAAAATACATTCGTCTTAAATAAAAAGGCGAATACAGATTATTAATGAATATCTAATTGACACAATATACAGCAGCGGCCCTTTGTAGATTTGTGTGCTTAAGACACAAAAGTAATTAGTTAGGTAGGGTCTCGCTTGTCCTTGAAGTTATACTGATTAAACATTTGTGCGGCGAGTTTAACTTGACCCATTTAGTTACGTAATCAGAATTACCTTTATCCTTTCAGTACATGGATATAAGCTACTTTGAAAAGAATATTTTTTAGAAGACGTATTACTTTTTACATTGCCGGTGAATTTTCTTAGTAGTGCAGTAACAGCAAAGTATTTTTAGACTTCTTTTTCATCCAGAGACCCAAAAAGAGAGTGGTCAGAAATCAAATGGCACCTATAGGAAACGGTTACCATGGCTTATAAAGGTTTTATACATACTAGATAATTCACACATACGTTACCATGTAAGACAGAAAGGGAGGTAAAATTTTTAGCATTGTCATAAACCAGGCAAAATACAGCATCCAGCTACTTAAAATGTATATTTAGGGAGATTTTCGACGTTCTTTAAGATAAAGCAAGCTGAGATATGTCGATGGGCTAAAAGAGAAACATGCTAAGTAAAAATTATGCTCGTTCAAATTTGAACATTATATTGATAATCCTATAAGATGAACATTGTCTTCTAGACCATAGAGTATTGATGCACTACTTAATCAAATAGGAATACCTGTGATATCTATCTCTACAATATTGTGTAAAGTTATTCATTACCCATCTAATACGGTAGTTGCCAGCGGAACTACAAACTATAAATTAATATGCGGGAATGATATCTCAGTTACCTTAACTTTTGCATTAAAACACATGTTGATATCAGTTCTATAGTTTAGTTATAAATACAAATAATTTATACGGAACGTTAAAGCAGTAAGAAGTTTTCGTGATATTTATTATCAGATGTTATATTGTCTCATTGTAACACACATTACAGCCATACACAAAAGTCTCAACCATACTCGTAAATCATATTTTTTTACTTATTCTCAACATTGGGGTTAAAATATTCAACGATATTTGAATAAAGAAATTTTCTTTCTTTATTGAAACTTGACGCTTGTAAGAAGCCCACATCATGTTTCTTTTAACCTAAAAATATCACTCATATAAATAAACTCACTGTAAACAAAGAAAACCAAAATACGCAAGCTAACTTCATTCCAAAAAAAAATCTAAAACGTGCCAATGTTGCATACTTTCATTTGTTATTACCAAGGACATTTGTCTCGCGGCAAATTGCACGTGCGTAATAATTCCATTGAAAATAAAAGATGTTGCCTCTTCTATGACAGATTCATTTCCTTGCCACTCATAGTCTTGATTGTACTGGTGCTGCATTCCCCACTTGTACGTGTTTCACAAACCGTAACAGGGAAACGTGTTATGTATAAAATATTTGAAAGTTTATCAATGATGTGCACAACTTTCAAATAAATTTCTATTTTCGAATCAATGAGTTATGATATTTCAAATATTGATTGAAATACCCGTTTTACTCTTTGATCCATTCGTTTTTGTATCATCCTCACACTACCACAGTTTTATACTGTTCAGTACGGTTTGTTGTTTAGAGCAAACGACCAGCAATTAATTGTTTGCTTCTCATCTCTTGTGCAGGTTTACTGTAATGGTGGAAATGACAAGTTGAATACAATATCTTCAACCGATGAATTATAGAATATTCCTTTCCAAAATTGTTCATACATACATACATCATTATTAGTGTACAAAATGTTCATGAAAGGTATACCATATTGATTGTCTATAAGCTGTAAAACAAAATTATTGCAGAAACATTTTCATCAAGAAGAAGAACAGGTCGCATTTATCCCTAAAATACAAACTCCCATGGTAAACAAAACGAAATGTGGTCAAAACTCGAACCACAATATTGAAGAGTTCCATCAAATACAAAACATACATCCTTAATACCACTCACAGTCGTCTAAACTAGTTAAGAGATACTAAATAAACATTACAGAGATATCAAACAAGTTGCCCGATATGAATACAGATAAGGAAAATGTTCGGTTAAGAGAAAATAAAGGAAATGACGCCATGACAGTCCGTGAACCTAGGTAAGTGATTGAGGTTCAATTTATTGTTTTAGTTGTAAACAAAGCAATTTGTATTTCTTTAAATTATTTTATTACTAATATCCATAACCTGGGTACAGACTTAACGCATACGCGAACTCAGACAAAGCTGAAAACGGTGTCAATCGCAGAACAGTCCCCCTAGACAAATGGTCATTGGTCGTCGCAGAATAGAACAGAATGTTCAATGTATACGATTGACACATATTTAAAGATTTATGATAGGCGTAAACGAATGTCAATCCCATGCATTGAATTACATACTGAACATTGAATTGTTACTTGTATTTGGGGCAGTAAGAATTTCTTCCTTCTGTGGTTTCTATACTATATACATACGTGAGCATAGAAACCACAGTGAATGTTCACACTTACTTATACGACGTCAACACGACTACCCGCATTCGTTCACAATCTGTAAGAACTATAGGTAAATGGATATTTGCTACTCAATCAACGATAATCTGGATAAAATTCTTCAAAAGAACAGATTGTTGATCGTCATATCATTACTTTTTATCCACCATTTATAATCGTGAGTAGGTTGCACACACGAAATCACTATTTTCAGCTAGTATTAAATAAAACATAGCGCTTCTTACAGACCGTTGAGTTTTAGCATAATTTTTATTATTACTTGCTATAAGTATTTTCATAATTTAATAATGTTATTCACAGCAATATAATTCTGAAATACGTCTAGACCAACTTCCCTTACATTGCTGGATAAACAAAGACATTTATTATACTAAAGCCAAGGTTCATTTCAGCACAAAACATAACAATATCTAGAATTAAATTATCTATTCATATGGTCTTTACGGGAGCGAGCCATAGAAGAGAGAAACTCTTATTACCTTTTTCATTCTCTAGAACCTTAGTAAAGATTAATACAATTCATGCGGGTTGGAATGTGATACTTATATAGGTAGCTTTATGTAATATACTTATTAAGTTAATCAGTGGTGTAACAGTCGTACAATATCTAACACCGACTCATCTTTTAAATTACCGTATTCATTATTTTTTAACTTTCCTACACGAAAAATACACCTTTGTTACATTTTTTTTGACTAGTCAGAAGCGGTGATTGAATTGTTCGATTTGCGAACATCACTTGAGCATTGAAAATTGATTTTTTTAATGAATGTTGTTTCCTACATATTATTTTTCTTTCTCAAATAACATTTTTTGATTGAAGTCAAAAGGTATTTAAGAATATTTGACTAATTTTTATTTTTCCGGCAGCTGAGTAAAAGGGTTTTCCATTCAACATCATCTCATGAAAAATTTCTTAACTGTTAGAAATAGGGTCCCCCTTTATCACATGGGTCCGAAAAACACAACCATAAGATATCGAGGATACACAGACGTGAGTGTATGTCGTTTTTCCTCCTTCTGTATATTTATGAGCCTCAGACGATCCAATATCAAGTGTGTAACAACAAACGAATTGCCTACGAATTGTTCATTTGGTCTTACGTCACTCGTTTCCTTTAGTTGTCAGTTACTTCACGCAATGGTTTAATGAATTTCTTTTTGTGGGCTATTAGTCGTAATCATTAGAACGAGTATTAGGCTTAGAAAGAAACATACGAGAGTGTAATTTAATAGGATAGCCACATGTTTAATTAATTATGTCAATAAAATATCTTAAGCGAGATCGGGAAAATATTTGTGCAAACTTTCTCAATTTTTTTTCTATTCTCATTGTTATACAATCGGTAAAAATACACCAAGCGTTAAATTTAAGGCTCCTTCCCTGTTTACGATATCATAGCCATAACGATTACTCTGCTATATCACAACGGGTAAATTTTGTATTGCAATTTAAAGGACTTAGAGACTTTAAATTAAGCTTTTTAAATAGACAATATATGCAAATAGCCATGCTTGTAAATTTTCAAGGGGGTGGTAAGCAGGGGTATATTAATGTTAGGTTAAATTTTAATATTATTCAGTCCCACAAATTTAGAATTTTGAACATCCAATTGGTCTATTTTGCCCGTGGCCCCCCGTACAGTTGCCAAAAAAATCCTTAAAGACTTGAAGTACATTTTCAAGTTGTTTGTGTGTCATTAAACTATCAAAATATTTATAACTACGAGTATAATCGCGCGATTAAATCGTGAGAATATCGGGGTAATTAGGGAAAGGTAGTCCATGTTATTTAGAGAAAATAGAGCATTACTCTGGTGAAAACGTTTTTGAAATTTGTGCAGTCGTTTTTGAGTTTCTTCGTTACATACAAAAATTTACTTACATCTTATATTGTGATGTTAGTATAGAATTAAATATCTTATTTTTGTTTCATATGGTAAAAGATCAAAAATGTTAACTGGTTATAAAACACTTGAAGAAACATATGAAGATTACCAAGAGTTTTTTTTCACTCTCTACATAAACCAAATTACACTATCAGCGTACTTTTCTCAAATTACATTTTTTCTCCGCATACGTATACTTAGCTTTAAGTATGCATACTCGTATATAAGAAAGAAAAGTTTATCAATGAGTTTTATGAGCAAGTCGTCCATTGAAATGGCCGAAAGTACCTAAAGGTTGTGTCACGCATCGATGAACAATTAAAACTTTGCCTCTTGAAATTGAGAAGGCAAACTTTTATTTTTACTTCGCAATTTTGCTAACCACAAAATTGGCTTCGTTGAATTTTACAAATTTAAGATATAAATAAGCGAAGCGAAGCTTTATAAGAGTCGCATAAAAATACCGCACAATAATACTAGTTCAAGGAATTTGAAAAGTTTAACGGCGTATATTTCATGTTAAACTGTGTCAACGGTGAATGGTAGTTCTAAATATATATTTCGCTGTCTTCTGTACAATGTGACGAATATTGAAACCACGGCAATAAATAATGGTCTGTCTCGGAAATTCTGATCCCGTTTCTATAGCACATGGGGACCTAAGTCAGACACAAGAAGGATCGACTGTGTTATTCTAGATCATAATAAATGGGTTTATTTAGTTTCTGACGGATACATTCAGCCATTAAAATAATACATAAATAAAACTCATTTATTTCAGATCACTTAAGAGCATTAATTATTTAAATAATGAGAGTTATATACCTAGAACAGTTTGAGTTCGTTCATACTCATATAAACATATCCAGACTGTGATTCTAATCATTGTTTCCTCATTTTGAAAAGCAATGGTTGCTATACTATGTGTAGTATCATTTATGTGTCGAAGTTGGAAGCTTTTGTGGTTCTAACAATACAAGAAACAGTGTATGCGGTCGGTGCATCTTCTCTAGAAAATGTTCTGCTTTAAGTAAGCTGCTTATTTAGCTGCTACTATGTAAGCATACTATTATGTATAGCTCCTTTGAGTACTACATATTTAATCTCATTAATAACATGAAAGAGGTATACACTTATATTATAAAGTGGAAGATGGTTCATGGTGATTTTGAATTTCAAAATCCTGGAATTCCTTTCGTTTCGTTCTACCTACAGTCCCGGGTCCTTATAGGGGGGCGCGCTACTGGGAAGCACTGTACGTGTTTGCTATGGTGACCCTCTATTATGAGACTATGCCTACAGTTTACCATCAGGTGAGGTGAAGTCAAATTGACGTGCCATAAACAAAAAAAAACTAAAAAATCCCTCCAAAGGGGTAATTCTCTCCAATTTCAGCAAGTACACCAGGCCCCGGGTGAATTTACTTTGCCCTGAATATCTTAGTAGGATGCGCTTATAATAATATACCACATTATCTGATGGATAAATTACATTACATACAAAATTATGTAATGGACTGAGGCCTATATCTTTCTAAAGGCGATGAGCCATGAAATTTAATAGACAGTGTCTGTTTACGGTTTAAAGTACAGGTAAATATTTGAACAGGTATGGAGGGTTTTTATGTAATACGAATATTGAAACCACGGCGATAAATAATGGTCGTTGCTCGTATTTCCACTGATGGTTGGACCGGATAATGTCATAATATGTTCCCACATTGTTTTGCATATTTCTGTTATTGCTGAGTTTCATTTGCAAATTGATATCATGTAATATTCATCACTACTATATTTCCAGGGTTTGAAAATTAATGGCATATCTTATCATTGTTACATTAGTTTGTGCATATAATTATGACGATATTACAATTGTTTTGAACTTCAATATATTTTCTATTTTTCAATTTATATTCACTAGGTATGGTATCTCCAAGCAAATAAGCAGTGTTATATTTTTTCACACATTAGGGGTTTTTCTATACTCTGCCTACAAGTAACTGTTAGTGTTACCGGTTATCAGATATATATTATCTAAATATATGAAAATAATATTTTCTGATATGACTATACTTACATCATTCAATACATTATATCAAATAAATTCAATGTTCATGACTTTGTATGACGATTCAATCGAGTTCCGAATTTAAACCAAACTTCCACGGATGATATAACAGGAACTACTTTCATGAGGCATAATAAATTCAAAGTAAATATCAGTATTAAGTAAACGCCTCATATAAAATGATCGTTTCTCTACCACAAGTTAAATGTTTTTAGTCGAAAATGCTTCTCATTTTAATCCGCCACTGGAAAATATTAACATAATTAAATTTGTGTCACCATTCGTCATAATCATCCCCTCGTTGCAGCTCATAATGTTAGCCGCGATGTTCATCGCCTCTGTTTTTTACAGACTGTCTAAATTTTATAACGCTTATTTTTTTTATTTAGCGACTGAAATGAAGTTTAGCAATGAGTTTTTGTTGTAAGTATAATTTTTTAATGTCCTAGATAGAACATTCGTAATCCGAAGGTACTGTGAGTGTTTGAATTAGAAATTAGCCTCGTGCAGGTTTTCTTCTGTAATTGTGAGTTCTAGAGGCAGTTGTTCTTAAAAACCAGGTCAAACCAAAGAACAAAAAGGCATAGCTGCATTCTGGGAAGCAACCTGAAGGTTCGGATACAACAGGGATCCAAAGTAAGTTATAAAGATAATAATTCAAAAAATTGTATACAGATTGTACAGTTAAGCATGGTTTATTATTGACTGTGTGATCTAAAAGATACCAAATGAATTTTTACGACTAGCGAAACTGAATTGCAGAAATACAATACAATAACAGTAGCATTTTGACGAAAATACAAGGTTTCCATAAAGCAGGTTCCTATAGGTATAGAACGATTATTCAACCAGTGTACGAGTATTCATAGCGCACCCGAATCGATCGCGTTTTAAACTTGGTGGGCTCGTGTAAGGCTGCTGAGTGAATAATACATGTATATCCCGGGTCTGCCCGGAAGACGCCGTACGTAATCCTATTTTAGAATGTATCTTCACAAACAAACTCAAGCCGAGAAGTAAATATTAGAAACTTTCGTAGTTCGTTTTTAGGTATCTACTAGGCTTTATTTTGTTAGGAAATAGTAGTTATATGTATATATATGTAATAGTTATGAAGCAATACACTTACTCAGTTTATGCTAAATGGCTAACGTTTGTTCTTTTCTTTTACGAGTCATTTCTTATTATTATGTCGGAGGGGACGTAGTACGCGTTCCTGACTAGCAAAACCTATGCTTGCCCCCTCTCCGTGAGCAGCTGCTGTGTAAGAAATTACTAAACAACGATGGCAACGCAATAATATATATGACTGGGATTGAACATCGCAATGGTAAGCCACTTGCACTTGTCAATATAGCCTTATTTTGTAATATTTTTTTCACAGCGGCCTACTCAAGTTAAACTACTCAGTGACTTCCAAGTTGACCACAGAATGTCCAAGCTGCAGCAGGTCTTTTCCTAACACATCACTTCAAAGAGTTCTGTGGGCCCGGTTGGAGTAATAAAAAGGCTTTAATTTTGTTCCAAATTCAAATAGAGGAATCCCATTATACCTTATCTACTACAGCTATTTCACCATGGTGTTTAAAAATAGATTATTAAGTACCTGGGGAAGTAGTGCTACTGCCCTGTTCTTTCATCCCGTGGGTGTCATACAAGGTAATGGATAGGGTTGTCCTGCATCCAACAGTAAACAAACAGCCCATGAAAATGTGCTGATTGATGACGGTATGTTTGTGTAATGTGGGTTTTATTAACACCTCTACCTGCCATCTCTAGATATATAAGCGTTAGTGTGTAGTCATGTAAGCTTTAGAGAAGATTGATATAAAGATTGAATAAAAAAATATTGACACAAGGAACGGAATAGAACTATATTACGTTTTATGCAAAGCAGAACTTTCCGAGATATCCCGATGAATTCAGTTTACACTTCAACAATATTCGTTTGTTCTAAACCATACTGTTACTATATATATAGTTATGAATACGTCATTTTAATTCCCTTTTCAAAGAGAGAAAAGAAATTCCAAGTTCGTACCTGGTTATAAATAATTCGTTACGAAACTGAACGAACTCAGTATACTTCGCAATATCTATCAATGTCAATATTCAAATCAATTATTCTATAAAATCGATGTGTTGGTCCGGATATGGTTCACCGCACCAATTCTGTGGTACAAACCGTATTATGTGGTATCGATTCCAACAAATTAATCATAATGTTACCAATATTTATCGACTGTGTAAGGCCTTACGGGTGTCTGGTTTGAATTAGGAACGAAACGTTAAGTAAATGGAGCAAGCACTATGAAGGACTGTTTCTAGAACTGAGAACTTGTGAAAAACTATAAAAATGCTACAATAAAATTCTAGGTTTGTTTTCTGGTAAGCAAATGTGAATGGATAACCCGATAGGGTTAAATCACGGTAATACACTATTATAGAATTACTGTGGTTGAGTTAAGAGTGGCTAGGAGAAACATTCTTTATAAACATAAACTCACATATCTAGATCTCACTATGTCCCCGAAGGGGTAGGCAGATGTACTATTACCCACATTTCCCCAGTTTATGTTTAGGTCCCAATGTAATAGGTGGCGAGCCTATTGCCATTAACCAAGCACTTATAAACCAGCGATAAATACACCCATAACTTCGAAAAGCATCGAAAAGTCATTGATGTGTGCAATGGTAAAACCTGGGATCGAACCCGAGACCTCGTCTCAGCAGTCCATTACCCATACCACTGAAACTGTACAATATTTAAAAATGTAACATGTAATTTTTGGGTGCGCCAAAGTTCACCTAAATTTTCAACTCCGAAAATTGGAACTCCGAAAATGTTCTTCCTAACATTTTTCATCCTAACAATCACAATTCCTAACTACTCTGTCTCTAATGTTTTAATTCCGAATCATTCAACTTCATAATGTCGGTAGCAATAAAAATCTATTATACTATTATTTCTTTTCCTATATTTTGTCAACATAACCATCTTTTACACTATTATTGAAAGTCATACTTTTTTTGTTTAGATTTATTTTTATTAATAATAATCAGTATTATTTACCTACATTAATTTTGCGTATCTTTTATAGTTTTAGTTATTTACAATCTCGCTGCGGTCAATCAACCAAGTTCCAGAAACGAATTGGTCATATTTATAGTTCCTGGTTTAGGTTAGGTTAGAACTGTGACCACACAACGCACGAGCCGAGCGAGCGAAGCGAGCGTGCCGCGGCAGCGGCCGGCGAAGTGCCAAAAACGAATCGAAAACGAAAAAGGTCATACACATAACTGTAAATCAGTCGTATTTTATGATTTTCATTCATTTAAGCCAAATAATCAGTGAAACAACCTTTAATCATTTTAAAAAGTTTTCTAATTAATAGTAATAAGTATGTAAAAAAAATTAAAACTATAAATAAAATATAATTCTACCGACATATATTTTTATTACATTTGGTAGATAAATGTTTCTTTCTAAGTATGAGTGACAATATTATGGTAATTATGTTTAGGGATAGAAACGTTAGGATAAAAAACAGTAGTAGCTTTAATATTGTATGTTAACGATTTTATTGATAACAATTTTCGGAAACATGAGTGTTATGAACATCGACGGTAGCTCTACAAATAGTATGAATAAAAACTTTAGGATGAAAAATTTTAGGAGGATTGATCATTCGGATTACAAATCGTTAGGAAGAACAATTTCGGATAAAGAACTTTAGGTGAGTCAATATGGATCCGTAATTTTTATATTGATTTAATTTAAAAAAGGCCGTAAATGTCATCAACCTATATCTTTTATCTTTAATTCGGTAGCACTTAAAAGAAATTTAAATGCCATTATATCTCTTTGTCTTATATTTTATTGCCAATTCTACCATTTCCCTTGACTAAATGTACCATTGAGAGAATGGTGAATTAATGATACACTGAAGTACCTCGATCAAGTCATTTATTTTTTATTTATTTACTGGAGATGTAGAAAATACCTTAATGCCAACCTAACGGTAGCTAATCTAACGGTCGTTGATTTATTTTAAAGGGTTGCTTGATAGAATTATAAATGGACGTATAGTATTCAACAGAATTAACTTTCCTTAGCCGATGGTTAACATTTTTAGTTTAAGTTAATAGCTTGGATTCGGATACCCGTGACGATTTATCGCACAATAAAACATGCCAATTGTTTTTGGACCTTCCAAAAAATTATCTACACCACTGGGATACTACTGGATACTAGTTAAGTTGTTCGCATTCAATAATAGAAAGTAGTTTTATTCAGATTACCACGAATCTTATCGATGAAGACAGCAGGGGTCATCGACCTCCACTGTCTCAGGCCATCAAGTTTCCAATAAAGGCTACTTCAGCCTTTAGGTTGGGTGAATTGATAAAAAATAATTGTTATATTTATTACAGATTAACCTCATTCTCGCTGAATTTCATTGGCTATCTTATCCAACTAGTTTTTCATACTAATATTATAAAAATTATAGTTTGTGAAGATGTTTGCATGATTCGCTCTAACGGTGGAACAGATCATATTTGAATGAAATTTCAATCGGAGATAGATCAAAGCTCCGAATAATATAATTATATATATGCTGTTTATACCTGGAAATAGTTTAAATGCGTTGAAAATGGGATCAAAATTTCAAGCCGCGGGCATCAAGTAGTTACGTAAATAACATTTAATTTTGAACTGTTTTTAAAACATCGTACTAAAAAAAGTTTTGTAAAGTTTCATTGTTATTTAAATTTGGATCTTATCTCTTTCATCTGAAACTCTATTTTACTTTACGATGATTTTAGTATGTACATCACTCAAAGGCTTGGGAAAGCATTCCTTGTTTACTGAACGTGGTTTATGGTGGTTTTAGTGTAGCTCTAGTACGAAGTTTTCGAAACTACGCCTTTGTTGAATGCATAACAGTTTTTAGACATATTCGAAATGCATTTCCGTAGAACTTTTGGTATTTGATGCACGGGCACAGAGTGGTACCTACAGTGAACAAAAGTTTGTTTTGTAAGGTAAATAGGTTTAAAATTACTTTTGATATCAAAAATTTCATAAATCTGAAAGAAAATATATCACGATCAATTAGTAACTTTTGAGAATCGATATAGTTTGATCGATCAAGAAAACATCTAATAATAAATCACTATAATACACATATCGTACATGCTTATCTTTTGAGCAACTGCATCAAATGGTTAATTCTTTGTGTTGCTATTGTCAGACTATCTTGATCTTGAATGAACGAAGTGAAACTGACCGTTGACGGAGGTAGGACATGACGGACTCCCGTCCTAATTGAGCAGTCCGACTGGGGAAGTACCTCCGCCCTACTGGCCTTTCCGGCGGTGAGTAGGGTAGCCAGAGTTTTTGTGATGTCGGTGGGAAGACCTAGAAACCCTACTTTGTCTTCTGCACTGACAGCACAGTGACTCTCTCTTGACCTACTCTCCCCCCCCCCTTCCCCTCCCCCTATTTCTCTATATGGTCGGCAGCACGAATGTAATGTCCCTGGTGTCGCAAACATCCATAGGCCACGGTAACCACTTTTCATCAGGTAGACCGCGTGCTTGTCTGCCCTTCCTATTACAGGAAATTTTCTGAAGGCTACAAATAAAATCAATAATAATTAATAAATTTAATGTATTTTCAATTAATACAACTTCATTCATTACAAGTACGTCACTGATAGTATCTATTCTTCATAACAAGGCAAAAAATAGACTTGTGATATTCAATAATGAAAGTCATTTTTAAATTTCCCTGAGGACTTCGAGAAGGGTATGCCATATAACAGTTTATTAATATTTGTACTTACATCATAGCCATATTGAAATCTAACTTGAATAATAGCATATTTTATAAGTTACTAGCGAACCGGGTACCAACTTCACCCGAGAATACATTCGAAATAAAATCCTATAACCCGATTTCAGAGCAGTCTCCTCTATGTATGTCTAAAGCGAGTTTTATATCGTGTCACATTTTGAACTCAATGGATGCAGAACATTTTTATACATATTTAGATTGGTTATTGAATTCCTTTGGAACTATTATATATATTAGATTATTTCCGAATGTATCCATATCTCTTCGGGTATGAAGACTTTTAACTTGCTTTGAGGGGTGCAGTTAGACATTCCTTTTTATGACACTTAGTAATAATTTTGCTATTGTTATCGTAGGGATAGTTTGACCGTGGGTGAGTGGTGGGTTCCTCTCCTTTCCCTAAATATATTTTCTTATTTGTATTAGATTTGATTGTTCATTTTGGTAATTTTAAAGCAGAATGCAGTATGAGAGACTTTCGTTCTATTACAGTATTGTGAAACAGTAGATTTCTCTAAAGAAAGGGCGCGAATATTCGAAGAACATAGCTTCAATAAAATTTTAGTGACATTCTAACGGAAACGCCATAGCATCCAATCAATCTATTCAATTCATGTTGGATTTCATTTTTACAATGTAATAATCGACTGTGAACAGGAGGCAGTCGCCACCATCCATTCAAAGTTACAATATGCATTAGATAGTAAAAACCATAGTTCAGTACCAACGCATCCATCGAATCCAGCTTTGCCTTAGCATGTCGCCTTAGTAAGAAGAGTCTTGTCTACTGGTATATAGCGTTCTCTCTGTCCTATATCGGAGTGACAGCTTATTAGCTTTATATCAAATTGTCAGTCAGGTATGCAATCTAACTACGACAAACTTAGTCGGACTCTCACTCCAAAAGCCAGTGACGCGCGTCGTGACAAAGTCGGGTATAATTGTACCTACCATAAAGTTACTTTGAATTTTGATTTGTATAGTTACATTTATCGAAGTGTTAGCTACCGAATCGAGCCTAATTACAGTATTAATAATCCGAATGTTCGGTTCGTAATTACGGATGTACGTTTCAAAATAAGTACGTCTATTAGAATTATTTACCGATATTTCAAGATTTATCAAGTGATGGCAATCGGTGAGCATTGTATGCAAACAGTTGTGACAGTGGTGGGAGTGAAATGTTTATGTCAAGATTATAACAAATGGAAAGATGTACCTTTTTACTCCAATGGAAAATAGAGTCTTTCAAGTTTAGTGGTTGAGAAAAACATTAGTATAGTAGATATCCATCAAGGCAGTGGCCAAAAACTCGGTGGCAAGCGGCGCAAGCCGTAAGAGAAACAAATAAGAATGAGAGAGAGTGCCCGTTACTTATGTCTATTTCGCACTTATTTCTTGATCTTACAGCTTGCGCCACCGCTCGCCGCTCGCCGCTGAGGTTGCACTTTGCAGCCACAGCCTTATTCCTTTAAGAGGGGCGTGAAAAAGCACCTGATGAGGCCGTCAAGCTGAGGACCTCCATTGTAACATTGTAAACCGTCTGTGACCCTCTTTCCTGCGACTTTGCCTTAAGATTACTATCAAGCGAGCTGAAGTCATAATATAAATGAGATCACGTAGATAGCGTCTGTTATTCAACTGCTGAAGAACTTGGTTCCATCATTAAAATATCATTGGAAAAGAAGGAAATTACATGAAATTTGAAGTCGGAGTGATAAACTAATGATTTCAGAATATTATGCCTTTGAAAAAAAAAGTTTCATTTGGAAATTATAATGTTTTTTTATATAGTGTTAAATTGTGAAACTAAATAAAACTATATTTAGTTTGTATTAAAAGGTGTGAACTGGGAACATGAGGAATAAACCTCCATGTGACCGAAAATTTTAGCGAAATGTAGGTCACATCTGTTACCCCCTTGAGGATACACAGCCGTGAACAGTAAACTACGGTAGTTATATATGTTTAAGTATAATCATTAAACATTTGTCATAAAGGTATAATATGTACAACGGATTTCAACTCAAATAATTTATAGACAAATACAACTCAATATTCTCTTCATTCAAAATATTGTGTATCGGGTCCATTACAATAGGTATGGTGTTCTGTTCTTAATACAATATACCACTGATATCAACGAGATTTGAGGTCAATCTACTTAAAGTAAGTTTAACACCGCTTCTTAAACCCTAGACAAAAAAGACTTCAGAATCAAATCGATCCCACCTGCAATCCGTCGAATTGGGAAGTTAATTGTAGCTACCATAAAAGTCACAAAAGTCAAATCAAAGGAGAAAGTAAGACATGACGGTATATCCCGTCCTAAGGGGAAGTACCTTCGCCCTACCGAATAGGTACCGCGGCCAATAAACAATGTCGGCTAATAGTCAATGGGAAGACCAAGAAACCCTTCTTTGTCTTCTGCACTGATAGCATTAAGATTCTCTAAACCTCATCCCCTCCCCCATCCATTCCCCCCCTCTTCTTTATATGGTCGGCAGCACGAATGTGATGTCCTTGGTGCTGACCCACTATCCATCAGGTGGACCGCATTATAGTCTGCCACCTAAGTCGTATAAAAAAAGAAGGAGTAAAAGGACACTGGGTTTAAAACACATTCCTCAAACCCCGGTATTCCATACTGATGATTACTACAGGTGAAGTACCTATCTGATTGTAACCAAGTTTTGCTATATAAAACAAGTTTAGCCACTAAGCCACGCTTAGCAATACTAGACGATTTATTGTGAGTAGCCACTAATTAAATATATTAACTCGATGAAAACGTTTATTACCAACGTGTTCTTTGAGCTATGGAAAGGTAAGACTCGTAGCTATGATGGGCCATGAATAAGATCTTAATGAAAGGTACTTAGTCTTAGTAAAAATATCTATTTATCTATGGTCCAGTGATATAAAAATTGATGGTGGCTCAAAATGCGTGAGGGCATTTTATGCGCCACTTAGAGCTTTTGAGCCCTAATAATATATACATACATAATAACACATTTATCCCCGATGGGTAAGGCAAAGGCTAATTATTCACATTTCACCGATCATTGTATTCGGCCACACGTGATAGGGGGTGAGCCAATTATCAATTTACGGGCTACTATCGTTGGCTCGAGGCACGCATCTGAGGCTGGGACCGGATGTCTGCTATCAAACAGCCCTATCCAAACACTGTATCGTTCAAAAATATTAAGTTTCATTCTTGTTTTTAAACAGTTATGTGTATGTTAAGGAAGACACCTGGTAGTACTCTGAATACACTACATATTCTAATAAATATAACTATTTGAAAATATGGAGTCTTTCCCTAACACTGTGTATAGTATAGGTACATTCAGTCCGGATGACATAAAAAGTATAACTTGTTTTTAAAGCATTTATATAACCTTTTACCTTCTTTTTTATAACATACCTATTAATACATAAAATCACTTCTGTATTCGTATCTGCGAGATCCCAACTCATTTAACAAAAGCGATAAAATATTAAGTTGAATAAATTAGGCACTAGTTCAACTTAGATTCCCCCTCCAAAATACACCTTAGGTGTTACCATATCAAATATTAAACTGAGTTCTTACAAACAATGTTAGCAGTTTTTATTATAAATACCCACCCATAAGCACAATGACAGTGACAACAAAACAGTACGAACAACTTTCCCTGCTGACGTACATGAAAAATCACGTAGGTAATATAAAAAGTCCGTAACCCACATCAAGGGTAGTAGAATGTTTTGGCGGGGCGGGGCATAGCCCGGCTCCTCTATTGATTTTGCCCCCCTCTCGCCTGCGCACCCCTCCACGCATCTCACAACTGTTGCTTAACTTAAACCACAGTTTAGTACAGTAGGTCAGTTCGATTATGACTCATGAAATTGATGTTTTATTTGTATACTGGCTAGTTTGAAAAAAAGAACTAGAAAAAAGCTACTGTCAGAATGACATTTCAGAAAAACGCGAGGTGAAAGTCCCCCTTAGGTTTGTTCTGTTTCAAGTTTTTTACGACGTCATGTTTATGACGTTATTACAGGAATTTATCACTAAATTTTTCACTATAATATAATATAACTAATATTTTAGTTATTTTTAAAATACAGATGCTTATGAAGCTAAATGTTCTTCAGAGATGTTCGTCAAACTAAACATAAAATTTAAATGGGTAAATAAAGTAAGCTGTCTCAGCAAAGCGACTGAAACAGAACTAAGGAATATAGCAAGAAAATCAGACACATGACCAAGACGACTCATTCCTATGATCAAACAGACACGGATATGTTTTCTATATGCATTTATCAGTAACTACCTTTTTCAAGTCAATAACACTGCCTGAATATGCATAATAAAAATATATTTTAGACCTCTCAAACGAGTTTTTTAATTGACTGTAATGGGTTCAAGTTTCTGACCGTTTGCAATTTTAGTTTACAAAAAAAGCACCAAAGTATGCGTTCAATATAAGTAAAAAACTTATTTAAAAAAAAACTTAATTTTAAAATAAAATGTTAAAATCGAACTACTTACAAGCCAGCCCGCCAGCCATATTACGTATAATTATACTTACAATTATTTTTGATAGTGTGTACTTAATTTGAATTACTTTATTAATTAATTCTTAACTTGAAAACCAACCTTCTCCATAATAGGAACACCTCAAGCTGAAGCAGCAAATTCAAATGTGAGGAAATTTGTAAAGCGACGAACGTTTATGGACTACCCACGAGCTTTATCAGTGTCTTTGCTGAATTCGCATAGTGGCTGCTCCGTGAGTGATGTTGTATACTGTTACGGTTTTATTAATGTTGTTTATTTTTAGGTAATAGCTACGCTTGCTATTACTGTGTGGGAAGAAATAGGTTTATAACTGACAATGTGATGTCTATAAATGCCGATATTAGTGTCAGTATGAACTGTGCAGTAATTAGGTGGTCCTTCCCATTATTCTGTATTGTTATAAATACAC
Source organism: Pelosia muscerda (assembly GCA_963691645.1). Lineage (NCBI taxonomy): Eukaryota > Metazoa > Arthropoda > Insecta > Lepidoptera > Erebidae > Pelosia > Pelosia muscerda. The sequence continues at coordinate 10,529,620 of OY829114.1, read as the reverse complement.
ATAGCTTCGGAAATTATACTTTTATTTGTATTCTATAAACTTTACTATATAAAAGATAAAAATAGTTACTGTGGATAAGTAGTAAGAGGTAGTAGGAGACAAATATATTACGGACTTATTAGATCTATCACGTAGAGTTCAGCCAATGATTGCTATGTAAGCGTAAAAACGTGTAAGTACATAATATTTGATTACGTCATCGCATTGGAAACGTTCAAAAAATCAACGTACCTCTACTATAATAATATAGTGATTAAAGATTAAAGAGGACCGTGATTAAAGAGGAAGGCTACATGCATAAGCATTCCTATCCATAGTGCCTATTAGAAAACCGCATCTAAATCTATCTATTGTTTAGTTTTATAAATTTTAGCATTTATAGTAACAGACTGAGCCTAAGCCTGAGTCCAGCTACACGAAAAGGAAATTACGGTTCTTATAAAACAACGATAATAGGAGTAACTTTTTTATTATTCGTGGTGGAGGCTAAGCTGGACCAGCAAACTTATCTAAGCGTTGAACAACGCTCTTGCATATCAAGTACGGTAGATGGTAGCTAAGCTGTAAGCTTCCATGAAAATTAATGGAGTCAGATCCTTCTTGTTGACCCGTTCGTTCCATGGTATAGCTTTACTTCTATTTTTGTGTAAGTTTTTGTTGTGTTCTATTTTCAAATTCACAATTTTTTTTTGATTCGTAGATGAAAATTTCTTCAGACATTTTATGGCAATTTTAATTGGCTTTGTTTTGGTGAAGTGTAATCATGCAACTCCGTCATTGTCAGCGTCCCGCACGAATATTTATCGACGACAAAATTCACAATTTATGTACTTAGTTTGTTTTTTTATTTAATTGTGCTTGTTTTTTTTTAATTGTGATAATTTGTATTTATGACACTTCATTGAAGGGAAAAAGTCTGTGGACTAAAACTTTAATTATGTTTACCTTACTTTTTCTGAGATACTTTTCGAAGATTTATAAGAAAAAAAGGATCCATAAAAGTAATAGATAATGTGTCATATAAAATTTAAAGAGAGCATTACCTATCCTACTGTATGTTACTACACTGTTTACTAATGTAAGCATAACGGCCTTGAAAGAATCTCGGAAGACCTTCGAAAAACATTCGAATCTGTCAAAACTGTATACAGAAGTACTAAATCTTATATCGGTAACTATAGCAACGGTACGTCGTAAGTTTTTACAAGCGAGGAGATAAGTTTTTATCAAGGGTACGTTATACCGTTATGTACCTACTATATTATAGGAGCTTGTTAATTCGTATTGATGGAATTATTGACATTCCTCAATCTATAAAGGGTCCCCGTAACGACAAAAATGGTAAAATTAAGTTAAAAGGAAGGTTTCTTTGATAATGTTGTACAACTATTAAAGCTACTACTTCTTTTTTTGTCGAATCAACGGCATTTTTGAGTTACCATCGATTAGAAATTTGGGCAGCGCAGCTACTCACAGAATGGACACGAGCATAGGTTTCGCTCTTCCGAAAGGCTTACTATGTCCCTTCCAAGCTACTCGTTGGGAAGGCTTATTATGTCCCGTCCAAACTACCTGCGTTACACATCGGTAGTCTGTGCAAATGTCATGCTCGAGGATTCGTATTTGATTCCTATTTTGGGCAAATGGTTAACGGTTTTTCTCCTTAAACATTTCAGGTTACTATAAATATTATTGGTATCCTGTTATAAGAGACAAAGTACGTGAAATATGCACATTGATATGCAGATCTATGCCAATTCTAAATATAAAAGCTTGAAATATAATAAAAATATTTTATTTTATGAACTTCAGGTGGAATATAAATGAATTCACGGTAAAGATAGACAACAGATTTTATTGCTTCTGTCATTACCTCTCTTGTTTCCTCTACCCTATCATAAAAGCCCGTAAATCATAGTTGTCTTAAACCTTCCTTTATATTCCTCAACATCACACAAACGAAATTGCGTGATGTTGACTGTTACAAAGGTCCTTCTACAACAAAGCACATCGCTTAAGATTACCCAATGCCAGTCACTCTGATTGCAATAGAAATTCTCAAACGATTTCATGAAATCTTAGAAATTGAATGTCTACTGAAAATTTACAACACGAAGTATACTATAATCAATAACTAAATTAGTATCTCTCCTGGCGACATTGATTTTATCTCATTACATATTCATACTACTTATATTTTATGTCAATGAATAAAAAATGTAAATAGTCTTGTCGAGTACAGAGGCTATTTGGTAATTTTAAAATACATGCTAAAGTTGCATGCTATCACCAATTGGCCTATTACAATCTACTGTTGGATATAGGCCTCTCCTGATAAGCGTCAGTCTGCCTGGCTAGGGAGCAAATAGTCTATCCATCTTTACAAACGTCATACGGTTGGAAAATGTGTTAAAAGTACAATGTTTTATGAAGTTATGCAATTCAAAAAACCTTAGCCGGATGAGAATTCGAACACTGACCTTACATGTAATTTTCAAATTTCAGATTGTACTTCGAAACGTTGCTTGGTTAGTACCCGAATTAATTTAGAATATACCTTTAACCTTTAACCTACTAGTGAAATCTTACTTAAAGATCTATTGAAAAATACTTAAGATTGTTCAAATTCACTTAACAATATTTGTTTAGCTATTCTATTACTACCACCATTTTGTTAACAAAATCTCTGAGCAAATAAGATCTAAAAGATTATTCGTATCTGATCAAATTTTTCCTCAATTGTTCTTATCTGCGTACTTTTTGTTCTATGGAGAAATGGGCTGTTAAGTTATTTCATTATAAATAATCATTTGAAATTACTTCACGTCTTCGGCTTAATGGTTGATATTGAAATATTGCATATATTGTACATGTATTAACAATAAAACCGTTCTTGTTCTTCTGTCGAGTAGCCGGCATTTCCTTGAGTTGCCATCGTGGTGTATTAATTTGTTTGACGGCAGTGCCGCTACTCACGGAGAGGGTCCGAGTATAGATTTCGTTCTTCGGAAAGGCTTACTACGTAAAACCATTTAAACTATAATTACGCGGTACAAGTTCAATAGGAGATTCAGCTTGATTTCTATAAAGACGTCGAATCAGATTTTAAATTACTTTTCCTGCATCTGTGATTTAATATTCGTTTTGATCATGTTTGATTCATCAATTCGACTATACTCCACCTGATATTGAGCTAGCTCAGTATCAAAATTATCCTTTGTGTTGACCCAGGTAATTGTTTATATATATAAAGTGATATTTATTAAATAGTTTCCTCATGAATCAGTAACAAAACAAAAAAATACTTATTTTAATATAAGTAGGTACACAAGAGTATTTTAATTTTATTACATGATCAGTATCAACGCAAAGGAAATGTAATTAGGCATTCAGGAATAAAATATAAGGGTTGTTATTACGACCCTTATTACGTTCGTTTCATGTCATAAATCCTATTTCTCTCCTTTTGGTATTTACATTGCAGCTGGCATCGTGATTATTTACAAATAATAATTTTATTTACAGTATGAAGAATAAGAGAATGATGAGTAATAAACTGCTATCGTTTTTATATGAAAGCCACCTAGGGTTGTCAACCAAGTCATCACCCCCGGGCAGCGCTCATGGCGAATGGAAATCATTTTGTGTTCGCCGACGCTATATGCTTTACGCAGCACAGGTGAGGGCACTAGGACATTTTAAAAAACCATAAATCGCTTTCATTGTCTTCACGCAGCTTAGGTATTTTATTGTTTAAAATTAATAAAAGCACAAATATGTCATTCCATGAAAAAACCGAATGGCAAGTGGTTGCTATAAACGATATATTCAATAAACGAATAGTATAACCTGAATACACGCCATCGAGATGAAAAGTAAAGCAAAAGCAATAAGTAAAAAGTGAAATAAAAGAAGCCTTTTAAAATGGGCTTATTTTTTATCCAGTGATTTGTATTTGAAAAGTATTAAACATTTTCTCTTCATATTTTCCTTTTCCATATCCTGCCTGAAACTTTTAAGGTATGTAACCAGATGAACTTAAACAAAACCTTTTGATATACCTCCGCAGTCATCGAAACTCAAACGAAAAGCGGTTTCAAAGGCGGTTTCATTTTTAAAAAGAGAAATGTTAAAAGAGAGTATGCAAAAAGATGATTTGAGAGTTTGAAGCAGTTATTTTTGTTTAAACGATTTTAGTGCTTGTTGTTAAAGCACTCTTTTATGATTGATATTGGTGTTAGTTGGTAATGAATATATTGAGTGTTCAGAGATACAGTTGTTGTGAAAATAAGATGTCTATTTACTGTATATTAATCTAAAAAGATGAACATACTAAAGAAGAATTCGGAATATTTAGTTCGAAATTTTTCTTCTTCATCTTTATTAATAACACCAACTTTGCTATTACAAGTTTTCCTGTTCCCTCTAATATTTGATAACAAATTGCTTGATTTAAATTTCTCTTTGACTACTACCGATTACGCTGTGTATATTTTTTATAACGGATACGTATATATGTGCTTTATGGCGATCGGCTGCTTTCTACTGCGCCTTTCATTTATTATGAAAAAATCAATTTTGTGGAGTGGTTTATAAACCGCGTGTCACCACCTTATCTAAACCGACTAACGGAAAACCCATTACTGCATCGACATTACTGCAAGGAAAGGAAAACTCTAAAGAAAACGCTGCATCTACCCATGATGACCAGGGAGGAAATAATAAGCCAAAACCTCCCAACATTGGAAGAGGCCTATGATCAGCAGTGGACTATTTTCCACGCTACTATGGCTACTGAAGAAGCTTGCCTGTATGGCAGTTTTCATTTTATAGACAAATATGTTGCCTATAGATTAAGTAGCCGTTTACGTTGCTTGCCTGAACCTGAACATTCCGTAACCTATATCAGTAAGTAGATCACAATTCAAAATTATAGAAACCAATACCAAACATTCACATACCCTTCGATAAATTGACACATTTCCCTATCAAAATGCTAAGGTCGGAGGGGTCCGTCTATCACCCGTCACTCACTCACAGCTACATAGGATGAGGCGGATGAATGCTCCCCTCGAATACATCGCCACTAGATCGATATTAAACCGACATATTAAGTGGATTTTCAGGACGAATTATAAGTGGTTTAGACTTTGCTAACGTAGCTACTATTCAATATTAAGGATCTGTGGTACTGTATAAGAAACTGTCTACACTCTACATTGATCATAGTTATCTTAATAGATGAGTTTCTCAATTCAATCTATTTAAGATCTCTTTAAACATTGATAAGATAATAACCTTTAAACTATCGATTTCCATTATATTTGCCTAAGTAAGGTTTACCGGGTCATTAATTCACTTTCACCTTATAAATTCATTCATTTTATCTTTGTAATACTTTGTAACATGTCATGATATATCGTAGTATCATAATGTATCATAATAATATTTTGATACGTTACATATGTATCCTATAAGATATATATATTATATATTCTTTCTGTTTTATATAATCATGGTTGTGAGTTATCAATGTTATCTTGTAAGTTTTTTGAGACCCAAAAATCATTTGAGGATTGTGTATTGTATAAATATTGTTTGGTCTATACGTTAACTTCAAAAATGAGTTGATATTTTCATATGAAGGTACTGGTATTACTCGTTTATTTATTCATAACAAATAAGTCTATGTTTCAAAAATGGAATAAAATATGAGCCGAACAAAATGGTCTGTTTGTTGTCACGGCAGTCACAAGTTTGTTCAACTTTAATAAATTATCCGAGAACGAGGGCACGTTATTCATTAATAACAACTTGTATTACTGTCATTGGAAGAAAACTGAGACTAGATACTTTAGAAGTAGGAAGACTTTGTCCACATCAATGACTTCTATGTCTAACACTAGATTAGGTGTTCTGGGGAGAGGCGAAAGTGAGGGACAGTGTTGAAATTCAGAATGAGTTATGTTCTGTAATGATTTAACGCCTTTACAGATGGTAACCGCTGACGAAAAGTACTTAAGTTGTAGGATGGTTAATAGGGATAACTATTACTTATTTATTCTTTGACAAATACCCGTTTATAACAATATAACGAAATTTTCTTAGAGCAAATAGTTTTAAAGATATTTGGATTTGGAAATTCAATTGTTTTGAATGAAATTTAAATGTTATTGTAGCGCATAGTCCAAATACAGGAAGTGCAAGAGAATATCGTATTTATCTGTCGCGTGTACACGACTGTTGACTGTGTTGCGAACACATGTATGGTTCATAATAAAAGTTAATTTGATTGTTTATTATTGTGACCTACTTTGGGAACTAATAGTTTTAGTTCCAAAAGTAGGTTCCCACGAAAAGTCATAGTTTCAGTTTAGTTGGCAATATTTTATTTTATTATTTTGTGGGTTTTAAAAACTATGATATTAAGTGATGTTGAGTAGAATTGGATTATCATCAACTAAATGACCAAGATTATTATTCGGCACCTTTAGTATGTTGTATACAAAAAGGGTTCATTAATTAAAATCGGATTTGACCCGATTTTAATCCGACTTTAGATAATATGCAGTTAGATTTCTGTATTTTATAGTAGTATAATTTTTTATACATAACATAAACTCACTCAAGGGTAGGCAGAGTACCTACTCTGCCTACCCTTGAGTGAGTGGGAGGGAAAATTGCTAGAATTAAAAAAATTGCTAGCACCTGCTAGCAATTTTTTTAATTCTAGCAATTTTTTTCCTTTTTGAATAATATCATCACTAAGTTAAGTAACTTTAATAAAAAGTTGAAATTTTGGCGTTAATGCTTCTTATGTAAAGCATCTAGAATTCTGAAACTGTCTTAAGTCAGATAAAAAAAACTATTCTTCTTTTCTCTTATTTTTCTTTTTCTTAAGATTCCGCAGAATTTAACTATTGAGAGTAAGTACGTGTGAAGCCAGGACTTTGCACCCGGAGACTATTTACGCGTTTGTTTCTTTAGAAGTATGCGAAATACAAAACCAAAAAGAATACTATTGCTCTAGATACTTTAAATAACACAGTCGCGTCGGTGTTAACCGTAACCTAATTGCAACTTATGTAAATGAGTCCCCATTTTCTTTGGACTTTATTTTTAATTACTTGCCTCTTAGCGCCCCAGGTATAATAACTTTCACTTTTATCCTTCAGTCTTTCAGATTTAGATATTGTTGAAAATGTGTTTCATAAACACTGACACTGATTCTTCATTTTCTTTTGTTTATATCCTGTTGGAATAGAAACATTAGGTTTGTAAGAATAACAAAATTGACTTTAATAGAACAAAACCAAATTATTAAGTCACATCTATACAAATGACTTTGTCTATTTATAAATTCGACACATTTGTGAGAGTTAGTTTTCAATCCCTTGATTGTAATTTTTAATGAATTATAAATATAGGTATGTTATTATAATTATCATTCTTAATCAGGCAGCAGATGATTTAACTGATAATACCTATATCCTGCTATTCTTCACCAGCCTAAACTTGAGTTCACAAATGTTTGTCAAATTGATTCACACTTTGTGAAAATATTGCGTCTTCTGGGAGTTTCTTCCATATTTTGACAACTCTGACAACTCTATTGCTTAAGAAATGTCTATGTGGGTTGTTATGTGAAAAACTGGTACTCAGCTTCAAGTGGTGACCTCTGAGATGAGTATTTTGGCTTGGCAGAAATAAATTGCCAAAACCTTCTAAATCTTAGTGGCCATTTAAGATCTTGAATGTCTCAATTAAATCTCCACGTTCCCTGCGCTCTCTGAGTGTCGTGAGCCCCAGAATTTCTAAGCGCTGTTAATAAAGACGTCGTTTTAGCACATGTGGTACTTTAGTGAAACTCTGCTGCACTTTCTCTAGCATCTCAATGTCTTTTACAAAATATGGGCCTCCAGATTTGGAACACGTACTCAAGAATTGGTCTGTTGTAAGTTTAGTGGATTTTGAGCATCATTCCCTGTGTTATAACCCCAAAGGGTTTCCGAATTAAGTAAACAATGCTTTTGCCTTTCTTGGTAATCGTTATTATTTGTGTTCTTCCCATTTGAGTTCTTGCAATATTTATACATAAGTCAGTTTGTATCTTTGTTTTAGTTAGCGTTAAATTTACTTTCTCGTTCGAATATAGAACCACATAAAAAGGTGTGAAACCGACATAAACATACTAGGAGAACATAACAAATCAAACACGTTAACCGTACGTCACTACGCCAAGATGATTAATTAATACAGATTGATCGTGAGCCATTAACTAATGAACGCCGCTTCATCTTCATCGTAAGATAATCTGGTTTAAACTCAGTAGACACCTATAGCGATAGAGGAACTTCCATTTTCCCCTACAAAACTTATACGGTCTTATTACAAAACACGGACTAACTAAGCTAAGCTTAAATGGACTCTACAGTCTGACGCAACTACGAACAACTAATATTTTTTATGGAACGTAGTGAAATTTTAATGACGGCTACATATTAATGAATGAAAACGAATGAAAATGAATGAATGAGTGAGAGTTCTCAATCTGTCTCGCTCGCTCCTTGATGAAATGTCACCTGTCTGTCATTGTGGATGTTTAATCGTTATTTTCAATGTTTTGCTTTGAATGTTATTAGTTTACTAGAGACTGGCAAAATTGCGGCTATTCTGCTGCAGAAGCCATTTTAAGAAAAGAAGAAGAAGAACAAGAATGTTATTAGTGAAATAATTGTGAAAATTGCTGAATTTTATTATACATTCTTCAAGGACTGTATGTACATTGTCTATGAAAATCGAATATAAAGTAGGTATAGAAAGTGTGAAATATGTGGTATAAAATCTGGAAGAAAAGTCGGCACAAAACTGTTTTTCATGGCCAGATTTCCTATGGATGAGCTTCGGTGAGTAGTCTGTTATTCAATCTTTCAATGGTTCATGGATTTTATGGGATGTAACAATGAAAAAAGAACTTTATACAATAACCGGTAAGAAAATAGTGTGGTACCTAGTATTTTCGTAATTATATATCGATATTTTATTTTTAGTTCTGAGGAATGTGTGAAAAAAACAAGAAACGAGAATCTAGCATATATTCATAGATAAAATTCACGGGGTAAAATTTTTTTGCGGAAAACATTGCACTGACAAAGATTTTAAGAAGAAAAGGACGCAGAAAAGAAGAAATTTGCCGTTCCATCCATAAGACTCGCCAGGAAGCCCCTTTCGACACGACACGGCGCAGAATGTCCAATTCGCAAAATGTCCAGCGAACGCAAAAGGTCCAGTTCGCAGAATGTCCAGTTCTCAAAATGTTCAGTTCGCAGAATGTCCAGTTCGCAGAATGTCCAATTCTCAGAATGACCAATTCGCATAATGTCCAGCGAACGCAAAAGGTCCAGTTCGCAGAATGTCCAGTTCACAAAATGTCCAGTTTGCAAAATGTCCAGTTCGCAGAATGTCCAATTCTCAGAATGACCAATTCGCATAATGTCCAATTCGCAGAATGTCAAGTAATTTAATGCCTGTTTGAGGAAGGGATATTTTGCTAAAGGGACATTTTGCGAAAGGGACATTCTGAGAAAGGGACATTTTGTGAAAGGGACATTGTGAGAAAGGGACATTTTGCTACCTGTAGTCATTTTGAGAAGTGGTCAATTTCCTATTAACTTGGCTACTTATTGATTTATTCATACTTTAACTACTACCCTCCTTCCACCACAGTGGTGACAACGTTATGATGAATACTGGACATTCTGCGAATTGGACATTCTGCGAACTGGACATTCTGCGAACTGGACATTCTGCGAACTGGACATTCTGAGAACTGGACATTCTGCGAAATGAACTTTTGCGTTCGCTGGACATTTTGCGAATTGGACATTCTGCGCCTAAACGGACACGACAAATTAATAGGATTTCAAATATTTTAAAATAAATGTTGTTAAATAAATGTTCAATTTTATGAACTTATCATTTTAAAACCCAAACTGAGTCTATACTCTGTTTTTTTAATTAAATGTACTGCCTCCGGGAATTTGAACGCTTATTCATTTTAACGTGTATGACGCAGTACTTTAGTTGAAAAATGGAGTATAGCGTCTCTGTGAAAATATAAAATTATTTTTAAAAAAGCGCAGACCACTGCATTTGTCGATATCGTTAAATAAAATAATATTAAGTGGTACTTCTCTATTTTTCCTATATGTTGGCGACGCTGTATGTGTTACAGTTAAAAGGTTGGTAACGTTCAATTCACTCATTTTTCGTCATTTTATTTTGTACTATGGTAGTCCCGTCTCTTCTTACGTAGTATTGTATTCTCTTTGGGACTTCAGATCATTCCCCATATAAAATCATATTACAAGAAGCGTTTTAGTACCAAGTCAAGCCTATCTCTCTGTCAAAAGATAAACTTGCGTGACCCCTAGTTTAGCGTTGGCTTGAGTGTCGAGCTTTTATGTGTAAAAAAAGTGTAGATTTAGACATAACGACTAGACAAAGGGTAGCAAATTATAATGTAAGAAAGTAGAAAATTACAGTGGATTGTAATTTTTCGTGTCGGCGCCAAAATCACCCTAAATATAGCTTTTATTAAAGTTTCAACTACTTTACTGAGGGAACTATCATCCATCATCATTATTATGACCAAAAAAACCAACAAAATTGCAAAGTTGTATTAAAATAATTTTGTATAAACTTCGTTCCGTTTAGCGTCCAATATATCGTAAAAATTATTGATAAACAAAGGCATCATAGTTACATTTTATTACTAAATAAAGAATAACTGTTATGAAATTGAATTTATTGATAATATATGTAATATTTTTTTCGTAATGTAAATATTTTTTTCACCGTTTTTAGTAAATGTTATTTGTTTATGACTTCAGAAAACTTTGAAATGGAACGTTGCGATCGAATGGTATCATAATGAACGAACAATTTTTGTAGTTATCTGTGGTTGTTATTTAAGTCAAGATCAACCAGACCTAGTTTAAGCTAGACTTTAGTCCGTGTTTTGTAATAAGACCGATAAAGTGTAGTTTGCTGTTTTGTGGTACACTTTTCTTTGTGAACAATTGAATTTCGAATGTTTTACCCAATTGCGCCCTGAGAATATTTTTAATAAAACATTCGAATTTCAAATACTAGGCAAATTAAGGTTCTTTATATTTTTTTATATACCTCATACTCAAAATTCAAATACATTCGAAAAGGAAATACGCTTAGGAAGAAAAATTAGGTTGCTTTTTTTTCAGCAGTATAATAGGCAGTGTCCAATCGATCGTTAAAATGATAATTGTGCAGGCAGATCACGAATGCACCCGCCCTGTATACCAGTGATTGGTGAATTGAATTACGAATTCACACACAACCGATTGTGGTTTGGCTGTAGTTCGAAAGGATTTCTTTTTCAGAGGTTAATTTTCATTTATTGAATCTATAATTTATGCCCACTTACAGATCATCCCAACTGTATGTCTACTTCAATAGTCTGCAATAAATCATATTTTGCTAAACACTTATTAGAAACGGAACGAAAACATCTCTTCTCTGGTATGATGTAATTTTTACTTGCTTTGAGGGGAGCTACGTGTGAGAAGTAAAGTCAAAATCTTTGCTTATCCATAGAGAAATGTTCTCCAACGTCACAAACTAGGGCAGGTAACTAGAGATTAGAGAAGTTGTCGCAATTAAGCCAACGGTGGCGCGATAATCGAGGCCAGCAGCTTAATGCGTGCTGGTAGGGTTGATATTGTATACAGGAGTGTTAATATTATGCAAAGTGATATTTGTTTGTAGAAATCTGAATTACTCGAAAGGAAATAGCATATTGAAACACGCAGTGTAATTCTTTATTGGTAGGTAACTATTTCGATAATTACACTATTTATAACTCAAGAACGGCATACCGATTTGGCCGAAAATTGGTAAAGAGGTAGCTTAAAATCAGGAAATTACATAGAAAGTGCAGCAGAAACGGAATACACGTGAAATTTTAAGAAAAGGAATAGATGTGGCAGCGTGATTCGGGAACAGAAATACTATCGGAAAATTAAATAGAAGGTGCAGTGGTAACGCGATCTGAATTCCAAGAGGGCGGAAAAAATATGGCGGTACGAAGTCCACCGGGGCAGCTAGTAGACACAAAAGAAAGTAGTTGTGTGTAGTCTCTGCAACGATCAAGGAATTTTTTGGTTATGAATTGTCAGGCTCAGCTCGACCGCTGTTTATCTGTAATTTGGTTCATTTTGGTTTTTCTAGGAGCGGCTGCTATCTGAATCACCAACAATAAGAGGAAATTTTCATGTCCCGTGTGGCACCGATCAGCACATGCCGGGCAGGTGGATACCGCCCTGAACGATACCTGCCGCTCTATTACTGGTTGCCTTAAGCCCACTCCTCTTAACATGCTCTACCCGCTGGCAGGTATCGCACCACCTGGTATCCGACGAGCCATTGCGTGCAGACTCGAGAAGGCGACACAGGAAACGGACCCCCGACACTGCCTATATGGACATGAAATACCTAAAACCCGCTTGAAGAGTCGTAAGAGCTTCATTAAAAATACGAATGCCGCACATGAACTCCCTGAAGCTATGAGAGTGTCCCTATGGAAAGAGGAACTACCACCACCCTCCGACTTCCTTCCTCCCCAGGAGAAACTGGCTCCAGGGCACAACGTCCCATGGCCGGTATGGCGGTCTCTGAACCGTCTCCGTACACGTCGGTCGGTCGAGGCTAAATTTATGCAGGTGGGGGATGCGAGACCCGGGCCTAGCCGTATGCGACTGCGGTGCCCCTGTGCAGTCCATGGCGCACTTAGTTTCGTGCCCCTTATGCCCTGCCTCCTGCACTAAAGACGACCTGAACGGAGCTACTAACGGTGCAGTCGATATGGCCAGGTTTTATTCTGGAGTGGTCTAAACATTGGTGGATTGTTGACACGAAAGAAGAAGAAGAGGAAAGCTTGCACCATACTGGGTATTACGCGAAATAACTTGATGGGGCCACATTTTGCTAACATTATCATATTATGAATACCAACAAGAGTAAAAAAATATACAAGAATTTACTAGCGTAAAGATTAAAAAACTTGAGATATCGTTTCAAATATACACAATACAAACGAAACACATTCCCATTGTTTGCACGGAATGTAACGTGGTAATAAACTTACTATATAGCACATTCGCGTATCATAATGACCTTGTTCTCACATTCTCGTACGAGGGAAAATTTAAATACAATATTTTTAGTAGACTTTTCTGTTTAGAATAGAAAGGGTTACAGAGCTTAATGTAGAATGTAATACACAATTTAACAGAGCGCTTAACTTTTTGTATTCAACAGTCGTATAAAATGGCTGACATTAGAGTTAATGAGTTACATTTATTCCGGTAATTATGAAATGCTTTTTCTTCTTTTACTTTTATAACACAATCATAACAAATAATAGTGTTTTGAGTTTCTATCAAGAGCTTTGGAATGCATGTTGGTACAGGTAGACAAACTAGGTATTAGCGCAAGTTTCTACCTCTTGGGTTCGGGGTCAGCTGCAATCGCTTCCGTAATAGTAACCATACACGTTCAAGTTCGAGTCTAGGCTTGGTCAAATACGCGTTAACGAAATCTGTACATGCATCTTCCAACACACGTTCCAATATATTTGTCCAAGTTCATTACCATAACAATTAAAACAGGTGAATCAATAAATAATATAATCAATAAGTCGAGAAGGAGAGTGGTACCCCAACTCCTAAGCGTAAGGTTTTTTTTTTTTTTTTTTTTTTTTTTTATCTATGGCACGTCAATTTGACTTCACCTCGCCTGATGTTAAGCTGAAGGCAAAGTCCCATGAAAGAGGGTCACCATTGCAAACACGTTCAGTGCTACAATGGTGGCGCTCAGCTTGACGGCCTCATCAGATGCTTTTTCACGCCCCGCTTAAAGGACCCGGGACTGTAGGAAGAAGGAAACACGTGCGCCGGCAAGGAATTCCAGGACTTAATGGTACGGCAGAGAAAAGACTCACCGAACCGCTTGGTTCTTGATGGAATATTCTGTACCGTATGCGAGTGACACCTAAGCCCTGCACGCGTTGTCCTTTTTTAACGCGTTTAGAAAACACTAGGATAACTCTTAGATGAAGATGACAAAGGTACCATCAGTGATCAAGGAGATAAAAGGAAAATTGAAAGTATATATATAAGTATATAATATAAGAAAGACAACCGCGGTAGCCTAGTGGTATGGGTAATGGACTGCTGAGACGAGGTCTCGGGTTCGATCCCAGGTTTTACCATGGCACACACCAATGACTCGATGCTTTTCGAAGTTATGTGTGTATTTATCGCAGGTTTATAAGTGCCCGGTTAATGGCAATAGGCTCGCCACCTATTACATTGGGACCTAAAACATAAACTGGCGATATGTGGGTGCTAGCACCTCTGCCTACCCCTTCGGGGATATAGGCGTGACATTATAAAAAAAAAAAAAAAATGAAAGTATATACAACCTTCACACCATAAAGGAGGACTTGGATCGATCCATAAAGACTTAGATACAATTGTAAAATTTCTTCGTTAATTAAAAAGGAAGAATTTATACGGTTAAAGTTATACTTTTTGATTCCACAAAACAATTATTACAAACCTCACTAATTTATGCGCGGATTCCAGAGTCTTCATTTTATTTATCTTCCAAAATAGGATTAAAAAGGGCAAACAAAAGCCAGCAAGGTAAAGGATATTAGCTTCCAAACAAGTGGCCAAAGTTTCCGAATCACATTTAATTTTGCTGTTTGTTTTAATCTTACTTAGAATCCTATAATTGTATTTATACAAAATATTATCATTCTTTTGTTTTCAGAAAACATGAATTATAATTTAATTTAAGATGATAATTGAATAACAATGTCAATTTTGTCACACATCTGAGCGACAACACAATCTGTAAATTTTGGCACCGGAAGAAACTTAAACTGTGACGAGATCGAGTTATGGTATACCACAGTATAATATGGTTGTGCAAATTTAGGCTTGTATAAATATTGTGAATTATATTTGCGCAAATCTATGCTGGCGCAGTTATTTTTGGACGTATATGGCTGCCATTTAACGTGATTTATGATGTACTTCAACTATGTGTTCATCGTTTTAATGAGACCAAATATTTTAAGAGTTTCAAGACAACTAAAGCGATAGCAATATCTGCTGTACATCAAAGAACAGAAAATTAAAAGCAACTACTGATATTGAACGTCTACAAGACAGCGTTAACAACTCAGTAATTAAAATTCCTTTCAATACTTTTGTTAATCAAGGAGAGCGGCCGTCGGTAATAGAAAATACCAATATCCAATATATTTTCTGACGAAGGCTGTTTCAACAAATTACCAAGCCTTAATTAATTACTATGACATGACAAAATGAATACCTTGAACTTTTATCAAATATATCGACAGTTATATAAAACATACCCAAAAATTCCCTCGTTAAATATTTGAAGTTTCAGCGAAAAATTAAATGACGTGGTTATGTACTAGAGGGTGGAGGGATGGACGAAATGACGAGTAAACTTGTTAACGGGATTATCCTTACACATTGGACCGGGCGGTATTACACACGACAAAATATGTGTGGACAGACATGACGTATGAAGAGGCTTACAAAAAATCTGTACAGAGTTAATATTTTATGAATTCTTAGTAGACTAATATTTTTGTATCACGTGTTGACGAGTGACTGTATTCTTTCTCGTCGTTTTAATCACAAGCGTAAACCGAGTAGCCGGTGGATTTAAAGTTTTGTAAAATAACACAATATATATGTATCGTCTAAGACAGACGCGCGTGTTACGGTTCGTTAGCTGGCATAAGGGTGTACGACAGCCTTCATTGCATTGTTCATCACATATCTATCTACTAGCTGGTAGCTGGAAGTGAGGCTATAACGGCCTAATTAATCCATTTTGTAAACTGCAGTTAATATCCCAAGTGGTCATTTAACCATAATAATTTTGACTTACAATAAATATATACTATCTATCTAATGCGCATAAGTATTCATATCGGGTGATTAAATAATCTCATAAATTAATGAACAGATAAGCAGTAATATATCAAAACCACGTTGTAATATTCGCAGGCGTATAGGTAATTAAGCCTATAATTTTAGTTATTAAGGTATAACCAAATCTCGGTGACACCCACACCCCGTACATTGATATAAACAATAATATCACAACTTGAAATGAAAGTGATCTATATTTTGAGTATGGGGCTTTATCAAGTACTACAATCAAACCAACCTCACCAGAATCCGTAAACCTTCTGAATGTTGAACAAGGCTCTAGCGTAGGCTTTGCTGACTGAGCTGGAAGGTAAGACAGTAGCTCCATAAAAGCCATATAAACTAAACAACATTATGAGTAGTAAATACTTGGCGACAAAATGAAAGCTTCGGAAGCAAACACGAACAAACCCCCAACACCATTATGATGATAACTAAATACCCATAAAATTCAGGACGCGACTGTTTCCCTTCACTCTCATCCCTATTGAATCGGCCGACTGGGAGTGTACCTCCACCCTACAGAATACCGCGGCTAATAATAACCCTATGTTGTATTTCCGGCAGCGAGCAGAATCGCCTGAGTTTACTGGATAGTTCTGTGCTGTCAGTGGGAAAACATTTGTCTCCTGAGCTATTGGCATAAAACTTCACTTCACCTTCACGAAAATCTATGCCAACGATATAATTGAGAGTTAAAGTGTAATTTAGAATAGTAATGTTGTGAAGTAACAAATATCACTTTGGATATTATTGTTACGAATGTCACCACTCATGACGTAAGCCGTCAATGATTGAAGCGTTTGATAATTTCGACTAGAACCGTAACAACCGCGCTGGCCCGTTACATTATGGGTTTTTGTGATTTTTAATAATTCTAGAAATTTATTTGGTAAGTAAGGTGGAGAATTCTTGATTTAAATCGTAAAATTTATAAAGTACTAGCAAGTGATAGAATATTCTCGAAGATAAGCCCAAGTTCTGAAATTGAACTCCTCAAATGGAATGAACTAGAATAATTGTAAATAAAGAGAATCGAAATTACGATCGTAATGACGATCGAAAAGACTAGCGAAATTAGGATTTCCAGAAGATTCTGCATGGTATATAAACAGCACCGGGAGCGCCAAAAGGGCAGTTAAGTCTCAGTGATTGAAGTGGAAACAAGAAGAAGAAGAAGAAGTAAAGTGAAAAGTGCAAGTAATAGTGCTGAAAAAGTGTCAGTGAAAGTGCTAGTGGTGCATGTGCAATAACTGCATGTGTTGTGAACCATACACGCTCAGTGAACGTAGCCGTTCTAGAGACTGTGTATAAAGACAGTGCAGTGCAGTACAGTCCTCTAAGTGCGTACGAGTGCCTCGGACAATAGACTGTGTGTACGCTTAAGACTGTTGGTGGTTTGAATAAAGTGTAAAATCGCTCGAGGTTGTTTACTTCCAATCCTGAAACCCGCTTCCCGTTACATTATTTTCTTTAATATTGTTTTTATGGAAATCAATAAAACGTTATTATTGCTATTTATCTGAGTAATATTGAGAAGATAAAAAGGTTATTTGTGTGTTTATTAGAAATTGTTAATATTGATTCGTATATGAATGGCAAGACCATCTAATATCTAACAGTTTTATGGTTTTGATTCACGTGTGTAGGGATATCATAAGATTTGGGTCCATTTGAATTTATTGCGTGAAAATAAATTTAATATTACAGAAAATCGGTGAAGAAATGTAACATAATAAAACGTAAGAAATTCTTTTATGTATTTTTTGTGGAGTTATTTCTGCAAATTTTGATAAAAATGCTTGATATACAAGTACACACTAATAATAATGCTTGAACTGTTTTGAATGAGTGCTACAAAACAACTAATGAATTCCAAAACATCTCACTGGTGCCTTGACATAATTTCTAAATTATACCTATTATCGGGTAATTCTATCTACTATATTCAGGTTAGCTTCATTGAGCCTTGTAGAAAAATATCAATAGAATTTAGGTTAGATATATATTACATGAAACAGAGAAATACATCTCCTGAAATGTGGCCGTAATACCCACTATCCTCTCAGGGATATAAGCCTAAGAGTTAATAAAAAAGTAAAGGCTACGTAAGCTTGAATTATTCTAACGCTTTGATCATCATACCGAAATAAATCCCATCTCAAAAAATAGCCGGATTCAACCATACCTCTTCCTTCATAACGAAGTTATGTGACACTACGTTATGTAACGTATTTCTCATATTATAACTATTATAATTGTTTAATCCCTAATTCCCCCTCTTAAGAGCAAAATTTCAAAAAAAAAATGCAATATATGTCTCCATTTTTTAGAGTATGTTCTGCTTGATTAAAAATTTCTTCTGTTTTATACATGAAATATATCAGACACTTATAATACTGATATAGGTACATTGAGCACATTTATACCATCTTAAAGGACATACCTAATCTACTTTCATAATAGAATACGCTAAAGAATTTTTGCCCCTTTATGAGTACAAAGAATAAGGTGTAACACACACGTACCACTCTCTGCACGCAAATAAAACGGTAGCTGGGAATCAGTGACACCGTGAGTTATAAATTGAGATAAGCTTTTAAATTGAAGCAGCTTACGGTAGAACCTCGCTCAAATCTGGGGTAGCATAATAATATTGTCTTGTTTTTTAAAATAATAAAGTTTTAAGGCAACAGAAGTTTTATTCCCAGTGTAAAAACTTTTAAAGCTAGCAAAACAATAATTATCTTTTTGTAGCACAGAGTTTTATAATACTTTATAATTGACAGTCTGAAATTAGTTTTCTTGCTTTATTTTTTATGCTTATTTTATGGCTCACTAAACATTCTTAAATAAAAAGAGCTATACTGACAACATTTTGTGTTATACGAAACTTGCATGCAATACTAGCAGTATTACAACAATCGATTTGGCTTTGGTAGAAAATGGAACGTGTGATTCAAGGCTATCGATAGATCTGCTTTTTATTATTTTTATTCGTGCTCCGAAAGCGAAGATCTTTTGAATTAGCAATCAGAAGATTTTCACTGAACTTAATAATACTAACCCTGAGATAGCTCTCAGGTATTGTATTATTAAATTCACTGAATTTCACAAAAGGTTAACCAATCTGATTTCAACTGCAAACTGTGTGGGTTACATAGACAATATGAGAATTGGTACAGAGGAAAGCTCTTTAAAACCAAAACTATTTGCGTTAGTTCTTTCTATTTTCTTAAGCTAGGTGGGTTAAATTTTAAAATAAGTTTTAGCGAAATAATATCTGAGATAGTTCCTATAACAACCACTAAACACAAGGT
This sequence comes from Pelosia muscerda, assembly GCA_963691645.1. NCBI lineage: Eukaryota > Metazoa > Arthropoda > Insecta > Lepidoptera > Erebidae > Pelosia > Pelosia muscerda. The sequence continues at coordinate 10,510,224 of OY829114.1, read as the reverse complement.
TAAAACTATTAGTCGATAAATATATACAAAATGCAACAGTGCTTTAATATTCAGTATGTGTAAAAGTTAATAAACCGGACAACTAAAAGAAGATCCATTAAAATATCTATAATACGGTATGGTCACTACAAAAAAATAAAGACAAAAGATCAAGAATGAAAACGAAAGATCAGAATATTTACATCCATCTGTTTACAGCTATCAGTTGAATGCAATTTTACGGATATGTGACCGTAGATAGCTTTGCAGTAGCAATTTCCCAGTCCAATTGCAGATAAAAGAAAAACGTATCGACAACCGTCATCCGCTTGAACGACTTTTGCACTAGGAACGTGATAAATAACAACGATAAGCTTTTCTAGGTTTACATTCAAATCTATTTAAATTTGTACAGCTTCCTTGCAACGAATGTTTTATTTTATATTTCGAAAATTTACAGAAAACCTAGAACTTTGTTATTTTATTCATAAGCTACTAGAGGGGTGTGTTTACTCTAATTTCCTATCAAATAATATTAAATAATAATGGCTTTTTAGTTGTTTTCGAAGGGTTAAGGAAAATTTATATACCAACATTTCTGCCAACATTACACACAACCCCCAGCTGCCTTTTTCTCTAAGAAAATAAAGCTACAATTTTGTAATGTTAGCACCTGTGTAGATCATGATAACTGTACTCAACTGTACTCAGCTGCGCTTAAGATTTTTATAACGCTTTGAGCACTTAAAAGCATGTTATTTTACTGCTACTAAAATAAACTAAAATTCTTCTAGATTATTACTTCTCGTTGTAGAATATTAGCACGGTAAAATATATTTCCATACCACGCAAAAGCTTTTAACACTAAGCTGACTGGAAATCAGAGATTTAGTTCTTGATATAAATTAGTTCTGAATATACAAGAGCTAACGTTCTTAATCCAGAAGAGAAGAAATTATGAAGTTGCAACATCATACCTCAATTCAATTTAAATGAATATATGAAAACGCCTAACGAAAAAAGTATTAACTCAATTTTCAATATAGAGAGTAAATGGTATGCGTGTGTTTTCGTATGTGGGCAGAAACTGATCATCCATGTTAGCTTTACAGAATTTATTTTTATCCAGCAATTATGTTGACAATTTCGTACATTGCCGGTAGCCATTTTGGCATAATACGTAACGATACGGTTTCACATAAACACTGATATGAATGGTTACGAAATTTTGTTCGGATTTGAATATTTTTAGAACTCTGAGATTTAAAAATAACCATTTCAATACACATTGGTTCCAATCGAGTGATTTAATATAATGATTTCTGATGATAACTCAATTATGTTGATCGATTTATTTACAGAAACGCATGAATCGTCTTCTTTTGGTTTAAATCTCCATAAGCCTAGTTAAACAAAGGAATTAAAATGAAACCTTTTGTCACCATAAGAGATAAAAAATAATTTATTAATAACTACTTAAACATGAGTTACTTAGGATATAAGTAAGAGTTCAATTAGCTACGTAATTAAAACAAAAATATACAAAATTGAAAACTAAACACAAAAAAATGTATTTGGAATGATACTGGTAATACATTTAGAGCCACAGTTATACCGAACGGTATATATGAAGAGCGGTACATTGTCAACAGTGACTTTTTTATACCACTTAGGTGACAGACAAACACGCAGCCCACCTGATGGAAAGTGGTAGCTGCTGACTATGGAGGTTTGATCCTGTGGAGGGGAGGGAAAGTGAAGGTTAAGAGAGTTTCTGTGTTGTCAGCACAGAAGACAAAGCAGGGCTTGATACTACTACATGGCAGTGTCAACCTAAGCCCCCGGTCTTCCCACTTACAACACAAAGCTTCATGAGTAAACTACCTTCGGCATCCTTACTCTCCACCGGAAACAACACACGGTAATTATTAGCAGTGGTATTGTGTAAGACGAAGGTACTTCCCCATGGACTGCTCTCTGCATTTTAATAATGGGAGATATCGTCACGTTCTACCCCCCTACCACCAATGATATTTACAGTATAGTTAGACTAGATTGCAACTATCTTCATTTGCAAAATCCAAATAAGTATTTAATTTGAATAAATATTGTTTTAACATCATCAATATTGAACAAGTTCTGAATACTATATCAATTAATTTTTTTCTGATACATCTCCTAATAGACTACCCAACTTGTACCTATAATTACATTGTTGGTGAAATAAATACAAACTGTTGTAATTTTTATCTCATTATATGGAAGCAAAGACTTTTAATAAAGAATATAAAAATGTTACTCCAGAAAAAAACTGCCTCGGGGTTCACAAGAAGCTTGTTAAGAAAATTCCACTCCTATTTTAATAAAGAATAATCCGAATTGTTACCAAATTAACGTTGTACTAAGTAAATTCATAAAGAACAATAGGTTTCATTATGTCAAATTTATTCCAAGAAAATAAGTCTCATTAATGATACAAATGTTATAATAATAACAGTCCTAGAATACGTTAAATTATAGCTACTGAAGGTTTAATATTTCGTAGTTATTAAATGGTGCGTGAGTACTTAACAGTTAATGATTATAATTAACCTAACTATAATTACAGCAAGTATGCCTACTACCAACGTGAAAAAAAAACCAAAAATATTTTTGATGACTATGTTGTGCACTAATTGTTGTGTACTATTTGTTTTCTCTTTCTCTATTGTCAACCCTAAAAAGCATTATGCTATTTGTATATTGACATTATTGCTTTGCTTTTCATGCTTCAAAATAGCAATTATTTTATTATTTCCTGCTTGCCTGCCGACGTACATGCTTGCATTTAACTAGTTTTGCAATCAGTTTACACTAAGTTTATTTTATAACTATATTAGATCATGTTATTCCAAGTAAGTTCAAAATCTGTGTAAAAGCGGAATGATCCTCAAATCTTAGTGACGATGTTTCTTCATGCCACTGTGATCCTGTTACATATGGATTTATTCGGAATTCATTATGAAAGTCGGTTAACAAATAAACCGAACCCTAATCAGTTTAAGGTCCTAGGTCGATAGTAACACGTCTTCAGTAAGTAGCAAAGCTATCACTCATCATATCAGTACATATTATAACAGTGAAACAACATAATGGTATCAAAAACTAATTGTTCCTTACAGTTATGTACTCAAATGACCTCAACGGTTGGACCTTATCTCCAAATAAGAATCCTAAATCTTCTTGTACAGTTCAATCCAAAATTGGATCTTTTAGACCTGTATTCTATTGGACGTCATATATACTATACATCCTCGCATGAAAACCTAGAATGAAATCGTACATAAAAGTGAAATGCTTAATAAAATATAATATCTGCAATAAATTCAAAAAAGGGTAATTAAATTTTAAAGATCATCTACCAGATTATGAAAGCATCAAAAATATTGTGTTCTTGCTTAACCACTAATTACCTACTTGAACGGTTCTTGAAATACTTAAGACAATCTAAACGTACCCTTGAAATAGTTTAACGCGTTATATAGGATGCTCTCAAATGTTTATCACAATAAATAGACAAATTCAATAATGAATTCCTTTGTAAACATATTTACACTAATATAATAAAAATGTTTGCTTCTTTTGTTCATAGTTATTGAAACTCAAGAACTAGTGGACCGATTTCAAAATTTCCAATACTTATAGAAGTCTTTTTTTCGTTTTGATATATATTATCAGAATGTGTCTCTCATCTTTGGTTGATAAAATAAATGAAATAATATTATTATCATTTCCTCAACAGTTCTCATTATATGTTTTATGAACACCATGTATATTGATCCTATGAAAGTTTCGCAACTCTCGGCTTCAACTACGTCAGTTATTATTATAACATTGTGATGATGTTAAGTCTTACATAGTTTCTTGGTAAATTCTTTGGGAACTTCAAACTATGTTCTTGAGTACCTACCATTGCATACAAAATATTGGTCATGATGTTTATACTTCGAATAAAAATGAGTAGATTTTTCTTTATAAACTCGCGCCTATATCCCCGAAGGGGTAGGCAGAGGTGGTAACACCCACCTTTCGTCATTTATTATTTATGTTTAGGTCCCAATGTAATAGGTGGCGAGCCTATCGCCATTAACCGGGCACTTATAAACCTGCGATAACTCATAACTTCGAAAATCATCGAAAAGTCATTGGTGTGTGTTATGGTAAACCTGGGATCGAACCAGAGACCTCGTCTCAGCAGTACTTTTTTATTATTTTTTATACTTTTTAATTTAGTTTTGATGAAAATTATAAGTTTTTCTATTATTTATTTATTTATCAGATCTTTTATAGGTACTCTTCAATACTCTGTTTACATAAATGAAAACAAAACAACGCAAATAGTTTTAGTGTAATCTATTTCGACAAATCAATTATCAATTTGCATATTTTGATCTTAATGACTAAAGTCTACAATCGGTGTTAATATATTTGATAAAGCCCGCTAGTTGTGTTCATTGATTTATATGCATTCTCGCCTGGTGTTAGATCGTATCAAATTTACTTAAGGCACAGCTAATCGGTACCAAGAATTTTCCTTCAAATTGTGTAGTTATAAATCGGTTTAAATAACTTGTATTTCTTTACAAGCTTTTTCATGTTTTAAGGCAGAATTACACTTAGTATTTAAAATGTTTGTTATGTGTGCCCTACACATTTCAAAGAATGCGACTAAATAAGCTGAATAACAATTAACTCATTACATTTTCGTAGATAAATGTATCACATAGTATCACAACATTACTAACTAAGTTACAGTCAATAATATTAACATAATAGTTCAGTAGTTACTTTCTATTCCCACGTGCTTACGTGTTTAACTTTGTACCCAATTTCCCAAAAAATCGTGTAGCATTGTATCATTACTGAAGAAAATACAATCAACGTATATACCGTGGTGTAGTAGAAATAAGAAAATGCTACCCCAATGTCCGATTTTTGGTAACACCCCATCGAGAAATCGTAATTAAATGGGAAAAGTTACCCGCAATGGGCAAAACGTGACTTTCTGACAAAAATTATTTAACTGAAAACATTACAGTAGATGAAGCTGGATATAATATCCAGTTTTATACTTTGATGAATATTTAATAGGTCTTGTTGAGCAAATTTACATAGTGGGTGAAAGTTACGTCAGTATAAGTTTTAAATATTTTTAAACTAACAACGCCTTACTGTTTTGCCCGAGGTTTATTAATACTGCGTGAAAATTAGCCTGTATGGATACCGAATTCAGTATATCAATTAGGCAACTCACACACTAACACACAAACACACATACACACGCAAATAATTTTCACATTTAGTTGGATAAACGTGACGGTAAAATTTATGCTTTACTTAGTAAAACATAAAATGGTGTTATGACATACCCCTTATTATGTTTTACTCTTCGTTATAACACCGTGTTTATTAAAGTACGTTATTACGGTTATTACGTTGAACCAAATTACGGGATCGGTTTTACAAACAAATTTAAGCTAGGTGATCAAAGTTTTATGATTGTATCATAATAACCTTCAAATAATGTTAACATATTCTTGTTTGTATTCTTATTTCAATAAACAACTACTTACAAAAGGTTATTTATAACAGTATCGGTACTAAAGTGGACAAACATAATAAGAAAATATTCATTTCTGTTGAGTTTTCACGGAGGTAGGACATGACGGTATCTCCCGTCCAAATGGAGCAGTCCGGCTCGGCAAGTACCAGCACCCTAACCCATAAAATTCAAACTTCTAATTCCATCTTCATCTCAGACACGGTCAAGACGTGGAACGATCTCCCAACCGTGGTTTTCCCAAGCGAAAGCTAACCAAGAAGGGCAATAGAAAGTTTCTCCAAGGTTGGCAGAACGAGTGTAAAGTCACAAGTGAGCCGTGTGCTAATTTGCCACCTAAGTGGAATAAAGAACTGATATCTATAGCGCACGTGCTGTTATAAGATGAATGTTTATCAGGCAAGATAAATATTTTTGTAGATAGATACTACCCTAAACCTATCTGGATATAAGGGGAGAATACCTAAAAAAATAGAATAATTTCAAAAGTGTTTAGTCTTCTTATAATATAATATTATACAACATCGACGTCTCAACAAGAGAGACTTTACTGCATGGATAAGCGAAACGCTTTCGAAAGTTTTTAATTTCACTTGTACTGTAAGATTGCTTCGTAAAAGAAAGTCTATCAGAATTTAAAGTACCTATACTAAACTTCTTTATAGGTTAACTTTACTGATAATAAGCATTATTTATTTAATATTTTAAATTCCAATTTCATATAATCACTTCAGTTAGTCATAGTACCTACCTAACTATATTTAGTTAGTTAGGTTTACAAATTAAACATCAAGTCGTAACTGGTCACGTTTTCCATTCTACTAACTATTCCAAATCCTGTCTTAGTCACTGTTGGTTGAAACACAGAGTTTTTCCTACAAGTCATATAGCTTAATATTTATTTTGGTAATGGTAGACAATCTGCGCACAGTGCCTCTGAGTAACACACAATTCCTCTATTTATTTCACTGGTAAGCTCAATTATGAAGAAGATGCACAAGAGGGACTTCATTGTACCTAGTGTCACTGTGTATTTAAAACTAATTTACAAGTCACGTCCAGTTTCATGTCCAAAAAAGATTCCCGGGAACTGACAGGGTGTTGCCGTTGACGATACTGAGTACGCGAAATGAATACTTATGCGTTTTTTCCACTAGAAAGACAATATTCCCTTATTATTGTACTGTATGAATTGTTCAACTTTTTATCTACGCTTAATTAATATTAACTTCGTTTTTACTTTGCTCTTTGCTTTGGTCTTTTCTTCATTATTTTACACCCATCGCATCGATCAATTAGTTTAATGTATATCCTTAAAATATATTGTTAACTGTTGCTCACGAAGTATTCGTAATTAAGTCTCGAACAGTTCATTTTAAAAACACGACACAGGAGTTCCTGAACAAATTACCTCTACGAATTACCTCCCAGGAGGAGGTTCCATTTATATGGCTCTAACGACCGGATATTAGTAGTCGACAACCGAGCGGATACGACTACGGTATATAAATAAATTAAGTTCAATTTGATTAGTCAACTACGGGCTGAATTACAACTCGATACTGAGTAAATAAAAGATACTTCCAATCAGTGTTGTTTTATGGTTTTCGAATACAGAATTTTTAGGTATTTATTTTGATTCCTGGCAAATTGAGCCCTTTGAACATTATCACAACGTACTGTCATTTGAGATATTACCAGTCATTAGTTGAAAGGAATTGGTCGTGCTTATGACAGTCATTACGGGTAGTTGAAGCCCTCAAAAGTTTGACTAGCCTAACTACATAAACTCGATATTTGGTTGTGGAGGTCTGATGGTGACTCAGCAGGCAGTTAAGTCGCACCTTAGGCTACAAAACCGACTCTAACTGAGTTGGGAATAGGTTTAGAGAATGATGATTATTGAAAGGAATTGCAAACTCACTCAAAGCTAATGAGAGCATTCAGTTAAAATATTTAATGCAGTGATTTTAGCTATAAGTTTTTACTTAATTTCAAACTTTTAAGTTGCATATAGTTAGCGAAACCCGTCTGCGAAGCTGAGTCAACTTGTGCCCATGGTTGGCGCAACCGCAGTTTTACCATATGATCGCGTCAATTAATGTTTCTTTTGTCTTCTCTTGACATTTAAAGGTTACGGTATAAAATTTAAACTGCCTTCTGGAGCACTTGTAATATTTAATCTTTATGTCTAACCTAGTCCACAGAGCGTTAATATATAAGATACTAATATAGCGTTAATATAGGCATACCGTAAGCATGACTCAAAATTAAGATATGTTCATAGTAATTATATCACATACTAGCTGAACCGCGCAACTTTGTCTGCGTCACCCCGTTTTTGCAACATTATTCACTCCTGCTCCGCACCTGTTGGTCGTAGCATGATGTTATATACATATAAACCTTCCTCTTTAACCATTCTATCGCATCAAAATCCGTTGCATAGTTCTGAAGATTTAAGCATACAAAAGGACAAGAAAAATAGGGACAGAGAACGCGACTTTATTTAGTTATACTAGCTGTTGCCCGCGGCTCCGCCCGCGTGGATGTCGATTATCGCGTTGTACGACTCTACTCGATTCACTACTTGCCTCTCTATACTACTTTTTCGAATACACTTAATAATACCATCATAAATTATAATTTAATGCATTAATCATTCTATTTAACGCCAGTAGGATGACAAAATCTGTTAAAAAATCACTATACAGGTTCCTATTTTACGTACCATTTGAGTTCGAGATAATATAAGCCGAACACAGGTGGGAAACACGAGCACCCGTATTTTAAAATATAAACGGAATTCAATGCAAATTTAATCAGTAAGCTTCAGAAGGCCCTGTGCACTGACTGATACGATACATAATTTACAATACTTTTATCTCTTTAAAGCTGTATTCCCTAAGACACTTTTATGAAGTACTTCAGGTGTATAAAATATTTACTTGAGGATTTGAAAATTCTCTCGCAGAGGATTATAAAGGTGTGTTTCATGAGTTTGTGTCATCATTTTTAATGGATAGAAAGGAAACCTTTGATACTCGGGTAAATGAATATTGAATTGATAATGAATATTTAATAGTCATAAAAGTAAATTATTCAGTCGATCATCCGGCGAATTGCAGTCCCCTATATGACATAAATCTGTGAAGTTTTTTACTATTTACCTATCTGGTTGCTTTGTGTTTATCCAATAATCATCTTCAGATCGTCGATGCATCTCCTATTTAAATAATATCTGAATTAATCTACGTAACTTTGCTTGCGTTTTTGTGTTTTAAGTATAAAAACGTACACTTAAAATAATTACTTCTACCACATTTTTTAATTTGTTAGGTACTTAGTTTTCATTTATCAACTCCATCCATCAAAATTTTCTCGTAAAAAATCATCATTACGTTAAAAAAATTATTTCTTCCTATAGGAAGTATCGCATCCAATATCGCAAGCATCGTATACGATGTACAAGTCGAATAAGGGATACGGCTGTTTAATATCAGACAGACACATACAACCCAGATTCAGCATCAGATGCATGGCACGAGTCAATAATAGTCAAGAATATGGCAATAGAATCACCCTCAGAGATGTGGGACGGAAAGTAATGGTTGGTGAAATGTGGATGAACATTCATCTCTGCCTACCCCGGAGAGACAAAAGGCATGAGCAAATGTACGCATGGAGTCTACTGAGAACCTTATAGGGATTAAATTGTCACAAAGGGTTCGTTACGCGCGTCATGTATGTGTGTAATATATTAAGGAAAAATGAGTAAAAAGGATCGTCACACCCAATTGCTAAATTCCATCATGGCGGACCCGGAAACAATTTCTTCACAAAATATACCGCAATCTTATCTGATTTTAGACTAATTTCATTAAAATAACAATACAACTGTATCATTTTCTCGGCAAGATAAATAGACGGGTCATCCCGTTGATAAGTGTTAATCTTGTTCGAGACATCGGACCGAGTAACATGCTTGGCGAAAATATGACTGTAAATATACCTTTCCCTGTATCTTTAGGGACATATTATTGTAATACTGTACTGTGTACATTAGCACCAACTCACAAAATTAAATAATAATATAGAAGCATCGTGTAACAAATAGAAGCATGTTATTTTTACTAACCCCAGAGAGCAGCAAAAGTTACATATTTCTATCCGTTTCCCCAAATTATGTTACGTTATAAAATAAATGTTACAATGAAGAAAATTAAAAATAACAAACGCATTTATTCAAGTCCGATGGTCACAAACGAAACGAAAATTCAAAATTCGCTTAAAAACACATTGCTTTGTTATATCTCTCAATGTCGTACCGAAAATGTTATCAGCGAATTTTGTTGTTTCAAACCGTTTCAAACATTACAAAAAGAGAACATCATTGGTTTTTGTTACGCATTAAATTCACGAAACTCTTTGTTCAAATTTTTTGGTACATTTCTAGTAGTTTGAAACATAAAACCACGTGAAAATATTAACAGAATATGAAGTTTCCGTGTTTTTGAAATGCACTCACTACCACGGGTACCTATATACACAGCAATGTGATAAAAGTAACAATATTTATTTCACTGATATTTTATAGAGTACTTTTCTAATACGAGTACATAACTCGTAAATACATTCTTTAGTATGTTTGGCCATAGAACAGGCCTTGTGGAACCGTAAGCGATTTAAAAGTTTTTTAGAACACGACAGTAGCGATCAGGACTCGTACCACGGACTAGACAAACCAATTTCTTCCACAAAATCCTGTGTTCATAATTGTCAGTCCAAACAGCAAACATATAAAAAAAAGAGTTAAATTGATAGATCTGTCAAATAATGAGTGGACAATCATTATTGCATGCAAATTTAGACATTTGTTTACAAAAGTACATTTGTTTCATGGGATTCATTTGGTATTATTTACATTAGCGCGACATTTTCAGCGACCATGGTCGCAAGATGATCGGGGGGACGGGGAGCGGAGGAGATGTGAAAGTTTACAGAATTTCAGTACTATCAGTGCAAAAGACAAAACAGAGTTTCATACCATCACATAGTGGTGTCAGCTTAAGCCCCTCGGTCTTCCCACTGAGAACACAAAACCTCTCCGTTGAGTTCTGGCTACCCTACTCACCTTTATATTATACTAAACTTTGTAAAATTTTATAAAATTGAATAAAACATTTTGAAGTCGAGAAATGAACTAAGTATTTTTGAATAAAATGTTATGTTTTATCCCAAATCTCTAGGGAATTCGTGAAATATGAACTTTAAAGTGACCGTGTGCCAGGAAACTGCATTCGGCGCCACATTTTTGGTTATAACAGTTTATTGAATTAAAATTTTAGAAGTATTCTTCTTTATATGTGATCCGCATTCAAGAACCTCTAACACAAGCTATACATACCATGGGTCTAGGGGGCGTTATGTAGACAACTGTTCTTATTCCCACTGACTGACTTTATTATTTATTATTATTTTTGGATAATCCGATAGATATTCTTTTAGTCTAGGACACCTCTCCTGATTGTAAGCTAATGGCACAGTCTCAGGAAAGAGGGTCACCATTGCAAACACGTACATTGTTACTATGGTGGCGCTGAGCTTTACAGTCTCATCAGGTGTTATTTTAGTAATAGGAAGGAAACATGTGAGCTGGTTAGGAATTCCAAGACTTAATGGTGCGGTAGAAGAAAGACTTACCGAACCGCTTGGTTCTTGATAGAATATTCTGCACTGCGGGTGACAGTTTAGCCCTACACATGTTGTCCTGTGTAGGAAAGGAGAGGGTGGGACTAATTAGAAGAGCTCATCAGAGGTTTTATGTTGACATTAGCACAGAGATAAATTTAGCACATGTTAGGATCTTTTCATCCCGAATTATTTCCTTAAGCACTTACTCAGTAGCAAACGACTAAGAGATTAACATTAGCATCATTTCTACTATGTAAGAGATACATCAACTGAATCTGAATTATTCATTGCATCATTGCAGCCGTGAGAGATTCGCAAATGTCAAAAAGAGGAGCATTAATGCTACGTTGGATTTCTAGAAGACATTTCATGAAATTCAGTTGTAAACATTGTATGAAACAAACAACAATCTATCATACCAATATAGAAATAATAAAGGACAAAGCAATCTTATACATTATTGATAACATACTTGTACTTCTCCACGATATTTATTATTGTACCTAACCGATTTCGCCTTGTGGTATTCTCAAAGATTTACTTTATTGATAGTTATCTATACTATTATATAATTGTAAAAAGTTTGTGTTTGTCCGCGATGGACGCAAAAACACGGTTTTTTGTTTGAAGGGGTTTGATCCAACTTAAAATCTTACATTTGTTTGATTGCAATCGGTTAAGTAGATATTACTAATCACCAGAGTCATGATTAAATAGAATGAATAATATAGATTTTAAATGGTACAAATGGCACTTAGGTCGCGATAACCGACAGCCACGTGGGCGGGGCCGCGGGCATAGGCTAGTATGACAATATATATAGTTGTATTGGGTTTACAATTTTGAGTCTTGTTTTCATAAAATACAGAAGCGTTGCCATGGCTATTATTATACCGAGGTCATAAAACAGGATAATAATTGATACAACACGCTAGCAAATTTAAACATTATGTGTAAACACCGATCATTTTCGCTCACATAGAAACTCATGCCTTAGCCTTATACTGTCGGTATTAAATAGCGCATACCATACCCAGCTAATCTCCAACAGCGTTATACTGGAACAAACGGGAATTTCCAGTGGAATTCTCAAACTTTGTCATGTCATGCATGTTATGTATTATACGCTTGTCTAAACAGTTTATTTTGCATATTAACGACATTTTGATGGAATTACAGGGTAAATGCTATAATAGTACCTGATATGGCTTTCAGTCAGAAATTCATTCTAGTCTTAACTTGGTTTTGATGAATGAAATGGGTAGTAGTTTATATTAACATACGGCAACACAATGTTTTTGACCGTATAATACGAGTATTAGGTTAATCAATATTTAACTTTGGTACGTTTTAATGCCGAAGAAAGGAGGGTAATAGTTTTAGTTTTATCAAGAAAATATTTGAACAATTTTGATAACTTAGTTATTAGCTGTCATACTATGCAAAGGTGGAACTTTACCAGCGAAATATTTGCCTTAATATTGATAAATAAAGCCTATAATCACGAACATAATTTTAACAACAAAACAAACTAATTAGCTAAACGATAAAGATAAATTACCCGTGATAATTACTTTATTAACAATTAAATAAGAGCACGCAGCACGGACGGAAGTAATAACCGGCAGTGTTTTAACAAAATGTTAAGGAATGCAAGCTGTTAAACGAACCAGGGGCACAGTCACTCAGTTAATCATAGTCTTAACGAGAGTAATCGGTGGAAATCTATTGATTAATTTTGAATAAATGACTACCTTATGTGGAAGCTCGACGGTGGATGAGGAGATTGAACGAAGCAAACGAGCATGATTCGCCACTTAGTGACGTCGATCTCTCGATTCTTAAGGTAAAGTTGCGAAGTGTTTATGGAACTTTGAATCATCTGAATAGAGAAACGGGTCATTCCCGTACAGGTCAGTATCCTTAGATCCTTGTGCAAAGGTTTTCTATAATAATTCAGTGCAGAATACTGCAAAGCAGCCGCGGTAGCCTTTTTTTTTTTTTTTTTTTTTTTTTATCGTGCGCAAAATCCCCACGGATACCACCTCCACCAAAACCGTTGGAGGTGATTATGTCGGACTCGAACCGACCAAAACGCACGCCGTCCATGGGTCCTCAATTGCCGGAGGTGAGATTATACAAGACATATCTCTCGCACCCCGGCAGACCCGGGGACATCTCTGTTGAGATGACCCTCTTACCCAAATGTGGGGACCATGGTGTCCCCATCTAGTCCCTGGGTATGGTGTGGCATTGTGTGCCATCGCCGTGGCCTGCTTCTGCTAGGGTGACAGGCGGCTCCACCCGTCACCCCCAGGCCCGCGCTCATGGGGGACGGAGGTCATTCTGCGACCTCCGACGTCCGAGTCGCCTCCGCTCATCACGGGCAGTGCGGGCCCGGAGTCTTCTCCGGACCCGCTCCGCCTCCTCCTTTTCGAGCATAACTTGCTCGCAGAAGGAGGCGGCGGCTGCCCAAGCACTCGCGCATCGTACCATCGCCGTGAGCAAGGTGGCGAGCGAGACAACTCCCACCCCTAGGGCTGTCACTAGGACCCGCCTTGGCATCTCCCACGCCGGGCACTGGGTCAACGTGTGCAGCCCTGAGTCCTCGCTCGCATCACAGTGATGGCACTCGGACGTTGGCTCCTTCTGAATCCGACGCAGGTAATCCCCGAAGCACCCGTGCCCGGTGATTACCTGAGTCAGCCGGTACGAGAGGCTACCATGTGGCCTCTCTAGCCAGTCCCCCATGATGGGTCTTACCGCCGCTAATACAGCGTGCCCTGCGCGTGATTGCCCAAGTCGTCGTTCCCACTCGGATACCATGTCCCCGTGGAGCTGGGACTTCACGGCCCGGAGCTCACTAGGCTCGGGTTCATGTCCCCGCTCCCGCGCCTCCTTTCGATACCGATATAGCACCGAAAGGGCTCTCGCATCCAGGATCCATGGTATCGATCCGGCGAGGAGACTCGCTGCGTCGAAGGATATCGTACGGTATCCCCTGATGACCCTGATGGCCATCGTGCGCTGCGGGGCGTGCAGTTTCTGCACGTGTCTGGCCTTCAGGGTCTCCGCCCATACTGGGCACCCATATAGGGCCATGGACCGTACGATTCCCGCGTAGAGTCTCCTACAGGAGTCATCCGGCCCCCTCATGTTGGGCAGCAGCCGTGCCAGAGCATTAGCTGTGCTCTTCAATTTGGGGGCCAGACTTCGGAGGTGCTCCCCGAAGTCCCACCGGCCGTCCAACACGAGCCCCAGATACTTCATCTGGGGCTTGATGCCGATGGGGATGTCTCCTACTGTAAGGCTGGATCCCTCTGGTGGCGCGCGCCGAGGCCCATGAAAGAACATGGCCTCGGTTTTATGTAGAGCCACCTCGAGACCCAACCGCCGGATCCTTTCCACGACTTGGGCAACCGCGGTCGTGGCCCTTAAGGCAGCTTCGCGATGTGTAGCACCGCTCGCCGTCACTAATGTGTCATCCGCATAACACGTGACGGCGGCACCGTCCTCGAGCTCACCGCGAAGCGCCCAGTCGTATCCGATGTTCCACAGGAGTGGCCCCAAGACCGATCCCTGTGGAACACCGCACGACATCTCTCGCCGACCGAGACCGGTCGCAGTTGGGTAGATGACAGCTCTCTCTGTCAAGTACGCCCCGACTATGCGGCGAAGGTAGAGAGGCACTTCGTGATACACGAGCGCCTCCCTAATACAACTCCAGGGCAAGGTGTTAAACGCATTGGCGATGTCCAAGGACACCGCCAACATCACCTCGCCCCGAGCAACCGGCCGCGGTAGCCTAGTGGTATGAGTAATGGACTGGTGAGACGATGTCTCGGGTTCGATCCCAGGTTACCATGGCACACACCAATGACTTTTCGCTGTTTTCCGAAGTTATGTGCGTATTTATCCAAGCTTATAAGTGTCCGGTTAATGGCAATAGGCTCACCACTTATTACATTGGGACCTTTGCCTACCCCTTCGAGGATACAGGCGTGAGTTTTTTTTATGTTTTAGAATACTGCCGTCATCTGCACGCAGTCATTCCAAATTTAAAGATTTAGTCTTATTTTGTAATTCGGTATTAATATGTTGATGATGGTTGGGACTGCTTACCTTCAACAAAAATGATTATGATGATGATTTATTATAACTAACTGATGTCCAAGTATTTTATATAATTTTAATGTCAATTCAAGGTCAATATTTTGATAAAAGAACTAGCTAAAAAGCTAAACTAACTTAAAAGTGTCGACTAATAAGCACAGGCATGTTTACGTTACAGTTGATCAACCCATTTAAGTAGCTATTTCATACAACCACACAATTACATAAACTAACCTTGTAGCTGAATACGCTTCCAGAACTATGTTGAGATTGTTTTGAAAATACAACACGCTGGGCATTTCCCAGGTGTACTAGCATATATCTCTAGTTTGTGCTTGATAGCTTTGATAGCTTCATTTGAATGCATGTAATTACTTCAAAGTGCTTGAGTTACTGTTTAAACTCGCACTCAATAAATAAATTCATTTACATTTTGTAGGTCACAAAGCGTAATTGCGATACTCAGAAGCTACATTACCACTTAGTGCTAGGTTTGCAAGGCAACAAACAAAAGAACTATGCAATAAACAGCTACTCTTTTTAATTGACTTCAAAATAAGAGGAGGTTAAATATCGGAGCCAAATTAGAATTCATCGATATGAACCCTGTCCCTTGTCCCTCGATTTCTCTGTCATTTGTAATCCGAGAAACGCCCTACAGTCCCGGGTCCTTTAAGCGGGGCGTGAAAAAGCATCTAATGAGGCCGTCAATCTGAACGCCACCATTGTAGCACTTCACGTGTTTGTAATGGTGACCCTCATTCCTAAGACATTGCCTTGAGGTTACCATCAGGCGGGGTGAAGTCAAATTCACGTGTCTTAAATAAAAAAGAAACCGATACTAAGAATTCCTTTTTTGATCATTGTGTAAAATGTTAAAGTCAGGTCCGTACACTAAAATTTCTTAGGTGGCAGACCAGCACACGACCCACTTGAAGGAAATGGTCACTGTGGCCATTGGACGTTAGCAATACCAGAGGCGTCACACTCGTGGTGCCGACCCTAAAGGCACTAAAGTGCAGCTAAGTAAAGCCCTGAAGTGCTACTGATATCTATAGTCAAGATTGAAAGCTTACACAAATCTATTTCGATCCTGAAATGGATTCCCTAGGTAAAACTATAGAAACTGTGTATAACCCAGTATTGCTAACAAAAAGCATCGCAAAAAACAGCGATTTTGTTCTACTCACTGCCAATGTGTGTATGTCATATTATGTATACTGGATATATGTATATGCATTAAAGAAGTAACTATATTTTACGCAGCGTAGCCAGCACCTAAAGCATAATGCCGTCGAATACCTGACACCGTGCTCTCACTGGAAATTACATACAATTAAGCTCAATAACACTTTGGTTATCGTACAAATGGAATTCAGGATGTCATACATAGCGGTTGCTATCGTTATATTAAAGTTAAAACTCCACATGCTCATTAAATTTCATCTGTGGCCGGTTTTCGAATTAGCACATAAATTGGGAACACCGAGTACGTCACCACAGAAAAAGTATTATGGCATAGTATAATTATGGTGCTTAAGCAGTTTATATACAAAAAAAAAATACTGTGATAATCCTCGCTCACTTATGAAAACTCCACATAGGACAAAGAATCGACGAACTAACGCAAAAGAGAGGGATGCCTTGATAAACTTCAATCTGAGAGCACGAACGTAAAATCTGCATTTTTGCTTTTATTAGTAAAATTATTAATGAATTCTTAAAATCTAATCTTACAGGCGGTTAATAAAATGATGGCCGCGATGAAGCAGTTTGGTAGTATAAAAGATCAAAGTCGTTTTTCAGCCAGCGCCATTTTTTCGTGCCTTTTATTCTATATCATGTATTTATTTTTACATTTTATGTCATGCTTATGAGATAAAGGGCTCCATTATTTGTTGATTATGCATTCAAAAAGACCATTAATCACCTAACTAAACAAACCTACTAATGATAAATATCTTTACTTTTTGTTACATTGTCAAAGCGGTGAAAAATGTAATATCTGATTTAATATATAAATAGTGCCATAAATAAGTTTTACAACGTAATAAACATCAAATAATATGAAATACTTCGGATAACGTTGTGGTGTAAACTCCTTTTACGAGATGAAACATAGTAGATAAATGCTTGAATGGTTCAGTGGGTACAATGATGACTGTTGGATGTAAAATGATGAGTAAAAATCACGAGTTAGGAAAAACACCTCGCAATATGCTCCACTTGCATTACAAATTTTTGTATATCATAACCATAGTGCAGCTGTTAATATACAAGTTCATTTTACATTTAATACCCTCACCGATGAACGTTTCGTTAGCTATGTAAATAAAGCAAAATGAAACAATGCTACCTGCACGGATACTATTCATGAATTTTACTTGACAATACATTTCAGCTTTTGTGGAACAAAAGATGAAAATTAAACCGCCATTGTGATTTTGACTTTTGACTCAAGACTTAGCAAGGAATTCTAATGAAGAGGAGATTAATGATTGCTTCAAAAGTGTTTACAACACCAATATTAGAAGTCCAATCAGATTACTACTCTAATTTATTTGATTTGTTTTGAAATCTGCTTGTTGTTCAGTAAATGTTTAACAGCCTTTATAATCATGAAAGTTGTAACGAGAATTAAAAGGTTATACTATTATGTTTTCGACACGTTGAATGAATGAGTACCTACTGCTTGACTGACACATTAAGCACGTAAGACACGTTTAAAGGAGTAGGCAAGCTTCAGTGAGATTCTCTAAGCATAGTCAAGCTCGTCGACGAACTCGATAACGAGCATGCCTATAACTGACGCTAACAGTCTAGAAGTGCTGGAATGAAATTTTGTAAGCATACTGCGTCGAGGTCTACTAAGAATTCTACGTAGAGCAAAACCTAGAACTGCTGTGCAATTCATCATCATCATCGTTTCAGCCACAAGACGTCCAATGCTGAACATTTATGCCTACCCAATCGACCTCCAATCCGACCGGTGCAATTCACTAAGCATCAATTCTAGGTGTAGTACGTCGAATTTGTTCTTTTTCTACGCTCGGACACATACAGAGGAGCTAAGTAAAGGTGGACTAGATCGCGAGCTTCTGCAAGGACACAAAAATGGTTAAGGGGGAGGCGTAACAGCTGAATGAACCAGACTCTCCCTAAGGTAAGAGATGGGGAAATGGATGAAGTGGATGGATCGTACGTCCGGCCTCCGGTGTCGCCTATTTGAAATAATAGTAATAATATGTCGTATTATTACTATGTATATGTATAAAGCTCACAAAACAATGTATGAGAAGTACTTGTAACCAGCAGGATAGGATAAAAGATTTTATGACAGTATAGAAAGTACGTAAAGTGTCTAAGTGTGTAAAGATTTTAATAGTTTCTTCGTTATTTATGTGCACATCATTCCCTGAACCTTTTTCCCAACTCAGTTGTGATCGGCTTTCCAGTCTAACTGTGATGCGGCTGAACTTCGATATTTTTTTTGAAGCGACTGCCATCTGACCTCCACAACCAATGGTCTAATGACCAATGGCGATATCGAAGTTCCAAGTTAGGCTGGTTGGACTTTTGAGGGCTCCAACTACCCGTAACGACTGCCATAAATGTTTGTATGGCAACCGGGACCGGCGGCTTAACGTGCTCTCCGAGGCACTTATAAACCTGCGATAAATACACACATAACTTCGAAAAGCATCGAAAAGTCATTGGTGTGTGCCATGGTAAACCTGGGATCGAACTCGAGACCTCGTCTCAGCAGTCCATTACCCATACCACTAGGCTATCGCGGCTTTTTTTTTTGCACTTTTTATGTGCACATACGCATAAGTAAATCTCTTCTTTCTAAATTCTATGATAATAATTAGTATTAAGTAGAAATGAATGGAACCGTTCATCAATGTACCCTTCTGTTACACATGAATATTGCAAGGGTTAAGATTTAGGTACAGCGTTGTAATTTACAATCTCGATAGAGTGGGATTGGAATTATATTGATTTAATGGAATGGAAATGAAATTTTTGATGTCTCATACCGATACGGCCGTTGAAATTTTGTTTTTGCTGTATTTTTTCTAATATTTCTATATTCAGAGGCTTATTAAAAATTTATTTTTAACAGCGACCGTCTTGAGGAAGCCGTGTGATTTTCTGTATGAATTTAAAACTGTCCGTGGACCGTCCAGAAAAGTGTTTTAATATTTTTTTAGAAAACATGTTAAACAGAGTAACGTTTGGAACATTACCCCTTTTTTGGAAACAAGTCCAAATCTTTGAGAATTGATTTGGTTCACCTAAGAGTCTAGAATATTTTTGAAACGAATATACGTATTTTATTCCTCATACTGCACCTCTGTAATGGTAATGGTCCAGACGTTACCGCGGTAGCCTAGTGGTATGGTAATGGACTGCAGAGACCCGGTCTCCGGTTCGATCTCAGGTTTTACTATGCCTGTAATGACTAAGATGGATGGAAATGACTAAGTCTATGTACAAAAAACAGGGGACATCGGTTGTGGCGCAGACGAATCATATTCTATCTAATACATTAATTATACCAACAACCACCAACTTTCTATAAACAGTATCTACTTTCATTACATAACTTGTAACTAAAACATCTTCGTCATAAGATAAACGATCCCTTAACCAACTAACAACCGTAATGTGTCTTGGATCGTAAGATCGCGTCAAGGATCTTATCTCTTGTGCTATCACGATTATAGGATTAACCCGACTGCTAATATTAATTTGTTTATTTAGGCTACCAACATTTTAATCTAAGGATTTAGTTCTACATACATGAAATATAGGTAGGATAAAGGATTTTATATAGCATGATTTGTTTGAAAAATTACGCAAGTTTTACCATGGCACACACCAATGACTTTTCGATGCTTATCGAAGTTATGTGTGTATTTATCGCAGGTTTATATGTGCCCGGTTAATGGTAATAGGCTCGCCGCCTATTACATTAGGACCGAAATGTGGGTGCTAGCACCTCTGCCTACTCCTTTGGGGATATAGACGTGAGTTTATGTTATGTGACTTTCATACGCTTGTATTTAACACCACTGTTGACGATTCTAGTAGACAGATAGAGAGAGGTTTTTGAAGACTCCTACGTATAACACTGATTAAAAAGACTTTTAAGAGTGGAATTTGAGCCACTTCCCAATCAGTGTCGTATGAAGCGACTATGGAATAGGGCTATTAAACATCTGATAGATATATATAGCCCAGGCTCAAGTCATCAATAGTTCCTGATATACCCCATATTACGTAGCCAATAATGATATTAATTCATCTCTACCTAATCCGAAGGGAAATTGGGGTGAGCGTATGCATCTATGAATAAATATTGTATTTGTTTGATGTCTATAAATACAAAAGCATTAGTTAAATTCAAGATAACTCGAGGCGTACAATAGTGTAGTCCGCGCTTAAGTTAACCGACCAATTTAATCCTATCTCAATCTCTGTATCACCTTTGAAATTAATTTCTCGGCTATTGCAATATGTAACACTATAAGTTCTGGAATTGAAATACGATAAAAAGTGTGCAGGAACAAGAGGGTGAATATAGTGGCAAGTCATGTTTCACAGAACAAGAAGTTCTCCAAGCATTTTATTACATCACTATATTTTTCGTATAAAATAGTTAAATGCATCTCGCAGTTTCCGCTCGCGTGCTTACTGGGGAAAAAGTAGTAAATAAAGATTATTTAGAATATAAACTACGTCTTGTCTAAACATACATTTTTAAATATTCCATCAATCTGCAGGTGTACCAATAAAACTATTGAATTATTCTAGCACAAGTATAAAAACTTCTGGTTTTTTTGTTGCTTTAAAAATTCAATTAATTGTAATTGGTATCTACGTTATAGGTAAACTACAAGTGGACTTCGAAGATTTTGATGATCAACAAACACCCTGATATGGTCTACCTAGGTCTTCATTATCACCGCCTTAAACCCCCCAAGTCCAACCCCCCCTCTAGGAGTCCGAGGTTCGCTTCCATTTTTCACTTCTCTTCTCTTGGACGATCTTGGGCATTCATGGTGGTGATAACATTGGTAACACACGTCACCCTCACGACATCCAGCTAGCACTTCTTGGCTCTACCACTCCTACCGAGAATTCCTCCTGAATATTGTGTATATTTAAACATAAGCTGGCGAAATGTGGGTGCTAGCACCTCTGCCTACCCCTTTGGGGATTAAGGTGTGAGTTTATGTATGTATGTATGTATGTATGTATGTATGTATGAACAGTACCCGCTATTTTTACAGTTATAGCATCAAATAGCAACAACCACTCAGTTCGGTTTATTTATTCAGTTCGCTTTATTGGATACGTAATTGACAAGCTTTTTTACTCAATACCATTTTCAGTTTGCGTAACAATTTTATGAATGCAAAAATATTTCAATATGGCCGTTTCAATGTAAGAGGTGAAACCATTTATTTAGCATATTTGTATATTTTTTCTAATTCTCTTTTAATTTAGACGGATAGAAGCTCTCTAATATTTGTAGCTTACTTGTAGCTATTTTAATATGAACCCATATTCTAATTTATTTCTTACATTACTTTTACCGCGATAGCATAGTGGTATGGACTGCTGAGACGAAGTCTGGGGTTCGATCCCAGGTTTTACCATGGCACACACCAATGACTTTATACTTTTCGAAGTTATGTGTGTATTTATCGCAGGCTTATAAGTGCCCGGTTAATAGCAATAGTCTCGCCACCAATAACCTAAACACAAACTGGCAAAATGTGGGTGCCAGCACCTCTGCTTACCCCTGCGGGGTTATAGGCGTGAATTTATGTTATAATTATGTTTATGATCACTCTATAAAGAAAATATGTTCACTTCAGCAAACAATAACAGTTATTATGTAACAGCACATTTAAAGACGTGTACACCATCACAACTCCTAACGCTTCTACAGCGTAATATATATCTAACTTACTGAAACAACAAATGTTCGTAAAGGTATAATTCCGAAGCCGACCACAGACTGTAGCGGCATCCGCAGCGCATGCCGTGAAATTGGCTTGTATATGATAATATTATTCATTGTTTTATTTAATTGCGACTACTGAGTGGTGTTGTTAACAATATTATGCATTACTTGTGGAAGAATTAAAATGTGCGATTAGATATAATGATACGCTTTTATTTCTATTGATCATTTTATGCGGACAGGTGAGGTTAGTCCATATTACTTATTAAGCTTCGATACAGGTGAAGAAGTTGCAATGAATTGAAACAATGAACAGTATTGTATTATTCAAGTCTACTTCACTTCTACTCCACGGTAAGCGCTGTGTCAACTGCTGCGGTTAGCAGTCGGCTTTGGAATCATACCTTTAGACTGTGTACCTAGTATGTAATCTCATAAATAACATACTCTTAAATCAACAAAAGTGGCAAGTAATAAGTTGGGCAATTAAAGCAAGTTCCCTGGATGAACAATTTGCACGTAGGCCATATTTTTATTTGGCATTTGGTCCCATTAATATGCATAAGGAAGGACCGGAATCTGTGAGACAAAGAGCAGGGCATACGTGATGTGGAAATAAATTTGTCAAGCAAAAAAAATGTTTTGTACTTATTGCTGTTATGTTGTTTACAATTATTTTTTTAAGGTTGTTGACAGTTTAATTATTGTTGTTGTTTACAACTAAAGTATTATTTTTATACAATAGTGTTTCATTTTTATGAAATATCTTCGTTGGTTAATATCAATTTTACTTAATGTTTTACACGTACGAGTATGTATTTTGCATTTTTTCGTTGTATGCTCAGCTCGTTAGATCATTAGTTTCGATTCAACTACGAAATCCTACCCAAGACATACATACAACATCACTCGATCAACAGTCAGTCAATTTCAATCCAGTAGAAACACACCTTTAAATATGTTGTACAATTTGTACTTGTATTTCAACGTTTACTTTAGGTAATATGTGAAAATATTTTGTTGTTTTCTTTTAATTTTGCTTTGGCTTTGTCAGTATTATATTTTTATGTTTACTCCCGCCTCTGCAGTTGTCTTCATGTGCGTAACAAGGTGAGCTCAAATGAGTTCAATATGCTTCCAGCACATATGATAGTGATAAAGGAAAATAAAACATAAATAGAGGGCAACTTGAACAGAACAACAGGGCAAATATAACATAAATCCTAAGACAGAACACGTTGAAATATAAATCCGTCTTTTTATATTTAATAATTTACCGTAAAGCATCAGCGAAATAAAAACCAAATCCTGAAAATAAAGCAAAATCATCAACTTAATTGAAGTAGATTTTGTGGCAAGCCGTAAAACAATTAGAAAAACACTTCTAGCGAAAACAACTTTTCGCAGATTTAAGCCTTTTTCACTTGGTCGATTTACATTGAATCTTTTTCTGGCGGTGAGTAATTGCTTACTTTTACCGCAGCGTTATTTTCAAGTTAAATATTACGAAATCCATTTGCCTAATGGACATACTTCAAGAAAATATTTCGTTGTTTATGACAATGCGGATCAACAATAATAATAAAACTATTAGTCTTCTTTCGAATAAGTGGTAATAGTTAAATTAGCTAGATGCAGCTAGACTGGGCAATGGGCATGCAGGATTGCAGATATGCCCTTCAGTCACAACCACCACAATGACTAAGGCTGAAATTGAAAAGTGTATAACTTTTTCAACCCCAGAGATGGATGAAATTTGTTATCTGGGTTACCTGGTCATTGATTCGGTAATTGGTTGTCGGTCAAGCAAGACTTTTAAGACTTTCCCTTGCAACGTGCTCTTACAGTGATCAGACAAAAGACAAAACATTTTGTGTACAAAACTTGTGTCTTGATCACTCTCTTGTATGGAGCGAAAACGATAGTTCGGTTCAAGTTACATAAAAATCATCGATAACGTTTATCTTTTGTTCAAAACTTATCATTTTATCAACAAAACACAAAAGTGAAGGAAACAGTATAAAATGAGCATAAGAAAAGTTCAGAACCTTCAGTTCAGAAAATAATAAATGCAGTAACGAAAGAATTCTATTCAACAGGAACTGGACTCAATTCCCGTCTCAAAAAATACATAGTAACTTAGTTAGAATCAAATTGAAATGCCTAGCCTCATAAAAGATAACGATGATATAAGCAGCGTATATCTTACTCCATATTATATTATGAATACTGCATCCAGCAAAGTATTAAAAGTATTATCTTTTGAAGTCAGGGTGAGAATTATAAAATTTATTAAGATAAATTTTCATAGCACATCAATTAATTTGGAACTTACATGCTGTAATGATAGTTTATGTAAATAGGTGTCAAAATGTACCATATTGATGAACTTAAATAGACTAAAATAAATGTTAAACATGAACCTTATTTTGACATTTTGCCAAATCACCATTGACTTAACGTGCTTTGCAAAGTGTCAAACATGGCGAAGGTAAAAAGCTTTAAACATCTTGAAGAAGGTTGTGCAATGTTATGAACAATGCTATCTAATATGAACTAAAACTTTTTCCACCACGTTTTCTTTTCATTATTTTCAAATCAAACAAATTTACGTTATGTATGATTTACGTTTTCTCATCCAATTTGAATATGGTTAAACCACCAACAGTGCAATTTTTCCATTGCGTCAGTAAGAAACATAGTAGGAACAAAGTTCTTGACCTAGATTTGATTATTACTATTTCTTCAAACGAAATTGCTGCTGTCGTCGCAGTTCATTCATTCAACAATTTAAATTAACACCTACAATATTCCTTCAATTCTCTCCTAAATTAAAATAACGCTATACTATCAAACAGATTGAAGTCATTAGTTTTAATTTACGCAGCAGTTTATTAAAGATTTTATGCAGTATTGCTAGTGATAAGTAAAGGGAAATCATATCCCAACATTACGCCTGTTTGAATTACCTAATCTAGTGTATTGTAATTATATTTTAGTGCGCAAACTCTGTTATCAAAATGACAATAGATTTGTTTTCGAATTTCATCATGAAATACATTATGAGTAGACTGTTTATACTGTTGATTGATGGCAGTTGGTGAAACTTATTGTTATAAATTATGGATAAAACACTTGTACTTCTCCACGATATTTACTATTTTACCTAACCGGTTTCACCTTGCGTCATTTTCAAAGGTTTACATTGATAGTTTTGAACATTCCGATTCCTAGACATTACGGTATTTAACCATCTTTCATATGTGGGTAGTATTAAAATTAAAAATACCAAAAAGCTATTTCCTCAAGATTTTTATTTATCCATTTTTACTTAGGTACCCTAAAGATTATGAATGGCTGAAATATGTATAAGAAATCTGAAAATTATAATATCGACTGAAATTGTACATATTATAATCCAAGTAAAAGATTATCTGTAAAACACACAAAAAGTTGTCCCATATGGTAACTGAACATTCGACAGTGCTGTACTTAGGAAACATCTTTTTATCGTTGCGCCATTGATACATTGTATAAAACATGATGTTATTCAAGAATATCAAACGAATAGATATTTACAGAATTCTAGCATCGCATTCCAGACGATAAATATTTGTTATACGACGTCAGACGATGAAATATGGAATTTGCTCACATGAACATGTAAATTTCCAGCCCATTATATTCTGAATTAAATATAATGAGTTGGGTAACAGCTGTTGAAAATTTTAGAACATAATAATCGCACAATTATTTGCCATACATTGCTAATCATTTGTTTAATAATATTCAGAGAACTCAAGTAGAAATATTCGAACTTATAGGATTTTTTACTGAGAACTGCAAACTATGAATACATACATTTAATTAATGAATGTTTGTCACTCAATTATGCCAGAACAGATGAACGGATCTGGGTGAAATTAGTAACAAAGACGGATTTACAAACTGGAATGGCCTTTAGGTTTTTTTTATATCCCGGGAGCGGATATGAGTGAGTTTTGGGTACGGAAGTGGTATTTAATGCGAACGGAACTGTATCCTGAATCTATTCATGTGTATATCAAAAGAACAACAATTAAACAACAGTAACTATCGCACTCATTCCTCTCACGTAAAAATATAATATACCTAAAAGAAAATTGAACAGGTAAAATAACTAAGAAAAATTTCAGACATTAAAAGTAAAAAGACACTGCAAAATTATTCATTCATCATTATCATAACATAATATATGAGAGAAATATAAAGTTTTGAAATAACTTTCTTTGCCAAAAAATTAAACTTGGATAAAATTTTGAAGAACATAACTTTGAAAATAGAAATAGAAAATAGAAACAGAAATAAATGACACACTTGTACTTCTCCACGAACCGGTTAGGTTAAATAATAACTATATTGTACTAAAATAAGTGTGTTCTAAATATGTATGACAAGAAGTTCCACCAAGTGCCTTTAGTAAAAATAGCCAGAAACAGTAGGACCACTAATTTCTCACTTCCTGGAAAATAGAACGAACTAGCTTGTTTAATAACTTGTTTAAGAATTATTCAGTACACTTTGACATATTACATTTCTTACATACACGAAGCTATTGTTAGTGATAAATAATACAAACAGTACAAATATAGATACAATCAACAAGAGACATACTTACATCCTAATTATTACTATAAGTTCAGAACAGAAATGTATCAAAACTCAGGAGTGCCAGGAAACGTATAGAGCCACAAAGAATGCAAATGTGACGGTGAAATGAACTTCCAATAAGTGTAATAAATTTCAAACCGACTTTTATCACTTGCTTTGCACAAATTACGGGCAACTTTGTAAAGTCTTCGATAAGAATGTTCGCGGTATATCAAATGACAGATAGACGTGATTAAATGATTAAATTTTTAATTCCACACTGTGTGTCGTATTAAAACTGTGACTACCAATTTTATAGTTAACTGTACATATATCGAATTGCTTAGTTTGTTTCTGCTTATTCGAATTGTAAGCACACTATCTACATTTCTGTTTTTATTTTTCTCATCAACTAACATTTTTCTATTTATGGTTCATTCCATCAGATAATCGTCTAGGAAATATTATAAATTATAATTTCAAACCTATAATATATTTACGTCTAAGCTGAACTAGATAGTGATAAGATCTTCAAATTCATACTTCTTTATAAACAAATTCGTGTGTCATCCCATCTCAGCATGGAGGGTGTCGTAAGAGGCGACAAATGAAAAAATACGAACT
Organism: Pelosia muscerda; assembly: GCA_963691645.1. Lineage (NCBI taxonomy): Eukaryota > Metazoa > Arthropoda > Insecta > Lepidoptera > Erebidae > Pelosia > Pelosia muscerda. Next base: position 10,482,607 of record OY829114.1, on the reverse strand, counting down.
ATACCACTGCGAGAGAAGAAAGCTAGCGTGGAAACCGTAGGCCTTCCGACGCGACGTCGGGAAAGGCTTACTCCCAGCACTGCTCTAAGCTAATTAATTGAACTACTAATACACGTAAACACACCCAATTTAATGTCAATGGATATTATATTTATTTATGTAAGGTGTTCATAATATCTGAAGTCTGGCATACTGGTCGACATGCAACATATACCCACCCATTTAAATAACTCACAAACCATTATTTCTAAGAGAGTTCCAACCAATTAATCATCACAATCTGTTAACTTCATCAATGATATTATTACAATCCTATAAAAGTCAGCTAAGAAAAAAAATACAACTAGGCGTTTTTGTGAAAAAAAAATCGTTCGTAACAAACGTTGTGCTGAGCCGCAAGTTAATTGGAGCTTATTATGGTAATCTTGATCATGGTAACGATAGCGAGGTTTGGCTCAGTTAATTAATTTGTTTGGACTCCAATTTGCACAGTTGAGAATTTATGAAGCATTTAATGCAACGGTATTAGAACGAGTACGCTGGGAATTCACTATTTGTTTATACAGAATGTTAGGAAAACCGCGACCAGCCGAGGTAGCCTAGTGGTATGGGTAATGGACTGCTGAGACGAGGTCTCGGGTTCGATCCCAGGTTATACCATGGCACACACCAATCAATGACTTTTCGATGCTTTTCGAAGTTATGTGTGTATTTATTGCAGGTTTTGAGTGCCCGGTTAATGGCAATAGGCTCGCCACCTAGCCTTAACCTTAATTACATTGGGCCCTAAAACATAAACTGGTGAAATGTGGGTGCTAGCACCTTTGCCTACCCCTTTCGGGATATAGGCGTGAGTTTAAGTTATTTTTATGTTGGAAAAAAAGTTCCCGGAGCCGAAGACGCATCGTATTTTCTATGCCGCGTTTTATGCAGCGTAATTGTGGCCTTCGGCTTCGGGAGCGTTTCCCTAACACTGAAATGATTTGCATAGCTCTAAAACGATATTGTTTGAGTTGCTATCAGTGACTTCGCTTGGAATATTGGTTCCGTGTCCATGATATATAGGAACCTTATCTCTGAATAGTACAAAATGTATGCTGGCTGATAATCCAGATGCTTTAAGATCTTGCTTTAAAGATATTCGACAGGTCACGTTTTCGCCCATAGGTTAGGATATCTTTTCCTATGTACAAATCAATTGTCTATATTTTAAAACCATAGATTACTATTAATATAATGTCTTTGTTTTATATATAAAAGCATTAATAAGATCATAAACACACTTTTCCTGTCAGTTCACGTTATAACTTGAGACCTTTGGCCTTTCAACCTTATTTAAGTACTTATTGTAGGCTATGAGTTAGCTGGCTTGCGTGATTATGGTGACGTTACCATTCAAACTTATAATAACCTGTCAAAACCATCAAGTGTACGGAAATGACTGGCACTCTAAGCTGCCAGTAATTTTGTAAAAGGAAAACGACGTTTTATAGAATTGATATCACTTGAATTACTTTTGTTTGAAGTTAGAAGCTGGCATTAATCTAATATCTGACGTACAATTTTTGTTTAATTTCTCCATGTGCAGGGCGAGGGAAAATGTCGATATCTCATTATATAAAAAAGCCACTTTGATACCGGACAAGCACACCTAATAAAAAGTGGTCACTGAGCCTATGGACGTTCGCAGCGTTACACTTGCGCTGCGCAGCCTATAAAAATCTACCAATGCACTCTTGAAGAAATCTTCTTAAGTCGCTTGGAAAAACCACAGCACCTCCACCATCTTTTTTCAGTGATTTCCTTGGTGGAAGGAATATGACGTTTTTTAAAAGCCGACCATTCTGAATAATTGGCTTTATCAAAGTTCTTTCCGAGGCCTGACCAGACTAGTGCAAATATCCATATTCATGCTTACAAATATTTACACTGAGCCGGGATCGAACCCGCGCCTCATGTGTAGCAGTCGCGTTCACTACCGGTTTTTGTCGTCCGTCTAGTTTACCCGTTTGCTAGTAGATAAATTACCGGTAGAATGGGAAAGGACCCTTATTATCATAAGAAGGTAATAAAAAGAAAAAGCAGTACTTTTTCAGTAATGTTTTCTTTTTATAAATCCTCGTAATACAACTATTTCAGTTGTATTATGAGTACTTAGGTATATTGTAATATGTATATTGTACATGTGTATTTTGAAGCCTAAGTAGTACAAACTATAAGCTCAGCATATCCTAGAATATTATTTCTATAATCCACCAGTCCTTCTGGAGGCTAGTTCTTACAAAGGAAAGTTCCTACATTACTACGTACTACAGTTAAAAAAACCATGTAAGCTCCTTATCTCAACGCAAGTTGTTATAATCTCCTTTAGAAATTGGGTCACCATCTACAGCTAGTAATCCTCGGAGGACGGACTGTTTATTTATTGTATTACTTGACCATAACGCGGTGAACTCGTAATTAAGCTGTTGGGAGTTCGAAAACTGGGTTGGGATAATAATATATCACCGACGTGACGTCACTAACCCATAGAACTTAGCTTAATACGAAGTGCTAACGAGAATACTAGTCATTCAGAATATCAGTAATTACTACTAGTACTGTAGTAATCGTAGGTATTTCTTTTTTAAATGTAAATTCCATTCGGCGCTTTGTGTAGTTTTCATACAAAATTTTGTTGGTAGGAAATTTCGAACTCGCATTATTACCTAACATCACACTCACACTTCGTTAGTCAATTGGATATATTATTAATTGATAAGTGATATTGTTAGTAAGTTCTATATATATGGCCAGTAAGTAAGTATTTGACAAAATTAAATGGTGATAATTCACATGTGACACCAAAAAAAGTTTTGAGTTCAAAGAGAAATGTTAACTGTTTTTTGAACAATTCGAACCCTTTTTTGAAGTAAATATATGCTACTCTTTTAAACAGATTGTTGTAACTTTAGGTCAGCAGGTTCGTAGTGCCACATTGTTTTTAAATTGAACCTTTCTCAGAATCTTAACAGATTTAAAACATCAAAGCTGTTTTGTAAATAAGTTTGTGATAGAAAAAGGCACAATCAGAAACTAAATAAAGTTGAATTAAAAATATTTGAATAGAATAACTATTTGTTTGAACAAGGGAAATGGAATGTGTACCCAATACACAGATTTAATCTGAAGAGTAAATCTATATAATATGATATGTGTTTTGTAATCGCAACTCGGTATGTGGACCACTTACTGCGTGGTTTTGCCGCCCTACTTTAGTTGAAAGAAATCTATTAAATCTTTCACAATGACCGAGTCTCTATATAAAAAGATTCAGGTCGGTATTAGAGCAAGTATATTAAGATACTCAGTTTGCTATTCTTTTAAATATTGCTTAAACTTAAGAACAAAAAAGATAATTTAAACGCTATAATAAAATTTAGAAAATTTTAATAACAATACAGAATTTGGCTGTTACATATATTTTAACCAAGTGGTTTGGTGAGTCTTTCCTTTATCATTAAGTTATCTAACAGCTCACGTGTTTCCTTCTTCCTACAGTCTCGGGTTCTTTAAGCGGTGTGTAAAAAGCATCTTATGAGGCAGTCAAGCTGAGCGTCACCATTGTAACACTGCACGTGTTGTAATGGTGACGGTGGTCATCAGGTGAGGTAAAGTCAAATTGACGTGTCCTATATAAAGCCATCGCTATCCCAGTACATTCAACCGACTTTGTACTACAGAAAAAGTTCTAAAAGGTCAAAGTCAAACTATCTTAGAAGCCAGGTTTCGTAATATCTTAGGGTAAGTCAGTGTTTTGCTTTTATTTGAAAAGTTTATCTTTTTAAATGAAATGTTCGGTTATATTTTTCCCAGACACTTCTTGTTTAAGAGTTGCCATTTCGAAGGGAAATTTCTAAATTATGAAGAGGTCTTTCATTTTCATCTAAGAAATTAACTACATACTTGGACTTTGACTGGTATAATATTTTACCATGAATTGTTTTACAACATTTTTGTGACCGTTTTCACTTACCATTTTACCACTTTCAAGACAGAACGACAGAATAGTTCATTTAGCGTTATCAACTCACTAAACTTACTTTATTAATCTTTATAATTATTTAAGTTATAACTCCTTTACTATCTCTCAAAGTTTGTGTCTTTTCAATCTAATTTATAGTGATTACGTGAATACTGATATTATAAATTATTTGATATTATATGTCACAGGTTCAAATTAATGAACCTACAGAATAGCATTACCATAATGACTTCTGAGTCCTGCTGAAAGTCAAGTGTGATCATAAAGGGTAATCAATCATGTCTCGGTCTCATTTCACTTAATTACGTAATAAACTTATATGAGAAGGTATACCTTACAAAAAAATTACACTGCATCTATTTTATTTTAGAAGTTTATTGAGAAAAAGTATCATACGATCAAGAACGATAGCAGTTCGTTAAAATTCTTCTTATTTATAACTTTTATAAGCTACAAAAGCGTTCTATAGGTACAATAAATAACAAATAAATATAGGTAGTCAATTTTAGGAACCACCCATCCAATCATTATTTATAACTTACTTCTCAAAATTCTTATATTATTAAGTTTTTATTTGAATATAATCCAGTAGAACAATGAAATATATGCTGTAAGACGATCGATTGAGGTCGTTCAGATGTCATTAATCGAACTCTAACGATGATTGCACGGTACTGCAATATTGCATATTACACAGTAGTGGATAATTAAACTGTATTTATAGTCTGGTCAATATTTAACCTACAATGAAACATATCATGTGCGTTCACTGATCGACGAATTGATTGTGTATAATTAAAGACGTGGGTTCACTTGATGAATGTATTAAAACAGGTATATACTTATTGTTATCATCTTTAAGAATAAATTCCCAAGTCGTGACGCATGAACATGGTGACTTTATTGTTTCAAATATATTTTGATTCTAGTACGATATGATTCTAACCATTATACACAATTCGTGAGCGAACAAGAAACATATCTAACAAAAACAAGTACAGGGTCTATTTGTGACCGCATATCAAGATACTCCCTTAAATATTACATATTCAAAGACCGATTCCGGGTCTGTTGCCCATTTGACCCTTCAAATGGGTTCGCAAAGCCGAAACCTAGAAAAATCGCTACCTAAAACGAAGACATCGATGTTCCATTAAACTTTTACGAATGTTTTCGATATATTTACAAAGATCTAGATAAGTTTATTTTTGTTTGGATATATGAATTGAATAGATAAATGTGTTTATAATAACCAGACCAAGATCTTAGAGGTCAGAGCCTCTAACTAGCTTCAATGGTTAGTCGTTACCCCTGATTAAAGGTTGAGGTTATGGGTCGGATTTCCTCTCCAAGTTGTGGATCTTTGTTGGGGAACAGAGTTCAAAGTGCAATTTTGAAATAATCCTATGACGTTGATGAATAGAATTGGTAAGTCTAAGATATAAAAAACTAACATTTTCGTAATACAAAAAAGACTACTCAAATGTATAGTGTTTTCAATGGATACGAAAGAAATTAATTACAAATTTTAATGGTTTTATCATCTCAAGAGTACTATTACTATGACAAAGTCGAATAGTCTGAAACATTTACAACAATGCATTTTAGTATTCTACAACTCTAGAATTGACCCCTTGGAAGCAATAAAGATAATAAATGATATTTTGTATGCCACGTTGTTCTTACGATTAAAATGATTCGTTTGCAGTACTGACTTTGAGGGGACAGTTAATATCATTGAGAAAAAGCTCTATGCTGTAATGCAAAGGTGGTACTTCAATGAAATCTCATGAAAACGGCGCTTCTAAACCGCTTTCAGATAGTTTTTATCGCCTGAAGCTGGATTAGTGCGGTTATTTTTTTTTAACTTGAGGTTACTACTTTATAACTTATCTAATGTAATATAAGTTGTGAAGTTAAAAAGTGTACTCCATTATAAAAATAATCTTAGCAGTTTTCTTGTTTCACAAGATTATAATTATATATTTCATTCTTACTTATCACTTTGTAAGAATGTTTGAATTTTTTGATTCAATCACAAAACGGCTGGGCAAATCTTGATGGTGGATACAAATTTATAGTGGGATATAGCACATTATGCAAATTTTTGCCCCAGGAACTGATTGTTTTAAGTAGCGGACAAATGCTAGTAACCTGTAAAAGATATTTACTGAAATAATGCACGGTTAACCATTAGTAAAAACCCACTTACAGCTTACAAAGTGTACAACCGAAACTCAGTTTATTGCCTCGTAAAGTTTACCGTTTGTTTAGTTTAAATGAGAAAGTTATACCTACTGTACTCACATAAGCCAAATAAATTCAAGTCAAAATATTTACAAATGCAAAAGAAATGGATTTGTTGCCGCCCCTGACTCTTACCTCTTACTTACTGCTGACATACAGTTAAGTTAAGTTAAGTTAAGACCTTGAGAGTCAGACTTATTGAGTGGTAAGTGGTGGTCACTTGACACATTTCTACAGAAGAGAAATAAAACCTGTGGATCTAATAGAACAATGACTAAAGTAAAAAGCGCCCGGGCCCCAAAGTTTGGATGCAACTAGGACTAACGCTGTGAGGATTTTGATGGAGGTAGGATATATCACGATATCTTCAGTCCTAACTGAGCATTCTGACTGGGGAAATACCTCCTCCCTACATAATAATAAATACTTCGGCTAATAATAACCTTGTGTTGTGCGCGGTGGATTTAGACGCGAAAGTCAGAGCTCCATAGAGAGGGTGCTGTTAGGAAGAACACTTAGGCCTTAGGTTGATACTGCTCTATGTTTTGTCTTCTGCACTGGCGGAGCAGTAACTCTCTTAACCTTCACCCCCAGAGTCCTCTCTCCTCTACAGAATCGACAGTATGAGAGGGGCGCCCCTGGCGTTGCAAACATATACAAGGCACAGTGACCACTTTCCATCAGGTGGACCGAGTGCTTGTCTGTCATTGAATTGATCATTCCCTGAACTACTGAACTATTGGGGTCGACTTTATAGTGTTTTAAGATGTGTAACTGTAAATTGGCGACATCGAATTTCTGTAGTTAGGCTAGTTGGAGTTTTGAGGGCTCCAACTACCTACGGGTATTCATGCATACAAATATTTGCACTGAGCGGGGATCAAACCCGCGCCTCCTGCATAGCAGACGCGTTCATTGTCATTGAAGTGGTACAAAAGAAATGTGATAGCCCTAAAATACTTAATAACAGAGCATCAATTTAGTCTTCCTAAATATACTAAATCCACTCCGAATCGTTCAGTATAAATCATTTGTCATAATATTTGTAAGTGAAATCCTGAATTCCCTACACCATTTATATAATCGTAATATCCGAATATCTACACCTAGTATCAACGTCGAGGCTAAACATCAATTGCTCAGGGAGAGGAAACTTTTATAGACATTCTATAAATCTTTATGATCGGTAAAGAAATCGCTTTCTTGGATGGGTAGCATACTCAGGTGAATGTTAATAAGATTAAGGTAATATAAGTTAGTTCATATCCTTCACTTGTTCTTTATTCAAACTGCTCGCATCTCTGGGATGGCTCCGCGTAGTACTTACTAGATGATATCGACAGGTTGTAGCGATGTGTCCGCATTATTGGGAATCCTGAGGTCACGAATACCTTCGAGCCTTCGCGGATTCGTAGAGATGTTGTGTTTTTGGCAGTAATTTACATTCTTTGCAGATAGGTGGTAGCGAATGAGCACAGGGGGTGCGAGTTCAATCCCCACTCAGTTGAAATATTTGTATGAATAAATATGGTTACTTGCATTGATCTGGTAGTGCCTCGGTGAGCATGTTAAGCCATAAGTCCCTCGAATATTAGAACATCTAAGGCAGTCGTTATATACATTGTGAAATGGCCCACAGAGAAGGGTAAATCGCCCGTCGGGTCAACGGTGTCCAGCTGGCCGTGATAACAGCAGTACGAACTCTGTAGGCCTCTGACTTCTAATAGATTATTAATTAGGTTGCTTAACTTATAAAAAGCGACGTTAGAGGCGACCGACTGAAAAAAAGACAGACTATCTATCACTATGAGAGAAAGAAAACTCGAAATAACACTTGTCTGGCCAACTTGAAAGGAGTATGACAAAGGCTCCTAACATTGGGAGAAGCGTATATCCAGTAATGATTGCAATAGGATTTATTTGAGAAACATCAAGACCAGCTATCTTGATCTATGAATGCTTTCAATATCATAAGTGCACTTGCACTTTATGTCTGTATAGAGGAAGACGTAAAGAATGACCGTAGATTTTAAAAAGTGAAAGTAAGGAAATTTAATCCATCCAACATTCTGACAAAAATATAATCAAATGCTACTAACATATTTTATTAATTCAAGTGATTAATTCACCGACGAGTCGCATAAACATTTTGTAAACAAATTGAATACTGATTCACGTGAAATAGGTAATACCAAAAAGCTCGTAAATCGCACTATTGATTGCAGTACTATCAAAGCTACTTATCAGATTTGAAACGTGAATAGTAATAACTTGATAACGCGACCTAGACGATAGATACTATCTAACGGTGCATTTCTGCATAAATTATCCGTATTCGTGATGAAAACAATTGAACCTCGCCTTTCCCGCTTTTATTTTACGAAGCACTTCAACTTTATGAGTTTTCTACGGCCATATTTACCGAAGCAGGAATGCATAACAGAAACACTTACTAACTAGTTATATAAATTCAGGCCCGTACCTAAAGGCTCCTATGTTTTGAATGGCCTGCTATCTACTGCCTCAGTTGTACAGTCAAAAGTTTAGGATAAACTATATATTGCTAGTATTAAATAGCATGGAGGTCTCCACTTACGTCGCACTGGGTTAGATTCAGAAGAAGTGCTCGATAATGGAATAAGATGTCTCTAACTATTGTTAGTAACAAAACAGTTCTTCGAAATGAACATGAACAATGAACGAAATTAATGAGATGTTCTATGAAATCTGTCATTTGGGAATTAGATAGTTTTATCCGATAGATAAAAAACAACCATACATTTTAGTCCTATGCACGATACCTAGGCAACTGACCATGACCCTTGTACTTTTCTTCGCTGGAAACAGCACCGTATTCACTTACAAGGAAAATGCTTCAAATAATTTTCCTGATATTAAAACAAACAACATCTCATGAGAAAGGTTATGCGTTGGGCACGTGAACAGGATTCCAAGTAGACTGTCTTGATTAAAGAGCTTCTTACCATTTTAGTACTATATTTCTTTTTCAGCTTTTAATCCGCGTAACTGCTTCTGCGTCACAAAAAAGGTCCCCCAACAGACGGACAGACACTATGTAGTGATAACCTGTTTATCTATATTTAGTTATATTTCAATTAAGGCGCTATTTTTTATTTGTTAGGAAGTACTTGAAAAAATATCAAAATGAATTGAAATAAGAACAATATTAAATTGCCGATTAGTTTTTATTATCTAACTGTAATACACCTATAGTATAGCCTACCTATATTGAATTGTTTGTATTAGTGACATTATACAATAAGCTACCTACATAGTTTAAAATTATCTATAGTCTGACCAAATTCAAAAATAAACTTAAAGCATATTTATTGGGGAAAGGCTATTATAGCATTGACGAGTTTATTAATGACAAACACTAGAATTAGGTAATTATGTATTTGTGAACCATTTGGAAATGTAACTGGTATTGACAATTGTTATTGGAGTGAATTTATTGTAATTATTTTATTATTATTTCGTAGTTGTTATTAAATTTATGTAGTTTTTGACAAATTTTCAACACAGTAAAATTGTTATGAAATAAAATACTTATGACTTATGACTTACTTTGCAAAGATCATCTAAATTACATTATGACCATCGAAATATCGACCTCAATAAATAAAAAAAAAATAACGCAACTAAACACGAAATAAATTCCGTTAAACATTACTAACTATTGTTCAAATTATTCAAAATGACTATTGTTCAAACATAAATTACAACCAAGTATAACAAAACTTAAGTCACATAGGAAACATTGTGAAAGCGTCCTTGACGGCGGCCAGAATCTTTAAGTAAAATTCCTTGTTAAGCCTGTTATAACGACACAATGTGGACTGAAATAATTCATGAGCCCTACGCTCTATTTGTCAGCCTATCTCCGAGTTATGAGGTAGGTACAGGGTCTAACGATGTGTGTACAACTTACTTACCGTAACAAAGCCTGTATTTGACCGACCCACGCCTTTCTAGACGAAATATTATATCATTATAACGTACTTTTAGCTGACGCTATACAGTTCTGAGATATTGCCTGTTTTGTGAATTTTAAAGGGCTAGCCTCAAATACGGAACCTTTGGAAGTGTGTTTTAACTAATATCGTTTTCTCCAAGTTTATATACTGAAATTTTGAAAGCATTTAGTATGCTGACTGACTATCGTCAAAAAATGGTTGTACAGGTGAATTTCGAATGATTCAAACGAGACTTCGTGGCTTTGCGTTCTCAACGTTCCCCCTTTTCACTTTTTCCTATCTAAATTTGGTTTACCTACTATTCAAATTGAGTAATAAAGATCAATTGGAAACGTTTCTCCTAGAGAAAAGCATTTATTCTTCTATTCTATAATCATTTGAAAATGAGCACTTTTGCGCCGGAAACGATACGATATGTTATTCGACACGACATAATTTCGGATGTACCCTGTGTATCTTTGTTTTAATTTTAATAATATATATAAATAAGAGAATATTATATACTGTTATTTGTAAATATAATTTAATATAGCAAAGTTTGAATTCTACATATTTTTAAATTGCATCTACAAAGATATTACTCGAACAGACTAAAATGAAGTAAAATTCATTTAAAAGTAAATTTTCCATGCATGACGTATAAAATACATCATTCACAAGATAAGTTTAATTAATTCTAAACACTGCCTCAAGTTATTAGACGATAAACTTGAGGAACTTAAATTATATTGCTACCACAAGTTACACACATACACACACATACAGAGGTTAACACACTGTCTTCTCTTATAATAACAACAAATTGTTTGTTCACTATACAATAATTTTAATATTTTTGATGTTCACATCAACTGTTTTTCTTACTTTTGCAGTAGTCCTTGTTCATATATTTCTACTTAAAAAGCGGTATATTAATTTCTAAACAATGGTTCATCCCATCCACCATTGTATTTGGGAAATATATTATTCTTAGTACTCAAAATAGTCACCAAATTATGATACTCAAAATGGTAAATCTACCCCCAAATATTATGTTAGATCGGCCACCAAATATATCGATTATTTTCCGCTTAAAATGAGGTCCCATTTTTATTAATTGTCAACCACTGACAAACAAGAGAGATTATATTTTTTTTTTGAATAAACTGTAATGCTGTTAAAGTGTAAAATTACGTATCATCATGTAAAGTGAACGCAATGATTGATGAACTATTTTTCATTTAATTTTGATTATGTCTATGGTAAAGTCGAAAACTCAATAGTACTAATTCAAAGTCAGTGGTTTAAGAACGTCTAACAATTAGTGAAATCAGCGTTCAGTATGTCCATCAAAGTAATAAATCTGTCACCAAATATTTGTTGTTCGTTAATTACTAATGGAGCTAAAAACAAATATCTAACCGTTCAAGACTGAAGATTCCAGCAAGATTTCAAAAACTCAACAACTATAAACTAGAACAAACTAGAGAAATAAACCAGTAGGGCTTGTGTGTGAAACAATATTGGACGACTGACCACAAAAGGCTTTGAAGAAAAACGTTTACATTTTTAATTTAATTAAACGACCAGTTGTTTACTGAGGCATGTTGTTGGTTGTTACAAGTGAACAAGCAATAACTACCTCGTTAGATAATCTTGTTAAAGTTTCTATTCTGCGCAATACAATGTTTCGAATTTATCGCCAAACCATGTTTCTAAGAAGTATTTGCATTGAAGCAGCTAACGCGCATTTGGTTTCAATTGTTCCACTTTAAAAAGAGAATGGCTTTTTAAATATGATTACGGCACTAATAGGATACAGCCCACGTCATTAGTCCCACAAAATTTATTTTTAGACACAATAAGAACTAGATTTCGATAACGAACGTTTCGTGATATATTTTCGGTAGAATGTAAAATGTTCTACAGTGTTTGATAATTTCATCTTACAGATACATTAAAAAAAATGAAAGCTATTTAAGCTCAAAACACATACCAATTCCATAAAAAAATATTTGACTAGTCTAAGGATGACTATGACTAGTAGAACTTTCGTCAATGAACGATAGTAAATATCAAAGTCATTAAATTCGTGTTCATTACACCCTAAAGCTGAATTACACGCTATATATCTTAATTCTTAACGATAAAAAGCGAATAACCTAGAATAGTTAGAAAAGCTCTAGACTATCCTATTGCAATTAATCCCGCCAGTCCGTTAACTCCTTTGCCAATAACGGAGTTCTGTAGCAAAACTGTTAAACCCCGTTTTTACGTCAGAGGCACCGTCGCCTCGCAATGGCTTAGCTGAGTGCTGATAAAGCGAAAGATTAACTTCGGGATGGTTCTAAATTCGTATCTTTGTAGAGATTAAATTAAAAGTTTATATGACATGAAAGTAAATGGAAATGGTATATGTTTAAAATTGGACTATGTTTAGTTTGTAGCGTTCGAAGGATGCGGGATTTAGGAACTGAGGTTAACTTAATAAATGTTCGCGTGAAAGAAAAGATGGCAAGGAAAAAAAATTACACAGTATATGAACCGTGAAACGATTTTTTATAAACTTATCAACTGGTTAGAAATAGCCTGCTGTCATAAAAAGTACACATTTAAATTCATTCGACAAACTTTTATTCGGTAAGGCGGAGACTGTTCCTCTATTTACGCTAGTAATAATAACATTATGGCTAAAGTCCATTTTATTCCAAAGCATAAATTCATTTAAACTTACCACGATATGTTTACCAACTCTGTGTCTCAACTTAAACAGTAGGTAAACATATTGTGGTAAGTAACAACTAACAGCAGAAAGTATAAAGAATACAATATAAAAACTTTCTCGAATACAAAAGATAAAAGGAATAACTCGAAAAGAATTGAAAAGTCATCTGCCAACAAATGTAACTGATATTTCCGGCCATTAACTTTTGTTAGTGAAAGGAGTCCCAAAATAACCCCTGTCAACCACTAAAAAGTAGTTTATAAGTGTAATATATGTAAAAAAAACACTTTATATTTAAGGTACCAATTCTAGTACAGGTAAGAGTTACATCACACGCCGACTTAAATAAATCTGGTCGTTGATTTATGTTGGACACCGACAAACGCTGTCATCCGTCGAGATATAAAAAAGAGGCTTTGCCAGCTAAATCGGAACTTTTTGCTAATGGAAAGCCGTTGTGTAACTGGATTTTTTGAGCGGCCAACATTTTTTTATCGTGTTGCAATTTTTGTGAGATAAATGAAAAATCAATGCTGTGGTCTGTGGTAGTGTGACCTCTGATGAAAAAAAAAATGTTGAAACCTTCAGTTTTATGGTTTATAAGTTTTGTGGTTTTACTTCACTTCTACTGTGATTTTTATTTATTTTTTAAATAGTTCATCGTGATTTATAGTGTCACAAGCAACACATATTCGATAAAATGAATTTTAAAGTGGTTCTATATAATTTTTAGAAATATTATATGCAGTCAAGACTTTGAATATGTACCATTCATATTATGCGTAGCACTTTTGTACAAGTTGATTAGCCGTAACGTAATTACGTACGCGTTAATTGAAACCACGCCCAGTATGCACTATTCCCATCTGTTGACAAAAAATCTATTAAATGTGAGACCTGTGACACTCTCAAAATGAACCTGTTTTGTGTTTGACTTTGAGTTCAGTTGAGTATTTGACCGTATTTTTGTTGTATCATAATAATTTGGACAAATTTATCGCTTATTTTTTTCATCATGTCGATATATAGTCAACAATCCCACTGTTTCTCGTATCTTAGCAGATAGACACTAATAGGTAATTATGTAATATATTGTAATTCCAACTCATTTATCTTAGTATACCACTTTTCTCGAGTCCACCATAATCTCCCCACAAAGTTTTTTGCAACGGTTAAAAAGTATACAACTTTCCTGTTTCATATGTAAACAATACGAGTAAATCCAGTTCAAAATGTTTCTCAATTGTCTGTAAATTGTTAATGATTTGAATGTACACACAAATATGCACACACACATATATGTTAGAAGGGTACTGCTTATTTTAATAAATCTTTGGTGAAGAGCCGGGAAATGGCACACTAATCCACTGCATAGTATTAGGTGGTTCCAAGGATAGCCCCTGCGATATCAACACCGTATAGATATTTGTGTTCTGAGTGCTATACAGAAAACTTATACACGCGCAGTGGATTATCTCTAAAGTAATAAAATTTCAGTGCATAATAAAGTCTAGTACACACGATATGCCATGATTTTGTCCATAAACCCGTGTCATGCCATAACTGGTTGTGAAGTAAAGGTTGTGGTAATGACGATATAAAGATAATCGACTTTTTATTCTTCCTTGTTTAGATGTACGAACGATAATGCATGTGTTAAGAACGTGTTAGTAGCACGCATAACGTTTTAGAGGAGAATTAAAATTTTACCGCCTTAAAGAAAGGAAGCAAATATTCTAATGAAAACCCTTGAACGGTAACTTTTTCAAATAGATCTCATTTCAATTTTTCATCCAGATTTTAAACTTGAAAATGTAAATGTCTAGAAAGGGAGCTCAGGTGGCCAGGGCGTTCTATTAAGATTAAGATACTGAGACTTTTAAGAAAATTAAAATATGAAATAAGTTGAAGGATTTTAAAATATATTTTTGTGTGGTAATGACTCATATATTCACGATGCGTCATATAATTGTGTATATCTGCCCAGGCAAGTCGTTAAAGATGACTGCGGGATATTCAAGATCTAGGGGATAGTAAATAGTAGGTACCTAAAGATCACGTTATATTATGCTACGATTACAGTTAGTGCTACGGTCGTAGTACCGAACTACGTAGACACGTAGCTTAATCTATTCCCTTCTTCGCTCTTAAGGTGTCTACGAGTAGTCTACATACATTTTCATATAGTTATATAGATAATAATAAATAATTTTTCTAGGACAATCTGCACAACGTCACCTAGACCTATTATAAACATAGTTTAATTAGCTTGTGTTATGAATTCTAGAATGCGGATAAACATACTTAGATTTGTTTTTTCCGTGCTACCTAAAAATCTTTCTACTATCATAGTACGAAATTTTGAATGTAAAAGGATGTTTGCTATCCAATCATTCTGGAATGGCTCAAACTGCACATAATTTATTTATCCCGGTAACGTATTCCTCCAAATTGAAATGAATGCGAGATCCGGTGAGATTTTATCTTTAGCTTACGTGCCTTGAATAAAAAATAAAACAAATGTTATAGTTCATAAAAAAAATATGCATCCTGAGTGCGTTGAAAGATAGCCTTGTTAAAAAATAAAGCTGTTAGTAGAAGATAGGTTTTGGACGTCCCTAAGGTGATAGGATTAAAAAAAATCAAGTGAACTTCTTACTTCTCAGATAGAGCCACAAGCAACATCTCATCTTATAAATAACCTTATTAATTCAGCGCACTACTCAGAGAATGCTGTCACGGCAGGTGTTAAGAATAGCTAGCAATTGACGTCCGAGACAGTCTCACTTGAATGCTATTACGTACCGCAATGAGGTTTGTTCGAAGTTACAAGAACGGTGATGGCAAGTTTATGGTAATAGATTTTATCTCTTTTAATTTTAGTGAGCGGCTATTTTTAACCGCCTTTAAAAAGATATATTCGAAATAAAAATTCATTGATAGACAATTTATAGTGATTTTTTTATGAGTGACCGAGTATCTTACCTATTACATCAAAGGATATTGCGCATGATAAAAAAGATATATATCATGAGCTATAATTTATAAATCAAGACTTGAAATTTATCATCTTATTTTCTACTTCAAAGAAATTATTTCCATGTTCCCATAATTCCATCCCTTTATATTTACTAATTTTGCCCTGAAATTTCTACCCTGAAAATGTTTAGACGCGTTTAGTACTCATATTAGGTACTATATCATAATATTATTAATTATAAGAAAATATCAACATTATATTATGTTAAACAAGGCTTTAATTAACAAGCTTCATGTTAGAACGTTTACATGACAAGATAGTATCAAGTTGTCTGACCTACAAAGAAACTTAATTCTATGTGTTATAAATGTTTTACATATAATATAAATTACAGTATATTGTATATATTCTTATGTTCACTATCTATATAGGTATAAGTAACAGATTTAATTTTCATAGAAAAAATTGAACTCGACTAGAATTATCGGAATAGGCATCATCGTCGTTGTATGAGTCGCATCCGAGGGTCCATTTCCCCTTGGCTTGGAGGCTACCATGGATACGGAAATTTCTCACATATTCAATTAATATGTATAGGTGTTTATTACATAATTGTTATAATTTGATTGACACAAATCCCACACACAACTGCTCTATATAGTTCCATGCTGAGAACTTTAGCAAGAATCCAGCGGCATTTTTTTGGTTATTCATAAAAATTATGACTTATACAAGAATGATTTGATTGGGTAATTCGATAAAACAAGCTTCTAACAATAGAATATTTAAGTTGTAAAGTACCTTAGACTTTTCGTTAGGAATGGAGCGTAAATTAAGACTTTACGATGACATCTTTCTCATAAAAAAACACAAGAAACGTTTCACAATAACTTTTTAATCTTTCTCACCTTGTTATACGTTATATTATTTAGCTTTTAAGAGCCTTACAGAATATAAAAAAAATATTTTAACAAAATATCGTGTTTTTTACTTTAAATATTTTGTACAGTTTATGTACTATTATTTTTTTAAATCCTCTAGGACATTGTGGGATATTTACGGGCAATTATGGGGTCTCAATTTCGAATAACGAAACGCCAAAGTGCCAATAAATTTTCAGTAGCAAAACTGAATCTGGTAAAAAGAAATGTATAGTCGTACTTTGTATTGTAAATATTTGCATTAATTTCTGCTGGCACTTTACTATCTGAAATTAAAACCCTCATTGCAATCAAAAATATCCTTTGATCCTTAAAATATCCTCTTATTTTCTTTTAGTCTTTTTTTAACACAGTGTACCCTATTTTACCTCCCGATATTGATTTCCAAGAGGTTTCGCACCTTCCTACTGAAGAGCTACTCAACCGATCTTATCTTTACAAAGGCAGTTCTAGAGGCCACTTTATTATACTGATGATTGTTAAGAAATACATGGATTTTTATTTATTACTATAGTCGTAAGCTAGTATCGCCCACCTATATGTAAATAGTTATTGTTTATAGAGAGCTAATAGACTAATAATAGAGATTTATGTAAGACTGGAAACTATAATTAGATAAATATGGTTTGCAGTACTACATTGTACTCTGGTTTTATTCAATAACTATAATACATACAAAGCTCAGCGAAATTAAAAATTAAGGTACCGACAACCGTTCTCACAACAGGACACAACAATCAAAACCACATTATTCAGTTACCGTTCCGAAGTTCGCACTAAGCTAGTGCCTATCTGTCAATTTCGTATTTACCTGCCAACTTCCGAGGCAATTTCCTAGCCTATTTTACATTTAAATAACATTGAATCTGTACCCGTGGTTTAGACATCAATCTATCAATTCGTCCAGCTTAGTCCACTGCTGTTCCATTTGTCGCTACTTTCTCCTTTCAGACGAGATGGGAATGGTGATATTCTTTCTCCGTCACTACACGGGTACAATCAATCTATCAATTAGCCTATTGTAGTCCACTTTTGGATATAGGCCGCTCCCAATGTTGAGAGAGTTTGGTCTACTGTTTCCTCTCTGGTCAGACGGATTGGTGCAGGCTATTATTCCGAGTTTTTCTTCTTCTTGCAGATCACTGCGAGAAGAAGAAAAACTCGGATAACAAAATCAATTTGGTTTACTTACTGTTACTGTCTGTCTTTACTAAACGATCACACAGAAAACAGCAAAGTTCTTGCAGGAAGTGCTTCGTTATATAAAAAAATATAACAGAATGTTATGCACTGCATGTGTTTATCATCACAATACCAAGAACAAAAGCTTGCGTCGTCATCTAAAAACGATAATAATCATGTTTTATTACGCCATTCCATTGATTCTTTATAAATATTATAAATAGGAAGTGATACATGTTACCCCAGTAAGAATATTTGCATAAGAATGAAAATATTTTTAGCATTAGTCAGCTGTAGATATTGGTATTTTTTAAATAAATATAGCATCATAATCACTTGTATAAGTTCAGCATTGGACGTCCTATGACTGAAATGATGATAATCATGATGATGAAATACATGATTTAGTAAAATTTTAACCGGAAAAAGTGAATGCTTCGATGGATTAATTTGAAACATACAACTAGCACAGAAATTGCTTTTAAAAAATTTCATTATATTATACAGATCATGAAAGAAACATGCTTGAATATGTATATTTACATACACTAGGTGTTTCATTTCTATGTATAATATATACGAATTTATAAGAAAATATATATCTAGATAATTTTCCATGGTGTAGAAACCATAGTTATATTGAAATAATGGAAAATATTTCGTGATAGCATCTGATAAATGTTTAATTTTATTACTTTTATTGTTTTATTTTATTTTATTTATTTTATTACTATTACTAATTTTATTACTTACTTTATTTATATATTCTCACTTCTGACAATATCAAATAATTGATCATTATTTATTTTTGATATTGCAACGTTCTTTAATAAAACTGCAATTCTATGAACACGTGGACCTAGAGATAAATTTAGGCACACCCGTTCCCTTTGTATGCGAAGGTCTAACCTTTGAGGATATTCATTTCTTACACCAAACTAATATTCAAGTAGGTACTCACATCTGAAATTGAACATACCATTTTCAATACTAGTCCTGTATCGGAGTCAAACTAATACAGATGTGGATATTGCATCTGTACTGAAAGCTAGCCTTGGTCCATGACTTTAGTCGTTATGTTTATTTTGCTATATTAATCTCTCTAACAAAGTTCAGGATTATTTATTTTATATTTATACCATTACCAATTTTCATCCATGTGATGATGGAAAAAAAATCACCACACCGTCTCACCCATAGGATTTCGTAAGATGTGACTAATGGAAAACGCAGACAATATCACTACCAGAGAAGGAAAACTCAAAATAAAAACCCTTTACCTGTACTGGTTGGTACAGGGCTTTATTTTAATTTCATTTAGCAGTAGGCCAAATCCTCCCAAAATTAGGACAGGCCTACGTCCAGCAATAAAGTAATACAGGCCTATTAATTGATTAAATACCAATTTGAATCATTTGGTAACATATCCCATTGGATATCCCATAGATACTTAACTCCAAAGGATTTAATTAACATCAAAAATTCAAGAGTATAATGGAAAATAAATAGATTTAAAATTGCAAACAGACCCTTTGTACCTTTTATCTCTAACGTAATTGGAAATATAATATTCTAATTACACTGGCTATCTATGAACAAAACGTAACCGCCACAGATAAAATAAAATACCAACGAAGTAAATATCAGATTTAATCAACTAATTTCCTGAAAATTAAACCAAAATATTTGTTAAACTGACCCTGGAGCCTCAACAAAGGCCGAAAATCCCTGGATCGGATTGGGTTTAATTTCCAACGTGCTGCTGACTAGCATACATAAGCGTTAAGGACATGAATTCATTAGTGAATCGGAATGTCTGATTCTGTGCAGATAAATACAAGGTTTTTATAGGTTTTTTTTGAAATTGTTATCATTAGGTTGTCAAATTAACTGCACTCGTCTTATGGTAAACTAATTTAAAGTTCAGAGAATAGACATAATGAAGCCAGAATTCCAATTTACATAGCCATTTATCGATCGCAGCTTATTTCTTATAAGTTGTAAAGTTTATTTTAGGTTTAATAATAAAACTGACTGTTTGCAGCAATTACGTTCAGGTTTAGTTCAAAACGGGTCAAGGCACTGTGAGGAAATGCCTGCTACTTACATTGCATTATGATTAAAAAACCAGTACAACATCGGCGATGCCGACCAAAGCGGAAAATACATGATATAACATAACGTAAACTCACGCCTATATCCACAAAGAGGTAACCTGCGATAAATACACTCATAACTGCGGAAATCATCGAAAAGTCATTGATGTGTGCCATGGTAAAATTTAGGATCGAACTCAAGACCTTGTCTCAGCAGACCATTTTACCCATACCACTAGCCTACCGCTAGGCTAATACAACTTCGTGTAATCCAACATACGGAGGTGTCAGTAATAGTAACAGTGTCTTAAGTTCAATAGTTACCTATCTCAAAAAATGCTTAACGCGCCTTAAGACTCTTTTCTTTCAGACCAAAATGTTTTCAGCTTTCATATCACATCACATGGTAATAGCGTGAGAAAGATTTTCTCTTGGAAATATTGTTGCACAATTTAGCTGGATCCGTATCGAGCAACTATAGTTTTCCAGTAAGTAATATGTTTGGCCAGTTTTATAATGAAGTAACGACTATGAAAATTGCTAAGCAACTTTGTGGTGAGTAAAACTTATGCATAAAATGTCTCTAAAAGAATTAATCGCAGTGTAGAACCCTTTTACTATTTTCCCTCAGTCGGCATAATCAAATGAAATTTGCATCTAAGTAAAATGCAAATATACGGTAACAAAATAGGATTTAATTAAACCCTTCACGAATGAGATAAGAGTGCTAATGAAAACGATTAGGTGTTTCATTAATTTCGTACAATCCAGGATTTAGGAATGCTTTATGGTAACTAACGCGACAAGGCCATCGGGAATTACTCTCTTGAAATCAGAAATACAAACGAATCGTTAAATGGTCTACCTTGGCTTAGGTTCACGCATCTAGATAATATAAAGGTCTTCTTCTTATACTTATTCTTATACTTTATACTTCTTCTTAGAAGAAGAAGACGAAGAAGAAGTACAAAGTTCGCAAAGAAGCAAACCATTATGATAAATATGACGAGCTATGAATTAATATAAAACAGAGGAGGTACGTTACCAAGTGTAGGCAGAAGTAAAGAAGAGCAAGAAACAGACGACAGTTTTTTTATAATATCATGCCTATATCCCCGTAGTGGTAGGCAGAGGTGCTAGCACCCACATTTCGCCAGTTTATATTTAGGTGCCAATGTAATAGGTGGCGAGCCTATGTGTGTGCCATGGTAAACCTGGAATCAAACCCGAGACCTCGTCTCAGCAGTTCATTACCCATACCACTAGGCTACCGCGGTCTTATGAACACAGACAGTTTTATGAACACAGCATATTCCTGTTTAACTTCGATATTTAGCTGAGCCATTGGTACCATTTGCCAGGTGAACAACTGTGGCATTCGTTACAGGTAGTTGGAATCCTAACAACAGTACCATAACTTCTATATCATCAGTGGGTTGTGTAGGTCAGATGCAGGCATTTTACGGTAAATATCGAAATTCCCCCTTAGATTTTTAGATTGAACTGAACATCTGATTCGAGAAAAATTTAAGAGACTAAAGAACCTGTACTTTGTAGCATTTAAATGAGACTCCATTTAAAAGCTACGCAATTCGAACAGTTTAGATTTCAATTAAAGCTAAGCTGAGAACAACTGTGCCTAGAGGGACATAATGTCTTGACCTCAATTATCTTTGGCTTTGAAAGTAATCGTAGCTTAAGTATAAGTTAGTTCTACAGTCTAATTTACAGTCTAAGTTTCGAGGTAGTACTGATAATATTCGACCTATAGGTACTAATGAATCGAGTAGAGTTTATCCATGGAGATTTCGCTGGAGAGACTTAATTGTCGCCGTGCATAATACTGACTTGGGATTAAAATTACATAAAACGTCAAAATACGTCTAATTCCCATACATTGAACCATGCATTGAACATTCTATTCCATTATACAATACGATGCCCAACAATATACCGCGGTAGCCTAGTGTTATGGGTAATGGACAGCTGAGACGAGATCTCGGGTTCAATCCCAGGTTTTACCATGGCACACACCAATGACTTTTCGTGGCTTTTTGTAGTTATGTGTGTATTTATCGCAGGTTTATGAGTGCCCAGTTAATGGCAATAGGCGACCTATTAATGACATAAACTGGCAAAATGTGGGTGCTAGCACCTCTACCTACCCCTTCGAGTAGTTGCCCAACAAATTGCTAATTGTCTAGGAGAAGGGGCGGACCCATGTTATGACTAAGAATATCTTAAATCCAAAATTTTACTGAATCCTGGATTTGTACTCAGTTCTGTTCTATATAAATTAATAAGGTTATCACTCGCAATTACTTAGCCCGAATTACGTTTCTAATAGATTGACTGCCTAAAAGCGTAATTTTCCAAGGCAATAACATACCCTCATTTTAGAGATAATTATCTGCCGGGAGTACCATTCAAGTGTGAGAGTATTTATCTTAATTAATTTAGCTAATATTGTAAATGTTTGTATGTTTATTTTTACAAAATGTACAAAAGAAAATGTATCTGAGTATGTTTATTTGTGAGTACCAACATCATAAATTAGTTAAGACATGCTTTCTTTTTATGACTTTAGATTGAAATGGTTATTTTCGTAAGTATTATAATACTCGTCGACATATTTACCATGTTTTATTTACTTTGAGTAACCGTGCTTGTAACAGCGCCAAAATATCGGATAGGTACTGTTTCTGATGCTTACTTGCGGTCTAAATAGTTAATGTTTAGGTACGAATATATTGTAGGTATGTTATTAATAGAAATTATTATAATTTAATATCATCGTGATGATGGAAAACTTACTTTCATGCAAAAACATTGAAACAAATTAAAAAGTAATTTGAAATAGAGGTAGATTTATAGTCTGGAATAGCATATAGAATCGGTAAGTAATACATTCATATATACCTAAATAATAAGTACTCCTAAGACCTTGTCTTTCTCTCTTCTAAACCGTAACTTATTTAGCTAGCTAGCTATTAGGCTGTGTTGTACTTCATAGTCAAAAGATTTTTTAAAGATCATTCAAGTAGAATAAAAGGTAGAGACGCCTTAATTGATGCGGTCTCATTTTGCGGAAACCATCAGACTATGAAGATAAGAAATGCTTGGCAATTGCACCCACCCAATGGTCATGCCAATGGTTTTACTACCATGGATGCCCATGATCTTGCGAAGTGGAAGAGGTAAACCTGAAAAGTGGTCTTTGTGCTCCGAATTCACCTTTGATGCAATCAAAAAACAGGAACATAATGATGAAAAAACCTTTGCCTTTCACAATATTGCTTTTATAGTATATATAGTACTCCACGTTTTTAACTCTTATTAACTTAACATTCAACTCCGCCCCTTTAATCGTAGCGTAATTTGTTATACGTAGCCACCTACATCTTGTGAACGTAATAACTGTTGTAACTAAATACATCATTATTGAATGAATAAATTGTGGAGAAACTTGGCAATGTCAATTATCGAATAACGCAAACGTCGTATTTGCTTTTAGAAGAAAATTACTAATAATAGTTAGGTGAAAATTACTAATAATAGTTAGGTGAAAATTACTATATTCATTACGAATTGAATGCTACCGCCATCTACAAGGGGTGGGCGTAAATATTGTTCGTACTTGCTTAAACGTAAACAAGCGGTTTGGGATGAAATTTATAGATGGCGCTGTATTAAATGAAAACGGCAGCTTCAGCGGCCTTCGTAATTGTGGGACCGCTAAAACTTTTTGAAAATTTTCAATTTTATGAACAAGTTCCCCAAGAACTTTTTACAAAGTATTAGAAAATTAAACAATCGCTTAATAAAAGCGACAAATACTTTCCCAAATTCGATTGTTCCCAACGGCCCACTCAATCCATTCACCGAGGTGGTCAGTTAGGAATTTCACGCCTATCAAACCACCTGGTGGTCACATGGGTGGTCAGTTAGGAATATTAATTTAGTTGTAACCAACCACCTTGTTTTCCTGGGTGGTCGGTTCGGACTTTTGTTCCCAACGGACCACTCAATCCATCCACCCAGGTGGTCAGTTAGGAATCTCATTCCTATCAAACCACCTACAGTTACTGGTTACTGTCCACTTCTGTGGTCAGTTTACGTCACCACCCACGTCAAAATTCATTTAAAAATAAATGTAGTTTCTTCCAGTCAAATAAGTATGGATGTTCAAGTCCGAAATTGTATGGCATTGCAAAAATTGATCCTTGTATAGGTATGGAATTATAATAATAGTATTAGTCCCACAATATGCGCCTTTTATATAAGCGCAAAATATTAGTAGTTGCAACAATGGTTGTCAATGTAACTAAATAGCCTTGCGTTGCTTAGCTAATAATGAGTTGGAGATAATAAATTGTTAGCTATAAACCATCTCCTTGGGAAATTGGAGAACACAGACACAATGTCTACGTCTACCCAATATTGTTTACCTCAACGCTGTATATGTAATGTGAATACATAAATAACATTAGTTACTAAAGATATTGCGGCATATAACTTCCGTCATATTTTTTTTATCCAAAGAATGGATTGCCTGGAGGCATTCATAAAAACTTGTATTATTTACTGTTTTGCCAGTCCCACTATGTATAAAACAAACAATATCTTATCTTATAATAATTATAGCTTTCCTTTAGGATTAGATCCCTGTACCTCTTTAACGAAAGCCGATCGTTTACGCTACCGTTTTATTTTATTTTTATTTATCTATTGTCTATTATATCTATTGTTCATATATAAACATCTTCTAACTGATAGATTTCTAATAACAAATATTTATTCACTTTTGTAAACAAGTGTCAAGTGTGTTCGAAAACTGAGGAATATCGTTCCGTATCTACATATTTTGTACTATGAATAATCTGACAAGTATGATTTAGAAAACACTTTAGTTTTGTATACTATGATTTTCTTGGTGACGAATATGACAGATATCTTTAGAAGATAGGATGCCTATAATTTACGTGAACAATTTGGCCTTAAGATGTGAAAGTTTGAAGTCCTGAACAAGCAATTTAACTTAGATAGGATTAGGAGGATACTAGAAATTTTGGTTATCTTTTAAAATTACATATTTTGACATAGCTATAACGGAGATAGTTTCACAAGTAGAATAAAAGGTAAATTGATTTATGTGGCTGGCAAGGCATGTTCAAAAATCATACAAAATGCAGTATTTTACCCGACTGCCGAAGAAAAGAGAGTTACGTTTTTAGAGACTTTGAGTGTGTCTATGTATGTATGTCCATTTTTGTGGCACGCCCTACAAGCTGAACGACTTGCCGGTTTTCATATTCAAGATGTCATTTAATTCATGGTAATTGTGTGTGATATTCTTTTTTTAAATTTGGTATATTAAGTATAAGTAGGAAGAGGTATATCAAAACTTCTAGAAAATCAAAATAGCGGGTCAAAACGCCAAAATTAATCTTGTAGTAATCACAGTGGATCGTACTTATTCATATGAAAGAGTTCATAAGACTGTATAGTAAGTGTTCGTGTTAGTAACTAGTGAATAATCAACATAATTTGCCGAACGTTTCTTTTTGGTATACTACAATATACCGTTAACTAGTACTATTCACCTTTGTGAATAAAAAAAAGAATTAAGCATTGCACACAATGGTTAAGGGAGGCCACACACCAAACCAGCATTTGCAAAAGCAAATTGCCAGGGAAGTTAGTATTTTCTGCTTTAGTGCATTTGCTGCTTTGGTCTGTGGTTTCCCTAATAGTGCAGAACTCGTGATTAGGTTCACTATCACACGGTTGTGTAAATCGAGATTGTGCGTCTAATTACTGGCTAGCTGTTATCAGTATTCAGACAAAAGGTAGTTTCAGCTTATCACACACGCTAAGGCGTGATTTTGAAACGAATTATGAAATTTGACAGGTGGATAATTTTCACGAATAGAGTAACCATCATTCGACTATTAACTCTATAATGGATGTCATTATTTTGAGAGCATCTGTCAGTGCTTTTATGTATTTTTATAAAGTATATTTTATGCCTTTGGTTATAATTATTACTTTCTAAGATGCAGATAAAAAATTATTTTGAACTACATTGTACACCATAACATTTTTATTATGAGATTATGATTACAATCCGAGCATTTTTAAACTTTAGGTAATATTGTTGATCTGCGAACAATAGTGTGAGTTATATTATATTTTTTCCAATTTAATAAATTGTAGCTAATTGCTTCTAACAATTTTCTGTTCTTCGTTGGTGTAAACTTAAGTTTTAAATTCAGACTATACATTTTAAGAGAATAAAAATTTAATGGATGAATAAAGTATAGACAATTTTTCATTTCAAATTTAAAGATTGAAGAAAGGAAGATCAAGGTCCTCCGTGATCCAAACCCATTGCTTCTATGTGGGTTTGATTACGCCTCATTCCTGTACAGTAGGCTGCAAAAGTGCATGTACATTACAAAAACTAAATCGTTTGCGCCGGTCTTTAACCCCATCTGTTGACGAAGTAAAATGTTTCACAAATATACCTATCTGTATATATCACAAATATATACACTAGATGGCGCCGCGCTACTTTTTAAATGTAAGAAAAACTAACTTCTTTTTCTATATTACCAATTTATACAAACACAAATTAACCATGCATTGAAATAGGATATTAATAGATTTTTTTATTTTAACGTAATGTTTTAATCTTAGAGGATGAACTTAATTTATAATTAAATGAACTACGTGGGTAGTTCAGTTTATTTAATAGCTGCTTAAACGCGGTGACTTGCTAGTTTGTTCGTTCGCTAAAATCATTCCCATTTGTATTATCCTTGTTCTAAGTTAACCAAATAATTTTTGCTACTACTTACCTGCTCCTAATACGCATAAGCTTATTAGTAGTAAGTACCTAGTAGCTAGTAAAACCACTGGCGCCATCTAGTTTATTTATTTATAAACTGGAGTTTGAAAGTTCATAGGATTATCGATCTTAAGCTATCCATGCAATTTTGCAGCTTACTGTACGTGCTGGTCCTAGATTTTACTATATCATGGAAATAGGCCTATATCTAAACAATGTTATTTTTGATATGATATACTTTGATATGATATAGATTGATCCGTGTTTTGATGGTACACAGACCATATCACTGCAAGCGAAAGAAAACTCGAAAGTGATCAAACCGTCTGGCGTAGAAACAGTAGGCCAGAGCCTCCCAAGGGCTGAAGACGTGAAGCAATAGGCTAATTGATGGATTTCAAAACTAGAAAACCTAATCAATTAAGATGGATTTACGAGTGGAAGATACGGTACTCTAATCACACTAACAATGACCAGAGCCAACAATAAAACAATTTAGCTTTGTGCCATAAACTATATCAACAACATCAAGTCATCGGTACAACACAGTTTTGAGTAAAATCAAAACATTCACCGCTGCTATCGCCACTGTTACGACAACAGCGCTCGCAGACTAACCAGTAGCTCCGCAATTGTCATTTCAAAAACATTAATAACGCTTCGTTGAACTTTATTTATTTTAAAGTCCTATTCAATAAAGTTTATTATAAATAGCTTTTTTTTTAACTGTAATCAGGTGGATAATTGTTGTTGTGAATAGGAAGTTTGTTGCGGGATGTGAAATATTGGACTGGAAATGCATTCTAGGATATTCATCGTTTTCGCGATCTCGGTCGTCATCACTATCCAGGTAAGGGATCTTTTACATCCTACAAGTTGTTTTGTGCAAGAAATTAAGTTAGAATCACATTTCTAGAACTCATTATATTATAAAAAATATTAGCCCATTGGCGTCGGGTAGAGAGTTACTGTTATTATACAAAGTTAAATGTTATTATTATTAGGTTTTAGGACTACTAATAAGTTTTCACTACTGTAATACTTCTGTATACCAAGATTAATTAATAGTGGTGACTGTAGAAAATCCATATGTTATTAATTTTTTCTTTGTTTATAAATTACGAAGTCATCCTAAGCACAAATTCTTTATTAGTATACTTATTCCAACGTTTCGTTAACGGCAGGCAATAAAATAAACGCACCATTTACTTCTATCCCTACATAATTTACGATGTACAATTTTTTGAACAAATCTATGGACCTTTTATAAATATACAATACATCAATTACAAGCAATCTTTTATATACAAAATCTATTAGTTCTCTTTTATAACAACATAGTATAATGATTGTTTATTTATGAAAATACTTTTATTTAACGCAATACTCAAAAACAGTACCTACCCTTTTTTTTCTGAATTTAAAAGAAATTTGTCTAGTACTGATTGATTTAGTTGTAAAGAAATATAAAAAGAGAAGAGAATACGTTATTGTCCTGTAATAATAACATTATGTAATAATACATACCTAATAATACATACCTGTAATAATACATTTCTATATACTGTTATACACGCTCTGGATTGTACATAAAACCAATATATATTAAATCGACTATACTCGTATATAGTATGGCCTGAAGGCGACCCCTTCAACGTAGAAATGTAGAGACGTTTAACCAAATATAATTTACGTTTTCACGTCATTTAAATCAGCTATACTCCTTCACGTACTGTTTATTTAGAGTTCATTCACTCATTTTTCTTTCTACTTCATGCCCTATCCGAATATCAAACACTCGCTATATTGACCAATCACTTTGCCTTAGCCTAGCTAGACATATGATTCTCACAATATACGCTTAATCTTCTGTCTGCCACAAACAGTTGATCCAGCCTAATCAATTTATCTTGCTACGAATTCTACCTTGCAAGTTATTCATACTAATATTAAGTGCTAAAGTGACTCTACCAGTGTGTTACGCTTTTTCTGCCGGGGTGCAAAAGATGTGTCTTGTATAATCTCACCCCCAGCAATCAAGAACCCATAAACGGCGTGCATTATAGTCGGCTCAAGTCCGACATAATCACCTCCACTGGTTTTGGTTTGCGATATAATATAGGTTCCTATATCGCAAATGAAATAGTTAAAAAAGGTTGAAATTTTTTTTTGAAATAAGGTTGAAAAGCTTTTGGCGACGGCGGGAAGTGCTTTTGAGGAGCGTGGGCTTGGTTTGTTCTTCTCTAAAAAACTTTTTCATCTATTCTCTTATTAAAATTACACGAAACACGAAAAATGAAAGAAATTCTTTCGCGAACATGGCTGACCTAAATACAGGCATTCCTTGTGCATAATGTTTCTTTTAGAAGACAGCTTAAATGCTTTGCTAGTGTAAAGCAGTATTTAACTAGAACTGCCTCATTAGTTGCGGCTTGTTACGTTTGTGCCTCTCGCAGAATTAAAAACTAAAATGCTAATGGCCTGAATCTAAACGATGAATAATATATTGTATAATACATGCCGCCCCAACTTACTAAAAGCATAAAGTTAGACGATAAAAGAATGTATGCAATATCCTAACTCATCATCATAAAGTTAGTCTTAATTACATTAAAGCTTGTGATTGCCGCCCGAGTATCAATCTCCTAGGCCTGCACATACTCATGGAGTGGAAGCGCGGGTCTACCACAGCAGATGCGTCTGCTCTTTCTACAAACAAGCAATGTTTGAGAAGGGCAGGGCCAAGCGGTCGCTACCCGGGGGATAGGCGAGGACACTTTGGTCTCTACACCCGAACGGGGTCATCTCGAAAGAGAGGGCCACGGGACTGCCTGCAAGGGATAAGTTAGTTACTATCTCACCTCCAGCTCCTAAAGACCCAAGGACGCCGTGCATTCTAGTTGGTTCGAGTCCGACATAACTTCCCCAACCGGCTCCGGTGGGGGAGGTATCCTTAGGAACTTTTCGTACGATAAAAAAAAGACCACGCGGTTGCGGCAGGGACTCAAGGATGTAACTCAAAGCAGCAGAAGTAAGTCGGCGGGGAGACAGGATGGGCCCTCTTTTTTACCGGACACCGTAATGAAGTAGGGTCATCGTAGTTTCCACACCCAAGGGTTATCTTGAAACCAAAGATGACCCTGGGTCAGCCCAGGTTTGAGGTAACCAGCCCTCTCCTCATCTGGTAGGCACAAAAAAGGCTTCACTACATACACTTGATGGAAATTCCGTCCTAAAACTTCTGCGTCAGATTAAATTGAATTGAATTGCCAATTGCAAGTGGCAAATCTTCAGCGTCAACAAAAATCCTCCGCAGAATCCTAAATTAAAAACACAATTATATATTTTTAGTCTGACCATCGGTATTGGGTGTCTCCAAAACGAATAGACAGTTAAAAAAATATATTTCACGTTACATTTTCATAGTTACATACATAAATTCAAATTAATTAATCAAAGCACAAAATTGAGAGAAGCCCAAAACTTAAACAGAGGCTATTGATTTTTAACTGTCGATATCGTGATCTCAAAAAATAAACATCCTGTATGGCATAATGCATCTT
This sequence comes from Pelosia muscerda, assembly GCA_963691645.1. Taxonomy (NCBI): domain Eukaryota; kingdom Metazoa; phylum Arthropoda; class Insecta; order Lepidoptera; family Erebidae; genus Pelosia; species Pelosia muscerda. Next base: position 10,452,022 of record OY829114.1, on the reverse strand, counting down.
GAAACAATTGAATTGTGTACACAATGAAGTCTGTTGGCCCTAACTGTACATGTATTTACTAAGGAAATCTTAAACACGTACAAAAACGTGTTTTAACTTCGGACCGGTTACAGTTACAGTGTACACATTTCACCCAAACAAAGTGAGAATACACTTCTTTTAGTGCGAAACAAGTACATTTGATGGTAAATGTCATAGTAGGCTAGTAGTCAAATTTTTCTAAAATTGACATAAATACTTTCTTAATGCTTAATGGTTCTTAAATAATAGTTCGATCATTTTCTAGGATAGCGCTTCGTGATTCATTTGTATAGAAGACACAGTAGGTACGTTTCATGAGTAGTGACCCGCAACATTCGCAGTTTATTCTGTGATTTCATTGATCAGAGAAGTAGATAGGTACTCCAGAAAAACTCACAGTACCATAACACTGGGGTGTTATTAGTTATCTCCACAAAGATGAATCGTTCTAGAGCTGAACCGAGAGTAAATTTTTGTTATAAAGACTATTAAAAAATTCACTCTCAATCTAATCTCAACAATATCCCTAATCAAAACTAATTTCAAGTAAAAACCAAAGTTTCTTGGAAAAGCACGTATTTCGATATGAATGTTTTTTATCATTGGAAAGATTAATGAAATTTTAACAGTGGGGATATTAAAACTGAATCAATTGAAATTGAGATTGAATTTTAAACAGATTTTATTTGAAGGCCTTTGATCTCACCTTGTCATCAAATGAGTAACAAAATTAATTTTCTTTCAGACGACCGATTTCCAAGATAACCTTATACAAGGATACAGATCGCTGATAGCAGACATTCAGATGCGTACACAAAAATCTCGAGAAGACATGGACACACTAGTGTCCCAAATAAAACTGCTCATGAAGAATGAAGCCGACAAAGCAATAAACTACATGACAGTGTATCTAGAACAAATATCGTTATACTTCCAAGTAAGTATATGGACAATATTACTTTTCACAATACATGTAATGAACTTGTTAGATGACGAGACACATTGTACTAACTTAATCTTTATGCATTTAAATTCTCATTCTCTTCCCTCAATGCAAATAAATTAATGCCTTCATAATACAAAACATGGATAAACCGGTGAACTACAAAATTTTGTTCTTCCCAACCCATCTTCAAAGAATATTAAATACATGAATCAGCTTGAAACATAATATATTATTTTTTTATTGTAACAAGAATAGTTGATATTTCTTAATTGATTTTGTGATACAATTTTGCATAAATTTGTAAATCCACACTTCAAATTTCAATGAGCGACAAACTGACCACAGGTTAGGAAGTTCTAGTGTGCACATTCTAGTTTTATTTCGTGTCTCGCGTGATTTAGTCGTAGTGATTCACCTAATTATATAGTTCTAATACCGTTACCACTAATACGGCTAATAACCATTTTCTTAACAATATTTTTTTAAGTCAAAATCAGTTAATTATTACGATAACATTACTAATATGCCTTATATAAAACTGTTGGATGTTTTATTATAAATCCCTGACAGCTATTGAAAGTATTGTCAATTTTTATACCATTTTGTATCTCTCAAGGTGATAATACACGACCGGAAGCCGCGCAATGGGACGCATTGTAAGGAGAGCATAGTGAAACTGCTTGGAGAAAATCTGCAACTTGCAGACGAGAATGTCACATTATGTCTCGCCCTCGGCTATCAACGGGTGCAGAGATTACCAGGTACAAAATATATTTTATGTTACTCTCAATGAGCAGTCTATGTTTTCTGATTTAGTTATTAAACATGACACAATTGATGACATATTACACCAGATAAAATCCCTCCGGCCGCGTACGCAACTGTAGGTTCGTAACCATTTATGGTATAAGTAAAAAACATCTTCATATGATACCAGTTACGTAGGAATATTCGTGTCAGTAACTGGAAATGGAATATATTGATTAGATGGCAACCTTTACATGAAGAATACGAGTAATGTTGTCTATAATCTATACATTAAACGTATTATTATTATGTATAAAAATATATCGATTGTCTTTACAAGGTGTTTTCATAATGAGGTCAACCTAGCTAGCAAATATTCGTGTCATTCAGTGTTCATAGACAATGTTCCTCTACAGACGCTTTGTTTACAATTATCATCCTAATTGTTTAATACCGATTTCCTGTTTATACTAAAAGTGATCGAATGTAAACTTACATGCATAGTTGACCAACTTAAGCAGAGTTCCATTCTATAACAAAATTAAATATTCGTATCCATTATAAAAAAAATAATAAGAACTTTTCATTAAGCTCTGCTAATTAAAACTATATATTACAATGACATTCTTCAGCTCTTGTCTCAAGAAGTTTTCTCTTCAAAAAAACAATGAGTAAATTGCCACGTTTATGATAACAGCAAAATGTTAACAGACAATTTATTTTATGTACAATACGTACTGGCATAAAACCAGTTTTTAATAATTTATATCGCAATGTATTTGTGTATTATTGGGTCCAATGCCAACTAAAATACTCCAAGTCTATAGTCATTGCAATCACAATACAACCTGCACACGTCCGCATTATTTTGGGACGAGGTTCCTTGTTTACAAGGCGACATATCCGCCATTATGACAATACACGTAGTGACCAAAACAAACCTGTATGAAGCAGGTCAATGTTTGTGAGTAAATCTACTCGATTGATTATTGTAAATGTTTCTCCTTCTGCGGTGATTGTCTTCTTTTTTTATACCACTTAGGTGGCAGACAAACACACGGCCCAACTAATGGAAAGCGATCACTGTGGGCTATGGACGTTTGCAACACCAGAGGCGTTACACTTGTGCTGCCTATCCTGTAGAAACCTAATGCCTTTCTTGAAGAACCCCATATTATAGTCGCTTGGGAAAACCACGGCAGGGAGTTCATTCCACAGCTTGAGCGTGCGCGGGATGAAAAATTATGAATGGGTTCCGCCCGCGTGAATGTCGATTAACGCTCATGTATGGGAATCTACCGGATCTATTGAGATATAAGACAATTGCTGCGCTCCCTTAGATGATAGCGTGATAATATATAGCCTATGTGTTATTCTGATGTATAAGCTATTTTATTGTAAAGTTTTATTAAAATCCATTTAGTAGTTTTCATGTGAAAGAGGAACAATTCATCCATCCATACTTACAAACGTTCGAGTTTATAATATTGGTAGAATTAGTAGGAAGTAGGATATTAGATGCATTCTCCGTGTGTTATTCTTCTCCTTTGTTAAAAAAATTATTGGAGTTAATTATTATTAAAATTCCATCCTAATCACTTGTGAAATGTATGATTGAATATTATACTAAATTATTATATGAAATTACAATTTTCTGAAATCTTACCTTAAAGTTTATCAATCATAATCACGAAACCTATATTCACATACCTCTACATATACAATAATCCCCTTTTACTTCATCTACTTTTGTACTAACACTTGCAAGCGGTTAAATTATACTCTTTTAGTCCCTGTCGCATTCAAAGTTTTCACGTCGAAACGACTAACATAAAATTGACAGATATAAAATAAGTATACACATATAGTAAGGTTTTGTCATAAACATTGTTTCAACAGTTCCTATGTGTTTACAGAAAAGTTAAACGTCCATTTCGAGACGCTCGACAACTTGAAGAAATATTCAGCCTCGAAACTGTTCGAATGCCAAAAACAACAGCAAGTCGGAGGAAACTGCTCTCACGAGAGTCAAGATCTGGAAAGGACCGTGGTAAGTAGCCTGCATTTGTTCAGAAGTATGATATGCTACAAATAACAATAGTTACAAAATATTGATATCTGAAAACCTAACTTGATTTCCAGGTGTTAATCTTTCAATCTGTAATGATATGGTATTTTTATTTACTCTGCAGTATGTTATTCAATGGTCATTATTAGCAGTAAACGTATTTACGTTTTTCTAAATTATATATAAAAACAATTTTATGTGTGAAGTGAATTACTATGTTAAATTTAAATATAATTCTTTTTACGATTGCACATTTATTAGGAAATACTACAACTTAACGCCTCTTTAAATTTCTCCACAATTCAATATTTACTTTTAATAATTTCTTAATAGATACGTGTTCTCTTATAAGACAGATGTAAATGTAACTGAAATTAAAATTCTAGCCCAACATAATAGATTACAAAAAGAATGTAAAACAAATGCAAAATACATTCCACAATAATATTCATGAACTAGTTTATAGATTAAGTAAACAAGTTTTATACGATCAACCACTTAAACTTCCAAACCCGGTGTCGTTAAATATGCAGATCAGGTAGCAAATAAATAAAACTGGTGACACACATAGATAAGGCCACCACCCAAGGGATATACTCAGCTGTAACCAAATATGTGTTAGGTACCGATCACCGAATTTATATTTTGGACTTCCATAACAGAAAATTTGATGGTTAAAACATAAATTCCTGAACTTTTTAGATCCAAAAATGTAATTATAATTGAGATCATTATTATTTTATCAACACCACACAATAAGAAGTCGATGACATTTTCGTTTTTTTTTACCCATTAAGCCCGTATGGGTATATCTTGGGTGTGACTGTGTGATTGTCTGTACGTTCCTGTTTCAAATCGATACACAAAATATAAAGAAAGCAACATTAACTCAATAAAATAACGTCAGAGATATTAGATACAGTTGGGTAGGCGCACACATATACCAAAGTTGCGTTATTTTAAAATATTACACACTTTTCGTTATTAGCAAATATACTTTAATACCTACATTGTGATAATGAAGAAAAAGAAGACCTATCTATACTATATTAATGAAAAGTACGCACACTGTGTACTGCTATACCGTCAAATTGCGTAACCATCATGAAAATTACCATGCACGCATTAGTACGCGATACATACAGCGTGTAGTAAATCCTCGAGTCTGCCGGGATGCGAGGGATATGTTCGCTACTATCTCACCTCCGGCGACTAAAAACCTAAAGACGGCGTGCGTTTTAGTCGGTTCGAGTCTGACATAACCATAACCGGTGCGATTGGTATTCGCTGGGATTTCGCGCACGAAAAAAAAGGGTGAGGGTAAGATAATATAATCATGAAATAACCCAACATGATCAGACGCCAATATTTTTGTATTTCAGTTTTTGTACGAAACATCACCATTCCCTGTGGTGATGGCAGAAATCGCTATCCATGGCTTCAAAGAAGTATCAGATCTGAGCGTATGTCTGAAAGATATCATCTCTAGAATGATGACACACTCGGTCAAGGTCATCGGAGACTTCAACCGGTGCATCCACAACATTGAGATGCCAAAACTGAAATATTTGCTCAAATTCATGAAAAAATACGCTTAATTGGTGACATAACAAATGTTAATTGGGCTGCCACACATTAACTTCCAAATTATGGAATTTAAATCTTTGGAAAAATATTCGCGGGTCACCATTTTGTGTTTTTGTAAAGGTTATTACTAACAGGGTTTAATTATTTTTATATAATTCTAAATGTGATATTATGTAATTGATAAATTTATTAAAATTATGGGTATTTGAAATTTTAATAAAACTAAAAAAAAGGTTATTTTGTGGCAACTCAAGTATGTTTGATGAGGGTTGTGTGGTTTAAAAAAAATGTAAATAACGTACAGTAATAATCGTGATTGTATTAAAATATTATGACTTTAATTCTAATGATATTTTATCAACGTAATTCATTAATTTAATAAATAAATCTAACCACTTCATTGTTTCATTCCTTGTGCACATATACTAAATGCCACAACGTTGACCCAATAAAAGCCAATAAGCCACACTATTCTGAAACTATTAACAGAACATTCAACTACTTTATAGTGGTAAATACAATCAATCTGTAGAAATATTCGCATATATTAACGTCTGGTTTTACACCTAGTAATAAAAATTTGCACCCACTAGGCGTAGGTCATACAATAACAGAACTAAATTCAATAAAACAATACATGTTAGATATAACACATAATATGAGCTATTCTGAAAAATAATACATACTAAAATATGTAAAGTTACTTATAGCTCAATACAATTCAAATTTAAAAGTTACTTGAATAGAAGTGCAAGGTGTTTGAAAATTCATGAAAACTTAGTGACGTCACTACTTCCTTATGCATTGCATTCTATTCGACTCAATGATTCGATTCATTGAATTTCAGCTCTAATATTGTGGAAATCGCTTCTGAGTGAACTTCAAATAGAAAGTGTTAGGGAAATCATTCGTTACATGAAAAATTTCATCCGTTGTAAAATATATTGGAAGTTATTTTCACGAATTTATGTTAGATAGACAGATAGACACATTGTACACTAATATTAACGAAATGAAGTGTTTCAATTCCTGATGGAAGTAAAATTACATAAGTGTTTATCTATCTGATACCTTTTTTATGTCAGTAGGTACAAGGTAGGTGGCAGACAAGCACACGACCCACGTGATGAAAAGTGGTTAGAGTGGCCTATGAACTATTGCAACAAACACCAGGAGCTTTACATTCATACTGCCGATCTTAAAGAAAGTGAAGGTTATAACAGCTTCTGTAAATAATAGGAGACAAATTGGTCTTCAAATTGATATCACATTATTATTAGCCGCAATAATATGCAGGGTGGAGGTACTTCCCTAGTCGGACTGCTCAATTGGGACGGGAGATACGGTTGCGTCCTACCGCCTTACGTACTCGTCTTTGTTCGTTAGTTCAATAAAATAAAAAAGTTGAATATTTCCGTGAATCTCACTAAAATTAACTAACTGTATATCAGTAATGAACGATTAAGAAATAGAATATTATAATTAAAAATTATAACAGAGACACACACAATATTACAAAAACTTAACATAAGGTAAAAAGTGTAAAGCACATGCTACGGCATAACTGATGAAATACAATTACAGTAATTTACAGCCCCAGAGTATAGGAGCACGGTTTTGTTTAAGGAGAATACAGGAAGGATAGCATCGGTACCTTAGTAGTTAAGTAGACGGCCTAGCGATCGAGAGGTCCCAGATTTAAATCCGGGCCAATACACTACCGACAACCTACTCCTAACACAAAACATTGAGCTTAGTTGGTGTGGTTAGAGCAAATATTAGTAATTTTGGTTGTTAATATCCATCTTCTATACTATTATATAATTGTAAACAGTTTATGTTTGCCCGCGATGAGCACAAAAACTAATGAACGGATTTCGATGCGGTTTTTTGTTTGAATGGGTTTGGTCCAACTTAAAATCTTACGTTTGTTTGATTGCAATCGGATATGTAGAACCAAGAGTTATGATTAGTAATATAGAATTTAAGTTGCACAGATGGCGCTTAGGTCGTGAAAACTGACAGCCACGCGGGCGGAGCTGCGGGCATAGGCTAGTTCTTCATAAAGATGAAGAAAGAAGGTATAGTAATGTTAATATTCTTTATACTCGTAAAGTATTCTTAGTATAATAATAGCACTTTAAGTGCCATTTCCTTATATTAGATTTTAAGTTAAAAGTTTTTTTGTATCTACCTAAAAAGAAGGTGATGCTTACCTTCTAAAAAAGTTACCCATACTAAAGCTACGTTTGAAGTATATTGTCAAGTAAATCACATATCGAACATCTTATTCAGCAATACAGAGACGTAAAAAACCACTTACGACTTATAAAGAGCCTCGTTTGAAGCGTTAGCATTTTCTCTATTCCAACAAAATAGTTTGTTCTGAGAATTCAAACAGTAGCCTTAGCACGAAATACTGTCGAATTCGTAATGTAAAGGTATCGACAGAACGGAGTATTGCGATTGGCGGGCTACACACGCACACATGTTCACAAGAGGCAGACTGCCAATCACAATGCTCCGTTCTCTCGAAACCTTTACATTGCGAATTTAATAGGAGTTCATGCTAGTGCTACTGAATAAATTTTTTTATCAATCGAGAATTTGATTTGTCAGACTAAAAGTATTGTGCATATTTTATGTCGTCTAAAACATAAAGTTATTTTAAAGAGTGCGAGTGACATATATATCTTCATACAAAACCTAGGCGTGAGAAAGTTACAGAGTATATGAAATGTGAAGTCTCTTTATAAACCTGTCAACGTGTCAGATAGGACCGGTCATAAAAAGTGCAAAATTAAATTCATTTCTCATTTTAATTTAGGCAACATTGTTGTTCTATTTACACTAATCGAAGTCAAAATAATAGTTAAATACGTTTCGTAAGTTTCAAAAAAATTCTTTGTAGTATATATTGATCTATAACCTCTCACAAATTCTGACTCCTGGTCTAAAAATATGTCATTTTATTCAGTTAAATAGACTATGTGTACTATTGGCATGAAATATAGATAAGACATACGCTTAGCGCACAAGTACTATTGACTTTATATAGATAGTTGATACAATATAGTATTCGATCCATTAGTAACATTACACAATTAATCTGTAAACAATATGAGCACCAAAACTGACATATCAGATTATAATGTCTAAATCTGTTGATAATATTTGAAACGACCAAAACTTCAATCAAATAAACCTGATAAACAATATTCTACTATGAGTAGTAATTACTAGTTAGATTCACTTCATGGAACGTAATAAAAACTTATGAGTATATTGTAAAATACGCTAAAATTGCACTCACCAGAGTAATAAAAACATCTGCTGAACAAGGTTGATATTTCAGCAGTCTGCTAAATCTTAAAGTTCGCTGCGCCATCGTGAGTGGGCCCACTGGTCGCGATACATAAATAAGCGGGGAGGAAGGTGGGCGTGACGGTGGGGTCAACACCGGTGGGACATTACGACGAACAGTCTCCAACGGCACAGTCCTAGCCACAAGAGTATCACTACCCACAGAGTTAGCACTACCACTGAATATGTTCATCAAATCACCGATAGACCCACCACCGCTTGAACCACCACTGCACCGCAACTTGTCCAAATCAGTCAAACTTGACCCACGTCTTACGCGAAGTCGGGAACTACTCGGATTTGACCGATTTTGAAACACAGTCCCTTGATCTCGGCGCACATCAGCCTCGCTGATGGCTTGACATTTCCTACTCCGGAACATTTTAAGTATGCAACCCCTCTCATGAACGTTAACAAGAATACTGCACAGTAACACCTGAGCTCGAAGAATTAGCATACAAACGAGTGATAGGTACGCGATATCAATAGGGCCACGGTCGCCCGCAGGATGTCGCTATCGCGTCCTCGTGAGTTTCCGCCGCCATCGCTTGCGCAACACTTCCATAATCCAAATCGTCACAAACTTTTAATTTTCTTCCGATTATTTATTTAGGGGTGTGCACGCAGCAAAGTCTGTTTAGAGACTGAGAGCGTAGTATCGTATGTGCGTATGTATGGAGTACCCGAGTAAAACTAATGAGGTGATCGGGTTCAAAGGCGTCGGGGAACTCTGCAGGCGGCCACCGCCACACTGCTAATAACGGCCTGCTCCAAGGAATAAAATCAGCACCACGAAAATCTTTATTCTATTTATTCATGGTAAGTACTTATGCAAAATGAGACGGGTATCTATTTTACATCGGAAAGATGTTTCACCAGTGGCGAAATATGACAAAAGAGAAATTAAACTAATATATTTTCTAAGATATTCTGTTTTCCATTGTATTTCTTATTCTTTTCGAAACGCTTTCGCTGTTGTTTTTATATCATTATTTTTTCAGCTCTTTGTGAGAAATGGAATAAATTAATAGAAAACAAGTTTACTTTAGGTTACTTTGCCTCAAATTGATGTCGGTACCTCATTCACGTAGAAAAGTATTGTTTTATAGGAATTTCACTAACAGTCCTGTTATACTAATAACAGAATAAAACTTATAATACACAAATTAATGCAAACTACGAGTTCGCCCTTTGAAAAAGAAACCTTGAGAGCGAAGCAACAAATATCGAATTAATTCCAGTAAGTTTATACGGCTTTGTCCGAGTTTCAAACTGAGATTAAAACTATTGGTAAGAACTACATATCTAGACTTTATGGTAGAATTATTACCCTATCAGGGGGACTGCTAGTATGGACTAGTGACACTGATCCACAAATTCATTTATCATTGGACAATGTTTGAACAGGTGAGACGCAAAATCTGTGAAACATTTCAAGCCCGTATCTAGCTCATTGGTTGCGTGCCGTTAGCAGCACATGATCTAATCTATCATAGTAATTTTGTATTGTAGCACTTGAAATATCGGAAACAAGATCTGTAGATAAAATATATTTGTGTGTGAATTGAAGTGAGAATTGCATGGGATTGTTACAACTACATGAAGGCTAATCTCGAGCTTAATTTTTTTTAAATGTTATGCGAACAGCAATTATTATTTTTAAAGGTCCAAAGAAGGTTTTTGAATGAAAGTAATTGATGCGTGTATATATTATTAGATATACCCACATTGTACACTAGAGTGTAAACTTAGATTTCGGTAAATAACGACAATCACTAACGCTGAGATTAAAGACTCATATTTAAGTACCAGAGAATATTTAAATATATTCGACCATTACATTATTATGGTAAATAAAGATGGCAAAATGGTTTATTGATGGCATTGATTCATAATTGCTAGCTGATAAATAACTTAATATGCATATAGATTTTATGTTTATATACAGAATAACTGTCCAACACACTATATATTCTATCACTATAATAATAAAATCATTTTATATTGAGCTGTAAATGTTGCGCTAAAGGTCGATGTTTCTTTTAAATAATGCGTAAAACATACGTCTCACTCTAAATATACCCAAGAGTATTAAATCAATGTAATCAATCAACCTCTCGCAGTCCACTACTTGACATAGACCTGTTCCAATTTTGAATTCCCTACTGCCTACTTGCCTACTTTTTTTATAACTCAGGTCGCAGACATGCACGCGGACCACCTGATGGTAAGTGGTTACCGTGGCCTATGGGGGAGTATAACACCACAGGAATAACACTCGTGCCGCAACCCCTGTAAGAACGGAGATGATGTAGGATACTACATCTTTTGCACTGACGACACAGAATATCTCCTTTGGTTTTCCCACTGTCAAAACAAAACCTCTCTAGTGAGCTGACTGAGCTACTGTTGCCTCGGTGGCCAGACGGGGTGATATACAGGGTTTTAAATCGAGTCTTCTTTCTCTCCCAGTGATATCTCGTTTACTGTTAGTCGTCTATTACAATATCCTATCGATGTCATGGGGTCCTAAGTTTATGGTTATTATAAGCGTCGTCGATATCTTAGTATATGAAGAGCCGGCCTTTAGTTCAAATCCTGCCCATTCACTAAAGAAGTGAGTTCACGTACAATACAATCACTTTTGCTTAGCCCCCGGCTAAGCAAAAGTGATTGTTAGAGTGATGAAGTGAAGTGATGGTGAAGTGAAGTGATGAAGTGAATGATGAGTGAAGTGATGGTTAGAGGATTACTAGAGATTTTTTTATAGTCAACAGAGGTGTATTCACCAATGTCTTTGATCCTATATACCATGTGTTAATTCTTTGAAAAGAATGGCATAGACTTATCATAATCGTTAACATTTTATTTCTGAACGCCTCTAACCTTTTGTTCCTTATTCCGATCAAGGTCAAAGTACAAATGAAGCGAAGGCCGTATAGAACATAGCTTTGCCATTTTCCCAGAGTATTATGTGCCTACAGCTCTACGGGGCACCGAGTGTTACACAGTTGCTATATGCGTTTGTCTTGTAATGCGAAGTACTGGATATTGCAATTGCAGCAGTATTTGCTTAGAATGCAGAGTATAATATCGTTGCTGATGATAATATTGAACTTAAAATCGTAATAATATTATTTTAACTACTTTTATAATTGATTTTAGTGCAATATATTTTATTTTGTAATGGGAAGATTGCCCATGACCATAACTGCTTAAAGCAACCATCTCATCTTGATAAGTGTATTATATTGTGATATAATTATAAGTTCTTTTTTTAATCATATTTCATATTCGTGTAAACTGCTGACAAACGATATTGACGAACGAATAAATTTAACAAAGGGTGTTAGAGGAATGGTGCCGAAATCGAAAAGAGTGGATACTGTTAACTATTTTAATAAAATTGGGCCACAGTTTTTTTTAGCATAATACTTTTTTTCGTAGGTACCATGATTTTATTAGTATGATAATTGGCTTGAAAATCATGGCATTCACAAAAAAAGGATTTCAACAAAAAAGTTGTTACGTAACACTGGTTCCGGGAATAAAAATTAAAATCAGTAGAATATATCAGTACGAATACGTACGGACCTACGGAATAAAGTGTTGTTCTTCATTCTTGACCCGTAGGGCCCCGTATCAAAGTAGCCTAATTTTGTTAAAATGGTCAGTACCCCCTGTTACCCTAACACCCCGTATAAATATGTTATCAAAAGACATATTCCACTTCCAAACAATTAAAAACCCAGAGCTATTGAATATCGTATTATTAAGTTAATTTCAATTTAGTTTAAAGAAATTGTAATGAACAAATAATGAAGCTAGTAGTCATCCTAAAAGCAAATTCTATGCTATGATAGAATTTGCTTTTAGGATGACTACTAGCTTCATTATTTGTTCATTACAATTTCTTACTAAACTAAACCGATATGACATAAATCAACAATACCAAACTTTCGTTCATTCCTTTGCCCATAAAAATTCTCATACCCTCAATTGAGAGCATAGACATCGTAATTAGTGTGTCCATTATATCGTCAGCAAGGTTATAAAGCAGCAGGGAACCCCTCTTGGGTGGCGAGACACTCTTACAGAGAAATGTTTGGCACTTATCTGTGCTATAATAGTAAATAGGACAAGGGTTTAATAACAATGAACATGTAATGAACAACGATGTAAAGATGTATCTCAATTACCTTAAGAATCTTAATCTTTAGCAAAGATGTTAGGAATTTTTATAACAGTTTTATAATACATTTCTCTAAATTAGGGGCTTCGGCAGTAAACCTTGTATTTGATTAGTAGTATTTACGAGCAGGTACAGCTGTTTAGCCAATGATCGTGGATTGAAACTCAAAAATGAAAAGGAATTTAAATAGATTTAGTTGGTATATATACTTAATTTTATAGACCTCAAACGCCAGAAAAGATTCTAAAATAAGTATTTATTCCTTTTAATTATTTTCACACCACTCTTGGTGATAAAATATCACCCTACACCGATGTATGTCAACGCCCTCTCATACCTGAATGAACATTAATTTGGTTAGGTAAATGTTTTAACTTTGCTATCATTTTTTAACGAACACTTGATAGTAGGTAATTAATTTCTTCACCTAGTTGAAAATATAAATATTAAAATACGCTTTCTGGTAATATTATATAAAATAAACTAAGTTTTGGTTAAACTGGGATAGTAAAAATCATATTAATTGAATAGTCGTACATTTTATAATGTAGGTATCCTGAAATACATATCGACTTACCGAATTCCATTTGCAAGCTATTATATTAATTCTCCATGATCGTAAAAAAGAGTAAAATTATTAATTACAAAAAAATATCGTAACGAAGTATGCAGATTCTTTTTACTAACAATAATATTACTAAACAATAATTTTATAGATTGAAACTAGTTAATATTAATAACAGTAATCGATGTCATAAATAATAAAGAAATAAAATAAAATGAGTATTGATTAATAAATAACTAAAAAACTTATAAATAGAAATATATGTCATATTAAGAACAAAATGATATATGATAATGATTTAAATTAACACATGAATAATATGTAAACAATAGTAACAAATATGGAGCAAAAGTTAAAAGTTCTCAAATAAAGGTAAAATGAATTGTTGAAATAACTAAAAGCCCGCCCCTTGATAAAAGAAACTTATAAATCTGCATCCATCGTCTCAAATCGTTATAGTACTCACGTTCAGCTGCATCACGATCTTGTTGTACGCCCGATGCCACCTTTGCCTCGGCGTCAGTTTCGGTTGCTCAGGCTGATACTCTGCAGGGTCTTCTTCAGCTCTATCTTGTTCCGCCCTAAACACACTATCTTCTTCTTGGTACTGTTCATCCGATTCTTGAAATCGTTCCTGATCTTCATCAAACTTTTCTCTTTCTTCTCTATAAGTGTCGTCTTGATCTTGATAAGTATCCTCGTCTCGATATTCCTCGACATTATCATCATAAGGTTCAGTGTCATGAAAACCATTAGGTTGTTCCGGCACCTCGTGATATGTTGTTCGGTCATCTTGAAACGTGACTTTGGATTTTTCTGTGAATAATTCTGTTGAGTGAAAAAAATGATAACATTATAATACTTTCTGAAGTATATGCGATTGTGACATATTGAAATAAAACCACTGTTTACGGAATATATCGAGATATATTCTGCGTATGTCAACAGGTCATCATGGTTCAGGTAAATACGTTTACATAACATTTTAAACTATAAGGCAACTACCATCTATACCTAGTTAACCCACGACCACGGGTGCCAAAACGTCGGGCTAAAATACAATTCTGTACCAATAAACACACCATGTTATACCACCTCAGTGGTATAACATGGTGTTAGTAAAAAAAAAAAATAATCTTAATACGGTTAGCGTATGTAGTATTTTTTTAACTGTTTGAAGACCGAGAAAACAGCACACAAACTCGCTTAAAACCTAATCCTCTCTCCTCATCGCCACTTCCCTCTACATGGTTGGCAGCACGAATATTACGCCTCTGGTGTTGCAAACGTCCGTAGGCCACGGTGACCATTTTCCATCCCGTAGGCCGTGGGATTGTCTGTCACCTAAGTGATATCAAAAAATAAAAAATGGCTGATTTATTAGACCAGCTATTTTGGTCTATCTCAATATATAAAACCTACACACATTTTGAAATGACTTCCCTTTTCTACAAGCTTTTCAAAATACGTTAAAAAAATTACCTTCTTGTGTTGTCGGAACAGTAAGTTTATCTTCATGTTGAAACGAACTTTGTGAGGTTCTACGATCAACAATTGAGGGTGTTTGACTATGGTAACTGTCTACAGACGGTTTCCGTATCTGTGAAATAGTCCTTGTTGGAGATGCTTGCTTCTGTATACTAGGACTCGGCACCTCCGCAAAACGTCTTTCTTCGGGCACTTTTTCAAGAGTAGTATCATGATACTCATCATCATGATACCTGTCTAATGAGGCTCTATCACGGTCTATTGATTG
This sequence comes from Pelosia muscerda, assembly GCA_963691645.1. NCBI lineage: Eukaryota > Metazoa > Arthropoda > Insecta > Lepidoptera > Erebidae > Pelosia > Pelosia muscerda. Next base: position 10,436,777 of record OY829114.1, on the reverse strand, counting down.
ATCGTATTCAGTCTTATTATATTCGTCCTCGTAGGCACTTTCGTCGAAACTCGACTGGGTTAATTCTTCGGGTGCATCTGGCAACGTCCGCGTTCGACGCACCGAAGGTCTTTGTATAGATTCTTGTCTTCTTAAAGACGGAGTACGTGGTAAGGTTACTGGTGCTGATGTGGTTACAGTTGGTACTAATGGCAATTCTTCAGGGACGGATGCTGTTGTTATAGTACTTGAGAATGGAGTTACAGGGGCTACGGATGCTTTGAACTGATTCGTTGGAGCACTGGTCACTGCAACTGATTGTGGAGGTTGAACAACTGCTGGAGCAGCCACGGCAGCTGCAGCTGCACCAAATAAGTTTCCAAGTTTCTTTGCTCCACCCGCCATCAATGACCCTAATGTTGCAGCACCAGTAAGAACAGTTGACTGTAGTTGCTGCGCGGGCTGTTGTTTAGCTTGTGGCTGCTGTTGTAGTAGCTGCTGCTGCTGTTGTTGTTGTTGTTGTTGCTGTTGTTGTAGTTGCTGTTGTTGTAATTGCAGTTGTTGTTGCTGTTGCAACTGTAAAGGTTTTTGTTGCTGTAGGTATTGATTTTGTTGTAAAAATTGTTGGTCTTGCTGATACTGTTGATCTTGCTGATATTGCCGCGGATACTGCAAATCATGTTGGTACTGCGGCTGCTGAAGATCAAGTTTCTGTTCCTCTGGATATTGACTTTCATACTGTTCTTGATACTGGTAATCCGTTTGTTCATACGGCTGTTTGTTTTGATACTGGTTCTGATCTTGGTATAGCTGATCTTGTTGATCATATTGATATTGTTGATCGTCATACTGTACATCATACTGTTGATAACTTTTATCATACTGATTATCCTGATAAACTTCTTGCTGGGTTGTAACTGGCAGTTGAGGCAAATATGATGATATTGTTGAGGGCACCGATTTTGTTAATATAGAATCAATCTCACTAGTAGCAGGATACGTGAATTGTGATATCGTCTCAGTTTCATTCCATGTCGTTTTTTGAGCTGTAATATGACAAAAGATATTCACTATATTATGAGAAAATTCTTCACAAAAACAGTATATTACACGACTGGTCATATCTAAAATTTATTAAAAACTGCAGATACATGTCCTACACATAGGAAGTTCTTATCATTCACGGTTATTTTATTTGAATCACAATGTCGAACCACTGATTGGCCTTGACATTATTAATAATAATCGGGAATATTATTTATTTATAGGAAACCATATAATACTGCTGTTGTGATTAATAATGATTAGGAAACATAACGTATGCGTAATACATTGTTTACTACAATTTCTCAGTACTAAACTTCCTCTAATTTTTCTTCACAAAATTTATATAACCGGTATAATATACATAGAATTATTTATTCAGAGGATCTTATACAGGCTAGTAGTCCCTTGAAGAACACTAGGTACATATCGGCATAAAAAATTACAACTTGACTAATTTTTTTCACATTATTTACTCTCCGTCGTATAAAATGAAACGATAATTTCATAAAATAACGTCAATGTAAAAAAACAATAGTGCCATAGTACGGTTGGCTTCACTAACACGATGGAGAGTGAATAACGCTAGTTAAACGGTATTAAAAAAATAAATATAAATTCAAATCATATTTTTTATGCCAATATGTATAGTGTACTAGGAATACTACCAATGGCCTTCAGCTTCAGGAGTGTTTCCCTTACACTCTGTATAGTCAGAGGGGAAAGTATATTAATTGTTTACAAAGTAGGTTAGCTAGCACATTGCAAAAGTAAAGCAATACTAGCTAAGTCAGACTTCCCAGGTACCCAAAATGGGTGACATTCTCAAAACACACAGGAGACACTTTCATGTCTTGGAGCGCACGGTAAGCCATTGGACTCGAGTACCATACGAATTACAAATAGTGGGATCCTTAAAAATTTCGACAACCAGGTGCTACTAATTGGTAACCATTGTCAAGCCACTAAGATTACAATAATTACCATTGAATTTTAGACAGTATTGGGTTAGACTCATATTCAAAACTAAATGAAAAAGAGTTCATTACATTGTTTCGATCACTGTACAAGACGCCATTTAACTTCAGACTTTACTATCTACAGTACAATGCCATTTTTTGTAATCTCAGTGGTTTGACAATGGTCGATAGTTAGTAGAATCGGAGCCCGGGTCTAAATACAGAACTTCAAAGTCACTCTTAGGTTGCTAAGTTCAAATCAGTTGTTTCGTAATTAAACAGACAACAGACTCCAAATTTAGTTGGTACAAGTTTCAGAGATAAAATATACAAACCAGCAGCAGGAGGGGTAGCATGGGGAGTCTCGTCAAAGAAAGGTTGCATTCCATCTTCGTCGTAATTACTGTAACAAATGGACGTACGATAAAGAGATGTCGACACGGAGACCACTCAATAGTGTGCTAAAAGCTATACTTCAGCTCTCCCCCTTTCCCTTCAGGGTGGGCAGCGCGTGTGTGACACCCTTAGTGTTGCACACGTTCATAGGCCACGGTAGCCGCTTTCCATCAGGTGAGCCGTGTGCTTGTCTGCCACCTACGTAGTATAAAAAAAAACTTGAAGAAATATCTCTTCTTCAATAAAATATTGGAGCAAGCGCCGATCTCTGTAAGTTCTCTCTGGAGAAGCTGAATTGATTTTGTTGCAAAAGGTCCCAGTGACAGTGCTGGACTGATTGCGAATCCGCCTAGAATATGGACGGACTCTAGGTTGATCAGTGAAATCGCATTTTCTAGGGTCTAGACGAAGCAATGTAGTGACTTGTAGTCTATTCTAGTGCGACTATTCATATGCTCGTGCTTATTTCCCTCTGGTGTACGCAGAGGTTAACTAACATTAATATTTCAACAACCATCGTATTTGATCCCACGTAAAAAGGGGTGGCCTATTGCCATATTCTGGGCACTATTGTTCGACTCAATAATGTATCTGGACTATATTGGACTATATACTTATATAATGTCTGATACCAAACAGCCTATCCATTAGTCGCTTTCTACGATACCGAGAAGCACTCGCGATTATTTAATTAATCGAATGTTCTTTCCGTGTTGTTAGATTAATCGAATTATTAGTCTAAAAAATGGAATAGACCACAATTTCGGAAACATAATAATATGTTATAATTAATATTGAAGTATCTTATACCTTGTATTATAATTAGTGTCCTGATACTGACTAGTAACAGGGTCTTGATAATCTTGCTGATATCCAAAGCTATCGTAACCATAGCTTACGTCGGGTATAGTTTTTTCAGGTTCTGTGGATGTAAATGTGAATATTAGATTCTCTAAGTGGTAGTCGTGTTTTACAGCCAAAAAAGTCTTTTCATTATAGTCTACAATAAGTATAATAAGGAATATTCACGCGCGAGACACGTGGGTAACCGGTTACGCGTCAAACGGCGCGGTGAGAGGCGCAGGGGGCCAATCAATGGTCCTTCGAGCCGGATAATTGTTTGAGCTCGGCTGATGAATTATAAAATTGTGGACTATAGTTTTGATATTATAATATTCTTTTAGAACAAAAAAAATACATCGATGACGCCTCTCACCGCGCCGTTTGTCGCGTAGCCGGTTGCCATGTTTACAAAATTTACTACGTTTAAGTAATTCTTTCTTTAAACATGGCTTTTATTTTATTCATGTTGCTAATTTCAAAGTCTCATGTATTGGGTAAATCTCATGTCTTCCTTGTTGGATGTAAAAAATGAACTTAAGTTCACAATTTTAAAATAATATTCTAATATTTTCAGAAATTTATAGTAACTTCCCGAAACGAAGATTACATTATATACTAACATTTCATCAAATATATTGTATATACGGAAAAGTTCAATAAAACTCTGCTGGACAAGGGAATGAAAGTAGTCGACTTCTATTATTTACAACAAGAGGTTTATATTTCATCTATTTTATACATACTATGTTATCGTACTATATACTATATTACTGTAACGTTATATTTTTGATCACAATCTACGCAGAATTTGAAATGAAACACAAAACAACTCAACATTTTTATAATAATACGCTTCTTGAAAAACGCGTATGGAAAAGTAAATTAATGAATATAATATAGGGACATAGATAGCTCACCGGGTTCGTAAGGCACGTGCGTAGCTAAAAGCGTGGAGGCAGAGGGAAGGCGGTGGTGCCGCGAAAGCGGGGCTGGCGTCTGTGACATCGACTGAGCTTGTGACGTCAGCGCCGCGAACGTTGACGTCATCGCAGAGAATGCTGACGTTAGCGGCTGAGCTGCAGGAGGAGGCAGAGGCAGCCGACGACCACGTGAACCACGAAGTGAGCCGCCATCAGCTGGTGGTACCGGCAGCGCCCGACCACGCTTCGGCGTAGACGATGGCGTGGCTGTAAAGAGTGATAAATATCCCGCAATGCAGAAGCAGTCTTTCAAAGTATATCCATAGTTTTACGTCTTACGCTTAGCTGAAAGCTATATAAAAAAGCAAATATAAAAAGTTGCATAAAGGTACAAATTCGCATCAGACCACAGCAAAAAAAACAGCGCTCTGTGAAATAGACTAAGTGATAATTTTGTTTATTATTTTAATTTACTGCGGCTTTTCAATGGCGCCGTTTACCTGCATCGGTGCTTAACATGTAATGTACCTAACAATTATCAACTTCACAGTACGCTGATTCTGCTAAATGCTGCATGTGGTCGGCTTCGAACTCGTACTTTAAGAGAACATGTAAACCATCTCTGTAATTACAGACACTGCGTAGTCACAAATATTGACTTGGTCTCTTTAATAAGTCAATTTGGGGCATTCCTTTTAGCGTACCAATTTTGAATCGCACCAAAATCACATCTATAGAAATTGGTGCTATTCAAAATGGCATGCCTCTTGATCACATTCACGGAATTAGTATTCCTTACCTTATTTTCAGTTTTCTTTTAAGACGTTAAATAAAAGAAGTAACTTCGATGGCTAAAATTTTAAGCCTATAGTTTTTTCTCGCTGCATATAATAGATGTATGGTATAAGATTCCACTATAGAACAACCTTCACCTATCTGTTTACCGAATGTAAATCATATTTTAATTAATAGAATGTGACTCTCGCTCCACCTCGTACCTACCTGGGGCTAAGGATGGCCGTTGCTATTCTTCAGCGGGGCAATGCCGCTAGTGTACCTGACAGGCGGTTGAGGGGTGGTTTAATTGATTAATTTTGACAATTTACTTGCATTTAGTATCTAAGATGATATGTAAAACCATATATGAATATATAAAGTAATACGTAATAAAAAAAATATTGTTGAAAACCGATCAATCGACTTGCCTAAAAAGTATTATGTTTGCCAATCGCGACGCTACATTGGAAAAATAACGCCTCAAAACAGTTTTTGTGTAAATGTTTCGTTTTGCTATTTGGCCAATATTATTCAGGAATAAGTTCCCTGCAAATTCAACTTTGAATGCTTTTCATATTTGAAATCGTTTTCGAATTATTGTGTAATTATTTATTAATTAAAATCTAAACTATATTTTTTGGCACCTTATTGGTTCAGCAATACATTTTATTTGCTAAGATACAAATTTTATTTGGTAAACAGATATGTAAAGGTCATATTATAGTGGTTATGTTACCTGGTAAACTAGCAGCGGTACGTCGCGGCCGTGGTCTGTAGGGCGCCATTTCATTGTAATCTGAATATCGAGACGATGGCATCATCTGTAATAAAAATGCATATAAGTAATTTATAAAATATGTAGTTGGACAAGACAGATTCGATCCTAGAAAAGATGGATGGATAAATAAATTATATGGGAAAGAACGGAGTGACTGACAAAATAACTGCTACACAGGAGGCGCGGGTTTGAACCACGCGCAGTGCAAATATTTGTGTGCATGAATATGACTATTCGCCCTGATCTGGTCATGCTTCGGAGAACACGTGAAGTCGTCGGTCCCGGCTGTCATACGAACATACATCGTTACGGGTCAACGGGTGTAGTATTAAAAAGTACAAGAACTGGTTAATATCATCAATAAAATGTGGAAGCCAGATGGTGACTGCCAGCTACACGAAAAATATCAAAGTTACCAAACTTGTGGCAGTCAGATGGCAGTCACTTCACGAAAAATATCAAAGTTACCACGCAGCAGTGAGACTAGAAAAAGCAAACTCCAAACTCCAAAGTATTTTTGGATAAGATTAAAGTAGGATGATTGTGATTGCCTAATTTATCGTGCGCAAACCCCACACGGATAGCACCTTCGCCAATGCCAGTAGAGATCATGTCGAACTTGAACCGACTGTTTTAGTCGGTTCAAGTTCGACATGATCTCGTTCAAAGAACCCATCTATGGGTCTTGGATTGCCGGAGCTAAGATAATACACGACTTATCTCTAGCACCCCGGTAGACCTGGGAAAACGCTACTATTCTGTTGCCTAGGACTGTGAACTTGGTAGTAAATAAATAACTTGCTTTTGGGCGTAAGAGGTGAGTGGAGCATGTCATTTGAAGTTAAGCAAGCTATACTAGTCTATTTTCAGTATTTTTTGTATACTCGTGGCAACAAAAATATATGAAATGCTTTGTATGAAAGCAATATTATTAGCACCATGCTATTTACAGACTGAGTCTTAGTAAGTCTTAGTAATAGGAATCTGTATTTACACTTTGGTAACAGAATCCTAAAACCGCATTATTTACTCACCGTCTTAGGGGGCACTTGTGGTAACTGTACGACAGAAGATCGTCTATTATTGACGATGTTCTCATACTCCGTAGGTGTGAGCCCGTAACCATCATCATAAAAGTACTGCCCGCCACTATCCCATTGCCGTGAGTCGTCTCCCACGTATGTTGTTTGGTAGGGATAGCTAGTCGAGTCGAAGTATTCTTCGTAGCTCGCTTGCTGTGATATATGCGAGTGGTCCCTGAAAAAGAAATAGTAGTTAGACTAAATACATGATTCCGTAACAGTAGCAGCAGATACTGCGTTACGTGATTTAGATATAAATAAAATAATAAATAAATATTCTAGGACAATCTACACAACGACACCTAGGCCCATGGTAAGCATAGTTTATTTAGCTTGTATTAGGGGTTCTAGATTGCGGATAAACATACTAAGATACTTTTTCTTGTAAATACATACATATTGTTTACTACCAACACGCCACAGAGGTTGTCGATGTGATGAATGTGATAGTATTGTTTTCAACACACTTGCTCACAAAGTGACTTTAATTTCCATGTAATTAAGAGCTCACTGGAGAGGTTTTGAGTTGTCAGTGGGACCGCTGAATCCCTTTTTTGTCTTCTGCACTGACAGCACGCTTGCTCTCTTAACCCTATCCCCTCCCCCTTTCCCTTTCCTTCTCTTCTCTATATGGTTGGCAACACGAATGTGACACCCCTGGTGTTGCTAACGTCCATAGGCCACAGTAACCACTAACCATCAGGTTAAGTGGTATAAAAAATATAAAAATTGAGTGTGCTCCTTGAAGCTGCGTCTAAATTGCTGCATTATAATTGTGCTGGTATTCTACTAAATTTAGTGATATGTAATAACTAATAAGACAGTTTTGAGTATTGTTGTGTATAACCATAACTCTTAAAATATGAGTAAAGTAAAAATGAAATAATAGAAGTTACCTGATGTGCGTGGAAGTGCCGTACGTATCATAACCATAGCCCATATTGTCGTCATATAGCGTACTTTGTCGCTCTAGGCTTGGCCGACGTTGATCTTCTGTTAAGACATTTGATTCATATTAGGCTTCATATTCAAAAAAAATATTACGTGATAAGAGACGTATATGAATAATACGACGGGTAAATAATAAGTATTCTATAAGGTTTTGTTTCCCTTATTTGCTTAAAATTGCTTAACAAATGTAAAGATAGCGTTGACTTGGAATTTTATATTTTCTTTTCTTTAATTTGTAGCAGACCTGGGTATAATATTATTAATTTTTTTTTATTTTTTTATATAAACTCACGCCTTTATCTTCAAAGGGGTAGGCAGAGGTGCTAGCACCCACATTACGCCAGTTTATGTTTAGGTCCCAATGTAATGGGTGGCGGTGCTTGTTAACTGGGCACTAATAAGCCTGCGATAAATACACACATAACTTCTAAAAGCATCGAGAAGTCATTGGTGTATGCAATGGTAACCTGGGATCGAACCCGAGACATCGTCTCAGCAGTCCATTACCCATACCACTAGGCTACCGCGCTTTTTATTAATTTTAATTGAAAAAAAGGTCTTAACAGATTTTAAAAGAGATCAGAGAGTCTATTTCTCTATCTCTCTACAACGAAGTCTGTTCTTGCTCTTTTGAGTTTTGAAACTTTTAAAAACTATAATAGTGTTATAATTTTAGCGTCTTACCCGCAGACTGCCAGTCAGCCGCAGTTCTCCATGATATTGCAGACTCTATACTTGCTTGTGCATGCAGCTGTGACCATGTTTCTAACCTGTAACCATACAAAAAAAATTGAACGTACTAAAACAAAAGGGGCTTATTTTTTCCTAATCTGACTTTAGTCAGGTTGGGTCAAAATGGCCATAATAGCCCACTCATTAGACGATGCTAATTAAACGGTAAATATCACCCAATTACATATTTCACGAAACATTATAATCCCATTGATGTTTGGTCACTCTTATTACTAAAAATCATATCGGTTTATTCATAATGTATATTTTAAAGCTGCCAATATTTCGGCACAGTTCCAAGACCAAGATCATGAAAGAACTAAAATACTGGAGGTTTTATGAGTCCAAACAATTTATGGTAAAAATATCCTGATATCTAATACTTAGTACTCGTAATTACTTATGACAAAACGGGACTTATTCGTGAACAATAAGTAAAAAGTTTGTATGTTTAATACGACGACGTTTCGGACTTCATGTTACGACAAAGGTTTTGAGAAGACTGAAGAGGCGAAACATCAGCGGCGTCTTCGTATCGCGCGAGTATTTCTAACTACTCGCACTTGGTCTTTGTTTTTTGTTTGCTCATTAGGGTAACCATCATTTGACCTATACACAACACTCACTATATTATTATTCGTGGTTTCTGAGTACACTTATTTATGTACATTAGCTGATTACTGGATTACACGATGACGAAAGCTTAAAAACGTCCTCCCGGTTGAAATTTTCTTATTTTCTTATTAGCACCATTTCACGTACAATTCTACTACAATAGCGAAGTTCACGAGATAGGATTTTGTGGTTATGAACATCAATCTAGCAAATGCTTAGTTGTTGCGGACTCATTCAGGTGAATAGGAGACGAGGCCATGAACGCAACGACATGTCCGAAACTTCGGGGTACATATACAAACATTTTCTGTCATAAATATATGTGAAAATCTTTTCTTTTTAATCAACATATTATTCTCATAGTATATATATTTATTACATTAATTTAAAATATTTCTCACCTATTAGTTCTTGGCTGACTGTTGTAATAAAGTGGATCTGTGTCGCCGTGCATATGGTACTCATCCCTCTCGTTCTCGTACGAATTCTCACGCGATACCTCCAACGATCTCTGGAATTGCAATAAAATTATATTACATAAATATTTTTGTGACTGAACTAGTATTTGGTACAAATATACAATTGAAATGATAAAGCATGTAAATAATATAAAATATAGATAGCGTGCAAGGGTGCCGTCCCAAACTGAGCGATAAACGGTAAGACAAACCAATGAAAGTGAAAGACAATGCCCCTGCTTCACTTCTCTTTCGCACTCATTGGTTTGCCTTACCGCTTATCGTTACGCCGCCTTGCCATTCGCCGCTGAGTTCGCATCTACTCTTCACTACCACAAATGTGATGCTCTCCGAGGTACAGAGAGGTCTTCATATATCAAGAAAACACATCCTAAAGGGCCACTTAGCCACGGGGTCATTAGTCTTTATTCTTCATTCACCACTTCATTACTCTTGGTAAACATCGTTAATTTTACTAAACTATTCTTACTGTCCGTGAAACTGCCTCGACCATTTTCTACTTCCCGTCCCAATTGGGCAGTCCGACTGGGGCACTGGTGGTACAGATGCTTATTAACTTAACTCTCTGTAGTCATTATACTACACCCCCCAAGGAATAGTAACCCTGATAGAGAGGACTATCCCTTCGCTAACGTAGGAGCCAGGGTAAGTCCGCGTAAGTTCTAAAGCACGCACCCCAACAAAACAAGATAAGATAAGACACCCCGCCTAAGGTTGTCGTCTAAGGTTGGTTGCGGTCCAGAGAAAAATGACCGTCATTGTAGGCGTTTTCTCTAGAATGGCGGTCCTTTTGTTTTTTTTTGCATATTTGTTTACCTGTGGTGTGTGCATCTGATGCGCGGCACTTCGGAACTGTGACGCGCTGCAGTTGGCATGTTGTCCCACTGGGTAGTTGAGGTCGGAAGTGTAGTCCGAATCCTCCGAATACCCCGCTGTAATTATAAGAACAAACACCCAAATTAAATATTTGTCTAAAACATTAGATTATTCCTACAGGAATATTAAGTTGTTAGGAAACTATTTGTCTATCAATCTTCGGGAAGTAATCTTTTAGATATAATTGCGATTAGATTTATATTAATGAAATAAAATAATTCTGCTAATGTTATAAATGTGAAATGTTGTGATAATATTGATGTTTTTTATTCAATTACACTCAAACAGCTTTATGGATACGCCAGAAATTTGCTATATTATAGATCGTAGTGCTGAACTTAGTCAAACTTTTATTCTAAATCTGCGTGACGGACAGAACAGATTAGACAAATACGCAACAGCTAGTTTTGAGAAATACCCAGTTATCGTATTAGTAAATATCCTACATATGTATTACAATCTAAAAGTAACCTATTGATTACTTTGGGTAACAATTTCGTTGATCGGATTTATTTCCGGACGGCGTGACACGGGCGGATTAAGCCGACAATCCCAGTTCAACCAATGATTAATGATTTAAATCTTTTGCATATTATCGATGTCAAATGAACTACAAAATTTTATAATGATGATGTAAATAACAAAAGCATTTAGCAGCCTGACTCGCTAGGTTAATTTTTTATTATTTTTTAATAAATACAATGTCCTTTCTTAAAATAATGTTTTATAGTATAACGTGTTCCTTAAGCTTTTAATATAAGTATTCGTCTCATTATCAATATCTGAAGTTTCAATTTCGAGCTCATATAATGACAGAATTTTCATGGAACTGGTAGTCAACTTTACTTTTCTGGTTACTACCAAGTTTGAATACGGGGTTACACTTATTACTCCGTCCGTCGACAAATAGATCACTGACACTCTATTCCCAATTAACATGGTCATGATACCTTAATTCTAATTATTCTGAAGCTTGCGGTGTACCGTTACTAGGTGGTATATATTCTACATACATAAGCATGTTTGTTTTAGTAGTTCTGGTATGGACTCAGCGTTGTACCTTGCGGTAACCCGATTTATTCCTAGGTTAAATTACAATTCAACGTCTCAATTTATTTCAATTTTAATTTATTTCCATTTGGAACAGTTAACTATAAGGCGAGACTTAACCTTCCATCGAATTAAATTTATTGGACAATACATATTTTCGTGAGTGTACGTGAAGTATCGAAGGAAGAAGTACTAAATTTAATATTCATATTGAATTTTTTTATCAGTTTTGTCTAGTTTAAACGGTAGGTGCTCTAAACTTCCCTCTAGTTAACCGTTAACGAAACCTAGATGTTGAAATGTATGTTGCCGATATATAGTATGTATAAAAAATAAGAAAGAAATATATATAATATTATATTTATACGTACAGTGTGCAATATACTGCATCTGCCGGCGCGCCTGTTCAGCTCTTTCAGTTTCCAGTGTGCCATTGAGCAAATCCAGCTTGCGCTGCAAGTCCGAACCTGTAGCTTCTGCATCTGTAATCAATAAAAACATCGTTACAAGGTGTTCAGGACAAGTGCCTGAGAGGTTTGTGACCGCAATTCAAGCGAAGCACTGGTTGCAACTAATTTTCTGTTCGGCACTGTCATCTAGGTGGATAAATTTATTAAATTGTGACTCTATTCACTTGTCGTCGACCTGGAGTACATACGTACAGTTCCAATCGATGCATTTTTTTTGATATAATTCGGAGTCCAAACCTAGACACAAGGCAAACTTCCATTCATATCTGCAGTATGGCCTGAGCAGCATTTTGAATCTTGCCTAACGCTGTTGGTAGCACAGAAATAAGCGCATGAGTGACTGACATAATCTAAGGTTCGTAAAGAATTTAAGTAGGTATATTAAGTCAAAAATATTTTAAAAAATCTTTGTCGCTCATTGCTAAGTTTTTATGATTCAGCGTTAGATCTTGTACATTGATTATGATGACCCTTTATTACATACATACATACATAAACTCACGCCTATATACCCGAAGGGGTAGGCAGAGGTGCTAGCACCCACATAACTTCGAAACGCATCGAAAAGTCATTGAAGTGTGCCATGGTAAAACCTGGGATTGGACCCGAAACCTCGTCTCAGCAGTCCATTACCCATACCACTAGGCTACCGCAGTTGACTTTTTATTAAAGACCCTTTATTAAAGTATTCTATTTATCGTATAAACTATAGCGAAAACGAATACCAGAAGTAACAGGTAAATATCTTTTCATGAACCCTTGAGACATGATTCCGCAAATGTAGGTACTCATTTGGAACTTTGAAATACGCAAATATCGTGACACATTAACGTATCAGCAAGTATTGAACGAAATAACAGCAGGCTGTATAGGAAGTTAAAGGCCATGATGTGCTTGGATCTGTTTTTGATGCTCCCAATATTTTCTTTCGTCTGTATAAAGAATTTTCATGTTACTCAATATGCAGTAAGCATACAAAGCATATGACACAACGAATACGCTGTTATTACGCTCGTGGTATAGATGTAATGAAATTCTCTAAACTGCAAAGCTGAAAGTAGTATGGCAAAGAATCAGTTAAGAAAATATTGTTATATTATTCAGGTGACACACAAGTACACGGCCTACCTGATGGAAAACCGTCACCGTTTTTTTCGCACGAAAATCCCCACGATTTCCCCTAGCCGAAGTCAGCGCGAGCGATTATGTTTGACTAGAACTGACCAAAATCACACTAATCTCAGGCCATAAGTTATCGAGGCTGAGGTAGCCTCTGGCATATCCCTCATGCCCCAGCTGACAGCAACCATTGAAGTAGTAGAAGCTGGAAAGCTGATACCAGACCTCAAATGCTACCGGGATTATCACCAAGATCTAATAACTATGAAACACTATTATATTATCTCATTGCCTAAACTATCACATATTTAACCAGGCACAAACCTAATACTCCAGGATAGCTAATAAAAACTCATGTTTACTACTCTATTCTAAAATCATCTGAAGCAAAAAATAAGAGTTAATTAACAACTACCCACTAATACAGGTTGCTAATGACATCTGCAAGAGCTTGAGTCTGTCGCCTGGGAAATAAATTTAATCTAGGAAATTGGGTCGCCGAAGTGTATTAAGTGAGCAAGATGACGCTATGATTGGGGTTAAACTACTTTGAGACCACTGTGTGGTGATAACTATTGTGATATTAATACCGTGGTCTAATACCATATCTTTATGGTTAACCAATTTCAATTCTGTATATTAGAATGCTACCTTTAGCAGATGGTACATGAAGCCATTAAGATTTTCACGAGCATGGTAAAATGACTGTAAGTTGGTACCTTCAAGAATAACACATAAGATGTCGATATTTTTCATCGAACTTCTAAAAAATAAGGAGGTTGTCTACGCCGACATGTAACTGGATAGTAAACGCTCTGCGAATCCCCTTCCAAAGACATTTTTGTGAACGCGCCCTATAGCGCGTCTGTGATTGGTCCGTGGTTCGCACGCGCGCTTTATTATTTTGTATTGCTATAATTCTCTTGTCTACCATCTTGCGTCGGTGACATTGCGCACTGCTATGTAGTTCTGATTCGAACTGTATTCTGAATAATATCTAGTACCCTTTTTTGAAGTGAAGATTGTTGTCCTCATTTCACTCCACCCCTCCGTGCGAGCCCGCATAGAGGTTATCAATTAGGATGTTCATTTTCTAAATTTGTACGCGCCTAGCTCCTTCACCTATCGAAGTGTTTGGCTTCAACACGCATTTTCATCTTTGACTAATAAGTGTATAGTCAACAAAAGATATACGGTACCACATTTACAGGCAACGTTGTATGAAAATGTGGTACGTATCTTGCTATTCTGACCGTGTCTTTTGTCGACTGTACTTAACTTATTTTATACTAATACGTGCAAGGTTTTCCTTATAGGTGGTTAATTTTTTTTGATAAATTAAACTTATTTTGTTAATCATTTAGTTCTAGTTAAAGAGCATCATATTTCATGTTTATAGGTAAGGTAATAGGTAAGTTTTTTAAACCTACTATATACCATGTATAAACTTATATTTCCATCATGATTTAATGGCAAACGAAAGCCCACTTTATAAAATAAAAGTGCTTTTTCCTACGTATATTTTAAGTAAATAGGGGCAAAATTTGCATAACAGGCGGGGTAATTACCTGCCCTATGACGCGTGCAGCTTTGCCCACAAATTACTCAAACACTTGCAATAATTTAAGTACAGACGTCTATAAATAAATCGCATCGATAATATAATTGGCGTCTCATAAAAAGCAACTCAATAAATTCAATGTAATTGTAAACTGCACTAAATTGAAAATAATTGCGACTAAAATTTTATGTTATAATGTTAACTGAAAATTCTGCTTTTGCCAGAAGTTATGCAATTATAATAAATGTTTAATAATTGTTAGACTATAATCAAAATTGTAAAAGGAATTAGTTATTAGTGGTTGAACTGAATGATGTAATTAAAAAAATGTACCTCATCGATTTAGGTTGATAAAGTGAAAGGTCAAGACATATGCCTAGGAATTGGTTGAACATAACTATAGATTATATCTAACATCTGCCTACCACCCCTTTTATTTTTAAGTTTTTAAATTGAACCATCATTACTATCAAGCAGAATAGGAAGAGCTAACTTATTTGTTCTCGTGAATACCGTTGAAGGTGCCTAAGATAAATTACAAGACAAATAGAGAAGAAACAGTACAAAGTATTTCTCAAGAGCAGATCTATAAGTAACCTATTATTTTAAATCCACTTAAATAAATCACTTTTACAGAATAATATCTAAGCCGTAGTACGAATAAAGAAAAAAGTGATTTCTTTAACAATTTTCAAGTAACAATGTTATCTAAAAAGCAAAGTGATTCTTTTATTCACCCGTAAACAACTTCAAAGGACCAATTCTATCCTATCTGACATCAAGCACGATATTATATTAGGGATAGGATGTCCTCATGAATGGGTGAAACGGAGCACTGTAAGGGCCATTTTCTTTTTTTTAAACGACATCTGGGTACTCTAGATAGATAACATAACCTACATAGTTAAGTATACGACCATACATTTATTTAATCCTGCTTTGCTAGAGAATATCACGGACAAAATTAATCACTGGGGAGCAGAGTCGACTACCTACTCCTGCCAGCGAAGGATTTCATGAGTGGATCTTTCTTGGAGCAAAGAAAATGGATTTAAATGAACTTCAAAGACGAAGAGAAAGTGTGAACTGTGCATTGGAAAGTAAAGTACAATGATGAAAAATCAGGATCTAAAGAAATCATTTTTCTCCTAGTACGAGAGAATATATTCACAGAAAAATTTATAGGACAAAACGATAAATATATGTGTAATTATATTATTTGCAACACAGTGATAATAAAGAGTGGCTAAAGGGACGGCAAACTCCGTATTCGAAGGGCGCCATATGTTTGCATACGAAGCCGTACCTCTGTACACAATCCGACTTGGATAGGTTAGATTAAAAGGCTAATGCGGGAGCTCCACTCCGCTCCTGCATTAGATCTTCCTAGTTATTTTATTATAACCACCCAGAAATAAGACAAAAACTATCATATGCGTACAATAGCAGTAGTATGAACTCCTATCGAATTCGTAATGTGATAATGGTTTCGAGAGAACGGAGCATTGTGCTTGGCAGTCTGCCTCTTGTGAACCTGTATGCGTGTGTAGCCCACCAATCGCAATGCTCCGTTCTGTCGATACATTTACATTACGAATTCGATAGTATTTCGTGAAGGCTACCGAGCTGTATGCGTACCGCTACATATCGTCCAGTTTGTCGGGTTTACCCTAGCCTTCCGCGATAATTGAATCTCAATTTACTTTCGTTAGCTATCAACAAAACGCTGAATAAAACTATTATTTCATAACTAGTTACCAACAAGTAATAAATCATGAACTGGTTTTGTGGTAAATTGGTTTTCTACGAAATTCACTTATGAGTGCACCTGTCCGTGTAGTTTATTGAATTACATGCTTACTTTATATGGTATAAAACAGTTTACACCGAACGATTAATATCTTCTAAGAAAGAATTTATGTGCAGTGATTACTTCCATTAAACTTTCATTGTAGAAACGATTAATGTGATGGCTTTTAAATTGCGAGCCGTTTTTCTCTATCACGTGAAAACATGCATTTTTAAAGAATTCTTTAGAATTTTTTTTATTTCTGGCACGTCAATTTGACTTCACATTACCTGATGGCATAGTCTCAGTAAAAGGGGTTACGATTAAAAACACATAGTGTTACAATGGTGGCGCTCAGCTTGACGGCCTCATCAGATACTTTTTCACGCCCCGCTTAAAGGACCCGGGACTTAAGGAAGAAGGAAACACGTGCGCTAGTAAGGAATTCCAAGACTTACAAGAAGTAAAGAAATATTAGATTATTAGTAATCAGCTACATCACATCTTTAGTACCAGATTAAAAAAAATAGCTACCGATTACTTATTATTATTACTTAGTTGCCAAGTTCAGAGATTATTATTTAGTTGCATCCTAAATTATACACTCTGTACGCATTTCATAGAAGTAATAAAATATTCAAAATAGTGGTTCATATGAGAAACATTTTAAAGCCAGAAACATTGCATGCTATGTTTTTAGTAGGCATTAAGCTTTTAAAAAGTTTGTTCAATTCATACTGTTATATTTTCTACAGGCATTTTCCCTCTTTATTTACCATCGACTTATTTATATTTTCCTAACATTAATTTGGCTTTAGTAATTCAAGATACTACTAAACCTTGCATTTTCAAACCCTATTAAATCGATCGGGATATTTACCATGTTTGTTAATTTGGTATGGTAAATATCCCGATCGATTTAATAGTGAATTCGTAAATGACCATGTCAATCTAAAAATCATACATTTTCAAACGCTATTTTCCAGTACTTCTTTAAACTATTTAGTTTATTTAACTTTTACTGGATACTACTACTGGAACTAACCCCTTGAGAGAAAAGTCTCATGTGTCGTACTTGGGGTGTACTACATTGCAGCTATATTGTGGAAATAGGATCAAGACTCTACATAGGCAGAACTGCAGGCAAGGCAAGTTCATATACCTATATTCATGACATTACTGTGGAAGTCAATTTCGTGCGAAGGTTCCGTCTTATACCGTTATCTCTGTTACATAAACATATTCACTTAAGCGAACATCTCATAAGCCGTAAATAAACCTACATCTCGCACTTTAACTTAACATGAATATTTTATAAGGGTGTGACCACACAGAAGAATTTCAAAAACTACATTTAGTAAGTAAAGTTTGCAAATTTTACAAGTAATGTTTATAAATTAGGCAAGTAATGTTACATTAGTGTATTATAGTAAATATAATTATGAATCAAACACAACTACGAGTAAATTATATAGAGTAACTTAATCTATAGATTTAACTATAGAGTAAGTAAAGAGAAAACAATAAGAGATTATGAATGCAACAATATTTTTAACACTGTGCCATTTTGAAACACATTCACATCACTCATTAATCTATAGTTCATTATTTCTTCGAATTAATATTATGGTTTTAGAAGCACGATGATAATCACTACGATGAATCATTTTCCCGGCAAAATAGACTTTAGGCTATCCCATCTCTTCTCATACAGTGTCCTACAAGGCGGCTAAGGCATAGGTCTGTTTAACACCGCCTTAGATGCATGGCTCGACTCTGTATTAGTGCTCGGAATACGGCAATAGGCTCACCAGCTATTACGTGGAACAGCTATTATTAATACTGTTAATTAGTGGCACTTTATGGAACTCCTTGTTATACATTATTAATAACACACTTTTACTTCTCCACGGTATTTATTATTGTACCAAACCGTATTCGTCTTGCGTCATTCTTAATTTTTTTCCTTCCTTCCTTTTAGGTACAATAATGAATATCATGTAGAAGTACAAGTATAACATCACTAATGTACAAAATACAATGGTTAGTGAAATATTGGTGTTTATTCACTTCTGGCTAACCCGAAAGGAAATATTTATGTGGATAGACGGATGGATAGATAATTAAGGAAAAGTATTAGGAGACATTATTAAACGATGCATGGTGATATTTTCGATGGAATCGAAAGAACTGTATTTTAAGAAAGTAAATATTTCTGTGTTTTATATTTTACTAAGACTTGAAATAAAATGTTTTCGTTTTGTATGTATTAGTTAATTTATTATGGGTAGGGTTTTATAAGCAAGATCAAGATAATCTAAATACTTAAACTAATTTATTATAGTTCCAAAGTAACTACAATAATTAACATTGAACAGGCTTCAACACTAATAAATCAATCTAAATCTACATTACAAATGTAGTGGTTTCGTAGCAGCGTAGCACGCTACGCCGTAGGCCGTAGACCAGTAACAACAGAATATTTTGTCGAATCATTTTGACACAATGTTAATAGTAAAATAGTGGGTCATATAGACCAATTACTAAATGTACCTCGTTTTGTTGTACCTAATAATCGATTATATTAATGCACAAGACGTGGCACCGTAGCTCAGTGGGTAGAGCATTCCCCCATTAAGGACCTAGTCGTGGGTTCGAGGAATTATTTTGATTGGGTAAGAACTATTTTCGCATAGTCTTAAGTTTAATTATACTGAAAGGTTTCAAAAAATCATTAGTCTCGTCAAAACGTGAATAAAATTTATTGAAAGAATCTTGATTTTGTGTTATTACGAGTATTAGTCCGCGTTCTTTTCGAGGCCCTCATATCAGAGTCCGCGGTCGTCTTTACGACTTTTACTTCTCCACTTCGCAAGGTTTTGGATATCCAAGGCGAACGACGCTATGTTAGTACTTCTCGGGTAATATCCCCCATATCGAGACTTATTAGGCCTCATTTTTGTAGTTACACTATTCATAACAGAACATAAAGTCATGCCTGTAATCCTGAAGCGCTAGGCTGATTTCCTAGCACCCACATTTCGCCAGTTTACACTTTAGCTCCCAAATAGGTGGCGAGCCTATTGCCATTAACCGGGCACTTATAAACCTGCGATAAATACACACATAACTTCGAATAACATCGAAAAGTCATTGGTGTGTGCCATGGTGAAACCTGGGATTGAACCCAAGACCTCGTCTCAGTAGTCCATTACCCGTACCACTAGGCTACCGCGGTTGTTTTTCCCCTATACACTATTCCCGATAAACGTTAATTGACTCTTACGATGTCAAACAATTATTTCAAGATCTTTTGATACAACCACATAAAATATGCATTAGTACCTAATATTAAGTAGCTATTATGATACCGGAAAATAATTATTATGAGTATGTTTATTCAACGAAATAATTATTCTCAGCGTGGGAAATATGAATATGTATGCTATTAGCTGTACCGTTTATTTTCTAAAGTGTATTTAGTCAAGTAAATTGTATGACGTTGGGTAAATTGAAATACAATAACGGAGCTCGCACAGTTCAATTGTATATAATATTGTATTTCCGAGAATTCACACTTCTCCTATTGTATTGTATTAATGATTTTACATAACTGAATATTTCGCTTAAATTAGGGGAATATACATTAACAATTTAGTATCAATTAATCAATCAATTGGCCTATCGTAGTTAATTGCTTTTTCATAGTGCGAAAAATCCCCATGGATACCCCCCACCAGAGCCGGTTGGGGAGATTATGTCGGGCTCGAACCGACTAAAACGCACGCCGGTTTTGGATCCTTAGTTGCCAGAGGTGAAATAGTAACCTACATATCCCTCGCACCCCTCGCATACCCCACAATCTCGTTAATCAGATTATCAATCACACAAACATATATTCACGTTTTTATATCTCTGAAGGAGTAAGCAGAAGTGTATTAACACCTACAATTCTCCAACAAAAAATTTCGGTTTCGCGAAATATGGTGCGATTTTTCTCCATTGCCGTGAAGCCGACATTTTATTAAAGGCCTGATGACTAATATCACATGGAGAACAACCATATCCCTTAGTTATTCCGACACTCATGGGCAAAGATGGGGTAGCTCAATTCTACCCCATGAGGTACCAACATGGTAATTTTCAGTTCAACGTTAAAAAACTTAACAAAGACTATTCTATCTTTACTTTTATTCAAGTATAAAGCACTACGTTTCACAGTACACTTCAGAATGGTCTTGTTATAATCCCGCGTTTCACCGGCACGTTATAGTACAGCTCGCGGCTGACACTTTATTGTTGCGGCAACAACGAAACTTTTTTAAATTCAAAAGAAAAACAACGGGAACAATTCGTATTCCGCAGACGGATTGTGTGTATTTTTCTAACTAATTTCACATCTAGTTTATGCACTGGGGAACTCCCGGTAGAGTGCGTTTTTGTAGTTGTTTCGTTGAGTAGGTTAGTGGTGAATTTATTATATATTATTTATATATTATGTAGGATATGTGATATCGTGATTATAAATGTGAAAGCTTGTGAAGATGTTTGAATGACTGAATATTTTGTTGCATCATCAAATCCTAGTTGATTGAATCGTCATTCGACCCATTTATTTATTCATCATTTCAACCATAGGACGTCCACTGCTGAACATCCAATCCCACCCTCCCCTTTCCTACACAGGACAACACGTGCAGGGCTTAGATGTCATTCGCATACGGTACAGAATATTCCATCAAGAACCAAGCGTTTCGGTGAGTCTTTTCCCAGCCGCACCATTAAGTCCTGGAATTGCTTGCCGGCGCACGTGTTTCCTTCTTCCTACAGTCCCGGGTCCTTTAAGCGGGGCGTGAAAAAGCATTTGATGAGGCCGTCAAGCTGAGCGCCACCATTGTGGCACTGAACGTGTTTGCAATGGTGACCCTCTTTCATGAGACTTTGCCTTCAGCTTAACATCAGGCGAGGTGAAGTCAAATTGATGTGCCGTAAATAAAAAAAAAAAAAAAAAAGCATAGATCTCCCACATCGACCTCCAATCCGACCGACCGGTTGTATGTGGTCTGCATCCAAGGGTACCCGCGTCTTAGACTATGTCATCCGTCCACCTCGCAGTAAGCCATCCCACGCTTCGTAATACCGGTACTGAGTCTCCATTCGAGAACCTTTTTATTCATTAATCCATCCAAAAATTTGCATTTATTATAGTAACTGTAACATTATTTCCTTCTAGTAAGAAGTAGAGTATACAAATTTAGTGTACTGCTCAAAACAAATAAAAAATATTGAAGAAAATCCTGAGCTCACTGTTGCACGAAATAAGTTCAACGCCCGGATCTGTATACGACCATTAATTTCAGATTTCCAGTACTGTTTTATTTGATAGCGATATAAACAGAAGCGCGTTTCATTCGCATTGGGTTTGTTCCAGCGTTTAATAATACGGGTCAGTGCTTGGCATTTTTCAGATCTTTTAGCCCTTAAAGAAAAGGTCACCGGTTTTACCTTCACTATTTCTCGGACGCGTTCTCAAAATTACATAGTATGATTTTATGTTACAAAATCATTGTGAAAAAGAAATTTTCTTGTTTATTAATCATCTGTTGTCGGTGGATAACGTATTTTATGGATAAATGTAGCATATATGTTATGCTGGGTTATAATATGTCTCAGTATCAAAATACTAGACTCGTCTATACGTTAACTTCTTCAAAAACTTTCAAATTTATAATCATCCTAATCACTTCAGCCATACGATGTCCACCGCTGACTATAGGTCTCCCTATCGACCTCCAATCAGAACGGTTGGAGGCGGTCTACATCCATTATAATATTAGTACAAAATAGAATAATGTGGGATAAGAAATGGAGAAGATAAATGTAGATAAATATGTTAATAAATCATCTATAAACTATAAATAAAGATTGCCACGCAATGTTTGATCAAGTTTGTTTACTTGAAGTATGAAAAACGTCATAAATATTCTTTACATATTAATCAGAAGAATAGTATTCAATAAGGTACAAAAACTATAAGAGCTTCCTACGTATATGTCAGTGTGCGTACACACATACGTCCAAAGGATCGCAGTTTAGTAAACCAGTTTGTATTGCTCTGGCTAGGCCAAGAGGCGAGACTGGATCAAAGTTAGCACTAATTAGTCATCGTCTTCCAAAAAAATCTTCTTTCAAAATCATAATAATTTGGAAGTAGCACTTGGAAGGCTTTTATATTCCATTGACGTTGAATACACTGAAAGTACAGAGTAGATATACTCTTTTGTGACGAGAACAAAAGATATTTATACGTCTAATTCTGAGTGCTATATGACAACGTGTTTAAGGAAGACTTGACTTATACATATAAATTATATATCTTTTTTTATATACATTTAGATTGCAGCTAAGTACACTGTGCACCTGATGGAAAGTGATTACCGTGGCCTATGGATGTAGGTTAAGGGCATCAAACTCTTGCTGCTGCCTCTGAAGAAATCTAATGCTCTTTTTCTTCGCTCGCAGCAATCCATACAGTATGTCCTATTTTTCAACATTCTGATTAGTTTTATTACAATTTGTACTTATTTTCTCATTATTACAAAGTTCCAGTGAGATATAGAGAAAATATTAATAAAATTCTCATTGAATGAGTTCTTCTACTACGTAGGCACGGATCACCATTCTAGGGACAGCATGGTTAATGGCGGCCACTATTCTTTGGACTACACCCAAACCTGTAATTAGGAAGGCTGTAGTCAATTACACAATTTAAATAAAAATGAGTTTCAAATTTTGTTCTTTTTTATTATAGTTAATTCTTTATTGCACACATTAATAACATTTATGCAATAATTATGAAATGCTATGTAGGTACAAAGGCGAGTATATTTATGGCATTACAAAAACTAGTAAGCGATAAAAAGACATCGAATAGTGTCCTAATCTAATGAACTGTGATTTTCCCACACGACTACAATATGCGGTTCTTAAAAAAGGGCTTCAGTGTAACGTCCTTGGTGTTAAAGGACACGATAACCATATTCTTTTAAGCGGGCCGTGGGCTTCTCTAACACCTAAGTGGTATAAAAAATAACTTTTCCTAATAAAACAGCTCCCTTCCATAAAAAGACCCACCGCCAAAGTTTATTCAGTAGAAAGATATAGTAAGCTCCAGAGTTCGGGTCATTTATCAAGAAGTACTTATTTGATATCCGTATTCCCACACACATTGAGAAATATAGCTGGTATTTATGTTCGACGGTCACTCGGCTATTCAGTAAAAGGTACTACGTAACTGATTTTGCCTGGGTAGGGATACACTAATAATAAAAATTCGTGGTATATCATTCTCTAAATTATTCTTTCATCCTTTTCCCAACTCAGTTGGAGTCGGCTTTTCAGTCTAACTATGACATAACATAACATAAACTCACGCCTTTATCCCCCAAAATAGGCAGAGGTGCTAGCTTCCACATTTCGCCAGTCTATGTTTAGGTCCCAATGTAATAGGTGGCGAGCCTATTGCCATTAACCGGGCACTTATAAGCCTGCGATAAATACACACAACTTCGAAAAGTATCGAAAGGTCATTGGTGTGTGCCATGGTAACCTGAGATCGAACCCGAGACATCGTCTCAGCAGTCCATTACCTATACCACTAGGCTACCGCGGCTAACTATGATGAGGCTGCAATTCGATATTTCCCGTGAAACGACTGCCATCTGACCTCCACAACCAATGGTCCAATGACCAATGGCGATATCGAAGTTCCAAGTTAGACTTGTTGGACTTTTGAGGGCTCCAACTACCCGTAACGTCTGTCATAGATGTTTGTATGGAAACCGGGACCGACGACGGCTTAAAGTGCTCTCCGTGAGGTCAGTAATAACATAAATATGTGTTAGCCAGCAGACTAAGCAGATACGACTACCGAGTGCATCACGAACACAGCGTCGTAAATGCTACTGGACACTTAGCAGTATATCTGGCAGATAATACGGTCTTGGTTGCGGAAGGCGGATTATGCGGAGCATTATTACTCACTGAAATTTGAGATAACATATAAACTATGTGATGGACTATATGACTTCAATACTTTCTTATTTGGCAGATAAAAAAATCTAACGATATCAGCTTGTATGAAAATTTAATGGCAATGAGGAAACTCGTAAAGTGTGAGGATAACAGTAAATGGAGGGCAGTTGTTTCTGACTATCCCGGAGGGAGAAAACTGAAAGAACGTACTTATATGTATGCTCAAAAGAAAAATTCAGAAGAGATATTTGGGTTGTCAAATGACCGCACCTCGCCTAATAGCAAGCTTAAGTTCTGTCCAGAGAACTGTCGGTGCCATTATTGATGTTTCCCCTAATATTACGGTCTCTAGTTTAACAGCCTCGACAGATGTTTTTCGATGTGAGACGTTGATTTTCTACGCTAAGCTGATATGAATAGTAAATATTTTATTTTGATCAATAAAATATTTTATTAACAGTTATTTACTACCAATTATTTGTTATGTACTAAGAAGTGTATAAAAGAATAAATCTTCCAAATTCCATGATATGGATGCAATCTAGACCTGACAAACTATATGCTAATACAAATTAAAATATACATATTTGCATACTAATACTGAGGAATTAAACCAGAATAATTGATTACAAAGTAACCCAGATAGGACACAAACAGATTTTATAATCAGACGTATAGTATTAAGGTCTAGAAATCTAGTCGAATATATTAATGGTGATAAATTATTTATCGATGGCCTGTTCTGTTATTTTCTGTAATACAAAAGGGTTTACAAAATTCAACCTTTCAAAGAATTGCTACTAAACTTTTCATCGCCTTTAACCGTGTTGACACGATCAAAGTCTTTTTCCATTTATTATTTACCATATTTTGAGAGAATTAACCCACTGTACCTTATGTTTATTTGTGATTGATTTCTGTTAGATTTGCGGTACTAATCTGTAGAATGTTTACGCTTACTCTAATAAAGGTTAAATCAGAGTACTCCAAGTTTATTTGTGAAATTTACGCTCGACATTTATTTTGCACATAACATAAACTCACGCCTATATCCCCGAACGTTTAGGCAGAGGTATTAGCACCCACATTTCACCAGTTTATGTTTCGGGCCCAATGTAGTCCCAAATAGGCTTTTTTTTAATTTCCTTCTATCACAGTGTATCGTCTACGTATTTTTCCGTTTGCCGTCTCTCACGACACCCTACACATGAAATTGGATGGCTATATCCTTTCACGGTCACCACGCGCATTACACGTACATAAATATACCCAATCCTTTTTCATATAGGATTATTGACATACATAGTGAGTTACAGAAGAAGCAAATATTGCGTGTCATAAAGAAAATTTAATGGTC
Source organism: Pelosia muscerda (assembly GCA_963691645.1). Lineage (NCBI taxonomy): Eukaryota > Metazoa > Arthropoda > Insecta > Lepidoptera > Erebidae > Pelosia > Pelosia muscerda. Next base: position 10,410,966 of record OY829114.1, on the reverse strand, counting down.
ACACAAATATTTATAATTATAATACTAATCAAAGAACATTTCGAAAGAATAATCAAAGTGCGCTTGAAATAAATAGGTCTCGGCGAACGTGTTTCTGACAGCTTAAAGAATAAAGAGAATGGTCCAAGTGTGTTAAGAATGACCGGTACACAAGTGTAATCAAAGCTTTGGTTAAGGTTTGTATAACGGTGATTTTATAGAGTATTTGTTTCGGTTAGAACAAGCTCTAACCGAAACAAATCTAACCGAAAAAAAAAAAAAAGAATATTAACAACATTACTAATATTCCTTCTAACCTCTTCTCTGTTCTCGGTTAGAACAGAGAAGAGGTTAGAAGGAATATTAGTAATGTTGTTAATATTCTTTTTCAAAACAAAAAACATTATAAAACATATTCAAAAATATTAAGAAAGTAACATTTCCAACTTTTCAAGCTGTATTTTAAGGTACTTTCCAAGTCGAATAGCTTTAAATTTAACAGAAATAAAGTGAATGTATATTGCATCTTCAGCCATGAACACAAAAGTTTTATACATAGTTTTATTAGACGCTATAAGGATAAGAGCACACGTATAACTTAAGACACAATAGGTGAAGCTATCCCACATACGACATTAGGTAATATATTGTTTATGTCTAGCTTTATGTGCACTCTTTTATATCTTTTTAAAACGATGAAGCATTATAGTTGTTAAAATAATAGCATTGTTTCTTTTCATTTACGGAAACATCTATGGAATTGTAAAACGAAGGTATGTTACGTGTGTTTTGATAAGAAATTATGTTGAAAATTTGTACTTTCATATAAAAGTTTAATGTGGTATGACGCGATAGTATCTTCCGTCAAAATTGAGCAGTTATATAATAACCTACTATTATATTATTTTAATATATTATTATACTGTTATATAATAAAAAGGTTTGTTTAGGATCGGTAACACGAGTGTACCCAAGAGTGTAACCCTAGTGTTACAAACATTCATAGGCAACCATAATCACCTTCTATCTGATGATTCATGTGCTTGTCTGCCACCTAACTAGTATAAGAAAAGTAAATATTATCATGCGTACTTGCCTATTGTTATTATTACTGGTACCATTATTTTTTATGATGAAATTTAAATTTGGCCCGGAGATCATATTCTGGAATAGCATATTTACTTTTTAGCTGAGAACAGCTTTATGTAGAATATCCTAATCTATTCTAGGATATTCAACGCAATGCTATTTAACCCTGCACTTGCCAATGCAAGCACAAATTAATTCACTTGTGTTATGGATTTCATAGATTGTGAATAAACATAGTTAATTACTTTTTAATATAGGAAATATCTATACCCATGTAATATTTATATCTATGCATTAAAATATTTGTACTGAGCGGGAACAGAATCAGTATCCATACTTAAACTAATAAAGAACCAAGATCTTTGTGAAAAACGATACTAATAGTTCAGTTTATGTAGCTTCAGTGACAGTACATAATACAATGGTATCAATATCGAGACTATTGTCCTACTAGACTAAATTCATAACAGAGTTTCTCAGAAGCACACTTAATTGGTATTATGCTTGCAATAAAAGGAAATTAGGTTCTGAAACGCTATTGTCAGTAGGGATTCGGTCTTGAATTTTGATTGGCCTCCGAGCGAGGGAGGCCCGTTCCCCACAATATACAACTTATTATAACGACGCTTGCTGAATAAAAAAGCAATTTTAAACATGCATTTATTTTAAACAAGTTTTTACCTAGTACAAAGAGACTTTGATATATTTTTTTCTGTAGTTTGGTTTTGGTTACTTAGATTTTCATTGTTGTTTAACTTTATATCACTACTGGTTAAAAAAAAGTGTTGTTTTTAGATTTTTATGGAAGATTTTTATATCCATATTATTTTCTTTAAAACGATGCAACAGATTTTGATGCAGTTATTTAATGGATAGAGTGATTAAAAGGGAGGTTTATATGTATAACAACCGGTGCAGAGCATAAGTGAAAAATGTTGCAAAAACGCGGTGACGCAGACAAAGTTGTGCGGGTCAGCTAGTTAATACATAAAGCAATTTAAATAAGTAATATTACATCGCTCATTTTTGACACAAGTATTGTAACTAGTTATAAATTCAAAATTCAAAAATTCAAAAATCATTTATTCTGAACAGACAACTAAACGCCAATTCGAAACGCAGCCCGAGTGGCCCGAGGCTGTATACCCGAGTACATTTCATTCGGTACAGATTAGTTTCACTCTAATGGAGGACACACACGTTCAAGTATATTCAAACCTGGGGTTATGATACACGTTAATAAAATTTGCACAAATCTTCCTACACATGTTGCAATATATTTGTGCAAATATGAATTTGAGCAAGGATACTCTTACGTATGTGGCTACTATAAGCCTTTCATAAAATTGTAAACAATACATGAATTGATAATAACATTTATTTTGTCTTCTGAGGATTAATAAAACTATATAAGATATTAGTATTCAGTTATTTATGTATAACTATAGATACATAATGAACTGAACAACGTATCCAAGGTACCTAACAGAACGTATAATACAAACTTGTGATATAAATTCCTACTAAGCCGCCCGGTAAATATGTAGGTACATAATTATTACAGGGATAGTCCCTGTTATAATTATGATGAATAATAGATATTCTAACAGCGAGCACACGGCAACGAGCCTATAAACATCGTGTAGCCTAGATAAACATCAAAGATCCCAATGCCACGCTCTAATGAACAGAACACATTAATAAACAAAACAAGCCTAGGAATTTAGAAACAGTTATGATTCTGTAACCTAATTTCCTCTGTTAGTGATAAAATTCATATGTGTGCACTTCAAATCAGTCAGTGTAGAATTTGGGCCTCCACACTCCCTATTACGTGGGACAGGATACAATGGTTGGTGATATGTGGTTGTGTAGCTTATGTATGGATGTCTAAGCGAGTTACACCTGCTGAATAATGTAAGAGGTTCTATCGCTTCTATTCTATCTATCTTCTTTTTCTTTCTTTTTCTTCTCTTTCTTTACTTTGAAAAATTAATATACTCGTATAATTAAATATGTCAGTTTTTATTAAACTTATAATACTATAATAACTATAGCAGCTTTTGGGTTCGACACAGAAAATTAAGAAACCCAAAATTTTGAATAGAGTCAGGTACGATAAAGAACGTTAACATTCTCGTTTTCCTGAGTGTATGTATGAGGTAAATACTATTAAAATACATACTATTATAGGATCATGTAGTGACAGAAAAAGAATATCACTATCTCATTTGAAGGGTGTCGCAAGAGGCGACTAACGGCATAAGACGCTGGCGATATCACTGTGTGGGATCGAAAACTTGAAATAAACCCTGTACCAACCCGGCAGGCTAGCATAAAAGTTGTAGGCCAAAGCCTCTTAACATTAGGAGAGACCTATATCCAGCAGCGGAATGCGATAGGCTAATTGGTTGATTGACATAAGAAGCAGGCGAATGGCGTTTAGGCAATTACGCCACGGTTGATGAACTCATGTACTGGTACCAAATTTATTTTTATTCCCAAAAAATACCAAATCATTTCATTTCATTTTAAAAGAAATAATATAAATTGTCTCAGCAACTGGAAAATCTTAACCTATTGACGGTAAATATGTAAATTACCAAATGTAGTTGTTGAGTAAACAAATAAGGCACCCTAAACTCGAGGTCAAAGTACTACCATCATGAGTGATGAACTCAATAAACGCCTTTTAAAATTGGAAAAGTTTTAGGCTTCGAGACGTTTAATCAAAAAACATAACCATTTCGTGTTATCCACGTCCTTCTCGCTTCATCAATCAATGTGACGTGCGCCTGTAACATTAATGTGTAAGATATCTACACATGTTTTCTTTTCATTATATTATGTTTTTTTTCTCATTTTTCAAAGAAAAGATAACGACCGCATAGAATTTTCTCTCTTTAATATATTTAAGAAAGAATGAGTAATATGATATTTATTGCGTATGAGACTAAGAGCTACTTAGCAGTCTAATGTTCTACCGCTACACTAAAGAGGGTCTCTGAAAATGAGAATAAATAAATATCATCATCAGAGCCGCGGTAGCCTAGTGGTATGGGTAATGGACTGCTGAGACGATGTCTCGGGTTTGATCCCAGGCTACCATGGCACGCACCAATGACTTTTCGATGCTTTTCGAAGTTATGTGTGTATTTATCGCAAGCTTATCAGTGCCCGGTTAATGGCAATAGGCTCGCCACCTGTTACATTGGGACCTGAACAAACTGGCGAAATGTGGGTGCTAGCACCTCTGCCTACCGCTTCGGGGATAAAGGCGTGAGTTTATGTTATGTTATGTTATGTTTATCATTCATTCTCTGAACCTTTTCACAACCTCAGCTGGGGTCGGCTTTCCAGTCTAACTGTGATGCGGCTGAACTTCCATATTTTCATAAATTTAAGAAGATAAGAAAGAATTGTATTAAAAAAAAAAAACACTATGTTAAAATATCGTTATCTAGCTAATCTTTTTCATTACTCCTCATAAATTTATCACAAAGTTCTCCTTCTCTCAGGAGAAGAATTTTGTTAGCTGTATCACTTTGTAACACTATCTTCTCTAAGATTGTAATATTTGATACCTCTTTAGATCTATTTATATAAACAAAAGAGCTGACAGTAGTTAATCATCCCGCGTCGCTAATAAAAGTTGTCTGATAAAAGAGGCTCCTGTAGGAATTGTAGATAAATGATGACGGACAACCTGTCAGAACAAGACAATAGTTGTTATCGACGCGCTTTTGTTTTGTAACTAAAATAACATCGAAACTGTACACCCTTTTATAAGCAACTACAATATGGACTTTTCAAGAAGAGTATTAAAAGGTTTCTACAGGGTAGGCAGCACGAGTGTTAATGCTCTAGTGTTGCAAGTGACCATAGGCCATAGGGACTACTATCCATCAAGACGTCGAAAGTGCGTCGCATTCGTACTGCCGACCATATTATAGAGAAGAGGTGAGAATGGGAAGGGGGGAAGGGGAAGGAGGTGGAAGAAGAAAGTTAAGAGAGTCTCTGTGCTGTCAGTGCAGAAGACAAAGAAGGGGTTTTCGGTCGGCCCACTGATAACACAATACCTCTCCAGTCTACTGTAGGGCGGAGTTACTTCCCCAGTTGGACTGCTCATTTAGGACGGGAGATACCGTATCCTACCTCCAATATACCTTCATGTCCTACCTACTCTATATATTTGAAACAGCTGTGTCTAAAAATAAATTGCCAAACTTTAGCATTAACACTAATATGTTTATCTCCCCTGCGTTTCCACATACCAGCTCATCGACCCACCGACCCTCTTTCGTAATAAACGCTTAAGCGTCAAACTGTCAAATACGAACACAATCTATCAATTTTGACGTATACGTTGCCACCCGCGGTATTATTAGCACTTTTTATGCACTTCATGTTGTGTGATTATGTTTTCTACACAAATTCAAGCCAACAATATGAACGTGTTTGTTTGCAATTCCAAAATTCAGATAAGAATATATTTATGATCTAGGTGTGTTTCTAGTATTTATGTATTTAGAAAAGTGAATTAATATAGTCACCTATGTTCTACAATGAAAACTTCAAGCTTATATCTATTCTCTGACAAGGTTTAGTTTGTATAATTTATACGTCCTGAAATATTGCTGTTGCTAGGTTAAGTCTGTAATATTTTCACTGTTGTATACTTTTTAATAACGTATACATTTTTGTGTCCAAAAAATGAATATAAACGTGATCTAAAGGGGTCAAGTCCTTTAGAAGTTACATGTCAACACGCACTTATGGCTTTTATCTTATTAGGTAAATGGATGTTGGTATAAATATAAGATTTATAAATTTAAAAATGAACTTAAAAATTTAGGTAGGCTCGCCCATCTATTACGTGAGACCGAAATTATAGTTAGGGAAATGCTAAAATACTACTAACTCTGAAGGCGACTTTACATATACATACATTTACATAAAAATTACTTTCGGAGAGATAAAAAAATATTCCACATTCAAACTTTCTTGTAAATTCTTATCGGCCAGTAACATTGGTCATTCAGAATAGTGTTGTCCATTCATTATCACCAGTACAGTCGAATCGTCACGTGACACCGCGACCTTGGAGCCCGTCACAACCGCCCACAAGTCTCGATTCGACTCTTGAAGCGTCCGCCCAGACGGCGCCCAATGTTTGTTACATTGAAGATAAAAACAGAAAACATTATCTCATGACTTTTTGGTCTGAATAATTTATTTTCCCAAGCTTTAAACAATATTATATTGTTTTTATAGCCGTAAGCTGACATTAGTATACAAATCACTAGGCAAAGTTCATTGAAGTTTCCGCTTATAAATTATTTTCTTTCTGTATAAGGCCAAATGGCAAATAATAATAGTAGTTTAGGTTGTAGCAGAGTTTTTGTGCATAGAAAATTCATATTGAGTACCTATTATAGATGGTTCACAACGTTAATAGGCTATACTCAAGCTCAGATAACCTTGATGATTGAATACAGACTGCCAAGAGTACATTAAACAACATTTTGTAAGTCTGGATAAGTAAAATTACATGTAAACAAAATGAATGTCTCATCCTATAAAATATCCTAGTAACTTGTAAATAGCATGTCCTACGCACCGTTGAATTACTCCATTAGAGTATGACGTTCATACGACATGATCCTATAAAAGTAACTGGAGCAAACTAACGGGTCATAACATAACTTACGTACGTAACTTGTAGGCTTTATAATTATATATTCCGAAAAATACTATACAGAACCGCGGTAGCCTAGTGGTATGGGTAATGGGCTGCTGAGACGAGATCTCGAGTTCGATCCCAGGTTTACCAAGGCACACACTAATGACTTTCGATGCTTTTTGAAGTTATGTGTGTATTTATCACAGGTTTATAAGTGCCCGGTTAATGACAATAGGCCCGCCACCAATTACATTGGGACGTAGACATAAACTGGCGAAATGTGGGTGCTGCCTACCCCTTCAATGATAAAGGCGTGAGTTTATGTTATGTTATTTTACTATACAGAATACGTATATAAACATGATGTATCATAAGATAAAATTATAATGACATGTGCAGTGATCTATGGATGAATGAAGCCCATGCTTGAGGTCTTTTTAAAAGATAAAATTCGTAATGAGGTTATCCGACAAAGAAGTAAAAACGAAGTAACCCACAGAGTAAACCAGTTGAAGTAACAATAGGCTGGCCACAAATACCGAAGGAATAATGGCCACTAGAGTAAACAAATCCATTGAATGGTGACTACAAATCGGGAAACGGAAGGCGGGATACTCCCTAGGTAGTTAGAATGATGGTCTGAAATAGGTAGCAAGGACAGACTGGATGCGGTAGGCGGAACAAAAGGTCAATCGTTTTTTTGTGCTATTCGCGATTATTGCGTTATGCATGCGAATAAAGTAGATACATAATATACACATGTACCCTCATTGTCATCGTCCTTATATGAGGTCGAACAAGACACATAAGTTCCGTCTTAAGATTTATTCGAGCATCGCTTTCATCATCAAAGACCGCGGTAGCCTAGTGGTATGGATAATGGACTGCTGAGACGAGGTCTCGGGTTCGATCCCAGGTTTACCATGGCACACACCAATGACTTTTCGATGCCTTTCGAAGTTATGTGTGTATTTATCGCAGGTTTATAAGTGCCCGATTAATGGCAATAGTCTCGCCACCTATTACATTGGGACCTAAACATAAACTGGCGAAATGTGGGTGCTAGCACTTCTGCCTACCCCTTCTGGGATAAAGGCGTGAGTTTATGTTATGTTATGTTTCATCATCACACACTAGGATCTGTTAAAACGGTTACTGTAATGTTCTCACGCTTACAATCGCTTTTGGTGTTATCACGTGCGTTGAATTATTTAACATAAGATAGGTCAAAGCCCAACCCATTTCTCGTGTTCATTGAAGTGACCTGACCGTAGATTCTCCTAAACCAGGACATAATGCTTGGCAAGGCTCGGCAGTCAGACAGGCGCCATTCTGACATACTTAAGATCTTTGCCAACTTGACTTTATATCGTTTCCTTTATCGATTATGGAACATAGAAATTCTGATTTGTAACTTTTTTATTCGCAAGCATAAAGATGGCCCCGCCAGTGTCTGTGACGAGGGTTACAGGCTGCGAAAAAATGTTTTACGACAAAAGTTTTACATTTTTTGGTTGAATCGCTGTGTTTGAGATATCCCACTTTGTTGGCGAAAAGAGAAATTCGTGTGATAAAATTACAGTATGGGTAAGGCAGTGTAGCCGTGTATGTGGTGACAGCTGACCACGGCTAGTGCGATCTGGCCGAAACGTCAAGCAAATCAAAAGGTAAATGATTGTATTTACTAACCATAATAATATATCATGCATCGTGAAAGTTCACAAGTGAGTATTGTTAAAAATTAATGCAGATGCTATAATTTGGCTTTATGGACTTTGATATCATCGTCACAATAGTCCATCCGTTGCATCGGAGGCTCTCGCCTCGGAGTCCGGCTCCACTTTTCGGTTCTTATACGCTTCCAATTTAAACGTTCTTATCTGAAACATTGGCATATTCTACGACGCCTAGCAACAATTAGGTTTTTAGGGCAATATTTGTTTCCATTTATATTCCTGTAATAGCATTTAAACAAATAACCTTCTAGAACCATCTACACAACACCACCTATACCCATGGTAAGCATAGCTTAACTAGCTTGTGTTTTTAGATTTAGATATTTTTTTAATACAAAGATATTATACATAGAAACACGCAACCCAATGCGAATACTCACACAAATATTTGCACTGCGCGGGAATCGAACCCGAGACTCCTGCGTAGCAGTTACGTTCACTGCCGCTACGCAACAGAAGTCGTCGTAGCATTTACCTATTATGATCACCAGACCAGCTATTAATGTTAACTATTAAAATTATCGTTCAAACAATAACAAAACTCGACTATTTCGTTGAATGAGTACCAATTTAATAACACGGCGTTTATCGAAAATGCTTACGTTGTTAATAATTGATTTGTTTGTTTTTGTTGTTATAAATTGGCCTTTTAGTATGTAATGGCTACAATGAACTTGTTGGTTCACTTAGTTTTATTATTGTACGCGACCCATTATCGTGTTACACTTGGCCTAATGATTTGGATTCAGTGCAACATGTTATTCTCTTCTATATATTCATCCTAACTGTAGGTAGTATTGTAGGGATCCTACTAAAATGAACAAAATCAATCAATTACGACGGGAGGAAACAGTGATTTATTTTAAACTTTCCTTCTATCCCTGTGATATAGTCTGTGTATTTTTCCGTTTGTCACCTTTTACAATACCTTTGGACGAGATGTGGTAGTAATACCACACCCTCCCCTTTCCTACACAGGACAACACGTGTAGGAAAGGGTCACCCGCATACGGTGCAGAATATTCCATCAATCAGTGTTTCCTTCTTCCTACAGTCCCGGGTCCTTTAAGCGGGGTGTGAAAAAGCATCTGATGAGGTCGTCAAGCTGAGCGCCACCATTGTAGCACTGAACGTGTTTGCAATGGTGACCCTCTTTCAGCTTAACATCAGGCGAGGTGAAGTCAAATTGGCGTGCCATAAATAAAAAAAAAATATTCTTATTTCGTTACCACATGGATAGGGAAGTAACAAAAAACTGAAATGAAATAAAATTTTCTACAGGACAGTTTGAACGGGTGAATGGATGGATGAATGCTCTTGACAATACCGGACTTGTTCCTGTCATGTATAAAATTGGGAAACCTTCTTACTTCTCTAACGAAATGTAAATAAATCTAAGACGAAAATCTACAGCAACTTACTTGTAGACATAATTCTATTGGAGATTGAGGATGAGTAGGATCCCTCACAAATTAAAATTGAATTAGTAGTGCTACATTAAGTTTCATAACTTGCACAAAGTATACTTTTTTGTTAGTGAACACCAAACAAACAATAAATTATGTGAAGTTTACAACATATTGCATTTACACCATAGTACGCCACACGTAATGAAATACTTATATCTACCTAATTCATTGCCTGAAAGAGTCGCATTATCACACAATAAATTAAACACAAATGAACATTAGTGTCACATTGTAGTTTACAGTGTGTACCGCAAATGTTTTAATGATTCTCGTACAATTAGTTTGCTAAACTATCATCCGAATACCAATCTTGATTACATCTAAAGATTGCACTTTGTGGCTCAAAGGATTTTGATTTTTAAAAGTGACTACTTACAACTCCTAGATAGAGAAAAGTTTGCTCGTCATCAACTGCAGCTTGCCTCACCTCGGGCAATCAAAGAAACATAGACAGTGTCCGTTTTAGTCGGTTCGAGTCCGACATAACCACCTCTATTGACTTTGGTGAAGGTGTTATCCGTGTGGAGTTTACGCACAACAAAAAAGGGTGAAAATTGCTTGAACTCTTAATATCTTGTTACCGTCCCGAAAACATAAGAGAAACCTAAATAAGGGATAAAATAATTTATTCAACCCCCACGCTGAAAACAGCTAACGATAAACCACAACAAATTGCAATAAACCGAATCACTTAGTAAAAAGTTTGCTTACCGAAGGTGGCAGATACGAAACCCTTAATTTGCAACCTTGGTGAAGAAGAAGGAAGGAAGAATTTCGACACGTATTTCGCGTCTACACGAGGCATTCTCAGGAACGTTACACAGAAAGTTTAACGACTTTCAAACTGAAATTTTAATCTCTGTTTCCAATTTTAGCGGCGGTGGCGTAATAGCTAAGGTGGACGACTGGCAATTAAGAAGTTGCTGATTCAAACCCTCCTCAGTTCACCTCCGTGTAGACCACGTAAATATGTAGTACTACAACAAAAGGAATGGTATCTTTTTTACACACCAATAGGTGATTATTTTCAAAGATTAAGCACCAGCTTCTGAAATATAGTTCAACTGGAGGGGTTAGGTTAAGTTAGTATCTTACCATTATTAATAGGTTCAAATCAGTAGTAAAATAAGTTCGGAATCAGGACATCTCGAGCGTAAGGTCGACTCCTTAACTACTAAACTTATGGTAAATTAGGTGAAGACAATTGTTCAGTTTTGAATTGTTTCATTTCTTTTCATCGCGTAAAATGACAGCAGGTAGATACGAGTTTTTGGGTACGGAGTTTCTTTATGTTAAGTCACGTTCATGAATCCATAAATACAGTTCCTTTGATTAAAGTCAAGTACGAACACAGCTCACCTTTTAATGAGAGCTATAAATTTACGTTGAAAGTGAGCCGTTTACCCTCTCTTTTCAGAAGCTTGACCCTCCCTTTTCAGAAGAGTATTTTTGTTGTTACAAATTTTAACATAATGATTTTTTACCTAAAATGAGAATGGGTCTTCGAAATTGATTCAGGTTAATTAGATAATGGTATAGGTAATGGACTGCTGAGACGAGGTCTCGGGTTCGATCCCAGGTTTTACCATGGCACACACCAATGACTTTTCGATGCTTTTCGAAGCTATGTGTGTATTTAACGCAGGCTTATAAGTGCCCGGTTAATGGCATTAGGCTCGCCTAGGTGGGACCTAAACATAAACTGGCGATATGTGGGTGCTAACACCTCTACCTACCCCTTCGGGGACAAAGGCGTGAGTTTATGTTATGTTATTTCACTGGAAATGTCACAGATGCGTATAACTGTCAACGTATGTTAGTTCTAAAGATTTTATTTTTGTATAAAGTCGCTCGATGTGCTATAGTTACAAATACAAAGGAACCAGATAATAAAAAAAATTCTAAATATCCACAACATAGTCGATAGTAGTATAGTAGAAGTGATAGTAGAAGAAAGTTTCAATCAAGATTTTGTAAGACAAAGATATATATATATATATGCACTCACCGAAGGGCTTCTCGAACCTGCAGTCAAGCAACAAGACATGGCCAGTGGGACCATTAGTGCCGACGACGGCACCTCCTCGCATCATCAACTGAGCTTCTAGCTCCACCCAGCGTCCGCCAATCTCCTGCTGTGGAAGACAAACACATATGAATATCGACTTGATTGCTAAGTGGGACTTGCAATCGCGAAGTCACTTACAGGGGGACCCGACGGGAGTCATCTCGGAAGAGCGGGCCCCCAGTCTGCCGGGATGCGAAGGATATGTTGGCTACTATATCACCTCCGGCAACTAAAGACGCAAAGACTGAGTGCGTTTTTTTCGGTTCAAGTCCGACATAACTTACCCAACCCGCTCCGGATATCCGTAGGGATTTTTTGTACAATAAAAAACGTCCTTTAGGGAATCCTCTGTCCACTGAGCCATACATCTTAGGGGACAACTTTGAAACCATTTTAAGATATTCTTACAAACTATCGAAAACAATTTTTCAAGAGTTTTAAATATTGCTTTTTTTATTGCTTAGTACGCTAACTACTCAAATCTTTTCTCAATGTTATCTGTTTATTCCTATAAGGTTAAGGTAGTTCTTTCTTAAGAAGTAGTAAGTATTGAACTTTGTGCAGTAATACTACTGAATAAATTATATCGACCTAGTCCACACTGTACAACGCATTCACAATATAATACGATTATAAATAAATCAATGAAACATGACCTTAATACCTTATGTTCGCATTCATTAATTTTTCAATTACGATTTAATCAACTTATGCTTTTGATCAAATTATAATAGCAAGACTGAATCAATCAATTTAGCCTATCGCAGTCCACTGGCAAATATAAGCCTCTTCCAATGTTACCTTATAAGACTTCATACCTTTTGCTTACAAAGCAAAAGGTAAAAAGTCTATACAGTATTATACAGTGACTTTTTGCTTTTTAATACGGTTTCCATACATTACGGTTTTCATAATTTTTCTTAGTATGCTACTGAAATTTTGAGGCATTAATATGCTCACTATTTGTAACATAACATAACAAAAAAAAGGAAAACGGAACTTAAACTCGCAACGTTGAGAATGCTCTGACTTTTGAGCGACTACCGGACCACGTCTAAAACATTCATAATTTTTCTTTACGTAGGCTGTCAGGACTTAAACGCGAACGTATTATTTCAGGTTTCTTATGAGAATTATACCTTTCAAAATTAAATGATATTTACGAGCTGATTTATTCTACATTATTTTTTGTACGCTATTCCTTAAAATCACGACGTTTATAAAAGCATTTTCAACCATTGTAGTCACTGGAGACAAACCACTTCTTAAAAGTAATATTATTTCAATCTTACTTGGACCATTGTCGTTCATCAATTTTTGTGTACTGTATCTTATAAGACAAGTATAAATTCTAAATTAAGCAAATAAATGTTTTCGCTACAGTGAGAAATATTGTTTGACCCATTTAAACTATTTATTATTAGTATACCGTGCGTTTTGAAGGACGCAGATGGTCCGAATCTCACTATGGAAATAAAGTAAGATCGAAATAGTATTACTGTTGAGCGGTGGTGGTAAGATCATAGAAGGTCATCTTATATCTAGAAGTGTAAAACCGTAGTAGTAAGCTCGATTGAGTTTTAAAACAAGTGTTAGAAAAACTTCAGCCATTGAGAAAAACATCGTATATGTAGACTTTTTATAACATGTATGTTGCTATGGAGAGGAAAGTGTATGGAATTTGCATATTTATATAAAGGGCAAAACTCAGCTTCGTCAGCAACTCCGTTTTTGTCAAAGGTTAATTGCTTATTTGGCGATTTTTTAATTAATACCTGGGTAAGTACTGTTTTGAATTTGTAGAGGCACTTATGATTATTTTTGACGAAAATATAGCAGTGTATCTATTGTAATAAGTTGTGAAACTAGAGTACAAATTTATGGTTCATCTCTATACTTTTGTGTGCGGAAGTCCCCATGAATACCCTCTCGCCGAAGTCAGCTCAGATGGTGGTTTCGGACTCGAACCAACCAAAACTGCACGGCCGTCTCGTGATATCAGTTGCTGAGGGTGGGTTAGCCTCTGGTATAACCCTCACGATGGCCCTGGTCAGCGGGGGCGAGGAGGGCGTCTCGGGGAGATACGAATCTACTCGATGTAAAAAACATCTATACGGGTATATGAGGCAAACCACCTTCACCTTAAAGACGTTAGTAGTAGAAGACTGGACCTCGGATCATTAAACGCAAAGATATTATCCGAGCAGGACTGGTACTCGAAAGAAAAATACATTAGTTCGTAAGTAAAGAAGTTTGTAATGGTGACCGTCTTTTCTGACTACCTTTAGCTTACCAGCAGGCGAGGAAAAGTAAAATTGACGAGCCCTTTTTAAGAAAATATTAGAGTGGAAAGTTTGTGTAGCGTAGCGAGTGATTCTAAAAGCATAAAAAATTCAGTACCGTGCGACAGCGACTGTTACTTCAAAACGAAATAAAACACCGGAACCACAGGTAGGTGATAGTGAAAATCTTCAAAGTAAAATCGCATTAGATACTTTGCTATGTTATTTTATTTTTGCTTTGGTTGCAATACTACTATATAAGAATACTATTTTTTTTATCTTTATTTATTTTATTATAGACTAGCTGACCCGCGCAACTTCGTCTGCGTCACCCCGTTTTTGCAACATTTTTCATTCCTGCTCTGCACCTGTTGGTCGTAGCATGACGTTATATACATATAAACCTTCCTCTTTAACCATTCTATCTATTTAATAAATTCGCATCAAAATCCGTTGCGTAGTTCTAAGATTTAAGCATACAAAGGGACATAGAGACAGAGAATGCGACTTAGTTTTATACTATGTAGTGAAGCTACATATAGGCAAGCGACCATGTCACCCTACATCTTACGCTGAAGCCTGCATCTTATTATTTAACCCTTATTTCGAACATAACTAATTTGTACATTCCGTGGTTCTCCTAAAATCTGGTTGATTGACATATTTATGAAGGTTGTATGCACCAACCAACATCAATATGGCAAACATCAATATTGTTGACAATGGTATGATACCACTTCGGGAAGGAACTTTAAGTACAAGCCTTAATATGCAAGTTCCAGAGAGGAAGAACAGTTTTTTGTACCGTCTTTCATATTTAAATTCCAAATTCAAACTCGTTCGTTATTTTATTCGTCTAACTTACAAAGTAAAACTTGTGAAATTCAACAACTACATTTGCATTATTTAGTACATTGTTCGCGCAACACTCACATATTATTCAATTTAATCTTCTAATTCAATAAGCAGTGTTTGATTTGAAGAACAAAATTTAATCTTACTTTTACTAATTAAAAAGTAAGATTAAATTTTGATTTTTTTCTTATATTTAGCTCGATAAATACGAATTAAATATTATAGCACTTTTTATTATAGTTACACTCGTGGATACACGCGACACTGTAAGATTTTGAACTATATTATAGGTATAATAATATGTTAAAAAAGAGAAATGTTCGGCCATAATTTTTATTCGCGTTTTTTTATGTTTATAGTTTTTTTTTCTTAATGGTAGTTGGGATATACTCGAATGGGAAGAGTGGGAATGGGAAGATAAAGAAGGAATAGAAGTATCACGCACATTAGAAAAAGCTTATGCACAGCAAAGAACTGCAATAGACTAATTGACTCGATTACGTTCTTATTTCAAATAAAGCTGCACGTAATTTTCAAAATTGTGTTCTTTATTTCTCAAACAGAAACATTCTGTACAAAATATGTTTTTGTTGTGTCTGCAAAATTTAATTACTTACTGACCAAAATACGAGTGGAGTACACTTCGTATGGAGCCGGCAGTAATATCCTCTTAATATTAAGTGGCACGGTCTGTACGTGACAAATGATGCTAAAACAAATACGTGGGCAGTTAAAGTAATTAATAATGGAGAAACGCGCCGATGTTTACGTAGTATCTATTACTAAAAGATTAATAAAGTACCTATTTCCTTATGACGTGAGTCATAAAAGAACTTATGAACTAAATAATTGTTACTAAGTTATGTGTAAAAGACCGTACCATACACAATTTTTTGCTAGATGTAAACTTACTGTATTTATGATAGGTACTATAATGTGTAATATGTGTTTAACGTAATCGAAAGCTTTTAAAAGATTGTATTACAAACATTTGTTTTTGTTGTATTACAAAATATAGGCAAGATATAATTTAAAATAGTATATCTTGCCAATATTTTTCAAGTGTAATACAATGCATTTGCAATAAGCTAGTCTTATATGAAATAATACTATTCCTACTAAGTTTTCCACTTTTGCATTCCATGGCACCATAACTGGCGGCCAATTTAATGAAGACCGTTGGGAATAAGCATTCAATAATTTTCATGATAACTAACACGAGCAAGATACGAGATTGACACACCATGACACTGTACGTATTTGTAATAGTGACCCTCTTTCCTGAGACTTAGCCTTCAGCTTACCATCAGGCGAAAAAAGTCAAATTTAAAAAACCTCTATTTGCAATACTTCGTTTTTAGCTTATATTAGAACCGGATAACACGAATTAATTTTCATATTTAGATCAAAGTCATAAATAATGCTTAAGAATATATTCTCACAGGTAGGTGTTTGTCACCTGTTGCTAGATAATATTATCCAAGTTCATAACCTGGGTTAAAGATTTGTTTATTCCGGAAAAAACCGGTAAAGTCACTTCCATTGCGAAATAAAATGGGTTGTATTGGAAACAAGTTATAGTACGACCAAATTGAAAATACCTACATTATGCATACAATCGAAAGGGTCCGGTTTCAAACCCTGGCCATTTTACTACCGACGTGAAACTACTCCTGACACAAGCCATTAAACTATGCTGGAGGAATTAGAGGGAATATTAGACAAATTGGTTGCTAATCACTACATAGTTTAAAACAAAGTCGCTTTCTCGGTTCCTCTTAAATCTTTAAGACTACGCAACGGATTTTGACGCAGTTGCAAATGCGGCGGAACGGTGCGGAGCAGAAGTGAAAAATGTTTCAAAAACAGGGTGACACAGACGAAGTTGCGGGGGTCAGCTAATATTCTTATATAAAAAAACACATATATATTTTTTCGTCACAATAAAATAGTTAATATAGATTACATAACTTGCGTTGTTGCTCTATATTTTTATACGCCCTATGGCCTTTTCTTTCCTGACAAGTAAACATAATATCGAAACATTTATTTCACGAACATAAAACGATACCAAGCAATTAAGAAATAAGGTTTATTACCTTTGCAATGTTTTTGTGAAAAGCCTAAATTATTAATTGGCTCTTGAGCGGTAAGCCTACATCTGAGAGTCGGCTCGCTTGACAGACACACAATCTGTTAATTGAAAATTAAATAATTCGCGTTCTAAGCACATTGTGATGTACGTTTGACTACCTGTTGTGGCAGTTGGCGAATAGTGTGCAGCGTAAAGGAATCAACTTCTCAATCAAATGTAGCTAGTTCGATGAAATATGTTTACTTTTGTCTATGTTCCAGAACCCGCAGTATTTTTTTTTCTATGTAGTTTTCTTCTTCGTTCCAGTGCTATAATCCTGATGACGCGGAAGTGTTTCCAAATTCAAGTACACCAGACATAATTCGTAGACGGCTGGACCAATTCGAGGAATTCTTTTTTTTATTTGTTCCTTGAACTCTACGGAAGGTTTTTATGGAGCAACGGGAACGGGATCAGAAGTCCACGCGGGTGGAGCCGCTGGCAACAGCTAGTATAATATATAAATGATTTATGAATTTTGACTTCTCCATACAAGGACCATAACTCTCTACACAGTAATTGCTGCAAATAGAAATATACCTTCCGCACGTGATCCTAAAGTTGAAGATTGTGCGGCAGCGTCTTCGAGTCAACGCATCGGTAGTGTTAATGAAAAAATCGTCAAGTATATTGTATAATCTTACCTCGCTATAGGCGATAGATGTCAGAGGCAGGTAGTGGTAGCCAAGAGCTCGGTCCCAGATGACACCTTTGTTCCACACTTCCACCAAGAGACCCAGGTTGATGTCGTTAGTTTCACTGCGAACAAAACTTCCAATTAATACCAGAGTTATTATGACATAATTACAAAGCAAGATTTTCTGAGGAAATGTCTCATATATTTCTTTACACTTTCATCGTAAATTTCGTACTAGATTGAAGGTGTAGCAATCAGATATAGTAATAAAATACATTATAGTCAGTTAAAAATTAAAACTGGCTATCACTTTTAACTTTTTAGAGCTACGTCAATAGGAAACATAACATAACATAAACTCACACATTTATCCCCGAAGGGGTAGGCAGAGGTGTTAGCACCCACATTTCGCCAGTTTATGTTTAAGTCCCAATGTAATAAGTGGCAAACCTATTGTCATTAACCAGGCACTAAATAAACCTGCGATAAATACACACATAACTTCGAAAGGCATCGAAAAGTCATTGGTGTGTGCCATGGTAAACCTGGGATCGAATTCGAGACCTCGTCTCAGCAGTCCATTACCCATACCACTAGGCTATCGCGGTACTTCGTCAATAGGAAAATAACGGAACCTTTTAGGATTACGTCCATCCATCTGTCTTTCTGTCAAGACCTTTTTCTCAGGAACGCTTTGAGATACCAAGTCGAAATTCATACCATATTCTCAGGTCTATAACGTCTTGCAACTATGCAAAAATCATTATTTTAAGTCAACGTTATCAAAATATATTGAAGGCTATGTAGGTCTTCCCTGAATTCATATCGGTACGGTACCCTCAAAACGGAAATTTGACTCGAATGCCTTGTACTAAGGTTGCAAATTGCTTAATATAAAAAATCGGTGGGACGTAAGACTGTTTCATTTCTTTGATGTATGAACAATCACACAGAATTATTGAAACGGGTGTCATTTTATAAACGATTCGAACCGCGCGCGGTATGCAATTCATAATTCTGGGCCAATTCCCTAGAGCTGTTTCTGAATGGATTATTGCACCGCATGTCTAAAGTGCGAATCAGAATAATAATAAACTGTGTATTATAACGGTCGTTAAAAATAACTTAATTCCCTAGCCTGTATTTTCCAAGGCCTCATAACAATGTCTCGTACTAAATTAATCCACATTAAAGTCATTGACCTCATAACGAAACAATATTCTTCAAAGAATTACGTGACCCTAATTGCAGGTGACTTTTGTACCCTTCACAACAAAAGTGGTTGCGTACTATACCGCTACTAAAAGTTTTTGAAAGGATAAATACCCAAGGGGTGAAAGTTCTTCAAGAATATTCATTAGAAGGTTTCTACAGGGTAGGCGGCACGAGTGTAACGCCCCTGGTGTTGCAAATGACCATAGGTCACGGTGACCGCTTTCCATTATGTGGGCCGTGTGCTTGTCTGCCACATAAGTGGTATAAAAAAATTACCACTATATAGGTTTATTCAAATACGCATACAATGTATACATACTTTATCCTACTTAGATTAGTGGAAGTTTGTGAAGTTTGAATGTTTATTACTCAATTACACTCAGCGCCTGGATCGATCTGGCTGAAATTTTATACAGTGATAGATTTATTAATAACTAGCTGACCCGCGCGACTTCGTCTGTGTCACCCCGTTTTTGCAACATTTTTCATTCCTGCTCCGCACCTGTTAGTCGTAGCATGATGTAATATACATATAAACCTTCCTCTTTAAACATTCTATCTATTGAAACAAACCGCATCAAAATCGGTTGCGTAGTTCTAAAGATTGAAGCATACAAAGGGACAAGAAAAATAGGGACAGAAAACGCGACTTTATTTTATACTATGTAGTGATAGTGATACTACAGTTGGTGCAATAACACAAAGATTTTTTTGTAAGTATCCCAGCTCCCATGAGTTGTCAGAATGGGATCATAGTGCAATGTGGTGGGAGCCGCGATCAACAACTAGTACCCACAGAATAAGGGATTACTAATTAATAATGAAATTGTTGGTTTATATAAGGGCTGTTAAATTTTAACAACCGATACAATATACCGATATATCCTCAACACCTGCAAGTGATAAAATAAAAAAAATCTCATAACCATAAAAGCTTACAATAAAATATCTGAGACCTATTTTATTACAATATCTCTTCCCGTCATTCCCTATTTCTTATAGATAATAAACAGAAATCCATACTTCTCCTGTCATTGAGTCCGATAATGGCGTCTGTGGTAAAAATAACATAAAAAGAAATCAGGTCAGGTGTAAAATGAACCTCATTAGGCGACTGGCGGTGACAACGCGATATCCTCCTTATAATATAGGTACCGGCATATATCTTGACCCCAAGTTGTGAGAGAAACGAAACCGTGGAGCGCGGATTTATTTGATATTGGTCGATTTGAACTCATACTTGGTGTATAAATGGAATTTGTGATGTAACTGGGGTCAATATATATGCCGGTAACTATACCCTTTTGTTAAGTAGGGTGTAACATAATAGTAGTTTTCCGTGTATCGATTCGCATAGAAACTAACCTAGCTGTATTAAGCGATTAAAAAAGTATCGTGTAATTCATCCTAGATCGTTATCCGCGCCAAATCTCAGCATAATACTTTCGCTTTTGCCTGATTGAGCAAATAAACAAGCAAACAAACTTAGATAATAATTTCATACATGCTTATAATCATGCCTTTATCCCCGGAGGTTAAATAACACTGTAGGTGTTTCACCAATTATAATATTCAGTCTATCGAGACATAATATTTGTCATTTTTAATAATAATATACCAAGGTTAATTAGTATACAATAAAGACTATAATTATTATAAGAGTATTATAAAAAATATAAGTAATTGAACATTTCTATGTGAAGCCTACCTAATACTGTGAATCTTTGATCAATAGAATTCTCAATTGCCTCATGATTTAATACGCAGAGACCATTATTTGTTTATTAAATTATGAGGCAATTATGAATTTTATTATATTCTAAGGTTCATTTCTTAATGACGTGGCTACTTAAGCTACTGCGTGTGCCATTCAGTCGTATATCTAGTAGAATTTATGTTGGATCACTCTTCTTCTTCGAGAAGAAGTAAACAAAAGTTAACAATAGATTCGTCTATTTTTAATATGTTTTGGTTATTGTTCTTTATTTTAAGGTAGGTAAGGTTAGGTTATTATTCTTTTTATTTATTTTTTCTTCATTTTATTTATTTGTTTAATGGCAAATGTTTAGGCCATACTTATTGTAAGTTAGTGTAAGTGTATTTTTAGTAAATGTTCTTTTCGTTCTTTCTTTCTTTCTTTCATTATTAATATCATCAACACAGATTTAGCCCTGTACTATCTTCTTCTAGAAGGTTGATCTGTCGATAGATTCATCATCATCATCATTTCAGCCACAAGACGTCCACTGCTGAACATAGGCCTCCCCCATCGACCTCCAATCCGACCGGTTGGAGGCGGTCTGCATCCAATGGGTACCCGCGACTTTGACTATGTCGTCCGCCCATCTCGCAGGAGGCCGTCCCACGCTTCGTCTACCGGTACGCGGTCTCCATTCAAGAACCTTTTGGCTCCAACGGCCATCTGTTCTTCTTGCTACGTGCCCCGCCCATTGCCACTTCAGCTTGCTAACCCTGTAGGCTATGTCGACCACTTTCGTTCGTCTGCGGATCTCCTCAATTCTAATTCGATCTAGCAGAGAGATTCCGAGCATAGCCCTTTCCATAGCTCGCTGTGCGACCTTGAGCTTTCTTATGAGGCCCATAGTGAGGGTCCACGTCTCGGCGCCATAGGTCATCACTGGCAACACGCACTGATTAAAGACTTTTGTCTTTAAGCACTGAGGTATTTTGGACGAGAAGACGCTGTGTAACTTCCCGAACGCTGCCCAGCCGAGTTGGATTCGACGATTGACCTCCGCCTCGAAGTTTGATCCGTCTAATCGGACCATCTGTCCAAGGTAGACGTACTTGTCTACAACTTCGAGGGTCGAGCCTTCAACTGACACTGGGGAGGGCCTTAGAATATGAGCATTCGCCATAACCTGGGTCTTGTCCATATTCATCTTGAGGCCCACCTGTTGAGAGACTCGGTTGAGGTCGTCGAGCATTGTGTTTAGATCCTCCAGCGATTCTGCCATGAGCACGATATCGTCGGCAAAACGAAGGTGAGTGATGTATTCGCCATTAACATTAATGCCGAGACCTTTCCATTCCAGTAGCTTAAAGGCATCCTCCATTGCATTGGTGAAGAGCTTCGGAGATATTACATCTCCTTGTCTCACTCCCCTCTGCAACAGTATCGCCGCTGTGCTCTGATCTTGTACTCGGACTGACATGGTGGCGTTTTTATACAAACACTTCAGCACTTCGATGTACCGGTAGTCTATATGACACCGCTGGAGAGATTGTAGCACTGCCCATGTCTCGATCGAATCAAAGGCTTTCTCGTAGTCCACAAACGCTAAACATAGTGGCAAGTTATACTCCTGAGTCTTCTGTATGACTTGCCGCAGCGTATGAATGTGGTCTACGGTACTATAACCTTTTCGGAAACCGGCTTGTTCGGGCGGCTGGAAGTCATCAAACCTGCGTTCGAGACGATTCGTGATAACCCTCGAAAACAGCTTATAAACATGGCTCAGAAGCGAGATGGGTCTGTAGTTCTTAAGAGAGGCTTTGTCACCTTTCTTGAAGAACAAGACCACCACGCTTCTGTTCCATGCTTCCGGCGTAGTACCTTCGAATAAGACGGAGTTGAAGAGCTTCTGAAGGACTTTAAGTATCGGTGTTCCACCCGCTTTCAGAAGTTCCGAAGTGATTCCGTCTTCTCCTGGTGCCTTGTTATTTTTAAGCTGCTTGAGGGCCACCCTAATCTCGTACAGGCTGATGTCCGGGATATCCTCGGTGTAGTGTCGGGTTAGCTTGGCTCTTGGATCTTTAACCATATCAGTAGCAGGCTTAGTGACTGAGGTATAAAGCTGTCCATAAAACCCCTCGATCTCCCCCAAAACATCTGCCTTAGTCGACGCGACGCTGCCGTCCTTCCTCTTCAGCTTTGTCAACTGGCTCTGCCCAATAGACAAGTCTCTTGCGAACACTTTGGAGCCTTTATTTCGCTCAATCGTTTCTTTAATACATTGAGTATTAAAGGCACGGATGTCGTGTCGCAAAGACTGCTGGATACGTCTATTGAGCTGCCGATGTGCTTCAGCGTCATTGGTAGACTGCAGCCTCATAGAGCGTCGTTCGGCCATGAGTTTGAGGGTGCGATCGGTGAGCTTCTGTGGTCTATCTCTTCGACGGGGCCTGAAGAATTTGGAACCCACTGAGTGAACAGCTTCAACCAACCTGTTATTTATCTCGTCCACTGTACTGCATTCTTCTAGGCAAGAGAAGCGATTCGAAAGTTCGAGTTGAAAGCTCTCGGAGTACTGTATATGGGAAGCTCTAGGTCGGAGCGTAGACCTCATCAGACGGGATCTCTCCAGCTTAACATTAATATTCAATGTGCCTCTAACCATTCGGTGATCACTTCCGGTTTTCACCCTATGGATCACTGAGACATCATTGAATATCCGTCTATGCGTCGTCATGATGAAGTCGATCTCATTTTTGGTACGACCACCGGGGCCCATCCAGGTCCATTTCCTGTGGGGCGGCTTCTTGAAGAAAGAGTTCATCATAAAGAGTCGCTCTTTCTCAAGAAAGTCGGCCAGCCTCCAACCCCTTCGGTTACGCCTCCCATACCCATATTGCCCCACTCTCAACTCGTTATCACCTCTCGTACCCAGTTTTGCGTTGAAGTCCCCCATAACAATAGTGAAGTGTGATTTAGAGGCATGTATGGCTCTACTAATGTCCTCATACATAGCCTCCACTTCATCATCTGGTCGTGTCGAGGTCGGTGCGTAAACCTGTATGACCTTCAGCAAGTATCTCTTGGACACTCTGAGTACCAGGTACGCGACCCTGTTCGACACACTCGTGATGGATATGATGTTGTTTATGAGGGACCTATGGACGATGAACCCGACACCGCCTTGCGACTTCTCGTCGCCCTCCCGGTAGTAGAGCAGGTTGCCAGACTTCAGGGTTATTGTGTCCTCTCCCTCTCTTCGGACTTCGCATAACCCAACGATGTCCCAGCGCAACCTGCTCAATTCTTCTTCCAGCTCTGCTAGCTTCTCGTCTGTCCTCATTGTGCAGATGTTGTGTGTCACCAGTGACAACCTACGTTTGCATCGGTTGTCCATTGTGCATGCTTTGGTCGTCTGACGGAGGGATCCCGCCCGGTGATTCTTAGCACCCCTGGCCCCAGCGCTCGACTGACGCCCGTCAGGCGCGTCAGTGTTGCGACTGGAGCCCCCGGGCACTTGGGGCCGTTTGGTGCACACCAACATCTTGGGGGGTTTTCGGACCGTATACCCGCCACGCTGGTCCAGTGCGGGTTGGCGGGTAGCCAGAGCCTCGTTCGTTGGTCGGCAGAGGGCACCACGGGCAGGTGAGGTTGGCTTGGGTCCCCAAGGTGGTGGAAGGGACCCCTTACCCTCAGTATTTATCCTCGATAGATTGAGGGGCTCTAAAATTTTAAACCCCCTTCAATTTAAGCCTTCGACAAAACCTGTAAGAAAATCAAACGCTCAAAATGCCAAACTTACAAGGTTATACAAGTACCATTCCACTAAACACAATCAATTCCATGACGTATTTTGCCCCAAATTTAATTACAAACACAAGCAAACAGAATCTAATTACAAACACATAAACAAAATCAGTCACATGAAACTCAAAGTAACAAAGTTGACGTTTTAAATACATTTTGCAATCAAGAGGGAAGCCCCAAGTAATTGGGCGATTAAGGAGGAATACCGAGCTTTGTGACATTATTATACGCAGAAGAGCTGCCTTCACCGGTAGATGTATTTACCTACAGAGAAGTCTCAAATGGTACATCATGAAACAGGATATAAAATAGAAAAACCGGTATGACTACATAGTATAAAATAAAGTCACTTTCTCTGTCCCTATGTCCCTTTGTATGCTTAAATCTTTGAAACTAGGCAACGGATTTTGATGCTTTAATAGATAGAGTAATTGAAGAGGAAGTTTTAGATGTACATAACAGCATGCTACAACCAACTGGTGCGAAGTAGAATTGAAAAATGTTCCAAAAACGGGGTGACGCAGACGAAGTTGCGCGGGTCAGCTAGTAAAATCAAAAATTTAAAAGTATAAGGTATGTATAATGCCATGAAGTTCTCCTTAGAGGAACAAAGTGTGCAAGTGGCATACGTATCTTCACACAAAACCTAGGCGTGAGAAAGTGACAGAGTATATGAACTGTAAAACATTTTTATGTAAATAATATAATATTATCAACTTTGACAGAAATAGATATTTTGTTGACGTCAATCTTTCTATGCCAAAACACACAAGTCACTGCCATTAACATTTTAAATTCAAAATAATAAGAATAATAATGAGGAATGAGGCAATAATTCCTCTATTTACGTCAGTAATATACAAGCTGTGGTCAATACTAACTTTTCTAATGTAATAAGATATAAAGTAGGTACAGAGTCGATGGACTGTTTATATATGTGTCGGATTTAACGTTGAAAATGGGATAAAATGAAATTTTTAAAGTGTCTTGTAAAAGAATAAAATAATATTTTAAGTCAATCAAAAAACGGAATGGTAGTTTGACCCTTAAATTTTTCTTGAATTTTCGAGAGTCAACTTTTTAGTAATTAATTCAAAATTTTATTTAATAAAATGTAGATAAGCTTAAACATCGCTATCAGTGTCATAGATAAAGCTTTCTTGGGACGTTGATAACGGAAAAATTATAAATTCCAAAATCTAACATCAAGGTATGACATAAAACTAAAACTTTTGGATCGGAGGGTCTAGTGTGTCTTATAGAAAATCGATATATATTCCCGAGGGAATTAAAAAAGTACCCTGAGTGATTGTAGACGCAAGTAAAAGCTAATATAGTCATACAAGGAGTGTATGTATGTATGTATTAAATAACATAATTTATGTAGCTTAATAGCTTAGTGGTCAGAGCATTGTAAAGGTCGACTTGACTCAAACTTGTCGAAGGTTCGAGCCCCGTTTGAGTATTCACTTAGTCCAATCTAAATCGATTCCATATACTTTAATAATCTGAGGATGCTGGAAATCATAAAATAAGGAAGATCCGTTGTTGAACTGAAAAGTTTCGAAGGGCACATTGTGCATTTTTGACATTTACATCATTCAAAAGAATTGAATTGAATTGACATTTACATTTTTAAAATTGGCAAAAAGAACTCGCGACACTGTTGCCGTTTTCGACACTTTTGCATGAAGTTGGACCCACCACGAAAGTTGAATTTTTCATTTTTCACTTCTGGAGTATCACTGTTATATTTTTAAAATTGTACATATTACCTCTTTCGTACTCACTGCGGAAGGCAGTACGTTGTGAATGTTGCCAAATGCATAAAACCTTTCTACTCCCATATTATTAGATTCAGAACTATTGTTAACACGTGTCTAACTTAAGTCGTACTATTACGAATAACTGCAGGCAGTAGGCTATTATGAAAATTACTAGCCTACATGGCGCATAAATGGCTATTCTAATTGGTTGAAAGCCTTAATTAAGCCTACGCTTGCGACGCTCTTTAAGAGGTAGTTGCATCCTCCACCTACCACTGTATAAAATAATTTATGTCAGTACCTACATTGTATCAAAGACAGCCTCCGTGGCGTGGCGGTAGTGCACGCGACTACTACGCACGGGGCGCGGGTTCGATTCCCGCTCAGTGCAAACAGTTGTATGCAAGAATATGTCTGTATGCACTGGTCTGGTCGTGCCTCGGAGGTTCCCGGTTGCCATAGAAACATCTATGGCAGTCGTTAACGGTAGTTGAAGCCCTCAAAAGTCCAACCAGTCTAACTTGGAACTTCGATATCGCCAGTGGTCATTGGACCATTGGTTGTGGAGGTCAGATGGCAGTCGCTTCACGGAAAATATCGAATATCAGCCGCATCACAGTTAGACTGAAAAGCCGACCCCATCTGAGTTGGGAAAAGGTTCATAGAATGATGACCTACACAATGATGACCTACACAATAATCAACATAATATGTATCGGCAATGTATGATATAATCCTTCTTGCAATGGAAACTTAGTCATGAATCTCGACTTGAAAAGTAATTCATTATTCGCAGAACCTTTTTCCCAATTGGTTTTGGGTTGGCTTTCTAGTCTAAGATTTTTTATTATTTTTTGTTTATGGCACGTCAATTTGACTTCACCTCGCCTGATAGTAAGCTGAAGGCAAAGTGTCGGGAAAGAGGGTCAGCATTACATACACAATGGTGGCGCTCAGCTTGACGGCCTCATCAGATACGGCTGAACTTTGCTATTTTCCGTGTAGTGACTGGTAACTGACCTCCACAATCAATTAGCGATATGTACCTAGAACTGAAACTAGTAATATCTATAGATTGTACGCTCATTGCAGTGGAGATAATATTTAGTCACCTAAGCATTCACTCGTTTTAGAGTACGGGTCTTAGTGCCTTAAATTGACAAATAACATTGAAAATATATTTTACAAGTTGACCCGCGCTACTTCGTATGCGTCACCTCGTTTTTGCAACACTTTTCACTTCTGCTCGGCACCAGTTGGTTGTAGCATGATATTATATAGACATATAAACCCTCATTTCAATCACTCTATCTATTAAAAAACCGCATCAAAATCCGTTGCGTAGTTTTAAAGATTTAAGCATATAAAGTGACATAGGGATATAGGGACAGAGAACGCGACTTTGTTTTATACTATGTAGTGATAATGAATTTTTAATTTATCCATAACAGAGATTCAGTCTAAGTACCTAAATACACGACATCAAAATCGTTACTAATCCAAGTAGGTAAGCAGCAGTAACACGTTCTGGCACGAAGTCACCTCTTTAAGCTATTAATTGCATACACTCAAACTGAACAAAACGGCTTTGTGCGCAATTATAACATTAATTACCTACCTAAGTATGTTCTTATATGAACGATCAAATGAGATTGCATTTTATTCTATAATAAACAGAGTTGTTATTCGTAAATCGTATCGTATCGTTACAGCTAGCAAGCATATTATCACAGATATTATGCGCTTATACTTAGTTTGCGCACAATAGCTTTTAAGTTTTTTTGTTTTTATTTAGGGCACGTCATTTTGACTTCATCCCGCATAATGGTAAACTGAAGGCAAAGTTTCAGGAAACAGGGTCATCATTGCAAACACGTAGAGTGTTACAATGATGGCGCTCAGCTTGACGGTGTCATCAGATGCTTTTTCGCGCCCCGCTTAAAGGATACTTAAGCGAAGAGAAGAGCGAAGAGATACTTAAGAGAAGCTCTACAGAACCAGCCAAAAATAAACCGAGACCCGGACACTAAGGTGGTCAGAACATTACCCCTATAAAGTAAACCTTAAGTTCAAATCTTGTGAAGCATTCACTTTTTTATGATGATACTTATTAATTCGTTTAAACATTTCATATCCAAATACAAACATGCTATGCTCACGCCCGTAATCCCCGAAGGGGTAGGCAGAGGTGCTTTAAACACCCACATTTCGCCAACTATGATTTTCAGTCTAATGTAAACGGTCGGGCACTTTGTAATAAAATGAGTATGGCGATAGTAAATTCCTAACTGAAACTATTGCAGCTAAATTAATTTGGAAAAAAATTACCCGATTCCTTTGCTATATATCATAAAATTCGTCATATAATCACCCATTCACATATAACACATTTGAGAGCCTGCTCTAACAGTGCCTGATGTATATAGTACCTAAATCAGTGCCTAGAGTCTTAAGATAAATACCTCGTATCACGCCTTACAAAGGCGTCTTAGGCAGGCTTAATAGGGACGAATACTGAATGCTTAAGATGACACCATTGTGTGACTGACATAATCTTTCCTTCATATTATATATTGCCACGCAGCTATTAGCAAACAAGCTGTGTTTCACCGTCGTATATTAAAGGTTATCGGCACATCCCCTTGCTAACGTATTAGGAATATTTGATTTTATTGGATCAATCTTTATTTATGAAAATCTTGTGTACAAGTATGTGCGATGATATTATATTAAAAGTAACAACCTGGAACTCTGTTCCATCTGAAATGACATTTGTAAATAAATCCTACAATTCAATTGCAGCGTCATCTACCGACGTGGAAAGAAATTGCTAATATTCATCTATAGTCATCATATTGCAACGGAATCGAACCCACTGGTCCTATTAAATTTGTACTCTGTGCCCATTCATCTTATCAAATATTTGAGGCTCGTACCCATCCCCTGTAGGTAGTAAATATCATTATCAAATAACGTATTAAATATCTTGTCAAATATTGTCTATGTTAATTCCACCCTGACATCATTTATTCATCTCACATCTAGCTGGGGGAATTCTCACTTTCCATAGTTGGTCTCCACTCGATATAACCTTCAGATAATTGTACGGTGTAAGAACTGATAGTCACTTGTCACTGCCATTATATCGAAAACGTAAATCTAATTAAAAAGACTCTTTGGTTTCAAAGCCTCATTTTAGTTTTAAAACCCTTTGAAATAGATAAAGAAATATTTTCTTATATTATAAAGCTCTCAATAACTTTGGAAAGCATCATAGTTTATTCACCAAGAAACTATTTGGCACCATCGCTTGACCTCGACCGCCGGTTGTCACAAGGCCACGAACAAGATGTCCCTACACTCCCGACCAAATCCGTATTGATGACGTCACGACCCGTAATATCGCTGCTTCCCTTACCCGCACTAACTTGCCCTTTTTGCTTTGAATCGTAAATCGTAGCAAATTGTGTATCTGAAACTTTTATACGGAGCACGCGAGGGTAAATCGATGCGTCTGAATTATTATTCTAGAATGTGTTTCTAACTATGCGTAAGAAATAACTGTACAGTTTTTGGTCTTTGTTTATTCTATTTTTATGTAGTCACGTGTCTCACCCGCCGCCCGCACCTCACACTGTCCCCGTTCTCGTCCTATGTCTACCGCTCGTGCACCCCGCAAGCAATGCCCAAGTTAAGTGGTCAACAAATATATTGAAACTATACTCCATTTGTTTAAGCAAGTAAAAAAGGTAAACAATCTTGTGGTAACAAATACAACTAGCCTAACTAACTGTCTAAGTACTTAGTGGTTCGATACGGTTTTTAGTATTCAAAATGCATTACTAAGCAGAAAAGTATTTTTATACTGAGTTTTTAAATAAAACATATATTGAAAAGACACGCTTTTTTTAAGTTCCTAAAACAAATGAACTATGGATGGATGGAACAAATAGACTATGAATGTCATATTGACGTGACAACGTCTTATAAATTGGCTTGCCGGGTGACACTTCAAGAAACTGCGTTACGCTCCGCTCACGTTATGCGCTCACAATGAGAGCGAGTGAGAGGCACGCGTCCCTTCCACTCGGGCATGGTTAGCCCGCCTAAGAGCGAGAGAGACAGACATACCACTCAAAGTCGTTGTCACGTAAAACTTTCGCCCGTATACCGACTTTACAGGCAACCAATTTTTTTTTAAGGTTAAATCCCCAAGGTGCTGTGAAACTTAAAAAAATAATGTTATTTAAGTGCTATTGAGAGATTTATAGAACTATTTGTTTTTCGTGCATTTCACTCACACTTTAGTAAATACTATTGTGTTTTCCTGTTTCACCAAGCGTCATTGCCCGCAGCGAGACGCAGATTTAAACCAACCTCTTAAAATTCAAGGCTCGTCGCATAGATTACAGTGGATTCTGGGTCCAACATCTAAATAGGGGAAACTTGGTAGTAAGTCACAGTATCTAGAACACTTTTGGGTTTTTTTCGCGGGTTAGAGAATTCTTAGAGCTATTGCTGTAAAACTAAGTAAGAAGAATATTTGTATAAGCACAATGCTGTCTGTAGGAAATTTTGAAAACTTTTTTTCAATGTGGCAATGTGTGTTGCTAACAAGTATGAACTCTGTATTTCTGAGACAGGAATCTGTTCTCCTACTATTTCTTTCCATTTGACCTATTATGGTTTTGTCCTGAGTGGAAAGCTTACATCAGAAATGGTTCCGCCTTGATCTTGTTTTAGACCCATATATACAACCAAAAGAGATTGTTGCAAGTTATAATAATTATGCTGATTAATAATAATAATGGCGTTCTTTTAGTATTATATAACAAAACAAAAAACAGAATTAGGTACTTATCTAAGAATTCATAATTTGTGGTCTTCATAATGTTACCAAAATGATTTAACGATCTAGTTTTCGAATGTTACTTCAGAAATAGTCTGATTTAAGTGCAAATATTTGTATGCATGAGTTTATCTTGGTATTCTAAGGGACTTGGTATGCGAGAATCCGTAGTAGATTATGGTTACACTATTTTTAAGTCGTAAAGGCGGAGCTCAATTTTTCCATTTATGAATACTAGCGGTTGTTTTTTAGTAAAAATGGTATTGATGATTCTTTAACAGCACATGTTTCCTCTTCTTGACCCGTCCTCACATTAGGCAACTGAAACGAAACGGGATTTTGGCAACTAGAATTTAGACCAAATCCTCGGAAAGTTTATTTTGGTACAACCAACGGTCATTATGTTCCTCTGTGTCCTAATAATGATTGAAATGTATTACTTATTAGCATGCTTGAAATTGTGTTTCTAGAAAGCTATAAAAGTTTATCGCATATTTTATCATCAACAACAACAATCAACTAATGCGACTCGCATTGTTTGTTTTTTTTTCTATATATGTATGTGATTGTATATATATCTATCTTAGTAGGTATATATTAGTATGTTCTTACGGCATTATGGGTATGATGATGGTATGTTACAACCTCATAGTATTATACCTTGTTATGTCTATCTATTAGGTTTCACTCTCAATAATACTCCTACAGAAATCTCTCTGCACTACCTTTGCACTAACTGGTAGAGAATGCTTACGGCATTAGGTCCGCCTATGTATATGAATGTGCATAAAGTTCAATAAAAAATAATATAACCAGGTATGCCAAGGATATATACTAATACTGCTAGAATTATTGATATCTAAAACCGCTTAGTCACATTTTATTATGACTTTTAACTTCGTTCTACTTTTGAATGTGATTCCATTTGAATCCGATAAAGCTATGCGGCCACGAAATATTGACAATCGATATTCAATAACGGGGTGATCAACTTTGCACTTATCGCAATATTCATATTAATAGCTTGCAGAAATGATAAAAATTCAGTGGTGGGCTTTATCGATCGCGGCCTCTCGTGTGTTCACGTGCAAAACAAGAGTGTATTACGCATATACATAGTAAATATGTTGCACATGTAGCCGTGCATTACAAATTAAAACACAAAATTGAAATAGAAAACAAAAAGTTATATACCCATTTGCAAAATTCAGGAAGAAGAAAAAAGTGACAGCAAAAACATAAGACAAAATTTTAGATCTAAACTAAATGACCAGTCTAAGCAATTAAAAAAGGTTATATAAATGTATATTGAAAGCGAGCGTCGCCGTCCCTAACAAAATTCATTTAACTTAATTAGCCTATAAAATATTGACTACCTACCGTAATATTTCAAAAAGATCTTTCCTCTCTTTCGATACATGCAATTATTGAATATAGTCCTACCTAGGATAATTAAAAAATAATACTCGTTTTTGCATATACTATAACTAGAAGAGAAATTAATGATTACAACATATTTCAGAACACAACTTTAAACTTGTTGAACTTTTAATGAATCTCATAAACTTAAACACTCGTATAGACCAAAGTAGGGTAACGACCGTTGATTTTATCAGGCTACCAAACTTATAGTCGACAACTGTGTAAAACGTAGTTTTATATTTGATTTTTTTCATACAACTTTGGTGGTAGATAAGTACACGGCCCACCTAATAGAAAGTGGTTCCATGGCCTATGGATGTTTGCAACACCAGGGGCGTCACACTCGTGCCGCTGACCTTGTAGAGGGCAGGCCAGGTTTATAGATATTCTGTGGTGTCAGTGGAGTGGTTAATAAATCTCTAAACAAGGAAATATGGTTATTGCAACTATTAAACGAAATATATATGAATATCAGATTAAAATGGAAATTTGAGTGCATACCGACCACATATTATCATGACTAAAAATGGAAGGCTAAAAATATAGGACATACATTTGGTTAGTTCTGGTAGCGTATTTAGCAATTGAGGGCATAACAAATGTTTTATAAGTATTTTTATCCCATTTAGTTTTCTGATTCAACTGATGGAAAGTGGTTATATGGTCACTTGAGCAATTATTTCTATTCGATAGGTAAATGCAATTTATAACTAACTCACATCAACTACCTTCAATAAAAGCGTAAAAAGACACGAATTCTTTACAAGAAACTCGGTGATGCTGTCATCTATACGAAATTCAGCTCACAAAATCACTAAAATTCATGAGCAAAACATGAACTCGCAAGATGGTGCCACTTACTTTTTTTACATGTTTCATTAGGATGATACGATGATACTGATACGATGGAGAGTGATAACGCAAAAAAAAAGAATTGCCGAATCTTAGTTTTTTTGCCAATAAACTATGTGCCAGGAGTACTATCAGGAGCCTTCGGCTTCGGGAGTGTTCCTCTTACACCCTGTATACTAGTTTAGACAATAACCCCTATATCTCCATCCCTATAAACTGTCATATGTACAATATCTATGGGAAGTAGGATTAAGGTGGTCGAATGTCACGTTGATATCGAAAAGAGATTTTCTTTCTAGATACAATAATATATAGTCACTCTTTCAAGGGCAGGTTAGGCCGCTATTGTACAGTTGGCCTCAAAAGTTCCTGGTCAGTTTAAAACAAAAGTGTATGAAGTGGTATCACTACACAATCACTAGTCTTAGAAGCTACTGGATAATATATCTACTTATTAATGTAATTTAATTTAGAATAGAAGTTGTATTCGCATGAGTTTACTTATTGTCTTATGACGAAACAAGACATTGTTCAAGTTTATTTTATTAACGCTATTTACTATACTTTTGGTTAAATTTTATTAGACTTAAGCTGTCAAAGGATTATAGATCTTAAGGTGTCCAGGGGTTTTTAAGGCCCACTGTTTGTTCCGTATTGTGAGGGCCCACTGTACATGAACATTTGGTAAAACACTTCGTGTGTTATTCGTTATGAGACTAGGTCGTATACGACTAAAGAGTTGTCATGTAGACGAACAATATACATGCAATATACATTTCGTGTTTAATAAATGTGTTAAGTACTATTTGCTGCCCCAGTCCTAGCGACTTATTCGTGTCCTTTCATGAGTGTCAGAAAAGTGAACAGTTGACAAGTATACGAATCAAAAGTACGAAAAATAAAGTGAACATAGATGAATGAGCTACTTAGTGATATACAGCCGCATAATAAATATCACATTACGAAGTGTAATACCACCTTTATATCATCATAGGGTATAATAGCTATAGTCAGAAAACCTTTCAGACTGTACAAGTGTGGGAAAAGAAAACGACTCGTATTGTATTGTGTTTATAATAAAAAGCTACAGAAAGTGTCACTTTTATTTATAAAAGCCTGTAATAGGATATCAAAAGTGACAACCTTTTTTCAAGGTTTAGGTAGTCTAGTAAATGTTGAAATTCCGATTAAGATAAAAAAAGGAAGGTAAGACACCAGTGACGGGCGACTGCTACGTAGAGGGCTTAGGTTTGATTTCCGCTCACTGAAAATAGGAGTTCAAGGTTTATATAAAAAAATACTCGAATTGGTCCAGCGGTCTTCGAGTTATGAGCTTAGCAACATATTTTGCCATAGATTAGGTATACAATATTACATGAATGTTTTGCAGGATCCAAGTAAACCAGAAGGGTATGTTTTGGTATCTAATATACACATATAATATTAATGAAATATAATATTATATATTATAATCATCATCTTGACACAAACGTCCATATATGGTCGTCAATTCTACAATTCATCACTCATAAAATAATTCACCAGAAGTACTGTTTTACACGTTGGAAATCCTTTATATGAAAGTTAAACAATTTTCAAATTAGAGTAGTACACATTCTCTTATTGTTTTTATCTAACAATAAGAGAATTTATTTTCATAAGTTAGGTATAGTTTTATACCTAACCCTTTTGAATATTTAAAATATTAGGTAGGTAGTAACGCAGTGTTTTTCCAGTCATAACAGAGGTGGTTCTCACGGTGGTCTACACACACCCGGGACCTACTTTTCTCTTTTGTTCATTTTATTATGCGACCCGTATTATTTTTCCACGAGGCACGCCAAGACCTATCTAATGACTTGATTAGAAAGCAATAATAAAACTTCACACACTACCTATGTTTTTAAACATAACGTTCCCCATTATCTTACTGCCGACGTTTTGTATGTATAACACCATTATTTTGCAAATGAACTACTGTATTTCTATCCGAGTTTTCATATCACATTGACAATTGTCAATTCAAGGAAACACAAAGTGAGTGTAATGTTGATAAGAAAATTGTAATACAAATTGCATGTAGCCTACAAATTGTAGTCGAGTGGTAGGATTGTGTCTCCAAAGTATTTTACTATTGTCAACACAATTAGGTGAATCATAAGGTTGGCTTAGAGATTTGATTAATTTTTGCTAATTAATTGTAACTTTAAGAACAATAGCGAATGTAGGTATCTACCAATGTTTTTCTCAACACTTCGTTCAGGAAATATTTCTTCTTCTTCTCTTTCCTTTTGGGTCTTTCTTTTACATTTAAGGCAGGCAATAAAAGCCAGCATTAATTATTAACCCCAATTTCAGCGATACTACAACAATTATTAAGTATTTCTCAAAGTTTTTAAAAAACTGAAGAAAAATACAGGTGTTTCAGGATGTCAGATCAGACGGGATTTTTTATTCTTGTAATTCAGAGTTTGGACTGATATTCGCGAACATATGGGCCAATATAGTACTCTGCCATCGCCCCACCACTTATCAAGAATGACACAACACTAGCTCTACATGTTCATCAACGTGTATTGGATTCACAATACTTGGGGCCAACATACGTCAATACCGGTAATTATGTTCAGAATTAGTTCTTACAACAAACTTTTTTAAATTCGATCAAATCATAACAACATACGTATTTTTTTAATTACCTTCGACGAAAGTTATTAAATTACTAGCAATGTTCCTTGGCGAACGCATTCACCTTAATGCTCCTCAAGTTATGGACGTAAAAACAGACAGCGTAAGGGCTATAGGCGAATTCAAGAACTTCGTAAATAAAGACGTTTTGCTCGCTCAGTCAATTACTATTTACGAACACCTAACTTTTCAATTTGATTTTACAGACGTTATTTTAGTTATTGGAGAACGACTGCCGACTGTTAATTGGTGCCAAACACCAATTCGCTTTATATTTCTCATTAATTGCGACCATGAAGCTGCTGCTAAATTACAGGTAATATTCTGGTCGATTCAGAATAACAAGAGGCTATAAACTGAGCGTCAAAAGATCACAGTGTAAAAGTGATTGCACAAAGCTAGACATTTTTAAATAAATAGACACCAGCAATGTTATGATGGTGGCCTTCAGCTTGATGGCCTCATCATGAGATGGTACTTTACGCGGGTATGAAAAAACATGCCTTTTCTCACCCTGCTTAAAAGACCCAGGGCAGTAGAAAGAAGGAAACACGTGTGCTGGTAGAAAATTCCAAGACAGATTAACTTAGTTTTGATAGAATTGTTTGTCACATATGAAGGTGACATTTAAGCCTTTCACGAGCTGTCTTTTATCGAAAAAGAAAGAGTAGGAATAGTCACTTGTGACAGAACGGAGGAAGAGATTAAGATGATGATCATAGTTTTACTCTCTTAAGTTGATGAGATCAATTATTGACCTTAGTAATTTCTTAATTTGAGACAATACGTCATAAAAACAAAACAACCAACAACAAGTAACCACGGGCGCTGCAAGGCTTCTAAAACGTCGCCAGAAGTAAATTTCATGATACATAATTAATCGCAATAGCTCCCCTTATAAAAAGTATGAAAAACAAACTTTCGATGCTGACTGTACTTACACAATGAGTATTCTATAGGTGTACGAATTTCCCTCATTCACTATACACAGGCCGCGCGATAAAGTTTAAGACCTTTCGCATTCACCAGCCCTACGGTTAGGAATGACAAGTAGGTATTTTCTACTTGTGTTTGTGTGACAGCAGTTTGAAGACGACTTATTGTCCCTTTACAGATTCTGTCCCTTGACATTTGTTGGCGGTTGGCGGTTAAGTAAATTAATAATAGGTACCTTTACCCATGAGGTGAGTCTGCTCGTTTCTGTTAGAGAATGTGTATGGCTGTTGTAATGACAGTGAAATAAATTTAACTAAAGGAACGAATAATGTAAATTTAAGATCTATATTATTTATATGATCCATCTGGTGACGGCTAAAGAATATCACTACTCTATCTCAGTAACTAATGGAACCTCTCGTAAGAGGTAACTAATGGAATCGATGTCACAAAATAAAACCACGTACCAACCCGTCTGGCGTGGAAACAGTGGGTCAAAGCCTGAAAACATTGGGACAATGCCCAGCGGTGGACTGCGATAGGCTAATTAGTTGATTGTTATTAGTGACTTGTTTTTTGTTTAGTTGAATCTAAAAAAAGAAGGTATATTGTAATATTGTTGTCACAACACCTGATTTTTTTAAATTGGCAAAATCAAAAATTTCAATATGTGTTATAAAAAATTTCATATGAAAATACATAAAATTAAACATAACATAACATACCATTAGGTCTGCTCAAATTAGGTTTTGTTACGACTTTTATATGTGTGTGTGATTGAGAGTAAATATACGTTCAGATTAAAACAAAATGCATAGAGATATAACATTGTGATTTATGAAAATGCATAAGCTCCATCCGCCTCCCTATTTAGAAATAACGTATTATTATATTATTATTTATCGTTATAAGAAAAAGTAAAGTTATATAATATTATCAGTAGAATTTTTGTTAGAGCCGTATACATACAATTAAAATAAATAACATTAAAATATTTACAGTCATGGCGAATCCGATATGGCATAACTTTCCAGACGCAAGAAATTCTAGGTTCAAACAATCTAAAACTTTCATTAATTAGAAAAGAGACATTTTGAGACATATTAATATAGCAATTATTAGTACGAATAATATAGGTACTATATAACATATTTTACACACAATTATTGTACAAAATATTGATCTAAGTGCTAGAATAAAGGTGATTCTCGTATTTCATTTCAAAAAGAAGTTAAAAATACTCACAATAGGAAGTCTTGCTCCCAGCATGGAGTCGGACCCTTAACTGTCACCGTCGTCGACTTGACATTCTGTAGTTTGAGTGTCACGTAAGTGTTGAACTGTGTTGCTGCTGAAATAAGAACCTTATTTTAGTATAGGATACGTTCAAAATTGCTTGACATTTATTTGTGAATAAGTGAAGCATGAAAGAAAAACCAGCTACATAGCTTTCTAGTACAGAATGTCGATCTAAGCGCTGAAGTTGAATTACTGCGTCCACGTAAAAGCAAGTTATTTTTAGTATTATCTTGAAAGGTATTTCGCAACTACGCAATAGGCAATACTAGTTCATGTTATTAAGTCTTAATGTCACTCCCATTTAGTAGAACAGGGTGGCTACCATGAAACACGTATCCGTAACTTTATTCTTGTTTTGTTTTTATTTACGATACATTGTTGTTTACTTTCATGTTGTAATATACGTACATAACTTCTACACACCCTCATTGCACGTGCACAATACTGTCACACACTTGGACGGTTCGGCGAAAGGGTTCCAGTTGAAAACCAGAGTCAGGTTTCTACCTGGCACATGCTAAACTGGATACTACCTACCTATTTCCTTACCTATTTGCTATATCTAAAAACCACTCTGTTTAATTGGTTTTTTCTTACTTTTTGATAATTTCATTGTTATTTATTGTTATCTCTGTGACCACTTTGTACCAAATAAATCTTTCTTTCTTTCATTCTTTCTTTATTTCTAGTCTCGAACGGTACACGATTGAAAAGACTTATGTAGTTACATCAGATTTCTTTCGGTAAGATTTAGGTGGAAATGTGCCATGTTGTCAAGCTTTGTGGGTGCGATATATTATGCGTTTCGTGATAGTTATTTTCCAAAACTTCCAATCCCGAACAACATATTTAGGACTTAGGATGGTCACCCTCTCAAGGTAGCATCGATATCAGCATGAACAATGCGGTAATTTATTTTGTAGTATGCTAACAACAGACAGACGTGATATCATGATTGGTTTTTAATCGGGCTCTAACGTGTGCATGACCAATCTAAGAACGCCATTCAGTCCACCAATTCGGGTGTAGGTACGTTTAAATTCGGGTGTAGGTACGTTTAAATTCGGGTGTAGGTACGTTTCATACCAAATTTATTATTCACACTTAGTCCGCCATCAGCCTCTGCTACTTTTGAGAGAAAATTATATGTATTTAAGAGGGTAGTTGAAAGAGACAGACCTACAGCCACTTCATTACCGCGTACCCGAATTTAAAATGTCAGCAGTAGTAACTTGTGATCACAAGTTTATTCAAGATCTGTTCTTCTGTCAACGTTATCAACTTGGTTTATAATAAAACGTTTCACGGTTTGTAAACTCTGTCACTAGCACACTTTGTCCCTCTACGGATATATGTATAAAGACCAAGACTTAGTAGTATTTTTAACCGCGGTAGCCTAGTGGCTTGGGTAATGGACTGCTGAGACGAGGTCTCGGGTTCG
Source organism: Pelosia muscerda (assembly GCA_963691645.1). Taxonomy (NCBI): domain Eukaryota; kingdom Metazoa; phylum Arthropoda; class Insecta; order Lepidoptera; family Erebidae; genus Pelosia; species Pelosia muscerda. Next base: position 10,371,063 of record OY829114.1, on the reverse strand, counting down.
ATCCCAGGTTTACCATGGCGCACACCAATGGCTTTTCGATGATTTTCGAAGTTATGTGTGTATTTTTCGCAGGTTTATAAGTGCCCGGTCAATGGCAATAGGCTCGCTACCATACATTGGGACCTAAACATAAACTGGCGAAATGTGGGTGCTAGACCCTCTGCCTACCCCTTCGGGGATATAGGCGTTAGTTTATGTCTATGTCTTAGTAGTATATAAACTATGGCAGTGTAGTAAGTAGTTATTTTTAATAGAAACTAACCTCATGAAAAATATAATTACCACAATACAATAAGAAATAACTTAGAAGAGAACAAAATAGTCTGTTTGACAGACCGAATATTAAAACATAAAGACAACAGCTGTTCAAGCAAGTGCAATCAATATATGAAATCTAATAACATATTTAAACAATGTCTTACCTTGTATACCAACATATCTCGCCTTTTTTACTGTAACAAACAAAAATAAACATTAGTTCACGAATATAACAGTCATTATGGGTTGGCAACGACCGGAGAAGGTCAATGACATACCTATAAAATTTTAGAATTCTTATTATTCATTAAGTTCGTTACGGTTTATGTAAGAACTTCCTCCAAACATTTGGCCAATCATTCATAATTTATAAGCGGATACTTCAATGAACTTTGCCTAGTGATTTGTATACTAATGTCAGCTTACGGCTATAAAAACAATATAATATTGTTTAAAGCTTGGGAAAATAAATTATTCAGACCAAAAAGTTTCTGTTTTTATCTTCAATGTAACAAACATTGGGCGCCGTCTGGGCGGACGCTTCAAGAGTCGAGTCGAGACTTGTGGGCGGTTGTGACGGGCTTCAAGGTCGCGGTGTCACGTGACGATTTGACTGTACTGGTGATAATGAATGGACAACACTATTCTGAATGACTAATGTTACTGGCCGATAAGAATTTACAAGAAAGTTCGAATTTGGAATATTTTTTTATCTCTCCGAAAGTAATTTTTATGTAAATGTATGTATATGTAAAGTCGCCTTCAGAGTTAGTGGTATTTTAGCATTTCCCTAACTATAATTTCGGTCTCACGTAATAGATGGGCGAGCCTATGTAAATGTCTAAAAGTTAATTTTTAAATTTATAAATCTTATCATCATTCCCTGAACCTTTTTCCCAACTCAGTTGGGGTCGGCTTTCCAGTCTATCTGTGATGCGGCTGAGCTTCGATATTTTCCGTGAAGCGACTGCCATCTGACCTCCACAATCAATGGTCCAATGACCAATGGCGATATCGAAGTTCCAAGTTAGACTGGTTGTACTTTTGAGGGCTCCAACTACCCGTAACGACTGCCATAGATGTTTGTATGGCAAGCGCGACCGACGGCTTGACGTGATCTACGAGGCACGACCTACGTGCACTACCGCCACGCGTCGAAGGCTGTCGTTTGGCCAACTATTGGTCACAGTATAAGATGGATATAAAATTACGAACACAGGTTCAAGATACTTGGGGCCAACATACGCCAATACCGTAAGTTCGAAATTAACTCTTAGTTCGAACTTTTTAAATTGGACCAATAACAACAAACAATTTTTTTTAAGTTATCTTCATCGCGTTGTTTCACGTTTCCTTACATTCAAGTTCATAACAATCAAACGCATCATAAACAAGATTGTATTAAGAGTTTCAAGTAAATAATCTTCAGAAATCCTAATATTCGAACCCAGTTATTAATACTCGTTGAAGCTCTAATGAGGTCCGACCATTACCAACCGATCGATTGGACTCTCGTAACAATTGGGATCCAACGTCTTACAAACTGAATAAAGGATGACCTTTGCTCAGTCTTCCAACAGAGGAACAGCCATTAGAACTAAATATACTGAAGGCTTATTTGTTGAGAACCCTTTACAAAATACAGACTTTTGTTCCATAACAAAATCTTTTCTTTTGGCAATGCAGAAAGTGTTTAAGTGAAATAGATTACCACGTAATTTTCATAGTGAACGCTACCTCGGAGAAAACAACAAAAATTATACACACCTTTAGATTATAAAACGTAATCAGCACATATAGCATAACCTATAAGTATTTATACTTTAGTCGTTCATCAATTTTGAAGTTCTGTGTTATTTTTATATAAAAAATAATTCAATATCAACGACACACTAAAATCACGTGAATTCACACACAAATCATCTTTTCACATAAACATTTGATGATATACCTACATTTAAAAAAAAATCTCTGAAATCTCTGCCTACCCTCGAAGGTTAAAGGCGTGAGTTTAACTATTTATATAATATATGTAAACACGAGAAAGAAAACACTAGTATTTAACATTTTTATTCACTGCACTGCTTCCAAATTATCCATTCAAGCACACAAATCCATATTCCATATATATACAATTCTCAATAAATATGAACACGCGTGTTTCCAATGGTTTCAAGAGCTTTTAATCGCGAGCTGTCGAGTTCACAATAGCTGTGCAACTAAATAACTAGTGGACTTATTTCCCTGTAATGAGCCGGCTCTCTATTGTATGTAGGTACATAGTTTGCGTGTATCACGGTACTACTTAGGCTACGGTCTCAATGACTGAAAAGTCTATAGCGGATTGCCCACGGTCAATAATCATTAACAAAATTTGAATGTCGTTTGCCAGTAAAGTTCAAATAAGTTGACACAAAGTGAGAACTGGAAGTAGTACACACTCAAATCGAAGTCCTTCCACGTTATATCGGAGACACTCCAGTGAATGCCCGTATTGCATTGCACAGTTGTACCACATATATTTGTGTTTTTTTTTGTTAAATATATAATTCAGTAATTTTTAACTTTTGGTTTTGAATATAAACATATTATTGCAACTGTATAGGGCAAAAATCTAAAATTTTAAACTCAATTATGAAATAAAATTTAATAAATTTAAACTCAATGTAACCGTAGCCTAATGCTACGAGAATAGTTACGAGCAATCGATGGTGGTGACCGGCATAACTTATTAAGGATTGAGAAATCGTATGTACCTATGGTCAATAGTCGGAAATAATACTGTCAAGTGATGTTTAATAATTAAGTCTCTAACATATTAATGATACAACTTGGAATATGATACAAAGGTGTTTGAACTATTGCAATTATACTATTTTTATAATGCTATGTTTTTGTTGTTCTTTTATTTTATACTCGTAAGTTATAAAGCTGAATCTGTGGACCTCTGCAGCAGGCTTTCCTACAGTAGTTGAACGAATACGAAAAGGAGAAAACGGACCCCGAGCTTTCAGGCGAATGCCTCGGATATAACCCGGAACAACATTAAAATAATGTTGATTTCTCTATCATTTATCCTAAAATTAAATATATATTAATAGCAATTTATATGCAAACGTACAAGATACGCGCAAGAAATGAAACACTCCATTGTTAGCCCGGTTAAAAAGCGTTTTATAAAACGGCTATGAAGTTAAAAGCCGTTTGCATATTGCGGTTAATTACCTCAATTGTACAATGCGGTGTTCCAATTAACATAAGTATTTTTAGTTAATTAAAAGTTGTAAATATATTGCTCAATTCGTTATTTTTATTTTTGTTCAAAATCATCATCGTAAGTATATAATTATTAGATCCTTTCGTTAATCTCAGTCGCACCTGAAGCTATTACCTCAGGTTTTGGTGTTTACTTTTTCCAATCTGAGTACGTCGCGTGAACTTCTCTATATTCCGTGAAACCACTACCACCTGGCTTCCATAATCTACAGGCAAAGGTGATACCGAAGTACTGCAGTTAGACCAATTGTTGAACTATTTAGGACTACAACTACCCGAAACGTTTGTTATAAAATTTCGTATGACAACTGGACACGACAGACGGTCTACCGTGCTCTCCGAGTCACGAACAGACCAAGGCCAACATTCATGCATACAAATATATGCACTAAACGGGGATCGAACCCTTCGCTACCACCACGCCACAGAGGTTATCAGATATACTTAAATCAAGTACTGTAAATCACGTTACGTTAATATATTTAGGATTGTATATCTCGTAAGAGCCATAAACTATATATTATATTTTTTGATGGTCAATGTTCACGAATTATGTACTTATCCCGAATTCGTCTTAAACAAAATCTTTCTTGAGATGATCATAAAGGATGATGTTTTGGTAAAGAGATAAAAAGAATTAAGGAAGTTTTAATGCCTGACTCATTCCTCATAACTCAACCTGTTGCACTGCGAACCAGACATTAAATATAAATTCCACCTACCATATTTCATTTAGTTCACATTTAATTTTCTAACTATGAATTATTAGATCGTAAGATAAATTGCTAAAACTAACTTCCATTTTTCAACATCAACCCTTTAAAGCTTTTAAAAAGAACAGGGTTAAAGCAAAATAGTTGGTACGTCGTCTGTTGTGAACGATGTTTTCAATTAGCTAACTTTTAACTAAGTCTCTTAGATAAGTCCGAGAAGTTCGCTTTCGAGGTGTTTGATAAATTGATATAGATTGTGGATAGTTAAAGTTTTATATACCTGTTATATGTTCGATGAAATATCACGACTGAGAGAGATTTAAATAAAAATAATAGCGTGTTGATACTATCCGAATCCTCGGCCGATCATTCTCATCTACTAGTCGATACACCTGATGAATTACTGATGGCTGTGACTTCAGTTTTCCCTTTCAAATTAAGAGGAACAGATGTGATGAAAACCGAATTCTGGAGGATAGGGGAGGGGAACATTTTAATTGCTCAGAATAAAGTAACCAAGTTTACACACAACACATCTAATCTGTGCAAACGTCAAATGGTGGGAAATCACGTTTTGAGGATTTTGCTGTATAAAAGGTTGTGTTATAAAAGATTTTGAGACGCACCACGAAAATTAAAACGGGATTGTTACTCGTAAATGTCATACCTTCCATGTACAGCTTACCCAGCAGCTCCTGTCAATAAAATACTTTAAAAAGTCCTTTCACTGCGAGGCATGTTGTCATTTGTATTTTCGCATGCAAATAAAAATTACCACAAAAAGGTCACACAAAGGCTGAGCGTCGAGTCGAGAAAAAGGTATGTAAATTTGTTCTTTTGTAGACAAAGTGTATAAATAAAAACGGGAATGTTAAATATTTTTGAAATATAAATACCTACATAAATAATAGACAGAATACTTGACGAGAAATTGAAATAGGTAGTTACGCTAAGATGATTTGAACACGTAGGACAAATGAGTGCTGAGCTAATAGCCAACGTGTGCTTGTGAGGCAAAAGTAAATAGACACGTTAGAGGAGAGTACTATGAAAATAGTGCGAAAAGTGAAGGAAGTACTATAATGGTTACAATTAAGGCGATAACTGAAAGCTTTTCGGGGAGAAATGACCATGGTGCTAAAAGGACCATGGTGCTATAAAGACCATGGTGTTATAAAGACCATGGTGTTATAAAGACCATGGTGTTATAAAGACCATGGTGTTATAAAGAACAAGGTAGGCTGTAAACCATAAAATGTACAGCCAAAGTTTCGGACATGATTTAGTTACACACTGCTTCAATTAAAAAAAACTACCAACTGCGAATAATTTACCTAAACATGGAATACAAATTCAAATAATTAGATGACTCGTTTTCTCAAAAATAGTGGACTTTTTACCAAGCACTTTATATGTAAGCAAGCCTGCTTCGTTTTTGTAATCAAACGAAGCGTTATTAAGACGATCTTGGCTAACAAAGGCAGCGGCAGGAACCTCCCGTCAGTGCCTACTATGACAAAAAGCATTCAACCACTTTGAATAAGAACCATTTCATTAATAGAATTCTCAGCGTAAATGAACTACAAGGGATTCGTTTTGCACATAACAGAGCATATATGTAATGAGAAAGGAACACCTAACATTTTGCATGCATTTACGGTTTATTTTTGTTTATTGTTAACCGACATCAATAAAAGAAATTTTGTTTAAGCTGTACATTTGCTGTTATTTGTCCACAGATTATTTTTTTCTTCGATTGATTGCTAATTTCATAGTACCGAAAATTATCTACATGTATTGACCTTAACTGGACTCTCTCAAACCCTTGAGAACAAAAAGACTGGATCGCCTAAAATGGTAGCAATTATTATTTTAATAGGCTGCAAGGAAGTGAAAGAAAAATTCTAATTCAATGCGAAGATTCTGAAAATCAGAAGTTGTTTATCCTCTTTAGTTAATAGTCTTAAGGAAAACCGTTTCATTTTATATTTTATTCAAAATTGGTATAATACCTTTAGTACCTAATTATAAGATTAAGAGAAAAGAAGGGATCATTTTAATTTATTTTTATAATTCACTTTTTTTAAATTTTAATTAATGTGAAAATTAATTTGCATTTTAATTGCTATTCGAGAAAATTACCACCGAGTTCGCATATTCATGCCTGTAATGGATTGACATAAGTACAACTAAGTTGGAAACTCATTCGTCATGGCAATGTTTAGTCATTTAAACTGAATTTATATGAAAAGAAAGTGTTTCATATGAAGGCAACAAACACAATTGTTTGACACCAAATTATTAAGAGGGGAAAAACTCGCAACGAACTTTAAATTAATTGGAAAAGTTGAAATTATTACCTTTTCAGTACCATTCTTTTTTAAGAGGATGACTTAAGATGGGTGTGAGAATAACGAAGTGAGCTTGACTTTTGATAATCTCGTAGATAATTTGAATAATACGACTGCCTTAAAAAATAATTAGAGCAATTTAAAGTAATTATTAACTGCATAGTAAGCGGGATATTACTTTTTATGTACTAAATTGGTGAGAGAGATATTTGGAATAGTTTACCCATAAAACCAATTTGAGAATATATCGATTTAGATTTGAAAAAGTGAATGTTCAAATAGTACTCGAACCCTGACCGTTACGTACGTTAACGTAGCTACGTTTTTAACATTCTAAATTCTACCAATAGCTTTAAGAACTATCATAATATATGCTTATATGCTGTATTTATATTCACAATCCACAATGTACGATATTATGTACTCCACCCAGGAGAGTTTTATAGCAAAACAAGAGCGAAAGTTTGAACTATAAATAAATTATTACATTGGTGTATTGTGTAGTGAGCTGAGGGAATTGTTCGACAAATCACAGACGACATTCATGTGGGATGAAGTATACGAAAGCATTGTGAATCTATTGTTATTGTGTTTTACAGGTAGTGTATTTTATGGCCCAATTACTTTAAACTTTATGTAAGAGATTAAAATATTGAACACCAACAGTAATTTCGACCGCTTTGAGAACAGTGGCCTGAAACGAAATTCGGCGAAGTCCGAGTACTTGGTACTAAGCTCCACTAATCCTATACCTGCAAGGCGAGGACTTTCTCAAAAGCACGGACAGGTTAGGTACCTGGGATCGCCTGGATCGGTACTCCACGCGACTGGTGACGTAGACTACGTTGTCAAGGCGCGCATTGCCGCTGCATGGGCCAAGTGGTGGGTGGTAATTTGTGATCCCAAAGTGCCGGTTAGGCTGCAGGGGCAGGTCCACAAAACCATCATTAGACCTATCCTCCTACACGGTTGCAAAGCATGGCCTTTAATAGAGTGACTCCGAGTTGATAGCCTCTAACGCAAAAACGATGATGATGAATTCAGACCGCTTTTTATTTAGTGTGGATTAGAAGTTTAGGGTGATAGGTGGAGCCGTTTGACACCATGGGTCTATCTAGGGAAACATGGGACATCCGATAGAGCCTGCAATGACCCTAGGCCAGTCGGGACGTGAGAGATATGCTGGAGCATCAAGGCCCTCACCGTCGGCAACAGATGGCCCAAGATGGCCGGTTTAGTTTATTCGAGTCCGACATAACCACCCTTGCTGACTTTGCGTGTAGGGTTATCCGTATTCCGCAGAGAACAAAAAGTATGGATCAGAAGTAATAAGTACAATCTAAAAAAATATGACAGTAGAAGTACGGTCGATTCAAAAAAAGAAGACCCCAAGAAGAATTTAATACTATTAGTGACCTTTTCATTCTTAATCCAATCAACTTCGTCATAACTGTTAACAAGTTTTATAGAGAAAATATACTTTTCACCACAGCAGCTCAAACAAGTGATTTTTGCTGCGTAAAAACAGTGTGCAAAATGCGATTTTGCTCACTCAGTGAGACAAAGTAGCTTTTTAATTATTTTTTTTTAATTTTCAATAAAGAGTGCCAACCATAGATTCAAAAAGAATTGTTCCGCGAATAACTTTCGAACTACATACACTGCACTCTGTCTCTTGGCCGTCCATAAAAAAGTTCGAGTGACAAACACAAGTATTTTGAAGGTTTTTTTTTAATTTATGGCACGTCAAAGGTCCTATTTCGAAATTCTAAATTTGAAAGATTTTTGTAAAAGAATAACCATGTATTTTATTTACATTATTTAATAATTATGTAATGTTATTGAATACCAAAATAAGTAATGCATAAGTATTTATAATGATTACTATTATCAACATTTGAAAAATAAAATGTCACGTACGCTGTTTCTGAACACACCTTAAAAATAAAGGGTATAAAATTTAACTTTTAACTTTCAACTTTAAATTTGCAGAACAGCAATAAGTAATTAGATTAATTATTAACTTTTAAAATTTTCAGCATTATTTTAATTAATAATAGGTGTTCTGTTCTGTTAATAAGTGTTGCATTATCTTCTAAGTAATATTTCTTATGTGTTCTCGCTGCTGAAGTGAAAAGTAATGTGTGCCACACGAGAGCAAAATTATTTGCATCTCGTGCATTTGAATCCCTCACTACGCTCAGGATTCTACAGTAGAATCACTCGCTACGCTCGTGATTCAATCCTAGAATCCCTCGCTTGCTCAGGATTCAAAATCAGCACTCGCAGCAAAAAACAGTTTTGCTCTCTTGTTGCACAAATAACTATTTTTAATTTTTAAACTTGAACAAGGAAGGCTGATAGCAGAGTTGATCGCAATCACCAGTTACTTAAGTAAAGCAATGAAATGAATCAACAATGGGATTCTAACTCAAATTTAACGAGAAAAGTTAAAATTGCAAGTGGATACTGGCTGCCTCTACTTCAGTTCGGTAACTACAGTCTCGATTCCTTTAAGCGGGCGTGAAAACTGTTCTAGGAACATCACCTTTAACGGCGGCCACAATGTCCTACAACGAGCTAAATATTAAAAGAACGTTTTGTAAGTTCAACTGCTATGTACTGGGTTCCCAGCTCAGGTAATAATTTTAATGGACTTTTAAAACAAATGTATCAACTTTTAATTAACAACTGTAAAATAGAACAACCATTTGACAGCAATAAACTCACCTCAAGCAACTTCTCTAACTTGCTTCTTATTAATTTTCATATGGGTTCCGACACAGTTCAAACCTTTTGTGGGATTATTATCATTACTCAGTGTGTTTATGAGTCACTGCTGTCGATCTTTAGAATATTTCAAACGGTCATCACTCATAATAATGGACAGGCCCAAACGGAAGTACAGTGGCGAACAGAGGCGATTCTTAACCACGACCACTCCGCCAGGAGTGTACAAACTAAGAAACTATTGGTCCAATTATTCGTTGAGGTAGAATTAGTGACCCTCTATTTCTTGGAATTAAATAGCAACGTGCAAGTATACGCCTCGCCATAATACCAATAATCCCGCATACTTATACAAGAGCAAATTCCTTTGGAGTAGAAAAAAAAACAAAACAAAAAGTAGTTAATTGTCGCTTAAAGTTGCCCATATCAAAAGCACCATTACAATCTCTGAAGAGCAATTACTCACGTTGAAGTTCACCAAAGTTATTCCTCCCAGAGGATAATGGCTTATTGCATGCCTTTAATGAGAGTAAGGGGTCATTCATAAAACATTTTCGCTAACTTAAGAGGCGGTGGTTGACTTTTAGTTCCATAGTACAACTTGGGAAAAAGATAAGTATTCACATCCGATTGTGACAATCACTTTAACACTACTTAGGCTTAGTTGCACCATCTACCTGTTAAAGTTAAGGTTTCTGTCAAATTTAACAGTAACAGTACCTAACATTGATTCTAATGGTTTGGCTAAATGTGTTGCACCAGAGTATTTAGCAGCCCGGTTAAAGTTATCTTTTTGATAGAATTTGACGTTTGAGCGTGATTGGTTACAATTACGGTCAAGTTAATATGACGTTTTTTTATCAATTGTCAAATGGTACAACCTGTTTTATACCTGGTACTTTAACTGTACTGTTAAAGTTAAAGTAAGATCTTGCAACCAATGCTAAGTCATGACTATACTAGTTAGTCTCGTATCCACTAAATATAACTAAACAAGCCCTTAATAAACTGTACGACATGATACAAAAACTCTATCAACTAAATAAATTCAACCTTGCTCAACCGTACTAAACTTGTATGTTGGTTGCGGTACGAATTTTTACAACACAGCCTGCTCGCCTGCTGCCTCAAATCTGACAGGAGACATCAAATCTGACTGCGGTTCCTGAAATAGCGCGTCATATGGCTGCCCACGCCACGCCACGCCTGTGCAGTATTATTTCAAATCGCCTGTCTTTCATGTTTTGTTTGAAATGAGAATAGAATGACAGGACTTTCGCGACATTCTAGCGCTAGATGACAATTCAGATAAAGCTTTTCTTTCATTGTTGACGTGGACTTTTATATTTGAAGTGAAAATATGTATACCTACTTTATTGGTCTATCATACTAAACAAAACTATCAAAACTTCTTTCACATATCTGTTACCAAGTAACCACATGTATATTGTAGGCACGGAACAAAAAAACAAGTTATTTACACTGTTGACTGATGGCACTTGGTGGAGCACACTTTTATACATAATTGATAACACACTTGTACTTCTTCACTGGTACTGGTACTGGTATACTTGATTTTAATAATACCCACATGTGCAAAATTGTAAATTAGTATAATGTTTAGGAATTGGAATGTTCTTAACTGTCAGTGTAAAGGTAAACCTTTGAGAATGCCGCAAGGCGATACCGGTTAGGTACATTAATAGATACAGTGGAGAATAACAAGTGTGTTATCAATTATGTATATAAGAAACATGTCTTGACTGTATCTTGTCTTTATGTGTATTGCTATCTGAAAATCGGGTAATACTGACCAATAAAATACGTGTCTGTGCGTATCTGTTTATTTATTTAAAAGAGAGAAGCCTAAAAGTTAATTTCACTAGTCATGAATATAGTTGAACCACGGAGTTGGATATAAGCATTTACACCTTTATTTGTCCTATCAAAGGTTCAATTGTCTATCTATCTACATAATAACGTTCAGAAAGGCTGTAACAACGATAGTGAAACCGTAATTCTCTCTTTAAATTCGAAAAGCAGACCACAAAAACAAGTTTATAAAAATGGTATCTAATTTAGTTTTTTAAATGACGTACATCGTTATAAGGGTTCAGTAATATCAGCTGCGGACCTTTTCGTCTTTACCTTCAGGACTCACATTATAGAAAAAGATATGGTAAGTACTGTAATTACTTGTAACATTATCCCAACAGAATATGAAGTTAAATATGAGTTTCTGACTTGTACCTACTGTGATTAGTCTAAGTGGTTTCTCTTCATTATATGAGAAGTGTAAATTAAGTTAAGCTTATAAACAAGTAATTATGTAGACCATATTTACGATCATATGAGCAGATGCTGTCAGTAAAATATGGGATGTATTAATTTTTAAGACGTTCTCCGTGGCGTGGTGTTTTTGAACGCAACTGCTGCGCAGGAGGCGCGGGTTCCATGCCCGCTCAGTGCAAATATTTGTGTGCATGAATATGATGTTTGCATGCGTGTTTCTATGTTTAATACGTATGTGTTTACAAAAAAAAGTATCGAGTATTTATCCACATTCTAAAACCCATAACACAAACCAGTTATTTTTATTTTATTTGGTATTACAACATTATTTGATCATAATAATAATGTTATTCAACTTTGACAAATTTTAGGTGAAATTATCATATAGGTAAATCATTTAAACTTTCTTAATTATGCAACTAGTAAGAAACAGAAGTTTCGTTAATTTGAATTTCGACCAGTATCCGCCATCTTGATGATACTTTTAGAGAGTTACTGATTGAATTGATTGATGAAAATTTTAGCTACCTAACGTAAAAACAGTGTAGGTACTTGAAATGTCTACACTATTGCATCGTAGGTACTTTTGTACGAATATAGTGTCGTATATCACCTGTTTATTCCCTTACCGTGTTTCATTTATACTTCCCGAATCTCTATTTCACCCCAGAGACAATAAACTATTATTTTTATCTCAATACTTTTTACGAGTAATAAGTATAGATTTAGGGTTAATAAGAATCTTATCCCATCTTATCGAAATTACTTTAAGACCTTTTTGGTTATGACGTGGGTACTTGAAAGCCTCTTTAGGTACCTCCGATCAAAGGGATGCGTTGCGTACTAATAATTTAAGGGTCTAATATAATAACTTTGTGAGTAGTATAGGCCTAATAATATTATAATATAGTAATGTATTATTACTTGGCTGACTTGCAAAATTCGACTGAATATAATGTACTACTGATTCCGTTCTCCTAACCCACAGGAACTTTTTGCTATTAACGCGCCTGCTACTCAGGAGGCGTGAGTTCTATTTCCGCACAAGATGGCTATTTCTACCGATCAGGCTGTGTCTCAAAGAGCCTCGGTTACCATACGAACATCTATGGTAGTCGTTACTTAGTTGAACCCCTGAAAATTAACTGGTGTGACTGCAATATTTCAATATGGGCAATAGGTTATGGATACCAGATGGCGGTTGCTTCACGGAAAATATCGAAATTCAATCGACTCAGTTAGACTAGAAACAGTGCGATGATAGCTTCGGAAGCGACCGGGGTAAGACAAGACTGATGATTAACTAGTTTGCATACACCACTCAAACTGATGATGCAATGTATTAAAAAGATATCAACTTTACATCAAGTGTGTTTTGTCACAGGTGTAACGCGACGGTATCTCCCGTTCTCATTGCTGATAGGTTACTTTTTGACTGTCTGACTGGAGATGTACCTCCGCCCTACAGAATAACGCAGCTCTCGAGTTTTGCTTCTCAACAACCAACCAGCAGCTTTCAAAAAGTATCAGCACGATTGCACATGCCGCGGACTGTTCGAAATTCAATTTATCACGAAATTAAGAAAACTACAGTCGCATAATATACTATCATCGTATACTTCAGTTGAGGTTATTGGAAACACAACTAGAGTTGACGAGCCTAGTACATTACGTCACTGTAGTTTTATTAATTTCGTGATAACCTCTAGTTTTTTGTAGTTGCCTAACGTAAGAAGAGCCTAAGTGTTATGACTACACATAGTTCTACTACAATCAAGAAGAACATGTTTAGAATCAAACGGACATTTCGATTGCAAACCCTAATCTCTAGACGTCTTGCGTGAAGCCCAAGGGATTTAATGGAATCGTTGTTTGATTAAATTGTACGAACAGTTACGTCTGACACCAAGGGTACCGTGTAAACATTAATATATACCTATTTGCACGCTATAGCTGGGCGTGTTATGCCAAGAATAGTGACGTTGTATAATTATAGTGAGTATAAACAGATATCTATTAAGCTTTTGGCTTGCATTTCGCTATATACATGGTGTTAGGGGAACGCTCCCAAACGAAAATAGGGGATACCTACTACTAAACAGTTTAGGAGAATTGGGCTAATTTTTTTTTATTGATATACTTTTTTTGTAATTTGACAGTCTCTGTGGCGTGGCGATAGAGCACGCGACTGCTACGCGCGGGGTGCGGGTTCGATCCCCGCTCAGTGCAAAAAGTTGTATGCATGAATATGGCTGTTTGCACTGGTCTGGTCGTGCGTCGGAGAGCACGTTAGGCCGTTGTCGTCCCGGTTGCCATACAAACATCTATGGCAGTCGTTACGGGTAGTTGGAGCCCTCAAGTCAATGTGTTTCAAGTCCAACCAATTTAACTTTTATCCGTCTGTCTGTTTGACTTGGCTGACCTCTGAAACGGTCGAACCAATTTTATGGGGTTTTTACTGCCATTTACTTTTATTGTAGTAAAACAATTTGAGAGCACTTAAACTCCAGGTCAGTTCAAGCGAATGACGTCACAAAAACAGCGAGTTCTAATATATTATAGTATCTTGTGAATACAATATTTACAAATGTTCCCAGTGTAGGGCACGCTTCGTGTTTGCTATTGCATGTTCCTAAAACAACTGTGATTAATGGACAAATAGATTAATGCGGAAGTTTGATGAATATAGTTAAATTCTAGAGCATATTACACAGCACTATTTACACCTAAAGTTAGCGTATTTCGTAAAATGGGCTATAGAATATATTTAATACCTTTAAGATTGCACTCAAAAGGTGGTTTTCAAATGCCTAATGGCCATATAGAATTTAATAACTATATTTTCACAGAATTTCATGACGTTAGGTTAGGTAACAACGCGAGTTCTAAATTATATCCTCAATTAAAATTTTTAAAATAAATCTGCACAATATTCCTATAGAAATGTTCACTTCAAAAGTATTATAATTATTTGCAGAGTTCGCGCCGAGGTCCTTGAAATACTTAAAAGTCACATCAAAAATGTCATACTGATAAAGTTGGAGTGCTCTATCAGCCCTTATAAATTAACGTACCTAAATATCGATCCGCGTAGGAATACCACTAAAATGGATGTAAAATATAATGGCAGAGTTGTAAAGATAATCTTCGAGAGTAAAGTCCGGTAAAGTACCGCTCAGGTCAAGAGGTCAGTATGACATTATTTTAAACGACATTTTAATAGTTTACATATCACAATTATTATTAAAGAGCACGTTAAGCCGTCGGTCCCGGTTGCCATACAAACATCTATGGCAGTCGTTACGGGTAGTTGGAGCCCTCAAAAGTCCAACCAGTCTAACTTGGAACTTCAATATCACCATTGGTCATTAGACCATTGGTTGTGGAGGTCAGATGGCAGTCGCTGCACGAAAAATATCGTATTTCAGCCGCATCACAGTTAGACTGGAAAGCCGACCCCAACTGAGTTGGGAAAAAGGTTCAGAGAATGATGATGATTACATTTATTATTAAAATTAATGTTTTTCCTTGACTTCCAAAGTGGAAACATTAGACACCACGAAAATGGTACTGCAATGATAATTTGTATATTTAAAACAACACAATGCGTCAATAAAATACCTCTTCAAGTAAGAATAAATCAGTACTAAGTATTGATGAATGAACTGGCACATAGTATTTAAAAGGAATATCTGAAGACTAGTCAGTAATAGCTTTGAATCAAATGATATTTAAATTAAACGAAATAAATTCATTATTAAAGTAACATTGACTCATTGTGTTAGTAACGATTCATTCGGTATCAACGTTATTTCAATTTAAAATTATATGATAGGTTTTGTATATCATTGTGGTATCATTTTTCTTCTTTTTACATTTTTTACAAATGTTTCATACAAGTTCATGGTAATGTTCACGTTTTCGCGACAGATTCGCGAGTGAGTCGCGGAAACGTGCAAATGAAAACTAGCATAACAACATTTCACAAAGGTGAAGCCACGAGCTACAATTTATTCAAATTGAAATCGATTATTTATTTCAACTTCAAAATCTAGTTTCAAACAAAGAACAAACTCTAGACTGTTCCATTTGGTCTGAATGTATTTTTATTTTTAAATACGGTCCCGTTTTGTTGTTAGCCCTTTTAAATTGTCCATTTTACCCTTCTATTCACGGTGTCCCTTAATAAATACGATTCGTAAATCTT
Organism: Pelosia muscerda; assembly: GCA_963691645.1. NCBI lineage: Eukaryota > Metazoa > Arthropoda > Insecta > Lepidoptera > Erebidae > Pelosia > Pelosia muscerda. Next base: position 10,355,236 of record OY829114.1, on the reverse strand, counting down.
CGTCCCAATCGTTTAAATGTTACTCCGAGCGTTAGAATAGCAATATTTTGTGACATTAACTGTATCGTTTGCTGAAAAAAAAGAAAAGTTCCGCCTACATTTCTGGCTGGGTTGATATTACGAAAGTTATGATAACATGTTTCAACATACGATTCTGTTTCGATGATTTTGTTTTGAGAAAATAGCTTGCTTTGAAGAGCTCGCTTGAGCTTGAATAACTTAATAAAGTACGAATATTATAGTATTATTAATAACTTAAAAATGCTAAGTAATATTCATGTGTGTGTGTGTGTGTGTGTGTATCGCCACCCACCACTGACGTAAAAATATGCAGACAAATATCACACAGTAGGGAAGAAAAGCTTGAAGTAAAACCCAGTACCAATCCGACTGGCCGGCGTAGAAAGAGCCCCCAACATTGGGAGAAACCTGTATCCAGTAGTGAATTGCAAAAGGCTAGTTGAATTATTGACACATCAAAACATATTGTAACGCATGTTAATTAGAGTTCTAATGATGTAATATATCTGCTGCTTGGCAAGCGAAGCTCTGATACTGAAACTTTCCTCTCGGAGGTGCTAGGTCAGTTCCCACGCGAAAATTAGTCAGGGAGGAGAAGTAAAAGAGCGTATTCCATATTTCAGGTAGCAAGTTTCACTGCTACTGGGATAGGTATTACATTGCAGTTAGTAAGTGTAACAGTTGGAAAAGGTTCGGTTAACTTATTATAACAAAAATCATAATAAAATAAATAAAAGAACGCGTCTTCACTTTGATCTAATGAAAATCAAATGAATGGTTCTAGGTATGAAAATCTAGAAACACACAACTCACAAGGAAACAATGTCGAATACTTTCAAAAGGTTCTAAAGCAAAGCCTATAAATTTTAAGAGGAATCAAGTCTCCAGAGCGGTTTTCCCCGTATTGCATTACAAAGACAATATTAAGCTACGGTATATATTATTATAACGTACACAATAGGAACCTGACTCATATGTATCTGAGAATTAAAGACGAACGCTAAAACTCAGCAAATATTCATCTACCGAATAGGTTCAATAGGGAAAGGTTTCTCCTTACGAATCGAATATTTCATTGAAACTGTGGGTATGATTTGAGATTTATCGTTCAAACCAACAAATATGGTAAATTTATGGAGATATTTATCTACGTTTACGCTAAATTTTGCCGAAAAATATCTCCTTAGCGCGAACAACACTTTGGATGCGAATGCTCATGAGTGATATTCCTGAGTTTGATTCCGCCTGTTATTTAGTGGCCTGAATTTTTAACCTTAAACTGTACAGAGAGATATAGTAGAAGACGTAGTGACGCAAATAGAAATAGGAATGATTTGGACTTTTGGTTTGGACACGTAGACAATGCCAAAAATAATGCCACTGATATATATAATTATGACATATATAATTATGACTTTCATGCTTATAGAGCTTAACTTATAATGTAGCTATCGACTACGTTATAAATAAAAAAATTAGTGAAAGAAATTCTTTCAAATACGTAATTTAATGTACTTTCTACAAAAATTAGACAATTCCCTTCGTTGAAATCAGCACTTAAGATGAGCGTTCCCTAAGGTACTGTCTAGTCACCGGTTCCTGTCCTGAGAGTTAACTTTAAATAACTTCAAATTGTAAGGTAATATTTAAATAGATTTACATCTTTGTATAACTACTCACGGTACCACCAGCTTAGTACACAAAGGTGTTTAAACACACCCATATTTTACCAATTGTGTTTTTCACTACGAGTATGTGTCAAAAACCCTATCCTATCCCTAGTTTCTACTCATGATACAATTCTATTTCAGTTTAAATTGATTCTAAAAATTGAATATGGAATTACATAAATCACAAGTCAATAACAGTTATTCTCAACTAAGATATTAAAAATAAACTAATCGACCAATTGAATATAGAATTGCACCAAGGAGGAATGTGGTCGTATATATTCTATCCCCGATGAATTGCACAGTGTTGCCATTGTGTGGTCGAAGGTGTAGCCACCATTAATCGCCTTGTACGAGACCCAAGGGAATAGTGGGTAGACTTTGTACTCTACTTCACACTGTTTACATTACCACGTTCAGCAAACATGCTTTTTATTATACCCTTTATGGAATCAGGAGTAAATGTTTGGAGGCGTTATTGAAAGAAATCTTTTCATTCAAATATAGATCTGTTTTCTGAAAGGATAGAACGAAAAGCATGAATTAGGATAAAAATTGTATTCAATAGTGATTTTGCTTCTCCAGTTCACATCAACCAGAATTATGTTTAGTACTGATTATTAAAAAAATAACTAAAGTAAACTAAAATAAAGCTTGTCTTGGTGACGAAGCGGTAATTGATCCACGTGGATTCGATTTCAATTCGCCAAGTGCTTTGTTTTTTTTTTATTAGGATATTTTCATTTCGAAAATAGATCTGGTAAATACCATAAGAGTCGCGTGCTATTCACAGCCAAATTATATTATACAAAATCGAACGGCGACCACAAAAATTCACATTTCAACCGCGGGGGCGACGCGGCACTTTATTGCAATGTTAACACTACAAGTTATGTTTATTACTATGACACTCCTAATATTTCGCCACAGCAAAATTATAACCTCAAAATAACTTACTTGAAAAACCAGTCTCCAAATCATTATTGATAGATGGGACGTTTCAAGGGATTGGTACATTCATTTCCCACCTAACCCTTTTTTACTGAACCAATCCGAATAAATTGTGTAGCGTGCTCTTGCTTCCGAGATCTGGGTAGACATACGACTGATCGATACTTCACGTTTTTGGATGGTTAGAATTTTTCTAGCACGCAGAATTAGCTTTCCTATTCAGTATGATAAGGTTGTGAGCTACTATAAGTGGCTACCACGCGGATTATGATATGGAATAATCCAGTCCCATCCAGATAATCCAGCAAGTAATCCAGGTTCAAGAACGTAAATAAACAAAAACCTACTTACTTAAAAATACTGAATGAATTGTAATGCATTCATGCAGCACATTTTCACTGGGTACCCTTTGACTTAACATTTAAATGCTCTACCACTGCGCCACACTAATTGTAGTCATCGAATCTCGAGAAAAAAGAAGTTTATATCCTTTATCCTCTGCGGTTGTTAAAGTATACTGTACACGAACGAAAGGCTTAACCAAAGAAATCTTGATAATATATAATAAATTAAAATGACTTTATTTACGAAACAGCTAGATTTCTAAGAGACCTTCTAAGCGAGATAAGATAAACATAAAAAGGGTTATTTCAAACAAGATCAGGTTGAGGTAAGATATCTAAAAGGGAAATTAAATCGATAAGTAAAGTCATTTGCGTTATCGTGCCTCAAAAGTTATATCTTTTGCGAATGATGCTTCCCGGTGCCATTTCGCAACTCAGTTAGGAACGGCTTTGAGCCTAACAACGTAACAGTCTAACTTATTATTTCCGCGAAACGACTGCCATCTGAACTCCATAACTTGAAATTCTTTGACGAAATTGTGGGATTTTTTAGGAGTCTTACTACCCGTAAAATATGTTCGTATGGCAATCGGGAACAACGTCGGCTCATCGTGGTTGTATTGAGAATGGTCACCCATCCTAAGAATAATATGGTTAGCGGTACTCAACCTTGTTATGTTTTAACCTACTGAATTACCATATAGTCTTGAGAATTTTAACTCTTGGGAATAACTTTGGATTTTACCAATCAAAATCTTTGCAATTAATTACTCTATTTGGTGTATTTAAACGTTATTGCGGCTATCCAGAAACTCCAGCAATGTGAGTGTGACTGAAATTAGAACCATAAAAACTGTTTCAACATCATTCCCTGAACCTTTTCCCAACTCAGTTGGGGTCGGCTTCCCAATCTAACTGTGATGCGGCTGAACTTCGATATTTTCCGTGAAGTGACTGCCATCTGACCTCCACAACCAGTGGCTAATGACCAATGGCGATATCGAAGTTCCAAGTTAGACTGGTTGGACTTTTGAGGGCTCCAACTACCCGTAACTACTGCCATAGATGTCCGTATGGCAACCGGGACCGACCATAAAAACTGTTTATCAACACAAAAACGAGGTGAATAACCTCTGGCAATATTTTTATACATTTATGACACATCTTTTAGTCATATATCTGGCGGCAGCGTACACAGACGCTTTAATTGAACATACTTTCGCATCAAACACGCCATGTTTTGTCAAACATTTTGGTAAGGGATTTTTTGTATACAATATTACATTCAATTTATATTAGCGGGTTGGTGCTGATATTTTATTATGGTATTATTTTACTGTAAAAATAAATCACTATTGTGAACTCGACAAGTTGCTACATGACGATAGCAGTTAAAACTCAACCAGTTTTAACTGCTATAGTCCTGTAGTAACTTGTATATACCTTAATACCTTGTATAAAACTTGTAAAATGACTCAAAGAATAAATATTTCTCCAATTTTGGGTGAACAAAGTGCTGTGAAGGTAAAGATAGAGGTTACTAACGGAAAAATAAGCAGACAATAACACTGCGAGAGAAAGAAAATGAAAAAAATACGTATGGACAGTGCGCTTGGAAACAGTTGGCTAAAGTCTCATAACATTGGAGGAGGCTTATGTCAGCAGTGGACAGTGATTATCAAACCCCACCTGCTAAAATAACTAATGAGAATATGTCGTGGGCTTGCCTTTTGGAGTTGGTAGGTCAGTTGGCAGTTTTTTTTTTTTTTTTATATTATCACGCCTATATCCCCGAAGGGGTAGGCAGAGGTGCTAGCACCCACATTTCGCCAGTTTCTATTTAGGTCCCAATGTAATAGGTGGCGAGCCTATTGCCATAAAACGGGCACTTATAAACCTGCGATAAATACACACATAACTTCGAAAAGCATCGCAGTCATTGGTGTGTGCCATGGTAAACCTGGGATCGAACCCAAGACCTCGTCTCAGCAGTCCATTACCCATACCACTAGGCTACCGCGGCTTTTTATAATAAGTACAAATACCCAATAAACCAATGAAACGCAAGACTCATATTCCAAGCTTTGGATGTAAGTGGGAGTGGGTTAAGAGAATGATAAATTGTTCGCCAATTATATTCTATGCCCAGCCACGGGAATGTATATTCATCGACTAGGTACTTTCGTGATCTGTATACCTATTAGCTGTCATATAAAAAACGGTCTCTTTAGTCACCTTGTTTGAGATAAATTAGCCCTAGTTTATAACTGAACACACCTAAAATCAAGCAATGAATGTAAATAATATACATTATTGAAAACACACTTGTAATTTACCACTATATTTATTATAGTACCTAACCGGTTTCACCTTCGGAGAGTGCCGCAAGGCGAAACCAGGTAGATATAATAATAAATATAGAGAAGAAGTACAAGTGTGTTATCGATAATATGTAACAATAATTTCCACCAAGTGCCATCAATCAACAGTATAAATAATCTGAATGTAAATGAGGTTTGCTTTTGACAGTAATTTAGTCCGGAAGAGTTCATAGTCGACTGTAAAGTCCTTTGCAGGCAATATCCCACGCTATGGTTGACTCTGTTTCTTGTCTGGTTGTTTCTTCAGAGATCAAGATCCAATCTGTCGAGAGTACAAACCATAACATTGGATAGTGGACAAATCTGACCCAGATCTGTTCCATGAAATCTGTGACCTTATCCAGGTAATGTGAGGAGTGAAACCTTTTGCTGAGTAGTGGTCGAGTTCATGATGAGAAGATCGTCCCATTACCTGTTGAACAAAGAAAGAGAAAGTCAGTAATCTGTTGAGAGGAGGGTAAGAAAATGCATTCAATGACCATGGAAAAAAGCTTTTACTTTATTTTTAACACGTAATTGTAATAATGGCCTTTTATTAAATGGTTGCTTCTGCTTCTAAATACTAGCAATACTAGATAACTTTTCGTTATCAAGGTGTCTAGACTTGGCATAGTGATTATACTTTACAAGCAAATACTTCGCAGTTAAATACGATAACACTGCGCTTTTTTTGTGCTCTTCTGTCTTTCCTTTAACCAGTGTAACATTTTAAACCCAAAGTAGGTAGGGACCCGAAATTCCCACACCGCACCAGCAGAAAGAATGTGTATACGTTCTCTTAAATATTTTTTCAATATTGTGAAGTAATCCGAGTAAGTCATGCTCGTGGAAATAAAACATGAATAAGCAACGAGACATGAATCACAACGATTTGTATGTTATCGTGATCCACTGAGGCATAAACGCAAAAACGAAAACATTACCAAGTATTCCTTATGATTCTGTAATTTTAATAACAGTTTTCTCTTTTCAAGATCTTTGTAAGGTATACCCGCCGAACAAAAAAGATTAGAGTAAATTGTACTGTCGTAGCTGCAAGAATCAGGATTATATCCATGAAACGAGAAAGCTCTGGCAAAAGATAACAACAGACTGTATTCCTTTGGTTGTAAAGATGATGCACCAATTTTTAAGTAACTTGTAACAATAGAATTAAGTATTACCCACATTTCCACTGGAAGAGCCACAAAATGAAGATCAAAATGAAAGGTAGGTAACATTAAGAGAAAAAGTAATCTTATAAAGCCTTCAGTGCACCAATCCACTTCTGTAATTTGTTAACATTTTGACTACAACGCCACTTATAGTGATGAACCATTATCGTGTCAACAAGATTAAATATCTTGTGTAAATATGACCCGATTAGCTAAGTTGTGTTACCCTCAATATCATAAAATAAACCAATTATCTGAAAAGAATGGTTAGGATAGACTGAATAGAGTGAACCGATGTGGACGCTTTTTGGAGACTTTTTTATTGTGAGTTGAAAACCGGACTCAGTACTCCGAGTTTTAATTACAACTGAGTTTGGTGCTCGTATAAAAAAGAGATTTCAATGGAGGTACGCGACGGTATCTCTCGACCTAATTGAGCAGTCCGACTGGGTAAGTACCTCCGCCCTACAGAATACCGCGGTTAATAATAACCTTGTGTTGTGCTTCCAGCGGTGAGTAGGGTAACCAAAACTCACTGGAGAGGTCTTGTGTTGTCAGTGGGAAGACGAAGGGTTTAAGTGGTCACCGGTATGTGATTATATGAATCCCTACATTTGCTTCTACACTAACAGCACAGAAGGTCTCTCAATCTTCACCCACGCCTCGCCCCTCCCACTCCCTCTCTCCCTTCCCTTTACGGGGTTGGCAACACGAGTGTGACGAGTGTGGTATTGCAAAGTTCATAGATACTTGTCTGACACCTAAGTTGTATAAAAAAAATTATACGACTACTCAAATACACATACGCAAAACTTGACCCAACTACCAATATTATGGTTCCCTGTAAGAGATTGCCTAATGTGCGATAAGGCTGCCAATTGTATGTACCACATTGAATTGTACAGCGGATTTATTGAAATAAGTATCCTATGGTGTGCAATAAAAAACAAAACGTTTATTATTATTCCTATTTATTAATATTTGAAATTTGAATGACTCGTATCTGGTTTATGAAATAGTAAATCGTTTAATTACTAATCCAAGTTTATAAACTTGATACAGTATTTCACTTAATATCAAGAACTTGGTAGACACTTAACACTATTATTTTAGTACAATCTACTAAATAGGATAGCAGCAAGAATATTCCAGAAACACGAGTATTCCGAGAAATTCCTAGAAAGTTACTGGGTACATTAATTATATCCCTGCGGCTACCACGTTTCATTAATCTTTCTATCTTCCTGATCCGTTGTCCAACTTTGTTGGCTAGTGTTGTATATCCGATTTTTGTACTTGAAATAATTACAGAGACTGGGACTTACATGGCCTCATTTATTAATGAAAGTACTAAAGTCTTTTTTACCAGAGCAGTAAGTTCTTACGTGAGAACTTTTATTGGCTCCGTGGTTTTACCTGTTATACAGGTCAATGTTTTTTAATTTGTTCATCAAATCTTTTCATCCCGTACCCCTCCCTCATTTCTGCCACGCCTAACCAGCTTGTCCTATCCAGTAGTACCAGTATATAGGATGATGTGTAAGTTTTTGCTGCACCATATTTTCCATAGGTAGATTTTACACATACATTCACACACGTCAATACCAATCCTTAATTGAAAACGTCGCATCTAGAACCGTCAAGCAAAATAGAGATCCGACCGAAAACATTCACCAGTTGGTACAAAATAGCAGCACGTGCAGTAAAATTAGAACCTTAAACTTTTGAAGTTAAGGTTTAATATCAATGTGGCGGTTTAAGAAAGTTTTTGTAATATGGATAGAACTAATGGCGGCTTGCCAACAATAACGGATACCGGGGTTGCCAGAGCAAAATTATGCCTTTATTACACGGCAACAAATATTCTATGAAATTTCTGATACTATTTTTATGTAGGTTTTTCTTTTTATGCCAAAGCAAGACTTAAGTCTTACTACAAGTATTGGGTCGCTGAACTATGTTCAAGTATCTTTTCTTTGCAAGGTTATTTTTTCAATTGAGGATAAAAAACTAACCTTCACCGCGGCTCCGCCTGCATGACACACTGATCTCGTTTGCGCTACGCGCAGAACCCTATTTCTGATATGTTTCATGTATTCAGTGTAGACCATTTAACGGTACTTACAAAACGTCAAAGTTAATAATATATTAAAGGTTAGTTTAGCAAATGGATCACCGCCGGTTCAAAACGCAGCCTCCACCTGAGAAGACTCCGGCAAGGAACTTCGCGGGCTTTTTTGTATAAAAGGTACTCTATTTACTATTCCAGACTAAGCCTAACCTGTAAACTGTGATGAATTTTATCCGTTCTGGGGTTTGAGGAACCAAGCGCCATCTATTAAATTTTATAATTTATAAAAGTAGTCACATTTAAAAAATCTCTATATAAGTGTAAGTGCATCCCGTCGTCTTTCCTGAATATTAACTCAGAATGTTGACAAGGGCAACAGTGTTCTCACTTCTACGTGTATAGTTATCAAAATCAAAATAATACACCTCTGTCTACCCCTCTGAGGTTTAACAGGTGTAATATAAGTAAAATGGTATGTGATTTGGCGGCCAGAGACCTGCATTGTCCGCAATGTAACCTTTTCTATTTCCAGAAATAGATGAGCGTGGTATAGGACCTCTGTGTGTAAAGCTCCTACATAAAATTATCAAAGATATGTGAACCTTTCTCAGAGACTCTGTGAAAGCCATAAAGTTATTAGTAATACTTACAGAAACATGCAGTCTTTACACAAAACCTAACTGTGGGCAGGTGACAGGCTATATGAACCGTGAAACGTTTTTTATAAACCTATCAGCTTGTCAAAGTGCCGACGGTCTTACAAGAGATTGGTTCAAAAACTCATGCACCGAAGCTTAAAATAGCTTTTGCGAGATTACAGACTCAGACACTACCGACATGTATCTGCTTTATCGCTGTAATAAATAAGGTTAGTTCCAAATCTGTCCCTTGCTAAGACCGAGTTTTTGAATTAAGAGTATGAACAATATCAGTTACGAATGCAATTCTGAAGTTATAATGACCTGAGAATCAAAACTAAACCTATAGAAGCACAAATTGATGTTATAAAGTTGTATATTAGTTCATAAAGTTAAAGTTAAATGGTCAACAGGGATCGCATAGTTTCATTGATGTGGGTTGAAATCTAATTTTTGATTTATTCATTTGATAACTGACATATAATGTTATTAAGCCACTGAAAAAAAAGAGTAAACATGTTTGAAAATCTAATAATAAAACCATAATAAAAATACAGATAAATTATTGTTCTTCCTCCGATAATGAATATACAGCCTTTAAAATATGTCCGCTTGACGACGTAATAACGATGTGGCGTGATATCATAAATCATATTTGTCGAAATTCAGGTGTTAATACACCCCTGCCTACCTCTAAGGGAATTTGCAGGTGTGAGTATATATGTTTGTAAAACCCCGATGATTTATATATACCAATACCATAATAATATTGACATATACCATAAGGTATTGTGATTTTATGTTTTGATGATTAATTAGTGCCGTTTAAATATCTAGTCTGCACGCACAATGGCCCAAAAAGGGAGGCTAGGTGCGGAAAAAAAGGAGTCCCAATACAATATCTAGTCTTTACCTATCAGGCAGAGAGTGAATCTTCATTTGTATACCTATTTCTTGCAATACTATTTTCTTGCCAAATCACACACTTAAAAAAGAACAAGAAGAAAGATTGCCTGATTGAAGAGTAGAGCCTATTATTAACGTGTTCCTATAATACTTTCTCTTGACTATAATTTCTTTTTTTTTGAACAATAAAGAGTTATCTATCTATTAAAAATAGAAAATTTATGTGGGATAAATTCCTTAATCAAAATATCTGATTATCACTTACAATATTGTCCTGTGACATTTTTGATTATCGTAAATAAATCTTGTTTATCGTCTAAAAGTTTATTTAAACACAAAATTCACCAATGAATATTTCTCTCAAACAAAGTTTTAACGCGAGATTCCACGCAAGACTTCCGACAGTAAAACAATTTGGGGTGGCCAGGAATTTTAAGCACTTTCACCAAAATACTTACCGCCGTAAAAACGGGGAACTATGGCCGTAACAGACGGGAAAACATCACACAATATACGATCAGTCATTTGGAATGAATTTTATTTCGGCTGGTACTCACTAGTGAAGGACATACACTGAATAAACTCTTCTTTTTAAAATTTTTTACGGTCGACATTTTCACTTAAATGGTTATATTGCTAGTCATATAACACTGGCTGTGATATATATATACTACCTTGAGTATGTATGTGAATAGTTGTAATAAGATTAGATCCTTAAGTGATATATCACCTGTTACCAACATATCGTACGGGTTATGAGATAGGCTTGCTCTAAAAATATAGTAACAATAGCTGTCAAAAAACGGATGCATGGGGTCACTTGCTGATTGCAGGATGAGTATCTGGATAACGAAATATTAAAAAAGAAGAACAGAAGAGCAGATCTCAGGGGTCAAACTTGCAGAATGACCTCCGTCCTCTATGTGCGCGGGTAGGTAGGGTTGGCCGCAGCCTTCCTTATTCGGGAAAGATGTGGACACCATAATCCCACACCCCTGAAGGACTTCGATGGCTTAGGTCAGCCGGGGAGTAACGGATATACCAGAGTATACCTCACCCTCGGCAAATGATGGCTAGAGACAGCCGCGTGATTTTCGTCGGTTGGAGTTCGATATATCTACCTCTGCTGACTCCGGAGGGGTATCCGTGGCGACTTCCACATGTGAAAAAAGGAGTCAAAATTTGGATGTAACCTGAATTTGGAACTTGGATCAAATGAGAGTAATCGGTGGAATAGAATAGTGCTCCACTAGTAAACCTTCAGTAAATCTTTCTCTGATACAAAAATCAATCGACCTTTAACCGATTTCCAAAAAGGAGGTTAGTTCATTGATCCTTTTATTCCATTATTCCACTCAAAATGGTAGCAGGCAAGAATGAATGACATTGATAAATTTTAAAAACACGGAACAATTTTCATGTAACCGCCCATGTCAGTAGCTTCAAGATTAATCAACGAAAGGTCTCCTGTTATTTTTTATTGTTGATTTTATGTGGGTCACTTAAACGAATTTTAATGATACTTTATCACAACACTGGGACCGCTAGTATTTACTCAATTGAATGTTTAACGGTTTAACCAAGTGCTGATGTAAATTCAAAGTATCTAAAGCTGCGTACTGTCCGGCGAAATATAATGACTTTTTTTATAATTCATTGGTTAAGTGATGGCACACGGTCTATGACAAAATATGTTTACTTAGAAGGAATTTTTTCACTCAAAGCCTAAAGATAACAGAGCTTTGTGGTAACACAGCAGCAGAGAGTGAATTTATGAATGAATTTACTAAATTGCTTTGTGTCTATGATTGAATATCCGCAATGTACCGGTGATGTATTGCTATGCATATCAATATCAGTGTTACATTTTAAGTTTGTGTAAGATTCTCATTGTGTGTGTCCTGATTGCCATACGAACCGTCTAATCCCACCTAACATCGAATCACGAATTGTTTATGGAGGTTAGATGACATTCGCTTCACCGAAAATACCGAGGTTCAACCGCATCTTAGTTAGACTAGAAAGTCGACGTTGAATCGGCAAAAGGCTCTTAGAATGATAATGTACCTATTTAGCTTTATGTTGAAGTGTTGGTATGTTAAACCAGTTCTAATGAAATGAGAACCTTATTTGGCTTTTGACGAAAGCTTAAAATTAAACTCACACTTTAAAGCATCATAATATAATAAGCACGTGTAAGTTTAGTTTCAAAGTCAACTAGAACAATGGAAGCCCCGGGAACAAAGTTCAAGGCCGAGTTAAGTAGATACTATATAGTACACACAGGGTCGCTGTATGTAGACCGCCTCCAACCGGTCGGACTGAAGGTCGATGGGGGAAGGCATTTAGCAGTAGACTTCATTTGGCTGAAATGATGAAGATGATGATGACACACAGGGATAGGTGACCGTACATACTGTACATTGAATAAAAAGTATACTACTTCGTCTTGCCCCAACAACTATTTTTAAAGAATATTAGCAATCGAAATTACTAATATAACTTCTTCAACTAAGCTCAATGGCTTGTGATAGGAGTGGTTCCACGTCGGTAGTGTAATGGCCAGGATGCGAACCCGGGACCTTTCGATCGTAAGGCCGACGCTTTATTGACAACCGGTGAAGACTTTTAAGGCGCCCGCCCTCCCAAGTACGGCAGCTCAGATAAAATTCCATTAAATGGTCATCCATTCAAATGGCAACCACATCTAGGTCCCTTAACCCTCTGATCGTTTACCGGATGAAGAGCGCAACTGGCCACAAGCGCAACTCGATTTCGAGGTAATTCACGAGAAATACGATCTTCTTCATGTACAGTGGGTCCCAAAAGTTCCTAAACACCTTAAGATCTATAATCCTTTGACAGTCTAAGTCTAATTTAAAGAAAGTAACATGATAGTGTTAATTAAATAAACTAGATCGATGTCTTATTTCTTTACAAGAACATAAACCCATGAAAGTAGTATCCTAAACTTAATAACATTAATAAGTACATTTATTATCCAGTAGCTTCTAAGACTATTAGTTGGATAGTAGCATCACTTCACACAATTTTAGTTTCAAACTATCCCGGATCTTCTGGAGTCCACTATACACATACAGTGAAAACGTATATTTAATAATACTGGTGGTTTATTGAAGCAGTGAAATGGGACCAACGAGGGATGTAATTGACAATTCCGTCAGAAACAATTAGAGTATACCTCAGGACCCTAGGGGCACACCGTAACGGATCCGGATATTGTATTAGAATATCAATTGTAATGTTAACTCAATATTCTATCTTGATAATGTATGTGGCATGGTAGTATAATGTTCAGTTGCTACGACAGTGACGGCATCAATACCCGCTCAGTATGATACGCAAAAAGCGTCGGTAGTTTAGTGCTTAAGGAGTCGACCTTACGATCGAAAGGTTCCGGGTTCGAATACTGGCCATTACACTGCCGACGTGCAGCCACTTATAACATAAGTCAGTAAGCTTAGCTGGAAGGATTAAAAGGAATATTAGTAATTTCGGTTGCTAATATTCATTTAAAGAAAAGAAAAATAATAACAAAACACAGAACAAACCAATTACTGCAAAAAAATATACAAAGTATTTAAATATAAGTATAGTGAGTTCTTACAGCTTGTAATAATGAGTTGTAGAATGTTTATTAACTTATTAAATTGTTTAAGTAGATATACTTAAACAATGGTGTTTTGACGTGAATTGTTTAAGTAAATAAACTTAAACAATTTTCATCAAAACACCCAGTTATATAGACTTATTCATAGAAATAAATATTTGCCCTAATCTCTAATCCAAAAATCAGTACAGATTTAAGCATAACCTTTTAATATTTTTAATATACTTTCACACGATACGTAAACACGATAATTTTATCCCAATTCATATCTTTGCGTATTATTTTCTTCAGGGTTGTCTTCTGACAAAATTTCTACCTGAACATTTATTTAATACATAGCAAGGGTACATCCCTAGCTATGACGTAAGCGTACGCAAGTGGCCGAGACCTTGAAGAGCTGAGGAGAAGGGCGTTTCGGCATCGACCTCTGCATTCCCGCCCAGGGCCATATGCCCAATGCTGGCATTTAAATTTAAAAATACATGCTTGTTTATGACATCGTACCTGTTCTTTTTGCGTTGGTGTTTAATTCCAAATCAGTATCCGTATATATAACTTTTGTTACTTTTTTATGCCATTGACGTAACAGTGTAATCACTATTTATCGCAATTGTGTGAGGTCTATGTAAGGAAAAGGAAAAGTTTTATTGTAAATACTCGCACCTAAAAAAGCCTTTGTGGCGTGGCATATGATCCCCGCTCAGTGCAAATATTCGTATGCATGAATGTGGCTATTTGCAATGTTTTGGTTGTGGGTCAGAGTACACGTTAAACGGTCGATCCCATTTGTCATACAAACATCTCTGGCAGTCGTTACGGGTAATCGTAGCCCTAAAAAGTTTAACAGCTTGTCTAGCTTCAATTCTTCGATATTACCTATGGTAGTGAAGGCCAGAAGGCAATCACTTCAGGGAAAATATCGAGGTGCAACCGTAACCCTGTTAGACTAGAAAAAAGCGGACTCCGGCCTCCCAAGTAACAGCTTCGAAAGCGACCGGATTTAACGCACGGATGATGATGATTACTGGCAAATAATTGCCTAATTCATTCCTTTCTAATTGTATTTATTGTTTTGCAATTCAAACGCTAAATCTTTAAACTAATTCTCAATCATTTGAGACAGTGGTACACTTTAACCTGCCTAGCAAAAATATAAACATCATTACCAAACTTAAACAGTAATTCTAACTTCAAAATGACCGAAGCGTATTAGCTTCTCTTCACATCACATTTCGCACCCAAGTATCGACAAAGTCTTTTAATATTCCGACCGGGTGTAATATAAACAGGTTACGAGACCGAAACGCTTCCGCTGCGAACAAACTCCTCAATAGCTTAACACTGGAGCTTATTGAGTTCAATATTAGGATAATGTTTAAGAAAGGACGTTGGAATATTGAAAACATAATTATGTACTTGTGAAGATGATCCAATAGTATATATTTACGTCTATAATATTTATGAAGGGTTAAGTAGAATAAACATTATTTTTTATTACATATAGAGACTACATTATTGTATTACATATACATTTTATTACATAAAGAGGGCAGAGAGAAAGAATAGAGGTATATAATACACACACGTGTAATGGATGAATGATAGTTGAATGTTTTAAAGTTAGTTTATTAATTACACCAGATTGGCTGAACACATCTGCATGAAAATTTCTTCTGATAGGCTAAAATATTGTAGAACAATCTACACAACGCCACCTAGACCCATGGTAAGCATAATTTTACTCGCTTGTATTCTGGGTTCTAGAATGCGGATAAACATAATTAGATACTTTTTTATGTAAATACACATTATACATAGAAACACCTACACCAATGCAAATATTTATATTCATACACACAAATATTTGCACTGAGCGGGGATCGGACCCTCGCCTCCTGCGTAGCAGTCGCGTTCACTACCGCTACGCCACAGATGTCTATTAGTCTGGACCAGTGCTTAGTATACTTTCATCCCTAGAAACATATTTCTGTAAAGCTCTAAAACAGGTCTGTATTTCATACGAATGGAACCGCAGGCGAACAGCTAGTATATAGTTTTTTTTTAAATCACTGCTGTTACTGTGGATAAACCCAATAACTTTGTACCCAGTCTGGGAATCAAACAGGAGACACCTTCTATTCAAAGCAACGGCACTAACAACTGTTGCACCACGGAACCACATGTAAAAAAAGAAATATTTTTTTATTTGTTTATCGGATCACATATTTTATGCCTAACATTGTTATTTTCGTCTTTGCCGCATTGCGTTTTGAATACATTTTCATTCTGTATTACTTTTGTAACATTTGTAGTAATAATCTACGTATTTTCCTGTGAAATGTTATATCAGGTCCATTCAAGACCAGCAGTGCCACGATTACCTCGCCTCAATTTATAAGCCTATGACAGGAAACTGCTGGTCATAGGCTTCTCCCAATGTTGGGAGGCTTTGGCCTGCCTTTTGTTCCCTTGCAGGCCAGATGGGTTGGTATACGGTTTTATTTCGAATTTTCACTCTCTCGCCTATGATATAAGAGGAATATGCCTAAGATAATCACACAGTATGAAGCTCAAAGATGACTCGGAGTTAGTCGTTTCGAGCCCGACATAACCACCTCCGGGGGGCATCCGAGGGAACCCGTATGGATACTCGTAAGAAAAGAGGTAGCACAATAGTATTCACAAACTTTAATTATACCTACTCAATAACCTCTTCACATTCTAAAAATCACGCCGAGAGTTCCTCATCGCACTCTTGAAGATTTATGAATACTTACAGCTTAACCCCTCTCGTACTAACAGAGGGATCTAACACTCACTTAATAAACTGGGTTGATGCAAAAAAAAAATATTCTTAACTTTAGTTGCCTTGATTTTCAGTTCACCTCGTGTATATTGAATACGTAACTTAAGAAACTTATACATATCGCTTTATGTCGAGACTTGGGCATAAGTAGACTAAACCAGTATTTTAATCTCCCTCACTCACCTTCTTTTTTACTCCGTCACGATCATGTAATAGCAAATAATTACTTGTGATATAATAGCAATGAATAATATTTGAGGAAACTTCAAAAAAGCTTAGTATTGATAGTTAAATAAATGGGTTATTTTTTTATGCAGAGCAGACTTAATCTCGGCTTTGCAAAAGAAATAATTCGTGGAATTTTTTTTAATTCGATTGCAGTTTCAATAATTCCATTATTTTGCACCTCTGCGCAAATGTCAGCTAAATTACAGCAGG
The DNA here is from genome assembly GCA_963691645.1 of Pelosia muscerda. Lineage (NCBI taxonomy): Eukaryota > Metazoa > Arthropoda > Insecta > Lepidoptera > Erebidae > Pelosia > Pelosia muscerda. The sequence continues at coordinate 10,338,225 of OY829114.1, read as the reverse complement.
TCACAAAATACGGACAAACATCATTTGGGCAGTGATTACCTAGCGATATTAGCAATGCAATCACAAAAATGTTTATATACCACCTTAATGCAGTAGTAATAAGGTCGTGGTTTCAAATATAAAATATTCAATCATGACAGTGAAATCGACGCTAAACGTGAAGCGTTGTGAACGCAAGGCGTTTGAAATTTATTAACATAGCCTGTCGTTTGTAAGGCAAATTGGATTTAAAAGATATATTATTAAGACTTGAGATATAAGAAAGAGTGTGGTAAACATTTACATAGAATATAGTAGATATTTGCACACTATGTTCCAGGAGAATAAGCAGAACCGCGGCGGCGCCTCCCCATACCCGGGGGCTAGATGGGGACACCGTGGTCCCTACACCCGACGGGGCGTCGGGTCTGCCGGGGTGCGAGGGGTATGTTGGCTACTACCTCACCTCCGGCAACTGAAGACCCAAATATGGCGTGCGTTTTAGTCGGTTCGAGTCCGACATAGCCTACCCAACCGGCTCCGTGGGGATTATTCGCACGATAAAAAAAGGAGGATAAGGAGAACCAGTATGGCCCTAATAAACCCTTCATTTTTGGATTTTTGTCGACCTCAGTGGTGTGGAATTCGTCTGTTATCGTAGGGTTGGATAGCCGCTCAGTTATACTCAGAGTTTATATTACCCTCTATTATAGATATTATACTCAGATTAGGATACTACTCTGAGTAGCATATTAGCGCTATATTATTATGTTTACAAGGGAAGTCAGAGTAGAATTCTACTCTAGCTAAAATAAGACGAGTTACAGCAATCGAGACGATAGGTTATAGCAATCCTTGAAGTTATGTATTTATTTACTACCATAATATTAAAAAAACTATGATTATAATGACAGAATAGATAAATAAATAGTAATCAAAACTCGAGCGGAAAATAAATATCTCTCGTCGTAGCTTACACGTAGCATTTGCTACGCCGTAGAATCACGTAGCTAAATCACATCAAAAACAAGCTACGACAGGGTCATAAGAAACTTCTTTCATTTTACGTGTCAAAGTTTTTACTACGTAGGGGTAAACTTTAAATCATCACTATTAACTTTACTAAGCTACTTCAGGAAGAATAGTTAAGTATCTGTTATGGTGATATATGGTGATAGAATATGAAGATCTCTGTGGTCCAACACTACTAAGTCAAATATCATAGGTTCGATTCCCACGCAGTATATATTATTATTATATAAGTTTAGAAAAATATGCATCTGATTATGTTTGTTCGCATTCCAGAACCCATAATACAAATTAATCAAGCTGCTTACTTTAGGTCTGGATAGCACTAAATATGAGAGCATTGAACTTTATTTATTTTATTATACATGTATTAAAAAGCTAGTAATATTTCAACATCATCAATCAGTTCAAACCGAAGTAAAATATTTACAGCGTATCCTAATTAGGCCTAATTTCTGAATAACGTGTCACCCAAACCATTCAACTCGCTTGTTGTGTAGAGTACAAACAATACGTATTTCAGCGGTTCCCAAAACTCACTGAGAAGGTAGAAGCATATACATATATTCACGCCTCTTTCACTTTAAGGTAGGTAGAAATACATTCCACCATTCCTTTAAGCTTCAATGACACTGGGCTAGTGTACACGCTACTAGTTGACAAGTCTAAAAGCTAAGAAATCTAGTAAGCGAGTGTCGCTGATACCAAAAACTTTCCACTCGCTTAATACAAACTACTCGTACATTGCCATCCTCCTTCTTCGACCCTATCATATTTGAAAATATATGAAAACTATTTTTTTTGTTTTTTCGGCCAGTGTGAGTTACTCTCAAGTACAAGTCAACACACCAGCGAGTGGCGAGTAAATTAGTCCGAAGTTCTAATTTTGCAGCAGTTTAGCAGTTTTTATGCAATCAAATAGTAAAAAAGAAACAGAGCGAGTTTATAAGCTACTCGGCTTGTAACTCGTAAACTAGCCATCGTGATATCAAGGCTTTAAGTATACTATTAATAATAACAATTATAAGCGTGAGATATTATTACGGGTAGTTGGAGCCTTCAAAAGTCCAACCAGTCTGACTTGGAACTTCAATATGGCCATTTGGTCATTGGTCCATTAGTTGTGGAATTGGATGGCACTCGATTCACGAAAAATATTGAAGTTTAGCCGCTTCACAGTTAGACTGGAAAGTCAACCCCAATTGAGTTGGGACAAAGTACAGAGAATGACAAAAATTAACTGTTCCTAATGTACTGAGGTATGTACATTGTTTGCCGTGCTGTTTCATAAATATAATAGAAGCATATTAAGGGATGTGGATATCATAGAAGACAACTTTTACATCCGACAGTAAATATTCCGTAAAAGTATCACCCGCTGTTACATAGGTCTGCAAATCATAGTTGGTAAATATGTGTTAATACACCCCTGCCTACCCCTTCCAGAATGTACAGGCGTAATTATACATATATTTAAAAAATATGTATTAGTAGAGCATGTTCCTACGGCATACATATACCATGGACACAACAAGGTCGTTCCACTTCAGGCGTTCGTATGCGTTTTAGTACCGCACGTAATCATCGCCGTCCACTCAAGGACGATTCTCAAGTGTATGCAAAACGCCAACACTCGAGTGGCCTAGGGAGTCCTTGGCCTTTAATTTCCAATGAGTTTGACATAATTTAATTAGGAATTTATTAGGAGACGTCAATTGCAAAACATTTCACTAACTCGCTGTCCTTTTCCTGATTCAGTTGGGATCGGCTTTAAGTTAAACTATGAAACAGTGCTTACTGCCATTTATCTTCAGCAATTCACTAATCTATAACGAATATCGAATAAGATCGAATAAGATATTGATATAAGAAAGGAAGATGAAACGAAAGACGGAAAAAAGAGTAATAGAGAGAGAGAGAGAGAGAGAGGTAAGAGAGATGAACAAGAAGAAATAATGAGAGAAAGAAATGTATTTATTGCCCAACAGAAGGACATCCGCCCTACAGAACACCACGGTTAATAATAACCTTTTGTTGTGTTTCCGGCAGTGAGTAGGGTAGCCAGAACTCACTGAAGAGCTTTTTTGTTGTCACTGGGAAAACCGACAAACCCTTCTTCGTCTTCTACACTAATAGCACAAACCTTCTCCCGTCCCCCTTTCCCCTTCCCCCTTCTTCTCTATATGGTTGGCAGCACGAAAGTGACGCCCCTGTTGTTTCTAACGTCCATAAGCCACGGTAACTCGGTACACTGTGCGGGAACCAAACCCACGCATCCTACGTAGCAGTCGCGTTCACTACCGCCACGCCACAGAGGCCGTCATAACTCGGTCGTTGTCGGATAATAATAACACACGAACAGGTGTTGTTCATTCATTTTCTGTATACTACAGACGATTACAAGCTGACAGTGCACGTACAAAAATCATATTTTATACCCTTACAGCGAAAAGGAACGGGAAAGCTATTATAATTTTCCGCCTTTCAAACTTTTCCTTCAACCATATCACCCAGTTCGTAATAATGTAACAGTATTATTCCTTTTAAGTACTCGCTTTCTCATTTCTAGAGAACAATCTCACTAAATAGGAATTATATGTATTTAAACAATGGTTAAGATGAGATTTTTGAAATAAACATCTGTAATATTTCAAAATGACGTACGATTTATTTCTTGTCGTACTTATCTCCAAAGCAGACTAGTATATAACTCCTGTGGCATTAAGTCCACCTATGTACTTATATATATATATATATATATATACTATTTTGTTTAAAGTTTCAAATAGATAATGCAAAGTCGATACGTTCAAGAGCTTTACGTTATTCCACAAGACAAGCACACGGCCCACCTGAACGGAGCTGAGGAAAGGTTCAGAGGATGATGATCTTTAGTTTGTTAGTTTCAACCTTTTCTCTACCTCTTCTCTTGCCCGAATTGTAAATCACAGAAGCTCTGTAAAATATAATCCGGCTGAAAAGACTACAATATTTTTGAAAGTAGTAAACTCGGCCGGTTTACTAATGTTTGCCATAATTTTAAATGCCATAATTTTATATGCCATACTGGTAGTTGCCATAATTTCATTAGAAATAACGTTTCAGTTGCCATAATCGTGAAATGACATAAAATCACTTTCACTAATTTCATTGGTCATAATCAATCAAGTGTCATAATAATTAAAATCCATAAATGTATTTGCCATAACTTTCGTTTTCCATAATGTCAATTATACGACACAGATTTTTTATTCACATTTAAACCTGAAACTAAACCTCATATGACGTCTACCAAATAAGCTCGACGGAGCCCGCGAAGCGGGCTCCTACTTCTGGGTGATTTAAAAAAAAAACCACGAAGACTAAGACGGGAGCGAAGCGAAGCGGAGCCGTCTTCTAACCTAACCTATCCGAGTCAGATTGCACTGAGTCGGGGTGTTAACGATAATGAATTTTGACCTAACAATATTATGTATTATTTTCATAATTAGATCAAATTTTGATTATGTCAAGAGTCGATTATGAGATGTGTTACTTAAGGAAACTAATTATTATGATATATGTTGTTATAGAAAGTGATTTTATGGCAAATAAACGTTATGACTGTTGAGTTGTTATGTTAAACGTTATTAGTATAAATGATAATAGTGCAAGTAAATATTATGACCGGGGATGATTATGGCAAACGAAATTAGTGCAAATGAATTTATGGAAAACGAAAGAATACCAACTCGGCCATATATCAGATATTCATGATCCTAGTTGCCCCCTAAGCCTTTGATGGCTAGCTAAATAAAATTATAACTTCAATAATGATGACATTAAATATATTAATCTTTTCTTAATATTAGTATTCTCTTGGTGATCGTAAAACTACGTATGCATCAATTATTGATACAGTATTACAGTTTATAAAAAGATGTATATATTTTAGTATTATTCCACTTATGTCATTCATGGTAGTTCTACGTGTGTTGTTAGAGCAAGTTTTCAGGTATGTTATACCTGAAAACTTGCTCTAAAACAGAAAACTCTAAACGTGGCCCCGACCCGAGAACTGCGGTAAGAAACTCAGTAGGTTTTTCATTTTCTTTTTAATCGATTTACACACATTTACTTAGTCTAAATACTATAATTTGCTTGAGTTCCAAGTTGAGTAAACAGCTTATTTCTAAATTTGTAATACCTATCATCTAAATAGTCTTGGATTTTTTAACAGCCTTTTTGCCATATCAATCAATCAATCAGCCTATCGCAGTCCACTGCTGGACATAGGCCTCTCCTAGTGTGCGCCACTGCTCCCTATCCTCTGCCTTCCGCATCCAGTCTGTCCCAGCCGCCTTTTTGAGGTCATCAGTCCATCTGGCTAGGGGGCGTCCTACCTTCCGTTTGCCTTCTCGCGGTCTCCACTCTAGGACTCGTTTGCTCCAGCGACCATCGGTCCTCCGGCAGATGTGGCCAGCCCACTGCCACTTCAGCTTGGTTATTCTGCGAGCTATGTCTGTAACTTTAGTTCTTTGTCGGATGACCTCATTGCGAATTTTATCCTTCAAAGAGACTCCAAGCATAGCTCGCTCCATGGCCCGCTGAGCGACTTTCAATTTGTGGACTAACCCCACCGTCAATGTCCACGTTTCGGCACCGTAAGTCATAACCGGCAGAACGCACTGGTCGAAGACTCTTGTTTTTAGGCATTGTGGTAGGGGGGAGGAGAAGACCCGACGCAATTTGCCAAACGCTGCCCAGCCCAATTGGATCCTTCTGGCTAGTTCTTTCTCGAAGTTGTTTCTACCAAGTTGTATGGTTTGCCCCAGGTAGATATATTGTTGAACAACTTCGAGTGTGGCCCCTTCGACGGCAATCGGTCTCGGTATAACGTGTTCATTGAACATAACCTTGGTTTTGTCCAAGTTTACACCAAGGCCGACGCGTCGAGAGGATTCGTTTAGGCCGTGCAGCATTTCGCCCAGCTGCTCCAGCGACTCCGCAACTATGACGATATCGTCGGCGAACCGAAGGTGCGAGATGTACTCGCCGTTTATGTTTATACCCCGCCCAGTCCAATCCAGAGTCTTGAAGACGTCCTCCAATGCGTTGGTGAATAGTTTGGGAGATATAACATCCCCCTGTCTCACTCCACGATGGAGGCTAATTGGCTTCGTCTTCTGGTCTTGGTGCTGGACGGACATCGTGGCGGTACTATATAAGCATCTCAGCACTTCGATATATCGCCAATCGACACGGCACCGCTGCAGGGCATCCAGAACAGCCCAGGTCTCGATGGAGTCGAAGGCTTTCTCATAGTCCACAAACGCCATACACAGCGGCCGATTGTATTCTTGGGTCTTCTCTACAATCTGCCGTATGGTATGTATGTGGTCCACGGTGCTGTAGCCTTTTCGAAACCCAGCCTGCTCTGGTGGCTGGAACTCATCGAGCTTGCCTGCGAGACGATTTGTGACGACTCTCGAGAACAACTTGTAGACATGGCTCAGGAGTGAAATGGGCCTGTAGTTCTTCAATAAGGTCTTATCGCCTTTTTTGAAGAACAGCACCACCGCACTCCCGCTCCATGCCCTTGGTGTTAAGCCCTGCTGAATGACGGAGTTAAAGAGGCTCGCTAGCTCTTTCAGGATTGGGATCCCGCCCGCTTTCAAGAGCTCAGTAGTAATTCCGTCCTCACCAGGGCATTTGTTGTTCTTCAGTTGCCTGAGAGCCGCCTCTATCTCACTCTGCTCTACATCGGGTATCTCCTCGGTGTAGTGGCGCGTCAGTGGGGCTCTGTGGTCATCATCACTGTGTCCCGTCGGTTTGCTCATCCGTGATGCATACAGCTGTCCATAGAATTTCTCTATCTCCCCGAGGATCTCGAACCTTGAGGCGATCATTTTACCATTCTCAGTTTTGAGTTTCGTCAGATGGGATCTCCCCAACTGCTGTGCGAACACTTTTGAGCCCCTGTTTTGCTCAATCGCCTCCTGGATGGTGCGTGTGTTGGAGCGTCGGAGGTCGCGTCGTATCAGCTTTTTGATTTGCTGGTTTAGAGTTCTCCCATCTGGCGAAGATGACTGAGTGGATGGTTGTTCACGCCTCTTCCTCATAAGTTCGAGAGTCTCAGAAGACAGTTTGGACTCGTGCTGTCTGCGTTTTCCGGGAAACAACTTTCGAGACACGTCCTGTAATGTTTTGACCACTATGTCGGTTTTCTCGTCAATGTCGCTAGTGGTTTCCAGCGTTGCGAAACGATTTTGAAGTTCCAGTTTCCAGTTCCAGTTCTTTTCAGACCCTAGAGCTGCTTGGGGCGGCGTAGGTCGGAGAGTAGACTTCATCATTCGGAATCTTTCAGCCTTGATGTTGATATTCAGAGAGCCTCGGATAAGTCTGTGATCGCTACCAGTTTTGAACTTGTTGATCACAGAGACATCTCTAAATATGTGCTTACTATCCGTTATGAAAAAGTCTATCTCGTTCCTTATCACAGAGTCCCGGCGTTGCCAGGTCCACTTCCTGTGGGGTCTTTTCTTAAAGAACGAATTCATTAAGAAGAGCCCCTGGGCCTCTAGGAAGTTTACTAGCATTTGCCCCCTGTGATTTCTGCACCCCACTCCATAAGGTCCTATTTTTGTTTCGCCGCGTTCTTGTACTCCCACTTTGGCATTGAAGTCTCCCATAACAACGTTGTAGGTAGCCTTGGCGGTGTTGTTCATTGCCTTGGCAATGTCCTCATATACAGCCTCAGCGGTTTCGTCGGGGCAGAGTGAGGTCGGCGCATATACCTGTATCACCTTCAGCGAACGCTTGTTGGTGATTTTTAATATGAGGTACGCTACTCGGTTCGATACACTACCTATTTCAACAACGCTGCTAATAAGGTCCTTCTTGACCAGAAAACCGACGCCTCCCTGGGAGAGCTGATCATCTTCTCGGAAATAGAACAGGTCGCCTGATTCAAGGGTTGTCGTGTCCTCCCCCTGTCTACGGATCTCGGACAACCCCAGTATATGCCAGTTTATGCGACCTAGTTCTACCTCTAATTCAGCGAGGTGATGGTCCAGCCGAAGTGTACTGCAGTTGTACGCAGCCAGCAGTAATTGTTTTTGGTAGCCTTCTTTCTCCCGGGGATTCTTAGCACCCCCCGCCCCGCCGTTACCCGAACCGCTACCTTGGCTGGGGATAGCGGGGCCACCGGGAACTGGGGGCCTTTCAGTGTCGTCTCGATTCATTCTAGGAGGTGTTTGGCCTACTATTGCCACGCTGGCCAGACGGGTTGGCAAAGGGTTTTGTCTCAAGTTTTCCTTCTCTTAGGTCGTTTCGACCTTGGCAGGATATTAGCCAGAAATAGCAATTGCTCGCCCACAAGGGGGGGGTGAGGAGTTGCCACTTCTGTTGCCCAGGGTGCACCACGTGGAGGTTTCCTAGCATAATACCCTTTTTTGCCATAGTTTTCCTTTGATTATATATTTTTCTTCTCCTGTCGAGTTGACGTCATTTCCTTGAGTTGCCATCGTGGTATACTAATTTGTTTTACGGCAGCGCCGCTACTCACTGAGAGAGCCAGAGCATATGTTTCGCTCTTCAGGAGGGCTTACTAAGTTATAATATGTTTTAAATTTACCATAAGTAAATCCTATATATAGGTAATATCTGCTTGTGGTGCCGTGAACCGCACTAATAATATCCTCGCTATCCCCTTACTAATCTACAAGCTCGTGTTAATAGCGAGTACACCTCACTAACTTCACTGAGCTAGTTGCGGTTGCAAACATTATCTAGTGATAACGTCTGAAACCGCACCTTCTCTATTGCAAAGCCTTGAGCCACATCCTAACGGTGAATTAAATAATAATTCATTATTATTAGTTACAGAATAATTTACTTGTACCCATCATAGACGGCGTGCGTTTTAATCGGTTCGAGTCCGACATAATCACCTCCACCTTTTTGGTCGGAGGTGGGATCAGTGGGGATTTTATGCATATTAAAAAAGGACAATCTACTTGTGGCTTAGCATCTATGATCCTAAGTCACTTTTACTTTCACAGAATCAATTAATAATATTATTATACGAGTACCATTGTGTTTTAAGTAATAAACCGATATACGACCTGTCTAATGCCTAGCGATTAACATTATCCTTGAATATTTATAACATAACGAGACTGTTATAGAACTTGTAAATACGAAACGTGCACAAGTACTACGAGTATTACTGGTGGTGGTACTGAAAGCAATGTGAACGTTACAATATTACAATGTTTAGTACAAATGGTATCAATTTTTGACATACTAGCTGACCCGCGCAACTTCGTCTGCGTCACCCGTCTTTGTAACATGATGATTGTTGTAGCATGTTGCTGTATACATATAAACCTTCCTCTTCAATCACTCTATCTATAAAAAACGCATCAAAATCTGTTGCGTAGTTTTAAAGATTTAAGTATACATAGGGATATATGGACAGAGAAAGCGAGTGCTTGTGCTCTTAATGTTATTTTACACTTAATGGTAACAGACAGTGACTATCCAATTGTAACCCATATATAATATCTCTAAGCAACCGTTAAAATATCGTAGAAACCACAGACCATTATCGGCCATACCTGCTTATCCAATAATAACAAAAAAACAAATTCCAGACAATTTATTAAGCCGTCGTCATCTCAAATATAATTTGCGCAAAATAAAAGATTCGTTTCCAATATTCAAATTCTAGTCCTAAGCCTCAATATTTTCCTGTATTGTTGTAGTTAATTGGACAAAACCTTTGATAAAGATTTATTCAGAGGCCCATCCAATTAATTCTGTTTACAATACAATCTAAAAGAATAGATTTACCTCATTACTTTGTCTTTAAGAGTATTATTTTATGATAATCACGTTTGATGAAAATTTGACGATATTACCAGAAAAGATATAAAAATGCGTTGACTTCTTTTATAAAATATTTATTTTAATTTAATTACATTTTGCCAGGCTTTTTATTTTCCTTTTTTTCTCTCGTGCGAAAAATCCCCACGGATACCTCCCCCGCCGGAGCCGGTTGTGGAGGTTATGTCGAACTCGAACCCACCAAAACACACGCCGTCTTTGGGTCTTTAGTTGCCGGAGGTGAGATAGTAGACAACATATCCCTCGCACCCCAGGCAGACCCGGGGCCCTCTCTCGAGAGATGACCCCCTTCGGGTGTAGTGATTAAGCTTTTTATGTTCCTGAAGCAATGAATAATGTTTTTATCTAGAGTTGGAATATGTTCACTTATAATTTCAAAAGTATTGCACTATATCAGCCTAACACAACAATATCGAACAATCGAGACATTTTCTTTTCACACTTCCATTATCAATTAAATGATAACGTAAATTGAAATAACATATACACAGAATAATGGTAGGCAACCTGTACTCTTTTGCAGAATATTATTGAAATTAAAAATAAATTGAATACGAGCTTGCGTTACGGCCTTTCTAACTATAAATACGTTATTGATCGTAGTCATTAGTAATTCAAACGACTTACCAAGCAATCACACAGCAATTGCCTTCAGAGTGCATTCACTCTGCTGTTATTGGTTAGGCGGTGGACACACTGGCAATTTACAAAAGTGTTTAACAATAATTTGTTCTAAAATTTTTTTCATTCAGAACCATCATAATTTTAGGTAACTTTGCAAACTCAGATGAAAAGTAATAACTTGTATCCAAAATGTAATGGTTTTAAGAGGAATCAATGTAGTAAACGGGTCATCAGTCCTTCACAGACTTGATAGCCCATGCACAATTTGTTATGGAAACCTTATAAAATGGTAAATCAAGTCGTCCGCCCATCAAGCGCCTGGCATTTCCTAATATTTTTTATACAATTAGGTGGCAGACAAGCATATAGCCTACATGATGTAAAGGAGTTACCGTAGCCTACGGTCGTTTTCAACACAAGGGGCGTCACATTAGTGCTGCCAATCCAATAGAAACCTTCTTATGCCTTTTTCTGAAGTGGTGATGATGGAGAGAAGAGCTTCTGCACCTTATTATTAACTGCAGTATTCTGTAAGGCTTTCTCAGTCAAATTCTCAATTAGTACGGAAGATACCTTCGCACGATTCCTCCTAACAAAATATAATAATAATATTAATAATGTAATTTAATTGAATTTGAATAGAGAGAAATAATAATAATAATAAAGAGGCTCGGGTTAGACGGTTGGGTCAAGGGCCAGATGCAGAAGGCTGTGCTACTAGATACGGCGCGCATCGTGAGGAGGTTCCTTTCTCTGGAGCCCTAACCACCGGTAGCTTGGTCCCTGTATCCGATACCGGTGGCACTCTGTTTTTTTATATTTTAAATGTAATTTTTTTTGTAATAATATTTATAAATCTAAAAAATTATGAAATGAATTTAAATAAAGAGAAATAATAATAATATAAAGTTTATATCAATGAAGAAAACATGGTAACATCTATCCTCAGTGTCTAAAGCAAAAAATGATAATAATAAATCACATCGGCAGTACATCGATAACGATATTATGATTTTGAAATGCAATTAGAGGCGAGCCTGAAGCAATTTATTGAGCACTGATCCTCTGAGCCTCACAAATTGTGAATTATTTAGTCGAGTTTGTGTGGGTACCTGTATTAACATTATAAAAATGTTCAATATTATTCACAATTATTTCACAAATGATTTTATTTTTATTCATTTTATCTAAATTTTGACACGACTAGATCATTCGAGTGTTCCTGCTCACTCTTTGTTAAGCAAAGAACAGATCAAATACAGTCACCTGCAGTAATATGTTTCCTTCTTATTACAATCCCGGGTCTTTTAAGCAAGGCGTGAAGAAGCATCTAATGAGGCCGTCAAGTTGAGCACCACCATTGTAACACTATACCTATGTGTTTCTAATGGTGACACTCTTTCTTAAAACTTTTCCTTCATCTAACTATCAGGTGACGTGAAGTCAAATTACCATAAACTGAATAAAAGAATAGAGAAGTAAAGTAAGATTGAAATAATATTTTTTAAACGGTGGTGGTAAGGTTCAAGATATACCAAACTTATAGATATTTATAGGATATTATATAGGAATATTGTCGTCTGGGCTAATTTAGAAACGCCTACGCCAAGAGGAGTGAAGAGGAATTTAATCAAGCCGTTTACTGCTCCAATAAGTTGAACGTCAGCGACTAAAGTGTGGACGTGAAGGCATGCGTACATTGATAACTCGAGATAATATCTATACTTCTATACTAATATTATAAAGAGGAAAGATTTGTACCTTTTTTTGTATGTTTGTATGTTTGTAATGAATAGGCTCAAAAAGTACTGGGCCGATTTAAACAATTCTTTCACCTCTAAAAGGCTACAATATCTAGGAGTAACATAGGCTATATATCATCACGCTACCATACAAGGGAGCGGAGTAATAATCATAAATCTCAATTGATCCGGTAAATTTCTATACATTGGCGCTAATATCGCTAACAATTTCCGTTGTCATGACAGCAAGAAAAAGTAGTATAGAGAGGCAAGTAGTGAATCGAGTAGAGTCGTACAACGCGATAATCGACATCCACGCGGGCGGAGCCGCGGGCAACAGCTAGTATAGTATAAAGTTATTAGTAATACTAAAACGGACATATTATGCAACTGACAAATTCCTTATACAAAGCTTAAGTGCGAAAAAGAGAGTTCTTGTCAGGTATAGACGACTGTCTTAAAAAGTACATGCATATTTAAATACATTTCACATTTTAAGTTGTTAAAGTGGAGAATTTTGCTCTATTCACACTGATAATATTATCTTTATTTTAATATTATCTTTATTTATACATAACTGCAGTGAAGATCTCGAGTTGTGAGCATAAAATTATCGTATGTTTTAAACATGAAATGTTGCGCATTAATGCTCCTTTCCACATAAATACACCGTTCTTCCTATGTAAATAACCTATACATAGCGACAATTTTGTTGTCTTTTATGCTTTTAATTATCTACCTACATATGTGTTCCCTTCCTTCTATAATAGCGTCGGTAGCTTAGTAATAATGTATAAAGTCGATCTAATGTTCTCGAGATGTCAGGCTCGAATCTATATTTCGCTTTCTTGAAATTAAGAGCTGCGCTCTTGTTGGTGGAGAAATCACACTTTTATTGCTTCTCCTGAAATTTGTTTTATTGAAAAAATGCAGCATATAAAACAATTTATGTACTAAACAATCAAATGATTGTATAGTGCACAATATTTTTGTACACTAAACAACATTTACTTAAACCTATTGTTATAAATACAAATGCGACAACACTGCCCAGCCTTTTCTAATTAATCTGTGCTACCAGCACCGGCCACTACATTACCTAACTCACTGAGTTCGGTAATGGAATGATAATAATTTATAAAGTAATATGTGAATTTCGTATTATTTGCTAACTTTTGCTTTTATTTTGCACAACAGTGTACACTTATATGCTACTTGACTACGAGAAAACTAACTTTAAATTAACTTCCACACGTGCGCAAACAAAATCGGAAGAAGCTGGCTGGTAAAGTTGGTCGGGAATGAAACAAAATAAATTAAAGCCAAGTTTGCTAATAACTTAATTCGATAATTAAATAAATTTTCTGTTTTTACCACAATAATTATGAAATAGAAATATGTTCTGTTGTTGTTAAGTGTCATACTAATAAAGATTTATTTTTCCTAAACTTCAAAACCATTGGCACAGATTTTTTAATAATAACTAAGAAAAGTCTAGACTTCGATTGAATCTAAGAATATAATTGAAGCCGATTCACTTCGTTTATTAAAACCCTATACCTACTCCTAAAATATAACTTCTAAATATATTTAGCTACATTCAATATTATATTCATAGACCTTCTAATTACTTTCCAAATCTATATCAATCAATCAATCAGCCTATTGCAGTCCACTACTTGTTATAAACCACTTCTAATGTAGCATATGTAATGTGAATCTATATAGGTATTACTCACAATCTGAAACTATAAGTGTGATTAAATATTTTTGAACTTGATAGTTCAGTTCTTGAGGCATCAGACAATATAACATGCAAGTGCTTTGGGAGCTGAAATTTGAGGACAGTTAGATTTCAATATAGAATCATTTCCAGTTGAGTAAAGAACTCTATGTCAAACTCCATTACAAGGTGAAAATATGTATAAAACTTTTTTTTGCACAAAGCTTCTGTATTCAAATACTCAATAGAAATATTTACCATTTTAAGCAATCTCATCACTACGAGTATATTTTCTGAGGCAATACATGAATAAAAAAAACAATTTCAACTTTTTTTTCAACACAACGTAGGTTTTCAGTTGTTTTTTATTTAACCGCTTGACAAAGGATCACCATTATTTTCTACTTTAACCTACGAGTATTGTAATAAATAACAATCTCATTTTATGCCGTGTATTCTAAGTAGTGGAATACAATCATCCGAATGTTGCACTTATTACTGAAGTACTATAGTAGGATATTTATGCACATGAACTGAACCCTATTCTAATATTAATAGAAATCTAAATAAAAATCGCTTACAATCCCTGGCTTACAGTTAGTGCATCTCTCTCTAACATACCATAGGTAGATTAAGTCCTCCTAACAATAACTCTACTTTGACGAGTCACGTCCTGGCTATTAAAAGTCTCGAGGAGGGCGGTGAAGGGTTATCAATGTTAGTACCTGTGGCGTACTGTCTGAACCCGTCCATTCCTGGTTCACAATTCCTCTAAAATAATTAAGAGAATGGGATGAAATTGCAATTGAGTGTGACCTCCCATTCATTACACTACACTACCGACTTGTGATTCTAGTCATTACACTGCCGGACACAAAAAGGAAGTCAACATCCCTATTGCTGACACCCCTAGTAGTAAGGAAAATTACTTTAAAATAACCGCACAGTACAGACCGAAGCCCCGAATGAAAGATATTGCGGTACATAATATTTAAATTAGTATCAAAGCCAACACACAACACCCACTTCAACCTACCTTAATAGGTCGAATCTCTTTCATCTACCTTTGATATATTAACACCCACTCCATTCATGAACGATCACAGAACCATAACGTACTTCAAATGTCCATCACACGCACGTGGGATCGTGGGAAGCGTAATTAAGTAGGTACTTACAACCTTATTGACGTGAAAGTTCGTGAAGATGTTTGGATGCTTTTATATCGCTTAGGCAGATATGCACCTGGTCCACTGACGGAAAGGACCGTAGCCTAATGGCGTTTGCTAGACCAGGGAGCGTCACGCTCGTACTGCTGACCTTATAGGGAAGAGAGAGGAGATGCGAGAGATAAGAGAGTTTCTGTATTGTCAGTTCAGAAGACAAAAAGAGTTCCATACTAAGACATAGTAATGTCAACTTAAGCCCTCAGTCTTCCCACTGACAGCACACTGCTTTTATCCAGGATTGTTTGAATGATAGACAAGCCTGGAAATGAGCTGTTGACTCTACTTGCTACTTAAGCAAATAACTGTATTTAGACTAAGTAAATGTTTGTAAAATACCAAAAAAGAAGAGTCTTCTTAGGCTAGGGGCGTGTTTCGAACCGGTGCGCTCCATTTGCTCACTAACTAATAATGTATTATTAATATTGACGTTTTGTAAGTGTCGTTTAGTGGTCTGTAAATAATGTTACAAACGTCCATAGGTCGCAGTAATTATTTTTCATCACGTGCGCTATGTGCTTGTCTTCCATCTAAGTGGTATACAAGAAAATTGATTTTGTATGGACATTTTACTAGATTTTTTATTATTGACCGCGGTAGCCTAGGTATGGGTAATGAACTGCTGAGACGAGGTCTCGGCTTCGATCCCAGGTTATACCATGGCACACACCAATGACTTTTCGATGCTTTTCGAAGTTATGTGTGTATTTATCGAAGGTTTATAAGTGCCCGGTTAATGGCAATAGGCTCGCCACCTATTACACTCGGGCCTAAACATAAACTGGTGAAATGTGGGTGCTAGCACCTCTGCCTACCCCTTTGGCGATATCGGCGTAAGTTTATGATATGTTATGTTATGTTATTATTCAAGCGCAAAATCCTCCTTTTTCGGTTTTACCGTAGTCGGGTTATTAGTAATCAGCCCAATTGAGGCAATTATTATACCTTAATTCCGTGTGGTCATTCGCCATTAGGTAAGTAAGGAGACATTTTATCGCCATATAACCTTCGCGCGTTGGGCGATAATTATTGTTCAAACACAGTGATCGACATTATCGCAATCGACATGAACAGTTACAATATCATGATAGTAACATTTATTTTACTATCTATCTACTAATTTAGTTTTATTTATTGAAATTTTACATACACACATAATGCTCACGCCCGTAATTCCCGAAGGAGTAGGCAGAGGTTGTAATATATTTTTATACATATGCTTGTTATTTGCAAACTATGTATATTATATTTATATAATTTGTAATATATTTGTATGTGTTCTTAGTTTTAAGGTATATATCTATAGGCCGTAGAATAAGTTTATAACAACTGTAACTTTTCTCATGTTGCCTGAAATAAATGATTATTATTATTATTATATTATTATTATTAAATACACACATTTCACCAACTACAATTTTCAGTATCACGTAATAGGGGGCGAGCCTATTGCCGCCAATTGGGCACTTTGTAATAAATGGGTATTCCGAAAAGTCATTCATAACTAAATTAATTTTTAAATAAATTTGGTAAGAAAATTTGACCCGATGCCTTGCAATGCGGTGTAAATCGCAAGGGAATCAATTACGTGCTTAGCCGCACAAGCACTACCGATTAACGTCTTGGAGAGTATCAAAGAGAATTTTAAAATGATTAATTTATTATTATTAGCAACAGAACATATGGAATACATATGCTCTGTGTCTACCTCAATAGCTGACTGTCTGTATGTCATCTAGGTAGGACAGAAAATATATACGATTAGATGACTTATTTCATAAAGTACCTGAGTACAGTCAAAGAGGAAATAAAAACATTTGCTCAGAATTATAACTTGGCTGGAAGCTCACCCTTATCAGCTGTCTGTCCAATTCACATTACCAGGCTATTTAAACCGGGTCAAGAGATGAAGAACCCTGGCGCTCAGCAGCATTGACTGATTCATATGGTAGATGTTCCTAATGAAGAATACTTCCACAAGTAAATCTTCCTACAACTTATCTGCTCATAGTCAGAAGTCTGATTGCATGATACATTGTTTGGTCGTCAGTTGACCGCACTACACCTGATGATAGGCTTGGATGATATCCAAAGTAAAAGTAGTAAGCTTGCCTCCATAATTTTTTTATTATGAATAATATACGGCTGTTCAAACTGTAATAATCAAATGTAAACATGCGTGATCGCTTTTATTCCCTTGACGAATATTTAATACTTTGGAAATAATGTTATAGTTCTGACTTGCTTTATAATACAGACATACACCGGTATATTCCCAAAGGAATAGGCTGAGGGACTATGCTTTTTCAGTTTCACGTTGTAGTCGAGCTTTTTGACGTTGATCGGGCACTTTTTTATGTGAACTATATTTAGTTTCAGCTGAAAAACGGTCCAAGTATAACTCAACCTAATTATTTGATTAAGTAGTCTAGTAGAAAGCGAATATAGGACCTCTGTAGCACTAGCATGAACTCCTATCAAAATCGTAATGTAAAGGTTTCGAGAGAACGGAGCATTGTGATTGGCAGTCTGCCTCTTGTGAACCTGTGTGCGTGTGTAGCCCGCCAATCGCAATGTTCCGTTCTGTCGATACCTTCACATTACGAATTCGATAGTATTTCGTGCTAAGGCTACTGGTGTTGCATACGTATGGCCGCAGTAAGCGATATTCTTCTTAATATCCCAGAAAAATCAAACACAATAACAAAAAATTTAAAAGCTACGCATTGGATTATCATATTTAATGCAGTATTGCGTTCTGGTAACGTGCAGTACTTTTCCATTTATCGCAGCGATTGCTATCAAGTCATATCAACTAATGAAGTGCCACAGTCAAGCAAAACAATACGTACTAAATCAAGTGATTGGCTCGTCTACGTCAAACCTCTTCATAGCCATATAACAAATCCCCTATCAGCATTACACCGAAGCGGCATAAAACTGGACAAGTCCTTTGCAAATCAATATTGATTTACGATTTACATGTTTCCTTATGATTGTATGAAAAAAATGGCGCTGATTAGCGGAAAAAGGCCAAATTCAGGTCGACCTTGCATTCATAATGGACGGTTTTGATCAGTTTTAACAGACATGGAAAATAGTACGTTTGTTATTCGCTTGGTGTGCTTGATGTCATCCTCTTGAGTGCTAATTTTAGCTCAAAAAGAATCTATAAAATAATGAAGAGATCATGAAAAATATGTTACAGAAAGACGTAGTAAGCCTTCCCGAAGAGCGAAACTGGCTATGATTGGCCCTCTCCGTGAGTAGCGGCGCTGCCGTGAAACAAATTTTACACAACGACGGCAACTCTAAAATGTCGTCGATTCGACAGAAGAATTATAGAAAAACTAATTTAGGACTATCAACTCGGAACATCCCCATCGTAAGACCGACTCCGTAACTACAAAGCTACTGACACAATCGTTCCTCCTGAAATGATTGCCGACCGGGTTGCCACTATGTCAACCATTGTTGTAGATTACATGTAGAAATGAACACAAAATAATGTAATTGATGCTAACAATACTGAAATAATTTTAAGAACATTGTTACTAACAAATCTTCTAACACCAAGTACATTAAATGGTCTGAAATAAATTACTATTTATATATATACTAGTATAGTAAAAACCAGCGTATAATTTATGCAAAATTTAATAACGTAACTGCCCTTTGATCACGAATACAAAAATAGCACACCCAAACACGGTTTGAAACTTTAGACCTATTTGAATAATAAATATGCACCCAAAATACGATATGATCTACGTACACAGAGATTTTAATTCTTCCTCAGAATTCATATGCATGAAGTATTAACTTTTTAGTATATGAAATGTTTATTGTGTAAAATTCAGTAAATGAACTTGGTCGAGACCAAGCTCAGGAAGTCCTGGGACATGAACAGTGCTGCAACTGTTTTTTTTTTTTTATACCACTTAGGTGGCAGACAAGCGCACGGCCCACCTGATGGAAAGCCTTCACCGTGGCCTATGGACGTTTGCAACACCAGAGGCGTCACACACGTGCTGCCTACCCTGTAGAAACCTTATTATGCCCTTCTTGAAGAACCCCATATTGTAGTCGCCTGGGAAAACCACGGCAGGGAGCTCATTCCACAGCTTGAGCGTGCGCGGGATGAAACTCCTTTCATACCGCACAGTGCGCACCGTTTCCGGTCGTAGTGTGTGAGGATGAACTCCCTCTCTATGGCGAGCGGTGCGATGTCCTGTCACATCCTACGGGTATCCACACCATGGGTATCTCAACCTTCTAAGTGTGACACCAGATAATGGTGGAACCTGTAAGGGGTCAGCTTACAATTAAAACAGTTCGTGTGGAGGTCGTAGAACCTATAACCTATAACCTGATATTCTGCAAGTTCTATACTCTCTTTGGCTCTCTGGTTTATGATGAAGCACAAAGCCGATGACATGGATTATGATTTAACACGTCTGTAGATCTATCTGGATTGTCAGTGTAAAAATCAAGGAAATGACTTTCGATTGCTCACCTTAAGATATAAGAGAAATACAAGAATTTCACCGGATGAGCGACTTTACCGGAAGTCGTATTGTCTGTCGCTCAATAATCATGTTCGTCAAGATCTTAGGAGCTGTCTATATCCGTTGTACTGAGAAAAGACTTTTGGCAAGTCATAAGCATAAATGTAATTATGCATTTATTATGGTTTTTCTAAATTTCATACATTTATATATGCGTATATCGAAAGGAACGGAATCTTGATTCAGATAATTTAACCTGTTACTCTAATTTGACCCACAGTATAGACTAGACCTAAGTATTCAAGCCTAGAAAGCAGGTTAAGCCTACCTTTCAGTGAACACCAAAGAAGTTATTGAATCTCAAGGTAATATTGTAGACATAGGAGCATTAAACCTCAATCCAAGTTTGTTTGCAACTGCGATATAGACTTTATAACTTTACTGTTCATAAGAACTTCAGTAAAGTTTCTTTTAACAGTGAAAATTATGAAACAACGTAATTTGGCATAGAAAATTTTCAACTATGACATAATCGTGATACTTTGTGTAGTCAGCCAAAGGTTAGAATATTACCTCTGAAGCCTCGAACTCGAAGAAAAGTTTCGGCTGTTTGATTTACAATGCTTGTGTTGCTTAAGATATGAATATAGAAGCCGTCGGTTTTGGCCGGGACCTATCGACGTCTTAACGTGCTTTTCGAGGCACGACCATACCTGTTCAAATAGTCATGTTCATTCTTACAAATATTTGCACTGAGCAAGATCGAATCCGCGCCACCCGCGTAGCAGTCGCGTTCACTACCGCCACGCCACAGAGGCTATCTTTAATGTTCAGCAAATATTGCGCCACAAGTAATATTACTTTCTATGCCCATTAAAACATAAAAAAAAACACAACAAGACAGTCCGTTGTTCGTATAATGTTAGACTCAGAGATGTTGACTCATCGCTTCGTTTTCAAAGCCTCCTTTCTTTAAAGGTCTTTGTGTTTCCTGTACGTTTCATTTCAAAGCCAAATGGGTCAGTGAATTTCGCACATCAGTTCTTTTTGTACCAGGGTTAAATAGGCTACAGCACTTTAATGTTCAAATGTACATTTGTAATAATGATTTGCTTGATACATGTAAATGGTATATAGAATGCTACTTAAGTCATTTTGTACGACGTTTCACAGACGTATGTGATTTCACGTACCAGGCATCGTGGAAAGAAGGCTGTCCATAATACTGCAGACATGTTTGTCATAGCAAAACTTCGCACCGAGGAAACCCGACGTAAGACAGTGTAGTACAATGGGCTCCAAAAGTTTCTGGATAATTTATAGGATATAGGATATAATAAGAACGGACCTACTTTGTTTTACTATTTTAGTATTATTGAATCATAAAAGGTAAGATTATTTCACAAACTTCGCTTTTTAAAAAAAATCACAATTAGCCACATAATCATAGCAGTTTCCCTTCGCAACGTAGTTTGCACTTAAATGGTCTGATAACACTGCCGACGACTTGAACCTACTCATTCACACAAGTAAATAGATTAACTAAGCTAGAGGAGGGGTTAAATAAAATATTAGAAGCAGTAGGTACTATGAGTGATATCATGTTGATTTAGCATAAAACATCACTATTATAATGTTACTGATAGTTTTACTTTATCTTTGAAAAGTTGAAAAACAAAACTTACTGTACATCGACACGGAGAATAATAGTCAATTTGCACTTTAATCGAAAACGAAGCTACTCGTACAAAAATAAAGCTTCCAAACTTCATAGTCATTTGTTGCGAAAATTGTGATAGTAGGTACACAATATAATAATTGGTTTCGATTGTTCGCCTCAAGGCCTTCAATATAATTGCAAGTAATTTTATAGTTAATAATATAACATAGTTCATAGATAGATAATAAAGAACAATGGCAATTTTATATATTACTAAAATTTTACGTTAAGTAACGTTATTACACAGTTGTGTAACTTAATAATCCTATTAAAATGATTTTTAGAATCTAGATAATATAGAAAATCTAAGGAATCTAGAAAATCTAGAGAATCTAGAGAGTCTAGAGAGTCTAAAGAATCTAAAGAATTTAGATCTAGAAGAATCTAGAGAAGATAATCATTATAATGCGCTGAAAAAAGATGTTATCTGGAGTCTATATGTTTTAGCACATGAACGGTAGCACGAGTATGACACGTCTGGTGTTATAAACGTCCGTATAAGATGGTCGGACAAAACAGTACGGAATCAAAAAAATCTACCCACAATAAGCTCACCAATGTTACATGAAATGATACACTGCTCTTCTGTCTACTTTTTCGAGATTAAGCACGCATGAATACCCATATATAAATAATAGGCCAATTCCAATTCACAGACTTAAACCAATACTGCGGCAGCTGTTTATAGTTACCGATTCAGCTTAGAATAGAAGATTCGCAAATACTACTTCGGAGCACATCTCTTGGTCGAGAAACGAGAAATGTGGCTTTGGCGTCCGCGGAATGGTTTGATATATTCTGATTGGTGAATTTCTTCTCCTCTCCTCCGTACTGCACCACGTACTATCAGTAAAATCCCCAAAAAAATACGTACTGTGTATTGAAGCACGTTTTTGATCCAAGATATAACCCTGATGTATACCTATGTCCACACAAATGTGATAAATAACTAATAATCCATTTCATTCCAGTACACAACGGGGACAGGGCGGTCGTAACACAATCTATTCCTCGCTTACATTCTGAAATAACCAGTATAATATGCAATTACGTACATTGTTTCAAATTACTTCCAAATTAACACTGTATAAATTCATAATGGGTTTTGCCATTCGTGTGTAAATGACCTACCCGGTGATAAGCAATGAGTTAAGAATCTTTATGGGTTTAGATAATTCAATAGCCTTTTACACATAAATTTATAACTTAAACGTGTAACCTGATCGCCCAGAGTCGAAATCTGAATACATAAAAATGGCATTCTACTCTTCTATAAACACCATGACAACCGGTTTTCATCAATGCTGCTTACAAAAGAGCGATCTTCCTCATCGATACATCAAAAGTGTCAATATAGGATCATATATGACCTACAGTATAATAGCCCTAATATAAGCTAAATAGCTTCTTACTATAATTTTTGATAGGAAGAATTCTTTGGGTATGATAGTATTTGTGGCGTGGTGCTAGTGAATTCCCGTTCAGTGCAAATATCTTTCTATTCGTGCCTCGGAAAGCACCTTAAGTTAATAGCTAAAGCAGTCGTTATGGGTATTTGGAACACTAAAAAATTCAACATCTGGTCTAACTGCAATGCATAAATATCACCAATATTTTGTGAATGTCAGATGGCAGAAAAATATTGACGTTTGGCCAGAATTTAAACTAGTAAAAACCGACCGCAGAATCAGAAGTATAAGCTTCAAATGAGACTAGGATGAACACTAGGAAAGAAGAAGCCTTCTTAGAATATCCTGGATACTGTAAAATATATTGCAAACAACCTATCCTTAGCTATTTGTCACTATCGCGAACCAGAGTACATGTCATCTACTTTCGGTAAGCAAGTGAACAGTATTACTTAATCTGTAACTATTTTTTTAGAATCTGTAAAGACGGGCTTCTTCTATGTTCCTTTTCGTTAAAAAAGACATTATTTACTTCAACTCTAGGGTATGCTTTAGTCAGCTTGTGTACGTAATACTATTGTTTATTATGAAACAAACAACAATTCTCGAAGTGTTCTGAACCATCACAATTTCCATGAAAAAACTACGATGAAAAGTACCATTTTTTTCTATCCAATTATTATGGAACATCAATAGACAAAAGCAATCGGCGGCAGTGTTCCAATTTACTAAAATCGCCGTCGTAATTCAGTATTTAATAGGTGAGGGAATCCCGCCAAGTGCCGAGTTTCACATTTACCCCGACACGATTAAAAAATGTCTCATCTTGACATAGTTGTTGGAGTGTACCTACCTGTTTTCTTGGCGGTGCCGGTGGTGTGAAGCCAAAGTGTTGAGCGGCGTGTAAAGGAGTATTAATGATCGTACGCTTTGTAGAGTGAATTGGAAGTCACAATTTTGCATGGTATGAATGTGAACTATTAATTCTGGACGCGATTTCGATTCCACTGAGTGCAAATACATTCAGTTTCCTATTGCTATGAGACACGGATAGTTTTTTTCAAAAAACGAATCAATTAATTAGGTACAAACGTTTGGAAGCTGTGTGCAAGCATACATTTTGGCAATTCTTTTTTATTAATATTTATAACAAGTGTTTATATTTTTTGTTTCATTTCCCATATCATCTTCGTCACGATCAAATCTCAGTTATTGAAACTAAAGCAAAGCATGTGACCGACTCTGGGGAAATCTGACGACTGACTTGGAATCCGAAATAAATTCGATTAACTTCTGAGAATCAGTTTACTTTGTATAATAAACATTTTTTCGTTCAAATATGTGGATGCCAAACTGAGGAAATGCCTTCATGAAAGTATACTCATGATACTTGTGTTGTATCGGGTTGAGAGGTCAGTGTCAATCACTCGCGTATTAGTCAAATCTAAATAGATAAAGAAGGAAAGCCAACTCTGAACTTCAACACTGCTAACATGATGCCGAATTGTACTTACCTTCTTCCTACAGTCCCGGGTCCTTTAAGCGAGGCCTGAAAAAGCATCTGATGAAGCAAGGCAAGCTGAGTGCCACCATTGTAACCCTTTATGTGTTTGTAATGCTGACCCACTTTCCTGAGACTTTGCCTTGAGCTTACCATCAGGCGGGGTGAAGTCAAATTGACGAGTCCAAAATAAAAAAAATAAAAAATACTTATACTTCTGCAAGTTGTGCATCAGATTCTTGGAAGAATATTAAGTGTTTTCTTACCTCAGTGAGTGGTGCCGTGCGATCGATAAGTCGCTACAATAAACTCAAGATCCTATAACGTGAGTCTTTGCAATCAGCTTACTATCAGGCGAAGTGACGTCAAATTGTCGAATCCAACATAAAAAATACAAGTACTTCATTTACTGTGAGAATGAGATGATACAAGGGCTCAATTAGGTCGCTTTAATGTAAATTGAACTTCCTCCTACGAGCATAACAGTTCAGAAGCGACCGATATTTTAATACTGGAACGACTTTTTGTACACATCAGAAGTGCCGTTACTAATTCGCCACTTCTTGCTTTGCCAACTTCAAAGTCGTTGGCAGCAGGAACTTTAATAATTAAGTTAGTCAAGATGACCTCAAGAAGTCGTACCTAATCTGATTTACAAATTCAATCTCTGGATGGCCTCCTTAAACTTGCGCTCTTTTTTCAGCTAATGTTTACAAAAGTTTTTGTATATTAGAATTTGATATTATTCCTTATTTGAATTAAACTATTAGGCACGTAGTTTAGGTTTAAAAATAAATTTGTTTTCCTTTTTTGCGTATAATATACCTCTTCATATAATCACGATTGACTATATTAACAATGAAAATTTCATAAAACAGGCAAACATATTGAACCTGAGCGAAAAGACCAAAACCTTTCGCTCCGAAACGATTAATAATTAGACGGTTTAAAAAGTTCAATCCTTCAATTTAGTGTGTAGTGGGTGGATATACATTAATGTCCTACGCTAAAAGCGTCTTAAAGACCCATTTACCATTACATAAAAAATAATAAAGTTATTTTTCAAAAAATTCCAATTTCAATTAAGAGAATTTTTCTCGACCTCATTAGTTTAGGATTTGAATTGAACATATTTTTCCTTTAATGTTACCTCTGATCTTTTTTAACGTGTACCTCGAACTATGAAAATAACTTCAAATCGTACATTAATAGTGACAATTATAATGATACATTTTCACAGATTCTTTGCCACCACTTCTAAGAAGTTATAAAAGATACAGGTAATATTTTGTCAACTCACACAATCGTTATTATTATATTTTCACAGAAAGGTACCGACTGACGTAAGGTGTATATATGTTGTATATGTTTTATATAATAAATATGTTTTATATTATAATTATACATAGGTAGGATCTCCTTAGGTTATAAAAATCCTTTTAGATTTCAATTTATAGGACGAAAATATGTTGTTTAAACAGAACTGTCTAGTTATTTTTCAGCCTGCCTAATATTATGTACTATTCTGCCACCTATTTAGTAGGTGACAGAACATTTAAAAGTGCTAGTAAGTGGCTTATAGCCTTAAATATTAATTGATACTTAAAATTAAGGTGCTTAGTTACGAGTACGTACTGCGTAGCTCTGGGAATAATTTAGCTTTGAACACCAAGTTCTTAAAATATTCAAAACTTTCAGTCCATCTTTAATTGATTTTTTGTCTTGTGTTTGAATTAAAATCCTTGTCTATCAAAAGTTCTTGCAAGTCATTTAAACTGTGCATGTTCTGAATATAGTGGATATATTAACAGTCGATGTTCAAATTACCTTGAAGGGTGATTCAATATGATTAAATTTAGAATTTGCCCATAAGACCGTGAAAACAAAGAGAGGACTGAGTTCACACTAGCGAAACCGTTCAGTACATTGGACACAGACAGTTCAACCGTCTCTACTAGACTAGTGACTAGTCTCTGTCTCTACTATCACATAATTGTAGAGTGGCCATTGAAGATATTAAAAAGACAATGTTATATTATCGCTAGATGACGCTATCCGTGGCGTGGTGGTAGTGCACGCGCAACAGCAACAGCTAATTATTGAATTAAAAACCAATGTTTCTGTGTATTTATCAAAACTGCACTAAAACTCACCCACGGTTTATCAATTCCAACGTTAGCAATAGCGAAATATTACTAATTATCATAGAAAGGAATGCCAAACTTCAAAAGCAAGTAAAAAAACTTCTTACTCGAGGAGAGATGTAGAGAAGTATGTGCAATATTCGAGCAAGAGCGAAGAACAAACCTCGAAACATGTTTCGCCACGAGGCATCTTCAGAAGTGCTATTATTAAACCGATTGTTAAACCGTGGATAAGTGGTAGGTACTCCTCCATCACCAAATAAAATTTCTTGCAATGGATTTCCCTTCCTACTTCAATATTTCATGTGCTTAAACTGTTAAAGTATGTCTCAAATGTTATCAATGCCTAGGATAATTTGATCAAAAATGATTCTGTAAATTTCTAATTATTCATAATAATATAATGAGATCTATTGTTGTCATAAATAAATATGATCAAATTATTCTCGAAGTTCACGGTCGGTATAAATGTGGCATAATAAATTTACCCAAAAAATAGTTATTGTCATTCTTTACAAAAAATATGATAATAGGTATTTTGTAACTTTTAAACTATCGCGGCGTTTACTCATAGTGTTTATAAGTTTCGGGACTTCACGCGATATATTTTTGAACACTTACTTTTGTCGACGTTTCGGGTGCGTTGCAGCACCCGTGGACACGTATTTTGTTTTTATTCGTTTATAATTTGAATACCTATAGTCAAAATCCTTGAAAACAAGATTTAGATCCCTTGTGTTTTCATTGTGATAGACTCTGCTGATAGCTCATCGTTTTTATCACCAGCAAAGAAACTTCCAAAGCTTTCTTAATTCTTGTAAAATAATACATTTCATGGTCCATAGAAAACACAACGTAATATTGTAAATTGCCTTTCATACATAATATGCGAGACCTGATTGATATTACTAAACCATAATAGAAGGCCTACTCTACTTAATATCTATAGATTCCGATAGCAACATCAACCAAATATTATTCCTTACATAGCATAATAGAATCAGTAATATCTATAAATTGTCGATACCAATGCGAAAATGTTGTCGGAACACGCGAACCGACGGCGGATTTGTGCGGTCAACAAAATTGAGTATAGTAAGTTGAATATCCAATCCCATGTTAGAATGAGGACACATGAGGCTGAGCGGAACGAAACGAAAAGTTAGAGAAATGTTTACGAAAATCGTAACATTTGCAATCACATAGTTGTATCATTCTACTAACGATTTACATTAACTTAAAAGCTTGAATAATTAGGAAAAAGTTGCATGCCAAGAAGTCAAGAATGAAGTCGAGTATGAAGTCAAAAAGAAGTCAAGCATGTCAAGAAAGTTATTTAAGTATAAGTGAAGTACACCAAAGGAGACGTACAATTGTGTTATCAATAATTTACAAGGTATTTAAAACTTTAAGTTCTTACAATAAGTATACCTAAATCGCGATAGAAACACTCGCATCACACATTGCTTCCAATCATAATCTTTGATTGTCCATCACCGTAGGAGGATGGAGTGCATCCTATACTTACGGCCGCCCTATCCTAAACTTCACATATGGAGTTCATATTAAGGTTCACAACCAATGCTTTTACCTATACTTTCGCAGTTTAGTATCAATTTTCAAAAATACATATCAACCCATTTTAGATATACACAATTTCAGAATTTTATACGATTTCCTCATTGCATTGGAACGGATGTGAGCGCGATTGATGTGATTTTTGAACGAAATTCCATAGATACCTGTTGCAATCTGTTAATCTGGGCATAGAGCCGCAAGCTTACGAGCCTGCACGACCCTCTACCAACTTCCGGTGATAATGATGAATGTTTGTATTTGTGATTTATTTCACTCCCTCTGTGTACTAAAACGATTTTTCTGGTTACATAAATAACACAATCATGAATCAAAATTCATCTAATCGTTAAAGTTATAAATCTGAAAATATAATTGCGTCGATCCACAATTAAGTTTCTTAGCGTAATCACCTGAGCGGCTAGACATTGATTAACACAACAACAATAACTATTATATTGATAGATGGAGCCCCAACGTGCGTACATTATAATAATCAGTAGGGTGGGTGTCAAGGTCATGACTTGCTTGAAAGCTTGTATTGTGATAAGCACTCACACCTTTTAATACCCTTTCTGGCAGTAGTATCACGGTTTTCCCTACCACGAACTAGCTCAACAGGGGATATTCTACCCTCTGAGTAAATATTCACATTGCATAGCATTATGATTTCTTCGTACGGTAGGTTCGTAAGATTGTCGAAAGCCTATTTAATATTTCACTCCATTTTACTCCCAATGCCACCTTATTGTATATGACAGTGAATTTCAATAGGATATCAAAATAAGAACTGTCGAAAACTTAACCAACTGAAATCTGACGGTTAATATGTCCTAAGTAGATTAAAAAAATGCACTTTGGAGGGGCTTGCTCGTCGTCATTCATTAGATCGGCCACCAGGTTTGGTTTGGGTCCTAAAGAGCAGTGGACTGCGATTGGCTAATTGATCGATTGAAAAGCTATCAATCGATCAATTAGCCAATCGCAGTCCACTGCTGTACTTTTTCCAATGTTGGGAGGCTTTGATCCACTGTTTCTACGCGGGCCAGACGGGTTACTACAGGGTTTTATTTCGAGATTTCTTTTTCTCGCAAAGATATCGTCTGCATATGTTTCCGTTAGTAACCTCTTACGGCACCCTTTGGATGAGATAGGGCGGTGATTTTCTTTTTCCGTCTTAAGAAACGTATTTAAATATATATAATGTTCATAGCATACAAGAAATTGCTCTGTAATATTGTATTTATGGGCTACTTGTCTTGAATATGGGTATACCAAATGTCACGAAATTCAGTACTAATATTGAACAATCTCGGCTCAATATTTTTTCTCACGTCCATCGTAAATATCAAGCTAATACAAACATGACTTTTGCAAATCAAAGGCACGTGTCTTGGAATAATGTTACTGCTTTCAGTTGTGCCTATATTGGCGTATGAGGAAGATTTTCGGGAGGCTTGTGTTGACTAGGTAGATTATCCAAAATCTGTTAGAAACTGTTGGAATTTAGAATACTTTTTACTAATATCATAAATATGAACTTCGTAAAGGCGTTTGTCAATCATGCTCAAAAAGCTGAGCGAATCTGGGTAAATTTTGGTATAAGAATAGATTGCCTGTTATTCGGGTACGGGACCATTACTGAAACCACCAAGCTGGAGCCGCTAGTTCAGAATATACATTTTTTTTTAACAAATCCAAGTTGTACTAGCAAGATCTGTAATCTCTGTTTGTACACAGTATCAGACAAGTGTTAAAAAGTAGGTATAATTCATGAAATTGTGTTAAACATTATCGATACGCTATCGGTGTTTGGGTGACTTGTACGTTTGATCGCTGCATCCACATCGATTTTGTGACTATCGAAACTAAATCGAGATTTCGTGAGTATCGACATACGATTTATCGACTTACGATTGACTCTATAATGCGCATCCAGCGCACTATACAATTAATCGTACAGAAAAATCTTTCATTCTATATTCTGAGGTCGTTGCAAAGTGCCAGAAAAACGACGTGGCCACCATTATGTGGTTTGATGGGTCCGAAGCCGCGTTCGAACATGGTATCCGGCTTATGAAAGGGACTAAATTACTGGAACCCGATGCTGAACGTAGCATGAGTACTCTGCACAGGAAATGTTAAAAGTAAAAGCTGTATTCGTTAAAGTTAGTTGAATCACGGTGCAGTAAAAGTTCAGTCCATTTTTAAATATGAACAAGTTGCTGGTGTTGTATTTAAAGTGTATTATTTGACAAAAGAAGAAGCTATACTACACTGTCTTAGTATATAGGGTGGGTAATAGGGTGGTATAAAGTATGGGGCACCAACAGTGTACTCGGGAAGTGTTTGCGGAGAGGATGAATGTACATTCATTAAGCAACACGTGGGTAGACGAATCTATCAATTGCTCGACACACCTGCGATATTATTGTTAGCTACGTACTTGATAAATTATATATTTCCAACATAGGTCCTTTCTTTCCATGCGCAAAATCCTGACCATTTCCTGACGCTGTACTTGGACATACTGGGATCTGCACTTTAATTTTGAAGCCGGTTGAGAAAATCCAACTTATAGAATACTGCAACGTAATATTTACATAGTGTTCGTGTTAAGGAAAAAGGTTGACAACGCATGAAGGGTGAATATGATTGGATGTAGGGATATTAGCTATGTCATTTTTGTTACTTTCCATGTATGTAATTTTTTTATTTCTTTGACTTTGTGTAAAATTGTGGTTGAAAATAGTACTAAACGTTAGCTTAGCATATGCTGAACCAGGTCCTTACAGTATACCTGCCAAATATCATGTCTGGCCATGATGAATGGTACTTAAAGTTTTATTTTGATGTGGGCACATTAATATGACTTCACCTTACATGATGGTAAGCTTAAGGTGCAGTCTCAAGAATTTAGGTCTACTACACTCATTTATGAGATAATTTCTTATCAATTTATATGTCTATCTATAGAGTATCTCAAGATGCACACTAAGGGAACAAGCACACTGCGCGATCACTGTGCCCTATGGACGCTTCTAACATCTAGAGTGGACCTTCTCTATTGGATCCCTAGAATTCCTATGAAATCAAACCCAACATATATGTACGCTATATACGCTAATGTTATGCCGCGTCTACATTTCCGTAACATTTTGCTGTGACCGTTTCAGAAATGTGTGTTCGTCGCGTATTCAGCTGCGTGATAGCTGCGTTTAAATGAAACCATCGATCGACTGGTGGCCCTATCAGCACAACTCTGTGCCCATGTGCTATAAGTTGTTACGTCCATACTCAATGTTTTGTCTTGTTGTCACGCTGTCTGCTCCGCTGTTCATGTCACAGATCTAGACGCACCTTTACATATCAGTATGTACGCTATGTACTACCTACTGGTTATGGTATAAGAAATCCTAAAATCACTACATAGTATAAAATAAAGTCGCGTTCTCTGTCCCTATTTTTCTTGTCCCTTTGTATGCTTAAATCTCTAGAACTACGCAACGGATTTTAATAGATAGAATGGTTAAAAAGAAAGGTTTATATGTATATAACATCACGCTACGACCAATAGGTGCGGCGCAGGAATGAAAAATGTTGCAAAAACGGGGTGACGCAGACGAAGTTGCGCGTCTCAGCTAGTATATGATAATTTAAACAACCTTATATACTCTAGCCGTAATCCCCATAAACTGATAGAGGTGAATCAACACCCGTCTATTGTCTTTTTTCATGTACAGTCACCTGCAGTAATATGCATACGTTTTAGATCTTTTTCACATTTAACTTGTCGAATTTTACCGTTTTATGTCAGAATGTTGACTTTTCATTTATTATTGTGACAAGGTTCCAAAGTGTATACATATTTTTGCAGCTGACTGTACTGTTTATAAGTATACGGATGGTAAACAGAGCTATCTCTTAATCACCCAGGATAATGAATGGGGTAGTTCTTGTATTGTACTTGGCCGGAAACCACTCGACATTGCAGCAAAATGTTAGCAGCAAATGCTGTAGACCGCGTGAAAACCTTTTTTTTGCGAAATATTGCAATTTAAAAAAATATAATTATTATTCCGGTCAGCTATCTGCTGGATGAATTAAAAATTATTTGGTTAAGCTGTCTATCTGTGAAAACGTAACAGATAGGTTTATACGTCTGATCTATTTATCGTTTTCTTAAATTTTGAATTGCATACTACCCTCTTTTTATTGCTATTCATCTAAAAGTTGCATTTAGCAATAAAGCAATAAAATATAAGTAAAAAGATGTAATATCAGCATACCACTAAACTGTTATGGCGTACAATAAATAACATTTTATCTGCATTCAAAAAAAAAGAATACCTAACCATCAAAATAATACAAAATAATTCTTCATATAAATAAAATTCCTAAAGCTCAAATACCAATTTAAAGTTTATCTACAAAAGAACATTAGGTACCTAACACGTCCTTTCTCCAACGAAACCCTCTCACAATAAAACGAATCGCTGAAACACTGCCGTAATGATGCGTCAGTTTATTTTTTCATTTAAAGAAAAGGCATCTTGTTATGGTCACGACCTACATCCGCACTAAATGGAGCAGAACACCACTTTATACTACGTGTATACCTATTAAGCACAGCTCACGTCCCCTGCGTGAATCGCCGATGCGCTCTACTCGAAGACTATTGAATTAACTACGTACGGTACTAAGATACCTTTCTTGTAATACGTTTACATAATTATAGCTAATACAAACCTAAAAGTGTTTATACTTGTATTGTTACGAGTATTTATAATACTATATAGGTATATGTAATAGGTACGTGGATTTATCAATAGTATTTGAAAACGTGCTATAGTAAATGTTGTGTACAGTCATGTGCATAAGTTCAGCCTTCAACAACGCATAAATGCAAATCCGGGAGTGCCTTGACCTTTATCGAAAAAGCACTCAGTTGAAAAATACAACTAAAGCACCACAAATACATCAGCTTTGATATCAACACCGCTAATCAAACTCAATTTATCTGATATCGGCCGAACAAAAACTTCTCTTGAAAACGTAGGTTAAGCCTACGTTAAGTTATGTATACCTTGCATTATAACCTCCGAATTTTATTTTTATCAATGTAACCTAATCAAAAACTTATAAAAATGAACTGGTATGGTGGAATCCTTTGACAATACCACCGTAAGTATATGAACACATCGAATAGGCGTCCGTAACGACCACAAACGCTGCGTAAGTATTGTATATCTTAACACAAAGCAGGTTAACACCTCCATGGATAGTTGGAACACAACACTATGTACCTGTGACGCTGAGCAAGGACATGATGGGACGAACGCCCGTCTGGCCTGGCTGGCCCGTCGACCCGAGGCGGTCGGCGGGGCCGGTGCCTCACCGGCCGCCGCGGGGCGCCATTACTCGCACACGCGCGCCCGGCTTAACGCGCGGCCGGCGACCGACTGACGCCCGGCTATCCACTGTACTCACTAGCAAGTACTAGTCCTCGTGACACATGCGCAGTGGACACGTTCTGACATCACCGGCACCCGGATTGTTTTCGCCCGGCGAGGTAAATACCCTCACATCGATCGAGCCCGGTTAAAGTTTATGCAATTATTGCACTGGCCTAGTCCTTTAAGATGCAGTTTTAATGAACGGGACCGAACTCTAAATCTATTTTGGTTTCCGATATTGATAATGGGTTCTTAATTAAAAAGGTTAGGTGATATAACATTTACTTGCACCTATATACTATAAGCCTATGTGGTGAGTGGCGTAGCAATAAACGTACCAAGTGCGTCCGTAGGTTCGATTCTCGGGTGGGTAAAGTGGTATTGATTGTTTTAATGAAAATCGCAATAATAATCATTTGGCTGTAATAAGCTCACTATGTATCATCACTACATAGTATAAAATAAAGTCGTGTTTTCTGTCCCTATTTTTCTTGTCCCTTTGTATGCTTAAATCTTCAAAACTTTGCAACGGATTTTGATGCGGTTTGTTTTATAGAATGGTTAAAGAGGAGGGTTTATATGTATATAACATCATGCTAAAACAAACAGGTGCGGAGCAGGAATGAAAAATGTTGCAAAAACAGGGTGACGCAGACGAAGTTGAGCGGGTCAGCTAGTAGTAAATAAGTTAAAAGACATACTTACCTGAAAGCTACTTCTAATCTAACCTTCTATGTAGACCACGTCAATATAACCTCTCACCTCGCTTGATGGTGAGCTCGCTTAAGTTGAAATTTCAGGAATTAGAACTCCATTCATTATAGATTCAATACAATTACAGCCATCGCCACTACGGCGTTAGTGAACGCGTGGTAGTGCTATGTAAGAGGTGCGGGTTCGATTCTCGATTGTGTGTGAGTTAAAAAAACATTGCAGTATATGACCCCAGAAAGATTATGAAATCATTTCGGTTGCGTTTAATATGCTTTAAGAACTGTCAGCGACTTGAAGTGGACTTATAACGAGTTTTATTTATTTTAGTAATTATATCTGGTAATTCATGAAGTCGAAACTTCATTACTTCAAAGCATGCGATGAGCTTAGCCCTGAATTACTCAGACCACTTAAAGGTCACCAAAACCTAATATAACTTTTACAGGTTATGTAATGTTTATTAATACTAACTATTGTCCTTGGTTACACTTGCGTTAAATTCTGATTTTCTTCCCACAACCTATGGGGACATTTTCTAGGAATAAAAATCCATAGTTCTCGGCAGAGTGGAATTTAGAACTCGGTGTTGTACAAAGTGACTAAAGGATGGGGCTGATTACCATCAGACCAGACCAGACTCAGTCTCATATGCATGGCTCGAGTTAACAAAAATGCCTGTAATACGACAAAAATCTCACCCCATATTATGTACTAAGGGATATTCGGGTTAAAAGGCGTGATTATATATTTAAGGGTTGTATTTGTTACTGGCGTAAAAGGGTTTAAGTGTTATTCCAGACAAAATTCTATACCTGTACCTCAATTACCGAGTACCCTGTTTCAAGTACCGAGTTAGTTAGAAATAAAAAAGTAATCTCCCTGTAAAAATCTCGGCAAACTCGCAAAGACAATCATTTATTTCCTCGGGAGGGTGGACTTTTCTCGAAGAAGACGGTTCAATTCTATTTGAATTATTTATGCTAGGGCCGGTCTTTGGAATGTGAGAAAGCTGTATAATTATTTTCAGTGTTATATATTACTATGGTAGCAAATAAATATATGTCTCATTAGATGGTAAGTGGTTATAAATTAATGTATACTTACAAACTAGATACGTTATCGTTACGCTTTTCTATCTTATAGAAGATAGTTAGAGAAGAAAAAAACAATAAAATAAGGTTCCCTGGTATTCTGATAAATTTTAAAAAACTCCAGTAATATTACTTAACCACTAAGTATTTACTAATGAGAACATAACAATGAAAAAACTGAAAAAAAATTATTGATAACTCCAAGAAATAAATACCTACCAAGCAATACATTTTTAAATACACATTTATAGTACTTTTGCGTTCGAGTCAACCATCCGTACCAAAAAGCATGACTCGTCATATTAATTTTGATGTACTTACTCCTAAGCGATAACAGTCAAGGCAAAAATATATTTCGTAGCAAGTGCTACAAGCTACAACATTCATTTAAATTTACTACGAAAAGTTTAAATCGACATTATTTTACGTAGCAATTCGTAGCACGTTCGTAGCAAATTGTGTAATATTACGTGGTAGAAGCCTGTGGTGGAAGACAACAACCGCAAATAAAGTATGAGAGCTTACAAGCTAAACCAACGATAACTCGGCACTCGCAATGATGTTGAACCAGCAATGTTAAGGCGGGAATGTGCAAACGGGAGACTTTTGTCCGTGGAAGACAAAAGTCCGCTTTGTATAGGGAGAACTTGCTACGGACTCAATACACACTGAGTACTTTAACGCTGTATTGTTATTAGCAGAAAGTGTGAAAAGAAAAGTCGTTTTAAAGAAGAATACTGAGCTTAGTCTTTTTTAGTAAAGACTGAGTTGTTCAAGGGATTTTTGAAATAAGTACTTTTAATCCGTCGTGTGCGTTATTCAATATAATATGTTATAGGTATGTTTTTAGAACGAATGTAACACGTCTGCGCAGGGCATAAGGCGCAGCCAGTTTCATTCTGCTGCGAAGTGCTACGAATTGCCTTATAATAATGTATAATGTTTGCTACGTACCGCGTAGTGCCGTACTACGGTCGTCGTACTGCTGTGCTCGTAGCTGGTAGCCCTTAGAACTATAACATTGCAAAAAAATCAATACTCTCGGTAGTCTTTTAAAATGTAATTACATCTTACGATATTTTATTGTACAATTTAATGGATATTTTATTATAAATATTGATGCAATTATGCGTAACATTGTGAAATTAAATG
Organism: Pelosia muscerda; assembly: GCA_963691645.1. Taxonomy (NCBI): domain Eukaryota; kingdom Metazoa; phylum Arthropoda; class Insecta; order Lepidoptera; family Erebidae; genus Pelosia; species Pelosia muscerda. The sequence continues at coordinate 10,301,743 of OY829114.1, read as the reverse complement.
AAACCATTCAGAATTTTATTTTTTAATTTTTACAGACCAAGAAATGATATCGACTGAAGTCTTTTAAATTTAATTTCAACTAAGATATTTGAGGCCTACACTAACTTCCTTAAGTTTCATAGCTTCTATAGCCTTAGCGTCCAAAGCAAACCCTGGAATCCAAAGTTCTCCATCGATTGCCGATCGCATAAAAATACTTTCTCAAAATTGTAAACTCAATTAACTAAAAAAATTCATCATATTAAAAAAAGGTCTTTTAAAAGCATTCTAACTTCAAATCCGGTAAAGGAAACCACTTGTTTATGGCACTGTCCGATGTCCAATGCCGTGGCGATTGTTTATTTGCGACAACCATTCGTTACACAAATAATCTTTGTCAATGAGTTGTGCCATCATTACGTAAGGCGCACGTGGCGTCCGTCGCGTCACTCGGCCGTTTCCGACCTTCCCCGAGAACGACCGAGTCCGAATTCAAATATCGATTAGAACGAGCCCGCGAACTCGCGACAACGTTGTGACGTCACCTAGCCCTAGACAACACAACGACTTAATTACAACCTACATTTATTGAAAAAACAACTTTATGCATGTACGTTCTAAGTTTAAATAGCATTTTCCAGTTATGTGTCGGAGTATTTTTGTCTGTGAAGATTTAGCTGTGGCAGTACCAAGCGTACGAGCCTCCTGACCCATATCGAGGACAATACGTAATGCGTATGCACCTGTTTATATACATACTAGTACGATTGCATCACGCTCAACATGTGCCTTCTAAAGGGGACCAAATGTATTAAAGATTTTACTATTTCATATGCCAGACTTACGACGCGAACATAATTTTATGTCAGTAGATTTTTACCTTGCACTATACGGTTTGTCTATCTATAGGTAGTACAATAATATTGCTTTCAATGAACAAGGCTACATTATTATAGAGTAAATTTGCAACCAATTTTGATGATTGCATACTTATACAGGGTAGGCAAAGGTTTTCGCCAGTTTATGTTTAGATCCCAATAGGCGAGCCTATTGCCATTGACCGGGCACATATAAACCTGGAATAAATACACACATAACTTCAAAAAGTATTAAAAAGTCATTGGTGTGTGCCATGGTAAAACCTAGGATCGAACCCGAGACCTCGCCCCAGCAGTCCATTACCCATACCACTAGGCTACCGCGGCTTTTTTTACTAAATTAGCTAAATTACATTATCAACATTACATTCTACTCCACACTATCAACTCATCATTTATTTATTTTTTAGATGAAGCAATAAAATTTTGCTCACATATATACTTTCGCGTTGCATGTTGCATACGAATCAATATGGTAAATACAATAATTTAAATTTTGATTAGCTTGACGTTTTTATTTACCATAGGTATACCTAATTGCGTTAATACCTGGGTTTCGTTAACCATAATATAAAATTTTGCTGTTCCCAATACTTTTATCTGTATATACCTACACAAATGACATTGCGTGCCCCCTAAAATACAACTACAAAACCCTGATCAACTACCTGTTCTCGTGAGGTGTGGATACAAGTAAAAGGCTATAAATAAATAAAGTTCTATGTTTCGTAGGAATAATTTAATAATCTAATTGATGCTAATTTAATTTATCTACGAAAATTCATTTAAAACTCTGAAAAGGACATGGGTCAGAACGTACCCAGTTTGTAGCAAGTTGAAATTGGTACCATTCGAAAGGTCTTTGAAAACGTAGATATTTTTTGTATTGGAGCAACTTTGTAACTTATGTAGGAAAAAAGATATTTGATGTTGAAAATACCGAAAATCCTTAGTAAAATCGACCCACGCACGTTCAATTTTTTTTTGATTTTATCGATTAGGTGGGTAGTTTGAACTATTTTGTGCTAGCGTCGGTGTGTCGTCAGTAGTTAGTACCTGATAGGAACTGATTTTGAGCGCTCGCGCATATCTTAGTTTATTTTATTCTTACTTTTATTTACAACCTCGGCTTTCACAACGGACTTCAGTGTATTACTTAACGATTGGATTATTATTATTACTCATCTGCTTCAAAAAAATGGAAGGTGAACGCGGTATATAATATTGATGGAGATTTGATTGATTTGATTTGATTTGCCGAGCATTGGCGAGGTGGAGATGGTATATATAATATTGAGGTATCTTCGAGCCGTAGCCCTAGAATGTCGCAGCATGGGCTAGTAACCGAAAACTGCTCGTTCATTAGAGGCCGCATATTATCGAGGCACGTGTCAAATAAAATATATTACACATATATTTCAATCAAGGTTAATGTCCAGGGCAGAGAAGCCATCGAAGCCTATTATTGCTCCTGCATGACGGGTATGAGAACTCTAGGTGCTTGTGCCCATACTATTAGCATAATATGGTACTTAGGTGTTGGCAGGCACCTAGATAACTTCGTAGGTCCGGCAAGTGCCTGGGATGATTATAATCATTGAAAGTAACAATACAATTTAATAAAACTGTGCTATTTAAGATTGATAGTTCTTATTTAATATTTTTTCTGTACCAAAAACCAACGATAGGTAGCTATATCGCTCTCTTAAGACAGAAAAAATGACTGGTTACCTATTTATTTAGTCCAAAAAGCAGAAAAAGTGCGATTATTGGCAATTAAAAATGTTACAAAGAAGTTATCATAACTTCGGTCTTTCATTCATTCATTCATTCGTTCACTTATTTTCGAGTTACTCAATTAGGCCTCTTCTAAATTACACCTAGTCTAAAATGCTACAAAGTGGGTACGGGTTCCATACAAAATTACCCATTGTTCTTTGTACGATTCCTTATTGTTTCATGAACTTGATCGCCATATAGTTTACTTGTAAAAGAGGTGGAGGGCTTAGACAAGCTATGGGAGTAGATATCATAATTAAGTAACTACGAAACATAGATAGAATTGCCAGGCGCCCGGATAAAACCGAACATTGTTGTCTTTTGATCGCTTGTCTAGCCAAAACCTACAGAATACGAACTGTCCGGTCTTTGTTAGGCTTTTTACATTTCACAAGCGCAAGCAGGTAGGTACCTTTTCCATTACAAGGACACCGTACTACCCACACAGGACGGGGAAGGTTTCTATGGGGACTTCCACTTCCACGGGAAAATAAAGAAATATAGAAAAAAAACAGTTGTCCGGCTTCTATACTCATTTGTCTGGCCAAACTGGCTGGTCTATCCGGCATTTAGGTATGGGGACCTGACAACCCTACATATATGTATGAAACAAAATAACAACACATTTATATTTGATAATTTTTATTGAATTTTAAAAATGTCTTTTATACAATATCTAGCACATTGGCAAGTACCAGGGTTACAATGTTTGGTAAACATATCGTATAGATTATTATTAGACGGGAGGGGACGCAGTAAGCCTTCCTAAAGAGCGAAACCTAAGCGCCTCTACTCACGAAGAGGGCCCCTCTTCGTGAGTAGAGGCGCTGCCGTGAAGCAAATTACACCATCATGGTAACTCAAAAATGCAGTCGATTCGACAGAAGAAGAAAGCATAATTTTATAATAATTTAGAACAGAAGTAGGATGTACAATTTTAAACTTAATACAGTAGTAGTTAAATAAGATTGTTTAATATTAAACAAATCATTTTGTGACAATATAACAAAAAAGACACCCTGTTTAGAACAAAATTTTTTTGGGACAAGGGGGATTTTTAGCTAACCGATAGTGTTAATCACAAGGATTTCATCTCCACGTCAATCCAAAAATTACACCCTGTATAAATGATTTAATGAATGTAAGCACGTGTCTGTATATCATCTGTATATTCAAAGCACGCCGTTTTGTAACATCATTTGTATGACTACTAAGTCCACCTGGAAGAACTGAGAAAATGAGTGGTCAGATTGTAGGTACCTACAGAATCATTTCGCGATAATTTTTTTTTTATTTTACAGCAAAACTACATAGTCATATTCTGGACACTGAGTTCATCCACTGTCTAAAAATACTCCAGTAACTGTACAGCCTGTTCATTCTTAGTCCGTTGTACATTAGGCAACTAGAAAAAACTTGAGTTTGGTCAACTTGAATTTCGACAAATTCTCTGAATCCACCATCTTGGTTTTGATAGCTGCTGATTGGTTGTTAAGACGTCAAACTCAAGTTTCGTTTTAGTTGCATTATGTAAGAATGTGCTTACACTGCTTACTCGTAAGCATTTTAAACCATAATTGGGTACTCTAGAAATTATAGGGTTGCATTTCAATTTACAATCTCATAAGTCTAATTTCGCAAAGTCGTCTAATCTAATGATTATATTTCTTCTGACACTTTGTCACCACAATTTAAAAAACTTTGACAATCTGTCAAATTTGACCAAATTATATTGCCAACTTCTGGTTTAGTCCACTATATCGACTCTTGAAGGTCCAAAACAGATACTTAGTGGAGCTGTGGTTACTGACGGCATGGCCGGTACGGCAAAGGTCTTTTAGGTATTATATAAACTTTTAAAACATAAGAATAAAATTGAAATTTCAATTATCATCTCTGGCACACAAAATCAAAGCTGCTACACATACGTAGGTATACCATTATAATTCATATTTTCTTGTTATGATTTTAAGGTCTGTTATTATTCATCACATTAAGAGGAGGAGCTATTCTCCTTCCTTGCCCCTCTTCTCCCCTCCTATGCCACTTCGCTGTCCGAAACAATATTGGCTAAGTGGTGCACCCTGGTCTGCACCCTCAATTCATAATATATATAATAAATAGATGCGATAAAATATATCATTTTAATGAAATAATGCTTATATACACTTACAAAGTAATACAATAAATAGATCTTCATGACATTTTATATTTTATTATATTAATGAATAATCATATTATTGCTCATTAGTCGACACTTTTGTTTATAATTTTATTTGACACGTAACTACGTCCTAAATTGTATAGAAAACGCGTACAAATTGTACCAAATAGGTATTTATCTAACATACACTGGCATGCATCTCTAGCGAGTTAATAGCAAATGACTACTGCGCTACATTTTCTAATTCTGCAAAGCTAGTATGTAATACTTTATTAAATAATTTAAACACACCTTTATTAAGTTTATTGGTAACCTCTGCGGTATGGTGGTTTGATTCCCGCTTAGTGCATAAATATGAATATTTGCCTTGGTCTGGTCATGCCTTGGAGAGCACGTTGAGCCATCGTTCCCGATTGCCATACGAACATCTAATGCAAACGTTACTAGTAGTTCGAGCGCTATAAGTCCATCCAGTCCAAATACAGAGTTTTGGTATCACCAATTTTTTTGGTTGTGGAGGTCATTTGGCCGGTCCCAGGTTCAGCTGAATCTTTGTTAGACTTGAAAGCCGATCCCAACCGAGTTGGTAAATAGTAGGTATGCCTTTTAGTTACGAGTAATTTAATAAAGTAAAATCTTTGTAAGTTGAAACTTATTGAAGAAACCATTTTCACAGTTGACAAACGATAAATAAGTAGGTATTAATTTGAAATTTAGACCGGAAAAAGTGAATATTTTGACGAGAATCGAAGCCGCGATCTTTTTCTTACAGGAGGAATGCTTTAACCGCTGAGCCACGAACCCACGTCTGAAGCACACGAAATTCTCCTATACAATCTTTGGAGCGATGAAGCCATCTACCGACAATTGGTTACAATGAAACTCGTAGTATTTGATTTGTACTGATAAAACAATAATACTAGGTAGGGACCGCCATTTCAGGGACAAAACCTGTTATGCTATTCTTTGAACTTCACCCTGGTTTACCATCAGGTGATGTGCAGTCAATTTTATTACTTGAATATACAAAAGGTCATTAGCAGGTAATTTTATCATGATTTCTAAATTTATTGGATAAAAGTGTGTTATTCAGTTTACTAAACTTTAATAACATTTTGTCATATAGATCTTTAGAATTATAAAATGGAGTAATTACTGTTTTACGTTTATAAACATACAAAAGAATAACTCAAAATCAATTATCAACATCAGAGCAAAACAGACATCCATTCTGACTGTCTTTTTAGAGATATTATATTTCTAAGCCTTTTACAAGTAAAGAGAAAAGGCTCTGATATCGAGAATTTAAATCTACTACATATCTCAAATGACATTGTTGAGACCTTCAACAAATTTCAAATACTTTTCATGTCTGTCTGCATAATTGTCGGAATCATTCCGTCTCTCTTCAATAATTTTCTTCTCGTGATTGAGTAACACATTAAATAATAAACTCGAATATATTCTATTACTATCATACCTTACAATCTTAGCTTGCTTTTGTCTTACATCATCTCTGTTACATTTCTTACATAAATTTTTCACTAGAGCGTTATTCTGCCGAACCAAATCAAAGTGATCATATATTACAGCTATTACCTCATGTACTATAAAACGTCTGTGATACCACAACGTCTCATGATACTTGTAAAACCTCAACAACTCATCATTTAATACTAATTCATGGAATAAGATCACTAATTTTCTAAATTCAAGGGCATTATTTTGCATACAATTACAATTTTTTGGGGCATACCCTAGAATCAAGTTGATTATATTATCATCCGTATACGTAACCAGTTTTTCTTCTGACGGCTGCCCCATCACATCATCAGGGAAGTTTTTTGCTAACACTCTAATGAAGTTCTTTCTGAGATTTACATCAACGGTACCTTCAAACGATCTCCAACTGTCTTCATTGATAGTTAAAATATTTTTTATACAGAACTGACGATAATGGAAGCAACTGAAGTCTGAAACGTGCTTCGATGACCATCGTTCAGAAAAGCCATATTCTTTAATGTATAGAAAATTTATATCAAATTGTTTCCTCATACTCTTAAGAGTTTTTAGCAGCCACATTCGATGATTCCAACTGTGGTAGTTATTTGGTGTCTTGTCTGATGCTAACTCGCAGATATGCAAATCATCATTAATTAGATTTTCTATGTAATTGCTATGAACAGTCTCATCTGAAATTTAAAATGAATTATGTATTGATTGTTCTTATTTATTGAGTGAAATATTTTAACACATAATTAATTGTTAATTAAGTTTTAAGTGCTATAAGAATATCGTCTAATCTTTACCTAATGGTTGAATGGTCATTAATTTAATTACAGATATTGTTATTAGATGAGGGAAGTCCAAAGCAAATTGAATGCCGTAGGAAAACAAATCCCTGGCTCTAAGGCAAAAGCTTCAGTTGCACCGGGTTCACCGCAAAGATGAGGATGATGATAATAACATTGATTATTATTGATTATTGATGATACATTGAATTTAAAGAGCAATCAAGATAGCAATCATTAAAACCTCATATCACATATTTCAATAGATTTAGATTTATATACATTTATAAATAGAACACCTTAGTGAAACTATCTTTTTTTAATGTGGTAGGTCAATGTCAAGGTACACAAGGACAAGGCCATTAAGATGAGCAAGTTAGTAAAATAATGTCACCTAGACATAATATCAATTATTATATTAGATCAGTGACAAGAAAATGAAGGCAGACCCAAACCTTAGTGATAACCCAATTCCAACAATAAAAGTGAAATAATATATACCTTTTAGTATTGCTTCTAGTAACCATCTTCTGTAACCAAAGGCATCATTACATTTTGGCTTTCTGGATAGTACTAATTTTGTAAACTGTAACTCTGTGGACTTCTCTAGTAACGATTTGAGTACCATTTCTCGCCTTTTGTTCCATAAAGATGTGATATCAGGATTCAATAAAATAGTAACATTCAATAGTCTACTTAACCTCTCAGAGTTCATTGACGACAGTTTAGCGATTCTACGCTTTGGCTTGGTGAAATATTTATCCATTAGTTCAGAATAACAATACATATAAACATGTTTCACACACCAGGACTCCAGACCCAGGCAATTCTCTAAATGTAGGACAGGGGATTTATTTTGAAAATTACAATCCACAGGAACTATGTCGAATGCACATCTGAAAGTTTTACAATTTTAGAACGCATTTTCTTAACAACACACATTAACTAGTTGAAAATTTGCCAAAAAAAAAGTAAATATTTACAACTCAGCGTTTTTCGACATTATGTTATCGACATCTTTCAGTATTTTCTCAACCAAAGCAAACTTATCTTCGTCCATATTTAAATGATATTATATTTCACTATATATTTAAAGTTATGTATAGTTTAGAATATGGGCATATTATGTAGCCGAAATATTTAGGCAAATAAAAATAAAAACAACTGCAAAGTTCAAATCAAACCACGTCCTATTTTATTAAACGTCAATATTGTCAAGTCAATAATAAAGCTGCTTATGTCAAAATTGTCAAAATCAAATGAATCACAGCACAACCTTTGATGTTTTAGAGAGCGGATCAGACGTACCAACAAAACGCTGTGTAGTTATCTACGTTCCATTTTCATTAATTGACGTTTTACTACGTTAGTGCCGTGCGTTCTACTATCGCAGTAGTTTCCAATTTACGTATACATTATGTTTTTAACTCCCAAAGTAGATCAAAATATAAGCAATCAAATGGTCCTTGAATTTTTAGATTATTTACTATTTCAAATGATTTTTATTTTTTTGTGAATCATGCACGTAAACGCAACAAAACACAACTGAGACTGAGATAAATAAGCTATGTCGTCACTCTTTTCAAACGATTTTGAAAGATCGTTTTCCAGCTGGTCTTTTCAATTTTCGAAAACAGATATCTTTAAAACTACATAATATATTTGTTATAAGAAAATTCACTTTAGCAATTCTTTATATTATTATGGATATTTTTTTTTTAAACTATCATCATTCCATCATCCGTCGATAAATCATTTTTTGAAGTACGCCACTAGTATGTTAGTTGTAGTAAAAGTCTATAATAAAATTATGAATGACGGTTATGGGCGCAAAGCATTCATAGATTTTTTGGTTGACCTTGACACACTGTCGTACCTTATAAGTACCATGGGTCCACTGGTCCGTTAGGGCCGCCCAGTACAACAGATAACAATATTGAACTCGGACTATTATTTACCGACTTGAAATAGACTATGTCAAAATCATGGCCATGGTTTGGACATTCAAGGAAAGACCGCGGGTTCAAGTCCCATCGAAGCATTCACTTTTTCCGATGTGAATTGATTTGAGACAGTTAGAATACTAATTGCTTAAATAATAAATAAATATGCTAGGTTAAACAACTCATGCCACCTAGACCCATGGTAAGCATAGCTTAACTAGCTAATGTTATGGGCTCTAGAATGCTGATAAACTTACCTCGTCTCAGCAGTCCATTACCCATACCACTAGGCTACTGCGGTGATAAACTTACTAAGATACATTTTTTACATACATATTTACATAATTTATAAAACACTAATACAAATATCCATATTCATGCACCCAAAATTTGCACTGAGCGGGAATCGGCCCAGTCGCGTTCACTACCGCACGCCACGGAGGTTGTCAATGATATCTATCTGATGAACAGTCCTATCCCTTAGTCGTCTTGTAGCATGATAGCATGTAATATTATTTTAATTGATGTACTGTACCAAAGCCACTGTAACCCATAAATAACCCATTCTTCTGTCGAATCAACGGCATTTTTGGGTTGCCATTGTGTTGCAGGAATTTGTTTCACGGCAGCGGCAGCGCCGCTACTCACGTTAATGTGTATGATATCTAATTATAAAACAACCGACGCATGTATTTACATTTTATAAAATAATTACACTGCATTTTATTAAATGCCCAATATACATATATACAAGAAGTAATTATAGTTTTTTGACATTAATAAACAAAAAATCACAACTTAATAAACCAAACCCTAAATTTTATTTGTCATGACCATTAGTTTCATCACCAAGTATCTGAAAAACATTATTGATAACTGCAGTGATGTCTTTCGCAGGTTTATTATTAATTAACCAAACTGATCCAGGTGCACCGTTCTTGAAGACTTCACCGAGAGCCACGGCTGCAAATTCGGCCCTGAAAACGAAAACTGTTACTTATAAAAGAGTTCTTTAATCCAGGAAATGATTATACGAAATTACTTAAATAAATACTTAGCGGCAAAAAGGAGGAATTTTCCGCAAATATAATTGATCCCTACACGCGAGTTCACTTTAATGTAGATTGCAATATACTTATAATATATTAATTAGTAAAAGTAAAGTAAAGTAAAGTAAAGTAAAGTAAAGTAAAAAAAAAAATAAGTAAAAAAAAAAAAAAGTAAAGTAGTAAAAGTAAAGTAACATCTCGTCTTTTTTCCATTGGAGTAGATAGAGTCAGTATTTCAGCATTTTGCCACGATTCTGACCAAGATACCCTTTCGCCGGTCTGCTTTCTTAATCTGAATACTTAAACGATGATGGTTAGATATAGGTACATTTCCTAATGAACTTGCTTAAAATACGTACTTCTGATATTCCACTGTATTAGTATTAACCACTTCAGCAAAAATCTTTCCAAGTTTTGGATCATACGTCCTATTTTCTAAATTCTGCATTAAAGATGTATCTGTAGCTCCAGGAACTATTGTCAATATTCTGATAGCGGTGTCATCGTAGAAGGAATTCATCTACAACAAGAAGCAAGACAAAATATGAAAGAACTTGATACTTAACTCCTACTGTCTTAACTCTTAACATATGTAGGTGTGTTGTCTTGTCATCCTTTCCGGGTTTTACGGGGACATCGTGCTTTACACACTTAATCAAGGTAATTAATACTGCTCCGCTCCCTTTAGTAGTTGCGTGAGGATGAGTACATAGCCTCTCTAGCCTTACTAGCTAAAAAGACTATCTAATGCAAAATAATAATAATAATAATATGCGCCTCGCATTGTTTCATTGTTGTTGCATTGATGTCACCATTCCTCATGAAGAAAACCTCATGAGAGGCGAAAAAGGTACATACAATAAATACAATATTTAGATCTGGCTCATGAGGTTGTTGACATGTGGAATGTTGATTCGGCAATCATTGTCCCGATAGTCATATCAGCCCATGGGCTGACATAGCCAAGACCTCGACCAACACCTTAAGAGGCTCTCGTTAGGCAGCTGGGTCAAGGGCCTGATGCAAAAGGCGGTACTCCTCGACACGGCACGCATTGTGAGGAAGTTCCTTTCTCTGGAGCCCTAACCACCGGTAGCTTGGTCCCTGTACCCGATACCGGTGGGCTACTATTTTTTATATTTTTAAATATATTTAGATATTTTTTTATGAATGTGTTTAAAATTGTAATCAATATGTATTATAAATAAATTAAGGAAATAATAATATATTTAACGTAAAAATAATGGTTCAAATTGGGTTAACAATTCCTGAGATTTGCGCAATATATAAAGAAGAACTCACCGCTAGACACTGACTGAAATGCAAGACTGCTAATTTAGAAGCATTGTAGACAGGCAGAAAAGGGTATTTATTCAGGCCGGCTGTTGACGATATATTGATGATGGTGCCGCCAGCCCCACCTTTATCTTTCCTCATATGCTTAACACCTTTCAAAGTTAAAGACACTAATCCTTGCTGCAATTAAACAAAACTCTAGTCATTAGCAAAGTCTATTTTCTTCTCTTTGTTATTTTAAGCTCCTCCCATTTTATTGTGCAGGAATCCTTAATAAACTTACGTCGGACTGAATTCCGCCTTCTCGAGTTTCAAATTGATAAGGTGTATGGTGACCCAATAAGATATTTTACACGCACCTCGGCTGTCACTATCCATCTCCGGTTTCGAGATGACACTCTTCAAGCAGTAGTACCCCTAACTCTAAATTACTCCTGATCGGATTTGTGTCAGAAATGCAATGCTCAGAATTGAAACCCGGATTCTTAAGCACTAACCTACTGACGATTTGATATTTTTCACCTTTATAGTAGATTAATATTTACTCACCCAATTAACGTCACATGCGGTTCTCCATAGATTTGGACCATCGCTCATGATGCCAGCATTATTGATGATCACGTCTATCTGTTTGAACTGGGCGACTACAGAGTGAAATGCATTTGTGATATCTTCTTCCTTGCTTACGTCACATTTAATGAACACTACTTTTCCATTATAGAGTTTGTTAAGACGCTCAGCTGTAACTTTCCCAAGTTCTTCAGCAATGTCTAGAATGACTATGACCTAAGAAATTATCATTATAATATCATAATTAGTCTACCTCTTGATGTGACCTGTACTATAAGTCACATCAAGGTCTTCACCTCGGAAAACTTTTGATAAAAATATGTATTATGTACTTGTCGAATTAATAATGCTGTTGAAAATGAAAGTTACCTCATACCTGAGAGGTCTCTAACCTAAACCTTCCGACAGTTGAAAAATATCTGAGATATTAATATTCGGCCAAAGATGACAATAGAACAAATTCATAAGAGTAGAGTGCCCAGTTTCTAATTAGATGATGCTGATTCCCTGATAATCCATAAAGCAAATCAATTTTTGTCCTGAATTACAACTGGAGTACTAAAAGACGCTGACTCTACCCGACCCGTAGATTCCATCTCCATATACCTAAAGGGGAAACAATGGAACGGGATCGACTCGACACTCTTCTCATTGGTGGGAACAGGTATATATAAGGGGATAATACATCTATTATACGCTGCGAATCACCAGGGCACCACTAAGTTCTTACACGGTCGGCAGCACGACACGATTGTGTTATAACAAGTAGGTAACAACCCCTGGTGTTGCCCTAAGTTGTATAAAAAAGTACCTACCTTAGCACCATCATTAAGAAACACTTTCGCATATTCAGCTCCCAATCCCGTTGCTCCTCCACTTATAATGAAAATTTTGTCTCTAGCGTCAAATAATTGTGCCATAGTTCTTACGGTGCTTCCTTATGCAATATATACTTAATATTAAACAATATTTTCACATTGACATATTTTTATAACTGCTTTATCTTAATTTTACCTACTATTCATTGTTGAATGTCGATAAGAAAAGTTCAAATGGCGAATTATCAGCAGGTTATCTCAATATGTTAGAATCAAGTATAGCTGATTGTGATATATTTTGGTTTACTACTTACACCTGGTTTATTGTTAGAATAATAAATTGATAAACAGTGATAATTAAATATCCACTTCTAACAACCAAATTCAGGCCATTTTGTTAAGTTTATTTGTCAGACTGGCCGAGCTTATTATCATTAACTTCATACTATTTACAAATTCCTTACTGAGTTGAACAATCAAAACATGGTAAATATTCTGGTGAGTCTTTTCATACCTAGCATTGAACTTGGATCCGCCTCGTTGCTTTTTACACATTGGTGCAAACTGCAAACAGTGTAAACCTAGATTCATAGCACTATAACTTCATATACAAACTAGGAAGCAAGTCAGAAGGAGTACCTAAGTACCTACTATTTTCTTGATAAAAGAAATATCTATATCGAATACTTAACTTTATCTGTATACAATAACAACAAAGAATCGACAGCCAAGTTCATATATCATTGTGATCGTGAGACTAGTTCGATCGTGAGACTAATTCTATCTTAAAGGAATAGGTAACTACTTGGATTCTGGCATAATTCCTGCAACATTTAAGAGGATTGCGAATCGATTGCACGATGAGGTGACGTCTTAGTCATGTGACTAGGTACTTTTTGAGCGATTTTTATTGGCCGAAGAGATACCTATTTCATTAACATCAAGTTAAGAATAAAGTTAACGGAACGAGGCATCTAGATAACTGAAATTCCCCTCTACGTCTTCGGGGAACTTTCGGTCCCAACATTGCCTTCAGTCAGAGTGTGTGGTGTTGTTAAAATCAATAACATAATTGTATATGTAGGTACCTACTTAATACAGATAATACCATAAAATGTATCCTACTAACGTTACTTTACACCTGAATGCCAAACTTTTACATCCAAAACTTGCACTTTGGAGCGTAAGATTAACTCTCCTACTACTCCCTCACCATTATTTGGTTTTAACGAAAGCGACTGCCAATTCTAGGATTCCGAACGGAAACCCTGCGCAAGAGCATTATGGGCCTCATTCGTAAAGCAGAAAGTGCAATGACTTACAGGCAAGATTTGACTCATACGCCTTAAATACCGACTGAGTTTATTTTAATTTTTTACTCATTTACTCATTGGAAATAGATTACACTGTAGTACAAATTAGGATCGTATATTTCGGAACGAATTTTGAGCGCTGAGTTGTCAGTTGCCTGTCAGTTTTGACAATTGTTTTGTAGACCGCTCACCGCTGTCAAACAATCTTTTAACAAACTTATGTTTCGTTAATTATATTTTTATTTCATTGGAATCTATTAGGTGTTAAAATGGTAAAGTATTGAACAACACGAAAACTTTTAAGAACTAATTTCTCAAGAGGCTCATTTAATTATGTTGTTTCAGAGTGCGATATTCAACTTTCAAAGCTTACTGTCTGTGATATTGCTTCTAATATGCACTTGTGCTTACCTGAGATCATTTTTCCCTAGTATTATGGATCGCAATAAGACAGGGTACGTATACTTTGATATGTACATTATATGTACGCTCTTTTTTATTTTGAAATTAGACATAAGTAGCAATCGGTGTAACTTTACAACAAATGACAAATCTATTTGATTAAAAACCTATGTCAATGATCAACCGCGGTAGTCTAGTGGTATGGGTAATAGACGGCTGAGACGAGGTATCGGGTTCGATCCCAGGTTTACCATGGCAGACACCAATGACTGCGATGCCTTTCGAAGTTATGAGTGTATTTATCGCCGTTTTATAAGTGCCCGGTAAATGGCAATAGGCTCGCCATCTATTACATTGGGACCTAAATATAAAACTGGCGAAATGTGGGTGCAAGCACCTTTGGCTACCCCTTCAGGGATATAGGTGTGATATTATAAAAAAAACCTATGTGGTTTTATCTCGATACACCTAATGTTAAGGTAACTAGCTATTTAAGCTATGTTTACTTTGTGTGTAGATAGCAATGTCTAGAATATCATAGAATATTATATACAATAATTTATGGATGATGATGATGATAAACACACAGCACATGTAAATTAAGATATTGAAGAGATAGATTTCTACAGTACCTATTATCAAGTATTACAGCAACAGAAGACTAGCTTCCAAAGAGCCCATTAACTGTGCAGGTCTGCTAATTTGGGTAATTTACATTTTGCAGATTAATATGTAGAGCATGAAAAATAACAATGTTAATGAAACAGCTGATTTGTATGGTCTGTTATTACCATCCATTATATTTAACTGAAATTATTCTTATTCTTTTGCAGTTTACTTGGTACTTTTTGGAAATGTGCACGGATTGGTGAAAGAAAATCTCCGTATGTTGCCATCTGTTGTGTTGTAATGGCATTTAGTATATTATTCCTAACATAATTGTATCATTTAAATTGTACTGTTAACAACTTACCTATTTTATATAAATTTGTAAATAAAATAAGATATACATACCCACTACTACTTATTTAACTCCTATACCTCTACTCATTTACTGCTAATTTGGACCTAATATTCCTAACAAACTTCCGGACTCAAATTCCTAACTAGGTTATGATATGAAGGCACAAGACTGAAAAGATTGGGAGTCCCTGGAAAAGTCTCATATGTCATGATCATGAAAAGCTTCTGGATTGACCCATGTAAACATAGGTTGAGATAAATATTATGTATTTAAACCAGAAATAAAAGGCTTTTTATTTTCTGTAGGTAAATATTTTATTATTCCTAATAATATCTTAATTGTTGGATGATCCAGAACTGGAGCAGAGGGTCCGCTACACATCCATCCACTTTTATAGGAAATAAAATAAATAGCTTGCAAACATTAATAGGCTATTATGGAAGTTATTGTCAATGGACATACAAGAAAAAAACTAAACAGAGGTCCAGATAAGCTATAATGTGCCACATTGTCAAAATGTATGATTTCAATTTGATTGTGCTGACTACCTGATCTTGTGGGGCGCAGGGCGCAACAAATTTATTGGCGTGGCTAACGTAGCTCTGGTAGGCTTTTTTAAAACTTGTAACTTGACATTGGCGTCTCGACATTAATTTTATAAGACATTTACCATATTTACTAGAGACTGGCAAAATTGCGGCTATCCTGCTGCAAAGCCATTTTAAGAAAAGAAGAAGAATTTGATTTGTGTCTGACATCATTATATGATGTTGACAACAATATATAATTGATTATTATCATTATCATATCATATTATCAAAAGCAATTGGGGCCAATATCTGTCACCAAACTGAAGAATATACCAAATCTGATGTATAGTGTAGGCATATTGCCTTTGGATAACACCTATTTGCAACACGACAAGCAAAGCGATTCCCGGAGGTTCTCATACAGAGGGTCTAGGCAAAGTGATATTCTATTGGCGAAAACGTCAGTAGAATCGCTAAGCCATGTATGGGATTGGCCTAAAATGACATGACTACAAAATTTTTAATGACTCAAAACAATTTTATTCACTTAATTTACATTTAAAATTACCGCAGTGTCAAGTAATCAATTGATAGCCAATGGAAAATAGTTCGCTTCGACACGATTCCATCAATAGAATGCCACTTTGTCTAGAAGTCCAGATAACTTAATGTAATCATAATATAAAGAAAACAACATGGGTATTTTCCGTGTTTTTATTTTTATATGTGTCTGGTTTCTAAAAATAGAAAATGCTAAGGGATAGAATATAAAGAGATTACAAAACAGTCACAAAATCTAATACTAATCATTATAATATACATTGTAATTATTTTTCATAACTCAATAGTTGCAATGTCATCAAATTCTTTGAAATAATGTAACATATAGATTATAATGCTATATTATAGCATAGTGCGAGCAACAGCCAAGTGATTTGCAGATATTAACGAGTGCAATCACCAACTGTGCTATATTAAAATTGTGCTTAAACATTACAAACGTTGCATTGAAATATAAAAACTATCAATGTATAAATATGACTCATATTTCAGAATATAAATAATAATTGTATAAAATTATATAATTTTATGAAATTGTTTTCATGTGTAAGTCTATCATCTGTACTATAACATTGCAATTCCAATAAGCTTATTCTTCATCAAAATGCATAAAAAATTTAATAATTCAATAAACTCAAAATATTGTAAAATGTTTCAAAATATTAACATTATCAACTCCTATGCTATGGATAGATAGATATAATCTCTGAATTTCAGTACAAATTTTTATCAAATCGGCCGAATATTGCAATTCTTATCACTTTTTGTTACAATTTTGTGGAAAATCTAGTGCGTACATAATACTAGTATGTCTAATTGGGCTTAATTCAGTCTAAACATTGTCCTATCGTTAGCTAAATACTTAAATACAGCGACGACACATTCACTAGTCCTACAAGCTATAACTAAATAAATAAACTTCGATGCATTGATGCGCGTTAAAATACAAACTATTCAATTCATTTTTTATCATATTTTTATTGTAATTGAAAAGGGAATTTTATCTTGTATTTCAAAATATGTAGCTGTTTCTTTTTCAAAGTCCGTGTTTTTCTTATAACTAACAAATAAATAAACTGTAAGAGAAGTTTTAATTAGCTTTGAATTATTTAAAAGTATCGTAATATACGACAATAGCTTAATAGAATTGTGATGTACGAAGCGAGTGCTAGTATATAAGTACAGATTATATGGCACTAGAAATACATACCGTCGTTACAACAACACATTCATTGAGCAAGGGAAGGAAGAAATACGGAATGAGTGTTTGTCTACGGATTTTCTAGCGTTATCACGCTCTACTCTTAATACAAAAAAAAAACAAATAAATCAAATCAGTTAGGCACAAGTCTTATGCAGACCAGAGACAACCCAGGGTCAACCGGGGTGCGAGGTAAACGCGTTATTGGGTATCGTTACAACACGGTAATTGAGACCCAAAACAGCGTGCGGTAGCAACCCCGATGGCCAAGGGTTTCCGCACGAAAAAAAGGCACAAGTCTTAAAAGTATCTGAATTTAAATTTCGAACAAAATCGATCACAATAAAATACCAAAATATTATAATAAACATTATCACAGAGACTTAATAGTCGAGGTGCACTGTTTGCCCGTTCATACATTAAGCAACTAGAAAAAAAACTGGAGTTTCATCAATTTGAATTTCGACCAATCCGCGGAATACGCCTCTATTTCTACTAACTGATACTCGAGATTGACTCAACAACCAATTAGCAGCGAGTGCTGATACTATTTGAGGGCCGTTGCGAGCAACTCATTTTGTTGCCTAATGTACAAACGATATTAATAATTGGAGTGCAATATTGAAAAAAAAAATCGTAAAGGACATCAGCGTGGCGAGACCACGACACATCTATCACATTCATTCACTTTACCTAATACATTTTTGGTGTCTTATACATGATGGTCGAATATTATCATACCTAAGTTATCTACACCTAGATATACTGCTAAAATAACTTGGACTACGCAAGTACAAAAATCTACAACATACACTAATAAAGAATTGGAATACAAATGACGCAAATATGTCTGACTAGCTGTGCCCTACGGTTTCACCGCCGCCCTACTGATTTTTTGTCGCTTCACCCAACCTACAGTGTGTTTCTCATCTTATTTTCTTATTACTCAGCTCCTAAGGGTCATATCATGATGTTATATAGCATAAACCCTATCCCAAAAACTAGGATTCTAAACACTGATTAACATGATGTAAGTTTCATGCCTGTTGCATACAAAACATTGAAGCAATCAATGACCTACATCGACTAAACAACATGTCACATAGACAATGCTATGATGCAAGATTGTTCTTATGGTATTCTTTAATTTTGTATCCTGTTTTAACTAGCATCTACGTGTAACCCACTCAGGCTAAGAAATTTGACAATCAATTATTGCCCTTGTATGTACGAGAAAATAGCATCGTGTAAATGGGCCTCTATGCAAATAGTTCCATAAATTAGAACGTTCAAACAAACAAATGAATTCTTCAGCTTTATTATTAGTAGTATAGATATTTGGCTCTTGTTATTTCAGTCCTTATTTACACAATAATAAAATAAACGTACCTACATCTGTTAAAACAACCGTGTGGTGATAGAGAATGAATACTCACAACCACACCTCTTCCAAGAGGTGTCTTAAGAGACGACTAACGGAAAACGCAGATGACATCACTGCGAGAGAACGAAATCTCGAAATAAAACCCTGTAGCAACCCGTCTGGCCAGCTTGGAAACAGTAAGACAAAGCTTCCCAACATTGGAAGAGGTCTATGTTTCCCAGCAGTGGACTGGAAAGTTACCATAGGAGTACCATATAATTTAAATACCTATTCCATGCGTGGGATAAGAACTTCCGACAACGTAATAATCTGTTGTTATTTACCCATTACTGGAAGAACTATTATTATTTTTGCTTTTATTGATTTTATTCTCAATAAAATGGCTAGGGGTATACACACGGCAAAAGAGACAAGAAATACCATCTCATGTAAAGGTGTATTACTTATATCCTTTGCGGTCTCTACATGGATATTTTTATTCATTCAATTAAAAAACACTGTCTTACGGTACCGCTACCGCCATTATCAGTCCTACTCTCTATCTGTGCCGGTTATAAAGCAGTCAAAAATAATCATACTATAAGACGTAGTCATAAAAGATTCAAATCAATTTCAATAAGAGATATTTCTAGAATTATGATGTTCTAAATATCCCACCACTGTAAACCCACCTCTTAAAAGTAATATGATTTCAATTTTACTTTCAATCTTTTTTTGGATTTAGAATTACCTCTCATTAAAAATAAATACTCCATATCTAGAATCTAGATACTAGTATTAAAAAAGAGCATGTTTTTGCTCAATAATTAATTAATTACTCTTATAATTAAAGAATAAATGCTCAAGTTAACTTAAATCAAAATTAGACTTTTTTAGTTGATTCATATTCAATCAATAAATAGGTCATACAATACTAGAGAGACGATTACTTTAGTTGTTTTCTCTTCAAATTAAATTGCATTACGTTGGAAGTACATTATAGGGATATATTCGTACAAGGCGTGAATAACTTGATTTATACAGCGAAACACAATTGCAGGGCAAACGCTTTTAAGTTTAAATTTCATTAATAAATCTAATTTCACATTCTTTTCAGTTGTTTATTACTGAAATATTATAAATTTCAGATAGTGAAATAATTGTACTTGTACGTAAGTTTTACCTAACTCGAAATTTAAGTTACCAACTTATTCACGTCCTGCACTAAAAACAAAGTTTTGGCACGAATAAGCTTCAAAATATAACAGGTTAATATGTACGTTGTCCACAAAGTAATACGATACTAAAGCTAACAATGACTATGTATCAACAACTATGGGAAAGTCTTATAGCTACTCCAGAAGACATCTTGTCCACCGGCTATTTCCAATTGTCCGATACGTTACTGCATTTTTACCCTGAAAAGATTACATTACACATTACATTACATAAGTTTTAATCGCGTTCGCGCACACCCAGGGGAAAGAAAAGATGAAGGAAGTAGCCTATGCCATTCTTCCTCAATCTTTACTATTACCTAATCCGATCTAAGTCATACATATACATATACCATTTTTTATTGCCATACGAACATCTATAGCAGTCGTTACGGGTAGTTGGGAGCCTTCAAAAATCCGACTAGCCTAACAACAGAACGATATCTCCAGTTTGGTTGTAGAGGTCCGATGGCAGTCGCTTCACGAAAAATATCGAGGCTCAGCCGCCTCTTAGACTAGAAAGCCGACCCCAACTGAGTTGGGAATAGGCTCAAAGAATGGAGAATAAACGTATAACATTTTTACGGAAGCCATAGCTCACTGGAGAGGTTTTGTGTAGTCAGCAGAAAGATCAAGAAACTTTTGTCTTCTGCACTGACAGCACAGAAACTCACTTAATCGCAGTCTGCATTAACGATAGTTTTTCCAAACAAATACCTGTGTTATTTGTAGCCGTGTCCTATCTGATCATCTCTAGATATTTGTGCTTATGTTTGGTGAGCATCTCAGTGACGGTGACGAGCTTGCGTATCGCCGGTTGAGTCTTGGCCAGCCCCTGTAGTTCCGTCAAGTGCGACACGCATATGTGATGTAGAGTTGCCAGTTCTTTGGCTACAAAATTAAAATATACCGATGAAAGTACATGAAAATCGAAATATTTCTTGAAATTTATTTTAGTTCATATAAGTTGTATACACACATTTTAATATTAGCGTTGCCATTTTTTTATCAAATGCAATGTGTAATATATTACTACAGTATTATTTGTTAGGATGAGTACCTATGTTTACAAGTTTAAGTTACCAGCTTTTACTCAAGTGTAATCGAAAATTCTGAGAGGCCAGGTGAATTGGCAACTATTCTTCACACATATATATACACTTGTTGTCACGTTCTTGCAAACAATATCACATAAATATGCTCAACCCATAACTAGTAGATAATATAATAAAATTTATCTGACTGTTCAGGACACATGATATTTAAGCTCGAGATTACCATTGTTTAGTATTCACTTCGATAATCCGCTATTCAATAAGTAAATAATTAGTGAAGAATAAAGCCTAGTCAATAAGAAGACATTGTGAAGACGGAATAAATGTATCAATAGCAGAAGAAATTACTGTTCCGTTGAAAAGTTTGAACATACAATCTACAGCAATGACAATACTTTCATATAAAATATCAAAAGAAAAATCTTACCAATATCAAAATTATTATTGGGTGCAGGCGGTGGATTGCCGGGATCTGGTACGTTACTCAACTGATCTAAGAACACAACCATACGTTCCTTGTTCTTCAAAATAAACGGGTTCACGACTTCCATATACGGCTCCTATAGTACAAAAAAAAACAATTGTTTTACTATGTTATAGCGATGTCAGCTATCAATTATTACATTTGCTCTCAAGCGTGTTGTGTAGTATGCACGAAGTGTGGAGAGTAAGAGAGTGCAGAGAGTGTGTTTTTTGTACGAATTTGTGCAAATTTTTGTTTAATAAATATACTTTATTTTTTGTTCTGTAAACTAAGCAGAAAGTGTCATGGCTAAACGCAACACATTGCAAGGTTAAGCAACACTCAGACAGGTCGATCTTAGGATGTCAAGGGTAATTCTTAATTTCTGAACTCAAATTCTCAAGTCTTTCAAATTGTAAAGTTGTCGATTTATGAAAGGTGGAGCCCTAAAAAGTCCAAGTACAGGTTTAACTACAGGGTTTCGATACCGTCAATAGCTTCATGAAGTATATCAATTTAGAATGTCGAGCAGAAAAGGCTCAGAGGATGATAATAATTTGTTAAAATTCTGAAGGACAATGAGAGTTCGGCCTTATAAGTGATAAAAACAAGTCATTATTATATTCTCTCCAATTTGTTTGATGAAGAGCTTTTACTGTATTTACATGTTTTTTTTAACTATGTACACATGTATTTATGTTACAATCCAGAACGGAACTGTATTTTAATCTTATTATTTTTATATGATAGTAATGTGTTCTTTGTACCTGAATAGATAAATAAATAAAAAAAATAAAGTGAGGTAGCTCCCTAAGAAAAGCTTCTAGTAAAGTCTTCATTACTTTACTAGGGCAACTATCATCCGTGATCATCATCATCATCATCATCATCATCATCATCATCATCATCATCATCATCATCATCATCATCATCATCATCATCATCATCATCATCATCAACAATCATTTCAATTATACTTATCACAAAATAAAAGGAAATTCCCAACTCGACACTGGCAAAATTGTCCCCTGAATTGGGTTGATATGCTGCCATCTAAGAAAAAAAGAAGAAGAAGAAGTAGTGAGGCAGTACCTTGGCGCCGAACTCGATGAGGTTGGCGAGGTTCTGCAGGCACTTGGCCACCATCAGCAGCGAGCGCTGCGCGTGCGGCGGCGGCGCGCCCACCACCAGCCCCCACGCGCGCGGCTCCACCAGCGCCGGGCAGATCAGCCGCAGGAAGATGAACCCTGGGTAGCATTTTACATTGACATGCTCATTTACAAATTCACTATTAAATCGATCGCACCCGGTGATTCCTAAGTTCACAAGACCCAAACAAACGCCATCCCTAAAAACCGTGCGAGCCGATACAGTGTGTTTTTTTTATACTACCTATTATATTATATTTTCGACACTTCGCAATTTTTCAAAATTCAGTTTTACTTTTCATCAAAAATCGAACACAAGACTGTGTACTTTTCGCTATTCTAAAGAATTATTGATTTGGTCATTCATGCACACTTGATAAATTTAGATGTAAATAGTTAAAACAATATTCTATTTAGTCATACATAGATGTAGAACTAGGAGGAGTTTTCTTTCTTAGTAATCATACATGTAGAACTAAGTGTATTACTATATGGAATAGGGTTATAAAGCGGCCTTCATAAACTGGGTGTACCAACCTGACACGACCCTAGTTCGAACGAACCGCTCATTGGGCCACTTCGCCACGGCGGCGCGCTGCAGACAACCGCACAAGTAACGGACTGGCCGCGGGCATGCCTCAGGGGACGTGAAGATTGACAACGTTATCTAGAAAAATTGTATATATGATTATTATATATTATTATTATATTCTTATATTTTAGGTATATTTATGAAATAAAATATAAATAGCGGTTGCCATACCAATCTCCAGGTAAATTTGACAGTTGCTATGTAAACTGACACGATGATCAAATTAAACTATTTAATCATGCTTCTAGCAACCCAATTGCTACTTGACAAGAGATTTAACAGTTGATTAGTTTTTATTTTAGCGTTGATCAGCCTTTCGGAAACTGTCAGTCAGAAATCTTTTGATATAAATGTAAAGTATAATGCTTTGAAATTGCAAACAATAAATATACATGTATTCTCACCTGATCCAGTATCATGAGTAAAAACTCAGCATTGTTACACGCGTCATCAGGGGAGTCCATCTTTGTTGGATTTAATTCAGCCGACTGTTTCGCATCTATTAACTTTTGAACTGTTTCTGCTATAGCCGCCTGTTAACAATTAATAATTATATCATTATTAAAAAAAGAATATCAATAATTTCAAATATAGCATAATAATTTAAAGACTATAATTTCACCTCTTTAGCCAGAAACTAGCGCTTTTGCAATATTATAATTTTACTTCCCTCACTTATCAATAAATAGTTATTTATTCAACACAATTACTTACTGTACTCAGTATTTAGTCTATGTTAGAATCACACGTTACGCTCGTAATTTAATTCTAGACTACATCACTAGTTCATAACTAAATACAGGCAAAGTTATTTTTGGCGCGAGTGCTGACCTCGCAGCAAAAAATAAATAAGCCTACTTGTTGAACAAATATGTAGGTAACTATTGTTAATGTTACTTTGCTGTGCCCTTTCCGTGCTAAAAAGGTGAAAATTAACATTTAATCCCAGCTATCTCTTAGGCTGTGTGCAAAACGTGTGATACAGTAATATACAAACCTGCAGGAAAGGCTTGCAGTGCGCGCGCATGAACTCGTCGACGAGTGCGGTGGCGAGCGAGGCAGCGCGGAACATGGCGCGGTGGTCGAGCTCGCGAGCCACCTCCGCGCTCACTAGCTCACGCGCTAACTCCGCACCGCGCCCGCACTCCGTGAACGCGTGCAGCAGCGCTAAACACACCACGCACGTTTTCATTTCAATTTAATTTTGTTTGCTAATAGTTATGAAAAATTTGTTATACCGACTCTCAAAATTGTGTAATGTAGATACAACACCATGGACTCAAATAAACTTTGGACTTTCTATACACGCTGGATTAACACGTGATAATTTGTAATAACGGGCCTAGGCGGCTGCCTGCCTCAGATGTAAGCGCAATACAAATTGTACATCTTAATGCTGATCATTTTATTTTCTTGAAAATATCTCGTTCGTTAGACTGTCTCCTTAACACTTAACACTCTAAGCTACCGATGCTTCATTTTGTTCTCATCAAGCATTTATTGCTATGGCACTAGAATGTGTCCAAAGCTAATTTTTGAATCGTTAGAAGGAATGGAGAACTTATACAAAAAAATGTTAGTATATCTGTAGGTTTCCTTGACTTCCACACCATACCCAGGGTCTAGATGGGGACGCCATGGTCCCTACTTTTAGGGAAGAGGGTCATCTCAACAGAGATGTCCCCGGGTCTGCCGGGGTGCGAGAGATATGTCTTGTATAATCTCACCTCCGGCAATCGAGGATCCATGGACGGCGTGCGTTTTGGTCGGTTCGAGTCCGACATAATCACCTCCATCGGTTTTGGTGGGGGTGGTATCCGTGGGGATTTTGCGCACGATAAAAAAAAAAAAAAAGGTTTCCTTGACTTCACTAATCTCAGAAACGGTAGGGCCGATTTTAAAGAAACTTTCACTGGGGGCGTGCATTCTATAGAGACAAATAGACACTGTACCATAATGATGCTCTAACTAAACAAAGAAAATAACTGAAACCATATATCGCAAGTAAACATAATTTTTGCTTTAGCGCTGAAGAAGAAATAAGTAAGAAACATTCTCACAAGTCGCCAAGGGTTGTCGGTCAGTTCGGCACATATCAGCTAACGCTTTCACAGCGGGGAGTCCCGGTTCCAACAACAATTGCCGCAGAGGATTGTACTCTTCACGAGGCATTACTAACTCTTGCATGTACCTATAAAACCAGATCATTAAATGAAATTGTGCAATTTCGTGTAATCTCAATATACATTATACAGTCATTGGTCTTTAAATAGAGGTAGCATTTAAAATAGCTCTATAGGTTATAGGTTATCCGCTACTTAAACAGCGAGAAAATTCAAAGATTAAGACTCATTTTATGAATTTCACGAATTTCAACCTAAAGTGGTAAAACCGTTGTGCGCCGATGAAGTTGTGCGCCCGCTATATTGCAAATTCTATTTCAAATAATGATTATTAGAAAGTTATTTCATCGTATAATACTATTCGTAACGAAACTATATTAATAAACTGATTTAACCGCTATTTTTCGAATATGGAGAGCGATTCTGAAAAGCATATCGAAATCTATATCCAACAGTTGATAGGCTAATTGACTGAATGATTGATATTGAAATCTATGAAATCACCACATTAATCATGGAATGGTTAAAGATATTGATTACATTTTATATTGATTGAATCTTAGTATATTTCTCGGTAGCAAGCTGCATGCAAGAAAAAATAATATACATATGAGTGACATTACCTAATACGCAGTCTTAAAGATCCCCACTCCCCAATTGGAGTCATCCCAACTAGAGGATACCACTCTTCGATTTCTTCACCGTTCGCAAGATTCGCTAACTCTATTGTAAGTTCTGCAACCTGCAATGGGATTGTCGTTGGATAAATTACTGCGAATATGTCAGTATTTACAAGAATCCATATTAAAATGCTTATCCTCAACCCGAGGACCTCACCTCAGATTCTTTGCCTCTCTTTCCAGTATTATGGACAGTGATCGTGAATGAAGTTACATCTGGAGGCACATCACTGAAAACAAAAAATATTCATGTGAATTTATTGCTTCAAATTTGCTACCATAGTGGAAGGTAATTTAGAAAAAAATCTCAAATCAGGGGATAATATTGCCTTTCTATCAAAATCTTACGATACACAATCGTCCGTGTATCTACAACTGTTCTAGTGGAAATGGTCCACAGAGCAAACACAGAGAGGAGGAGGCCTAAGTAACAGTGTACCTTTATTCACAAATAGGTCGGAACGTTACGGCCTTAGTATAATATCGGCGGCATATTATGCGTTCCGATTGACGTCCGAAGTCCATTATGAGAGTACGTCACTTCCTTCACCTCGCTTGGTCGCTAAAAGTAGTTCACTTCCGTTTTCTTGCCGCGCTTTTAGCGCCACCTATCGTTTCCGCTAAACAACTAAGCTCCTTACCAAAGCAAGCCGCCATCATTAGACGACCTCCGTGGCGTAGCGGTAGTGAACGCAACTGCTACGCAGGAGGTGCGGGTTCGATTCCCGCTCAGTGCAAATCTTTGTGTGCTTGAATATTTGCATTGGTCTGGGTGTTTCTATGTATAATATGTATGTATTTACAAAAAAAAAAAAAAAAAAATGTATCTATGTATGTTTATCCGCATTCTAGAATCCGTAACACAAGCTAGTTAAACTATGCTTACCACGGGTCTAGGTGACGTTGTGTAGATTGTCCTAGAATATTTATTTATTTATTTATTTTATTTATTTTATCTTAGTCATTGTTGCGTCGTTTTTCGAACCGAGCACATGGTCGCTACAAAAAATTCAATATTTTAAAATTATTTAAATTTAATATTAATATTTGAATTAATTTTAAATTAACTTTCGAGATTTAAGTAGAAAGTAACTTCAAACAGTGTAGTTTGTCTTCCGTTACCTTTAAGTGTTAAAAAATGTAAAGAGGGTATCCCGCGTAGTGAAAAAACTTTTCCAAGTGATGATAGTTCCTCGGATTGTTCGTCGGATCAAGAGGAACCACCTAGGAAACGACAAAAGCGTTCCCGTTCGCGGGACCTGGATGAGAGGTTTGACTTATTGTCACAGCAATTGGTAAGTCAATTGTACAAATTTTTGGCTACCTCATTTTCAAATGTGCAAGTACCCGTATCTAATATCATGCTACATACATCAAAAATGTTGAATACTTCACCACCAGCCAGTGAACAATTTCTATATCCACCTAAATTAAATGCGGGTAGTATCGTAGATTTAAACGTTTCGATTAAAGAACCACCGTATCAAAGGCAAAGCAATCACGTGTTGATAAAATTAAGTATATGCAAAGATTTAACTCGTCTGAATGGAACGCAGTTCGATATACGGAAGTTCAGAAAAAGTACATTGCGTCTCCTGCCTTTACCGAGCTTAGAGTGAACGAAGAGTTACGTCGTCTCGAGGACCCCTTTACACCTTTACGATGGTTTCATAGTTTTGCCGCGCTATCCAACGCGTTCTTGGCTAAAAATGAAGCTATAAATTCAGCGTTACAGTCTTGTTGATTGGTTTGCCACGGCTGATATTTCAGTTAATGCATCAACTATTTTCTATTTTTATGAGAAGTTAAACCAGTTATTTGGTAAGGATTCTGAATACAAAACTGTGTCGCATGATATACTTCAGATAGTTTGCGGGAAACGAGCCGAAGTGTTAGAATTACGCCGTACACTAAAAAACTGAAAGATAAGTATATGAAAGACGATTTGGCTAAAATACCTCCTTCTTGCGAATACATGTTGGACCCCGGTCAGTTATCATTATATTTACAGAAAATTGGGGTGGGGGGGGGTAGATAAATTACAAAAGTAGACCCAATCTTCTACTCGCACCCGCGCAAAATCGCCAGAACCCTCGACTTCTTCTGCTAACACTAAGCCATTTCAAAGCCGCCCCAATAGCTATAAGACAAAACAAGCCGAAAGCAAAGACTCCGAGCGAATCTTGTCGGCTAGAAATAAGGGGGGGGAGAAAATATAAAACAGAGGGTAAAAGAGCGGGATATAAAAATAAATGACTACACAGGGTTTTCAGCTGGTTGTCTGAGACGCTTTCAAAACACTTGGGCTCTTTTCAATCCACCCAGATCAATTCGGAAATTAATAACAGGTCTCAGAATACCATTCAACAAGACTCCTCCATTGGTTCTACCGACTCTAGATGTTTTAACAAAGTATCAGACCCCAACATCGCAATTAATGTCAACAGAAATTCAAAATCTAATTCAATTAAAAAGTCTTGGAGCCAGCTCCCCTTACACCGTCTTTTATATCCCCTCTATTTATAATTCCAAATCCAACGGAAAAAGTCGAACCATTTTCAATCTCAAGGCTCTAAATCAGTACATGAAGCCGAAGCACTTTCATCTAGTCAATCATCATCAAGTGCCCAATTTTCTACAACGAGGAGATTGGATGGTGAAGTTAGACCTAAGCCAGACTTATTATCACCTGCCTGTAAGAAAGCAACACAGAAGGTTCCTCAGAATCAGCTATCAAGGTCAACTGCTTCAGATGACGTGTCTACCGTTCGGCCTAGCTGCAGCACCTCGAATATTCGCCTCTGTAACAAATCGGACGGCAGAAATACTTCGCAAGAAAGGCCTAAGGTTAGTGGTCTACTTGGACGATTATTTTATAGTACATCAGAAGCGAGATACACTAACAGCTCAAGTAGAAATTGCAATAGTTTCTGACCAGCTTGGGTTTCTGTATCAATATGGAGAAATCGATAACTACACCAACGAGGTTTATCGAATTTCTAGGAGTGGCATGGGACACCAAATCCAACACGAAGTCCTTACCTTCCGACAAGATACAGCGAATGCAGCAGATGTTGCGAGTACGACTCGCGACCGGCAGTTGGAACCTAAAACAGGCGCAACGCCTTATAGGTCATCTCAACTTTGCAACCTTCATCACCCACCGGGGAAGGTTGCATTGCCGTTCTCTACAACGTCACAGCAACAAACTCAATTGCAGATTCGGTATCCAGAAGAGGTACGGTCAGAACTGAACTGGTGGCTGGAAAATGTCAGTCAGAAATCGGCAATCCATCCCCAGAGAACGTCCACGAATCACGTCATCACAGACGCGTCGAACATTCAATGGGGGGCTTTGGTGAACAACGAAATGATAACGGGCCAATGGGAAGAACATCAGACCAAGTGGCATTGCAATCTAAAGGAGATGTTTGCTGTGATAGCCGTCATATCAGCAAAGCAGTGCAGCTCCAGAATTCGACAGTGATTCTTCAGAGCGACAACAAGACAGTCGTAGCTTACATAAAAAACGAAGGCGGAACGCGATCGCGTCTTCTGCTGAACTTGACCCGTCAGTTGCTGAGCCTGGCGGATCGTCTCAACATTGTGCTTTGCCCTCATCACCTACCAGGGCTTTTGAACACAGAAGCCGATCATCTATCAAGGAATCGTGCCGCCGCCGAGTGGCACCTAACAGACGTAGAAACATCGAGGCTGTTCAGTATGTGGGGCACACCAGACTTGGACCTGTTCGCATCACAGACAGCACATGTCGTAGCAAACTATGTTACGCTAGACTTGTCAGACTCGAACGCCTACTTTCACGACGCGTTCAGCAGATTCTGGCATTACAGACTTGCATGGCTATTCCCGCCACCCAGCCTAATGCCCAGGGTACTACATCATCTAAATTCAGCCTCCGGCCGGTACATCCTAATAGCACCCAAGTGGAGGAAGTTCTTTTGGAGGCCAGACCTGAAAAGTCGCGCTTTGAAGCGTCCTATGAAGTTCAGAGATCTGGACAAGAATTTGGTGGACACGGTAACAATGCTAGCACCCACGCAAGTCAGCAAGGTATGCCCCCATTTGAAGTAGATGGGTGAGGTTTTGCCAAGAGAAGAGTAGTATTCCGAATCCACCAGACGTAGCTAGATACCTCAGTTATTTATTTTTAACGGATCGTCTCTCTTACAGAACAATTCTCGTTCATAAATCGGTTATTGCCGCCATTTGCGAAACTATATCCGATATTAAAATTTCATCTAATCCTACTGTCAAACATATACTGAAATATTTCCTTAGCAAAACCTGTACCGCCTAAATTACCGATTTGGGACGCCAGGATTTTGATTAATTTGTTAAAAAAGCAAGAGATAGATTTGAATAGTTTATATCAAGTGTCTAGACGCACTGCGGCTATTTTATTATTATCTTCGGGTCGTAGAGTACACGACCTTACTCTGTTGCACACTGATAGGCAACATTTTATAGATAACATTAATTCTATTACCTTGCATCCCGTTTTCGGGTCGAAAACTGACTCGTCCTCATATCAACAATCATTTATATCCGCCCCTGATAAAGGCATCGATGCAGTATATTGGTTACGCACTCTTGTAAATATGACACAGGCAACTCGAGGCAATATTACTAATTTGTTTTTAGTAACTAAAGGCCCTACGAGACCGGCTACTGCAGCGATCATCGGGGGTTGGATGAAGCGTATTCTGGCTTATGCCGGAATTCATGCATCAGCTTTAAGTTGTAGATCAGCTGTTTCATCCTTAAATTGGGTAGAAAATTATCATATAATTAATGATATTCTAGATAAAGCTAATTGGCAACATGAAAGTATCTTAAGAAAGGTTTACTTGAAAGAAATTAATAATGTAAACAGAGAAATAATGTTAGAAAAATCTCTTTCACAATATTTTCAACCCAATAATTAACGTTAGTTGTGTAATAAATTGATTGATACGCACTTTATTCAATGTACATTTAGGTTTATAATCATTCATAAATATTCAATCACATTGTTGCGTTTCAGTTGTACACTTACTATATTACCAAAAATACAAGCCACCAGGAGATAACAAACAGTCTCTCATAATGGACTTCGGACGTCAATCGGAACGCATAATATTAAAATTTTACCTTCAAATAAAATTTGTATTATGCTTCCATGGACGTCCGAAGTCCCAGTAATTTCTTCCTGGTGCTAAGCCATTATGAGCCGAACAATGACTAAGATGGCGGCTTGCTTTGGTAAGGAGCTTAGTTGTTTAGCGGAAACGATAGGTGGCGCTAAAAGCGCGGCAAGAAAACGGAAGTGAACTACTTTTAGCGACCAAGCGAGGTGAAGGAAGTGACGTACTCTCATAATGGACTTCGGACGTCCATGGAAGCATAATACAAATTTTATTTGAAGGTAAAATTTTAATATTATTCGTCTAATGCATAGATCTTGCACCGGCCGCGGTAGTCTAGTGGTGTGGGTAATGGACTGCTGAGACGATGTCTCGGGTTCGAATCCAGGTTACCATGACATACACCAATGACTTTTCGATGCTTTTCGAAGTTATGTGTGTATTTATCGCAGGTTTACAAGTGCCCAGTTAATGGCAATAGGCTCGCCACCTGTTACATTGGGACCTAAACATAAACTGGCGAAATGTGGGTGCACTTCTGTCTACCCCTTCGGGGATAAAGTCGTGAGTTTATGCTACTATGTTATGTTTTATAGATCTTGGAGCTGAACACTCGGCTAGTGATATGAAACACTCACTCGAAGACGAACTCGTCGTCCCAGTGCGGGTCGGGCGAAGGCCTAGGCTTGGTGCGCGCCACGGGCGCAGCGCCGAGCGCCAGGCGCAGGTGCGGGCGCGGCGCCAGGCGCGCGGGCAGGCGGTGCGCCGTCAGGCAGCGCACGCGCAGGGCGCGCAGCCACACCACGCGCGCCACCTGCCGGGGGGAGCTCACTCAACGTTACAACGTCCTACGTAATAAGGGGGAAACTACTATGTGGTGATGGGGAACCAAGTATTAACATAACCACCACACAATGTAGAGGGGTAAATTAGCTGACTGACTGTTCACTCAACTTGCTACTCAGCTAAATTTTGTATGTAGACTAAGTAAATTATTGTAAATAAACAAAAAAAAAAGAAGTCTTCTCAGGTCGGAGCCGTGTTTCGAACCGGTGTGGTCAATTTGCGTTTGATAAAATATTGTTGATATTGACGTTTTGTAAGTGCCGTTTACTGGTCTAAGCAGAAAAAAATATGATTTTTGGATTTTGATTTTGATTTTGATTTTGATTTTGATTTTGATTTTGATTTTGATTTTGATTTTGATTTTGATTTTGATTTTGATTTTGATTGCGAGTCTGATTCACGCATTGAAAGGGTCTGAATATTATATTTTTTACGATGTACATTGTACAATAATCGACTCGCCACGTGTTCAGAATAGTTTTCGACTTTAGTAGTATAGTAAGTATATACCTTGGACTGGTGTCTGGCCTGCTGCGGCACACACAGCGGCCTGAGCGCGTCCAGCCAGGCGCGCTCCTCGCTCGCCGTGTTGGCGGCTAGGAACGTGTGCGTGGACAAACACGGCAGCGCGCGCTCCACCAGTTGGAAACAGAACTCACGCTCCCAGAGAGACTCGTGCACCTAGTGACAATCATATTTGACTATTATTTAATACTAGTATTATAAACTTCAAAGGACATGTCCACTTTTTGTATGGACGTTGGTTTTTTATTCAAAAAAATTTCATTATGTCCTAAATTACATGGATTTATAGAAGCAAAAATTAGGAATCGGGGATTAGTTTGATAATAATTTTTAAACCCTGCATTTAAAAGAAAAACTTAAGTTATTTTACGTTAGTAGATATTGTAATTGGAGAATGGCAATACAATATTGAATTTTTTAGATAGCAATTATCGCTGTCACCCCTGCTAGCTGTCACTTTTCGCGCACTTTCGTGTCCCTTTGGTGCTAACATATTCACTGGTTTCGTTCATTTTTCCACTTATTCTGACTACTTGGTTTATCGCAACGGATTCTTTCATTGTGTACATGAATCGGATGTTGATATTGTATGGACTTATGACTCTAACTTTGATTATTCACAACGGTTGTTTGTTACTACCAAACATCATACAATAGTATACAACCAGTCAGCATATTACCATTTTATTACGCCAAGCAGCTTCATAAGATTAAAAGGATTCCGTTTATATCTAATAGTTTCAAAACACAGAACACTTGAACGATATTGTTATGTCGTTAAATATTGCACTTCATTCATAGATAAATCAATAGTAGATAACGCTTTTCGTGTAAACATAACATAATCTATAAATTTCTCTTTATATTTGCATAAATCTCCTGCCTTATTGCATACTCAAAGTAATCAAAAATCAAATTAAACTATAACAAAACAGTCAACAACACAAAAAGTATAAACACAACTGTCATCTATCTGTCATGCACGATGGTCGGTGACAATTTGTCAAACTTATTATTTAGATGGGCACAGGCAGCAAAATTTTTGTTTGTATTCAGCCTAAAAAATATACCAAAGTAAAAACGATGTTTTCTCAAAATTGCAGGAACTTAAAATTCCGCTTTATAAATTATTATATTACTTCTATGTAACACTATCCAAAAATATTTGGTACATCGCTACTGGATTTTTTCAAGAATAAAAAACCATTTCTGGACAACTCCTTTAGGTAATAGACGCTTTTGATATTGTTAGCATCCACTAAGGCAGGGGATGAACGTGAATAAAGTTCAATACAAACGTTCATACCTTATTTTACCTCTTTAGCCACCAAATATTCTTTCTTAGTGGGTGATCTATATAAAAAGCATTTACTACTAAAATTTGAACTGTTAGTTCTATAAACTTGAGTTGATAGAACTAACAGTTTAGGCTTTGCCTTAATAAATTTTACAACGGGAATAAGAACATAATATTAAAACTTGTTTAAATACTTAGAAAAAAATTTACAAAAAACCTGAATAGAAACAATTTTCAGACATGACCAAATAAGACTAAAGTTTTTAGTTGTTCGATTGATATTTGCGGCAAATTACTAGTAACAAATATCAAATAAAGCAAAGGTACATAATTAGCCATTGAAAATTAATTCAGCTTATGTTTTCCTCAGATAAATTTATGAAATGATTTGTGCTAATGCTGATTTCAATTGAATTATAGGCGCTTATATTCATTGGTGAGATCCAGCCCAATATTGCTAAGCGGCAGTTTCATGTACATAACCTACCTTCAATAAAGCTCTACTCTCCTCCATTATGTAATAAAAAAGTCCTTACCTGATAGAGATAAGCACAGGACAAATCAATCAAACCCTTCGGTTTTGTCCTCTTCGGCGAATCATAGAAGTATAAATGCGTATCAGTGCCCTCTTGTAACAGCACGAAGTACAATGCCTTCCATTTCTTGGCTCCCTTATCAGATTTTTTATTCAAGTAGCCTTGGTGTTTAATGCCTTTGGTCTTCTTGAGGCCGATTTGATCTCGGCATTCGCGTAATGTCGCATAGATCTTTTCAGCAGCAGCTCCTGTTGTGCTTTGTTGTGGTTCGATTACGTGACCCTCTGCAATCAACTGGAAAATGGAAGGGAATATTGTTAACGCGAGAAAAAAGAAAATGCCTTGGGTTGAGGGTTGTCGCGGTTCAAACCAAACGAGGCGGCCACAAAGCGAGCCACTCAATTATGCGAAAATGCGTATCAACGGGAGCTTTGAATTCGGTGGAAGCGAATATATGAAACTAAGAGAACTATAGCCAGATGCAAATTTCAGCAGCCTATGACACGAGTCTGCGCAAGTGGATTTATTTTAATTTAGGACACGTCACTTTGACTTTAACTCGCCGGATGGTAAGCTGAAAGCAAGGTCTCAGAAAAGAGAGTCACCATTACAAACAAGTAAAGTGTTTCATTGGTGGCGCTCAGCTTGACGGCCTAATTAGACGTTTTTTCACGCCCCGCTTTAAGCACCCGGGATTGTAGGTAGAAGGAAACAAAACACGTGAGCTAGTAAGAAATTCCAAGACTTAATAGTGTGGCAAAGGACGGTTTTAGATATGAATTTGAATAGTAAATCATCAACAGTCAATCAATTGTTATGGTAGATATTACCTAACCTAAAATAAAGATTTACTCATATAACATAGAGCATATGAACGAACATATATCGCAGCCGTTACAATAAGGGAAATGAGTAAAATGACAGAAGGGCTAATTACCCTTCTAGTCAACGAAGTCCCCACTTGCAGAACTAATAGTAATTTATGTTATTATTACTAAAGCTCATGAACTGAAATAAGATATTTGTAAAATGTAAAAAAAAGTACACACCCATAGCATATCCTTGAGTTCGAATGACATTTCTAAGATCAGTTTGATACAATTTTCAATTGTGTTCTATAGTTTATTAGCACTAAAACAATACTGTTACAAGAACTCCACTCGACCTACACTTGCAATCATAATATGTAAGGTAGATATTTTTTATCTTATCATGAAACAAGCATGTGTTCTGATATTAATTAGATGTTTATAACATTGCTATATTCTGACAAATAAGGGGCTCATGTCAGCCACTTCATTGCTAATCAATTATCACCATTTTAGCTATCGGACGTCCACTGCTGAACACAGGCCTCCCCCATCGACCTCCAATCCGATCGGTTGGAGGCGGTTTTCATCAAACAGCTACCCGCGACTTTAACCGTCGTCTAGCCATATCGCGAAATTCAATATTATTAGTATTCACCTAACTCCATCAGCTAAATTACATTGTTTCTATTAGGTCGTTACATATGAAATTGACGTTTTTTTTTTGATGAAATTGGAGGAAACCCAATTTTCAGTACTAACATTTCTGTATTTTTTTTAGGAATGACCAATCCAACTTTTATGTTTTTTTTTTGTGTAAGAAACAGCAACTTTTATTATTACATTTTCATCATATCAAAATGGATAGCATTTAGGAAGTAGGTACATAGTGTTTTTGAAGATCGAATTTAATTTGTCAAGCGGCCAATAAAAATAAAAGTTAATACAGAGTTGTAAAACCTTAAAATCAACTTACAAACAAGAAATAAACAAGGTAAATAGCTATCAAATTACAGGAATAACAAACTCATAAATTTATAAGAAAATTTGGGCAATTTCATATGTAAAGACCTATTATTAGTAGTCAGTTATGTTATGTCAATCAATTAGCCTATCATAGTCCACTGCTGGACAGAAGCATCTCGCAATGTTGGGGAGCTTTGTCAGTTTCCACACTGGCCAGACGGATTGGTACAGGGTTTTATTTAGAATTTTCCTCCTTTTGCAGTGATATCATCTGCGATTTCCGTTAGTCGTCCTGTACAACACCCTTAAGATGAGGTGAGGTGGTGAATATTCTTTCCCTGTTACTACATGGAGATATGGATGGAGAATATGTTGATAGTGCAATAGCTATGATTCGAAACTCGGACCTCTCGATCATAAGGTATCTTCGTTTAACAACAAAATTACGAAAAGTGACGCTTAGTTGATTTAGTTAACAGTAATATTTTTGTAATCCGTTAATCCCACCTCTGAATTTTTTCCCAGTTGGGACAACTTTCTAGTCTAATAGAGATGTGGACGAATCTGGATTTATGTCTACCTTAAAACTACTTAATGTTATAGAACTCACCGGTTGTCCCAAAGTATGTCCTTCAACTATCTGTTCCTTCCTGTATCTATTAATAACAGCATCCAAACATTCAAAAGTTCGGCCACCCATCAAATACCTGACCCCTTTTTTCTCTATCCTGAACCTCTGGATTTGGTTGTTGATATGGAAGAACAAGGAGTAATCCCCGGGCGAATTATCCGAGGGCCTGACGAGAAAACTCCCGGGACCAGCCTTAACTAACATGTCGACCGCCTCACTCTTCGTACAGTTAGGATGGAACCAGGAGAAAACTGTGTTCGGATCAATCGAAGGGTCGAGATCCTCGACTAACTCTCTGAAGATCAT
The DNA here is from genome assembly GCA_963691645.1 of Pelosia muscerda. NCBI lineage: Eukaryota > Metazoa > Arthropoda > Insecta > Lepidoptera > Erebidae > Pelosia > Pelosia muscerda. The sequence continues at coordinate 10,264,301 of OY829114.1, read as the reverse complement.
TCCTTGTTCCCCAGTCCTGTAAATCAATAGATCGTATTGTAAATAATGGTGATAGAAAGATAGAAGATGGAGGATCTACATTTTTATGGGTGTATGTCAGTTATCTCAACAAAACCAACATTTCCGAAGCTCTAATTTATCTGTATACCAAATTGGTATCTTTAAAAAAACGAACTTCCGAACAAAAGGACATTGTCCAACGTGTATAAGCACTTGGCCTGATATGGACAGATAATAATTGGGCAAATATGATACAGGTTTGGTAGTTCATACTAGTAAGAAATAAAATAACATCATATGGTTGTATCAGAATTTATCATTCATATTATATATTGACCATAACATTTAGTCAATTTTTAATAATTTAACATAGCTGTATTCATTATTTCTTTATTATTCGGATTCATGAGTTATTAAAACATTACCCAGGAATTAGGCAAGTGGATTTACATTATCTTGGTACCGTGCCCAGCTCAAAAACCAAATTAACAATAATCATGACAAGAGCGCAGCAACCTACTTACTGTTCTTCGTCTGACAATACAATTACAGCAGAAAACATTTTACATAGCACTTGCGGTGCAATCTATTGCCCTATAACAGATGCCAACTCTTGCGAACGGAGGTCATGTCTTCGTCTTTGGGATAAGTCGATGCCACAATTCACACATTGTCTCATCGTGGGATCTGGTTCCCTTAATCGTGCCAGTATTATCGTTATGAACGAGTTTAAAGTCAGCAGGCTCGCCAGGCTCGGTGATGAATGATTTATCCGGGTTCATTTTCCAATACAAATAGAATAAAATCGGCTTTCACGAGAAATACATTATTCAATGTATTTACAAATCAAGATGACAAGCGAATGACATTTTTATAACGGATTTCTTTCCAGTTGCCATATTACAAACACAAACTCAATCGATTAAAAATAAGTACGATTTTGAGTCGTGTAGAAACAGTTTTTTATTCCATTATTATAAAACAATGATCAAAAACGAGACCATATTAATATATTGTTAATGTTTACTACTTTTTCGTATCTATATCTACTATTACACAATAAATATCTCCAATGTACTGAACACTGGCGGTATTAAACAACATTATATTAACTTTTTTTTAAATTCCTGTATGTTTGCCTGTTTTGTTGTGGATCTGTGATGAACCCAAAAACCGCTTTGTTAGAAAGCAAACAATAAAAACTTCTAGCGATCAAATACTTCTAAATAATACTTCTATAAGTGATATCAATGTCGAACGAATGGATATTTTATATTTAAGTTATATCTTATTATGTCCTGGTAACTATTTATTTACTTTAGTAATATTTATTTTTACATTCACTACTTATTTAGTTTAGGTTGACTGTAGAGAATACCTACTTATAGCATTAAGCCCGCCTATATTCCTACTTACTTGTGCATGAAGTCTAATAAATAAATAAATGAGCTCATTATTAACCGAGTATAATACATAATTACTGACATATCTCTACGATTTCGTAGTTGTTCTTAAAAATCTTATGTTTGATCGTTGAGTAGAACCGACTTCCACGCGAGCGGAAGGCTATTATAATATGAAAATCCTTCACCAGTTATCACATCGAATCAGTTCACGTTCGCATTCGAGTCACAGTCGACGCGTACTCAATATCATTTAGTTTATGTATCTTTTTTTTAAGTATCAATTAGTCATAGGTTTCAAATCAATACCTAAGTATATCAAGTCAATCTATCAATTCCTTATGAAACTCTGGTGTCCCATACATTACTCTGTATCGATATATTCATATGTCTCAAATAAAAAATCGATTATGTTCTTTAGTATAACTGGCAACATTTTAGCATTAGGGAAAAGAGAAAGATGGTGCCAAGAGTAAAGTAATAATATTTCCGTGAGCTAATTGAGTAAATACTAATTATTTCAAGATGTATCTTGATACTCCAAGAAATCATTATTAGTTCGTTAAAAATTAAACATGATTATTGATCAATAGCTACATTTGCGGACATCGTGTCCATGGAAGGCCAGTTTTGGATATAGTCCTTTCATTCTCTATTTGAACCAGTTTAACCCCTTTTCGTGATAAAAGGTAGCCAACACACAGAGTTACTATTAGTATGAATGACGAAACTAGAAGGATGTTGCCCGCACGCGTGAAGATATCAGATAAAAAAGAACCAATTAATGAAGCATTACTACACTAATTAGGAATAGCATAATTACATACGAAGTTAATATTAAGAAATTTGTACTAAAAGAATCTTTGCTTGCTGCAGTAACAACATAAAAAAATATACTATTTCGTCGACGTCTATTGGTCTAACTTACTATGTTCGAATTACGAATTTCGGACATCTTGAGACAGAGCGATTTTAAATATTACAGAGTTGACAATTTGTTCATCAAACTTTAAAGATAAAAATCGAACATAAGTTTGAAAATAAATAAACTTTACCTATGCGCAGTAACCCAGAGCCAGCCATCACCCATGTCATTATGTAGAAAAAATATGTCACCCTTCTGAAAGGTGAGCTCATCAGTGTCAGGCATCTTGGTGTACGGTAAAATTGCGACTACCCTCTGTAAGGAAATAAAATTAAATAATGAGATATCATGTATAGGAGTTATAAATTATATAGATATTGATGATTGAGAAGAAGTAATCAGGATCTATTGCTAATATAAAATTGGTTGCTATTCCGTAATTCATACTCTCTATTTTTTACTATGAATATATCGCCGCTTAACGATTTTGTTGTAATATAATGTTTAAGGCATCGGATCGCAGGGACAAGTATAATTCAAAGTCTGTTGGTTTATTATTTACTATCATTATTGCTTCTCAGACTATTGCCATCAAACATAAATATTCACTCATTTCGTGCGATAATCCAGTCGAATCCGACGCGCGGTGAGGGCTGTTATGTCGGACTCAAACCGACTAAAACACCACGCCCTCTCGGGTCATCAGATCATGGGGTTTGAAATTGCCTAAAGCATACCCTTCGCTCCCTAGCTCACGAAGGGCCATCTTCGGTTTCGAGGCGCCCTCAATAAAAACCTACAATATCCTTGAACGGACATAAGGTTCTTATAGAAATATCACCTTTTTATCATTGACGGGCTCTGGCGGTGGAACTGGTTCAACAAGTCGTTCCCGTTTCAGCAGATCAGAGCAGTGACTATAGAAGCCTACTAGCTCAGTTAGAGAATCGAACTGACGTCCCCCGATGTAATAGTCACCACACACAGCTGTTATCCTACACAGAAATTCGCAATAGTTTTAACTTTTTAATGTGTTCAATGAATCATTCTCATTAAATGTAAAATGTGTGTAATGTAGAGCTACTTACCTAAAATGATTGATTCCTGTACGACCCAAATAACTTAAAACATAAGAGCCGGGTTTTCTGTCACTTTCACGAACTGTAAAGAAAACGAAATACTATATCACCATAATTATATATAAGTATCTGTGAAAACTTTCAAAAGTGAAAATAATGTAGTAGTGCTTTTTTAACTCCCGACGCAAAATGACGGGTTGTTAGGGTTCCATAATATGTTACGACTCGTTATTACGATAGATCTGAGAAAATCGCGATAATCCGGCGCGTCGAATTACCGGTCAATATACGCAACGCAATCGTCGTCATTTTCGCAATAGATCCATCGTTGCGATCGTTCTGAATCGACAGATTGTAACAATGGATAGTACTGTATGGGCCCTTCAGAACGATTTATTTGTGCATCAGTATCTGTCTGAGACACCTTAACTCCGAAACTGATGTAGAGACTTTAGTAAACCGTATTATATGAAGCTATAGGACTGGTACAAATTATGAAGATCTGATCAGGCGTTTTAAGATTTTATCAGCTCTTTACTGGTTTACGAAAGAAACATGCAAGCTCACACTGACTCCACAGGTCCATTTGTAGTGTACAGCACCAGAAATTATTTCTGTCGTAGGAATTAATGCACTGAGTTAAACGTAAGGAAATTGATGCATATTGAAATTTGATGTAAATCTATCGAGCCCAGCTGTGACGAGCCGACAATACATGTACAGAACAATAGGACCAATATAATAGCTGATAGTCGATATTATTATTAGATAAGGAATCAATAAGCTCCAATTAGTACACATATCAGTACATTCAGTATGTTTGTCGTAATGATAAATTAAAGTCTGTCTTTGTATACATAACTTATACACAACAACTGTTGAGTTTGACTTTACCCATAATTGACTTTAAAGGAGGAGTTGCCGACTATTGTAAACAAAGGCCATGTTATTACTCTTACTAAGCAAGACGACCGCGACCCCAGCAAATATAGCGACTGTAGATAGAGTGGTAGTACTTTGCGCCCGACCCCAACTAAGATGCTGTAAGTTCATCCTTGATAGGCCGACGAGAGCCATTGCCACTACTAGGACCAACCACAGTAGGAACAACCTGGATCCCACCCTAATTGATCATGCTACCAGCAGCAGCGTGCAGAAGCATCGTCATCAAGATATTAGATCACTGGCACCAAGGGAACATTTGAAGTCCAGGTACCCCGTACTAATTTAAGGAAGTATACCCCTCATGTGCCAGCCCTCAATATTCTGAACTGCATCTCTGCAGAATTGATATATTCTGTTGCACATTAGCGGGTTATGCGGTTGACACTCCAGTGTTTATCAAAAAGTTTTTAAACATAAGTACTAAAAACTCTTCATTAGAATATATAATATGAGATGTATTGAGCAGTAAGAATGTAATATAGATTTATAAGTTATAATTGACATTAAAATATAATATAGATACTAATAATAATAATTATGGTAAGTATAATATGTATTGCATTGTTGTTTTGATTGGAGCCTGTGAAAACCATGCATTGCAGGGACTGAAGTAAAATGGTGTATCATGTGGTAATTTGTATTAAATGTGATCATATTATGTGGTTTCTACTGTACTGGCTAAACTGTGCTCATATACAGATGCAAGACTTAGAAGACAACAAAGGACAATTTGCGCCTGCTACAAGTCATCATCAACTAGCACTGCTGCCTCATAATATAAAGAAAATATAAAAGCCTATCAATTTTATTTAAATATAATATTACTCTTTAAAAATTTTAACTTTCTTCTGCTTCGTGAAATTAACTCTGAACGCTTCCATACCACATACTTAACATCACCTTTTTGTAATACAAGTAAAACAAAAGTTACCATTGTTCCAACAAGCCTTATAGGAAATGTTGTTCATTATGAAACTTTATTCCATAAAACAATGAGTGATCAAGTTATTCCCATGGTATTTCTATACCATGGGAATCATTTGATTAGTCACTCATTGTTCATAGTAGGTACTAAGTATATTTCCTTGCTAACAAACAGAATGGAAATTTCAATCCAAATTGTGGCTTTTAAAGTAAGTTTAATAGCCATAAGGTTGTTTCTGAACTAATCCTGTCTTTCTTATAATATAGGTGAGCTTTAAAGGTTGAGACTCTATAAAACAACAAAAAACTTTTTAAAGCTGGGCACCTCCAGTGTTGAGTTTCTAAATCTTTAAGACTCTAAACAGTAAATAGAGTATAAATATTATTAGGTGAATAAATAAAGATTATAGTCTATAATAAAATATAAACATTTTATTATGGGAATAAAATTCTGTGGTTGCAAATAAGGATTACAATTAAAAACTAATTGCAGTCCTTATTTGGAACAAAAATAATTATCATGAACCTTTCATGATAATTACTTTCATCTCACAACATAAATTGAACTTGTAATGGGCAACTTGTAAGGTGGCAAATTACAAGCTACTCCATAATGATTTAGCATATTGTTTTAACTTAGCATTGAAATTATATTAAATTTTATTAATTTTATATGAACAATCAGAAACAACATAAATAAATATTCATTAATAATTCAGTTGTTTATTTCATAGTCAGGTATAGGGAGTAACAACCTTTTTCAACCCTAACCAAATAGTGAAGAAGTTAACAATAATATAAAAAAATATATAATGTTACAACATTAAACAATAGGTATTCCTAGTATCATTATAACCAAACTGTTTATATCAGATTTTACTGACTGAAATTTAAATTCCAATTTGATATAAAATAATTCATTTCAAGAAGTATTCATCATATATTATACTGTGTCAATACAATATTATTATCACTATTACACACAAAAATGTTTTTCAGACAAAGCTTGAACACATAGAATTGTTGTCAATGGGGAATTGGACGAAGTAGCCCAAAAGAACAGTGGGTGGATCATCCATCCTGCTGACAATGTCCCTGCTGATAATAATAAAACAGAATGGTTCATCCTTACCCAGATAGCTGCCTAGCTTTCCTGCAGCCCAGAGTCTTTCTTCAGATGTGTACCTGTCCAGTCGACCATGATACCACTCAGTCTCAGGTGGGGCCAGCACTGCTTGTCGCTCACCTAAAGTAATAGGTTCCCATGATACACTTTTATTTTGCATTGAGCAGGTTGAAGTAAATAAACATATCATAATGGTAGTGATTTTACCATTAGTACTTGGTCCATCAGCCTCATCCAGCTCCAGATCAGCGGCTAACTCCGCGATATCACCACCACCATCCTCCGATTCGGTTGATGGAGAACCTAACTTATCCTTTACAGGGGGGCCTATCGGCGCCCCCATAGCACGAATCAAATCGGCCATCTTCCAAAGCACAAATAATTAAATTTCGGAACACTTCACATATACGCGTTAGAGTAAAAGCAGTGACTCATAGTTTAATAAAGACAGTATCATATAAGATTTTTAGGAAATATCTCAAACGTGTTTACAAGAGGAAAAATATATGGTGCTATTAATCACAAGCATTTCCCTTGAATCTACATGAATATACAAAGTGGAGATCGGTATTTAGTGCAAAAAATTAGCAAAATAATATATCATTTAGAACAAAACACATCCAGTTTTTTAGAAAAATGGGAAAAATTATCTTTCTACTATTTTTACAATACTCGTTACGCCCGCGTCCACAGATTAGAAAATAAATAGAATGAAATAGAATGAAATGAAATTTCATTCATAATGTTGACAAATTTTGAAATACCTTGCCAAGTTATAAATTTAAAATGATATAATATAACTTTATAAGCTGGTGCATTAAAGAAAGGTTTTATAAATGGCGGCTTGTACTTGCGTTGACGGAAAGTACAGCTAGCATATAAAATTTCAAATATTTTTTTTTTCATATGAAAAATAATAAAAACAAGACCGGGTCGTAATAATTTCCAACTAGCTGCGGCCGGGCGGCTTCGCCCGCGACACGTGACGGCATCTATTTTTGTTTTCATCGGAAACAGAACCTACTTTTACACAAAGAGTCCTTTTAAACGCACATTGAGTCCTTTCATCCTGAAAAAGGAACGTATATCACATTCTATAAGGAGGATCATGCAAGATCATGATGTTGGTTAAAATAAAGAACTAACATTATTATGAACAACGGTCTTGTTTATATTTTTTTTAAACTGAAAAAAAAAAATGAAATTTTGTATGCTAGGTGTACTATCTGTCAACGCAAGTACAAGCCGACATTTAAGAATCCTTTCTTTTATGCATCGCATCAAGAGCACAGAGCGTGGAAGAAAATAAAGATCAATATTTTTTTTGTGTTGACGGTACGCGCGTGAGTGAGTATAGACAGTGCTAGTGTGCGAGCGAGAGGAAGTGATAACGTCCGCCATTTATAAAACCTTTCTTTAATGAACCAAGTTATACTGAACTTTACTTTTGATTGTGCTTCGCTAAAAATATGGTTACAATGTGGGGGTCATAAAAGTAGTATTTACAAGTATATTCTGCTCAATAGAGTGTGCAAATATTAGGTACTAGCGGTTGCCGATGGCTCTGCAAACTTGAGATACTGATCTCGTTTCTGTGACCCAGATTGTTATACTATTCAGTTCTTTCAAGTTACTTTATGTAAAAAGGACCCGGCTCACAGTAATAAGAATCTAGTAACCGAAGTTTCTGTGAGCATAGTGCTTCAGGAAAAAAGTACCAGACTCACAGAAAGACAGAACTGTAGCCTATGTAATCTCTCCCAAATACGTTCTGTAGTTTTTCGTGAAATAGTTAGAAATATGCATCCACCCATTTATCGATGTACATCAGGCGGCGCGTCCTAATAGAAGTGCAAAAGAAGGTAGTTATGCAATTATCGCGCTAGTATGCGAGGCGATCATTTGGTGTTCATACGAATGGCAATTAGAACACGTATTCAAAATAATAGGTATGGTCGCCCGTTCTTAGAGTATAAATCCATGTTTGTATTATGTATGTATTAAGGCAGCACAGATCTCATCATTTTGACAGCGAAAACCTTTCGATTTCAAGTACGTCTTAAAAGGCTAGTATCCATGAGAATGAATGAGAAAATTAGTTCGTTCTATCCAATGATGACAGGTTTTGTAATTCCATTCCGTTCCATAGTTCCATCGCAGAAAATCATCATCTCATCTCATTCCTCATTCAGATTGACTGTGACTCGCGTTGACCAAACAGTTGTATTGATTGTATTATTGTCGAACTGCTGATTATAGTTTCAGAGTACAAGAGGCCTAGAAAATTGGTACGTATTTCTTGTTATGTTATTACATTTATGATAGTTATTTAAAACAATTGTGATCTATTCGCCATCATAAAGTTTTATATTGTGTAAGATTATGACGTTGTCAATTTATTTTACGTGACGCCATTTTGTGATCCCGAACTTTCTTTGTTCTTTGTCTCGCGAAGTAACAAGTCGATAACAATATCATATTATCAGACGCTGACCAAATTTAAAGTATTTTCTGTCCCTTAAATTAGTGTCCTTCTCTTGTTACAGATTCATTATGCAGATTTTTGTGAAAACATTAACTGGCAAAACAATCACCCTTGAAGTTGAGCCTTCGGATACCATCGAAAATGTAAAAGCTAAAATTCAAGACAAAGAAGGCATTCCCCCGGATCAGCAGCGACTGATCTTCGCTGGGAAGCAATTAGAAGATGGTCGTACGCTGTCTGATTACAATATCCAAAAGGAATCAACCCTCCATCTTGTATTGCGTCTTCGCGGAGGCATGCAAATTTTTGTCAAAACCTTAACTGGCAAGACAATTACCCTCGAAGTTGAAGCTTCAGACACAATTGAGAATGTTAAAGCTAAAATCCAAGATAAAGAAGGCATTCCCCCAGATCAGCAGAGATTGATCTTTGCTGGAAAGCAACTGGAAGATGGCCGAACCCTTTCAGACTACAATATCCAGAAAGAATCAACGCTCCACCTTGTACTTCGACTTCGTGGTGGTATGCAGATCTTCGTTAAAACTCTCACTGGAAAGACTATCACTCTCGAGGTGGAACCCTCGGACACCATTGAAAATGTAAAGGCCAAAATTCAAGACAAAGAGGGAATTCCCCCAGATCAACAGCGTCTGATTTTCGCTGGGAAGCAATTAGAAGATGGTCGTACGCTGTCTGATTACAATATCCAAAAGGAGTCAACCCTCCATCTTGTATTGCGTCTTCGCGGAGGCATGCAAATTTTTGTCAAAACGTTAACTGGCAAGACCATTACCCTTGAAGTTGAAGCTTCAGACACAATTGAGAATGTTAAAGCTAAAATCCAAGATAAAGAAGGCATTCCCCCAGATCAGCAGAGATTGATCTTTGCTGGAAAGCAACTGGAAGATGGCCGAACCCTTTCAGACTACAATATCCAGAAAGAATCAACGCTCCATCTTGTACTTCGTCTTCGTGGTGGTATGCAGATCTTTGTTAAAACTCTCACTGGAAAGACTATCACTCTCGAGGTGGAACCCTCAGACACCATTGAAAATGTGAAAGCCAAAATTCAAGACAAAGAGGGAATTCCCCCAGATCAACAGCGTCTGATTTTTGCTGGCAAACAGTTGGAAGATGGCCGCACCCTATCTGATTACAATATCCAGAAAGAATCTACGCTTCACTTAGTCTTGCGTCTTCGAGGTGGTATGCAGATTTTTGTTAAGACCCTAACTGGAAAGACCATCACCCTTGAAGTTGAACCTTCAGACACTATTGAAAATGTAAAGGCCAAAATTCAAGACAAAGAGGGAATTCCCCCAGATCAACAGCGTCTGATTTTCGCTGGGAAGCAATTAGAAGATGGTCGTACGCTGTCTGATTACAATATCCAAAAGGAATCAACCCTCCATCTTGTATTGCGTCTTCGAGGAGGCATGCAAATTTTTGTCAAAACGTTAACTGGCAAGACCATTACCCTTGAAGTTGAAGCTTCAGACACAATTGAGAATGTTAAAGCTAAAATCCAAGATAAAGAAGGCATTCCCCCAGATCAGCAGAGATTGATCTTTGCTGGAAAGCAACTGGAAGATGGCCGAACCCTTTCAGACTACAATATCCAGAAAGAATCAACCCTCCACCTTGTACTTCGTCTTCGTGGTGGTATGCAGATCTTTGTTAAAACTCTCACTGGAAAGACTATCACTCTTGAGGTGGAGCCCTCGGACACCATTGAAAATGTGAAAGCCAAAATTCAAGACAAGGAGGGAATTCCCCCAGATCAACAGCGTTTGATTTTCGCTGGCAAACAATTGGAAGATGGCCGCACCCTATCTGATTATAATATCCAGAAAGAATCTACTCTTCACTTGGTCTTGCGTCTACGAGGTGGTATGCAAATATTTGTCAAAACTCTTACTGGAAAGACCATCACCCTTGAAGTCGAACCTTCAGACACTATCGAAAATGTAAAGGCCAAAATTCAAGACAAAGAGGGAATTCCCCCAGATCAACAGCGTCTGATTTTTGCTGGCAAGCAACTAGAAGATGGACGCACTCTTTCAGACTACAATATTCAAAAAGAATCGACGTTGCATTTAGTCCTCCGGTTGAGAGGTGGTATGCAGATTTTTGTTAAAACACTGACTGGGAAAACTATAACATTAGAGGTTGAACCATCTGATACCATTGAGAATGTTAAAGCCAAAATTCAGGATAAAGAGGGCATCCCGCCTGACCAACAGCGCCTCATTTTCGCTGGTAAGCAGCTTGAAGATGGGCGCACCCTTTCTGACTACAACATTCAGAAAGAATCAACTCTCCATTTGGTTCTTCGTCTCCGAGGTGGCAATTAACTTTCCCAATCTATTCTATCCATCTACAAAAATGCTATTCATATATACTTGATACGATATGTATAACTTGAAACTATTCCTTCATTCATTCCACACTGCAATCTAATTGAAAAATACTGATTCATTAAAACTACATTTCACTCTTCAAACGATCGTTTTATTTATATTCCACCAGAGCAATTCGTTACAAGCCTCGTATCTCAACACGAGACACTCAACTAGTTCAGCAACATAGTGTGTATCATCCGCCGCAATGTTAGCCAACCAAGTTAGTGTTCATTAGTGTTGCTTGTGTGCTTTTGGTATTTGGTACCGCACAAATATCGGGCCTGGCCTGAACCAATCTCACTTGCCGATTCACCTATTGATGATATGACGCAGGCTTTCAGAGGCAAGCAGGTAGTTTACATTTAATGATATAGTACCATAATATACATAGGACAAAACCTTTTCCACATCACAAGGGCCTAAAGGCAATTCGGCCTAATATAAAAACGTATAGGTCGTTTTTCTATTAGACCGAATTCATTTTAGGTCATTTTGCTGATAGGACATTAATTTTAAGTAGGTAGTACCTATACCTAGGTGGTAGGTTGTTTTGTGATAATAAGGTCGTTTAGCTGTTAGGTAGAATTGCTTTAGGCCCTTGTGATACGGAGAGACAAAATCTTTACGTAGCTTGAAATATATTCTCTTACAATACGCAATTACGTTAAAATACATAAAGTATGTACCTACCTATATGCAGTAAATTATTAATTATACCTACTAATAATAACTTAATATATAGCTATGAAAGTATATAACTATAATAGTAATAACTACGGTTTCTAAACTTATGTGCCGGTTCTGCCTGCACCGGTAAACTCCAAAGAGCCAACCGAGCCTCCTACCCTGAGAAAAAGATTGCGTCAGAGCTTCGGTCAATAATACTTGCATATGAGATTTGAGAGGACCAGTCTCTTCCATTAATCGACAGATGTACCGGCGAGCAGGTGAGGTTGGCAAACCTGAAAATCTTATCTTAATCTTAATTATAAAAATAATAAATAAATAAATAATACAATTTTGTTTAATATGAGACATGAATGTTTTGAAAAATTGGATATTTTGCAAATTGGAGGGTTTGTGATTTGAATTTTGAATCTTTTTTTAACTATTTGTTGATTTGAGACTAAACGAGTACCTACCGCTCCCATGTTTCGTGCAGCGTGATAGGGGACGTAGTAAAGAAAAGAAAAGAAAGTACCTACAGTCGAGAGCATGCAAAGCAGTGCAAGAAAATTCTCAAGAGGGGTGTGCAAGGAACTGGACGCGAGTTAACTGTAAATTTCTCCAATCATTTATGTAGCAATCTAATTATTTATAAAATATGTAGGTTGGTGGTGTATTTAATTACAAATTTGTATGTATGATTTTGCATACAAACGTTTAGGAAAGGGGTTTTGAAATAAAACCATAATCAGTGTTTAATTGTTAACATTTTATTAGGAGGCGAAAACGAGCAATAAGTTTCGGGATAAATTTTAATACAAATCAATAATATTTGCATTACATCTCGTAAATCGTCAAGTTTAAATCTATGAAATTACAGTATTTTAAGATTACAGTAACATGAACAAGAATAAGAGGTACACCATAACAGACATAGGTATTCGCATCAATAGCAAAATATCTTAGGAGCCAATATATAACGATAGTGATACCTGACACATAACTATTCACAATATAAATATGCTTACATATAATCACCTTTTGAAGGTAATGTTACTTGTCTTTTTAACAAGAGCCGATCCAGCTTTTGAGTCAGAGAGGTATAGTAATATATAAAACATGATTTTAAAACTGAGTTGTAGACATGTATTAGGTAGGCATATACACCCCAGTATCTCATATGGCTTTGTTATCAAAACGATGACATATTTTGGATTTTAAAAACCCAAAATTTCGAATTGTAATCGCTACCCCATGACGCATTGCGTCTTGGGAGGCATTCTTGCAATACCTGTTATTCATCTGAGCTCTAACATGGGTTTTCTTTGAACAATTGCTGATTCAAAGTATACATTTTTCGATCTATAACTGTTTCTTAACAAAAAAATATCGAGTAATATAAATAATGTTGAAAAGTTTACGGAATTGTAGTCATGCCAAGGGTGTCACACTAGTTGATGTTACCTCGAATACTTGTAATGAATATTCGCTATACGTAGATATTAAAACGGTCAAACAAGTATCATTACCATCTTCTTACGTAACAAGTGAAGCAACATTGAATCAACACAGCATAGGGCTACTACAAAATAAGTGTACAGTGAGATTATTTTTACGAAAGGTTTATAAAGGTAGTTTGAATTAACTGGCATTACTAAGCAGGCGTACAGTGTTGTGGGATGTAAAAGCTTCTCTATTGCCAACAGTTGTGGTTGGATACTTATGCTTAAGTATTATTGTAGATGAAAGCTGTCCAAAAATATTTATATATCGAGCTGCACCGACGACGCCTACTGAATAGCCTACGATGGTGCTGTTGAGTTCACCAGTTAATTTAAAATAACATTATAAAATACGCTCAAAACAGCTAATGTTTTTCGTGTTAGTGAATAACATTATCTTATAGAATGCCATACAAGCAGAATAAGAAAAATAGTCATTATTTTTCTTATTCTTATAGAATAAGAATAAGTAAAACAGTGACGTAAACTTCTAGTTTATTCCATTTTATATGCACTAAAATTTATTAATGATTTGGTTCATGATAGACAGTGATAACTTTTTTCGAATAAACAATTAATAAGGATGGTCTAGTGTTTTAAACGTACCACATCTACACCTTAAAACTCAAACCTCGTAACTTCATTTACAATGGAACGGAGTTGAAAGGTGGTCTTAAAGATGTCCATATCCGTATCCGTAAGAACAATGGCTCAAAGCACACTGAATTATGTTCACATATCTCGTTTCAATCACACATACATTCTCAATACATTAGAGCTTATACACACTTAAAACAACAACAGTCTAATGCCGATCTGTATGATAGTAATAAGAACAATGCATTTGGTTAAATTGTATGGATATTCAATTGTTTTATGTGGACGCTTTGTTTAAAGCCCACGCGATGAGACCTCACATTAAACATTCAAACATGACGATCTCATAACATCAATGAATATAATTATATTATATACTCAAAATACTTATATTAAGAGACACTTGAAGATAGAACAATTATTTATGAACTTACATACGACTAACATTAGATCTAGGTATTGTCTTTTGTATGCCAGAAATGTGACTCAATGGGGTCCGTTTACGACAATAATGATGGGATGAGTTTAATTTTAATTACTTATGTTCAATATTACTGCAACATCAATATTGGACAAAGTGAATAATGACGATTTAAGATCTTAATACACAAGTGCATTAATAAAGTACATTTAACATTACTATTGAATAGAGGCCATGTACAATTACTAATTTAGATATTTTTGGTATCAACCATACACATTAAAATATAGTTAAAATAGGTAGCTTAGTTAATATAATGACTAAAGGACTATTATGCGAATTGTCAATAAAAATAAATGGGGGTAGTTATATATAACATGTAAATAAAAATATGGTAGGACACCGCACCAACAGCACAAAATCTATAGTTATCACAATTACATTATAATATGTTTTGTTATAGCTTGCCGATAACACATCAAACATCAAAACGCCATAAAATTCTGGCAATATCTCAACAACTTTTATATGACTCCGTCCCACTTCCATATTAATTATATTATATACGTTACATTGTATACTTTCTCCATTTATTTAAATAATTACCCGCCAACGTACAACTATAAAATCTAATCGCGTGTGTTAACTAGTTTAGGTATATTTAGTACTAATAAATACTATCTTGCTCCTTTACCTTCAATGTACGTTACAAATCAAGATAATATAGATAACTAAATAAACTAATCATACGTTAAGGGAGAATACTATACAAGGGATACGCATCTACTAAAATAGATGCTTGATATCAACTTATATTATAAACTTTAGATTAAAATATCACTTCATACATTTTTGCTGCATTGCGGCAGAGCATTCAGCAATAATATATTGCGATTGACAATGACCTATCACTTTGCTTAAAATTACCAATCTCATGTCGTTTCCAACCACACTATCGTGTAGTCGGGCACTTACTTGCCACTCAAATATTAAGTTTTTTTACTTATAAGGACAGGAACCAATATGCCTGTTATTGTTTGTGAGCAAAGGTACCAAGAACAATGTTGGAATATTTGGCGTAACTTTAAAACTAAAACATCTAGACACAAACACAACATAACGACAATTCACTCCCAACTTATTATAATAAATCGTCATGAAATATAATGGCAACTTGATTAAGATGATCATCTATCACCTACAATAATTTTAACATTAAATAAACACTTATTTTGGCAATAACTGCAAACAGTAAGTAGGAGGTAAATACGTCATAATTTCATGTCACATTCGCAGCATTAGCTCTTTGATCTCAACTAGAACTGTGAAATTCGTTCCACTAAGCTTCTAATAGATGCAAGTTCATTATTTGAACAGAGTATTATAATTTGTGATATAAATTGATGGAGTTTACCAAAGAAATCATGCCACGACTAAGGCAAGGGTTACAAAAGCCCAGGAAGACAAAATTCAACGGATAAAAAAGGTAATTCATTAAATTATACATTCATAATTGATTTAAAATTGTTATACATGCGATTGAGCTTTTGACATACTAAAAGACTCGAATTTACGTAATACTGCGATAACGTAACAAACAGTCAGTGTAACACAACCTTTATAAACGAGTACTGGCCTAATGCATTTTAAGGATTTGTTGAGATTCTTAATACATACAATACAATAAAGGCTTATAGTCGTTTAAATTCTAACTCCATGTACATGTAACGAAAAAATCGCAACGCGTTCGCGGCCATTAAAATATATGAGCGCGAATGCGATGCGATTTTTTTTACATACGTTACAAGCTACAGGACGTTATGTTAAAGGTTGGGTAGAAGATTGAACTTTATACAGCTGAGCGTGGTATCTTCACTGGGTATACGTGTGACTTACTGTCATTATAATAGTGGGTATTTATATTAGGGTACGAATTAGGCTGTGCGTACACATGGTGTCATAGTATCTTGCTCCCTAATGTTACTTACATATAACAGTATACCTGTGCACGGGAAGTAATTGAACTCTGCCGTGAAAGAGGCAACGAGGCTCTGAACCCACTCCTTACACAAGAAATCAAGCTTAGTTCGGGGGGATTAAAGGAAATATTAGTAATTTTGGTTACTGTTTTACTAATATTAATTTATTAAATCGCAATATATGCTATTTGATAGTGTTAAAGTAACTCTGAAATAGTGGTGACGTCATAATTCAGTACATTATTTAACTTTGGCGGACTGTTACGGAATGTACATAGTTTTATTTATAACAATAACAAGTTATTTAGAAAATAATTTAGATACATTAGTATATTTTAAAGTGGACTCAATAAATATGAGATGGTTCCCAGAACTAAGTCAAATAACCTATTGGAAACTTAACCCATACGTGTTTACATTAAAGTTGTGTTACAGCTGCATTATACGGGACGTGGGGGTCAGAATGAATACATTCGTGGTGGGTGATGATTATTTGTTTACATGTTGGGTAAGGGCACAGTAATTTGAACGTAGCTGATTGGGAAGTAGCCGGTCTTGCCGTTGACGGAGCCTTCGAACCAGTTGTCGTCTACTTTGTTGATCAGTGTAATGACGTCATTTTCCTGCAATGAAATATAAATAAATACTTGAATTCTAGTACATTTATGTTTTGTATGCATTCATTGCAGTGGCGTTCATTCCATAGAAGCATGCCATACACAAATCATATAGTACATAGTACTCGTACATATAATTTCCGTTGTATACTCCACTGAATAAGTCTATGCACGTCACTGATAAATTGCACCTAAAAGCACTACAACTAGGAATAACCCAATAGAAAATCTACACAAAAAATATTATGAAATTAGTATTGGAATTATTTGGTCATGTGGGTAGACGTTAATTGGAATTACATAACCCAAAGCATAAATTTAATAAAATGGATAATGAAGAGTTAGTAGACTACTACTAAAAAATATAAATAAATAAGTTCATATTTGTTTATAAGTAAATTAACTCCTATAGTTAATGTACGTTGCTTTCCTCCTTACTACGTAAGTTTGGTTTTACAGTCATGTTAATGGACGGCTCGTAGGACCGCTCAAAGCATCAGCGTAAATCAAGCATGTTTCCTTTAATTACATACCTACATATTTATCTGTCAGCACTGGTGATCAACATGACAGTAAAACCAGCCTAACGTATAAGAATAGAAATAATTATTACTACCAGATGTCCGAAAATATTTATTTATTTATTCATTCATTGCTAATATGGGTTACATACGATGTTACATTCATAGGTATATAGTTTCGCCATACTCCACCATAATAGGCATGCAATTTAATAGCTAAATTAGGAACAAAATACTAAACAATAGTCTGATCTTACTTCTAGAAATTTTCTTACTGTCATATTATTTATATTTATACATTCCAGAATACAAATCAAAATGTCATGGTACCTTTGGCTACTTGATAATTAAAATTAACAATGTCATAATGTATATTTTACCTTGAATCCTAGTTCGCCTTGATTCTCGGGCTCGAAGTCGTAGAGAGCAGTGCAGCATGGCCCCTTGTTGGGCGCCATCGGGGTTCGTGCAGGAGACTTAACAGGTGATGGCAACGGGGATGCTGTGGAACACTGTACTTCAGTAAAAGTTCTACAACTTTAGTCGAGAATGAAGAGTTTGTTCCTGTCAAGCAAGTTATACGTCATTTTGCTGCATCAGCATATAGTTAGACCGGTATGTAGTTAGACCAGCATGTAGTTAGACCGGCTGTACTTAAACCGGTCGGCAATGTATACACACGTATGACTGTGGGATATTGTTTATATCAGCTTAGAAAACCGGGCCCGCTAAATATGGCTAACTAGGTAAAACCGAATTAGCCATATTGGAGTTCTAAAGAATTTCAATGATTACTAAAATAATTTTAGCAATACCAAAACTTGCTTGATAGGAATAAATACCCTTAGTAGATACTACGCTGTACTTTGAACTATCGTCTAATTTTGAATGTAAGTACTAATTTGTGCATTTTAAAGCAAATATAGGTATATGATGTAAAGTAATTGAAAATATATTTTATAAAATGTACGCTGAAGGTAAAAGTGAGTCGTAGTATCTACTGAACCAAGGTAATTTACACACTACACGGAAGCAATTACGACTAAAACCCTTGATAACCACTCGTTCGATAAGTAAAAATACTAAGATTTTTTTGGACATTATACACATTTCGTCTTTTCGACACGATTTCTGTACATTATACTCGTAGTACAGAAATCATCATCAATTACTTATACCTACTATTTAAAAAATATCACTATAAAATTGGATGGATCAGCACCAATTTAATAAATGTCGTAATCGAAAACATGTAGTGAGCAAACACCTTAATGAAATTAGATTTTTAAATAATGATAGTCGATATGAATATCTTTCTCGCAGAAAGTACATGAAACGCAATGAATGTTTAACTGTTATATGAAGTTGATACAAAGATCACGACAATGAATACATTAATGGTAATGCTGTATTAGTTGAAGCAATCACACCTTACACATTGCCCAATTCAAATATCGAACTTGGATGTTAATTTTTTTAAATATCTCGTAGTAAAGTGTATTTGCTTATGGGAAATGAAATTACAAACGCTACAGCATTCCTTATAAATGAACATTCAATCGCAAACTACTCTGTTCTCACAATGTTTCTATGAATTTGACATGCACATAGCAATATCTTATATTTTCGCTAAAAACTTAGACGTAAATAGAATTATCAGAAAAAAATTCACACGTCAAAAATATAACATAAAACGTAAAAGCAAAAAAAACGTCAAACGAAATCTACCTTAGTGTATTTTTGTCTAGCTAAAAGCTTGTGTACCACTGTGTAAGTCAGCGTACGACTTGATTATGCTAAGCATCAATAACTATTTCGGATTTATATTATGTCTATGTATGTGTGTTACAATAGTGTATATCGTAAACTAATATAAGATTGCATAATATGAATATTTTCCATAGACAAAAATTCAACTAAATACAGTATTTTCTCACATCTCAAAACAGAAAGGACTTTCTCTAATTTATAGCTTTATATAATGTATTTGGCTCACAATACAAGCAGTCTGTGTTAAATATATTGTGTAGTATCTGAAGTTTACGCGAATGTCACACATTGAAATGGAACCACTTTTTCGGATTCTATTGCGATACTACTACTATTACTACTGCCAGTGGAGATGCCGTTAACCGGACGGGTTATCAGCCCTTCTGTATGGGCCATTTCACCAATTTCCCCTGTATCGACTGCCATGGAAGATTTTCGAGGCACGCCCAGACCAATGCAAATATTCATATTCATGCATACAAATATTTGCACTGAGCGGGATCAACTCGCGTCTCCTACGTAACAGCCGCGGTCATTACCGCCCAGAGGCTGTCTATGGCGCCGAGTATATTTGGTATTATTTACTTATAATCCGACGGTTTGGTTACTTTTTAGCAGCCACGTTGTTCAGCAGCAGCTCTGCGAATATAACCGCTAATGAGTAGTCGAAACGTCGGATTAAATTAAAAATTAAATAATTGCAAATTTATCGCCATAGAACCCGTAAAAAGTGGTTTCATTTCAATATGGTGTAGTGTTTAAAATATATCATTTCTATGTACATTTACTTTTTATTTATATGCATGCATGGCATTGGTTTAAGTTTACAAAAAAAGGTCTGTAAATCCGCATTCCATAAATATCAAAAAGCTTGACTAAAATCGACTCGAATGTTGTTATGATTATTAATAATTATGCAATCTTTCAACAGAGTTTGTGAGGATGTGTCTGTGTACGCGTGTTACCGTTGGTTGAGCGCTGCGAGTTGCCCGAGCCGCCACCGGGGAAGAGTTCCAGGTTCGACGGGGGCTTGTGCTCCGGCGTGCCGGCGTGCGAACCAGCTTTATGACGACAACAGATATCAATACTACATGTGTACGTCAAGCTACGTTTATTACCCAAATTTCCGATATTTCCGCAACTTTGATTACGTTCGCATAGTTTGTAACGGAGACAGTAGGTATTATACTATGATGCTTATAACTAATTAATATTTTCTTTAAAAAAATTTACATTTTGTATAATGTATATTTACGATATATTAGTATCTTTGTAGTTCTGTCTGAAAATTTGTTTACTTATGCGAATGTTTAACAGATTTTAGTTAGGTTTCCTTTCAATTAAAAAATTAAATACTTGAAAAGTCTACCGCCTAAATTATTCTCTGTGTAAATGTTTCTTGACTAATGCAATGTGCATGTTAAGCGGTTCGTCTGTATAGGATTGAACATCGAACGTCTTAAGAGAGAGAGAAGAGACATCAAATATTGACTACTCGAAGATAGAAAGAAATAAGTAATTGTTGGCCTACCATAAAGAAATGTAGGTATACACGTCTAGACATACATATAACACGATTAAAAGTAAAATTAATTGTAAATACGAAGAAAACATTAATCATTGCAGTTAGTGTTGCCAGATCTAATATATTATATAACTCTATTTGGATTTCGGGTTCCGTTTAGTAGGTACTCTGGAGTATCACCAATATACTCGTATATGAAGGTACGTCTACTGAATAGGCGAAGAAATTTGTAGAATAGTATTCCCAATGCCTATTGCGCCAAAATCATAATAGAGCACACCTTTTGTTTTTTTAAAGTTATCGGATAGACATGGCAACACTACTTATAGAAATTACACATCGATTAAAATAATTTGTAATAATGTAAAATATTATCTTATTTTTATATGAGGGAGTGGGGAATGGAATAAGGATATTCGGCAACCTGTAAGAAAAGGTAACAAGTTGTACGTCGTACCTCGCCTGTGGGTGCACCCAGACTTATTAACACAATAAAAAAAAGCTTAAATAAATTAATAAAATGTTATTTTAATATTTCAGTTTTACTGTACAGATTGTAGGTATATTAACTATTTACAACAGAGACCCTTCATACCAGAGAGTGACGTCAGTCAATTGTAAATCTCGATTCAACTTTTGATACGTGTAATATTTTTTTAATTTCACTTTCATCTATTTTCATAGCCGATACCAGTTCATATAAAATTTTATGTTCGTAATTTGAAATTCAATATTGAATTCAATTTATACAATATTAATCTGTATTCCTGAATGATAATGAACAGGAATGGGAACAACTTTAGAGAGGGCGTATAGGTGATATTCCTTCCCTCTTGCGGAAGGCGGTTATAATTCTTTATTCATGTTAAATCGAGACTTACAGTAATTTTTATCGCATTGATTCTGTATAAAATAATGGACATAAAAATATATGAAAACTACTATAGTGTTATTTTGCTACTGCCTTTTTATAGGTAATCCCCTGCAATGGAAACGCCCAGAGCAGGCGGGAGAGATTATGTCGGACTCGAACCTACTAAAACAACTCGCCGTCCTAAGAACTTTGGTTGCTGGATGTAAGATGGCCAGATCTCTCGCACCGACCGACCCCGATAACCACTACTCGGCAATCAATGCTGTCTTTACCATAGGGACACTCGGGCTACGTGCCCAGGGCCAACCGCCTCAGGGAGGCCTCCCGAAGGATAGACAATTTCCGGCACAGCTTAACAAAAATATAAAACTCTAAATTATCCAAAAGGGCCCCAAAATTCTTGGGTGCCCGGGGCCCCTGTCATAGGTAAAGACGGCTATTCCCGCAATAATGCATTCGAGTATATAAGTCAAAACTTGATGGATATATACAAGTGTACTATTTTAATTACATATCTTTTAGATGAGGGTATAACGTTTTAATATTTCTTTTATTACGAAAACGTTTACGAGATACTATATACATGTCGTGTTCTTAAATTATAAAGATATATATACATATAAAAAAGTTAACATTATATTCTTTTTAGGCGCTTATCATCTACCGTTATACCTCTGTTAAAATAATCGCATTACAAGGTATCACTTTTTCGAATATATATTCACCGCTCCCGAATTAGATAAATATATTGTTAGTTGTTTATGAGTGATATGTTTAGTTATTCCACCATGAACTTTCTTTAATTTGTGTGCCATAGAACCTAATAGAAGTGCCCCAAAGCATGACAGATGTACATGAAAACATAAATCGGTGCATGTCAGATTTCGACCATGGACTGCTTCTTTACGATTACCTTCACCTCTTGAGCAAGACTCGCATTGTAGATAGACGTCGACTGTACATAATTAAGATTGATGCAAAATCAGTGTACGGTTATACAATCTAGTAAATAATGCGAGCCTAGCCAAAAATCCCACCACCACTTACACGCAATCCAGAACCAAAACCAAACAGAAAATATACAGCAAATAAAACCTAAATCACCTGTCCAAGGGTCCCTTCCATTGAATTGATTTCTTGGTGCCGGGTGCGGTTTGAACCCTGGCGCAGGTTTAACGAAGGTACGACTGGAAGGGGGTGCATCCCAAGCCTTGAAAGGGTCTGTAGAGCTAAGGTCACCGACTGAGGAGGAAGGGGGGATGTGTTGGCGGGGGCGGGACAAACTTTGGGTGGAACCGTACCGCCTACCATTGTTCAGATCGTGAATGCCCTCGATGTTAAGGTCAGCTAGAGTCTTCGGTACGAACTCCATCTTGGGACGGTTCACGGCTTCTTCTTTCCTGAAAATTTAGAAATTGGGTTATATAATTATAAACGAACAGGACTCTGATTCTACTAATTATTGTTAACCGTTAAACCACTGAGATTACAAGAACTGCCATTACATTTTCGGGTTCATCAACATAGGCTTAAAGTTCAAAATTAAATGAAAAAGAGTTCATCACCTCGTTCTTACCTTCTACACGTAGCAATTCAATTTTAAATTTTCTCAGTATACAAGTCTAATATTCAATAGCAGTTTTTGAAATTAAAGTGGTTTGAAAATAGTAGACAATTGGCAGAATCGCCACGTCTAGATATCTGGTCCACAACAACCACAACACTGGTTGGGATAACTACATAATATAATAATACCTACCTGTGATTCACGGCTCACATTTATTGATTTACGCTTTTTTTGTTTAAGTGTAGTCTTCCATGAAACTTGTATTTACAATATTTTTAGTAACCGAAACGGCGGGCTAATTGTAATTAACATACATAGATTTTTAGTCCGTGATAGGTATTTAAAGAATAATGGGTATTATATTTTCATTACCTTCATAATATGTTAGGCAACTGAAGACGTTTTCTAAGCACAGACATAATCAGACACTTACTTTTCCATGAGTGTAGCGACGAGTCCTTGAAGGATCTCTGTGCATTGCTGGTGATACTCCAATAGTCCTTCTGCGAAATACGATAGCTGTGCAACTTGTTCGACCTACAAACATAAGGGCATACAATATTAGGTCTACATATTCAGTACAACATGCACATACTTAACTCACTGCTTTTTCACTGGAGCAGGTAAACCACTACAGAACATCAAGAGCTACGGCCTCTACATAATGAGTTTGTTTTCTTCACATTCATTCCTAACCTTTCTCAAGAAAAAAAAGAAGAACAAGACAAGATCAGAGTATTTGTTTCTAAGACGATCGCTTGTATTTCTTACAGTGGAGACAAGCTACGAGAAATCTTTACGATCGCACTGCGTGTGATAAAAACGTACATTATTTTAGTTCTTTCAAGCATCAGTTCAATGGTGTAGTTAGAAAGGCACAGTGTAGTCGTAACAACTTCGCGAAGTGTAAGAGCCACAAATAATATAAGCACTATAAGTAAGGTCTACAAAAGAGGAGTCTCCACGAGCGCAGTCAACAAAAGTGAATTCAATTCCCAACGTCCAACGCACCCTGGTCACGTAGTACTCGTTAACGCAAAGTCTAGGTGACTAATCTTCTCACTACAATGGCAACAGGAATAAAACCTTTTAGTCAAATACCTCTCATACACCTTTTAAACATGTTCAAATAGCATACCTTACTCAATTTTACAACACAACGATCTATTCATACAACTCGCGAGGAACATCTGTATGTTTTGAATTAGACTATCTTTCATTGTGATAACTGAGGTTGAATGGGCGACTGTGACAAAGAGTAAACATTGTCAGATCGATATAAGAAGATATCATATTTTTATGATGTGATCGTCATTATTTAGAATGATCTAATTTACAACACAAACCATTATAATAAAACTTGGGTCGTTAATACGGGTGACAGAAAAGGATAGATATATGTTCATCCTTCCCCATCCGAGATCCACCTTAATGTGTCTAGGTAAAAGAGTCTTAATAATTTCTTGAAACATTACTCATTGCACTGTTCAACATTTAGATTTGAAAAAGTAATATGCCAGGCAGTGTACTAAACCACATCCTTCCTTACTGACTGAACTTATCGCCATTGTGAGATCGATAGATGTTCCTCCGAGTTGTTTGTGTTCACTATGACCAGTGATTACTTACATCATTGTCAAGTAGATTGAACATTCCAATCTGGGCGAGCTGAAGTGACTCGGCGAATTTGTCCTCCGCCTGTCGGATCTCATCGTCTGCAATATGAGCACCTGATGTACGGATGCTTCACAAATTTACCGTAGGCACACGTACTCATTATGCGAAATTAGTTACAAAAATGAATAACGAAAAAACCAAAAAAAAAAATGTGCATACAAACCAAACGTAGAAAATAATACTCAGGTTATGAATGATGGTAAAGGTGGCGCGGACGCAGGACAGGAACAAAAACATGAAAGAAACGAGCGTATATTATAGGAATTGAATAAACAATCTAATGAGGCTTCAAAACGCGTGTTAGCTTTGCACTACAGGCCTATTGTGTTATTAGTAAAGTTTCAGTGTTCCCTACATACCCTGTCTTGTAGTGTTGTGACTTGGACTCATGTAAGGGCTGGCCCTACCGGGGCCTGGTCAATACATTTGGAAAAAAGAAAATAAGAACTTAAGAGATAGAAGTAGACAAGAAAATAACAAAATGTCAAGTAATAAATCAATGAAATAGAACAATAGATTCAAAAAAAGATGATAATCACCTTTAGCTTGCCTTCGTCGTTTGCAATCGAAGTCCAATCGCCGTCCCTGTAGTTTCTTTCGGTGATGCTACAAAAGAAAATGGTGCAGTAATGTAATTCAAGACGTGATGTTATCAATTTATTAAATTATAATACACATATATACATTTATTATTATTTAAGAATGTATAAGTTATCAAAATATAGATATACTACAGACACTTAATGAAATATATAGCAAGTTTGCAACATGGAATAACTACTATCTAAGCTTACAATATTTGTAGGCGAAAAACATCGGCTTTGAGGAAGAATTAAAGCAGGGAGCCTTCTATACTTGTAGGTACTATTACTACCTATTGAGATACAAATACCTTTACCGAGCAATGTAGGATAAATTGTTCCATGTGATTTCAAGGCTTTAGTTTCCTCTTTAGTATGGATTATCCATACTACTGTTTGTTTGTTCCGTTTTTACGCTTAAAGCACTGAACCGATTTTGATGACATTTAGTACAGAGGTCTCACACCTTAGGAAAGGAAATAGGGTACGTTTGTTCACGATTCACGCGGGCGAAGTCGCGGGTGAGAGCTACTACGAAATAATGAAACTTTTCATACCATGACTTCCTTTAGGTCTTTAGTCTGCAAATGATGAAGTGGCTCGAGGAAGTTCTGCTTGATGTTGTCATCGAGTGAATATTTTATATCTGCCATTTGTTTCAGTGATTCGCCCATCTCAATAAGGCAATTTGCTAAAAAGAAGGTTAATCCGGTTTAATACATTACCGCTGAAAGTACTTCAACCACTTTTCATTAGCAGTAAGTATGTACTATTAGTGCCTCACCCTAAGAGTGAAAAATATAAACTTAGTTCTACGTTTCGCCATGAAGTATCACGATAAGTCCTTTGGGCTTTTTTAGAATTAAGTGTAAGAGAATTTGAAAGGGAATATAAAATATATGGAATAAACTTACAGAATACCGTATCTTCTCCAAGTTTCTTGCCGTAATGGAGCATACAGTCTCCGAGTACACCTTCTGGCTGAGGATAAGTGTTACTCTTAGCTTGTCCACTTAGTTTACTGATGCCTTTCACAGCTGCCATCTTCGCTCGCGCCGTAGGGTTCGGCTGCAGGAACTCTTTCGTTTTCGTTTGTAACTCCTCCACAAGTTCACATGTGACGTCTGTTTTCTAAAAAATCGTAGGAATAAATAGTAAAAAAATAATATAAATATTATGATACAACATTTCATACGCATTTTCTACCTTCCAATAAAATTCTTCTGGCAGCAATCTCATATAGGTATATACTTAATGATATTATTATTACTATTTAAATATATTTTTTCTGTAGCCATGATCGCAGAGTGATTAATGATGTTGGATTGTAGCGGGGTATCGAGCTAATAGTAAATAATACCCAATAAATCGCGATAGAATTCTTTAAATGTGGTTTCATTTCAATGTCTGTCACTCGCAAAAATTTCGGATAGATATTCTTACATTTAGCCAAAGCGAGTGAAATTTAGGGTAACAACTAGTTTGATTCAAAATACTTGTAAAACATAACATACCTAAGTATATCGTGACAAATATCAATAATTTATTACGAACATAAATCATATTTGAAGCTCAGATAGGAATGAACGTATTCGGAAGTAGTAACTTTACGTAAGCTTCCACAATTTTATTAGGTACATTCAATTGTGAAACATCCATCGAATGCCATATTCTCTGCAGATCCTCATGTTTGCAGATTTATTGTGTTTGCGTTCAAGAAATAGTTACTGATATACTTACTCTTTCCATTTCCACGAAGTCCAAATCCAATTTTGTGCCTTCGGCACCACCCATCTTTTCTGTGACATACTGTAACAAAATAAATATTCATTAGACAATTTTTTATTACAATCAGCGATGTACAATGAACTGCTATAATAATTGCGAAGTTCGCGTCTAATTCAAAAATTCGTTCTGGTGTCCATCATCACTACATAGTATAAAATAAAGTGGCGTTCTCTGTCCCTATTTTTCTTGTCCCTTTGTATGCTTAAATCTTTAGAACTACGCATTGTATTTTGATGCTGTTTGTTTCAATAGATAGAATGGTTAAAGAGGAAGGTTTATATGTATATAACATCATGCTACGACTAACAGGTGCGGAGCAGGCATGAAAAATGTTGCAAAAACGGGGTGACGCAGACGAAGTCGCGCGGGTCAGCTAGTACATTATATATGTATATGAATGTACGGAAATTCAGGCCGTGTCCGCAGCTCCATAGGTAGAGCCTGCTACTCCCCTTGTCATGGTTTGGTTTATTTTGACTTTCCAGTTCATAGTACAAGTTACTACTAACTACAATATATGGTTTCGTTCTCATAGGATTCCTATGATAGGAATCATAAGGATACCTCTTTAGTCCCCCTATGTAAACTTATGAAACCCTGGCAATATAAAGTGTCAGAAGAAAGTTGAAAATAAACGGAAAATGTAGAGTATTGTACCGTGTGAATGTCACTTTTGGTATTATAAACGTTTTTAATTTACTATTAAATAGACATAGTGGTAAATAGTTCAAATATAAGGATAAACCGCAGGAGTCGTGGAGGGAGAGCGTTAACAAAAGCTCGGGTCGAGGTCTTGCCTTGGCCGCAATGCGCTGCGCTCTGTGCTCAAATCGAATTTTACTGTATTAACTGGAAATGGTCTGCGCCAACGAATTTACACTTTATAACAACGAAAAATATTGTATATTCATAACTACCTACTTAGTAAGTTGGACTGAAATAAGTAATCCATCGCAACCCTGGGATATTTCGATATGCCGAAATTAACACATTTAACATGAGAATTTTCGCAGTAAAATTTTCTTTAGGCTACTGGAAGTATGTAACAGCTACCAAAGTTGATGCCTGAAACTGGCGAAGTATGAAGGAATTGCCAGATTGTTTATTTAATTTCTTTTTGTACGTGTATAAACTATCTCAAATCGACTAAAACCGCAATGTGTTTCGTCATCGGGGAAAAAGGTATGCCCTAGATAGGACCACTACCGCTGGTTTTCTTCAGCTAGGTCGACGGCTAGCGCGTACCGCCCCCCTCCCTTCCACGGCCGAAAATCATGTGGGAGTCCCACATGATTTTCGGCCGTGGAAGGACAAACACACTGAATTAGAGTGTTTGTCCCACAGTGGGACAAACACTCTAATTCAGCTAATATTTTGAATATGAAATCGATATGGAAAGATGGCTACGGATTTACGGATGTGACATAACATTATTAAGCCACGACAGATGGCTCTATAGAACCCTAAAATCGATAATAATGAAAGTAAACCATCTTTGTTTGTGTAGGAGACTCTTCATAACACTACTAATGAAACAGAATCGTTGACCTTTGACATTACAGAATATTCTACAGCCCGCAGTGTACATTTAGTTAACTAACTTCATGTTATTGTAATACATGTATTTGCTTAAGTGTTGTTAATTATACAACTATTAACATTACGAATAATTTCTAAAGATAAACCGACAAAAATCGGACATTATTATTATTTAACTGTTATCAGGTATGTTCTTGGTAAGAAATAACACTTATGCAATATTTTTAGCTAACATAAAATAGTATGTTTAAAGATACGAGTAGAACATTAATCTACATACAAACTATTGTGCTTCTTTCCTGTTCGGGTACACAGTCACCAGGGGTGAGAGATATGGTAGAGGATACCTCACCTTCGACAACTAATGGCCCGAGAAGGCCGTGCGGTTTTGGTCGGTTCAAGTACTATGTCCACACCCGCGTTGATTGCGGCGAGGGTGTATCCGTGGGGATTTCCACACGGAATAAAGGGTACATATATATAAACTTTCACCAGCTACGTCCTTGGTATACATCTTTCACATTTTCTATTTTCATAATATAAGTGATGGAAGACTAGTAACAAATATATACAGCCAAGATTAATTTATCCAAAAACGAATTCGCAATATGACAATATTCGTAGAGGCTTTCTTTATTACACAATATTTTTGTCATATGTTGAGATTGCACCAAAAATAAAATAGAAATGAACTCATAAAGAACGATTAAATGAAGTTTTATATTGTACAATTTCTAGATAAGTAAAAAGGTCAAGCTGCACTCATCCGCGATCTGCTCTTTGATAAGACAGAGATTCTCTAAGGACACTCAGAACAAAAGATAAAAGTATGTTCTATCTGTTATACAGGTTGAACATTTTCCGTAACTTCAGGTCGTAGGAAAAATAGGAAAAGGAGTCTTTTAGTAAGTTTTTATAAAACTAAAAAAGTTCAACAATCTTTCTAACTATTCGAAAATATACCTAATGCACGTGAATTATTACAATATACGTATTCGGACAAAGCCATGTCTTTATGTTTCATTAAGGTAAATCCCTGGCGAAAGATTTAATCCTTTAATTGTGATTAAGTAGGTACAGTTGGTTTGTTTGAAACCATTTTGCTCCTAAAGGTGCTAAAAAGATTATCCTCTATCAACAAGGATAGGTATGTGGGTCTTTTAGAAGGACACATTGCACCTTTTTACCCATTGAACTTAAAGTAAGAATTCTATGTTTTACTTGATACGCGATGCAATTATAACTGATTGTATGTACAGTTCCAAACATTTAGGTTCGAAGGGTTGATTTTAGACGTGAAAATATCGATCCTAGAACAAAATTTTACGAACCAAAATCAAATCAAATCAAATCTAATGACGTCATTAACACTTTTCGAGTAAAATTAAAAATATACGACTGATTCAATAAACAAAATTGACTCTCAATTCAAAATGGCGGAGAAAGCAACAAGCCGAATACCATCAAAAACAAAATGTAGGTATTTGGGGTAGGTATAAATGGAAGCGGTTGCATTAGGAATGGGTAAGCATGTTGCCTCAAAATATCATGAAGTTAAGAAAAACTAAAATATTTACCTATTTTTATTTATTAAGCATAACAGAAATTTTTATTTCATAAACTGTATACTATACCCATTAAACTCGTATTATGGGTTTATCTTGGGTGTGACTTCGTGAAAGTATGCAATATTAATATGTAATTAGCGCATGTTAATATAGAGCTGTGAAATAAATTTACAGAGCACACTCTATCCGAGACCAGATTAAAATAAAATCGATATTTGAATTGAAATGTGTTTGAATTGAAACGAAATCGTCTACTTTAGGGTAATTAGGTTAGGTATCTAATAAATTTATTCTACAGTAACGTACATTTGTAGGAACTAACTGGCAAATTAAAGGACATTATACGACACCCCTTTAGTACATCTCGCTAAGTGAATTCTCGACCCAATGTCGGCAGGACTCGAGAGCTGTGCGAAGGTCGTAATAATTGGGGCACATCGTAGATGTAGGGCAGGCTGTAGGTCACGGACACACCCTCCCCGTCGCGCATCTCCCATCCTTTGCTACCCACTGCTACAGATTTTCAGTACATTAATTCGATTACATCATAGAAATGAATGATATGTAAAGGTTTATATGCCCAAGGATGTTGATACCCATTAAGTTAAGCCCACTGAAATGGTTAGGTGAACCTTATGCGATTGAATATTTTATATCGGATGGATAGTTAATGTCCATCGAAATATCACTATGATTCGTGTTAGATATATAATAAGCTTAAGTTATGTGCAGATATTGTAATTGAAGAAGATAATTCGTAGTACTTTCGTCGATGACATATCGGTTGATTTTATAGTCGTTTTGGACACAATTTCAATATTAATATTTTCAGATCATTCTGATCTGGAAATATTAATAAAAAAAAATAATAGTCATGTGTAATTCCAACTAAAACGGATTGTCCGATGTTTTCCAAAAAAGATGGATGGATTGTGTGAAAGAAGATATGGCAAATAAGGCAGTGATTGAGGGAATGATATCTGATAGGGAGTTTATGGAAGAGAATGACATGTTGCGCCGACTCCAAATAATTGGGACAAGGACAGGGAGATCAATATTATCCGATTTTTATCTTTTTCAAATTAATACTTCCCGACGATTTCGTAATTGAAACTGTGTTCAAAATATTTCGTTCCAAAACGACCTATAAAATCACTCAGTAGGCAGATTTCCCAATAATATAAAATATTAGTGTTACAGTGAACACAGAAGCCAAGAGGTAAGCAGGCGTAACACATCGCACGGCCTGTTTCTACTAACAACGAGCAACCACACCCATCCAATTCCTTCAATTCATCAAATGTGAACATCAGATCAGTCTTTAAAGTATTTGAGGGTAATGCGTCGACCTGTAGCATCCATACCGCCTCTCTGGCTAATTCTGCATGTTACAGTTTACATGATACTGTAACGTATAAACTACAATACAGTCTCATATTATTTCATCGAAATTAAACTTTTTGTAGTAACGCAGGACAAAAAAAAACAGGATTTGGTTTATCGAGACAGTAGTAGTACGCACTGAACGGAATACGATCGCGTACGAAGATAACAAATCAACGTATTATCTAGATTACTTCTTATAAAAAGGGACATTCAATCATCATAATGCGTATTGTACAAAAATAGTACAATGCTTTACGTAATACGATGTGATTGTGTGTTTCTGGTTCACGATCGAACGCTATTATCAAAATGTACGAATTTACTGTGATGATCACAAAATTCTGAAAACTATTGTGGTTCCCATTTACAACGACCATGAAATTTGATTCTTCTTACTCTATATCTAAAACAAACTCTTGGTTAGTTTACAAACGCACATAAATAAGAGATAAGAATGACACTATCATATGGGTATAATATTTTGTACATACACGCTGGTTTCGAAGACACCTAAAATACTTGTTCAATGTCATTTTTCAAGTGTTAGAATGTACTGAACTATAGCAGTATTTTAATATACCGAAGTAATTACTTAGAAATACTTGACGAGTGATTTTTATTCCGCTTTTGATGAGGTTGCAATTGAGTTGCAACCATTCGTTGCAATTTATTGGTAACAGTTTATTGATTACAAAACATTATAATCAATTGATAATCCTACTTAATATCCTACTTCCTACTAATATTATAAATGTGAAAGTTTATGAAGATGTTTGGATGTTTGTCACTCAATCACACTCTAACGAATTAACGGATCGGGCTGAAATTTGGTACAGCGATGATTTATAGTCTGGAATAACACATAGGTTACGTTACGTTATAGTTTGTATATTATATAGTTTACGTTATAGTTACGTATATATATCCCAGAAATAGGTTCCTATATGTTGCGGGCATTGCTTCGCTTGCGAGGAAGTTTGGGACCAAACTACCACGCGAGTGAAACAGCTGTATTGAGTATACAAAGCCCCACTAAAACATTCACGGTTTAAGCCAACCTATCTCGCCGAACAACGGGCCAGGTTTTGCTCAGTCTTTTCTTTAATAATTGAGTGACAAGACGGCAGTTTCCTATGAAAGAGTTAATACATAAATATATTTACACCTGTAAATTACAATTTTGATTACTGTATTTGAAATAGTAATATGACTAAATAGTATAATCACACATGGTAATCAATTAATTAACGCAGTGATTACAGTAGACCACAATCGATTATACGGAATGACCCACAGTCGGTAATATCCGTTCACGGGTTTATTTACGATCAAAAATATACCATAGATAACGATTACATAAACCGTATCTCCGTTTTCATTTATTTCTATACGAATCTACGACCTTCAGTGCTTTTATTGTATTTTTATAGTCAAAAAATCTACGACGCAAAGATCACAGTTTATAGGCGTTGAAATGTTTTGTGGTCCGGTAAGAGCCGTAAAACCCACATAAATTGCGCTTGCCAAACAACAACAGATGACAATTTATTCATAAACAGCCAAACAAGGGAAGTAAGGACGTCACTGGCCAAATGACAATCAAGATAAGTCCTCCTTTCCAACCTCAATATAGCAGAAAGAATTTATCTCTTAAAATATAAGGACTCTTTAAGCGTTTCCTTTATTTAGTAAGAAAATCTGTGAAATGGAATCCGGAATATTTGTGGCCATTTATAACTCTCAGTGAAGGCACAAGCACGTAATCGAGCCTTTAAGAATTATGTTATAAACTTATTAAGAACTGTTTGTTGTTGCCTTCTGGGGGCATGGATTGAATTTAAACGTAAATATTTTTAGCAAGATTATTAACTCAGCTGGAGTATTTAATCACGAGAGTGACGTAATTTGATTCTCTGCCGAATCAAGTTTATATATTCGTTAGGAAGCCGATTAAAAAAGGTTTACCGACTTGATGAGTGTTGTATATGCGCGATAACATATACGAGTAGGTACACTTGTCTCGATTAACATGTTGTGTTTATTTATTTTATTCTTTACTGCAATTATAAATTACATTTAGAAAATAATTATGAGATGTTGTGTACATAAGACGAGCTTAACTGAAATTGAGTTTTCTTCCAGCACTCCCTGCACAGAGGAATTTCAATGCAAAAGGCAAAGTCTTGTGTACTGAAAATTTTAATGTATGAAGGTATACAAAAAGTATTACACGACACTGTCACTCTAGTCGTGGCGTGTGTGGGAGTAAGCGAATTAGTGAAGTGCTTACATGGAGGTAAGTCATATTACATTTATATTGACCTTATAATAAGTAATTCGGATAATTACGGTGTGGAACTTGCTTTAGTCTGGAATATGGGAAGTGACACGACATGCCTTTGCAACAAAATTCCCAACAGTCCACTTCTACGGTATTCTCAGGATGTTTGTTGTTTGAGTTTAGCATTTGCAGCTCCTTCCCTTACATAATGTCGGTTAGGGTTAAGAGTTACGTTAATCTAGACTGTATTTATCGCTCTGAGAGAAACTACAGCTGATGAAACAGCACACGCTTTCCAGTGCCATTGGCTCGGAAGTATACTTTGTAAAATGTAGCTTGGGTCCTATGACAGCTGTCAGTGAAATCCCGCACATGAAGTCTTGAATTTTCTAATAATGAATGTAGTAGCTGTCAATGTCATACTTTATGGTCATACCGAGCTAATTAGTGATGGGCGATGAATCATCGTGACCACATACTATAAACTATCCATATTTTGAATAAAGCTTAATTTAAAATTGAAATTAATATAAGAAACAAATAATTAGAATTTAATCTTACTACTTAGGTATTTAAATAACATAATAATATTTATATTTCAATATACTTGATCCTAAATAATATTGAGTAAATAAAATCCCACATTCAATCCATCAACACCTTGAACCTGTTTTTGGATTTTGTAAGAAGACACGCCGCGTTTGGCTCTTGGGCCATGATATAGGCATAAGATACACGCGCCAACATCTTGTTTGATATGAACTTCCACTGATCCACTCCACTTATTCTCATCAGTACGAGTGTCGACGCCTTGTATGTTACGTATATTCCGTTCTCATTACCATTAAATACATTCATACAATTAAATGAAACCTAATTATATGTAACATGCATCAATAATAGCTGGTAGTATCGATATTTTCATCGAATTTCGGACATCCCTATGAACCTCATTTTGACATCTGTCATAGGACCCAAGCTATATTTTACAAAGTATAGTTATGCTTCAATAAGGGTAAAGAGTCGTCTCCGCTTAGTTAAAGCCCATTACCCCGGGATGTTACTAACAACTAGGCTGCTTCTCCATTTGTAGACAGTCAGTAAACGGATGACATGAAAAGCCAGCGCCAATTTACTGAGGAGTAATAAGGTTAGAAGGGTCATTTACAAATCTAGAGCGCCAATTTACAAAACACTTTCTATAAAGAGGTACGGCTGCCGAATAATGAAAGTAATAAGTGGGTAGTACTTATCAATTTGTTGATTTATTTATTATTTTTGTCATTAGTGGGTTCTAGACGTTCTAGTTATCACAATCACGCAATAATACTCACATTATCTTAAGACATTTTCTGATTGGAAGGACCTTTCGTAGAAAATAGAAAAAACAGTGAGAATATGCACCTACCCCTACTTACGCCAAGTTAATTAAAACGAAGTACATATACCATAGTAAAATCGTTATGTAAAAGGACGTTAGAAGGTCCTTACAGTGAGTATAAGATATATGATTATTCAATCAGTCACGGAACTAGCTGGTTGACCCCTGTTTCACTAACTGAGATATAAGGCCACTATTGATTATTCCAGACACGTCATGACTATCCCGAAAAAGTAAAAAAAAATGTTAACATACTATATATTTATGGACAGTATGTGTGCATTAATACTTATAATTTTACTTTTTTTATCCTATAACAAAATTATAGTATTGGTTTTTAAAAAATGATCGTCCTATTAAAAATCGAGCCAGTTATATATACTTCAATTTTGGATCATTTCGTATATTCGTATCTGAATAGGTACGTGCCATGTTCGCAGACGATATTTAATGGAGGTTGTGAGAGCGGCTCTCGGTTTATTTTTCATCAGCTTTTAGGATACCAAATAAATAACAAACCTGGTTCTCACAAAGTAATATTCGCAAAATGTTAAACATTTCATTCATTAGCATGCAACAAAGTGTTAGGAAAAGGAAACTAAGCTTTTGAAACGTCGGGGATTGTTACATCCAAATATTGTACTAGGCTAAAACAAAGTTACAGAGTTAAAAAATATAAGAGTGAGTAAACATAATCTTTCAGTTACAATACAGTAGAGATCTGTCTGTCTGTCTGACTGTCCCCTATTCGTCCTACTTTTGCGGCGACACAAACGCGCGTTATAATCCCAGGACGCATTCAGTTGATTAATCAAATTGATTTCTCTTGAATCTGTTATTTAAATCCATCCTAGATGTTCGAAGCAGTCATTCCAAAAGTATTTCAACAGCCACTATCGACGCTATTCAAATTAGGAATAACCTATACAGCACAAGCGGTCGCACGGCAAATACACTTCTGCTCAAAAAAAGTCAAATAATTTACTTGATTTGAGCAGGAGTGAATTTACAATGAATATAAACACTACGCAATGTTAAATAAACACACTATGGCACCATCTGCTCGGTGTGATAAAAATAAGTATAATTCAGACGAAAAGAAGAAAATCTCTGTACGGTCCCCATATTGACATAGACGGAATTTTGAAGACATTTTTATTATTACTTTTAGAAAATTGTCAGTCTGGATAAACTTTTGATATTCGCCGTCTACGTTGTCTTAATCTACGAAGCTTAAAAGTTTTTAATCTCAGTTCGTTATTTTTTCTTGAAGCTCGAACCGGGAGTTTTTGAATAACGTTTTATAATAAACTCTCTCACCTGATTGGCTTTGTTGATTTGTTTTTTCAGTCCAGCGAATGCCATGGTTGTTACGTTGTTTGTTTTCTCGTACTAATTTATCTGTAAGAAGCAGAAATTAGCTCATCAAACAGTTTATTTTACACAACACATATGAGAAATACCGTGACAAGAGTTCACTGCGGTAAGTATTTTAGAGATATATACGAAAGGACAATGATAGTAAATTAAACTGTGAATTAATTCAGGTACGGGTTTAAGTCTGGAATAGTCCCGATTATTTCCAGTAGTCCCCTCTAGCTCTGTCCTCCGGGGTGACAGCTAGGAATTGTCTTCCCAGTTGTCACCGGGGTGACAATTAGTCCCGACTGTTCCATAGGCTACTTTTCTGTGGGCTGTAGAAACGCGATCAGTAGGTGATCACTATTATACGCAGACACGCGGGCAACATTTGTAATGTAATAAAATATGTAGGTTCATACTTTATTTGTTCGTAAGTAGATTAAGTGTGAAGGGGCGTTTTCGTATTCGCCCCGCACTATTACATAAGCCAATGTGTTATATCTTACGTAAGGACGACAATATTCGGTTAATATCTCTGCTGCCTTTGTAAACTAGGTAAGAATTTTAACAGTCCATGTCACATGATAGACTTTGGCAATATTAGGATACTTCCGGATGGAAGCTTTACCTAATATCTACACTGTGAGTATGGTACAAAAACAAACAAGAATGGTGAGGTTAGCCCCAATGATCGTGGTAGTGCCTAAAAACAATCAAACTAGAAATAATTTTGTACAGGTAATTTATTTTTTATCTAAAATCGATCAAACGTATAAGGCAAAAGATTCGTCAGAAAATGTTACTAGTTGTTAGTTTGCTTACTCTCTTTATTCAGGTATATAAGAGGCTCAACACTTTATAAATTTACATTACGCACGAGGACTTCTTCTATTTAATACTGCTTAGAGATTCACGCCCCGCGTCACATGTGGTAACTCAAGGTAAAGACTTTTGTAAACAAAGTTAATCAAGATACAGTTACCTACCGGTGTACGAGACCACGCTAAGATCTTCGAGACTCAGCTCATTTGTATTCCGGTACACCTGCTGATTGAGGGATGCGGCTCTGACGCAGGCTTTTGTTACGGGATTAAGATTGTCAGGCGGCAATCAATCCAATCAAAATAAACCGAATAATGGAAACGTAGAAGATCTCCCGGTGGTCAAAGATGCAACTATTGCTTTGGATTTTTTTTTAGGGCAAGTCAATTTGACTACACCCCGCCTGATGGTAAGCTGAAGGTAAAGTTTCAGGAAAGGGGGTCACCTATACAAACACGTTGAATGTTACAATGGTGGCGCTCTTCTTGACGGCATACGGATGCAATTGGAACTATCAGTACAATAATGATGATAATCATTATTGCACTGGTATTTCCATTCAGCAATTAATTTAGCCTAAACAAACAATTGGTGTAAAATAACAACAATAACTAAGTAAGCACATTTTTTTCTTATTGCATAGGTGTGGTGGATCCACGACGGATTTCCATCAAATGTGGGGAAGACCTAGATGTGTTAAATTTGGATGACCTTCATAGATAACGTCCCGTTGGTTATTATCAAAGCCAACAAGATATTTTTTTTAAATCGGATTGACAATTCTTAAGATTATCGTGTTCAAACATACGAAGTCATCATCATTCTATAATAAGATTACAAGGTAAAGATAACAGAAATTATTTCTTGTATGAAATATTTTGTTCGGCTTTTTTAAGCAAACGTAATTGTGTTACGAGTTCTATCATTTTAAACAATCATGTGTTAATGTCTTGGAAATTCTATCTTTGGGATCTCATTCCATGATAAGATTTCAAAAGGTTTTAAGATTTCAAAAGGTTTGTTAACTTATAAAATTGGGATTGCGTTGCGTCATTAAAAGAGCTTAAGACGATATTTCGAACTTTTCACATAACATATTCCAACCCGATCCATTCAGTCCTTTGAGCGTGATTGAGTAACTCGAAACATCTTCACAAACTAACAAATTATAATATTAGTATAAATATTATATGTGATTTATTTTGTTTCTAACTGATACGAAAAATAATGTGAGTTGTTCTGTGTGTCCTATTAATATTACTCTTGATCACATCAATTATAATAAGAAGTAACAATATAATATGTATGACATATGGCACGCACACAGTTACTCCACTTGAACACAGATGTAGGTCATGTGTTAATCATTCACCTAAAGTTTACCTACAGTCTCAAAATAATACTTTAGATCATTTCCTTCGCATATTTTAGGAGCGACTGATGTAGTGTTCCACTATAAATAAGTAACAAGTTGGCTGAAAAATAGAATGACATTTACTTTCAACTTTCGTGATGCCTGGCATTCGTATGAAAAATGTTAGTACGAGTATTTTCATAAACGAAAGTAATGTATTTGTGTGGAATAAAGAAGAAGGTACTTCAATTTATAATATACACTTCTTGTCTGTATCTTAAAAGTTAGTGAAGTATCTCACATTAAACATGGGGATCTTTATCAAACAAATCCTTTGGATGAACTTCTCAAGTTACACTGTAAATATCAATGGACCTTTCAAATATGTAGTATACGCACTGTGCCGTGCCGATACATGCACTCAAGTTGCCACCTGCTTCGGCATGGTGGTAAAACTGGTGCCTTCTGAGTTTCTTCGAGCAATGTATGAGCATATGACCAAAATGACTCATTGGTCAGTTACTCGATTGGTCAAGGAAATTCGAGGAATACAGAAAGATACATTGCCGTGTCACGGCGCCTGTGGAGAGATAGGAAGCTAGTACCCCCGCACTATGTTTTATAAGACCCATTTTTCGGACATCCCATTTTTATTGTAAAATCTGATAGACATAATCATTTGAAAGTTATATAACGAATTCCCGTTTAGATACTATGTTTAGTTTGTGCAAAAAAAAATTCCAAAGTTCCTAATTATCGTGACTCGAAATTTAGAAAAAAATTAATTCAAGTCAAAATAAGTGCAATACGTAATTATGATGTAAGAAGCATTGATAGGAAATCTAATACAGCATATTTTAAACTTCAATCGACGAGCGTAACCCTGTCAGATCCGGATTTATACGTGTTTTTAGGTTTTCAGTTTTTCCCATTTTTCTCAAAAGTTCCATCGTTTTGGGATAAACTATCTATACCAAAATAAAGTTATTTACTTCCTCTATGTGCCACATCAATTTCACGTCCCAATTCCATGGAAGTCAGGAGCTACAGATTTTTAAAGATTCACCCGGATTTTTCATCATTAGGGTTGACACATTTTCAAATAATGACTTTTATACGGATTTGATAAAAATAAAAAATATTATTGGAAATATGCTAGTAATCTGCTTTTTTATTATCATATTACATAAAAATCGATGGAAATTATGACTTTTTCTATTACAAGCTTTTATTTAGTTCCATGATCTTAATGTTTATCATAATTTTTTTAAACTTCAATTTAACTAATTTCTCGGTTACCGATTGAGTTGACTTTTTGCATATACGTATAAATTGCGTGACAATGCAATGTTATGATGAAATGGCGCTGATCTGATGATAGAGCTGGAAGGTAGCCAAGGGAATTTAGCAATGAAACGAAACAACGTCATCGAGTTTGGGCTTATACAAATGGTCTGATGATGTAGTGAACATGTGACACGTAGACAAATAATATATGGTTAATTATTGTTAAACCTTTATAATTATATTTAATGAAATATCCATATTTCTTAAATGGTTAAAATAATTATTATTTTAATTTTATTCTTATTATTAACAAGAACATAGTAAAACTTGTTTTTAAAAGGTGTTTTACAATTTTATTTTTAGACTAGAAAAAAACTGGTTATGGAGAATATCCCAGAAACTAACATTTTTAGTATCCTATGATATAAATACCAAATTATTTAATGAAAGAAGTAATTTTTTGAGATTTGTATATGTAGTACGTAAAATGCAATGGTAATGAGAATGACATAAACTGGGAGTACCTCCACGCGGTACAAAAACTTAGCGTATCATATTATTATACGCTTAGATGCTTTCGGGTTTATGTTGTTTTTGCTAAATACATGTGGTACTTATTAATAAAGATAGTTTTTGATCATCTTTCTCTTAACTTTACCCCATCTATATTGCACAAAGATCGCATCTTCGTTGTTTCATTACTTTCATCCACCTACTGCTATACCCAACTTTTACTCTCATACTGCCAGACGAGGCTCCTTAACTAACACTGAATGACCCTCTGCTGCGTGAGATTGAATACAAATATCCACCTCTGACTTTTCCGCTGCTACCTCCTCCGGAGTAAGTAAGTATCTTCCTAAATCTTCCAAAATTAACAATTGTATACCTATATAGTAAGGTATCACAACTGTTCCACGAAAACCTGATTATCACCTCTCGCTACAATAGCGGCATGCTTAACGTACTTCATTGTTTGTTTTATTATATAACCTTTGAAATTAAAATACATTTTCGTTCTATATTTTATATTTATGATAGTGTAGTTGAGCCATCTTGTATAAATTGTCTTCATTAAATTCATAATTACCTTAATATATAGGTATATTCATTAAAATTGCATTCAGATTGCAGAAAAGTGACAACCCTAACAAAAATAGTAAATTTGATTTATCTTCTGACTTCCATGGAATTGGGATGTGAAATTTACGTGATGTGTAGGGGGTATAATGATAATAATTTTAATATAGATAACTTTTCCCAATACGATGGAATTTTCGAGAAAATTGAATAAAACTAAAATCCTTAAAATTCGTATAAATCTGTTTCTAATAAAGCTACGACTTTTATTTAGGGCCCTAAAAATGCAGTATGAGATGTACTCTCAATGAACCAAACATGACTTTCACGTATCATGGCTAGTTTAGGAGTAATATTCATTTTTATTTATATCCGGGTGAAAAAATCGGCATTTTCAAAAAAATATATCTCAAAAACTAGGTGTGCTAGCGACATGGGGATTA
This sequence comes from Pelosia muscerda, assembly GCA_963691645.1. Classification (NCBI taxonomy): domain Eukaryota; kingdom Metazoa; phylum Arthropoda; class Insecta; order Lepidoptera; family Erebidae; genus Pelosia; species Pelosia muscerda. The sequence goes on along the minus strand of OY829114.1, from coordinate 10,222,484 downwards.
AAAATCATACATTATAATGATAGTATCTATAAGATTTTACAATAAAAACGAGATGTCCGAAAAATGGGTCTCATAAAACATAGTGCCCCGTGATCAAAACTAAAAAAGAAAATTACATCCTTGTAAAAATGTACGGCAACCCCAAAACGGTTTAAGATTTCAATGGACTATTTGTGCATACCAAGATTGATAACAAAAAAATATTTAAAGTATCAGTTAAAAACATTAAACATCAACCTTTAAGTAATCCTAATACCTACTATTAATAGGATTACTTATGTACCTAAAGGTTGAAATATTATAAATAGGTATGATAGTGTGGGACGATGTTTGGAGTCTGTTTTCTCAAGCGCATTCACTCTGTTGAACGGATTTGTGGAATACCAAAGGTTTCTTTTCATCCCTGGAAAAGGTTCCCATGTGCAGGTACGTGGGCGGAACCCTTGGTAACTGTTAGTGAAAAATATATAACAAATGTCCGCGTTAATTGCCGCGTCGAATTACGCTCCAATCTTAATGACAATCACATCACAGTTCAAACATGCTCAGTAAATATTCGATATAAATGTACTCAATATAATGGATTCAGAGCACACAATACATACCAAGAACCACGCATCTCTAGCGAGCAACTAGGATAATGCGACCATTGGCTTACACAAACACGATTCAGACCTTAATACTTATCAGTACAGTCAGTGAAAAAAATATAACGGTCCGTACATTAATAATAATATTCTACGGTAATGGAATGTGTGATGTTTAGAAACGTATCTAATCATAGCCATAAAGTGATTAGATCTGTGGATTCAAATTTTTAAGAACTAAATAGTCCCAAATAAAACGTGCGTGCAAGTACCTATCGAGTTACGGTTGGTTAATCCGACAGAGTAAGTATAAGTCCATCACTCTGAGACACAGAAATTTTTTATTAGTGGCTGAAGAACTAGGTTAGAGTACTCGAACTGATCGAATCGTCAGTTTGAATTATAGGACATTCTAAAAAATGTCTTAAAAATGATGAAAAAAAAAAAAATCTTCATATTCATGAGATAGACAAGATCGCCACAAAGCAGCACAGTACAGCCATGTATGAAATTAAGTGCACTTAAAGTAAAAAGTAACAGAAACTTGAATCTATATAACCTCTTTACCGTGAAATAAATTATTCTGCACAAGTATCTCGCAGACACACGGCGCAATAAAAAACAATTCACAATTGTAAAATCGTTTTAACACCCAAACTTTTATCATTGGGAGCAAGCACTCCTCTAGAAACGGTGAGGGTAGCCGAGTTTGTTACTGGCACAGTGCCACATTAACGGATCGATACGGACACGAGAACCGTAAGTAACATTATGTAATAGCAGGCTTGTGCAACAATAACCCTATTATAGTAGTTCGGAACGTGTACCGTGACGTCACTGGTCAAAGAATGACCGCACTTCACCTATTAACATCTGTTCATTATGTATTAACGTTTTCGTCAGAATTACCTCGAAAAATCTTGATAGTGTTCTCTCACTCGATTGACTTTTAAGACTATTAATAAAGAACTTTTGTTATTTAGCTTAATTTACTTGAAGATTAAAATTTTTGTAGTGCATAGTTACCTATTTTTGGTTGTTTATCATCACAAAATATAAATGTTTCGGGATTTAAATAGTGTTCTGAAATTTAGTGCATATAAACTAGACTGAAGGCTCGATGACACTGGACTAGTTTACGAGCTGCTAGTCAGTCAGTATATAACTAGCGAGTGTGCGAGTATTTTCATAATCATTTACTCAACAGTAGATTGTAAAATAGCGCAATGACACAGTGAGTTTAGCTGTTCGCGAACTAGGAGACTTGTAGCTTGTAAACTAGTATCATCTAGGGTTATATTATCCGTGTTTTTTATCAAAATCGTTGTTTTAAACAGTATGCCGATGAACTCAATGTGTGTTGTAATCTTGTACTATTTAAATAAACAATGCGTATAAAGAGGTTTGCTTTCTCTTTATCTACATTATATTAGTATTTTGCATGATAAAGCGCAAAAAATAGAACAATAAGAACGAAACTCATTCGCATGTTTGATACGGGTAGATCACAAGCTGCAATACTCATAGCACAAAAAATCATTATAACAACGCTTGGTTTTTACTAATACAAGTAACAATCGATAAGTAAAGTCAGCGCCCTCAAATGCCCTAAAATCTAATCATACTACTATTTTAAAATTACAGTCTGCAATAACAGCCCGGGTAACTAAGGGAGGCAAAACTTGATACCATTTTTCACACCACTTAGGTGGCAGGCAAGCGGCTCATCTGATGGAAAATGGTTACCGTGGCCTATGGACGTTTGCAACACCCGGCGCGACACATTCATGTTTCCGACCATATAACGAAAAGGGGGAAAGGGGAAGGGGAAAGGGAAAGGGGAGAAGATTAAAAGATTCTCTGTGCTGACAGTGCAGAAGATTAAGAAGGGTTCTTCGGTCTAACGACTGACAACACAAACCTCTCTAGTAAGCTATGGCTACCCTAAAATTCATTTCATTTCAAACAATTTCATACTATAGCTAAAAGTCAAACTCTGGATTGAGTTTAGTTCAATATTAGGACTATTCTGTTGCATGACAAGAAGTTTGCTCTTGTTGTAATTGATGGGATTAATATCATCGATGCCATTCGGTAATGGCACCTTTTATGTGTTAACGTATATATCCGCATTCCAGAACTCATATTACAGACGATGTTTGCTACTTGGCAAGTTGTGGCAACACACAGAAGCCATTCAAAAGAATTGAATTGATGTTTGCTACGCTTGGCTTGGATCTAAATGGTGTAATACGTCATAGAATATTTATTTACTTCATGATGTTCAGTACACTTCTTTGTCGTTTATTGGTCAGTAAATTATTTAATAGTAAATAAATAAATATTCTAGGACTATTTACACAACGCCACCTAGACCCATAGTAGGCATAGCTTGTGTTATGGGTTCTAGAATGCGGATAAACATACATTTTGTAAATAAATACATACATACATATATATATATATATATATAACACCTAGACCAATGCAAATATTTATATTTATGTACTACTATGTATGCCGTGGCTACTGGCGACTGGCCAAAGCCGTGCAAGCTAACTTCTGCCAGCCTTCGTTGCCCCCCCTGCGTAACCCTGATGGATCCCTGGCACATGAGCCGCAAGAGAAAGCAAATTTGCTGGTTAATCTCTTTGCGGCCAACTCCCGAATCGACGACTGTGGTATGCAGCCACCGACTCTACCCAATAGTGACCACGCAATGCCTGATATTCGTATCAGGCAACGCGATGTCCGAGCAGTACTGCAGTCACTCGATGTCCGGAAAGCCAGTGGTCCGGATGGTATACCAGCGGTGGTTCTTCAAAAATGTGCAGCGGAGTTGTCTCCAATACTCACGCGGCTGTACCGACTTTCCTACATTTCGGGTACAGTGCCGACGGCGTGGAAAGAGGCGAATGTACAGCCGATTCCCAAGAAGGGAGATCGCTCAGACCCTGCCAACTATCGGCCCATAGCCGTCACCTCAGTGCTGTGCAAGGTCTTCGAGCACCTTATCAACACACAGCTCATGCGCCACCTAGAGGATCACTCCCTAATTAATGACCGACAATATGGTTTTAGGCCGAAACGGTCAACGGGTGATCTTCTGGCGTATGTTACCCATCTTTGGGGTGAGGCTATGGACAAGCATGGTGAGTCACTGGCTATTAGCCTAGACATCGCCAAAGCGTTCGATAGAGTCTGGCACAAATCGCTTCTTTCCAAACTACCAGCCTTCGGTCTGCCTCTTAGACTGTGCAATTGGGTTGCTAGCTTCCTGCAGGGGCGCCGTATTCGCGTTCTCTGTGATGGATGAGCATCGGAGTTCCTGCAGGTAAATGCTGGTGTGCCGCAGGGGTCCGTCTTATCACCCACTCTCTTTCTTCTGCATATCAATGACATGCTGTCCACCGGCAGCATCCACTGCTATGCAGACGATAGCACTGTACACGGGAGCTACCACGGACATTCTGCGGCCAAGCAGTCCGATATAGCGGAAAAGAGGCGACTTCTTGTCACTGGGCTTGACCGGATCCTCAATCACGTTTCCCAATGGGGATCTGAGAACCTGGTCGAGTTCAATGCCAAGAAGACGCAGCGTTGCGCGTTTTCAGCAAAGACATCTCCTTTCCTTCCTCCTCCCACTCTTCAGAGCACACCACTGCCATTACAGGATAACCTCAATATACTCGGTATGGACGTGCGCTGCAAACTGAACAACAAGAACTATATCGAGAGCATCATCAAAACAGCTTCGCGTAAACTCGGAGTCCTGAACAGAGTGAGACGTTTTTTCACGCCGGAGCAGCGGTGTCTTCTTTATAAGACACAAATTCGCTCCTGCGTGGAATACTGCTCGCATCTCTGGGATGGCTCCGCAAAGTACTTATTAGATGCTCTCGACAGGTTGCAGCGACGTGCGGTCCGCATTATTGGGAGTCCTGAGGTCACAGAGTCCCTCGAGCCTTTGCAGATGCGTAGAGATGTTGCGTCCTTGGCAGTATTTTACCGTCTCTACCATGGTGAATGCTCTGATGAGCTCTTCCAACTAATCCCACCCTCCCCTTTCCTACACAGGACAACGCGTGCAGGGCTTAGGTGTCACTCGCATACGGTACAGAATATTCCATCAAGAACCAAGCGGTTCGGTGAGTCTTTTCTCTGCCGTACCATTAAGTCCTGGAATTCCTTGCCGGCGCACGTGTTTCCTTCTTCCTACAGTCCCGGGTCCTTTAAGCGGGGCGTGAAAAAGCATCTGATGAGGCCGTCAAGCTGAGCGCCACCATTGTAGCACTGAACGTGTTTGCAATGGTGACCCTCTTTCATGGGACTTTGCCATTCAGCTTAACATCAGGCGAGGTGAAGTCAAATTGACGTGCCATAGATAAAAAAAAAAATAAAAAAAAAAAAAAAAAAAAATATTTGCACTAAGCGGGAAACAAACCCGAGACTCTTGCGTAGCAGTTGCGTTTGCCACGCCACAGAGGTCGTCAAAATGCGTTCAGTGTATAGATTTGTAAGTTTTAGCTCAAATATCACAGTCAAGCTATAAACTTTAACAGATTCTTCGTTTCTAATCGCGTGTGAAAGAGATTGCGTTCAAAAATTAAATAATGCACGGAATTTCGATTATAATATTTTGCCTAAAAAGTTACATAATGAACTTCAGTAACTGCTATCAACAGACACGCATTTAGGCCTTTCTTATATGACTTTCATACTTATAATTGTGAACCTTCTGCTAATGTAATTACTGACTAATGTAACTAATGACTTGATTGCAATACGTTTAGAGGACACCAAATAGCGAGTACAGTAGTAGCTATTCGTTGCAAATGCTAATAAAACAACGGAAGAAACTCTGGCAAAGGCTGTCTTCTGATAGTTGGAAGGTCAAACGATAGTTGCTTCCGGAAAAGTCGACATACCAATAAAAATAATCAAGCTCCTGAGTGCACACTTGAATCGTGATGGACTTGCGGATGATCTTGATGATATTTAAACAAACACGTAGCAATTGTTTTACATATCCAAATGGTACGCACTTTGATACGTATTTTTTTTGATAATAGCGCTAGTTAGATCTATTAACACTTTGTAATGCTACTATTTCCCAAGAGTAAAAGTTATGATAATTAATGCTAATTAGCTTTAATATCGGAGTGAGTGTGAAAAAGTGGATGATCAAGACAGGACTTGATCCTGCGATCAGTCCTTTACAGGGGGAATGCTCCGACCAATTGAGCTACGGGAACACGTTTGGACCATTCAAAATTCTCCTATACGTCTGTACTCCTATGCTCATATGCGTCAACGTAAACAATTACATTTTTAATGAGAAAAACACGTATGTATAATGCTAATAGGTATACTTGTTTTAAAGCTTCCTATTAAGCTACTCGTAGCCGTTGTAGCATACTTGTAGGACTCTACGGCGTAGCACTCTATACTGTTTAATAGTCAGTATTATTACATTACACCTTTTGATTAATTGAGTTGTTTACTCAAGTCACGCTTACAGATTGTGTTAGCAACACTTGTAAACCGGGCTGTGTAGCTTGTCATACATTACGGAGAGAAAAAGTGGTCTTAAAGTATAATAATAATAATAATAATAATAATAATAATAATAATAATAATAATAACATAGTATTAAACTGATAGACCTGCAAGAAAACACTTACATAGTTATTCAAAAAGCCGCCATACTAAATACATGCAGAATTGTTAGGAAGTTCCTGTAAATAGACGACACTGAAACCACACACCCTCAATCACACTCCCAAACACCGCATTTACTTGGTTTCGGCCCGTAAATGTGGTTAATACCAGCTCAATGAGCTGAGAATAAGAAACTACATAAAAAATAATAATAATAATAATATGTCTTTATTGTACACCAAAGAATTACATCATGTTATGGACATGCAGATTTTTAGGTACATACAATGGGCGGCCTTATCGCTCTGTGGCAATCTCTTACAGGCAACCATGGGATGGAGAGAAGTATTTGGAGATAAAAAAAGTATACAATAACACATAAAAGATTACCTGTTAAGAATGCGTTATAAAATGGAGTTTTGCTTTTTTTCTTCATCTCACACGTATATTACTGAGTTAGTATGGATTTGCAGAGTTCACAGACTTTGGAGGACGTTATCGAGAACTTTGAGGTACGTAAATCACCCACACGTTTCACTGTTACAACAAATAGTGAACTAATCAAGAATTCGAAACATACACGAGGCGTTATATAATCGTAATCTCGATATTAACCTATACATATTTTAGTAACAATCACTATCACTACATAGTATAAAACAAAGTCGCGTTCTCTGTCCTTATGTTCCTTTGTATGCTCAAATATTTTAAACTACGCAAAGGATTTTGATGCGGTTTTTTAATAGATAGAATGGTTAAAGAGGAAGGTTTATATGTATATAATATCATGCTACGACCAACAGGTGCGGAGCAGGAATGAAAAATGTTGCAGAAACGGGGTGACGCAGACGAAGTTGCGCGGGTCAGCTATTATAATATATATCAATACCATCAATATTAGATTTATAGTAGGTCACTATAGCTGCAAGAATTTAATATGGATGCAAGATCACAAGATAAGAAAGCTGTGACCCAAATGATGTAAGTTATACCCGCTATAGTTATCTCCGATAGCACATATTGAAGCTTCGCGCTTCGCTTCAATTTATTCTAACGGTAATGTTTCCATTGCATCACATAAATGCATAATGTAATCTCACTACTCTCTTTTATTTTTAACTAGGTATATTTGGGGCTTTTTAATAACAGTCTGTCTATGTCTGTGGTTCTCGGAAAGTAATATCGCCAATAACCTGGGTATGGTCAAGTCTCTAATACCTTCCTACGTACTATTAGGCGGGTAGATGGGTTTGCCTAATGTTAATGGATGGTCCCCGAAACGACAACGCTTGAATTACCGTTTATTTCTGTTATATTATGCTTTACTTTTGTTGATGTGTTTGTAGTCGGGCTATTTTTTTAATCATTAATTTAATTTTTATTTAAAATGATACTTCTTAAATTAATCTCCTAGTCAAGGCCTTTCAGGTGATATCTATATTGAAAGAGCAGTTTCTGGTAGCGGCCGACTTGAATTTGAAATATGATTCAACATAGTATTCTATGAGTCAAGCCTTTTCGTTTGATATCTATATTGAGAGAATTGTAAAATATATGTACTTAATCCACCATTTTGGAGGCGGTGGTCAAACGACCAATTTTTATCAAACATTGAAGATCCCCCTTACTAATTCACTTCACATACATAAAAAAATACATTAAAATCGGTTCATCCGTTCGGGAGCAACGATGCCACAGATAAGTTTGACACTGGCAATTTTGCTGTAGAAGCCATGAAAAAAGAAGATAGCTATACAATCGTATCGAAATCGAATAATATCGAAACTTAGTTATTTACAAGAGCATAAGCTTTATGAACATCGGGTGCGACCGACATCAAATCACGTATGATTTTTGGAATGACCCCCATCTCCCCAATCGACCCGACGTTTAACAGTAATTGGACTTCGAAGTTCACGCTCACGACACGAATCAAAACATTTGTTACATAACATAACATAAACTCACGCCTATATCTGCGAAGGGGTAGGTAGAGGTGCTAGCATCCACATTTCGCCAGTTTATGTAATAGGTGGCCAGCTTATTACCATTAACCGGGCACTATAGTAGGTGGCAACCTGCGATAAATACATACATAACTTCGAAAAGCATCGAAACATCATTGGTGTGTGCCATGGTAAAACCTGGGATTGAACCCGAGACCTCGTCTCAGCAGTACTTTACCCATACCATGATACAAGAGTAGTAGGTATCTACAGCTTTGCCATGAATAAATGATTTTTAAAAAGAAAGTTATATATCCATAAAGCAACCTGCATTTATTATAACAAACATACAAGGGTATTTTCAGGTTAGGTCGAGTCCCTTAGAGCTTCGTCACAGAGTAATTATCTGTTATTACTATATTTTGGTGTGTTGCCTACAGTACCTCAAAATGTACATTTTATCAGAATGAATTGCGATGTTTATTAAACCAGCGCTAAAGGCGCGACAGACTTTCATCTAAAATATTAGCATATATTTCTACTCAAAGACAAATTACAAATCGTGATGATGAGCATACGTACATATCATCCAGGTACCTACAGAAAGTTGAATTCCTAAAATGTGGAATTTGCAAAAAGTTGAATTTGCAGAATGTTGAATCATATAAAGTTCAATTGACTTGCCAAAACTAATCGACATTTTCTCTTCAATTACCGATGGGAGACCACACTAAAGAGAGCATTAATGTGGGTTCATTTGTTTGTTCTAACTATACCCTGTTCACATAAGCATAACATAACATAACATAAAAGAACGAACGAAAGGGTAGGCAGAGGTTTGGGTCCCAATGTAATAGGTGGCGAGCCTATTGCCATTAACCGGGCCTTATAAACCTGCGATAAATACACACATAACTTCGAAAAGCATTGAAAAGTCATTGGTGTGTGGCATGGTAAAACCTGGGTTCGAACCCGAGACCTCGTCTCAGCAGTCCATTACACATACCATTAAGCTACCGCGGTAACAGAAGCTTGACACAACATGTAGACAAATAACAAAAGGGTTCATTTAGTATAATTTCTGTTACGAATGCAATAAATAACTATAGTTACGAAACAATGAACATTATAGTTACTTAACATGACAAAATGTTAAATAATTTTAACATTTATTGTTTGTAGCTTTCATCCAGATGAAGGTGGCAAAATTCATTAACTGATTTATCTAGTTTCATGTTGTCATGTCCGCGACATTCCTGACTCAACTTCGGAACCATGTTCTAAACAGTTTGTACAGTGAATAATAATATACCTAGACATATTAAAGGTCAGGGACATATAAGACTATAAGAGCAATAACTATGAATACCTATTCAAATATATCTTTAAAAGCTATTGATCTACCCAGGCTTAGTGAAGGCGCAGTGTCCCTGTACGCGAATGATAAACGCAAATCCACAATTATGTAAATCGCTCAGGTTTAATTTTATACTATACGGAGAGTTTTAAATGGCACAGTAAATTTGTGAATATCAAACAATTGTAATTTATGGCAAGCGGGAAATTTCCATTCTGCAGTTAATGGCACCTTAGTGAAGCTCTATTATCTTTTACTCTATAGATATGATCGAAACGGTAGAAGTAATTTCCGGACAGGAACAATCATGAAAATGACGAAACTTGGCTAAACGAACGTGCAACATCAAAGAAACCTATAAAAAATAGAACAGTCTTCAGCGTAACCTTGGGAATACTACCCTATCATTTAATGGCAACCGTATAATAGTACTTTATTCATATAAAAGGTGAGATTGTCTCTTCTTAAACCCCATACACACGTTGGAAAACTTTGCGGATGCGGCATTACGTACTCATTTTGCAGGCAGAAGTGGCCCTTGACCACGGTAATTCATGGACGTTCAAATCAGTAACAGAAATGACTAATATTTCATCTACCGCCTTAAGGTAAGCTAAACTGCTTGTGTTAGGCATGGATGCACGTTAGGCTGTACACTCTTATTATTTTAATAAATAAATGTACAACTTTCATAAATTGTTTTGCCTTACGTTATGAGGGAATAACGTTTCCTTGACAATGTCTCTGGGGCGCGAAATACACAATATATAATATAAGTTCTGCGTCGCACTGTAGCGTGAAAGAAAACTTATACTTTTCTCTACATTTCTGTCCATATTCTGATAAAGTAATATTCGAAAAAGTTCCAGGCGGCCACCTAGTTATTCCACAGGAATAATAGAAGAAAGATTAGAAATTAGACAGTATAAAAATGTAATATAGATTAAAGTAGGTGTAGAAATTATTAAAATGTATGTTTCTTTGTGTATGGAAAGTGTAGTGGTGTAAAACCACTACTAATATTTTTTATCTGCATGCTATAATTAAACGCATATAAATTGTTATCCAACGTAACACGTTTCGTAAATGCACATAGTTACGGATTAGTTCTCTCCTAGCATGTAATTGGGGTGTTGTTTCGTTACATTGTTTAATTAAACATTGTCAAGTTTGGTTGCGTTTCTGGTGTCATATTTGATAATTAAGTACAACCATTGTATTAGAATAATTTATTAGCATAGTTAAAATGCTCAAAAGCCAAGGTTCCATACCGGCATCGAGCTGTCAATTGGCATGACACTGGAACGAGATTCACGATTTACACTTCGAGCGAGAGGCATCGTTTTGTGCCGGCTCTTGAAGCATCACCAAGAATCAAGATGGCTAAGTGAATCACGGGAACTCTGAACGCGATGAATCGCGGAGTTTCCCGGCCATCATCCCTCATCGTGACGTGGTAGGCGCAGCGACGTACCCCGACGATTGCTGGCGTGCTGTGGCGCGCTTATTTCTGCGACGGCGTGGCTATCCTCGAGTCGACGTGTCCTCCGAAGGACTGGCACGTGGCTGTGTCAGTGCTGCACCTTTACGGCAAGGGTGCAGTGACGCCAAGGAGACACCTGGCCCATAACGCTCCTTACACTACGGTCCGGGAGCAGCCGCTGGTTGCAGAGCGACGGAGGCAGTGAAGACGGCGAGCGGCGCGCGATGCGTTGCTGGACAGGCATCAGATCACGATCGTTCGTGATACGAGGTATTTCACCACCAAGTTTCCTTATTACATGGCCATTCGTCCGCGTCGCGTGTGTTCGTTTGCCACCGAGGCTATATTTCGTGAGTGCTGTGCATCCCCGATGAGATGGACAATATATAGATTAACTAGACATAAGGTCCACCATTGTTAACAGTATTCGTTTAATAATATAAACTATATATACTTGTCAGTGATATCTTTCATTAACATTCCCGAGGTACCCATGGTCAGATTATACTTACAAACTTCTAAGAGGTCCTTGAACCAATGGTTCAGTGCTGACCTACCGAGAGTACTATCCGATAGCACTATTTTAAAACTTAGATTCATTGTAGCTTTTTTATTCTTTCAACTCCAAGAGTACTTATACCCCTTTTATTCGCCACAATCGGCCTCCCCCTTTTTTTATACGCTACAATTGGCGCCCGAATAATATATTTTTAATCTTAATTACTTTAAATTTAACCTTTGACTGACCATTGGTATATCTCGGTGAAATTTTTCTTTGTTATCAAGACTTTGTTTTGACAAAATCAAACAACTTAACTTTTGCTATAATTTACATAAAATGGTGTTCACTGTATCTGTACCTATATGAATATCTTAGTTTATCCATGTTAAACCATATATTTAACATATTTTATACTTTAAATACAGATATTTTGATGGTTTCTGTTTACATAAGTTCATTGAACATACTTAACCTAACTTTTTTACTTGTCAATTGTTTAGTGAACATTCATATACCTATTTGCTGATAACATTTGTTAGAATAAACACAGTATTTGTTCTATAACTATTTACAACTTCGGTTTGAATCACACCAACAAATAACTTTAATATTTTGTTGTTAACTTATATTTATGACTTCTTATAGTCTTATTGTTACTCATTGCTTTGAGAAACATACAAACTTAACATTAGTAACTTGAATACACTAAATTGTTTTGATATTGGTGATGCTTATTTAATTTTTGTGTTTCTTCACTATTTGATGGGGTGATTCTGCAATAATTTGTTTTTATTTTTCTGTTTTTGTGCTACACATATAAACTTTTGTGTACATTTTTTTGTTCATCATGGCTGATGAACCAACTGTTTCAAAGCCTTTGGCTGTTGATGATCAGCATCGTAATGTCACTCTTAGGAAACAACACCAAGATGTGTACGGAACGCCACCAGAACTTGATGATGGTACTAGCTGTAAATCACCTTTAACTACTCGTTGTGATAAAGTCATGCAGGTCGTGCGCGATGAAAATTTACGATCTTGGAACATTAAATATTCCGGTGACTCAGATGTAGTTGACTTTTTCTTGCGTATTGATGATTACATGCGTAGTAGAGACTTATCGGAGACTAAAGTGGTTAAATGTTTCGCGGATTTGTTAAGCGGTAATGCCTTGGATTACTATCGGTTAATCCGAGACTCAGTCACTTCTTTTGCAGATTTAGAATTTAAATTTAAAACTTTTTTCTTATCTTGTGATGGTAACTTCATGTTAGAAAAGAAAATTAGGTCACACACACAGTCTGCCAGTCAACCAGCTAATCTGTACGTCCTGGAGATGTTGACTATGAATTCTAGGCTTGCTAATCCGTTACCTATGAATACACTTATGGACATTATTACACACAATATGTTGCCAGCTTATGCCCAGCTTTTTGCTTTAAATGACATAGATAATACAGATAAATTACTTGCATTAGCTAAACGATATGAAGCTTATACTAATATTTCAACACATATTAGTTCTAATGCGAAATCGAGTAAACAGCATAAATCTGTTACGGTGGTGAAAACAAAACAATCATCATCATCTGATAGGAAACCCACTTGTTTAAAATGTAAGAAAATCGGTCATTTATATAAACAATGTAGAACTATACGGGGTATCGTTTGTTTTAATTGCGGCAACAAGGGTGTATTGACTTCCACTTGTTCTAAGTGTGAACCAAACATCAAAGCTAAATCATCTAAATCAGCTAAACAAAAAAACTAGTTGGCTCAGGAGTGTCTAGGCATAAACTAGCATCTCAACACTTTGGTACTGTCACTCCTGATATTTCAACCTTAGACGGTGACAACAGAATTTTTTTGAATTTTTCTATTCACAACCACACTTATCGTGGGTTGTTGGACACTGGAGCTAATCTTTCCATTATAGGTAATAATTACCATCATAATTTGTTACACTTGGGTTTCAAATTAGTTAAAACTGATATGGGAGCTACTTGTGCTAACGGTTCTAGGGTTAAGGTAATAGGCAGCATGTCTATACCAGTTAGTTTTAGAAACCATATCTCTCATATATCATTTTTGGTTGTCCCTGATATTACTAATGACTTTATTTTGGGCATGGATTTTGTTCATGATTTTAAACTTTTAAATTTAAATTTTGCTAATATTCAGTCATCCTATGGGACCAATGAATCTCAACAGGATAATGTCTGTGCTATTATTCCCATGAGTGAACTCTCACCTTTAGAATCGCTTGAATTAAACAAAATCATTAATAAATTCAAATCTATTTCTACTGAAGAGAAAGGTTTAGGTAAAACTAATATCATTGAACATAGGATCATAACAACAGGTCCACCTATTAAACAAAGGTACTATCCTTTGTCACCAGCTAAGCTGAAAGCTTTAAATGAAGAAGTGGACAGAATGCTTGCGCTGGATGTGATTGAACCTTCTAAATCACCATGGTCCAATCCTGTTGTTATGACACCTAAGAAAGATGGTTCACTCAGATTTTGTCTAGATGCTAGAAAATTAAATGATGTCACAGTTAAAGATTCTTATCCATTGCCTTATATTAGTTCTATCTTAGACAATCTTAAAGGAGCTCGTTATTTGACTTCCATTGATTTATCAGCTGCCTATTGGCAGATAGCTCTTTCTGATTCTGACAACATTGATGGTTACGGTACATCATGTCAGAAGACAGCTTTTGTTGTTCCAAACCGAGGACTGTTCCAGTTCAAAAGAATGTCCTTCGGATTGTCCAACGCTGGTAGCGAAATGCAGCGTCTTATTGACTCTTTATTCCATCACAAATACGGTGAGAAGATCTTTGGTTATTGTGATGATTTGTTAGTCGCTACTCATTCGTTCTCTGAACATTTATCTATTCTAGAAAAAGTATTTGAAGCATTGAAAAACGCTGGTTTGACTATTAATTATGGCAAATGTGAATTTTGTAAGTCACAGTTGCATTATTTGGGTTATGTTGTAGGTTCACAAGGTTTACAAACTGATGAAAGAAAGCTACAGTGTGTAAGAGACTTTCCTACACCTGTTACAGCCCGTCAGCTTCGTGCATTTATTGGCTTATGCTCTTATTATCGTAGATTCGTCAAGAATTTTTCTACTATTGTCGCTCCTATGACAGCTTTAATAGGTAAAAAGAAGGGTAAAGAAGCGATCGTTTGGAGTGAGGAAGCTGAAAAGTCATTTTTAGCTCTTAAAGATGCCCTCACCCAAGCCCCAGTGCTTGCTTGTCCTGATTTTTCCTTACCTTTTCAATTACATACTGATGCTTCGTCAGTAGGTATTGGGAGTGTACTAACACAGGAAATAGACGGAATAGAGCATCCTATTGCCTTTCATTCACGACTCCTGTCGAAGACAGAGCGTAACTACAGCACTACTGAACGTGAGCTGTTAGCGGTCGTTGATTCTGTAAATCATTTTCGTCCTTACATTGAAGGCAGTCACTTTATTTTAGTTACAGATCATATGTGTCTTAAATGGTTAAAAACTTTAAACAACCCTTCTGGTCGTTTGGCTCGTTGGGCTATGCAATTAGCATGTTTTGATTTTGAGATTCGACATAGAAAAGGTAGCTTGCATGTTGTACCAGACGTCCTGTCTCGGGTAGAACTAAATGCAGTTTCATTCTCGGGGGGTAGCACTTCTAATGATGATTGGTATAATAAATTATTTAAAAATGTAACTTCCAATCCTGGTTTTCACAAAAACTATTTAATTAAAGACAACATTTTGTTTAGATATTCCAAACCATCATCTAGACTACATGAGGACACTTCATGGAAAATTGTCATTCCTCATGAGTTAGTACAGGACTGTATCAAAGAAAATCATGAAAATAAAGCTATACATCCTGGTACATTTAAAACACTGGCCAATATTAAAGCTAATTATTTTTGGAAAAATATGTATGCCGACATTAAAAACTATGTAGCTAATTGTGATAAATGCAAGTCCCATAAGCATTCAAATAACATACCACATGGCTACATGACCAATCAGAAAAAGGTTGACCGTCCCATGCATACATTGTCCATTGATACAATAGGTCCCTTAGCAAAATCCTATTCTGGTCATGTGTATATTCTATCTATAGTAGATGTTTTTACAAAATTTTGTTGGCTCCACCCTCTTCGTACTGCTACCACTAAAACAGTTACATCTTTTATTGAATCTGAAATTTTACTTAAAGAAGGCACACCTTGTGTAATCATTTGTGACAACGCTACTATATTCCAAAGTAAGGAATTCAAATCTTTTTGTACAAAACATTCCATACCTAAAATTTTTTATAATGCTTATTATGCTCCTCAATCCAATACAGTGGAGCGCTATAACCAAACCGTTCAAACCTGTCTCTCTCTTTTGGTTGAGGATGATCAGCGTAACTGGTCTAAATATATACCTCAAATACAGCTCTTCTTAAATACTTCTGTTAACATTGCTACTGGTTATACACCATACTTTTTGGCTAAAGGTCGAGAGATAGTCGCGGATGGTGCACTGCATACACTGCGTGGCAGCACACCTGATTCGTTAGACGATCTTCAACTCTCAAGTAGGCACTCTAAAGCTGAAGCCTTAAATGACCTTGCTGATATTTTCCAACGTGTGAGCACTGCTTTGACCAAGGCGTACAAACAGAACGCCCACAGGTATAATCTGCGCCGCCGAGAGCTCCGGTTAAGCGTAGGTGATATTGTGTGGAGGCGAAATTTTGTACAGTCAAACGCAGCCAAGTTCTTTTCGGCTAAGCTAGCACCGAGGTTTGTCAAATGTAAAGTTGTTGGCAAACCATCCGATGTGGTTTACCATTTAGAAGACCTCAGCACGGGGATTGTAGGGAAATATCATGTCAAGGACATAATTAAAACGCCAGGAGGTGTGTAACACTAGTGTGTGAGACTGTACATGTGTTGGTATGTTTGTATCTATTTTGCCTAAACAATGTTGACCTTTTTGTCAATGTCATTTTACTTTTGGTACCTGCATATGTATAGCTTCGCATCAGCAATGTGTTTTTGTTTGTCTGTCTTTAACTCTTTTTCTCAGTAATTTAAATGAAGTTTCAAAGATAGAAATTTTTTCAGACATGAAAATTTTTAATTTTCATTTTTGACTTTTTGGTATTTGCTTGTGTAAATACACTAGTCACAGATCCTAGATCTGCTTTTTTGATCATTTTTAGATCAGTACTTTGGCCAAAACAATTGAAATTAAGTTTCAATTTCTTTGTGATATCACACTTACTTGTACTACTTGTATAAGATTGTATGTTATGGAAGTGCACTCCATACATTAGGACTTCTCAGGATTTACTTATCTTAGTTTTTTACCATTCTAGGTTTCAAAACAATGAATGATAAGTTCTTCTTGCTTGGAATTTTTAAGACTCAGTCTTAAAATTATTTATGTGATTCTTATCACTTAAATATAGTTATTTCTAACAATTTCTTTATAGATTTTGTACTCGGACTAATCATATGGTCTGACAACACTTGTTTGATAGCTTTTCAACCATTACAGGTTCAATTCAATATAAGTTTGTTTTTCCCAGTACAGTTTCTTAGACTCAGTCTATAGAAACTTGTTTCCTTGTTCTTCATATCAGTCTCGCTCTGATATGATTAACTCCTTCTGATATCAAGCAGTTCTAGACTTCGGATAGTCTGCTTGTAGTATATCTCAACAGATTCCGGACCTGTTGTGGACTTTTACATATAAGTTTAGTTTTAGTATATTCCATACTTCACTCACTGGATTAGCTACCCAGTGTTGTTGTTGTGGTTGTTGTTGTTGTTGTTGTTGTTTAGTACTTAATTCTTAGATTAGGTAATTGCTTTAGTCAAGTTAAATTGTTAAGCTAATCTTTAACACTTT
Organism: Pelosia muscerda; assembly: GCA_963691645.1. Classification (NCBI taxonomy): domain Eukaryota; kingdom Metazoa; phylum Arthropoda; class Insecta; order Lepidoptera; family Erebidae; genus Pelosia; species Pelosia muscerda. The sequence continues at coordinate 10,205,026 of OY829114.1, read as the reverse complement.
TCAACTTAGATTTTTTTTTATTATACCTTTGATCATGGCTAGGTAAGCTAAAAAAAAAAAAAACTTTTCATTGACTTTCAAAGTTTTTTTTTCCGGTTACCCCGGCTGCTTCGGATAAGGGGTTATCCTCTTTACTCCGAAGGGGGGTATTGTAGTGGTGTAAAACCACTACTAATATTTTTTATCTGCATGCTATAATTAAACGCATATAAATTGTTATCCAACGTAACACGTTTCGTAAATGCACATAGTTACGGATTAGTTCTCTCCTAGCATGTAATTGGGGTGTTGTTTCGTTACATTGTTTAATTAAACATTGTCAAGTTTGGTTGCGTTTCTGGTGTCATATTTGATAATTAAGTACAACCATTGTATTAGAATAATTTATTAGCATAGTTAAAATGCTCAAAAGCCAAGGTTCCATACCGGCATCGAGCTGTCAATTGGCATGACACTGGAACGAGATTCACGATTTACACTTCGAGCGAGAGGCATCGTTTTGTGCCGGCTCTTGAAGCATCACCAAGAATCAAGATGGCTAAGTGAATCACGGGAACTCTGAACGCGATGAATCGCGGAGTTTCCCGGCCATCATCCCTCATCGTGACGTGGTAGGCGCAGCGACGTACCCCGACGATTGCTGGCGTGCTGTGGCGCGCTTATTTCTGCGACGGCGTGGCTATCCTCGAGTCGACGTGTCCTCCGAAGGACTGGCACGTGGCTGTGTCAGTGCTGCACCTTTACGGCAAGGGTGCAGTGACGCCAAGGAGACACCTGGCCCATAACGCTCCTTACACTACGGTCCGGGAGCAGCCGCTGGTTGCAGAGCGACGGAGGCAGTGAAGACGGCGAGCGGCGCGCGATGCGTTGCTGGACAGGCATCAGATCACGATCGTTCGTGATACGAGGTATTTCACCACCAAGTTTCCTTATTACATGGCCATTCGTCCGCGTCGCGTGTGTTCGTTTGCCACCGAGGCTATATTTCGTGAGTGCTGTGCATCCCCGATGAGATGGACAATATATAGATTAACTAGATATAAGGTCCACCATTGTTAACAGTATTCGTTTAATAATATAAACTATATATACTTGTCAGTGATATCTTTCATTAACATTCCCGAGGTACCCATGGTCAGATTATACTTACAAACTTCTAAGAGGTCCTTGAACCAATGGTTCAGTGCTGACCTACCGAGAGTACTATCCGATAGCACTATTTTAAAACTTAGATTCATTGTAGCTTTTTTATTCTTTCAACTCCAAGAGTACTTATACCCCTTTTATTCGCCACAATCGGCCTCCCCCTTTTTTTATACGCTACAAAAGTTTATTCCTAATAGAAAGTGATTACCGTGGCCTATAGAGGATAATTATAGCGGGATGAAATGCCTTTAATACCGCACTTTGCTCGATTTGGTGGGCCCCATATACCCATTTTTTAAAATTTTGTAAAGTAATAAGAAATAAATGCAAAACATGCCAAAAAGTAATAGAATAATGTATAATATATATAAAAAATAATATGTTAATCGCTACTTACGAAATATTTAAAGCTCAGGCGAACCTACTCATCAGCGTGAATGAAATCTAAATATAAATAAGTAATCTTATCTTGCTCTCTTTCAAAATAAAGACAAGCTTAATAAATACTCCGAATATTTTAAGATGTTTCTAAAAATACGCAATGAAATTATTTGGGACTTAGCAAATACGTACCTACCCACTCTATTTTTACCGCCACAAATTCATTCCTTGAATTAGCACTTCATATTTTTCAGAATATGTTACCAACGACGCGTGCCAAATATTATAAGGTTCTATTAAATACTCTCGATTATTGAATTGGCGAATCAATGTACTCAGAGTGTAGGAGTTTATAAGAAGTACGCATATAATTATTTCGCATCCCGCCCACGAGCACACCGCCTACCATTACTTAGTAATACACGTGCTCGTAATTATAGGCATATTCTCACATGGCCAACTGTCGTTTAATAATTCACAGTACTTGTAGGTAAGTACTATTAGTCGGAAAAGTGTATCAGTATACATGCTACAGTCGTGTACAAAAGTAGACATTTACAAATTTATCGGCCGCCTGAGTAATGGGGTCATTAGTAGATCGGTAAACACGTAGTAGTCCTGTATAAATGTAGGAGTATAAATTTATAAAACATCGAATATCCCCTAATAATTAAACTTACGTAATAAAAATAAGTAAGTAATTCGTAAAAATTTAGGAAATCTGACTCTATATATTTGTTCGAACTACACGAGATTGGCTGTTGATGGGTTTCGTGAGATTTTTTTTATACAACTTAGGTGGCAGACAAGCACACGGCTTATGGACGTTTGCAACACCAGGGCAGTTACACTCGTGCTACCTGCCCTGTAGAAACTATCCAATGCCCTTCTTGAGGGAGAAAGTTCATACCACATCTTGAGCGTTTTGAGATTGATTTTGCCGATCACAGCAACCGATGCAGGACGCTAACATCCCGAAAACCATTGGCCTACATTTTATTTGGTTTTGTTGTAACCTACCTTTCTAAATTTATTAAGCGATTAACAGTGCCTTGAGTACATGTCATACACGTGTTATCAATCCCATTACAATACTATATTTTATGTTTCAATTATGATATTTTAATTGATCGGTTTTTTGAACGTAAGGTCTCCGTTTCCAGTTGAGCAGCTCCAAATTTGAACGTTTTTCTTACCTACTACTAAAAACGACCCATTTCTTGTTAAGTGGCTATGTCTTTCAATATAGCTGTCGTCTCGAGAGGTCACTCGCGCGTTACCATTTGCAACGTGGAAGGCAAAAGTAAAAGCCATGGAAAATGACATTCGAAAATTGATGGGGTAAAGGGTCTCCCTTTACAATTTGAGCGTCGGTAGCTTAGTGGTTAAGGAGTCACCCTTACGATCGAGAGGTCCCGGGTTCGAATCCTGGCCATTACACTACCGACGCGAACCCTGTCCTATCACAAGCCAGCGCTTAGTTGGAGAGTTAGAGGGAATATTAGTAATTTCGGTAGCTAATATACTTCAAAAAAGATAACTACATACTCGTACATTTATTTGTGACAATCTAAAATATACCCATTTCTGCCTATGTAAATTGAAAAGTATTCAACACACGATTTGAATAATAAAGATAGACATCTTCCCACAATCTATTTTAAACCGGCTCTCGACACTTAATCTAAGTATAGCTTAAACAAAAATAGACATAAACCGGATTATAAGATTTATGAATTGAAAGTTTTAGATTATAAGCTGTTGATGCTTTTTTGTTGCAAAATAATTAGATTTTCATTAGCTATCTTTGTATGTTTGAATACACTAGTATCGACATTGTCTACACCTCCTCCATTGTCACTAAAACTAACGTATTTCTATTCTGTAATATACATAGAATAACACCGAAGGTACGGTTAGATCTGCCAATATAACCAATATTGACGTATTTTATAGGTTCATTTTTTTTTATTGTTCCGCTCATAACTTATTACGTACATTTATGAATGATCTTCAGCAGAATATTACTGCATTAATATTGCGGGCAAACCGAAAGTCAATTTAATAAAGATGTAGGTATAATATTCTATTCAGTGTATTACCTTATCCTTTGATCTTCCAGAAGTTATCCCGTCTCCTTTGAGATCACGTCACAGATTCACATTGACGGTATAAGAATATAGTGACAGTTTGTATTCGTAGTGCTACGGCGTAGCAGTCAATAGTGGTCGTAGCACAAACGCGACTGAAGCGCTCATAGCGCTACTGATTCGTAGAGGTGCGCGCGCATTCTCGCCTCGCCCCTCACATGCAAACTCGATATCAATCCACTTCCAAACAATTTTGAAGCGATTTGCGAATATTCGATTCAAAATCGTGATATCTCAACATGTGGGAGTGTATGTCATTTACTTTAATTAGGAAAATATCAAGAACAGTTTAAGATACTAAAGAATATAATTTTGTTTATAAACGAAAAATGAACGCACATACGAAATGATTATGAAACATTTCAAAAGTAATAGCTGGCAAATTATTTTTGTAAAATGTTCCTTTTCTTTCTGATAGGTATAATTATTTAATTTAATATTATTAATTAATTCAATTTCCCAATTTTAATGAACCAGCTACGTAGCTCGACTGCTATTTAAAATAAATTCTCATCAATTTACTGTTTACAATAAAATCTTACCAAGGGTCGCTGTCTCGGATTACTAATGGTTCTAAGAACCCCAGTTCGCGTCCCAGGTCAGATAAAAGGTAATTTGAGAAATACTATTTTGTAAATTCTCCAGTTCCGCTATAATTGAGGTTTGCGACTAAGGATTACAGTTCTTGATAATAATTTTACTTAGGGAATCATGAAAATAGATCGTACAATTAAAGAGTCTAATATAATAATTTATGTAGATGACTGATAAATATTGTTCTTGTATTGATTTTTAATACAAGAACAATATTCATGTGTTGTTGCTGTAAACAGCAATATGAAATCTTAAAATTTACTGCAGATATCATATGCTTTATCTAGGTTTTACAGGAGCTACTGCTCTCTGACTTGAAACTCAGAAATTAAAGCCTAAACCAGAACCTCTTCTATCATTAAAGTGGTGTATGATTTTAGATTGTCATGGTCATGGTAGTGGCGGCGCGCGTATTGGAACTGTGAGAAAGAGGGTAGACCGATCAGTTGACCCATAAAAAACTAGTTCAGCGGTCGTCAGCACACCGTGACTATGGAGCTAGTGACAGCGCCGAAATATCGGTTACATCAATAAACCTAACAATCACGATAAACATCCCGTTAATTTTAAAAGTGGAAATTAAGGTGGTGTACCTTTTCGGCTTCCAGGTGAGATTGATTTGAGCCTCATCTTGGTATTTGGCTGTTTCTTAGGTGTATGGGGCATTGGTGGAGCCCCATACACTCAAGCAAACTAAATAAATGGGACCTTGAATATATGTCAGGTGCTTTCAAGAGAAATTATAAACTTTATGGTTCTTTTCAGGCATATATATAATACTGGACAATGGAGGTCCCTTTGTAGTTGTGTATACAGAATTTCATAGTAAATGAAGTATTGAACTTATTACTTAACATACCGAGATGGTTCCCCCAGGGCGCATTTGTTTCATTGTATGGCCAGAACTATGTCCAATACCGGACGCCGCTGCACCTCCAACTTAGTCTTTTATGGGAACATTTTCACGCAGAGCGTAGAACTTTTTAATTTAAAAGTTTAGTAAAAAATAGCAAGGTATTTTATTACCTTCCACTATTACGAATTGTAAATAAGTAATGAATGTACAGTCAAAAAAAGATATACGGTACCACATTTAAATACAACATTGTATGAAAAAATGGTACCGTATATCCTTTGTCGACTGAACATTGAAGATACGATATTTTAAAAATTAAACTACGGATATGTTAAATTACAAAAATTAAACATTTTATTTTGGAATTCTTGTGTTTGTCCGTTCGTCTATTTTTTCGTGATTTTTCAAAGACTCCACAGAACATAATTTTGCTGCAGTTTTTTAAGTCTATATGACTATATTTGCTTGAATCGAACCAGAGATATGACGCGAGCGGAGCTGCGGGCATCAGTTAGTATTTAATACTAGTATAAGCTAAAAAAAATATCGGCACGTAATTTATCAACGTCGCAAAGATACGGCTTGAGAAGGGAAAACATAATCTTTTTGATTTTGTTCGTTCGGAGAAAACTCGACGTCTCGTCGTCAAAGTCATTAACTGTGTCTGTTCGAACATTTGATATATAAATTATATTTCATTGAGAACTTTTATTTCTAACAAATTCGTGTAGCAGTGTATTCGTGTATATGTTATATATATATATAGTTATGGAACAAGAAAGATTTGAAACGAAATTACAGTTTTGCGAGAGTGCTAGGTCTTGTCATCGTCATCATCATCACGATATGTGCGGGAGTCCCGGTTGTCTTCGATGCTTTTTACTACCTCCTACTTTCTCATTACATTTCGCACGAAGTGCCATCACAGATTACCTTAAAAATGTCGTGTCGTATAGATACCGTGAGTAGATATTTAGGGAGTTATATGGGAGGGGTTAACACACCTCTACTTACTCCTAGCTGTACTTACATACCATACTGTACATATTAATATATTTATGTCATTGAAATATCATTAAGCATTCTTTCATAATAGTGTACAGACCAGCAGTACAGATTTTGAACTGCAATTTATCTACAGATTTTTTTGATAAAAGTAGGTATCGATTGAGATTGGAAAAAGTCCTTTACAGTAGAAATACAGAGAGAGTTTTTTTTTCATTCTAAATCAATTTGAAAAGTGAGCATACTAAATGCTTTAAAATTTCATTAAAGTCATAAAAGTATATACATGTACATACATACATACATACATACATACATACATACATACATGATAGAAACCGATAGCTTAGTTTTATTTTCAGTTTATCGCAAAGAATTTGCATCTATTAAAACCACCAATTTTCTGTCTACGTAAATAATGTCTAAGCAGAGCAACGTATATTAAACAATAAAAAATAGAAGAAATAAATGCGCCTCATTAGCATCCTAACGTCAAAGTATTCAAGTAAGTTTTAAAGTAGGATTATTACCGTATAATGTTACTGATATGAACTTTCAACCTTTTACCGTCCTCGCGAAGAAACGTTCGACGGTAAGTAGAATTGACACGGAGGTAAGACTAAAAGCGTAGGCGAGGGCGGTAAAATAATGGAGATCGGAAATCCTAGAAACGGCAGCCTATAAATTGATAAGAAATGGGTAACTACATTCTTTCAACCAATATTACAAATGTAAAAGTTTATAAAAATGTTTGGATGTTTGTTATTCAATTATACCGCAACGGCTGAACGGTTCTTGGTACAGAGATAGATATTATAGTCTGGAATAACACTAAATTTCATTCGCAGTCACGGTGACAAGAAGTCACTAGTCCGCGCAAGCCCTAACTGACGTCAAAATTTGACAAATATGTTATTGTGGGAACCATTGGTATTTTAAAGACTGATTTATCCTAGTCCATTGTACGCCAATCATACAGCTTAAGTTAACGTTTGTATAAAGATCTCTTTTTTGACACATTGAAGGGCGCTGTTATATTCATCTCGTCTGATGGTAAATTAAAGGGGAAGTTTCATTGTAGATACAAATAATGCTATAATGTAAGACCTCATGTTTTTTCATTTTCATGTTCTGTTCAAAGGACCCGGAATTGTAGGAAGAAGGAAATTTAAGAAACAAGTGTTATAATATTTACAGTTTGGAATGAAAATGCGTAAGATTTTCCAATTAATTGTAATCATAAATCATTAATAACCACAGAGGACAGAATACATATGATTAGATGACTTCAGGCCGTGATTACTTGATTACTTCAGTCCTTCAAGTTAATAACGGTATATAGACGAAATATTTCACCAATTTGAATTGTTAAGATATTTTACAAAAATGAAATATAAAAGTAACCTTTTAGGCCCCTTACTGACCAGGGTCTTTTTGTCTCAAAACATACTACCAAAAATTCCGCAAATTCAAACTTTTTTGTATTCTCGAACTTTACTTTGAAACAGTTTTAGGTTGAGGACTTTCAAACATTGTCCATTAGTCTTTGGAATGTTCTAATTTTTTACTTTGGTTTTGTGGTAAAATTATTAGGCGGCTGACGGCTCAAGGTTTTTGGGAGGTAAATGATTGTATTACAAGCATATGACACATTTTTTGTTTATTTATACTTCATTAGGCTTTGTTAATATAACACATTTTCTTTGGAAAAACATGAAATATGAAATAAATACAAAACTTATTTTTTAGTAAAGGTATGAAACCGTAGCCGACCGCATACGATAACTGCAGACGCTTGTAGATGACGTAGATACAGCGTACCTTGAAATAGGTCTGAATATGATAATTTTGTTTATTGTTAAACTTTACTACGGATAAACGGCACCATTGGGAAATCACAATGAATTAAAAACAATGAACAACATAATTACATACATAACTATATCACAGTGCGCCAGTAACTGCATCGTCGTAACAGTACGTTGTAGGTGCGGTCTGCAGTTTGCTACGGAATCGTACCTTAAGCCATAGAAACATACGCTTTATATAGACCCAATGACAGATCCTTACAAAATTACCTGTAAGATATACAGCAACGGAGCACATAATATCAGAGTCTAATGGTGCTTTTATGAATAAAATATCGACTGTATCTTTAGAAATGTATTTTTAGCATGAGTATACGAGTATTGTACTTACAGACATCGCAAGGCGTACGCGAACACCTTGAATTATACAAATCAGCACCTCGATTAATTAACTCTGTGTTCATTGTAATTTCCCAATGGAAGCATATTGGGTGTAGTAGTAAATTATTATAATTGTACCGTTATTTTACTTCTTCAATTAGCTTATTGCAGTCTACTGCTGGAAATAGCCCTCTCCTAATGTGTGCCTTAACACCTAATTGTCTAATGTCGTAAAGACCAGAGTGAATAGATTACTTCTAGGCAAGCGAACTCCACTGTTGACTATATCATCACTTAGAAACAGGTGGTCAAATAGGAATTAGGAGAAGAGACTATGGAACATTAAAAAAATGAAAAAACCTCAGTGTAAGTATATTTACTTGGTTGTACGGGGCTCCATCAAGATCTCCGCCCGGCAACCTCATCTGTAAGTGCTTGATGAGCTTGGATGATGATGATTTCTTTTTAAGCCGGTTTATCGGTTTTACTACACTGAACCTTACAATGACATCGAAATCGTCATCTTAAAAAAACTATATTTATATTTTATACTACGTTTTGGATAAATAAGTTTGATTATTATTATTGAGTAGGTATTTACCGCCTGAAGGGTATAAGGGCTACTACCAAACCTACAAAGGCTGTACTAACAAAAATATGTGAGTTTTAAAATTATGTTAACTAAGTATATTCAGACCTAATATACTTCGAATAAAATATAGAACAGGGATATTATAATAACTGAGTAAGAATTCATTTCAATGCCTATTCAAATAATATTTTCAAATTATATCAACGAAACTCACTTCGCGCTACTAATTTAATTAATATCTCTTTGGTACAATTGGGAATAGGTATAAAATAACTTTATTCAACAAGAATAAGAATTACGTAAGTAAGCAAGGTTAGAGCCAGAGCTTAATATTTTCTTTCTTTTCTTAAAAAGAAGCGTAACAAATTATTACATTATTTTATTAATGTTACGTAGCCGTAACTAGGTAATCGAAAACGAAAAATCGTTAGACGGAAAGAGAGGAGGAGACAAACCAGGAAGGATTTCCATGGACCCATCGAGGAAAGATCCTAGATGCGTGTAACAGATACAGGAAAAGATAGTAAACTCCAAAAAATTGTAATAGTATTTTAACTACCTACCTACTTAGTGTAATTAGATTTTTACTTATGAATGAATTTGAAAACGAATTTTCACTGTTAAATATTTCGGGATATTTACTATGTTTGATGATTTTATGGAGCAAATGATATTTCGGCGCTGTTGCAAGCGCCATGATCACGGTGTACTGTAGGTACACCTGCGGTATATGTATGTAAATGACTATGTCAATCTAAAATTTAAAAATGTAATTTAAAGAACCTATGCGAAAAAAGCTATCAAAATCCAAGATTATTTAGATCATAAAAAGACTTGCAAATGAGCTGTTTATTCAACTTGCCACTCAAGCAAATTAACGTAGGTATGTAGTATAATGAGTAAATGTTTGTAAATAAACTAAAAAAGAAAGAAAAGCCCACTGAGTCCACTGAGCTGGAGCCTTCTCAGGCCGCGGCCGTGTTTCCAGTCGGTGGTCAATTAGCTAAACTAACCTTTAATATATTTTTAATTTCGATGTATTGATGTGTGCCGTTTGATGGTCCATACAGAATAAATTATTCCTCAATCAATTCTGTGACCATACTAGATGGCGATTATGCCTCCGACAAGACGGCTTTTAATTTAGAGATGACCTGTTTTGTACAATAAATTCGAAAAAGAAAGTTTACAATTATCGTGGTATTTACAAGCATCACCGTAATTCTTACTTGATAGGTATGTAAAATAATTTTTTTACGAGTTACATCTACTAACAATATGAACATCAATGCAGCCACTAAATACCGGTGATTACGAGGTATTTTTCATTGTATCTGTCATTCCACAGGGAAACCTTTTGTAAACGAAAAATAACAGTTTTATTTGCAAAGGATTAACAATGTGTCCTCTAATGTTTAACAAGGGTATTCGTACGAAAATACTTACTTGACTTCACTCACTCCACACACTTATACCTTAAGTGAAATGAATCTATATATTTCTTTTCGAATAATTGATTAACATCTAAGAAAATAATTATATACGTAGTCGATTCCTGGGAATTCCCAGCCGCTTGTGCTCATGGTAACGGAACAGTGTCTACTCCCAGCAGATTCATTCTACCCACGCTAAAGAAACAATGAAGCTAGACTGTTTACCCTTTCTGTTGAGATAGCATTTATATTCTGGCAATAAAGCTAATAATAGATGAGGTACAAAACAAACTAAAAATAGAAGTACATTATTGGAAGACCGTTATAGGATATTGTTTCAAGTGATAATTTTATATTCAACTAGTAAACCCGGCGAACTCCGTTTCGCCATTTGAAAAGTGATTTTCCCGCTTTTCTGTTGAAATTTTTCTTAAATTTTCTTCGCTATAAACCTCACGGAGCCTGAGTTCCAACGAATGCAAAACCGTGAAAATAGGTTCGTGCGTTCTGGAGTTACAGCGTCAGAAATGAAAACTCAACTTATTTTTTTATATAGTAGAGTAAATGACCCGCGTGACTTCGTCTGCGTCACCCCGTTTTTGCAACATTTTTCATTCCTGTTCCGCACCTGTTAGTCGTAGCATGATGTTATATACATATAAACCTTCCTCTTTAACCATTCTATCTATTGAAACAAACCGCATCAAAATCCGTTGCGTGTTTCTAAAGATTTAAGCATACAAAGGGACAAGAAAAATAGGGACAGAAAACGCGACTTTATTTTAATACTATGTAGTAATCATTCAATTTTATTATAATTAGATACATACTGTGTTAGGTTAGAGTATCTTAAAACTATAATTATACTCGTAATATTAACTGTAGTTTGCATCTAAATAAAAATATCTTCAGTAGTCATGGTCCAGACCATGGCTATCGAATAGAGAACTTAAATAGTTGTTTTTAAATTCGGTTATTTAACCTACGTACGTAGAAGAAACCGTTGCGAGATGTTAATTACGTCGGCAGGCACGTATGTTGTTGTTATCTAAACAATAAACACGACCTTTATAACATAATGGTACAAGTGTTTTCATAACGTAAACTTATTGTTTTGAAAATAAGTTACGATCGAAAGCACTTTGTAGATAGATTGAACATTGTTTTTGGATGTTGAGTCAATATCCATTTAGTCTTGTTATAACACAACGTCAGGGTTTACGGGGATTGGGTCTCCAACCCAACCTCAGACAGACCATGTTCTGAAGCAGGCCTTTCTTTTGTGGTTAATAAAAAAGGCGCACATTATACACAGCGCCATCTAGACTCAAAATAAGCATAGCCATAGCATAACTGTTTTTTATACCACTTAGGTGGAAGACAAGCACATAGCCCACCTGATGGTAAGTGGTCACCGTGGTCTATGGACGTTTACAACACCAAAGGCGTCACACTCGCACTGCCGTTGTTATGAAAGCGTGTTGTTATGAATTCTAGAATGCGTTTATACCTATGCTTAGACACATGTTTTTTTATGTATGCTTATATTGTACATATATATAACAACTAAACTAATGGAAATATACATTTTCATGCATTTCAATATTTCCAATAAGCGGGCATCTAACCCTCGACTTCTGACTTGGTTTTAGGACGCGGACTATTCTGACTACAACGAAACGTAGTTGAACTGTTCTGACCAAGAACCTAAAACAGTGGACGTGATAAAAGACGATGAGAATGAACATTCATGCGTCAAGTTTTGAAAAAAAAAAAGTTCATTGTTACGGTAATGTGTTTAATTTCACTGCGGATGTAAACAATATTGCCATCACCATTTAAATCTATTTTTGTATAACGTTAATTGTGTAAACATGCCAATTCAAACATTATTCCAACTAAAAATAGTGAAAATTCTACGAACGATTTCGGTTCTGCGGCTAGACTTTCAACAGTAGGTATCAATACAATATGCATAAAGACGGCGCTGGCAAACGTCAGCAGTCTTTTTTGATGGAACAAGCGAAGCGTGCGAGAGCCTTCGTTTCGACAAGATGAACGATTTTGCTTACATACGTATGTCTGTTCTGATCTAGAGGGTGAATTTCCTAACCGATTTTCACTAAGTTTGACACATGATGTGTTCTTCTGAAAAAGCAACATTTGTCGAGTTTTTTTTCATAGGGGGAAATGGCGGCGGGAGCGACGAAGTACTTGCTGTAACGTTATTTATGAACGGATCTTGATAATATTGTGCTGAAACATCAACGAAATGATTCCTCACCTCACCTCAGGTTGTTGTAAAAAAGTGCTAGCGAGCAACATTACTAATACCTAAATATTTCATTTGCAATGGTTCTGCATGAAATGATTATACCTATTAGTCTTCGTTAGTATGATTATAATATAAATAATATAATCAAAGCCAAGTCAGCCTGTAGCGAACACTCGTCATTAAATGTGTGTTTAGTTTGCTGATATCACAAACACAACTATTGTCTTATCGCGCAATGTGTTCCGTACCTATTTGTTATGATAAAAAAATGCGAGTGTATTCGAGCAATAAAAGTTAGATAATAACATTGGGGACATTGATCCACCTCTATCGACCTTTACATTCCTCGCGATTATCTAACGCGGTTATTAAATTCCAGACAACCCGAGGGCGGTTCGGAACAGTAAATTCTGCTACTGGTTTCATTTTTCGACACGTGATAACAATGTGACCAAAAAAAATGAACCGTAGTTAATAATCGAAATGATATCATGCGTTTCGAATACAGTTTTAACGAAACGTATTTTAGTTAGAAATAAATTGGTTATGTAATAATTTACTTTCAGTTTTTATTAAAACTAACTGCTAAATGTGTGATTTGTGTGGTTAATTAGTATGATTACAGTTGGTACCGTCGGTTGATGGTGGTTAAAAGGCTGTAGACCGTACACATGATGTCATACACTCAGAGTGACCAATCTTTTCATTCAAATGTCTGGCTGGTTGGATCGAAGCGAGTGCGCGCGCATCCTCTGCGCCACCGGTGACGATACGACACATTGGTTTAGCTTATCCAACGTAAAAAGGCGGTCAAGTGCGAGTCAGACTTACGCACTAAGGGTTCCGTACAAACTTGAAATAATTATTTTATTTTATGTATTTCGGTTCACATAAGAACAGAATTCGGACCGCATTGAATTATAAATGTATTGTAGCGTATAAAAAAGGGGAAGGCCGATTGTGGCGTATAAAAGGGGTATAAGTACTCTTGGAGTTGAAAGAATATAAAAGTTTATAAGTAAGCTACAATGAATCTAGGTTTTAAAATAGTGCTATCGGATAGTACTCTCGGTAGGTCAGCACTGAACCATTGGTTCAAGGACCTCTTAGAAGTTTGTAAGTATAATCTGACCATGGGTACCTCGGGAATGTTAATGAAAGATATCACTGACAAGTATATATAGTTTATATTATTAAACGAATACTGTTAACAATGGTGGACCTTATGTCTAGTTAATCTATATATTGTCCATCTCATCGGGGATGCACAGCACTCACGAAATATAGCCTCGGTGGCAAACGAACACACGCGACGCGGACGAATGGCCATGTAATAAGGAAACTTGGTGGTGAAATACCTCGTATCACGAACGATCGTGATCTGATGCCTGTCCAGCAACGCATCGCGCGCCGCTCGCCGTCTTCACTGCCTCCGTCGCTTTGCAACCAGCGGCTGCTCCCGGACCGTAGTGTAAGGAGCGTTATGGGCCAGGTGTCTCCTTGGCGTCACTGCACCCTTGCCGTAAAGGTGCAGCACTGACACAGCCACGTGCCAGTCCTTCGGAGGACACGTCGACTCGAGGATAGCCACGCCGTCGCAGAAATAAGCGTGCCACAGCACTCCAGCAATCGTCGGGGTACGTCGCTGCGCCTACCACGTCACGATGAGGGATGATGGCCGGGAAACTCAGCGATTCATCGCGTTCAGAGTTCCCGTGATTCACTTAGCCATCTTGATTCTTGGTGATGCTTCAAGAGCCGGCACAAAACGATGCCTCTCGCTCGAAGTGTAAATCGTGAATATCGTTCCAGTGTCATGCCAATTGACAGCTCGATGCCGGTATGGAACCTTGGCTTTTGAGCACCTTAACCATGCTAATAAATTATTCTAATACAATGGTTGTACTTAATTATCAAATATGACACCAGAAACGCAACCAAACTTGACAATGTTTAATTAAACAATGTAACGAAACAACACCCCAATTACATGCTAGGAGAGAACTAATCCGTAACTATGTGCATTTACGAAACGTGTTACGTTGGATAACAATTTATATGCGTTTAATTATAGCATGCAGATAAAAAATATTAGTAGTGGTTTTACACCACTACAATACCCCCCTTCGGAGTAAAGAGGATAACCCCTTATCCGAAGCAGCCGGGGTAACCGGAAAAAAAAACTTTGAAAGTCAATGAAAAGTTTTTTTTTTTTAGCTTACCTAGCCATGATCAAAGGTATAATAAAAAAAAATCTAAGTTGAAAAGTGTTAAAGATTAGCTTAACAATTTAACTTGACTAAAGCAATTACCTAATCTAAGAATTAAGTACTAAACAACAACAACAACAACAACAACACTGGGTAGCTAATCCAGTGAGTGAAGTATGGAATATACTAAAACTAAACTTATATGTAAAAGTCCACAACAGGTCCGGAATCTGTTGGGATATACTACAAGCAGACTATCCGAAGTCTAGAACTACTTGGTATCAGAAGGAGTTAATCATATCAGAGCGAGACTGATATGAAGAACAAGGAAACAAGTTTCTATAGACTGAGTCTAAGAAACTGTACTGGGAAAAACAAACTTATATTGAATTGTTTTCGAACCTGTAATGGTTGAAAAGCTATCAAACAAGTGTTGTCAGACCATATGATTAGTCCGAGTACAAAATCTATAAAGAAATTGTTAGAAATAACTATATTTAAGTGATAAGAATCACATAAATAATTTTAAGACTGAGTCTTAAAAATTCCAAGCAAGAAGAACTTATCATTCATTGTTTTGAAACCTAGAATGGTAAAAAACTAAGATAAGTAAATCCTGAGAAGTCCTAATGTATGGAGTGCACTTCCATAACATACAATCTTATACAAGTAGTACAAGTAAGTGTGATATCACAAAGAAATTGAAACTTAATTTCAATTGTTTTGGCCAAAGTACTGATCTAAAAATGATCAAAAAAGCAGATCTAGGATCTGTGACTAGTGTATTTACACAAGCAAATACCAAAAAGTCAAAAATGAAAATTAAAAATTTTCATGTCTGAAAAAATTTCTATCTTTGAAACTTCATTTCCATTACTGAGAAAAGAGTTAAAGACAGACAAACAAAAACACATTGCTGATGCGAAGCTATACATATGCAGGTACCAAAAGTAAAATGACATTGACAAAAAGGTCAACATTGTTTAGGCAAAAATAGATACAAACATACCAACACATGTACAGTCTCACACACTAGTGTTACACACCTCCTGGCGTTTTAATTATGTCCTTGACATGATATTTCCCTACAATCCCCGTGCTGAGGTCTTCTAAATGGTAAACCACATCGGATGGTTTGCCAACAACTTTACATTTGACAAACCTCGGTGCTAGCTTAGCCGAAAAGAACTTGGCTGCGTTTGACTGTACAAAATTTCGCCTCCACACAATATCACCTACGCTTAACCGGAGCTCTCGGCGGCGCAGATTATACCTGTGGGCGTTCTGTTTGTACGCCTTGGTCAAAGCAGTGCTCACACGTTGGAAAATATCAGCAAGGTCATTTAAGGCTTCAGCTTTAGAGTGCCTACTTGAGAGTTGAAGATCGTCTAACGAATCAGGTGTGCTGCCACGCAGTGTATGCAGTGCACCATCCGCGACTATCTCACGACCTTTAGCCAAAAAGTATGGTGTATAACCAGTAGCAATGTTAACAGAAGTATTTAAGAAGAGCTGTATTTGAGGTATATATTTAGACCAGTTACGCTGATCATCCTCAACCAAAAGAGAGAGACAGGTTTGAACGGTTTGGTTATAGCGCTCAACTGTATTGGATTGAGGAGCATAATAAGCATTATAAAAAATTTTAGGTATGGAATGTTTTGTACAAAAAGATTTGAATTCCTTACTTTGGAATATAGTAGCGTTGTCACAAATGATTACACAAGGTGTGCCTTCTTTAAGTAAAATTTCAGATTCAATAAAAGATGTAACTGTTTTAGTGGTAGCAGTACGAAGAGGGTGGAGCCAACAAAATTTTGTAAAAACATCTACTATAGATAGAATATACACATGACCAGAATAGGATTTTGCTAAGGGACCTATTGTATCAATGGACAATGTATGCATGGGACGGTCAACCTTTTTCTGATTGGTCATGTAGCCATGTGGTATGTTATTTGAATGCTTATGGGACTTGCATTTATCACAATTAGCTACATAGTTTTTAATGTCGGCATACATATTTTTCCAAAAATAATTAGCTTTAATATTGGCCAGTGTTTTAAATGTACCAGGATGTATAGCTTTATTTTCATGATTTTCTTTGATACAGTCCTGTACTAACTCATGAGGAATGACAATTTTCCATGAAGTGTCCTCATGTAGTCTAGATGATGGTTTGGAATATCTAAACAAAATGTTGTCTTTAATTAAATAGTTTTTGTGAAAACCAGGATTGGAAGTTACATTTTTAAATAATTTATTATACCAATCATCATTAGAAGTGCTACCCCCCGAGAATGAAACTGCATTTAGTTCTACTCGAGACAGGACGTCTGGTACAACATGCAAGCTACCTTTTCTATGTCGAATCTCAAAATCAAAACATGCTAATTGCATAGCCCAACGAGCCAAACGACCAGAAGGGTTGTTTAAAGTTTTTAACCATTTAAGACACATATGATCTGTAACTAAAATAAAGTGACTGCCTTCAATGTAAGGACGAAAATGATTTACAGAATCAACGACCGCTAACAGCTCACGTTCAGTAGTGCTGTAGTTACGCTCTGTCTTCGACAGGAGTCGTGAATGAAAGGCAATAGGATGCTCTATTCCGTCTATTTCCTGTGTTAGTACACTCCCAATACCTACTGACGAAGCATCAGTATGTAATTGAAAAGGTAAGGAAAAATCAGGACAAGCAAGCACTGGGGCTTGGGTGAGGGCATCTTTAAGAGCTAAAAATGACTTTTCAGCTTCCTCACTCCAAACGATCGCTTCTTTACCCTTCTTTTTACCTATTAAAGCTGTCATAGGAGCGACAATAGTAGAAAAATTCTTGACGAATCTACGATAATAAGAGCATAAGCCAATAAATGCACGAAGCTGACGGGCTGTAACAGGTGTAGGAAAGTCTCTTACACACTGTAGCTTTCTTTCATCAGTTTGTAAACCTTGTGAACCTACAACATAACCTAAATAATGCAACTGTGACTTACAAAATTCACATTTGCCATAATTAATAGTCAAACCAGCGTTTTTCAATGCTTCAAATACTTCTTCTAGAATAGATAAATGTTCAGAGAACGAATGAGTAGCGACTAACAAATCATCACAATAACCAAAGATCTTCTCACCGTATTTGTGATGGAATAAAGAGTCAATAAGACGCTGCATTTCGCTACCAGCGTTGGACAATCCGAAGGACATTCTTTTGAACTGGAACAGTCCTCGGTTTGGAACAACAAAAGCTGTCTTCTGACATGATGTACCGTAGCCATCAATGTTGTCAGAATCAGAAAGAGCTATCTGCCAATAGGCAGCTGAAAAATCAATGGAAGTCAAATAACGAGCTCCTTTAAGATTGTCTAAGATAGAACTAATATAAGGCAATGGATAAGAATCTTTAACTGTGACATCATTTAATTTTCTAGCATCTAGACAAAATCTGAGTGAACCATCTTTCTTAGGTGTCATAACAACAGGATTGGACCATGGTGATTTAGAAGGTTCAATCACATCCAGCGCAAGCATTCTGTCCACTTCTTCATTTAAAGCTTTCAGCTTAGCTGGTGACAAAGGATAGTACCTTTGTTTAATAGGTGGACCTGTTGTTATGATCCTATGTTCAATGATATTAGTTTTACCTAAACCTTTCTCTTCAGTAGAAATAGATTTGAATTTATTAATGATTTTGTTTAATTCAAGCGATTCTAAAGGTGAGAGTTCACTCATGGGAATAATAGCACAGACATTATCCTGTTGAGATTCATTGGTCCCATAGGATGACTGAATATTAGCAAAATTTGAATTTAAAAGTTTAAAATCATGAACAAAATCCATGCCCAAAATAAAGTCATTAGTAATATCAGGGACAACCAAAAATGATATATGAGAGATATGGTTTCTAAAACTAACTGGTATAGACATGCTGCCTATTACCTTAACCCTAGAACCGTTAGCACAAGTAGCTCCCATATCAGTTTTAACTAATTTGAAACCCAAGTGTAACAAATTATGATGGTAATTATTACCTATAATGGAAAGATTAGCTCCAGTGTCCAACAACCCACGATAAGTGTGGTTGTGAATAGAAAAATTCAAAAAAATTCTGTTGTCACCGTCTAAGGTTGAAATATCAGGAGTGACAGTACCAAAGTGTTGAGATGCTAGTTTATGCCTAGACACTCCTGAGCCAACTAGTTTTTTTGTTTAGCTGATTTAGATGATTTAGCTTTGATGTTTGGTTCACACTTAGAACAAGTGGAAGTCAATACACCCTTGTTGCCGCAATTAAAACAAACGATACCCCGTATAGTTCTACATTGTTTATATAAATGACCGATTTTCTTACATTTTAAACAAGTGGGTTTCCTATCAGATGATGATGATTGTTTTGTTTTCACCACCGTAACAGATTTATGCTGTTTACTAGATTTCGCATTAGAACTAATATGTGTTGAAATATTAGTATAAGCTTCATATCGTTTAGCTAATGCAAGTAATTTATCTGTATTATCTATGTCATTTAAAGCAAAAAGCTGGGCATAAGCTGGCAACATATTGTGTGTAATAATGTCCATAAGTGTATTCATAGGTAACGGATTAGCAAGCCTAGAATTCATAGTCAACATCTCCAGGACGTACAGATTAGCTGGTTGACTGGCAGACTGTGTGTGTGACCTAATTTTCTTTTCTAAAATGAAGTTACCATCACAAGATAAGAAAAAAGTTTTAAATTTAAATTCTAAATCTGCAAAAGAAGTGACTGAGTCTCGGATTAACCGATAGTAATCCAAGGCATTACCGCTTAACAAATCCGCGAAACATTTAACCACTTTAGTCTCCGATAAGTCTCTACTACGCATGTAATCATCAATACGCAAGAAAAAGTCGACTACATCTGAGTCACCGGAATATTTAATGTTCCAAGATCGTAAATTTTCATCGCGCACGACCTGCATGACTTTATCACAACGAGTAGTTAAAGGTGATTTACAGCTAGTACCATCATCAAGTTCTGGTGGCGTTCCGTACACATCTTGGTGTTGTTTCCTAAGAGTGACATTACGATGCTGATCATCAACAGCCAAAGGCTTTGAAACAGTTGGTTCATCAGCCATGATGAACAAAAAAATGTACACAAAAGTTTATATGTGTAGCACAAAAACAGAAAAATAAAAACAAATTATTGCAGAATCACCCCATCAAATAGTGAAGAAACACAAAAATTAAATAAGCATCACCAATATCAAAACAATTTAGTGTATTCAAGTTACTAATGTTAAGTTTGTATGTTTCTCAAAACAATGAGTAACAATAAGACTATAAGAAGTCATAAATATAAGTTAACAACAAAATATTAAAGTTATTTGTTGGTGTGATTCAAACCGAAGTTGTAAATAGTTATAGAACAAATACTGTGTTTATTCTAACAAATGTTATCAGCAAATAGGTATATGAATGTTCACTAAACAATTGACAAGTAAAAAAGTTAGGTTAAGTATGTTCAATGAACTTATGTAAACAGAAACCATCAAAATATCTGTATTTAAAGTATAAAATATGTTAAATATATGGTTTAACATGGATAAACTAAGATATTCATATAGGTACAGATACAGTGAACACCATTTTATGTAAATTATAGCAAAAGTTAAGTTGTTTGATTTTGTCAAAACAAAGTCTTGATAACAAAGAAAAATTTCACCGAGATATACCAATGGTCAGTCAAAGGTTAAATTTAAAGTAATTAAGATTAAAAATATATTATTCGGGCGCCAATTGTAGCGTATAAAAAAGGGGAAGGCCGATTGTGGCGTATAAAAGGGGTATAAGTACTCTTGGAGTTGAAAGAATATAAAAGTTTATAAGTAAGCTACAATGAATCTAGGTTTTAAAATAGTGCTATCGGATAGTACTCTCGGTAGGTCAGCACTGAACCATTGGTTCAAGGACCTCTTAGAAGTTTGTAAGTATAATCTGACCATGGGTACCTCGGGAATGTTAATGAAAGATATCACTGACAAGTATATATAGTTTATATTATTAAACGAATACTGTTAACAATGGTGGACCTTATGTCTAGTTAATCTATATATTGTCCATCTCATCGGGGATGCACAGCACTCACGAAATATAGCCTCGGTGGCAAACGAACACACGCGACGCGGACGAATGGCCATGTAATAAGGAAACTTGGTGGTGAAATACCTCGTATCACGAACGATCGTGATCTGATGCCTGTCCAGCAACGCATCGCGCGCCGCTCGCCGTCTTCACTGCCTCCGTCGCTTTGCAACCAGCGGCTGCTCCCGGACCGTAGTGTAAGGAGCGTTATGGGCCAGGTGTCTCCTTGGCGTCACTGCACCCTTGCCGTAAAGGTGCAGCACTGACACAGCCACGTGCCAGTCCTTCGGAGGACACGTCGACTCGAGGATAGCCACGCCGTCGCAGAAATAAGCGTGCCACAGCACTCCAGCAATCGTCGGGGTACGTCGCTGCGCCTACCACGTCACGATGAGGGATGATGGCCGGGAAACTCAGCGATTCATCGCGTTCAGAGTTCCCGTGATTCACTTAGCCATCTTGATTCTTGGTGATGCTTCAAGAGCCGGCACAAAACGATGCCTCTCGCTCGAAGTGTAAATCGTGAATATCGTTCCAGTGTCATGCCAATTGACAGCTCGATGCCGGTATGGAACCTTGGCTTTTGAGCACCTTAACCATGCTAATAAATTATTCTAATACAATGGTTGTACTTAATTATCAAATATGACACCAGAAACGCAACCAAACTTGACAATGTTTAATTAAACAATGTAACGAAACAACACCCCAATTACATGCTAGGAGAGAACTAATCCGTAACTATGTGCATTTACGAAACGTGTTACGTTGGATAACAATTTATATGCGTTTAATTATAGCATGCAGATAAAAAATATTAGTAGTGGTTTTACACCACTACAGTATGTAGGTTCATCTGTTCTGACATAGTTCCTCAACTACCTATTAGAACTAAACCAATTATGTATCGTTAAAATTAAAACTAAAACCCGACAACTGAAAGAATGTGGCATACGACCAAAACTATCCTTAATTCTTCTTGTTTAATAATTTAAGAAATAACTCTCCTTTGGTTTTGCTATAGTCGGATGAAAATAAGAAGTAATTTTAAAAAGCAACTGTGTGAATGAAACCGTCTTTGAGACACAAAAATAATGATAGTTTTTGTACCGACTCTACGTGACTTGCAATCGGACCTCTATCAACTTTTTTGCTCAATTCAGGCGTAACGACTAAATGTTTTTTGCTGCAGTAACGTATTCCTCTTTGTACTCAATTGAACGTTAGAAAACGGTAGTTGTTCAAAAACAAAAGTAGCATCTATCAGGTTTTATAATCTGCAATTTATGATTAAGGCTTAAAAGGTCAGCACGAAACAAGAAGTGTATAGTAAAGAGGTATAAGGGAAATAACAGGTGATATAGCAGGAGGTAGCCTCTGTGGCGTGGCGGTAGTAGACGCTACTGCTACGCAGAAAGCCTGGGTTTGATCACCGCTCAGTCAAATATTTCGTTAGAAAAGCACGTTAAGCCGTTTGTCCCAGTTGTCATACGAACATCTATGGCCGCCATTGCGGGTAGTTGGAGCCCTAAGAAGTTCGACAATTGGTCTAACTGCCGTTCATGTCGGTAGTGTAATGACCAGGATTCGAACCCAGGACCTTTTGATCATTAGGCCCTCCCCTTAACCGCTAAGCTACCGACGCTTAAAATATGGGGAGCGATAGCTAATAGTCTCCCAGAAACAATTTCTCTTGCTTACTAATGTTTATTTGGTTTACTTAGCTTACTTTAGTAGTGCTATGTTGTAACGATATTAAAATAGAAAAAAAACTTATTCAACGACATTTGAGCTGAAATAAATAATAGGTACAAAAATCATAATAGGTACTTATTTATGTTTTCACTTATTTTTAGCTCAGTCATGTTTAAAAACAATTAATTATATGTGCGATGTTCAATAACATACAATAGAAATGATTGAAATCAGACGTAATGCATTACAGATGTTTTGTGAAATGGGCCATATGATTCCAATGTAATGTAATGTAAGCCAATGTGTCAGGGGCACATAAAGAACTGCTTGAAAATTAGGTCGCGAACCATCGCAGAAACCTGACCGAGCCGCACTCGCCTCAAACGATCCATCTCGTTCAGAGGGATAAAGCTGATGATGCTACAACTTTATATTCGGATTTCTGAAAAAATATACGCGTACTGTATGTTTTTTTTTAAATATGATGATACGACTATCATGGAATGTCCATTCCATGAGAAGAGATGATTGTAATTGTTGTAAAAAAGATCCATAGTATAAATGAGGGCTTTAGTAACAAAGGTCGACCTAAGAATGTAGAGATCGTGAAGAAGATACGGCAAAGAAGGACAGGAAAAGAAGACAGGAATATGTGGAGGAGAATGACATGTTACGACGGCCCCAATTAATTGGGACACGGGCGACGGAGATGATGATGTTATGATGAAAATATAATGTAAAAGTTATTAAAACTACTTATCTCACTTAACATGCCAAGAACTCTCGCTGAGCGCTAAGCAATTAACTCAGTTATATCATCGAAATTACTTCATTTTATATAAAATAGAACCTGCCTTAAGTTTATTAGGGAAACTAATTGCGATTTAAACTAAACTTGATCACACAGTTCGCAGTTGGTGAGATACAGGCAGTAGGTACCTACTTGAAGTTTTTATGATTGCAGGAAAATCAATGTTGAGTGTAACTTTTAAACCAACTATTTAGGTAGAGTTTCGTGTTAAAATAATTTGTGATCAAATAGAACTAAAATCCGTTATCACGTTTCACTCGATTACCTTAATGGATTAAAAGGTGAGAACCTACTTTAGTAGAACTTGCACGCAATTATATTTTTACTAGTTTAATCTCCACCTTAGAACCTTAATTAAGCTATCGCAACTAACACACCCTATAGTATACGTAATTTTTCACACTGGCCTACTAAGTATTTAAAAGTATTACAAACAGCATTAGTCAGTAGAAGTCAAGCATGACGGTATCACCCGTCCTAATTGAGCAGTCCGACTGGAGTAGTACCTTTGCCCTACAGAATAACGCGGCTAATAATAACCTTGTGTTGGGTTCTGTAGGATAGCCAGAACTCACTGGAGAGGTTTAGTGTTGTGAATGGGAAGACCTAGAAACTTTGCTTTGTTTTCTGCACTGACAGCAGAGAAACTCTTTTAACCTACAGCCTACTCCCTTTCTCTCCTCTACATGGTCGGCAGCACGAGTATCACGCCACTGATGTTGCAAACGTCCATACGGTAACGGTAACCACTTTCCATCAGGTGGGCCGTGTGCTAGTCAGTTCTTAAAGAAAAACAAGTATAAATAAAAATAAAAGTAACGTATCCGTGTAAACATAAGTGTATTGAACAGAGGCTTTCAACAATAAAGCGGACCTAGACTAGTACTTGGGCGAGACGCCATTATCTAGTAGTTCAACGTCGCGTGGCGCCCGACTGTCTGCCGTCATATCCCTGCAGAGCACGAGAGCCAACTAGGTCAAAATAAACAACCAATAGGCAACGAAAAATTACACTATACATGTTTTGGAATAATAATGAAGCTTAATAAATTAGGCACAAGGAACTCATTATGATCACCTTAGTGCTGTTCCCTAATGAGTCCTTTCGTTCCTTTAGTTGGATTCTACAGCTTTTATAAGAGTGATTATCTTCTGATCTACGAACCTTGAGAAGAACAGTTTTAGTAAGGTTCTTTCACTCTTCAGTGTGCGCTAGTCGCGTGCGACGCCGATCGGCGCAAGTTCTTTAAAAAAACGACCGGCTGCACGCGCCATTATTCATCCGCCAAGAGGCCATAGAACTTGCGCTAGTTGTTGGCGCACGCAACCGTCTACCGAGGAGTAAAAGAAGCCGAAAGCCTCGTCCGCCTATGTGCACGTGTACCGGTTTTACAGGCGAGGTTGGTTTAGCCCCAAAGACCTTGATGAAAGTCCATAATATAATAATCATATTATGTATAATGTTTGCATAAACACGAGCATTTAGTAGCGGAAGTAAATTTAATACAGAAACTCGGAGACTGTCGTGAGGCCGGTAACATTTTTATAATTTTCCGCCCGTGTCAGGCAGTCGAATTTGTTTATTTTGAAAGTTGTTCCAGAATGAGTAATACTTCAAATCTCCTACACTTAACACCGGTCTTGACAAGGCTTTGGTATAAATCGAGGCTTTTGTTATAGTCTTTGTTGCCGAAATGTGTAGTCATTAGAACTAGCCACCAGTTTACAATTAAATTATTTCTATTCATTTTCATTGTGCCGAAGTATATCAACAGAACCAACATCTCTAACTATATTCTAACTTAACTGACACTGCTTAATAAGAACTAAAGTAAGTCGCCTACTCCGTTAATGCGTAGTGAAAGTTTAATGGATATTTTACTTAATAACAATTTTCTCTATAGCTTTCGATGATATTATAAGCGACAATATTGAAAGCATGTACGCTACATTCCCACGAAAAGATGCTCTCTGACAGAATCAGTACCAAACCACGATACACCCAGGTGGACAAGGTCAATCATTGTATTTTAACAACCATATTATTACCCCAGGCTACCCAGATGGTCTGTAGGATGGATGGCAAGTAGCCTAAGTGATTGTATACTAGCAGTAAAGTGTAATTAGCTAATAGAGTTTTGTTTGTGTCTGCGCAATATATCATTCTTCTGCACGCGCTCCTGTTCAATGCCATAATATTATATTTTCTTTGCCATATAAACATACTTTATACGTATACTTTTCTTGGGACTAGCTCTGAAAATTTCTACATTCGTATTAGGAACCCTTTTAACAATATACTTTTTATTACTATTCGCATACAAGCAAAAAACTACATGAAATTAAAAGATATCGTCAGTTTGAATGAACACTTCGAATGAGATCTTAATATAAACGAGTATAGACAAATATACATGTTATTGGACTAGTCTACTAATTGTTCGTGACCCCTTACTATACCTAATGAGAGATGACGGACAATATTAGAAGCATGGATATGTCTTTTTGTTACACCTACCTACTTACTCTAGACGAGTAGGTCCATAATAAGACGTACCCTATAAAGCTTTTAACCAGAGTGCAATATCACGCCTGTATCTTGGCAACAGCATGTTCTACGCCCTCATTTCTCCAACTTCTAAGGCACTATAAAATTTGTCGTCTACGGGCAAAGTTCCAAACTTTACTGAGAACTGCTGTGAATTATTTACCAAAAATATAACTTTATTTTGTAATGAGATTCTAGCATCGATCCGATTCTCCTGGGAATTGAACTGAAGAAGTATTAGCAGTTGATTGTGAAAATTTGATGAGCTACTAACTTAATTTACAGTTTGTACAAAATAGATCGAAGACATTAAGTAAGAATATTATTGGAAATACTACGGAGAAGGAATAAATATTATTAAGGCCTTTTTATCACATCAACTATCATTTCAATAATGTAGATTATGTTGGTTCTACTAATCGCTCGATTAATCGATCAAATCATAAATGAATATTCTGATTTGTGACTTGAATGTGAAGGACGGTTCCTCTTATAATATCAAAAGTCTAAATAAAATCAGTGCCAGCCAGTGCCCAGTGGAGTAGTCCAATTTGTGGCGAAAACGAAACCTATTAGGATTCTTAGAAATAAACGTTATGTAATAGGTAGGGTGGGCACCTTGGGAGTCTTTACATGAGATGAATTCGCTATACGATGCGAAAAGGAAAAACGTATAAAGCCAATAAGATTTAGCATCTAACCCGAGCACGGGAACAGGGAGTTAAGGCAATTCATTTGATTTTCGACATCAGTGACAAATATTTAGCACCTTAAATTTTCATTAGGTTATTTACATACCATTACTAAATTGTACCGATCAGATTGTTGTTTTTTTTTTCATTCTGAAGAGCACTGACGGCTGTGTTATGTCGTATAGTTGGATTCACTATGTCGTTAATAAAAAAATTGCTCACTCAAATCATCTGGAACGACCTTGACATTTGTGTGATTACAATAGATGCTCCTAGGAGTCGATGAAGACGAATCAGACCGCGGTTCAAAGACAACGCTTGATTGACCAATTGACCGCGGGACTCGTTACGTGCCCTAGAGTGACACAACTACGCACAAAGGTTGATATTCTTTTTTAAACATGATGAACTTTGACTGAGTTGTTATTTGTATTTTGTACTAGTTGACATGGCTTGGCTTCGCCCGGGGCATTCTTTGAAACCCCATATATGCCGCAATTTATTAATTTTCAAATAATGTATGGCCATTTACAGGGTTTTTCCGACATTTGTGATTACTGTTCTACTACCTTGACCACTCAAGGGCCTAGAACAGTAAGCATTACTACAAGCGTGATGATAACGATAACTGGTTATTCAACACAAAAATATTTATATACATTACATAAAAAATATATATTCGAACTGGTAGTTTCTGAGTAAAAGCACGTTCAACCAAACAAACAAACGATCAATCAATCAATCAAACAATAATAATAATATACATGCAACAATACTCAATAATAATAATAAGCAAGTGTGAAGTAGTACTGAAAGTTGATTAACTTACTGACAAGTAGGTATTTATTTTAGTTAGTGAGTGGTCAATGTTCATTGGTCATACGACCGAAATTAGTTATGTTTACTTTGTGTACTTTCTTTTTCATTACCGAAAATATGATAGATAGTTTCGCATTCGTTACGATATCCTTTTTCAATGAACTCTGCTCTCGTAAATATCCATTTTGTTTCCTATACGAATAAAATAGGTCTTATAATATTTCACGTTGTTATTTGATTTCTTAATGTTCATTCTAATGTATTATGTTGCCATTTCCATATTTCCCCATCATGCATTAAACTTGATAATCAAAGCATCATGAACATTATGAGTCAGGCGGCAGACGAACCTGCACTGATTGCTAGTTGTGTGCATTCACAGTACACTGAATATTTCAATGGACTAGACAGCATAGTGACGTCACGAACATTCACTTTCTATTTAGAGCAACAAAAATGTTCGAATCCAAGATTAGTAGAGAGGTATGGTAATAGTTTTTAATCCCAATTCTATCATTGTGTATCTATAAATAAGTACCTATTACCTAGTTTTTCTTGGATACCACCTCGGTCAGCAATGTTTAATTTCATCTAGCCGCAATGCGGTACTGACGTGTTAAAAAAACATTAGTGAGAAGAGGTACCGACCTAACCCTTTATTTTCTACTAAAATTTAATTTTACCGTGCTTATTTATTTGCTTACATTGAAACTGTCTGGGAAGTAGATACGATTAATATTCAAAAACACCGGGTTATAAATACAAACGTCCATAGGCCACGGTAACCACTTTTCATCAAGATGGACACATGTTTGCCAACTAAGTGGTATAAAAAAGTGTCATACCTATTTTTATTAACATTGGCTACTTATGAAAGGTACTCAGAGTTCTTGAAAATGACGTCAATAGAGAGTATCAAAACTAAAGAAACGAGTGTACTCGTTACGTACGGCGATAAACTTGATCTTAAATTTACTACATAAGTTTGCGTACCACGGTCTTGTACTATTGTGTAATTGCATACCCAATAATTACTGGTTAATACGCTCTGCAGATTGCGACTTTGTGGACAATTATAAAGGAGCCAAAGAGCTCCTTGGGGTATGTGAAGTTTCACCAACATCTGGGGATATTTGGATCGGAATGGTTGTAACCCGTATTGATCGGTTGATCACTGACTATAAAGATTGTCTTACATAAATTATTATGATTAATTGCGATGCGATTAATGCTTAGGTATTTTTACAAATTGCAACTGAAACTTGTATAGTAAATGGAGACCTTATTCTTACTGAAGTGTCGCCGCAAGAATACTATATCTTTTCTGTGCTGCAAATTCTTGAAAGAAAAGTCCGCACAGTACTCTTATCTTTTCTATCTTTAGAGCTAAACATGGGCTATAAACTAACAGTTAGTGCAGTAAAATGTCACTCGGAGCAAAACTCATCCAATTCAAAATACTAAAAATTCAATTCAAGAAGGTTTCCCAGGTTTCTCGTTTGTTTATGAAACTTATGTCAATAAATACTGTACGCTCATTCGATCAAATTGGACGAAATGTACGCTCATTCGAAAATCAATAACATCTCTACTCGTCCAAGCTGTGTAATCTCTTACAAGATCAAATTGGCAAAATTAGGTAAGGCTTTAAAATTATTCCGTCATTAGATTTTTTAAATAAAGATTTGATTTCCATCTATAACATACCTACCTATCGCTATTATATTAAATCTAGAACTGTATTAATTTCAAGTGTAAATCTACCTTAATGGCTGTTTCATAAGGGCTTTCGCGCACTAGTGACATTTTATCACAGTTACTGTTGTGTGCGAAAGTCCTGACAATTGTTGGAAGAGAGGGTGACTCATAATACAACAGATACGAAGAGAGATGTAGGTAGATGATACATAAATGCATATCAGTTGAAATAATGATACACATTTATTTACTTGAAACCCAATATAGTATGTGATGAGAGTGAAGTGGTTTAGACCGGGTAAACGAGGCAATATGTCCCAGCTGACCTTTAACGTTCTCATACAGTTAAGAGCGTTAGAGCAATAAAGGCACTTTTATTAGTATATCCGCGTGCTAAGAAAACAGTAGGATTTTTTGCGGTTCTATACCCAAAGGGGCAACAATGAAAACCTGTAACTGTATAAAAATTTAATTCCGTATTGATCGCAAATATTTATTCAAATTGTTACAACAGATTTTGTGCCTCTGTACTACGGAGAGCACGCGAAGCTGTTCATATATTGAAATGACAATGCAAGAGGATAGACTTGCTGATTGGCACACAGGCTTTTCTCAGCGTCAGGCGGCAAGGGCTCCGTAAAAACCAAGATAAATCTAACTCATGAAAGGTGTCATAATCAATAAAACAGCGGCACCCGGACTCTGAAGTATAATGCTGACTTTTCATTCAGTCCACTGCTGTGGTAATAACGTGGGGAATAAAGTGGAAAACGCAAGAATGTAAACAGGTAATTTCCATTGCCGTTCGCATTGCCCGGCAATCCTTCATACATTTCCAATAACGTTGCCACAGCGACATTTGGAGAAAGGTATACAGCAAAGTAAGCGATAGCAGAATGTAACGGGGTATAAGGTTTATTTGCAATGCAATGTCGATATTGGCGATCATTGACTTTATCGGTTTCATAAATCCTAAACCATTTAAATAGTATAACTCATAGACAGTTCGTAAAATTGACGGACATACTACGTTAGCAATATTACTACTTCGTACACATATTAATGGGATCATTGCTCTCATTTTCCGTCATCAGCTTCAATACAAACAATCATGAGGTTTAATGACCTTATAAAACGATTCATATTGCGCGACATAAATAAAAATTGTTTTTAACAGACTACTTTATTATTATCTACTTAGTTAGAAAGATAAGTTTGAAGCTTTTTTAATTGAAAGGGACTGAGGGAGCATGGGCTGTTACTGAAATAGAAGGACCCCCACGACGAAAGCGGTTTGTACGTGAGTGTACAGAATGCAACTGTTGATTAATTCATAAACTTCGCGCACCGATAGATAGGTACAAAATGACGCTGACGTTCTTTATACGACGACTTTATATCAAAATCAGATCTCTAATAATAGGCCTCAGACTAAGTGAATAAGAGATTTACGTCTGAGTATTGGGCATATTCCTAATATAGAGCGGGTGGAGGAGTGAACAGAAGTCAAAACTTGGTATTGAATTTAACCTTATTTTGTAAAAAAGATACCGCCGTCGGTATATTCGACTATATCTTTAACACTCTGAGATAAGGCAAGACAAGTAAGTAATAGTACCTACGTATTAGCAAAATGTTGTTTAGGTACATGTTAAGTATCTACATTGAATTTTATTTTAGTCACACCAACAACTGTCGCGTCAGTGTTGCAAACAATGACCGCAGATTAGCTGCTAATCTGCGATCATTGTTTGCAGAAGAATTTGATAAGGAGACTAGCTATGCCGCTATGGGGCTACAAACACAGCACACGCAAACGTGGTTCATATCAATAAGAGTCGATTTACATACATGCATGTTCGACTAAGCACAGCGCGTTTCGCAAGCGGGTGTGCCAGTTGTCACCTTAGTAAAAACAGGCCGCGGCAGGACGCGATGTGCACCTCCCCCTATCCAGGGGTTCCGACACCCGAGGAAACCATCTCGAAACCGGAGATAGTCCCGGGTTAGTCGGAGTGTGAGAGAAATGCCAGTGGCAATCTTCTCGTCTCCGGGAACAGGTAACCGAATACGGTGTGCGGTTTTAGTCGGTTCGAGTCCGTTGCAGCTGCAGTTCGAGCGTTAAAATATGTTACCAGAGCACCCGCTAAAACATCGGATGAGGCTCTGGTACGGTCTTTCCTCTCAAAGAGGCCCCAGCAAAAATATCAACCAAGTACAAACTTTGAACGTAATTCGGCGATCGCTATGGTGATGACGATGTAGATTCTTGTGGATTGGAGAAAGAGGATCAGTATTTTGTATTCCACTTGTATTAGAGTTGTAAATAGTCATAATTCTCTGAACATTTTGCCCAAATCAGTTGGGGTCAGTTATCCAATCTAACTGTGATGCGGCTGAACTTCGACATTTTTCGTGAAGCGACTGCTATCTGACCTCCACAACCAATGGTCCAATGACCAATGGCGATATCTAAGTTCCAAAGTAGACTAGAGTTGTAAATATTATGCTCATATTATATGTTTGTCGATTGTTAGTGTAATATGTAATCATAGTCGCTAGTCCTGTGAAATGCCCTTGTGCATTAATCAAGCTGGTTTATCTACAGCAATCCTCTATTATACATATAACCCTATATACAGTGCGTTCTGCGATCTATGACTTGAATGATTGGTTTATATTGTAAAGCATTATTTCGCCTTAATTATGTTATTATTTTCTGTAATTTTTTTTTATTTAAAAGTAAATTGCAGATTAGAGTTCAGAGGTATAAAGGCCTAGCTCATTTTGGGTAGGATTGAGAGTGTTTTAATGAAGCTTTTAACAATTATAGCTCTTACTAAGCTTAACTAAGATCTTGGCTTGCTAAGGTTAACTAAATGGATATACTAACAACTATAGGTATATAGACTGGTTTTATCTTGTTCAAGATATTACAAGTGATAAGATATCTAGCCAGCCTAGTCACAACATCAGGGTCAGTGTAACTCATTTATAAAATCAAAAGTTAATCAAAAGATTTTTGACATGGTGTTCCGATATTGTTTTGTGACAGATATATAGGTATTTTGGCAGGTGCAGGTGCAGTTAATTTGACAACTAAAGTATATTTAAAAAAAGCATGAAAATAAGCAATGAGCAAAGGAAAATCTTATCATGAGAATTTTTCTGTCCTTATTTTACATATACTATTTTCCTATTAGAAACTGAATACAGTTTATATATATAACAATGTAGTGTCTAATTATTCAGAAACATAAAAATGTATGTATAATACAATAGAAGATAATGAGTAATATATAACATATGATTATACTCTCGAGGTTTAGGCCTGGCAGTCTCGAGGTTTAGGTTGATATAGAAAAGTTATAGATGATATCATCTACAACATACACTTTGTAATTGTGGGTTTAAAGAAGAATGATTTACTATGTTCATCAATCCCTAGTTTTAAGGTTCAAAATCGTCTAAACTTGTATGGTAATTCAGTTTGTACATCTGTTCAGTTATTAGCTTCAATTAGGAACAAGTGTCTGCTCAAAAATAAAACATCATTTATGATTAGTAGACTACAGGCGGGAAATGACAGTGCGATTCGAAGTTATCATATCATTTAGAATTGATACAACATATATATGGCATAGTCTCCATGACAAATTTAGATAACATCAAATAAATATTTAATGTATTCATCAACTGCATGTCTAAATTAATAAATAAAAATTAAGACAGCTTAATTATATGTATGTACAACCAAACATGAATAACAATTATCTGGTGAAGTTTATATAAGTATATAATAACAATACTTGTAGTTACTGAAATGTACTGCATCAATTCATGTACATCAGTATATTTTTTATACACCGCAAAGAATTCATTATTTTTAAATAATATAAAAGTCTTGACTTATTCATTAAATATGCTTTTATATTTTTACAATATTTTCTTGTCCAATCAATATTATGATTACCTAGGTATTCTTTCCTTACATAAATCAAGTACAAAACTAATTGGAAACTACTAATTTTTTTGTCACTGCAGCTCACATAGGGTGTAACTCTTTCACCAAAATAACATTTTTATGTGACTGTATAGATAATAATTTGATAAGGCACGTGAGGGTAATGTTACTCCACTGTGTAAAGTGCTATGCATATTAGGTAAATGTAATGTTTTTATCTGTGAGGATGATAAATATATTTCATAAAAATAAATATTAGAGTTGAATACTTTGAAAGTTTAACCACTTACCTGTGAAACTATTTTACTCCGACACACAGTTGGAAACTTTATAGCACTGATAATTCAAATTCAGGTCCTTCAATTAAAAAGTATTATATCCGTCCTTGATTCATATAAAGATCAATACAAAACAACTCCTTCAACGATGTTTTTTTTTTTTTTTTTTTTGTGTTTCTTGGCGATCTCTATGCCTGCGCCATCAACTCAGTTTTTGGTCGTTATTGTATGTATTCTGTATATTTATTATTTTACTGTTCTAATTTTGAAGAGACGTGAAAGTACAAGAGTCAAACAAAGATTTTGGAAAGATGGCCGAATGGTGCGTAATTTAGCGTATTGAAGTACCTGGAAAGAAGAGACATCATTAAAGCAAACATAGTGTTAAGTGGTTAAGCAAACGGACACAGTTCTATAGGTTAATATTGTTAAGGTCTATATAGTAACTTATCATGTTATAAATACGAGAGGAGTTGACGTAAGTCAGAAGAGTGTTAAAATTAGTAGGAAGAGGGACATCATTTGAGGGTAGGAGGTCATATAACGATCCATTCATCCTAGTACACGAGAAGAAGATATGGTCGGCCGTTCCTTCGTCAAATCCACACTCACAGAGAGAACTATCCCTTATCCTTATCTTTGCCAAAAAGACATTTGTACAGGCATGGCCTAAACGGAGGCGACAAATAACAGAGGTTGATCTCTTGGAGGCTTTGGGGAACTTGAAAAACCAAGGTTTACAGGGTATATCGACCTGAATAGAGGCATAATGCCTTCCCTTAGATGAACGGGATTGAGACCAGTGCACGTTCCACTGAGATCTTAAGCAAGTATTGGCGAGAGATAATAAGTCCTGAGAGAACGATCTGTATTGGTCACGCGTTCCGCTGGAGGGAGCGGACCTGGCTAGACTGTCTACCACAGTGTTACCTGAGATCCCGCTGTGCCCCGGTATCCATACTAATGAGACCATAAGTCCCCTATTGTGACATCTGAAAAGACAGTGTTTAATTTGAAGGATTAAGGGAGATCTACATTTACTGGCGAATTGATTAGCAAGGATGGCCAGTAAGCAACTCTTAGAATCAGAGAAGATTACTGATTTGCTGATGTTATGAGACTCTATATATAGTAGGGCCTCTAGAATGGCAATAGCTTCTCCGGTAAAAATTGTGTTGATATTGGGGGATTTCAGAGATAATATAATATTATACCGGGGGATCCAAACAGCTGATCCAACACAGGAGTTATCGGATAGCTTAGAAGAATCTGTGTATATGACTAAGGAACCCTGCCAATTCTGGTCGATTAGACATTGCAATTGTCTTTCAGCTTCCACAGAGTTTTTGTTGATGCCAGAGTCTGTAACGATATCCGGAGAGTAAGTTATCGCTTCAAAAGGTATATCAAATAAGGGGTTAATTTTGGATTGGAAACAGGGGAAGGGGAGGCGAACGAGATTAACAAATGAATTGAATAACCGGGGATGGTCTTTATGTTTCCAATATGCACCAGAGGAGACATATTCAGACAGTGAATGGAGTTTAGGGATCAAAGGGTGGAGGGCAAGTTGAGCAGTCTTATACAGGTATCTATCAGATAGGTATTGCCTCCTCAGAAACAAAGGAGGGTCAACACATTCTACTTGTAGGGCGTTTATTGGGGATGACTTCATAGCACCTAGAATTAAACGAAGGCATTTAGTCTGGATCTTGTCAAGTTTAATAAGTGATGCTTTGTTACAGGGTTCAAGAAGGAAGGAACCATAATCCAAATGACTACGAATCAGAGCATTATACATCAGCTTCTGGCAGTAAGGATGGGCACCCCACCATACACCGCCCACGGACCGCATGATATTTAATTTCTTTTCACACTTCTCAATGGTATAGTTAATATGTTCTATCCCAGATAACTTAGTGTCTAAGACCATACCTAGAAATTTTACTTTATCTTCTACAGGGAAGATTTGACCTTCGCAAGAGAGTACACAATCCGGAATAGATCGGTGACGACTGAAAACAACTGCCGTGCTCTTCGGGACTGAAAGGGAAAGACCATGATCCACAAGCCAAATGTGAAGGTAATGAATTGCAGAGTTTAGTCTGGATACAGCATCCGTTATTTGATCTGAGGATATATACAGAGCTAGGTCGTCTGCGTATTGGAGGATGTTGCAGAAAGAAGTTACGGAGAGCTCAAGATCGGCTGTGTATATATTGTACAAGAGAGGGCTAAGAACAGAACCCTGAGGGAGACCCTTCCATACGGTTCTAGGGGGAAGAATGAAATTTTGATATTTGATTAGAATGTTCCTCTCTGAAAAGAAATTTGATATGAAGTTAACTATCTTCTCTGGGACACTCAGCTTAAGCAGCTTTTGCCTGAGTACAGGAAGAAGAACATTATCATACGCAGATGCTATATCCAGAAACAAACCCAGACAATATTGATTTTTCGACATTGCTATGCGAACATCGGTGGTAAAGATGCCAAGACTATCTATAGTACCTAAGCCCCTGCGGAACCCAAACTGGGTCTTTGAGAGCAGGCCTTGACTCTCCACGAACCATTCCAGTCGGTTTTTTATAAGATGTTCTAGGATTTTAGCCATTGTACACGAAAGAGCAATGGGGCGATAGCTTGAGGAACGGTCACTCGGTTTGCCCGGTTTTAGAATTGGAAGAACGATTTGCGTTTTCCATTCTACTGGGGGAATACCGGAGTCAAAAATTAGGTTGAGGATATTCAGAAGGAATTTTTTGGCATGAAGACTGCTCTTGACAATAAAAGAGTAAGGGATGCCGTCTATACCAGGGGAGGAATCCTTTAGTGGACCCAAGACCGCTAGTAATTCATCAAGAGTGAAGGGAGCATCAAAACGATGTCTAGGAAGGAGAGAGGGATGATAAACAGAACATTCGGAAGAGGTAGGGACTGTAGGAGGAGCTAATTTTTGTGCAAAATCCTGAATCCAGATTGAAGAGTCATTGGAAGCAATGTGGTTAGATGATAATGAGTATTTAAACTTTCTTATGTTTTTCCAGACTAGAGATGAGGGCATACGAGGGGATAGGTTCTCACAGAACCTGCGCCAACCATCACGTTTTTTCTCCGATAGGAGCCTAGCAGTTTCCGCTGCAACCTTCTGATAGTTTAGGTAATTTGAGCGAGACATTTCTATTTTATATGCTCTCTCAGCATCCTTTCTCCTTTTGCAGGCAGCTGAACAAGATTGGTCCCACCAAGGTGGGGAACGGAGATTATACCTGGGAGCTTTCTTAGCTGGAAATGAGTTGTCCGCAGCAATCAGAAGTACATCCCTGAAATGGGAATATACGGAATGGAAATTCTCAGAGTTGGGAGTTGGCAACTGTTCCATTTCTTGGTCTAGCGAGTTAGAGAATACTTCCCAATCTGCCCTTGAGAGGTTATATTTTTGAAGAGGGTTAAATAGAGGGGATTGTATTTGGCTGGTAAGGGAAGAGATAATGATGGGATAGTGATCGCTACCGTGGGAGTTACTTGACACCTTCCAGATAAGGCAAGAAGACAGGGAAGGAGAACATAGAGACAGGTCTACAGCAGAAGGACCAGGGTGCACCAGAGTGGGTCTGCGTGTAGCACTACCATCATTTAATATGCAGAGGTTCAAAGAATCCAAATAGTCAAGAAATAAAGAAGAAATGTCGTCACATTTATAAGATCCCCAAGAGATATGGTGGATGTTAAAATCACCCAAGATGACAATAGGAGGGGGGATACACGATATGATGTTGATCAGTTCAGAGAGAATGGAAGAATCAGGTGAAGGCGGAATGTAGACAGAAAGAAAGGAAATGTTCATTGCTCTAATGCCAACTATGTTAAATAAGTCACTATGAGGGGGAATAGAGATTTGTGAGTATATTATATTTCTAGAGACCAGTATATTGGCTCCAGCATAACCATCATTCCTGTCATCCCGGAAACAGGCAAACCCAGACACCCTGAAACGGGAGTTGGGCTTTAGCCAAGCTTCCTGAATGGCAACAATGAGGGGGCTGTGTTTATTTATTAGGAATAATAATTCATTTTTTTTATTATTAATGCTTCTACAGTTCCATTGCAGAATGGGAGGGAATTTGGTTTGCGAAAACAAGTAGCTGAGAAAGCTTATTTTTGTATTTATCGGGAAGCTCAGTGTCACCAAATCTTGTGAACATATTAATGAGAGTGGAGAGGAGTAAATCCAAAAGATTATCACTGGATGGAGATGGAGTTTGCTCCATCAGGAGAGAAGCGCCATTAGGCATAGAAGAAGGAGGAGATTGGGTAAGGAGGTTGTGGGCCTGCCTATCATAGCCAGGGCTAGAAGCAGGGTTATTCTGTTTTCGGGGGATGAGTATGGATTTCCTATAAGAAACTATAGGATGAGGCCCCTGAACTGTAGAAGAAGAAGAAGAAGGCTGTTGTGGGGAGTTATTATGGAGTGACCCTGTTGGTTGGGCTGATCTCACCGTGTCAGCGAAAGATTTCCTGACCTGGGGGTACCTTGCAGATGCCTCCATGTAGGAAACATTCTCCTGAGACATGGTAAGTTTTATAGCTTTCTGTCTGGAGTGTTCTGGACAGGAAGAGTCTTTGGCCGTATGAGGGCCCAAACAGAACATACAGGTGGGAGATTTAGACGAACAAGAAATACCCTCATGAGCCTGGGAGCAGATAAAACAACGAGGAGCAGACCTACATTGGGTAGTAGTGTGACCATAACGGCAGCATTTCCAACACTGAATAAGAGGAAGTAGATAGTTCTCTACAGGCAGCGAGTTGTAAAAGCAGTAAATGTGAGGAGGTAACTTTTGCCCTGTAAATGTAAGAACGACTGTTTGAGTGGGGACGTATGTGGCCGAGTTGTTCTCACCCATAACTTTCCTATTCAGCCTTCTAGCTTTAATAACAGATCCGTATCCTGATGGAACCTCAATGGATAATACTACTTCCTCTAAGGTCCACTCCACAGGTACCTGCCGAACTATACCCATTCGGGAGGTTGCAAAGGAGGGAATGCTACAATTGTATTTGGCCCTTGCTAAAGAGGGATGAGTTAAGAATTCATTAGCATCCCGGGCATTTTTAAACTCCACAGATAGTCTGTTGCGGCCTACTCGCTTCACACCTCCTTCAACAATATTATTTATTTTGTTACTAAATAAAAAGTGACCGAACTTGATGGAGCGGAATACTGTTCCAGCGGAAGCGTCACCAACATCTCTCGTCACATGAACCAAAAACGGACCAGTATCTGTCTCTGAATACTTCAGAGTCTTATCCTGATGATCAGGGTGGACGTACTTATTCTCTATCGAAGGCGTCGGTTGTAACGGGATAGTGGAAGATTTTTTGACAGGAACAGTCTCTTCCTGTGATGAATGGACTATATTGCGCTTCCTGGCCATAGAGATTTCCTCCTGGACGTTATGACTAGAGGGGCGTGATGTTTCACCTGGGACCCGTCCGCCGCCAGGATCTGGTGGATCGTCATCCATGTTACCGTCTAGATAAACACGGTAAACTTACCCAGAATATACACAATAACCACACTTAGACAACACAAAAGCACTTAAATACTCCAACTACGCAATAAAACGATAAAATGAATTTTGGAAGGGACGAACACTTGTCACAAGCACGCGGTCCAGACCAAAAAAAAAAAACCTTCAACGATGTTAATGAGCGTTGGCATACAATAGTAAATGTTACGTCAAAGTTGTCATTGATGATGCAGATTACTTATTTTTTTTAAAGGGATTTTATGACATGGTAACTAGGACCTTTATGTCAAGTCTTATTTTATTTTATAACACTTTATTCACTAATCTACTTGGAATGATTCTTGATGATGGTGATGACGATGACGGATGATAGTTGCCCCAGTAAAGTAGTGGAGACTTTACTAGAAGCTTTCCTAAGGGAGATTTGACACCAACACGAAAAATCACAATTCACTACAATATTCCACTTTCGTACACTTGTGCACTTTGTCTAAGCCGTTATGTCTAAAACTCCACCACTTTTACACATAAGAACTCGAATTTACACCAATATTAGAAAATGAAACTAGGCTTGTTGAAAAAATATCGATACATCGATATATCGATATTATTTTTTCAATACATCGATATTTTTGAGCGATATTTAATTCTTCGATACATCGATGTATCGATATTAAATTCCAGGTATCGAAAAGGTGTAAAAAACGATATTTATTATGATATAAAAGTCCTGAAAAGAAAGCTTTTCAACTAAAACTTTTAGGCAACGTATGCTATCATATAGAATGCCTGCTGTTACACCGGCATAGGGATGTCGGAAATGGAATAAAGTATCGATATATATTTGTATCGATATTGAAAAAATATATCAATATCGATATTGATATTTTTATAATAAAATATCGATATATCGATATATCGCTATGATTTGCCAGAGAATAATGGCACTCTGAATATTATTTTTATTTTTATATACCTACGTATATATTAACGGCAATGTGTATAAACCGGTTTTCTATAAATGTCTAAGCAATATATAGAATGCCCATTGTACAGCCAGTAATGTATGAAATGTTATCAAGAAACATAATTCAAAGCTAAAAATAAAAAAAAAACATTTATTCTGTATAAACCAAACGGCAGTACAAAATTTGGCAATAACAACAATATTTTATAAATTAGTGAGCAAATGGACCACCGCGCCGGTTCGAATCGCGGCCCCGGCCTGAGAAGAATCCGGCAAGAAACATAGCGGGCTTTAATATAAATAAATGGTGGTCACAAAAAAAACTACCACGAAGGCTAATGCAGGAGCTCCGTTTCCACCTTCGCTTTCTAATCTACATCTATCCAAATTGAGGCGCAGTGTCCACACCGCGTAATTTGGCTTGGATAGATTAGGTTAGAAGTAAGCTCAAGGTAATATTTATATAACGATGTAGAAATCGGATTTCCGCAAAGCCATTCGCAAATACAGACGTAAATGTATTTATTTCAAACATTGCCGTAGCAACAGCAGGCATTCTATATAAAAGCATACATTGCCTAAAAGTGTTAGTTGAAAAGCTTTCCTTTCAGGACTTTTTTATCAAAATAAATATCGTTTTTTATACGTTTTCGATACCTGGAATTTAATATCGATACATCGATGTATCGAAGAATTAAATATCGCTCAAAAATATCGATGTTTAGAAAAAATTATATCGATATATCGATGTATCGATATTTTTTCAACAAGCCTACACCGGCAATGTTTGAAATAAATACATTTACGTCTGTATTTGCGAAAGGCTTCGCGGAATTTCTCTTTCTAAATCGTTATAAAAACATTAATTTGAGATTACTTCTAACCTAATCTATCCAAGTCAAATTACGCTATGTGGATACTGCGCCTCAATTTGGATACATATAAATTTGAAGGCGAAGGTGGAAACGGAGCTCCTGCGTTAGCCTTCGTGGTTGTTTTTTTTGTAACCACCATTTACTTATATTAATATACTTTGATATTGACATATTTTGTAATGCCGTTTAATGGTTTAAACAGAATAAATGTTTATTGAATTTTGAATTATGTTTCTTGATAACATTTCATATTTCAATTGCTGGCTGCGCAATGGGCATTCTATTAGGCAGGCTTAGACATTTATATAAAACCGGTTTATACACATTGCCGGTAATATTTATGTATATAAAAATAAAATTAGTATTCAGAGTGCCATTATTCTCTGGCAAATCATAGCGATTTATCGATATATCGATATTTTTTTATAAAAATATCAATATCGATATTGATATATTTTTTTTATATCGATACAATATATATCGATACTTTTTTGCATTTCCGACATCCCTAAATGAAACACAGGAGCGTTGTGACACTTTTCGCGTTCCCGCCAAAACCCCATGCAGATTACAGAACCTCAAAATGTCAGCACTATCAGAAAATTCAGCAATATTTTATTATGAAATTAATAAATATAAAACCACAAATTAATCAAATTTAATTACAGTTACTGTAAGAAGCGTTTTTCTATTGCACTTTAATAATATTAATAAATTCTATTTCTTTTATAATAAATATCCGTGCATACCTATTTATACATGGCAACACATTTCTACAGTCATATTGCAAACGTTCTAAAACCCATATAAATCAGATGAAAGCCAAGTGATAACGAGAGATCAAGAAGCCATCAAGCTTCCATTTTCTAATAAAGCTTAAACTTTTTGATATAGCACTGTACAAATGAGACATAAAAATTAATAATTGTTTTGAAAATAATTTACTGAACTTCACAATATCACTTTATTTTATCGATTAGCAAATTGTTATGTAAAAATTTCAAACGCACTCAATTCTTCATCTCTTTCTTCCACTACGTCATTCTCTCACGTTCGATGTGAGGTGTCAGAGAAATATTCGTGATAGCTATTAAAAATAATTAGATCTTGAAATGTTTAGAAGGTTTATTTCTTTTCTTAATTATGTATTACTTTAATAAAAGCATACCAGTGACTTGGAGTTATCTGGGATTCATCTAGCGAAGATTTTAATTGTTTTATTAGTTCAGTATGAACTGTCACCAAGTATTAAGTGGTGCCTGTAATTCAGGAGATCAATGTTTTGCTGTTGGTTCAGTGGAAGGAATACCTTTTACAGTAAGTATTATGATTACCTATCGTGCCATTATTGTTGACCAGGTCTCGTGACTTGGAACCCTTTCTCGTCAAAGTGATAATTTAGAAGTAAGGTTCGTAACAGGAAAATCTAATTTACCTTAGTTTGATAAGCATAACATTTTCGTTTAGATACTAATTACTATTAGCTTCTATTGTTTGTCAATGAATTCTGGCTCATTACTTAACATTAGTTACAGAGATCTATACAAATGAATATGTAGAGTTTCCTTGAATACTAATTTGCATCATTCATTTATAGATATTCAAATAACAATATCACTAAAGGCGACTGTGATATCTGTGAAGTTTATTTTATAACACCAGTACTTCACTAGTTCTTACATAAATCAGTGTGAAGAACATATTTCCACAAAGTTCTGATCATAACAAGTTAAGTAAATATTTGTAAATGTGCTAAAAGGTATCCAAACAAATTAGGAATAAACTGTTATTATACCTTGAACTGTTTTAGTCATAGCATAATTTCATTGTTAATAGGTTTTTAAGATTCAAACATCACATATTATATCATTTTTGTTATGCTTGTTATTGATGTGTATTATAGCATAAATAGATATATCCTCAATGAATTACTTTTGACATAAGACTTCAATGTCACTTTACACAGGTAATCTGATGGATATATACAGAAGGATATATAAATAGTTTCGGATGCAACCAGGACTAAAGCTAGGATCATGATGATCCGAAGGATAGAATGATAGGGTAGAATAGAATAAATAAAAGCACAATGATAAATTAACAGTGATCAATACCTCTTGCAGCTACATGATAGTTTTAACAGACAAACTCAAGTGACAAAACAAACCTTGGGTTGTAAAAGAAGTATAGTAAGTCTATGATTGATATTGTCTTTCATATTTCTTGTGTTTATTTGTTTCATAGGCCTATGCAGCAGGATGTAACATAGTTATCTTGGCCTCCAACTTTGAAAGGGTGCAAATTATCCCGGGTGCAGTACACAGTTATGTCCGCATTGGTTCTCTGGACTGTAGCACAGATACAGGAAAAATCGCCGCCTCCTATGGGGCTGAAGTGTGTATATTTGAACCAACACCTTTGATACACACAGCTGCTACTACTCATGTAAGTATTCTTCAATATGATATGCATATCAAATTTTGTAGCAATGTAGAAACATAAATTAAATAGAAACATATTACTAAATTATTTTAAATATGGTACTAGAGGAATTCTCTCTATGAAATGGTAGCAACATAAAATCTTTAGGCCATTATGGAATGCATCTTAGCACAATACTATTTTTAAATTTCTTCATTCTTTATATTTTTTATTTTTTTTCTATTGCTTCATTCAATAATATTTTAGGTTGCAATATATTTTTTCTTTGTATGATAATATTCAAGTTGTGGCACTTTACATTATTTGTAATTGTCTACCAAAATTTACATGCCAACATTATTTTCCCATTTGACCTACTATATATATATTTTTTATATTATATACACCTATATACATTATTATACCTTTGGGAAATTCTGCTGTACTTCTTACTTTATTTTATGTATTTTGAGATATACATAATCACTTTAATCATACTTTCTATCAAACAAGTACAAAAGTACTGTCTTAAAATGATAATGCTCACAAAATTGATTATGATAAAAGACTAAGTAGGGATATGCATGGATTGCAATGTTACAAAACACCAATATTCTCACTTGAAAGTTATATAAGTATGTACAAAAGAGGAATGGTAACTAGACCAGTTCAGTTTGTTACACTGGTATTGAGTATTATTTTCTTATTCTGTTTTTATAATATTGATTAGCTAGTTACTATCTATCTAAAAGTAAAATGTAATGAAAGCAATATTGAAATAAAAAAGAAATATTCAAAACATTTAAAGATGCATTTTGCAGATTTACGAAAGAGAATGTCTAATATACATATTATAACACTTATAAATTACACTTGAAAGAGAATAATT
The DNA here is from genome assembly GCA_963691645.1 of Pelosia muscerda. NCBI lineage: Eukaryota > Metazoa > Arthropoda > Insecta > Lepidoptera > Erebidae > Pelosia > Pelosia muscerda. The sequence goes on along the minus strand of OY829114.1, from coordinate 10,160,875 downwards.
TTGTAACAACTGCTTATAAAAAATATGATATAAAAAAGAGCAGTGGTTTTCACAAGATTGTGTTATTGTCGAAAATCTTCGGTATTTTCCATGAAACGACTGCCATGTGACTGCAACCTACTGGCAATATCGAAATTCTGTAGGTAGACCAGTTGGTGGAGTTTTTAAAACTCTAACTGCCTGTAATGACTGTGTCAGCACCGGGCATTCATCCATTCATATGGCAACCAAGGCGGACAGCTAAACATGCTTTTCTGAAACACAGAGCAATCTCAATGTCTTAAGAATGGTCATCCAAACACTAACTTGGCTAGATTTGCTTAACCTTACATTTTCTACTTGGCTATCATTACCACTTAGGAACTTGCCCCTTAATGGGTACTCATTTTCTACTTGGCTACCATTACCACTTAGGAACTTGCCCCTTAATGGGTACTAGAGTGTTTATTACCCTCTTATCTATGCATGATGTAACTAGACAAAACAGAGGGGTAAAATATTGTAATACTATGAAGTGAACAGAACATTTACTATCATTGTTTGTAGTTGCTCTGCAATTAATGTGCCTTTTTAATTAGTGCTATAATTATCTCTGTCCACTGAATGTTAATTCTCTGAAGAATTATTGTTATTAACCATATTCAGACTACAGTTTCATTATAATGCTATTCAGTATTTGGTGCTCAAGGTAATATTCCATACAGACAATAATTCTTGCATATAAACTGGTTTACCTATGATGTTAGAGCCAAACAGTTTAAACTCAAGTCAATTTGCCAAAGTATTACCTACCATTCGTAGAAAATTTATTATAGAACATTAAATATTTGTCGTGTCAACATGAACTATAAACATAAAAGAGATTCTTTAAATTGCTCTTTAGATTAACGATGCATTGTTTGCGGTCGAATATAATGACGCTTAGAATTACGTCACCTCGATACTTAGTTACGTATAGGTATGATAATTTTTTGTCATATAATCTAGATTTTTTAAAGAATTACATACATATTAGCCCCCTGTTCCATCAGCAATAGGGATGATGACAAGGTCGTCCTTAACAGGCTAGACTTGGCTGTAAAATATGCATTATAAAATAAATTATTGTCTAACGTGTAACGGAAACTATGACATTTTATTATTCTTAATTCCCAAAGTAGGTCAAAATATAAACCATCAAATTGAAATCAAATTTATAACTTTTATTAATTTGTAATCGGGAAGGAATCTATTATAAAATTATAGGTACTGTTACTAGCTCTTGCCAGCGGCTCCGCTCGCGTAGACTTCTGATCCTGTTCCCGCTGCTTGGACTTCTGACCCCGTTCCCGCTGCTCCATAAAAACCTTCCGTAGAGTTCAAGGAACCAATATAAAAAAGAATTGCTCGAATTAGTCCAGCCGTCTTCGAGTTATGCGCTTACCAACATATTTCGCGATTCATTTTTATATATACTGTTATTATTATATTATATTATGAGATAGATATGACATTCTGCGCTTCATACATTTGCACTACGTTCTAAGGAGGCACGACGATGTCACGCTTTTCCAACATTTAGTGTTGTTAGAATATTTTTTCGAGAATAAAATAGAAGTAGTCATCGTCCCTATTACTAATTGGTGGAACCATTTATTTTTGTTGCTGGAGTCAATTCGCCGAATTAACTAGGTATATAGGTAATTACGATTCATAGTCATTAGATAAAACTCAGGTTTATTACACAACTAGCTGCCTCGCGCAACTTCGTCTACGTCACCCTGTCTTTGCAACATTTTTCATTCCTGCTCATGATGTTATATACATATAAACATCTTTAACCATTCTATCTGTTAAAAAAAACCGCATCAAAATCCGTTGCGAAGTTTTAAAGATTTAAGCATACAAAGAGACATAGGGTTTAGAAAACGCGACTTTATTTTATACTATGTAGTGATTTAACAACTCATGTGATTTATTTAGGGTTTAGAATATCGATGGGTGCAAACAGGCAAGTTGGTAGCGGATGGGCCGATCACTGCGCTGTCATGGAATCTCGAGGGCACACGGCTGCTCACGGGCGGCAAGATATTGCAATTGTGGCACCAAGCTTCGCTTTATCAAGATGACAGCCAACGTAAGATGTTTTTCATTATTTGTTTATGTCAGCGTATTTTCTGGTTCATTTCAAGTAGCATTATCGTCGTGTCCATTCAACCTTATCTCTAAATCAAATTAGATAACTATCATCGTTTCAGGAAAATCTCCAATGTTTTATATTTCATAGTCTATCCATATAAAATATCGACTTCGCTAAACGATATTAAATCTCCATTTGAAAAGCTAGATGACCTACTTTTTCAAATATTAAAGTTAATAGGAATACGTGCACATGGCCTGCCTAATGGTTTACGAACTTGCTCTATCGTATTTCTGACCTTTTTTTTTCGAAACTTCACCGACCACGATGTTGACCCCGACCGACCGATATATTTTACAGACATGAACCACTACTATACTTTGTAAAATATAGCATGGGTCCTATGACAGATGTCAAAATGAGGTTCATAGGGATGTCCGAAATTCGATGAAAATATCGATACTACCAGCTATTATTGATGCATGTTACATATAATTAGGTTTAGTTTAATTGTATGGATGTACTTAATTGTAATGAGAACGGAATATACTTAGCATACAAGGCGTCTTCACTCGTACTGATGAGAATGAGTGGAGTGGATCAGTGGAAGGTCATATCAAACAAGATGATGGCGCGTGTATCTTATGCCTATATTATGGCCGAAGAGCCAAACGCGGCGTGTCTTCTTAAAAAATCCAAAAACAGGTTTAGGGCGTTGATGGATTGAATGTAGAATTTTATTTACTCAATATTATTTAGGATCAAGTATATTGAAATATAAGTATTATTATGATATTAAAATACCTAAGCAATAAGATTAAATTCTAATTATTTTTTTTCTTATATTATTTCAATTTTAAATTAAGCTTTATTCAAAATATGGATAGTTCATATTATGTGGTCACGATGATTCATCGCCCATCACTAATTAGCTCGGTATGCCCATAAAGTATGTCATTGACAGCTACTACATTCAATAATAGAAAATTCAAAACTTCATGTGCGGGATTTCACTGACAGCTGTCATAGGACCCAAGCTACATTTTACAAAGTATAGTACAGCTGTTTAATTATCACGGGTAGCTACTAGTGTGTGTGTGCGCCACCCACTTTACTAGTAATCTTTTCTATTTTAATTTGAGAGTTGTAAATAGCCATCATGTGTATTTATTCAGGTTCAGTCGTTAAACCAGTTGTTGCCGGTTTCAATTGGTTTTGTTTACAGCATCGGCCTTCACCTAATTCAACATAGATTACGCGAAATTGGAAATTCTCGTGTGTATGGATGTATACCCTAATCATTGACAACCTGACTGGCGAGCTGGTGCACCTGCTGATCAACGGATGAGACTCTTTTTTATTGTGCGTATCCTCGCGGATACAATGAGCAACTGGATGCCGCAGGCTCGTTCTCGTTATCGTGATTTAGACGATAGTCGCTCCTACGATAACCAAATAATTATATGCAAAAGCCAAAAAGCGAGACTCCGACGTAAAAACCTCGGGTCGTTCTTCTCGGCTTAGGAGTCGTGGATCAGCGCTAAGATAACGATTTTTTTTGGGACACGTCAATTTGACTTCACCTCGCCCGATGGTAAGCTCAAGGCAAAGTCTCAGGAACAAGAGTCACCATTACAAACACCTGAAGTGTTACAATAGTGACACTTGACGGCCTCATCAGATGCTTTTTCACGCCTCGCTTAAAGGACCCGCTAGGAAGAAGGAAACACATGAGCTGGCAAGGAATTCCAAGACTTAATGGTGCGGCAGAGGAAAGACACCGAATCGCTTGGTTCTTGATGGAATATTCCGATGATAATAAATTCTTATTTAAAAAGTACCTACTACTCTTGTATGTCTATCAAAGAGACGGACAAACACATCATTATTAATTTTTTTATACTACGTAGGTGACAGACAAGCACACGGCCCACCTGATGGAAAGCGGCCACCGTGGCCTATGAACGTGTGCAACACTAAGGGTGTCACACACGCGCTGCCCACCCTGAAGGGAAAGGGGGAGAGCTGGGAAGGGGTGGGGAGGCTAGGAAGGGGAGGGGAAGGAGGGGTATAGTGAGGTGCTGTTTTTATAAGATATAATTCCACCTAAAATGTATGGAGTTGCGGTCTCGTGGTACAAACTCAAATGAGGTTTAAAAGGATCCAATAAAATCAAAGAATCGGTATAACAATGACGAAGGCTAAGGGAAGTCGACAAGGCCTTAGTACTACAGTCTATCAGCTGTAATCTATTACAATTTATGCATGTGCTGGATTTTACTAGTAATTTTCAAATAATAAAACATACTAGACATGCTACAAACAACTGATGAAATGATTCACTGATCAGCAGAACTTATTCACTGATAAAGGTCAATTTATTTTACAAATTTTATTTGTTTGAACCTGGACGAAACTCAAATCATTGGTCAATATTTGTTTTAAAATAACTACTATGACTCTGTCTTATCCTGTCCTCTTTCATCATAACATCTGGCGATCTTACTCACCACGAAAAACAAGACTTACAAGTACTATTTGCTTGCGATTTTCTGGTTAGAAGCGAAGGAATTCCCAATTCGGAACGTTCCTGCATGACTAAAAATGAGACTTCCAAACCTTAAGTTTCTGTTGCCAACAGCATTGAGTAAGCCACTGACTTGAAGCCATCATTAATACAAGCAATTTAGGTTTTCATATTACAAGTATGATAAATGCGATCATGCTATCAGTAAAATAAACTATTGATTTGAAATCCCATTTTACCTTACGACCTTGATAGCAGTTGATTAATGAACGCGTCATTATTTTTATTTTTAAACAGTCTATGTTTTACTACCTCTATCTTGGTAGTTTAGTCGTTTGTTATGGGCTTACTGACGCCAGAACAGCTGAACCGATCTGCACAGAGATAGATTGTAATCTAGATTAGCGCTTAGGCTATAGATTCCTATCTGTCGCCGGCGGAACCACAGCTAGTTATATTTTATATTTTTATAACACTTAGGTGGCAGACAAGCACGCGACCCACCAGATGGAAAGTGGTTACCGTGGCCTATGGACGTTTGGCACTAGTGCTGTCGATTCTGTAGAAACCTAATACCCTTCTTGAATATATCCATGTTGTAATCGCTTCTTATAAAACATAGGTTTGTTTGCTTCCAGCGAGTTCAGGTGTTACATTCCAAATCGGGGGCGACAAAGATGAAAAACCGAAGCAAGCTGAGGAGGACGAGCCTGTAAGTTGAACGCACAGATTGTGATACTTTGATAAGATAAAATGCTACAAACAATAGATTCCACCGCCACCGTCCATTCTTATCATTGTTTTGTTTATCTATTATGGTCTGTATAACTATATTTAGCATTAAACAATGATCAATTACACGCATGATGCATGTGACTATGGCTATTAGGTTTGTAGTAAAATGATTTCTGAACTATTGTTTGATAATTTTGTGCTCCAATAGTATTTGCTGTGTTATATAATTGTATTATGTTATGAAATACTAACCAGTAGGATTTCCAGACTATTTTATTTTAAGAAATTTAAACAAATCTATGGAAACAGTTATATGTCGAGATATTTTTTTTCACAAAATCTCTTAGTTGTGTAGAGAATACAACATACAAGAATACATTTCACCTATAACTTCACTCTTAAGACAGTATTTTCAATAGACACTGCTTACTATAACGATTTTAATACTTGTCTTGTGCTGTAGGTAATCAAATCTACAGTTGTGACGTCGCTAGATGTGATCATCAAACTATTTTGTTCTTCACAAAGGCAATAAAATTAACGTTGTAACGTTTCGTGTGTATTCTTCAGATAAGTCGATAGGTACGATAAGGATTAAAGATAGATTGTTAAAATTAAAACAGTATTATCTAATTCCAAAGATATAAATATTTAATTTCATAATAGTAGATAGCTGATGCTAATAATAAATTATCAAAAATATGCAACCTCGTACGGTTACTGCTCTACTGAGATCATGAAGTTATTAGTAATAATTAGAGGGACAAAGTGTGCGAGTGACATACATTATATTTACACAATACCTAAATGTGAGAGAGTGACAGAGTATAACCGTGAATCGTTTTTTTTTATAAATCTATCGACTTGTCAAAAATAACCGGCTGTCATAACAATTGCGTATTTATATTCGTTTGACATTTTAAATTCGGTATCATGGTAGTGAGGAGACTATTGGTCTATTTACGCTGGTAATAATAACTTTATGGTTCTGATAAACTAGAGTGAATATAGCCTACATGTAGAATATTCCATACTCTTCCTACAATAAACGGGTTAACTGAAGCAAGACACCAAGTCTCAATAGAAACGAGGCTATTGCGTGCGCGTTTGATTTGAAATAATCTATGATTGAGGGATTTACCGCCGCCCGCTTTAGTAGGTATCCGACGCTATCCTCAAAAGAAACCAAAAAAACTTGAGTCAATATATGTGCCAGTAACTATATCACAGGAACTCGCTTCTTTGTTTAAAATCAGAAGTTGCATTTGTAGTATTTTTAAACATATTTTTTATCATTCATTCCTCATTCGTAGGGGTGGATATGTGTATGGCAGTGCCACACCGCAACGCCAGCGCATCATCTAGCGTTCTCTCCTGACGGTGTGCTGTTCGCTACATCCGGCATCAACGACAGACTTGTCAAGATCTGGTACCAGAATAAAGGTATTTTTAATAACCATTTTTATATATCACGCCTATATCCCCGAAGGGGTAAGCGGAGGTGCTAGCACCCACATTTCGCCAGTTTATATTTAGGGCCCAATGTAATAGGTGGCGAGCCTATTGCCATTAACCGGGCACTTATAAACCTGCGATAAATACACACATAACTTCGAAAAGCATCGCAGTCATTGGTGTGTGCCATGGTAAACCTGGCATCGAACCATTTATTTGTATATAAATTATATTATCTTCCGTTCGCCTTCTCGCGATTTCCACTTAAGGACACGTTTGCTCCAGCAGCCACCAGCTTTTGGCAGATGTGGCCGAGCTATGTGTAATCTAGACTGTATGTATTAGGCAGTAATAACTAATACATACAGTCTAGATTAGCCTCAGATGCATGGCTCGAGTCAACAACTCAGAAAGTCTCGGAATACGGCAATAGGTTCATCGCTTATCACGTATGACCGAATACAATGGTTGATGAAATGTGGGTGTCAATTCACCTCTGTCTTCCCCGGAGGGAAATAGGCTCGAGCAGTATATATGTACAAATTTTTATTAAACACAGTACAAGTACTTACCTACATCCAGAACCAGAACCGAACTTTGTATGTAAGAATTGTGCATTGCATTTGGGTTCGAATCCATAACATTCATGGCAACGGTATTGATCAAGGTGACCACTCGAATACAGCGTCATCCGCGCAGTTTGTTGTTTATCTGTCATTGAAACGTGGCTTGTAAACAGTTGTCATTGATTTTAAAATGATTCACATCTTTTGTTAGCGAGTAACTAATAGTTACCAAGCATTATAAAGGTAAATAACAAATATAATTATAACCTAAGGTTAGTTATACATAGGTAACTAGCTGTGTTGGTAGGTGGAAAGTAAGAAAATATTATTAATCTACATGAATATACAGCATTAGTTTATGTATAGAATATATAACATACACAGAGCGCAAGGTCCTTTTTTTGGTCGTGCGCAAAATCCTCACGGATACCTCCACCAAAGTCGGTGGAGATGATTATGTAGGACGCGAATCGATTAAAACGCACGCCGTCTATAGGTCTTTGATTGCCGGAGGTGAGATAATACAAAACTTATTTCTCGCACCCCGGCAGACCCGGGGATATCTTATTGAGAGATCCCCTTTCCCTAATGTGGGAACCATGGTGTCCCTATCTAACCCCCGGATACGCACTTTGTACCGACGTCGCGGCCTGCTTTTACTAGGGTGAAAGGCGGCTCCACCTGTCATCTCCAGGCCTGCGCTCATAGAGGACGGAGGTCATTCTCTTGCTTATCGCGGGCTTTGCGGACACGGAGTCTTCTCCGGATCCGCTCCTCAGATGAAGAGCGCATAGTACTAACAAGAAGAGCTCGAAGTATGCGCTCCGTCTTTGTTATTCTATTAGTCTGAGGTGCTTCTATATAATGATTTCATTAAATTTATTTAGAGTTTATTATAAATACCTAGTAAAGAATGATTCATAATGATTTTACATTGGAGATATTTAATAAAAACTTGGGTTATGTTATATTAACGGTAGTGAGCACAAAAATATTTCATTTTAATATTATAATTTGTCTGTTTGTTCGTGATAGACGCAATAACTGCTCAACGGGTTTTGATACGGTTTTTCATTCTTCAATTCTTACGTTTGTTTGATAGCAATCAGTTGAGTACACACATGTTAGGCTACTTGTGAATTTTAATTTTATCAATCTGAAATTGTCGTCACAATCGATTATTGATTCATTAAGTGTAAATGATTTCGATAAGATATTCAATTGCAATCAGTACATCTCGAAGCATCAAATCTTAAATATCTTTATATCTATGCATGAAAATGCCATTTTTATTTTTATGAATTCACCGTAACGTGTAAAATGACCAATTATATTATTTATCATCAGCACACAAATAAAAACTATTATGTAGGATTTGGGAAATCCCCTATTTCTGTTACGCTAATTTCAATAACGACGCAATATAACATTTATCACCTTTAAATTGTGTCATGTCATTACATAAGTGGGAAATAAAAGGATGAATTATAGCTTTGATTGCACAAACAAAATATATAAATATATATTATACTAAAGGTCTCATTAGAATGGGAAATCCCCTTACGCCCAATTTCGTTTTTGCGAGGATATAATAAACACGGATATGATAGGATATTATCACCTTTAAATGCTTATCGTGACATGTCATTGCGTAGATAAGTAGAAACAAAATGAGGAATGATGTTATTTATCATAGGCATACAAAGAAAACCAAAAATGAATGTTCTTTAATCTTAGTATCTTTAACTAAAACGAAGATTAGCATTTACACTAGAAGTTAATGCGTCTTACATTGACAAAATACATACATCACGATAATCTCTTCCTTTCGATTTTACTGTAATGAAGTTGATGCCCATATGTGACTCTTCTGACTCACATAATGCCAACCCAATAAACCTGAAATCCATAACAAGGTACTGATTCTGTTAATTGTTAACCATGGTTAAGCCACTGAGGGCACAAAAATGCCATCTAAATAAATAACTAGCTGTTGCCCGCTGTTACTGTCGAAGGTCTGGAGATGGTACTCTATACGCGGCCTCTAGACATTCAAGTAACTTGACAACTACAATATTTGCGACTTCTGCTAAGTCATCGTGTCATTTGTTCCAGTCTTAAGTCAAACGCACAACGAGCATTCAGCGCAGGAGTTGAACTACACCTTCATCTATGTTGCTCATCCGCGCGCTGTCACACACCTGTCATGGAGGAAAACTAGTAAATACATGCCGAAGTAAGTCATGACTATGAATCAGCCATCTCGTTGGTAACAATAAAGCCACAGATAGTTAGCGAAACCCGGGTATTAACGCGATTATATGGTAAATACAACAATTTACCTTTTGATTTGATTGACGTTTCGACCAGGTCGCACTAGCCGTGGTTACAAGCTAACTATCTTTTCTTACTTTCGCTAACCATATCTCAGGCAACGCGAAAGTGTAAAAGTGACCACAGGTACAAACCATCAACTATGTTAGTGTATGCATAATAGATAAACAGATAAATATAGCCTATGTAATACAAACAATACAATTTACCCAATTTGAAACGGATACTTAACTTGTTTGAAATAATGAGATGATGACGTCATACAGTGCTATTGGCAAAGATTTTATTATGAGTCGTTTGGTGACTGACGAAAAATATCACCGCACTTTACTCTTCATTTAAGATGTCAATAAAACGAATGTTATATTAATTTGAATTTTATATTCCTTCAGGGGCAGTGTGGGAAATGTGCTTGTAACGTCATGTGTGGACAACATATGTCGCGTGTGGGCGGAGACGCTACTACCCGAGGACGAGTGGGGCGGCGGGTGCGTGACGTCACACTCACGGTCCCCGCCGCGCCGCCAGAGAGCCACACATCGCCACAAACATCGGTTTATGCAACGACTCAAGCACATGAAGTAAGATGATTTCTGATTGTTGTACTCTAGCTCACTGTGCCTCTCCACCTGTACTGTCGAGAACCTGTGTAGGACAATATACAATGCAGTGGCTGCTAGTCAAGTACTAAGCCGCAAAAAACTTAAATAAATAAATATCGGATTTTGAAAAACATATCTTACTCGATATTTTTTTCCTTAACTGATTATTAATAGTCTGTGGACAACGTAATAAAAATCTTTATGCACAGCACTAAGCCGAGTGGGCGGTACCTGTCAATGAAAAATGTAATTACCTTTATGACATTTCAATTGGTAAAAAATTGAAAACTGTCAAAACGGGCCTTTTATTTTGTGATAACTATAAATGCTATCCATTTTGATGATGAATTTCGTATTACATTTTTACAGCTGTCACTTTTCAAAAATGTAATAAAAGTTGCTGTTTGTTTAATGTTGCCTCATTCATACACAAATAAATCATAAAATATGGATTTGTCATTCCTAAAAAAATGCAATTATATTGAATACTGAAAATTGAGTTTCCTCCAATTTCTTCGAACAAAACGGCAATTTCATATGTAACGACCTAATATTAACATTATCTTTTCCAACTCTTTCGTTTCTTCTACTTCCATAACATTATTTGCATGCAGGAAATATAATATCACTAAACCATTTTATCTCAATACTGATTGAGATTATAAAAGACTATAGTAATAAACTGAGTTGTAAATCCATTACTACAGCTGGGTTAATAGCCTTGAGTTATGACTTTCGCCGATTATGTAATACAGTGTGCTCATATTTACGACTTAACGCTACAGCATGTTCACACGCAACACACCACACATTTACAGGTGTATCATGAAGTTTACAGCTACACTGTTATACTCTTAATGTGATAAGAACATTGGGGAACTGAAAAATTTACAGAATTAGTTCTAATATTTTTTTTATACCAGCTCACGGCAGCCCATGAGTTGGGCCGTGGCATACAACCCCACGACCTAGATGATGGAAAGTGGTTACCGTGGGCTATGGACGTTTGTAACACGAGGGGCGTCACATTCACGCTGGCGACCATATAGAGGGGAGGGGGAAAAGTGAAGGGAGTCCACCAGCGCATGAGACTAATTGACAGCACAAGAATTCTCTAGTGAGCTCTGGCTACTCTACTCATCACCGGGAATAGAGCGCATGGTTATTATTAGCCGCTGTTTTCTGCCAGGCGCAGGTGTTCACTATCAGGTTGTATCCGAAGCTTGCTTTTCGGGGGATAATTTTTACTCCTGCTATATTTAAGTCTGACATAACATTTTTACGAAACGACTGCTGTCTGACCTACCAACCGTTAGTTAAGAGAAAATTCTACCAGACGTCGTCCATCAAGCATCTGGGGTACTGCCGAGGCAACAGGTGAAGTTGGCTTAAGCCCCGAAAATCTTGGTGTGTTCCATCCAAATCCGTTCAGGCGTTTTGCGAGTAAAAGGAAGAAACATCCATCCACCCTCACAAATTTTCAATTTTCTGACCTATGCTGATCTGGTACATGCAGAATGAGACCCCTATGGCCCTACGGCACGCTTGCATAACATCTAATCAATATTTGTGTATACCTAAATGATATAATTTATGAAAGTATTTCAAAGGCCTATGAATATTTTTTCTTTCTTATATAATATAACATTAGTTGGATGAAGTAGGTAGATGTAACGAATGGCTTGACTGTTGCAGAACATGCTTCCATATCCGGCGAACGGCGCAGTCTTCGAAGCAGCCGGGCGCGCCCATCCCCACCCTACCATCTACGTACAGCGCACATGACTTCCACAACCCTTATCACGCGAGTTCCTACACTGGAGGTAACACACATTTCTGTCACTTACTACTAACTTGCAATTTACTTGCCTTTTTGTGATTGTAATAAAAATGATACATATGGGGATTAAAAGAGGATTTTTAATATGTCATGTAATTAATCATCGTTATATATTTTCCTGGTATCGTAAATTGTGTGAACATTTAAAAATATTACACTTGCTATTGATCCGTGTTAGATTTTTTTTTATTTAGCTGAAGGCAAAGTCTCGGTAAATATGGTCCCCATTACAGACAAAGAAATGATAATACACATAACTTTTTCGTCGGAGATGAAATTAAAATTTCTTTAGGCAGCAGTAGAGCACTTTATGCGTGAAGTCATAGAACTCGTGTCATCGTATTCGAACTCTTGGGTGACATGACTATACGATTCTCAAGTTATTTAATTTTCTATTCGAGTGCGCCCCGAATATTTTTATTTATAAACCGCAATAGTTAGTACTCTGTCAGTTTTTCACACTCTCAGATATAAAAGTATATTTCTCAATTTTTTTGTGATCGTGTATCATAAAAACTAATACTACTAATCAATGTCCACCAGGTCTACACTTCCACCTGGCAGCTTCAATAAACGCAGAGACGGATATTCCTTTGGTGCCATCGTTGGCCGGTGGGGGTCGCTTCATACTGCATTGGCTTCACAATAAGGAAATGCACTTCACGAGTCAGGCAGAGGCCATACTACATGATTTAACTAAAAAAGTAAGTATATGCAATCTCTGAAACCGATTGTGTATGCATCTTGTTCCATATTACTCCAGCTTAAAAGATTCGATAAGTGAAGGTTGCTTTCTACTCCTTTGGGGCGTAAGTCAACCTTACATTTTGTAATATTTATAACCAGTTTCTACTTATCTGCGAGAGACAACGTTCATAGTCACTCGATTCGCTGCTCTTTCATTGAAAATCGACCCTTGAAGTGATATTATTTAGGCACATAATAGTTCTTATCATATTAATTTATGTCCAGATATTAGATAAAGAAGAAACCGACGAAGGTGGTTCTGGATCGGATCATACTGCGCATCAGGACGGAGAAAATGACACAAGTGAGTAGAAACCATGTATAAAATTAATAATACCTGTTATTTAGCTGGTACATGTATAACCAGTATAATCGCATAAACCGCGCCAGTTTGTGCGCAGTACGCCAGCTTCGAGCAATATACCTAACTGCTTTGTTGAATTAGTGCGGCTCTTTCAACCTTAAAGAGTATCAACTGTAATTGGATTCTGTACGTATCGGAAAGTAACGTTAATGTCCAGCTAAAATTGGCTTGCTTTGGATCAGCACATATCTACAGCTATCTTTTAAGAATAGTTAAAACTAAAGTTTTAGTTTAATAATTTATTACATACAAACAGTTTTATCTACTCTATCAAAGTACCAAACAGTCAGTGCGCTGTGACAGAAAGATGGCTTAAAAACATGCAAGCAAGCCATTCTTTATCAAACTTCTGAGTCTACTTTCCGACGCGATGTACCGAATCCAGAGGCGGGTACAATTGTAACATGTAAACACGCCTATATTCATACAGGCGTATATTATTCGTTTAATACATTTAGTAACGTAATTGTAGGTTGGCGTTAATATTGTAACATCATTGTAGCCTATCATTGTGCTGCAGCTTATAAAAAAATTATGCAAAGCTGCTTATTTACTAGCTTTATTGCGCCCTTTATTTCACGCTGCGACATAGGACATAGACGGCCAAGTCAACATTTAACTAAAATGCAATCTGAGGATAATAGCAACAGTGATGAACAACAAGGTATGTGAAACTGGACTATAATGAAATGGACATCCGAATCTTCGGGCCCGCACCTAAGACGAACATAAGCATAAAATTACTTTAAATTTCTTTCGGTTGTGTTTAAAATGAACGAAGTGTCAAGTGTTTTACGAAATAAATACATTTCATTGTATCGATTGTCGGGATCTTCGGATGTAGATTTCGTGATAGCTTTTAATTACAGAAAACCTTAAAGACTCAAAAATGTTATTCTAACTTTGTACGGTACATGAATTAAATTTTTTAATTTTTTTTTTTAATCTTAGATATTAAATTTTATGATGCTACCACGAGTTATCAATAATACAGGTTCATTGGTTCATATAATAGAGGTAGAGTTGTCTGTTCATAAAAGTTGAAATGCACACCACTTGCAATGAATTCCAGACTTGTTAAATAGCTTCTACACTATATACCCGGAGGGAGGAATATATCAGTATGTGTATCAATTTTTTACGTCAAATAATGATGTTTTGAGTGTTTGTTTTTTGTATCTCCAATATCCGACACGATAACTATAGCCACTCCGTTGCAAATCATAAATTATAAATTAATCCTTCTTATTCATATTATAGATATATGAAAGTTTGTAAAGATGTTTAAATGTTTCTACGATTATTACTCATTCATGCTCTAACTGCTGAACAGATCTGGCTAAAACAGGGATAGATTAGAGCGTGGAATAACACATAGGCTACAAAACAAAACACACTCAGAAAGTCAGTGTTAACTCAGAAAGGGGGTTGCGGGAACGGGTTTAAAATTTCAAGCGGGTAAAACCGCAGGCATTAGCTAGTATAACATATAATTACTTTTTCTTACAGCTAACGGTAACCACAGTCACCCAAGTTTGTCAAACACAACATCAATCAACTCCATAGCAACGGATGTGACGTGTACACACCTACCCGATTCCCTTGACGCGAAAATTGAGTCGTTGTTGAGAGACTGGCACCAAAGTCCCGACCTACTGTTCTCTATACACCCTGTTGATGGCAGCTTTCTTATATGGTAAGGATATTATACTATAACAAAATTATAAAGCCAGATTTTACAGCAATCCCAATAGAAGACGTAATCACGCCAAATACATCTTAAATATTTTTTCATCCATTAGTCTTTAGTCCTTAGTATTAGTCATTTAGTTCAGCGGTATAGCGTCGGTAAATTAGTGATCACGACCTCACGATCGAAAGGTCACGGGTTCGTATCCTGGTATTTCGGACCGAGATAAACCTACTTTTAACTGAAGAAATGTTTGCAACGAATCATCTACACCCAAAATCAATTACCCGACTCGATAGCTAGAGGATCAAGGAATATGTTACGTTGCGCGACGACTGCATGGAAATGAGAGAAGATAATTTAAATACTTTATGAAGTAGCAAGATCTGGAAGATTCTATGAAAAAATTTAGCACCTGACTAACACCGTTCAATATAAAAACGTTAACTAAAATATACAGCCACCTGTATATTCCTTTCATATGCAAGAACATTTTTTTATTACACAGGGTGTGCGAATGGCTAGACGAGTTGCAAGCAGGTGCTATCCGCCAAGCGCAAGTGTCGTTCTCAGCGCGGATACCGTCGGCGTTCCCTCTGGGGGACGCAACCACCATGTGTACGCCCGCCGCCCTGTACCACGCCGCCGCTCAACCGTTATACGTACGACACAGGACCAAACCCGTCACGACTGGTAATTAGCCTCATTTTTATGACTACAGTTGATAGCAAAATCTAATGGGGGTGCGGTTTGACGTTCCTTTCTATGACAATTAGTAATAATTTGCTATTGTCATCGTTGGAATTGTTAAACCATGACATGCGCGAGTGGTGGGTTTTCCTTCCTCCTCCAATATATATATATTTTAAATGTACTATGTTATATTTAATTACAGACTTTTTTTTTTAAACACAAATTTTTGATACACGGGATTTAGTAAAATTTACGTCTGTTCAGCATAATGTGCCCATCAAACTGATTACGACCCCCTACCCATATGTGCCCATCACACTTTACTTGTCTATTTTATTTTAATTTGCCCCGTTTGACGGCAATTGACTCGTCCCCTATTACGTGGGACTGAAGATTATGATTGACGAAATGTGGGTGTTAACACACCTCTTCTTATATTTACTCTCGAAATCTATATTGATTATATAGATTTCGAGATTCAGTATATATGGAAGGTCGAAAAGAGTTGTCTCTTGAAGAAACTAATGTAATTCTACAACTGTACAATGAGTATTTGTTAACAGTGGGTCCACAACAGCAACAGCCAGACTCAGTGACGACGCCTTTGGCTAGCGTACAGGAGGAGAAAGAGGAAACGGAGTGGCCGCAGGGCGAAGAACAAAATGATGCACAAGAAAACGGTAAACTATGAACGTTGTATCTGTACATGTTTCATGTTATCAACTATAACTGTGACGCGTACAGCCAAGGAAATAAGTATACACCTTTACATGACAAAAGTGCGTGTAAAGCTGTCCACTTATTTGTCGTGGGTACATAAAGCACATAAGCATGAAAATACAGTCCAAAAGTACTCGATTTATGGCCCATAACATAATGAATTATTCAGCATAATAATCTCAGCAAAATAAGTTCATTTTTATATTATGTCTGCGGTTACAACTGCTAGTATTGCTTTGAATGCTGATTTTATCCTCTATTTCGTATTACCACAGGACCTCGAGAAGAAAACAACAATGAAATGCAGCGTAAAATGAGTGTGGCTACCGAAGACCTAGGCGAGAACCAGGAGGGTGACGTGTTGGACTCAGCGCCTGTCATATCTATGGTCACGAACCACACTAACGGCACTCTCAACCTCTGGCAGCTCACATTCGACGACAAATCCAAATTTTCACAGGTAATTTGAAATTGAAATCATTTATAACTTAATATTGTTTAACTCTAACATTAAAATTATTTTTTTCGTAGATTATTCAATTTTTGGACACTGTTATCATTACATGTATTAAAAATCTTTATTTTCCTGTCGGAAAGCATTAAGAATAAAGGGTCTAAGATAGGTTATTCTTTATTGACGCACATTGGGAGAGGCACAATATATGTCCAGCAGTAGACTGTGAAAAGTGCGATAGGCGTTTGATTGATTGATTGACAGCATAGAAGTATTATACCGGCTAATTTTATAGTTATTTTGGAAAATAAGATTTAAAGCACTCTTAACCTTGTCACCTCCCCCTTCCCCTTCCCCCTCTTCTCTATATCGTCGGCAGCACGGATGTGACGCTCCTGGGGTTGCAAACGTCTATAGGCAAAGTACACCGAATAAATCTGTTGCATTGTGAATATTTTATATAATAAAACAAATTTTAAATAATAAAAATCAACTAGAACATCAATAATAAAGCAATACCTACATAACATAATACTGAAATAAAGTCACTGTTATTTTATTCCAGGTACTATCAATAGGCCACGCATCAAGAGCGTCTGGCCATAGGTTTAGAGTAAATGACATCACATGCCATCCAGTATTACCTCTTCTACTCACTACTAGCCATCATAACATATCTGGTGAGTTCAATATAATTCAGAACATAATTTTAGTTCCTAACAAACATTCAACCTCGGTAGTCTAGTGGTATGGGTAATGGACTGATGAGACG
Organism: Pelosia muscerda; assembly: GCA_963691645.1. Lineage (NCBI taxonomy): Eukaryota > Metazoa > Arthropoda > Insecta > Lepidoptera > Erebidae > Pelosia > Pelosia muscerda. The sequence continues at coordinate 10,143,257 of OY829114.1, read as the reverse complement.
AGGTCTCGGGTTCGATCCCAGGTTTACCATGGCCACAGATAACATAATACTAAAGTACAGATACCTCATCCCATACAAGAAAATGCGACCACCTTAACTCGGGCTATTTTTCGGGCTATATTTAAATATAACTGTTTGCCACTAGATGTCAATGAAATAGCCCGATGATAAATATGTTACGCAGTCATAGCCAATAGATGGTGGTCTTCTATATTTTCAAGATCAAGAAGTTCATTCTTAATAAATTACAATGGGGTAGGGGCCGTAGGGGTGAACGGCATTGGTCAAATCTGATATTAGTCAAATCGGCATTTCGTCCAATGTGACAAAACGTAATCACAGTGTTGGCACAATGTTACTAATTTTATAATGTTATGACTGTGAATGCGACGTAATATAGATCGCATTTCCAAACTCTCAATCCGGTTATTTCCACAGGGGATATTCGCACAAGCAAAATCCCAAAATCCTCTTTTCGCCAGCTATGACTTTGAATTCTTGAGTGTGTTGAGTACGAATTTGATGTCATTTTTGGAAAACCAATATGGCTGGCCGCCGCGCTGTCCCAACTAAATTGCAATATGGGAATGGTGTAATGGGTTTTTGAGTATGCTGAGTACGAATTTGAGGTCATTTTTGGAAGCCAATATGGCCGCCGCGCTGTCCCATATAAATTGCAATATGGGTATGGTGTAATGGGTTTTTGAGTATGCTGAGTACGAATTTGAGATCATTTTTGGAATCCAATATGGCCGCCGCGCTGTCCCAACTAAATTGCAATATGGTTATGGTGTAATGGGTTTTTGAATATGCTGAGTACGAATTTGAGGGCATTTTCGGAATCCAATATGGCCGCCGCGCTGTCCCAACTAAATTGCAATATGGGTATGGTGTAATGGGTTTTTGAGTATGCTGAGTACGAATTTGACGTCATTTTTGGAATCTAATATGGCCGCCGCGCTGCCTTAACTAAATTGCAATATGGGTATGGTGGAATGGGTTTTTGAGTATGTGGAGTACGAATTTGAGGTCATTTTTGGAATCCAATATGGCCGCCACGCTGTCCCAACTAAATTGCAATATGGGTATGGTGTAATGGGTTTTTGAGTATGCTGAGTACGAATTTGAGGTCATTTTTGGAATCCAATATGGCCGCCGCGCTGTTCCAACTAAATTGCAATATGGGTATGGTGTAATAGGTTTTTGAGTATGCTGAGTACAAATTTGAGGTCATTTTTGGCATTTGGCTTAGTCAGCCAGGGACGCCACAAGTATTGCCAATGGAGCGGTTGCTCCGGGTCATTTGCAGCAGGTGTTTGGTCTTTTTAGCTTTTATTGTGCACACGGGTGCACTATCCTCCTCCTGTGAGAGGGTATGCAAGGGTCTATAATTCTAAATATGAGATCAACATAATAAGGTCATCTAGGCAAGTTTAGGTCTCTACTAACTACAAATTAAACAACCGTAAAATAAAAACAATAAATAGTATTTATTTAAGAAATTTGTTGTAAACAATAATATGTAGGTATCTATAACCTAACCACTGGGTCCTCATTACTAACATAAAATATTTAATGACTACTAAAATATCCTAGATGGCGTTATGTGTATCAATTTATTACACCACTTGTATAAAATTCTTAATAAACAAGAACGGGATACTATAAATGTTATTTTCTAATCAAACTAAAATCATTGTAGCATAAAAACATAAAATAATGAACTTTTATATATAATTTCGATAAATTGTTAAAATAACAGCGCCGTGCACGTTTTTTTTCAGTACTAAATAGATACAGGTCCGTAATGACCGTAACATAATCCAATATTTTCGCTACTTGTGTTCCTAGATGGCGCTATTTAAAATAAATAAAATTTATGATTTTTGTAAATCGCGCAAAAAATCATTGCAATCCGCTTCCAAATTGAGAATTTTACAAAATAAATAACGGATTATAGACTAGTTCAGTTGAAAATCACCTAAAATGAGTTGATCCTTTTCAAAATATTTAGATTACTGACTCGTGCGTAATAAAAAGCAATAGGTATATTGATTGCTTGTTATACCTTTCCCTAAACAAGCTTTCGACTCTCAAAGGAATCTAAAAGCTGACCTAAATTGATATCAAATGATTCATTTGAATGAATGATATTAGTTTTATTAATCCAATTTTATCAAGTAAAATTCTCAATTATGTAAATTAAAGTAATACCTACGTACAATAAAATGCAGAATTATTATTGCATTTTATGTGACACATTTTTGAAAATTAATAAAGGGTAAGTAATGCTTCTGGCTCCTAATTTGTAATTCAGTAACCTGATATTACCTTATTAATTCTTATGTTGTATTAAAGACATTGAAATAAAACCACTTTTAACTGACACTATCGCGTTTATTTTTAATTTTTGGATGATGATTGTGAGGTAACAGCATCAAATTATAAACATTACGTTAGGTTATAGATACCTACATATTATTGTTTACAACAAATTTCTTAAATAAATACTATTTATTGTTTTTATTTTACGGTTGTTTAATTTGTAGTTAGTAGAGACCTAAACTTGCCTAGATGACCTTATTATGTTGATCTCATATTTAGAATTATAGACCCTTGCATACCCTCTCACAGGAGGAGGATAGTGCACCCGTGTGCACAATAAAAGCTAAAAAGACCAAACACCTGCTGCAAATGACCCGGAGCAACCGCTCCATTGGCAATACTTGTGGCGTCCCTGGCTGACTAAGCCAAATGCCAAAAATGACCTCAAATTTGTACTCAGCACACTCAAAAACCTATTACACCATACCCATATTGCAATTTAGTTGGAACAGCGCGGCGGCCATATTGGATTCCAAAAATGACCTCAAATTCGTACTCAGCATACTCAAAAACCCATTACACCATACCCATATTGCAATTTAGTTGGGACAGCGTGGCGGCCATATTGGATTCCAAAAATGACCTCAAATTCGTACTCCACATACTCAAAAACCCATTCCACCATACCCATATTGCAATTTAGTTAAGGCAGCGCGGCGGCCATATTAGATTCCAAAAATGACGTCAAATTCGTACTCAGCATACTCAAAAACCCATTACACCATACCCATATTGCAATTTAGTTGGGACAGCGCGGCGGCCATATTGGATTCCGAAAATGACCTCAAATTCGTACTCAGCATATTCAAAAACCCATTACACCATAACCATATTGCAATTTAGTTGGGACAGCGCGGCGGCCATATTGGATTCCAAAAATGATCTCAAATTCGTACTCAGCATACTCAAAAACCCATTACACCATACCCATATTGCAATTTATATGGGACAGCGCGGCGGCCATATTGGCTTCCAAAAATGACCTCAAATTCGTACTCAGCATACTCAAAAACCCATTACACCATTCCCATATTGCAATTTAGTTGGGACAGCGCGGCGGCCAGCCATATTGGTTTTCCAAAAATGACATCAAATTCGTACTCAACACACTCAAGAATTCAAAGTCATAGCTGGCGAAAAGAGGATTTTGGGATTTTGCTTGTGCGAATATCCCCTGTGGAAATAACCGGATTGAGAGTTTGGAAATGCGATCTATATTACGTCGCATTCACAGTCATAACATTATAAAATTAGTAACATTGTGCCAACACTGTGATTACGTTTTGTCACATTGGACGAAATGCCGATTTGACTAATATCAGATTTGACCAATGCCGTTCACCCCTACGGCCCCTACCCCATTGTAATTTATTAAGAATGAACTTCTTGATCTTGAAAATATAGAAGACCACCATCTATTGGCTATGACTGCGTAACATATTTATCATCGGGCTATTTCATTGACATCTAGTGGCAAACAGTTATATTTAAATATAGCCCGAAAAATAGCCCGAGTTAAGGTGGTCGCATTTTCTTGTATGGGATGAGGTATCTGTACTTTAGTATTATGTTATCTGTGACCTAACGTAATGTTTATAATTTGATGCTGTTACCTCACAATCATCATCCAAAAATTAAAAATAAACGCGATAGTGTCAGTTAAAAGTGGTTTTATTTCAATGTCTTTAATACAACATAAGAATTAATAAGGTAATATCAGGTTACTGAATTACAAATTAGGAGCCAGAAGCATTACTTACCCTTTATTAATTTTCAAAAATGTGTCACATAAAATGCAATAATAATTCTGCATTTTATTGTACGTAGGTATTACTTTAATTTACATAATTGAGAATTTTACTTGATAAAATTGGATTAATAAAACTAATATCATTCATTCAAATGAATCATTTGATATCAATTTAGGTCAGCTTTTAGATTCCTTTGAGAGTCGAAAGCTTGTTTAGGGAAAGGTATAACAAGCAATCAATATACCTATTGCTTTTTATTACGCACGAGTCAGTAATCTAAATATTTTGAAAAGGATCAACTCATTTTAGGTGATTTTCAACTGAACTAGTCTATAATCCGTTATTTATTTTGTAAAATTCTCAATTTGGAAGCGGATTGCAATGATTTTTTGCGCGATTTACAAAAATCATAAATTTTATTTATTTTAAATAGCGCCATCTAGGAACACAAGTAGCGAAAATATTGGATTATGTTACGGTCATTACGGACCTGTATCTATTTAGTACTGAAAAAAAACGTGCACGGCGCTGTTATTTTAACAATTTATCGAAATTATATATAAAAGTTCATTATTTTATGTTTTTATGCTACAATGATTTTAGTTTGATTAGAAAATAACATTTATAGTATCCCGTTCTTGTTTATTAAGAATTTTATACAAGTGGTGTAATAAATTGATACACATAACGCCATCTAGGATATTTTAGTAGTCATTAAATATTTTATGTTAGTAATGAGGACCCAGTGCCATGGCACACACCAATGACTGCGATGCTTTTCGAAGTTATGTGTGTATTTATCGCAGGTTTATAAGTGCCCGGTTAATAGCAATAGGCTCGCCACCTATTACATTGGGACCTAAATATAAACTGGCGAAATGTGGGTGCCAGCACCTCTGCCTACCCCTTCGGGGATATAGGCGTGATATTATAAAAAAAACAAACATTCAAAAAATCTCTAAACAATTATCTTGGTTTACCGATGGATCATTTTATTTACAAGACTATACATTTTTCAGATAGCGAACGTGATACACACAAGTACGACGACGACGCGGCAGCAGGCGGGTTATGTTCTGAACTGATCATGTGGAGAGTCGAGTGTGTAGGTCCCCTTGGCAAGTCTGGTGGTGTGTCGGAGCTCGCGAGGGTTAACTCGCCGCACTTATCTGCCTTTAGCAACGTCGCCTGGCTACCCACCTTGTTACCTAGGTACGTACTTTTCATCTTACACCATTCATGATGTATACTTCTTCGTTATCTGTGCGGTTTCATCTCCTAAATCTGCCTTCAGTACAATACTGATGAGAACATAAGGAACTTAGTTTAGTTGAAAGATTTATCGATGAAATAATGTTTGTTTAATGCTATAGTGATAGCGCAGTAGCCTAGTGGTATGGGTAATGGACTGCAGAGACAAGGTCTCGGGTTCGATCCCAGGCTTACCATGGCACACACCGATGACTTTTCGATACTTTGCGAAGTTATGTGTGTATTTATCGCAGGTTTATAAGTGCCCGGTTAATGGCAATAGGCTCGCCACATATTACATTGGGACCTAAACATAAACTGGCGAAATGTGGGTGTTGTGATGTTATGTTATGATAGCGCAGTAGTCCTGCACATTGTGTGGAGATGATCTTTCAAAGTGATGTTGATCAAATTGTATATTTTTATAATATTTTCAGCACAACTCTGGGTAATTTATCTAATTCTCCGTCGGCGTGCTTTGTTGCGAGTGACGGGGAGAGCCTGAGAGTATACCAAGCTGTGATAGATGCGCGTACGCTGTTAGCTGAAATAGCAACATCCGAGAGACGACATAAAGATGTTCTGGTAATTATCACTTGTATCACAAGAAACATGGCCTTTATGCACGTTACTTTATCCATGCACGCATTAGTTATGCATATCACAAAGTAGGACAAGACAACTAATCTAGTGTTCACTGTCCTATTTCTCTTCTTTCATCATCATCGTTCTGTCTCCATTCCCAACTCAGTTGGAGCCCTCCAAAGTCCTACTCCTCCTTTTTATGATGATAATAATGCCTTATGTATGATTTGCACACTCTATAGGGCAGCTTATGCTATACCTACTAGTTGACAGAGTGAGTAAAGCGAGTGAGTCTGCATTTCAACAAGGTGACCAATTTTTTTTCGTCGTATATCTGTGTGTTTGTCAGTTCACACATACACACATGTTCTTTGATTTAAAAGACAACTTTTTGTCGCGTAATAAAAAAGAGTCACGGGACTACTACTCGTTTTGAAATACTTTACGTACCTTTGTAACCATATGCGACGATTATACTCTATTTATTGATTAAGGAACATTCTCCTAACAGCAATCCAACTTAACCGATATCTCGTCAACAGCACGATACCATGTCCATTTATTAACAGATTATAACTAAACATAGCACACATGTTCTTTAATTTAGAAGACAACTTTTTGTCTTATAATAAAAAAGGGTGCTCACGGGACGGGACTACTCGTTTTAAAAACGTTGTACCGTTGTAATCATATTCGACGCAAATATACCTATTGATTAACATTCTCCTAGCAGCAATTCAACTAAACCGATATCTCGTCAACAGCACGATACAATGTCCATGTCATCCGAGTCCACGTTGGAAGAAGGCGGCGGCGTGCCTCTCCACGACCGCATCAAGATAGTATCCCAGCAGTCCACGGCGCGGCCCGGCGCTATCATACAACTACACGCGATCGCTGATGCCACTCACGACTGGCACAACACGCAACTGTTGCATGTGTTCCAGGAACAGCTTATAACTGGTATGATAATATGGTACCTAACTAATATCATGTTATAAATTTGAAATACTTGTCTGATACTCTCTTAGACGTTTATTGGTACCAAATCGGGGGAAAAAACAGTTTTTCAAAATTTATTTGGCTACATTTTTGGTTAGTAATTTATTTTTTTACAAAGTGCCCGATTGGTGGCAATAGGCTCGCCCCCTATTACATGAGACCGAAAATCATTGTTGGCGAAATGTGAGTGTTTAATACACCTCTGCCTACTCCTTCGGGAATTACGAAGATTACGGGTGTGATCATATGTATATGTATGTATGTATGTATGTATGTAAATTTAAAACCTGAGGAAGACGTTTGGATATTTTAAACGACTGATAGGCATACTTCGTGTTGGCTTCCGACTATATAAACAAAAAGATCAATTCAATTACTGCCAGAAAGACATCACTTCCATCGTCGGCAGACCTTTCTTCTGCCGACCAGTGTGGCGGTTATATCGGACTCGAACCGACAAAACCGCACACGCCTTGAATCGCAAACGCCTGGGTGTAAGATAGTGAAAATAGGTATTTCTCTCTCTCAGCGTGAGAGAAATAGCAGCTACCTAACTTAAGTCCACCCGGTATTATCCACCAGAATACAAATGAAAAACTAATAACCAATCTTTACTTTAATTACTATCTCTTTATCAGGTGAACGAAGAACTGTAGAACCAGAGAACATGGACTCTGGTCTAGAAAGTTCTGATGTACATACAATCACTGAGGCTGGACTCGAGGCTATCGTTGATCTGCGCAAAGCAGCTATTTTCAACGAACCATTCTATATCGTGGTGCTGGAGAGAACTGACGGAGGCTCAACAGTGCATATGTGGAGATTGACAGTTTCCTCGCAGGCTGATTCCAATGGTAATGTATTCTATTTAATTACCTGAACGAAATTAATTGAAATAATCCAATGTAATGGACAATGTCATACGAAATTTGATCTAAACCGCGTTTAAGTGTATGACTATTTTGTTTGATGTTTTATTGTGACCAGTAGGCCACAAATAGCTCTTTCGAATGAAGATTACAGAGCTCTGTAATTTGTATTTGTAAGAGCCGCATCCGGTATTATTACTAACTAGCTGACCCGGCGAACTTCGTACCGCCTTAGCGTAGCTTTGATGCAAAATTAAATGTATATTTTTCAATCTTTCTGAGAGATTTTCTTTATATTTTTTTTTCCGTAAGAACCTTGTACAGAGTATTAGAAAACTACAAAAAAAAATCAGCCCGTTTTCATGTTATGTCGTGACAACGGAAAACGGATTTCATTTTTATATTAGATTGTTTAGCGGTCCGTATTCTTAATTTGAGAAAACATTACCTGTGGTTAATAAATCAGTTTTAAAAATATGATTTTATCCGTAGATGACCTAACGAACAGCATGATGTACGTGCCAGACAGCGCATTGGTGCAGGAGGACGACGGCGAATCACGCCATAACTCTGTGTCGATGGACAATGAACTCGCACCGCAACACCACAAAGACTCCCATATCTCCATATCTACTAAGAAGGTAAAGTCTAAACACGTATTGCAAAGACATAAATAAATTCTTAACTACTTTCAGTAGTTGTGATTTGTATATGTTATATTTTTTTAGGTTTGCGAATGTCCACTGTCCCTACCTGATGGCGTGGATGTCATCCACGCTACTCCTGCGGCCGGACATTTGAGTTCTGCGTCAATATATCCAGCTTGTCTAGCTCCGTATATTATGGCGACTGCTTGTACCGACAGCACGTTAAGGTAATATTGTTTAGCAACCGGCAAAAATTTAACTGTGAAAATGTCAATAGCTGGTTTCACACGAAGCAAGCCGCATGGTGCATTTGCCGCTTGAGGTAATTCAGTCTATCTAGATGTGGAGTACGCGAGCAGTCGCAGGCGAGCCAAAATATTGAGCTTGCATTGGTCGTTAGAGAATAGTTTCATCCCGGGTCTGCCGAAGTGCAAGGTATATGTCTTGTATAATCTCACCTCCGGCAATCAAGGACCCATGGACGCCGTACGTTTTGGTCGGTTCGAATCCGACAACCGGTTTTTGGCGGAGGTGGTATCCGTGGGGATCTTGCACACGATAAAAAAGGATAGTTTCATGGCGCGGCAAATGACTTGCGAGGTTGTCTCTGCTCTTGTTATTATTATAATGATGGCCTTGGTTGGCAGGTTTTGGAAATGTCATGTGAGCAAAAAAGAAGACGAGGACTTTGAATACTCTTGGAAAGAATGGGAAATGATGAACAAAGATCAAGAATCGGCGATAGACATTCCAGGTACCATATTTTTTTAATTGAATCTTGAAATTGTGAATTAATTTGACTATTCATCTTATTTTCTGATAGTGTAATTTTCTTAATTGAGATAGCAAGACTACTTATGTCGTTAGTGAAAACAGTAGGCCAAAGCCTCCCAACAGTCGACAGCGATAAACTAATTGACTGATTGAATAACTCATACGATTTCTATTTATATGGTAACCCTATAATATAGTACATAATTTTTCCTATGTAGGTCAACCCCTCCACATAAGTGCCGCATACTCTGGCCGTATCGCTTGCGCATACAAATGCGGGCGGTCTTTCACCCGCCCTAAAGCTACGAATAACACAAACAGCTCAGACGCACGATTCGTCAACTTGTGTGTTTGTGTGTACGAGTGTGAAAGTACCGGGGGCGCAGAATGGTTGCTAGAAGATACGATACCATTGAGGAATGTCAGCTTGCCGAGAGTAGGAGTATGTACGGATACGCAGATTGACTTATCTTACCTGCACGATACTTCGTTTATGCAGAAGAAGCAGAGGTTGAATCAGGTGTGTTTGGATTTTTACATGTAAAACGACTGATGTGGATGAGCATATTTTGGTCATTGTTTCGGTCTTGCCTTATTGAATTGTGTTGCATCTTAAAATAAGTATTATATAAAAAATTGAAAGGTTTTACAACTAGCACATGTTCTTTCTTACGATATAAAAACTAATTAGTTTAATAATAATTCTGTTTTTATTTTTAGAAGATGTTATTTCGTAAAAAGCTTGTTGAAATTCTATTTCGTTTTTTTTATACAGTACTATTTTTTAATTACCAGAAAAATTTCGGCGAAGTGATAGGTATTCGATACTAAACCCATCCATGATATAAAAAATGAATAAAGTATGTATGTCAATTTTTTCCTTAAAACCACCTAATACATGTTCACGACGTACAAAATTTTACTGAATAGAATATGACGTAGGCGCTACTAATTCACGAAAACAAAATCACGCAAAGAAAATGATAAGCACGCGCTCTCTCTCTTTCTACTAGTAGGTAAAGTTCATTCATTCTACGACTGCTATTATGTCCTTGAACGCGGGGTCCAGTACCGGGCGGCGCGTGCGATGGTCCCCTCCCCCCACATACCGCACCGCGCTACACGCGCCGCAAAGTCGGCGGCATCTCTTTGATGTTAATAAAATTTAAATCATAAATGCAGTTCCGGTTGTGACGTCTCGATCCGCGCACGCATCCTAAACAATACTCGACATTAGCGAAATGGCGTACCAATTTACCAATCGCGAATACGCATTAATGTTACGTACTTATTTTTTATCCGGTGAAAATGTGAGTGCCGCTTTACGGATGTATCGTGATCTCTACCCGAGTGCCCGACAGCCAAATTACTCCACGATGTTGAGTGTCTACCAACGTCTGTTGGATCACGGCGTACCGACGCACGCACAAGGCCGGGGCAGACCCGCCTATCCGCAGAACTTGTACGACGAGGTACTCGAGTTTTTTGAGGAAGATCCGCGACGAAGTACAAACGATGCGGCACGTCGATTTGGCATCAGTCAGCACTGTGCTTGGAAAATTGTGAACTCGGCTGGTATGCACCCTTATCACTACAGAAAGGTTCAAGAGCTGACAACAATCGACCGAGCACCCAGGATTACATTCTGCAACTGGGTGATCCTTCACCCGGATACCAACGTCCTTTACAGTGATGAGTGTTTGTTTACAAGAATAGGGCTTTTCAACCAACATAACGAACATTGGTGGTCAATAAGAAATCCCATGTTGGCGCGACAACATTCGTTTCAACATAGATTTAGCGTGAACGTTTGGGCTGGAGTCCTAAATGACAACATTGTGGGCCCATACTTCATTGAGGGACGTCTAACGGGCGAAACCTATTTGGACCTGTTGAGAACTATGGTATCAACCATGTTGGATGATATCCCACTCGCAAGCTTGCGAGACCTCTGGTTCCAACAAGATGGTGCTCCGCCCCACTACCACATCGCAGTAAGAGACTACCTGAATACGCAATTCGAAGGCAGGTGGATTGGACGAGGGGCTTCGGTCGCGTGGCCCGCTCGGTCCCCGGATTTGACGCCAATGGACTTTTTCATGTGGAGTGAAGTGAAACGTAGAGTGTATGTCAGTGAACCCAACACCCGTGAGGACCTCCAACAAAGGATAATTGACGCCTTCAATGAAATCCGGCAACAAAGAGACATTCTGCTAAGTTTAAAATCGAATTTGTTAAAGCGGGCTCGTTTGTGCATCCAAAATGACGGAGGACATTTCGAGCAACAACTAAAGTACTTGTAGTGGTAAGTCTTGCACGTGTTCAATACATGTTCTTTAGAACCTACCTGCCAGTTGAAAATTTAAAATTAGTGAATTAAGCTAAAAATCACTCCGCTTACTACGGTTTTACTCAGTTGAGCCAAACTTGTGTTAAATAAAACGCTATTAAAAAAATACTGTCACTAGAATCTAACTCGTAAGATGAGCATGTTAACTATTTAACCATAGGTACAATAAAATCGTACTTGTATTTGACCTTGAAGACAGCTTCGCATCGCAACCGTTCGTTGTCGTCCTGCTCGTGCATTGTCGGTCATTTCCGGCACTGTTCGGCATTTTTACGATGAAAGTTTAAAAGTTCATTGATATGATTGGTATACCTGTCCTATTTACACATTACTAATCCACACATCGTGCGTAAATAAAATGGTGTCTCTTCGTGTATGCACGTATTGTGAGATTTTAAAAACGTTAATAACTTTGTTTTTTTGTATGGTTGGGTATTTGTATTATTCCACATAAATTGAAGTATATACGTTCCAAATCAGCCCCTGCAGTTTCTCTGGTAATTAAAAAGTAGTAGTGTATAATATTAGCAACCGAAATTACTCTCTCCAACACCCCAGCTAAGCCCAGTGGCTTGTGTGGGTTCACGTCGGTAGTGATTCGAACTTGAGACCATCCTAAGTAAGTCTGACTTTGATCACTAAACTACTGACCGAGTTATTGGTTTGAAGTTAAAACTGCATATTACGCTTTGATACAGTTTCATTATATTAAACAATATATTGTAATAATAAAAAACAAACAATTTGAAACAATATGACATAAAATTAATTAATTCTATTCAATATTCAGGTTTTACAAACATTATCATCAGACGAAAGTCGAAGCATACGTAATGGGGAAGGTGACACGGGTAAATCAGCCGGGCTATTGGCCGTCCCTTCGTTCAGCACCCTACAATCATTGAGGAAGAGTATCATGGAGAATGGCAACACTTGTCCGTTGACGCAGAAACATTTAGTACAGTTAGACTGGGTTTCGAAAGAAGATGGCTCGCATATATTAACCGTGGCTGTTGGCTCCAGAGTTCTACTATTTACACCCGTTTCTAGTGATCTAGCTCAAGCAAATTTAAAGGTACTTTCTTTGTTTAAGTAGCAAGACCAGAATACTATAGTAACTGCTAAATCATGGTATAGATTAATAATACAGTCAGTATGTGCAACCACATAACATATGTTGACTAGCTCAGCAGTATACCATCATAAAAAATAACTGACTTATATTACGCTACACCACCCATGCACACTATCCTATTACACATCTCGAATTTGCATCTATATCGAATTTAGTCTCCTAGAAATGGCTGCTGACAACCTAAAAAATTATTATTACTTTGTGCAAATATTTACGTAATACACCAACAAAATTATATTTAAAAATTGTTTTCAGGCTATGAAAGAATCAATAAGCAATAACCGTCCACTCCTCCGCAAGGCATCATCGCTTGCAGCGCCTTTGTTTGTCGAAGAAATTCGTTGGATGCAACTTCGGCGCATAGAGTTAAAAACAGCTGATGGCCTACCGCCATTGCCTATGCAAATGTCTTGGGTGCGAGATGGCATACTCGTTGTGGGTATGGATTCGGAAATGCATGTGTACTCGCAATGGAAGCCTGAGAATCAGCAATCAGCTTTTGGGCAAATGGGTGTGCCGGTAAGTTCTATTAATAAACATATTTTATCTCATGTGTTGTCTAAAAAATCATTTTTTTTTTAATTTTATATAGTATAATAATTTGTAAGCGTAACTATTACTAACAAAATAAAATCCATGAAATCGTACTTGTTGCTTTAATTTTTCATTACATACAGTCGTGTATTAATGTTTTAAGGAATTGGAAGAAGGCAGTGAATCCCGCGCGCTTCGCGACTCAGACCTACGCATATCCGCACCACACCTCCAACGCGTGTCGTCTATCAACTTACAGCTGTTAGAGCGAGATGCAAGAAGACGTAACAAAACTCAACCTGATCAACCACAGGTAACTACTACCATCAAAATTTCGTGTTATGACATCATATTTGATAACTGGATAGATTCCAGATTAAAAATAATAACTAAACCACAGGTTAGACTCTCGACAAGAGTCGCCTTATCTGAAGTCTATGAATACTATTGATTACTTATACTGTATACAAAAAATAATTATTATAATTTTGAAATGATTATTATCAAACCATCAGAGGCTTTGTTCCGCTAAAGTGACATCAATTTCCAATCGCAAAGTGAATATTTATATTGATATCTCTTTGACCAATAAAATCACTCAAAAATGCAGTCACATGACTAAGACTATTTCGCGATTGGATCGGTCGCAGTCAACCTACAGTCATATTTTAATTAAAAAAAAAGTTTACATGAATGAAGTCTCAGAGATATAAATAATTTGGGGATATAATCTAATACACGTTTGACTTATTCTTATAATAATGTCACTAAAATAACTTTACGAATATTTTTATTTTATTTTATTTTAGCAGGAAAACAAACAGCATTACAACTATGTTAGGTACATTGCTAGAGACCATTTATTAGTTTTCACATATAAATAACAGTAGACAGTTTCCGTTGTTCAGAATTTTTACAACATTCTGTTAAAAATTCTGAACTAAAATAAAAAAGAGTAAATTCAGTTGCTAATACATTTCAATTTGTTCGTCAGCCCCTATTGGACTACATGCCTGACTACGGCTTATTCGAGGCATCGCAAATGGCGTGCCCGGTGCTACCCCAATATCATCCGAAACAGTTGATGGAACTGCTCAACAGCGGTAAAATACGTTGGGTCAAAGCTATACTAGCGCATTTAGTCAGGTGAGTAATCTAACCAACAAACAATTGGATTATAATATAATTATTTAAATTGCACAATAAACGTTACTATAAAGTTATTATTGCTTCCGTAAATAGAGCAACAGTCTCCTTATTATGGCGTTACTGAATAGAAAATGTGAAATGAACTTAAAAATGCACTTATTAAGACAGTTGGCTATATCTGACAAGTTGATAGGTTCATAAATATACTGCATCCGATTCTCACACTTAGATTTTGTCTGAAGATATGGTGTGTTACTACTTTATACATTATACATATGAAAGATTGACATAATGTTCTACTGAGTAACTTTATTCTCAGATGCATAGGTGGTTCATACACTGGCCGTAGTTCGCAAGGTGACGAAGACAGCTTATCGAGACAGGTATGGAAATTTGTTCTTATGGTTTATTATGATCACATAACGCAGGTTGCACTTGAAAAAGTGTTGTTGTCTCTTTTAATAAATTCCATTCACATCTAAACATAAAAGGTGACGTCATTAAGGACAGATGTCACAAAACACGTTCGTGTATGCATAGCTATATCCACGAAATATAAACCACGAGGAAGTGCCCATCAACTGTCACTTGCCTGTCAGAATACTGTTTACCTAATTCGTGATGCAGTTTGAGTTTTCATCACAATTGCGTCCGAAACTCCCTTAAGTAATTTACATTATTCCTTTTAGACTCAGTTTAGTCAGCCATACCATGGTTTTAAACTCTTTAAATAGTATTATTATGTTAATTATGCTAATAAAAGGGTTCAAAAATCATGTTACTTACCAAAAAAAAGTATTGCGATAAATAAAGTAACCCAATTTTGTTAAAACGTAGGTCACGTACACACGGTATACAGATCGGTAGTGTCACTTCTTCTTGATGTTATATTTCGTGATTATAACTGAATGAGGTCCATATAACTAAAAAATCATTTCAGTCAGACCTAATGGCTACATACTTTTTGTTACTTAATAACTGGTATGATTCACCAATAAACGAGCAGCAAATCCGTTCCTGCTTTACTATGCATATACAATACACGCACACGCGACTAACATTTTAAAGTCCCTGACATTTTAATATATTTCAACAGAGCATTTAACTGAGGCTTTACAAAACTGTGATTTGTGTTCTATGTTATAAAGTGCACAATGGCATGACTATTTCTATAGCTAATGTGGAAAACAGATTCAATTAGGACAACATATAACTTCATACTTATATTTTCGTATTAACGAAGCACTGTAATGAAGAAGATAGAGATAGATAGATGAATGAATTCATAAAATTTATTAACCAGTCACTACTGTTTGATAAGTTTGATTAGAGTGTGTATTAATCTACTAAATTTAACTGTTTCGTCACTATATTATAGTTGAAAACAACTTAAAATACAGACATTTACGCAATAGTCATTTGTGATTAACTTGTTAGTATATATTCGATTGGCATTAGTCTTTAAAGTGAAAAATATCAGCAATCACATCTAGAATCTGCCGTACGCATGAAGGCCATATAAATATTGTCATATACGGTCGGCACATTTGCGACGACAAGTCCCATAGCTATTGCATGTCGCACGTGTGTTGCAGCGCGGGTGGTCGCGCTCGCGCACGCTGTCCGTGTCGTTCGCCGCCGGCGCTGCCTCGCCGCTAGATGGCGTTGCACAGGTAATTGTTGCTTTTATACACTCGCGCTCATTCCACTTTTATGTATATAAGTGTACAGTTAAGGTAAATAAATTCTTTTGTTTACTTATAATCTGTTGGCGTGTTGGATTGATGTTGAGTCGAAAATCTCAATAAACATCTATCTCTTTCTGATTGACTTTCCATGATGCATATTTAATATCAACCTTATTCTGTTAACACAATGCTGGAAATAGTGTGCGATATTTTATTCGAAAAAGATCCTGCCTTTTACTTCCATATCTGATACTCCTTGGACTGCAACAAGCTGTTGGATTTCTGTTAGTAAGTAGTGGTTAGAGTAATACACTATTAGAATATCAGGTACAAATAATTTTCCTTTTTGTTATGAGGTAATAAGATTTCTGTATAATCGCCATCCTGTAACGATTGATCTGGAAACTTGTGTCTTTATCTTATGGTATAAGTATTCCGCTGGTATAAAGTAAAAAATTAGATACATGTTTTGACAATCATTATCAACATCTTAATGAGATTTGCTAGCCCTGCTTAAAGATCCCAGGAATGTAGAAAAACAGAAATCATAAAGAAAGTTATAAAAGTTGTCTAAAATTTAATACAGGCAACATTGTTAAAATCTTCTATACAAATCCTTTAGTTGTAAATTATGTATAACTAGGACATGGCTAGTTATACAGAATGTAATACTTGTCATACTATAAAACAACCTTCTAAGTATTTAAAAATAAAACAGATAACCGAAGACGTACAACTAGATTATGCAGAGCTAACTTCTGTGCCGCCTCTCCCGCTGTGGACGTTGCTAGTCGCTGACAAGGAGTCAGCACATCACCCGTCCACGATGCAGGAGGCTAAGGTACTTCATTAACCTATCTTACCGCTAGAACCACCGCACGACAAAACTTATTCTTTTTGTTTAATTATTTAGTTATAACTTCAAATCATAGTGAAATTATTTGTTATATTACTCAACATCTCCCTGCCTTTGTCCCAATTATTTGGGGCCGGCCCATGTTATGTCATTCTCTTCCATACATTCCTATCAGATGTCATTTCCTCAGTCACTCCTTACTTTGCCATATCTTCTTTCACACAATCCATTTATCTTTTTTGTGCCGACGACCTCTGCTCCTGAAGCCCTCTACATTCATACTTAGGACCTTTTACAATTATTATAGCATAGAATACCTGTTTCTATTTTACTGTTATAATCTCATTTCTGCAGGACTACAAGGAACTTTTTGAAGGTACTATACAGGACACAGATGATGATCTCGATGCCTTATTACTAGGTGATGATGAAGGCGTTGATAGGCGACCCTCAATGCCCGAAAGACAACCTTTATCACACTTTGGACCTAGACAAGGTAATACAACTTTTACAGAATAATAATTAAATTCTATAGTTTTAGTATAGTTTTAACTGGCCGGTGACTCAATAATGTAAAATTGAAGTAGTATTGACAGTATCATCATAACGTTGTGGCACCTAATTAATCCTGTATGGAATACAATGAAATATACTTCGAACCACACTACTTTATATTTTAATTTAATACGTTCTTGTATTATTAATATTATTATATGAAAAATAAACACGGCGGAACACAGCAGAGTGCAGCTACTTTTGTAATCCCACCCTCGATAATAATCACATCATGAAGGATACTGTTGAAAGTTTACCATAATATCACTCGCTGAAATAAAAACAATGATATTAATATTTACACGTAGCCCGACGTTACGGCTACTTTTCAGAAATCGTGGTAGTGTGTATACAGTATGAATTTTATGTTATTTTCCAGGTCGTATATTGTCACGTCTCCTCACCCACACTCATCTGCCTGGTTTGAGCTCACTGGATCAGATGCATCTTCTCGCTCTAGCCGACACAGTGTCAACTTGCGATGCGGACTTCGCCGAACGACTGGCGAGTACAGCACGGATTGATGTGGCTCAGGCCTCTGGACAAGAAGTGTTGCCGGGTGAGTTCTAGTTTCACCTTCAACAACTGCTACAAGTACATGGCACAATATTACACTTATTATGAGGTTCATAATTTTATTAATACTATCTCGGATGTGAATAAAACAGATGGACTGTTTATTTTTAAGTTTTAGAAAACTTAATTTTAAATATTTAGTTAAAAACGTTATTTAATTATAGAGACACACTTTAACAGCAAAAATATGTCATCAGTGGCATGGGTTAAATTCCCACTTAGTACTTTACAAAAAAAATATTATCTACGTATGTTTACCACATTCTAGAAACCATAACACAAGTTAGTGAAGCTATGCTTGGCATGGGTCCAGGTGGCATTGTGTAGAATGGCTTATAATGGAATCTTTTTACATTATAGTCTTGTTAAATGCATGTAGGTAAGTTTTCATTGTATTCGAAATTTAAAATGTATTATTAAAACTAATTTTATATCATTTTTTTTTATTTACATTAGATTCTCTCGACGACTGTGGGCTTCGCTTCCTTCTTGCTATGAAGCACTATGGCTACCTTCTCCGTTGCTTGCCTCTGGCCCAGCGAGCGACCTTACAAAGAACAGGCGTTGGCACTTGCAATCTAGTGTGGGCCTTCCATTCCGAAACTCATGAACAACTACTAGCATTAGTGCCCGGGTATACTAAGGGACAACCGAAGTGGGCTACAATGAGAGAACTTGGTAAGTTAACAAATTTTCTACTTAAGACTTGTTATGGCTTGTTTGAAAGAGGTTAAAAACTGTATTTAATGAATTTGTAATACGTGAATAAAAGTCAATCGAATTTTTATAATAAATATAAGGGTACATGCCAGTACAAACCACGCAAAGTAAGCCATCGCTTACTTTGTGTGTCTAATATCAATCCATTGATAATGTCGTATTCAGTTGATACGAAATAAATGTCAATTAATTTCAAAGATTTATAAACTTAAATTCCTATGAAGCTCTCCCCGTCTATTTTTTTCTAACTGATCAAAATTATGTTCCCAGGTGTTGGTTGGTGGGTGCGAGGTGAATTACTCCGCACTTGCGTTGAGAAGCTCGCCCGCGCGTCGTACATGCAGAAGCAAGATCCAATGGACGCGGCGCTCTATTATCTCGCCATGAAGAAGAGAATGTTATTGTGGGGACTGTTCCGTTCTAACAGAGATGAGAAGATGACGCAGGTATTTAGGAACTTCCAACTTAACTTCTTTAGATGGCTTCTGCAGCAGAATCGCTGTAATTTCGCCAGGGTCAAGTAAATATGTGTTACATGAGATAATATTTGCTTTTGTAGGCGTTTTGACCGTATTACAATAGATCGAATGTAAGATTAGGTTGTAATATTAACTGTCAGGAATACGTGATAAGAAAAATAAACTAGCGATATAATTAGCGTGAAACATACTTCAACGAAAATCTTCAAGGTGAACAATTCATTCGTAAAATGTGTTGTATCAAGACTTTGGTTATAATTATACAGTACCACAACATAACACGTTAGGTCTGCAACACTATCTTAACATGTAATGAAAACACATGGGATAACTAACAAAATATCTATAGACAATTCTATACATGCTCTAAAGTGTTATTATTTTATTGACTGTGTGTGACTAAGACACATTTTCACATCATAATTTTCTTCTATCCAGTTCTTCTCGAATGACTTCACCGAAGACCGTTGGCGCAAGGCAGCTTTGAAGAATGCTTTTGTATTGCTCGGCCGACAACGGTTCGAACACGCAGCCGCATTTTTCTTACTCGGAGGAGCTCTAAAAGACGCTTTAGAAGTAAGTTATTTTGATTATTAAATGTCCAAGTAAAGTGGTCGTGTCGTAAAGAGGTCAATGCCTTTCGTCACAAACTTTCTTTATAAATCTGACTGTAAAGTCTCACACCCACGAACGCTTTTCTACTTTAAAAGAGTGTTCTAATAGAACAAAAATGCACTTCCAATTAAGTATACAAATACGGCAGTACTTTTAAAACGCGACAGATTTTTTTCCAGCACTGCTCCATTTTGAGCGCTAGATATTGGACGTAAGGCTTTCATTGAACTTGCTTTTTAAAATGTGTGCGTTGCCTAATGTCCAAGTCATAAACTCGTTGTAAAGTTACTTTGCGTATTATACGAAAAAAGAAGTTCTATTTTACACTTTAAAAAAACACTATAATTAATTCCACCGAAGTACAGTCAGAGCTCATAAGTGCTTTAGCACATCAAGGCTCAAAATGGTTTAGCGTGCGGCCGGCGCGCTTATATGTGTGTGTAATGTTACTATGCAATACGAGGCGACGCTGGCTTGCCCTAAAAGAAAAAGGTCACAAGTAGCGTTAGAATGTTGACGCTATAGTTGCGTAGGATTGCTACTGCACTTTTGAGTTCTACTGTACATTGGAGAATACATTGTTTGTAGGTTCTAATCACACGCTTAGGAGATATACAACTGGCCATGGTGGTGGCGCGGTTATATGAAGCTGATAGTACTTTGCCCACTAGCTTGAAGAAATTACTCATGGATGAAATTTTAGGGTAAGTTTAAGCAGTTAATGATAGTAAATATTTTTGTGTAAAATCAGATCTTTTTCAAATCTATTAAAAGTGAAAAAATTGAATGTCCATGAGACTTGAACCCGCAATCACAAAAATGCTCTGACCCCTGAGAGATACGCATATAATTTGATTTTGGAACTGATTTTTATGTAAATCTAACTGCGATCTTTCCTTAGCAGTTAAGTTGACGTAGACTGGTCCTGATGACGATGGCGATTTTTAATCAGTTGCCCATTTTGGTCTTCGCCTGATCTTTTTTGTTCGCGTTCTCCATCTAACAGTAAACATATAGGACAAACTGACCGCTTGGCGGCAATAGGCTCGACCCTACATTAGACTGATAATCATAGTTGGCGAAATGTGAATGTTAATACACTTCTGCCTAACCCTGCGGGGATTTACAAATGTGAGTGTATGTATGTCACATCTATTTCATGCCTCTTTTCGTTTCACAAATTTAGTTAGAAACTATTTGTTATTCGTTAGATCCAAGATGATAATCTAAAAAGCATCTATATCTATCTATATATTAATTAAATTATGAATATTCTATCATTATTAATTAGTGGCGAAAACGAAAACAGCGACGTAGACCTAGAGCGCGCGCACCCAGATCCATTCGTTCGCTCCATGGCACTGTGGGAACTGAAGCGCTACGGCGAAGCGCTCGACACGCTACTGAGCCCCGCCGGCCGTCTACACGCCGCCAGGGACAATGAGCCTATGCCCAGCGTGTTCAACTTCTACGTGTACCTGCGGACGCACCCTAGGCTCAAGCGACACAACTTGCCTAGCCAGGTTCGTATGTATATAAGTAAGAATTATATATCAATAGCAAGAATGAAGACCTTTAGCGTGCACAATCCGACATGTTCATTCGCTCTATGGTACTGTGCAAAGTGTAGCGGTACAGAGATGTGCTGAATAACTTCTACGTATACCTGTGGACGCACCTTACCGCTCGTTTTCACCAAGGTTTAAAATAACAGGTACAAAACAGTACTTGAGATGTTGCAAACTTCAGTATGAACGCAAATGTGTTTTAAACTGGTTTGAGACAGTCTCAATACATGTATAAAACAAATAATTGTGTTCTGGCACGTCTTGTAGAAGAGTTTTTGACAAATCTTCAACCAGTTTTGTATCAAACATGTAACTTATTTCTTAGTGAAAACAAGTGTTTGAACTCTAGCGACACAAGTTCCTTACTCAGGTTTGCAACTCAACATCTGAATGCTAATTTCGATTGCAGCCGAAGCTCCCAAACTGCTAACACTCGGATTCGAGATTTGCGATTCAGAGGGAGTCGGTTAAGCTTCATTCCTGTTCGTCTATTTCGCGGCCCAAAACACAACCACAAAGCTCGTCATGATAGGCACACTGTTACTTACATACTTCAAGTCCTAATTTAATTTAACGTGACTGTAATGCCACTAATACCCTCTGTTGTTGACCCATTCTATTGTATACCGGTTTAGAATTACTAATCAGATAAATAGGTAAATTCATACATTCCATTCGCTAGATTGTTTTATTATCTACTTAAACAAACTGTTATTATACAGGGCGGAACTCTAGCCCTTCTCCAACAAGAGCCAGAAGAAGGAATCACACGTCTCGAACGCCGCTTGTACTTCCAAACCGCTCACGGTCACTTCAAGGCGGGATGTCCCGCTCTCGCTCTGGAGGTATTGTCCAAGCTGCCGGCGAGAGTTCGAGAGGAAAGGCCCAAGGAGCCCGTAGCCGCCCCCTCTATTGACGATTCAGTTATACACACGGGACAGTTCGGAGTGGACACTACTGACAAAAGTATGCAACGTTCAAGTTTGTTTGTACGTCCTATATTTTATTGTACTGTGTGATTTTATTTGATCTGTTTTAAGAATGACTCTTTGTAATACATATTTTTTTCTTTCTATACAATAATTTGTTGTGTACTAGAAATGACGTCATATTGCTTATACAAGAGATTAATGAACATAAACAGGTATTGTATGAATATAACATACGAAGGTTTAATCGAGTAGATTCGTTTCGCAACTAGAGTCCGCGCTACTAAAGAAGTCCCGCAGAGGCTGCATGGCTGTACCATCATGTAATGTTGCCAGTATTATGGTTTTATTTCACTGAATCTCTCGGGGGGAAAAAGCGCAATGAATCCCATGGCAAATACATTAGATTTAAGTTGTTCTAGTTTTACGCCAGTTCCCCCTTCTGTGATAACCAATTGCAATCCACTGTTTTCACACTACAACTGCATTTGAAACTCGAAGTAACTCATAATAATGCCTCTGGTTATACTAGTCGTGGAAAAGTCGAATAATCAAAGATATCTGTATAGCTAAACCATGATCGTGTTGATATAGCGTATTAAGCGCGTATATAACGTATAAAATGTCAATAATATAAATTTCACTTGCAGGCACAAATAAAGAAGAAGCTAACGTGGATTGGGGTTCAGCTCCAATGGACTGGGGCGCACCTGTCTCCGACATAAAGTCTGATGACCTAGTACTCAAATGGGACGATGATGATGACGATAAAGGGTTAGTACTTACTCTTATTTTGCCTTTTCCTGGATACATCTAGTATGAATTATTGGTATGTAACCATTACTTCTTGAGACGGGTACTAGTGCGTGCAAAAAACTCGCATTATGTATAAATATGTTACTATTTTATACGTACTATATTTGTGCATATGTTCTATTTATTACATCTGTGACTACTCCATTTTAGTAGCCAAGCGGAAAATGTAACAGAAGGAGTAAGTGTTCGTAAAGGTTCGGTTAAAAATGTTTGTACCAACTTTGTTATAAAATATCCTGTGACACAACAACTTATATCATGATTGTAATTGGTAGAAAAGTGAACATGAACTCTCAGATAAAACGGAGTGGAGAGCGGTTTTAGTCGGTTCAAGTACGGACACGGAGGTCTGGTGTCCGACTGGGAAAGTACCGCCGCCCTACAGAATACCGCGGCTAATAATAACCTTGTGTTGTGTATCCGGCGGTGAGTAGGGTAGCCAAAGCTCGGTGGAGAGGTTTTGTGTTGTCAGTAAAAAGACCGAGAAACTCTTTTTTGTCTTCTGCACTGACAGCACAGAAAGTCTTAACCTTCTCCCCTCCCCCATTCCCCCTCTTCTCTATATGGTCGATAGCATAAATGTGACGCTCCTGGTGTTGCAAATGTCCATAATCTACGGTAACCACTATCCTAGTGTAGACCTAAGTGGTATGAAAAAAACACACAAGGCTGATTTCCATATGAAAAAGAAATTAAAACATTGTTTTTTTCATAAGGTCGGAAGGTTCCGGTGCTTCTACTCCACCGTTGGAGATGAAAATGGATAAGAAGGAAGAAGAGCCCACAGCTAGCAACTCCGAGAAGGAGTCTGAAGAGGCCCCATCTGTAGATATCATGGCGCAGCAACTGAAGTTCGTGGCCTGCCTCAAAATTCTGATGGAGGAGCTAAGTACTCTGGCTACTGGTTTTGAAGTCGATGGTGAGTATGATACCCGATGTTTAAGCATTATTTAATTATTAAAACCAAGTAATTATCAAAAAATCAATTATCAAAAAAAAAATATCAAGAAGGTAACCGCGGTAGCCTAGTGAAATGGGTGGTGGACTGCTGAGACGAGGTCTCGGGTTCGATCCCAGGTTTCTCATGGCACACACCAATGACTGCGATGCTTTTCGAAGTTATGTGTGTATTTATCGCAGTTTTATAAGTGCCCGGTTTGGGACCTAAATATAAACTGGAGAAATGTGGGTGCCAGCACCTCTGCCTACCCCTTCGGGTATATAAGCGTAATATTATTAAAAAAAACAATATAGGGTAATCCATCCAATCGTTAGCACTACTCCAATTATTGGCACTTTAGAGTTTAGTACAAAAAAATAAGGAAACCCTAGATTATTCAAGTTTAGTATGCCTTAAAAAATAAAATAGTATTATTTTTCTGTTGGGAATTGGCAACACTGTTCCAATACCCATTATGGCGATTTAGAAACATCAGCTGACATTTTGTGCTAGTGATTTGGAGCTGCATTTTAATTTTTTCTTAAGGTGAGAGCTTTAATAATCATAGTATACCACAGGTTTTCGGCTCATTGATATGTTCGAAATCATTTTATATACTTAATTACACCTCTAATTAGTAGATTCAAAGATTATTTCTTTAATATTTTAATCATATTTTATTTATTTCATGTGCCAACATTTGGAACAATAAATTTTACAAAATCCTTTTATTGGCATCAGTGTCAATATTAGGATTTTTACGAATCTTATCGACAAGCGAGTTTATGCTCTATTTGAAGTGGTTTTAAATTAAATTATTGTTTGCCCTTGAGTATTTTTTATTTAATAGCAATTTCCAAATGTTGGCCCATAGTGCCAATAGTAAAAGCTAATTATTGGCAGTAGTGCCCATAATAGAATGGAGTGCTAATTCTATGTTTTTTATTTGTAGGTATAGAGTAGGTACGTCGTAAAAATGAATAAACGAAAACAATATACGGAAGATAATATAAAAAAAGCTATAGATGCTATTAAAAATGGCACGGCCAAACAATATCAAGTTCCTAGGGCTACATTACAATTTCGCATTAAAAAACCAGATCATAAACCTCACCCTGGTCCTTGCCCAGTACTTAACGCAGATGAAGAGAATACAATAAAGAACTGGTTAAATGTTAGCCATGCAAAGGGTTTCCCTAAACGTAAAGAAAATTGAACACCGTGCTGTAATAAAATTCCTTACCAAGCAGGGAAAAAACGCTCAGACCATTTTGAATGAAATGGAATCTGTTTATGGGGAACAGTGCCCTAGTAAATCAATGATTTACAAATGGCATAGTCTTTTTAAACGTGGTCGGGAGTCGATTGAAGATGACCCCCGCTCAGGCAGGCCAGTTGAGGCCACCACCTCAGACATTGTGGAAAAAGTGGAAAATCTGGTACTGGACGACACCCGTTTGAAGAAGAAACAATCATCTGCATTAGTTGGTGTATCAGATACCACCATTCTGCGAATCCTACATGACCATCTGGGTATGACAAAAGTTAGTGCAAGATGGGTACCGAGAATGCTCACGCCGCTTCTGAAGCAGCAGCCCGTCGATGCGTCTAAACAGTTTTTGGAGTTGTGTGGAGACGATCCTGCACCGATTTTGAAGCGCATTGTTACTACACTTTGAGCCTGAGTCTAAACAGGAGTCTAGTCTAGTCTAGTCTAGTCTAGTCTAGTCTAAAAGGGAACACCACCGCTAAAGAAATTCAAAGTGTCGGAGTCGGCTGGAAAGTTGATGGCAACTGTTTTTTGGGATTGTGACGGGATACTATTGATTGATTACAAAGAAAAGGGAAAGACCATAACCGGCGAATAATACGCGACGATACTAGAGAAATTAAAGGAGGCTATCAAAGAAAAACGACGAGGAAAGTTGACCAAGTGAGTGTTGCTCTTGCAAGACAATGCACCGGTTCACAAGAGCCGAGTGGCAATGGCTGCTCTGAATGAGCATGGCTTCGAATCACTAGTTCACCCACCCTACAGTCCAGATCTGGCCCCTAGTGATTTTTATTTGTTCCCCATTTTAAAAAAAGACTTAAGGGGAAGGAAATTATCCGACGATAATGAGGTCAAGGAGGCAATTTTGGCTCATTTTGAGGCAAAAGATAAAAAATATTTTTATGATGGTTTAGAAAAATTAATTCACAGATCTAATAAATGTATTCACCTTAAGGGTGATTATATTGAAAAGGAAAAATAGATTTATTGTTTTATTTTATTTAAAACCCTGTCATTCCACGAACTTTTGTACCTCCCCTCGTAGCTAACAAAAAGTTAAGCATTACTGAAATTGAGAAGATGTTAACCGATGATTAAGATTGGTTAAAATGTTAGTTTTTAAGATTTAAGACTGCGAACTACCTAGATAAAATACAAAGATAGGTAGGGAGATTATTAAGTTTAGTAGAAACTTAATCATACTGATTAAAATATTAAAGTTAAAATATCTCAATTTAAGTATTGATAAAGTGAAATTACCAAAACGAATACCTAGAATAAGAAAACGTGATTGTTAGTACCTATACATTTATTTCTGATATTTTTATGAAACTTTATGGTACCTATATAACATCCCTAAATAAAAGCAGAACATATAAACAGTGTTTTAATTATATCCTAAGTAGGTACCTATACCAAGGTAGGCAAATTTTATGTTTTTAATCATAGGTTTCCTAGGCTTTAACGACGTGCCAATAATTAGACGAGTAAATGCCAATATTGATGTCTTCTGTGCCAATAATAGGATTTTCTATAGTCTTTCGGATTTAAGTATAAAATTGTTATTTAATACTATTCAATCACATAAAAATGATTATAAAAACAAAGATTAAAGCATTTTCTTTAATTCTATGACATGTTTTGTTTAGTAGCTTTTGTAAATAAGATTTTATGGTAGTTTCATTTTAGACCGACACGAAGTTCACCCTTAAAGTGCCAATAATTGGGTGGTTTACCCTATTTTAAATATAATTTAAAATTAAACATAAGTTACTATAGTACAATACAGATACCGGCAAATACCTTGACCAAAACTTCTAGTTTTGAGCTATACGAGCCACCCGACAAACCAATCCCGCTCATCCTGATCAATTAATAAGGTAACAAGAAAAAAAATTGGAATTTCATCACTATACGCATATTAGGCAACTAGAATAAAACTGGAGTTTCGTCATCTCCAATTCCACTGATCCAGCGGAAACCGCCATCTTGTCATTGTTTTTTGGTTGTTACTGATTGGTTTTAAGACGTGACAACTACAGTTGACAACAGACTCGAGTATCGGTTTAATTGCCTAATGTAAAGAGGACCCTTTGATCCCGTGATTGGTTGGTGCGCTTTGGCCGCGCCTCGCATCCAAGCGACCTACATATTTTTCTGCGCGGCCAGAGCACATTGTCAAATTGTTTGCAAGTTTTTATTTATTTATTTATACACAAAAAAGTTACAGTAAAGATACAGTTTACAGTTTGTAGTATTATATTATTTTTCTTATGTGCTAGTAGCCAAAACTCTGACCACTAAACTAGGCGCAAGCCTGTAATTTAGCAATCATTGCCCACCGTATGGAGCTAATTAGTTGTTCATAATACAAACCATTGACCAAAAGTGTATATCTTAGGTGGTCACCTGCGCTATCAGCTTTACATCTGGCTGGAGCGCGAGGTAGAAGCCCTCCGGCGTCTGTGTGGCTACCAGGCGACAGGTGGAGGCTCGGGCGGAGCCTTACTGTGTGCGGAGCCCGACCTATCACCACTACCCGACAGGCCTACTCTACATCAATTGTTGGTACGAGAGAAGGCGGACTTTGAGGCGAAGGTGCAAAGAGCTCTGAACAGAAAGAAGTGGCTTAAAGGTGAGTGAACTACATGGTTTTGTGAATTAATTTTGATCGGAATAGATTTTTGAATTTCCTTATCGGTCATCCCGACCATATCGACCCGGTATTAACCTCATGTGACTGCGGTGCCCCCGTGCAGTTCATGAAGCACTTACCCCTTATGCCCTGCCTCCTGCACTAAAGACGACCAGAATGGAGCTACTGACGGTGGGGTCAACATGGCAAGGTTTTACTCGGAAATAGTGTAAGCATGAGTGGATCATTGAGCCATCTTTCTAAGACGATAGATATACCCACGATTTTCTCAGGAAAAACAGCCTTAGTTCAGTAGGTAATTATCACTCTGTTATTTAAGATCAACATAACTAGCTAGTTAAATATTAGATATTTGAGGCCTTGCCTTCTTTTCATTAGTTCTCTACTTAAGTGTCACAATCTAGTGATGTAAATTTTGATAGACCAGGGTAATCACTTGTTATTCTTTATTTGTGATTATATTTCTTTTTTTTTCTGACAGCAAACGAGACTCTGCTCCGTACACTTCTATCATATTGCTCGCTGCACGGCGCGGGTGGAGGTGGTCTGGCGTCAGTTCGTATGGAACTCGTCCTACTGCTCCAAGAGCTAGGTCAGGACAAACAACATCAACAGCTGCTGTCCCCACTACCGTTCCCTACTACACTGCCGTTGTTGGCTGCTGCTGTGGCTACCAATAATACAGTAGTAGCCGACCCTGTTAGACATTTACAGGTATGTTAAGAATACAAAATATATATCCTTCCAGTTAGGTGTTGCAACCAAATATCTAAAATGTACCATCGATCATTGAGTGAAGATAGCGGGTGTGGGAAGGCTTTTTGTACACGTCCACTCATACGTACTAAACGAGCACGCACAATGGCCCAAAAAGGGAGGCTAGGTGCGGAAAAAGGAGCCCCAATACGATAATACGTACTAAACGATTCGATGATACGTTCGTTATACGTACAGTCAAAGAGAGGACCACCCTGCTCGAATCTGTGTTTTCGGATAGTTTTAACTTGGATGTCTTCAAGACTAGAGTTAATAGATTACTTCTAGGCAAACATGTACCACCGTTGACCACATCATTACTTACCAACAGATGAGATAGTGGTCAAACGCAAGGCTATAGAACATAAGAATCCACGGAAAATATGAAACAATATGAAGTTTCTCTCTTTTTATTTTTTCAGTATATTGTACTGTATGTTCATTTACTGTATGTTCATTTAATTTCTACACAGTCCGTGGCTCACGATATGTTGGGCACTGTTGGTGAGCTCGGCATCCCGGGCGGTTCGGCTACGAGAATACTTCACACGTTAAGAGAACTGGCTGTAGCTCTGTCGGCTTGTATATACCAGAGCTTGTGTGACTCCGACACGTTTGGCTTGAAGCACAGTCATCATCATGATGGGTGAGTTACCATAAAAAATATTGTTTACAGCTAATTTCTTACTACGTATTGGAAATATATTCAATAAAATGTATCGTTTTATTGTAGTATCATAGCTGACACCCCTGGAACTAGTCAAATAATAGCGCGCCAAAGGCGTTATTCCACAGAGGAGCTTACCGTTACTACTCCACCTAATAAATGGCCAGGTAAGATATTATACATTTAACATACTTTATTCTGTCTCTTATATAAATTATAGTAATAACATTTCATATAACCATTGATCTAATTAATTAGTTCATGAGGAACACTACAAATTTAATAACTTTGTACGTTGCTTATTAGCGACAGTATTGAATGGTCCCGACGGGGGTTATCTCGAAGAGAAGGCCCCGGGTCTGCCGGGGTGCGAGGGATATGTTGACTACTATCTTACCTCCGGCAACTGAAGACCCAAAGACGGCGTGCGTTTTAGTCGGTTCGAGTCCGACATAACCTTTCCAACCGGCTCCGGTGGGAGGGTATCCGTGAGGATTTTTCGCACGATAAAAAAAAAGTATTGCATAGTGTAATGATAAAGTGGATTTTTCTCTCCAAAATTGAAGGATGGATATTTTATTACAATGATACAGTTTAAGTTCTCCAAATCAGTCTTCAGATTTATCAGACGTTATTATCTTCATATTTATGAATGTTACTATCATATTGCTCGCTACGCCACGCCCAATAGAAAAATTCACCGTTTAACACTTCCACGCTCCTACTGATTATAACAAATGTTCTTAGGTGTGTCAGCACTCCGTGGTCTTGCTCTCCGAGCTGCAGAAGAAGAAGACGCTCCACGTCTAGCGGTGCTATTAGCAGAGGCTTTCTGTGCCGTATTCTTGGCCCTACTGGGGTGGGCTACTGCCGCAAGAGACGCTCACTTACTGTACAGACTGTCTGCGCACGCGCCGACAAGCCCTGATCACGCCAGGCTTTTTGGAGGAGGGGTTAAGAGACTGTTGACTACGGCACCCGCGCCCGTGCAGGTTAGTCGGTATAGAATATTTGCTCTTCGTCTGATACGTTTAAATATTCTATTATATGTGCACAACCTTATTAACTAAGGAAATATGACTATTCAAGCACAGTCGTTAAGTGCAATAGGTGGAGTTGTGTTTTGCTGTCTTAGCATTCAATAAAAAAATATATTTGCAAGTATCAATCCGTATGTTATCTCCACAGCCTAAACTAGTGGAGCGGCCTGAAGGCACATCCGTGTGGTCGTCCCTTCGAGAGAAGCGAGCACTATTGAACATGCGACTGTTAGGGTTGGGCCCCACTGCGCCGCACAAGAACATACAGGAGGGCCGCCCCACCTACAGAGAGCAGTTCGTGCCACCACACTGCAGCATACTTACATATTTGCTCACTAAGGTAATCAAAATGAATTCACATAACCCTGAATTATACCTGAATTTCACGTTTAGCCCGTATTCTATATATTTTACAAAGCCTGAGCAACCTAAACCTTCATAAAATCTACACTCAAGTTACATCGTTATATAGACCGTACAATCAAATGATATTTTACCGCTCATTTTTTGTAAATAAAGTTAATATATTTTTATTTTTTTACTGTTTATTGAAACATATTGGTTGTCCGTGTAAACCTTTGAGAATGCCGCAAGGCGAAACCGGTGAGGTACAATAATAAATACAGTGGAGAAGTACAAGTGTGTTATTAATAAGGTATAAAAATAGAATATATTTCTAGAAGACATTTGCAGCTTTTCGATATTGAAATAATTTTCATCGCATTAGAATATATCTCATAACTACACTTTTATGATGCCTACACGTAATTACGCATTGTTTTCGCTTTACGACAACAAAACTTGCCGTTTCAAGAGTGAATTTCACCAATGCAAAAATGCTTCAATGGAAACTTCCTGCGAGTATATTGAGATGAAGATGATGATGTTTATTATGCGGACCTTCATTTTCTTCTTCTTTTTTTGCAGCCAACTGCTGAGCAAGACCCTGAAAACTATGACTACGATTCAGCAGAATCTGGTGCCGAAGATGTGGACGACAGCGGCAGTGAAGCTGATGACGACGATATATTCGATACGAGCAATACTAAGTATGTTTCAAGTTTTTTTTTATAAATATATTTATATTATAACTGTCCATATATATCTCGACCTTATATTGCTGAAGAAACAAGTCATGGCTCCTGCGGGTTGGTTTGATATAATCTATGATTGTTGGATGTGAACTCCTTAAAACAAAAGGCACTCTACTACTGCGCCAACTTGTATGGAACTATAATACAAAAACCATACAATCTCTTAAGTAATCGCCCATCCAATGTTCCATCAAATCAAGTTTCATTACCGGATCACGCTTAAATAGGGCCTGTATTAAACACTCATTTTGCCTACTCTATTTAGTATTACTCCCCCTACTAAAAAAATTCAAAATCATCTACAATCGGTATAAACTTGAATAATGTTTAACAATTTATATGTATTTTATTAGAACTGAAAAACGTCGCAAAGGCACAAACACCGAACACTCAGATCCGGACTCATACTCGTGGCTTGTGATGCGCATCGCGGTATTACGACTCGCACAACAGAAGCTACAAAACTTCTTACAGCTGTGTGGTATTGAAATGTCCGGTGAGTACTATGCTATACTTTAGGTTGTATCTTTATGTTTGCACTGAGCAGATATAAAACTTACGACATCTGATTTAGCAGTCAGACAGTCTGCAAGGCAACTAAGGTCAATTAATTAGAAAGAAGAAGAAAGAAAAATGTATTTATTTTCGCAAAAACTGCAGCACTTCTAATACACCTCGACATTAAAAAATAAAACTAAAATTATAAACTAAAATCTAAAATAATTGCAATGGCAACACCATTCTCTATTGTCACTCAATTGTTGACATCCTTTAAGTGGTTGGTTATTTTGCGCTGCAGTCGCCAAAATTAGTCGTTTCTCAGCTTATTGCTGTGATGATTACACTTTTTTCTTAATTGTATTTTCTCTTAGAATTGGCTACAACAAGTCCGATGGTACACGGAGCACTGAGACGCGTAGACCAGTGGCAGCAACAACTGACGGAGACCCTCGACTCGAGAGCACCGCCGCCGGACTACATCCCGGGTTGCTTCCCTGATCAACTGACTACTGGACCTCCGATTAATAAATACAGGTATGAAGACTATAGACCGACTGTGACCGCTATTACCACAACCTATACCCTATTTGTTAAGGTACTTAAATATACGTAAACAATCTTGTGGCAACTTTTTATAAAAACATGTTAAACACAGGTTCGACACAGGTTTTTACTGTTCAAAATGCGTTACTAAGTAGAAAAGTATTTTTATACTGAGTTTTTAAACAAAACATATTAAAAAGACTCGCTAAGATTGTTTACGTTTTTAGATACCTAAATAAATGGACTATAGTTACGCACGGAGTGGTGGGAGGTGAGGTAAAGAAAGAGAAAGAAAGAGTATAATCGAGACCAAGCGAGATACCACCGCAAGCGTTGCCGTCGAACTGACGGTCCATACTCCCCCCTCTCGCCGCATATATTATGGTATCACATTGGTTTAAACTTTGCTCGTTCCGCATTCTACCAAAAAGGCATGCATATATAAAGTTTAATTTACAAAGTAAAATACTGCTATATAATAAATGTGAACTATACTCCATTTGGTTAGCAGAGTTGTGACATATTTGAAATACTTGTATTTAAAATACAAATACAAAATACAAAATACGTATTTTGGATTTTGTACTTAAGTACTTTTTTTAAAAAGTATTTTGTATTTTATTTGAAATACTATTCGAGACGTATTTTGTATTTGTAAAATACAAAATACTTTTTTATTCTTAGCTTCATTTTTCTGAAGCATTCCGCGATTCAGTAAAAACAAAAAATGCCCGCTAGTGGCGCAGCAGCTTCTATGCGCAAAATGAGAGATGAAACAAAATGCATATACTTCTTCTTCTTTTCTTAAAATGGCTTCTGCAGCAGGATAGCCGCAATTTTGCCAGTCTCTAGAAATGTAAACTTTTATAAAATTAATGGCGAGACGCCAATGTCAAGTTTCAAGTTTTAAAAAAGTCTTCCAGAGCCACGTTAGCCACGCCAGTAAATTCTTTTCCGTGTGTCCGCCCCCCACGAGATCAGGTAGACGATCAGGACGTGTGGTTGGATTTTAGGGGGCAAAAGAATAATGCATATAAAACCTGACCCCTCTTGACAATTCTCAAAGTCAGTGTTACGTTTTGCAGTGTTGACAGCTATTTCATTATTACTGTGTTTTTCGCTCGAAATGTCTTTAAAAAAATGCCAAAACAAATTGTATTTAAACAATATGCCGTGTAGGCTATAAGACATTATTTTAACGATTCGTATTTAAGTGATTATGAATGTATAAATGACAAATAAAAATACAGAAATAGAAAAATATATTTATAAAAAACCAGTATGATTATGCGTCCACACAGACGCAACATGTCAGATGCTCTTTTTGAAGATTTAAAAAAAATAGAAGATCAAAAATTCTGAAAACCAGTAATTTTACCATAAAGTATTTTATATTTCAATAAAGTATTTTGAAAATACATATTTTGTATTTAGTATTTAAATACAAAAGTCAAAAGTATTTTGTATCTTGTATTTGAAATACTATATTAAAAAAGTATTTGCATTTTGTATTTAAATACTTTTCGAAAAGTATTTTGTACATCTCTGTTGGTTAGGTACTTAAAAAGGGTAAACAATGTTGTGGCAACTTTTTATAAAAACACATGTTAAACCAATAAACTAAGCTAACTAACTGACTAACTAGTGGTTCGATACCGATATTTAGTCTTTTTAATACGTTTCTAAGCAGAAAAGTATTTTTATTCTGAGTTTTTAAACAAAATATATTAAAAAGACACGCTAAGATTGTTTACGTTTTTTAGGTACCTAAATAAATAGACTATAGTTACGCGCGGAGTGGTGGGGGATGAGGTAAAGAAAGAGAAAGAAAGAGCATAATCGAGACCAAGCGAGATACCACCGTGAGCGTTGGCGACGAACTGACGGTCCATACTCCCCCCTCTCGCCGCATATATATACCGTAGACGCATAATCATAATCATTATTTATTTGTGAATATAGGTACAAATTATGGTATCACATTGATTTAAAGTTTGCTCATTCCGCATTCCACCAAAAAGGCATGCATATATAAAGTTTAATTTAGGTATATAATAAATGTCAACTATACTCCATTTTGTTAGGTACTTAAAAAAAGGTAAACATTGTTGTGGCAACTTTTTATAAAAATACATGTTAAACAAATAAACTAAGCTAACTAACTGACTAACTAGTGTTTCGATACCGATATTTAGTCTTTATAATACGTTTCTAAGCAGAAAAGTATTTTTATACTGAGTTTTTAAACAAAACTTATTTAAAATACATATCAAGATTGTTCACGTTGTTTTAAGTACCTAAACATATGGACTCAATACAGGTCAACCGCAATACAGTTACGGTACGGCAATCAGTCAGGTTCGACGCACAGCGGTCAAGTGCAGTCAAATCATGGAATACATTTTCATTTCCGTTTTTCTTTAAACCTGTAATTTTGATTATCATTGCAGATGTTTAATAGAGAAACACAATACACCCTTCAGTGCAGCATTGTTTAGTGCGGCTCCAGCGCGAAGACTATGGAACTTCCTTGTTAGACAAGAACCTGTGCAGGTACCAACATTTACTTATTAGTGAATATACGTATATAGTGATCAATGCGTACGTTTTTTAAAGACAGTTATAACAAAAGTCGCTGGAACGGACTCTGGGCCCTAAACTGTAATCGTATATTTCTCAATGGGTACTTATCTGTTTATATTGTACAATGAGTTCCACGAGGTTATTTGGTTGACGAACTTGAGAACTATTTATTATAATATATAACCTAAACGTTTCTTTCCCCTTCCCCTTGCCACCTCTTCTCTATATGGTCGGCAGCACGAATATGACGCCCCTGGTATTGCAAACGTCCATAGGCCACGGTAACTATTTTCCAGCAGGTGGGCCGCGTGCTTGTCTGCCGCCTAAGTGGTATAAAAAAGAAAAAAATCAGTGACCCAGTTGGCCCGTACAGGCGTTGATAACTTTATTTTTGCATTAAATCCATAAATTGTACAGGATCTGTTCATCCGCGCGGTGTTCTCTCGCCGCCGCACACAATCTATGTCGGCTGACACAGCGGCGGGTGAAGGCCGGCCCGGCATGACTCAACACCAGAGGGATCGTGAAATGGAACTGCACAACCCTGTGCGGATCATACACAAAGAACAGGACTCCATCGCTGCTTTCTGTCTCAACAAGGTAATATTTGAACATGTGACTGAAATTACCTAAAATGATCTACATTGAATATTTAATGTTGACTTCTATATTCAAATTCAAAAATTCTTCATTCTGTATAGACCATTAAACGGTACAAATAGCTAATTCGCAAAAAGTTTATGGATAGTAAAATATTCCTTTCATACTATCTCCTTTTTGAAAAACAGTCAAACGGGGTGAATAGGAATAAAATGGTCAGCTAATTCTGTAGTTTATGTCTTTCAAGCGAAACTTTGGACTAGTTCATCATACCGCATAACAAAATCATCAAATATCTGATAACAGGCTTATTTGAAATTTAGTAAAATAAATTATTTAAAATATTCCAATGAACATTTTATTCCTATTCACCCCTGCATTCATATTCACCCCGTTTGACGGAACTCCTTTTCTGTTAATGAATATCAGAAAAAGAGAAATTGAAGAGGACACCTTACGTATAGTTGAAACTGGAACTTTTCCAACTATCTACTCATTACAACTAGTTAAATAAATTCTTATACTACTTTTTTTGGCACGTCAATTTGACTTCTCCTCGCCTGATGTTAAGCTGAAGGCAAAGTCTTATAAAAGAGGGTCTCCATTGCAAACATGTGTTATATTGTGTGAATGTCGCTTTGGCTAAAAACATTTAGCGCTTTTCATGGTCTTTACCAGTGTACAATTTTGACCTGAATCAAACTCGATGGTTGCCAGTGGGTCGTGACGTTGAGTTATAAGTTTGTTGCGTGATGTGTTCAGGTGGGCGGCTGCCTGCTAGCGGTGGCCACGGCGCGCGAGGTGCAGGAGATGGACGTGTCGCTGTTGCTGCGGGCCGGCGCGTGGTGGGCGGAGGACGAGTGCGAGCTGGACCTGCTGGCGCTGGCGGCCGACCCCGCCGCGCTGCCCGACACCGGCTTCTTGCTCATACAGCATCACGACAACAGGCGAGACACTCCCCTTCTTATACCTCCTACCCTATATGTAGGACCCAAAATGTTTTCTAATAACCGCGGTAGTCTAGTGGTATGGGTAATGGACTGCTGAGACCAGGTCTCGGGTTCACGCCGGGTACAAACTGACAACATGTTAAAATGTATAAAGTACCAGATAGCACGAGTGTCAAAATGTACAAATGTAAAATAGTTTATAATCGTCAAAGTGTTGTAAATATCAAATGAAGGAATGCAGTGATGCTAGAACTTATAAATGTAGTTATTGTATGAGTGTCAAAATGCACAAATGTAATAATGAATAAATGGTGATTATGGTGAATTGTTTACATCAAATAGATAATTGATATAAAATCGAATAAGTAAAGGAAGTAAGTAAGACTGTGACCGAGACGGTTAAATTTACATTTCTTTTTAATTTTTTTATTTGATTTATTGGATAAACAAACAAAATCACAATAATAGTCAGGTTATAACAAAGTGATGATTGTGACATCCACGACGTTTACCACAGGTATCATAAGTACATAGTAATCTTAAAGGCTAAAAGTAATACAACTGTTTCACTAATTAGTAAATGGCATTTACTAATTAGTGAAACAGAATGCGGTAGCGCTAGATAACATTAGCGTTACCCATAACCAGATTAAATTAAAATCAAAATCAAAATTGAAATCAAATTTAAAATCAAAATAGATTGTAGGTGAGTTTTGTGGATTTTAATTTGAATTTAGTGCTAAGACAAGAAAAGTACATACTGTCAGTTGAATATTTCAGCAACTGTATATTTTGACCATTTCTCATTTGGTCATAAATACATATTGTCGATTGAACATTTTAGCATTAGTACATTCTGACAAAAGAATATTTTGTCATAAATATATTGTACATTTTGACACTCATACTATCTGATACTTTATACATTTTAACATGTTGTCAGTTTGTACCCGGCGTGTCGGGTTCGATCTCAGGTTTTACCATGGCACACACCAATGACGTTTCGATGCTTTTCGAAGTTATGTGTGTATTTATCGCAGGTTTATAAGTGCCCGGTTAATGGCAATAAGTTCGCCACTTATTACATTGGGACCTCAACATAAACTAGCACCTCTGCCTACCCCTTCGGGGATATAGGCGTGAGTTTATGTTATGTTATGTTCTCTATATATATTTGAATGTCTTTTGAAGACAGCACGAGGCGCTACGGCGGTAGTCGAGCTCAAATCCATCAATCATTGTATCAAAACCATCCGCGTGCTGGGTTCACGATATATCGCGCGAGATGTACCTCTCATACGACGCGAACTAGTGTAGTGGCGATATCGCAAAAGGGTCTCTCATGTACATTTTAATCGCGACTCGCATACTGAAACTGGAGTCGTGAACTAAGACGACCAATTCCGCGGAACTCGCCGTTTAAATCGCGCGTGATTCTCATCACCCAAGTCACGCGTTTCAACAAATGTCAAAATATATCGGCAAGATGGCGGAACAACAATTCGATATTCAATTAGTATAAGTCCCTAAAACTCCAACCAAATTACTACTAAAATGTGACATAATATACACTTGAATGTCACGATTGTGGTGGATATTGTATATATACAATTTTATATAAAACGAAAATAAGCCATGTGTTGAATAAATTCCAATATTCTTTTCTCTTTCCTACAGACCCAACACTGGTTCAGTACCGGGTACTGGCAACAGTTCTCCCTTAAACCATAACGCACCTCAAGTGCCAGTCGGCATGGCCAGTCAAACCGGACGCGGTGCCAGCGTGGTAAGTAACAATACCAATATCATTTAGCTCCAGATACTGTCCCAGTTGAGAGACTCCA
The DNA here is from genome assembly GCA_963691645.1 of Pelosia muscerda. Classification (NCBI taxonomy): domain Eukaryota; kingdom Metazoa; phylum Arthropoda; class Insecta; order Lepidoptera; family Erebidae; genus Pelosia; species Pelosia muscerda. The sequence continues at coordinate 10,104,576 of OY829114.1, read as the reverse complement.
AATTTGGTCAGCGAATTTTTTTTTTATTACATTATACCTATAAGAGATTGCAATAAATTTGTGTGTATAGCTTCTGTTGAACTACATTTTACAGATCTATATATACTTAGGTAAGTAAGTATGGTAGGATGGAGACAATTCTCGTAATGAAGATATGTTTATAATTCAATCTCGATCTAATCTCAATCTTCGCAATGTTGACTGTGAATGGTCTTCACAATGTTGGTTTTGTCAACTCTAACAAGTGTCCCTATTTATACAATGCAGTCATATTAAATGAATCCCTTCGCCTACACACATATTATCTGAGTAATGTTGTATTCGTAGATTTATAGTTCTAAAACACTAATACAAGCTTGTGGAATTAAATCATTAACGCATCCAGTGAATTTTCTGACCTACCTACTGTACAATTAATATAGTATACTTACTAATATATTGTACTAACATACATATTATATGAGATATTGTATATACCTTAATGACATGTAAGACTTAACAAACTTAAATTGACATATAAAGACGTGAGTGGAAGAAGAGGCTATCTAACATTTGGTGATTTTTGAGTTTTTACATTATATTAAGTTCATAAGTGTTTCCAAACTATATATGTATATAGTTTGGATAGGTTGGATACACCAATGGGTATATCCAAAATATATACATATATAGTTTGGAAACACCTATATATGTAGCCAAACTATATATGTATATGGTATGTATGTATGTACATACATACCCACATTTCACCAACCATTGTATTCGGTGTCACTCAATAGGGGGTGAGCCTATTACCATATTCTGGTCATGTTGATTCGAGCCCTGCATCTGTTGATGTTAAACAGGCCTATCCCTTAGTCGCCTTGTACGACACTGCATGGGAAGAAATGGGGTACTTAGCTTAAATTCTACTCTGATGGGAACCACTACGTACACTTAGTAACATACACGGGAATCTATAATACTATCTACAAAATGTAGATAATGCTTTTATCCACTCACGTCTTTATATTTTTATATAAATATAACTTGTGTATTAAATATATTTCAACAAAAAGTATGATACCTAAAATTACTTCTTTAAATTGAGTCTGTCTTTTGTTTCTCTTATTCATCCGTCAATCGTACAAAATATAACCTACCTAATAATGGGTTGCGTAAAACAAACTGTAACCAAATAATTAGTGATCTTACCAGCCAATCGCATAAGTTGTTAGAGTCCTCATCAGTGCAGTTTTTTAACAACTAACAAGGTCAAAAATCATCCACAGCTGGAGCGGCAATCGGGTTCGGCTCCAACTGGATTTGAAGCATATATTGTGAATGTAGGTCCACGAAATAATCCTGCGCTATCGTATATACTGAATAAATAAATGTATGTTTTATTATCATGGCGCTAAAGCTTTTTGTCAGCGCAGTTATACTCCTTAATTAGTGACGTCACCCGACTGTAATATAGCCAACATAGTGGTTTCAAAAGTCTTATTCTATACAATACAAGCATCAATCTTTACATTTATATGGCAGACAAAGGCATGGTCTTGCAGTCTATCTAGGGGTTTTTGTCGGATGTTTATAAATAATTATTGTTTCTTTATTATCTACTTCTGTGTTCTTCTATATATTATTATAATATTTATTTCATAGCCATAAATGTTTAAAATACAATAACTATGTTTATGTAACTTATATGTGTAATGAGTTATTTTAATACATAAAGTGAATCGCTGCTTATTACGATCTTAAAGTAAGCGTATTCGACACATACATTATTTATAGTTTACCTAATTCATACAAATACAATAAATATGTAAGTACAAACATTTTTATAGACATACTTACAGCATAACCTTGAGGAGGTAACATCACTCCGATATGTTAATTACCCGCTACTCTCACCACCATAAAATGGTTTTTTTTTAAAAATGCATTTATTTATTCAGACTTGTTCGTCGCATAATGGTATTTTAACGTGGTTTGGTTGTGTTCGTACAAAAATGTCTCTGTACTAGTCCGTGTCGCCTTGGGCTTGGCTCTCGCTTTCCTTCAGAATCTCTATCAGACTGAAACGTCTCTATAACTTAGAGACGGAGAGATATTGTTATAGTATGCTGCGGGTTATTTATGCCTAATGTCCTCCATGTATAATTAGGATTTTGTAACAGCTATACCGGGCAGTGTTCTACGAAGGTGGGCTTCAGAAATTATAATAAATATTACGGAATTAGTTTCAGCTTTTAATTTAAAAAAAGAACTAATATATTGTCGTGTTGCTATAAGTTAAAATATTAGTATGTGAGTCGGTATAACAGAGTGTTGGTCGCAGGTGAAGGGCCTACAGTTCCCGGGTTGCCACGACCCGAAATACTGTCGGCTGGTGCTGCACCGTTCGAAGCTTCTCATGAAACCGGTCAGTGATCCCCTTAGACCGACCGACATTCCGCACTCCTTGCGTTTTCTTTAAAACTCAATGTTTCATTTATTTTTTTCAGTTAATTTTATTCTTCTCTCGTCATGATTTTTAATTTTCGTGCTAAGAAAGTTAATTTCGTTGAACCATTTAATGTTTTTATTTCTCCATGGTATGTTTTTTATTATTTTTTTATTTAATCACTGGCTCCTCACGTCTATGGATTTTTTCGGTTAGGTCACGTTTTAGTTTCATAGTACTCGTAGATCTCCGTCGATTCGCACGTAATGTATTATGTCCTGACCGATGTTATTCCGTTTTGTTACCATTTTGTGATCTTATTGCTATTTGTATGTTGCCTTGTATTTTGCACTTTTATTTTTCTAATTGTGTCAAGCATGATCTGTTTCATTGTTATGTACTAACTTGTCGCTAACCTGTGTATGTAAATATTTTAGGCGGTGTAGTCTATACTATGCTTTCGAAATATTTTATTCTAATGATAAATTTCGCTGTAGGTGCTGAAACATAAAATCGACAATATTAAGAGAATGGCGGCTCATCCATCGCAACCATTGTGTAAGTTTATATATACTACTCCAAGTTTTTGATATACAGTTTTTCTTCAGTTTTAAGTCTTCGTATTTCGTGTGTAGATAAATAATAATAATAAATAAATATAAGACAGAGAACTTAATGCATCATATTTTATTTTTTAGATTTGACGGGTGGCGCGGATGGGTCAGTCCAACTCTGGGAATGGGGTCACCCATCATGTGTTTGGTCCCCACGTGCGCCTGGAGCTTTCGCCAAAGTCACGCGCGTCCGGTTCTCAGACTATGGAAACAAATTCGCCGCGTCAGATGCGGATGGAAACTTAGCGATGTGGCAATTGCATCCAGCACCGAACCAGCCCGGGCATACTCAGGCATCTCCTAGGCCGTTTTTTGTGAGTTTGTATGCCTGTTTACTGCATTACATTATAGGGATATTTCGTCACAACAAATACTTGTTTGTTATCTTACTTTATTATAATATTATTATTCGATGTACATCGGAAAAAGTGACGGCTAAGGCGGGTCTTGAACCCGCGACCAGTCCCTTACAGGGGCTTGACCAATGAGCTACTGCCATGAGCTTTCACTTTTTCCAATTGAATTTGAATAGTCAGCATAATAAATTTATTTAAAATTTCATTAAGTACTATCGTTGTACAGATTTTTGTTAACCCTGTAGAGGAGAGGGTGGAAAGGTTGAAGGTTGAAGGTTTAGAGTTTCTACCCTATTAGTACAGGAAACAAAGCAGGGTTTTACACCATCACATAGCATTGTCAACTTAGGCCGTCGGACTTCCCACTAACAATATAAAACGTTTCCAGTAAGCTCTAGCTACCCTACTCACCGCCGGAAACATAACACAGGTTATTATATCGTTAAAGACGTGCCCTCCTCTTCTACTGATATGCTTTAAAAAAGGATTTGTTTCTCGTACTTTATTGTGGGTAGATTGAAATATACCTGTAATAATGATCTAAGGTTCTTTAGGAAATACATGTATGATATGAAAATAAATAAAAAATAAATGATAGCATTGTAATGAAATTTTTAAAGCAATTAGTATGCTGTTTCATATCAAATCCATCATCCAATTCCACCATCGCCTCAAGTTGTTTGTATAAGAGAATTTAGAATGCAACAGACATGGCTTTCCCTGACTCAGCAGTTAGAACATTCCCCTGTAACGGAAAGATCGCAGGTTCGAGTCTATTCAAAGCATTCCCTTGTTCCGATCTAAATTTTAATAATATACTAATGCGACATGTAACTTTTGTTTACAGACTCATCAGTGTCATAGTAAAGGGATCAGCGATTTCGTATTCCTCGGTTCTTGCAGTTTAGTTGCCACAGGTAAACACTGATTCGTTTCCCAATAGTTTGTTATGATGATTGCGTTTTTAATTTGACATTTTGCTTTTCTAGCCGGTCATAGCTCAGAGAGTAAAAACGTTGCTATATGGGACACACTGATGCCAATCAAGAAAGCCTTAGTGGTTTGTGAGTATTATCGATGATATCATATTTAATTCTATGTTAGAATTAACTTTAGAATTATGCGCATACAAGGGACCATCTTTTAAACATATGGCTAGTATAACCTGATCGAAACGTCAAGCAATTTCCTCATGATCGCGTTCATACCCAGGTTTCGCTAACCATATTGAATAGTGAATATCTTTTATACAGTTTCTAAGAGATACTGATTGAGTTAGTAATTTGCATTTCAATAAACAATCAGTTCGTGATGTATTTCTTCCATTTCCTCACATCTTCGCTGGAGAAGAGCCTACTTCACTGTTTATTCCATTGAGGGATAAATGTGACTCATGGCACAACTTTGAATATACGTTTCATTGCAGACTGTGTATGAGATATACAGATGAAATCAATAAATGAAATCCTGAAGTCAAGTTAGGTCATCATCATCATCATTTCCGTCATAGGACGTCTACTGCTAAACATAGGCCTCCCTCATCGACTGTCAATCCAATAGGTTAGAGGTGGTCTGCATCTAACAGATACCCGCGACTCTGACTATGTCGTCCGTTCGTCTCGCGGGAGTTCATCCTACACCTCGTCTATCAGTACGATCTCCATTCGAGAACCTTTCGACTCCAACGGTCATCTGTTCCTGATATGTACACCACCCACTGCCACTCAAGCTTGGTAACTCAGTTTTATCGTGTCAAAAATCCCCACGGTTACCCCCCCACCGGAGCCGATTGGGTTGGTTATGTCGGACTCGAACCCACTAAAACGCACGCCGTCTTTGGGCCTTCAGTTGCCGGAGGTGAGGTAGTAGCCAACATAGCCCTCGCACCCCGGCAGACCCGGGGCTTTCTCTTCGAGATGACCTAGGGATCCATCTTAGACTCGACTTCATCAATGGCACCACACTCTTACAGTATCAACGAGACCACACTCTTATAGCCTCCAAGCCAAGTCCAGATCCCAGCATCGAACCCTATGCGGGTCCACGCCTCGGTGTATTTACCGTTAGCTCTTGCATATTACTAATACTGGTACGGGATGGGACGCAGCGTGGACGTGTCACGAGGGCGGCGCGGCGTGCGTGGCGTGGGCGGGGTCGAGCGGCGCGCTAGTGTCGTGCGGGCGGCGCGGCGACGTGCTCGTGTGGGACCTGCGCGCGCGCGCCGTGCGCCACCGCCTGCACGCGCACCACGCGCCCATCAAGTGCGTGGCGCTGTCGCCTCGCGAGGACTACTACGCTATCGGCGCCGCCGACGGCGATATCAAGGTACGTGCACCTATAGCCTGACAAATTCGTTGGTGACACACCCATGGTCCGCGCGGGTGGTGGGGACGTAATTATCGATGACATAGACGTCAACAGAGGCGACGCGCAACTGAATGACGGCTCTGAGAGCCAGCCTCCACCCCACGCTCGTCTCTTACTCCCCCCGCTGTCTTTCGTCCCCCGCGCCCGCAGACCATGGGAGTGTCACGAACGAGCTTGCCAGACTATAGTAATAACATTTCCTTCTTCCTACAGTCCCGGGTCCTTTAAGCGGGGCGTGAAAAAGCACCTGATGAGGCCGTCAAGCTGAGCGCCACCATTGTAGCACTAAACGTGTTTGCAGTGGCGACCCTCTTTCATGAGACTTTGCCTTCAGCTTAACATCAGGCGAGGTGAAGTCAAATTGACGTGCCATAAAAAAAACCAATCGGCACGGATCTTTGACCTAATTCGCGATGGAGATGAGGGCGGGTGTGCGGATTGTTTTGATATAATCTATGGTAGATTTGAGTTCGTCCAACTTCGTTACACCCCGTGCTATCCAGCCATAAAACGAGTACTGCCGGATTTTTAGAATATTTTAGGACTTATGTATAGAGTTCCAGATAGCTGCGTGGCATGGATCTTCTTCGTCTCCACGCCGAATCATAGGTGGTCGGTTAGTATATTTGGTTCTAACTGACCCACCAGATGCACAAGGTCACAACTCAGGTGGTCGGTTGGGACCGGGGGGCGTGTCGTGTTCCACGTCTTTCTCAACCAAAGGGAACAAGTCCCCCGTTGACCCCCAAGAACATGTATTAAAAGACAAATATATTATTTCACAGGTGTTTTCTTTGACGACGCATCAGCTGCAATATACGTTCGCTGGTGAGCACGCTAGGAGTTCCTTCTTCAAGCATATCGGCCAGGGTGTGACTCAAATACATATTGGTAAGTTTAACTCTTTACCATTAGCGTTTCCCAAACTTAGTAATGCTCTTTCTATGCAGTCTTCAATCAATAACTCTATTTCATCGGTACATTGTATTCATAACGTTTTTTACCAGACAATGCGGGCCGGTTGTTCTCGTGCGGCGCGGATGGTACTATGAAAGTGCGCAAGTTGCCCGAACGGGACTCTCCTCTGCCTCACCAATCACATTATTAACTCTCGTCGACTCTCACTACATGCGGTAAGGATATTTGGTTCACTTCTTTAAAACTTAACTCAAACGATCGCTTGTGGGTGTTTATGGACCTACACCAATGTCTTTCGGGCATAAGCTGACCTCACATGTAAGCCGGTATACCTGCTGTACAATTCTCTAAGCATACAGCGTCGAGCACAGCGATGCTACAGCCTTTATAGAGAATGTTAGTGGTCGGACTGGGTGACGTCACCACAGATCGACCAATGGCAATCTATCATTGTTATCGTAGCGCTGCACGCTGTGCTCGATGCTATAAATATGCTTAGAATATAGCACAGGCTGTTCATTAACTAACAATGTTCAGGCATGGGCTTATTTATCGGTATTGAGAGAGAAACGCTTCCATAAAAACCAAGCAAACATAGATTTGACTGGAACTGCCGCAAACATTGCGTTACCGCCGTACCTAATGAACTAGCTGAACACTGAACTAAAGCGACTTACTGAATATCAATTAAGTCACTAAAGTCTAACACTAAATTGGAGCCTTTTCATAGCATAAGAAACGTCTGACGTGCAAATTTTGTCAACTGTTTTCTAATGAACAACATGACTTTATTGTAGGTAGGCGAGATGCAGTCTTCAGAGCATAATCGTCCGGCACGTCGCGTCTAGCCTTACGCCCCTTGTGATGTACCTATTTATTGTTGTTGCTATTCAAATGTTACGAGTATGATGATAATTATACGCCGATAGACTAGTCACTGAGTAGGCGATGTTGTATCTTATAATGTATTTAAACTGTTAATGAATCTTTAGTTATTTTAGTGTGAAATAATCGCTATATTTAACTTAATAAAACGTGTCCTAGATAAATATACAATTTATTTATTTTGCACTCGCTGTCAGTCTCACCGGCTCGCGGCAGTGGCTGGCCTAAGTCGACGCTAGGAAATACGTTAGTGTAACTATTGTATGATGTGGTGTATTTAGTATGTGTAAAGTGCAATAACTAACTCGATGGTAACTTATGAATCCGACTATTGATACGTCGAAGCCTTCACTAGATAACAGTTTAGCTATTTTAAACGATTTAGCTTGTGATACGAGTGCATATAACTTGTTGACGCATAATAAATAGTATTTATTAACTGCAAAGTATATATCAATATGTAAATCGTCGTTGGCGTACCTTGAAATGTTTAATAACTATTTAATCGAGTGGGCCGTCAAGACAAGATCATCTCGACGGCACCGTATTGGCATATTACATTGCTATACTTAATCCCCTAATATAGCACCTCATATTATTAGTGATAAGTATTATATTATCTATGTATTCTATGTGATGTATTCGAGATTATAAATTATAATTGTTCAATTGTTATTTTTAAAGCAATATTATGTTCCGTAAAAGCATTTCTACAAAATGAAGCAATAAAATTATAATTATTATATTTCGTATACTTTCCTATGCTTTTTAACAGTATTATACGCTTGCGGTGAAGGAAAATAACGAAATTATTTTTTAATATTATTTTTGGCGTTTACATATCATTTGTATTTTTAAACTGTGCTCTTGTGATACATACAGTGATAATATAACAAAAAATACCATAGCATTTTCAATAAATTAACAAACTGTTTTGATTGTAATTTATTTATGTATAATATTGAACTAATAAACACATAGCAACCATAATAGCCACGTTTTTATGTATGTTACTAACTTTAATAAAATTTAGCAATAACTAAATCACTTATTATCATAATATCGATGTTAGTCTTAAAATTAAACCGTTGACTATTAAAAACTTTCTTTGAAATGAAACCCTATTCTGAGTGAGTAAAAAGACATTTAGTTTCGTTGTTTTTCTTTGGTTAACTATTTGTAATATTTATTAGGTTAATAATGTGAACACCAAAGTTAATTCTATCGAACATAATTGTATAGCTGCGACATTCACATCCAATAGTAAGAATTTAGGTTTTAAAAATAAAATTCGCACAATGTCTTCATGGGATGCTAATTAAATCTTAGTTAACTGTATTAATGTTACTGGCACTAGTAAATTGTTTAGAACACGTTGAAAGTTTATTAATGTCGCAAAGAAATCACACACCCCATTCATATACTATACATATTTAATTTAAATTTGAATTGACACACGCATCACAATCACACAGAGCATCCCGTCTGAGAAAATCAAAGCTAAGCATGATGTCAAATAGTTAAAAAACATACAAAAAATAGTGTTATACTTCCACAAAATGATATGCTTCTGACCATAAGTGAAGAGAATATTGCAAATATTGGAACAACACGACATCTATTAGATTGGATGGATTTAAAATGACCCGTACTCAAAATAACGACTAAAACGATCGATTTCATGAAACTTTTTTTGGATATATTACTTCAACTGAAATTCTTTGCAATCGACTGTCAACCTCATTTTTCTTACCGAAAATATATTGACATATAATTCTGTGGTGCGTATGTACGTTTACAGCGCGGGGGCCTTGACTCCCAAAGTTATTCTCTTCCCTTCCCTTCTCTCACACCTTTGATCCTTAAAGATCTTAATGCGTGATTTCAGTGCCAGTTCGACCCTGAGATATGGGCGTGAGGGTCACTATAAATATACGTACACATGTCAGAATCGAAGAGACTTAGGACTCGAAAGACCAGATAGAATCTGGTGAGGTATTGACTTCCCGCCAGAATCCTTATCTACCCTTTTCTTTTTTTCTGGACTTTCTCGAACCTTGAGTATAGTTGATGCGTCCTGACGTGACGCATTCAATATGGTTCATACTTTTGCTACTATTTGTAGACACACCTATCTCGATATAAGACCATATTCATAGCACTTTTGAAGACGCCACTCACCTGTAAACGTAGGTACTTAACTATGGATTTTAACATTGTCTTAAAAGTACTCCCACAGATCACTACATTATCTCTGGCATATGGATATAAACTGAGTTGTAAGTCACATGCACCTGTTAAGATAATAGTTAAATGAACAATGTTCAATGCTTATTTTGTTTAATTTATGAAGGAACATTTAATTAAATAAAGTTTAACTCGTATACTATTTCGTTTTATTTCAGAAATCGTGCCAAACCATACAGAAATCTTAAACAGTAATAAATAAATAACTTAAAATTACTATTTCTAAGAGCCATTTCTTAAAAACAGACAACAATGTTATCTTTTTCTGCATTATTCCTAAGTAAACCACGAAATTATAATAAAACATTCACAAAATGAAGTACATAATATAGGTAGATGTAGCATTTGCATAACTATATTGCCAACAGGCATAACTTATTACAGTAAAGCATACCTATAGCAAAATACTAAACAAAAACTATGAGCGATTGTCAACAATTAATAAGTTAGTTCTTTCTGGTTTGGCGATGCCTGAAAATAGTGCTTCTAATATGAATGGACAGTAAATAAGTTGTTTATATGAAGACTGTCCGATTTTTTTTTGCAGATTCTCGTACGTTTCAACAGAAACTGAAATGTCAACACAATATACGCTTAGCGTGCAAGTACCCACACCTTGAAGTCTGAACCAATTCAGGTGATCCTTTTCTAATAATGACACATGAGTTTTTAGAAATGTATCTAATACGTACAAAGGTCTTTACGAACACGCTTAGCGCAGTTGAAACGAAGTCTTTGACTAAAACACCTTCTAAAAGCAAAAAAAGCACATAGATATAAAGGCGATCAGAGAATCTAGAAGTTCTCGCCCTTAGGATATAGCACTGTGTCTAGTTATACGTTTGTGACTCGCTAACATTACTTTAAAAGTTTCTTGTCTACATCGCTTGCTTTAATGCCCAAGTAATTAGTTATAAATTTCAAAGCATCATTTTGATCCAAAGTTTTTTTTCCTACTGGATTCTCTAAGAACCATGTTACTGATTTAGTACCATTTGCAATATTAACAAACTTACAATATGGTGTTATTTCACTTTGACAATCTTTCGGTTTTGTTACTGAAACTATGATTGTTTTAGTATTTAAAGTGCTGGTATCTTTTACTTCTGCGCCATTGCACCATAAAGTAAACTTGATACCGTACAAACCAAAGAGAACGGTCACCTCATGGTAAAGTTGGCTCAAACTAATGAATTTATTAGTTTTATCCCTAAGTATCACGCTACCTTGACTACTCGACACGCCAAATCGAGGTATTATGTCTTGTAGAACAACATTAGCCCATGGGTTCGCAGGCACCTCCACCTCTTTCCTCCAAGTGATTACCAATTTTAATGAAGATCCTTTCAGTTCTTGAGTTTCCTCTATTATTACTGGTAAGGATGGTGTCAGCTCTTCCATGGATTTTAGTGGCGCTTTAACCGTAGTTTCAATAAATTCACGATGGGATTTTATTATACGCATTATATCGCTCGACTTATTCACCGAAAAGTATACGTTTACTTCGTCAGTTGGTACTAAATGAGCCTTCTTCCTCAACTTCTGAACTCGGTTAATGATTTCTCTAGAGAACCCTTCATCAAGCATATCTTGATCAGGTGTAACATTAAGCAGAATCAAGACATCATTATCACTATGCGCTTCGTACTGATCATTGCCTTCAGCTTGGAATATGATCCGTACTTCAGACACGTCAATGCGTTGGCCAACTAGTTCTACAAATCCATCAGCTATGAGCTTTTCACATTGTTCGTTGGTTAAACTCTTCAATCCTTGTGTGACGGCCTTAAAATCGCCTTTAAGTCGAGCTCCAAGTATTTTATGATCTGGCTCTGCTCGTAACGTGATGCCATACTTCTCTTTGTCACTTGTTAAGTGTAATTTTTTAATATTCATTTCTTCCAAAACATATTTTTCCAAAGATTTTACATCATCCAAGTAGATTGGGTCCTGATGTATGACTGTCATTTCTGGTAAGGGATATTTTATAGGTATGGTTTTCCTATCCCTCAACACCCGACCCAACTCTATTACAGTTTGCATCCTTTGAACAGCTCTTTCTATATCAGTGTCTACTAGTTCCAATTTGGGTTCCGCTATCATGTTGAAATGCACACTCTCCAATGATGAGCCAGGTAATAGCCGTCGCAACGTCTTATACATGAATTCCATGAGGTAGGGAGTAAATGGTGACATCACTCTCACCATGTCAAATAGAACACCAAAGAGCGTATCTAAAGCAACCTGACAATCTTTAACACCATTTTCCCCCTTTAGCCTCTTCCTATTCATTCTTACATACCAATTTGTTAAATGGTCGATAAATTTCGTTAACCTCGGAACAACTGTATACAGTCTATATGCTGCCATTTCCTTTTTAACGAAACTGATTAGAGATTGTGTGAATGAGGCAATCCATTTGTCCATGACGTTTTCTCTTACTGCCTGTTCATTAAATTTATAATCAATCTGCTCTTCTTGGACAATCCGTTCTACATTCTGCATTAAAAATCTGAAGGCGTTATACCAGGGTAGAAATACATCTTTGATAATATCCCTAACACCTTCCTCTTTGAAGCGAAGGTTTTCCGCCTTCACTACAGGAGAATTAACAAGATAGAGCCTCAAAGCGTCAGCACCATATTTCTTCACTATTTCCATTGGATCAGGGTAGTTCTTTTTTCTTTTCGACATTTTCTGACCATCAGCTGCTAAAATTAAACCACTAGCGATCAAGTTTTTGAATGGTGGCCTTTGGAATAACGCAGTTGAAACTACAATAAGAGTGTAAAACCACCCTCTAGTCTGATCGATTCCCTCGGAAATAAAGTGAGCAGGAAAATTATCTTCAAATTCTTTCCGATTTTCGAATGGGTAATGATTTTGAGCATACGGCATAGATCCCGATTCGAACCAGCAATCAAAAACTTCTGAAATCCTTTTTAATGGTGGATGTCCAGGTCGTGACGATGGAATTTCCAAATGGTCAATGCTTTCCCTATGTAAATCCTTGACTTCTGTACCCGTTAAAGCCGCTAACTCAGCAATACTACCAATACATACGACCTCTTGTCGATCCTGAGAGACCCACAAAGGAATTGGTGTACCCCAGTACCTATTACGGCTAATTGCCCAGTCGCGTGCATCTTTTAACCAATTCTTAAATCTTTTTTCCTTGACAAACTCAGGAACCCAATAAGTCTCTTCGCAAGATTTCAATAAGCGATGGCTCATTTGTTCGACTCGCACAAACCAGGATGGAACTGCTTTATAGATAAGTGGAGTATCTGATCGCCAGCAAAACGGATAGCTATGCTTAATTTGTCCAACTTGGATAAGCCGGTTGCGAGCCTTCAAATTAGCAATAATGTTTTTATCAGCATCTTTAACGTGTTGTCCCAAAAAATCTTTAACTGGCATCATGAACCGACCGCTCGGATCGACAGGGCAAATAATTTCTTGATCCCTCGTTATAATGCCGGCGGCAAGGCAAACCCTAAAGTCGTCCTCACCAAAGTATGGTGCTTGATGGACAATACCTGTACCAGAATCATCAGTGACGTAACCATCGACCAACACTTGATAAGCGTTAGGACACTGTCCAACGAAGTAATCAAAAATGGGAGTGTATTTGATTCCTTTCAGTTTATCTCCAGTAAATTTTTCAAGGACATCGAAATCTTGAACATTTTTAAAAATCACTGGAAACCTTGATTCTTGCAGAACATAACAATTACCAGTTGCCTTTTCTTTTACTTTTACGTAAACTAATTTAGAATTCACACACAAAGTTAGGTTACTAGGTAATGTCCATGGAGTGGTGGTCCATGCAAGTAATGAGAAACCTTTTGATGTAGGGAAAGACACTACTACTGCAGGATCTACAACATCTTTGTAGTTCTGTCCAGATTCAAAATTGGACAGAGGTGTAGAACAGGCAGTGGAGAAAGGCATTACTTTGACCCCTTGATACACCAAGCCTTTGTTGTAGAGTTCTTTGAACACCCACCAAATAGATTCCATAAATGATGGATACAGTGTTTTGTAATCATTCTTGAAATCTGTAAAACACGAAAAAAAATCTTATTTAAACAATTTCCATATCATACAGACAAGCAACTACAGAGTATCTTTTTTACTTGAATGTTACAGTATAGTAGTACTATGAATGATAATCTGGAAAATGACTAATATGTACTAATATGTACAGTGAAGAATTACGACTTTCCTATTTACCTCTTCTGTTCTATGAATTGCGATTGACTCATTTGCTATTGACTGGTGCAATATAATACCACAGCTATTTTATAGTGATATTTTTTTTTGTACAGTAATTTTTTTCTTTGATTAATAAACCTTCTAAATTAGCTTTTTTTTTAAATTCATCATTTAATCAACATATAGAGACATTCAACATATTGTTATTTTTATTAGTAATAATATAAAAATCTCAATGTTGGGAGAGGCATATGTCTAGCAGTTGACTGCGACAGGATAATGGATTAATAGAATACAGGTATTTCCCATTTTGAAAACAACTATGCGTATTGGCAATAGACACACATAAATATTTAGAGAATTCACTTAGAGTTACTTAAAAAGTAAATAGTAATTTCATTACTGATTATTGCTAAGTCTTCATGCAAAACAATATCAAAGTAATTTGGTAGCCTCACCAATCCATCGTCCCATTCTTGTGATAATTGTTTCCCATTCATCAGCATACTTCATAACTATTTTACGGCATTCAGAATTGTAATTGGCAATACCCATCTTTTCAACATCTTCAGGCCCTTTGATGCCAAGGGCTTTATCAATTTCAAACTCAACAGGCAATCCATGGCAATCCCAACCAAAACGCCTTTCTACGTGATATCCCTAAAAATTTTAAATAAAATTTTAACATAAATGTCTAAAGAATATGAGTGTAATTGCATGTTATAAGCTATAATATTACAGATACAAAAATAGGTGTAGCAAATATTAAGAATGAATTAAAAGTAAAAAGTAATGTCCCTCTTAAATCGCTTGTACATTGAAATGTCGATACAATGAAAGCCGTGGATAGTACACTTCAATGTACAAGCAATTTAAGAGGCTGACTGTACCATCTAATTTAGTATGGTACGGAATATATTTAGACACTAAGGTTTGTTTAGTTATTTTTAAAACATAATTTAATACCTGTTGGTGAGCATATCGTGTGACAACATCCTTGATAGTTCCTGCCAGGATGTGGCCATAATGTGGTAAACCTGTGGCGAAGGGAGGCCCATCGTAGAATGAATACCTGATAATATAATTATATCATTACATTTTAAAAATATCAATGAAGTAATGAGTTTAGGGTGATTATTTCTGTTATGTTCAACATTTATGTACAGTTATCTATTTATTTTAATAATCTATAGAGTTTATATTCTATGGAGTGTATAATATGAGATAAGCTAAAATATGCTTGTATGGATTTTAGAAATATGATTACTATAAGATTTAAGAAGAAAACTACATTAACCATGACCAGATGATAATAATGTTAAAAGAGATTACTCTAAAAGTTAAATGCTAAACAATCACAACATTATACAGGGTGGAAATTTTCAAGCATCCATGGAGGGAATGTACTCTAAATACAGGTGATAGCAAATTTCACTAAAAATAACTCTCCTCTTTTTTTAAAAGAAACAAAATTACAATCAAATATTTCATTCCATCAAGGGTCAATAACACAGTTCAAATTTCTCCAATAACATGGTAAATTAATTAAAAAAAAAACCCTTAAATACTGAATGCAGCTGTTTCTTTTCAAAAATCAAGGAATGTTCCAGTTGAGTGAAATTCACTGTAGAGTACCTTCAATGGTTAAAAATTTCTACCCTGTAAGTATATCATGAGGACAGTGGTGAATGCTCAATATTATAAAAATGTAAGCTCTTATGCGTTCTCCAACTGTTACTTACAGTCAACCCTAACATATTTTTCTGATCAAGTAATCATAAGAGAAATTGTTGAGAATTGTTGCATACATAATACCCTGGTGATCCTGCCCATAAATCATAAGAGTAGTCATGTATAATTTACATATCCTGTATAACTCTTAACTTTTTTGGTTACAATTCACTATACATACACAAAATTGTACGGGAAATAGAATACTTATGTCTCAAAAACCATTACTCCAATAGCTTAAACAGTTAATATGTGATAAAGTTATACAGTTTTGTAAAATTAGAGCCGACATAATTCAGAACACGCAGTCACCATCTGGTTACATTACATTTCGTCCCACGCCACTATAATATTTCGTTACACAATGTTTTGTAAATGAAAGCGGGCCTTAATATCACACATGTTGCATTGTATTGCATCATAATGAAATACAACACGATATTAATATAAAAATAGGAGACCCAAATAACTAACCTAGGTCTATTTTTTGACTGTTTCAGACATGTTTGGAATGCATCAATCTCTTTCCAAAAATTAAGAATATTTTCCTCTTCCTTCGGGAAATCAATATTTTCAGGTACTCTCTCTAATTTTGCCATGGTTAATTTTGAAATTCCTTTTTGTTTTATTTTTTTACTGCCGTCAGTTTTTTCCACATTGCATCCACACCGCACATCCACATCACACACTACCATAGATAAATAATACTGGATTTGAATAGTGTACAATAAAGTAGTGGATACTTTGGTGGATATGATATTAAAGAGCGATATAGCGCGGATATGGTGGGTGACCAATTCGTTGATCGTAGATAATACTAAAGATTTAGGTGTAAATAAACAACTAAATATTAAAAAGAATAACGATAATCTACCTGAGTTTCTTGCTGGTCTCTTCTCAGGAGATTTAACTACCGAACCAGCGAAAGAATCATTTTCTAATGATTTATTTACTAAGTATCCTAATTTATTATGAATTATAATATTTTTGACAAATGTAGGTACATAATTATTGTAAAACTTTGACATTCATAAGTGCTCTTTATGTGCCTAAATTGAATAAATGAAATTGATTCTTTGATTCTTTGATTCTTTGATTTACACTACTATATAAACGGAACACATCACAGATAGTTCACACGATAGCAAAAACGAACGTAAGAATTGTACAGGAATATTATAGCAATCGGTACTACTTAGTTACACGTACAATACACAAAGTTATAATAATCCCAACCCACCACAAAGTTTATAATCACCGAGTACGCCTGTCTTAAGTGTCTTTTCGACACAGTTGCAAACATCCACCGTTACACTTTCGACATTTCATAATGTTTTACAACTTTTATTGCCAAGCAGGAAGCTGTGCCTGTGACGTATTTTAAATATCTAGCAAAATCTGACATGTTCTCCATTTACTGAACAAAGAACACCGGCCAAATTTCCATAGGCGCTGGACTTGACCGTCATTTTCCGTGTACAGAAACAAACTATAGTTAAATTAGTTTATTTTCATGTAGTAAACACCATCACAAGTGAAAAAATTGTCTAAGAGGCCAAGATACTTTAATTTTATTACTAAAAATATTTTGAGGATAGAATAAGAATAAGACGATATAAAGATAGATTAACTTCAGTTTTTTAGAGATCTCCTAGTTTCTATTTACGTTATAAACAAAACAACGAACGTGGTGAGGTAAAATAATAGACAGTATTATGAGAAAAACATTTTATTCGTACAGGTACAATAAAGAAGTATATTGGTATTACGTAAATATATACTTGCTATTGTTGATGAATTCCACTCGCAGATCATTGAAATTACTCTTGTTCCCAACTCAAAGACATGATGGTGGCGAATATTGCAATTACCACAAAGCAATCGTAGGACTGCTTGTGTCGTCGGCATTGTGATTCCTCACAATATAACGATAAGAAAAAGACAAGTCCAATCACAAGTAAAATCGGTGCCCAAGAAACAAAAGCACAGAATAATCGTAATTGACGGTAGGAGATATCGTCAATCCATATAACAAAGCAAGCCAAAATCGAAAATAAATAAAAAACACACACAATTTGAAGTAAACTGGAATTAGCTGAACAGTGCCTGTCAACTGCTGTCAACATAGCCAAAGTGTCAACAGTATCACCACTCCGTAAATGACGTTCCATTTTACGAATTAGTGTTAAACACTTTATAACTACATAATTATTATTTTATGAAATTAATAATCTGATATAACTAGCTATGATTCATTTGTTGATTGTTTCACATAATTCATAAATCAAATAACTAGTAATAACGAAAAAAACTTACGAGTAGTAATCATAAATAATAAATTGATTTTTCATTCATTTTATCAGTGACTTGAAACGTCACTAGGTGCGTTCTGAAGCTATATCAACTTGATTATTTGCAAATAAATGTAATAAAAGTAACACTATTTTTTAACTATTATATTTTTTCCTGGCTTTTTGATGAGATATTAATTGCTGTTTTTATAACGCGGAAAAATGACGGATTTTCTTGTAAATATGGTATATCAGTACATGCTCAGGTCCATTTTAGCCGATGTTCTTTAAAAAAAATACTTTAACGTTCTACATTATGCACGATTTATACATAACGTGGGTATTTGTCAGGCTCAGGCATGAAACAGTTTGCCATCCATCACCGTTTACAGAACAAAGTAGACGAAATTCGTGTGGATATGCTGCGGTGGATATAATATTGTCATCACTAGTTATGACGTAGATGGACCAAAGAGTATAGTAAGAGGGAACAACTTGACATAAGGGACACACAAAAGAGTATACACTCTCTACGTGCTTAAAGGACTTATATGTCGTTGTTTTGTTATTGATAAAAAAGCTTAACTCACTAACTGACGTTAGTAACCAGTGATGCCAATTTAGCATATTTTATGCTTATTATTATTATAGCAGATTTTAAGTTGCTTAGAACGTTAGCGTTTATCATGTTAACAACCAAAAAAAGACAATGAATGTAAACAATGCATGAACTAGTTTTACAGATCTACTGAGCTATTTCCTTTGTTTAACTATTGTCTTGTCACTTAGTACTTTAGTGCCAACCGACTGGAAATGAGTACCTAATCTTAACGTCAAATGCTGTCTACCATATTACAGGGATGCACCATTACTTTTGTTTCATGACACGTTAATTTTACTTCCCCTCACCTGATGGTAAACGGAAGGCGAAATCTCAGGAAAGAGAAATCTCATCCAAATATCATAAATTTGCAGCATATTTCTCTCCATCCTTCTGGTTTTTAAGAAGTGAAATAGAATCACAAAATACTTTACCGCGTGTTTATTGTTATCCTAAACTGAACTCATTATATAATAAGTCTGTGGATTATTAAATTATTAGTTTATATTATTACCTGTGGAGTACCTATATTATATTATTTATTCCAAATAGCTTAAGGTGGGAACAAATTATCGGACGCGTCCGTAAGCCGCGGCTGATACAAGCTATCTGGGTAGTACAAATAAACGAAACTGTGCAAACTATCGGTCATAAGTAGCGGACGTGACCTTGAGCCGTCCTTGAGCGCACGGACGTCCGAATAGAATCTGGCCGGCTGGATATTTTTGCTTCCGCGGTGGACGGTGTGAACGGGGAGCGTCCGTGTGTTGTCTCTGTCGTGCACATTATTAAGCCGCGTCCGTCAGCCGCGGCTTACGGACGCGTCCGATAATTTGTTCCCACCTTTATTCTATAGGTGCCAAGAAGAGTTACAATAAACATGATTGATAACACACTTGTACTTCTCTACTGTATATATGCTGTATAAATACAGTGGAGAAGTTAATGACGTGAGAGAAGTGGATTGGTTAATGACGGATATCGGCAGTACCGATTCGCCTCGAAAATCCAATGTGAAGGATTTGGTGGCGATTTCTCCTATGAACTTGAAGGCACGTTCACCTTGAAGTTCCTGGGGCTCTCATTTGAATGTTATCAGCGCATTCGACTGATCTGAGTTACGACGCAGACGTAACTGAATCTGAGATATATCTGAGATTATGTAATCACTTGTGTCATTCATATGACAAGAAATGAGGCTAGTCAGCTCACTTATTTTTTTTTTCCCCTTTGGTTATTTTCCTTTTCCAGGTGCATAAATCAATCATCATCTCTAAGCAAAGCTGAGCAACCTCGCCTCGCGACAAGTGTTTTATCAATGATGAGTTACAATATATACCTACAATAGGACTTGTTCATGGAAGTCGTGAAAAAAACAATGAGGTTTACTGTTCACAAAATAACTAATTTAGAAATATGACGTTTTATTTTACTATAAGCTTTTAGGATAATTTTAAGCATTTCTGTGAAGCATTTATCTTATCAGTATATTAGCACATTCTGTATTGGCCTTGTTGGCAACACTGTTAGTGACAATAGTGACGTTTGACGCAAAATTAAGTTGTGTTGTTAAATATCGTACCAAAACAAAATATTTATTTAGTTAAATATTTATTAATTCATTACGAGTCAGATTATATAGCTGACTGATATTTTCGCATTTAAGCTTTACACTTAAGTTATTATTTTATACCTATATTTTAATATTGCAATGGATTGTCATTGGATAAAGTTAAGTCCAAGGTGATGTCGGATATCGAATGCATTAATCCAGAAAAAATGCAGTACAACTATGTATAACAATTGTATTTTCTTTTTTCAGTTTAAATAAAGGTTTGGCCTGCATAAACAAATTAGATGAAGCTAGATTCGAACAGTTTTTACGTCGTATTGTAACGAAATTGAAGCTACAAGATTCAGAAATATTTACAGAAGAAGAAAGAAGTAAGCTCGGAAAAATATTCAACATTGATCAAGAACAGCTCACTTTGAGCATAAAAACGTTGCAATATATATTTGTTAGAATATTAAAATACATCTTTATGCCAGCTAATCTGAAAAATGATCTTAAAATGATAGGACTAAATAATGACAAAGCTGATTCAATAGTTAAACTATGGTCAGCAGAAACAAGAACAACTCTCAATGAAATAGGTGCAATACCAATTGATCTCTCTGATTCGTTAAACTTCTCGTGGAAATTAAATGCAGAATTGAGTTCAGATTTTCGTAAAAAGTATAAAGTGCCAAAAGCATACTTGTCGGTATCTAGACAAACTAATGAAATTGAAATGGAACTCACTCACCCAGATCTGTATTCAATGTTCCTTCAATTTGAATCTATTCAGAATGTATTGGATAACTTGATAACGAAAAGTTGAAAAAATTATGTTTTAAATATTACCTCCTGTTATAATAAATTTGTATTAAATATTAAGTTTGCATCAAAATATATCAAGTTCTATAAAAGTTCATGGTTTTATCTCTGACTTCATTATGATTATTATTTTTAAAGCGACATGATAATAGTTGTTACAGCATATAACATATTCATGCATGAAAACAATCTGATATTTTCTGAAGTTGAATAGACTTTTTCATTGGTAACTAATTGATTGATTTGGAAACTCCTCATTTGCTAATAATATAATGTGCATTAATTTAATAATAGTGGGTTAATAATTTGAATCCAATTTTTTATCCAACTGCTAAAACTGAGTACGAATTTCAAATCATCTGCATATTTCTTTTTTTTTTTGGATAGTTTTACATGAATTTCAATCTATGAGGTCACTTGGTTATCTGGAGTGGTTAAGTCGGATTCCGAAAAACTAAAGTCAGACTCTCTACTACTACTTTCGACTACTTTTACCTTCTTAAGGTACCTACTTAAATATAATAAAATTGAATTAATCATTCTTCATTCATTCGGATAAAGAGACATGGGCACTCGCCCATAACAATTGCATTTTCCCTCTCCTACTTCCTCTTTCCATATTTATCTTGGCTTTTACGGGTACTACATCGTAACTCCGAGAGGTATCCTGCGGCAGATCATCGTCCGTCAACAAGCAGGTACAACACAGTACAACAAGATGGTGGGGTCCATCCTTTGTGAATGGGCCCCATCCCATATGGCCATGAAAACGAACTGAATATGCCAGGCTCCTTTTAGTTCATTATTTCTAGCAAAATTAGGATGAGGGGATAGTTCAACAGACAAGTTAATTTAGTACTACGCTAGCCCTAGTTAGTGGGCACCAAACTTGGTGTGCTAAACTAAACTAAACTAG
This sequence comes from Pelosia muscerda, assembly GCA_963691645.1. Taxonomy (NCBI): domain Eukaryota; kingdom Metazoa; phylum Arthropoda; class Insecta; order Lepidoptera; family Erebidae; genus Pelosia; species Pelosia muscerda. The sequence goes on along the minus strand of OY829114.1, from coordinate 10,082,624 downwards.
CTTACTACTTTAGTTCCGAGTAAGTACTCTACCACTTTTAGTATGGTTACAGTAGGAGTACTTATGCGACACAATAGAATCTACTCGGTCTCTAATTTGTAAGCCTATGAATAGAATAGATGCCACTGTGTTGACAAAAGGCAAATGGTAGAGTAGCTTGTTCGTAGTGCTAGCTACTTTACTCACCCTTAAAAGGTACTCTCAAGCCCTTCTCTACCTACTATACAATGTCAACATACGGTATAGTTGGAGTGTCAACCATGGTATAGTTGGTTCTCTACCATACTACTTGCCATAGTATGAGTATATTAATCTATGACTTGCCGTTTACTACTTCAGGTCAGTGCGTTTACTCTACCCGTGTACAGTACACTTTAGTGAATCAGAGTCATAAAAATATTGGGGACCCATATTACACTCAGAAACTACAGCACTGAGAGACTGTTGATAACAAACATTATTATTTTACAATATTCTGATCAATTTCAATAAATAAAATAGAAAGATCAAAATAAAAAGTGAGTCTTCAATTTGTAGTTGCAATTTTTATGCTTTTATGGCATTTATGACAAGATTGATTTGTAATATTTTTATACTGGCAAGTACAGTCCATCTATACGTCAGAGGTTTTGGCAGCCCGCGGGTGAACTATTTTCTTCATTGTTGACCTTTCCTAAATCTTAGGTGTAATTATTTCATCATTAGACGTACTCTGGCTGCACCCTTATTATATAGTATACATATTTAGTCAAAGTTTCGACGATGGATTCCGAAGATGACACAAAGGATGATGTGGATTCGGGGAACGAGTCTAGCGGAGACGATGTCGACTTTGCAATGGACGTTGAGACACATAATACACGAGAACGACAAACAGAGCTTGACGATTATCGATACGAGGTGTTATCTACGGAAGAAATTGTTCAGCATATGGTTGACTGCATCAAAGAAGTGAATACTGTTGTCGAGGTCAGTATGTTAGTGGTAAACAATGGACTAATCGAATGAGGTTACTCGTACACTGGTGTACTTTAGTACAGTCTTTTGTGTCACATTCCAATTTGTTTTGTGCCAGATAATAATGAAATGTTCTCATTTTATCCCCTTGCCACAGGTACCAATATAATTGTTTTAAACTTACTGTTAGGTTGATATATTTGTGCTCTATAAACCTAGATAATTGGAAAACAAAGATATATACATTATCATGATCTGTACAAAGAAATTCTAGTATGACTTGATTTCATAATTCATAATATTATGTATGAACATTAGTTCTATTCATGATTACTATAAATAGAGTAGGTATGTTTGATAATATTGTTAAAAAAGTACCTATCTAGGTCTTACTGGAATCAGTGACTCATATCAATGATGGCTGGCTGGGATAAAGCATATTCAACTTTTGTACAATTTATATCTTTCATCATCAACAGTGGCATATTAGTTACTGATAGCAAACAATATAATATTACAAAAATGACTATTACCATCTCTCATAATTTTATAATCTATCTATTTCAAAACAATACATAAGTTTGAGATAATTTTGTTTGTTCACAATGAAATCAATCAAAATATTTTTTGTATTGGTAAACAATTTCAGGTTTATAATTGTTACTTCTCATTTTTATAAAAAAGATCTCAAAGACCTTCTGTTATATGAGAATTCCACTATTAGCATTTTAGTTTTTTCTAATATTTACTTAGCTTACTTAGATTACTTACTTATATTTACTTATATTTTCTTTTTTATTTTGATATCCTGTTCTAGATCCCAGCTACAACAACCCGCATACTGCTAAACCATTTTAAATGGGATAAGGAGAAGCTTATGGAAAGATTCTATGATGGTGACCAAGACCAGTTGTTCTCTGAAGCTAGAGTCATTAATCCTTTCAGAAAACCAGTCATACAGAGGCCAAAGGTACCAGTAAGTTACATTTTATTGACTATTTTTTATTGTAAGGTTTCTAATTTGCCTGATATTTAACAACTTGTTATTAAATATGTGTGATTATTACCAGTTCAGCAAATAGTATGTAACAGCTTAAATCGAGTCTCAGATCTTAAGAAAAAACTCTTTTTATTAGATTTTATTTTAGAACATTTTTTCCTAAAATATAATGCAAAGTTTATTGGAAAAATATGTAATATTGGGAAAGAATTCAATTTAGATTCAAAGTCAACATTCTATTTTATATATATGCACTATGGAAATGTATATGAATGTATGAATATATACTAATATAACTTGAGTTTAATGCATTTTTTCATATTTACCAAGAATCATACTAATCATTTTACTTCATTTCACTTTATTATATACACAAAACATCACTATATTTTTTCTGCAACTAATATGGGACCTTGTTTTTAATTCCTAGGTGAAGTGATTCAAGGAAATAGTTCTCTGTATTTTTTTTGTTTTCAGTAATTCATTTTGGAGGTCAATTTATATTTACAGTTGAAATATATATACAATACAATATCCCTTCTGTGTACATACATAGAAACTTTTTTGTGAGTACATACATATTATACAAACAATCAGACAAATGCAGATGTTCATATTCATGCATACAAATATTTACACTGAGTGGAAATCGAACCTGCACCTCCTGCATAACAGTCACATTCTCTGTCAGCACACCATTATTGGGCTAATTTTCTTTTCATATGTTCCTTAAGGTCCAAGAAAGGTTTTCTGAAAAAAAAAGAGCTGGCATTGGTTTCTCTGTTATAAACCACTTCTCTGTTATAAATCTTGACTATTTTGAATAGTTATATTAATTTAGAATTTATGTATGTACCATAAGTTATTGCAACTGAATATAATGTTGCTTCACAGTTGCTTCTTTTTATAGTGATAAATTTTTGCAGAATAAACTGCTTTTATTTTCGGCCACAAAGATGTATATTTATTTTGAATGGTCAAAACATGACTTAAATAATGAATAATATGTTATCAATATTATATAACAATTCTATACTTACCGCTACTACCGCTGATATTAATGGAACTGACAAAACATCAGCAAAAGGGATGCGGATTATTAATTAATCCTCATCCCATTTGCTCCCATTCCAATTCACATCACAACATGGTTATGCCTCGAGAAGAGATGACAACATTATTTTTATGCTATTCTATACTATTGCATTTTTATACCACTTAGACTTTGTAGACGTGGGCTTTCCTGCAAAAATTAATAATCTCTCGAAACCTTGACTCTGATGGATTTCTTATATTGTTACAGTTGCCCAGACGGATATCAACATCAGGAACAGAAGAGTGTGAAATATGTTTTTCAATTCTACCAACTTCTGTAAGTCATTTTTTGTTATTGTAACCCCACAAAATTCCTAAATCTTATCTCGGTCTCAAGATAGTCATAGACTACTTACCATTGCTTTGAGTTGCGGGAACTAAGGAATTAGTGTTTCACGCAGTAGTAGACGCGGGCAATATATGTTCATTGATGGGGAATGATTAAATTCTTGGAAAGTTTGAATATTGAAATTGATCCAGGACATGTTACTTGCGGGCCTGGGGGTGACGGGTGGAGCCGCCGGTCACCCTAGCAGAAGCAGGCCACGGCGATGGCGCAAAATGCCACCCCATACCCAGAGGTTAGATGGGGACACCATGGTCTCCACATTGGGGGAAGAGGGTCATCTCAACAGAGATGTCCCCGGGTCTGCCGGGGTGCGAGAGATATGTCATGTATAATCACACCTCTGGCAATCAAGGACCCATGAACAGCGTGCGTTTTGGTCGGTTCGAGTCCGACATAATCACCTCCATCGGTCTTGGTGGAGGTGGTATCCGTGGGGATTTTGCGCACGATAAAAAAAACGACATGTTACTTCAAACTTAAACATACCATTGCCTGAATACAGATTTTTATCAATAACGGACGTAAACGATAAACTGAAAATATTTTTTGCGTAGCACAGTTCACCGAATTCTTGTCGTATCACCGTACCAATACGGTACTCAAGGTCGTTTACTCTTGAAATCAAAGAATCAATTTCGTTTGTTCATTTTAGCCACATAAAGAGCACTGTGTTTTCGGTGGTGAGTAGGGTAGCCAGAGCTCACTAGAAAGGTTTTGTGTTGTCCGTGGCAAAACCAAAGGCTTATCCTACATCTTTTGCGCTGACGACAAAGAATGTCTCTGTTCTTACAGGGGTTGCGGCACGAGTGTTATTCCTCTGTTGTTACACTCGCCCATAGGCCACGGTAACCACTTACCATCAGGTGGGCCGCGTGCTTGTCTGCGACCTAAGTTGTATAAAAAAAAGACCATGTTCTTCCATGTTGTAACGTGTTACAAAACACAATTACATAGGTGGCCGAAAGGGAAATATTATTGTTTTACAATTCTATTTGTCAAAAATATTATAATAAATAATATTTTTGGTGATTTGAAATACTAATCTTATTTTTTGTGAACTTGTAGAACCAGCGACAATAGTAGCTTAACATAAGACTAATTAAAATATCGCCTTGACCCACTTTATGAATTCTATTGCGATCGATTTAGGTACCTATTATTTCAATGTGTGACATAATTTTCAAAACCTTTAATTAAATAATAAACAAAACACGAAATATATTAATTATCTTTTGAATGTTACAAACAAAAACTTCAATTACAACACAATACCAAGCCTAGGTTAGGCTCGAAGTAAGCTCAGTTTGTATTATGGGTTCTAGAGTGCGGATAAACCCATGCCCTTAGTTTTTTGTAAATACGTACAATACATACACTTTAAATATACAATACACGTTCATGTTTACAAATATTGTCATTGAGCGGGCATCGAACCCAAAGTTCAAGCTATGTATTCGAACCCTTGACCGCTACGATACGACTTAGATGTATTGTGTAGACTAGTGTGAATGTACCATAAATGTATTCTAAATAATGAGATGAAATATTTTAAATGAGGAAGGAAATAATTTAAATATTATTAATGGGAAGTTCGTAACAAAATGTTCATCTGACCTGCCGTGCCCCTTGTGTAGATTGTAGTAGACAAGTTTATCATTGAAAATTATAAAAATTATCACAGGTTCATTAGTTTGTGTCATAATATCTTGCGTATTATATCCACTAGGGATGTACGCCTTATAGAAAAACACGGCTAATAATAACCTTGTGTTGTGTTTTCGGTGGTGAGTAGGGTAGCCAGAGCTCACTAAAGAGGTTTTGTGTTGTCAGTAGGACGGCAGCACGAGTGTGATGCCTTTGGTGTAGCAAACGTCTATAGGCCACGGTAACCACTTGCCATCAGGTGGGCCGTGTACTTGTTTGCCATTAGGTGGCAGACAAGCAAAAAATATAAATATGAAAGGTTGTAAAGATGTTTGGAACTTGACTATTTTTGTACCGATAATAAGTTCTCATGGGTGACGGGATGAGAATTTCAGCGAGCGGAGACACGGGTAATAATTAATATAGGTACTATACTGTGTTCTCGGTCGCATCCAAGACTTGAACCGGAAATCCCGAAGTCCCCATATCCCTTTTGTTTTGGGTTATAATGTCTTTTATGGGAGCGACTGCTGTTCAACCTTCCAACCAGGAGAAGAACACCTGCACTTTTTTTTAAATAAGCCATATACTTACATGAATGTATGCAACACAGACCAAGATAAATGCGATATTCTCTTGCGCTCCATGCTCTTGCACTACGCGCTAAGAAAGTACGACGTCACGCTTTTCTAACGATTTTGTATAGAGCGTTTACCTGCGGTTCAAGATTTAAATTTTTCAAAATCTTTTGACCACATATTATAAGAAAATTTCACTTTAACTGTTCATAGTAATGTGGTGAACCGCGGTAGCCTAGTGGTATGGGTGGTGAACTGCTGAGACGAGATCTCGGGTTCGATCCCAGGTTTACCATGGCACACACCAATGACTGCGATGCTCTTCGAAGTTATGTGTGTATTTATCGCAGGTTTATAAGTGCCCGGTTCATGGCAATAGGCTCGCTACCTTGGGACCTAAATATAAACTGGCGAAATGTGGGTGCTAGTGCTAGTAGTGTGTGGCACCTCTGCCTACCCCTTCGGGGATATAGGCGTGATATTAAAAAAAAAAAGTAATGTGATAAACTGGTTATTTTCTGGGAATAAGGAAAGTAGTCATCAAGCCTATTATACCTAAAACAGCTGATATACTTTACAGATGATGACGGGTCTGGAGTGCGGCCACAGATTTTGCACACAATGTTGGTGTGAATATTTAACTACTAAAATAATGGAAGAGGGCCTAGTAAGTATATTTTATTGTCTTCTCTTGTACAGGGCAATATTTTGTTGCCCAGTGTGCTACTACCTTAAGTCTGTTCAAACATAAATAATACTAATAAACGAAACTAGAATTTCCGCAACTCAAGTTTGACGTCTCAATAACCAATCAGCAGCAGCAGCAAAAAGTATCGGTAAGATGGTGAATCGCGCGGATTGGTGGAAATTTCAGTAGACGAAACTCGAGGTTTTTTCTAGTTGTTTAATGTAAGAAAAATGCGCTCTCAGAGGCGCTCATAAGTTCGTCAGGTGTATTGGTAAGCAGCAGAATTTAGGCTTTCTGTTCACGGAAGCAAGAAAAAGTGATCCCGTTGTATCAGTAGTCCGATTAAATAGTTCGATGATCGAACTACTGAGACTTTTGCAGCTCAGTAGTCCGATGATGCAGATGATTCTAAATCATCGGACTACTGAAACTTTTAGTCCGATTCAACATTCCGAAATAAGAAATGAATGGAGTTGTCCGATGATTTAAAATCATCTGCATCATCGGACTACTGTGCCGAAAAAGTCTCAGTAGTTCGATCATCGAACTATTTAATCGGACTACTGATACAACGCCGCCTGATTTCGTAGGCACTACAAGATACGCTTATGTTGCTTGTAAAGCGTACTTGAACATTGTCTGCTATAACATATAAAACATAAACAACACAAACATAACGTAAAACATATGTTTTATTAATTTGTGACAATGCTGTTAACCCAAATAACTTGTATGAGCTTCTACCTGCATGATACCTTATTTATAATACACCTTTATTAATTTGTTAAAAACTCAAGACTCAGAACTTCATTGGTGTAGGTGCTTTTTTAATGAGCAATTTTCCAGTAAAAATCGTATCGGTAATAAAGAGAAAGCGCTAGCATAGCTTTTGGTACTCTATTTAATTTGCATTGTGGAGGCCTTGCCCATTTAGTCTGTGGCAAGAGAGAACTGACCGACTGTCTTAATTTATTGATTGCAGTTTCTGAAGCCTTGAAGTTTGTATGTAACATTTTAACCTCAAAAAGTAGATACCTACATTATTTTAGTAAATAATACATTGTAGTAATTACAATAATCTTTGTATTCAGTAATACGTAATGAATATTCAATATGCGGTCACGGTGTGCTGTTCGTACCTGTGGAAACCAAGGAAAACATTTCATTCCACAAGATATTACACTACGAAATCAATAAAATAAAATAAAAATAAAAATCGCTTTTAGCGCGTCTTTAGGAAAGCTATAAATACCTACTAGGAAACTGCTCATTGACCTAGCGCGCGTTATTTTCTTTTTGCATTTAGTCATTATCTCGTTGACTTGACATTTTTTTCCGTGCGCTAAATGCACGGTATGGTATCCAAGGGATACCACCTCCGCTGGAACCGGTGAGAGTAGTTATGTAGGACTCGAACCGACTAAAAACTAACAACTAACTCGTTGAGGTGGGGAAAAGATACGCGTTGCACTCGAGTGCAAAAAATTTTCACCTCGTGCCCTTTCGATTACCTTGCTCAGAAATCTAACTTTTGAAACACTCGCTGTGCTTGTGATTTAGTTTTAAACTACTTCGCTTGCTCGGTCATCAAAATTGATCACGCGGTTATAAAGCAACTTTGCACTCTTGTATATCAAATAACTTCCACAATACTAAGTATTCTAACTTCATGACAATGATAAATAAATCTTCAGCATCGTCTGCAACTTAGTTCAATTGTTATTATTGGATAGGGACATTTATTACATATTACCGCTTACTTTTTATTGTTATAATGGTGTTGATTTATATTCTTGTTCGCAAAAGATAATATCGGTATCTTATGAGCCTTACGTAAAGTTTTTTTGACGGTTAGACGTATTTTTATTTACGTTTTTTTGTGACGTGTCTACGCAATTTATACCAGTTTAATACAACACAAGCACTCCTTTAGTACCTTCTTCCTTATTCTTCGGTAGTTCTGTGGTTCATGGGAATACTGGGCGCGCGTTATACGTAATATGATATTAAATTGTCTAGAACCTTTCTAAAGAACTATCAAATGAAAAGAATAAATAAATAATAAAATAGAATCATTTACTCACTATGGTTTGCTTACAGCGTTACAACTTAAACATGGTAATAACATGCGCATTTCAGACACAAGCGGTATTTCAACTCTGGTACCCAATTTAAGATTTGACTTGTGTTATGGGTACCGGGTCATTTACAAAATGTATATGGTGGAGCTTAGTCAGTGCGAACAAGTTTGCAAAAACAACACAGATTCAAATAGCACAGGTTGTTTCAGAGATTTACTTGTTGAAAGATATAAACCAACTAACTTTTTGTCTTTGTTGATCGGTATACATATTTTATATTTCGCATTTGCAAGCTGTACCTACATAGTTTGATTTTGGATTAATTGGTCCATCGGCCACTCAAACTTAATATGCCAATATCCACTCTATTCCAGCAACCTTTTTCAGGGCATTTACGTCTCTGATTGGGAGTAGATGACGCTTTGTCAAGTGTACTTATTGATTCACGACCATATATTTCCACCCCTGTACATCCCTGATAAGGTACCTTAATTTTCAACAGGGTCAGACAATAGCGTGTGCAGCGCATGCGTGCGACATCTTGGTAGACGACGCGACCGTTATGCGGCTGGTGCGCGACCCAAGAGTCAAACTTAAGTACCAACATATTATCACCAATAGTTTTGTTGAGGTAAGTTCTGAAAGTTAGATAAAAAGTAGATTATGTGTGCAGGCTTTTGTCATTTTGTATCTCCATGCATTTTGTCAAGTTTTAGCGTGAAGTAGTAACTAATGTACGCACACACAAAATTGTACACTATCTACTATATAAAAATAAGTCGGGTTTTCCTTCTTGACGCTATAACTCCAGAACGCACGAACCGATTTCCACGGTTTTGCATTCGTTGGAAAGGTCTCGGGCTCCGTGAGGTTTATAGCAAAGAAAATTCAGGAAAAAATTCTACAGAAAAGCGGGAAAATAATTTTTCACATGGCGAAACGGAGTTCACCGGGTTTGCTAGTACCTAATAAAATTTATGGTGTTTGTCCGCAAATGAGCGAATCCGCGGTCGACAGCTAGTTTAAATATAATATTAGTGAGATTGCTAAGAATTGGTGGTTTGAAACTTATAAGAATTAAAATGTGATTATTGTTTTTATCACTACAATGACGGAAACAGGAAAACGTGCTCGTCGTTCGCGATGAAGTCAGAAAAGTACGAATATATTATAATATATCAATAACAATGAATGTTGTTTACCATATTGTACGCATTTGTTTATGAAGAATGAAGGTGTTTTATTGAAATTGCTATGAATCGCGCTATACTGTTATCATACCTACATTTAATACATTTATTTATATTGGGTCCTACCAAGATCTACGGAGCCCACTTCACCTGCAAGCCGTTACACTTGCAAGCCGGTATATTTGTTGATTGACGGACGCGGCTCTGGTGCAACTTTTCCTCTCGGCGTTAGAGATCAGACTATAGTCGCTTTCTCAAAATCTAAGGTAGACCGCAAAATAGTTGTTGAAGATCGAATCCCGTGCTCCAAGGTACAAACTTTAAATATACAACCGGAATTGGAGCTCGTACTCGTATGAGTGTCTGGTTGAACTCGATATTTCTATATTACACGACCGATTTCTCGTCATTTTCTAGTTTCCTAAGTAGGTCAAAGAATATAAGTACAGTAGCAGTGTATTGATGTATTTTCCCTTTCCCCAGTGCAATCGCCTGCTCCGCTGGTGCCCGTCCCCGGACTGCAGCAACGCCATCAAGGTGGCGTACGTGGAGGCGTCGTCCGTCACGTGCCGCTGCGGGCACACCTTCTGCTTCGCGTGCGGGGAGAACTGGCACGACCCCGTGCGCTGCTGTCTGCTACGGAAGTGGATCAAGGTGAGTAGCGCTTTGCTTCTTTACGAAGATTTTTTTTTATACAACTTTGGTCGCAGACAAGCACGCGGCCCACCTGATGGTAAGTGGTTACCGTGGCCTATGGGCGAGTGTAACACCAGAGGAATAACAATCGTGCCGCAACCCTTGTAAGAACAGAGACATTCTGTGTCGTCAGCGCAAAAGATGTAGGATAAGCCTTTGGTTTTCCCACGGACAACACAAAACCTCTCTAGTGAGCTCTGGCTACCCTACTCACCACCGAAAACACAACACAAGGTTATTAAACGGCGATATTCTGTAGATTATAACAACACCATCAAGTTTATGAAGCGGTATGAAGTTTCATGGTCGTCAGCTGTAATTTCGTTGGTGGGTTTAGTAGCGGTGATCTCCCATACACGTAAAAAAAATTTATTAGGCAGGCAGCTTGTAGCCTAAGAATCGGTAGGTAATTGCAATTTTGATTAAAAAAAATTCGATTGCGAAAAGACTAAAACAACAAATAGTTTCATGCGAATAGTGCAAGAGGTAAGGTTCGAACTAGCAACCTTCTTACTACAATACCAACGCGTCAGTTACTGCAACTTTACATATATTTATTTTACTTTGACCAGAAATGTGACGATGATTCTGAGACATCGAATTGGATAGCGGCGAACACGAAGGAGTGTCCGAAGTGTAACGTGACGATCGAGAAGGACGGCGGCTGCAACCACATGGTCTGTAAGAACCAGAACTGCAAGGCGGACTTCTGCTGGGTGTGCCTCGGACCCTGGGAGCCACATGGCAGCAGCTGGTATAATTGTAACAGGTATAACAATTTTTTGTTTATTGAAAACCCCCCTTCAAACATTCCCGGGTTCATTCAAACGGGGCGTAAAAAAACATCTATTGAGGCCGTCAAAATATCTGAAATGGCGGCCTATTCTTTGAACTGCACCCTAGCTTACCATCAGGAAGTAGGTAATTTGACGATCTAAATTAAAAAAAAAACAACTTGAATTGGGCAAAAGACTCGAAAAATGATTACATGGTGTGTAAAGTGCATTGTTGTTGTATAAGTGCCTGCAAATACTGAACAAATGTCATACGCGTATGCGCACTTTACGGAACAATTAAAATACCAACAAAAGGAATCGATAAACCAATGGCGCGAGCCCTTTGAATCACTGATTTGATGTAATCTATTATGGTTGGCTATCACACTACTATCAAAAAACCTTTACTGCGCGTTTATCGGTCATTATATATATAAACCTTGTTACAGATATGACGAGGACGAGGCTAAAGCGGCTCGCGACGCTCAGGAACGATCTCGTGCAGCGCTGCAGCGCTACTTGTTCTATTGCAACCGTTATATGAACCATATGCAGTCTTTGCGCTTCGAGTCCAAGCTCTACGCTTCCGTCAAGGAGAAGATGGAAGAGATGCAGCAGCATAACATGAGCTGGATTGAGGTTTGTGGGAATGTTGAGGTAGGGCACAAGTAGACTAGCTGGAATTTAGAAAATACTTGCATGGAAATTCGATCATATTCTTGCAAACCATGTTAACCTTTTCTCGGGATAAAGCTAGCTTATATGTTATTCCATCTCTAAGCTATCCATGATTAGCCGGATCCGTTCAGCTATTAGAGCGTGATTCAGTAACAAACATGTGCACAAACTTCCACAATTATAATTAAGATTTGGAAGTAGAATAGGATAAATATTATAACATTAGTTTTGGCTGTATACTATGCTTGTAACTTGAAGCCCGAAGAGCGCTTTCCCACTCTTTTTCCTTGTGTAACTTGTTATGCGGGAACGACTGCTGTCTGACCCCCTAGACCATAGCATTTTACGTAATTCTGCAGGTGTATATGCAGGTGAGGTTGGCTCGGGACCGCAAAAATTTTCGTGTGTTTCTCATGCACCCTCATGTCTCCATACTGGTTTTACTCTCTAAGTACTTAGTAGCGAATTTTGTTTATTGACATATTTATTACTTTCTGCATTTCCCCTCCTTATAAGCTATCACTATAGCCTAACTCATCCTCTTGCGTGTGCGCAATTTTCGTAAAAAGAGGTGCAAAGTAGTATACGATCCACGGCAAGTGCTTAACCACCAGTGACCCAAGATTCCATATAGTACAACTCCTATCGAATTCCTTCCGAACCATCATTATCATCAACATCACCTACACTTGCACTTTATAACTAAATATTTGCGTTTGGCGCATATAAATCTCTTGCACACATTCCTATCGGAAGTCATCTCTCTAGTCACTCGTTTCCTTGCTATGACGTCGCTGTAAACTAAGATAGCAAGGCGAGGCATGCTTTAAGCATAAGCGCTTAGCTACCGACAAGTATGGATAGATACATAATTTATATTCCCAAAGGTGCACATGCACATAGGTATCTGACGGTCAACTAGTGATATTGCAACCTGTTTAATCCCTCATTCCGTTCATGGGGCAAATATTTGCGCAAGTATTTGTACTGTGCGGGAGTCGAATCCGACACCTCCAATAGCAGTCAAACTTTCTACCACCCTGCCATACAGTCAATATTCATCTTCTTAACTAACCAATTTAACTGAGCGGTTAGTCATTATCCTCGTGAGTATATAATGTCGTATTGCTTTTGTTATATTTAAATAAGGTATTTAATTTTGTTCATGCAAGAAGGGAAGGACTAACCAACACTGTATAGTGATTCATCCATCCATATAGTCACGCCTGTATATAGATGGTGGCTTGGCTTCGGCAGAGGTATAAAGTACACTCATATTTCGTATTTATATTAAGGTAAAAATCTTTATAAAATTGTCACTTTACTTTTCTCTTTTAATAATAATTTGAAAAAACAATTTTTCGTCTGTCACTTTCAATATTTATATTATGCTATCCCATCCGATCTCTCATCATAGTAAGGGAAAGATCGCGGGTTCGAATCCCCAGCAATGACTTTTTCTGATCTAAATTTGATTTTAATATTCAAATTTTCTTGCAGAGTTATAGTCTCTATATAGAACAACATTGTGCTATAAATTATATTCATCATTGCGGGTGTGTCATGTAAATCGTAATAGGTACAAGTCAAAGCAGCCTCACCACGTCAACCATGTCAGATTGACGGTAGATGGGCGCTGCACCTTATAGATAATCTCAATGTATAAAATATATGCCAGACTGTTAAAGGAGCAACTCTTAACCTATCAATAGTACTCTTGACTGTGGCCATCAAGAATATTGTAAACATTAATTTAACCTTATCTTATTCTAACAAAACCTGAAGCTTCGAATTCACTTAGCAACATCTGATGCGTCGCACGTATTGTTTACCATATTCGGAAATATTGCGCAACACTCATAATGTTGCCAGCTATCGCGCAACATGATGCGCGTGCTGGACAGATATTGTTCCACGTCTTTATTGCGTAACGTTGTGCAACAATGAACTTATAATACTAGAATACTTTTGAACTATTTTTTTTGGATAATTAATAGTACTTTTGACCGGTTAAGAGATCTCACTACAACATAACTACTAAATGTTAATACCCCCACAAAAAAAAGATTATATTCCAACTTTCCCTAAACCGTTTCTAGGTGCAATTCCTTAAGAAGGCAGTGGACATTCTGTGCCAGTGCCGACAGACGTTGATGTACACGTATGTGTTCGCGTACTACCTGCGCAAGAACAACCAGTCGGTGATCTTCGAGGACAATCAGCGGGACCTGGAGTCCGCCACCGAGACGCTATCCGAGTACCTCGAGCGGGACATCACCAGTGAGAACCTGGCTGATATTAAACAAAAAGTCCAGGACAAGTATAGGTGCGTTTGTATTTTTTATTAACATTCTGGGTGGTGGGTGGTTGTTTTTTTTTTAAATAAAAATTGGCTGAAAATTTACAAGAAAGAAAAAAATAAATAAAAGCAAGTGTTAAAAGTTTGGTCGGTTCGAAAACATCGTCCCCGTTGATATCAATTGGCAACGCTGATAGCATTGTCACATTGGATGGCAAAGCCAGTCCTTTGTGCACGCAAAAGCGCTAAATCTGTTGCTTAACTATTGAGTATATTATCATCACATTAAGCCCATTAATTATCATCATCATCATCCTTGCGTTAGTTCCAGTCGCATTCAAAGCTTTCATCTTGAACACCGGGATACGCTGATCCATGATTTTACCAAAAACATTCCGCAAGTTGCATTCCAAATACAAAAGACAAATAGCTTGATTGATTGAGAATGTTTTTATTTCTATTAAAAATATTTTAAAAAGCATAAATAAATATTTGTTTATTTAGGGTTTTAAAATCAGTGGTCTCAGGTTATATAAATATTTACATCTTTACATTCACAGATACTGCGACAGCCGGCGCAAGGTTCTGCTGGAGCACGTACACGAGGGCTACGAAAAGGACTGCTGGGACTATACAGAGTAATCTTGCCTCTATACTACTCGTACACGACTTACAATACACACAAACATACATCCTTACACACACACACCTTCACACAGTCACACACATACATTAACACACACATTCTTAAAAGTTGTAATCTATGAAGACACGAGATTATAAATTATTTCAAAGTTCAATTACTGTGAAACAGTAAATCTTTATCACCTGTGCAATCATAGTAGATGCCGGCTAACTTTAACTTAAATTTTATTACCTAAATGTCGTCACTCACTTATAAAATAAATAAAATAATAAATAATATATTAAGTATATTTCCATATCTCCAGACTAAAGTGTACCCCAAAATTTAAAAAAACCTGAATTGGGTCATTAAATTTATTCCTCCTTCTGTCCTTTCCTGTCCTTCTGTCCTTTTCTGTCTTTTTAAAATTAAAATAATAGAATTCTTATACACAAATATAATAATTTTTGAGTAAATATTTTTATGTATAGAGTACAATTGTTTTAGCTCAAATACTCAAATGTGTGGAAGGGACTGACTTTAAAAATAAAAGTGTACCGAGAGTTTGAGTCAAATTCTGATGGCAACCTTCACTTCACTTTACTTCAGGCTATTATGTTAACCCTTGAGCAATACTATACATTTTAATATTGTCTAGTTCTATTCTTTCTATCCCGTACTGAGATATATATAAATCAATAATTTCGTAATAACGACTATAAATTAGTCTCTAAACATTTCATAATAACCAACAGCTGACTCATTTAACAAATTTACATAACAGTAAATCCCGAATACGCTTTTTATATTTACTAAAATAACATTTCGCGACTTTAAAAAGTTAAAACGTTCCAAATGACGTCATAAACAGTATAAAATAATTCTATATTGCTGTGAAATGTCGATGTCGCTACCTTTTGTCGTTCAGCCGTTGATATTTTCTTCTACACGTCTTACGCCGGGTTTGCACGGTACGTGGTTTTACAGAAGCAGACAAAACTACATTTACTATGAAAAATATGTCTGCAGTTCAAACACGAGCTTCTTTCCAAAGTGCGTGGTCCTCATAATCACGCACTTAATCTGTAAAATTGCGTACCGTGTAAAGGCGGCTTTACTCACTCACATACATCTGAAACTAAACATTTATTATGTAGATTTAGTTTATTGTAGTTTGGAATCAAAGTTGATAGTTTGTGTAAACACACACTAGGTAATAATTTTCGACATACTTTTGTTTATATACTATATAATATGGACTAAAAGCTGCAAACCAAATCACATTGTATTTGCTATCCTTCTCCTGGAGGGACCGATATTAAAATAAATAAAGAATTTTAAAATCTCAAATTAAATAAATTTTATAATCATTTTATTTGAGATTTTAAAATTCTTCAACTACTTCAAATAATGCGATTCTGATTATACCGTCATAATCAGAATCGCATTTTTTTTCAATGATAATTTCAGAGCGATACACTCATAGCGCGGGTGCGGGTTGGTTTACCATTCATCCGTTTTCTTAATAAAATTATTTTTATTTTATTTTGTAAACTCCGCACTCGCGCTATGTGTGAATCGCGCTCAAAAGTGATTGCAAAATTCTATTTTTTTTTAAATTCGTACCACAACTGCAAATCTAATAAAAAGTAATCTTAAAAATATGTTTACAATTATGTTTGATTAGTTGTTCAATTGCATTAAGTAAATAGTGATGTATTAAATAGCACTACAATTGAATTAATTACGGTATTCGGGTACAAATATGGTGCAGTTAATACATTTGTATTCCACCATATTTCAGCCAGATTGCCAGGCAATAATGGCACATTCTAATCAAAACCATATTTTTTTCGCAAAAAACAGGATATGTATACCTATGCTTAGGTAGTTGCTATATTAATGTGTTTTTATTATAATTGTTTACATCTCTCAAATATATACAGGGTGGAATTTTGTAATGCCACCTGAAGGGAAAGTACTCTTAATACTGCAGATAGAAAATTTTACTCAAAGGAAACATTCCTTTATTTTTGAAAAGAAACAAAACTGCATTTAATGATTTTGAAAAATTCGCTTGCCACACCCGGAAATCGAACCGACTAAAATCTGTAAAAGTTGCACCCTTTACTTTTATTGCATAGATCGTTAGAGGCAATTATAAGGATGAAATCTCTCTAACAAACTTCATAAATTGAATGAAAGGAAAACAATGAAATCCTAAATTATTTACAAAAAAATGGTAAACTAACTAATTAATTGCTCGATACAAACATTTAGATCAAAATCGCAGTTATTCTGCTGAAGAGTTTGCCGTCGCTTTTTAAATCTACCCGTATTCTTGACATTTTTCTACTATTATTTTCAGTACAAAACGAGTTGGTGCCTGTCGATCTCGATATCTCTCTCAATGCCACCAATAGTAATTCGTCATTTTAATGGATAAAATACGTCAGTGATGATAATTATTTATAAATAACATAAGTAAATAGATGGATCTTTGAGTAAAAGTGCTTTAAGTTGACCCATGGAACAATTAATTTAGGATTTCATTGTTTTCCTTTCATTTAATTTATAAAGTTTGTTAGAGAGATTTCATCCTTATAATTGCCCCTAACGATCTATGCAATAAAAGTACAGGGTGCAACTATTACAGATTTTAGTCGGTTCGATTTCCGGGATCAGCAAGCGAATTTTTAAAAATCATTGAATGCAGTTTTGTTTCTTTTCAAAAATAAAGGAATGTTTCCTTTGAGTAAAATTTTCTATCTGCAGTATTAAGAGTACTTTCCCTTCAGGTGGCATTACAAAATTCCACCCTGTATATAAGTACACCAAACTGCCCCGAATATTTTTTCTCCAAATACCTCTCTCCATCCAATGGTTGCCTGTAAGAGATTGCCACAGAGCGATAAGGCTGCCAATTTTATTACCAGATTATGTTGTTGTCTCCTTGGTGTACGATAAAGACATATATTATTATTATTATAAAAGGGTCGACAGTGATTTTAGAAGGCACGATCTAATAATTCCGTGCCTAAACAGGTGCTTGAACCGAGTTAAACACCGCTTTTAATTTCATCAGTAAAAAAAACTAAGTAAATAAAGTGACTAAGTCCTTGAAATCTCAGGCTACGTTGGAATTAAACCTGCAGGCGAACTAAAAACGTCACTGTTATTATTTATTTTACGCATTACGTCACTATTTCCTTAATTAAAATGTACTATGTAATTTGTGATTCATTCAAATTGAATTTTACTTAATACATTTTCGTTTAAGAATCTTCATCAGTTTAAAGTCAATCTATTATTATCTAATAAGTTTACTATTCTAATTTGAGCATAAAGGCCAAATAATAATCTTTTAATTGATTAAAAAAAACTTTATATAGTGACAGCAGATTATCATAAAGTGTACTATGTACGTAAGTGGCGCGTGAAGCGTGCCGATAACCGGCATTACCCGTGCTTTATAAACATAAACCTCCTTCTTATAATAGGCAACTTAGGGCAACGCGAGTTGCCAACTAATGTTGCTGCGATATCGTTAAAAAGTTTCTCACATACATTTGAATGGCGACTCTCACACTACGAAACCGGAGTCGTGAGTTTCCACAACCAGTTTCGTGAAACCGGTCCTGCGCAACACAAGTTGCTCGCAACTCGCGTCACGTCGTCATCTGCCAATCAGCAACTCATAAAAAATATCGGCAATGGTGGATTGGCGGAACGTCAAGTCATTCAATTTGTGCAGGAAATTGAGATAACTTCTAAGTTGTCAGTCGCGTAATGTACGAGACTCGAGTCGCGAACATAACAAGTTTCCAGTCGCGTTTCGCTAAAATACGACCGATGTTTCGTCACTTTTTAGTTGCCTAATATATGAAGGGCCTAATTATGATGATCTGTCGTTTCGTTTATAAAGACGCGGCATTACGCGCCGTGGTTGCGTTTCCACCTGCAAGCGCCGCTGCAAGCTACCGTCCTGGACAAGAAAACCCGCTGCTTGAACTCTGCTGCACATGGTTCTATACGTTTGACCTAACCGCACGCTTAACGCGCCACGCAGTCCATCTTTGCCCTCGCGCATCTATTTTTGCCCTCTATATTTGACTCTGATTGGACATTAAGAAATAATAATAATCATAATGTTATCATTTATTATTCGATAAAAATTAAAAATGTACATAATGTTGATATAAAATGAAATTCATTAGAACTGCAAAATTATTAATTCATTTTTATTACTGAGGAATAATAATTTAGGTGATATTTGTTTATATAGAATCTATGGACATGCTATAAACAATTTAAAATTCTTTAATACTGTATTATTTTAGAGAAAAAAAATAGCGCTTTTTGAACAGATGAGTTCGCGTTCTCAATAAAATTACTGGCACATTAGTGTCGCTCCTTGCCAATTTTATAACGTGACACTGGGACTGAAAATAACAATTCTTTGACCATCTTCTGTCCGGCTGAACTACAGCAAAACTAATCTTAGTTTTTTGATATGAAAGTGGACAGAGCATAATCATGGATTTACACTGTTGCGTCCTCGAGGTCCTTGCTGGCTTATCCCATTAAAAAAAGAAATAGTAAGTGATTCTAAATTTGATATTCTGGCATCATGACGTCACACACATGTGACACATATAGATTAAACTGTTGTACTCGCGTATTTGGATTTTTAGTAGTTGTTCTACTTGTTTCTTTTGAACTTGTTTCTAATCAACTAAACATACTTAAAAAATGTAAATATGAGGTGACTTGTAATTTGACGTTCGGCTGTTCAACAGTTATTTTGCGTTATATATAAATTTTATTGTGTTTAAAAGGTTTTCAAAATTAATGTTATAAATTAAAATATAAGAGAGAAGAGACCATACTTCGTTGTTCACTCAAAAAAAGTGATGAACTGAAGTATAATTCTTACTTGTTATACTTAGTTAATTACATTTCGATACCTCCAGTCAATAAAATTTATTTAAAAACGTACAATAACATGTTGATGGACAACGTCTTAAGGCTTAGTTAATTTTAGTGCTGCGATTGTAAACTATACAATTCTCATGTATAGTTATGTTGCAAATTTAACACGTATTTCGTGTTTTAACAAATTGGATAAAAACATTTACGCAAAAAATCATGGCGTAAATAATAACTCAAGTTAATTTGATTAAATTTTAAATTTATTTGCCCGTATTTATGTTATTCATTATGCGAGATTCCATAAGTATTTGGTTTTTGTACAAATCAGTGTATGAAACGCGCCATGATTCTTTTGGATACTATAGTTGGGGCACGCCATGATGGCCGTTTTGACACGACTAGTTTTGCTCGTTTTCTCTTTTTTGGTACGCTTGATATTAAACAATGGAATTGTTAGAGGAATAGCTAAGGAAAAATATGGTGAGCCAGTCTCGACAATAAATTCAGAAGAAAATAAACTTCTTACACCAAAAAAGAGAAAAGGAGAAAAGCCAGTCGTGTCAAAACGGCCATCATAGCGTGCTCCAATTATAGTTGATGACGTAAAGTTCGTGTTAAGGTAGACAACACACGAGTCGCGTGCGGTAAATGAGGTTTCGTAGAAATGCGGATACTCTCACAAAAACAGCTCGTAGTTCTAATTCTAATGTAGAGTATTAAAGCGTGCTATTGTGCATGGTATCACTAATCAACACTAATACATGTATGCTAGTGTTATGGGTTGGTTGGTCAGATGTTCATGTCTTCAGTTGCTTCTCTCCTTGTCTACTCTTTCACGCATATCATCCATATTTTTTGACATACTTTATTTCCTAAAGCTACATTAATATAATAATTCGCGCCCACTCCTTCGCGGTTCTCGACTCGTGAGTTGTCTACCTATAAGGTCAGTGTGTACCTGCACTATATTTGCCTCCTTCATTGGGTTATATGAATTTTATAAATACAATCTTATGTTGTGTATGTTTCTGCTAACCTAACTTAAGTTTTCATGCCTCACACACTCTCACACTGTCTAAGCACGTGTTATTTTCTTAACTGTGCTTCTTCAAATACTTCAATAGGAAAATATCTTTTAATTAGGGCCATGTTTTTTAAACTGGATATTAGAAAAGTATGTATAAACCACGTTAATTATATACATGTATTAATAATAAATAGTTTCTGCAAAAGGTTCTGTTTAGTGCTTTATTTATAATGGAGTTAATTTATTACGGTACAGTCAGCGACTTTTGATTCATAATAAAGATTTGGTTTTATTAATATAATAATCTTGAAATGTTGTTGATAATCTAATATTATTTTATTTCGGGTTGAAAGTCGGTATGTAAAGGTATACTCATACTTCATCTTAAGAGAAGAGCTTTCTAGATTAGATTATGATGTGATTTTGTGATGGCAGCATTTAGTTGTGTGATGAACTGTACTCGCGATTACAGTCCACGTTACTTGCTACGCGTCTTAACATAAGTTTCACATTATAATGTTCAGATCTCCTATATAATTTTAATAAAGTTCATTTTATTTTTTTTTGAATTGTAAACTTAGCTTTTATAATTTTTAATATTAATATTTTTTGGTATTTTAAAGTCTCTTTAGCGTTGTGTAAATCGCTTAGTGTACTCAGAGATAGAATGTTTGTATTATTACGACCTCATTTTCATGGTATTGTAAAATATTTTGACTTATTATAAGTTCACACTTGCGGTGGTTTGTTTCGTTGTCCATTTTGTTCTAGGTAGCGAGTTTATAATATATAATAATAAAATAGCACAATATGATATAATAACATTTATCGGTTAAGAAGAAACAAAAATATTTTTACCTAAAAACATATTTTTGTTATTAGATTCAATACAAAAACTTCATTTCATACTGCTGCATGTTTTGATTCTGTGATCTGGATATAATTTAACGTGTTCAAGACGTTTCACGTTATGATCTTTTCAGACTTATGGTAATTAAAGTGTAGTTTATAAAGTTTTCAATAAATGACTGGGATTGTAAAATTGTATTTTAACTAATAAGATTCACGTGATAAGGAAATTTAAACTTATAAACATGATCACGCTGAATATTGACTATTTAAGTATTCCGATACCAGATGACGGAGGCATACAGAATAATTATTTTTGAAAGAGTTCCGAGTTTCGACAATCATTCTTTTGTAAATGAACTCTCGCGCTACATATCTGTCATTAAGTATAAATTAATGAATTACGATACGTGCATAAGTCAGTTGCACTGCCAGTAAATGTCTTAAAGTAAATTAATATAAAGCTTGCTGAATGAGAGCCCACATAGTGGTTTCTCGACTAGAGTAGAGGGGCCCCCATTCGTTCACAATATTCGACTAAACTTTCTACTTACAGTAGCGGAGGGCCCGTACACACATACTATTGTACATATAGATGCTGTATAGATATTTATATGGTTAATATGCTATGTATTGATGAGCATCTTGTATGTGTGCCTAAGTTAAGGACACACTTGTCTTAAGACTAAGATGGAAATAAAATAAAAATAGTAACATTTAGGTTTAGTTTGTTATTTTTCACGTTACCTTTTGTCCTATCCTAAATACCTTTTATAGGTTTTATTCAACCACAGAGCGAGGGAGAGCCCTATCTGGGGTCGGACCCTTGCTGCACCTAGGCTCTACCTGAGTGAAGCACGGATATTAATAGGGCCCCAGTGCTCTAACTGATGACGTTACTATACAGTTACAGTACTTACTTCCCTGTTCTCTATGATTCAAATGATCTAAATAATTGTTTAATATGAGTAAATTTGTATGTAAGTAGATTAATAATAAATTAGGAAAAAAAAATTGCCAATGTTTTGGAATTTTTTATTTCTAATAAGTGACGTATTTTTCTTAATTACTTGACTGTACTTACCTATCATCAGTTGGAGCACGAAACCCTATTAGTACCTACCCGTACTTCACCCAGATGGAGAGTAGATCAAAACGTGGTTCTCACATTTAAGAAGCCCATCTCAAAGCCGCAGATGGCTCAGGGTTAACCGGGGTACGAGGGCGGGCGGGTTTTGGTCGTTTCCAGTTCGACATAACCACGTAATACGTGGGAATTTCCGCACGAAAAAGAAAAAAATCAGTATATTGTGGTATCGCCTCATCTATCTCCAATCACAATCACCTTTTAGATAGGTATTAAAACAATGATTAAATAAAATATATTTTGTTATCATAGGGATGCCCTGGCCCCATCTCCAACGAGACCTAGTAAAGCCTAGCCATGATATGGTAAGTTTGTATAAATAAATAATTAATTAGATACTCAGTAGATAGGTAGATATTTACCGAAGTACTATTACTTACATTCTTATTTGTTGGCAATGAAAAATATCAATGTAAAAGATAATTTTGTGTAGACAGTATTCTGTAAAAGATTAGGTAAGTACAACATATACCTAAGTATTTTTATTTATTCACTCAATGTGATCCCTTCAATGTGAGGATGAGAAGCCGAAAGCCTCTAGTCTGATGGATTGACCACCTGAAAAAGGCTGGAATAGACTCGATGTGAAAGGTAGTGGATCGGCAGAATAGGCACATTAGGAGAGGCCTATGTCCAGCTGTGGACTGCAATAAGCTAATGGATTGATTGATTGATCTCTTATGACGTCAAACTCTCACTATCAGGAATGCCTAAGAACGGGCGAAATAGTAAAACATGAAAACAAGCTCAGGGTTCAACGTCGTCATGAGAGCGTCTGATATGAGTGATGACTACCTAATGCTGAGATGATAAATCACCTGGATGAAGCACGTTTACTAATAGGGGGTGCTTAGTGCGTAGAGTACCTTTTCTAAAGTCGAAATCGTCCTTATCTGAAGTGTGTTAGTTCTACAGCTGCTATAGTCAACTGTCAACACCCCGATTCTACAAATTTTTAACCATAGTCACACGACTGAGATCATAAAAACTGCCATGGCATTTTCGGCTTAATTTTCATGGAGGTAAGGTTCAAAATAAGATGAAAAATAGTTTATTACAATAGTTTCATTCACTATACGCAATGCCATTTAATTTTGATCTTTAAAGGTGTAATAATTAAAGGGTATAGTCCAAAATTAAATGACGTTTTTTTTTGGCATAGTCTTTCTCTCTATTGCTCTAAAGATTACCTACGTTATGAAGCAGACTGATCAATATTTTTGTTTCAGGTTTCAGATAATTTGGAATGTTTTCTATATCAGTACAAATTGAACAAGTGTTTAAAGACTAGATGAATATTATATTATCCACGCTAGTTAGGTTGTTAGGTACATATAGTATACTTATCCAAAAAACTTCATGACATTTTGTAATTTATAAAAATGTATAGGAAAGTTTTGTATATTATTAATAAAAAACATAAATAAAAATAGACAATGACGTTTTATTCTAGCTTGTAATGTAACGGAAAAGTTCAAAACATCCGCAAATCAATATTCTGTTATTTCTTATTTGAACAATAGGTACTTTTAAGACGTATGCAAACCTCAGCGATTAGTAGGTAAGTATTCGCAATAATCAGTAATAGAGAAAACGTCGGTATATTCGGTCGGTATGTGGTAGATAACATTCCAATTCCCTTAAACAAGTGGCAATCCGTTGTCTATGTAAAGCTGTAGCACCAACTATTCCGTTGGAACCGCGTAACTTCGTACTGAATACCTACCCTTGTTTTTATAGTTAAACCCCCATGGATACCAATCCCACCGAAACCGGTGAGAGAGGTTATGCCGAACTCGAAGCGTCTATAACGGTCGCCGTTTGTGGATGTTTGACTGCCGTAGGTGAGATTATACAAGACATAGGTACCTATCTCTCTTTTGTCTTTGAGATGACCCCCCTTCCCTCCATGGTTTTGCCACTAGGTACCAATGACATAAGTTATTTCGCCTGTTTGTGCCATTTTCGGCACAGGAACTCGAATTTTACGATTGCAATTCATCAGCCAAAATATACAAGATATCCAAGCCTTTTAGAATATTATCACGTCCATCCATTAACCCTTAATTCGACAAAAAAATAAAGTGATAATTTATGATTTTCTTTTCCGGAATATTAATGTCATTATATTAGAATGTCCACGAAAAAAAATAAAAAAAATCTAAGTACTCACGTTTTTTTTATATCGATAGTATACTATACTATACATTTCCGGGAGTTAGGTAATTAACGGCAAAATAGATATGTATAGCCGGCTATACAATATTGATAAAAATCCTATCGTATTTCCTACTAATACAATAAATGCAAGGATGGTTATTACACTTTTATCCAAAATCTACTGTATAGATTTTGAAACAATGTGCCAGTAATGTAGCCTAAACATTACAATGACACATAGGCTACAATTCAAATTTTGGTAAAGCTAGTAGGTGGAAGCTAGTGTATAAATAAAACCAAGTAGGAATATTATTTTCTTATATTTATTAATAAAAACACAGTTTCATGTTTTTCTCATCATAATTATCATAACAGTTTTCATATTAATCTTGAAGTTTATCATGAAAACTGTAAAAACAGTTCAGTTTATTGGGAATGAAGCAAAGCCTCATTTGGCATTCCGTACAGAAAACATTTGTTTCGCCTTTCTTGCAAAATTTACTGCAGTTGTAGGTTGTCTTCCTCATCAGATGGCAGTAAATGCATATTGCATTAATCCCGGTTCCAATGACGGCGCGTCTGAAGACCCATCTGACAGAGGTTCTCGTTCATATGCATCTTCACCATCTCTACCGTCCTCAGAAAATTCCTCACTTTCATCCTATTGCCCGCCATCCCGTGAGATGAGAGTGAGGATTTTGAGCGTCCACTGCTGAACATAGGCCTTTGATAAATAAATAATAAATTTATATTCTACGACATTCTACACAACGCAGTCTAGACCCATACTAAGCATTTTATAGCTTGTGTTACAGATTCCAGAATGCTGATAAATATACTTAGATGCTTTTTTTTGTAAATACATGTTATACATAGAAACACCCAGACCCATGCAAAGATAAATAATAAAGTATAAGCGTATATCTCCCTGTTATGGTTTTCCCAAGGGTCTACAATATGGGGTTATTTATGAAGGGGATAAGGGTCAAGCGAAACTTTGGACTAGTTCATTGTAATAACAAAATCATTAAATATCTGATAATAGGCTTATTTTGAATTTAGTAAAAGAAATTATTTAATTTATTTAATTGACCATTTTATTCCTATTCACCCCTGCATCCCTATTGACCCCGTTTTACTGTAGGTATATAAGGAGAATTAAATTTTCAGTCAAAATATCATCATAATACGCAATCTGACTATTTCGTAAGATTACATGAGTATATTCTACGTTTTTGTAAAACAACCATATATATATATATACCAACCATATATACTATATGTTACACATGATTATTATTCCTTTTTTGTAATGCAACCAGAAACGTATAGCCCGTTATACATTTAAAAAAATGGCGCCTTTTTCAATGTAACGGAAACGTATAGTCCGCTATACAATACTTTCAAAACAAAAACTAACTAGTAATAATACATATATATGTATTTATTATTATTGTATACGAAACTTAAAACGTTTATTATCTTATTTCAATAAATTTTACGTTACTTTTACATGCAAAAAATAAAAATAACTTGTTAACGGTAAAACGGGGTGGATAGAGATTGAAGGGTGAATAGAAATAAAATAGTCAGCTAAATTATTTAGTTACTATCTTTCAAGCGAAAATTTGGAATTGTTCATGTAATAACAGAATCACGAAACATCTGTTATTGGGCTTAGTTAAAATTTTGTAAAAGAATTTATTTAAAATATTCCAATAACCATTTTATTTCTATCCACCCCTGGATTCCTATTCACCCCGTTTTACGGTACTTACGGACACAAACCGCCAGTGCTCCATTTTTCTAGACACTTTACTGTCAAACTGACATTGATTGTTTAAATAATGACATTATTATTTTTTTACGTTGAAAGGAAATGTGCTACCATAAATATAATTTAAAAAAAACTACGAAATATTTAGTAGCGCGTCGGTTACAATTTTGTAAATGTAACGTATAATATGCTATACAACGTCGAATTAAGGGTTAAAGATGCAGGTAACGTAGGCGCCAACTATAGACATAGGTACCTACATATTAACCTAACTACCTCTTGTGGTTGCTCTTATCTATTGTCTAAAGTCTAGTTCTTAAATCGTTTTAGTCGCGACTTGAGTACTCATATGATGGCCCATCAATATCTTCAAGGCCAAACTAACCTGTAAGCCAGTATTTCTGCTGATTGCTGGATCAGGCTCTGGCGTAGGTTCTCCTCGCGGTGTTGGAAGGTTAGATGACGGCCGCTCCATAAGTATCGTATTCGTATCACTACCTACATAGTATAAAACAAAGTCGCGTTCTCTGTCCCTATATCCCTATGTCCCTTTGTATGCTTAAATCTTTAAAACTACGCAACAGATTTTGATGCGGATGTATATAACATCATGTTACAACCAACTGGAGCGGAGCAGAAGTGAAAAATGTTGCAAAAACGGGGTGACACAGACGAAGTTGCGCGGGTCAGCTAGTAAGAAAATATATTAGGGGAGGGGGGAAGGTTACCCACGATTCACCCACGGTTTAACAATTGGAACGATAGCAATAGTAAAAACTTACTAAACGATTGAAGGAGGTGCGCTAGCCCGCGATGTGCGTAGGTACTTATACAGTAGTTTTATTGTAGCGCTATTCTGACCAAGGGATACATGAATAAATCATTTATAAGTAGGTAAGTAGTTAAACAATTTGATCCAAAAAAGCATTTATTTAAGTCGAGTAACTATGTATACATGATTTTTTAGTACCTACCTACTGTTTTTTCGTCCACTGGTCAATTACTTATGCATTCATGTCCATCAACTGGTCATCATTATTTAAAATTATCTATTGTTAAGTATATTACAACTGTGTTTAGATGGATACCTATCTGCTAATTGTACATAGGTACGCGTCGTCAGTTTATGCGTAGAATTATAATTTTGCATCTATGCTACTCATCGTTATCTAAACAACAACACAACTAAGTTATCGTTATCTAACGACGTTAAAAATAAGTAGGTATACCTAGGTACTTATCTATAAAACACTAGTTAGAAAAGAATTCCATAGATAGGTACCTATTTAAATATCAAACCCATGAATTATTTGTAAGCATATTTGTCTGTCGGTGTTGGATATCCGTGAGCCAAATTTTCTCTATCTGGTCACCGTTTATATTATATTCTATTTATAGGTATAAAAAGGCCTTGGAGCAATTTCATCATTTGGTTTTACAAGGAGAGTGTCAATTTTGTCATAGGTATGATTCCCAGTGAAAATTGCTATTCTATAGCAATTTTTCGAGTTATTACAGACATCCAACTGAACCCTATGTTTCAGTTACTTTTTAATTTCTAACAGGTAAAAGCATGGATAAAAATATTACTTTGTTACATTTTATGGTACACAATATTCTTCAGTGAATCCGTCTCGCATTTGTCACTATTTTTCACTATGATGTGATCCATCGTTGACCCAAAAATACGAGTAAGTACAAAGACCGGTTACGTATCAGACAGATTTAAATTAAATGTGTTCAAGTCTACTTGTTTATGTGAATTTGCAAGTAGGTACCGCGGAATGTAATTCTGATATCCTAATACTTAGTAGGGCTTTCATGCCTCTCTCTACTATTAGACCTTTTTCTTTCTTTCTGTTTGTAAAAAGTCCCACACCGATCAACATGTAACAATTTTTCTTTAATATAATTTCTTTAACATCATTATTTTTAATTATTTTGGTTTCATTTAAATTTCAAGCATTTCGTTCCTTTTTACAACACATTTGAATTGAGAATTTCCGAGAAACATCATTATACTTTGTAAAATGTAGCTTGGGTCCTATGACAGCTGTCAGTGAAATCCCGCACATGAAGTTTTGAATTTTCTAATAATGAGTGTAGTAGCTGTCAATGCCATACTTTATGGGCATACCGAGCTAATTAGTGATGGGCGATGAATCATCGTGACCACATACTATAAACTATCCATATTTTGAATAAAGCTTAATTTAAAATTGAAATTAATATAAGAAAAAAATATTTAGAATTTAATCTTATTGCTTAGGTATTTTAATACCATAATAATATTTATATTTCAATATACTAGATCCTAATTTATAATGAGTAAATAAAATTCTACATTCAATCCATCAACGCCCTGAACCTGTTTTTGGATTTTGTAAGAAGATATGCCGCGTTTGGCTCTTGGGCCATGATATAGGCATAAGATACACGCGCCAACATCTTGTTTGATATGAACTTCCACTGATCCACTCCACTCATTCTCATCAGTACGAGTGCCGACGCCTTATATGCTACGTATATTCCGCTCTTATTACAATTAAATGCATACATACAATTAAATTAAACCTAATTATATGTAACATGCTTCAATAATAGCTGGTAGTATCGATATTTTCATCGAATTTCGGACATCCCTATGAACCTCATTTTGACATCTGTCATAGGACCCAAGCTATATTTTACAGAGTATAGTTTCCAAATTTTAGGTATGTCTAATTAAACTGATTCGTACTAGATCTAAATTATCTTTGATCATACTGAATGGAATTATTCTCGGCACCAAAACCCACCCGACCCACGATTTGAAATCAAATCCATTTTCAGCTAATATTCTTCCGCTGTCTAAAACACAAGATTTATATTTTTTTACACGGGCTGCTTTGCGACTTATAGATAGACAAGTCGACTGAGAGTCTTCTTTCTTCTGTAAAAAAAAAGTATTAGGTACGTACGCATTTCATAACATAGGACAAATTTAGTGGTAAAAAACGCGAAAAATTGTTATCTAGTGTTTTTTGTGCATAGAGTTGTGAATCGCTGCATTTCTTGCTCTGTCATCATGAATGTTAAATATCTGAATTTTATTACGATATTACAGCCTCTGTGGCGTGGTGGTAGGGATCGCGACTGCTACGTAGTGGGCGCGGGTTCATTTCCCGCTCAGTGCAAATATTTGTATGCATGAATATGGAGTCACATAACTAGGTACACAGACAACATCTATAGCAGTCGTTACGGGTAGTTGGAGCCCTTTAAAGTCCGACTAGCCTAATTACAGAACTTACAGAACACTTTACTTAAGTAAGTACATGTTTTCACTAAAATGAAATTTGACTTATAATAAGTTATTAATTTTATTTTATATCTTATATTATATTGTCATTTATAGTATGTATAAGTAAATATTATAACCGCGGTAGCCTAGTGGTATGGGTGGTGGACTGCTGAGACGAGGTCTCGGGTTCGATCCCAGGTTTACCATGGCACACACCAATGACTGCGATGCTTTTCGAAGTTATGTGTGTATTTATCGCAGGTTTACAAGTGCCCGGTTGATGGCAATAGGCTCGCCACCTATTACACATACATTGGGACCTAAATATAAACTGGCGAAATGTGGGTGCTAGCACCTCTGCCTACCCCTTCGGGGATATAGGCGTGATATTACAAAAAAAAATTATTATAAATGAAAGTACACAAGGAGCAATTAAAGATAATTATACTACTTTCATAATATATAAACTAATAGTTTAAAGATATGTATATCTGTAAAAAAAATGTAACAATGAAACAACTAATGCATTAATATATAACATTTATTAATAATTTCGTACAGCTAATTTAATAAGATTATACTTAGTTTACGTCTGTATTAGTTGACCTTCCATTTACCTAGCTAGGAATCTGACGCCTAAGATTTAGACGATTTGTAACAGGTTTTATCAGTTCTAAAAATATTAACTAAGTATAACAAAAATATAATATTGCGGAGTATTTATCTGCATTACGATTTTACGTTTCGCTATAGATAATGAAACTATTAGTAGATACTTAGATAGTACAATCTAAAATACAACAAATAATTGAGGATTTTTTTAAATAATATCACGCCTATATCCCCGAAGCGGTAGTCAGAGGTGCTAGCACCCACAATTCGCCAGTTTATGTTCAGGTCCCAATGTAATAGGTGGCGAACCTATTGCCAGTAACCGGGCACTTGTAAACCTGCGATAAATACACACATAACTTCGAAAAGCATCGAAAAGTCATTGGTGTGTGCCATGGTAAAACCTGGGATCAAACCCGAGACCTCGTCTCAGCAGGCCATTACCCATACCACTAGGCTACCGCGGCTTCTATATACTTATATACTTGAGTAATACCAGTAAATAATTGAATTTTGTATAAAATTAATGTGAACGAGGTCTGATATTTAAAATTATGTCTTCTACTGGTACCGTGGTAAATCTTTTAGGGTCTAGAGTCAACGACTTCGTGTTGATGCCAGTCTCCACGTGGAACTTTGAAATAATCTTGGCAATACCCAGTCTGGATTGAAGTGAGCCGAACCGCGTACCTGCGTGGAACAAATAACAATTCAGTTTAGTAATGTTCACAAGCAATAACAATAGATGATACCTATAGGCCTCTTGCACTTGTTTAGCTACTAAAATAAACGTAAACAATCTTGGTTGTTTCGATTCCCGCTCAGTGCAAATATTTGTGTACTTACATGGAGTTTCACCGTTTATGTTCTACCACTAGTTGCATAAAGCAGGGTTATGATGGAGCATATATGAAGATCCGCGTTAAAATTAGTTTATTTTTTTACATTTCTTGTTATTAAATTTTAATATCACTTACCAATACAGGCTCTAGGTCCAACTCCGAAGGGTAAATATGCACACGAGTGCCGAGCACCTACTATTTCCGAGTCAAATCTGTTTGGGTCGAATACTTCAGGCTTCGGATAGTATTTCTTGTCATGGTGTATACCCAATACTGGTATTAACACAGTCTGGCCCTTTTTAATAACCACATCTGTTCCAGGTATTTTGTAATCTGCAACTGCTTTTCTTATCAATGGATCCAATAACGGATACATTCGTAGTGTTTCGGAAAATACTTTGTCCAAATACTTCATATCCTGTAAAGAGTCATATGTTATTTCACCCCGGGCCTTCCCATGAGCTTCTGTTACAGAATCAATTTCTTCTCTCAATTTGTCTTGAATTTCGGGGTTTTGTGCTAGTTGGTACAATAGATGGGACATTGTAGAAGAGCTTGTCTCATATCCAGCAACAAAAAATATAAAAGCTTGGGCAGCCATTATTTCCTCGGTTATTTCTAAAAGTTTATTTTCAGCATGTTTTGATTTCGAGTTGCTAATTTCGCCCATCTCTCGCAACTGTAATATTAAGTCCATGAAATCACCTCTACCTGATGGTTTTCCATGTCTTTGTGACATTACATCTCT
The DNA here is from genome assembly GCA_963691645.1 of Pelosia muscerda. NCBI lineage: Eukaryota > Metazoa > Arthropoda > Insecta > Lepidoptera > Erebidae > Pelosia > Pelosia muscerda. The sequence goes on along the minus strand of OY829114.1, from coordinate 10,050,591 downwards.
TACAAGCCTCTCAAAGAATCGACTTACTTTTGCTGGAAAAAATGAAAGATTAAGGCTTTTCAGAAGACCTGGATACATCATATCTAGTTCATTTGCAAAATTCGTCGTAAATACCATTTTATCTAGTTCGTCTAAAGTTCTATCCATTTCAGTCTCATTTTCAAATTGAGTAAGATTAACTCCAAATGCACAAGTAGCAATTGTTGACATAGTATATTTACGAAGAAATGTGCGAACATCATGTTCTGTTTTGGTGCCACTGATTTTGTCCAAATAATTCACAAACGTGTCAGAACACTCGTTAAGCAGGTAAAACATACTTTTCAGCTTCCCCGATGTGAAAATAGGAGTGAATCGTGTTCTTAAGGCACTCCACGTATCGCCATCTGCATGAAACATGTTTTGACCTAATCCGCTTTTGCTATATTCAACGCCACGGTCACTGAAGAGATCGAAGTCTTTAATCATGATGTGTTTAATTATATCTAAGTCTCGTATCATTAAACAGGGTGTTGTCATTCTGTAAATACCCACAAGTGGCTCATTGGGAAACATATTGTAATGTTCTTTAGATACATCGCCCATATTTTTACGTCGAAGAGCAGAATCTTTTATATTGCCAAAAAATGGAACAGGTTCCGGCCCGACGACATTTAGGTTTTTCCAATAACTGAAAGTTCTCGTGAAGTAATAATATAGACCGTAGTACACCGCAGCTAACACTACTGGTAAATAAATTAAATATTGTAACATTTTGTGTAACAAGCAGATACTAATTAAATAAAAACCGCGACAGTAATGAACTATGAAAACCGTTGTCGCATTTATATATTTACATCTGTGTGCCGAAAAATAACAAGTTCGACGCCTAGTGCAGGGGTCATAGATAAAAATACTTAATATTATATAACTCTCAAGATTATAAACAGTATTGACTCGTTATTAACTGATTCGGTGTAGTAAGTAGGTAAGTTTTGAAAACCAAGATTCTATCCAACTGTCACAGTTTTACCGTACGCGACACCTTGCACGTGGTTTGCTAACTCAGTATTAGTGCCATCCACTGTAATGCGAGCGAGGACTCGGGGCTGCACATACTGACAAAGTGACCGGCATGGGAAAACTACGAGGCGTGTCATCATGGCAGCCCTAGGAAAGAAAATTCTCTTGCTCAGCGCCTTGGTAACAGCTATGGTACGATGTACGAGCGCATGCTCCGCCGGCCGTTGCCTACTTCATCCTAGGGTTAATCCCAGTCGCATCTGAAGCTTCCACTTTGTAGTCTAGGGTCCGCTTTTACCGGTCTAACTGCGGGTTTGGCTGCACTTCGATATTTTTCGTCCACCGACAGTAACTAATCTAACTGCAATGCTTCGATAATTGGTGATATCCAAACATTGCAGTTAGACCAGTTGTTAAATTTTTAGAGCTCCAACTAGCCATAACTACTGCCATAAATGTTCGTATTAGACCAATGCCAATAGCCATATTCATGCATGCATGACGATGCTGACCAATGGGGCGTCACCCCCTACCTCCATGAGCACGGGTCCTGGGGTAACAGGCGGCTAGATGAGAACACTGTGATCCCACTACACCCAATACACTCGACGGGGGTCAACTTAAACCCAGAGATGGCCTTGAGTCCGCCGGCCCTACGAATACTGTAGCGCCTTTTTAGCCCAATCTCTATCGTACCGCCAGCCAAATGGTTATCTTCGAATTACAAAATAGACAAAAAGGTAAAATAAGTATACCTTTGAATATTTGTATACTCGCTCCATTCGGCTTGTGTCAACCTATTGGATGAGAGACCCATATCCAGCAGTGGACTGCTGTAGGCTAATTAAAAAATTGATTGATACTTAAACCCAGATCTAAGTTCAAGCGTACGAAGTCACGGGCGCAACTAATAATATCTATTTGGTAATGTGACCGTGGCGAAGTGCAAGCGATAAGTTGATAACGTTTTATCGTAATCGGATGAAAAGCATAGGTACGCACAAATATTCATCATATCTATACCTATATTTTTAAATATTACTTATAATTGATCTGCCACTTTAGAAGTCTCATCCCGCTAAAGTTATACCAATTTCGAATCGCAAAGTCAATATATCGACCAATAAAATCGTTTAAAAAGTGAATGTGACCGTTTCTTGAGCGATTTTAAACTATTCTAACGTCACTTGTCTCGTGATTTCATTGGTCGCAATCGACTCTTAAAAGATATATATATATATCTTAAAAGATACGGGAATGAAGTGTATACCTAGTGTTGTTTATTATATATTATCGCGAATTCTGTCGTGGGCTTTGATGCAGTGGTATGCCTACACAATTAAATTCTTATATAAACATTACAACTTGATGTTTAATGACGATATCCGAGTTTTATTCGCGCATATATTATAAGTTATAAGTAAGTGTAAGTAAGTATAAACTTATATGTTATTATATTCTTACAGACATATTTCTTTTACAGATATAACGTGCTTATCCATATTTTGCAAACACTGTTTAGAAAAGCAGTGTGCGATAACTTTGTCAAAATGAAAATGAAAAACACATTCAGAAAACCCGATATCACGTTTAGATATTATATGCTTATAATACTCATATGATAAATACTAGCACAGAATAGATGATAGTAATACTAGTAGTTTATTTTATTATTGTTATGTCCTCTGTCTCTCTCAATCTAACAGTAGTACCTAGTAGTACCTATCTATATTCAGATATTAGGTTATGACGCCGGGAGTATTTGTGAAGGCCAGCACTAAATCTCGTACCTGTTATTCGTCGCTATAATATATAAAGAGTACAATGCTTCGGAGCTCATTTAATCAAGGATATGCCTGACTTAAGATTAGATTTATTTCATAAACAATATGTTGTTATATTATTTACCAGTGGTGTTAATAGTGGTGTACTATAGTTTATATTATTACTTCACACGAACTTTTAGTTACTGGAAAAATCGAAATGTCGCCGGACCGGAACCTGTTCCCTTTTTCGGTAACATAAAGGATTCGGCCCTGCGTCGTAGCAATATGATGCTGGAGTATAAAAAATATTACAACATGTTTCCTAAAGAGAAAGTCGTCGGTATTTACAGAATGACAACACCCTGTTTATTTATACGAGATTTGGAGATAATCAAACATGTCATGATAAAAGACTTTGACCTATTTAGAGATCGAGGAGTTGACTTCAGCTCTAAGGGACTCGGGCAAAATATGTTTCATGCCGATGGTGAGACGTGGAGTGCTCTAAGAACACGTTTCAGTCCCATTTTCACATCGGGCAAGTTAAAATCTATGTTTTATCTTATAAACGACTGCGCCGATATGTTCATGGACTTTATGGAAAAAACAGGTCGTACCAACCCGGAATATGAAGTTGGCTCATTGGTTCAAAGATATACAGTGTCGTCAATTTTCGCTTGTGCATTTGGTGTAAATTTCAACAATTTTAACACGGATTTGGATAATTCATTAAAGACATTGGATAAGTTGGTGTTCTCACCAAATTTTGCATTTGAACTAGATATGATGTATCCAGGACTTCTCAAGAAACTCAATCTTTCCCTTTTTCCAACAAATGTGAGAAAATTCTTTGAGAAGCTCGTAAATGATATAGTTACACAAAGAGATGGTAAACCAACGGGCAGAGGTGACTTTATGGACTTAATATTGCAACTACGAGAAATAGGAGAAGTGAGCAATTTAAAAATAAAAGATGGCGAAGACATTAAATACACTGAAATAACTAATGAAATGATCAGTGCCCAAGCTTTTGTATTTTATGTAGCTGGATACGAGACTAGTTCCTCCACAATGACTTTTCTTTTGTATGAACTGGCGAGAAACCCCGAAATTCAAAACAAATTAAGAGAAGAAATTGATTCTGTAACAAAAGCTCATGGTCTTGCTCGAGGTGAAGCAACATTTGAATCTATAAAAGATATGAAATACTTGGATAAAGTATTTTTGGAAACACTTCGAAAGTATCCGATAGTGGATCCTCTACAGAGAAAAGCAAATGCAGATTACAAAATACCCGGAACAGATGTCATTATTAAAAAGGATCAGACTATTTTAGTTTCTGCATTAAGTATACATCACGACAAGAACTATTACCCAAATCCAGAAGTATTCGACCCTCATAGGTTTGATCCAGAGGTCGTGAGTGCGCGGCATCCATGCGCCTATTTACCCTTTGGGGTCGGCCCAAGAAACTGTATAGGTAAGTAAGACTGTGTTTAAATATACCCACAATAAAAAACGGAAATCGAAATGTCAATTTGAAATCTAATAATCATCATGATCTGAGTCTGCGGCTGATCATCGATATTTTCAGTAAAGCGACCTCCACAACCAAATTGGCGATATCGAAATTCTGTACTTAGGCTAGAGTCGAACTTTTGATGACTCCAACTACTCGTAACGATTGCCATAGATGTCCGTATGGCAACCGGATAAAAATATTTGCATTGAGTATGGATTGAACCCGCGCCTTCTGCGTAGCAGTTGCATTCACTACCGCCACGCCACAGAGGCTGTATGTCGATTTTTTATTCAAATGTTATTTTGACAATATTCAAATATACAAATTCTGACAAAAATAAAACGGAAAGAATTATATAATGCAATTAGTTTGTCTGGCAGAGATCGCTGGATAAGAGATAGCTCATTGTACTGCTTTCGTAGTCTTATAGATTTTAATTATGCATTTTTATTTGGTGTACAATATAAAAAGAAAATGGTGCAATGTAATACTACACACATGCGCGCTTACATACATTTTGACGATTAATTTTTTTATATAATACCTAGGTCAAGTTTCATATCTGGCATATAGACTGTTACCGGTTATCGACGCTGACCTTCAAATCGTAATATTTGATAAAAAATACACAAAAGACAAAGAATAGAGCCAAATCATGATTTCAAAATAATTACGCTGTAATTCCTATTATATTTGTCTGTTATTTCGACTAAGTTAAAATAGAGAAGTTATTCGGAATTCCTTACTGTTAATTCGACGATAATTATTTACCAATTTTTTTATTAATTATTTACCAAAATATTTGCTGAAATTTGGTAAAAATCTGATTATAAAATTATATTTTTGTAATGGAATTGTGAGTGCCACTCACAACATTTTTACTTCTGCTCCGCATCAGTTGGTTGTAGCATGATGTTATACACATATAAACCTTCCTCTTCAATCACTCTATTTATTAAAAACGCATCAAAATCCGTTGCGTAGTTTTAAAGATTTAAGCATACAAAGGGACATAAGGACATAGGGATATAAGGATATAGGGACAGAGAACGCGACTTTGTTTTATACTATGTAGTGATGTGTAATATAATATCTCAGTAAATGTTAATATTTATTTTTGGTTTCAGGTATGCGGTTCGGCACACTTCAATCTCGTCTATGTATCGCCAAACTTATTTCGAAATTCCGAGTAGAGCCAAGTTCAAATACGAAGGCATCGTTCAATTATGATCAGTGTCGACTTCTTCTTGCACCAGATGGAGGTATATACTTGAATATCCTGCCACGGTAACATCAAGATCTACAGGCGAATGGTCTATCTAAAACAAGCCGTTTGTTACTTGACATAGCTCTACATATTTGCTGCCGGTAGCCTAGTGGTATGGGTAATGGACTGCTGAGATGAGGTCTCGGGTTCGATCCCAGGTTTACCATGGCACACACCAATGACTGCGATGCTTTTCGAAGTTATGTGTGTATTTATCGCAGGTTTATAAGTGCCCGGTTAATGGCAATAGGCTCGCCACCTATTACATTGGGACCTAAATATAGACTGGCGAAATGTGGGTGCTAGCACCTCTGCCTACCCCTTCGGGGATATAGGTGTGATATTTAAAAAAAAAAAAAAAATTGCTGTTTTAAAGTTTTTGAGAGTTTTTTTCGCTAAGTCTAATTCTCCTTCCCTTTTACAGTGCGAGTGATCTCTCCAGTAATATTTGTGTTTCTTTTTATATTAATAAAAAAAAGGTTACCCTTCGTGCTAGTCTATACGGTGTTATGGCCAGGTGATGAATCTTTTGCGAGATTCACTTTTATCTTTGGTTTGAGTTTGTACATATTTACGAGGTAGGTATAGTAATTATTACTGTTAAATAAATGGGATGTTGATTAAAACTAGTGCCTATACCAGACTGAACATTTATGTATTTTGTGAAATTGTTCGTCATGATATAACCACCCATTTTTGTAAAAATGTTAAGTGACTAAATTCAATTAAATAATGAATTTGTGAATGGTTTTTTTCTATTTATTTGTCATTTCTACTCTACCCCCGTCACAGCATTCCCTACCTAGGGAATGTGACGCAAGACATCTCCCGCTATGACCTACTCTCGTCGCCCAAGCAAGGAATCTCGTGTTGCCGACCAGCCGTTTCTATCTACCCTTAAAAAAACTCTAGCGGATATGTGGGGATCTCACCACACTAAAACAACCTTCGGAAACACTACGCAGTCAACAACAAATCAGTCAAACACTAGTCCGTAAAGGTGCGGTGTGGGCCCGACTTGCGGTTGGGCAATGTCCAGACATATCGGGACATCACTCCTTTGCGGGAGGCACTTTTGCATGTGGTGGGCTAACCCCGGCCCATCGCGGCCAGACTAAAGCGGTGTCCTGCAACCGATTACGTAAACTTTGGAAAACTCGTCGTACAGTAACATAGAATCGTTACTTTTGTAAAATGGTTTTACACAAAAAGCGCGCTGTTTTCCCGTGAAGCGCTCCATCTCGTGACTAACATTGAATGAAGCAGCGCACAATTTCCACCCACCCGCTCGCCCCTCTTTTTAACGGTTTTTGAGAAATCAAGTGTTGATATTTGCTAAAATGTTTGACCCACCCTGTATTTATTGAACTAATAATAACTTTGCGTGTCAGTTATATATAGGTACTTGCATGTTCTCCTAAAGCAAAGCATTATTTGTTATTACTTAGCAGTTCTGTAACTCCATATAATTTTTATGGATGATTTGCAAGTTTTATAACAGATTACCATAATTTTTTTCAGTGTTCACGCTGAATTTTTTAACTACGGAAAATTAATATTTTTCCATAGCGCGGTTGGTTGGTCGTTCAGCTTAACCGTACTACGGGAAATAGGTCAACTGCAAGCCGGAACACGAACGGCAGTCACTACAGTAGGTCTTACTGCACTCGCCTCACTCCACAGGAGAACAGGACCTCGATTCCACTGATTCTTAACCATTGTCACACGACTGAGATCACAAAAACTGGCCATGGCATTTTCGGCTTAATTTTCGTTGAGTTAAAGTTCAAAATGAAATGTAAAAGAGTTTATTACATCGGTTCATTCACTATACCTACACAATACAATTTTGAACTCTAAATAGGTTAAAGTACAGTCGAAAATTAAATGGCAGTTCCTTGAATGGTTGACATTTAGTAGAATCGAGGGTGCTTATAAAGTACCCATGGTAATATTAAAAAGGCCAATATTTTTTAAGTATTACATAACATCTCAGTAAATAGGCTACTATATATCTACGTGTAAATAACGTGTATTGGCTAGGAATCTTTCCAATTGCTCATTTTTGGAAGTAGGACACGACGGTATCTTCTATTCCAATTGAGCAGATCGACTGGGGGAAGTACCGCCACTATATAGAATACCGCGGTTATGGTTCGTGTTGTGCGCGCCTTGTGTTGTGTTCCGGTGAGTAGGATACCCAGAGCTTATTGGGGAGTTTTTGTGCTGTCAGTGATAAGATTGACTAATTTTTTTTTTTTAGGATACGTCAATTTGACTTCACGTCGCCTGATATTATGTTGAACGTCTCAATCTCAGAAAAGAGGGTCACCATTCTTCTTATTTTTTTTTATAATATCACGCCTATATCCCCGAAGGGGTAGACAGAGGTGCTAGCACCCATATTTCGCCAGTTTTTCTTCTTATATCTTATCTTATCTTATCTTATCTTATCTTATCTTATCTTATCTTATCTTATCTTATCTTATCTTATCTTATCTTATCTTATGTATCAAAAAAATAACATTCAAAACAACCTCTAATAATCCAATCTATTTCACGTACCACGGCATAATTATGTATTACATACAATAAGACTTAGAGATGGCAGAGAAATACGTGAATACGAAGATACTACTCGTCTGATAAATATTAGTCTCTTGAGTATTTTTGCATTGATTTTGTATGTATCATTATACTTCTGTACCCACTTGTTTAATATTAGAATATAACCGAGATTAGTGATACGATAATTAAATAGAAGATACATAAAAATATACAAAGTTAGTTTTTTAATTACCATGCGAGAAATCCCCACGGTTACACCCCACTACAATGGGTTGGGGAGGTTATATGCGAACTTTGTATTGTTCCGCCCACAAGGAATTCAGATCATTCGGTTAGACCTTCTATCAAAGCAGCTAGGCTTTGAGTTGGTAGACAAGCTCTAGTAGGTACTCGCTACAAACGCTAGGTTCATATTGGCTTTTACACGAGCATTACACGCCATTTAGGCATTGTTTTTTGTTAAATAAATTGCAATTTTTTAATTAATTCTATTATTAAAGTAGCAAGTATTTGGGTATACGATATACTAACTATTATATCAAACTTGAGTATATGACCCCGACACTAAACATCGTATCTATTATACTTCCGAACATCTTTCGTGTATATAAGCAAGAAAATATCGACCTAAACTCATTTCTGTAATTTGTTTATATGTGGTGTATTGTCTCCGAAGTTGTAAATAAAATATAAAATGTTATTATATTATTTACCTGTAGTGCTTGTAGTAGTATACTTCGCCCTGTATTACTATTTTACAAGAACTTTCAATTATTGGAAAAATCAAAGCGTGGTCACACCTACCCCTATTCCATTTTTTGGCAATTTCAAGGACTTTACACTGCGACGTAAAAATGGAGGTGTTGTGCTTCAAGAATTTTATAACATGTTTCCTAACGAGCTAGTTGTTGGCGTATACAGGATGACGACGCCCTGTCTACTAATACGAGATTTAAATATAGTTAAGCAAATAATGGTCAAAGACTTTGATCGATTCACAGACCGTGGGATTGACTTCAGCAGTAGCGGATTAGGACAAAATATGTTTCATGCAAATGGCGAGACGTGGAATGCATTGAGATCACGATTTACTCCTATTTTTACATCGGGAAAGTTAAAAAGTATGTTTTATCTGATCAGCGATTGTGCTGAAATGCTGATAGCTCATTTGGATAAAGCGGGTAGCACCAGTTTGGAATACGATGTTGGTTCTATAGCGCAAAAATTTACTATATCATCCATTTCTGCATGTGCATTCGGTGTAAACCTTAACAATTTTGAAACCGAGATGGATGATGAACTAAAATATTTAGATAAGTTAGTCTTTTCACCTAATTTGGCGACAGACATAGACATGATGTATCCGGGGATCTTGAAGAAACTCAATATTTCACTTTTTCCATCAAGCGTACGAAAATTCTTTGAGCGACTTGTAAGAGGAATAATTATGCAGAGAAACGGCAAACCTGCAGGTAGAGGTGATTTCATGGACCTAATATTACAACTGCGAGAGATGGGGGAAATTAACAATTTAAAAACAAAACAGGATGCTGAGTCTAAAATGACTGAAATTACAGATGATATAGTCGCTGCTCAGGCGTTTGTATTTTATGTAGCTGGATATGAGACTAGTTCTACCGCAATGACCTATCTATTGTACCAACTAGCGCTAAATCCTGATGTTCAAGACAAATTAAGAGAAGAAATTGATTCCGTAACAGAAGCTCATGGTAAGGCTCGGGGGGAAATAACATATGACTCTTTAAATGATATGAAATATTTAGAGAAAGCCATGTCAGAAACTCTCCGTATGTACCCAATAGTCGATCCATTGCAGAGAAAAGCAAATGCAGATTACAAAATACCCGGAACGGAGGTGGTAATTAAAAAGAATCAGATTGTATTATTTTCAATTTTAAGTATACACCATGACAAAAACTATTACCCAAATCCAGAAGTATTTGACCCTGACCGATTTGAGCCGGAGTTAGCGGCGACTCGGCACTCATGTGCCTACATGCCGTTTGGAGTAGGACCCAGAAACTGTATCGGTAAGTTCAAATTTATGTAAGTATGTGTAGAATATTTTTCTGGATGTAATCGAGATTGATCGCATGCTGATAATATGTAATGCTGGGGTTTGTAGCGGTCTAATAGATAGCGTAGCTATTGAGCGACGTTGATTTTTGTTATTTGGCGCGAAGTTCGTGATAACTCCTAAAACTAGCACTTAATTTCCATCGTATTGTTTTCATTTGCACTAATGAAACATGTTGCACTGATCAACGTACTATTAAATATTCTGTGTAAACGTATTGCGTCAGATTGAAATCATTCATTTGGAAATCATAAAATTTAAGGGCCTGATAACAGAAAGTTTCTCAAGAAACATTGTAATCAAGTATTGACCTCTTATGAAATTTCGTAAAGAATCCCATTGTACTTCAAATTGTTTCTGCGTAGAATTTTTGTTGTGGATAAAACTTCTAATAGAAACAATTTATTTCGGTAAAAATTGATTAGGGCCGTACGTAGTCTTAAGGAACTTCAATATTTTACTATACTACCTAGGTATAGGCAGTGACTAACTTACTTTTGTTTTGTTTGTTTTAGGTATGCGCTTCGGTTCGCTACAAGCTCGTCTATGTATAGCCAAGATTATTTCAAAATATCAAGTAGAACTTAGCAAAAACACGCCTACATCAATCAAGTTTAATCCTAATAGCGTAATTCTTGGAGTTGCACAGAACATATTTTTGAATGTCAAACCACGAACCAAGATATAAGTATTATTTTTATGCGTGGATCCTATGGGGCACATCGGATTCGCTCAAAGTCACCGACTATTATAATTACAAATTCGAACGTGCAAAATTTACACAATACCTTCGACATCGGACTACCAATAGAGGAGATTTGACTTCACAGCTCTGGAGAGTTTTGATGTAGTCTTTATTTTTATTGAATTCATTCTTTATCAACTTAATGTGTTAGCTGGATGCAGGTCTATATATAATAAACTTGAACCATCAGACGAATCTTGCTATATCATTAATTGAGAAAACGCAAAGTTGGAAAACAAACATGACTTGACAACATTTTAGTCTGCCTCATCATGACTTGTATAATCTCAGTTTAACTATCATTTATTGTCTCAAATTATTTTGTTTAGATTAGTTGCAAATGTAACACATTAAATTTAATGTCCAAATTATGTTAATAATACATTCAATTCACTGTTCCAAATTAAAGTCAAAATTGCCGTCTATTTTGGACATTGAATTAAATTATAAGCGTCGGTAGCTTAGAGTTTAAGGAGTTGGAGTTACCATCGAGAAGTCTGGTCATTACACTACCGATGTCGCTTAGGCAGCTGGTGAGGTTTGAGGGAATACTAGGTGTCGATATAGATTGGAAAATAGTGAATGCACTGATGAGACTTAAAGCCGCCACTAGTCCCTTACGAGTGTCGTACTGTACAAGTTCAAGTCCTGTCGGAACATTCACTTTTAATTGCATTAAAATTTCATTGCAATACTTGCTGTATTATTGGTTATTAGGACATGAAATATGCAAAATATTGCTGAAATTTCCTAATAGATAAATAATCTTTGTGAGATAATAAAAATGTTACAATTTGTAAAATGTAATTAGGGGTTTAGCATTAGGAAAAAGGTAAAAAATATTTTTACAAAATTGTACAATATCTAATAAAGTATTAAGAATGTCTGTAAGTTTGTCTTGGTTACATGTTTCATTATCTTTCTTTTACATTTTTAAACCACTAGTTGGCAGAGCATTGCAATTCATGAAGATTTGCTATCCGAAGAATCTCCTTTTTACCCGACTGCGCGACGCAAAGGAAGGAATTTGTTGTATGTTTATTAAATTTATGTATTTTTTTTCAAAAAGGACGTCCGTTTGCAATTCATTACACAATTTTATAATTTTAACTTCAACTATACACATCGAATGTTTACAATCAAAGTGAAAAGGATGACAAACTACCGGATATGACAAATGCGTCCTAAGTGGGGAAGTAAAAGTTGAAATGTTACCCGAGGTTCGAGGTAAAGGGACAGTAAAGGCAGTAAAGGTACAGTAGGCAGTAAAGGTACAGTAGGCAGTAAAGGTACAGTAGGCAGTAAAGGTAAAGTAGGGATAGAATTGATGAATGGGAATTATGACATCTGTCGTATAGAAAGACTAATAACGAGAATGCTGTATATTGTACAGCTCGGTGTATAAGGTCCCACCAGTGTCAGAACCAGTTGAAAACCAGCGCCGGGTACTCGTGCCCAGCATTATACTGAACTGGCTTCTTTTTCTTTGTGCACCATAAATATGTGTGTGTATGTGTATGTGTTTATTTTATTTGTATTCTTTTGATTTAAGTATATATTTAAATGCAGGTTTGTATCGTAGAAAAAATAATAAAGTGTGTTTTCTTTCTTTCTTTCTATCATCGGAACCCAAGTTTACTCAATCCAGGCAATACGCCTGATGATACCGGCCGAGGCTTACTGACCTCTTTCAGTTTACGGAATTGTAGGTTTTACCATATTTTATTATAGAAACTGTATTGAAAGACTCTATCTAGCACCTTGCCTATTCATTTTTATAGAAATTCTATAGTGTCTCTCTGCCATTAATGTCTTTGTCGATTTGACGACTTCCGTAGCGTGGTAGTGCACGCGACTGCTAAGCAGGAGGCGCGGGTTCGATTCCTACTCAGTGCAAATATTTGTATGCATGAATGGTGTTTACATGTATAATATGTATGTATTTACAAAAAAAAATATCTAAGTATGTTTATCCGCATTCTAGAACCCGTAACACAAGCTAGTTAAGCTATGCTTACCATGGATCTGAATGGCGTTGTGTAGATTTTCCTATTTCTTGGATTACAAGAATTAAATTAATAATACCAGAGGCTACCTCACCCTCGGCAACTGTTGGCCCAAGACGGTCGTGCGTTTCGAGTGGGTTTGAGTCCGACATAGTTATGTAGAATTTATGTTGGTGGTTACCCTCGCTGACTCCGGTGGTAGGTATCCGTCAGGGTTTCGGCACGAGGAAATATAAGCTGTAAGATTGGGTAACTAGGTATTCAGAAATACCAATAGACCACGAATAGTAGCGCCTAGTATTTACTGTTTGTTATTTGATAGAAGGTATTATTTGCTAATTTAATTTTACAGGCGAAGTTTAAATTATTTTCATCATATCGCAATACAAAATTATTGATCAAATGTGTTTCAAACATAAAAGGCTGGTGGTGGTACAGAACGTTCCTATAGGTATATGAACAGAAAATAATTTACTAACTCGCATTTTTATGGCAAATAGGTAGGCAGTCACACATTTAAGCGTCATTTCATAAAAACACATTCTGCTCATGAGACCGTACTACTATGGGCTTATGAATAGACGGCTCCAGCTCTTGACGTACTAATCCCCCCTCACCTATTGTTCTTGCCTTTATTTACTGGCCATTAGTGGAGTCGTCAAAGTGGAACCTAACATACCTATCCCAGGTTCGAAGTAGGTATAAAATGACGACTCCATCTCCGAGTGTAACATATTGTTTGCTGGGAAGTTGGGAAGAAGAGATAAAATGAGCATCAAACACACCCATTTTATCTCCATTCAAAATAATTCACTATTTAATAATACGGGATATTTACCATATTTGTTATCATATATCATATATATATATATATATATATATATATATATACAGCCTCCGTGGCGTGGCGGTAGTGCATGCGACTGCTACGCACGGGGCGCGGGTTCGATCCCCGCTTAGTGCAAAAAGTTGTATGCAGTCATATTCATGACTGTTTGTACTGGTTCGGTCGTGCCTCGGAGAGCACGTTAAGCCGTTGGTCCCGGTTGCCATACAAAACATCTATGGCAGTCGTTACGGGTAGTTGGAGCCCTCAAAAGTCCAACCAGTCTTGCTTGGAACTTCGATATCGCCATTGGTCATTAGACCATGGTTGTGGAGGTCAGATGGCAGTCGCTGCACGGAAAATATCGAAGTTCAGCCGCATCACAGTTACACCGGAAAGCCTACCCCAACGGAGTTGGGAAAAGGTTCAGGGAATGATGATGGAGTATTTATTATTCGAAAATGTTCATTGGTGACAAGTGACAAAGGTTGTCAACACAACATAGATAAGGCAGTTAACTTACTACCTATTTTAAAGTTAAAATGATTTGTCACCGGTCATCCTGACTTTTGACGGTCACAATGTCAGCATCGGTCATTTATAATAACCTATTTATTACCTTCTTGTTTATATTAGATAATGTTTGCAAGTCATGCTCAGTATGTAACCAGGTATATATGACTTTCAAGGTAGTAATAAGATAAATGAAATAAAATAAAATAGAAAATACAAAATTAAATAAAGTTTGTCTTTTTTTATTTATTTTATTATTATTCCAATCTTAAAAACGTTGGCCAAAGAATTGACACTTGTCTAGGGGAGTGGTCCTTTCGGTCAAGAATAAATTTAAAAAATGAGGACTTCCGAAGTTACAACCGGGATTCCCTGAAAAGACTTTGATGACAGAACATCATGAGGTTTGATCGTTTCCGAATTAGATACTTTACCGCTGTCACCTTTAAAATGTTTAATAACTGTCACCCATAATAGACAGTAAATATTTGCAATCAATTTTACTACTATGTTACGAACTTAGATACTTGTACAAACATTTAAAAAATAATTAAAAGAGTTATGCTGAAAAGGCTATTTAAAATCCAAGATTATTTGGATGATAAACAAGCCTGGAAATGAGCTGTTCACTCCACTTACCACTCAAGCATATTATGGTATCTAGACCAAGTACCTTAAATGTTTGTAAATAGGCAAAAAAAAGAAAAGCCCGCTGAGTTTCTTGCCGGAGTCTTCTCAGGCCGGGGCCGTGTTTCGATCCGGTGGGTGGTCCATTTGCTAACTAACCTATAATATGATTATTATTAATTTTGACGTTTTGTAAGTCCCGTTTAGTTAATGGTCTATACTTAAATGATCTTTGTGTTTTTAATTTTTAGTCCCTTAGATGATGTTGTTATTGAAGTTCCAAATCCGTGATACAATCTCATAATATGTGATACATCTATAAACAACTCGGGGACAAACGCGTTCAAACTGTAAAGATAGTATTTTATTGCATTTCAGAAGGAAAAAAATTTAAGACACTGATAACTTTACATAGCGTTGTATTCATCGATATCATCTTTTTTCTTCTACTCATCATTACTCAGCCATTTCTTTTTTGTAAATAACCATGATTTGCAGGTTATATATCTAAAACTATCTGCCCTGCTCCCGACTTCACCAGGGAATAAATATAAAATACAAAACTACGGTCCAGTTGAAAAACTCAACGTAGGTACTGCTAGGTTCTTGATGGAATATTCTGCACCGTGCGGGCGACGTACTAACTATTTATTAATCTGTGGTGCGGGTGATATTTCAACCTTGCGTGTGTTGTCCTATGTAGGAAGAAAGAGGGAACACAAAATTGGAAGAGCTAATTATTATATAGAATATTATTTCATTACTAAATGCGATGCACACAGTGCGAATTGGGCGCAGGTTGGTTTGCCATACATCGCAGTTTTCTTAGCATATTATTTTTTTACTTTATCCTGTAAACGGTGATGAACGGCAAACCGACCCGCGCCCACCCGCTCTCGCGCTATGTGTGAATTGAATTTTCGACATTTTAGTATCTAGACTCAGTTTATATGATCAAAGTCAAACTATCCTGTTTTAGAAAAATAAAACTACCTACATATTAAGTTTTTGATAATACTTAACTACTTAAAAAGTACCAAACATTTAATGATCAATTTAGACGGATGTAAGCATCTTTTTATACCTAAAAATAATTATGGTTGCATGAGTAAAAACTATTGCGCAGCAGTTGCGATTTTTTGTACACCTTAAAACTACCTAAAATATTTACAGATATGTACGTATATGTCAGCTTTTGAGTACATCTATAAATTGCGTAGCGTATGTGGCAATATATTTATGTGTCTTGCGTGTGACACTAGCAACCAGTACTGAATATTAATTAACTTTAATATCGTATTGTACCTAATCCGTGCCTTTATATAGTTTTAATGAATGTATTGCATTTGTTATTGTTTGTAATGTTTCAATGTAATAATAATAACGTCAACAGGCGTCACATCTAACGGTTTATGAAGAATCCATTGGATTACCTTTTCGAAATTATTGTAATCTCTGCTTAAAACTTAAAACACACAAATCTCCAAAGCATTTCGATCATTGGCAAAACCATCCAACACTTGCCATATATAAAAATTGAATTGAATTAATTAACTTATTTTATATTTTATTCTAATATACCTATTTTTTATTGTTTTCAACTGACACACAACGATTTATCGAAACAATATTTTAAGCTACCTTTCGCCAAAAGCGTGATACTGATACCAGAAAAGTGACTTGCGTGACGTAGTTGTCCGACTTACTCTCCAACTGGTGAAGGTCGCATTCTTCTAAGAGGCTCAGTGGAAGGGTGGTGAATCTCAGTTTATTAAAAACAAGCCGACCCGCGTTCCCATGGCAAGCAAAACCTTCAGCTTAAAGTCCTCGATACCCCTCCGTGTCTCTGAGGAGGACCTTCTCAATGTCTTCAGAATGGTTAGGAGGTCATTTTAAAAAAATAGTATCGAACCACTAGTTAGTCAGTTAGCTAGTCTAGTTCTTTTTATAAAAAGTTGCCACAAGATTGTTTACCTTTATTTAAGTACCTAAACAAATGGAGTATAGTTAATTTAATTAACCCTATTTATTGGTTAAATTAGACTTGGGCTGGTCTAAGGTGTCCAGGTACTTTTGAGGCCCACTGGTACCTGTATTTTAATTGGGTTGATAACAAGAGTATGGTAACCTTAGTGTTGCAAACGTCCATAAGCCGCGGTATTATCCAGATATCCCTTATAGTGATATACATATATGAACACAGATGTGATGAATTAATATGCTGCCTTAAAATGAAGGTCTTCGATCAGTAGGTTCTGCCAGTTATAACCTACAGTGCTAAAACATGGATACGGGCGGTGAGGTTAGTTCACAAATTAAAAGTCGCGTAGCGAGTAATGGAGCGAGCTATGCTTGTAGTTTATTTGAAGGATAATATTCGCAATGAGATCATCTGACAAAGAGCAAGTCACCGTCTTAGCTCGCAGAATAGGTAAGCTGAAGTGGTGACTAATGGTGATCGCGAGAAGATATATATATAAAAGGAAGTTGCGACGCCCCCAGCCAGATGGACTGGCGAACTAAAATAGGTGGCTGTAGTGAACTGTTTGCGGAATGTCAGGAGCGATGGTGCAATTTTGGGAGAGATCTATGTCCAGTACCTAGTGAAGCGATAGAATTGACTAATTGGAAAATGAATGCTTTTTTTATTTACTTATCCGGTTATTGAGTGTGTTTACCTATATTATCTATAATTATTTATCGATCACTGTGGCGTAGCGATAGATGTTACGCAATCGACTGCTACGCAGTTGACGTGGATGCGATTCTCGTTCAGTACAAGTACGAATATTTCCATTGGTCGGGTTGTTGCTACGTGTGATATTCATATAAGTTATTTTTTTTTGCTTGGTCCAGTATAGGAGGAGCTTTTCCTATAGGTAGGATTCATCTTAATATAGTCCTAACGTGTAACGTCTAAGCTACCGGTAACCGCCAACCACGGCGGCGGCTGATTGACGCTCACGTTTAGTGATACACGTCCCGCGCACACGGTCCGCCATCCCTGCTGCCTTTTATCCTCCGTTCCCCGAGGACCATGGGAGTGTCACATACAAATTTGCACAACTATAGATAAGATCTGCCGTAGCCTAGTGGTATGGGTAATGGACTGCTGAGACGAGGTCTCGGGTTCGATCCTAGATTTTACCATGGCACACACCAATGACTTCTCGATGCTTTTCGAAATTATGTGTGTATTTATCGCAGGTTTATATGTGTTGGGTAATGGCAATAGGCTCGCCACCTATACATAAACCTAAACAAAAACTGGCGAAATGTGGGTGCTAGCACCTCTGCCTACCCCTTCGGGGATATAGGCGTGAGTTTATATGTTATGTTATAAGATTCCGAATTTTATTGCTATATATAAGATTTAGATCGCATTGGAAATAAAAATTTATATAGCTGCAACATTTTCGGTTAGTAATTTATTTTCGGCATACCCATTTTCGTTTCAAATTGCCCGATTGGCGCCAACAGAGTCGGTCCCTATTACGTGGGATCGAAAATCATAGTTGGCTAAATGTGAGTGTTTAATACACCTCTGCCTACCTATGTATGCATGTATAAAAAGACAAATAGTTTAAGAAAACTGATAAATAACTCTGTTGGGGTAAATATAACGCAAAATTGTCATTGTTTTCAATAACAACAGTTTTAGGACTCCGTATGTCGATAACATAAAACATCAGTTTGCAACATCCAAGATTGAGTAACGCAAAAAAAAAAATATGGTTAAGGATTACTTCGTTGCATTTGCCTGTTCGTCTGTGAAGTATCAAGTTGAAATTATTATCACATACTCAGGCAAACCTTTGGAGCTATGAATAGGTAACAGAAATGTATAGGAGTAACAGATTTTCCACAGCTACATTCCTTCCAATCCAGCTTAATACGGAACCCTCGTGAATGAGTTCGGCTCGTCTTTGTCCAGATTTTTAAATTCATCATTACGAAGTAATTTTTTATCTTTATACATAGACATGACTTGCAAATTATATAATATTATCAGATGTAAACAAACTCTGAATGGACCATAAGGTTAAAGGTTAAACTATACTTTGATTACATTACTTGTTTCTATATAGTTAAGGAATACTAAAACGTAAAACATCAATTTGGAAATATCTCAAGATTTCAATCCTAGAATAGCCTAGAATATAACTCACGCCAATATCCCCGAAGCAGCAGAGGCAGAGGTGCTAGCACCCACATTTCGCCAGTTTATGTTTAGGTCCCAACGTAATAGGTGGCGAGCCTATTGCCCTTAACCGGGTACTTATAAACCTGCGATAAATACACACATAACTTCGAAAAGCACGAATTGGTGTGTGCTATGGTAAAACCTCTGTCTCTATGGTAAAATCTCTGAGACCTCGTCTCAGTAGTCAATAACCCATACCATTGGCTACCGCATCGCAAAACTGATGTTTAGGTATAAGTTTTATACCTTAGGGCACATATCTTGGATCTAATCACGAGACAAACGAGGCCCTGAACACGAATGGTCTTGATACTCTTTTTTTCAATTTGTGTAAGGTAAAGTCTCGTAAAAGAGGGTTACCATTGCAAACACGTACAGTGCTACAATGGTGGCGCTCAGCTTGATGGCTTCATCAGATGCTTTTTCACGCCCCGACTGTAGGAAGAAGGAAACAAGTCCGCCGGCAAGGAATTCCAAGATTTAATGGTGCGGTAGAGTAAAGACTCACCGAACCGCTTGGTTCTTGATGGAATATTCTGAACCGTATGCGGGTGACATCTAAGCCCTGCACGTGTTGTCCTGTGTAGGAAAGGAGAGGATGGGATTGATTGAAAGAGCTATGAATAAAAAGTTCACGAGCTTATCCACCGCCGTAAAACCCGTGCTATCAAAAATATATCCATAAGATCGAATTTGTCGTCCAAGATATTTGCCTTGAGATATTGCAATTTAAATAAGGGTACGTATACACAGAGGTGTTGCGTCGAGCAGACAGTGAATTAGCCAATTGAAATGCTCGTATTCCCACTTCGAAGCAATGGAAACAAACATAATATTCATTCAGATCAATTCAGATAGACATGTTCAACTCATGCAAAAGAATAAATATTTGCACCAAGTGGGAATTCAAAATGCGATCTACGGCGTTGTCGTCGTTCGCTCTACCAATTTCGCTCTACAATAGCTGAAGCTCCTTGACCACCAAAAACTTCATGAGCTTAGGAAGTTTGAGAAGAGAGTGAAACCATCGACGTGCTTATGGAACATGAAAATGAGTGTAGAGTCATTATAATAGTAAATACGCTGCACGAGCGTCGGGCGTTCGTCAGCAGACACGCCGTGCATACGTTCATCGAACGCCTACGCTGGATAAATGCTAGTGTGAAGGCAGCCTTAAGGTGGGGGAACAAGATTGTAAATACATAAATGGAAATAAATAAACAAATAAATGTATTATACTAATACCATCGATGAATTACTTACTCTTATTTTTCTAAATAAATCTATAACTGTAATTTACCTACCAGTATCTGATAGCCTACGACACAAAATAATTTAGCAAAAAAAACTAGATTACAACAATGTAACACGATACGTAGAGATGTGAATTTGAACAATACTCATACGATTGATACTAATTATGACTGAAATATATTTTAATTCTATATTTGGGATACTGTTTTTTAAAATTCATTTTTTATTCAGCGAGTGAAATAGTGTTCCATCAACACATGAGTACCTATCCATTCAACAATTGCCACGACTCGGTCGCTGAGGAAGGAATTTTGAAAACAATCCACAACCACAACAACTTCATGGGAAGATATTCTTAGGATTAAAAGTAGCCCGTGTTTTTCAGGACTACAAAACTATTCTGTTCCAAATTTCAGCCAGATCCGATCAGCCTTCAGAGCGAGATTGAATAAAAGACATCCAAATATTTGCACAAACTTGGTTTAGCTTGTATTATTTGAAGGATTTTATTGACGGAACAATAAATATATTTAACGTATTTTTGACAGAAAAAGTGCCAGGAACACCAAAATTTTGGAGTTACATGTGAGCAATACTTCCCCGCGGGATGTACCTACGGCCGAAATATTCAAAGTCGCGAGTACCCATTGGATACAGATCGCCTTCAACAGTTTGGATTAGAAAAAATCACCAGTGATTTGAACCTGCATTCACAGCGACTTGAATAACCTTATTGCGAATTTTAAATTTTGAAGAAACTTTATGATAAACCCCTCTAGAGTCCGCTGTGTGACTTTAAATTTGTGAATTAGCCCCAGTGTCCATGTTTGGGAACTGTAAGGGACTGCCATTACTGGCAGGACGCACTGGTCGAAGACAAGAGCCATACACAGCGACTTGTTGCACTCTTAGGTCTTCTGTGCAATTCGCCAGATAATATCGCTGTGGTCAACAGTACAGTAGCCTTTTCAAAATCCAGCTTGTTCCGGTGGCAGGAACTCATCGAGCTTACTTGCGAGACGATTAGTGATGACTCTTCAGAACAACTTGTAGATAGGACTCAGGAAGGGTATGAGTCTGTAGTTCTTCAACAAGGCTTTGTCACCTTTTTTGAAGAACAACACCACCGCACTCTTGCTATATTCCCTGAGTTAAGCTAGGTGTTAAGCTGCTTCGATGTTTATTTCAGATATACTCGCCCGGCAGAACGAATCTGGCTGATATTTGGTAGGTACAGGGGTAGATTATAGTCGGGCATAGCTCATAGGATATTAGGCTACTTTATCCTTGGGATAACCTATAATACGTTAATAAGAGACAATGGCAGAATATGTGCCCCGCCCACTATCTGTAACCCTTGGAAGACAAATTCAGGAACAAATATCCTATTTATTATTCTACACATATCTACCCGTTTAGCCATTGGAACGAGATTGAGTAATATTGCGTATGTATTAATGTAAATAACTATTAGTGTACGACAATATTAGAACATATAACTATTATTATGAATACTATTTCGTACACTTCATTTGAACTTGAAAAAAATAATAGGTTAATAAAAAAAATTATGGTTCGGTTCGAGTACATGTATATTTACTACGATAAAAACGAGTAACTATCAGAGTATTTATGACCCCTGCACTAATACAAACCTGTTATTTTTCGGCACATATATAAAAGCAACGACGGATTGAATAATTCATAACTAGTTTTTATTTATTAGGGACTACTTGTTATACAAAATGTTACAATATTTAACTTATTTACCAGTTGTGTTGACTGCGGTGTGCTATGGTCTATATATATACTTCACGAGGACTTTCAATTATTGGAAAAAACAAAATATCGTCGGACCGGAACCTGTTCCATTCTTTGGTAATCTAAAAGATTTTACTCTTCGTCGTAAAAATATTGGCACTGTTTCTAAAGAACATTATGACATGTTTCCCAATGAGCAACTTGTGGGTATTTACAGAATGACGACTCCCTGTTTAATTGTACGAGACTTGGATATCATTAAACACATCTTGATTAAAGACTTCGATCTGTTCAGAGACCGTGGAGTTGAGTTTAGTAAAAGCGGATTAGGTCAGAACATGTTTCATGCTGATGGTGATACGTGGAGTGCTTTAAGAACACGTTTCACTCCTATTTTCACATCGGGCAAGCTGAAAAATATGTTTCATCTGCTTAGTGAATGTTCTGATACGTTCGTGAGTTATTTGGAGAAAACTAGTCGAACCAATACAGAACATGATATTCGCAAATTACTTCGTAAATATACAATGTCGACTATTGGTACTTGTGCATTTGGAGTTAATCTTACCCAATTTGAAAATGAGACCGAAATGGATAAAACTTTAGAAGAGCTGGATAATTTGATGCTAACACCTACTTACGCCACTGAACTAGACATGATGTATCCAGGACTCCTGAAAAACCTTAATATTTCACTTTTTCCAGCAAAAGTAACTAAATTTTTTGAGGAGCTCGTAGCAAATATAATGTCACAAAGGCATGAAAAGCCATCAGGTAGAGGTGATTTCATGGACTTAATATTACAGTTGCGAGAGATGGGAGAAATCAGTAATTTAAAAGCAAAACATACCGAGAATGTGGTTATAGAAATAACTAAGGATATAATCGCTTCTCAAGCTTTTGTATTTTTTATTGCTGGGTATGAGACTAGTTCGTCTACGATGTCATATCTATTGTACCAACTGGCACAAAACCCCGAAATTCAAGACAAATTAAGAGAAGAAATTGATTCTGTAACAAAAGCTCATGGAAAAACTCGGGGTGACATAACATATGAATCTTTACACGATATGAAGTATTTAGACAAAGTATTTGCCGAAACACTTCGAATGTATCCGTTAGTTGATCCATTGCAAAGAAAAGCAGTTGCGGACTACAAGATACCTGGAACAGATGTGGTTATTAAAAAGGACCAGACTGTGTTAATACCAGTATTGGGTATACACTATGATAAGAAATATTATCCGAAGCCTGAAGTATTTGATCCTAGCAGATTTGACGCAGAAGCGGTGGGTGCTCGACATTCGTGTGCTTATTTACCCTTTGGAGCAGGGCCTAGAGCTTGTATCGGTAAGTGAAGTCAAAGTTCAAACGAATTTTTATTTGTACATTTTTTATTTCTATGTTGTTATGTTAAGTCATATATCCGTGATCTTAAAATGTTCGTAGTTTTTATCGATACGCAGTGGCAGTATTGATGAAAGGACACATTCTTCAAAAGCATCTCGGGTCTTGATTCAAATTTTGGAACAGTCAACTGAAAAACATTTGAATAGATTTGATTACTTCTTAATAGTAGTTGTTATCGACAGCCTCTGTGACGTGGCGATAGTGAACTCGACTGTTACAGAGAGTGCGGGTTCGATTTCCGCTCATTGCAGATATTTGTATGCATGAATATGGCTATTCGTATTGGTCTGATCGTGTCTCAAAGAGCACGTTAAGCCGTCGGTCCCGGTTGCCGTATGAATATATATGGCAGTTGTTATATATAGGGGAAATGGGTGAAATGGCCCACATGGAGCCTACTGGAAGTAGAAGTAGACTAGTAGTTATCACTATTTATGATTTAATTCTCATCCTTAGGTATATGTAAGGAAGAACATAATCAGACATACGTAATTATAATACGCGAAATAAAAATAAACTTGCAGTCCCGTCGACCGAATTTTCAATTAAATGTTTCCTTAATTTATTCTTAAATTTTAAGCACGGTAGCTCTCTTGTCTTTTATTATTTTATTGTAGACTTTCGCAGTCATGTAACCGTAGTTTCTTTGAAGTCGCGTAGTTCTTGCAGCTGAGGCGACCAATTTTGTTGGGTCTCGTATAAGATGTTCTTTTCCATCCATGCATTTTATGAAAATGTCTGGAGGACTTTTTACAAAAAGTCTTCCCTGAAGAATATACATTGATGCCAAGGTTACAAATTTAAGGTATTTGAACCTATGTCTATGCCACACGGCTGCAAAGCTTACCATAAAGTAGACGAATATCTTATTGATAAAAATGCACGGTCATCCAAATCATTCAAAGAATCCAAAGAATCATTTTCAAATGATTTATTTTTGACAAATATAACTTTGAAATTCATATGTGCTCTTTATGTGCCTAAACTGAATAAACGTAACTAATTGATTCTTTGATAAAGAGGCATAACAAGAAAGGGCTACAAATTTACCTAATAATTTGATTTCTATAGTCTCATTAGTGCTATGTATATACTTACAGAGAAATACATCATAGAAGTAATGGGAATATCTATTTGCATTAATTGTGATCATTAATTACTATTTTCTTATGCAGGTCTACGTTTCGGCTCACTTCAATCTCGAATAGGCATTGCCAAGATTATTTCACAATTCCGTGTGGAGGCTGGCATCAATACGAAGTCGTCGTTAACCCTAAACCCTTACAGAATAACACTTGCACCGGCAGAAGACATATTTTTACAAATTAAAGCACGGTTAGATTAACTTTCTACATATATGAATAAAAATGATACGTAAGTCAGTGCTACCCTACCAACCACTCTCACAAATTAACCATAAGTCAGTGAGTAGTATTGTATTATCTTTGTCAGTGAGCCTGAATGTGTAATATTACTACACGAGACCAAATAAATACTCTTTGATATTATCTATGGCATATTTTACCGCCTAGAAAAAAAAACACGATCGCGCACTTTTTGTTTTACTCCGTCTTGAGTAATTGTAATATTTATATTGTATAATTGAAATTAACGCATAAAAGTTTTTTTGCCATTCATTGCCGTTTTATTGATAAGGTATTATTTTTACTATATTCTTAAAACGGCGATGGATGACAAAACGAACCGTGCCCTACTCGCACTCGCTCTATGTGTGAACCTCGCTTATATATAATACTGTAATAACTATAATATAAGAGATTGAATATAATAAATAAGAATTCATTTTTATGACTATTTAAGTAACGATTGTTAGGTATACGTAATATGTAGTTATGTACTAGATGGATTAGAAAAAAGTATGGAATAAATGCATTCGTTTGTGATATGATGAAAGGATTCTTATTGATTAAACCCCGTTTCAAGTGTTGGTCTTTCGTCCCGGATTCCTTATTAATCTCCACCATCGGCAGTCATTATTCTCTTCTTACAATACAAATCACTCACGCATATTGTTTACTCAAGTATTACCGCCTTATTTACGCAATTTATCGAAGTCGGTGTGCGTGCTAGTCCGACATAACCACTCTTACCGGATCCGGGGAAGTTTAAGGGAGCTTATGTGCCGCCAGTGCAGGAGACAAATTGGTCTTACTAATGACGACACCCTTGAGACGGGGTATAGTAGCATATTTAGTTAGTTTAATATTAAAATTAAAAAGTGAAATTTAATATTAAGATTTTGCAGTTTGGATGTAAAAATACATTAAATTAATGTTACCCACTTCTTTTTATTCTCATTGTACATAAAGTCGATGAAATCTGAAAGTGACCTAACTTCAATGATGTCATCAGATGTCATGACGTTTTTCTTGAATACGGTACATCAACCTCTTTCAAATTGTGTCAATGTTAATTTATAACATCAGTATAAAGGTTTCGACGAAGTGATTTGTAAACAATTTCTTGTTAGACTATAATGTATTGAAATGGTATCTTTATTCCGTGGAAAATACTTATAAAGAATATTAAAAAACTGTACTGTACTGAACTGATCATTAGGTGTTCTTTCTCATAGGACGCGGCTGGTATCGAACGCTCTTCAAGATCACGACATTCAAGTATTAGATTGGTCGACATAGTTACCCTACATAAATCCCATCGAACATGCTTGGGACATTTATTTTTATTTTTATGAGTGAGTGTGATGGACACTTTTCAAACCGGGAACGATTCGGGACGGGCTCCTTGATTAGTTTTGACATATTATGTTATATGGGTTATAGCTAATTATTATAATATTCGAAAAGACGTAATATCCATCTCTTCTATCTATCTTCTATACCTACTATTATATAATTGTAAAAAGTATGTTTGTTTGCGATGGACGCAAAACTACTAAACAGATTTCGATGCGGTTTTTTTTGTTTGAAGGGGTCTGGTCCAACTTAAAATCTTACGTTTGTTTGATTGTAATCGGTTAAGTAGAACCAGAGTTATGATTAGTAACATAGAATTAAAGTTGCACAATTGGCGCTTAGGTAGCGATAACCGACAGCCACGCGGACGGAGCCGCGGGCATAAGCTAGTACCTACTATTATATAATTGTAAAATTTGTCCGCGATTAATGTTTGTCCACGATGGACGCAAAAACTACTGAACGGATTTCGATGCAGTTTCTTTTGTTTGAAGGGGTCTGGTCCAACTTAAAATCTTACGTTCGTTTGATTGCAATCAGTTAAGTAGAACCAGAGTTGAGATTACTACTATAAAATTTAAGTTGCACAGATAAAGCTTAGGTCGCGATAACCGACAGCCACGCGGTGGAGCCGCGGGCATAGGCTAGTATTTCTTAAACAGATATTACGTGCTTATGTATATTTTACAAAACATTTTGCTTATCAGAAGAGTGTGCGATAACGTTGCCAAAATATAAATGGAAAACACATTAAAAAAACCCGATATCACGTTATGACATATTCATAATAGGGGAATTACTATACTCCATTAGGTTAGGTTAGATAGATAGTTAAATAAAGGTAAACAATCTTGTGGCAACTTTTTATAAAAACACACGTTTAACAAATAAACTAGACTAACTAACTGACTAACTAGTGGTTCGATATCTGTTTTTAGTCTTTAAAATGCATTTCTAAGCAAAAAAGTATATTTATGATGTATTTTTAAACAAAACGTTATAAAAAGACATCCCAAGATTGTTTACATTTATTTATGTAGACCTAAACAAATTGAATATAGCACTGAATAGATAATAGTAATACTAGTTACATGACAGTATTCAAAGAATGCTTATATTTTTTTTTTAGTATTCTACTCGATACCTAAAATACTCATATACAAAATTCGGTTTCGACGTCCACTTTAAGAGGGTTACCCGTGTTAAGGTGGACGTCGAAACGTCGAAGAGTGTATATAAATAAATGGAAATAAATAAACAACAGATGTTTTCATCGATGATTTACGTAGGTACTTTTATTTTTCTAAATAAACCTATGACTGTAATTAGCCTATCATATGTGATAGCCTACGACCCAAAATAAATTAGCTTAAGAAAAAAATAAGATTACAACCCAATATTACACGACACGTAGGGATGTAAATTTGAATAATACTCATACAGTAGATACGATTTATGACTGAAATATATTTTAATATTTACTTTTTGAAATACTGTACACAATGAAATTCATTTTTTGTTTCGTGAGTGAAATATTGTTCCATCAACACATTCCAAGTGCCTACCTATTCCAAGGGTAAAGTAGCCTATTCTCCTATATTAGCTATAATATATCCTTGTAATAAATTTCATCCAGATTCGTTGCCAGGAGAAAGCCGAAATAATAAATATGGAAAGTCTCAACGCTTAGGACATAGAGCGATAGTGCAGTGGTGGTGTTGTTCAAAACAAGACCTGAGAAGAGAATTACAGACCCATCTAGCCCCTGAGTCATATTCGCAAATTATTTTGAAGAGTCTTTACTGATCGCCTCGCTAATAAGCGCGACGAGGTCCAGTCACCGGAACAAGCCTGTTTCCGAAAAGGCTACTGTGCTGTGGACCACATCAATGTACAGAAAACCGAAGAGTGCAACCAGTCACTGTGTATGACTTTTGTTGGCAACGATAATGCCTTCGACTCTATCAAAACCTGGGCGGTTCTCTATGCCCTGCAGAGTGCAGCGGTGTCAGGTTGATTGGCAATATATCGAAGTATTGATATGCCTATATATCCGTCCAGCTACAAGACCAGAAGACGGACTTCATATCTATGCAACGTTAAGTGAGAGGGGGATGTTATATCCGCGATTATGACTGGTTCACCAACGCACTGAAAGAAGTCTCACACTTTCGCTCAGACATTGTCATAGCTGCAGAGTCGCCGGAATACCTGGACGAGATTCTGCACAGCCTAAATGGTACCTCTCGATGCCGGTCTTGGTGTAACAAAACCAAAGTTACGTTTCACAAACATGTCATACCGAGATCGATTGGGTCACGGATAGAGTCTCCTGCCATCCTAGCAGGAGAAGGCCGCGATGGCGGTGCACAAAGCGCACCTCTCTATACCCTGGGCCTAGATGGGGACACTACATAGCCACACCCGAAGTCATAACTATTAGTACGAAGTACGATAATAATAGATCCTATGAAAATTACACTGTAAACTTTATTTGAATTTAAAAAAAAAAACAGTAGCATACAAGCGTAATGGTTCTGTTACAGTACATGTATTCATACCTACTCTGATAAAAATGGGTAATTACTATCTGAGTACTTATGACCCCTGCACTGTTACTGCCGAAAAGCGGCACATATATAAAAGCAACGACGGCTTCAAACATTCATAACTAGCTTTTATTTGTTCAGTAACTATTTGTTATACAAAATGTTACAATATTTAACTTATTTACTAGTAGTGTTGACAGCGGTGTGCTACGGTCTATATTATTACTTCACGAGAACTTTCAATTATTGGAAAAAGCTAAATGTCGTCGGACCGGGACCGGTTCCATTTTTTGGCAATATAAAAGATCTTGCTCTTCGACGTAAAAATATGGGTGACGTGTATAAAGAACATTATGACATGTTTCCAAATGAGAGACTTGTGGGTATTTATAGGATGACGACACCCAGCCTAATTATACGAGACTTGGATATCATTAAACACATCTTGATTAAAGACTTCGATCTGTTCAGAGATCGTGGAGTTCAGTTTAGTAAAAGCGGATTAGGTCAGAACATGTTTCATGCTGATGGTGATACGTGGAATGCCTTAAGAACACGTTTCACTCCTATTTTCACATCGGGCAAGCTGAAAAATATGTTTTATCTGCTTAGTGACTGTTCTGATACGTTCGTAAGTCATTTGGAAAAAACTAGTCGAACCAATACAGAACATGATATTCGTAAATTACTTCGTAAATATACAATGTCGACTATTGGTACTTGTGCATTTGGAGTAGAGAATCTTACCAATTTTGAAAACGAGACTGAAATGGATAGAACTTTAGAAGAGCTGGATGATATGATGCTATCGCCTAATTATGTAAATGAATTGGACATGATGTATCCAGGACTTCTGAAAAACCTTAATATTTCACTTTTTCCAGCAAAAGTAACTAAATTTTTTGAGGAGCTCGTAACAAATATAATGTCACAAAGGCATGAAAAGCCATCAGGTAGAGGTGATTTCATGGACTTAATATTACAGTTGCGAGAGATGGGAGAAATCAGTAATTTGAAAGCAAAACATACCGAGAATGTAGCTATAGAAATAACTAAGAATATAATCGCTTCTCAAGCTTTTATATTTTTTCTTGCTGGATATGAGACTAGTTCGTCTACAATGTCCTATCTATTGTACCAACTGGCACAAAACCCCAAAATTCAAGACAAATTAAGAGAAGAAATTGATTCTGTAACAAAAGCTCATGGAAAGACTCGGGGTGACATAACATATGAATCTTTACATGATATGAAGTATTTAGACAAAGTATTTTCCGAAACACTTCGAATGTACCCGATAGTTGATCCGTTGGTAAGAAAAGCAGTTGCAGACTACAAAATACCTGGAACAGATGTGGTTATTAAAAAGGGCCAAACTGTGTTAATACCTGCATTGGGTATACACTATGATAAGAAATATTACCCGAATCCTGAAGTATTCGATCCTAGCAGATTTGACCCAGAAGTGGTGGGTACTCGACATTCGTGTGCTTATTTACCCTTTGGAGCAGGGCCTAGAGCCTGTATCGGTAAGTGAAGTCAAAGTTCAAACAAATGTTTGTATGTCAGGTACATTTTTTGTTTCTAAGTTAAGTTATAGTTCAGTGAGATAAAATATTTTATTTTTTTATTTTCAAACATGAGTTGAAATTAATTACGATGCATCTTTGCCAACATAGTGGTAGTGTTGATGAAAGAACATATTCTTCAAAAGCATCTCGGGTATTGTTTTTTCCCCGCCAAGAAAGGCCGACTGAAAAACAAATATATAGATTTAATTACTTTTAAATGGCACTTGTTATCGACAGACTCTGTGGCGTGGCGGTAGTGAACGCGACTGTTATGCAGGAAGTGCGAGTTCGATTCCCGCTCATTGTAAGCATTTTGTATGTATGAATAAGACCATTGGCATTGGTTTGATCGTGCCTCGAAGAGCACGTTAAGCTGCAGGTTCCGGTTACCACAACATCTATGACGGTCGTTATATATTGAGGCAATGATTTTAGATTGACATGATCATCTACATATTAACTGATATATATTTCGGGATATTTCCCACGTTTGTTGATTTTATTGAGCAACCGATATTTCGGTGCTGTTGCAAGCGCCATGATCACGATGTACTGACGAACGCCGTGCTAGTTATTATTGTGGCCAACCGTATCGGTCTATTGTATGTATATTGTATTTACTTACAGGAAAGTATATCATAGAAGTAATATGAGTATCTGTTTTTATTGAATGTACTCACTAATTATTTTTTATTGCAGCTCTACGGTTCGGCTCACTTCAATCTCGAATAGGTATTGCCAAGATTATTTCAAAATTCCGTGTGGAGGTTGGCATCAATACGAAGTCGTTGTTAACCCTAGACCCTAATAGAGTAACGCTTACACCGGCAGAAGACATATTTTTACATGTTAAACAACGATTAGATTAATTTTGTACATAAAGAAATATGTTTAAGAATAAGGTCTACTAAATTAACATGCGGCTGTGCCATTGTTAATCCTAATTTTAATTTATTTATGTCAACTAAATGCTTACTCACTTACACTTATTTATTTTTGTAACGCATCATTTCGTGGGGCGACACCACACATACACACCTTCATTTTTTGTTTCTCTTAGTTAGTGCTATACTACCAACCACTCTGACAAAAAACTTGTGACGCGCTACATAGTTAATTACTTTCCTGCCGTCCCAGACGGTAAGCGCTGACTCCATTCATCGGCATTCATTATCACAATATAGATCACTGACGCATATTGTTTACTCACGCTTTACCGTACCATTTACGCAATTTATCGAAGAAGGTTAAGTAGCTTCTAAGGATAATAAATTGATTTTGAATTTTGATTTTTTTATGTCCCGCCATTACAGGAGACAAGTTGGTCTTCCCACTGACCTCTTACGACCCTTCGGATGAGACAGGGTATAGTAACATATATAGTTAGTTTAATATTAAGGCCAGGTTGCAGTAGTTTTTAACATTTTCAAACGTCTGGATATCAAATAATATTGCAAATTGCGCTAAATAAAAAGCATATTCATAAAATAGACTATACCTTCTAGGGTCCTGTGAAAACAGAAACACGATTCATGATAATTGACTCGATAGAAATTAGCGTCAAACATGGGTCTAAAACGCTCCAAATCGATATTTCAAACACGTTTTGCACTAAGACGCCATCATCAAATAATGCCGAGATTAATATCATTATAAAGAGCATAAAAATATCTAGCGACTGGTAAAATTATATTTTATCAAGCAATTATTTTTTTTTTCAAAAACTTATAAAACCCCAAAATCTTTGCATTTGAGCAATCGCAGCGGTCAGTCAGTTGAGTCAGTACCCGCCGAGGCGTGTTCAAGGTAGGACGTGTGCTGTTTGTTTCTGCGAGCTTCCCCCCCCCCCCCCCGCACGTTATTACGTATAATCGGTTTCGCTGAAAAAATGGGTATAACTCGGTTCATTAAAGGAAGAATTCTAAAATGGCGGAGCTCATCACTTTCTCTCGCTCGCACAATTGTGCTGTCAATTTAATTTATTTTTTAATTTATGTTTATTTATTTTTTTTCTTTTGTGCCACTGTACAAAAAATGTACAGTAGGTATATAAAAATTTGAATTTGGTGTACAATAACTAGTCTATATCTATGGCTCTAAAAATGTTGGTAGGCTTATATTGATGACTGCTCTAGTCTTCTTAGCCCCTAACTCTTAGCTAAATTACAAGTGGGTTCACGTCAGCAGTTGGTCAGAGTTATTATTTTTTATTGAATAGATTGCTTTAGTCACTAGGCTACCGCAGCTGAGTATAATTATACATATTTTAGGTTACAGTGCTGCAATGAGAAGACGAAAAGCCGCTGGTGTTGAACAGCCCGTAGACGTTTCTAATTCTCGTTTGCAAATTGCCACGTAACTATCAGTACTTTTACTAAAATCTGTGACATATTTGAATAATATAAAACTTGTAAAAAAAATTATCTCATAAACCTGATGAAACTTACAGCAGACAGGAATCGTATTGAACGATCAACGATTTTACAAAGAGATTCAAGTAAATAGCTCGAACTAAGAAAAAAATATTTTTTTTCTTAGTTCGAGCTTACAGCTTCAAACTTCGGTCCCATTTGTAAACGAAAAGTTACAACAGATAGTGCACCATTAGTAAAAAATAATCCTATATAAAAAAATCTAAATCAAGTGGTTTCAGTAGCTCACGGCATCGAAAACGAGAAACATTCCATACAGCAAATGGAACAACAGAAAAACATAAAAATAGATCAGTGTGGACTTTTTATTGACCGCAAATACCCTTTTATTGGAGCCACTCCAGATGGTCTTGTTGGAAATGACAAAATTGTCGAAGTCAAGTGCTCTTTGATTGCGTCAAAAAATGGTTTAGAAAAATCTCTAGAAAATAATAAAGTACAACTTAACAATTTACCATAAATAAAAATAGTAATTGGTTTTACCAAATTCAAGGTCAGTTGCATGTGACGGGGCGCAATATGTGTATTTTTGGTTTATTATTCTCAAACAGAACCAGTGTATATAGAATATATAAAGAGAGATGACCAGTTCTGGACCGATAAAATGGAACAACGAATAATTCAGTTTCATATGAAGAGTCTGCTGCCGGAGTTAGTTGATCCAAGGCATATCCGTGGTATGCCTATTAGAAGCATTGTCTTGAAGGAAGAGAAAGAAAATAAAGAAAACCATGTTCCTTCGATCACTACACATCAACATCAATCCAATCTAGTTGAGGCTGGCTCTAGTACTACAAATAGAGAGTATAATATCATTATTTGAAATTTTTTAAATTGTGCGTTTTCATCATCACCATCCTCATAGAGACTTATTTTCCTGACTGCATCCAAGGCCAAGGTGAACTCGGAGCTCAGGGTCCGCCTTCCGGCTCTTCCTCTTCCACTTCACACGATCTTGGGCGTCTCCCTAAACCTAAACCCTAAAATGCCCAGTCAAGTTCAAAGAAACTTGACGTGATTTTAGGATTGCATGTGACGGCGTGCATTTTCTACTAACTATCTATCTACTAACAGATCAGTAGGCAGCACAAAATGTCTTTTTTACCCGACTGCGCGACGCAAAGAAGTGATAATGTGTTTATTTATGTTTCACTTTTCAATAGGCTTTGTTTTTTGAAGACGCTTTTATTTTTTCTGTATGTTCATATGTTCCAATGAAATGGAAATACAAAAATATGTATGTTAAATTTAAGTGATTTTTTTTTCTCTACCTATACAATGAAAAACTATAACTTTATGTGTCCGAATCTAACTTACTGCTTTTACGATATACGTACCGTGGCGTAGTGGCTTGGTGACGTCACGGTACGAGTTCTCTAAAATAGCACTACAATCTCCCGCACGCGACTTCATGTATGTTTTTTTTATATAATAAAAAAAAATATTTAAAACAGTGTTGCTACACAGTATATACCCACACATATAAGTGAAAAAGGTACCTACACATAGCCTATAGTGAGTATTCCGATGAACTCTTACAATCAATCCCACCCTCCCTTTATCAAGAACAACATGTTTTTTTATATCACTTATGTGGCAGACAAGCATACGGCCCACCTGATGCGAAGAGGGTCACGGTGACCTATGACCTATATATTCAGGTCTTAGGTGTCACCCTTTGTCAGCTTTTGGACTCCATTCCAGTTTCTTAGTTTTTCTAACAAACGCGAGTCTCAAGTTTTCGCGTACCGGGTTATACTATAGGACGGCGCGCCCCTGCGCGTCGCCCGCGCTGCCCGCTCGTTGCGTCGATTACACTCGATTCGGCTGCGGGGACTGAGGTACTGAGGCGACGTAAAATACCTACTTGTCTCACTGCAACCTCGCCTTAAAATAAAGAAGTGAAGATTTATATTACAATTTTGCAATTTGGTCGAATAAACTAATAATATAAAATTATCCTTACCCACATCTTTTTATTCTTATTGTACTCCAAGTCGATCAAAGTGGCCATAACTTCAATGATGTCGTCAGATGTCATGATGGTTTTCTTAAATATATAGGTACAACCTCTTTCAAATAGTGTCAACATTAAAGTTATCTCAGCTTAAAGGTTCCGACGAGGTAATTTGTAAACGATTTTTTGTTAGGAGCCAATGTATTGAAACAAGAAACTGTAGATAAAGTAGTGTAGATCTCACTGGAGGGGTTTTGTGTTGTCAGTGGGAAGACCGCGACCTAATGTACCAGCGACCATTTGATCGTTCGACCAATCGTTGTCGACCCATTGTTATTCGATGATTTAGCTTTCGGTTTTATGTACCAAACCCGAGAAACCTTTATTTGTCTTCTGCACTGACAGCACAAAGACTCTCTTAACCCTCTCCTTTTTCCACCTTCCTCTTCCATCCTCTTCTGTATATGGTCAGCAGCATTCGAATGTGATGCCCCTGGTGTTGCAAACGTCCATGGGCCACGGTAACCACTTTTCATCTGGTAGGCAAACGTGCTTGTCTGCCACCTAAAAGGCATAAAAAATAGTTGGTATACACACAAATACTGACCTTGTGTTTGTTGTGGAATATCGGCTACAGCTCAAAACTATGATATCCTATGGAAATAAGTATAAAGAAATTAAATCAGAGGTTGGGCCATTTCACCCATTGAACTTTATTTGACAGAAAAGAAGAAGTGACGTACGGGATATTCATTTTGGTGTTCCGCAGGGCAATATATTGGGACCGACTCTATTCATCATGTATATTGATAGAATTCATGAGTGCACAAAGGCTGAAAGGGCGCAACGATCAGTGCTTAGGACAAAGTTTAAGAAGCGATTTAGGTATTCAACGACAAAATTACAGAAAATGCCAGCTACTAAGCGTAAGACGGCTGTTTATCCTGAAAACTGTTTTCCGGGTCCATAGGAGGGTTATACAATCAGCGGAGGATCCGGACCCACTCAAACGTCGTACGTACATACTTACACTGCCCAAACTTAACACAACCTTTGCTAGACGTTTTATTCAGTATAAGGATAACAACACTTATAATAAAGCAATGTGTGACATAAGCAATCCTGTCTGAGGTAAGCAAAGTTAAAAACGTAGAGTGGCTCATCTCTCTGACGTATTATATGATTGAAAGTGATTTTGACTGAGCTATGCTATCTGTAGCTAAGCGCAATAATTATTATTACATTATAAAACACCATTTCGCCTAATCTGTTGCCAGTTGATCTGTTTTGGTTTACATTTTTGTCTATGTAAAAAATATTCTCTACATTTCTAAACTTGGACGAAAGTGAGGGCAGCAATGAATAAAAGTCACACAATAATAAAGCGGAGATTTGCTACTATTGGTCGTTATAAACGACATTTATTCAAGTGAAACCGCAGGTGTAAGTCGTTAAAAAGAAGAAGTAAAAAGGCTCAAATAAATTAAATGAAGGTTTAATATTAAGATAAGATACTATTAACTTGCATTGCAGTCACATTTTTATTGCTATCGAGGTGTCACATAGGGATGTAAATGAAAAAGATAGAAGGCCTAGGGTTGTCCTCAAGTCGACCACCAAGTTTAAACAGCTAACTTTTTCATCAAGGTTTGCAGTAGCTAATAATAAAATTATAGACGTTAATATTGGTAGTGCTTGTTGCTAAGCACATAATTAATTTCCTTGCGATTTACATATAGGTACCTAATGTTTTATCCACCCACTTGTGTTAGTCTTGTGTTAGTGGACACAAGAAACAGAATCACCGAAATAAAACTACATTTTCAGAGAGAAATATTCTTAAACTATACGATTTTGAGCTCTCGCTTATTTATTTTTATTTATTTTATTCTTTATACACATACACATAAATGATATATTATTACAATACAGTGAGATGTTATGTACCTACAGATGTTATTTACTTATAAATAAAGAAAGGTAATATTCGATTCTCTTTTTCGCATTCTCTAGGGTGATTGCTTCATTTATCTTAAAATCTATTCACGCGGGCAAGACGGGTTGAAATATTTTCTTTTATATCGTCAGATGACAACAAAATGCCGAAACTGATTCTTTCATTGGTGAATTTGGCAT
This sequence comes from Pelosia muscerda, assembly GCA_963691645.1. Classification (NCBI taxonomy): domain Eukaryota; kingdom Metazoa; phylum Arthropoda; class Insecta; order Lepidoptera; family Erebidae; genus Pelosia; species Pelosia muscerda. The sequence continues at coordinate 10,013,660 of OY829114.1, read as the reverse complement.
TTTTTTACGTTTAGCAGTGTCAGCATGGCTGACAAAATTGAGATAGTTCTTCGACCAATAAAATCGCTCAAAAAAAGTGTCATGTGACCAAAGCGTCATGATGTCGCTCATCGCCATGCTAGCCCTGCAGATGACGTAGCTTTTAGTGTCCGTCGGAAACCGAAATTCCGAGAGCCAGTTTCTGCCGATACCGAAAAATATTATTTATATCATTCACGCCACTAAATGTTGGATTAAATGTTTTTTTTCTACGCCCTCTTATATGTTGTATCAAGGGAATGATGATTATATGACAAAAGCTAGTAAAACATTTGACAAATTTTAAACCCAACATGGGTATTTTTGTAACGAGCTCATCCAACAAAGGACTAATCTCACCGACATAGCTCGCAGAAATCATAGTGAGCTGGCCACATCAGTTTGTCGAAGAACTGATGGTCGTTAAAGAGACCGCGAGAAGGCAATCGGAGGGAGAGGTTGACGACAGATGGACTGACGACGTGTAAAATGTCGCTGAGATAGACTAGAAGGTGAAGGGAGGATATCAGGAACAATGCAGCTCATTGGGAGAGGTCTGTGTAAAGCAGGGGACAGCAATTAGCTATTGATTAATTGATGATATTTTTTTTACAAAAAAAATATGGGTATCAAATGGAAGTGCTCCCAGTAGACCAAATAAAAAGAATAACACTAAATTAAATTTAAAACATTACGAGACATACCGCTAAAAACTAAAAAATAAATAACTAATGTTAGTTAACTCTTTAACTTTGATATTTTCAATCAAGCGTTTGAATTTTTTCGATAGTACATGTCGGTTGGAGTGTGTTTACCACCTACTTTTGCTGCTATATCAAATATCATCATCATCATCATCATCCTAGCGTTAGTCCCGGTCGCATCCGAAGCCTTCGCCTCGGAGTCCGGGGTCCGCTATATCAAATATTATATAATAAAATTGACCGAATTCAAAATAAATCATACCAAAAGTCACAACAAACATAACTAACTAACTAATACCAGCCAGTCACGATATGATTAGGCTCATAGCCGAGGCAAAATGTTTTCGTTGCTTACTCGCTTGGATGGAATTTAACGCGACGAATATGACCGATCACAGCGCGAGAACTTCCGAACGCAGTTTCATTCTCAGTCATAGTTCCGGCCGGTTTGCCGAAACCAGAACTAAACCAAAATTCGAATTTTTACCCAAACTCAACCGAAACCGAAACCAATCTTTCGGACGATACTAGTCGTTTTTAATCCTAAAATATGCCTGTCTCATATTAGTGAAGTTATTACCTACGGCGTGGCCCTGGAACTCATAACGATAACGATTCCAGGTCTTTACAATAATGTATCTCATCTATATTATCAATAATTATAAATATATATTATCCTGAGTCATTTCCTCTAGATTGAAAAGTTGTCACGTCAATTGATAATATAATTCATGGATAATAACTATGTCTACTGAATAGGCCCATTTTTTTTACTGTTTAATATATGGTAGTATTATATTAATCTGACCGCGGTTTAATATTTAGAATTATGTCTTCTACCGGTGTAAGGGTAAATCTTTTAGGGTTTAGAGTAAACGACGACTTCGTGTTGATGCTAGTCTCCACATGGAATTTTGAAATAATCTTGGCAATGCCCAGTCGAGATTGAAGTGAGCCAAAACGTGTACCTGCAAAAATATGTTTTTTAATAATCATAAAAGATAACCATAATTATATACTTACTAGTTCTACCTAATAAACCTAATAAAGAGTTTTGGCGCAGGCATTTCTCGCAGGTCTAGGTTTGCGGCAGTTGCTCACAGTTCACCACATAATTTAATAGAGCTAGCCATATTTTAGAATTAGAAATATATTTTTTGTGTACTCTTATTAATAAATTTCGATTTTACTTACCGATACAGGCTCTAGGACCAGCTCCGAAGGCTAAATATGCACACGAATGCCGAGCACCCACCGCTTCAGGGTCAAATCGGTTAGGGTCGAATACTTCAGGCTTTGGATAATATTTCTTGTCATGGTGTATACCCAATACTGGTATTAACACAGTCTGGCCCTTTTTAATAACCAGATCTGTTCCAGGTATTTTGTAATCTGCAACTGCTTTTCTTAGCATTGGATCCAATACCGGATACATTCGTAGTGTTTCGGAAAATGCTTTCTCCAAATACTTCATATCCTGTAAAGACTCATATGTTATTTCCCCCCGAGCTTTTCCATGAGCTTCTGTTACAGAATCAATTTCGTCTCTTAATTTATCTTGAATTTCGGGGTTTTGTGCTAGTTGGTACAATAGATGAGTCATTGTGGAAGAACTTGTCTCATATCCAGCAACAAAAAATATAAAAGCTTGCGAAGCCATTATATCCTCGGTTATTTCTAAAAGTTTATTTTCAGCATGTTTTGATTTCGAGTTGCTAATTTCTCCCATCTCTCGTAACTGTAATATTAAGTCCATGAAATCACCTCTACCTGATGGTTTTCCATGTCTTTGTGACATTACATCTTTTACAAGTTTCTCAAAAAATTGAGTTACTTTTGCCGAAAAAAGTGAAAGATTAAGTCTTTTTAGAAGGCCTGGATACATCATGTCCAGTTCATTGGCAAAGTTAGTCTTGAATATCATGTTATCCAGTTCGATTAAAGTCCTATCCATTTCAGTCTCGTTTTCAAATTTGGTGAGATTAACTCCAAATGCACAAGTAGCAATTGTCGACATAGTGTATTTACGAAGAAATGTGCGAACATCATGTTCTGTTTTGGTGCCACTGATTTTTTCCAAATAACTCACAAACGTGTCAGCGCACTCGTTTAGCAGGCAAAACATACTTTTCAGCTTCCCCGATGTGAAAATAGGAGTGAATCGTGTTCTTAAGGCACTCCACGTATCGCCATCTGCATGAAACATGTTTTGACCCAGTCCGCTTTTGCTATATTCAACGCCACGGTCTCTGAAGAGATCGAAGTCTTTAATCAAAATGTTTTTTAAGATATCTAAATCTCGTATCATTAAACACGGTGTTGTCATCCTGTAAAGACCCACGACTGGTTCGTTGGGAAACATGTCGTAATGTTCTTTAGACACGTCAGCGATGTTTTTGCGGCGAAGAGCCATTTCCTTTATATTACCAAAAAATGGAACAGGTTCCGGTCCGACGACATTTAACTTTTTCCAATAATTGAAGGTTCTCGTGAAGTAATAATTTAGACCGTAGTACACCGTAGCCAACACCACTGGTAAATAGAGTAAAAATTGAAACATTTTGTATGGCTAGCTGATACTTAATGAATTTAAACCGTGACAATGATCTTTGAAAACCCTCGTCGCCTTTATATATGTGCCGAAAAATAACAGAATTGATATCTTTATCAGACCTGTTATTTTTCACACATAAGCACATACTCATATTTGTTCATTATATACCTATAGTATCAGTCTTATTATCACTAACAGTCGTACGTATTTACAGGGGTCATAAGGGGCCTGGGTATGGAGCGGCAGGAGTCGGCGAGCTCGATCTCACTTCGTTTTCACTCTCTAATTCGAAGGGGTTTGTTGCCCGAGAGATATGTCTTATTTAATCTCAGCTTCGGCAATCAAAGACCCATAGACGGCGTGCGTTTAGTCCGACATAATCACCTCCACCGACTTTGGCGGAGGTGGTATACGTGGGGATTTTGCGCACGATTACAATTGGGTGTGTTGCCAATTAAAACGAGAAAGGTTCCCCATTCGGCGTGATATTCCTTTTCATTGTCTGTTATTTCACCGATTCCCAAAGGCATAAGTTATTATTCGAATTGAAACGGATTTATACTCGTAGTAATACTTAATTTCTCCGTGATTCGTGAAAAGACTTTCTAAAGTTAGAAACTGTAGCGACGACGACGAAACTATTTAAAAGAAAATACTTTCGAGGTTTTCCTATTGTCACCAATTTGGCATCTGATGATGAGATCCCAAGGAAATCGAAGAAACTCTTCCAATTTTAACGATTTGTTAAAATAATCATAATATGATTATACAATATAAATATATTATATTTGTTTCTTGTGGTCATCATTTGTTGAGCTGATCATCATTGGAGATACAAACCTCAACGATTAGGAGTTAGGGGATAATAAAATATTTAAGTAGCCTTTGTTGTGATATCCTGGCTCATGATAGTTTCTGTGCTTATAGGAGTCGAATTACTACTATTTATAGGTACACTTACTAATAGTAGTAATATTTTGTCTTTGTATATAGTATATCATAAGTTTTCATATCACGTTTTTATTTATTAAAAATCTGCTCACTAAAGTATGTGTGTCATAAACTATCATACTTAATACTTAAAATGCCCTTACAATTCATAAGTATTAGTTTTTATCAAAATCTTTTTAATCAAAACAATCAAACACCCGTCTAATTGTGCACACTACCAACTTTAATGAGATTGTAGAAAGTTCCGAAAGGTCTGTGGCAATGCCACATGTACACAGCGCCATCTAGCGACAGCAAGACTAAATTCATATTTCATAAAATTATAATCAACTAGCTTATTGCCCGAGGCTCCGCTTGGATATCAGTTATCGCACAGTGCAATATTATATTTCTCTGGATGAATGTACCTTTCCAATGGTGAAAGAAATTTTGAAATCGGCATAGCATTTTTTGAGTTTATTGATTACAAACATACACACAAACAAAAATACAAATTATTCCTCTTTATAATATTAGGTGTGGATGTAGATATCAGATTCAAAGTGACTAAAACCGCACGGTATTTCGTCAAATCTGGTTGTGTTGTTGGGGAACCACGTATTTCCTAGAAAGCATATATATTCTTGAGTCTCCGATATGTTCTCCTCTGTAGATGACCCTATGTGTAAATAAAATACTCAAGTAAACGATATTGTGTTACTCGTGTAAGTAGTATCTATCTCTATCATGTGAGTACTACCAGTACGTACGTAAAAAATTGTTATGTATAAAAACGTTATTGTTTTGTTTTGCTGGTTGAGACACGAACGTACATGCGTGCTAGCCCCCACTCCCCTCTTACGTCTCACTGATACGGGAGCAATAAAAAAAAATGGCGATAAGTAATATTTTGACCTCCCTCCACTAGGATCCACAATGTAAATCCACATGGGGATCTTTGTATACTTTTAATTTATTTGTAGGTATACTGTCTTGTATTTATGGTTTTTTTTCAAATGATTTTGTACTGCAAGCTATCGCATATTAATTCACCAATAATTTCTACTTAAAAACTGCGGTAGCCTAGTGGTATGGGTAATGGACTGCTGAGACGAGGTCTCGGATTCGATCCCAGGTTTTACCATGGCACACACTAATGACTTTTCGATGCTTTTCGAAGTTTTGTGTGTATTTATCGCAAGTTTATAAGTGCCCGATAATGGCAATAGGCTCGCCACTTATTACATTGGGACCTAAACATAAACTGGCGAAATGTAGGTGCTAGCACCTCTGCCTACCCTTTCGGGGATATAGGCGTGAGTTTATTATATATGAGTTAATGTAATAATTTCCAATTTAGTTTTTGTTACTTCTGTACTACGAGTCCTTCGTTTATATATTATATATTCCATGGTTTAGGCAGCTATTTGTAACACTAAACCCTTCCCAATCTACTTTTTTCAGCTTCTATTCTTCGAAATACCTTATAATGTCTTGTTGGACAGCAACGGAAACCTTTATGTATGAGTGGCCGTAGCTCTATGTTCAGTGCCGATTAATGCAGATTGGTGCGAGGTGTTAACATATTGAAAAAGAGTGGTCCAAAAATAAATATGGTGAAATCTGAATATATTTCCTTGAACCTTAAAGATCCCACACAACCGTATAGGACAAAATTTGGTGCAGTACACGGATTAGGTGAAGTACTCCTAAAATCTGTACAACAACTGACTGGTAAAATCGATAGCGGCGTAAGAGCTTACATTGTCGCAGTGTGGGCCAAGAGGCGTGAGGTGACTTTACTTATTTGTGACTCCGGTTAGGTTGAAAAGGTAGGTGTATGAAACCATCATTAGACGAATCATTTTACAGGGTCATGAACCGTGGCGCCGATGCTGAGGCTACCAAATTAGGCACCGCGTGTTGCTGCAGTGGATGTATGAAGTCTTCAGCAGCTTTTGACATTTAAATAAAATATAAGAGAGTTGCCAGATTAGGCCTTTATTGGGCCCCAGTGGTAGGGGTATACCAGTATAAACACAACAAGATAACTTGAGATAACTTGATTACTCGAAGATGATGATGAATTTTAATTGGGTACGAAAAATAAAATATACACAATGTAATGTAACTCATACATGATAAATGTACCTAATAATAAAACAATGATTGGCATTTTTCGCTTAGGGTCGGCATTGAGAATAACATATACGTATTATAATGACAATTATATAACACAAACAGTAACTAACCAAACTGAGATACTTAGATAATTCATCGCAATGTAAAATAATGATGTATTACTTTTTTACAAAAATAAAACTATATTATTATCACAGTATAAATATACACGTACTTCATTGTTCTGTAAGTAATATACTAGATGACCCGCGCAACTTCGTCTGCGTCACCCCGTTTTTGCAACATTTTTCATTCCTACTCCGCACCTGTTGGTCGTGGCATGATGATATATACATATAAACCTTCCTCTTTAACCATTCTATCTATAAGAAAAACCGCATCAAAATCTGTTGCTTAGTTTAAAAGTTCAAGCATACAAAGGGACATAGGGACAGAAAATGCGACTTTGTTTTATACTATGTAGTGATGTACCTACAAAAGAGTGAATTCTAATGAAACATCAGGTGCTTTAGACTAAGTGACATTCTATTGGCGAAAATGTCAGTGGAATCGTTTAGTGTAAGGGACTGACATACATTTGTAATTATGATTACCAAATTTTAACATTTACAACCACCTTTGGTTGACTGGTAGAGAATGCCTTATGGCATTAAGTCTGCCTTTGTACTTGTGCATGAAGTTTTATACATAAAATAAATAATAACATTTGAATCTTTGTAACTCGAAATATTTTATTTCACATATTTTTATTATTAAAATTATTACTGCAGTGTCAAGTAACCTATTGATAGCAGATTGAAAACGGTTCGCTTCGACACGATTCCATCAACAGAACGTCATTTTGTCAAGAGGCCCTTGGGTCATGTTAAATTAACAACCAATACAACTTTATTTTTTTAATTCTTATTTGGTTGTAATTTGTAATGAATGTAAAAAGTACGGAATGAATTTTCCCTAGACTCTACATATTGGATTATCGGATTTTACTTTTTCATTCCTTTCCTCATTACTTTTTCAGACTTGCAGTAATCACCATCATCATCATAATCATCATCATCATCAGCACATCATGTTATGACTTTAATATAAAAACTGACAGTAATATAAATTTGACATCAATATAAATCTGACAGTATAAATCTGACATTAAATAAATGTATAATGATTGGGTACATGCATGCTGTAAGATGATAGCACTTAAATTCAAATCACTGAAATATTTGCACACCGTAATGGTAGGATGTAAATGGGCAATTGTAACAAAAAAAAATCAACACCTTGTTTACCTGCATTCTGGCAAATAAATTATTTCATTTCATTTCATTTCATTTCACTGGTTGCATCCGAGGTCATTGCCTCAGAATTTAGGTCTACTTGCTCTCCTTTTTAAAAACTTTACTAACTTATTCTGTACTGTAACCAATTACAAATATGAAAATAAAACTATTGATTACTGAAATTCTTTTAAACACTTTGTTTTTAAATTACAAAAAATCAAATAATCAATTTATGGAAGGGTTTTCTCTCTTTTCGCTTTGCGCTACAAGTTTTTGAAATCAGTACAGCCCTTGCACACTTATTATTTTCATTACGGTACTAACTATTTAAAAAATATTTTATGGTGGTTTTGATAATAAGTTTAATTGGCATACATACATAAACTCATGCCTATTTGCCTCTGGGGTAGGCAGAGGTGAATTAACATCCACATTTCACGAACCATTGTATTCCCTTCCACGTAATAGCGGCTGAACCTATTGCCGTATTTCGGGCACTATTGTGGACTGAGGTGGAGTAATATTTATTTTGGTTTGAATTGTACGACTTTTACTGGAGCAATTGTCTCATCCGTCAATCGGTAGGCTTGTTGGTGAGGTTGGCTTAGCCTTAGAAATATCGATGTTGCTTTAAAAAGCTCTTCAATAATACCTCGGATGTATCAAATCCTGAACCAATAAAATCACAAGGTAAAGCAGTCAAGTTCTATATTTTATTGTTTACTTAATTTATTTTGTACAAACTTCAACAATATATATATAATAAATACTCAATTAAACCTCTATCATTCGCAAACTGAACTCACTTTTTTGTCATAAGTATAATATAGTTAAAATAAACAATACAATGATATTACAACTTATTGTCTAAACTTAATTAAACACAACTTCTTTGTGCAAATATGCCTAATAGTAGATATAATTTGGTTTCACCAACAAATGTTCACTCAAGTGCAAGCCGCGCGGACCTAATCGAACCCCGTCCTAACGCTATAAGGAGCTCAACATAAGTATATCACAAGAAACCAGAACTGACCTCGCTTAAGGCGTTGAAGGTTTCACTAGGGCAAGTTATCCCAATATGAACCTCAACTACAGTTCAATCATTATCGCAAGTTTCAATAATTCTGATTTCTTTATATTTTAATGGTTGTTAAATGAGAGCAAATAATCATCTAGCTCGTTTATAAAATTATCTAGCTAGCATGCTTATTGGCTTATCATAATATTTTAGTAATTTAAGTTTAATATATCTAATGTCGACAAGTAGACCTGTTATGTACAGTACCACTACCAGTCAACCGTCTGTATCTACTGTTGGCTCTAACCAAGTACACCAATATTGTCTAGTTAACTCATACTTAAACTTAAAATGAGGGATATTAATTTTCACAAACACGTCAATAAGGACATTTAAAAACAAATGTTCAAGATCATCTTATTCGATCAGTCTTCCAAAGCGCAATATAATATTACATATTAGATGAAAGAGTTTAAGTGGGTCCGCACGACTCGCTGAACTCTACGTAAGGTGTATGTACGTAAGTGTTCGGTACAACTCAAATAGAACGTACGATACGAGTAACACAAGACGCGCCGACCGCTCGAGCGACGCGAGCGGCCGCACAAGGCGGGGGCGCGGAGTGCGCCAGCGACGGGGAACTTCGCTCGCACACTCCTCGCACATTTTATTATAAAATTATCTACATAATCATTATTTGTAATCATAATTATTGCAAAATATGTGCAAAACCGTAAGCGTCTCTTTAGTTTTCGATACACTGACTGTTTAAACTTTGCAACACTTAGAATTGTCTTGCACTTCAGATTTTACATTTAATGTAACCGAACTGAAAACAACCGGCACACAACTATTCGGTGACATGTTCCATACAAGTAATGAAAAGCGAAACCTCTCGTCGAGCACACGTTAACGTTATTGCTTCAAGCTTATTACGTATCGCTGATATCAATAGATAGTAGACATATTATGATAAATTACGTGTTGCGACGTGCGGTTTGGGATCTACCCGGCAATAAGCTCTCAATATTTACAGAGTAGTAGAAAATTGACCACTTCCAAAGTTAAATTACAAAAATTTTATGATTTATTATTCGGTTGTGCTAGAAAAGACAATACTGTCACAGAACCGGTCGTGGCGAGGCTACACCGCCTGCGTGGCACCCGGCCCTCCGCATCGCTTCCGTGCCTCGGTTTAGCTAGAGAGATGTCAATCGAAAAATAAACAATACTTCAATAATATCTACCTTACTCGGTAAGGGACGTTCGATCTCTTAGGTATATCAATATTATCTTATTGCTAATTACAGTGATCTCGTTCAAGTAGCCGAATCGGTTGTACATCGTGAATGAACATTAAACATCATTAACATCGTCAAAATGTAATCTGCAAGAGCAACACTCATCGAAGCAGTACCAGCCCGCTCGCAATATCAAATATATAGGTCCTACCGCGTGGCAGCGCGGCTCGCGCGACCGCGCGGTGCGGCGGGGGGAAGACGCCGCGCGGCGGCCGCGTGCCCGCGCTGCCACCTCTAATGTAATCTGGGGAAGGCATTACATTAACTAGGTAATGTGGAAAGTGCGCGTTACATAAAATGGCTCGATTCCTATGATGCGTACTGAATTAGGACGGAAGTGAATTCTGATACCGATTTCACAGCTGATTTGTTAAGCTTACATAGATAACTTTGCAAAAATTTCTCTAAACTCTTAATTCCGAGGTGATCGACGGCGAGCCGACCTCGTGTAGGCAGACGCAACTTGCGTCCTTCGGTACAGTGAGAAGCTTACAAATCGGAACTATAAAAACTATACGGACAAAATTGATATGAATCGGCGTAGCCATTGCTTCTCTTAAGCGTCTATCAGAAACGATTACCCTAACACCCTTCGCAGGTGAATCGTTGACGTCAATGTATGTAATATAAATAAAGTTGAGTCAGAAACGATCAGTGCTACATCGAGCAGCGTGCGTGACGCGACAAGCGGAACCAAACGAAGCGACACTCACTTCGCCTTGCACTCCCATCGCTACTCAGCCGCCAGGGAACCACCTGCTGTGCTATTGATCGACACCATTTCGGGGAATAAAATGATATCTCACAATCGGTAACTAATCATTGAACTTCACAATATTATTAAATAGATCTGATTTAGAATTTTACAGATAGACAATGATATTCTTCGAATACAAAAATAAGCTTTAGAGTTTCCTCAATTTTATTCAATACCTTATATTACATCACTAGTGACGAATAAAAAAGGGTACGCTCGCGAGAACGATCCTCTCTGATCGACAGGTTCCACTGTCCGGTAACCGTCCGCGTGACGATCACGAACAATACGGTTACGACTCGGAACGAGAGCGCGGCGAACGCGGGAACATCAGTCGCAAAACAAACACAAAAGCTTCGGCCACGCGAATACAAAACACTCCTGTGAACACGTCGAACGTCTCTAAAACGCGAAAGAACGGTCCAAAGAAACGGCGCGAACGCGCGGCTACGCGGGAATCACGTCGCGCCGCGGCCCGCCGCCACACACCTGGACGTGCCGCGAACGTCTAGCGTAAAAATAATTAAGTGCGCTTGGGTGGGCTCAACAGCTCGGGCAGCGGTGCGGGCAGCGGCAGCGGCGCGTCGTCCACCAGCGCGGGCAGCAGCGCGAGCGCCAGCGCGGGTCAGACGGGCGCCGCGCCGCCTCCCGCGCCCGGCGACAGGACGCCCGGCGACAGCACCACACGGTGCCCGTTGGGCGTCACGGCGTCCATCAGCACGGCCGTGGCCGCGCCCTCGCCGCTCGCCTCGTCGCCCGCCACCTCGTCGCCGGGCTCGTGCGCGCGCCGGTGGCGGCGCCAGGCGTGCTGGATGAGCCGCGCGCAGTACTCCTCGCGCTGACGCCACAGCGTGGACGACACGGGCTCGTAGCCCACCTCGTCCGGCCGCCCCACTTCCAGATCTCCCGGGTCCTCTATCGGGTTTCCCTTTCTCGCAAAGAAGTCTTTCGTTAACGCATCTAGGATGTCCACACAGAACATCATGTCGCCACGACATATCGGAATATCCATCGATATGATTTTGTACTTGTTGGGTTTGTGAATTTGTAGTGGAGGTTCGAGCACGTCCAAGAAGTCGGACAACTGCTCGTACCGGATGTACTGGGTACCATCCGGGTCGAATCGCTGCCAAATCTCGTAGTACATGTCGTAGTCGTCGTCCGTGAGACCTTCTTGCACGTCCTCCGTCGCCTGTAAACGAGAAGAACAGTTATTAGATTTATACTTAGTTCTTTTAGGTACTTATTTTTGTATTGAATACTAAGTAAGTCGTAACAGTGTTAATTACCTGAGAATAGTTTTCGAGAATGACAGCAATGTACATGTTGATGACGATTAGAAAAGAGATGACCAGGTAGGAGAGCAAGTACGTGATGCCGATGGTGGCGGAGCCGCAGTTGCCGGGGTAGCCGCGCTCGTTGTCCGGCAAGTCGCACTCTTCTTCGTTTATAATACCGTCCAGTACGCCATCCCATCCGGCGGATGTCGACATCTATACCATACATATGAAAAAAATAATTATATATTCGTTAATAAAGTAACTTTTCAAAATATGACTACATAAACATTTATGTTTCGATTTACACAAATATTCAGGAAGTACTTGTACAGAAATACTACAAAATCTAAACTGAGTACTGAGCATTTCTGTAAAAAAAGGTCTCCTAATAATGAAAAAGTTGAGGTCTCAACAACCGCATTAATGCATAAATACTCGTATTCAATATCAGTCAGGTCAGTACCGCTTTTTCGCTTCCACTGCTCCACAAATCCTTTCTACATGTTACTTATGTACCTTAAGCATTCATTTTAAAACAACTGTATAACATGCGCAAATAAAACTTCCAAATTTTATCCCCGACAATTAAGAAGATGAGATGGCGTAACGGCTGCGCGATATCAAAGTGAACGCGGCATCGTCACCATGAAACAGCATTTCCTTATCCCCGGTGGTGTTATCATGCATGTAGATGCACATTGCAGCGGACTACAGCAATTATACGAAGTTACTTGTTAGTGTGTGTAAACACAGATTTGATAGAAGTAAAACTTTTTGATACTGATATTTTAATATCATAATTTTCAAAACGTAAAGCAGCGACAATAATACAATAATGCCGAGGTGAGGCACCGCAGCATATATTTGTTAGACAATGTTTCACAGTACGAATGGCAATGTTGAATTTACCAGAGAAACAGCTTTAATGCTTCTAATAAAGTCGATTATCTCCGAGAATAGTCGCATAACTTAGCTTCTTAGGCAAAACGTAAAATATGAAGTGAAAGTGAAGCTTTAAAATTTTTTTTTCAACATACCTGAAATAGCAGGATCATACTCTGCACGAAGGTCTTAAAGTTGTAGACGTCATCAAGTCCACCTTTATCCTTGACGTGCATGAAGAATGACATGCCGAAAATTGCAAAGATAAACATAACAAGGAAGAGTAATAGACAAATGTTGAACAAGGCTGGCAGTGACATGGCTAACGCGAACAATAACGTACGGATACCCTTAGCACCCTTTACAAGTCTCAACACTCGACCGACTTTTGCTACTCTAACGACCCTCAGCAAGGTGGGCGACACAAAATATTTTTCTATAATATCACTCAACACCAAACCTGTAGACAAAGAAACATTTAATATAGTTAGTTAATTTCAGATGGTCTTCAAATAAAACTATCGAATAATACTCACTGAGTATGGAGAACATAACTACTACAAAATCGAACAAGTTCCACGGTTCCACAAAATAATGATACCGCAAGGCAAATATTTTTAGTAGGCACTCTGAACTAAATATCACGATGAATATCATATTAAGATAATCGAGCACTGTGCTGAATGTTTCTGACTGTTGATAATGGTCGAGGGTCATCGTCAACATGTTGAATCCAATGAATAACATAATAATCATATCGAACTTCTTGTCCGTTACTATTTCGAACACGATTGCTTGCGGCCGCCACTGTAAAAATAACAGAATGTTATGTTAGTAATTGTTTGATCAGATCTACAGTAACAAATTTAAAATACTTTTGATTCGTTACCTTCGGCCTCGGTATAGCTTTCAAAGGCTTTTTCGATCCCATTTTCTTCATGGCGTTGTAGTATTTCTTTTGATCTTCAGTCATGAACATTTCAAGACTGCCACCAGCTTTCTTCTTTTGTTCGTTAAAGTTGTCAATGATCACTCCGATGAATAGATTGAGGGTGAAGAATGAGCCAAATATAATGAAGAATACGAAGTATAAATACATGTAGATGTTGGTCTCGCGGATCGGTTGGCGGCCCACCTGAAAATGTAACGAATTTAATTAAATCTAAATAAACTTTGTACTATCATTGTTACAATTAATATTATAAATCCATTATAATATACCTCTCTCGAATCGATAGCATCGTTCATGATCTGAATCCAGCCTTTGAAAGTGGCTACTTGGAAAAGGCAGAGGTAAGCTTTGCCCACGTGGTCGAAATTCATCGGCGAGTTCTCCCAGGTGTAGTTTTCCAAGATACATGCGTTTCTGTCTGGAATGATCTCGTGACTCAGCGTCGTGTGGTTCAGGTCAACACACTGGAAAATTGTTAGTAAGAAATTAAATAAGTGCAAAATGATAGTATTTATGAAAAACAAGATCTGAAGAAGATTTTTTTGCGGATGAGATGTCACCTAAGTCATTCAGAGGTACAAATAAATTATTTGGCTGGCCACGTCTGTCGAAGGACCGATGGCCATTGGCGCAAACGAATCCAGAGAGTAGAGACTACTAGAAGGTAAATGGAAGAGGGGAACCCCCTAGTCAGATGGAGTGACGACCTGTAAAAAGCTGGCTGGGGTGAACTGGATATAGAAGGCATTTGATGGAGATATGGCGCATATTGGGAGACGCCTATGTTCAGCAGTGGACTGCGATAAACTGATTGATTGACTGAATTATACCGTCTAAGTTTATCTGGTATAATCTAATATTAAGTGTTACGATTTAGATTATTTACTATATTGCGCCACTTTTATTAATAGAACCTTGAAACATTACCTTAAAGTACTTTCCAGCGAAGAGTTGGACACCCATGATGGCAAAAATGAGCCAGAAGATCAGGCACACGAGCAAGACGTTGAAGATGGACGGGATTGCCTGCACCAGTGCATTCACGACCACCTGTTATACCATAACAATATGACAAAATCATATCCTTTAATCCTATTTGGAAAATGTAATCTTTACAATACAAGAAATTTGAACATTATCGCTTATAATATTTCCAATAAATATTTTTTGTTACTGGACGTTTAGACTGTTAGTTTTAATGATCATGTGTATGTTATTCTAGTAATATTATTAATATGAAAACGATAATATTTACGGCACATCAAATACATTAAAGCACATAAATATAGCAAAATAAAAACAATACTACTCTTACCTTATCGTCTAATTTAGCCAGACATTAGTTGGAAGTAATGACACATGCGACTTGCCGACTCGTACGATGAGGATACAAGAAGAATAAAATCTAAGGTGCAGAATATTAATTAACATTCCAAATAACTATTATAAAAGACTAGTCTAGCTAATACTAAGATTAATGAAAAATAGACCAAAACACATAAGTATCACTCCTAAAATATATCCAAATAATCCATTTCTAAAAGAAGTTTATAACGAACAGTGATGATACCAAGCCATTCCGGAGTGCCATCGATAACTTCAACTTGATTCGCTAAAAATTAAATCCATAACCGACTACTACCAATGAATATGTATCAACTGCCGAAATTAACACTATAACAAATGAGATCGGATGATTGATGCAGAAATATCGAAAAAGGAGCTGTTTTCGAATGTTAGAAATATAGTGTAAGTAATGATCATAGAAGTTGAAATAGATATGTGTTAGTGAAGTGTGGAGCAAAGTGTGTGGTGGATGGATGAACTGGGTGGAGGTTGCCGCCGGGCGGTACGTACCCTCATGCCCTGCATGCGGCTCATGGCTCTGAGCGGGCGCAGTGCGCGCAGCGTTCGCATCGTTTTGAACGCCTGAATGCCGCCGGCGCCACAAAGCGCCGCTACGAAGTTTATAAGCGAGACCTGATGAAATCAAGGGTTGTATATTGAGACAGTATATTTCAAAATCAGCGTTAGTAATAATAAATCCTGCATGAGCAGCGCCATCTATAAAGTGGTGTAATATCAAATAATCATAAACAACGACGATATCGGATTGGTCCATATCTTGGCAGAAGAAACGACCTGAATCAAATCCAAGGACAAACTAAGGGACTGACAATATCTAACATAATAGAGTTTATTAGACGACGGAATAACTATCAAAACAGGGGTGTAAACTGGCACTCAAGTAACACTTATATTTAAAATAATCATGTAAGGACATCAAAGATTTTTGTGTTTCAAACTTGATATGCAAAACTTCTTCGATGTCCTTATAATGAAGCTACATCAAATACAGATAACAGAAATATCAAGATATTTATATATATTTTAACGACATCGACAGCATTCAAGATCTGTGCCGTTTTCAATACAACTTAAAATAAATCTCCTTAATTTTTTTTGAGAGACTAAATGTTCTCAATGAAAATGGCACTATCTCGTACAAGAGCACAAATAACGAAGTCCATATTGGATCATGCACTTGAAAATACACGAATTTCAAGTAGCTCTGTGACAGGCCTTACTATAATCGACAGCAAGTAGAGATGCTGTCATGTTGCAGGGTTCATGGATAGAGAATCACAAAGAAGCGTTATTTATAAACAAACATTACGACATCGAGAGCTCAAGGCAGCGAGTTAAGGCCGGTTGGATTTATCACTGCCATAGACATCGAACAATCAAAGCTGCACGCTTTGAGTTACGTTGCACATCAACAGTGTTAACGATTGATACTAAAATTAAAGTCAACTAAATGATAAACATTATACTAGTAATAAAATCTAGAACCGGGTCAATGTGCATCGCAACAGTACCAACACAGATAACGCCACATAGTGGTCGCCCATGGTAGCGCGTACTCACGCGCATGCCCTCCCAGCGTGACACGGCACGAAGCGGTCGCAGTGCACGTAACGTGCGCATCGATCGGAATGCTGGGATGTCGTCTGCACCCGCCATCACCGCACCGTGGTTTACGAGCGACAACTAATGCGATAGCAATCGTCATTTGCTTGATAACATTATTCTATTTAACTTAACATTTCATATAGGTACCTATTTTGTATAAAACATCCTTTGTTGGTCAAGATTACAATACGATAAACACCTTTCTTATTTGAAAGAAATATTAAATTAACCTGTAAATAAACATTAGTAAACCTTAACTAAAATATAACCAATAAAATGGTATTTTACCATGACGATGATGAAGTCGAGCCAACACCATGCGTTCGTGAAGTACTTCTGGAAGCCAAGGGCAAGCCACTTGATCAACATTTCAAGGAAGAAAATGACGGTGAAGATACGATCCATATAATACAAGATATCTTGTAGAATCGGCCGATGGGGTAAATTTACATCTTCTAAAGCCTGCGAAATTTCAAATTGTGATAATTTAAATAAGTCCCTCGGTTACAAAATATTAAGTAAATTTTAGTTAAAGTGTATTTTGTTAATTACCAAAGCCAAACTACTGAGCAAAATCATTGTTATCACAGCCGTTTCAAAATACGTGTTCTCAATAAGTCTGAAGGTCTTCAATCTGAGCATGCCCCAGCCTTGCCAAAAAGGCGACTCATCGTCTCCAGCAAGGAATGGAAACCGGACATAACATGGCTCAGGACAACAGTCTGCTGGGCTGTCATCAACAACTTCTTCGTCAGCAGCTACTATAATATCTGTCTTGCCGAGATCTCCGTCTAATTTACCATCATCTTCTTCTTCTATCATTTCTGTTCAAATAAATTTTATTAGTCGATGCCATAATATCATACTATATCTAGTAATAAAATATTTTGTATTAATTTTGGTATTTACCTTCTTCTAATCCTAAATCTTCTTTACTAGCATCTTTTTTCTCTTCACCATCTACTGTGTCTGCTGAGCCTTTATGACTTTCGTCTTTGAATGACCTGATTTTATGACTACCGTACGATTTTTGACTTATTGTATCATCATCCTGATGAATAAAAGTACATGTTATTATGTATTTTTTTAATTATTTCAGAATTTATAATTCAGAATTTTGCGCCACATAACTTTTGTAGTATATTTACCTGTATAGGATAACCATGATGATTTAATTCACAATCTAACCGATTGTCTCTATGATTGTCTGTTATTGCATTAATATTATTTAACAGTATTTTGCCTTTCTTGTATTTATTGTCACCTAGAAGACATACTCAATATTTAATAACATGTTTTGTTTCATTACATCAAATTTATATAAGTATAAAATATGTACCTGGTATTGTGAATTCCATACCATCACCTATAGCTACTTCTACTTGGTCTTTAATTTTCTTGTCTTTATACAGTACGGCGTCATCCAGGTCTGTTCCAAGTTCCAGCTCATTGTCTACTCGCTCTGAAGAGACACAACGGCCACACAAAGCCGCTTTTAAGCCTACATGTCGTTGTGTCCACCGTGCGATCGAGCCACCCGAACACCAAGCATAGAAATCAGACCGTAACGACATACTTAGATATCTTAGTTAAATATATTTTGTATGGAAAAGGCAAGTACATATTTCAATCCTCATTATGATATGTTTTGATTGCAAGCATGTGATAGTGTAATAGTTAACTAATATGTACTATGGGTATTCTATAGTTGTTGTAAGTACTTTGATATTTTTCTTAAATCAATGTATTCAGATTAGAAGTTATCAATTTTATTTACCATATTTTATGTGTAAAATATATTTATGTGGTTAACGTAAAGGAAAACGTATCTTCATTATATACATATACAGTAACAACATTTAACGTTCATGCACAAACACATAAAGCTATAATATATACAATACACATAGAGATAGATTTACAGTTTGATGTCATACCACAAGCGTGAACACAGCACCAGTATGAATGTGATAAACCAAATAGGTATTAATTAATTTATGAATTATTGATTTCCTATAATGATATTAAAATGTACAAAAATCATAAAGCTCCAAAGTATTTTTCTGACATGATAATATACACAATGTAAAATTGAGATATTCATGCAGATATGTCGATAAACAGAGATTAAGCAGTTTTTAACGAGGATCTACTATATACTGTGGTTACTAGATATATATATTCTCTGTTTCCATTAATAATAACTATAGCCCCTATCATGTATAATAAAACTTTTTTTCATATATAATAGGTATTTGGAAACCAACAGACTGGAATAAAACATTATAACAAAATGAAAAAGCCACAGTGTACGTAAGTAATCTTTCTAATACTTTACTTATTGTTTGCGAATTTAAATAACTACCCCCCACTTTAAGTTATAGTTTTGCAAGATGAGGAGAACTAGAAACTGATTTACATAAAAATCTATAATTTGCAGTAAAAGTTACTGCAGCAATATCCGTTTCACGATAAATTGCTACATTAATTTCATAAGGATATGATCTAGAACTTAAGTAACATAAATAAAATGATGAAAACTAACTAATTGTGTAACGAGGACTCAAACACGACACTCAGATAAGGGTCTGCTTTCTACACTTAAATTTCTAGGGCACAGGCAACGCACAGTGACCACAACACATAATTATCATTTAAATTATAAATACACTCATCATGCTACTGTAATTCCTGGTAAGATATACACATCATGCTAATAATTGTAGATTTATTCATTAATATTACATAAGTAGAATGATTTGAGCCATTTTTATGTGTCGTTAAAATAGGGATTGACATCAATTAATTCAGGCAGGATTTTATTATGACCAATTTTATTGTTATTCTAATCTGAGCACATAATTTTAATGAAGACGTAAGTTCCCTATTTGCTTAAGTACAAAGGGTCTAAATCTCAATTAGACTTTCAGTGATTTCGGCAAGGGGAATAAAATGGATGGTTGGCTTATTTCACGAATGCCGCTGAAGGATTCTGGTTCAAATTCAAATCAACTGGTTCAAAAAACACGGCATTTACTGTATGATATTAGTATCGGCGCGTTTACAAGCGTCATGATCACATATGTACGGAAAAACCTCCGAGTTAGTTGTTATTCGGCAGAGGGCATCGGTCTCTTTTGCACTCGTTTTTAAGAACATAGTAAAAAGCCCAGCAAGTGTTATAATAACTCTTACTGCTCTCTATTGAAATTTGATATCCAAGGAACTTAGGTGGCCATATTTTCAGATGTTAAGTAAATTTATAGCAATGATTTGATGAAATTCAATTTGCCATTCCAAGTTAGCGATATGTCAGTTTTATTTTACATTCCGTCGATTTAATAACTATATTTACTTTTGTTACTTATTATTATAATAGTCATGGTCAACTCTATTGCCTGGTTCTATATTTTCATAATCTACAAGGGATACAGACACGCTTACATTGACATGCCACATTAAAACAACCGCACACATATCTTACCGGGAGCATGAATCGCTATCTGATTCGTCAACTTGTTCTTCAAAAGCTTCATAAAGTCAGCGACGTTTCTTTTAATCCAATCTGTGAACCTTGATATCCTGTTGAATGCCTCTGCTATTTTGTTAGTATCCTGATCAGCAGTAGGCGTTGATAAACTTGATGAACCAAAGTTGGACAGTAACAGGGCCAAGAAGAGATTGAGAACCTGAAATGGGTGCTGTTTTTAGTATATGCGTTGAACGGTTTTATTTTTGAGTCAACTATAAAAAAATTGGCGGTAGAATTACTTCCTATTACGTATGTATTCATACATATAGTTACCCCATTTTACCGTCAGACTATAGATAGAGACAATAACCCGGTATTTTGTGAAAGAAGGGACGGTAGACTATGTCAAAAAAAACCAAATTAATGTTTGACCCATAGAAAGTATTATGAAATAGACTTACAGACTCCTTCACTACCACGTTACCGAATTTAAAACGCCATTGGCAGTGACTTGCGACTTATAGTGTAGAGATATTAATGCAATATCTATTTCTGCCAAAGTTGATAATGGTTTATAAAAAAACGTTTCATGGTTCGTATATTTTAACGCCTAGGTTTAGTGTAGAGATACCTCCACAACCAAATTGGCGATATCGAAGTTCTGTAGTTTAGGTCTCCAACTTTCCGTAACGACCACCATAGATGTTAGTAAGGCAACCGGGATCGACGGCGTAACGTGCTCTTCGAAGCAGGACCAGACCGGTGCAAATACCCGTATTTATGCATACAAATATTTGCACTGAGCGGGGATGGAACCCTCCTGTATAGAAGTCGTGTTCACTACCGCCACGCCACACGTGATTTATAAGTTTTTTTTTATTGTGTTAATACAATAGGTTTATACCTATTTCAAATATTATCTGGTCACTGTCATATTTTCCCTACATGCACTAAGAAGGTTATACTTGTAGTGGGCCGCTGTTGGAAAATACTACTCAATTAGATTTATACTGAATTTGCTTTTGATACTGACCACAAGATTGCCAATAACGACCGTTGCCAGGAAGAATGGTATACATGATACATCACCGACCAGCATACAATCCCACATGCTTTCTATCCATTCTCCGCAGAGTACTCGAAACACAATCATGAAGCTATGCATGAAGTCCGTGAAATTCCATCTAGGTAGATCTCCATCCGGGAATCGGTCTACATAATCTGTACATACATAAACAACAATTATGATACATGAAATTTGATTCTAAGTTTCAATTTAATTCTAGGAAAGTCAATAAATATCTCCTGAATTATGAAATCAGTGTCAAGTAAACATCAATGTGTGAGACAACAACAATAGGTATATTACAAAAAGAGGAACCGACATAGTCACAACATGAAGATATTATTGATAAGGAGATATATTTTGATGTTAAAGTTTAAGTGATAAAAAAAGCTATTCAATTTTTTAACACGGAATATGCTACGGAATTTTCACTACCAATTCCGTAGCGGGACGATGAAGTTAACTGGTTCGAATAAATTCAATTTAGTACATCACCAAGAGTGGATTTCACCAGTAACATGTTCACGTTATACTCAATCGTTGAGTAAAACGTAAGCATCTAGTTTACTAAGACCGATTTTCACTTGTAAAATCCACTCTAAGTATAGTTAGTTTGCATAGTTTCCAATTTCACTTTTTCGATTTGCATTACGACAAGCTAAAAATAAAGCACCTCAATATTTTGTGTAAACTAGAACAAGACTACATATTATTGTTATATTTGTGATAATAATATTTTCTATCTCGTGATTTCTAGTATCAAAAAAAATCATGCAACGCTAGTTCAGGAGCATAAACAAAGTATTTACTAAGCTTACTTATAACATTGTATTTACTGTAAGAACATGCTTTTATGCTACAAGATATATTGCAGACATAAATATAGCTTCAAGAAATGCTTAGAAAATCGAATATGTGGAATGCCGTACAAGAGGAAACATGAAAGGTAGCTACTTAGCGGTAATGTTTCACAAGTGAGGCGCCTTTTCCTTTGGCTTTAACATAAATGACTTTAGATACTTTTAGGGTCTGAAGCTCACTTGTAAGGAATACATTGACTCTTACCAATATTATCTAATGAGCACGACAGTGTGACGCACATAAACACAATATCCACTATTAAATGCGACGGCGAGCCCGACTTAAAGTGTGGAGGTGATATGATTCCGATCAAATGACTCTTTCGAATGATTACGCTCAGATCTCATTTTTTGATAAATAGAGCATGCAAATGATAAAATTCCTATATCTATATTATATTTGCGAAACAGAAAGAGGAATTTTGAATTTAAAAGAACATAATCAATGAATTTATGAGACATGATTTGCTCATAACCAATTTCATTCCAAATCCTTCATTAACGATCCTATTCGAGCAGTTATAATTACGTAAACATCACATATTCCACACTTTAAAATTTTATGTAACACTCAATATACTTCAACAGTAAAATCGTTCATTATTTTTTAATATATACAAAGTAATGTCTGCTGTGAAGTCCTTGCATTCTGCACTAAAAGTAGAACCACCCCGGATTATTGAGTGGTGTTTTCAATAGTTGATAAATTACAATACTTGCGCATAAGCTATAATAATCATGATCAAGCAGAAAGGTACTTTTATATCTTTGCTGCAAATCCTTTATATTAATCACTCATGACAAAGTTAAGACGTTGGGTTACGTCTTGATATAGAGTGGGTAAAAATATCTGTTGAGGACTCTTGTATACCGCGGCGGCGCAAAGTGCGTCTCCCCAACTCGGGGTGCTATATAGGGACATAGTTCCCATAGTTCCCATATTAAGGGAAGACCCGTCTCAAAGAGATGACCCCGGGTCTGCCGGGGTGCGAGAGATATGTCTTGTATAATCTCACCTCGGGCAATCAAAGACCCATGAACGGCGTGCGTTGACATTGACGGAGGTGGTATCCGTGGGGATTAAGCGCACGATGAAAAGAAAGGACTCTTGTATAGAGAATTTATAAGTGTCGTAGTTACCTATACACTTATTCAATATCCAATTTGTATGTCACTAATTCACAGCTAGTATACAACTATCAAATTTTATTGCGGCTTGCATGCCTGTTGAAATACATTGGTCGTGCTACACAGGGCACCAACACCGTTCACCAACAGTCAACATCTCCAATCAAACACCAATGTACATGCAACACTCCCACCAATTACACTTACCCACATAATTTTTGCCGAATAGTTGCATACCCATCACCGCAAATATGAAAATAATGATGCACAATACGAAGGTCAGGTTGCCCAAGGCACCCATTGTCCTACCCATTATGGAGATGAGTAAATTAAGTGTCGGCCATGACTTTGCCAATTTGAATACTCGAAGCTGCAATTACAAATTGTGATACAAGGCGTCACACAAGCTCGCTTACCGGCGCTTCACCTATGCTACTGCGGTACCCTTCCACAACCCTCAATCACTCACAGTCTCTGAGTGCGAACATGTCGGGAGTGTCAACGTGCCGCATGCCGTGCCGTGAGTGATTGTGGGCACTTATTTTTTACGTTTAGCGAATGTGTGCTTGAGATACCTATCGATGTGCACAGAATTAGTTCTGTATGAGTGGGATTTATGTTAGTTCTTGTCGTGAGAGCTTTTGGATCGATGATATACATATTTTTAGTGTTATATTATATATTATTTGTAATAATCGGTTCTAATTTGACGTTTCATCTCTTATAACGACATAGATCCCATCAGTTGACGACCTGATGCATCAAAGTACTCTTCGTAAGCGAAGCTGCAAGTCAAATCTATGTTACTTGATGCAAAGCTTAAATTATGATTTGAAGCTGCGTGGCATAGCTTTATAACGTATGGCCCAGGCTTTGTGCGGCTCTGAGGCACACCTCTTGTTATAAAACCACAGCGAGGACTCATCTGTCCGTCATGAAATTAATGTAGAATCAAGCCCAGTGTAAAATATTTGGTTGTGTAAAGCTGAATAATTAATAATGAAGCTTAATTCTTTAATTAGAGATGCTAAATTTTCGTTTAAATTAGAACCTGTGTAGTTCTTGCCAAACAACTGCATTCCCATCACCGCAAATATGAATATAATGATGCAAAGTACAAAGGTCAAGTTCCCTAAAGCTCCCACCGTCCTACCCATTATGGATATAATTAGGTTTAGCGCCGGCCAAGACTTGGCCAGTTTAAATACACGTAGCTGAAAATATTTCACCATATTTATATATTAATTACATTCACATTAGTATTAGTCTTAATGTTAGTATGATGAATGAACTTAGAAGAAGTGATTCAAGTTAACTGAATAGGGAAATATAGATACTTATAGTTGCACAACCAAGCAGGGAGGTAACGTCCGAAGAGAAAGGTATAGCAAATAAATTTATGAAAATAGAAGTAGATTCAGATTTTTCAGGTATAAGATGATGTTGGTACGATGAAACTTAAGTTAATCTAAGATATTACGAACGAGATACATACCAAACGAAATGAACGCAACACAGACAAACCCTGAACACCTTCCAGTCCCAACTCCAACAGTGATAAGGCCACAATGATAAAGTCAAAAATATTCCATCCCTCTTGAAAGTAAAATTTCGGGCTCATTGCTACTAATTTCAACATAGCTTCAATACCAAAGGTAGCCGTGAAAAACTGAAACGTAATTTAGGAATTATTAAACAAATTATATTATCAATCTTTGTCCCTCATTTTGAGATTGTGTCGTGTTGTTAAATATTGCTCGATCAAATAACATTTGCTCATAACATAATCACACAAATACATCAAGATATTGGGATTCCAACGATAATATCATCTGCAGTCATGGCTCTGGCTCAGACTTTCCTCTCGGGGTCCGGAGAGAAAAACCTGGTCCAGAAAACGAAGGACAAAGGGAATGCCTTAGGTACAACGCTAAGACGATGATAATACTTACATAATTTCCACTCTTCAACGCTCTCTCCATATCCTTGTCCATGTCGTGATGATCGAGAGCCATAAATAGTGTATTGACTACGATACACAATGTGATGAACAGTTCCACAAATGGATCGAAGACCAGTAGTGCCACGTACTTCTGGAATTCCAGCCACAGCCAGCAACAGTCCCAAACACAAAAGAAGTCTATGCCCTTCATGACGTACTCAAGAAGCTTTTCCTTGAATGTAGGCCCATCCTCATCGTCTTCCGCTGTTGGGAAGTAGTACACTGACACTGTTGTGTCCCGTTTACCGGCAGAGTGCGTGTGTATGTGTGAGAGAGGGAGAGAAATATTTTGTTAGTATTCGCTCATTATTTGAATTACAAAACTTTCCAATAAAAGATATAGTCACCTTTCCGGGTGACATTTGGCAAATGAATTTATTTCACCTATTCATTCTTTTATTGGAATTTTTTATCTTAAATTCTAGACACCAATATCCATATTTTTTTGCAAGTTTGCTGGCTGTCATTTATTTTTAATCAATTTATAGGATGCGTTATTCGTGGTTCTCACCAGTGTTATAGCAGTTACAGGCACTCTGTAGGAGTATCACCACACTGTGCTATGTAAACCTCGTGCAACTCAAACGTTACTAGCGGTGCCTAAATTTTACACACCTTCAAAGGTTTTCAAGCTTACATAACTACTCAAAATGCCTTCATGAATGATATTGAGCTTGTATACTTTTAAATCGCTCTTGATAAAAAAATATGAATATCGTAGTAATTCTGTACCAGAGAGTGATTTAAGCAGATCATATTAAGCATTTAGCTTGATTACGATATTAGAATTTATGTTTTTAATTTACAATATTGTTTCAATTTGAACCAAGTCTAAAGATACACAACTATGAACTATATAACATAACATTGGGAGATCGCATCATGCTATAATCTAAGACCTTATATAGCTAGGTAATAAGCAAGACAAGAAGTGCCAAAGGATGAAATGCTTTATACTTCGATTTGTGCAATAAAATAAGTGAGAATAGTGTAGAAAAGCTGTGCCCAAGTATCAGAAATATACATTTATCGAAGAGAAGTTTATGAAGTATATCATAAGTATTAAGACGTGATAAATAAATATCTATATATGTTAAATATGTGAGTATAGTGAACACTGTAGGATATCAATGTAATGTACAACGTAAACAACTACGGTTTACTCATGGGGATGTCGAAGAAAAATTTTATAAATATGTGACAGAACTTTGTGAAAGCAAGTGATAAAGTTTGCATGAACTTAGTGTGAAGTAATTTGTGATAATTTTTCTTCAACTCAATGTACGTGCAAGTGCAATATTTAATTATTGACTGTGGTTAACGCCAATAAATGACATCCAAAAATGTTTTAATGTTACATTCTTTTGCCAATTATGCTTTCTTCGTTGCATAATGAGCAAATACCGGGCAAGTATAATCTGTTAGTGTTTGTGTTCACTGTTTAGTTGTAAATTCATTTGTAAATTATGCTGTGGGGTAACTTTGAAAGCGAAGTACATATATATTATATAAAACACTGAAAATAGTTAAAATAAAGTTAAAGAATGAAGAGACTTTAGCGTTATTGAGCAACGACATCGTGAAAGTGTATCGTGTTTGGTCGTACCGTTCTGGTCACTTGCTCGACTTTGGCGGCCCGCTTGCTCGATGATCTCGTTTAGTACCATTACATCTGAAATGGAGAATTAATTTTTTTAATTAATTTACTGAATTAATTCGTTAAGTTTCTTCCAAGTATCCAACGTTAATAATGTTGCAAATAGTAATACCTCTCATATCAACTACATTAGGTTGCTGCTGTTCAATGAATGGGTTGTCGTTTGATGGTTTTAAAACTTTGCCAGCTTCATCTGTGCATTCAGTCGTACTCATCTCCTGAAATTGTATATTAAATAATAAGATCTCCAATTAAATTATTACAACATAATATTTAAGTTTATTTGTCAATATTTGGTTTCATCGATGGCAAATACATTTTATAGCCAGTATTCTCATACTAAGAATAATTAACGTTGTGATATTTTAATAAAGATTGGATTTATTTATAGCCGTTACTATTACAATTGTATAAAATACACTGGGCTTGAATCTTTTTAGTACCTTTGGGTCTCCTAGAACAATCTTAAATACAATTTCAGTGATTATTTCCAATCTTAAAATTTTCTACACCCAACGTAAATAACACAGTTAAAGCTTTCACATCTGAGTGCCAAATTAGATCGGATCATGATATTAAATTATACAAAATATATAACATCCAAAATATGACCCGGTCCAAATTTATAAGAAAGTTTAGTATACCTAGTAATGGCTTCAAAATTTCATTAATACATACATATTCTCTAAGAGGTCTGGTGGCAAGCGAGGAGTCCTGTCGTGGCAATGGGTACGCATGTGGCTGTGATGTCACACTGTGATTGCGCGACGCTGAGCGCCCGCGCAACCGTGCCTCCTTCGTCTGTGCTTTGCCACCGCCAAGCAAATCACCATGCGACGTATACGATAACCGCGATTGATGCGATGTATATGACGAATGACGGGATCCTGAGCAACCAATTTAATATTTGTAGCATTAAAGTTTTATTATGAAATCTTAGAAACCTCAACAATAGGATGAAAAATTACGAAAAAAAAAATTACGACGTCACTCAGCCTTTAACCTCAATTAATTGATAAACATACGTTATTAAGACAGTTAATTTGTACATGTTGCAATATTCATATTTATTAGAATAGGAGGCTTCATTACCCACCTAAGTTAGCGTAGTAAACTGGAATAATGATAGCACCGTTTTCTTCAGACATTGGGGTGACGGCGTTGGAGTCATCGGCATAAGGCAGGTGTTCTTGTGCGTCCAGGTATGTGGAGAGCACCAGGGGTTTGCGGTCGGCGCCCGGAGGGTAGCGCGGCCGTCCATTTGGTCGCAGCGCCATTTGATGGGAACCTCTCGAACCCCGTCGCAAATTGAACGGCGAACCAGGTAGGGATAACGAAGCCTGCACCCATACTCATTATTTAACATAGTGATCAATATAAATATATAGATTAATCATATTCTCTTTTAGACTTTTTATTATGCTCTATATCCTGTTGCTTTCATATTTTTCCTCAATTCAGATCGAGTAGCTGCAATTCGTTGATATTTTAGCTGTCTCACCAAGATATATTTTATTTTATTCGTAATAAACCAGCTGCAGAGGCTTTAGCTAAGATTTCTGAAGTGATCAAATCTAAATGTCACTGATAAATTTATGATTCATTTACTTTCATGTGCTGATAAACAATAGCGAGAAACAAAATAAAGAAGTTGAGGAATGTACATAAATTAAGAAACAGTAAAGTAAATGATTGGTGCTGAGAATGATCTACTCGAAATATAAGGGCAAATGTAATAAAATTGTAAACAGAAATTATATTACTTACTGCAAAAAAACTTGGAAGATATTGGTCACCACTAATAGTACAGTCAGAAGAACAAGAGCTACTCAGAAAAAAATTAAAGTGGAGTTAAATCCTATTGTAAAGGAAGAGGTAAGGGAGCACAAACACCAATGAGGATTGAAGGACAAACCTGTGAGCCCTCCCGCAGAGGCCCATATGACAACTGGCCGATTTTATTTATGCGTTCAGGGTGGGGAACCTTCAATACACAAACAAAATTTCGAGTTTATAACATTTCAAGAAGAGATAGCAATCAAATATCAAATAGCATCCACCAATCAGGACAATAGGACGTAGAGTAGGCATTTGTCATATTACACTGATCAAATAAAACGAAACTCAAATCTTAGCATACATTAAAAACAGATATCGTAGCTTAGAAGCGTTCTCGTGATGAAAACAAAATACTGTAGTGGTATTCGAGATGTATTCCAAAATCTACGAATGTGTACTAGCTTTAGATGAAAATATTTTGAAAAATTCCATTAAAAATATACAATAAGAATTTTCCTTCATTGTAGCATCCAAGTCAAAACTCAATTCAAGGATCAAATAAAAATAAGGATGCTTGATAAAACTCTTATTGTAGAACAAAATATATTAAGTAAAATAGCAATGATAGTAATGGATGAAAGCAACGGTTAGTCCAGTAACTTTGTTTATAAACACATGAAGTAATATGGGGTTCTCATGCATATTTGCATTCGACTAATTTAGTCCTATCGTTAGCTATGTATTCCTGTCAATCTACATCTATAGTCATGACGACTGTTCTTTTGTTCGTCCAAATATTGAAGCCTCCGCATGACGCTAATCGAAATTGAGGAATTAAATCTAACTTCAATATTAATATGAATAATATAATTGATAGTATTTATTATGTTGACTGAACCTACCTCTTCTTCGTTGATACGTTCAGTTTCGGCCCGACCCAGTCTTAAACACTCACATTGCAAAAGAAACAATCTACCATGACAATAGATTCTTTTTCTCCAATATTATTTCTTAGTTTAGTTCCATCCTTTTTCATCTGATTACACCATGTAAATTATATTCACAAACATGTCACTAGTACTTAGTAGTCATATACCGAAGAAATATTATTGGAGTTATGTACAGCTAAAACTGGACTACAGTGCATCATTCCATGAGCAAATATGCAACTTTTAGGAACCATGCGTACATGTATATCCCATATGCTACTCAATACAAGTTTATACATTTTTTTTTGTCTATAAATAACAAAACAACGTAATATTTTAATGAAATATTCTTCGTGCTCGCTAATATTTTGCAAAAAATCCAAAGAGATCTAATGAATGAAATAAGTTGGTTTTTCCAAAGCACATAATGGGGCCGTATGTTATTCGTGCATGAACCTGAATAATTCCTCAATGATGACATATTAGATTTATTGGCGCTAAGTGAGAATGTATTAATAGAAATAGTAAGACAAATGTTGGAAACAGCAGATCAATACCTAATACACAATAGAGATAGATCGTCAACAGAAATTAGAATACTATTATGCATGCTTCAAGACAACAGTTGTTCTGCTATGGCTGAAGGTCACATAGATAAAAATAATTGAAGACTTTGCAAATATTCAGATACCAGAAACGTTATTTAATAAGATCGGACATTCTGCAGACATTTTTATCTGTATATTTGCATAACCCAGAAAATGTTGTACATCACGGAGCAAACTCAAAATAATTGGAAGCTTAGCGATAGACACATAATCATAAAATAGTTCTTTTCAACTTGATTAAGATACTGACTGTGCTATAATGAAGATGAGAGTGGGACAAGAGTGTTTTGAAGCTTTCCTTTGTAATAAGTTACTAGAAATTTGCATAAAGCAGCGCGTGTTTTTGGGTCAAGTTGAAAAGACACTGCTCGATTGACAATAATTCATAAACATTATAAAACATTAATTCTAAGAAAAGGTACGTAATTGAAATTCTTTTAGGCCATAGATTTTGATGAATTATAGAAATAGTTGATAGATTTCGAAAAAATCGCGACACACGAACAAGACTGTCCTGGGACTGAAACAGACATGAGATTTTGATACTTTCTATTAAAATGAATAAACCTAGACATTCTGAAAAGAATTTTAGAGAACCAAACATTTTTTTAGAGAACAGAGACTTAATAATAGGGCTAAAGATTAACCAGTTTCTTTTAGAGGATCTAACTAAATATATTACAAACAGATTATTAAATCAGTTCAAAAGTTGTTATACTGTGGTATTGTAACTTACTTGTGGTTGATATTGGTTTAATGGTTACAAGATTTTGAACAATCCATATAGACATAGATTAAAACTTAATTTAAGAAAATTAATGAAAGTTTGGTACATTAATTCATTTTTGACAGGATTAAAGGATGCCACATTATTGGAGATATTAGATAGTGGTGCTTCCCTTGAAAGTAATACCTTCAAAGTTACACATATCCAATAAACGTATCTGAGTTCGGGTCGCGAAAGTTCAAAACCAAAGAACAGAATCATTGTCAGCGAGGTGTTTGGTGAGCCTGAGCGCATACTCACCATGCTGACTTTCCTCGGGCGGCGTGCGTTGTCGTGGGGTTCAGTTGGCTTGTGCGTGGGCTGTGTGCTCACCGAGTCCTGGAAGGGGTCGCTACGGAGGGACATGCGCTCGCGCGTATTGTCGTCCTGGTTGCCTCGCTCCTGGTTGACGAAGAGCTCGTAGCTCTGACACGAGAAGTCAGAGGGAGACTTGGCAGGGTGCGCCTCAGCGTAGGCAGCAGCCTCGGCAGCCGCTGCTTGTTCGCGTGCGTGTGCCTCCCGCGCCTCCTGCTTGTCAGCTCGAGCTGCTGCTTTCTGCTCAGCTTCCTGATTACAACAATTTGTTAAATCATCATTTTAGCTGTGGTCCGGTTGCAATCGTTTCTATTTAATAATTACTTATTTTGACCATTATATGAGGGACTGCCCCCGGTGCTTACAAGCACGAGTCTAAATTTGGTGTCAAACAGAGCATGGTTCTTTGATTAATTGATATTAGATTGATTAGATTAGAGATGTTGAAAAGGCCCCATTTAACCCCAAAATGATCTGGGGATTTTCAATATCATTAAAAAATAGAATGTCGGCCTCTTAAGTGGCTTATATATATTGTGCTGATAGTTCGTAAAGTAGAAACGTCATTAAACCATTACAGAAATTATACAATCTTACCCGCAATGCCTCTTCTTCCGCTTGCTCTTCCTCTTCAGCCTTTTTCTGCAACTCATCGTAAGACATGGCGACGATGGCCAAGATCAAGTTCACTAAATAGAACGAGCCCAAGAAGATGATCACCACGAAGAATAACACATGCCATGACCCCGCTGACCGCAGCACCTGTAATAGAAGATTATTATTAATCAACAAAATCGGTAATCCTTAAAAATATACCTAAATTGTATACGGTTTGTGTATTTGTTGTTGTTTCTATAAATAGGTTTTGGAATCCATTGTGGTTAGAGTAGCCTTAGGTAATTGTGACAGAAAGTACTTGGGTAATCATAAACATCCTCGAAAGTTCAGCGGTGATTTTATTTTAATCTAGGATACGTCAATTTGTCTTCACCTCGTCTGATAGTAAGCTGAAAGCAAAATCTCGTCAAAGATGGTCACCATAACAAACTCGTACAGTGGCACTTAGCTTGACGACCTCATCAGATGCTTTTTTACGCCCTGTTTAAAGGACCCGGACTGTGTGTAACCGGATATGTGATAGATGTGATAGATAGATATAGATAGATTATATAGAGTATGGATTTTATGGATAAAGGATGGCATAGCACAAACAAGAATAAAAGAAGAAAGTTTTACCAATTGATAAAGATTTTCCCAGTAGTCTTGCGTCATAAGTCGGAAAGCTGACAAGAACGCCCAACCGAAGGTGTCGAAACTCGTATATCCGTAATTTGGATTGGGACCGTAGCCTTGCAAGCACATGTATCCCGGTTCACATTGTCTGCAAAGATACATACAATTAAAGAATCCTCGAATAAAGCTGATGAGCGGTATTTCATTGATTCGAACAAGGTTGTAAATATAAAAGATGTAATTAAAGTTATACATAATCTGATATTAAATCATAAAAAGATGCAATACCCAGCTCCTGATGAATTCCCACATAGTGGGTATTCCCCTCCACCCCCATACCAGTTGGCTGAAAATAATTAAAAATGTTATAGTGGTTATGAACCAATAAATGGATAAGTAAACTAAGATAATATTTGTAACAAGAGTCACAGTAAATACAGGTGTACCTACAGAGGCATTACTTCGAAAGCAAGAACGATAGGAATCGGAGTTAAATCTTACATCTTCAAATATATAATTACATTAATAAATTAAATTTCAATAAAGTGTGCGTGATAGCCTTCAATTAAACAAATATTGCGACTTAGCAAAATGAGGTGAACATAACATGTTCACGTTTCAATTGAATTGTTATCAAATTCCTTCACAATTTAAACCCAAATAAATGGTCATCTCCTACTATAAGCAAAGGTTAAAAATGTACAGATTATCATATCCTTCAGAACATTGTAATAAAATTTAGTCTGCGTAAAAATTGAGAATAGGGAATATTCAACCTAACAATATAATATGTATGTGAGATCTTACTCTCATTCTGGCAGAACCTCTCCCAGTTCTCATCGGTGAGGTTACCCCAGGAACCGTCTTCCGGGAAGACTTTTATACACTTTTGCGTCAACACTCCCATGTAGATCTGTAGGCCCATCAGCGCGAACACAGACAGTGAAAACATAGTTAAGATTATCACATCCCGCAGATTCTTCACTGATTCTATGACAGCACCGACGATAGTCTTCAAACCTAGGGAGTAAATAAAAAAGTATATAGTTTTATATGGAGTACGGTTGAGAAAGAACTATTCTATGTGATTGGATGTTTTTAATAAAAGATGGCGAATTAGTATTCTGAATATATTACATTCAATGATTTGAAATTTAGAATACGATTAATTTACCCTTTGCTATATTTTCGAGCTTTCGAAATTATAATTAATTTCGAAAAGTCAATATGCATTCTTGATAATGTTTTATCAGCCTAATATCTAATCAGAGTTATTGTTAATAAGTAATTTTGTTTACTTATACTTTCATTTTATAACATTTTAGTTCGAATCTTGTGTGTTTTCTACTGAAAGAAATCTATTTATCTCAACCGCATTCTAGACACCGTGACTAATATAAATGTAAGCCATCCTATTATTGACACCCCCGTCTTAATATTGGCACTTGTAAGTTTAAACCGAACAAAAGAAGAATATTTTTGAATTTAATTTTATGATTACTTGGAGTTCAAATTTTAACTTAATAATGTTATAATAGGACGGGTACTAATAACACGCTGGTTTACCTCAGTCATCATCAGCGACAAATTAATCATTTCCGTATTGTATGAAATACAATTTGTAAAGAAATTCATTTACCACATTAATGTACCTTGCAAACTTAGATTAACATCATTTAAACTGCCAAAGGAGAGTATACATAGGGCAGGGGCCTACCATCACTTCATAAAAATAATATCATTTCTAGTTTACTTTACTTATGATTCGGACCGTTCAACGTGCGTCAAGATACTTAGGTTGTAGTGTTATAAGGTTAAAATTGGTCAAACAGTAGGTACCTCTTACTGTAGTGAATTTTTGGAATATATACATATCTTGCAAGACACAGTACACAAATATCAACGATGATAACAGTCCAAGTCCGAATCACACTATGAAAGTAACGTAAGATTGAAATAATATTAATTTTAAGAGGTGATGGCAGGGTTTTTGATTCTATTAAAGGTAAAAGTTAAGAAGTATTGTTTACCAGGTATAATAGCCACCGTCTTCAACGCTCGGAGTACCCTGAACGTTCTGAGGGCGGCCAAGTTGCCAAGATCTATGCCCATCGTCACATAACTGCAAACAGATACCCACAACAACAAAATCTACGTTAATATACATCTCTAAAGCACTACACACAATGTACTAAAGTAATTGTTCCTAATTCTGATTATTTATAACATCTGAAAAGTATTCATCTTTAGTTTATCTCTACGATCAAATTACAATCAATATTAAATACTCTCTGTTACACAGAATCGACTAATAAATATTCTTCTATAAAGAACTAGTCAAATGACATCAAATATAACGGTATAATTAGTCTACAATTCAACAATTTGAATGTACTACAAATTCAATAAATTGTCTACTACTCACGCTAAAGCTATTACTACGAAGTCAAGCCAATTCCATGCATCTCTAAGGTATGTGAATGGCTGTAGTATGAAACCCCTGGCCATTACTTTCACTGCTGATTCAAACGTGTAGATCCCGGTAAAGATAACTCTGGAAAAATTCACCTCCACTGAGGAATGCCACTCGTAAAGTAATAAAAACATATCTCTATTATGAGGTACAATATAAGAGCATCTTAGTTCGTCAAAGATGGTAGTAAGTGCATGAACATTTTAGATAAAATTTGTGTACATGATTTGTATGTATGGTAGGTATGGAGTAATTATGTCTAAATTAAAAATAATAAAAAGGAATGTAGTATGTACATTAGTGATGGATTGCATTTTTAATGTTGTCGACGGTGTGTGGGATGATGCCGTATTAAATTTAACAAATACCGAAGGAAATGGATCTGAAGATAAAAACACTGTATTATTTAAAGTAACTATTTCATTTCAAAATGAAGTATTGGATAATCATGAAATGCATTTCGATCATTACAGCCAGGGAAACTTTTAAATATATTTCTATATGCCTGTCTAAGACGATTCAAGATTCTATGTATAAAATATACATGTTTATATAAAAATGTTTTCCAATAATTTACTATGTATATCAACTTCTAACATTATTTACTTTCTTTTCTAAATATCAATTATATTAATTGGAAAACTAGCTGAAATACAAACAATTTTGAAACTAGCGTGCATTCTACAATGTTCTAGAACCTAAATAAAGATATATGAGCCGTTGTCCGGTGGTATTTCAAAATTGTAAATTGAAATTCGTATTCGAATTAAGAAAGTTACTTAAATGTTGTAAGAAATATAGATATGTTTAATATAATATATACTTACTCAGTACTTTCGACAGTAGGTGTCGTAGGCATTATCATAAGAATACAGTTGACTAGAATTGTGGTAATGATAAACAACGAGAACAAAGGATGTACTAGAATGTATATCGCCACTCTTCTTATAGGATTAAATGGATTTAGTAGCCATAAGGCGTTGGTTGCCGAAAATCTGAAGATATCTTTACCCTTGCTTATCACTACGAAGGTCTGAAACAAATACAAAATAGTTCATTAAGTTCCTGTATAGGTTGCCATTTGATATATGCAAAACTACTAATACTTATTACTAACAAAACCACAAATGATCTTAAAGTTATTTTTACAAAGGGTTGTTGGCATTGTTGGTATTCAGTATAACATTATGAAATGAGTATGGTGAAAACCGGTTTTCTTCAATAAAATTTTTTATTTAATTTTTTTTCCGTGCGGAAATCCTCACGGATATATCCCCGTCGCCGAAGTCAACTCTGGTGGTTATGTCGGACTCGAAGCGACCAAAACAGCATAGCCTCTGGCATAAAACTCACGCCACGACTGACTGAGGGCCATCGAATACCCTCTCGAGTTTGAGACCCCGATGTCCGAGTCGCCTCCGCTCATAGCGGGCTTTGCGGGCCTGGAGTCTTCTCCGGATCCGCTCCGCCGCCTCCTTCCCGAATATTACTTGTTTGCTGAAGGAGGTGGCAACAGCCCACGCACTCGCGCGTCTCACCATCGCCGTAATAAAGGCGGTGAGTAAGAGAACTTCCATCCCCTAGGGAGGACGCGAGCAATTACCTACTGTAAATAGTTCTTTATTTGACTTGACCTCAACATTGTTCAAACCCACTCACAAACCAACCGAACGGAATAGTGAAGAGCTCTTACTCTAACACATCTTTTAGCGAGTTAGTTATAAAACTTTAATTAGCTTTAAATTCATTCATTATTCTCTACTGAGATTCAGTTTATGCCATACCATTGAGTGGCATTTACTCCAAAACTTGTACTCTGTAAACATTGTTTCTACCATAGAAACAATGTTTACAGAGTTATGCGAATTACTCAGGTTAAAAATATTAAGCATTCCAATTACATATTAGGTCTTAATCATACTTGTACTTTAAACGTACATAACTTATAGTACTTTGTCTACCGACGTGGGACCTTTCATATTTTTATCCTTTTTAACAAGATTGCTTTTATAATATATCCATACGACGACTATGTGTATAAAATTTTCTATAATATACCTAACATACATATCCTTATTCGGTCCACATCGAAGATATAATAGGTAGACTTTAACGGCTCAAACTAAACTGGTAGATTATACATCGAAAATAAACAAACAGACAGTGGAATCTAAGTAATAGAGTCCTATTTGTACCCTAAAAGGAGGATGCACGTTACAAGCTAGCGATACTTACTCTTTGGCTATGATAAAAGGGGTCGATGTCCTCGAGGGGTATTGAAGACACCTCAGCGGGGAAGCTACCCTGCATTCGCACCGGCAGCGGCAGGCCCTGCTCCAAGGTCGCGTCCGGCTGAGGACCTTCGTCCTCGTCCTCGTCATCGTAACGCACCTAAACCGATACATTCTTTGTTTAAGAGTCATAAAAGTAAAAAGGGACAGATTCTAAATATGCCAAAAACGCATCTAGAGTCAGGTACTTGAAATTTTGTGATCACTAAATATTATGACATATGAAATTTCTTCATTGCAGAAATGAGATCTTTGGTATTTATTTCTTTGATGTGCTTTTGGTTTATGTTAAACGGTATCTCCTAATTCGCATAAGTTTTTATGTCGTAATATACTTAGCATAACTTTTAAAGGCATATTTATTCATTTTCTTTTATATAAAGGCTTCAAAAGAAATATAATAACCCCACCTTCAGGATTAACATCCTTTCATCTGCAGAGCATTCCAACTCGATCAGGTTAAACTAGAACTTAATTTATCTTTACTTATCATTCCGCTATATTTTAATTTGTGCATTCACTTTGTACACTGCTTATTATGATTTAAAATCATCCTATTTTTATAATCATATACATTTATGTATATGCATTTAGAAAGATTTTTATTCTTTCTAAATAATTGTGCTAACCTTAGCGAAAAATATGCCCAAAAATGCAAGCATTAGGGAATTTAAAAATATGCCACTATGAATTTATGACACTAAATTTTATGCGAATAGAGAAACATGTAATAAGTACTACTTCCTTCAAATCTAAGCTGTCCATGTACTTCGTCTTTGAAACTTACTTACGCTCATAGTATCGTATCCACTTTCCTGAGATAAGCTAGCCTAAGTAAGCCTAGTTCAACAGTCCATGTCATGAGAGCATAATAATGCGGTAAAACCCGTAACAATACTATTGGCTCCTCAACTAGTATTATTACAAAGTTATTGGGTTAGCATGTCTTATGAAGGCGTTATAAGCTAATTTTATTTAGTGGAGTGCTGCTGTCTGTGTGACTATGATGCGTATCTGGCATAACTAAAAGCATTATTTCAAACATTCCCCGCTATTATGTTACCATTCCGAATGTAAGAGCGTAATTGCCAATCACCTGGTGTTATCCACCACACATTTTTGAAACGAGTGTCAATTCGAAAACGGTTCCAGAATAGTAGGTGTAATTAGCACAAGCCCAAAATGTTATAAAATACGAATCATAACCAACGATATTCTTTTATTTATACCTTTTTATTACTGTAAACTATTATGCACTAAACGCTAACTAGGTGATGCCACCATACTAAACCTAAGTGACGGCAGTCAATGATAATGTGACGATCATGAGCCAGTCCTGTGCAATGCTTGAAATGGTGAATGTTAAGTGCTGGTGTAGTCGAATTCAACCGCTTAAAACTGAACTTCATTATGTTATCATACAATGTATCCGTCTATTGACTATGAAGGACTCACAAATCGGTGATTTCCTACTGAAAGTTATTTTGGATCTTAGGGAAGTAAGCTACATAGTTAGATTTTTAATTCACCTATGATTGGATTCAAGTAGAGGTTGACTAAAGGCTACTAATTATAGAGTATTTTTTCGGTTAATTTAAAAAGGAATGGTATAATTTCGTTTTGTGAATAATGGTGGAGAGTTAGTTCAAAACGACGAAGTCGTCAATATGCAAATAAAT
Source organism: Pelosia muscerda (assembly GCA_963691645.1). Taxonomy (NCBI): domain Eukaryota; kingdom Metazoa; phylum Arthropoda; class Insecta; order Lepidoptera; family Erebidae; genus Pelosia; species Pelosia muscerda. The sequence goes on along the minus strand of OY829114.1, from coordinate 9,974,611 downwards.
GTGATAAGCCCTCGTGGTTCTTCAGTAAGATTAGCTGTTACGTAAATTTCAGTATCATTCATTTCTCAGTAACAACTAAACTTACAGACGCCGTTCGATGTGTTTAAGGAATAATGCTTTAAATGCGATTAATATGCATAATACTGAATGCAGTACAAGTTATCGCACTTGAACAAATATGGCGATAATGTAGTGGGCGCTTGCAATATTTTTTATGTTGAAACTAATTTTCTTTGTGAAAGCGATAACTTGCTAAACTTCTCTAATAAAAACGAGCCGTAAAAATGTAAAAGGGGCAAGCAAGCATTCTTACTTCTTTTTTCTTTTTCGTCCTCCCCAAATCGTTCTGGAATATTTAAAAATGTTCCGTCAGAGAATCATCTGCATTGTTGTATGTCTTCTTGCATGTGCCACACAAAATGTTACGAGTGAAATATTTGTGTGTGCTTATCTTTTATTACTTTGTGTTGAACTCGATTGATTTCGTCCTAGCGATAGTTTATGACATAATATTTTTGTATACTTGATTTTACGTGTTGTTTATAAGCTTTGGAATCACTTACCTCGCCTTCCGCTCGTTTTTTCTCGAGTTCCTTTTGTTTGGCATGCTCCTCAGCTATGCGGGCTTCGATAGCGGCCAGTGACTCTCTTGTGAAGGGTCGGAACAAGCTTCGTTCTTCCTCGCTGATCGAGTCCAAGTCCTCGGACATTGTCTATCGAACTCCCCCCGAGTGAACTGCCTACTATATTAGAAAGAAAAACATTATAAAAATATTGTATAGCGGGGCAGTGACAATATAATGTCTTAGGTCTCTGTCTAGTCTCTGAATAAAGACTAGTTACAAAGACACGATTGTAAACCTCGTACTACCGTAACCCAGTCTTATAACAAGATAATTACATGAAAAATGGTACCACAGAGTTCAAAATATGTATTCCTTGGTGCAATTATTTTAAGAAAAAGAACAGTACATCGCTTATGTTAATTTAGTAATATACAAACTAGCAACTGTCGTATCGAACTTACGACTGTAATGAATCACTATGTTGGCATAAACCCAAAATGATGAGCCTCCAACTTGATGGGGTCGCTATTGTGAACGTTTTAGGTTTAATATTCACAGTTCTAGAATATACTATGACGTGTCTTAGTAACTACTCGAGACGCAGGGGCCAAGACCTAAATAAATTATTGTTGTGTGCCTATTACACAATGGAATCTAGAAATGAATCTACAGTACATCGTGATCATGGCGCTTGCAATAGTGCCGAAATATCGGTTACGCAATGAAATCAACAAACATGGTAAATAGCCCGATAGATTTAATGATGAATATGAATCTTGATATTGGTTTCGTAAGTCTTTCTTTCTTCGTAGTCTTAAGTCTATAATATAAGAGTAGGTTATCACTTTTCATACTAAGGGACACGACGCCGGGCCGTACGACAGCTGTTTAGCTAACGGACGGGCACCGCACTGCTGTTATACTGTCTGACTCCATGCCCTTTTATATTGTATTGAAGATTTGTCCTAATCACTACATAGTATAAAATAAAGTCGCGTTTTCTGTCCCTATTTTTCTTGTCCCTTTGTATGCTTAAATCTTTAGAACTACGCAACGGATTTTGATGCGGTTTATTTCAATAGATAGAATGGTTAAAGAGGAAGGTTTATATGTATATAACATCATGCTACGACTAACAGGTGCGGAGCAGGAATGAAAAATGTTGCAAAAACGGGGTGACGCAGACGAAGTCGCGCGGGTCAGCTAGTGCATTATAAGTCACACATTTACACACTGTGTTCCTTATCATATCTGTACAACACGCTTTTAATTGAGAAAGCAATCGAGTAGAGCCGGGGATAGAAAGAGTTCGTCCAACAACTTATGAGAAGAAACCTGACGAAGTTGACTACATCGGCAGGAACTGTGGTCGCTTCGAAGTCGGAGATTCTTTCGGAAGTCGAACACTTTTATAGTCGCCTGTACCATTCGCTACTGCGTATTACATAAAATGTATTGTCATTCCGTTGTTATAGTATAATAGTATTTTAATACCCGTTTTGTACCCTTAGTAGGCACATCCAGTGGTACAAAAAGGTTTTGTTTTTCATTTTTCGCCACTGGAACACAAACAGCACAACATATTTTTCGGTTTTGTCCCAATAGTGGTAGATTTCAGCACAAAATATAAAGTTAAAACTTATTTGTAAGCTTCTGAATAATACAGAAGATCCTAAAATATTTTCAGAAATTCTTAGTAGGAGGAATGTGGGCATATATTAACCGTATATATACCGTCGTCGTCCTGGTTGTGTAAGTCAGTGTTTGTGCCAGAACTAGGCCAAGGATACTGTTTATATTGTGCGTTAGGGACGTAACATATTTTTATTTCTTTTCTTTATCACATTCGGGACGAATTATAGGATTAATATTGACGCCAATAATTATTATTTATTGCCTATTTTGATCCTCTTGACTAAACATTTCGTTAAATTATTTGCTATAACAACATGAATATGTACAATATAATACTTATAATTTGATTTTAATATATCTATTATTTGGGGCATATAATATAAGGAAGTATGTTAAAGTTTAGCGTCACATCGAAACTTATTCAGTTTTTCTTCGGTGGATAGGTACGCAATGCGGGAAGGGTAATTTGTTTTTCCGCACTGCGGATTCGTAGTAATATGAGTGTCTTTATTCTAATCCTGATAGAACAATTTAATTATTACATAAATATTCTTATAAATCATTTAAATTTGGTAAGCTCTCCGCGTGTTTACATATTCAATTGAGTGTTAATGTTCAACCCACTTTTTTAACCCACAATTTAGAAGAATAATAAACAATTCCCTTTTTACCCCACTGGAAAAATTGATTCTGTTTTCATCCCAGAAATACTGTAGCTACATGCGTCGGAAAAATCCTTGATTTATTTTTATATAATTCAAATATAGTTGTCTCATATAATTCTGCGTTCCTTATTTAAAAGCATGAATTGAATGAATGTTGTTGAATGAACAATATTTACCTGCTAACAGTGAATGGGCGGGTGCGTGTGGTGCGGGAAAAGCGCGCGGCCGCTCGCTCCACGCCCGCGTTCTCCCGCCAACCACCTACGGGCGGTCCGCCCTTCTGTAAACCATAGTACCTGTTCAATATGGTTGTTGTGTTTGTAAATTCTAAATTCTAAAGTTCGAAATCCCTACGGTTAATCTGTGTGTTAAACACAGGAGTCTCGGGTTTGATTCCTGCTTCGTGCAAATATTTGTGTGTATAAATATGTATATTTGCATTGGTCTGAGAGTTTCTATATACTTACAAATTAATGTAGGTATATACATATATAAAAAATGTATCTAAGTATGTACATAACACATAACTTCGAAAAGCATCAAAAAGTCTTTGGTGTGTGCCATGGTAAAACCTGCGATCAAACCTGAGACCCCGTCTCAGCAGTTCATTACCCATACCACAAGGCTACCGCGGCAAACCCAATCTTTCATCTTTTTTAACATTAATTAATTTCGTTTTTCAGAAATCAATTCCGTTTTACTAAATTATGGGTCACGGAGACTTTACGAAGTCAATCAAGGGACAATACATCCAATCACTAGCCAATTACCTGTTAATTAGGGATTCGACCCACATCGTGCGACACGGTCGCCGATATCGATGTGATTAACCTCCTCCTACACTTTTTATACAATCAAAGAGGCATGTATAAAAATAAAATAATTGATAATAATTATGTTCTGCTATAGACTCGGTGGCGTGGCGGTGTGTTTCGATTACCACTCAATGCAAATATTTGTATGCATGAATATATTTTTTTTTTAAAAAGAATATTAGCAACCGAAGTTACTAATATTCCCTTTAACCCCTCCAGCTAAGCTCAACAGCTTGTGTTAAGAGTGGGTTCACGTCGGTAGTGTAATGGCCAGGATTCGAACCCGGGACCTCTCGATCGTAAAGCCGACTCCTTAACCACTAAGCTACCGACTATTCACATTGGTTTGGGTACTTCTTGCACATAAAGTTAGCATACAAACATCTATGACAGTCGTTACGGGTAGATGGAATAGTAAAAAGTTCAACAAAATTGGTTTCTGCGATACTTCGATATTGCTAACGAGTTGTGGAGGTCATATGACACTCACTTTACGGAAATTGTCGCTGTTTAGGCAAACACTTTGAGTGGAAAAGCGGACCCTTTTGAAAGCTCGAATGTAACCGGGATAAATGCAAGTGTGAAAGATATATGAAGGATTTGTTCACAGTTTCATTACACGATCTAAAGTAGTAATAGCAGTGAAATTAAATTTTAATTGACTTTTTTGACAACCATACCTACTCGTGTAAACGCAACACACTACTCGATATTCTCTTTCGCTAAGAAGGCATGACGTTACTTTCTTCTTACAATTTTGTATGTGCGTTTTCCTGCATCTCGATAGAATTTTCGAAATCATTTAAAACTTTAAAACTATTTGTTTTATTAAAATTTCACTTTAGCCGTTCATTGTATTGTTATAAATTAGTTATTTATTGAGAATAAAAAAGTAGGCTATTCAGGATGATGACTCATCCCGATTAGCCTATCGCAGTCTACTGTTGGATAGAGGTCTCACGTAATGTTGACAATCTTTGACCTACTGTATCCACATCTGTCAAGACGGGTTATTTTGAGTTTACCGTCTCTCGCAGTGATATCGTCTGTACAGTGTGTACAGTACTTCATTTATTATACGCACTTATTAGCATACAAACCATATACAATAGTGTTACTAGTGTAAACTACATACTTTTTGGTACAAACAGATAACACATCAGTTTCTGTCATATCAAATGAAATATGTGTTAACTATCACATGGCATTTAATTCCCACAACGTTAAGTTTCTAGGCATACATATACATATTACAAGATAATTTATAGTTCAAACATTTTACATACATACATACATACCTACATGCATACATATGCTCACGCTCGTAACCCCCGATGGTGCAGGAGAGATGTATTTAACACCCACATTTCGCTAACTATGATTTTCGGTCCCACGTATCACGGGGCGAGCCTATTTCTAACAGAAAATGTGACAGTTAAATAAATTTGAAAAAACATTTTAACCTGGTTCCTTGCTATGCTGTGTAAATCGCAAGAAAATTAATTAGGTGCTTAGCCGCACCAGCACTACCAATTAACGTCTTGGGGGCCGTTCAAGTATTACGTAAGCCACCATGGGGGCGTGGGGGGTCTCTGTTTTGCTTAGTTTGGATGACATGGGGGGTAGGGCAGTCTAGATGATGATAACGTCATCGGTAGTTATTTACTTTTTTACACGAATGAGGGTTGCCATTCGTGTAAAAAATGGTCTATGCTTAAAAACGAAACGCATTTTCGGGGATTCCCGTACTTTTAGGCACTCTCTTTAGAACCGATTAGGGGAATTACCGCTATTCAACTGTCTAAATTTCCTAGTCTGTCAATTGTCAGTGTATTATTTCGTTTGGATACTATAGCGACTAGACGTATTGTAATTTTTAAAATTATAATTCATCATTAAAATACAATATAAAAAAAATATAATAAAAATGTTTACGTAAGCAAAGGGGGAGGGGGTAAGACCTTTGCTTACTTTTGCTGACTGGGGGGATAGGGGGGTAAATAATTGTAAAAAAAACTGCTTACGTAATATTTGAACGGCCCCTTGGAGAGTATCAGACGAAAAAAATACTACAATATCAGCAAACAATGAACATCATCTCATCATAATTCTGAGTTTAAATGGTAGTGATAACGTGAGAAGACGTTGGAATACAATAATTAGTTAACATAGTAGAGAGAACTGGTCTAAACTAGATCGACTTAATTTACGAACGTGTGTAGTTACTTAAGGGTTTGTCATTCAGGGCCAGTTTCGTTACCATGTTGTACTTATAAGCAATCGTAGTTAGAACCGCGATTCAGAGGGAGAGGACTGTAGGGTATATTCATCCCTCTCTGTCTGGACCGCGGCCGCGCTGTGCGGTGCGTGGTCGTGGCAGTCGCTTACATAATACGTAAGTTGTATCGTAACTACGCAACTCTAACTGATAAAAGTACAAATTGAGAGTTCAAATGACACTGACCATTCCCCAGTACATTTAGTTAACGATAACCTTTAGTAGTATAGTAATCATTATTGTTTAGGTACCTAATTATGTAGTTCTCTCCAGAACGTCATTAGTTTCATCATCATTCATCACTCTCTGAACCTTTGCCCAACTCAGTTGGGGTCGGCTTTCCAGTCTAACTGTGTGAACTTTGATATTTTGAGTGAAGCGACTGCCACCTGACCTCCACAACCAATGGTCTAATGACCAACGGCGATATCGAAGTTCCAAGTTAGACTGGTTGGACTTTTGAAGGCTCCAACTACCCGAAACGACTGCCATAGGTGTTTGTTTGGCAACCGGGACCGACGGCGGACACTGACCATTCCACAGTACATTAATTAGCTAACGATAACCTTTAGTGGTATAATAATCATTATTGTTGACATAGTTCTCTCCAAAAGGTTATTAGTATAAAGATTATAACAAACAACAATATATTGTTTTCGTTAAGATTAGAATTTATAGTCAACTTCCCAGAAGCTTTGCCTTCTGCTTAACATTAGGCGAGGTGAAGTCGAATTGGCGTGCAATAAATAAAAAAAACCTTGTCTTTTTATTTATTGCACGTCTATCGCAGTCCACTACTGGACATAGAAATCTCCCAATGTTGAGGCATTGGCCTAATATTTCCACGAATTGGTAGTGTTTTAGTTCGGATTTTTCTATCTAGCAGTGTCATCTCTTATGACACACTTATTTCTCCGTCACCCCACAGTAGTCACTGCTATATTATTTATATTCCTACCTACAAAAATTCGCACTAAACAGGAATCGAATCGGCATTCTCTGACGTATCAGTGGAACGATTTAGCGCTCCGCCAAATAAATTGTCGTGAAACAATGTTTGGTGCAGTATTAAATCAAGAAACTAACCTGTCGTCCGCGAGAGCAGTGTGGCCGCGGCTAATATAGAGATGAAAGTTACCACGTGTTCGCTGATAGGGACAGCCAGCAAATGGCCAAGATTTTTCATGACCGACCTGTAATAAATCAATACTTCAAATCCAAGTTCAAATTCTACTAACATGATGACATTTAAAAAATGATGTAATTTGGAAAAACGCTGATAAAATCCAATCATATTTGGAGCACGTTGATGTAAAATATTAAATAGTTAACACGCACGTTGGATGCGTTTGAAATATGGAGGTGGAATCAATTAAAAATAACAAGCTAGATGATAGAAAGTGAAAACAGAATTTGACAGGAGAAGCCGACAATTTGACAAAAGCTGGAAGACTGGAGGGCTACAGGTAAAAATATAGAAGCAAGCATAACTAGGCACTCGTATCATAGAAAGGAAGAGAATTCAATAAAATAGAGGAAGAGGCATGTCAAGAAGATCTTATGGAGAACAGAAAGAACGGATGCAAGTCGTGCCAGGGTAACAAAGATTATGCTGATTAAAAATAATGTATTGATTATACATTATTATGGGGAGAGAAAGAGAAGAAGATTATATCAATATTATTTTAGAAATATTTACCGTATATAGTGCAATGCCTAAGTGTGTAGGTCTAGAGGGCGCGCGGGGTGGTGGCCGCGTCGCCCGCTGGCCGCGCGCGCTCCTCTCTCCAATTTCGGCGCGCGCGCAACATTTGCATTAGCACTCCACCCGCCAGTCTGTTGGACAAAGATAAACTATATTTTAAAATACAATTGACAACCGAAATATATAAAAAATATATGACGATATAATTATATAATAACCAAAATAAGTGAACCAAAGACATTAAAAGTCACCGTTAACGAAAACCACTATTTGGTCATTTGGGATAAAGTATACTATTATAATAACCTTATTGATATGTAAGTTTTATGTGACCGATTTGTATGTTGTTATGATAGGTATTTGTTATAGGACAAAGTTGAAAGAAATGATAAGAAGTTGAAATAAGTACGACGAGTTATCATAATTACATATCTTCAGAGCCATGCACTAGTCAATATAAAAGCGAAATGAAAAGATTTGACATCATTCGCGGTCATCGTATCGGTCGGGTAAAATGTTTGTGTTTATTTTACCAGTAGTATTCGCTGTGCTATGCTATAGTATATATTATTACTTCACGAGAAATTATAATTACTGGAAAAAACAAAATGTCGTCGGACCAGAACCTATGGTGTTTTTCGGCAATTTAAAAGAAACTGCACTTCGTCGTAAAAATATGGCCGTTGCAATGCAAGAGATTTATAAGATGTATCCCGAAGAACAAGTTGTTGGTATTTACAGAATGACATCACCCTGTTTAATTATACGAGACTTAGATGTAGTTAAACAAATCATGATTAAAGACTTTGATTTTTTCAAAGATCGTGGAACGGACTTTAGCAGTAGCGAATTGGGACAAAACTTATTTCATTGTGATGGCGAAACATGGGGTATCTTAAGACCACATATTAGTCCTATATTTACGTCGGGAAAGTTAAAAAGTATGTTACACATTATGAGTAACTGTGCAGATATGTTTATGACTTATTTGGACAATGCGAACCAAGCAAAGACAGAATACAATATTCACTCGTTGGTGCAAAGATACGCAATATCTTCAATTATGGCGTGCGAATTTGGCATTAATTTCAATAATTTTCATGGTGAATTGGATGATACATTGAGAAGTGTAGAGAAATTGGTTGTTACCCCTAACTATAGGGCAGAAATCGACATGATGTATCCAGGCCTTCTGAAGAAACTCGATACTTATCTTTTTCCACGATATGTAAGAAAATTCTTTGATGACCTTGTTAATGGTATAGTGACTCAGAGAAATGAGAAGCCTTCGGGTAGAGGTGACTTCATGGATTTACTATTACAGTTACGAGAAATGGGAGAAATTAACAACTTTAAAACAAAACAGGAAGATGAAAATAAATCTATTGAAATAACCAATGATTTTATGGTAGCTCAAGCTTTTGCGTTTTATATAGGCGGCACTGAGACAAGTACTAGCACTATAGCCTACCTCTTGTACCAAATAGCACTGAATCCTAAAATTCAAGACAAATTAAGAGAAGAAATTGATTCCGTAACAAAATCTCATGGTGCGGCACAAGGTGAAATAACTTACGAATCCCTTAAAGATATGAAATATTTGGAGAAGACCTTTTTCGAAACACTTCGAATGTACCCAATAGTAGATCCAGTACTAAGAAGAGCACGAGATGATTACAAAATACCTGGAACCAATGCTGTTCTTAAAAAGGATCAGGTTGCTATAGTTTCTATACTGAGTATACACCATGATGAGAAGTATTATCCAAATCCAGAAGTGTTTTCTCCAGAAAGATTTGACTCGCAGTTGGTGGGAGAACGACACCCGTGCGCATTCATGCCTTTTGGAGTTGGACCAAGAAACTGTGTCGGTAAGTAAAACAAAGGTTATAAAAATTATAAGCATAGGTAAAAAGAAAACAAAATTGTGATTTATATTTCTGTGCTATTTTCATCCAGAGCCATTCCATCCAAGTGTGAGTAAGGAATCTTTTCCATTAATTCACGGAGATCATCCATTCATTAAAATTTTTGCATTTATAAACAGATACTCGTAGATATAGATGCAAAGATAGGATATATACAAGGACTGGATATAGATAGTAACATAATATTGAAAATATAATTTTACATAAAAAAATAGGATAAAAATGTAATTTTTTTGTTTAAGGTGTACGGTTTGGGGCACTTCAAATTCAGATATGCATAGCCAAGCTTATTTCAAGATTCCGAGTGGAAATCAGTGAAAGGACAACAAAATCATTACAAATTAGCCCCCACAGAATTACCATTGGACCTAAAGAAGGAATCTTTTTGAATATTATACCAAGGAAATCTTAATACTTCATCTAAATTTATATCTATTTAAGCATTTACCTATACAATTATTTAATATTACAATTAATAATTAAGAGTGCACGAAATGAACAATTATTTTTTACTTTTTAATATGATTTGCTATTAAAGCGTCTTTCTTAGTGTTATTAACATTTTTAATATGTTATAGTTATTTTTTAATCATCATTATAGTCATCGTTCCCTGATAAGTGTGCAAAATATCAAAGCACGCGAACTTTTTGAAATACTCCAATATCGTTTTAAGATAATTCGTTACATACAAACATATATAAAAGCTAATAAAACTATTTTAATAATAAATAGATCTATATAAAAATAGACAGTGAACGTTTTAAAATTGAGAACATTGAACATCTGCTTCCCATTCATGTGGCGTGACTGCTTTCATTACATCTCTCTTCATTCAGCGCCGGCTGGCGGCGACAAGTCTGTTATTTTCCGAGTGCCGTCTCGTTCAATATCACTCTGACAACCGCCACTACCTACACCAGATAACTAACAAAGATTTTTGACGGTTATTTCAGGTCGACATGGGATGAGAATATATTTCTTAAGACTTTTACAAGAATGAATGGCTTAATTTTACTATATCCTAATATAAAATAACTGGAGGGGAAGGAGGTCATCTCAAAAGAGATGACCCCGGGACTACCAGGTTGCGACAGATATGTCTTGTATTATTTCACCTCCAGCAATCAGAGACCCATCGACGGAATACACTCTAGTCGTAACGAGTCCGACATAATCACCTGCACCGGCTTTGGTGGAGGTGATATCTGTGGGGATTTTAGCCACGATGAAAAAAAGCCCTGGCGCTTAAGGACCCCAAGAAGAAACCTTAGGTCAGAGGCTTTTTGTCAGTCAGCAGGTGCACGGGCTTACAGGTAGGATAGCTTGTTTTTAAATTCAACTCACTTTAATAGTGGTGATTGTTAAATATCTTGAAAAGGAATCCCAAAAAATAAGTTCCACTTAGGGTTATTGAAACTGTAAATGAAGTCAACTATTTTGACTTTCAATATAATCCTGAGAAATGATTAAAATCACTATTCAATAGAAGGTTTCACTTTAATTTTCTTTTGAATAGAATATTCTCTATAAATTGAAACGAGTATCATTGAAGTTTAGAGACCACTCTAACAGCCTTGAGTGTTTGATATATTTTTTTCAGTTCTTATTATTTTGAACTTGAATTGGCGTGCAAACGCAAAAGTTTTGGAACGGCATAACTCCCGATGTGTTTCGTATCTGGGACAAAGATCACGGGAAGTAATAATAGAAATAGGAAAATAAGTTCTAATAAATACTAAATGATTTGATATCTAACACAACTTAGTCAACCTTAAATAATCTAATTATAATTATAATATATCTTATCCCATAAACCCGGCTAGTAAGATCAAAAGTAGAATTAGGTAATTATAGCTCATGATTGGCTATTAGGTATTTGTATCTTTGACCTCGCGAAATGTGGTCCTCAGTCCACGCACAATCAGGTCAAGGAGATTGCTTAGCTCTCATAGTATCTTTGTCTTAAACGATTTTGTGGCGAGAATCTTGGAAGCATATCATCGTGATATTGCGACAAACAATATATGACTTTTTTGACATACGAGTAAAATGAAGTCCCTAGATCTTCGCGACTTAAGCAAACCAAACGTTGCTGTTTAACGAGTGAAATTTTTAAATTTTGGCTTTACTCTAGAAGGTTTGATTATAAGGTGGCAGTCGCTCCCGCTAATACCAAAATCAGAAAGATTAAAATACAATGTAGTACTTAGTACACTTATAATATCACCTGTCAAAATTGATGATACGTTTTTATTCGCGCAAATGTTATTTGGCTGGGTACTTCAAATGGACTACACTATATTGTACCTGTTCGTGCCCAAGGCCGGTTCCTATTAAATGTATACACTATCTATCATCTCTATATACATATATCTATCAGAGAGATAGTCCGTCAGAGAGCATGAACATGTGTATAACCACGTGTACGGTACTTGAAGTGGCACTTATCTGAAGGTACAAGGTATGAGAAGAGTTAATAAACATTGGGCTCTCGTTGTCAGTAATTCAATGAACGGCACAAATGTCTGGGTTGGGCGGGTGAACAAACCCAGTGCCGCATAGATCGATACCGCGCGACCGACTCGCGCCTTACTCGGTACATTGCAGCACTTTATGAAAGGAACACTATCTTGTCTGTGGCTTATATACTTGATTTGATGATGAAAAAAAGCAGTCGCGTCTCTTTCTCACTAAAGTAGACAGATATCACCTTATGTAATTAGTTAGAACTCTCTTATACTCGATTTCATCGATAACTCAATTTAAACTGTTAACATTACCTACGATGGATTTCACTGAATAAAACTTCAAAATTTAATTTATTCGTTTCACTAAACTTAGTTCTTAATAAGATCTGATAACTTCTTTGCAGCGCAAGCAATGTTCTCAAAATAGAAAAAATCATTGAGGTGTCGTGAAAAACTAATATTTAAAAAGTGGGACACCAATGCGAAATGCATCCCCGTTCTGCCAGAAACTCAGCTGGCTTTTGGTCCTATTTACATATTACTCAATCTAATGTCTATATTGTTATTGAGCAGCGACTTAGCGTTACTTTAGATAATAATGTTTTTAATGTTTCCATTGATTCCAACGCAGTGGGTTGCACGTGTGGCGAAGATATTTCGATGTTTCCTTATTGCGATGCAAATTTGTCGAATGTATGTCTCTACTGTATTCGTATGTACTCGTATGCTTTATTGCTATATGTGCAGTGGAACGCAGGTGACGGTTGTAAGAGCGAAAAGGAAAGAGCGAGAATGGGCGAATAGATTTTTTTTAATATAAGTTTGACAGCATTACAGGGAAAAAAGAAGGTAATTGGCTCTTCAAATTGTGCCTGTGAACATATATTTATACCAAGCACTACCAATTAAGGTCTTGGAGAGTATCAGACTTTTTAACTACAAGAAATATATAGGGTAAAAGCCGGATAGTTGCGCCAGCGGGATACTTGCCACGGTTTCGAATACACTATGTTACGGATGTAAGTGGCATTAGCGTTTTACTATAGTTGTAAGTACACCTCCCGTAGACCTCAGGGCCACGTTAACCGTCACCATAGACGCAAGCATTTCACTCGTGCAAGCGAAAATCTTTCGCGGTGAATCTTCGATAGGTGTTGAACTTATATTGGTAAGTTATTTCTGTTGAATATTTTTATTACTAATTGTGGTTTCAATCCACCTTTTATTTCTTTGCGTGCATTAGGCTTTACATTGCAAAGTTTATTACATATTTTTGTAACATAATTATTATTTATTTCGCAAATGAAAAGGGCAAGTATCCGTATCAAAAAGGATAGTTGCCCTAGAAACTTGTGCGGATAGTTGCTCTGGGGGCAACTATTCGCAACTATAAATTCTTTCATGAACAAAGGCAAATATTTTCTATTTGTGTCTTTTTATTCATTGTGGCTGTTCAACTTAGCTAGAATACAATAAGTATTTAGGACGTGTGTTCTAGGTCCACCCGTGTCAGTACTTTTTCAGATTATTCATTATTTTTAATGGAAAGTGGTTGCCGTGGCCTATGGACGTGCGTAACCCCAGAGTTCATTCTACCCGTTAATAAAATAAAATTAATAATTAGTTAACTTTTTAGGTAAGCAAAATGCCTCGTAAGTATCAGCGTAAAGCCGGCTTGGTGCCGCGTCACATAAGCTGGACAGAGGAAAGTTTAGGTCTTGCATGGAATGAATGAGTCGGATAAAAAAAATCAACTAGGTAAATATCGCGAATGTACGGGATACCACGGGATACGGGGTATAATTTTTGGCTATTCTTGTTATATTTTGTATAACGTTGATTAGAACTTCATAAAATATTGCAATAAATAATAAAGACTAGTTGAGTAAATCGATATGAATTTGTTTTTCATCAAAAGTCACTGTGAGGCGTCTATCCCCGCATGAGGCAAGTATCCTCTGAAGTATTATTTACGTTAGGCAACTATCCGCTAGAGTGGGCAACTATCCTCTCTTTGAGAGGTCAAATAAAACAGGTTTTACTCAAAACCTATAATAACTATGTTCTTTATAATAGGCTTCTATAGTAGCTCAAAGACCTATAATTTGATATAAACCTTGCAATATTCTTATTAAGCACATATTTCTTTACTATATAGCTTTGTTAAAAAGTGGCGCAACTATCCGCTTTTACCCTAGATTCGAAGTACAAACTGTACAATTTCCTTTTTACTATTCATGTATTAGTTTTTTTTATTTAGAAGACCAGCAGTAATATTTAATATACGTGATTACATTAAAATATACGTGACAAACTTTTGTTAGTTTCGCGAGAGCTTAGGTTAGCCATGATGACTAGGAAAACTAGGAAGTCGGACTTCATGTTTTCGCAGTTATGACGTTTTCGCGAATTTAGATTAAAACGCAATTGAAAAAATAAGAAACTGCTTTGAGATGACAAAAATGAACAAGGCAAAGAAAACTAAAGCTTTAATTTAACATATTATAATCACGTGGGCCGTGTGCTTGTCTGCCACCTACGTAGTATAAAAAAAATAAAACCATAACGCGGTGTTTGCACGAAATGGGGGTCACGTTGTCACATCATTGTCCCTGGTACCTTAAGGATAAACATGCTGCAAAATCTTTCGCAATCCATCGATGTCTGAAAGTAAGTTTACAACTGTTATCTTTTCAGACAAGTTAGAACCGGAGTTATAGTTTTTGCTTATATTAATAGTATAAAGAGGAGCGTATTGTATTTTTGTAGGTCTATAACGAATAAACTCAAAAGCTTAATTTTGATTTTTTTTAAACTGTCTTTAGAAAGGTACATTATTAGTGAATTCAAAGTTAAGGCTACATTGTAAAATATTCTAAAAAAGAAGTTGAAAAAATCGTGATGAAAAAAATTTCCCCATTTCTCTTTAAATCGTCAGTAGTATCAATTGCTAACCTATTCGGCAGCGTTTCCCTAATACCCTACATATTGACAGCATATTTTATACAGGATGTAAAGAAAACGCTCCCGAAAGCCCCAAGTAGTACGATGAATAACGCTAGTTAAACAGTATAAAAATGAATTGTAAAATCATATTATTTTATGTCAATACTAGCCTATGCCCGCGGCTCCGCTCGCGTGAGTGTTGGTTGTAGCGACTTAAGCGCCATCTGTGCAACTTAAATTCTATATTTTTAACCATAACTCTGGTTCTACTTAACCGATGGCAATCAAACCAACGTAAGATTTTAAGTTGGACCAAACCCCTTCAAACAAAAAAACCACATCGAAATCCGTTTAGTAGTTTTTGCGTTCATCGCGGACAAGTAAAACGTTTCCCTACTATCCTGTATATTACCTATAGGTATATAACAAGGCGGACTGGACCTGGCAAAAGCCTATATTATCATCATCATTCCCTGAACCTTTTTCCCAACTCAGTTGGGGTCGGCTTTCCAGTCTAACTGTGATGCGGCTGAACTTCGATATTTTCCGTGAAGCGACTGCCATCTGACCTCCACAACCAATGGTGTAATGACCAAAGGCGATATCGAAGTTCCAAGTTAAGCTGGTTGGACTTTTGAGGGCTCCAACTACCCGTAACGACTGCCATAGATGTTTGTATGGCAAACGGGAAAGCCTATATTATATAATATTTAAAACCCAGAATAATATAAACATGTCATAACATAATGGATTTAATGTCACTTCACACACACGATATCACATAGTTTGAACAAAGTATTGATTATGCCACTAAAACTATGAAGGATTTTGATAACCTTTAAACGTCCTTGCGTCTCAAAGGTCGTTATTATAGCAGCTCTACATGGGGGTGGCGGAATGCTTGAGTTACGAGGTCCCTTTGAATTTACGGAACATTATATTAGATGCAGTACAGTCACCTACAAAACTATATATAAAATAATAAACAAATTTTAAGAAAAATTAAATTTGTCGTCACACTCAATAAATAGTAGACTTTGATTTTGAGCGACTCAATTCAGTAAAATAAAAATTTAAAACGTGTGATTTCAAATCTTACGGAAACTTATTAAAATTTAGTTATTAGAACTTGAAATTTTAATAAGTTGTAAGATGTCACTATGAAGTTTTAATTCTGAAACTTTACGAAAACGTATGTAGGTTTGTCTCGACAGATTATATTCCAGTAATAAAGTGGTATTTATAAGTGTAAATAGGGCAACAGTCTATCCTCATTACAGCGCAATACCGCGTTACCGAATTTATTATTTACATACCTATTAATTTTATGACAGCCAGCTTCTAAGAATTCAAAATATAAAAATCATTTTTTCTGTATAGACTATTAAACGGCACTCACAAAACATTAAAATTATATCTGACAAGATAATAAGTTTATAAAAAAATCCTCTGTTAGGCTTAGGGAATCAGTACCAGTACATATATATACATTCTTAGTATTGTAGAGTGAACTCAAAGTTAGTTCGATATTCTTTCAAACTCACTATGTACGGAGAGTTGCGCGTTTCTAACGACTTTTCCTTTCCATTCGGTGCCTTATTGATTTCTCTCACTGACTCATTCACTGTCTAGAATAACACGAGTAAGTTTAAAACAACTTTTATGCCAGCTAATATCCTCTAAAGGAAAATTTATGAGACATTCGGTAGTCTACTTTGAGCTTTAAGGGTGCGTTTGAAAGCACAAAGGTTTCTGTGTGTTTTTACATATTTAAAACTCTGTAGTGATTGTGATTGAATTAAAGTTTATTAGAATCCTTTCGTGAAATCAGAATATTAAATATAAATATTCCAATTGCTTATAGTTCAAGTAAAAAAAAATTACCGACTTTAAGCTGTCAGTGGTAGTGACTTGTGACTTTTAGCCTGGGTTGCATAATCTTACTTTAACATTAACTGTATAGTTAAAGTAACGGTCAGGTATAACACAGGTTGCACCTTTTGACAATTGTTAAAATGACTTTATAAGTTGTCGCTAACTGTAACCGGCCACACTCAAACGTCAAATTCTATCAAAAAGATAATTTTAACCGAGCTGCTAAATACTCTGGTGCAACACATTTAGCCAAACCAATAGAATCAAAGTTACTGTTACTGTTAAATTTGACGGAAACCTTAACTTTCACAGGTCGTTGGTGCAACTAAGCCTTAGTGTAGAAACAACGTCACTGCTATGTATATTTCTGTCAAAGTTATCAACTTGGCATATAAAAAAAATCACCGTTTATAAACTCTGTCACTTTTTCAGGTCTAGGTTTTGTATAAGATGCATATTTTTGTTAAGTGCACACTTTGTTGTATTAAGAATAAAATGGACTGACCACTCTTTCTATTATCAAAATTATCACACGCGAATGAGATCCTACTAATGTTATAAATATAAGTTTCAGAAAATGTGGCCGATCACGGCACAGTCTACTTTTTACTGACTACATTGGGTCGATTTACTAAGCCCTGTAATTTCTCTAATACTAGGGTCTATACTAACGAATACACAACTCATGTAACGAGTTTTTAACTCACCGAAACGACCAGAGTTTTCGAGAACCCGTCTCATATGAATATACTTTTGTGTGAGTAGCCGAGTGTTCTTTTCGTAATAAGAGCGAGAGAGCGTGTCTAAAACAACACGCTCCTTAAAGCGTTTTTTGATAAACTAGACACCAATTTCATCTAGACAACATGAGCATTGATATTAGTTAGGATATTAACCATTTTTTTATGCTTTTAAAATATTCATGTAAATTACATTGATAGACAGTAGCTCAATGGCAAAAAAATAGAACTCCTTCATTTTAGCTCAATAGCTTGAGTAATAAATGGTTTCACCTCGGTGAAACGGCCAAGATTCGAACTCGGGACCTTTTGATCGTGACGTCGACTCCTTAACCACTAAGCTACGTCACTTGTACAGATGTCACATAAGCAGTGAGATAACAAAATAGTTGATCAATTTTCTATAACTGCTAATACTTTTTTGAGCATAAAACGTCCAGGAAATACAGTCTTCGTGTAATACTGATATGGAGAGATTGCTGCTAGTTTACACTGCTAACATGACTCTCTCTGCTAGTTCTGTGGCAACAACGAGACCGATGACCGATAGTTCGTATGATTGTCGGAAGATGGCTTCCACCATCACCCTAAAGATGGTTGCATAGGAAAATTTCGAATGCTTCAGACGTGGCTTCGTGGCATTCACTTTTACCGACATAAATTTGATTTTGTATACTAATTGCTTTAGAAAATTTCCAGTACAATTGTCGAAGACAGTCGCTGAATTTTTCTGTTTAACACGCTAGAATCTAACTTAGCAATCAGAAAATCTCACTGAGGTTTTATAGGTATGTACAGTCACAACCGCCTCGAGCGCTTCATCCCTCGTCCACTCACTAATGTAGTAATAAAAATATAAGTCCACAATACTCGTTACGCTGCATCTCATTTTATAGTTACTAGATAGATTGGTCCCTTCACCCGACGCGGGTCATCTCGAAAAAGAGGGCCTGATATGTTGGCTACTATCTAACCTCCGGCAACTAAAAACCCAAAAACAGCGTGCGTTTTAGTCGGTTCGAATCCAACATAACCTACCCAACCGGTTCTGGTATACTTATACTATTTTTCGCATGATTTAAAGAAAAAAGGTACTAGATTGTAACACAGCACGTGTTTGTAATGGTTCCCCTGATTCCTGAGACTTTACCTACAGCTACAGCAGCAGATAAAAAAACTTTACTCATTCATCGCTAGCTACAAGTCCCATCAAGTGCCTATTAACCCCCTCGGCCGCCATTGAAACTGATAGTCATCAATGTAAAATTTAGTTGCTATGTAGACTGATAAGGTATGGTAAGGAAAGGTCAGTAGCACTCGATACAATCTGAACATTCTTTACCCTACCATATAAACCGTTTTCTGGCCCGAGTTTGTGTTAAATGTCACAGCTAGTGATGTCAATCTATAGGTGATTATCGACAGAAGATTTTATGATTTATTTTCCGGACTTGTGATTGTTTGTGACTATTTCTTCAACTGTTATACTTTCAGATTGTTGAATTATGGTACAAATTGCTGAATGACTTATGTGTACTGTTATTATATCTACTAATATCTATTATACTGCTGACGAAGTGTCAAATTTTTAAGTAGTGATCACATTACAAAATAATAAAAAAAAAATATAAATAGAAAAAAATATACAGAATTTATCTTCGAAACTACAAGAAATAGCAAAAAGTACTCTAAGGAGTTTCGGGCCCGATTTTAATCAAATCTAAAACTGAAACTGCTCAAGACTGCTTTGAACTACTCGTAGTTTTGGAGATGGCCACCCAGGCCCAATTAAAATATACAACTATGTTGTACATGAATATGGCGGCCGCCAATTTCACTGAAAGTTATTTCTTACAAGCAACGTTTATAATAATCAATGTTAATGCTCCAATACAATACTATTTTAAACCGATCCTTTCTTAGATAAAACTTAATAATGTTTATTCAAGTATATGAGCCCTATTACCACATGATACTAAGAAAATTAAACCCACGTTTTTTTATTATAATTTCACGTTTGAGTAACCACTTCAATCATTGGCATTCTTTTAATTGTTGGCACCTTTAAGTACAAGCGACAAAACGTAACTGGCTCCGATGCCAGCTTCATAGAAAAATAGTATATTTAGGTTACACAACCTTAATAGATGAATGTTTAGGTATTTATATTTGGTAATATGTTTCAAATAGATACAGCTAATGGCTTCTATGTAATACATTAATAGTGTGTGTGTGTGTGTGTGTGTGTGTGTGTGTGTGTGTGTGTGTGTGTGTGTGTGCGTGTGTGTGAGAGCTGTTGCCATTCCGTGCCACCGAGGTCTGCAGCTTATCGGGCCAGCAAGACTCCCGCCAGACTTGTAACTGGAAGAAAAACCTCTGGCCAGAACCACTTCCACGAGCGGACCGTGGCTTTTCCGCCTCTAGGCGCCCCCGCCTGAACATGCCGGGTCCGTTCTCATATAAATCGCTAGTCGGCTCTCTGCCCGCAACAAAACTAAGCACTGACGACCTACTTTGAGACTTGGGCCTGGGTAATAAATGTGTTTGAAACATACTAACCTTTTAATCACACTCTCTGGTTCCTGTGACTCTCAAAAGTTAAAGATATTTCTTGTTACGTCATTCGTACGATAGCTACAAAAAGTCTCGCATTATGTCTAGTCAGAAAGTGGGTTTTGAATCGATACCGACCAAATTATAATGAAAGCCGACCCTCACTGTATTGGGAAGACACTCGAGCAACATACTGATTTGACATAAGTAACAAGAGCATTTTTTGTTTAGGAAGGCCACACACCTTATCAGCATTTGTTGTCAACTCAGCAAATTGCATGAAAAATGACCATGTCAAGAAGCATTTGCTGTATAAAGGTAGATAAATTTGGTTTTTGCATATGCAGCTTTGGTGTGTGGCCTCTCTAAGAGGTAGAGGTAGTGTACTATTAATGTATAATATATGAATGAAAATGGTATATGTAAAGCATTAGAATGAAAGAGACAATAGACGCCATAAGTTCACAATAGAAAGGTCGACCCGCCATCACAAACAGATCCCATCCTACCTGCGTACCAAGCTATACAAATGGAAGGATAAATATATGAAATGACTTAGTTGAGATATTTTTAATCGTACTAGTAAACGAAATTGCTAGAATTGTCATTAAGTCATCAAGCTGAGCAATTTTTTTTTGTTAGGAGTTAGCTCAGGTAAGTAGTGTTATCTCCTTCTTCGAGCAAGTCTCCTACTTCTGCGAGCAAGTAATGGCGATGGTGGGAGTCATTTACCTTCTTCCTTTTCTTTTTCTAATACTAGGTAAATGTTTTCTTCGTAGGTAACCATTGCTTACAACTTACACATTCACATACACCATTTTTTTTCTTTTATTTAATGTAGGCACTAATTAACAATATAAGTTTTATTACATAAATATTAAGTACTGACAATAAACCCGTTCTTACACTAGGCAACTGGAAGTTGCGTTTTATTACATATGGGATAAGGAACAAGGCTCTCGAGCTTCTGACTTCATATTTGAACAATAGAATTCAGAGGGTCGACGTTAACGGTACACGCTCAGCAGGGTCTGTGGTTTCTATGGGCGTTCCGCAGGGGTCGATACTTGGACCATTTTTATTTTTAATTTATATTAATGACCTCCCCTACTACGTAGGGGATAAAAATAATATTGTTTTATTTGCTGACGATACTTCGTTAATATTTAAAATTAAAAGACAGTTACACAATTATGACGAAGTGAATAGCGCAATCTCAAGAGTGGTTCATTGGTTTAGTACAAATAATCTTTGCCTTAATGGTAACAAAACGAAATGTATAAAATTTACACTACCTAATGTTACACAGGTGGAAACCAATGTACAGCTCAATGGACAAGTGTTGAACCTTGTGGAATCGACAGTGTTCCTAGGCTTAAGCATCGATGCTAAGCTGCAGTGGGGAACACATATTGAAAAAATAGCCAGTAGGTTAAGTTCGGCTTCGTATGCTGTAAAGAGAGTAAGGACTTTAACAGACGTGGATACGGCTAGAATAGTTTATTTCAGCTATTTTCACAGCATTATGAGCTACGGAATTCTCCTTTGGGGTAATTCCGCGGATCTAAATGCAATATTCGTTCTTCAAAAACGGGCTGTGCGAGCCATTTATAATTTGGGCCCAAGAGTCTCCCTCCGAGATAAGTTTAAGGAAATAAGCATTCTTACCGTAATCTCACAATATATATTCGAAAACTTGATGTATGTTAGAAAAAATATTACAAACTTTCCAAGAGTTTGTGATAGGCATAACCTAAATACCAGACACAAAAATAATCTCGTTGTCTGTGATAGTAGACTCCACAAAATTTCAAATTCTTTTCAGGGTAATTGTATACGCTTTTTTAATAAGCTCCCCTATGAAATTAGAGATTTGCCTATCAATAAGTTTAAAAATTTAGTAAAAAATAAGCTATGTCAAAAAGCTTACTATAAAATCCAGGATTATTTGGATGATAAACAAGCCTGGAAATGAACTGTTCACCCCCCTTGCTACTCAGCTAAATTTTGTATCTAGACTAAGTAAACTATTGTAAATAGACCAAAAAAAAAAGAAAAGCCCGCTGAGTTTCTTGCCGGAGTCTTCTCAGGTCGGGGCCGCGTTTCGAACCGGCGCGGTGGTCCATTTGCATTTGATAAAATATTGTTTGTATTGACGTTTTGTAAGTGCCGTTTACTGGTCTATGCAGAATAAATGATTTTTGATTTTGATTTTGATTTTGATTGAATTTCGTCAAATTTCCTGATCCGCCGTCTTGCTGATACTTTTTGAGAACTGCTTATTGATTGTTGAGACGTCAAATTTAAGTTGTCTGTACTCGAGTTTCGTTTGAGCCCCATAATCTAAGAAAGACCTTACAAAACTTCCCTTCTTACATTAGGCAACTCAAACCAAACTCGAGTATCCGCACTCGATTTTGACGTCTCAACAACCAATTAGCAGCTCTCAAAAACTATAAGCAAGATGGCGGATTCCATCGGTCTACGTTCAAAGTGACCAAACTCCGCTTTCTTTTCAGTTGCTTAGTAATAACGGGTTTGCTATTACTTTATAATAAATTAAAATATAGGTTAGTGAATATTGGAACTTGAAGTTGTCAATCACGCAGTCACTGTTACACGACACTGGCCGAAAGTTACAGGGTCTGTCTGTAATAACACTGGCCCTAGTGAAGGTGTAGGCAATATAATAATGCGTGTTGCTACAGGTAGAATCTAATAAACATAGAGAAGTGATTAATAAGAATAAATCCAGCCAATTTTTCTTCTTATTCAAAATTTCTACTTGCCTTCGCGAAATTCTTGTCTATATAAATATAAAGTGATAAAAATTAACATTAACTTTTAGTTCTAAATCGGAACGCGCCGGAACTAGGTCAGGCAGGAGGCAGGCCTTTGTACGAACACATTACACCTTTAAAGCAACACAGACAACCTCACAACATACCAGCTGCATATCTGTATTGATTAATCAGGTATCGATATTTAATTCGATACAATTACTTTACACTACGATATGTATATATTATTCGAAATACGGAAACTTTGTTGCTACTTAGTGTGTCAATTCCAGACTTACATCTCATTTTGAACAGAAAATCACTCAAGTAGAAACAGATAAGGTAGATAAGAACAAATAATCAAAACGAACTTCATAGTATATCGGAAATTGTTTGTAAATATATTATCAAACTCATATTTTTTTTTATCTCGCAGTGATGTCATCTGCGTATTTTTCCGTTGCTCAAGAGGTGAGCGAATGTCAATATTCTTCGCATGCGAGGGAGTGTTATTATTCTTTCTCCGTCACTACACGGCCTAATTTCTTTGTGATGTGGTGGAAATATGTTTACTACAAAAATGACTCATGCTTCCTCAGTTTTTGAATTTCGAATTTCCATTTTCGAAATTAAACAAAAATGCCACAGAATAAATAATAGTAGGTATGTACTACGTAAACACTACGAAACTGGTTTAAGTATTGTTCGCATAGGTTTTCTTACTCCATTTTTATTAATCTCCTATGGAAGTTAAGGCGAATAACAATAATTTTACTCATAATTTAATTCAAATGAAAACTTGAACCTAAGTTGCTGTAATATAAATTCATATTTATAAACGTTTTTAGTAAGCATGAACGGTTTTCCTCGGCCATATGGTCAGCATTCACTGCCGGGTGATAATACTCGTATCAACGTTGTACCCTCGTCAGTCAGTTGTCAAGTGTGTACGAATAGACAAGAAAGATGTAAACAATATATAAATTTAAACAATATTAAATTCTATGTAGTTAGTATTATGTCTCAAACTCGCCAGTTAAGCTGTTGAACTTTGGCCAATATACGGATGGTCTCTCATGAGTAGTATTGTAATAGCGCATAGAATAAGTTCTTCAGAACATAATGTCAATCAAAAATGGTAATCCTAATAACTATAAACTAAACGATATATTACACGCAAATAAATGTATTTGAATATGAATTTGAATTTGTTTGTTAATGAAATACAACATCATGTTGGTATATCTTTGTATAATATATCGAACGCTGGAAAGCTATAATTTTTTTATGTGCAGTGTTGTTATCTTTTTTTTTGGCACTATACAAACATAATACCTACTGCGAATATGAGTCAAATAAGTCTATGAATATATTTTTTTTTATTTCTTTACTTTATGGATGTCACCCTAAATAGTTACTTAAGTACTCTATCTGGATGTTATTTGTTAATTTATTTGATACTAATAGCCAAAGCGCACGTTTATTTGGCCAATGGTCTGATAGATCTAGTAAAGTTTTAAATTGTCTGCGGACACTAAAAATGCGAGCAATCAATTAGCCTATTGCAGTCCACTACTAGACATAGGGATCTCCTACAGTGCGTCTCTGCTCCCGATCCTACAAACTCCAAATCCAGTCTGTTCGCCACCGTTTTAGGTCATCAGTCCATCTGGCTAAGGGCGTCTCACCTGCCGTTTGCCTTCTCGCGATCTCCACTAAAAGAGTCGTTTGCTCCAGCGGTCATCGGTCCTTCGGCAGATGTGGCCGGCCCATTGCCACTGCAGTTTGGTCATTCAGCGAGCTATGTCGGTAACTTTAGTTTATCGAATGACTTCATTGCGATACAATCACAGTCAATTTAACGGAGGTTGTCAACCCGGAAAAATACACATCGTGACATTGTTTCGTTTTGACATAACAAACGTCTAATACCTACTTAAGATTAGGTAAGTTTTCAGTTTTAGTTACGTATTTTATTTCAAAGTTTTTATTTCTTTTCACTTTTGCTAACATTTGGTCGAGGGGACGAAAATTTGACTTGGACCACCGGCATGAAAGAAGTATTGACGTGTAACTAATTTTCAGTTATAACTGTTACATACTGTATACTGTAATAGCTTAATTCTAATGAAAAAAAAAACCTAACAAAGTTTTTCGAAAATTATTCTAAGTTTTTAAAGCCTTTTCTAAGTTTTTAGATTTTTTTTCTAAGTTAGTAGCGTAGTATAAATTGGTTTTAAACTTCATTGAAGCCTCTTGTAGGTAACCTCTAACTCTAACTGGGGTAGGACTAAGATTTTGTCTTTACCTACAATGGTGGATCTTGCTAAATTGTTACTATGATGTTGAATTTATCAAATCATTCGACACTGGTATGTTTTAAAGATTAATCCAAAAAATCTTTCACTACCTGTATATGTCCTACATAAAGATATATTTAGATTAGTATATAATTAGAGGGACAATGTGTGCGAGTGACGTATATATCTTTACACAACCTAGGTGTGTGGTGACGGGATAGTGAGGAGACTGATGCTCTATTTACGCTAGTCTAATAGCTTTATGGTATACCAACACCTGTGCCAATTTTTGTTATTAGTGTTATCAATAAAAAAATATACGATATGTTGCCCTACAAAGTTTCATAATCATCTAATTAAAATTTGATTGAATTATTTACTACTTACCTACGGGGCCAACACTAGTAAATAATTATGTGAGCGGATACATAAACAAAAATATATATGTATATTTATACGTTTCCGGTGATTGTGCCTAAATAAAGTACTACAATTTGATAGCGTTATCACAAATTTATATTTAGAATATTGATTGTTTCATAACAGGATATTTAAATACGCCATATAAGTTAATAACCTTTTTGATAGCAAATTGATAATCATACAGTCAGCAATAATTTTTTGTTTCGTTTTTATTATTTCTGATCGACAATATTTGGCAAAACTGGTTAACAAAATGTTGAATATTTCCCAACAGCATTACAGTCGTGGCACCACTTGCAGTAGCCTTATCACGAAATACTATCGAATTCGTAATGTAAAGGTATCGATAGAACGGAGCATTGCGATTGGCGGGCTACACACGCACACAGGTTCACAAGAGGCAGACTGCCAATCACAATTCTCTCGAAACCTTTACATTACAAATTCGATAGGAGTTCATGCTAGTGCTACAGAAATTAACAAGAATACTAGTGATACTAGTAATACTGCGATATGCGATGTGTATGAAGTTCCACCAAGGTTTTCGGGACCTAAATCAACCTCACCTGCAAGCCGGGCCTTGCAAGTGTAATTACCCTGTACCCTGAAGGTCTTGTGATCCCACGTAGCCAGCCTGTTACGATGGACAGCTGAGAGGAGGTCTCGGGTTCGATCCCAGGCTCTACCATGGCACACACCAATGACTTTTCGATGCTTTTCGAAGTTATGCGTGTATTTATCGCAGATTTATAAGTGCCCGGTTAATGGCAATAGGCTCGCCACTTACATTGGGACCTAAACATAAACTGGCGAAATGTGGGTGCTAGCACCTCTGCCTACCCCTTCGTGGATACAGGCGTGGCTTTATGTAATGTTATGTATATAATACTCTGTCTACGCCTTGGATTATAATACATGATTGAAAAAGAAAGAGACAAACTTAAACCTAAGGATGGAAAACCTTCCTAACAAACGCAAAACATCTTTATTAAGCCATTTATGCAAAAGCACAAGTAGCTAAGCCTTCTAATCCGTTGGTTTTATGAAAGATACACCGTCTTAAAGAATAACTTGCTTATTAAGTAACTGTTATTAAATCTAATTGGGTTGTCTACAAGCAAGCTGAGCTCTTAACCCTTATTATTTGCATTCATTTTATTATATTATAAGTGATTGTACAGATACCGACAGAAGTTGCTAAACATTATAAATAATATTTATATATATTATTCTTATTAAAGTAGTCAATACTGAGAGCTTACCAAGCAAGACATATAATCACAGTTAGTTTTTTGGTGAAAAAGATGGATGGAACTTTACAGAGTGTAAGTACCTTCAGTTCCACTAAAATAACTGATTATTTCTTAAAGGGCTACCACGCCATATCGCCCAAAGGTGTCGAAAGAAGCGACAAAGAGAAATATGCAGATAATATCACTACTAGAGGAGGAAAACTTGAAACAAAACCCTGTACACAACCCGTCTGGTATGTTCAGCAGTGGACTGAGGTATATTGATGATCGTTGCACGACCAAATCGCTCCAAGACGTCAAAAAAGCAGTTGCTGTGCAGTTTCTGAGCTTGCTGGCATTTCTTTTGAAACTGTGGTGCCATGTTACAAGTTATACTTAGTTTAAGGGACAGGGTCTTATAATATTGTACCGATTAAGTTGATTAATACCATCTTACCAACACATAACATGTAATACATTTTAATTGTACACTGTAAACCTTATTGAGAAATAAATATTTTTATTTATTATTTATTTATATTAGAAACAGATTACTGACAAATGAGTAACAAATATCATTTAGATACTATATACATGTATTAAAGGACTTATAAAGGTTTTCATTCTATGAGAATTACTAGTACTAGGTGATTGGTCGCTCAGTGGTCGATATACCTACTACGACAATTAATTAAAAAATTAAAACTTTGAACATTATTATAAGGTCTACGTGCTCGGATTTTTTCGGAAAGGAAAAATAATTTTCGCTTCATGTTATATAGATATACAATAAGTACTACTTTTCTGTGATGTAGATATATCCAAAAAAGTTCTTTTTACACTTGAAATGAAAAAAGACAGAGCCTTGTCACAAAGCTGCCCTCTTTCCTTTCTAAGCTAGGGTTTCATTGAATCTCTTATAAGGCAACAGTATAAAGAAAATTCTCCGGTACAGTAAGCCAATTACAATCAAATGAGATTTTGCGTATAAGGAAAAATATACGAGTATCAGGTGTTTCACTGACACGACAAGAATTTTAAAAAAATATTATAAAACGTAGAGACATATTTGAAATAACAATTCGTTGTTTCGATTCCCGCTCAAGTGCAAATATTTGTGTGCATGAATATGGTTATTTTTGATATTTGCATATGTTCGTAACATGAACAACATTTTTTTATGATAACTGTACAAGTGAGGAAGTTTTAATCACATATAGAGACTACCACCACACATAAAAACTAATTTTTATAGGAATGGACCAATGAGGCCAATATAACCTTACTTGCACGCCAGCGCACTTTTGATTTTACTATCGTGGTTAAATCCTGATGGTGGACGGACGAATCTTTTGCACTGATTTTCATCTACCGTTTGGAAGTCAGACAGCAGTCGCTGCTACCATAAAACCATGCGGAGAAGGAGTAAGTGAAGACAGTTGCAACCAGAATGCAACCAGCCTCAGATGCAAACAGTATAAACTGAATGACGATGATAATAGACTTTTTATCTCGAAAATAACGATGTGTGGGTCGCGGCAACGGGACTATAGGATTAAGTTAACTAGTTATAGTATCAATATATAACTCGCGCCCCACACGTAAAGGAGAATTCGATTACTTTAGACAGTTCCATCTAGACATTCACTTTTTATAATCCTAAATAGATTTGAAAAATAACTTGATTCGATTTGACAGATAATCACACTAATTGTCATAAATGTGCATGTCTGTGGGGCCGCGTGGACCCGACGCGTTCCAGGTCGGGCGATCGATCTGCAGGCACCGACCCGGTCAACGCTTGGTTGACTACCAGCTTGGTAGTTTGACCCTTGCACTACCTGTATACCACGATCGATATCGCTTGTTTTCATGGTGCCCTCATTAAGGTTTCGCGAATCGCTATCAAATGTCAGTGAACTATTCATAATGATAACTAGCCGGGCGGGGGTTGGATTCACACGGATATAAATTTGTTTAGGAAGTTCTATATTCAGATTTTATCATCAGACTGCTATTGAAAAAATATATTATATACTAGAAGAATCTACACAACGCCACCTAGACTCATGGTAAGCATAGTTTAACTAGCTTGTGTTATGGGTTCCAGAATGCGGATAAACATACTTAGATACTTTTTTTTATAAATATTTACATATTATACACAGAAACACCCAGACTAATGCTATATTCATATTCATGCACACAAATATTTGCACTGAGTGGGAATCAAACCCACGCATCCTATGTAGCAGTCGCGTTCACTACCGCCACGCCACGGAGGTTGTCAATAAGGTTTATTTTATATCTATAGAAATAGCCAGATATAAGTAGTCATTCACACATATTTGCACTAAATGAACCAAACATTTATCCTTACAAGAACAAGATTTTCGAGTGACATAAATGTCGCTACAGAAAACCTAGGTGTAAGAACATGACAGAAAATATGAACCGTAAAATGTTTTTGTAACATAACATAAGATAACATAAACTCACGCCTTTATCCCCGAAGGGGTAGGCAGAGGTGCTAGCACCCACATTTCGGTAGTTTATGTTTAGGTCCCAATGTAATAGGTGGCGAGCCTATTGCCATTAACCGGGTATCTACTTATAAACCTGCGATAAATACACACATAACTTCGAAAAGCATCGAAAAGTCATTGGTGTGTGCCGTGGTAAACCTGGGATTGAACTCGAGACCTCGTCTCAGCAGTCCATTACCCATACCACTAGGCTACCGCGGTTATTTAAACGTTTTTGTTAATACAAGCGAAACCTATGCTCGGGCCCTCTCCGTGAGTAGCGGCGCTGCCGTGAAACCAATCACTACACTACGATGGCAACTCAAAAATGTCGTCGATTCGACAGAAGAAGAAGAAGAATACATTATCAACTTTGACAAAAAAATAGATATGGCAATGATGTCAATGTTTCAGTCACTGCCACTTATATTATAAATAACACTTTCTTATATGCTTGTTAACCACTCCATGTTCTCGTGGGTAGTGAATTGCCTATATGCCATAGGCCTTCTTGATAGTAAGAACGACCTTAACTGCAAAGCTATCAGTGGTTAAATACACATACATGATAAATAACTCGATACCTAATAGCCTAATGATACAACTAGGAAAGTAAATAAAATAAATAAATAAAATATTCTAGGACGATCAACACATCGCTACCTAGACCCATAGCTTAACTAGCTAGTGTTATGGGTGTAAATTCATACATTATACGTAGAAAAACCCAGACTTATGCAAATCTTCATATTCATGCACACAAATATTTGCACTGAACGAGAATCGAACAATTAGCTTGTTGGCCTCGTCCTATATGCACCGTGGTAGCTGATTGTCCACGTCGCATTTCCAGTCTATCCCTACCTACTTTAAGTCAGGCCTTCTTGGTGGGTTATCCCACCTTCCGTTGCTTCACAAAACAATGCACAATACGAATTATAACAATAGTTTGTAAACGACATAAACCACGAGACTTCATAACGACAATATATCGATCGTATTCTAAGAAAGTCACAGTGGACGTGAGTTCACACATTCATACCACTATTACCAAAATAGCGCACAATACATTTACAAATACACGGTTGAATGCTGAGCGTGATCCGTTTAAATCAGGGTCGATCCGATCCAACCTCCGAGTGAAGAGGGGCTTACTCCAAGCTTATCTTTTCTCAGAGGAGTTCATTGTTCTTTTATAAAGTCGAAAAGCTATAGAGAAATTTGGCGATGTTATAAACCTTAGACTTTTTTTTATAGTATCCATGTCGCGCTCATGTAGGACGGAGATAATTCTGCTAATTCCGATGGTCGTCTCCTTTCATCGCGGCCTGTCTAGGCCAAGAGTCTCCTTACAGCATCTTGCAATGGTAATGATGAAAGCCATAAAGCGACTTATTAAATTAAAGTTAATTTAGTAAAGTTTAAAGTTTTAAGAATTTAAATGCTCATTTTACTTACTTACTAGTAAAGTTTTAGATGAATTATTTTCTCATTAAATCTTGACTACTGAGTTAACCTTACATTAGTTAAAGTTAATATAAGGTTAACAATACATCAAATCATTTATCCGTTCATTATAGCAATTAAACTTATTTCAATCAAACTTATGAGAATGAACCATTAGTCGAGTCGTTCAATATGCGAAATGAACTTATTGGAATCATCATTATATAATCAACTAGCTGACCCGCGCAACTTCGTCTGCGTCACCCCGTTTTTGCAACATTTTTCATTCCTGCTCCGCACCTGTTTGTTGCAACATGATGTTATATACATATAAACCTTCCTCTTTAACCATTCTATCTATTAAAACAAACCACATCAAAATCCGTTGCATAGTTTTGAAGATTTAAGCATACAAAGGGACAAGAAAAATAGGGACAGAAAACGCGACTTTATTTTATACTATGTAGTGATAGTGATTCTTAAATAATATAATCAAGCTAAGATAGATAATTTAAAACATTTAATGCACTGATATAAATGGCATTATGATAGATAGATTTTCCCTAGATATGTAGTATCAAGCTACAAGTTCCCCTAGCGCGGTGTTAGCGCTGGGGGAACTAGTTTAGTTTAAATCATATATCTATTCTTATACCTACATTATAATTTTTCTTGACACAATAACCTCACCGCTACTGTATGCGTATGTAAAGCAAGTATTTTTATACAACTTAGGTGGCAGACAAGTACATGGCCCAGCTGACGGAAAGTGGTTGCCTTGGCCTATGTATGTTTGCAACAATAGGAAGACCCTGTAAAGGGGGAAATAGAGTTCCTACTCCGTCTCCACCTTTACAGGGTCTCCCTATTGTTGTCCCCCACCCACCCCTTTCCAGTAGGAAAGGGGTGGGGTTGGGAAATGGGGAGGGGTGAAGGAGAAGTGGTACCGTCATGCCCTACATCCGTTTAAGCTAAAGACTTTTCTCTATTAAATCTGTTGCAATGAAAGTTTTTATCTAATTATCTCTATCATTTTTCTATTCTTAGTAGATATGTAGAGTTACGCAAACGTATCGCTTTTCTCCCGCATCGGCGGCAGTCTACAAGTCCATGACATCGAGTACCACCGGCAGAATTTTTTTTTTCGCTGCTACTGATTGAAACGGAAAAAAAGTATAATTCGAATTTAGAACGAGACACAGAAACAGATAAGAGTAAATATTATGTACCTATTTTGTTTCTTTCTTCTTTACCACCATAATATTAAAGTCATAATCTCTGACAACCTTTAGCTACACTGTTCTCTTAAACGGATACAATTAGGCTGCTATTTCAATCCAATGAACACAGAAAATGTGTTACAAAATAATGCAAATTCTGAGGAGGGCGAGAATAATATGCCATAAGCATAGGCAATTATGCTCGAATCGTTCCAACAACACGAATGAACGCCTGACAAAACATAAGAGATTATGTTCCATTTTCAAATAAAGTCATATTGAGTCTGTGACATATTGTAATAATTTCTTCCATAACAATATGAAGGGTAAAAGTAAGGAAAACAGACTCATTACGCATGAAATAAGGGTACAATAAATAAGAGTTATTGACGTTTTAGATAATAGAATTTCATTTATTGATTCTAGATTAATTAATTTGCGATTTTATGTAACTTGTTCTACTTATGTTTTTTTATCTGTGATTCTTAATCATAATCATAATCATAATCGTTTATTTGCGAAAATGGGTACATAAGGTAATTTTAGAACAGCCGAATTCCGCCTGAAGACATGCAAATTAGAGTATGCTTAGGGAATTATTATAAAGTGGCGTTTCTTTACTCCATCTCTATATTTTTTTAATTATTTGTCCTCTTGTCTCTTTGGATATTTATAAAATACTTTACAAATTTTTAAACAGCTACATAAAACATTTATATGATACATTATGTAGCTTGTAGCGTACAAATATCTACGTAAATGTTGTCGACAAATCAAAATACCAAAGTTTCCAACGCTTTATTGAAGAAATAGAACCTCACTCAAAAGCCTCTTGGAGGTTAGGGAGGCAAGCGTGAATAACACAAAGGTAGGAAAAGGAAAGTATGAGCGGCACGCGAATCGTAGCTGGAAAACCTCCATCGATATTATTCACATACGAATAACGCGAATATCACAAGGATTATAATATAGAGTAATGTGGAACGAGCGTATTAATAAGTTAAGACTATTCATAAAATACTTTCTCAAACCTATATTGCCTCGTACTTAGGTACATTTTTCAAATTATACATTAAAAGTTATTTTGAAACGCAAAAACATTATTTGGAGACATTGAATTATGTGTACAGTCAACTTCTCAAGTCGCTTAACAAATTGTACACATAATGTGCGTCACAGAGAGTCAACCTCATATAAAATAATGAACAAAACAATAAATACATGTATTAAATTCGTGCGACAGCCTCTGTGGCAAGGTGGTAGTGAACCCCGCTCTGTGCAAATATTTGTATAATAGTAATATATGGTTATTTGCACTGGTCTGCTCGTGCCTCGGAGACCGCGTTAATTCGTCGGTCAAGGTTGACATACTAACATCAAAGCAATGGTTACGGGTAGTTGGAGCTCTGAAAGTACAAGAGCAGGTCTAACTGCGGTACTTTGATATCGGCAAAAGGTTGTGATGACCAGATGGCAGTCCGCTCCCTTGGATGGTAGCGTGATGGTATATAGCCTATGTTACTCCTAGATATTGTAGCTTTATATAGGTGAAAGAATCATTGAAATCGGTCTGGTAGTTTCGCAGCCTATTTGTTACAAAGAAACAAACAAAAAAAAAATCTTTCCTCTTTTTAATATTATTGTAAATGAAACTCCACTCCTCTCCTTCCTTCCTCTTTCCTTCCTCTGGATCGCGACCCAAAACACGATCGCTTATAAACACGTCATGGTAGCGATGGTAATTTGTACAATTTGTAAATACATAAATACAGCTCATTAAACTTTAAAATATTCATTCATGAGATGAGTTCAAGCCTAAGACACACCGGCTAATGAGCTACAAGTAGCACAGGTATGACTTATTTATGTGCTTACTTCAAAGTAAGATGTTCCTTTTTACTTTTAGACATATAACTAATTATTAATTTCTTCTCCAAGGCGATTCCAATGATTCCGCCAACAATTGTAAATATGGTACATAAATGTAATATAGAATTGTTAATGGCGAGACGCCAATGTCCAGGTTTTCAAGAAATTCTACCAGAGCCACTTTAGCCACACCCGTAAATTTGTTTCCATGTGTCCGGTCCCATGAGATTAATTTCAAGATCGGGCAAATATTTTCCTGTCATAAAATTGTCAGTGCCAAAATACGGAGTTCTTTTCCGAGGCCCGATATCTATAAGAGGATTGGTGGAAGAAATTTAGACGTGGGCTTGCCATTTGAGGTTGGAGAAATTGACATAAAAGAAAAAAAAACAAATATAGAAGGAAAATTTAGGGCTCCACTGTTCCACAAGACGTAACTACCGAATCAGCTCTCAGATGACAATATAGTTTTTTTGCATCGTCACAATATGATTGCTTTTCCTACAACATTGGAAAACTCGTTTTGTTAATTGTGTAATCTTTTAAGCAAAGCGCTATCAACTATATAACAATTTAGCTTAATTATTTAACGACCTAGTTTCGCGCACATACGCGGTCAAACAACTAGCACATATACGAGCTATATGACGATTCGTTCTAACTAGCTAACTTAGTACGCATCATTTTAACGCGAATTCTTTCTACAATTTTAATGATGTTTCCGAGTGGGGCGCTATTGTAGTTATTCTGGGTAAAAGCCTATTGTCTCTCTCGCTACAACGTGTCGCACTGTGGTTCCACTTTGCCTGTATGATGAGCACAAAATGTGTCAAGCAAAATTTAAGAACCTGTTTATTATTGAAGAAGTACGCTGTGTTTGACTGTACGAGTTTTAAATTTCGGGAGTCTGTAAATCAATAATACAATCTCGTTTTAATAACTTTCGGGGAGAAATTGAGCACGCGGGAAGCGGGGGACCGAGGAATCAGTCAGGTAAAGATTGCTTGAAAGTCGTAAGTGAATAAAATGCGCTCGTCCGTCAGCCCAATCGAATTTTTGCTGGACAGAATTTCTACGATCGAACGCACCTCACAACTCAAAAAAATTGGCTCAATGTTACTAATCTTACTTCAATGACTAATTTTTCAAAGATGGGAAGGATTGCTTACTATTTTTTATACTATCTACGTGGCAAAAAAGCACACAGCCTGATGGAAAGTGGTCACCGTGTAGGACTATGGGCGTTTACAACACCAGGGGCGTTACACTCGTGCTGTCTACCCTATAGAAACCTTCTAATAACCTTGTCGAAAAGGTGATGGCGGGGTGAAGGGGGACGAGGATTCAAGGAGCTTCTATTTCGCCAGTACAGAAGACTGATTGGTCTTCCCATTATATACAAATATTTTTTTATTATTTTCTTTTTTAATTAAATCTGTTGCAAAACCTCAAACATCAAAGATTGGAAAGAAAAAATTGAAAATGTATATAATATTTAACAATTAATGGCTACTTTGATTTTTAACTTAGTGAACTTGAAACATCAAATCGCCAACATTAATATTAACAGACCAAGTTACCCCTATTCTTAGAAACTAAACTTGACCTTCATATTATATATTATGCATTTTGTATAAAGCAATCGTCATTATTAATTTGGTTCTTGGAAAGCTACGGCTTACCATGGAACCAAACCAGAGGGTAAGGAAATACCATTGCAATAAAATTATTATCAACAGATTCTTTAGTGATTTATTTCACAGTATACTCTGAGCACGACGTTCCAGTTGGTTTACAGCCGATATTGTCATAGGAAGAATAAAGATGGTGGTTATTTCATAGTTTGGAGTGTAACTTGCGATTGCATTCAAAGTTTAGTTGCTCGTGATCCGCTGCCCAAATCCGCCATTACATTGTTTCGTTTATTCTAGTTGCAACTGTATTAGTTACCCCAAAAGTAAGTAAGGGTAACTTAAGTATTCCGAGGACAAAAAGCCTATATGTTATTTCAGACGATAATCTACTTCTGAATAAGCCAGGCAAAGGAGTTTTAGAGGGAACGTCAAAAATGTCGTATCGCTGCAGTGTTTCATTTCTAAATCTTATGTAATTCGATTTTTTATATCTATAAATGGTGGAATTTTAGATATAACGGCTTAGGCAAAATACGCAAGATTAGGAAAATAGCATATTGCTGGGAATTGTGATTTTTCGTATTTGTTCCAAAACTCCATAGATGCCACTACGGAACTTAGCTGAATTACGATATTTTCTGCCATCGGACCTCCACAATCACATTGCCGATATCGAAATTCTGAGTAGTTAGGCTAGTCGGTACCATATTTCAAGTATATAAAATTCATTTCCAATGTAATCTAAGTACGTTTGATGGTACATCACACTGTATAGTGTGTTAATATTGTTATTTCAATTAAGTAGGTACTTTAATTTTTAATATTGTAACAATCTTGTTTGTTTTACATTTTTCATTGTACTTGTTACCTTGTACAAAGTATGTAGGTATGTAACGTGCAACTGTTTTAAAGGAGTGACCTAGTTTACGCTTGCCGCATCGGCGCATCGCAACGACCGGGCTGTTGCCACTGGCGACACCACGCCATACTAATTACGGGCTAATTCATGTTTATCAACATACTAGCTGGTCAGCTCCTGCTTCGCCCGTGACGTACATCGCCTCTATGACTCATATACGGTAAGCTGCAAAAGTTATGCAGCCCACTGTACATACAAACACTAACTGGTTACCGCCCCACCCCAAGGAAACCTATTCCTGGGGTGAAATAGGTTATGTATTCAGACTGTAAAATCAATGACGTATTATTATATACAGATGTTAGTTACGCTCTCGAACACACCACACATACATTTTACATCGGAGGTTAAAAAAATTTTTGCATGCAAGAACAAATCCTAGAAGCGGAAATTGACCTGACCTGATATGTATTTTTTCTTAAAGTACAGTAGAACTCAAACGTGCAGTAGCAATCCTACGCAACTATAGCGTCAACATTCTAACGCTACTTGTGACCTTTTTCTTTTAAGACAAGCCAGCGTCGCCTCGTATTGCATAGTAACATTACACACACATATAAGCGCGCCGGCCGCACGCTAAACCATTTTGAGCCTTGATGTGCTAATGCACTTATGAGCTCTGACTGTACATCAGTTGGGGTTTTTAATTATTCTGAAAAAACTATTTCTTATCTTATTTTTATATAACAAGCTGGATACATTATAAGGCAGCACAGAATATCAACTGTGCTACAAAGTCGACGCTGTTGCCGATATTAATTTAAGTAGTACGTGACAGAAATATCAAAGGTACCCCAATCTTAGTGGAGATACGTTCCCAACTCCAATCACTCAACTGTGATGAACTTTGCCGGCGATGGATATATATTACATGGTACATACCAGTGACTTCTATGTACCTATAGTCCAGTAAAACATTGGCATGAAAAAAATTGTATCGATTTTACCCCTCGTTCTCAAAAAATGTGTTCTAAACAAGCTTACAACCTGCTTCTTAAGGTTGTAAACTTGTTTAATACAAAATTTATGAGACTTGTCAAAACACAATTACCTGTTTTATACATATATGTATAACCAAAAAATTATATACAAGTGACGCCTGCTATAGATGTTCGAATGACTACCTGGTATGACCAATTTACAGGTAAGCAACGTACTCTATGAGGCACGGATATGTCTCAAAGTCCTTAAAAATGGTCACCCATCTTAAAACTGACTAAATCCTAAACTATTATAATGTTGCTTTACCTGACAATGAGTTAACCTAGTCGATAACTATCTACTTTAGTCACATACAATTTACAGCAAAAACTTCAAACTTAAATTGTATGAATTGATGCCATAACACAAATATTTGTCTCAGAAGCTACTGGATACTAGATTTAAAGTTTGGGATACTACCTGCATGAATTTTCTTATAAAGGAACATGACATCGATCTAGTTTATTTTATTGACGCTATCTATAATTACCTTTGGCGAAATTGGACTGAGGCAGTCAAAGAATAATTAAGCTGTAGTACCGTAGGACCGATGACTGCTGGAGCAAACGAGTCCTTGAGTGGGGACCGCGAGAAGGCAAACGGAAGGTTGGACGCCCCGACTGGGGCAGACTGGATGCGGAGGGCGGAGGATAGGGAGCAGTGGCGCACATTGGGAAAGGCCTATGTCCAGCAGTGGACTGCGATAGACTGATTGATTGATTGATTGTCAAAGTATCATAAATCTTAAGGTATCCAGGAAATTTTGGAGCCCACTGTTACCCACATTACCCGATTATGCCTGATGGTGCCACCCTAGCCACAGGGCATACGAATACACTGACATAATTAATGTGTGTACCTACTTGTAAGTATATGAAACCTTTTTTAAGTAGAATAAAGCATATGGGTTAACTGAGTGGCATAGTGATGTAGTAACAGGTTAATTATAAATGATTGCGTGTGCGGACGGCCTCTGTTGGCAACTGTCATGAGGAGACAGCACGCTAATGCCGAACGTTTGTACGGTTGGCAAATAGAAATACATGTACTTAGGTCTATTACATGTACACTAATGTGGTACACAAATATTTGTTCTGATCTATTTGAATAAAGATCTGTATACATACATAGGAACATATAATATTGGTAAATGAAGGTTTTAAAATTGCGTCTTCTTCTTTTTGAACTTATCATACTATAGTTAGGCCCGTCGCTTAGGCCATAAAGAACTGCGTGCGTATTAAAACGTCTTTCACGTGTGGACGCTGGAAAGTACATGCTATGCCACAGATTTGAAATACTGCTACTTGCCACTCGCACGCGGCTCGTAACGGCCAGTACGACATGGGGAGGCAAGCCAATTTGTTACTTATGATATAGGCATACGGCATAAGATCCGAAACTTAACATGTTTGACATCCCTCATTTTATATATATTTGGGTTTAGTTGTTTTTTGGGGTCTTGGCTTTACCAAGACATAATGAATTTTACACAAAAGTTCTTTTAAAAATAACTTTTGATCAAAAAGTGTGTAAAACGAAAATAATAATTTCGTACAAGGGTTGTGCTGTGCTGCAAAAGCTTGTATCGTTCATGATTTTTCTCTGTTTGCGCTGCAAGTTTTTGATATCAGCACAACCATTAAAACAACTCATTATTTTCATTTAAGTGCTACAAACCTACGTTTAAAGAAAAGTACAGTATATATGTACTATCAAAATCCAGCCAAACGAATCCAAGCACAACTAATTTATTTTCAGTTCAGAAATTCCCATGACCGGGTGGTCAAAATGGGAAAGGGTCAACCAGAATTAAAAATAAAATTGAAATTAAACCAGAATCGGATCGTTCCTGGTGCAGAGGCTAGCCATCGCTATCCAACGTGGAAACGCGGCAAGTGTGATGGGCACATTTGCACCGGGGGCGATCAGGGGTGGGTTATTCGATTAGTATTAAACTTGTAATATGTTGTGTATGCTAATGATGTAAATTTATGACAAAATAAAAGATTATTAAAGAATTTAAAAACCAAACTTAAAATTGTGATGCTCATGGTTTAAACGTCATCTAACCTTATATTTGTATTTCGTCGGTCTAATAAATCGTAAATCAAAGCTTTTTGGGGTGATTTCGCCAACAAGGAAAATATTTGCGAGATCTGCAATCTTTTTATTTTCCTGTTTCGACGGAATTGTTTGTGTACATTGGTCAAACCAACACAGAAATTCGTTGAAAGCCGAAATTCGAAACAATTTTACGAGAGGAAATTTTCTGCAATATTGAAGTAACAAAAAGGGAGGATTACAAGTAATTTTTCAATTAGATATTGTAAGTCTTCTCGATTCAATCATACCATGAACAAACAAAAATTCGTAGGATAGGACGTAAAATGTTCTTATTTAATTACATTGGCATAAATGAACTAGTTATATTTGATCCAGGTTTGTTTCCTATCTTCCTCGCATTAATAATCGGTTAAAATTAAATTATGATATTTAATGGGCACTTCATTTCTTTCAACAAATATATCGGTAGGTCAATACATCACTAGAGTCACATACTCGGTGGTACCGTTTAACTTTTAAAAACCCACGGTACCACCAGTGGTATGGCCAGGGGTACCGTGGGTCTGAAGTGTTAGGAACGTAATTTAAACTTAATCCTCAGAAATCAACGTTAACATATTTCAAGAACATATTAGCTGGGTGACATCCGTGGATCGCATATCACCCAATACCCCAAGCATTTCGACCAAGCAACAACAATTAACATTTAAAACATTAACACTAAATTAGAATACTTTATTTAGAAACCACAAAACGATGTTTAAATGAACTGAAAGTCTAAATTCAATGGGACCAATATAGATTTGCCCGTTCAGGCATGTGACCTTGAATTAAACTTTTTTCGT
The DNA here is from genome assembly GCA_963691645.1 of Pelosia muscerda. Taxonomy (NCBI): domain Eukaryota; kingdom Metazoa; phylum Arthropoda; class Insecta; order Lepidoptera; family Erebidae; genus Pelosia; species Pelosia muscerda. Next base: position 9,934,195 of record OY829114.1, on the reverse strand, counting down.
ATAGGATAACCAGTTTGGAACTGCTCGTGGCTAATTATTCAAATTCATTAATTCAATTGCGTGTAGTGTGGTATAGAAGTTGATAATATAAAATATAGTAACTAGTATATCTAGTTCAAGCACATTTCGTTATAAAGTTGATATGGAAACAGTAGGTAAGGTGGTTAGATACATCAATGGCTTTGATTCAAACAGGTAGTAATGCATATGCCCGATGCTTCGTGCGTATGCATAGATCCGAGGCGGTCGTACGGTTTTAGTCAGTTCGAATCCAATATAAGCACCCTCACTGGTACTGGTGGGAGATGAATAAAAAGGGACGGGGAAAAAATGTAGCAGTCGTATGTAACATATTGATGGTAATCACTATTATGTCCCTATCTTTCAAACGACTCGGGACTCTTAACTTAATTTAGTTCTATAAGGAAAAATTAAGTCCCTCTTTCAAGCTTCAAATTATGATGTCTTCCCCTATATATCCGGTTCCTCAAAAGTTCTCGGTTTCCCAAAAAAAACCTTCCGTGGAACTTTTCGAACAGATGAAAAAGAAATTGACTAATCGGTTTGACCGCTCACGGGTTATCCGCTTATCAACATCTATTTTTATTAAGTTGATTATTGGAAACATCGTTAAAAACATTCTGTAATTAGATCCCTTTATCAATGTGGCAGACATTGCGTCGCGACATGAACCTTTGCGTCAGTCCCAACCGTCTGTCGTAGACGCCTAAGTTCTACGAATAACAGACAACAATCTGACCAAACGATGTCTCGTAGCGTAGACGTAGAACCCCGTAGAGCGTTCAACTGCTACGTCAATAGCCGAAAGTACAGTTCCTAATTTCCAATGCAATGCATGACTGTGTAAATTTACTTTTATCTATGTATTTTGTTATGCACATATGCTAGCAATCTGTGTGTGTGCATGTATGTGTTCATGTGTGTGTGGATGTTTTAGACCCAACCAAAGTCTTCTGGGCCGGGCAAATCTCAACAGTAAGTTGGTACACCTAATGATTCACGTACGAGGCTCAGCCACCGTGTTTGCTTTAAAGGTTTGGAGGTCAAACGGCAGTCGCTCCCTAACAAACCGTTTACAAAGCTAAACTCTCGGATTGCTCAGGAGAAGTAAGCGGCTTGCGAGCTTCGAGAGTTCTAATGCAACCGGATAAGACTTATTTAAGTACGTTCATCTTCATTCTAAAACCTATAATATAAAATATGTATACTTTAGGGACAGATGGCCTGTATAACCGTCCTATACTATAATATAGTTAAAACTTTTAAAAGAACATATACATACAAGGATAAACAGCGTAATAGATAATTACTTCAAAAGAACTTTATACCTAAATTGCAAATAAAAATTACGGACTAACAAATAAAATTACTCGTTGTTCTTGGAATACAAGAAATAAATGTTGTTTGGGGGAGGGTGGTACCGGGTGTGGGCGAGTGGGGGAGGTACGGGGCGGGCTCAAGGTTCAGTTCGTTCGGGTGGGCGCCACTGCGGACGATGCGTATTTCGACGTGTCGTCTGAGCAAGCCATGTTACGGTGATTTTACATTGAACTTTCGTGTGGTCTGACTCAGATTAGCTTACGAAATGTTCGGGGTGTATTAAGTCGAAAGAAATCATTAGTTTTTTATCTATCTTTACATAGTATTTATAAATTATTGGTTCTGAATGGTGGATTGAATTGCCAACGCTTGGTTTAAACACTGAAGCATAATATTGAAATTATAGCACTCGATTTCTATTATTTTGTGAATTTTGTTGTTTCTTTTGGAAATTTTATCCCTAATCGGATTAAAATAAAGGAAGTATGGAAGCCTAGCAGATATTCAAATCTCCATTATTTTCAAAGTAAGAGGCTCAAAATTTCACGTAATGTTCTGGGATCTTAGAAATGATCATAACAAATCAGCGTTTATCCTCAAGAAACTGAATTAAGAGTTGAATGATTATAATTAAAAATTAGACAGCTTTGACGATAGATTTTCCACGCATCTTGTTAATATTATTTAATTGTACGTAGAAGAAAAAAAAGCTTGGTTGAAAGCGCTCAAGCTCTCTAAAGCGTTACTTTCAACGAAAGAATCGTGTCATATCGTGGAGAACTACAAGTGTGTAATCAATATATATGACAATAAGTTCCACCAAGTGCCATCAATCAACAGTATAAATAACAAGATAGATTGATTATAATAATATGAATTACGTAACTATGCGATAGGAAGGACATACGAAGGATATAGGAGGACATAGTAGTATTAGTAAAGGTACCACAGACGAGGTGACGTCTAATATGATCTCAAATGAATGCAAGTTTTTATACTGTTCCTTCATTAATTGGAATGAAATCACTTTTAACAGATTTCTATTGCGAACTCCGAGGTGAAAGCTTCGGATGCGATTGGCATTAATGTTAGGATGAAGAAGAATCTTTCTTCTGTGCATTTCAGAAAGGACAATGACCATGGTAGTATGTACCACCGTACGATATTACTTCAACTTCAAAGTTTTTTCACAAAACACCAATTTCATAGGTATTTTATAAGTTTTAAAAGAAGAGCTCGGTTCAAAACCAGCATTCTGATAGATTCGAAAATCAAAGAGATAAATTTAGCATTATTTTTATCTTGAAGTTAAGTTCTACTAATAGTCAATATCCTTTGCAAAGGTTTTGAATATCTGTTTTTCATCGTGACTGAATTTATTTAATACCTTGTTTGTACTAATACCGTTCGTCCAAGGCGTATAAATAGTATATAATGTACGGTTTAATGCACACACCCGCAGCGGTCATGAACCCGCAGGTAACGACTGGCCGTATACCTTCATTTAAATTATTTTTTATGCGGTTGTTTTGTATTTTTCGGATGTCATTGAATAATACAGCCATGGTACGCTTCTCGGGTATATGAATAAAACGTTTTATGGGAATGTTGCCTATATTGGATTGTCGATGTAAAAGTATTAGGATGGCGTAACTACGAGTATTTATGTTTACTAATCGATCGAAATTGCCTCTTGCTCTACTGTATACCGATTAACTAATTGATTGATTACTTGATTGCTGGAAAATGTATTTTATAGTACTCAAATGGTACTTCTTATTTCTATGATTTAATTTGTCCTTATGGGAGGATTTATATAGTGACGGAAAAGAATATCAGTACCTCATCTCATTCGAAGGGTGTCAGAAGCTACAAACAGAAAAATACTCAGACCATTTCGCTGCGAAGAAGAAGCAGGAAAATTCTAAACAAAACCCTGTACCGAAGCGTCTGGCCAGCGTGGAAACAGTAGACCAGCATTGTCCAGCAGTGAAATTTATAAGTTTATTTATTGTTAGACCATCGACCACCATCGACTGTTTGACCTACGAGCTCCAAGTGGAAAACTTACACTAGAGTGTGAAAAACTTGTGTGTGTTTAGGACTAGAGTGTTTAGGAATTCAAATGTCATTGTAAACCTTTGTGAATGACGCAAGACGAATCCAGTTAAGAAAATAAGAAGTACAAGTTATCAATAATGCATAACAATAAGTTCCACCAAGTGCTATCAATCAACAGTATAAATAGTCTACACCAGAGTTTCGTCTGTGAAACAACTTACAGAAGAAGTGAGCATGATCCCGTTGCTCTTAGTCAGGACCCTTGACACTTGCCTACGAATTGTATGTTTCATACCTACAGAAGATTTTTTCTTTTTTTTATTTATGTCACGTCAATTTGACTTCACCTAGCCTGATGTTTAGCTGAACGCAAAGTCTCATGAAAGAGGGTCACCATTGCAAACACGTTCAGTGCTACAATGGTGTTCTTTTAATCATAATAGATTTAACTTTTTGTGGTTAAACTTCAGAAAAATGAAATTTCATTGAACTTGTTACTGTTTCAAATATACCCAACTGCAAAGTGCTGGTTATTTACATTGAATTCGATATCAAAGCCTACTCCACTTTGGATTAAACGACTAAACTGAAGTAAAGGCGCTTGCTTAAATTTTGCATCACAATTTGAATGTTCAATAACGTAACGATCAATATCTGAAGGAAATGCTTTGTTCTTTTCTATGTTTTCTTGTCGCATAAAGCAATAATTTTCTGTACAAAGACTATTAAACTCTTTACTATTAATCTAGAGGTCCCAGGTTCGAATCCTGACCATTTCACCACCTACGTGAACTCACTCCTAACACAAGCCACTGAAATTAGTTGGAGGGGTTAGAGAGAATATTAGTAATTTCGGTTGCTAATATTCTTTAAAAAAAAACAAAATAATTTAGAAAACAAGAGAGACCGTGGGTACATATAGTCCGTGGTTTACGTGGTTATTCGTAACTATGAAAATATCACTTGAGGCACTCTCGAAAGCTTTTAGTTTAAAGAATGAACCAATCATTGCTTGATTCGTGACCTACTCCGAACCTCAGTTAAGTAGAAAATACGATTATAAGGGTTCGGCTCCTTAAATCTAAGTAGTAGGATATCATTGGGCCAATATTTATTACCGACAATTGCCCGCGGCTCAGCCCTCGTGGATTTCTGGTACCGTTCCCACAAACCACGAGAAACTATACAAGGGTGAAATAATCTGTGTATGTCTGTGTGTAGAGGACAGTTTTTAATGTCCAACTGAAGCTGGCATTTGAGTTTATTCTTGGATGTAGTTGTGTTATAATGATTGCTGTAATCATATCATTATCTCCCTGCCCTTGTCCCAATTGATTGGAGTTGGCACAACGTGTTGTTCTCCTCCACACATTCCTGTCAAATATCATTTCCTCTGTCACTCCCTTCTTTGCCATTTTCTTTTACACAAGTCATTAATTTTTACTTGAGCCAACCTTTGCTCCTAAAGCCCTCTACATTCATACTTTGGGCCCTTTTTATAACATTACTATTATCACTTCTCATAGCATGTCCATTGTCCATAGTCTAACTTGGAACTTCGATATCACCATTGGTCCATTGGTTGTGAAGGTCATATGGCAGTCGCTTAACGGAAAATATCGAAGTTCAGCCGCATCACAGTTAGACTGGAAGTCGACCCCAACTGAGTCAGGAAAAAGGTTCAGAGAATGATGATAGCATGTCCATTGTCCATAATGTTGTAGGACATCGACAGTCGTAAATATGTTCCGAGAAGGTTTTAAACAAAAAAATAGGGTAACGCTTGCAGAATTCCTCGCGAACGAAACCACGGGTATCAGGTAGTACACAATATTTAGTAGAATAAGTACTCAGTAGCAAATATTAAGCACGATTTTATGATATAAAAACCACTTCATCAGACCAAATTTGAAAGGCGTTCTCGGGCTCGTGTCTCGAGTACCTTTTGATCTCTCCCACTTAAGTCACCTCGTTATATATCAGAAAGAGATAAGTATACGTCTATAGATACGTTATCGACTGTGCTCTTATCAAACGGCGTTTGAAGTTTACATCGATTGTACGAGTGAGATTTCTGGTTAGAATGGCGTTTTGTATAAGTGTTATAAGCGTGGTTATAACCAATTTCGATGTGAGATATTGTTGAATAATCTGACTTTGCTGATATTTGAAACAAGGACTTATAAGTATACGCACGAGTTGTAGAACTAAAATGCGTTCTGTACTCGCTGTACACGTTGGGCTGTCTTTTGAGAATAGCACAGAGTGCAACCATGATGGACGAGCTCAAATCTACCAATCTTGGATTAATTCAAATCAAGCTGCGCTCACGAGGGCCTCGTTTCTTCGGGCCTGGGGGTGACGGGTTGAGCCGTCTATCAACCTAGCAGAAGCAGGCCACGGTGACAACGTAAAGTGCCACCCAGGTCCTAGAGGGGGACACCATGGACCCACATTAGGGGAAGAGGGTCATCTCAAAAGAAATGTCCCCGTGTCTGCCGGGGTGCGAGAGATATGTCTTGTATAATCTAACGTCAGTTTGACTTCACTTCACCTGATTTAAGTTGAAGGCATCTCAGGAAAGATGGTCATCGTTACAAACATGTAAAGTCTATCTAAGTAAGTCTAACCGCATTCTAAATCCCATAAACTAAACTTAAACTATACTTTGCTAAGTATAGTTTACACAACGCTAGTACACCCAAAGCTTTGGGTGTACTGACTATGTGTAGAGTGTCGTAGCATGTAGAATACAAACAACTGTTTTTTATATCCTTGGAATGTAAAAGAAGTTATTTCGACACCTATTTACACATACCTACCTGTTTATTAAAAAGTTAATTTGGATAAAAGCTTCAGTGGACGGACATACTTAGACTGAATCGTTGTTAGTCTAGGGTGGGAGGTACATTGATGACGCACTAGAGAACCTTTGTATAGGAATAACGATTTATGGAAAATGCTTTTTATTTAAAAGTACTTTTACTGAAAAGTTTTTACCAACATGTAGTATGCAAGAACTCCATTTACAGTTCGGATTTCTTAAGAGTTTTGAAGGAAAAGTGATACCGTTGTGTACGTACAAATTTAATGGCATGGATATCACTTTAGGAGATATGCGTTCATTTCTCCGTGTAGCTCTGGAGACCTATCATAATCAGTGAAATAGATAACTTGGACAGTTTTTTGTCTAAAAGTTCATTTCATTCAACTGCTGTTTTCTGTAGAGCATAGGTATAGAGAAGGTTCAACAAAACTAAAATAAGACACTCTCTTTCCCTATGTATCAAATCAAAGCCAAGCTCTACGCCATATATATTATAAAACTTATAGTATACTCTGTTATAGTTTCGGTATGTACGCCGATATTTGAAAATTCGAATAAAAAATTTATAACCTTTGAATAGGTACATAAATTCCAGTTTCAAAATATTATTCGTATTATTCTAAATATAAAATTAAAAGTATGGCAAACGTACTTGAAAAGTAACATAATACCATTAATATTTCTTTTAAATAAAGAACTGAAAGAGCTAAGAAGGTATCCGTAAAAAGTTGAAACTCAAAGCGAAGCTCTACAGAATGTAAGATGAGGAAAAGTACAAGATGACTCTCAAACCTTAACGCCTAATTACCGTCCAAGCTCACATATAGAAGAAAAAACGGCCAGTATTTTTATAACCAAGAATGATAATATTTCATAAGAAAAAACATGTTTGTTGCACTTTTTATGAGTACTTGGGAAATGTTTGACAGAAAATCCATAAAGTTGGGCTTACGGGTATATGACTCAAAGGGTGAGTGTGGACGAAGCTCCCTCCATAAGCCATGCATCCATTTACATACGTTAGCTACCCCTGATGGGCGCTCTCAGTGAAATTGCTTTCTGCTTTTACCGCGCATAAAAAAGATTCACAAAGTTAATGTATTCTAATTTTAAATCATTAGTGGATATTGAAAAACCATTGACTATAACTTAACTGGTTCGTCAACAATAAAAAAATTCAAATATACTATACTTGGAACGAAAACAATAGGTACAAATTGAAAAAAAACATATTTTAACGACAAATGCGAGAGAGCAGATTTCATATCTCTATATAACATGTCAAGACTTGTCTAGTCCATACAAAAAGGTAGCCCGATTTAACACACGACTAGCCGACCGCAAGGATCGCATACTTATCGCAGTTCACTAAACCAAAGTTTTTACGACTGGCAAAGATCGCTTAAAAGTGATAAGGCCGCCCATTGTGCTGTTTCCGTATTCTTATAGATTTTGAGTCTCCGTCTTTTCAGACGACAGACGTGGTCAGCCTACTGCCACTTCAGTTTGATTATTAAGGGGAAATTGGGGGTGAAAATGAAGAAGTTTGTATCGCATTATTTATGAACGGATCTTAATGATTTTTGGGTCGAACTTCAAGAATAAAAGTGTACAAAGTTTACTAAAAAAACTAGCAAATGGGACCTGTACCCTCAGACTCTTGACCTCTCATACAAAACGAAAATTAAAAAAAAAACCATCCTCACAAGACTTGTTGGTAATAGAATTGCTAGTAAAATTAGTAGGGTTTTCAAAAAGTTTCAACTATATAATATTACCACAGATTAGATAATACAATTACTGTAATTATGTAAAACAGTTGCATGCTTAAGGATTGTAAATAAGTAAAACGTGCTATAGAACTACAATAGAGCTTAAATTTGACGAGTCACCATAGCCTCAGTGAAACTTTTTGCATGTGTAAATGACCTAGAAAGAAATTTGATTTCTAGGTCATTCTTGAAGTCCAGCTATGACCTATAAATAAAACGGATACCTACAGTTCTTGCTATCATAAAAAGTTAATATAGCACCATCTAGCCTTTAGGCTTTCTTAGGCTTCTTTACTTTAGTAAAGAACCAACAACAACGACTTGTATTATGAGTTCTCGTAAGGTCGACTCCACTGTACCCTAGTGATTTCGTTACAATATTTTATTTTAATTTTACCAACTATCGTCAAAAAGAAAACTGCTATCTCTGCCATTTGGCAGATAGATATTTAAATCTCTGTTCTAACTGACAGATAGCTGTCCAAATTATATTGGGACGCGCTTTTTCAAGTTTTCATATCTCCGTTAAATTTGTGGTAAGTGGCAATACCTTCCGTCAAGATAGCGTACCTACTGCAGTGAGATTCCACATCCACGCTAACATCAGAGATAGAAAAAGTTGTGTTACTCTAGTATCACAAACTGACAGTAGATAGGTTATAGGGACGGCCGTAAGCCACACACGCGCCCATGATACACTGTACAATTGAAATCAATACTAGTCATTATATGTATTGACTATTTATCAGTTTCATCAAGCCTCTACGATCAACTAACCTGATTATAAAATACTACGAGTATGTTAAAGTTCCCATAAACGTGTCATTAAAAATACTTGTAGATAAATTAACGTCAAACGATTTAAAATATAAAAAAACCTTCGGTAAAGCAATTACTTGAACTGCTGTATTTTCTGATGGCGACAATAATAACCGGGGCAGCCCACGGGTCGCGTGTAGCGATGTAAATGAAACGACTGGCTGTTTCAACACAATCACGCATGCAGAAAAACTACGTATAGCATTAAATGTAAGACGAACAATAGGTTTTAGTGAAATTAGGTCATAATAATGTAACTTTTGTGTTACTTAATTTAACATTTTAGGACAGAATGTTGATGACTGAAACTTTACTGATGAAAAGAAAAGTTATTAAGACTGTCAGCAGTTTACCCGAATATTATACATGGAAATAAAACTATCTTTGAATAGATTCAATCGAAATTCAATAATTGGCTTAAGAAATGCAACCGAAACAGAAACGTTACAATTGCATTACTTTTCAGTCATCATTCTCGGAACATATTCCCAACTCAGTTGGGGTTGGCTTTCCAGTCTAACTGTGTATATTATCAAGAATCAAAGAATGAATTTTATTTATTCAGTTTAGGCACATAAAGGGCACTTATGAATGTCAAAGTTTTACAATAATTATGTACGTACATTTGTCAAAAATATTATAATTTATAATAAATAAAATACTTAGTAAATAAATCATTTGAAAATGATTCTTTCGCTGGTTCGGTAGTTAAATCTCCTGAGAAGAGACCAGCAAGAAACTCAGGTAGATTATCGTTATTCTTCATTTTCTTTTTAATATAATATACCTAGTCTGTTTATTTATAATAACTGGGTGCATGAGCAAGAGATTATTATGACCACGCAAGAGTATATTATATCTATTATATCTATTTGCATTGGTCTGAATATTATTTATTATTATTTATACTGTTGATTGATGGCACTTGGTGGAATTTGTTGTTACACATATTGAGAACTCACTTGTACTTTTCCACAATATTTTTATTTTTTATGTTTTAATAGACCTGACCGGTTTCGCCTTACGGCATCCTCAAAGCTGTATGTATGTCATCGTAAACCTTTGAGGATGCCGTAAGGCGAAACCGGTCAGGTCTATTAAAACATAAAAAATAAAAATATTGTGGAAAAGTACAAGTGAGTTCTCAATATGTTATTTATTATTATTATTTGATACACTAGCAGCTCTACGAGCTATATATCACTGCACTTGTGTTCTTAACTATTTAAATATTTGTCAAGTCTATTTTTGAAACAGTTCCCTGTTGGAGCACTTATTACAGTTTCCGGGAGAGAGAAATCTAATGCAATTAGATATTGTGTATTTACAGAAAAAAATAGTAACTTTGGCTGTAGATAGATGACGCTATCTCAACAAGAATTGAATGGTCACAAAAACGAAGTTGCACAGTCAGCTGGTTAGCACTAAGTTGAAAGAACAATTAAAATTCAAGTCTATGTTAGCTGGCACTTTATTTAATTAATGCCTCACGAAGGCAACGCAATTGATAGATTCCTCAAATCTCCCCACCCATCCTCTCCGTAAACACTCCCAGGATGCTAATTATTAATATTAAACGTAAAAGTTTGTGAAAAGTTTTGTTTATTCAAAACAGTTGAATCACCGTACATCCGTATTCGTAATATAAATCTGTTTAAAATACACTCTCGATCGAATGACAATCTCCCAAATGTCAAAAAAGGTATTCTTTTTTCAGGTATTCAAATTTCATTTGAGATTTGGAAGACAAGGATTAGAACCACTGAATTTCGAACAGACTTCTAGAATATTGCCCGAATCTATGTTTCCGGAGAGCTATAACTTGGAAGTCTGCAAGACTAGAGTGAATAGGCAAGCGTGTTCCACCGTCGAGCACATCATCACTCAAATAGATGAGACATTGCCCAATCGAACTATCGAACATAAAAAACAAAATTACGAATTGTTTGGTTTGGCACTGGGATAGATTTGGTGAGACACGGGGTAACTATAGTGTCTGCACCTTAAAGTTATCCTAAGAACAAAGTGTGTGAGTGACATACAAATCTATACATAAGACCTAGACGCAAGAAAGTGACATAGAGAATATATACTTTACATACATACATACATAATTTGCTCACGTCCGTAATCCCCGAAGGGATAGGCAGAGGTGTATTAAACACCCACATTTCGCCAAATATGATTTTCGGTCCCACGTAACAGGGGGCGAGTCTATTGCCGCCAATCGGGTACTTTGTAACAAAATGGGTATACCAAAAATAACTGCCTAACCGAAAATGTAGCAGATAAATAAAGGAAAAGAAATTTTGACCCGATTCCTTGATATGCGATGTAAATCGCAAGGAAATTAATTACGTACTTAGCCGCACAAGCACTACCAATTAATGTCTTGGAGAGCATCAGACGATATACTTTAATAATATAGAATACATATATACTTACATATTCCTATATTTGGAAAGAATACTTATCTATCTTGCTCATTTTCTGCTAGCATTTTAAAAAATAAAGGTTTCACGTTACTAATTCAAATTGATAGAGCATCGTTCGAGTAGCAGTAGGTACCTACTACCTATACCTACTATATAGACCTCGAGATGATGCCCTCACATAAACAAAATCTAATTAAGGAAAAATGTACATTCCGCATACCATGAGCTCGAAAAGGTACCAACTGTGGTTCTCTCTTTTATATTTGTGTAGACTGATACATCTCTAAGAATTTTATATACATATGTCTGATATTGAAGCTACTATGCAATGTTACTGGAAAAATTTCCACAATTCAAACGGAAAATGCATTTTTGAAACTCAAGATAATCCAACATTGTAGCAGTTCGATCGCCACATAAAACGATTATTCTCCGCCTAACGATACAAAGCGCCCAAACATGGTCAGATATAGGTTATAAGAAATTGGCGGAGGTTACCGCGATACCTCCGCTAATCTCTTCATATTAGGTACTTCATTTGTAATAGGTAGTGCACGAAAATAGGGAACTGTAACATTTTATCATTATTATCATCATTATTTCTGCCATAGAACGTCCAAAGTTGAACATAGGAATATAGGAACGCCCCCACTGTAGAATAAAAAAAAAGATCTTTCCAAGAATGTTCAATCGTTCTATTTAATTCAGTTCATTGAAATATTAATAAAGGAAAAACTAAAAGCGTGCTGGATAATGACCAAAGGAAACTGGTATTTCAATGAAATTACGAAGCAATTAACTTTGAAATTTGTGACTCAGCGTTGAGATAATTCATAAAGCTGCTGAAATATTAACGTACTCCTAATCGGTCTAATATATATTTCATAATTTGGGTTCTTTAATGACTTTAATACGAAAATATCCCTAATAAACATAATGACTACATATATCTATTAAAAACGGATCTAAATTGGAACGAACTATAGTCTGACCACGAGCGCTGTACCGGCCTCACGGTTCACACGAAGTGGCGGGGAGCGTATAAAAAAGGTAAAGAAAGAACATTAGTCAAGATATATATACTCGTATATATAAGTAGATCATACCTGAATACAGATAGACATCTAGAATAGTTCACCTACTAAGTTTTTATAGCAATGTCCGCGGTGTCACCCGCGTGTAATTTTCTCACAACCCATGGGAACACACAAAATATAAATTCTAATGAATAAACTCAATCTGTGCCGATTTCAAAAATTCTTTCACAGGAGTAGGGTACCATCAAGATGGTCAATACTATGCAATTATATATTTCAATGGCCGTGAGCCATAGCTCATAAGAATGAAAATGGAGCTTAAATCATATCAAAGTTCTTTTAATAAGTATTGCAATAAGAAGCATACCTTTTTATCACGACAAAGAAGAAAATTATTCAGAAACAATATTCTTTGTGACAAGAAAAAATTATTCAAACTTATTAACAGAGGCCTCTTATTTCTCGTTTGCTAAACGTTTTTAATTTAAGAGGCAGCCATTTTACTTGTAAGCAAAAATGTTTACATTCTTTATAAATGCAAATTATTCTGTTGAGTTGACTTGTTATTTTTCAATTCGGTGTAATAATCATACAATTCGGTGTAATAATCATATGTAGGTATGGGACCAAGGTTTTAGGTCCAACCCTAAGCCGCTTAAGCAGTCACTGTAGGGTTTACAGCCCTCCCAGAATGCAACAAATTCTCTGTTTTTCTAAATTTTAACGAATTCATTACTCGCTTGCACGCGTACTAAAATGATGGTATAAGTTTGGAGATGCAAGCAATGAAAATTCGATGGACTAGCATCACTAGACTCCAGAAATGATTTATATTCACTTAACGATAAACTGTACAATGAAGTTGAACTTTTGCGCAAAATTCAACCATAGTTTATTGAAAAAAGCGAGCGCAATATGACTTAACGTGCTCTTCGAGGCACGACCAGATCAGTGCAATTAGCTATATTCTTCTTTATTAATAGTTTCTTACGAAAGCCATAGACAGAAATCCCTATCCTTAATAATATCATCTTTCCATCCTGTATCTAATGTTTCTTACGAGCGCGTATTTAGCCGACTAAAAGTCAATCAGAAGCCATGTTTACAGTTAAATGTTCCGTAAATGCAGTTATTTTCACTTCTCACCATCTACTTGGTTTCAAAGTCGACGTCATTCTTAAAAAAATATACAGGATATTAGGGGAACATTATAACAAAATTGGGCTGCTTTTTTACCACAACACTTTTGTTTGGTAAGTACCATGATTTTGCAACCCTTTTGTTAGGATATTTATACAATAATACTATTTAAAGGGTTTAAAATCACCAAAAAAGTAGGTATTGCAATAAAAAAAAATATCACAATTTGGTAACCTGGTTTGGAGTCTGACCAAGACGTTAATTGGTTGTGCTTGTGCGGCTAAGCAACTAATTAATTTCCTTGCGATTTACAACGCATAACATGGAATCGGGTCAAAATAAATAAAGGGATAAGGCTAAATAAGTCATAGTAAGGGTAGGAGAGTATAAGTGATTCGATAGAAAATAAAACTTGTAGTTGCTACTTTGTAATGACCAATGTAGGATTTGTATAACAATGTTTAAATTCTTTATGACTGCGTTATAGCTTTGTGTAAATTGGAAAGTCCGTCCGTCCTCTCCGTCGCCAGTCTACATCATTACAAAATATCCAAAATCAGTGATGGATTTCCTCAGGAGGCAACAACATGACGCCCTATTATTAGAGAATCGATTTATTTACCAAGTAAAGGCTATTAGAAATATGTCAACGTCAATGTACGTCATGAATTTATTATCAACGCTCATGTTATACTGGTTTGGTATTACATAATCAGTGTTTGCTTTTAATATATAAATATGTAGAAGACCACAAAATTGGAAGTAATATTACGATCTCTGTGGAATAGTGGTAAAGCATTTGTTTGCTACGCTGGATGTTCGACACCCACTCAGTACAAATATGTTTTGTGAATTCTATTTGCATTGGTCTAGTCTAGATGTTCATTTGTTACATGTTATTAAGCACTAGCACTTCTCTAAGTAAAATTATGATAATAAAACTTTATCATCGACTGACAGTTAAATTTTAAAGGTATTTTTACTTCTGACAAATGTTTTTTGTGCTACCAAAAACCACAATATAGTTGTACCACATGCCGAACTTAATCTACAATAATTGAACAATTTAATTATCATATAATCATAAATTAAAAATATAACCACAACCGGGATAAACTACACCTTCTACCTTACAAGTTCTAACTGGCCTTTAAATACAACAGACTCTGCGCGTTTTGATATCGGTTATCGCGATTTTTTGTCAATCTCTTACTCAACCGATTGAGATTAAACTCACGTAAGATTTTAAGTGTGACCAATACTTTTTCTTTATTTTTCTACCGAAGAAACTCGTATAATAATAAGAATATTTTTAGCGTCCACCACGGACAAAAAACAAGAATTTTAAAAAAATAGTATTCTGATTGAATAAAGTAAAGTAGTTTTCATTCATTATTTCAGTGATAGATCGTCTAGTGTGGAGCATAGGCCTCCCTTATCGACCTACAATGCGAGAGCCTCATTCGCTGATCGGCAGAGGGCATCACGGGTGGGTGAGGTTGACGACGGGTCCCGAAGATGGTGGTCGAGACCTCTTACCCTACCCCGAGACAAGTTGCACCGAGCCCAATTAATTGGAACAAGGGCAGGGAGATGATGATATGATTACAGCAATCATTACAACACAACTACATGCAAGAATAAACTCAGATGCCAGTTTCAATTGGAAATTTAAACCTGACTTCTTCACAAAACTAATGATACGTGTAACTATCAGGCTACGTGCAATGTGGTACTTCTAATAACTATTGTATTGTGCCTTTAATCCCGAGTTGTAAGCGAGCTCACGCCATATTGGTTTTTTAATAGTTCATACAATGACTTCTATGTAGGTATATTAGGATAACCCTTTTATTAGTACTGGCCTATTTCACTCATATCTCCGGTTCTACTCAACCGATTGCGTTCAAGCAAACGTAACATTTTAAATCTTACCAGAAAATCCTACAGAATACCACGGCTTATAATAAAAGTTATTATAAGCTGTACGAGCATGACAGCCCTGAAATTGTCCTGTTTTAAGAGTTCATAGTACGGGCATGACGGTATCTCCCGTCCTATTTGAGCAGTCCGACTGAGATAGTACCTCCGCCCTACAGAATACCGCGGCTAATAATAACCTTGTGTTGTGTTTCTAATGGTGAATAGGGTAGCCAGAGCTCACTGGAGAGGTTTTGTAATGTTAATGGAAAGTACGAGAAACTTAGTTTTTCTACTGCACTGACAGCACAGAAACTGTCTCAACCTTTATACTCCCTCCCTTCCCCCGTCCCTCTTCCCCTCGTCGGCAACACACGTATGGCACCTCTGGGATTGCAAACGTCCATAGGCCCTGGTAACCACTTTTCATTTTTTTTATAATCCTCAAAGTACGGACACAATTACTTTCAAATTACGTAATACATTACGTAAATTTTCGTTGTCAAGTATGAGAGTTGTTTAAATTATAAAGAGTAGACTAAAATTACAAGTTATATCCCAAATAGATTCAGAATATACGAGAATAATTGCGACCATAGAAAACTTGCTTGAATAATATTACAAGTAATTTTCTAAAGCAATTAGTATGCTAACTGTTCAAATCAAATTTAGATCTGAAAAGTGAATGCTTCGACGGGAATATTAAAAGTAGAAAAACAATTCAGGCTGCTTCACCGTCAACAACTGACGGCCTGATACGGCGGTTTTGGTTGCTTCGAGACTTTGGGATGGATTCCGTAGGGATTTCCGTACGGAAGTAAAAAGATTGTAACAATTGAAAAGATGTTGTTTCTGCGTACTCCAAGGGGAAAGTGGGCTCAACCTACTAATGTTATAAACGAAAAAAATTGTTAAGATGTTTGGATGTTTGTTATTCAATCACGCCTAAGAAATGAACAGATCTAGCTGAAATTTACTAAGAATAGGGCCCGTACTGTAAACTTTTAAAACAGTTCAATATCAGGGCGCGTCATGCTTGCACCACTAACTGCCAATGTAACTTTGTAATGCTTTTAAGTAATTTATGCAGTTAGTAGTATGACAAGTCCGGAAATGAGCTGTTCACTCAACTTGCTACTCAAGCTAATTACTGTATCTAGACTGATTAAATGTTTGTAAATAGACAAAAAAATCCCGCTGAGTTTTTTGCCGGAGTCTTCTTTGGTCGGGGAGGCGTTTCGAACCGGTCGATGGTCCATTTGCTAACTAACCTATAATATATTATTAATTTTGACGTTTTGTAAGTTATGTTGAAATGGTCTATACAGAATAAAATATGATTTTTGGATTATGAATTTAATAACAGCTGTTCAATTATTCAACTATTTTAAGAATTAATCGAAGTTACCTACTGTTCTAATGACATAAACGAATGACATAGAGTCGCGGGTACCCGAAGGGTGCAAACCGAATCCAACCAGTCGGATAGAAGGACGATGGGGGAGGTCTAAGACAGCAGTGAACGTCCTATGGCTGCAATGATGATGATGATGGCTGTCCTAATAGAACACATGTACGACATCAACGCCCGAATTCTATTAACAAAGAAAGGGGCCCTAGACAAATAGCAATCGTTTTGTAGAATAGATTGGCCAATGTATGGAATTGACATTCGTTCACTCCTGTCATAAATATCTTAAACGTCAGAATACGTGTTAATCCAATAATTCTATTCAATTCTACAAAACGATTACCAACGTATTACCATCTAGGGCCCTAGTACCTCTTACATAGGCTTCGTTCCCATGGTCGTGGGATAAATATTACACACAGGCGAAGCCGCAAGTAACAGCTAACCAGTTGTATATAAATGGAATTTAATTCTGAAGTGCATGTTAGTTTCTAGATGTTGTAGAAAATGTATACGATGTTGCTATCTTTTTTATGAGTTCCAAAGTCGTAAACCAAAAGCCCATGTGTACCCATGACTGGTCGTCTGGGTTGATTTATGAGGCCTAGGGTTATGATGTTATCCCTATAACCTAATAGTTTTTATATCCTAACGATCTGGTAGATCGACTAGAGTATGCATGGAGTTATAAGTATTCTTGGGTAGTTTTAATTTTAGCCGACTGAACTTTAGCAGACATGTTTCAGCCAATTAGTAGAAAATAGATATATGGATGAAAATCCTTTATGAGTAAAAAAGCAATGTCGTTTTTACTACTAAGATAGCAAAATCAATGAAATATTTAATGAATGACGAGTGAAACACGAGGTTAAGTTGGAAAATGTGGACCCCGGACTCTGAGGTAAAAGTTATCGAGTGGAGAACCCTCCAATCCAGACTATATCTATCCAGATCATAGTCTGGAATAGGTCCCATGAGTGACACGAATCAAAAAATTCCAGGTGGGTAGACCTGTGGATACTAGTTTATTAATTTATGCACTGCATCAGCTAATACAGTTCATAAATTAGTACCCGATTGACAGCAATACGGTCACCCTCTATTGTAAAATGTTCTGCTGTTTTCTTTACGTATAAACAAAGTAGAGATAAACATCAACCCTTTTGGTTTATGTTGTATCAGCTCTCCTACGATTTCTTCCATATCATGACACTTTTAAGAGGGCCTGGCTACAGAACTCTCAACCACGAGACGAAAGTCTCGTCCGCGAATCAGCAGACCAGACTTGAGCTCTTAAAAACTCGATGGGGCCCTATACGCCCATTCAGGTGTAGGTATGTATATATTGTATGTACAACAAAGACTATTCAACTTAATAGTATCACATTTACTTAGTGAAAATATGTGCAATATAAATACCAACCCTTAACAATAAAAAAAACCACCTAACTATATTTTCAATCAGTAATAGAATTATTTTGTAATATACATACTTATTTGACTAAATTGAAATTAAACCCTTTTTCAGCAAAGACCCAGATGTGTGTCTATAATTATACGTGAGTACAATGTTTTAACGTTTTATCATACTTATTCATGAATAAAAACTTAATATTCAAGTCTATGCTCCAAATTATTGCTTTATATTCTAGAAATACATATAAAGCATAAATATTAACATAAAATAAGCTCAATGAGCACCTTTAATTAAAATAATGATTGTGAAGGTATCGATATGTCAAAAAAGTTTTAAGCCTCTAAATATCTAACTTATCTAGTATTACGGCATACTAAATACTAAACTATCTCGTATATACTATTAAATCGATAAAATAAAGTTTATTTTATGTAACATCCTGTAAAGAAAACTAGACAATGCGTGTAGCATGTCTACGAGAGTGCTACGTAACGCGTAGCGCGTAGCCGTATCCGTAGTCAAAGGTTTGATATCTAATTGGTTTGCAATTTATGAAAGACAATTGTCAGTATCAAGCGTTGTTATAACAGCCGATTATGCTGTTTAAACTTGGAAAGTTGAATGGAGTGCAAACATCCCTTTACGTAACCAGCTGAGCTGAGTAAGGATAACAGATCTTATTGCAAACGTTTGACTTTAAACTCAAACAACAGACTTCGATACGCAGTCGAATAACAGACTTTGATATGTAGTTAGTAATAGTAACAATTAATACTTATTATTATGACATGTTAGCTAAGAAAGATTGTTATTTGGTAAAATGACTGTCACATAAAAAATATCAATACTACCTGGTTTTCGTTAAATAAATCTTTTCCAGAATAAGTTTCCTTAGTTAGAAAAATCTTTTAGTCAGATCAGGAAGTAGGCTGTTCTTATGACAGGGAACCAGTCATGTTCCGCGTTATTTAAACCTCGTGTAAATGAAGGTTCCAATTAGGAACAGTAAAGGTACGATAATAGAGCACAAAACTGAAAGCAGAGACTTGGCAGGCTGGTGGCGGTGGCGGCAGCGGCGACAGCAACGCCGGCGTAGTGCGGCAGCCAGCGCGGCGTCCTTGCCGCGGGTAATACGCGCGAGTCACGCGAGCGAGGTCGATAGCGGCCAGCGGACAGCCTCCGCGTCAATTATTCAGCACGCCACCGCCACCACCACGCGCCCGGACAAAGAGCGCGCGCACTGCGGCGACACCTACCAGCCACCGGCGGTCGCCCGGCCGCACGTCCTCGTCCGGAACCGACGCTTATCCTGCCACACAAACAGCGCAACACTAAGTAATCCCGTGCGGGTGATGAGGAGTCGCGAGAGCGCGCGCGATGGTCGCGCGTTACGTAAAGGGCGCGACGTTGCGCGTTCCAGCGCGTGTGGCGCGCTCGCGGCGGGCGCTCGGAGCGGGGTCGCGCGCGGAGTGCCGCTACACAGTTATGCAACGCGCCGCCACCGTCGCCCTGGATGGAAAATCGAACGCGAGGGGCGAAGGACTGCGCGCGCACCCGCATCGATAGCGCGCCGCCGCACGGTAGATCTACCCGCGCGCCGCAGCGCCGCCCGACCACGGCCACACACCGTCATCCGCAATTGACATTACACCGGAGACACCACTCAATCTTGGACGTAACGCACAGTAGGCCAACTTAATTGATACCGCCGGACACGATGTACGTTCATAATTATTCAGAGGTTCGTACCAGGCATGATACTTACTACTTAGGTAAAGAGGCAATAATTAACCAATAAGTTTCGGTGTTCATTTAAATAGTGTTATTTCATTTACAATTCCTGTTGACCTCAACATGAATGACACGAAATTGGAGTCATGCTTCCCTGTTATAGTAACTATTTGATCTGGTATAAAGAGTGTAAAATGGGGGTTTGCGGGTTGACGAGAATGTTTCCAATATTAAAGTTGGCGCTTCTAGGAACGCCGCGACTGAAGGTCGTTCGTACGTGACCTGCTTATGGACTTCCATGACTATCGAACGAGTAGTGTCTGCGCCAACTTTAACTAGCTGTCCTAGAAAATAAATTTGAACAAAGGATCATTAACAGTATGACAGAAAAATTTATATTTTATACGAACGACTACATTTTGTAGTTGATACTTGATAGCATTCGTTGTTATACTCGTAACATGAAATATTTTTGAAATTCTTCACTCCCAAGAGAATTCAAAAAGTTTCCAGTACGAGTGAAGCTATTTACGGATAAAATGCTATGGATCGGTTGACGTCAATACTAAAATAACTTGTATAATAAGTCCACAACCTTTGAAAAGCGAGGTCGATGACAGATCCATTGCGCTTTCGCGACTTTAACTTAGAATTCAATGTGTATTGTTAACTCTGCAGGTACTATATATATCTATATACTTATTATTTCTACGTACCCGCTATTAAAGGGTGGATACTATAGTTATCCCGAAGCTAACAGAGCACCGCTCCATCGCATTGTGGTCACAGATCAAGTATAAAATTTCATGAATGGTTTCCGTCGGTAAATGAGGCATTTGGAACGAAACGAGCCGCTGCGTGCAATTAACGTAATATTGTTTGGTAATAGCATGTTTATTTTGATTACGGGTTCGAGATATTTATGATCAAGACTTTTAATTCGTTCCATTTTAAGAATATTTAATTTTATGTAGTGGCAATTGTAATAAATTATTGATCAAAACAATTATTTTAATCTGTAGTGGACTGATGGTGCTTGAGATACAGGATGGTCCTAGTTCAGGTGTCAGGATAACAACATCTTGTTTAAATTCCACAGCCAAAAAAAATAAAGTTATTGTACCTATATGTTAAATGTTAAGGCGACGGACTTGTGGTTACCGTTTTGTCGTAACCACGAGGATTTTTTTTACTCGTGAAGAATGTATGGTAGCCATACATGAATGTATTCCATCCCTGTTTGTCGAAGGGAGTGGTATTCGTGGGAATTTCCTAGCAAGAAAAGAAAGTGATAATTAACCGGAAAACCACAATATAAAATAAAGAAGCCTAAGTAAGTTTGAAGGTGATATTATTGATACTTGAACTGTCTAGTCAAATTAGTTACTTTTTACTAAACAACAAAGAGTATTTTTTTTTAATTTATTTTTTTTAATTTATTTATTCAATTAAATTCTACAGAAAGTTGCATGAGTTCAAAAGTATGACGTCATACTTTTAAAGTGCAAAAATACTGCTATAGTTTTAGTGGAAGATTAATTAAACTAAAAACGGCAAAATAAAAACGACAGCATCTTTTACAACTCTCATAACTTAATAAGCTCCAATTACTTAGATAATTTATTTTACAATTTTTTTTTTATACAACTTAGGTCGCAGACAAGCACGCGGCCCACCTGATGGTAAGTGGTTACCGTGGCCTTTGGGCAAGTGTAACACCAGAGGAATAACACTCGTGCTGCAACCCCTGTAAGAACAGAGACATTCTGTCGTCAGCGCAAAAGATGTAGGATAAGCCTTTGGTTTTCCCACGAACAACACAAAACCTCTCTACTACAGGAAAGTATCCAATTGTGATGGCTCATGGCTGTGTAGAGTGCAACGATTTGTCACCAGATAACACTGCGGAGTTTGTTGACTTTGTGAGGCATGACGGTATGACGCATATGTGCTTTCAAGCGAATCTATTATTTTTTTCTGAGAATCATAATCCAGCTTTTTCAATATTAATTTATTAAAGTGACAATCACGGAACCTTTGACTATACACAAATATAGGTTTGAACCATAGTCATTACTATTACTAACCTAAATAGACCCGCATACTCTTTCATTACCGCTTTACCGAACTTAAAATGTCAGTGGCAATGAATTCTGAATTTTAGTATATAACATTTACGTCACTGCAATATTTCTGGCAAAGTTGATAATGGTTTATAATAAAATTAACGGTATGTATATTCTGCCTCTTTCTCACACCTAGGTTTTATGTAAAGACATGAGTATGTGTGTCATTCGCACACTTTGTTTCTCTAAAGATAACTTAATGGTAAAATGACTAACAGAGTGTTACTAAAGGTATCGCCAGAAACGGCTAGAAATAAGCATTGATGTGTGAGTAAGCTGATGTCAATTATGTTTTATAAACTGTCAGTGTGTGTATATCATGGAATGTATAATGGGCTATAAAAGTGCCTGGACAATTTGAAAAAAAAATTGTATGAAGCGATGCCACTACACAACTACTGGTCTTAGAAGCTACTGGATAATAGATAATAGGCCACTTCCGTTTACTTATTTTCTTATAAAGAAACAAGGCATCGATAGTTTATTTTATTAATGCTATCTATGTTACATTGGTTTCACTAGCCATATATCCTGCAACACGAAAGTTCAAAAGTAAGTAATTGTTAACTATTGTCAAACTACTGGTAATACAAAAACTGCCTGTGAATTTTCGACTTTGGAATAAACTTTGAAATTATATGAAAAAGAGTTTAATAAATCCTATCATTAACTCTGAGTATAGGCCCTGGTGTAGTCATTCTCTGAGCCTTTTCCCTTTTTTGATTGTATTCGTCTTTATAGTCTTACCAAGATGCTTCGATATATTTCCGTGAAGCAACTGCCATCTGACCAGCACAACCAATTGCCGATATCGAAGTTCTGTAGATAGACTAGTTGAACTTCTTAGGGCTCAACTATCACGTAACGGCTACCTAAGCGGTTCGTATAATAAGCGGGACCGACGCAACGACGACTTAACGTGCCCCCTGAGGCACGATCAGGTCAATGCAAATTGCCATAATATTCATGCATCAGTATTTACACTGAGCGGGAATTGAAACCGCGCCCCCTCCGTAGCAATCTTGTGATACATAAAATGGAGTAAAATATTTTATAGCTCCAGTTCTAAAGTAATTCAAGACTTGATTTCTTGCCAAAAAGTCCATTACAATGGGTATTGTTAGTTCGTCCCTCTGGCAGACCCACTGTCTACACAGACTGACTCAGAAGCAGTCTCTGACTCAGTGGCGAGAGTCCCTATAACACGATTCCGAGAAAAAATACTCAAAGGCTGGGCAAATTGTCGAGGAACTTTTGGAGCCCACTGTACATGTCGCCAGCATCAAGTTAGCTGTCAATTTGCTATTGGTCTGTCATTTTGTTATGTATTTATCAGATATTATTATTATTTCTGCCTATGGTTAATGTAAACAATCTTGTGGCAATTTTTTATAAAAATATATGTTAAACAAATAAACTAGGCTAACTAACTGACTAACTAGTGGTTCAATACCGGTTTTTAGTTTTCAAAATGTATTACTAAACAGAAAAGTATTTTTATACTGAGTTTTTAAAGAAACATATAACATAAACATAAACTCACGCCTTTATCCCCGGAAGGTTAGGCAGAGGGTGCTAGCACCCACATTTCGCCAGTTTATGTTTAGGTCCCAATGTAATAGGTGGCGAGCCTATTGCCATTAACCGGGTACTTATAAACCTGCGACAAATACACACGTAACTTCGAAAAGCATCGAAAAGTCATTGGTGTGTGCCATGGTAAGCTGGGATCGAACCCGAGACCTCGTCTCAGCAGTCCATTACCCATACCACTAGGCTACCGCGGCATTTTTAAAGAAAACATACTATTAAAAAGACACGCTAAGATTGTTTACGTACCTAACCAAATGGACTATAGTTCTGAATTTAAAAAAAACACGAATTCATACATCAGCGCCTCACGTGGTCATTTACTGAACCCTCGCTGTAAAAACGTGACCCAGAGAACATGGCCTCCTTCAGTCAGTTACCAATAGATGTCACTGCATTAAATTTTAGTAAGTAGCCGTGACTGTGGTCCCTTATCAAACGCGTCAAGTTTAACACCACTATTGTACGTATATGTATGTGTTTGTAATGGTGATCCTAATTCTGCTTTTGTCTTCAGTTTACCATCAAGCGAGGTGAAGTCAAATTGAAGTGTCCTATATAAAAAAGTAATTATAATGAGACTCGTACCTAAAGCAAATGTTGGTCATTGTTATCAAATGGGGCAGGGCACCAGGTATAATGAGAGAGGGGTTAATAGATTAGACATAATAATAATAAATAATATAATTTGACTTTGTATTAACTTAAATAAAATATTTACATACGAATGTTTCATCTTAATCATAAATTAGACAACAAACCCATTATTAAATCCATCTGTTTCTCTAACGTTTGTTTCCCAACGCCATTGTCAACCACAAGGTCCCATTCTGTATAATCATCTAGATCACACTCAGAGGCCACGTCATCCACGCCAGGTTTAAATATAAGCCCTCTTTGTTTCCTGGTATCTTCATCTGCTGTTATCCTGATTGTTCTAATGAGGTCACCATTCGTTTCCTTGAACCAACGTATATCTGTCTTTCGTCTGATGTCACTTACTATCCAAACAGGTTTTTCAGGAGCTACAACAAATATAATGGATTAAGGTGGGCACAAATTATCGGACGCGTCCGTAAGCCGCGGCTGATACAAGCTATCTGGGTAGTACAAATAAACGAAACTGTGCAAACTATCGGTCATAAGTCGCGGACGTGACCTTAAGCCGTCCTTGAGCGCACGGACGTCCGAATAGAATCTGGCCGGCTGGATATTAGACATCGTACACATTATTAAGCCGCGTCCGTCAGCCGCGGCTTACGGACGCGTCCGATAATTTGTTCCCACCTTTAAACTTCCCATATTAATTATTAGCTGTTGCCCGTGGCTCCGCCCGCGTGGACTTCTGACCCCCTTCCCGCAGCTCCATTCCGAGCATTTAGGGGTATGAAAAATATGTTGGCCGATTGTCAGACCTACTCAATATGCTCGCAAAATTTCATGAGAATCGGTACAGCCGTTTCGGATGAGTACGGGAACGAACATTGTGACACGAGAATCACTACATAGTATAAAATAAAGTCGCGTTTTCTGTCCCTATTTTTCTTGTCCCTTTATATGCTTAAATCTTAAGAACTACGCAACGGATTTTGATGCGGTTTGTTTCAATAGATAGAATGGTTAAAGAGGAAGTATGTATATAACATCATGCTACGACTAACAGGTGCGGAGCAGGAATGAAAAGTGTTGCAAAAACGGGGTGACGCAGACGAAGTCGCGCGGGTCAGCTAGTTTTTTTTATATATAAGATTATTTTTTTTAAAACAGCTTTTTAATTTAATCATTGTATCTGAACGTAACTATACAATATACATGGCACTACACACTGGCATACATAATAATATGTCAATCGGAATTGAGATAAACATACACGCAATAAGCAGAGCCGTCATTACCTATGCCGGGGGCCCTAGGGCTCTAGCCGAAATACATTCGTTCCGAATCTACATTCGTAATCGCTCTGAAAATGTATGGGAGTGACATTTGTTGTCGAATGTCATGTGATCCGATTCCGACAGCCCCTGGATTCACAAGAATTTGGGTGGGCGTCCCTTTTGTTTTTTTATACCGTTTAGGTGGCACCTAATGGATGGGTTACTGTAGCGTATATACGATTGTAACACCGAGGGCGTAGACCGCCGACAAATTTGTCTTCAAAATAACAGCACAAAAACAACTCTCCAGTTATTTTTTCAGGAAAAAAGGTGTTCTAAAGTTGGTGTGCAAGAAAATTTCGCTCCTTCGGTGGGCCTCTTTAGGTGCCTCTATGGTAAAGAAAAGACGGCATTGGCAATGAGCAAACGATTAATAAAAAAACGGCAGAGCCTCTCTATCAAGATGGGAGAGATGTTGCCACCTCCGATTGAGGCGGGAGCGACCTTGTTAAGGATTTCGCGGAGGATTTACATGTGTCCCTTTGAATAGCAGATCACTCAGTGGAGGCAAAGAGATGGGCGGGTTCCCCGAGTCCAGGGGTGACAGTTGAAGCTGAGACTGCCTGTCACCCCAGCAGAAGCACCTCCCGCCCCTCTATTTGAGACAGAACACCTTGGTTCCTCATCTTAAGGGGCCGTCTCAAAGCAGTAGACAGCACCGTTTCAGCCAAGGTGCGAGGAAATGACCTTATAGAGTCAATCAGTGGAGTTTTAATCGGTTTGACTCCCACCACCATTGATATATCACATCGCCCGTAGAGATTTCCGCACAGACAAGATTAAAAATAACCTCACCATCTTGACAAGCTAGTTTACAGAAGTATCCATAATCTTGCGCACGCATCTCGTCGCTCCAGTTGATCATATCAAGTCGGTATTGTTCCTTATATTCACTGTCGCCTAGGAGTTCATTCAAATTCAAATTTTTCTCTTTGGCCCAATGACTTTTTATTGGTTGCGATATTTTTAGAACCTCACATTTGTTACCGAGTCTGTAAAAGATTTTCAATCATATTTATTTCAATGGGTCGTTCCTATTTTACATTAAGAAATATTCGGACCATGGTGTGAAACGTGGACAGGCCTCTTTTAAATTGGCTGTTTGACACCAAATAATTTCTCTTAATCCTATTAATATTTTAATATGATTTTTTGTTAGGATATATGTATTTGTGTATGGTTGAATGCTAAATCGATACATACATATACTTACGCCATTCTTCCTTTGGCGGTAGACAGATACAATAGCCCACCATCTGCTTCTGTACTGATACATTTAATTATTATCATCTTAGCTTAATAGCTCCTGGCTGTGTACATGGCCTTGGGTGGATTTTTTACTACTGCCAGTGGAGAGGTCATTGAGACCAGTGGCTTAATGTGCTGTCTGAGGAGCAAACAGACCAGTGCAAATGCCATATAAGAGATATATAAGAGTATTGCAATCGCGGCAATTTAACTCCATAGATACACTCATCAAAATTGTAAAGCTCACAACATAATTTTCATGTTGCATAGGTTTATATGTGTATGGAACAATGACTGACAACGACTTGATGTTTATTTTCTTCTCATGAAGTGTATAAATTATAATAATAATTTTCATTATTAGTAAATAAAATCGAAGTTAGCAACAGGAATCAAAATGTCGTTTGACAATTTTCATCTAGTTGAAATGCATAGTAGATATAAATCTAAAACAAGTACTAAAACTTACAATTTTTGTAAATGATTGGTAAGAAAATCCTTCCCAGATTTTCTCTTACCGCTGAATAATAATATAATCTGGGGCATTGTACTGATGACAGTTCAAAGAGAATGTTAAGCGGAAAGTAAATTTATTAGTTCATAGAGATATCTAGTTAAAAGGCACTTGCATAATATTTTCTATGAATTGTCTTTGCTGCTCTCTGTAAAAGAATTAATAGAAATGTTAATGTTACTCAATGATGCTCAATCAACTGCCCTATAAAGGCTAAAATGTATATTTCATATTTTAATTTAATATTTTGTAATGTTTACAGTTTGGTATGTAAATGTGTGATTTTAGTTATCATAAATCATTAAAGCTGAATGCTACATACATTGTTGAAATATTTCACCAATTTGAACTGTTAAATAAGATTATGACCAAATAAGAAATTAAAATATAAAATATTAATGTAACCTGCTGCGAGTCCAAAAAGGCCGCATTCTAAAGCTAAAAAGGCAAATGTAGTTGTGGGTGTTGTTAGCCTGCTTGCAAAGCACTGAGACAATTCCTGATGGATTTGTTTAGAGAGAAACTGTTCTGTAGCATAGTTAACAAGAATTTGCTCAATAAAATTTCAGGTAGGTCACTATCCAGGATGTCACTACCATTGCCATTAACTGTATGACTGTTTAACTCTAATAAATTTGAACCCATAAACCATGCAAGTATAAACGAGAACAATTGACCGAAAGTAAGTTAGTCAAGAATTAAAATGATGAATAACCATGTGGTATTTGAGAAATGCTCAATTCTGAACTTACCAAATACAATACACACGTCAGTCTTGGAATCACGATAAGCAAGTTTAAGCAACGTATAACAAATAACCAAGTTACCGTTACCAGTACAGCAAGCAAATGACTGGGTGCTACTAACAATCAATGATGAACTAAAACAAACTGACTGAGAATGACTGAAGGCAGTAAAGGTATATTCTTTGCTGAAAGACTAGCGAGTAGTTAAGCTGATTACCCCTAGGCCTCGCAATAGATATATGTTTTATTATTAAAAAATAATGTAGAAAGAAGGGAACATAAACAAAACAAACTAACACTGACTTGACTGCTGTTGAAGTGTCAAGTGTCTGTCATAATAAAGTCTTGCTGTCAATGTTATGTCCAATACGTTTTAAAACTAAACGCTGATAATTAATTTCTAATTGGAAAAACTTTTGGAATCATATATATAGTTACAATGTGGACAGCAAACCATCAGCTAAAATTATCATGTTTCCGTGATTATTTCGAAATTACTATTTTCAGTTGCTCTATGTGTACAGTGCCATCTGTATATCTTTGGTGTGCACACTCAAAGCGTCAAGTAGAGCAGACTCTACTAGAAATATTAGTGAATACATTGTTGTATAAAAATTCCGATAGACGGTACTAGCATCGCTGAGTAAGTAATTTTGCATTAACATGATAATAGATGGCGTGTCAAGCACCGATTATACCACATTATACTGTTAGCTGAGTGAGGATTTTTGTTTGTTTGAACTTTGAGTCTGGGATTTGAAGTGATTGGTTTCGTAGTAATTTGAACGAACGCTATAATATTTCCCAGAATGATATGGCGCGATTCGAAATATGTTTCTACATTAATAGTCAAGTTCTTCAGGAAGATCAAAGACTATAACATTACATTACGACCCTTGTAAATCGAGTAGGTACCTACTTAGTAAGAAAAAAAAAGCTATGCATAAAAGCTGTGGAATAGTACCAATATTTTATTAATATTATTATCTTCATTTATGTATATACTTGTACCTACATCATTAAAATAACGTGAACAACTAAACAACACTATCCACCGACCAAATCTTTAAAGATTAATCGATGGGTCTCCGTAATGGTCCATTGAGCAATTATCGATTAAATTATCTAATTCCATTACACTTTTTTATGTAATGACTCTCTATTATTATTCCGTGACTGTTTATAATGTAACAAATGTTACCATTTGATCTATAATATTATTCTATGACTTAGCAAGGGGTTTAATAGGGCTGGCTGACGTCAAAACATCTGCTCGCGTCTCTGTGGGGAGAAAACACGCAGGTACCTTGAGGGGTTAGTTTCCAATGTAACTCGGTGGATACCGATTCATAAAAAATAAATTTATGTGTTATTTTATAATATTTGATTTCATTTAATAACTTGCTTGTTAATGCCATTAGGTTGGATATCACGAAGGAATAAAGCAATTTTGGAAGTCGAACTTTTAATCTGAGTTCCGTTAAAGTATTTTTGAATATAACGTCAGAACTTTGAAGTGTTGTTAAAATCGGGAAGTCCTGGGTTCGTACCCTCATTCCTAACACTAACAATTTAGGTACTTAGCTCAGCTGGAGTGGTTGATTGTATAGTTATCTAATAGTAAGTGCCTTTTCCGTTTTTTTTTAAATCATCATTATTTATTATCTCTGTTAAGTTTCTTTGATATTATATCATCTGTGGTTGATTTGAACAGATTTTCCCCAGTGAATTCATCCTCAATGTCATTTTAGTTCATTATGTTTCCGCTAAAACTTGTTCTTTTTCTGTTGTGATCGTATCTTCGCAATATTTCATCATAAATATGCAATAACTTAAATAAAACATAATTTAGATAAGTAAAATTTGTTCCCATGGTTAAAGATTGGCGACGATACGATAACGACGACGTGCCGAGGAAGTGACGTGGCCGAGAACCAACAAATTACTTAAAACTTGACAAATTAATAAACAACTAAGTAATGAAAATGATAATTCGGCTTCTGAACATCACAATTTGTCTAGATAACACTGTGTAGTTACGTTAAGTTAAAACAAAATATTATCAACTCATTTTCTTGTAAGGACCGAGCTATCTACGTATTTATTTACCACCAGTAGTCAGACTTAGGTAGGCTGTATCTACTCGAACATAACTATATTACATAGGTCATTATACCCACTATGTAATATTCGGAGATCCAACCGGTAAATGAACTGCGTTGATATTCAATAAGAGTTATCAATATTGTTCATTACTAAGCCGATATCCGTGACTAAGTGAATGAATGCCTCGCCGTATCTGCCTCGACACGTAGGTACCACACCATCGCCCACGCCACATTATTATACACCTAACGTAACATACATATACATCTAACTATTAAATAAATTCGTGCCGACACGAAAAAAATGGCGTTATTTGAATGCCGGCCGATAATTTAAATGTAGCAACAACCGCTTTTAGCTTACAACCTTAATTGACTTAAAAATGCTTATCAATATAACCCAGCAATAAAAACTTTACAACACAACAAACTCGTTATCAAAGTAAACTTTAATTGAATGCCATAAAAGCTCAGTTTAAAACAGAGGTAGTACCAACTTGTACTGTTTCGGAACAAGGGTGAAGTTGGAAGCACGATGCACGCTCACGACTTTCTGAACAACTCCGGACATGACATTCCACGTTTCGCTGTAGATTAGAACGGGACGGATAGCGACCTACCCGCTGAAAAAAACGAGACAAGCGACCACCGAGCAGTCCACGTGGACTGCTTAATATCAACACAGGAGCAACGACCAATAGAAAACGGTACCGCTAATGTATTTCTCACCTCCGCACTCACACCAAGGACGGCTGCCATTTTTACATTATTTATACGATTCTAAACTGTACGCCGTACTGTTAGAGTTTTAAATCTTGTGTTGCGGTGACAGAGTATTCCATTTCCGAAATGACTTATGGAATTGTGATGTTATGATTTTCGTTCATATTTCCGTGCGATAAGGTATGTAGTCGCACGGTGAGTGTTCTGCGGTTCTTGAATTTAAAACGATTCCCAAGAACACGGGCGCAACTTGGTGAAGGTTGGAGGAGGCCGCGGTGCAAACTGCATCGTCACAGCGCCCCCCGGCCCACCCCGGAGTACTCTCCCGCCGCGTATTGTAGGTTCAGTGTATAAGCTGTGTGTGTGTACGTCTGCTCAGAGTCAACTGTTGTGCTGTGCCACGACGTTTTCATAGCTCAGGGAGAGATGCATGCAGCCGGTGCGCACTGCACTCAACGCGAGCAATGAGCAATATTTTGCAATATGCTACCTACTTTTTTATTTTTATGTGCCGTCTGTTTGATCAACTGAACAAAGAGTTTAGGGAGAAAGTTCCATATGAGTATACATGTTACTTATCCTAAATAATGACGTGTATATTCATATATTAATGCTGCCAAGAGAGTTAGGTAGGTACCTACTACGCTTAAAATAATAATTAATAAGGTTAGGTAAGAACACAGGTTAGGTACCTACCCAAGAATCCCTTAATTAAATCACACATCAAACAGTTTAAACCCTCAGACCAAAGAATAACTTCGTCTATGCTTAAACCATGTGACTTCTTAATGACAAAATAATGATTAGGTACCTAAGGTTCAAAACAAAATGCGTTGATGAAAACAAATCGTGTCTGTAAAAGCTTTTACGATTACTTACTTACTTTCATATAAATTTGGTGGAAGGGGATCTTTGTAAAGACAGCTCGGAAATATTATCTACTCCCAGATGTGGTGGAGCCCATTCACCCCTCGAGGGATCAATTGGACAATTAATTTCTGTTTATTTAAGGAAGTATCTAGATATTACACTGCCTTCGTACTGGCTGTTGTGATAGACTAACAACAAAATCAAAGAGAAGAAATAAATGAATCAAAAATCTAGCTATAAACTTTCACAATAGATTATAATAGCCTACACCCACTGATAAATTATCATTTAGTACCTACCTACACACCCAATCCGTGCTATTACTTACCTATATTACTGCTGCACCAACTCATTCAAATTATCAAACAAAAAGTCAACACCTAAATACCTACTATCAATTATGCACTTTAATTAAATTAAATAGGTAGACATGTTTAAAAATAAATCATGTTAATTTAAATTCAAATGGTAGCTAATTAAAATAGGTGGCAAGTGTATCAACAATTCAACATAGACTACATCCTGTTGCAATAAAAAATAATCGTTACATAGACACGACAAGATAAATTTAGTTGATAAACGCGAATGGGCTGATATTTTTTTTTATTAACACAGAGAGAGAGAGACAAATTATGATCGGTGAACGCGTCAATTGGCTCATTCTCATGAATTGATTGAACAATATACTTACGTACCACGCTTCGCGGCGCTGCAACGCTTCATTCAACTTGTATAATATAGATGCGTAGTTTTTTTTGTTCCAAGAGTTTTCTTGAAACACTTAAGCGCGTCGAGTAATGGCTGCCGACGCGTTCCACATCGGAAGCTCTTTATAAATTATGTACCTCAGAGAGAAAACAGTATCGCAGTGTGGACAAAACGCTCCCGCTTTATTTGAGCTAATATTTGATTTATAGACGAAGTTATTAGCTCCGGCCGCCCCTTCTCGAAAAAGCTGCGGAATACGTTTTTGTCTCGCCAACTATTCGGAGTGTGAATGCTTTTGTGTGTTTGTTTTTATTTATGAGCCATGACTTATGTTAATAGTTTATAACCACAATGGACGTCTTGAATAAGTAGGACACTTGATAAGGGTTAGGTACACAAAATTATGGTCAACTACGGGTACAAAGTTCCCGTGGAACACCTAGTAGATACTAGACCTAGGTAAATATTGGAAAAATATACTTTTTACGTTATTATCACATACTAATCAATAGGCGGGTACCTACTGTAGAGAAGCCTAAT
Source organism: Pelosia muscerda (assembly GCA_963691645.1). NCBI lineage: Eukaryota > Metazoa > Arthropoda > Insecta > Lepidoptera > Erebidae > Pelosia > Pelosia muscerda. The sequence continues at coordinate 9,901,180 of OY829114.1, read as the reverse complement.
AGGATTTAGGAATTACTTAAGGTACCTATGTAATAAGTAAGTCAATGAAATGAATATGTACTGGTTAAATAATTGAAAATTGAATAAACAGGAATTAAGAAGGAAAATTCGTTAAGTAATTTATCTGAAGTACGGAGTGGTACTGAACCCTCTGTTCCTGCAGTACCTACCCAGTTACCCACTATCAGCTTGCTCCCTAGAGGGAAGAAAGAAATATGCCTACGTACCCGTACGACCTCATTTTAATACTCATTTATAGATGAGGTGCAAATTTTGAGGTCGTGCGGTTGCGCAGGTAGTCAGATATAACCCTATTTTCTTATGCCCTTTCCTTGATTGTACCTACCTGCCATGTGCTCAATTAGTATGCATAAGCTAGTAGTAATAATTAACAGTGCCCATTGATATCGCGTAATCTGTCATTCATAACGCAAGTGAGTGGTGTAGCCGGTGTATGTGTGTGTGTTTATATGTGTGTGTGACTGTGGCTCGGTGCGGGCTCTCCGACGCAGGTCCGACACGCCGCACGACACACTCGCATTACTCAATACAAACAAAAAGGGAATAAATGCTGGAATAAAATACTTTTAATTTCCCCGGGCGCCGCTAATCGGGTCGTGTCGATGGAGGGCGCCAAATCGCCCTTTTTATTTTACTATATGAACGCAAATCCGGCGGGAAAACGGCGTTAGGCGAGCGAGGGTATTGAGGGGCTAGCGGCGCGGGGCGGTGCGGTCACGCGCTCAGAATTAGCGGCCCCCCCGCGCCCCGCTCGCCCCGCGGCCCCCCGCACTTGACCCGCTCGAGGTGTCACCGAGCACGTTACCTACCCGCAAAAAATAGGGGGTGAGCCACACCGCACCGTACCGGGCGGCGCTGCACGGATTTCATTTTTATTTTTTTATGATTCCGCTTCAATAGGTCCACGATTCGATGCCAACTGAACCTGATTGAGGAAATAAAAGAATAATATTAAAAAAAATATCGTGTCACAGTGCGTGCGTCATCATAAGTAACTGCTGTGGTTGGGTCTACACGTAGGTACCTAGCTAGAACCCATAAAACTCCAAAGCATATATCCGGTGGTAGAGGCCGACGACGGCGCAAGCCACTAATTGACTCACAAACAACCCATAGAGACCGCAAATACTGAGATATTGGAGCTTCAGTGCCAAACAATGACTCACATTGTGTCATTATCGAGCTGTATTGTACACACCATTTTAAGATTTCCTTCCCTGTATTGATAAAACGTGTTTAAATTTAAATTGTACTCGGAAAACCAAAGCTTAGATGTATTCTGTTTACTACTAATTAGTGAGCACTTACCTGTTTACTCGAGAGCGAGACACAAATTAGTTAATTGCTACACGAATAAACTTGAATACATTTATTAGGCACTCAATATTAGCGCCAAGGAAATTGATTTAATAAACTTGTCGTAGACAATTTTTGAAGACATTACCGTGTGTGGTTAATGGGACATCTTCGTTTAATATCAAATTTCATTATTATTAATATCATGTAAATTATGAACAACATTTGTTACTTAGCAAAAATGTAATTATTATCAAAAATACTCTAAACATGTTTCTAAACTAAGCTGACTAAGAGCCAGCAGCTGGAATCAAGCAAATTTATTTAAAAAGATGTTCGCGTCAAGTACGATGGCAGCCTGTGGCTCGGTGACTCGGTATGGCTGCTCTAGGTGTCACTAGGGATCGGCGGTCTTCAGCCGGCAGTAAAAATACGTGCGGGTATTTCCTGTCCCCGCGACAGCCTCGACTGGGGAGACGCGGGGGCGATAAATAACTCAGTTTGCGGCCGGAGGGGGTGAACGGGCGAGATACGCGCGGGGCGGTCGGCGGGGTGTTATTTGTAGGGCTCGCGTGTGAATTATTCGTGGGTTCACGCGCGCTGTTTGCCCGCCGTCTTGTGGAGTGGCGCGCCGACCCTCGTTAATGAAATTTCATATCGTTTCCCGCCGCGTTTCGTTCCATTGTTGATGCACATCGCTGATCCATTCAAACTACTGGTTTGTTACACTTCACTGTCACTAATGAGTTCGTCTATGTCTGCTTTATTATTATTTGACAGTGTGTGGAAAACGTGCTGGCCTGAATACGAGTGGTTGATGGACTGAGATTTTAAAAAGTCGTATTGTTTGTGTACCTACTCTCTTTATACAATTACCGGTCAAGACCATAGTCCTATGTGTTATTTAATATACAGTCCAGTTAGAGCGGACCCCGAACTCTGAAGTGAGGACCTTGGGGCTTGGATGCGACCGATATTGACGCTTAATGATGTTTATAATGATATCTACGTCTAGCTCGTGGTCTAGCTGGACCGTGGTAATGGCAACAGTCATTAGGTATCATCCGACTACTAATGCGGGTTGTATCCGAAAGTGCCTCTTTAGAATCCGAGGTTCCCTCCATTCGCAATTGGTATTATGAACTCCTATATGGATGACACGAGTGACACCTAGGATATTAGTAATACGGATAATAATGAATTATCCGTTGGATACCTAGTATTCACCTGTGTTCCATAGGAACATTTTCGTGCCCGTAGTTCACCTAGGTTTTCCACGGTAATTTTCCCGGACCCTGAGATCACCTGGGAGTTCCGCGATAATTATCTCGGACTCGTAGATCACGTGTATGTTCCGCGATAAATTTCTCAGGCTCGTAGATCACCTGAGTGTGCCATGATAATTTTGCCGGACCCGTAGATCACCTGGGTGTTCCATGATAATTTTCTCTGACCCACAAATCCCCCGGGTGTTTCCTGATAATTTTCTCAGACTTTACACAGAGCTAAGTACTGTACGTATTGTTTTTGATAGAACTGGATCTACCTATTTTTCTTGAGTAACATTTTTTGCCGGCTTTTTAATAATAGATCATTGGTCCAAGGCCAACCAGACCAATCTTTTGCTATTAACTTAATAAATAGTTAACAGGTTACTTAATAACAACTTAAGCTTTAAATAACTAAGTTAGGTAGCGCCTTATGCATTGGCCATTAGGTAATATAATAAATCATACACGGTTACTAATTTACTAAGTAAAAAAATATTTAGGCTGCGTGTCCACTGACGCGTATCGCTTCGCTATACATTTCGTGTTCGCATGCCGATAGCAATAAAGATTATGTAAAGCAATAAGTGTTTTTCATCGGTGTTCGTCGAGCCGATCGTTCGGTGTGCGTAATTAGACAGCACCCTTGTTGATTGTTACAGTTGTTGTTGCATTGCAATACTTTGTTGATCTGAAACCGATGTGACAATAAAATGTATGTGTTTGTGTGTGTATTGAATTCCCAAATTATATTAAACTTGGTGACAGACGAAGCAAACAATTTTGATTAGCTAGAGAGGTTAGAGTTTTTTTAATAACAATAGAGTTGTTGACAACTTGCCAATAGTGCTTATTATCTTAGTTATTACTAAAATAATGCATTTCACAATAACACAGACACTATAACTTATCATTAGGTATTTAAATTATAGGTATAAGTAGGTCAAAATGTAAATAATTAATTTGGAATTTAAAACTTTTTAGTTACCTTAATAAATTTAAAATTACTTTTATTAAGAACAATACACATGTAAACAAAACGCAGACAGAGATAAATGTAATATTATCATGCGCGTGACGTTACCTGCATGTATCAAAATCTATTTGTCATAAGAATTTCTCTTTACCAGATTATATTATATTATTGCAAATAGATCATTTTTAAAAATTAAAAAAAATAGTCAATTGACCACGACGGTGCACTACCCTTATTCCCTTTTTCAAGTTTTTAAAAAGAATATTAACAACCGAAATTACTGATATTCCCTCTAATCTCTCCAGCTAAGCTCAATGGCTTGCGTTAGGAGTGGGTTCACGTTGGCATTGTAATGGCCAGGATTCGAACCCTAGACCGCTAGATCGTAAGGTCGACTACTTGACTACTAAGCTACCGACTAGTTATAATACTATTTAAACATTGATTGCCGTACCTATGGTAATTTGAAAGTCTTGAAACAGGTGTCACAAATAATCACAATTCAAAATGCAATATTTTAATTATGTTAAATAATAACTAAAACCTTTGACATGCAAATTCCCGCCAACTGACCACTTATTTTAGTCAACGTCTATTTGCTGACATTGCTACGCAAATTGATAATTGTTGACTAAACTGAACTGTTAATTTACGCATCGTAGTCGCGCCATTAAACTGCCTTATCCGCGATTGAGTGAGACACGACACGTAAGTATTTAATTAGAATAGATATGTAAGTAGATATTGTAAGCATCTTCGTTCAACCGCAATTCCTAGTCCATCCAAAGATGGAATGTTTTGGGATCATCTTTCCTAATTTTCCTTTTGGTTGGACTTGTCTTGACGTTAACATAATAGGCTGGCTCGGCTCTTTTGGGTATTTGATTACGACAGTTACTGTTCTTCATTATATTTCTAGGGAAACTCCCGATTGGTCATCAAACGGATCATCTTGAAGGAGATAGCCCCGGGTCTACCGGGGTGCGAGTAATAGGTATGTTGGCTACTATCTCTCCTCCAGCAACTAAAGACTCAAAGATGCCATGCGTTTTAATCTGTTCGAGTCCAACATAACCTCCCTAACCAGCTCCGACATTGGGGTATACGTGGATATTTTTCGCACGATAAAAAAGACAGCTCCCGGTTGGATCCACGACTAATACCGACTATTCGAAGATATGTGAAGAGTGTTGGTAGACCGTTCTATGGCACTACGTCAGAGATGCCGTTTTAAAGAGTTTATATGCATGAAAATGTTTTTGTAAGTATTGAACCTTACGTCAAGGGATAGGATTTAGTATTTAATAAAATAAACTCACTATTTGACGAATAACGTTATAGAATGGAACAGAAACTAATCTATACTAATATTATAAAGAGGAAAGATTTGTACCTATTTTTGTATGTTTGTAATGAATAGGCTCAAAAAGTACTGGGCCGATTTAAACAATTCTTTCACCTCTAAAAGGCTACAATATCTAGGAGTAACATAGGCGATATATCATCACGCTACCATACAAGGGAGCGGAGTAATAATCATAAATATCAATTGATCCGGTAAATTTCTATACATTGGCGCTAATATCGCTAACAATTTCCGTTGTCATGACAGCAAGGAAAAGTAGAGGCAAGTAGTGAATCGAGTAGAGTCGTACAACGCGATAATCGACATCCACGCGGGCGGAGCCGCGGGCAACAGCTAGTAGACTATAAAAGCCTACTGTGAATTTTTAGATGGCTGCTTTGATATCAGGGGCCTGGGGCTGACAGCTAACGAAAACAACCTAACTTTCCTAACAAAAACATGCCTGGCTTTAGCTACATGTACCTAGTATTTCCACGTGCGCCTTGCGGGACGGGAAATCTTGATCTTGAAGGGGTATCAACAACACCTGGAGGTAAACATATGCACCAACATATAATAACACATACAACCAAGGCCGATCGGGGTTTCAAGGTTATGTTTTCTAGGGCACACATGGTTCCCCTGCCACACTAGCTGATGTGACGAAACACCGTGAGGGTATTTTCGCGCGAAATGAACTGTAGGTATATGTATATAAAAAAATCAATGACATTCAGCATCGTTAAACCCAGGAACAGCCTTCTAAACTCAACTCACAATAGGTCCCTTTGTTCTAGAGTATATAGAAATTTTTTTTATACCACTAAGGTGGCAGACAAGCACACGGCCCACCTGATGGAAAGTGGTTACCGTGGCCTTATTTGTCTTAGCAACTCTAGGTCGTCACACTTGTGCTGTCGATTCTGTAGAGGGGAGGGGAAAGGGAAGGTGTAAATGTTTCTGTACCGTCAATGCAGATGACAAAGCAGTTTCATAACAACACAGCAGTATCAACTTAAGGTCTTCCCACTAACAACACAAAATCTCTCCAATGACTTCTAGCCTACTCTACCATACTCACCGCTGGAAACACAAACACAACACAACTCACAAGGCTTTTATTCGTCGCAGGATTATGGATGGTAGGTACTTCCCCAGCCGGACTGCTCACTTAGGGCGGGGATATCATCAAGTCCTACCTCCTTCAGTTTAAAAGTTTAAAACCCATTCGTATGTTAACGTACATACCTAATACGTAGGTATATGATTGTATTAATTGATGAATAGCATCGAATTACAAGCCAGTGCGGTGTCGCGACCGTTTTACAAGTGTGATCGAGCACGCAATTGTTCTGGTGTAATCGCTTACCAGTGTTTTGTGATATTGCCTATTTAACGAGATGTAATAGATGACCTTACGATACGATAGCCTACCTTATCGATTGTCTAAAATATCTACCTAGAGATTGATTGATTTCGATGATTGATTTTGTTGTCGCTTATCAGGAAGTCGTAGATTAAAAAAATGGCTTTTGTCCGTCTTCAAGTGCCCCAGGCTTGTGCGCAGGTTATATTATGTCTTTGTAACGTTTCAATGTTATCGGTTTACAGTGTTGTATACATTCACAATTGAGCGTCATAGTACTTACCTTTGTATTTAAGGCCTAGGCTTTAAGTAGTCGACCTTTTGTCAGCACCAGTACCCCTACACATCAGATTAAAAAAACAAAATGAGTCATTAGATTGAAGAAAATAAATGCTTAGACGTGACCAATCCCTTTCTGAAGGAATACTCTGTCCAACTGTGCTACCAGGCCACGTCTAAATCATTCGAAGAAAATAACGTAGACACAACGTATGGAACTAGCGTGTGAAGCCGCCAAAGGTAATACTAAAGTAGCGCCATTTCACACACACGCCTTGTCTTCGCTCGAGTGCGAGCGAAATGGCGCTACTTTAGTACTACTTTTGGCGGTTTTAGAAGCTAGTCCTATGCGGACCATCTGTTATTCTTTTAGTCTGACTGAGTTCTATACAAATTTATAAATAGATGACATTGAAATCCTACCAATCTTAGTATATGTTTGGTGTGGTGGTGGTATGTTTGGTGTGAGATTTGGATGAAAATTGGCATATAGAACATTTCCTGAATGAAAACTTTTCATCCTGAAGGAACTAGACCCCTAGTACCTATCCTCTGGTCAGTATTCCATCAGTAAGTCCATTTTTGTAATTCACAAATGACAAGGTAGAGCCGACAGTTAAGGTACCTGTGTCAAGCTATTTTTATTCCTGTCTACATTCATAAAAGCCGTTGACTTCAACACACTGACCTCCTGACAGCAATACAAAGCCATAGTATCATTTCACTGTTTAAAATTACAATCTTGTACCCGACAGTACTTCATACTTAATTGCTGAGTAGCAACCACGCTCGTGGTGGCAGTGCACCTGTTACTCCCTCATTGTAACAATATTCTGTAAGTATTACTTGGTATTACGTTATTGTGTATCAACACTGTAGGTACTTATTCATATGTTGTGAATGAGCTTTTTAGACATGTCTCTATCCCTTATGTGTGAGTTTTTGTTGTTTATGTAAGTATACGAATGTAGTTATTGTGACACTGTAATGTTTCATAAGGTTTTGTTGTATACAGTCCGTTAATTAACTGAACCTCTTGGATAAATAAGATAAGTAAGATACGAATGTCATTCCAGATGCTTACGATAGGATCGTGCTTATTACGATAGGTAGTGAATAGTGGTTTCTAAGGTGACGGCCTCAACAGATGCATTTTCACGCATGTATTTGCTAATTAAATTCAGATTCCATTCCACTTCACTCCCCAATGTCAAAAATTTTCGTTATACAATTTTTAAAAACGAACATTGACATCGTGATAATTTTTGTCATATAATTTGATTTTGACAACTAATCGAATCGAAATTTAAACTTTATAAATTAGCAGGAGGAATCGCGCGGGTAGAGTACTTAATAATAAAAATAATAAAGCATCCAACACTGCAAGTCAATTTGTTAAACTTGTCTATTTAAAGATCCTAAACCTTAATCGATCGCAATGGGTCTTGATGAGGTAGCCAGGGATTCGAAGAAGGAGCTAGGTTCTAAGAAATTCCATCTACAGGGACAAAGTTGCAGACAAAAGCATTTAAATTACCTTGTACGTAAATAGATGGTCATTTCTAAACGGTGTTATTTAGCTTCACCTGGTTCTTTTTGGTTTGTTTGCCTGAGTGGGAGCCTTAAATATTTGAGTGGAAGAGTGGACACAGGGTACGAATATATGGGGACCAGTGGGTAGGGCTTGTTGGCAGAAATATCTAATAACCGCCCCAACCATGCTATCCCGTCATTCCCGCCTGCGAGAGTCTCATCCGTCAATCGGCAGATATATTAACACTGGGTTAAAGGTGAGTAGAGTTTCTGTGCCATCAGCGCAGAAGACAAGACAGGGTTTCAAACCACCACGTAGCAGTGTCCACTTAAACCCTCGGTCTTTCCATTGACAACACTCTAGTGAGCTCTGGCGACTCTACTCAACGCCAGAAACACAACACCAAGTTATTATTAGCCTCGGTATTCTGTAGGGCGGAGGTACTTCCCCAGTCACACTGCTCAATTAGGACGGTAACTACCGTCATGTCCTACCTCAGTTTCATCATTATTTTGTTAACTTTCTTTCACAAAAGCCAGTAACGTCCACAGCAAATCAAATATTCGCATAAAAAACTGACAATTAGAATACATTGTAGGCGACACATTATAAGCATTGTAATGTGTACTTAAGTTCGTAATTATGTTTATATATGTGTGGGTGAGTACATAACTACACGCCCCATTGTGTACTGTGTGTACATAGATGCTATAGAGAAGATAGTGTGAAAGTGTTACGTCACAATGTGTCTTATTGACACAGTTGTGGGGTCTATTGTCATACCTCATACTCTGTCATACATAATATTCAAGTATAACAAGCTGTTCTAGTTGCTGTATTTTTTATTTCTGAATTGTGTGAGTTACACTTGGGTGTATTGTATCTTTTTCACCGAGATCTTTGAAGAGTTTGAGGTCGAAGTCATTCAAGTAAACTTCAGTCGTCACTTGCAAGGTGGAATACCTGCTGACTAACAGATAAGGCTCTGGGTACGAACTGTCTTCTTCTGCAGGTAGACCCTGCGGTCTATCTGTCTTTGTATCTTATTTTTCTTCTGTTGTTTATTTTTTGCTACAAGGCGAAACCTGTCAGGTACAATAAAAAATATAGTGGAGAAGTGCAAGTGTGTTATCAATAATATCTTTCTATCTGTGTGTTCGGGGCAATCTCCGAAGTAGCTGGACAAATTATGATGGTTTTGCTACTAATGTGTAAGGTATAACTTAGGCTAGTAACGTAGTTACTTTTATTTTTGAGAAAAAAACAGTTAGATGCAAAAGAGAAGAGCATAGAAACGTAACCAAATTCCGAGCAACTAAATTCAAAGCAAGACCTAAGTTCTAACTCCATGCACAGCCGGGCCGTGAGGGACATGCAAGAGGCTGCCTCATCCTCTGCAACTGGATGTCTCGAGACGGTCAGCTTATATCCCCTTATATAATAATCCCCATTACCCATAACCCTTGCTGACATCGGCGGGGGATAACTGTGGCTATTTCCGCACAAAGACTTAACTCCATGCAGACGAAGTCGTGGTGATAGCTAGTTAAAGTATAAAGATAATATTAGTCAAACTGTTGGCAGTGTCTGTCTATCATACCGTTCTTGAATATCGTGTCTGTTCGGATAGCGCGCTACAATGAGAGTATCCTGTAAACATGTACTGCTTATTAATGGACTACTTCATTCGGAGCGTGCCTCGTTGTCTGAAAAATAGCTTCAAAGAATTTAGTAATCTAAGTTATCAAGTCGGTTGATACTAATTGATTTTCGCTCCGCGAAGCCTGTGAAGTCCCCAATAAGCTTTAAATAGAAAACGTTAAGTAAAAATATGAAAGAAACAAAAATTACGTTTCATTATTCGTGCTCTCATTTATTTCTTTTAAGTATGTACCTGGGTACACACCGGGTGATTTGATGGTCGTTTCGGAAGAAAATATTTTTGGCAAAGTTTTGATAGTAAAATCTTCTGAATGTATTAATTTGGCAACAATTTTTTTTTTACACGTCACATACATTTTTCTAGTCTCCTGTACATTAGGTTCGAAAAAAAATCCAATCCCAAAACCATTTTTCCGAAATTACTATCAATTCTTCGTATATACTTATTTACCCGTATTTCAGATACGATAGTAAAGCCGATTATTACAGAAAATTACAAGATTACGTATGACGCATTGTACCCTAATTAGTTGTTTATTTTTAAGTAAGTAATCAGTAGCAAGAATGCTTCTTATAATCCATGTTAAAGATAAACGATAACAGTCACATGCTTAACTTGTTAATTGATAGTATAGGCGAGTTTTATCTAAAAGGAAGTGCCAAAGTATTAATTGAATACCTACATAATGAATACACCTTAAATATTCAAAAAATACAGATACTTATCTCTAGAATAAAATTACAACGAATTAGCCAGGTTCATTATAATACTTAAGAGGATATAAAACACCAAATATATTATGTTAACGTTCCTCGAAATATTACTCAAGGAACGTTTACCTGAGTCAAAATTGATACTTATGAAAGAATGTCACAAACAATAGAGTAAAATAGTTGATGTTTCTGAGAAATGTTGCTGAATGTCGAATTAGGAGTTAAGTTCTCGGACGGACAGTGGGTCAGATGTTGTTCACCCAAATGGTTTCAGTGTTTTATGAACACTGGTGCTTTTGAATCTAAACAAAAGAAAAAGGTTCGACTGTCTAATATTTTCGATTTGTGAGACATTTATACATGTCATATATCGTAAAAGATTTAGCTCTTTTGGTTTTTAAACTTTCGGGTTGTAAAAAGAGAGTTTCCAGACAAGTAGTACAATTTTTACAACAAAAAATTCATTAAGTCTTATTAACTGACTTCAGAGTCAGAGATAATCTACCCCGGATTTCTACATAATACCCCTTACTTGGTATACTTGGCCTTTAATAGAAAATTCTTATGCACATTTTTCTCATTTCAATTATTTAAAACAGTAATTGGTCGCATTAGCATGGATGCCTCTAAAAAAAATTTGCTTCAACAACCACGCGGATTGAATCACGCTAAGAGGCTGCCATTATTCTACGTTTTATTTTAAATGGTATATTATTCTTGTTTACATTGTTGTACTGTGTATATTAAAAATCTTTCTTTTTTCTTTTCTTTCTAATTCATTTATTTTTACTGTTCAATTCCTTCCCGAATTTTGATGTCAGTTTTTTAAATTTTAGTAGTAAGAAATTCGGGATATTGTCCATCTTGTTTACATTGATCGTTATATTTGTTACAACTGTATTTACTCACCTGTAGAATGTTCATAATTCACTCAGTATCCAACCTACACTACCAACATGAACAGACTGACAAGCATTCAACTCAAAAGAATGAATGAGAATAAAAAAGTAAAATTGCGAGTTTATTATTAGAATGTGATTCGGATGAATGGACGCCCGTTAAATGTACGTATAAATCGACAACTTCGTTTCAAATTCGCAAGACAAATCAGTAATATGACGACTTAAATACCTATATAGAAAAAAGTAAATTGAATCCTATTCTATTAATATTAATAAATGTCAAAGTTTGGAAGTTTGGTCAGTTACTCAATCTAGTTCAAAAAGCTAAACAAATGTGGCTGTAATTTAGTAGAAAGATAAACTTATTATCTGAAATAAAACTTGAGTTACTTTTCACTCCTAAAATAGGTACTCATTTAACGCGGTAACGTGATCAGATGCCTCTTAAAAATAAATCTGTACCCTCATAGTGTGATTCGGATCAACCATCAATTTATGTACTGTATCTTGTAAGACAAGTGTAAATTAAAACAAGTGAAAGAAATAAATGTATCCACTACAGTAAGAGATACTGTTGCAGCCATTTAACCATATAACACTGGTGTAATGTATATTCTGACCGAATCTGAAATCTCGCTACAGAAGTAAAGTAATAGTGAAATTGGAAAGGCCCCAGAAGCAGGTATTATTACCTAAATTGTTTTGTAGTCACTTTTATCTCTCTTAGAGAGGCCACACACCAGAGCAGCATGCAGAAACATAAAGCAAACTGCCTTGAAAAAACTTCATCAGAACAAAAGATATCAAGAAGCATTTTACAAGACAATTTACTCTGTGCTTACTTCATGCTGCGTTGGTGTGCCAATCAATTAATTAGCCTATCGCTGTCTACTGCTAGACATAGACATCTCCAACTACAAAGTTGGAGACTTTTGGTGTAAATTCTAAACGTGGAAGACAATATTTGGTGAAATATGGGTGTTAATTCTCCTCTGCCTAACCCTCTGGAGATATAACCGTGATTATATGTATGTAAAGATATTTCCATTTCCACCTTTCATTTCACGCAATAATTACCTAGGTACCTATATTATTTCCTCTAATTCATGCGATAAAATATCTGCTCACCATAGACTTCTTACAATGAATTTGCAGTTGTCGATTCGCACGCAAATAAAATACCAGTGCGATTGTGCGAATAGACCATAAAGAGCAGTTGTTATGGTATAATTAAATGTGAGAACCTACACATTCGGTGCGACATAATTTGTGTAAATTATCCTATAAGGCTTATAGCCTTTATGATTGACTTAAATTGTAGTAAGTTAAAAAATGAATTGAAATTACTTTAAATACTAATTGGAATTCTTTAACAGTATAGTTGACTACGGGTGTAAAACTAGTACTTTTACTTTTTTTTCTGATATCTGTTAACTTTTTAATATCATGTAATAGGGTAGCCATTTTGTTAATTGATATTCTTGGAGATAAATACAAAACGTGTCTGTAATACAAGAAGTATGGTCACCTGCCTTGCCATGTGTTCTTATACATATACTTTCATGTTCTCTTTTTCTGTAATCTTAGTGTAGAAATTTGTTTTACGGTAGCGCCGCTTTTCACGGAGAGGGCCCGAGCATAGGTTTCGCTCTCCGAGGAGGCTTACTACGTCATGTTTAATATTATACACGTGAAAGTTTGTAAAGAGTGTATGTTTATTACTCAATCAGACTCTAACGGCTGAACGGATTTAGTTGAAATTTAGAACAGGCATAGATTAACCTGGAATAGTACTTAGGCTCCTTTTTATCCCGGCAAAACGTTCCCATCGGTTGCGGAAATAGGTTCAAAATTCCATGCAAATTAAGTCGCGTATCAATCAATCAGCGTATTGCAGCAGCTGCAGGTCTCTCCCAATGTGCACCATTGACCCTGATCCTCCATCTTCTTCATCTGGTATGTCCCAACCACCTTTTCAGGTCATCAGTCCATTTGGCTTGCTGCGGTCTCCATTCTAGAACTCGTTTGCTCCAACGGCCATCCGTCAGTCCGGCTTGCTTATTCTGCAATTTGCCTAATACATTTATACATTCCACTCAGTACTTATGTAATAGGTATTAAATAAACTGATGTAGTGCATAATAATTAGTTTTGATGCGGAAGTTCCTCTTATTAGGTACTATCGGTACATACAAGTAGGTGTAACTCCCAACATATCGACTAATTTATAATCGAACAACAACTTAGGCTTTTCCTCTTAATTAGTAATATTAATTAGTAAATACATGACCAGTGCTTGTGTATCGGTAAATAATATAATACCTAATTAATACATGCTCCACTCGTATATACGAGTACATATGTATTATTTCGAACTGTAATCTAAGTATCTCTGTGCAAAATTTCATTCAGATGGTACTTTGGTGTGTCATCCGTTGCTAATCAATGATCTTGTAATAAAAAATACGTGACCCCTGACTTCGTCTGCCTAGATATAAATTTAGTCTAAAACTTAATTAATTTACGTGGAACCTTAACTATTAAAAAAAAAAAGTAACCATTGTTACGCTTTATAATTACACAGGCAATCATTCTGTGCTCTTAGCACGAAAACCTATTGAATTCATAATGTAAAGGTATTGAGAAAACGGAGTACTACGATAGGCAGCCTTTCTACTGTGAACCTGTACGTATGTGAATCCTGCCAATCGCAACGCTCTACTCTCTCGATACCTTTACGTTACGAATTCGATAGGTTTTCGTGCTACGGGCACTGTAGTCTAATTTCTTTATATATTTTAAATTTTTGTTTTAAACGTAAAGGTTAGGCTGCAACTCGACGCATTCGGACTAAAGTAGTCGACTAATAACACATTGTAACAGATGTCGGACGCGTAAACAAATGCGCTGTTGTTGCTATTATGCGCTATTCGTCACGTGTGTACTATATACAGTGCACACGGAATGTACACAGTCGCACAACCGAATTAGGTAGTATGCGTTTAGCATTACGTTTTGGTTATGTCAAGAACTGTCTGCAACCAGCCTTATAAATATTGCATTAAGTTACAGAACACAAAAAGCTGTTCTTTTTTAAATTTCCATGCCATTCTATTTTCAAATATAATAAAAAATATTTTTAAAAATACTTACCTAAATGTTTAGGATCGAAATCAACCTTTCTTTCAAGCCGGTACTTACACCTGCTAATGATAGATGATGCTCTTGCCTAAACTTCCTTCCCGGAGTCGGAAGGTCAGATGACAGTCGCTCGCGTAAAAGCAATATGATGGTTATGATGACTCTAAGGGTGTATCTAATCGAGTTCGACCAAAGTAATCGATTAGGCGTTACTTAAAGATTTTTTTACTAGTAAGACGTTATAAATAGTTTGAAAAAGAATCATTGATCCTTTTGCGGGACAATTTAAACATTTTTCATAAAAAATTCCAGTTTCCCCTGATGGGGCAAAGTTGCCTTTGTAGATAGTGAGAATAACCCCCTATCCCCTGGCATGCGATACTTAACTATTTAAAAGCAAAAAAAAAGCTGAGAATCAAGTGCCTAAGATTATAGGTACTTTGATTAAAATGTGTTTGTGAGTATTTATAATACCTACATAATTCTTTATTACTAGCTAATGATATTTTTTCTGGTAATTAAACAAGAAACTTATAAAAATACGCCATTATATCTATTGAATGGTATGTTGTGTTATTACTGATAAGCTGTTATTGCCCGTAACGTAACTGATAGACGTTTATGACAGTATTACCTATATAAGTAGGTACATAACATTATCCACTGGATGTTTTTCATTCCCTTCTGACCCACCGTACCACCGACCATACCCCTGGTGGTACGATGGGTAATTTAAAAATAAACGGCACCACTGACAAATAGTGATGTAATTAAGGCCGATATTCATTATAATAGTGTATCATTTAAAAAAAAAAAACATAACATGAATTCATTCACTTGGAATTCAGTAGGTACCTACCAGACTAGTGTTATTAAGACTATGACCTCTTTTTCTCGTGACAACCCAAATATAAACCCACATGCGGAAATTCCTATGGATAACCCCCCCCCCCTCCCCTCCCCCGAAGTTTGCGAGGGTGGTTATGTCGGACTAGTACCAACCGCACGACCCTTTTGGGCCATCAGTTGCCGAGGGCTGACCCAGAGCCAGCTCTCTCTGGTTTGATACTAGGGTGCCCCCATATTTCCACAGACAGGGAGAAACGAAACCCACAGGTGGGGTGATTGTGTTGGACTCAAACCGACTAAAACCGCACACCGTTGACCCCGTTCTAGTTATCTTTAAAATTTCTCAAATAATAGATAATCAAATAACGATACTGTTTCTGATAAAATATAATATACTTCATTCACCCCAAAAACCCCAACCCGTTTATGTCTAACCTACCAATTTAAATATTAATAGTAATTACTGTTCTAATTTGTTTATAGAATATTAATTTAGGTCTGTTTTAAATCTACATAAGTAGGGTATTATTGTACCTACAGTGTTGGATTTCATAAAGTGTTTGAGAATACGCCAGGTCACTCCCAGATCACAGACGAAGTGTAAAATATCCGAGAGCTGAGTAATTTAAGAAGTTGGACCAAGTTTTAGTGGGCGGGTGACTTAATGGATATAACAAAGCGGATTTAGTCGTTGCATTGAGATGACTCGTTATTTATTATATCTACCGTTGGTGAAGAATAATAATCACTGCTTTATTTATACTTAGGTTATTAACGAAATAAGCATCGCTTGTGGTATGGGTTCTAGATTGCGAATTATTTTTCTAAATATATTGGTGGGTGCTTATTCATGCATTAATGAGATAGAAACATTTATAACAATTGGTATGTATTACTTATAATAAATATTTGCACTGTGCAGGAACGGAACCCACTAAATCTGACCTAGCAGTCGCACGTGCTACCGCAGTGCCTCACAGGTGTTATATCTACTTACGAGTCAGTCAGTATACCAAAGAAGGTAGCGATGTTCTTTCGGACGCTAGTGGTAGCGCCCGGCTCCGCCCGCTCTCCGGCGAGCGAGTGGGTCAGTGCTGTGTCGCCAGCGGTAATCATTCTAATTCAATTTGTGTGGACGTCTGCTCGCCCGCGCCCGACCGCTTTGTTTACATTACACCGAGCAGCCGACAGCCTGCCACTCCGCACCGCCTCGATTAAGGGCAAATCAATAAGGCAGCCGATAGCGAGCAAGTTTAATAGAGTGAGCGAGTCGAGTCGAGCCCCTCATTACCCCCGCAATTAGCGCACGAAGCGCTCCCGACGACGACGCACCCCGCGCGAAAAACGAATAAAAAGAGCTGCCCTCAAAATGGCCGCCGCCTCCCCCCGCCCCGCGCCGAGCGCCCGCCGACCCCCGCGCCGCTTCGTGATTGCATCCCCGCAGCTCTTATAAATATGGCCGTATTCCTCCCGCCTTTACTGATTGCCCGTATACCCCCCGGCCTCCCCCCGCGACCGCGCCGCCGGCGTCTGAATAGATAAACGAGTCCACGTGGACTGTCGCTCTTATAAAAATCGACTCCACCAATAGCGAGCGCAGCGAATGACTCTTAAACCAACCGCGGTGGCGAAACGCGTGTAACCCCGCCTTTAATAAGCGATGCGAGCGTATACACCAATGGGAGTGCAGGATTCGGCTCGTCGTGCTCACCGTCGACGAAGCGGTCCACGTGGACTGCGCACACATCGACGCGCGTATAATGCCTCGAGTGGAAATAGCTATGACGGCGAAATGTGCGACAGCGAAAAAATAAAATGCGGTCGGTCGGTGCGGCGAGCGAGCGAGCGAGTGGGTGTAAACAGGGGATATTTCGGTGCGGCTCGTTCATTATTATTGAATGCGCGGCGCTAATGGCGCGACGGTCGACGGCGCGGCCGCGGCACAAGCTTCCTGCCCCAGACGTCCAACTAACGACAACTATCTTCATCGATAAGATGACCAATGCGAGTGAGCGACGGGCTGCGCATCCGTGACACTAATGGAGCATACAATGACCACTGTTTAGAGAAATTCCAACGCTTGCTCTATTTTCAGCTAAGATTACAGTAGCGTAATACTTTAAACGTTTGTCTTGCGATATCGTGATTTTAGGTCCCAATCTCCATGAGATTATGAATGAGATAGGAATGTAAAAACAATAGAGAGAGCAATGATTCTTTGTTGACTAATAAAATAAATGTAGGTAAACACGTGTTGCACCTGTAATTAGGTAGTTTCATCGAACTTGTTTATTCATTGTCGTTACTAAGTACCTAGTTTAGATTTAAAAATAGCTACTTAGAATACCTACGTATAATAATGGTCATTGTTTAAAATGTCCACTATAGTACGTACTTAATTGGTATTCAACAAAAAGGTCCGGTCAGGCGATGTCAAGCGACACAAGTCTCAACCTCAACGCCGCTATAGGCTGCGGACACACCGGCGCGGCGCGAGGCGCGGCCGACCTCCATCCGATAAGGCAAGCTTGTCCGGTAGCCGGGAGCGAAACAAGCGCGAGAAAAAAATAATTACGTCGTACCTTGTAGGTATTGGCCTACGACACGGATAGGGTAAACGACACCGTTATTGGCACTTGCATTTGAATTATGAATTACCTAGTGGTGCCGGTAGTTACACCTACATAGTACTGTGCTAGTACCTAGACCACTTAGAACGTAATAGCTTAGTGAGAAATTTAGTTGGCTTTAAAAGTAAAAAAGGTACCTTTCTTACTGGCTTCGATAAGTAGTTAAAAATTTATATTCGGTAGAGTAGGTGTAGTAACACGATCTTTACAAAGTACATACTTATTATATTGAGACTAAGTACTAAGTAGGTACTGTATGAATATTATATGTAATAACGAGTGTCACTCGGATAGTATAAGTTCCATACTCATCTATTGACAAAAGCCAGAGTGAAAGTTAGATCCTTTTGAACATTATAATAACATTTAAGTAATGTTAACTAAGATACTGAACCCTAGGGTTATTGAAGAAGTAAAAGCCCAGGTAACTATTAATATAGCAAGAATAGGCTTCGACTTTGATTTGAAGGCATTAGTAAAAATGAAAAAAAAACCCTACATCCAAATCTCTTAAAGCATTTCAAAGTTATTGTGGTTTATAGATAAGAAACTGAAATGTGAATCCTTATAAGAAGGGTTTTGGGCAAGTAATAAGTAAATAAGTACCTACTTATCATCCTTTTGCCCTTTTTAAATCCTAATAATAAGTACCTGGATAGCAACGTATATATATTAGGTATATATAGTTAGGTACTATTTCCTCATCGGTAATATTAGACTTCATCCCGCGCTCGCTCAAACTGTGAAATGAACTCCTTACTTTGGTTTTTCCAAGCGAATACTATATGGGGTTCTCAAAAATGGCATTAGAAGGTTTCTATACGGTAGGCATCACGAGCGTAGCTCCCCTGGTGTTGCAAACGTCCATAGGACACAGTGATCACTTTCCATCAGGTGGGCCATGTGCTTGTCTGCCACCTAAGTGGTATAAAAAAATCAAAAAATAAACAAACTTTTTCTATCCATCATTTAATTTCCATTTAGTAAAACTTGCTCAGATTAAAAGCTCAAAATAGCATAAATTATTCTCGCTAATCAGGCAGTAACAGCCAGTAATTCAAAACGTGGGCCACTCCTGCCGAGGCGGGACATGCCGGAAGTGGAGCCGCCTCCGCCAAAGAAAAGAAAAACTTATGGCGGTTACTTCCGTTTTCGATTACAGAGTGCACCATGTGTATGTAGGTTCCAACAACCTAGGGTACTTAGGGTTAGTGTTAGGGTTGCCAAGATGGTGCATTTACCTAAAAAGGCTTGATTTCTTTTATACTAATAAATTAATTTCTGGCATATATATAGTATTTGACTGTAACTACTAACTAAAAAAATTCTAGCATCTGTCAAGGGATAGATTATACAGGGTGTGAGGAAAAAAAATCATCCAAATCGTGATTTTTTCAAGCCAATATCTAATGTACCAGGAGTACTACCAGGGGGACTTTGAGTGTTTCCCTTACACCCTGTATATATGTACATATAGTCTACAATAACAAGTCTTATATATTTTAAATTTTTGTAACTAGTGTTAAATATTCAAATTTATGTACAGCTGTTTGTCACCATAGAGCAAATAAAAGAGGTACTTACCTCTTTTAACTGTACTGTGATTGTCATCATAATAATGGAGAAGTTACTGACATCTGTTAACTTAATATCTTATCTATTCATTATCTAGTAAAGTTTCGTAAATCTAACGAAAATACTTACAAATATTTAACATCGGCCGGTAAGTAAATAAGTAGATATCTACTAAACTAGATAGTAATATCTACCTATTTACCGTAGCACTGTTTTGTTTACATTCCAATTACATATCTATGTGGGTAATAAATTTAACAAGTAATAAGAACAGGTAAATTATGTATTTGAATATCGAATATTTCATACGTTACGGGATATTCTTTCAAGTTTTATGTAGATAAAATACAAAAACACGGTTTGGAATATCTCGTTTCCCTGGGTAGGCCAGGGGAATAAGATATTTCAAAACCCTTTTCACCTATTACCTATCTTACATGAAAAGAAAGTTGGAAATCATAAATCTCATGGGACTAAATTGTGTCGCTAGTCACAGACCACATAGGTTTTACTACATAATAATAAGAGCTACCTTAATTTAATAATAATACAAATGGTTTGGATATAAATAAACTATAATCATCATCATCATCATTTCAGCCATAGGACATCCACTGATAAAAATAAGCGTGACATCGACCTCTAGTGCTGTTTAATTGTCAATTGTTGATATTCAGTAGGTAGCAGCAGTAAGACCAAAAAATTAGAAATGATATTTAAGTATGTTCTTCAGGACTTACTCCCCCTCTCTACAAAAATTGCACTTTACTGGCTTTAGGATTACAACTGAACAACTTACCTAGTATAC
Organism: Pelosia muscerda; assembly: GCA_963691645.1. Taxonomy (NCBI): domain Eukaryota; kingdom Metazoa; phylum Arthropoda; class Insecta; order Lepidoptera; family Erebidae; genus Pelosia; species Pelosia muscerda. The sequence goes on along the minus strand of OY829114.1, from coordinate 9,880,814 downwards.
CTACGTAGAAGACATAGTGTGAGTATTCCTTTACATAAATAATTCCTTTTGCTATTAAGTATTTACCTATTTATTTAACTGTTCATACTAATGAGCAAAGTATGATAATTTATTAAAATATAACCTTTGTTTCGTAACACTAAGTAGCCAGAGGTGAAACTGTTTACCCTAAACAATAGTCTCACCAGGAAAATAACGTGACAATCAAACTTTGTTTAGTACAGTACTAAGTATTTATGAATTATTCAATAGGTATATTATTCCAATATTAGCTGCCTATCCCTTCCTTATTAACTAACCTATTTTGATTGCAACTTGCATTTAGGAAACAATTTTACTGCCGCGGATATTTAGGAATAATAGGAATCAATTTAAATATAATTACCGCGGTAGCCTAGAGGTATGGGTGATGGACTGCTGAGATGAGGTCTCGGGTTCGATTCCAGGTTTACCATGGCACACACCAATGACTGCGATGCTTTTCGAAGTTATGTGTGTATTTATCGCAGGTTTATAAGTGCCCGGTTAGTGGCAATAGGCTCGCCACCTATTACATTGGGACCTAAATATAAACTGGCGAAATGTGGGTGCTAGCACCTCTGCCTACCCCTTCGGGGATATAGGCGTGATATTATAAAAAAAAAAAAAATACTGAATACTTTGCTGTTATTTCTTCAATCTTTTGTTTTGGGCACCATTATTGACAGTATTGATGGTAACTGGTAACAAAAGCAAGTATTTTACAGATTGAGAATAAAACATCATCTTTTAAAAAAACTTTACAAGATTTCGTGTCCTTTTTTTTAATATTTAT